>CM030008.1:105852760-108352760 GCA_017639485.1 Pluvialis apricaria | reverse complement strand
TCAGTTGTCTGTGATTGTTCTGTTACCCACAGATGCGGCAAAATGTACCTAAATCCTGTTGACTTTATTAAAATTTGAACAGCAAGATATTTCCAAGAAGAGTTACAGAAAATGAGCAATACTTTGCAATGCCACAGGTCCATGGTCTCTTTAACTCTGTATCATGCATGCTTCATGGTGAGCTTAAAAAACAGAAAAAGGGGGGAAAAAAAAAAGTTACCTACTTTCCCTCCTGTTGCCATGAAACAGTTACTAAAATGTATCTATCATCTCTGTTAAGGTAGGAAAGGGTCTTCAAGTCATAGTGATGGTAAAATCACAAACTCTTTTGTCTGCCTTTTCCTTTCACTTCACTGAAGTGTGAAACAAAAAATATGAAACAGTAAGTTTTTCATCAGACAAATGGGAAAACAAATGCTATGTTCTTGACTTAGATGATAACACTGTTGCAGAAATATTAGCTGTTGTATTTCCTAACCATTTAATCTGGATGTGTGTGTTCGCAATATTATGTTCATAGTTCTGTGTTTCATATTCTACCAGTAATTTTAAAATTTAAAAACTTTTTGCATGAACTTTATGAAGTAAATCACATGTATGATGACTTTACTGTGTAGTGCTTTACTTTTAGCGGTTGTGTAAGTTTGTTTTGTCTCCTATTCCAGTTCTTCTTTTCTTTGAGAACTTCTTCCCCTTGTATTTTAAGTTGTGATACAGAATTAAAATGTGGAAAATGAAGTTTTAGAAGCACAAAGTATTATTTGTTTTTATATTCCCATAGTGTATATTAGCTTACAGTAATAATCCACTCCCCTGCAAAAAAAATAATTCAGTAGTGTTTACTAGCAAATCAAACTTCTGAAATATGCATTTTGTATTTTAATATGCATTAAAAATATGGAATAATGCATATTATTAATTGCTCATTATTATTTTGTCTTTTTAAGAGCACTACTGTGTCAAAATCAAAACTAATTTTACAAGAGACAGTGAACTCTTGTTAAAGCTTGCCGCACTGATCAGAAGGTACTCAATCCACTAGACCATTCTATTTTCTCTTTTAGCTGAAGCCTTGTGATGTTGTAAACTTTGTGAATCTTAAGAGCGTGTAAAAAAATTCTTGTAGCTGGAAGACTTACTTTGTGTAAATAAATGACTCTGAAGATTTAAAAGAACCAAGGCATTAGTCTAAAATTCAGTCTGTTGTTATGCTTCAGCAGTCCAGAACTTTTATTTGGTTTACCAGGAGTTAACAAATTTCAAACTGAAAATTACCTTTTTCAGTAATGATACACTCCTTTTATATTTGCTTTTTGCCTAATCTGAAATCAATGATGAGAGAAATAATTTACTATTATTCCTTTCTTCTCTTTAATCAGTAGATGGCTC
The DNA here is from genome assembly GCA_017639485.1 of Pluvialis apricaria. Classification (NCBI taxonomy): domain Eukaryota; kingdom Metazoa; phylum Chordata; class Aves; order Charadriiformes; family Charadriidae; genus Pluvialis; species Pluvialis apricaria. The sequence goes on along the minus strand of CM030008.1, from coordinate 108,351,371 downwards.
TACCAAGCCACTAACATGTTCTGGTCATGGTGGCTGCATTTGATTGAGGGCAGTTGGGTGATTTGATTAGGTAGTTCAGCTGTTTGCAGATGAAGGAGGCTCTTCATAGCTTTTTAAAAATTTATTCTTTTCAATTATAAATTAAGAAAAAAGGGCATGGATAATGTATCCAATGTAGATATTGAGGTACTAATTGCACTTAAGTGTTGCACTCGTGTGATTGACATAGTCATGTCCTGGGTCAGCTTGTACTCACTTATTTTGAATATGCTTACAGCAAAATATCTTGGACCAAGAAGAAGAATTTCCTGCTTTAAAAGGAGTAAGTTAAACAGTATAATCTGAATATAATAATAAAAAAGAAGATTTAGGGAAAGAAAATATTTTCATGCCTCTATTCCAGTTGGTTCCTCAATTCCTTTCAAAATTTTTTCTTTGAGTGCTTGTCCGGTGTATTCTTCATTATTTGTTGCTGACATTTGTTAAAGGCAAACAATCAGTGATAACGTATATTCATTTCTATAATATACAGTTTTAGGGAAGACATCTGATGTGAGTTCAGCAAATAGAACTCTTACTACCCCAAGAGAATTCCCCCAAATTTTCTGTGGATGAAGGCATGCAATCCAGGAAGCAAAAATTAAAAAAAAAAAAAAAAAAAAGAAAAAAAAGGAAATAAAAGAAAAGTGAGAGCTAAAATGAAGAAACAATTTGTTTCCATAGTTGCATTTTCCTCTTACAACTCTTTGATGCATCATAAATGCAGCGAGCACGGCTATTAACTTGATTCACTCTCTCTCACAATACATTGTCGCTGCTCTGGAGAGAGATTTGAGACAGTGCTGGACAAACAGAAAAGAGATGTGGTCAAACAGAAGTATACAGAATAAGCAGATGAAGGAGACTTTAGAAACAATTTAATATATGGCAAACACTTTCTAAATGAGAAATAAAGGAATATAACTTCTGTAGCTAAAATTGGAGCTCACAGTTTCTAGCATTGCTATGCTTGTTTTTAACCCACAGTACTCACTAGTAGTGTGTAGGACAGGTATTACAGCAGGACAAAAGGTCCTATCTGATTTCTTATTGTGAGGCTGTTTAATTGCACATTAATATAATGTCATGTGCAAATGTGATAATAGAGGAACTGCACACATAGATTTCAATACAACGGTTCAAATTTTAAATCTTTGGCTAGATCTGCCTTTCAAATATACTTTCTTGCAGCTGCAGTGGTTAATAACGTATTATTGCTGTGACTGGAAAAAAATGAACTGTGAAATTTCAGGCACTTGACTGGTCACATTTGAAAACATAGCTAAATGCATGATGTGAGTTCTTGTTTTCAGAGAAGATAAAGCAAGCCTGGGATCATCCAGTTCAGGGATGCTAATCATATGTGGCCAGGATAGCTATAAAAGGAAAAGAGTAGGGAAGATAGGTTCATGGTTTAGTTTCAGGTATTGGTTTACTACCTACACTAAGGCAATTCAACAGCCATCTGCAATGATAGAAAATGAGCAACCTCATTTTGTGTTTTACTCAAACTCTCTGAACCTTTTTCTGTCTTACGCATCTGCTACCAGTGCTGTTGAGTCAGCAGCTTATTTGAATTCAAGTAATCAAAACTCTGAAAAACTACTTTTCTGCTTTTGTTTGCCCCACAAAAGCAGCTTCTGTCAACATAATATCCTTTTATTTTACCTCTGTTCTTCACCCTTTTCTCTGGTGGAAATCTACCTTTGTGTCTGCAAGGGTTTAATTTCTGTCCAAGGTCACAGAACTCTGGACTTACCAAGCCTTACTGGCAGCTGGGAAAATTACATTTGGCAGCAAGACCATTTTCCTTGGAGCTCAATAAATGCCAGCACACTGTTCAAGCTTTGCTCTTGGCTAATACCTTCTCTACTGGAGACCTGGAAAACTGTAGCCGATTAAGATCACGCTTCTTTTGGTTTCATCTCCACAAACAGCCATCATACTAGCTCTTTGTCTGTGTTGTAAACTCCCATTTTCCTAGTGGAATAAGTTGCGGGAATACACAAATCACAACCAATGTTGCTTAGGACAGCTTTTATTCATTAAGCTATTATTATGAAGTAAATCAAGCCATTATTATTAATAGCAGATAACAGTTCACACAACTTGTGTACTTATTTGCTCACACAGTTTACTCACGTGCTTGCTTATTAGTTACTTTGCAGGAGGAGTTGTGGGAAGCCAATGTGGCTGTCTACCCAGAAGCAGAGGGCTGTGCTGGCATACCAGGGGCTTCTAGGTAGGTGTTAAAGAAGAACTTCAGGGGGCCCTTTCTCTCATCAGGTCTGCAAATGATGCTGTAGTCTTTGCATGTACCAGCCACTGCCTTCTTGAATGGGATCTGAGTTGAACAACCTATTCTTGATGCTTGGGTGTGCCCATGGCCTTGACCTTCCAACAGGCAGTCATGTCATGAGTGTATCAGCTCTTGCAGTCTCAACAGGAGGCTTGGTCTCCAGAGTTTATCAGTCCTTGTTGCTGAGAAAGCAGGGTGTGAAAGGTTCCCAAGAAAAAGCACTCAAATATGTTTCCTTTCTTTGGCCAGTTTTCTGGTAACTCATTTCTCCGTTCAGACCTATAAGGGCGTTGATGATACCCAGGATGTTGCATGGGTTGATTTGCTGCTATGTGACTCTTGTCTCCAACACTGATGACAGTAATCTATTTCAAGCTCTGTGTTCTTATTTCACTCTCAGTTTTCTGCCTGCCCTTTGAGTAATAATCATCAGTATTAGATTAAAACTGAATAAGGAGCTTCCAGCAAGGGGGACTGATGCTAAGCTAAGTGCAGAGTGAGAAGACAAACCATGCAGAGCAAAAGAACGTCAAGGTCTTTATTTATAAGTGCAGAAACACGTGATAAGAATAAAATTCTTATTTATGGAGTTCAAAATCAGTGACTGTTCACTGAATACCTCACTTTGTGTCCTCTCTTGAAGCTAATGTGGCTGCTGAGCAAAATTCACTATGTATTTCTTAGTATTTTTGACTGTGTGTTTATGCAATGATGCTACACTGATGAGAAAGCAAGTAGGAGGTTGATTGAACACAACATTAAAAGCCTAGCCTGTATAAGTTTTGAGAAAGTTAATAAGTGCAGACTTACTCAAAACATACAGTATTTTGCACACAAGTTCAAACACTGTGTAAGTCTGTTTATCTTTGTAGTTCTCCCTCTTAAATAAGTTTGCTCGACAGATTTCATGATATCTTAATTTCAGCTGAATTAGTGGAATATTTCTCTTTACTGATAACAGTTTTTGGAAGGGTTGTTGCCTAACTAAACGTGCATTTACCCTTGTGAATGTAAAACCACTTTTATCCTTTTACCCTAAAGTCTGTGGCTTCTCATACCTGAACAAAATGCTGATTTATTAAATGAATACCTCTTTCAATTGTTTGTTATCATTTATTTTCTAACTACATTTTAAATAATTGTAGTAATGAAAGGACAATGTTTGACATTGAGGACCACTCAATGTTGTAATTGAGTTAAACAAAAATAGTAATTTCTTGTTGAAAAGGTAAACAAAAGAAAAAGTACCCATGAGAATAATAGAGTCTCACTAGAAAGAGTCATGCCTGATGTTTCAGGTAAAATATTTTAGCCTAAAATGTCTAGTTACTTGCTATAATAGCTGTGCATCTAGGTCAGGAGAGAGATGAGAGAGGAGCAGCGAGAGTAAAGGAATAGATTTCATTTAACCAAAATTACTTTAGACAAATTGTCGAATGCAATTTAATTGATGTGAAAAATTTCCTAAGATGTGTCTCTGCAACTCTGCTTAGGAGGCCTTGCGTAGGCCGCATAGTGAGGACTTCACCTATCTAAAGCATTTCTGAGTTGTCAGTCACTGCAATAACAAGGTGTTGTACTCTGCTATGGTGTAGTATGTGCTATGACAGAAGCTTCCTCCATGCATATTTCTGCGGTTTTTCTCAAGATTTCTGCAGAGAAATCACTTGGGGAATGACAGAACATATTGGTGGTGTAAAGTCAGATCCCAATAAAACCTGGAAGATCCTGATTTCAGTCTGAGGGATTTAAGCCATTTTAATCTTACGTAAATATCGTCTAGACTGATGCAGTATTTCAGAATGACCACAATGACTGGTCATTGCACTACGATGGTCATGTTCATTTCGTGAGGGCTGGATGCCTGAAGGGCTTCAGTCATGTAGGATTTTCCTTCCTTGTGCCATTCCCTATCAGAAATGGAAATACCCTGCTCTGGCAGGGGAGTTGGACTAGATGATGTCCAGAGGTCCCTTCCAACCCTGACCATTCTGTGATACGTGTGGTTATTTTCTCACAGAAAACTGAACCTAAGAACATACTAAATAACACTGTGAGAAATTGAATTATGTGGGTTTAAGACTGACTAAAGTATGTTAATTTGTGCAATGCACTTGTACTCTTGAATTCGATGTTTTTTTGCTTTTACTTTAGGATTATTGAGTCCTCAAGCATTTCCTGGCTTTTAGATAACACAGCCTCACAATTTGATGTCTGAAAGGCCTTTGAACAATCTCTTTGCAGTCAGCTTCACCATTTAATGTTTGAAAGGCCTTTGAACAATCTCTTTGCAGTAATGGCATGCCATACTCTTACATTATCAATGCTTTTAATTCTTAGAAGACTTAAAGTCCTCCTGAAATCTGTGTCGACTATATGCAAGTTTTTGTGGGTATTTTCCTTGAAGCTTATGAATTATGCAGCACAATTTTATGCTGAGTTCAAGTTTCATATACTATTTCACTATCCTTTTCATATCAACACATTGGTCTAACACACACTGAAATGAAAGGAGAGCTGGGCTAACTTCAGTGTATACGTATCCGAGCACATGCATTGAGAGGAGAAATGTATCTTTCATTTTATATACGATCTAATATAAAGCTGACTCTCCATATATAATTTTTCCAGACCACTATTAAGGGTGCTGCAGAAACCATACAGGAATGGATAGAGGTTGTTCTTCCTGTACAATGGATTTTGTGGCCACAGGGTTGCACGAAGAAGAATTTTGCATGGGATAACTGAAAGTCTTCCTGGTTTGAGGGTGGTTGGCCATCCCTTCTTTTCAAGTCCTAATAGACATTTAAAGGTCTTACGGTAGAGGCATTCAAAGAGCACTTGCACAAACGATTACGCTAGAAAATGGTTTACTTAGTGGTTATGTGTGTTATGTGTAACTGGTGTGGCTCAGTGACAAGTCATGCAGTTAATAACCTATATGTGTGTCTATATGTTGAAAGCTTTGTCTGAGCACTGAGCGGGTCATCCAAAGAGAATGGCAGTCAGATGGGATATGTGCTGCTATCCTTTTGTGTGGTGTTTCAGCAGTCCAGGGGAGAAAAAAACAGTTATTGGGAAGCGTTTTGTCTGCGTGTTTGTTAATGCGCTGTCACTGTCATAAAGCTGTTGTGTGCATCTCTTTGTATAGGACAAGAGGTAACAGGCACAAACTTGAATATAGGAGATTCCATCTAAGCATGAGGAGGAACTTCTTTACTCTGAGGGTGGCAGAGCACTGGAACAGGCTGCCCAGAGAGGTTGTGGAGTCTCCCACACTGGAGACGTTCAAAACCTGCCTGGACGCCGTCCTGTGCAACCTGCTGTAGGTGTCCCTGCTGTGGCAGGAGGATTGGACTTAGATGATCTCCAGAGGTCCCTTCCAACCCTGACCATTCTGTGTATTCCTGCGTACCTACACAGGAGTGACACCTCTTATTCTCATGGTACCACACTGTGAATTGCGCAGGGAGGTCTGTGCTGAAGGTGCTGCTGGATGCTGAATGTTAAGATGTGTTTACCTGCCAGGCATCATTTCTAAGCATGTGCAACATGTCATCTGTTTCATAACCGGCAATCCTTCCTATATACTGCTTTCAACAAGGGTGGGTGAGTCTAGGCATGCAATGCTTTTAAGACTTAATGTTCTTTTTGGGTTAAATTGGGTGTTTTTTTCAGGTTTTTCAGGAGAATCTAATCCAAATCTTAAAATCTATAGGCTGTGTTTTCAGAGTCTTTTAACACCTGTGTTTCTGTAAAATGCACAGCTGTATGGAACAAGTCTTCAAGTGTTACAGCTCTTTTCCTCCTCCCACACCTGTAAAAAAATGCCCTGCTATTTCTTTTGATCTTTTAGAGTAGAGAAACCAATTTGTATAATATAAATTGGTTTCATTTTGTGATGTTTTGTTTCTAGTCAATAACAGGATTAAAATAATTTAGCACCTATTTTTAGCTTGGTTTGCATTCATAGGGCTGCTTTAATCAACCTGACTTTAGAAAGGCTCCATTATGTTAAGCTTATACTTAGCTGCAGATGAAATAATTCTGGATTAATGTCATCAAGGTGTGCTTTGAAGGTGGGAGGGTAGGCCTAATATTGATAGCAGCTGTATTAATAGCTGAACATGTGACTTTTCTTACAAAAATGGGAGTAATTTTCATTTGGTGATGCATTCACATGAGACTGACCCTTTTTTTAGCACGGGTAGGTTGCCCTGAGAAGAGTAAGGATGCTGACAGAAGAATAGGACTCAAACTGGCACTTTACACTAGAGATTCAATTTAATATAATGCTATTTAATATGAAATCAGTTGCCTTAATACCAATATAGCGATATGTTATTTTAAAGGTAACCTTTTCATGAGAGTGGTGTAGAACTTCCATGGCAAGTCTGACTTACTTTCTCAGTTTTTTCTTCCTTTTATCCTGACTTCTCCATGATTCTTTAACTGATTTCCCACTTTCTTCACCAGAAGTATGTATTATTTCACCTCTATTTTCCTCATTAATTACTCCAGGAATTACCCTAAGGCCTATGTTGTGCATTTTATGCCTTCTTCATGATGACTAAGATCACCAGAGTTGATCTTCGTATTTTATTTTCCATCAGTAAAATACAGACAATGTTAGCTAAACAAGACAGAACATGCCTTTTCTCTGTAACAAGACTAGGACTAGTCAGTAGCAACAGCAACAATATGAACCCTTCTATCAAAAACTGGGAGTTTTGAGTGTTTCACTCACTTAAACCCTCACCAGATCTTTAAGTAGAGGTATAAATTTGCATACCTAACCTTAAGTGCATAAAATTCAGTCAGTAAACATACTAATAGGGCAATCTCAATTCCTTTTAATGAACAGATGTACATGCTAATTAGTAATATAATATGTTGGTTGTTTTTTAAGTGTGAAATGAAATTCTTTCATTCATGACTTGTAAAGCATCTGGTCCACCAGTCACATTTGGGAATGTATATCTTTGCCTACTAGTCTATGGAGCTTTTGTAACTACAAATCATTTTCCATAACTCTTCGTACTGACAAAGAATGTAATTAAAATTTATCCTCCTGGGGAGAAAAAACTACTTCGGGATTATGCCATTTATGTCGTAGTTGGATGAAGTACTTTAGCCCTGTTTAATGGTTTTATACTAGTCATGATTAAGACAATTTCAGGTGCACTAAATACTCAGTATTTATACATTTTTACATTATAAATGTGTTCTTCCCTTTAGAAAATATAATCTAGGTTATTTGCAAAACTTAGGTCTTAAATTAGACTTTTCTATAGTATGTACAAATCTAGCTATGTATATAATAATAAAAGTGTTGATTTACAGCATTATGACTCTAATTAATGCATAGTTCAATATTATTCATCATTTTAGATATAAGACCAAAGCACAATTCCAGTTTTAAACTCCCGGAGTTTAATAATTGCTCATCATTTGCAATTTGTAGTTCTAGACAATGGATGTGTTATTCAGTAAAACAATCCTTTCTATATCATTTGCTTCATAGTTGGAGTGTAACTGAGGAACAGTAGCAGATATCGTGTTTGAGGAATGCAAAGAGAATACAAAAAGATGATATCTGATGGCAACAAAATATTTAATAATAATATTGATGAAGAGTTTCAAATGCAAGTTTGTAATAGGCCACAAAGTTCACAATTAAAATGTTATACTTACGTTAAGGATTTTTCTCCTTAGTGTTTAGGAGCTAGAGTGAATAAACTGCAAGACACTGAATGTAAAAAGGGAAAATGATTCACCTAAGGGCAGAGAACACTGATACTAATTTTGTTGTGAAAAGTTATCTGTAAAATCAGAAGAACATTTTTCTGACATTGTGCCTGGGAATGTACATTCTGTGCTTCAGTTTCTGAAGAATTTTTTACAGCCATGTTGTAACATCACTTTTGTATTTGTCTGTTAGTGTAGCAACACATTGTGGGATATTTAATCAGAGTCCTATTTTTTTTTTATTGTTCCATATGTCTTTCAAGGTAGCATAAACATGGCAACTCTGTGGTTTTGGAAAAAAAAGCGATACAAAAATGAGATTTCCAGGACATGATAAGATAAAAAGTAAATTATTTTTACAGAAATATCTAATGTTGATTTTTCTCTTTACAATTAACTGCAACATATCAGATATAGTAAAAATTAAAGCTAGGGGTAAAAGCATCTGTTTAATATCTAAGTGCACACTTTACACAGCTCCATCATTTTAAATAATACCACAAATACAATTACCTTATTTGCGGTCTTTGTATTAGTGGAAGGAGCTTCAGTCAGATTTTTTTTGTTCTGCTTTTAAATATAAGGACCCATCTTATACTGTATATTTTAAAAAGCTGTGAAAATAATAAGTTACAGAGTGAAAAAAAACACTAATAAACATTTCTAGCAAGCCTCCTAACACTTATTTAGCACTGATACCAACTGATTTCTGTGATGATATAACGGAACTCTACCTCATATTAATGTTTCCACATAAAACACTGTTGTCAGAAGACCAAGGCTATTGTATTGAATACAAATGGCAATTGAACACGGTCCTAGCACAGGAAGATTCCTGTTCTGAATTAGAATGAAAATTAAATAATGGGTTTTTAAAGTATATTCTTGATTTTCCTGTTTATTGGATGGATGTCTGTAAAAGTAGAAACTTGAATTGATTGGTCTTGAGAGGAAAATACATCAGAATTGGAGAATATAAACAATACAGACAAACATTTGGGTAATTCTGCAGGATTTGATTATGTAAGTCCACTTGTATGTGCCAGGGAACCATGTTATTCAACAAATACTCTTTTTACTCAGACTACTTTTTAGAGAACTACCTGAAATTCATTAAGTAGGGAAGAACGTTTATGAAATATTAAGATATCATCATGAGAGTTGAAATATGCTGCTACATGGTTCACTGCATATAAAAATTATATCAGATTCTGCTGGCTTTGAAACCTTTTATATTTCTTGAGGGCCTCACAACATTAATTTTAAATAAAAAAATTATTCAAAAAAATAAGTGGAATAGCATGTCTTTGCAAATGGCAAAATGAACTCTTAAAACAGAAAAGGGATTGAGCCATAAAAACACCCAAGTCCAGTTAAATTCCCTGGTGTAGTCAATAAAGTTTATCAATATACTACTATCAGAATTTAAGATTCTTCTAAATTTCAACCCAAAATTTCATTTGCAAAAGAAATAAATGCGGTGCCAGCTCAGTGTTAATAATTATTTCCCATTCTTAATGATCAATGAAAAGTGCTTACACAGAATTCTTTCAAGATCAGATACTGTAATGTTTCCCATTCCTTTTCCCTCTGCTATTTCTTTTCCTTCAAAAGTATCCCTCTTGAATGAGTTGCTGGGGAAAAGATGTGGCATAATAACAATGGGCAAAGCTCTGTGTGTGTGTGTGAGTGCCTGTGAGAAGCACAAAACTGACGGGCTTGTGTGAATCGGAGGGGTGAGAGTAAGAGAAACTGATTTTTTTTCTGAAGTACAGCTTGCCCTTTCATTATGATTCATAGTTATGAGGATAATGTCTTCTTGCAGTTGGTGGAGGACTTAAACACTATTTCCTATATGGCGGACTACTCTTTATGTGACCTTTAGCTATCATCATGTTCTTGAGAAAGATACCAGCATTGCTTCTTTTAGCATCACTGTGTCAGAGATGAATCGCAGCATTCCTTATCCTTACTTTGCACTGATAAGTACAAATATCATTCATTTCTGATCTTCACTTAACTCAGGACTGTAAAACTGGGCAGAGAAAAAGCAAGTTGACATCATTAGGAAAACAGCAGATTGACTGGTAAAAACAGTTCTAATTTGGAAGTAAGCTGGAACTGTTGTCCTTTAGGTGGGGTTAAAGAGGTTGCTTACCCCTTGGGTGAAGGTTGCGCACTCAATTTCAAACACAAATAGATTGATCCTAATTCCCTAGAAATCAGTGATTTTAATATTTTTTTTTTCTGCCTTAATGGGCCTTTTCCTGTGTCATAACTTTACATCTTGAAAAATTTGATCTATTTTTTAAGCACTTTCAGTAATTGCATAGCCCTTCCTTCCTCTTTTACCATTATACATCAGGTAGATTTGAGACAGGGAATATATCTTGCTTTAAAACATAAAATAACTTATTAGTTTCATTTACAGAAGCCATGTTCTGATATCTACGTGGAATGGATCCTACAGCTGCTTACTTCCTAAGTAGTCGGTAGCTGTGAAATCACTTACGTGAGATACTGCATAATGGCACAGCCTGGCCCTAAATCTCAGTGTACACTGCTGGTGCTGTTTGCTGAGGCTGTTATCATCATCGTAACTGCACCACTTATTTCATTGAGCACCACAGCAAATGGCATGGTAAGCATATGTAAGCAATTTACACAGAGGTGGTACAGTAGTTTGGGTTTGGATGCTGTATTATCATAAGTAGCACTTTTTTGCTACTGGCATTTTGTATGAGCCTTTGGATATGTAATTGTGAGGGACATTTAACTGAGCTTTGAGAGTACCTACTTTTCAAGAACATTTTCATTAAATTCGTGCCCATTTTATTATTCGTTACTTATGCCAAAGATATTTTTAAGTGTTTATTCAGTAAATTATCTTAAATGATGGAAAGCCTTTTCTCATCACAGTTTTGTTCAGTCTTGTTTTTTTATTAAAACACTCCATGAACTGTCATGCCTATGTTTCGATATATTCATGGAACATTTCAGGCTAGGTATTAACTGATTAATCCTCCTGCTTGAAGATTATGAAGTCCTCAAATCTGCGTATAATTCAACAAATCCAGATTAAAAAGCTTTTAAGCATTGAGAATCATGGATCTCTTGGGGCCTTGAACAATTATTTCATTTTTTTGCCAAGGAAACCAAGCCATTAAGAATCATCATGTGCTTTAAGTTCTCTGAACCCAGAGGGCTGACTGACAGTATTGCCTGTTTCTCATTTGCTTGATCATTTATTTCTTTCCAGCTAGCTCCTTAGAAGCTGATTTTGAAGAGCTCTTCCCACACCAAACATACTCATTCACACATGAGTAGTATACAGTCACTGGCACGGGCAGGCACTCAGACATTTGTGCAGATACCTAAACTTCATGAGCAACAGAATACTGTATCTTTCATTTGATTTCAACCCTTCCCTTCTTAGATTTTTTTTTTTAAAATATGTTTAAATGTTAAAAAAATTGTTTAATAATGTAGTTAATGAACTTAACCAATTATTTGGAGAATGTCAGCTGAAAAATGAATTGTAAAAATGAAGACTATGTACTGGTATCTTGCAAGTATTTTTGGCCTAATCCAGAGATAACCATTTTGTGTTTTGAGATATGAATTCTTAACTATGTTAATTCTGATTTGGAAGGCCCCAAAAAGGTGTGTAGCTTTTAAAATTCAACTGATACTAATTTATCTATTTTGGTATATGACTTTTGTGCAAGTCAGATTCTTGTTACCCAAATACTGACTGCTCCGTATTTTTTTTAATCATTCTGTATGTATAATTCAATATAAAGTTAAAAATCCATTCTTTCCCTCTCTCCCCTCTCCATTTTGGAGGGGGGAGTTTGGTTTTGCTATTTTTTTTTTTTTTTTTAAAGGAATGTCTTCAAAATGGCTTAAAATAAGAATTGCATTTAATACAGTGGGCCTATACCACAATAACATGATGACTTGGAATAAAAAGCTGCTGTCTGTTATGCATCCACATACAAGCTTAAGTCTGTAGCAATGAAAGTATCAAGTTCTAGTAATTAACACCATGCATATTTTCAGCTCCCATTTACATTAGAAGCGCCTATTGAAAGGTTCCCAAGGAAGAGAAAGGAGATTTTGATCATTAAGGAGTGTTTTATCCTAGATGGTATATCATTCATACAGCAATCACTGAAAACCTTTGGGATCATACTAACATACTGAAGAATTTTTTTTTTTAAGGCAGTTGCATTTCCGTTGGCCGTTTGTTGCCATAACAGTCTTTCTTGCAAAATGTGAGATTGTTACTTCTGTTTATTGTCCCTGGAGGCATAGAATGATGTATGGTTGTCCAGAAGTAGGCTGAGCAGATCTGAATATTCAATCCTCTGTTCTTCTCCACTGAGCCCCCTGCATTTAGTTGCAGCAGGTAAACCACCTAAGTGAGGAACTTGGGCTAATTTGGAAATCTGCAATCAAAAAGAAGAGAGAGGTACCTCTAATGTACAACTCATCCCAGATGCCACAGAGATGTGGGTCACAGTTCTGAGATGCTCCTCTGCATGTATTGCATAGGAAGTCCCAGGCAAAAGTCAGGAATGCAGAAGATAATATCGGGTGATCGTGAAATCCTAGATGAAATATTGTCAATAAGACTGTGAGACAGGAAGTAAGCATAACAGAAAATTATTTATTCAAAACTTCTGCTTTTAACAACTTTATGCTGCTCTAACTTGAATAGGAATATGATACTTGAGTGTTTCCTTACTTCTTTTCTACTTGTTTTTTGTGATAGTAATAATTAAAGATTGTTCATTCCCTACATTGTCATTAATTCCAATGGGTGCGGCAAGGATAAAATTTACCAAGAACCATACCCTTTGAATCACTTAAGGACAATTAACCCTTTTTTTTTTTTTTTTAGCATTCTCTTTTTGAGACTTTTTTCCACTTACGTCAGTGTTCATCTTATGTTTAGTCCATAGGCACCATTACATGTAGGCTTTTAGGGGACTAAAAGGATTTTTGGCATAAAAAGACTAAAGGACTTTTTAGTGGGTTAAGATAAGTATTTCTTGTGAAATTTTGTTCTTAAATCAGCCTGTCTGCAGGATTTCAAACTAAAAATAAAATTTATCAGAACAATCATAATAATAAAAAAATTTTGTCATTTCAGCGCTCAGGTAGTGATGCCTGACACTAAGCATATCACTGTTTGCTTATTAATCACCAAAATATATTTACTTTGGTAGCAGACAGTAGTGGATATGACATACTGAAATATTAATTACTCACTTAGGAGGCAGAAAACATATTGGAACTTCTTTTTCAAACCATTGTGCACACTTTTTTGGCACACATATACTGACTATATTTTTCATATTATCACCTCATGAATTCTTTTATCTTGTCCCAGTTGATCTGTTCTTACATTTTTTCCAAGACTCCAGAAGATTTATTAAATGGAGTTGAAATATGCTTTAAAAAAGCCTTTAAACTTCTCTTGAGGTTTTAGGTTCTTCCTAGCTCCATTTTTTGTGTGGCAATTGTATAATGAATTTAGGGACTGACTAAGTCCAGTGGTGCTGCCTTGCTTATACAACATATTTTCGACTAAAACTCTCCTGAGGATGCAATACAGGCATGTGAGAGGATTTAAAGCAGTAGGTCCAGTACTAATAGAGGGATGCTCTCATTACAAGTATTAACTGGTTCCAGGAAGGAGTGTAGTCATTTATATCATACAAACAAGGCAGCAAATAATAAGACTCATTTTTCTTAAACAGTTAAATTGATAGATAGACACCAGCCAAACTACTGGTACAATTAAGATAGCGTCAAGTTTCTGATGTCTATGGTGTCTTGCTTTTTCATATTTTAGTTACTACTCTCATGTTCTCTGTGCCTCTCAAGACAACAACATAGTATGAAACGGTAAAAAACTTAAGCTGAACATAGCCTGTACCAGGAATAGTGTGGCCAGCAGGACTAGGGAAGTGACTGTGCCCCTGTACTTGGTGAGGCCCCACCTCAAATACTGTGTTCAGTTTTGGGCCCCTCACTACAGGAGGGACATTGAGGTGCTGGAGCGCATCCAAAGAAGGACAACGAAGCTGGTGAGGGGTCTAGAGCACAAGTCTTACGAGGAGCAGCTGAGGGAACTGGGGTCTGGAGAAAGGAGGTTGAGGGGAGACCTTATCGCTCTCTACAGCTACCTGAAAGGAGGTTGTAGAGAGTTGGGGGTTGGTCTCTTCTCCCAAGTAACAAGCGATAGGACAAGAGGAAATGGCTTCAAGTTGCGCCAGGAGAGGTTTAGGATGGATATTAGGAAAAATTTCTTCACCGAAAGGGTTGTCAAGCATTGGAACAGGCTGCCCAGGGAAGTGGTTGAATTACCCTCCCTGAAGGTATTTAAAAGACGGGTAGATGTGGTGCTTAGGACACATGGTTTAGTGGTGGTTTTGGCAGTGCTAGGTTAACAGTTGGACTCAATGATCTTAAAAGTCCCTTCCAACCTACACAATTCTATGTTACTAGCCATTCCTGGAGATTCATTCAGCATTCTTTACCTGAACTACAGTCTGATCTGACCCATTGACAACCTGGAAAACTCTCTCTGAGTCCAGCAGAACATGCAGCTGCTTTGCATTCACAGGTACTCCTACACCTTCAGGTTTGAAAGGGAACCTTTGGTGAGACTAGTTCCCACATCACACTTTTTTCTGAATTTGACTGCTGCCTGCTTCACAAAGGGACAGTTGTACTTCATGCAAATTCTAGCGCCGTCTCCCACGTACTCTACAAGTGCACTGTATTAGGGAACGAAATGGAAAAAAAACAACAACAATAGTGGTTGAATCGTTCTTGGGAAAATATATCAGACAGAGCCCTGAAGATGAAGTTCTTTGTTGTGGGGTGATGAGGTGTAGTGTGCCTCAGATGACTGCAGCCTTCCTTGCTGTGTATCTGAATAGTCCCTCCATGAATTTTCTTTGGCTAAGGCAGTTCCCATCTTCATGTAGATTCATGTATATGCCTCCCTTGATGGCCTAGGCGGGTTTGCATTGCTATTTATGATTTGTTTAGGCTCATCGGTTACAAGAAATCTCAGAGTTTTGAAAAAGACTACTGATTTGAGCTTCTGTTTACTGTTACAGTCTATTAATAGTAAGTTACCAACTTTAAACACTCAAATGTAGAAATATTCACTAAAATTGGACCATATAAGGTAAAGTTTTCTAGTTTATTAATTTTATTTCTTTAAGAAAAGTATGATGTCTTTGTTAAGTACCTTAACTACATCTAGCCTTTTCTCTTAAGGGCTTGCATTCTCACAAGGGAACCATTCAGTGCTGTGATTGGATTAATACAAATTGGATGGGAAAATTGGGCTGGGGTAGGAGCAATTGAATTTGGAAAGTTTATGAGAACTGCTAGTTCGGGGTGAATAATAAAATAAAGACAGCAGTTTTGCAATTTTGAAAAGCTCTGTGCTATGTAACAGACTATGATTTAATTCTGAGAGACTATTTTATTAGATTTTTTCCCAAGTAAAATCACAATTCCTATTGTTCCTTATCATATGTCTCATTACTGCTGCAAGTATTATCCTTTTTATACGATTATAGTGATTCATACTTTACTCTCTTGGTTGTTTTGTACATAGTTGCAAGTAAATAATGGTAGCAATTTGGTGCTTCTGAATATAGGGCCAATAGGTTCTTTGGGTTTTTTGTTGAACAGGGATGTATATTTTAGCAAAGGAGTGATGATAAGTCTTATACTGAGATCAGTCAACAGATAAAATGTAAATTCTCAGCATTGGTCAAAGTAACAAAGCTGAAGAAATGCCTGTGCCAAACAGTGGTTCATAGTGACACAATAAATCTGTATGAAGTTCATCACCGTTTATACTCATTATCCAGTGTAGATATTTTTTGAAAATATGTGGTTATCATTTGTATATTTGAACATACAACTGTGATAAGAGTGTATCTAACAAACAGAATAATCTCTTCTTGAGAGTAGTTGGTTCTGTGAGGGCAGAAACACTTTGCGTGCTGTTCTGAGTACTTCCAAATCCAGTCAAAGCCAAAGAGAATTGGGAGAGTGAGGTTTCAGATCACCCCATTGTTGAATTGAAAAGACTTCACTCATTGGGCAGAAAAGAGCAATCGGTTCCACTCTTGCTCATTGAGAGTTGCGTGTAGCTATCAAATTCAACAGGGTGGCACTGTCTGAGAAAGTGAAGTTATCTCAGTATTGATTGCCTGGTTGCTTTTTACTTCAGAATTTTTAATTAATCCTTACCTGGCAGAAGAGGTGAGGGGAAGGGAGGAATAAGAAAGGGAGGAGAGACCGTCTGAAAGGACATTGCGCTGAAGCAACTGGTCTAACTATAACTGCGAGTACAGCAAAGCACGTATGTGCTCACAAAACTGTGAAGTGAACAGAAGCTTAGTTTTTCATGGATTTTTCAGTTCAACTCATTTCATTAAGGATTTTTACATCTTCTCCTGCTTTTAAAATTAGGTGCACTCAATTAAGGATTCACCTTAGGTGAAGGTAGATACTAGTAATGGACAATATGGGCTGTCCACTCATTGTGCCAAAGGACAACATTAACATTTGATCCTTACTAGACAAATTAGTTAAAGTATTTGAGTTCTGCATTTTGGCTTCTGGATTTTACTTGTGGATCAGAGCACTAGTTTAGATTCTGCTCAAAAAGCATACTTAAACTTTCACAAAATGGATCAAAGGATATTGGGTATTACTTTTTGCCTGCTTTAGGGTATCTCCAGAAATTTTATTTAGTTATTGCATACCCACATTAATTAATATATCGTGTGGTAGTGCAAGAACATTTTTTATTTATTAGCTTTTCTTCCTTTTGAATTGTCAATTTTAAACTGATTATTAAAACTCTCCAAAAAGCTGCTGACTTGTATATACAGTGATGATCATAAAATCATAGAATCATAGAATGGTTTAGGTTGGAAGGGACCTTGAAGATCATTGAGTTCCAACCCCCCTGCCATAGGCAGGGACACCTCTCACTAGACCAGGTTGCTCAAGGCCACGTCCAGCCTGGCCTTGAACACCTCCAGGGACGGGGCTTCAACAACCTCTCTGGGCAACCTGTTCCAGTGCCTCACCACCCTTAAAGTGAATGATGTTAATATATTCATAGTTGTGTACCAGTGTTAAGTCCAAATTATATAGAAATATTTTGCATCAAAAGATTACAAACTCGCAAACAATGCTGTACAAAATGGACAGAACTCTTATGGGAGTGTGTGCACTATACAGTTACCCAAATACTTTCAAGTTATACATTAGATGAGATATCTCCAGAAACCAAGTCTTAAATTTGGTCTCTAGAGATCAGGGTCACCTCCTCATTCATCGTGACACAGTCCAAATGACTGAATACGTTGGACAGGTTTACACTGATAGTTCTCTTCACTAGATCCTGAAATAAACACACTAATTCAGTATCAATAATTGTGGTAGCACAGAGCTCTGTCAAAGAGCTAATGTTCCGTCTTCAATTTGGATTGCTCATTTTTCTTTCACTGTCATTAGACATGTAGTCAACCAACAGTAAGTACAAATATACAAGCACATATACTTGGCATAGTTGTCCTGAAAAACTTTGTGGCTATTTTATGTGGTATATTAAAAATCCTTTCCAAGGCAGGGATATAATAAGGTACTTAATTATTATTTGTTATATTTTATGAAGCATAATACCAAGACACTGTAGTTCTTTGTATCTGCAAACATACTGTGAAAGGTTTACCCTTTAAAATTCAAATTACCACCTGTGGTGAGATTTAAGAAGAAATAAAAGGAGACAGAGACAAAGAGAAGATGATGGTTATAGTGAGAGAAGCAAAAGTTTAAAAATCAAAATATGTAAGTTCAAGACACTGTTATTTGGGATGGAAATAATAATTGCATTAAAAATTACTTTAATTTGTCACTATTTCTATTATTTTAATTCATTGGATTAAATTAATTCAGCTTCATTTCTCATGAAGAACCTTCCGGTAACATCTCAGCTTGATTTTGTATACCTGAGAACCGTCTTGTGAAGGCTGAATCAAACCATGTCATACTCTGTTGCGTTGTCTTCGGTGGAACACAACGTGGTAGCTATTAGATTTTCAATTTTTGAGATTGTCAGTGATTATTACTGCCATTACTACATTTACTCTTTGAATAGGAAATGCATACTGAATTTGTTTCTTAACTTTCTTCATGTTCTTTACTTTTGTGTTTAAGAGATTAAAAGTTTATTAAAACAAAAAGTTGGAAAAATTATGTCAAAGCCCAAGGTGGTTTCCCTCATTCTTATCAAAATATTTTATCATTAGTTTCAGTTTTTAGCATAGCTTAAGTATTAAAATAAGTGTGAATTACTTTGATTCACATGGAAAAGAAATGTCAATAATAATAGGCTGCAATAACTGAAAAAAATATCTGTCAGAGACTTACGGGTCATCTTTTAATATTTATGTAATGTAGGTTAAATGAATGTGAAAACCATGCATTGGTAAGAATGGGGTGGCATTCTTCCAAGTGGAATTAATCTTTAAGAGCTTGTCCAAAAATGGTTACAGATGTTTTAGATGACGTTTCATTATTTTAGCAGGTTTGATTCATGTTTCTGTTACTTTTTATTAGCATTTCCACTTCCTATCTGCTGCTTTTATTCAGACCTAAGATGTAGTAGTTCCATGATATCTGTGTTTCTGATAGTGCAAAATGTTGCTATGGAAATTAGTAGAAAGTCATAAATGTAAGGCCTACTTCTGAATGAGGTTTTGGTCTCTTTGCTTATCTTTGTTTGTAAATTTATCTAACTATACAGCTACTACAAATCTTTGGGTTTATATGGGATATAGTTGTGAAAGTATAAGTGCCAAAAGTGCAAGTAACCTTCTTGAGATGTTTTAACAAGCGACTGGAATGATAAATGGGAATTTGGTATCCCTTTTATACATGAATCCTGATGTTAGAAACATCTGTTTCAATATATTCAGCCCAAATGTCTTTTGGTTTGTAGCAACAATTATCTTGTAACTGCTTTTCATCTGACTATTTCCAAGCTTTCTTTCCCCAAAACGTTAATTAAGTTAATGTTCTGATGTACAGTAGGTTAATATAATTTTCATTTTACAGATGAAGAAACTATATCTAAAAAGGTCACATCTCATGTCAGTGACAGATGGAGGTTCTGCTTTAGCCACTGGGAAAAAATAAATCTTGCTTCAATCTGTGCATTTGCAACTGTTACCATAACCAGACATAAATGCCCAGAAATTAAGCTTTTCATTAGAAGAGCACGTATTTCCATCAGATGAAGGATGCCAAAGCAGAGGAATGACATCATTCAAGTGGACCAGTTACTAGACATTGGACAAAAATGTTTCTATATAGTATGTATGTGTATATACATACGTGTGTGTGTATATATGAATATACATACTTAACATATATGTTAAACTGTAATTTTTAAAGAGCTGTGGAAAATCTTTCAGGAGATCTGCAATCTGATTTTAGGTTTAGAAATGTATCAGAAAGGATCATCTCTTCCAGAAACAGATGTATTTCCCCAGATTTGAAATGGAAAATTCTGTTAAGTAGTCTGAAAGAAAAACTAATGGGGAAAAAACTCTTTAGTGGAGTGAGCAGCTGAATATTCTGCAGAGTAGAAATTAAAAAAAAAATTATTTAGAGAAAAAATGTTTCATTTCAACCTTTTAACTAGGTTTGAGACCCTCCCTCTTTCTCCCGGAAGGTCCTAAACATTCTTAAGTCCCACCTTCTAGACATTGTGTCTATGGAGAATCTTGGACAGATTGTAGACCTGGCATGTAGGCTTCCGAGGATTTCTAGGTTGCTCGTGAATGGGTTTTGAGATGTCTGAAATTATTGCTCACTTGATTGAATTTGAAAGCTGTGGGCTCTACATGTCCTCACCAGCCTAGTTCTGGACTGAAACGGCTGGGAAACCTGTTAGCTTTGGCTTTGGTACTGTTTGACTTGTAGGATGGATGTTTCTATGTAACTGGGAACAGTTTTCTAAAAGAAAATTGCAAATTTTTAGCAAAACTGAAATTTTCCCTTGAAAGTCATAACACTTGTAGAATACATATTTTCTGTGAAAATCATTGATAAAAGAGGAAGTTCCAGACCAGAACCATCAACCAGTTTTCATTAGGATGATTAATGATTATGGAAGACACTAGGTATAAGCAAAGAAGACTAACTTCTGTAATTGAATATAGCGGGGTATTTTTCATATAGGGAGGAATTTGATTACCTAGAAATCCAATTAGGTACATATTTATCCAAATTTAATTTTTAGCAAGACACTGAGGTAACTGCCATTGCTTGTAATTTTTCTCTCTAGCCTAAGTGAATAGCACTGCAGTGTAACAACTGAATAACTTCACCATCGTGAACACACATACTGGTGTGTTTCTCAACAAAGGATTCAAACGCCCTATTTTGGTTGCACTTGACATATCCTTGTTATTTTACTGCATAGGTGATCTGTCCCAATCGTATTTTTGGTGATGTTGTTAGGGAAGCCAGTTCTGGAGGGCTTCATTTCTTCTGTTCCAGCAGTGCGCATACATGCATGTTACAAGTCCCTCCTGTACTTGATCTTAGACTCTCAGCCTGTGCAGTAGCTGACCCCTAGACCCCACCATCTCCCCCACTTGGAGCACTTGGACCCATGAGCCCCTGACATTTGTGGTTCCACTCCAGTTGCTGGCACTCAGACCTTGTACTGTGCTCTCAGACTAGTCCAGCTCAAAGTTTTCTGGCTCCCATACACGCACACTCAGAGCTGAGAGTGCACCCACACAGAAGATAGACTTTATTAGGAGATAGGGTGGGCCATGGTGCAGTGCAGGGCTCAGCCAGGCAACTGTGCTGACCAACAACCTGTTTACATGCAACTAACCTCTTTTGTCCCCTTTTCTCTCTATTTTCCCATGTTTATCCCTCGCAGATCCATCTTGACCCCTACTTTTCCCTGTCTTTGGTCCTTTCCCTGAATATCTCATATTTTTACACAATACCAAATATCTGCTTTATCCCCTAATTCTCGTCCCCCCATAATAAGCCCTACACCCTGATCACTCCATTTAATGTGCATGGCTTCCCAGGGAGAGAGAGTTTCCCTGTTTACCCACCTCTGTGGGTGTCCTCACCAGGGGCAACCATCTCATTGTTGTTCTTTGATGGCCTTTGGAGTAGCCAGTTCAGTATCCTCCATTTTCATTTCTTAGGTTACTGATGTTCCTACACCTATCACTGCTCCTCTGTGTTTATCGTCATCAGCCATTAGTCAGATAGTCTAGCACTTGTTATCAGACACGATCACTGATAATTAGGTTAGTCTGAAAGACACATAAACAAATTACCTCAGGTATCCAAAGCAGAGTTTGTGTAGGACGTAGGTTCCTCATCCAAAACTATGATTCTCACTCCCCCTTTTCACAGCTGCTGGTTGTGTCAATTCTCTTGTTCTCTGCTGTGCAGTAGGACTTTAGTCTTAAGGTTTCACAAGTTAAAATAACTTCCATTTTTATCCCTGGAAAAACTTGATTTATTAGACCATGCTCAGGTCACTTTTATTAGATTGAAGCAGGAGTTGCCCATTTCTTTTTGTAACATAGCCAGTGCACTATATATATCCTGCCCCAAAGCAGTACTTCAGGAAATGAATTAGCGCAGTTCAGATCTAAGTGCAAATTGACCTCCCTAAAAGTTTCCCAACACATAGAGGAAATGGGTTTAAAGAAAAATGCAGCTCTTCTGTGTCTTTTTTATGTAAACGTGATCAGGTAGCTTCTTGTATAATGACTTGGTTTAGGTTTCTCCCATACAGAATACACGTTTATACAGATAGTAACCTTCCCATAATTTTGTAGAGAAATAGGTCATTTAGTTAGGACTGTTACTTTGTTGTGGGATCAAATGTCTAAAAAATGGATAATGAAACTGATAGTCAAAGCATTTAAGGAGTTGATATCATTATATGTCTTTATAGAAATAAAAGGCATAGTCTAAGTTACAGCTTTAAATAAACTTAATGAGTGACAATTATTACTGTCCTCTGGGAAAGAATATGGGTAATCACAGGGAAACTAATTTTTTCAACAACTACAGTTTTAAAGATATTCTCCCTGTGTATCATTTTATAGCTGGACTTTGATTTGGAGAGTGTTGGACTCCTGGAACAGTTGCTTTTCCTCAGAAATTATTTTATTCATCAAAGAAATGGTATAGTTTGACAGATTTGCTTGGTGAAACTTTCATAGAATACAAGCAGTGGTCTATAATACTCTATTGGTTAAGCTGAACTAAATTTAAATGCAAGTAGTTCAAGCTCTTTTTGGAAAACTAAATTCTAATCCACAATGCCCCCCCCTCCCTTCAAAGTGGCTTTTGTCTTTCCTTTTTTTTTTTCATTTAAAAATATATATAGAAAAGTGAATGTAGAGAAATTCTTACTGATGAATTAACAATTATTACTGATATATGGATGTAAGGGGACACGTGCCTTAGATACGTGTCAATTACTGAGCGCTTTGTTTTAGTTTAACTACTGATATTTACTGTTTTTCTAGAGTCCAAATTATATCTTCCCTGACTGTTTTGTGGTTTTTTTTTCCCTTGGAAATTATGAATGCATTTCCCACATTCTTTTAAATTTTCCCGAGCCAATTTCTATTGTTATACTATTGTTATTAACATTCTTTCTTTCATTCTATGTAATTTTGTTTTATTATATTTTCGTCAGGAGCATTTTGTTCCTCAGAGTAAAATGTAACCTGGTGTACTAGGTTCAGCCTTGCAGACCTCCCATGCCTTGCCTGTTTCCAGATAACACAGGCATTCCAAATATATGAGGATGAAACCTGTATGTCTTAAGATATTCAGATTTTGTCTCTGTTCTCTGAATTCAAGCACAAGAATAACTGCAATGTCAGATGAAATAGTAGGGCAAAAAAAGCCCCACACAAAAAACAAACACAAAAAAAGAGCTGATACTCATCTGGTTACTGTAAACTTCAATTTTGTGACACTTCTTGGACAACTAACATCGTTCACTGATGTTTTAAAGGTGTGGGTATTATCTTGTCCATAGAATGCATTATTTCATGGAGCAGAAGGAGGGCTGATATGCTCTTGGGTGATGGAGTTCTTAAGAAATGATTTTGTATTCAAGTTACTAATATTCTTTCTCTGATATGAAAAGCACAATCGTTTTGTTTACATGGAAATTTGTATTGCGCAGCTGTGTTTGATTTTCAGCTCTGCTCCACAAATAGAATATGATAAGAGCAATGTAATATAGTAAAGCATGTCACCGTGTACTGTCTGGAGTACCATAGCATTCTCTTTTAAGAGTTCTGACATTTTATACTAAAGATATAAATACTATTTAAAGTCAAAGCTGCTTTAACATAGCCTGGTGTGATGGGTTAACCCCAACCAGCAGCCAAGAACCCACCCAGCCGCTCACTCACTCCCCCCATCCAGAAGGACAGGGGAAAGAATAAGAAAAACAAAAGTGAGAAAATTCATGAGCTGGGATAAAGACAATTTAATAGATGAAGGAAAGAGGAAAAAATCCAAACAAGCAATGCAAAAGAAATCCCTTATCACCTCCCACAAGCAGACTGATGCCCAGCCATTTGCGAAGCATCAGCCACGCTGGGAGACAACCCCTCATGCCCCTTCTTCTCCCTCTACGCCAGTGCTTGTCACTGAAAATTATGTTACATGGTATGGAATAACCCTTTGGCTAATTTGGGTCAGCTGTCCTGGCTGTTTTCCCTCCCAGCTTCTTGCCATCCCATGCTGGGGGCAGGGGCAAAGTGGGAAAAAGAGAAAGCCTTCATGCTGTGCAAGCGCTGTTCAGCAATAGCCAAAACATTGTTGTGTTATCAACATGTTTGGCCACAAATCCAAAACACAGCTAGGAAGAAAGCTAGCTTCATCCCAGCCAAACGAAGTGTACCTTGTTAGCATAACTAATATATGGAATATCATGCTGCAATTTTAGAAGCATATCTGACATCAAGAGAAGTAGTAGGAGTAGGTAGTGAGTACTACATTTGGATGATGTCTTAGGTATGGACAGAGACGTACATTACATAAAAGTGATAATGGTTAGAGGTATATGAAGTTGTAATGCTACTTTATTTCTGAAGATATCTGTGCTTATTCTGCACTGTTTTCCATTATTTCCATTTGATGTATTTGCTATCATTTGTTCATGGCAGCATACAATGAATTGGTTTATTTGTTTCTAAGTACAGTCAGACATTAGATCTTGCTGACCTTCAGCAATGCAATATGTTAGTCAGCAGCCTTGCTTTAAGTCTGCATTGAGAAAGGCTGAAAGTGACTGACTTTATATGTTCTTTTATTTCTAGTTCATGCTTAATCTCTGAAAATGCTTCAGTTTTCATTGCATTAGAACTGTTCATTCTTTAGCTTATAAAGGCAGATAAAAATACAAAGCTGAAGGGAAGGAAAGGAAACAAGAAAGCACATAGCGAATGCGAGATAATTGCATTGTGCAACAAAGGGGGGGGGGGGAATTAATTTTATTGTAAAGGTTTGAACTCTGTTTTATTTGATTCCAGTCTGCATTGTCCTCATAATTTTGCTTCTTGCCCAACACGCTGTTGGAACAGTATTTAATCCATAAAAATTTTGTACATAAGCATAATTCAGATTTGAAAAAGCCTATTCTGTTCTTGATATAATGATTTTTGTAAGTCATTACAAATGGATTCTTTTTATAAATCACTTCCCCAAAAGCTCAAGAACACAAAAAATGAAAAAAATGAGATCTAGCACCTAAATTCCAAAATTAACCACAGTAAAAAAGAGGACTGCCAATAAATATTAATGTCTGAGAACATTTAATAACTGAGAACATACATCGTGCATTTTCAGTATGACCAGAAAATTGGATGGGGAGTAAGGTAAACTAAATCCTGAGGAACTGGCAAAGCATGCTGCAGGTCTGTGTGGATTGCAGCATGTTTGCAAAGATGAGCTTCACTTAAGTATTTGCTTGGTTATATCTTCAGTTATAGATACTTTGTTAATCCCTAAAAGATAGCCTGAAAAATTCCAGTTATCCTTTTGGATATTTTTTGTGCCTTCCTGTTGGATATTTTCTCTAAATGCAGTCTTTTTTTTTTTCTACTTAAAGTTTTACATAAATACTCATTTTTAAGAAGATATTCAAATGTCCATCTGTTCTCTAAAACTAATTCTATAAAAAGCTAACAGTAGACACGTTTTTAAAAAAATCTCAGCTTCAACTCGGAATTTATATTTTAAAATGTTTTAATGGGAAGGTTAGAAAAGTCCACCTGAGACTTCATAAAATTATCTGTACTTTTCTGTAAAAAGTTGTTTGTTCAGATGATAGTCTGCAATTATCTGTGTGTTAATAAGAGAAACTTAGTACTTCCTAATACTTTGTCTTCTAGATGAGATGCAGATCAGTGAACTTTTGCTTTGCTTCTGTCAGTGGTTTCACCAGTGGACAAAAGACCATAGACTTACTAACTTGTAATGTAAAACATGAGTAAAAATGTTGACTTCTTTGTGAGACCTGAATATCTAGTGGACTTAAACCCAACTGCAAAGTTGTATATGTAGTTAAATATGTATAATAACATACATACATAGGTTTTGAATCAGAACCTAGTCTAACTTCACAATGAAATTTAGCTTTAGTTCAGTTATTAGATTTTTGCCCAGTTATATATGCATATATATCAAAGTATACTGTTGGTGTATTAGAAATTTACACTGTATTGCACTTTATGCATTCTTATCATGTAATAATGCGTAATATAAAGTTCAGTATTAGAAAAACTGAAAATGTAGTTTGAGTAGCACAGTAAAGAAAGGCCAGGCTGGATGGGGCTTTGAGCCACCTGGTCTAGTGGAAGGTGTCCCTGGCCATGGCTGGGGGGTTGGAACTACATGATCTTTAATGTCCCTTCCAACTCTAACCATTCTATGATTCTATGAAAGTGCAGTTTTGTAAGTAACCAATTTTGTTCAAAACTGCTATCTGTTCTTGAAAATATCTTGAACATATGGACTAAATAGTTGATAGCAATGAAAGCATATTTGTGTATGAGCGTGTGGGAGTTTAGGAGAAGGAAGGAGAAGTAGGTGTTAAACATGACAGTAAGGTGGGAAAAAGTGACAATGGCAGAATGAGAAATCTAATGCAGAAATTTGTCTTGTGCAACTAATCCGTGACACTTATGTAACAGGGTATAGCTATATCTGCAAGCTGTATCTGAATCAATACCTGTATGCTCTTAATCTGCTGTAAATGTGAGACAGCTTATTCCTATTTATTTTAAGGCAATTTATATACATAATCATATTCTTTCAAAGAAAATAATCTTGAGTATGTCTTACATGTTAAGTCCAGGATGCTGGTAGCCATTGGAATAAGTTGCTTTTCATACAACAAAACAAATAAGACTCTTCCATGCTGGCTTGGAAGCACTTGGATAGTTGTAATGAAAATTTCATGTTATAAAGTGTAAATTTACTTGAGAGAATTCATAAATACTGACAAAGTGATGGATTTTTTATTTTAAGGAAAAAAAATATATTTATCATGCACCTGATACTTCATCCTTTCAGGTTACAATCCAATCAAGTGTTCACACAGTAATTAAAATGAATATTTTTTTAAATATTTAAATGAATTGAAATGAGTATATTTATAATGTGTATAAAATGTGGAATACAAGAAAGAAATTCTCTACTATGGTTAGGTTTGGGGAAAAATTTTCTAACCTTTAACAGCTAATTAATTTAGTTGCTGACTGATTAAAAGAGCAGTGGATTGTATTAAGATGTTAACAACTCTCAGTAATGACCTGTTCCCTGTTGGCATGCCTCTAACTTTATTACTTCTTGTGATAATTAAATAAAACCCAGACCTGTGTAAGCTCCTAGGAAACGCAACAAATGCAAAAATATGATATATCATGTTTGTGTCATGCTGATTTTTGTTGCATATTTTATGGTTTTGTTTTCCCTCTGATTGACCACAACAGGTTTTCTTAATTATGAGTATGTTATAGCATGTGGTACAGGTTTGCATATGGAAGAACTAAAGACGACAAGTTAGAAAGAGTGTCAATGGCTCATTGTCATAAAACAAACTTGACAAGAGATTGTTCAGTTCATTTTTATCAATAACATTGGATTTAAAAATAAATTTAGTGGCTTACTGACAGTTTACCTTGTTTAGGTCGATGGTTTACTCTCCATTGTATTAACAAAAAGTCTAACTGAAATGGACAAGCTCAAACTTGTGTATAGATAAGAAAGTGTATTTCAGTGTTTTGTAGGAGATGCAGATTGTCTAAATCTAAAAAAAAAAAGTTTTGTCTTTAAAACTCATTTTTTCGGGCCAGTCTTTAAAATGTGACAGTTTTCAGTTGTACTGGAACTTTCCTTATGTTGATAACCATGTACAAGAATAGGGCAGCTGGGGGCTCCACCATCTGGCTCATAAACAGTGAGCTCATAAAGTGAGCTCATAAACCTGAAAGAGCTAGGAGAACCTTTCACCATGAGCACCAAAGCATGCTGTGTTAGGTTCTTATGACCATTTCTTCAGGGCTTGTGCATCCTCCTATAATTCATGAAATGATCTGACAACTACCCAAGAAAAATGTTTTAGACTTTTAAATATATTTTAGTATTTTTCTGTTGTTTTTAGGTTCCAGTAGAAGCATGAGTAAAAAAATGCAGACAATGTTTGGAATAGAAATTGGTGACAAGTCCATTCTTTCTTGTATCTCAAAGTTAATTCCAGACTTGTGTCAGGCTTGTTCTGATGAACCTCTTCTTTAAGCAATTTATACACCTACATACACCATACATTATATCTGAGAAATGGAAATTTTGACCTTGGTCCTTTGTCCCACTGCTTTATATATTCCCTTGGTGTCCTAGACCTAAGCTTTTGCGATCTCGTAGATGAGATAAAGACTTTGTGTTCTGTAAGCAGTCAATGTAGGGATCTGGTATATTTTCAGTTTTTTGTATTTCTGAGTACGCTCCTTGCTGTCTTGTGTAAGTGTTGTATATTGCTGACGGTTGGTGGCTTCATGCCCAGGTGTGTTGCATTGCTGAAGCCAGGAGGCAGGAAAGCGTATATTATATGCGATCAGTTTATAACCTGCTAGGATGAAATGCGCTGTCTGAGCCCACTATAGATAGTAGAACACATTCTTTACATAAAATATAAACTATCACAGTTCAACATCTTAAATTCAGGAGCAGTCCTACATAGTAATCTCTGTCAACCAATTTACGGACACGATTTTTTAAACAAAGGAGATGATGTTACAGGTAAAACTCCTCAACATAATTTCCTTTGCCAAATTCAAGCATATGACCCTTATCCCAAGTTGGTATCAGCCAAGTGTTATTCATCCAGCTAAAATTTTTAATAGTAGTGGAGGTTGTTATGGATCAATGTGTTTGGGCTTCTTTAGCAAGGTGCAAAGAGGTTCTGCAAACAGGATATACATAACTTGAAAGTGTAAAGCAATAATTTCTCGCTTGATACACAACAGATAGGTAGAACCTAACGAGCCCTTAGGCTAAGTGTTAACGTGCTCACCACTCCTACGAGGCAGCAAAGAGTCTTTGCTGGCCAGGCAGGCAGCAGTTAGGAGAGGAACAGTTGGTACCTGCAACTCCCTGGAAGGGGTCTTCACAGCTGCTACATGTCTATCCACCACCACCAGCGCTGATGTGGATGACAGTGGTGACCCAGCAGTTCCCACCCAGACCAGCCAGCCACTCTCTTTCATTTTTGCGTTAGGATTTTATACCTTGCTAAGTTGGCATTTACTTTCTTGTGTCCTTGAGCTGCTAATGATCAATAATTCTACTCCTGTCTGTAATTGGAACCAAAGCTAGACAGCTGTGTCGTATCATTTGTGCACAACCAGGGGTTTGGGGTGAAGGGGTTGGCTACGATGAGGGAGGATTGTAGCTGAGGTTGGAGAGGGAAAGGGTGACAAGTTATAGATTGTGAAAGTTATACTTTATATTGGTGTGTGTTACTGACACATCATGCAGGTGCGATTTTCCAGATGTTACAGCTCGCTTCACACCTGCCCCTGAATGTGGAATAGAATAAGAATGGATTTTTTAGGACTCTGAAGATGAAGACTTTTTAGCCTAGGTGATGTTCCCCAGCAGCGTGTTTTGGGCTTTTTGTACAGAAAGCATTCAGATGTATTTATTAAATTGTTCTGCCACTGTCACCAGCCAGAATAAGTGTCACGGAGCAGTATAGGACAATTAAAATTAATGGATTCCCACCAACCAATGACAGCAAAGGACCACTAGAAGTCATTCACTTCTGTAGTCTGCCCTGAATCCGCATTATGTCCCATCTAAGTTCATTGGCTTTTGTAAACAGGCCTGAAATTTGCTTTTAGCTAGGTTTTGAAACTTTGTCGGAAAAGGAAGGCATAACTGTAGTCAGTATTTAGCCAGAGGTGGCTTGTCCCAAATGCAGGTTTTTTCGTATCTGCTGGATGTTTTGAAGACCTTAAAGAAGGAAAGAATATTGAATATATCCTGAGAAAGAAAATATCCTGAATGTATCAATAGGTGTTTTCTTCAGAACTGTAATCTTCTCTTACAAGCCAGGAAGGAAGTCTCAGATGGTGTTTCTCATTTTAGTCAGATTGTCATCACAGTATCCTCTGCTTTCTTCTGTAAGAAGTTAATAGGGCCTAAGTCAGGGAGCAAGAGTCGGGTATTTTCTGATAAGGGAAAGGATTCGTGCAGCACAATGTGTTTGTTTTAGGTCATGTATCTTTGTATTAATTCTTCACAAGGACTTCACAGGGAGAGAAAGAGTCAACCTGTGGTACCTAGGACTCAGCTGGCCAAAGTATATCAAAGGCAAATAATTAATTTTGACAAAATGGTTTAAGATTTGGGGTGACTTTCATTTATTTTTGTTTTATAGAATCTGACCCTGAATACTTGTAAAGAATTTGAAAGTCTATAAAGAATTTGCAGTGTGTCCCTGGCAGTAAATATGAAATCGTAATAACTCAATAGTAAATCTGAAAATATATATTTTTATCTATCTAAGAAAAATATAGCAGATTTTTAGAGGCAATGAAAAGGTTGCATAAAATAGCGTAATGGCCTTTGGGCATACAGTTTCCTCTGTTATAAGCATGTTAAAATAAGCTTGTGTCTGCTATTCATCTTTTCTGACTTCAACAGAAAAGGTAAAACTATCATTTTCTACAATTCTAGTGCCTTGTGATAGTTTTAAACTTTAATTTCTCAATAATTATTTATGATGTAAATTTTCTAGTTTATTAGTCATACAAAAATCAACTTTCAGTAAAAGCCTAGTCTTTTCTACTTGTAAAGTCATTGTATTATAGCACTGATTAATTCACGTAATCAATAGCAATGAAGTAGCATTGGAGTAAACTAGGTTACAGTTCAATTAGAAAGGTGTAATTTTAGCTAAGTCAGTATCCCAAAGTCAAGTGAAAAGATAAAAACAGTCACATGTGGACAGACAGGATATTTTGCTAGCCAGAAGAAACGTATCCACTAATTAGGAGCTACTTAAGTAATCATTAAGAAATGTATTAGAAAAATGTTTTATCTCAGATATTGCTACAGAAGCACAAATAACAATATGTGTTATTCAGCTTCAGTTTAAAACAAATCTCTGCTCCTCCCAAAAAGGAAAATATGGTATCAATTTATGGAATTCATACAGTTTATGCTCTATGGAAGTTCAAATGAAATGAGATTCTTTTCAAATTCTAAACATTCAAAAAAGTGAGTCTCAAGGACAGTTCCTAAGTCATTGAACAGAGTTTATGCTTTTGTATGGTTATGTTTATACAGTAAGATAATATTTTTTACTTCAAAAGAATTAGTTCCTTTCAAACCTGACTTTTTCTTTTTTCTTTTTTCTTTCTTCTTTCTTTTTTGTTACAATTTCAGTACCTATAAATAGAAGCTCTTGACATTTTGCATCATTCTCTACCCTTGCTCTTTATATAGAACTCTCATTGATTTCAATTGTGTATATTGAATTAGACTAGGATAGATGGCTTTTCATTTATAAAAAGGTGGTGACAATATTAACCTCTATGCTGATATCAAGGCTGTTAAATCTCCTTTCATTATAAAATGCTTTAAATATCATCTCAGGATTAAATTTTATAATTTCTAGGCCATCACAAATTGAAATGCTGTGAATGTATGAAGGCAAGTAGAATGAGTTCTGAACATCTTTTTTTAAAATTCACTGTTCCAAAAGTTGCACAAAATACTGATTGTTTCTGCAATGAACCTTTGGAATCATGGTGACATCCGGTGTCCAACTAAGAGTATTTCAAATTACAAAAATGTAATAATTGCCTTCTATAGACTCACAAGGATATATTTGCATTGACTTGCTTCTGAAGTTTTCCCATATTATTATATTGGAGAGAAGAAATTTGTCCACGCACTTTTGTCTGTCACAGAAAGGGTCAATGAATCTGTGTCCATCCCAAATCTCTGCCACTGATCTGTGTTCTAGACTGATGTTAACAGGAGTTAAACTACAAAGTCTTTATGGGCATTGGTGATCCCTGAAATTTATCTTAAGAGGAATATGACAGAGAAGGAAAAAAAGGCATGGAAATACTTAATTTTGTAAAGAGTAACATGGGATTTTATTTTTTTTTTCTTCTCTTTAACTAGCTTTTTCATAGTTTTTGTAAAATCATCTATGATATTCTTGGAATATTGCAAAAAAATGATCCTTGAACATCTGAAAGATCAAGAGGATGAAAATTTTGATTTAGGAAATGAAAGACGAGAGTGGACTGGGAAAAATACATGAAATTGCAATAAAAGCAGTTAATTGTGGAGAAATAATGGGATTACATTTCTCTATCACTCTATTACTTCTGCATATGCTAAATCTGAGAGGGTTTTAAGGCAATATGTATTATGCTCAAGCTATTTGATATATCAAAGTTGAAAATAGAATCATTTGATTCCCCTGACACAACTATGCTAAGTCCTTATGACGCCTTAGTGGACAAATACCATGTTTATAAATATACGGCCACTATAAAGAATAGTTTTTACTACATATTGAATTTCTGATAGCAAAGGTATTAAATTGCTCTTCTGTTGATTGAATGGATACTGGATGTGGCACACAAAAACACTACAAGCAGTAAAAAGAATATGTGAGTCAAAATAACTTATACAGATTTAGACCACAGAAATCAGCATTTCTGCTATGTTTGAGTCTCCAAGTTGTACAGAAGGCAAAATGACTTGAATACAACCCTCTCTCCAGTATGGAAAATATTACCCAGCTTTAAAACAAAACATATCATCCTTTTTACTATTTTGCTCTTGGTTTTCCTATTTTGTATTTTGCAAGAAGGGTCAAGATATAGCTAACATTTCTGAAACCATTGTTATGAAAGGAATGCATGTGGTTCAAAGTGAAACTACATTTCTCTCCAGTAAAAAAGTAGCTGTTGTGAATATGTCTGCTGGATAATGGTCACTATTCCTTCTGAATAGTGATTTAACGTCCCGAGTCGTGTTTTTAAATCTCTGAGTAGCTACAAAATGCTGAATACCTCTTCTGCCTTAGAAACACTATTCTTTAGGAACAGCTCAGTTTTTAGAAACTCTGTTCTCTAGCACTAAACTGAACTGTGTTTTCCCTAAGAGAGTAATCCAGCAGTTTAAAGGGAGCAAGTCTAGAATATTGTAAATCAGATATCCAGAAGATGAGGGTGTATATATGATGTCTCTATATTTACTTTTGAATGTAGGGTTTTTTTGACCTGGAAAACTTTTTAGAGTTTCTGTATTGGTTCTTTGATTGAATAACTTTTTTTTTTTAAACATTGGCTTGAGTTCTTAGCACCTCTGAAATTCCTTTCTATGGACATTTTCTTAAAGCGAACAGACTCATTCCTTTTCACAAGAAAACCAAAATAATGGAATTTTGGATCAAAATCAAGTGTTAATTGGGATTAGTATTATAAGGAGGAAATATAACAAGTATATTGTTGTGTAGAGAGATGTCTTTATTAATTGCACATGCTGATCATTGTTTCTTTGTTTGATATACTTTTGAAAAGGAGTTAGGCAATTCAAAAATGTGATGGTAGAAGGTCTTGTAAAAGGAAAGCTGTATGTAGGTGGATTTTTCCAAGTTTTTGTTAACTCCTGTGAAAGTAAATTATGAAAAAAAAAATACCAAGGAAATGAACTCTGTTGGAAAATAATAAAACTTGTTAAAATAATTTAACTTTTTACTCAAAGTGATTTAAAAAAATCATGGCAGATAATTAGTCTGTAATTCCTTGTGTTTACATTTTAAGAGAACAGGAGCTTTGGTTAATCCATTATTTTAGTTTGGTTAATCCATTATATTAGTTGGGGTTGTTCAGCCTGAAGAACAGAAGACTGCGGGGAGACCTTATAGCAGCTTTCCAGTGCTTGAGGGGTGCCTCCAAGAAAGCTGGAGAGGGACTTTTTACAAGGGCGTGTAGTGTTAGGATGAGGGGTAGGTTTAGATTAGATATCAGGATGAAATCTTTCACTGTGAGGGTGGTGAGGCACTGGAACAGGTTGCCCAGAGAAGTTGCGGATGCCCCATCCCTGGAAGTGTTCAAGGCCAGGCTGGATGGGGCTTTGAGCAACCTGGTCTAGTGGGAGGTGTCCCTGGCCATGGCAGGGGGGTTGGAACTAGATGATCTTTAAGGTCCTTCCAACTCTAACTGGTCTATGATTCTATGATTATTTCATCAGCATTATGGCTAAGCTGATACAGATCCAGAACAAAATTTGTCTTTTGTGTTGGTGGAAAAGGAAGAATGTGTTATATGTGTTCCATGCAGGGAGGCAAGATGCCAAGATATCATTTCATTTAGAAAAGTAAGAAATATTGATCTGTAGTAGATAACTTCTGAATTCATAAACTTTCATGGTTCGTTATTTTTTCCAAGCTTTTGCTCCAGGCTTAAGCTAGATTTGTTCCATTTTGTCAAGAGAGTATAGATTGACACCTGACCAGCTACTGTCTGCTTCAGGAGTATATGTTTTCAACAAACAGTTGAGCCTATCTTGGGCATGGGGTCATAAGAAACATTGGCCAAACAAAGCAAAACAATCCAGCATTTTAGGGTCTGTCTGTTAAAAGTATATCACAAAGCTGTTTTCTCCACTGCTGAAGGAAAGTAATTTAGCTCAATATGTAGTTTATGTATGTATATTTATTTCAGTTCATTATAATTTCGTGAATGCTTGCTTTTGCCTTGGGGTATAAACATAAATTGTTTAGTTTAAAGAAGACTTATCAAGAAATTCAGAAGAGATTGCGTGTGATTGGAATTAAATCTGTGTTGTTAAAGGGCAGCTATAAATATTAATTCCATTTTATTTTTAAGTGAGCTGGGCCTGCAGTAAGAATTTTCTTTAAAGAGAAATAAACCTTTTAAAACCTTACAAATACGAGTATGCAAACAAGCAATGATTATGGAATTATAAACTGGAAGGCCGCTGTTACATTGGCTCTGACTGATTGAAGCAACGTCATTTACCCCCAGAATAAAACTGGGGGCAAATTCTGGAGTGCTTTCTCAGTTTTTGGCCAAGCAAAGCTTTCCTTTCAGTCAGCAATGGGTGGAATACTTTGAAAAGGAGATATATACTACTTCAATTAGGTCCAATTAGCTAGAGAGAGGACTCTGGAAAGTAAATAAATGAAAGTGTGGGACTCAATAAATTACAGCAATTAGCACCTGTAAAGAAGTATCAATACACTATCTTATGTAAGCACACTTTTGTGTAAATTATTAGCACTTACTAGATTTCCTGACATTTCTCATTATAAGAATTGATTTTTAAATGTTTATACCTTATCATGTTTTTTTTATATTTGTGCTAAACTGTTCCATCTAGATTTTAGCCCTTATATTGAATTCTGTTTTCAACAGTTTCAGTTCAGCCATTTGAAAAGCAATGTTGAAGAAAAAGCTTGTTTAGCTACATTAGAAAAAAGCAACTATCATAGATTACTGAGTTTAAGGAAGTGTGTCTGAGGATACTAATTTAAGAAGCTCTTTTTACTTCATGTTTTTAAGTGTAGATTTCCTTGTGGAACAAGATAGCATTTGTGACAGAAGTGCAGAGAGGTCATAGGCAACCTGAAATTTGAGAAAGACCTTGGAGCATGGAGCTGGACAGACTGACCAAACAGGGGGATGAAGAAGAATGTGAACAGAGGGGTCCTGGGAAGGAGAAGGGTAACAAACAGAAAGAAATTGGGAAAAAAGGAAGAGACTGGGATGCTTTCTCAAATGAAAGATTAGCACTATTGGATAAGGAGCCTTGGTTTGTGCTTCAAAGGCTTTAGGAGTGTGTTTGACAAGAAGAATGGTAGTAAGAGAAAAACCAGAGGATAACAGTTCTGAGCAGGATACAAAAAAAATGTAAAACTTTATTATACTATGTGTGCACAAAGCTAAAAGTGTAAGATTACACATGCAGTTTTAATTCTATGTAATTTCCTAATTTTTCTTTTTCTTTTTTTTTTTTTTTTTTTTTGGGGGGGGAGCTGCCTAAGAGAAATATAGGAGTTAAGCAAACTGAATAAAGAAAATTGTATTCTATTGCAGGGTGTCATACAGATACCCACTTTGTTAATCAGATTGGTTAAAAATTTTGGATCTGTGACCTGTTTTTCTGCTATTTTAAAAATAAATGACAATAGTAAAATGCCATTTACTCCAGATAGAATTATATGTGAAATTCAGTTTTCTACCAGATTTTAGAAAGCAAGTGTGGATTTGAGGAGGAATAAGTTGTCTTCTGTATTTTCAAGGAGATGTTTCTTTGAGATTTTGTATCTGAAAAGTTAGCGTGGTATTTATTTGGATGATCTTCTCTCTTCATTTCCCTATTCTTTTCTTTTTGGGGTTGGAAGAAGATTTCTACTCGCACTAACACTCTCTCTAGCCTCTTTCACTGAGATGGCTGTTGCTACAAAAACAGATACTCAAAGAAGAAGCAACTTAAAAACATATGGAAGACCTAATATTGCAATACTCTGTTATTTGGCATACATCAATTTGTCAGATAATATTATCTTAGTAAATGACAGTCCTGTGGATATGGCATTTTGTGAGATAAGAAAGAAATTCTAGAACTGTTTAGAACTATGTGACAGGCTTCGGAAAAATCACGACAAAAAAGGTATAATATGATTTGAATATTTTTAGATTAGCAGGATTTTCCACATATGGTTATTTTCTGAAGTTTAAATAGTTGCAACAATATACATGAATTCTAATCTCCGTAAACTTAGATATGCCAGTATACTCTATCAATCTTAACTGGCATTTGGGAAAAAAGAATCATAAAACTTATTCCTTTGACCATGCAATCTGTAAAGGCGAGTGTCCTTTGGCATAATTTGAGCTGAGTATCTTTTCATTGCTGTGTGAATACTCTTTCAAATATTGTATATTAAATATGAGAACTCTGTTTTATTTGGAGTGTTTGAGTGCTCCAGCTCTCTTGCATGAACACAATTCTATTTTTGTAATAACTCTTGTTGTAATCACCTTTGAAATTTGAATCACATTTGAATGATACCTCACAGCCCAGAACTTTCTCTGAATAATAGTTGAAAAATATGTGGATCAGTGAATTGTCATCTGGACATATTTTTTTGTTCTTCATTGTGATACACTATACTTTGATTATGAAGGGCTGAGGTTATGAGACAAGCATTGTTTTATTGGCTCTGCTTTTATCTTTTCAAAACAAAGGTAGTCTTGCTATCAGGTTTTAGGTTAATTTGGTGTACTGTTCTCACTAGCTACTCTGTCAGGATTAATAAAGTATGAGTAAAATAAAATGTGTTTCAAAATGAAATTGGAATTGCCAAAAATGCAACAAGAGAACTGCTGACATGGAAGACATCCTCAGTTAATTCATTGTATTATATAAATAAGTTATAATTTTTGAGGGAAATTTAGCAACGTTTGCTACTTTAGTTGTGTGATACTGCAAATCATTAGCATATTTTGAGAAGCAACATTCTCTCCCTTCACCACTATAAATATTTATAAATTATTTTCTTGTTCATTTTACAGTGGATTTTTATAAAATTATATTTGGCAATATGTAAGTGTATTGCATCCGTGGTATCACCAAGGTTGGGGTTCCAGACACCAACAAGCAGATAGTAGGCAAAACTTACCTATATCTATGTATCAATACAGGATATTAGAGTGATCGGTTCTCTGTAACAGATTCTGAAGTAAGGTGCCTTCACATCTAGCTGGGGGTTTTTTTTGCAGTTATACGCAATCTAAAGACATTTCTGCCTAGGCTGTCAATCATGGGCAGCTGCAGTAGGTTGCTACACAGTTCTATACATGCTTGTGTTATACCTTAAATAACCTTTTATTGCACTTCTCAGAAGCTAATCTTTTATAATATGCATTGATACCATTAGGCGGTATCTTTATGCTTCTGAGGTTTCTCCTATCTTGTGTTGCTACTTTTGTATCCTCTGATATAGTTTGTTTTTTTTTCTTCAGAAGCCTAGGAGGTGTGGCTTCATGATAACATGAAATTTATGAGCACAATGCCATTATGTATACTTCCTTATTGTTGTTGGTTTAATCTAGGGTCTTTCAGTCTGCAAATATAAAAGTTCCATTAAGAGATTTCTGATAGATGGATAGCCAGTCAACGCTTTCATAAGTACTCATTACTAATATCTTTTAGTTATCACATTATCTCTAGTCCTTTATCAAAATTTCTCTTAGAGATAGATAGAGTGATACAGTTCTTATGCTGGTAGGCATTGCTGTTATACAAGAAGTAGCTGATAACTTGTCTAGACTTCCATAATGGTTTTGCTACCATCTCATAAGTGAGGAGAACTTCTACATGTGGATGCAAAATCAGTTGAATAATCAGGGAATTGTGATACACTATTAAAACAGTGTTCAGGGAACACTAGATCACTGTTAAAAAGCAAGGATGTATCAAAAGACATTTCCTTGGGATTGTTGTGGATCCAGACTTCCAAATGGTTTCACCAGCGACGTAAATGAAGACGTGGAAAGCATGCATGTTAGACTTGCAATATGGTGTGAGCTACTGCAAGTACCTTGAATTACATGACTACAATTTGATATGATTTTGGTAAACTGAAGAGGTTATTTAAACAAATTTGAAGAACCATAATAGAGACAGGCATACAAAAAAATTGAGTCTGCAAACTTGCTTTGAAAGAGTTCAAAAAAGCAAATATGATTTGCTGGCCCTTAACAAAGGTTTGTAAGGTAATCTTACTAAACTAGTGTGAAAGGTCCAATATAAATAACGCAAATGTGCATTCTAGTGTGAACCTGAATGGGAACCTACTCACTGACCTGGCTTGCTAAACCACAGTGAAGACTGAAAAACTTAGTAGCAGTAGATTTTGCTGTCAACTCAGATAGTATTTTAGGGATTTTGAGAGTAAACCAGAAATTTTACCAAGAAATAGTTTTTTTCACATATTTTATAGTCTAAAAATTAAAAATTTGATAAATATTTGAAATTACTGTAACATAGAGCTGAGACCAGCAGTTTGGAGTAGGACAGCACAGAAAACCTTTAGGTCATTTGGAAAGTATGTATTGAGGAACTGTGCACCTTTACTAGATTTAATTGAACCTTATTTAAGAAGATATATGACAGCTAAATAGTTACCTAGAATTAGAATAGTTTGTGATATTGTGAAGTTGCCCGTGTGCAGGGAGACAGTAGAGGTCTTCAAACAGACAGCTTTTTTTGAACAGAGTGGTGAGACTTTATTTAATTGATCCTTTAGTTGTTTGCCACTAAGTCTAGGAATGTGTATGCTCAGCAAAAATGTTAATACCTTGTATGGCAACATACAAGGGCTGGAAAAGCATTTAAAAATAAAGAGAGCAGGGGATTTGTCGGTAAGTGGATCCTCTCATCCTCTCTCTATGTTTCAGTGATGTAATTGGTACCTCAGAAGACATTGCAACCAGTGGGCTGAAATAGGGTGGCTCCAGGGTTTTAGATGAATGCAGAGTTGCTCTAGCCAACTTGGAAATGTCCCAGAACACTTTTGGTCTGGTCTACTGTTCTGGCTTCAAGAGGGTTTTACTTGCATAGATTTGATGCATAGTACAAAGACAGCAGCATCCCAACTTTTCTGTATCATAGGAAACTGTGTACATAAATTACTTTTCAGTGAACAGTCCAAATTCAGACTGTATTTTTATCATTTCTAAACAATGTAATGCTTCCTTTTTAGCATAAAAATTACTGAATTGAGGAAAGGAATTTCAGACAGACAGACTGGATGTAGTGCGTACTGCCAGCACATCTGGAAGACAGTTATTCTCTTATTTACCCAAGAGACAGAAGAGAAAACTGGCAGCTTTGCTGCTATTATAAATCCTGTTACTTCTAAAGGAGTTAATGGATGCCCAGCTAATCAGTCTTTGTTATCTTGTAATATTCAGAGGCAAAATAAAGGCCATAAAAATAAAAAGCAAAGGAAACTCATTGGTCTGGTACATTAAAATATGTGATTTTGTCTTCCTAACGTACTCCCAACAGACCTGTTGTACAGTGTTTAATTTGGTTTTAAAATCTGCAACGATTTAGTCGTTTGGATGAAAAATTGGCTCTATAGATGGAATGGCTGTTGTGGTTACTAACTTACCTTCTTTCATCTCATCTTTTGAGATGTACACCTGACCTACACTTAAAATGGTTCTATCAATTTTACTACTGGCTTCAGAGCAGTCTTGCCCGTAACAAGCTTTGTTTTCTTTATTCTGAATTTGACTGTAAAAGAAAAGAGACCATCACGTGTGAAAACCCAGGGTATTTCTCTTTTTTCTTTGAAGACAAGAACCACAAATTACTTACTTCTGGGCAGACCTAAATGAAAAATTAATCAAATTCTATTAGTGTACAGTACTGTCTCACCAGAGCAGATAAGATGAAAAGTAAATTTGCTGAATGACATAAATAGCAGCCCATTTTGGAAAGGCTCCTGAATATCTCTGGGGACATTTTAGCATTGCCAAAGTGTTACCAAAATATAGTAACAGGTTAAAAAGAGAGCTTCATATCTCACAAGAAAATTCCACTTGAATCAGATTCTCAGTCATACACTGCTTAGGAAAAATAATGTACAGTACTTACTGCACATTTGTCACTTACTGAGGGATGGAGTGAAAAATAATGATATATTGACCTGGAGATGAGTGGGGGGAATTCCCCTCTGAAGTTAATAAAACTGGATTATGGCTCACCAGGTCTAACACCCATTAAAGTATCCCTCACTTCATAAAAAAGCCACTGGTTCTTCTCATCAGTGCTCACTGAGTAGCTTTCTTCACGGGTCCCTATGTCTGGAGCAGCAATGGGTCACAGTATAGTTCTGAATATTTCCCTGATTTTTTTTATGCAGGGAAAATATCTGATATAAGTAGACATAGTCACATATCCAGAGCTTCAAAAGAAGTGACTGGTTATCAGTCACCAGTGCCATATGGTAAGCTGCAAGCTCATCTTCCTTGGAGTTTAGGGTTTTGAACACCCAGCTTCAAACACATGCATTTCCAGTTGTAAGGCAATACTATAGTATTTCCACCTTCCATTACATATAGCATGTCCTGCTCTGATTTTCATGTTCCCGGAGTTCAGAGGTGCATGCAGGCCTGTGCTGAAGCAGTCTCAGTCATTTGCTGTAGTTCTTATGTTGGCATTCTGTTTGGGTTTTTTTTCCATACATACTTTAGCTGGCATATAGCAGTGGTTCTACTGTCACCTGATTTAAGATATCAGCTGACCTTGTTGAACTAAGAATCCCCATCCTACAGCAAGGTATTCCTCAGTAACAGGTCAGCTCTGCTCAGATGTAGAAATGAATGCTTTCTTCTGAATGGCCTTGCTGCTCTGTTCTGGTGTCTTCATGGAAAGGCGGGACTGTCAGAGCACAGTGGAAAGAACAGCATAGCTGGGACCTTTACAGATATGCAAGTGCGTCTGGGGTTTATCTCAGCTGTTGGCTCCTCACAGGAGTGGGGTGTGAGTAATAGCCTCTGCCGTGCTGCTCTGAGTCATAGCAGGAAACTTCTTCAGAACAGAAGACTGTCAGGGAGTGTTTTTTTACTGCGTACCTGGTCATGCCACCTTGTTACTGTCTTGTGGGAAAGCTGGTTTGTGAATAGGTGCTTTTTGCTTGTAGCCTAAGCAGTTGGAAACAGCTTTAGAAGAATTTTCCAAAATAGCTG
Source organism: Pluvialis apricaria (assembly GCA_017639485.1). NCBI lineage: Eukaryota > Metazoa > Chordata > Aves > Charadriiformes > Charadriidae > Pluvialis > Pluvialis apricaria. Next base: position 108,309,827 of record CM030008.1, on the reverse strand, counting down.
GGTGGCTTTCAGTTCATCATAAACATAACTTCGGCTGATACTACCCATCCCCATTCAAAAATAGCAAGACAAAATAGTCCAATTGCATTTCTCTGTGCTTTGCTGTCATGGGATATTCTTTTGTAGAATTGTTTCAGGGAACCACATGTGGAGATTTGTCAAACTGCCATTTCGTGAGCGTGGCCAGACTTGAGTTTGAATAGTCTGCTTTCCATTTTGCACCGGTTTGAAGTCTCCAAATCAGATTTTTTAACAAGTATTTTTTATGGCCAACGCATGACAAAAGAAGGCTTATGTATTTGAGATTGTAGTTGAAAGCAACTTGAAGAGAAAACAAAGGATCTAACATTTCTTTTCTTTTTTTTTTTTTTCTGTCTGAGGCTTGGATCAGTGACTAGCTAGGTAATTACCTGGTCTTAATTCGTACAAAACACTCTGGATGTAAAAAAAGAATTAGAGGTCTGTCTTTGGGCTGCATTAATTGACTTAGTTCAAGAATAATTTTCCCACACCTAGTCATCTTAAAAATCCAGCATTAACCATAAGTTTACTAACCTGGATGTGAGATGAGACTTCCTTGTTCTGACTGCAGAACTCTCAAGAGGAAAACTGTGATTTAAGGTTTTACAGAGAGGGGGTTAGTTTTTCACCCTATTTTCTGCAAGTACAATGTAAAATATGAGAAACCCCTTCTTACCAACCCTGTGGCACCATGACTTCTTTATGTTAGCAGCAGTGTGGTTCTTGAGGAGTTCTGCCTGGGATGTTACAGCCATTGAGTTCTTAATAGTTTACTTTAAGAGCCTTGGGGGAGGAGAACTGAAAAGTGCTGCAATTATTTTTTTCTTTTCCTCATCCCACACAGTGTACCTGTAAGGGTTTCACATGCAGACAGTACACGGAAAAAAATACTGCAAAAGAATAGATAAATATTACATATAATCTGGAATATCTCAGAAAAAGTCTGTTTCTGGCTGGCCAGTTTCAACTGCCATGGTCATTGAAATCAACATTTCATGACACTATCCCTGTTTTCCTCAACTATAAACTGTGGTCACAAAATCAGAGGCCAAACTGATCACAGTGGAAGAGCAGAGCTTTGAGCCGGTATCTGTGATCTTTACAAAGTTGTTCTTTGTACATCTGAATCATGTAAATTCTGTGTTTTCTAGAGATTTCTGTGAGAACCTTTTATTTGTAGTGTCTTGCTTTTGAGCTTTATATTTTCTGGCTTAGTGTTATGCAAATACACTGTGAACTATGTTCACACATTTCTTCAGGAAAAAAGTTGTAGTTCCTTATAGCAATAATAAGTTCTGTTTAATTTGGGTGGTCATCACCATACATCTTCTTTAATTCTAATACAGCAAAACAGATATATTTGTTAACAAGAGACCTCCATATTCTCTGCCACTATAAAGCAGTCTACACTACAATGCAAAAGGAAGGGAGGTGGCTAGGAGGGAACTGAAAAGGTTCATAATCAAATAGCTGTGCAGAATTCTGTGGCTGTGGTGATGATAGAAATTGGTCAGTGGCTTCCTGACTTTGGTCAGAAAGTCTCCCTATTTCTTCCCTTCCCCATGTTTTCCTTTCTAGGAGGCAGCAGAGCAGTCATTCAGTTGTGCCACCTGAGATGTGGATGAGGGAAATGATCCTGCTTCAGAAATACATAAATAATTCAATAAGTACATGAACCTTCCCCATCCCCTCATCAGCCAAAATAATTTATTATAAGGCTTTAAAGTGGGTTCCACAAACAAATACTCTTTTATTCTGGCACAAGCAGAGCACTGGGATAGGGGGCACAAACAAGTGATTGGGGACAGAAACACCTAAAACTAGTTTTGTTGCCAAGGGCATCTTAACATGGAAACACAGCCTTAGAATAATATTGGGAACAGAAATATTTGTGCTCACTGCAGGGAGCTGGATCTATTTTCCATTGTGTTTGGTTAATGTAAATTTAAAAATAGAAGAATGTACAAAATCCTCAACTTCTGTCTCCATTTGCTACTGAGAGAGAAAACACAATTTCATCACAATTATTGCAGATTGGAGGCTTGAATCCCAAAGTTATTTTTTCTCAGTCTTAATGTTTGCTAGGGTTTTTCTTTTGAATACTTAAAATTTTAAAGACTCAAATAACTTTTTGTTTTGTTAAGGCTTTTATGCTCTGCACCCATTCCAGAGTGGCCACCTGTCATACAAGAACTGTGAAGCAAGAGCAAGTGAACATAACTGCTTGAAAGTAAAATTAATTTCCATAAAAAGGTTGGACCATCCAATTGTTGTGAGATTAAGTATTGCATATTTTTGGTGCCTGCTGTTGAGAGTAGAGTAAGACCTTTTATTAGGAATTATAGTCTATCAGTAGTCACAGTATTATCAAATCCAACAGGATTCTCTGTAAAAAAATACATACTTTTTTTTTTTTTTTAAGGTAGTTTCCATATGGAAGATTTACTGCTTGGCAGTGTAGATGCTTTAAGGATGCAATACATTTTTGTCAGGGATACAATTTTAATCCACAAACATTTGTACTCAGGCCAGATAAAAGGAGTATTATTGACCAGTTAAACCAATCAAATAATGACTTCTTTCTTCATATATTCCATGAAGAAAGTGAGCCTCAAATGAAATGCTAGGTCATGCTTTGGTGAAATGCTGCTCTGTCTTGCTGTCTTTCACCTTGTGAAGGCTTCTGAAAGGGACAGGGGGTGAATTACACTGGGCATTTGAAATGAAACTGAATTTTCTCATCCATGTTGTAAGACTGAGTTCTCATTCAGAATTCATCCTTTCTGGCAATATTCCTGTGTTCATGAGACCTTATTATTATCTCTGGTGTCCAGCATGGCTCTAATGAAGGCCAACTATGACCTCTTTTATTCATGTGAGCCAACAGTGTCTCATGTGAAAATGTTTGTGTCATTTCAGTGTAGACATTAGAACACAAGATTAATAGAAGAAACTTTCACGGTTTCTTTTTACTCAGATTTTCTGCTCAAAGTTTCATATGAGAGCACACTTATATTCTAGACTCACAATCCATAGAGACTGAATGAAGACATTTAAAATTAATGGAATATAACATATTGGAGTAATGTATTAGAATTGGCAAAATACAGACCAGAAATAGCAAAGTAAATGGATACTTTCTTTTCTGAAATGTGCTTTATATGATGGCCATACTGTCTGCCCAACTCAGTATCCAATGAAATTAGTAGAAGACACCTATGTTAGTAGCAGTAAAACATCAGGGCAAATTCAGAGTCATACTTCTTTCTCCAGGTTCTGGTATTCACTCTTTTCTGACCTAAGGAATTTAACAATAGTGTCATGAGTGCTACTCCCCAGTGAGCGTTTCCCTCTGAATTTGTCTACATTGGCATCGTATACAGCTAGAGCAGTAAGTTCCACAAGATTATTTTTAGGGATATGAAAAGTACTTCCTTTGTTATTTTATTTACTGACAAAATAGTTTCATCTGATGCCCCTAATTTTTTGCATTATGAAACACTGGCAATTATTCCCTATCCATCTTCACCTTGCCAGTCATGATTTTATGTGGTTACACAATCTCTCTCCTCAGGCATGCCTTTTCCAGACCCAGGCATTTCCAACACTTCAGTCTGTCCCATTACAGAAGCTGTTATGTACTTTTAGTAACTATTATTTCCCTTCTCCATATATTTCTAGCTGTATTATGTCTGTTCTGAGAAGCCATAAACCTGGTTCCAAAAGCTACGTTGACATTTCACAATTTTACAATACTTACCGCTTTCCTAATCACTCTATTCTTTGTTTTGTTTTCAACTAGTTTGGCTGGTGTGCAAGCCAGGCTTACTGCTCTGTATTCCCACAGTTCATACCCAGTCTCTGGGAAGAAAATTTTTTGTCACATTTCTGACTTACTACACTAGTCGTGGGGCCAGTCTAAAAGCTGGAGGTCCTTCACTTGAGTTGCTCAGCTCTTGTGTAAGTGCTATGGGGTTGTAGTAATCTTTTATTATTCATTTTATTGGTATTCTACCTTAGTGTTTTAAATAATTTAAATCCTGCTTAGAAGACTTTAACCTGTTAACTGCTTCATTTGCTTTCAGTTTACTAACTTAAATACGTACATGTAGTTCATTTCTTTGACGTGAATGTTACTGAGTGGATGTTTTAATTTACAAAGCTTAATTATCTTGTTTCTTCTTTAAAGCACCATGGTATCACCTCCTATGACATCCTTATATTACTATACCAGAATGTATTCAACTAATTATCTTTTTTAACACAATGTCAAAGTTGACTAACTTATCAGTGTCCTCTTTTGTAATTACCCATTTAATTTTTATTAGTTTTGAACACCTGGTTGCTACCTATGCTATATATCTTTTCTTAATACCTATCACTTCAGAGCTGTCATGTTGAAAATGTACATTTCCTTAAAATAAAATAAAAAGAAAAAACAGAAATAAAATTGATATTATTTTTACAAAGAAAAGAGATCGATGCATGTGGCAGGTAAATGTGCATCTTTTTCCCTTTCCACGGCAACATTGAAAACTCACCAAAAATCAGTGTTTTAATATCTCCTTTTCAGATAATTTGTGATAGTCTTTGCTCACAGAAGGAATTACAGTTCCTTAAAATCCAATCAGATTCACTGTCCTTTTCCATCTGTTTTTGCTTTGTACTGGAGACCTAGATCCCACAGCTGTGTTTCTAATTTTACTTCTATTACCATTAATGTGCGCTTAAAAGAAATAGAAATTCCTGCTCAAAGGAAATGCAAATTGAGTACACGTAAATATCCTGACCCATACACATTAAGAGCTAAGGGAGAAGCCTAGTTTCTGGTTGTATTCTGTTTTTTATATATTATCCAATCAGTTACTTTGCAGCAAACAGGAGTTTTGAGGAAAATATGGGACTTCTATAAAGTAAGGTATAACTCCACAGTCATGAATTCCTTTCTTCAGATGTGGACACAGATAGAGGAAGGGGTGTTTGAAAAATAAATTTATATAAACTGTAATAAAATAATCTAGTACTAAATAAGCATGCAAATACAAGCCTAGTTTCTGAATTGTTTCACAGAATGCCAAAGGAAGTTCTGACACATTTTTGGCTTTTAGTCTTCCTCCATTATATCATGTGAAAAGTAGTAAGATTAATTATCCAAGCCAAGTTGTCTTCCCCATTGTTGCTGTATTTTCTTTCTGTATCTCATAAACTGTCAAAACTCACAAAATTTGGCCAACACAGAAAAAAACTGTTATTGTAGGCAGTAACAGGTTACCTGTACAGTACATTTAGGCTTGTTTGCTAAAACCAGTCTTGACTGCAGTGAATTGAGTTATAGAAATACATATTTATTGATCTTTCTGGTTACTTGCAATGTACTCGTCCAAAGGTAACATTTTGCCTTCATTGGTTGAGAGAAACTGTATATATAATCTCTTATATTTTGGACCAGTAGTGGAATTTTTCCTCTTTTTTTTCCAAGAAAGAGGTTTGTCATTTCCATTCACTTTGTTATCAGTTGAAAATCTTTAAGAATGTTCTTTGTAATTGAGTGAGGTTCTTTGCTTTAGATGGTCACTATTTTGTTTACGAACTCAGTGGTAACGTTCTGAACCAAGAAAACAAATAGCAACATGTCAGCTTCCTTGCATGAGCATTCCCTCATAACGTATACGTTGCATATAAAAAAGAACTTTATCAACAGTTTGAAATTTTGAATTTGTATGAATCAACACAATGTTTTGCTTTCCAGATGACTAAAAACACGTTATGAAAGCTTGAAAGTGTGATTTATGGTGGTGGCTTTTTTCAGTGGAGATATTTTCTTAGAATTAATTGTTGGCAATTTGTATTTTAAGGGGAATCTGTACAATTTTTTTTTTTTCATAATTTTCCCCAGAACTTTAATTTAAGGAAGTCACGATTCTAGTCACAACTTTTAAGTGTCAGCACTAACATTGTTTAAGTAGTCTACACCAGTTGTAATGTAAAATATTTATATTTACGCACTTTGAAAGATGAATATCTATGAAAATTAGTAATGGGATCCCTTTTTTTGAAAAAGTTTTTAATCTTACTGTTTTCATCTTACTGTTTTCTGATCTGTTTTTGATCACCTTCATTGATCTATTTATATCACAAACAGATCTCTAAAGGTTCACCTGCCTTAGCATTCCATTTGGAGTAGAAGGGCCTTTCTTGGTCCCTACTTAGGCTTTGGTTTGCATTACAAAGCCATCTTGGAAAACTCTGACTAGATTTCTTTTAAGTGAAAATGTCCCCAAAGATGTGGTGGGGGTGTACCTGATGCAGTCCAATCTATAAGGGCACTTCATCAATGAAACAAGACACAAATTCCAAGTGAAATGCATGTTATGTACACACTGGCTCCTCAGCACCATCTACAAACCCATGGTATGTCTTCACTTGCTGGTGTAGACATAGCCTTTAGAACAGGATCCGGATTTCTCTTCTGTGGCAAAATTTCTAGGAGTGGCAATAGAAAGAAACAAAGAATAATTTCTAAAAGATGTACAATTAAGTAATTGCTAGATAGCTAGTAGAGGACTGTGTTTATGAATAGCTGAATTTTCCATTAAAACTCTGTTTGATGTTTCTCTACTAAATTGAATTCTTTGTGCCATGTCTACTTTCCTTATAAAATGTCACATTTTCTATTGTAACTCTGTCAGTTAAAATCCTAAAATCTGTGATACATATTATCAGAACAGGGAATATATTTTTTCTTACTTATAAGAAATTGTTGAGTAACTACATTTTGCTACACTGTAGCAGATGTTTACATACAGGACCAGTTTCTCCTAATTCTTGTCCAAACATAAATCCTAGGCACAAGTCCTCAGATTGTTTCTGATAACTCATGTGATCTGCATGTTGTGGGATTTTAATTATGTTAATATTTTACAAGTATGTTGATTTCACTCTTTGAAAGAAAAATAATAAGGAACATCTGGAAATTGGGAGGAATGATGTTTGTTTCACTGGGGAGGTCTGGCTGAAGAGCTATTCATTTGTAAGCGTTATACAATTAACATAAACAAGAAATATACTGTAGCATGGTTAGTATTTGTCTTGAAGAACAGCATTCTCCCTAAGTACATTTGTTTTCAGCATTGACAGCTAAGAACGTAAAAAGCAGCTGCTTGGCAGGTGGATTTTAATTCCTGTTGCAAATATGTTTGCAATTGATTTTTACTCTGTAAGTTCACACTCACTGCATAAAAACCTTTTCATTAATAAATATTTAAAGATAATGCTAATATTCTTGTTCTGAAGGAAAAAGGAGAAAAGAAAAAGTTATTGTTGATATTTTTGCAGATAAAACCTGAAGGTTTAAACCATATGATCATAAATCAGAACACTGCAAATCTTGTACTAGTATGAATTGTGTAATTTTATTAAATTAAAAGATATGAAAAAAATCTTAAGCATATAATGGAGTAGATTTTTATGTATATATTTGAAAGCAAGTTCATAGAGCACTTCCTTATTACTTATCTGTGCTAGAGAAGGAGCATGGTAGCACAATAGGTTTTGACTCTGTTAAAATTACCCACAAGTCTATCAGTCATGTCACTGGAGACAGGTTTAAACAGTCTATAGGATTCTGTTTGAGGTTAAAGTATTTTGTGTATATATAATTAATGAATGAAAACCAATTTTCTCCATTAAATACAGTAATGGTAACAAAGTACTGTTTTCATAACGAGCTGTCAGCTCACATCTATTTTATCCTATGTGGTATTACTGATATATTTCAGGTTGGTATTGTTAATGGAGATTCATGACTGGTCTCTCATTCTTGTACTTAACTTTAGCTATTAGCAACGAAAACTTTCTCAATCAATTCACGAATTACAGTTTTGCTGATGCTGCTGATTTAGTGCTATGAAGTTCTGCCAATGTTAAGCTTGTGAAGCCCTAAACTAATTGACTTTTTCAATTTCACAATTGAAGTAATATTGTGCCAATTTTCTTGGAACATTATTTTATAGAAATTCTTGCACAAAATTGTCCCATATGAGTTGCTTGCCATCTCTTAATAAAACCAGACCAAACAAACCACAAACCTTAAGTAAAAGAAACCTACAATATCCTTCACACAGAAGTTGACATGAAAAAACACAATAGAAACTTACATTCAGAATCACACTTTTAATGACACTGTTCTGTAACAAAAAAATTTTTCTTTCTTTTCTTACTTTCTTTTGAAAAATCTGTAATAACAGTTATAGAAAAAATGTGCTAGTGTACACTTCCTGCTGCACACACTTTCTTTTCTCCGAATCAAATGTGTAGGTTTTTGTTTCAGGGAAGGCTTTCTACACGTTCACAATGGTTACGGTGTGTGTAACAGAGTTTTACAAACAGTGTTTCCAGTTGAAATAAAAATTGTGGATGCGGAGATTTAATATTTCATCTGACAAAAAAGTAGTTGCCAACTTTTGGGGGTTTTGAATTTAAGTGATTCAGTCTGCCAAAGCAGAGTTTGCAGCACAGGAAGGCTTAAAATTTTTAATGTGTCATGGTAATAGCTACAATACAGTGATGATTAACAGCAAAAGTGAGAATCAGATTATTTGATTTGTTTTCCTATGAAAAAATACCCGTCGATCCATTTTGACTTTGTCCTTTTTCCTCTGATATTTCTTTTAAGTTACTGATAAGCCCTTACCACTATTATTATACTTTTGATTTAAGAGGAGATTTTGAAATGTGCCTTGCATCAGATAATAGCAGTCCAGCACTACATATTTATATACATTTTCATTTGTAAATTCATGTAAAACCTATTACTATAACATGTTTTTAAAGGCTAGGCCAGGAAATGCTCTAAACAATTAATAAGTAGCATTTTAGCTCTGGCTTCTGAAGTGAAATGCCAAATTTTAGAGTTAGGTTCATTGACTTTCTCTTGAGGGCCTAGATGGCTCAGATTGGGTTCCAAAATATGCTGACTGAGGAGTGGTCATAAGGGCTCAGCGTGGAAAATTGTAGCATAAGGAGATTCCTTCTTTCTCTGTTGAATGCTTATTCAGAAACATAGCTTAATAACCTCTAGTTAGAGAAGACACTTAAAATTTCTTTGAAAAATGTCGATAGCTAGCTTTTAGTTATAAGAAAACATTTGTTTGAAGTTCCGGACATGGATCTCTTGTATCATAGGTGTGCCATCATCTAGTATAAAGACAGGAAAGAATAGTTCCTATATTTTACTCTTGCTTAATTATAAGCAAGAAAAAGATCTAGTTCTTTGCATCGTGGAAGCTGGAATGGGCCTTGAGGGTTCATCTTGCCCGTGTCCAATAACTCAGTAGGATCAAGTATTTCAAAGAATTCCCTGATGTTTCTCTAACTTGCTTAGAAACAGTCTTTTAGTCTTTTAGTCATTGTATTTTAGTATTTTAAGATCAGTTTGTTTCTTTTAGGACTTGGAGGCTTACAGGACTTTTTAGATCACAGGTCCGGATTTATTACATCCAAGTTTTTCTTTTGGCAACTAAGTACTTACTTGGATCTGCTTTTAATGATATTTTTTAAAAAATGACTGTATGTGTTTCTTCTCTTTTTTGTTGTTGTTGTGGTTTTGGGGGTTGTTTTTTTTTGTCCGTTATGGTATGATGTTACCTTTCATGTGCTATGCCTTCCAGCTTGTTTTTGAAAGATATTTGGGAAAATTTGTAAAGATGAGGCAATGTCAGAAATGACATTTTAATTTTTGATGTCTGAAGAATTTATAGGCCAAGTTATTTACCTACAGGAAAGCGCTGTAGGGTTATCACTGACTTTAAGTTGGGAATGCACAGGATGCATGATGGTGCTCTTCGGCAGCTTATAAAAGGCAGGCTAGTCAGTGTAGATATACATATTCTGCATGTTTACATTCTCTCTCTCGATGTCATTGCCTGCAGTCTTGTCAAATTTTGCAAAAGGCAAGATTTAGCACAAGAAGGCATTTGAAGAAAAGATAAAAGACTGCAGAAAATGGGATGTTGTTACTTTTGAACTGTCATTGACAGAAAACTCAGCCACTGTTTTTGTCAGGAGGTCTGCTGCAAATCTTGAGTAAACACAAAGCCTGAAGTTCTAATTTCATTTTAATGTCCCTTCAAGACTTTCACCAAGAGCATAGAGGTGACTGCTTGGGTATTGACCCAATTCATAAACATAAGATGCATTATGGGTTGCAAGGATGAAAAGTGCATCTAGCTCGATCAGTTTTCTCCATCAGTGCCCATAAGCTGATGTGCAGTGAACAGTAAAAGCAAAACAAGTCTGTATGGTATTTTTCACAACTGGTGTCCCATCCTCCAATGGTTTTCACTCATGAGCTTTCCTAAGTCTTTCATGGTTTCACTGCTTGGTAGCTGTTAACAGATCCCTCCTCCAGCGCCTGTCCAACCTTCCCTTGAATCCCCTGATGACTTTTTGTGTCCACAATAGTCTATGCCAAAAATACTTCTATGGCTTTCTAACTGCTGCCAGACAAACCACCTCCTGTGACTGGTTTGAATCTGGATCTTGCTGTTTTCATCTCCTACCCTCAGTTCCTCTACTGGAAGAGTCGGTGAATAATTTGCTCCCAGCTGTCTCACACCATGTTGCTTTTGATATCAGAGATCTGTACTTTAGCCACCTACTCTCCCAGTCATGCTATCCCTTCTCCAGGCTGAAGATGCCTTGTTGCTCCTCTGACCCTTCCTATTCTTTCTCTTGGAGAGGAATGAAAGATGCGATGAGCTCAGATGCGGGTGAACCGTGGTGTTAGTGGCATAAAAATGCTCTCCATTTTTCTCTGTTGCTTTCCTAATCATTCCAAGCACCTGATTTGCCTTTTTGACTGAACTAATGTTTTTATGGAACTCTCTATATGGACGCTGAGGCTTGAAGACCCTGATTTCCTGAAAGAGATGGGCCCGGCTCCCTGGCCTGTGTTAACTGATGTGTTTCCGTGCTGAATTTTGGCATTCTATTGCCATTGCAGCATTGCCAGCATTATTGCCATTTCAGTGCCTGGTTGCTCAGAAGTGCCTGGTGTGTGTTCTCACAGCTTGCCCTCATCCTGGTTACCTCCAGCCCCAGCATATCGTCTCCAATTGCCTCCCTGCTTGCCCTCTTATGAGGCCCCCAGGGGATATGGTGAGCAGCACTGGACCCACTGAAGGCTCTTGCAGAGCTTTGCTGCTGACCCTCCTCTGTCACGGTGACTGAACGTGTGCTCCCACCCCCCTTTCCCATCTTTAACTCGATTAATTATCCATTCCATGATATTCCTTCTTATTTCAGGGTTGCCTTGTTTCCTTAATAGCCGGCATCAAACATCTTTTGGAAATACAAATATGCATTCAAAATTTAGTTTAATGTAGATGAGTACACTTAGATAAATTGTCTTTGTATTTTAGCTTATGTGTTATTTTCTCCCTGTGTCACATACTGTGTAGTACCAGTATATGCTCTTTAGTCATGCAACTTGTTTCTTCTGAAATTGGTTGATGACATATTTTCTGACAGAGGGACATTAATGGCATGAGCTATATATTTATATCAAAGTTCAAACTTCTTATCTCAATTTAAACTGAAAAAAAATTACTGCAGACTTTACATTTCAGATAAATCTTTCTACTCTTTTTCAGGAAAATTGGTTGCTACTTTCGTCCTCTAAGATCAATGAATTAAATATGGGTTCAGGATAAATTTTGTGCCTTCCTAACTGAAAGATCTTCATCTGTTGCATGAGAAATTAATGCCAATTCAGTGTCTCAGGTAAAGATAGAAAGAATAAATCTATGGCTTAGATAGACAGACTTTCTTATTTTCCCTAAATGAGGATATAATGAATTAATTTTCAACTGTAACAGATGTTAGTGATTGGGAGGGAGGTTGTTGCTGTTGAACAATAGCAATATTGCTAAAAATTATTTTACAAATTTCAGTGATGCTATATGTATGTAGTTTCTGATGTTACATTAACTTACTTTCATTAAGCCGTTCTTCCAAAACTCAGACTTTTTGAATTTAGCCTCCCAGCTTTTGGAGCATTCAAATTTACTAATGAAATGCCTGCTTGATCCGTAGCAAAGCATAGCTATAGGTAAATATATTTATGTAAGGAGTTTTTAAAGATAAATCCCCTGAAGTACACGATGCAGAATCTATTTTATTCTGGTTTATATCTGCAAAAACATTTGTGATTATGTTAAAAAAAAAGGTGCCCTTGGGTTGTAAGTCTTTTTTTTTTTTTGAGAAAAAAAGTGTGACTTTATACTAAACACTTAAATGCTGAAACAATGTAAAAATTTTAAAAAAATCATAGATGTCACCACTGAATATAGGGGTACATTGTACATTATGAAGACAACACAGAGATGAGTCACTTGGCTTGCCACTTTTGGCATTCAGGACGTTTCTTCCTTGTCACCTCAGAAATTAGTTCAGCAAATGTTGCAACAGTTTCTTATATCAACTCCTCAAAAAATGTATTTGTCTTTGTGGAAGTGTTTACATGATCAGGGTCTGGAATAGAAAAAAGAAGACAGAAAACCATTCTACAGATAGAGGGAACAATAATAGAGTAAGACACCAGGGGGATGACAGGGTAGCTGAATAGATGTTTATATATTGTTCTACTGTGTACTGTTTTCTTCAAATAAAAAAGAGAAGATTTTTCCCCCAAAACTAAAATGATTTGGAGAAGGAAAATAGTATACAAGAATGTACATATTCAGCCAGCTAGTTCTTTTTGTTTAAAATATCTATGTAATTTCATTAAACCTTCCCTGCCCCCCTGAATTTGCTATTGCAATTGAAAATTCAAATTAAGGTGTTGGTGCCTACATATTAGGACACATTGTATGAATAAATAGGATAATTGTAACAAACTGCCAGAAAGAGAGGAATTTTGTCCCTATTTGTATTGTTCAGTGAAGCATAAGCAGCAGCAGTAATGCTCTCAGGAAAGATAAAAAGAGTAAAAATCTGTGTACCTTTAAAATAATTGGCTTTGTGTTTGTGCATGCACAGCAGCCAAGGACTTAATGAAAACTTTAAAAACCTTCATTCATACAGTCTCATGGAGTGTAAACAACCAGGTAGAAGACTTTGATAGACTGCCTCATTATAGTGGTGCCTGTGCTATTTAATCACAAAGCAAACAGCAAGCCAGTGGCCTCTTACAATGTAGAATGTAATTTTTCTATTTGAAACCTGTTTTGCACAAGCCAAACTCAATTGCTTTAAGAGAAAGCTGAGACACCTATTCCAACCTACTTATGTTGACTCGCACACATTTTCCTTACAACTTAGGGTGGGTATGCCTGGTTGATATTCAGAGCTGTCAAAATATTAATTTACATCCCTACATTTATTTATAAAAAACCAAATTAGGTTTGACTATGAAAGTTCTTCATCATTTCTCTCTTTCTCTTTCTCTTTTTATCATAATGGGCATTAATAAAAACCTGGATCCCTGGTGCAGCTGTTGTAAATTCTTTGTTATTTTTCTAGAATTCTGTTTTTTTCTAAAATGCAGGCCAAAATTCAGGTGAAAATATGTTAGAATTGGAGGCAAATTAAATTTCTGTATTAGAAATATTTGGGTTTTGATTTATCACAAAGTGCATTATCATCTGCACTTTAAGAATTAAGTCTATTCAATAACGTTAGTCAAATCCATATGTAATGCTGTCATATCAGACTTAAGTTTTTTCTTTTCAGTCTTCATTTAAAAATACCACATTAATAGCAATATTTGAATATTTGCGAACTACTAAATAATTTGTTTTTTCTTAATCACGAAAGTGCTGTATCTTAGTTGTAACACTGCGGTTTCATCTTAACAGTATGATTAAACTTTAAGAAAATATGTAATTAAACCTTCCCTGATGGAGTTTAATTTATAATAGAATATTCAGCAAATAGAGCCTCTGTCTTTGAGTGGTGCACAATTTGTATTAGCAGTATGAGTGAGTATCTTTTATACATTGTGTTCTGTTGTTGGGTTTTTTTTGAGAGATGTAAGTACTGGGCTACAAAGCCTACAAAGCCTGTTAAGCATAAGTAATTTTGTAGAAATATGTACGGTTCTTCAGACCAAAAGTGGAATTCTATCATATGAAGAACTGTAACAAAAGTCTTGCAAGGATGTATGTACGAAATAGCTTGTCAAAGTGAGACCAAAGTGTCTTACTTAACAGAGTGAACCGAGTGTCAGCTTTCTGCACAGAGCTGGATTGTGCCCTACAATTGCAGCAAGTTGAAGCATGAATTATTTCAGTCATGACATTTGCTTGCATTTTAGGTGGAAGTTTGAATCAGCAAATATTTATACAGCTATAGCTGCTTATTGCAGTGAATCTTACTGAAGCTAAAGGGAGACTGCTTGTGACTATCAAGAGATTCTGTATGCAAATGTAGGTATATGAGAAATGAGGTTGCTGGATGGACTAAGTGATGATATCTACAGGAACCTTCTCTATAGCTACTGAAGTTCCGTTGTCTGAAGTGAAGTAGGAAATGGAGATACTTTTTCAGCTATTGAAACTGCTCAACATTATTAACTTGATCTTTAATATATTACTAACCTTGATCGTGTGTCAAAGGGAAGCCGAAGGATACACGGATGAAGCCCTGTATTCAGTTAGAGCAGGAGAAAGAGTGTCTGTGAATACAAAGTGCTGTTGGTGAGATAACCTTTCTGCTGTAAAGGTGACGTGTAAAATATGCAGAAGCTATTCCAGATCAGAGTAAATCAAATCGCTAAAGTAAGCAGGTTGCCATCTCTGCTTTTCATTTTGACTAATTAGATACCTAACTAAAAGCCACTACAATTTACACAGTCATTTTTCCTTTGTTTTTCTTCCCTTTATCTTTGACTTTTTTTTCCTTGCTTTAAAAAAGATGCTCAGTGAATTATAAATTCTATGTATTCCTCCATAAGATTTCTCTATTATGAATAGATAGTCAATATTTTTGTTTCATCTGGAACTAAGCTTCATAGGACAGAATAACTCGTTTCAGATACAGGAAATAACAGCTGTTTTACTGTATTTTACTGTTTACATGTGTACATTATTGCATATTATGCATATTATTATTTTTGAATGATGTGTACAAAATACATATGAAACCCAGTGCCAGTTTGTGGGCTGGACTCTCACAGAGCTTGGCACAGTGGCTCTTTGTCCTGTCAAAGAAAATCCGCAATTTTCAGCTTTCAGTAAAGACATTTGTGTTTTGTGTCATGAGAAAGCAGAGTCCTAATAGTTGTCATTTATCATCCAAAGAGGATGGATTTGAAGAACGAGATGATTCCCATTAATGCTTCAGCCAAATTACCATCTTTCTTCTTGAAGAAAGGAAACTCACAAGCTCGTTATACTAAAACTCTTAGAGGGTAAACCTTTCTTAGAGGGTTTCAGTGTATCTCTGCCTGCAAACAGTAAGGTCTTGATTGTGTTCTTCTGGAATAAATGGAAAGCTTTCCACTGATTTAAATGCAGGTCATACCAAAAAGGGACATCCTTATGCAAGAGACCAAAGGAAAATTACTGAGCCGTTTGAATGTTTAAAAAAATATATCAAAACTCAAGAAAAGCTTCAAATTTAGTATTTGAGAAAAAATTGAAGTTTCAAATCTGGCTGGTTTTGTTTGTTTGTTTGTTTGCTTTATGGAAGGCCACCGGAATTAAGTGACTACAATGAGAAATGTTTATGGAGCTGACAGGTACAACAATTAGAGGCCAGTTGGGAAGCTTCTCCAAATACTCCTTTTAAAGAAATACAAATTTTTTTATAAGAAATTACAGAATAGCTGTAAATTTAAAATTTAAATTGATGTGTCTAATTTCCAAATTAAATGTAAAGATAAAGATTTAAAATATTTTATTTTGCATTTGTTAGACACGACAATAAATATTTAATTTATATTTTTCCTTTCCTGGCTTTCCTTACCAAAATTCATCCCCCATGATACAAAGTTTAGTTTGACCTATGGGTACAGGTTATTGTGGCAGTCATATAATGGGCAATGTAAGATTCTGGCCTGTGGAGAAAATGGTAGCAGCCTGAAATGCAACTTAAATGAGGCAGAGGCAGGGCATCGCCATGGGGAATTAATTCTAAATCTGTAAGTTTGGAAAATGAGAGATTTCCAGTTATTTACTTCAAAACTTTTTTTATGTAACTTTAAAAAACTGAAGTTTTCATCTATTCTGAAACTAAAACATTGAGATACAGGGGTTCTTACCTGGCCAGATTTCCTGAAAAGCTTTTGCGGCACCTAGCATTTTGACTGTGGTTGCTAATAACTAGCTTAACTAGTGACTTATTGCTAGACAGTGAAGTACAAATACTCATTATCCTTTTGATTTCATACTTACTATAATTCAGATACAGTGTCAACACAGTGCTTTTACAAGGTAATTATTCTGTCACTTTGTTAGTTTGCTATTTGTATGGGTTATTGCTTATTTCACAAAACAAAGGTATATGTGAGATCACTGAGATGACTAAAGGAGGCAGGCCTGTTCACCTAAAGGTTAATAATAAGGGACCTGGATAATTTAATCCGTAACTCTGTTACTTTCCTTCTGCTTACAGTGAGTGGTGGCCTGCACAGCTGCTCTAAGGGTCATGGAAACTATAATAATTCATTGTACACACAATGTACAATGTGTGAGTACAGCCACACTAATTATAGTAACTATATTTTAACTATTAAAATCCTCCTTTAATATCAGAAAAACCTAAGCTTTCAGAGTTAAAAGGTGTTGCCATTTTAATTCCTTGAGATTTTTAAATTTAAAGTTCTATGCAAGAGTGTAATAATCTGCATTCAGTGATTTGGCAGAAGCACAGTAAAGAATAGAGATAATACCCATTCCACCACCCCTCTGTTCCCAAAGTGTGGCTTTGGCACACTGCTGATACCAAATTACATAAGCATCTTTGTTATACTTTTAAAATCTTCTGCATCTTTGCTGACATTGCTTAAAGGTGTGCTAATTACTGTCAGTTCCTGTAATACCGGACACCTGTGAGCTTGGAAATGGGCAAAGACAACCGATTCATTTTATGTAGGACACTAAACAGGCAGCAGATGGTAATAAGCTTCAGTCAACACCAAGCTGGGCAGGATTCACACCACCAAGCTAGATGTGGAAAACTCAAAATCCCTTGGCTAATCCCATGAGCCAGCCATTCTCCCTAATTGTGTCTTGCCATAAGAAGATGTACTTTACATGTTCCAGTCTCAGCTGAATGAATAAACATGATTTAATGTACTGACTGTAGGATTTTACTAATCTATTTATTAGTTCCCCTTTCAAGGGAAGTTATAATGATGTGTTTTCACTTAAAGCAATTAGAATGTATTTTTAACAGGGGAAATGACTTAGATTATAATTACAGAGCATTATGCTGTACTTTTAATGATTTTGCTCTTTAGAAAAATGAACAGTGAGAATCATTTTGCATGAAGTTATTATCTTGCTCTCACAACATAATACTGACTTCCTTCTCAGGCTGCTGGGTCACCACAGCTATTGGATCAGGGGCTTGTGTCTTAGACTGAAATAAAAAAGAGGAAGATGAATATATATTTACAATTATATCTGTAGTACCTGAAATATCTCTTCTTGATGACACTATTTGACTCTTCATGTAATTTTGAGCCAAAACAAAAGCTAAATGTGTGCTGTTTTTTATTTTTATAATTCCCAGTGTGGCATGTCTAAAACAGAAAATTAAATCTAGTGCTACAGCAACAACAGATTTATGAAACAGTAAAGGCAATTGTGCCTTGTCCTATGTATTGAACAGATAGAGAAGATAAAATGAATGTAGGGCAAATGCAGTTCCACGCCTTACAGTAAAGGCAATAAAAAAAAAAAAAAAAAAGGCCAGGAGAAGTTATGTGACACACCTGCTTTGCAAAGAGCTGGTTTACAGTCTCATGAGAAAAATGGACAATCACAAAATAGTAGATATGGAGCATGGCAGGTAGATCTTCAGCCTTGTGTATCCCCTGGTTTGCATGCGTGCATCGTGGTAATGGGGGAAGTGGCAGCAGCTGTGGAGTCTGTGTGAGTACCACCGGAAAATTTCATCCCTTTTTTTCTCAGCTGCTATGTAAACTCTTTTCTAAGAAGGCTATTTGGCTGAGTGGTTTTGGCAATGTGTTTTTTCAAAGTACGTTAAGGAAGCTAGGTCTGCTTTCCAAATGCTGAGTCTTTCAGCTGGTGTAGAAATTACTGAAATCATTGATAGGCAACAAAAGAGAGAACTCACATTCATGTGGTTATCTGAATCAATCCTCTGTACTGAGACCTAACTGAGAGGGAGATGAACTATTATGCTTCTCTAGTTCTTCTAAGTTATCCCACATCAACAATTCTTACTAGGTCCCCTCCTGTGAAAAATACTTTTCTAAAAGCAAGCAAGTAAAAAGCATAAGTGGTACTGTGTTGTAAAAGCAAGAAAGAGTAGAAAAAGTTTAGAGATAATGGGTTTACAGCCAAATAGTTGGAAACACTACTCTTTTGACAGTGTTACTTTATTGTTGTTATCTCGTAGGTAGATGCTTGCACTTTTTAGATGGTTCACTGCAGTGTGTACATGAATAAAGGGTGATTTGGTGAGTTTGGCAGTCTGATAGGAGGGAGGTTCTGAACTCAGAAAGCAAGAAAGTGGGGAGAGCTGCTCATTGCTTTCCTAGACAGGGCAGGTGGGAAATGCACTGGAATGAGTGGAGGTGAGCTGGGACAGTTTGAACCTTGAATGCATGCCTGAAGTATGGGACCAAGTGCAATGAGAACAAAAGTAATGGGGTTGAATGAGTTGATGGTGCTGAGCTGAAATTGGAGGAAGTAGGAGGGTGAGCGGATTAGGTAGAAAAAGGTAGGGCTCGGCAGATAAGGAAATAGGAAGGGTGCGGTAAGTGGAGTAGATTCATACCACAGCTCAGATCTTTTCCAGACATGTTCCTGATATGTTAAGAATAACGTTTAACTTCACTTACGTTTTTTGTTGAGGTTCCCTCACTATCATATAAAACATGGGTTGCAAATCATAACCTTTCTCCATCACAAAACATTTTCAGCCATCATACCAGTTCTCTTTTTCTCCATGCAGCTAGTCATTTCTCTTTTAAGGTACCACGCACTGTGAATCAAAACAGGGTTTTGTGTGATACAGAGTACTGGAAGATGATCCATGTTGTTCTTTAACCCTCTCCTGACTGGCCAGAATATCTTAATTTGGTTATAGACCCATCTTTTAATGCAGAGCTTTCCTTCAGTCACAGGAGTGTGTTAAATCCTCTCCATGTGTGATGGCTGGCTGTTGAAGACGGGCTGACTGGGTGCCACTGGATGCATTTGGTTCTTGTATAAGTCTGTCAAGACCTGACGACTTTGTTGTGAATCCCTGAAAGAGTTACAGGATGTGAGAAAAAAAACCATGCTGGCTCTTGGGTAGGCACGTGGGTGGGCTGGAATTGCTAAGATGTGAGTTGGGAAGAGGAAAGTACGGAGGTTTGATTCTGAGCATTTCTGTAAAAGGCAGAGGAGACTGTATGGAAGACAGAGCCTGTCAATGTGTTATTAATTTTTCCTCCTTTTTCTCTTTACTTTCTGTTATAAGGCTGCTATTGTGTAGGCAACTTGTCAATGTATAATATTCTTGAAATGCTCTGATAGGAGCAGAGTGATTAATTGGCTTGGCTGTATTGAAGGCATAACAATTTGTAGTCAAATGATTTTTTGATTAGCTTTAGGATTTCTTCTGAGAAAAATACTCTATGGGGCATTCTTGGAAAAACATACAGTTTTTAAATTTCATCGGAGTTCAAATCACTTGCTAAAAAAGGTGGTATTACATGTTTGTTTTGTTTGTTTTAATTTTACTGGTATCTTCAGTGATTATGAACTTGTTATTAATGTAGTAGCTTTCTTCCAGAGCTTTTTCGTTTGTTAACTAATAATGAAACCTCTGCTGTTGTGAATATCAATTTGCTGTTAGTGTTGTTTAGTAAATAATGAATGTCAGCAACAGGCAAAGAAATTTTAAATCAACTTCATGTTTAAAACCTACTATACTTTGTATTCTTGTAGCCTCCAAGGGCTATATTGAGTGCTACTACAGTAAAGCATGTGAAAATGTCATCCCTTATTTAGGTAATCTGTGCTGTGATACAAATGATATAAGGAATGGAAATGAACAATAAAAATGAAGTATCTGTTTTGAAGTAGTCATCCATTCACTGTGTGAGGTTTATTGGAAATAACTAAAGAGCTTCTATCTCAAAACTGATTTAAAAAACAAATCAACCAACCCAAACACTTGTTTGTTTGGTTTTTAAAAGTATTTGTCCCAGTATTCTAGCTGAAGGCACAGAGTTTGGTCTGGTTCAAGAAGGTACTTAAAACTAGTGCTGTATTTGAATGCTTGACAAACATTCCCTCAGCCTTGCTTTTCTTTCAGCTTTCAGTGACAGTAGAGTCGCGATGATGCTTGGGAAATTGGTGTGTTGCTATGGAAATGGCTGTGATGCCACCAGTTCAGCATTTATGCTTCACTGCCAGATCCAATCCAAAAAGATAAATGAGGGAGAAATCTCTAGGCTACTGTATCTATACAAGAAAAAAAAAAATAATATGGAAAACCTTGACTTTAATGATGAGTTAATTGAGATGCTTTTAATACCTCAGGACATTCAGATTTTCCTTTTTTTTTTTTTTTTTTTTCCTACAGCTGATCAGTTAAGCACTTGTCTGAATTTTGAGAGGTTCAGGTTCTGTGCAGAATTTGAAATTATCCGAGGCAAAACTATTTCAACCCAGGAATTAGGGCGCTTAACAGGGATATCAAATTACAGCAGAGCTTACATCAATAACCTGTTGTCCTGCCTTTTCAATTCCCGTGAAACAGGATATTGCTCTCCAGTAAGCTGTAAGTTCTCCTCACTTAATTCAAGAAATTAATGAAGTTGTGGCAGAAGAAACCACTGGCAATCATGTACTTTGAAGTTTCTGGTTGTGTATCTGTATGTGTGCATACAGGGGAAGGGGTTCTGTCAGATATTTATTTTTGTTTGGTTTGGAAGGATTAACTAAAGAAATTGTCGGAGGGAGGGCAGTATTGTAAAACAATACAGGAAGGAAGAGAAATGTTCATTTATGAGACTGTTACGCTCTGCTTGTTTTGCTGCAATGCAGGAAATATCTGTCCCGTGGGTCTGAACAGGATCATTCATGTATGAGATGAATGATTTTTAGAGGTTGTCCACTTTAGCCACGAGAGCTACTTCTTATACAAAATGTGTATCTGAGTCATAACTCTCCTCTGAGTTTTCCTGAATGATAATGATGATCTATTGGTCATTTCTGGGGTATCTTGTTTTTTTTGCGGACAACCATCTTGGCCTTCAGCCACGAGGCCTGATGTGCCTGCCTCCAAGCAGAGTGGGTAGCTGACCATTTCACAAGGTCACAAGTGTACTTCCCTGGACCTCTTTCTCTTCCATGTTTTAGTCATTGCTGCTTGAATGGATGCAAAGTTTCAGGTCCAGAGGTGAAATTCTTGCTCATAAACAAGACAACTGAAGTGCCAGCTTTCAAATCACCAAGGTGTAAGCTGCCATTTGCACTGGCAGAATTCCCCTGCACTCGGACTTGGACCATCTGGGAGTCTTCTCTGGAGAGTAAATGCTAATTATTTCATTCTATCTGAAAAACGATTCTTCAGTGATACAAGACAAAAAATTAGTGCTCGTTTCCTTTTAATGCTCAGAAATCAAATTGGTTTGTCCAGTTTGTATTTAGTTGTGAGAAGCTGCTGTGGTGTGGGGAATACTTACATGTGAGCAAGAGAACAGAGCTCAGGTAACATGAAAAGAAGGATAGCCAATCTGTCTTTATTTTTATATTTACCATTGTTATATTTTCTTAAAGGAATCTACTATTGGGAATTGAAAATGTGAAGTGTATTTTTAAACTTTTTTATCATTTCTGGTGCATCTGGCAACCTGTCAATAGCTTGAAGCAACTTGCTATGCTTGCCTTTAGCAGTACTTGTAGTTTAGATGAAAAATGAAAGAATCAAAATCTAGTTATTCACCCTGAGTGTCTTCTTCACACAAAAGTTTTTGCCTTATTCATTTGGCTATCATTAATTGCAGGTGACATGCAGGAAATTAGTTTTCTGGAATGCTTAGAAGCAAATTCTTCTCTGTTCAAGCAATAAAGTACATCCTTGGAGTCACACCAGTCTCAGGGTTGTGACACTTAGGGCTCCTGGATTGGTTATGAAAATGTTAGAAATGCAACGGAGGAATGTTTTAAGATCAATGAAATTTCAACTTCTAGTTTGCAAGGTGTTAAGTACCTTTTTGGAATTGACAGAAAGCAGTTGATTTGAGCTTGTGGCCTCTGTAGCATAGGTTGCGGTGTAACCTTCCTGATGGATGGTTTCATCAAAACCACTGCTACAATAGTAGCAGGGCTGTAAACACTGATTTATTCAGTGCTCCTGTTAAAACATGACATGGAAAAGGGGAGAAAAATGTCATTACAAAAAAAAGAAATAATTTTAAACCCCATGTGTTGGCCATCTACTATTTCTCTAAAACTTAACAAAATGGTCCTAGTTAATATCTGCAGGATGCAAGTTATCCTTGACTAAGAGTAAAAGATACAAGTTTTGAACTATTCCAGATGTGTCTTGATACAAGTATCTTGATGATGTGATCAAAACTTTAAAAATTTGTGAGCAAAGAGTACATTGTATAGTGGAAAGTAAAAGCATGTTTTTTTGTGATAGTGGGTAAGACTGTGATCCCACGTATGGAGTTATTTCTTTCCCTTCACACTTTCAGAAGAATGGAAACTACCATTCCAGTGCTTGAAATCTAATTTCTGTTCAGCTTTTGTTCAGAGCCTGACATCTGCATGCATGTTTTGAACTGTGCTACGTTTAGACTGAAGAAATGAGGTGAGAGAATTATGCGACTTTGAGGCATAACGCGTGATGGATTAAAAAAATGGAATTATGTACTTTTTTTTTTGTTTTCACTAAAGTTAACAACACCTAAGCTTTTTAGGAAGTCCTTTATTTGGAAGGGAAAAAGTCACATTTCGCATCTTTTTGCAATCTTAAAAGGGGAAAGAACTGCCATCTTAAATTACTTCTCCCAAAAAGTGATGAAAATTTTGTTGCTGAGAAGGTAGCAATAAAAGAATGGGGGAGGGGGAATGGAAAGAGAAGACTAAAGCTGGCTTGGGAAAAGCACACTGTATTAATGCTTTCTACAGTTTCAGAAGTAGACCTTGATAGAAGACTGCTTTGATACCTTTCAACCATTTGCCTTTGCTTGAGAGCCCTGTTTCCAGGGTCTACAAGTGGCAAAACCTCTTGTAGGCTCCATGGACAAATTTTGCTCCTAAAGTCCTATTTTAAACAGAATAAAGGACAAGACTGGGAAGAATAAGAAAGCTGTGTCTTTAGAGAAAGAGCTCTCCAGGTTGTTTTTCCTCAGAAATTCTTTGCAAAGAAAAATATAACTAAACTTGGCTCTAAAAGAAAATGTAAGCATTTAAGGTAGCATTTAGTCATTAATTCATGTATTTATAGGATCATGGAGGTCAGCTGGTCCAACACACCTGAGAAGGACTGTTGCCTACTAGTATATGATTTTAAAATAATCTCAGCCATCATACCAAACTTTTGCTGTTCACAGTTTGCAGGAATCCTCTGCAGCAGTAATGAAAGGGATACTAAAATAGGTTTCTTAATGTAAGCACTCTCTTATAAGACACACACAATCTCTGTGACAGTTCTAAGACATTTTAATCACCAGTAGCAACACTGGAAAGAGTGCTGGCTTAAAAATGAAGAACTTCAGTCAGCAAAGCTTGCAAGTGCTTATTTTTTTTAATAACATACTTTGTTTAAATCCTCTGTGCTAATTAATTTTCCAGTTGGGGCTGCCTATAAATTACTTAAATTTTGACGTCTTCTGTGCCTTCATTTTGAGGATATACAGTCCTCACAATAAAGCTTCTGAGTAAAGGTATACACACGTACACTCAGACTTTTAATTGTCGGTGTATTTTTAGAACAAACACCCACTTACATAAATGAGTTGCATCTCTGGAGATGTGGTGTAGTGTTGTTATAAGGAACAGTGAGAAGTACAATGACATAACATGCACGACCTTAAAGGAATCGCTTCAATTTTAATTGGAGTTTTTTTGAAGACTAACAAAACTGAAGATTAAGATAAAAAAAATTGTAGCCTTCTCACAATTTCTGAATGCTGAAGAGCACTGAAAGACAGCCTAAATATATGTGGACTACTTTGTGCAAATTCTGTTGGGACAGTTCTAATGGTTCTTGCAAGGAAGACACAGGACAAGAAAAAGATAATACTAGTGGGCTTCTAGAAAGAGTTTGTCCACAACATCAGCTCTAGTATTGATCTGTGTAGGTGTATTTTGTAAAAGTATTATTTTCCTAATTTTTTACTATGTTTTGATTGTGAATTTTTGTTAGCAATGAGCAAGAAAGAAAGAAAATTCTGAAAAGAAACTGGGAAAATATTCATGTAGACCTGTTCAGAGTAATTTTGACCACCCATCTTAATCATAGTATTTTGAAACCAAGCTCGACTCATTTTTGTGAACTAGACCATTGCTCTCTTCTTGTTTCTGTCTGTGGTCAATGGGAATATTGCTCTCACTCCCTTTTGAAATACAGATAACTAAATCTGCATCTGCAAAAGATGGTTGGAAAAGTTTAATATAAATAAAGCACGGGCACCATATCATGAACAGCTATGATATTACTTCCTTAAAAGACCAAGTTTAGAAAAAATGAACACCCCCACCCCCCCCCCAAACCTCCTGTCTTCAGTGCCTGTTCCATTTAAAACTGCTTTTTAATGATGTATCTGCAGGCTTCAGAAACAAGGATGGGAGCGTCAAAAAGGTTTGCAAAATATTTTAAAACACTTCACATCAAAACAAGTGGTGTTGTAGAGTGAAGTTTGCTAATGTTTAAGGACAGGAGACCAGCTATGTATGTTGGATGGAAATAAACAGACTCCTCTATGGCATTCCACAGTATATATATCCCAGAACATATCCTGTGAGATAATTACTACTGCTAATAATATTATTCAATTGCTATGATGCAAATAACAAAAGAATGGAGACTGTTAATAGTAGAAAGGAATTCCTGTTGTATGCAACAATAGAAGCAATAGCAGCAATAGCGAGAGGTAACAGTAGAAAAAAATAAAATTCTGTGAAAGTCAAAATTTTTTGTGTAACCATGGCTGACATTCCATTATGTCAGCTCCATTTACGTAATATTTTATTCATTTATGAAATCGTAGAGCTTAAATCCATCATAAACCAAGACTGAATTAGTTTAAGGTGGTTGTTGAAAGATATTTAAAGTCCAGCAGGGCAGACTTAAGAAGACCTGAGGGAAAACAATAGGAAGCAGGGATTTGTTAATTTGAAAGGCAGAGGAGCCGAAGGAGAAATTACACGCTATGTGCTGTCTGAAAAGAATAGAGTTGGATCCTTCTAAAGAGAACTAGAACAAAAGGCTCTGCCATCAAAAGGTGAGATGGTACAGCATCCTCAGCTACTGAGTGTCACAGTGGCTGTCTTACTGTAACCTGATCCTGTGAGTTCACTGGTGAATTGCTGCATTGTACTACCATGCCTGCACATGAATGGCTCTTCCTGCTTATAGATTCATTATAATATATGTTAAAAATACAAAGAATATAAAATACAAAGAATAGAAGAATGTATTAAAACAAGTGATTTGGAGTCAAAGGCAAAAATTGTTCATACGATGTTAGCTGCACGAATTAAAATTTCTTCTGGGACAAGGCTTATAAATGAAATCGCAATAAAAGCTGGCTCTCCAAAGCACAATGGTTGTGTATCAGCCACTGAGCACCTATGAAAAATGTATTATGATTGTGAAATGTCCAGTATTTTTTTCCCTGCTACTCCTGAGGAAGGAAATTATTTCTACCCTAGTGAGGCAGTACCATGAGGACAAGAAGAAAACCTGTCAGACTTCAAATATCTCCTTGGATATAAATAGTGTGACAAGTAGTGAAGGAGATCAAAAAGTAGCAGGCACCTATTGCATGACTTTCTACAACTGAAGGAGGCAGGGCTCAGTGACTTGCACATTTCCTCTCATTCATCTATACCCAGCTCTTACCTAACTCTATTTTGGTTGATATACAGGCTGCATAATTTTAAATGCAGGGTTTAAAACAAAAAGGGAGTATGTGTAGCAATTGTTCTTTTGCAGTGCTGGACTTAGATCTGTCTTTATTCTGGCAAGATTTTAATGGCCACATAAAAAGAGTTGCTTGGATTGATTTCTGAGATACCGCAAATGTAACAGTGAATTTAGAGTCCTATTTATGATTTAAATACATCATTATATCTATTGCTGAATGACCAGAAAATATATTGATTAGCATGCAGAAACTGAAGTTTACCTACTGCTGCCAGTATGTATTGTCTGATATGTATAGATGACGTAAATATAAACACCACCTCTCAAACTCTGGATCATTCAGTGAGGATGCCTGGGATTACAAGTGTTCGTTTATGTAATTCTACACTGAAAACTTTTTTCCTTCCTTGTCTCTCCTCCCCACCCCACTCCCAAATGAGAAACTTTAATTCTAAGGTATTGAAAATCATTTGGGAATTTTCCCCATGACTTCATTACAAAACAAATAGGTCAAGGGGACACATTTTCTGTGGACTCTTGAAGTGTAAGACAGTACCTGTGGTGAGCCAGTCAAATGGCACCATATACATAAATTCTTACCCTGAAGAAGGTAAGAATTACTCATAATACTTTGCTTATTTCATTGGTCTAATACAAAAAATTACAATAAAGTTGTTCATCCATTCTCTGACAGTTTCTGCATTTATCATACAGAATTTGGTAAAATTAGTTCATGATTCATAGTATGTTCTTATTCAGAAAAGCTGTTAATAAAGGTAGAGTAATCATTCTATTAAACCTACAGGGTATTTTCCATAAAATCTGCATATTTTATTTTGTAACTATAGTTTTCTATTGACTTTTTGCATGGAAAGTTTGCTTAACATGAAAGCTGACTTCCTGTGGTTTTGTGAGTTTAGACATTGCTATCACTATATAATAAAGTAACAAGTCTCCTACGTTTTAAGTCTTACACTTAAACTCTTACTCAAACTTCACAACTAAAACATGAGGATTAACCAGTTAATACTGCAAAGCCAAATCTTGCTTCAGGTAGAATTAATACTAATGAACACACAACATTCCCCCCGGCCCCATTTTTCTCTCTTATGTTAGACTACGGATTACAACTTCAGATCTTGTGGCTGAGACCATCTCAGCACTTGCGGGAAGGAAGAAACACAATTTTCTGTGTTGATCTATCTGCACTTTTAATACTGCAAGTGAGAAAAAGCACTTGCGTTAGCTAATATTGCGTCAATATGCTAGATGTTTGTACTCTGTGTAGGATATCATAGGTTGTTTAATTTGACCAGAAATGCTACAATATATTTTTTTCTCTTCTTCTTCCCAGTCCTACCCTCAGGTGGTCCCCAGAGCACAGAAAATCAGGATCTTTTTCTGTGTATATGCAGCCGATCAGAATATCAAAATAAATAGCATCAATTGGGCAGACTAATAATTTTCTTCTGCCCATGGGAAATGATTGTAAATGGACAGTGTTATCTCCTACAAGCTCTGGAAAGCTGGTGGAAGTGATGTTGGGGGGGGGCCAAGCTGTTTTGTTTTGTTTTTTTTTTTTTCCTGAGATAATATTATTGACTTGGTGGGATGATCATCTTTCCCTTAACAAAGAAATTTGTGTTTGAACTATGATGCCTTGAGTGATTGAGTGATCCCAATTTGGGTCTGAGCCAAAGCATACTAAAGCACTGGCATGGCTTCTGTGGATTTACCTGGATAAACTTTGGGTGAATCTCTAAAACACTTCCAGGGCAGACTTTTTTGAGTCCTATCACAGGTATAGAGCAGGGAATTCAAAGTGGTCTTTTGGACTTATGAAGTCTGGGTTTGGAGACCATCTGCTTTTCCTCTGCATTATTTCCCTGGGGTTGTAACATCATTTCTGATCCCCCGTAGTAGCACATTTCCCCACAGAACATGCTGGCTGGGAATGTAACACATCAGCTACATTTGAGTTCTTAGGGAAGCTCTTTCATGCTAGTTTTCTTTGAGTAAAAGCTGTCTTTATCTTAAAAATTTGCTGTTGCAACAAAAGCTGAACAGAACTGGTGTTGGTAGTTACAAGAGCTAAGGGCTATAGCTTTTTCTTCCAAATTCTCTTAGTTTTGTGTAAATAAGTTTGTTTTCTCATCCTTTTCTTGCTTTGGAGTGCTTGTTTATTCAGTGAAATATTGATGCATGGTAATAGTAGATTGGTCCATCCTGAAGCAGAGATTTTCCATAGTAGCACAAGAGTGGCAGAAAGCAAATCACTAATATCAATGAGTGAAGTATTTGAAATACATGTCTTTCTGTCTGCATGCATCTTCCTCTTAAACACTTAAGACCCAGAGCAAACGAGGGGTTAGTTTTTAGTTTGGTTTGGTTTAGTTTTAGTTTTGTTTTTACTTTAAAAATTCCAGGTAGTTCTGTCTTTAAAAATTGCAGAAAATTTCACCACAGTACTCAATTTTAGTATCCCATTTATTCCTGCTGCAGAGGATTCTTGCTCACTCTGAGCTTTTAACTATTTCCAGTTACCATGAGCTCTCAGATCATCTTCCTTTTCTTCAGTTAGGTTAAAAGATATAATGAAGGTCTTTGGGGGTTAAAACTATGATTCTTTGGCAGGAGAAGATTTAACCTATCGGTTACAATAATGCAGTGATCAAATGTCAGGAAAACAGCACTGATATTAGACATCCTCTCGATCATTACTATTTGTAGCATCCTGTTCGAATCCTACTGCAGGCTTCATTTTGCAGAATGCCTTCTTTTCTATGTAAAATTAATTTCTCCATAAAGTCTAGCAGAAGTCATAATACTTAAAAGATGTAACTTCATAAAAAAGGGTACATTTCATTTGTAGGAAACCAACATGATTGATTCATACAACCTATTACTTCAGAGGTTTATTGAATATGTCATGGATGAGTGCAATTTTTAGAATTTGTACTCTGTTCTGTAGTACAATATATCAGAGCATGTTTGAAGGGCTTTCCTTCTACATTGGCATTTCTATATTGTTTAGTCTCACTGTATTTAAACATGTTGCATACACTCCATGCATGCGTGCGTACCTGGGACTGTGACCAGGCATTTATTAGCAGCATCCATAGATTGCAGTTAGCTTTCACCCATATATATCAGCATGGCCAGATTTGCAAGATTTTCTAGATATATGCTGAAATGACAAAAAAAAAGACTCTAACTTCCCTGTTCTACTTTGAGGATCAATTGCTGTTGGAAATTATTCACCTACCTAAATATACAGTTGCACTTATATTCAGCTCACATTTTTGTTCTTGGTGGAAAGTGCTTTAGACTTAGTGCTGTGCTCAGCTATATTAAATCCCATGCAAAGCACACCGTTTCCACTTATTTTATCAGTCAAAGCATCAGCATCTTGAGGACTGTGATACCTCTGCTAAGACAAGTTTCTGTGTGGTCATGTAGAGAAAAGTAAGGATAGATGTGGTAGAATACTAGTTGATGTAAACCTAAAGATTTATTTTGGATTCCAAAGCTGAATTTGAGCTTGTAACCCTCTAAATTGGAGTTGTAAAACTGATTTGAGTTTTTGTCCCTCAGTAGTATAGAGCAGATGTTTGTGATTACTGTTCTGTTTGGAAGCTCTGCTTCATTTTAGGGTATTCTGTTGCATGGTTTTGATTTTGCAGCACTTATTTTCACAAATCCCCGCCTTCCTAACATAAAATATTAAGGATCTGAGCAGATACACACCATCTTTCAATGTGTGTTATTTCAAATTGTGTGTAAAGGTCTGCATTTTGTATTATAAAGACCTAAATAAGAAATCTAGCTCAATAACTTAAACTTGTCTGTTTCTCAGCATTAAGTTCCCTTGTAGGTATGCTAAATGCCTTTAACTTTTTAGAGAACAAGGTGATGAGTGTCTACTAAATATGTGTAAAAGATAATGCATTTCAGCTTAGTAAGCTCATATATGGAAGAGTCAAAAATTAAGAAGGTTTATTGCAGTGGTATTTCCATTACTTCAATATATAGCTATATGATTAAAAACACAGGAGATGAGTTAGAACTTCTGTTCTGTAAATATTACTTCCCATTGCAGAATATCAAACTGTTATTTGTGGTCTGTCATATTGAAGCCGACTATGTTTTTTTGTAACTAATTACAATAAAATGTTATAAAATGTAGGGAAAAAAATCTTCAGATGAGTGAAGTAAGCTAGTTACTCCAGTTCCATTTGAGAAGTTACTCAAATTCAATACCAAAATATAACAAAACTATAACTTTCTCTGTAGGTATTTTTTTCAGATTACAGTCAGAAAAGTACCTGTGGGAGAAGATACAAACTTCGGTACAAATTCTGGCTACATAATTGTTCATAAGTAGCTGCTACACGTTCAGGTTAAGCTCAGTGAAATGCTTGAGATTTTTTCGCCATAGTAATTTCTTTTAAAATATTGCAGATTCTGGGATTTTCCTGCTGGATGCCTGCTAAATCTATTGCAATCAAATTTTTGTTGTAGTTTGTTTTGAGGTTTATTTGTCATTTACTGTGAGGCCAGCCATGAAGCAAGTAGTCTTCCTCCAAAAGAATCACTGAAGTTAGTCTTGCCAAAACTGAGTCAGAAATGCAGAAAGCCAAAAAAATGGCTACTGGAACTGATTTTTTTAAATAATCATAACATAAATTCAAATATAAGAGATAACTTCTGCTGGTCTGCAGACTGCTACAAAGACTGAGTGCGTTATTTGTCTAGGGTGTCCTTCTGTCCTTGAATTGCCCTGCTGGCAGTTCAGAGCAAAGTAACTACGGTGAGTTTTTAAGCTCCGTCTGCCTAAAAATTCATAAAACCGTGTAACACTTTTCACATGAGTGCCACATGCAAATCTTTGCAGATATTTATACCCCCTCTTTTTTAAACACAGAAAAAAAAAAAAACCAACACCAAAAAACTTCCAATCCCATAGATAAAGTGTTTATACACGAAGTAGTTTAGTTAGTATAGGAATAGCTGGAAAATTACTATGGTGTGCTTTGATTTCACATAACTCTCTAATAATAAAATAAATCTTTTTATGGATTACATGTATAGCCTGTGACTACAACACCATAAATTATAGTATATTATGAACATCTATATGAATCTATAATGGTATGTTATGGCAGCAGAAAGATGACATATATATACACACACATATATATATACTATTACTGGGTGAATTGTCCCTAATCATCTGTCTCTAACCATACTAATTCTCACTGACTGCAATCAAGCCCACAAGGATTGATCTAATCTGGGATGAAACAGTTTGTAGCAGATGTTTCTATATTTCTTCTATTTCTAACTTTAAATGCCAACAGATTTGCAGTCTGGAAAATAATAATAATTTAAAAAAATGCTATCAGAAATTTTAGGATTTGAACTATGACACTAAAATTATCTAAGGCCTGATTTTCTTCTGTGATGTTGCAGAAGGTCATATTACAAGGTTTATAAACTAGAAGTTTAACCTTGCTTCCTAATTAGGATGATAAAATGAAGCTCAAGGGTACATGTAAGGTTATCATATATGAGGAATGTTTCCCTGTCGGATAGCCTTCCTAACACACCTTCAGACAGCATTTTTTATTAAAAGCATTACTAGTGACTTTTTTGGGACATATTTGTGGGTTTTTTTAATCCTGGCGTTACAGTTTAAGCAGCTTTGTTTTTATTGTGTTTGCTTTGTGGTTGATACTTCAGTAATGTTTGAAGAAAATATGTTGAAATAGGCAATAGCAGGTGGAGAGTTACAATCAGTAAAAAAAGGGGAGACCTCCCAAAGCTTTTTGTATCTTATGGTAAAGTCTTGGCCCTATGTCCCACAGCTGCTGACAGAAGCATGTAACCTCATGCTTCTGAGCAGGGCTAGGGGTTATTTTTACTTCTCCTTGTGTTTTGGGGGGGAGTGGGTGACAGATGACTGTGGAGGATCTCTGCTCTGCCGCTGGGAGGTATATGTGTTCCCAGTGGTGTGGTAAAGGAGCAGGAGCTGGCCTCGATTCCCTGCTACTCTGCACCCTCTGCGCCAATTCGGGAGCTCAGTGCTGTGCAGCAGTCTTGCGCCTCTCTTGCTTTGTCATACGGATCCAAATTTGCCACCCCAAATGCACCCACTTAGTGCAGTGGTAACTGTATTTCAAAAAAGCAGACAGTGAAATCAGTGCTGTTCAAGACAGGAAAAAGCCTCTAGGACAGGAAGACAGGAAAAGTTTCTTGGGCACCTTAATTTCAAAAACGCCCAGAAACCTGAGTGCGGGAGAGACGGCATGCCTTGTTCCAACGCTACTTGGACACTACACTTTTTTCTTTTTAATACAAAGTGTTGGTAACTGAAGGAGGTGTCTTGCAACTATGAGGTTTTTGTTTTTTTCTTTTTCCTCTTGACTTTACTCAGAAATAGCTTAAATCCTGTAACTTGTTCATTAGCTGAGGCATGAATGGTTTTGTCTTTCCATTTTCCTCTTGGGTCTTTTTACAGATAATAACTGCTTTTCCATTTCTCTTAAATTTTAGTTGAATGTGTGACAAGTGTAGTTCCACTGAAGCAATAAGGTGTCACCCCTCATCTCTTCTTCCTTTGCTGAAATATGCAGGGAAAAAATGAAAAAAGTGGTGGGTGTCAAAACAATGGTTGAATATGACTTTACTATGACAACTATTTTTATTTTTCTTATTATGAATGCAACAGTTTTTAATTTGTGAGTCAAGGTGGTTGTTTTTTAATCTCACAACATACTTCATTTCTCTCACATAACCTCAAAAAAGACAATATTCATTTTTTAATGGAGATAACTGGTGAAGTAAATTGGAACATTTTCATGTTTTAGTGTTTTTAATGCGTGCAGTGCAGATGATACATTCTCTAACAGGAGAGCACTGCACATGGAAAGTCAGGGAGGAGAAACCAAGTAGCCTTTCCTGCAGATAACGAGATGTAAATGCAGGACTGAACGTTATTATGTAGATGTCTTCCTGGGAGAACCATTTGGTGGGTTATGCTAGCAGAAAGCCCCATGAACAATGCTTCAGTTCCCCGTTCTGGTCAGCGATGGTTTCTGTTGGTAACTAGGAGCTGACTCACTGCTGCTTCTCTCAAGAGACAAATGTTTCTACAGCTAGTGACAGAAAATTAGATTTTGGGGTTTTTTTAGTTTTCCAATATAGTAAAGATAGTGATTGCTGTTTGTACCTTTCAGATAGGAGCAGGGAGATTTCAGAGCATCTTAAGTGGTTTGAAAAAAAAAGCTTGTATAGTTGTCACTTTCTTTTTTGGCATTAAAAAAAGAAGGAAAATGATGGATGAGAGGGTTTTTTGTTTCTGGGGGTTTTTTTGAGTGTGAGGTGGAATTTCTAGAATAATGTATAGAGATGTGTCAATAAATATCCCTTCTCTAAATATTAGTGATGACTGGCAGAACTTTGTTAGCTACAGCTGTGGATGAAAAGAAATGTTAATCTCAATAGCATCTATTGTAAATGACTAGGAAAAGGCATTAGAAATCTCTGGAAAATGGAAAATCCTATGTAAGATTCCCAATGTAAACCAATTATTTTAAATTATTTCGGGAAAAGATTTTCTTCTTTCTAGAAAACTAATTTAGTCAATGATTTTCCTGTAATATATTTTAATGGATTTATTATGAATAACCATGGCAACAATAAAACAGAACTGTATGATATGAACATGAAGAATAATGATCCATTCAGAGGCCAAACTTTTGCATATATTAGTCAAGAATATTAAAAAATGTAAACATGATGGAAAGGTGCACTCAGAGGTGAATTAAGCAGAAGAAAAAGTAAGAAAAGACAATTATGCAGAGATTTTTATCATGAATTGGTGTATTGCAGTGTTTCAAATAAAATATAAAAAATTGATCTCTAAAGATTAATAGAAATGGTGCAGCACTGGAAGTCAAATTTCTGACTGGAAAGAGTTCAGAAATCATGTGGGGATGATAAGTTTATATTGTTGCAGATCTGGAACCCTTTTCTCTCGCTAATGAGATAAGGCTACTCAGAATCCATCTTTAGGAGCAGAGGCTACTGTCCCTTGCAAGCTTGTATACCGTAATGAAAATCATTCCCATACGATATTGCAAGGGGCAGCGAATCGGTCTCAGCAGACCACAAATGTGCTGAGTTACTGCCATCTCTTACTGATACATAGTTGCACAGGTAGTGGGATTTAGAGGAGTATTTTTTTCTACTTTGCCCATCTTATAAAGCTGAGAGAGGAAGGCTGTTGTTTAAAGAGGTTCTGCTATGCCATGGTCTCAGCAGGTAATTTCAATAGAAGCCTTCTCATGTTTGTACTGAACAAGTTTTGGTCCTGCTAATTGATATGTTAGTGAAAGGAAACCTAAACATAGCATGTACTTAATGCTATCTTTCTGAATTTCTCCAGAAAAAAGCTACAGTGTAGTGTTAGACTTCCTCTTGTTTGCCCACAACACAAATTTTTTAAATCATTTTTGTTGAGCAGTGAGAGCTCATCCAAGAATGCTGTAAAACTGATTAAATGATCAAATATTTGGCATTTCTTCGACTATGCATGTGTGAAAAACAGACACTTAACTCTCCCAGGAAATACTATATATTATGGAGGCGACACTGAGAATGGTTCTCATTCTTTCTGCTGTTAAAGGGCTGCTACTGATTTCTTTCACAATGGCTACTCCAATTATCTGAGGACTTTAGAAGTCTTTCAGAAGTTTTGATTACAGCCAATGGCATCCTAAACTAGGCCAGGGATAAAAGAGTATCTCACAGTTCGTGAATAATTGAGTAGGCTTCTGTATAACAATGAAGTGCCTTATGAAAGGCAAATGTTTGTTTGCTGTGTGCTCACATCTGCACCTATTTATTCATATTTATAGGTAAATTCGTTTGCTAATGCTTTTTCAAACACTGAGATACAAACTGACTGTTGGTGTAATCAGATAAAATGCTGCTGAAGTGCAATGGAACTGTATATGTTTACACAAGCTTTAAAAGTGGTTGTAGGTTAAAAAAAAACCTAAATTCCAAATGCAAGGATGTACCCTGGTATATGTACATACCAAATCAGGAGTCGTCTTCAAGCCATTCCAGTCTTCAGATCTCTCCTCTCTGTAAAGGTCTGGAAAAAACAGATGTCAATACATTGAAGCAGTAACAGTCAGTTTAGCTTCAACACACTCCCATATTGATATCCAGTGAAAAAAAGACTGAAATTGCCATTCAGGACAGCCTGCTCATTTATCACTGAAGGAATTGCTTTGTAGTATGCATTAGATGACCTTTTGTCTGGAAAATATTCTCTTCCTCGCAGGGAGAAATCTGACTCCTTGACTTTGCTTGTCTAGTTTTCCATCTATTAGGAAAACTACTGGTGTACTGGATCTAACTGATACTTTGCATTATAACAACATACAACTGTGCCATATTAAAAAACAAACAAACAAACAAAACCTGAAAGAAAGCTTACTCTGCCAGTTGATACAAAGCTTCTGTTACCTTATCACCAGCTGTCCAAAATTCAGGTCATCAGTAAAATGTGGATTCTGTGGCTGTGCTAAAACCCACCGCCACTGATGATGGGGATGGTTTGTTGGTCTGTTTCTCTAAAAAGAAGTCTGTGAGGACTGTAAACCATTTAGAACAGGTAATGGAAATAAGGAAATCAATACAAGATTTGAAAGGAAGGCAATGGTTTTTACCTTGATAAAGAACTTCTTAGGAAAAGACTTTCCTCAGAGGAAGAGAGATGAACTGAAAATACACATAGACTGAAAAAAACCCCAGATCCCAGAAGAGCCAGGAGTATTATTAAAAGCCACACTTTGGTTAAATGAATAAATACGTCCATTGTGGACAGTTGGTGCTATTGCTTCTAATATGGTCAAAGTAGAGTGAATGTTACCTGCAAAAGTGGAGGTTTTCACACCATAACACTGTGAAGAGTTAATATGGGTTAATCAAGAGGTAACGGTGGTAGCAGTGCTGTAGCTTTGGTAAAATAAGTTGCAACACTGCCAAGATGCTATTTGAAGAAAGTACTATCTAATAAAGAGGGTTTATGATGTCCCACAGTGTAATGTCATTTTTTTTCAGGAAATATGATATTGTCTTTGCTTTCCCCCAGGTTAGGTGAAGTAATTTCTGAGATAGGAAGTACATACAGTTGTACAGTTGCCAATTTACAACCCTAGTAGAAAAAACCCTAAAACTTGTATGCTTTGTAAGAAGTATACTTGCAGAAGATTTCATTAAATGCTATGCTTTCTTCCAAAAGTCTTCATAAACAAACATATTGATACTGTAGTCCAATGGTAGGTTTTTAAAAGAAAAAACTTATTTTGACTGATAGCATTCACCTGAGATAATGACAGCAGGATAGTGTCAGTATTATATCAAAATGTGGCTAATTAAGCTTAATTATTTTAATAACACTATATTTGCTGCTTATACTCAGTTTAGACAGTATCACACTGAAGGGAAAACGCCTCATTTTAGCTCTCCCTGCTCATATTTCCTTGATTTTGTTTTTCTGTAATGGGAGATGTGTTTGTTCTGATCCAAATTAAACAGTACTGTACTTCTTATGTCATTAAATTTTGTAGAATTTATGAAGAAATAATGCTCTTCTCTACATATGGGCAGTGGAACTATTAACTAACATTGGGGTGTTTTTGTTTTTTAATGCATCCTTGAAATAAACCCATAAAATTCTGTATGGTATTGTTTATAAAGGTGTGCAAGTACTGAAGAGGTGAATGAAGTAAACTATTTTCGTAGATTATAGAACTAGATTAATATCTAATCCCTTACTTGCATAATATAGTCTAGAGGATTATCCTTAATCAGCTTCTCTTTGAACTGCAATGTATTCTTATTTGATAATTCAATCCTGATTTGAAACTTCTGGTTATGGCAGTACCAGCAGAACGCTTGGTAAATAGTCTAATAAAGTACCCTCATTGCTTAAAAATGCATGTTAAGCAAAATCTAGTGTGTTTCTCATTAAAATGAGCGGATAATTTTGTTTTGTTTTGTGTTTTCTGGAGGATTTTATTTTTCACTACATGTTCCCAAACTTTAATAATATGCGTAGTTTTTCCTTAGAAAGTTTGTCGTCGAATTAAGTGAGAGGACTAGATGTTGCTGTCCAGATACAGTCTTAGTGGTGCTTATTTCAATTTCGTGTTTTCTTTTCTGTGTACACAAGATTATACTAACTGCTGATTACTGAGTTGTGTTAAAAGTTGCAATAAATGTTTATCAATGGTATTGATACTGTCATAGAAATAGAGTATAAAAGTGAAAGCTAGAAATGCATGGAATCATTTCTGAAAGTACTTTCTCCAATGACAGCCTTGTAATTTCATTTTCAAAGTTCATGGATTTACTTGCATCTCAGGAATTGTCAAATTTGGCATGCATGCATGAAATTGAAGCAAAATAGTCTACAAAGGACTGACAATAAATATGTATATAAATTGAGGAATTTGGCTTACTTCTGTAGAAATAATTGACGTTCTCAGAATTTGCCAGGCTTTTAAAATAAAATACTGTCATTGTAAAATTTCTTCCTTAGTCGATTATGTAACTGAATGCATTTGTGGTACTGTCCACCTTTAAATAAGAACTGATATAACCCATTGATTTTGTTTGCAGATTTTCAGACGTTGTTGGTTGGTTTTCAAGAAGGCTTCCAGTAAAGGACCCAGGAGGCTAGAAAAATTTCCAGATGAGAAGGCAGCATATTTCAGGAACTTTCACAAGGTAAGTCATGCCTTTCTCGTGAACTGAAGCATTGCCTGTTTACCAATCTTCCTTGGGAAAAGTGTGTTCTTGATATGCCTAAGTTGCAAACAATGCAGTGAGAATTGGGTTGAAAACCTAATCTAAAACTTCTGTAAATTTCAGTGATGCAGGTGAGAGATCATCCTGTTTTTTCCAGATGAGCGCAAAAACCTCGATGTGTGTGGAGTGACAGATTGATGGTTTTTTTCTTTAAATATTAGTATTTTGGAAATGTGTAAAATTGGCAGGTTAACCAAATATAAACCTTAGTTATTAACTAAGTATTGAATAAATTCTGAAAATGCTAAATGTCTCGGTAGCAATGGCGACACTGGTTGAATATGTAACATTTTTCCCAGAACTCATCAAGATTTACAAGTTCTGTCAACAGCAAGGATTTTTAAGGGTAAAAATTCAGAATTCACTGAATGAGATTCTCCCCGCTTTCTCTGCCACTCACTTCTGTGATGGAAAACAAGATATTCGAGCACCAGTTTTTCTTTCTGTCTTGTAAGTTACTGTTATCAGCTCCCCAAGTCAGTCAGTAGACTTCAAGTTAGCTTATCCTAAAATAGGGCAGGGCTCTGTGCTTGTACTGTTGTCTTCTATCCAGTCACCTTTAGCTTTATGTCATATCAACATTAGATATTATGTTAAAACTGGCAAGTTGAAACACAAAGATGACTAAGCCAAGGTCACATGCCAAGCAGTGAAAGAGCGTGGATATAAGTTTAGATCTCTTGAAGGCAGGTTTAATGCTTTTTATCATAAAACTGCAAATTAGCCTTTAAGTTCCAGTAACCTCGTGATATCTTTCAATGAAAAATGTGTATATAATAAATAGCATGCAATTATCCTCTGAATATTTTCTAAGAAAAATAGCCCCAGTAATTTCATATTGCTAAAAATCTAACTTCTGATCTTATATTGGTATCCAGGTTTTGGACTGACTTGTACTATGTAATTGACACTTTCAGTGATGTACCACAATGGCAATGTTTGCTCCCATGCGTAGGAGGTCCACATAGAGCAAAAGTGATTCTTCTTTTCAAAGTAAATTTCAAAAAAGCATTTACGTTCAAGATTCAACTTAATGATGGGTCTTTAAAGGATTAAAAGGTTGTTTTGAGCTAATAGCTGTACTGATGGCTAAAATCCTGAGATGCCTTATCTATGAAGTTTGTATGGATTAGCAACAGGGCAGAAGGATGAAAGTGTGGGGCTTTAGAGGGAGCTTTTGAGGGGGCGGGTTAAATTGGTTTTGGACCATGCTATTGCCTGTAGCATAATTTATGTGTAAAAGGCTTCAGAAACACTTTATATATTGCTTGTCAACTGCCTTTGTAGAAAAATCATGTGAGAAGAATAATTTAAGAAGCTGAAAAAATAACATGGAGATGTAGCTGCATGTTATAATATCAATGGAAGCGTGGTCCTTTGCACATAACATAAGCAAATGGAAGGGATGTTGTTTTTCTTTTTGATCTCTTTTTTTTTCCTCTTATTCCACTCCTTGGTAAGAAAAGAGAAAGAAATGGATACTCTTTCCTATTTAAAAGGATACTGAGTTTCAGGCTGTAGAGAAAAAGAATTGTATTCCTTCACTTGCGTGATAGCCATTTTTTCAAATAAAGTCATGAAACCATTTCTAAAGTTATACTATCAGAAAACAGAAACCCTGAATCTTATTCTCAGGCTTGATTTTTTTTTTAAAGGATATTTTATTTTTTCATAATGATTATGCTCCTCAATTGACTCCATTCTGAGACATGAAATAGTAGTGAAGTCAATGTGCAGGAGTTGTGAATAGTCATCGAGTGCGACTATTGAGTGAACAGTGCAGGTCATTATGGGAGCAAATACAGTTATTTGATTACTGTATTAGATCAAAATATCCTGATGCTCTTTCTTTCTTTTCTAGAGCTGTTTATTGTGTTGATACATTTTGAAGTAGTTCAAAATCCATGTTTATTGCTATCCAGTGCAAACTATTAGCCTTGTTTTGAAATTCTCTGTTTCCTTATTCATTCGCAAAATATAAGGAGAGCATCTAGTGTTCAAAGTTGAAGGGTAACTCTGAACTCTAAGAATCAATGAAAAAATTGATTAAATATTGAAGAAATGAAAGACCTGGTGTTTTTTAAAGAAGATTAAAATGTACGTTGCAAGCCTGACTCCTTATGAAAGCACAATATACTTCAAAGGGTGAAAGGCTCTGATCACACACTAATATTCATATAAGATTATGTGCGTCAATCCTGAGATCCTTACTCCCATACAATCTCTTTATAATTTGTAGAAGAAAAGAGGTGGTGCAGAGGGGGGACTCTCTAGGAACTCGTGTCCCTCAAACCTTCAGATTGGTCTAGGTTGCCATGGGAGAAGGTCTAGGTCTAGCACACAGTCTTACTAGATTGCACTGTGCAGATTTTCTAGCTTTCTTATGCA
The DNA here is from genome assembly GCA_017639485.1 of Pluvialis apricaria. NCBI lineage: Eukaryota > Metazoa > Chordata > Aves > Charadriiformes > Charadriidae > Pluvialis > Pluvialis apricaria. Next base: position 108,269,243 of record CM030008.1, on the reverse strand, counting down.
AATAGTTACAGGAGAAAATTTTACCACTCAAGTGGAAATATAACAAAAATTAATATGTTTGGTTTATCTGTATTCAAATCAGTATCCAGGATCACAAACAGTACCCTGATATAAGTAACTTGTCAAGATCTTAAGCATCTCCACTTTTCCATGGATGTTTGAGCTTGAAATGCAGCTCTAATCAAATTACCATGTAAAGCACTTTACGTAGATGGCTGTATATCTGTCTTATATGTAAGTGATAAACCTGTGTACTGGACAATGGGAATTATAGAAGGAGCTCTGGTCTAAAAAAAAACCAAAAAAAAACCCCAAAAGCCAGGACCGGTAACTCAAAGCTAGGAGAATTAGAAACAGAGGTTTTCTTTTTTACATATCCTAAATAAATATTTATTAATGTAGAGATAAGCTGGCCTCTTTAGAAAATGGACTTCCCCATCCCCTCCCTCGTATCCAGACAATATGTGGGTTTGTTATTCTGTAAATTCTCTAATGCTGTTGTGCATTGCTTTGGGTTGTTTTTCTAGTGATTTTTCTTATTATAAATAACAGTAATGGCATTAGTCCTTATTGACAAGTGCCTCCTGACAGTAACAGTGAATATTACATTCATTACTTGAAACATGACCTCATATGTTCATTCCAGTTTCTGGTATCAAATTAAAACTTCTCATTACTGTAAATGTAGGTCATTACACTCTTGCTCAGGTAAGTTATAGCTTAGCTGTACTGTTTTCCCTTGAACATTCTTCATAGAGGTTGTGCAGAACAGCCACGTTTACTCCCATTACTCCAAAGAGGGCATAAAGTGGCAATAGCTCTGCACGCATCCCAGGGGTGGGTATGTTCTTGGGACCTGTTCCTATGCTGTCAGAAAAGGCCGAAACCAGACACTACAGCTTTACCAGCTTAAAGGAGGGAATAAATAACAAGCCTTCTCAATTTTGTAAAAGAAGATAAAAAGTATGTAAAAAGTGAAATTCTTTCAGGTTTCGGAGACATAGTGATCAGACGGTAGCAGTGCCTGTTACCCATTAGGAGGGGCTTGCAGAAGCATTACAGCAAGTCAACATGGCTAAGTAGCAGCATGAAGGTTACTAGAAATGAGAGGTCAAACTTCAGAACCCGACGTGTATCCAAACAAACTAGAAACCATTACAGAGTTGACCAATGCATTGTTAAAACAGAATTAGAAAAAGCGAAGTAGAGCTTGAAGAGCAACTAACCAGAAGAGTCAAAATTGGTTATAAATACAGATTCTGACCCATGAGGAGCAAAAGGCTTGTCACAGACCCTCTGCATCCAAATGACAATAAAGGAAGTGTGCAAGAAAGAGAGCATAAATGAGCACATTTGCATTGGGGTTTACTGTAGAGGAAAGTGGATGCTCTGATGTGGGTATGCAAGGAAAGATTCTCCAGAGATGTCTCTGTATCATAAGCCTGATCATAGATACTTCAAGCTCAGCTACACAGTGTGGTCTCTAGCAAAGTGTGGAGAACATATTCAGCCAAGAGCCCAAAGGGAATTTAAGGATGACACAGCTGAATTACTAATGGTAGTCCCTAAACTCCAAAATGGGAACTAACAGATTTGGATTCTTCAACTCCTTTTATAATCTCCACTCCCATTAATGCATGCTTCCCTTTCACTAATAGGTAAATAACCTTCACACAAAGTGAAGGTGTGATTTGGGTCTGTCCCTGGCAAGATATAGTTGTCTTTGAGCAAGAGAAGCTTGAATCTGTCAATGCTGGCATGCTTACCCTTCAAATAAATAAATAGATAATGTCTGGCACAAAGTTCAAGACTTACTGATTTAATGCCCCCAATATGAGAAATTGTTCTGTTAAGATTGTGTCAACAACAGCTATCTCTAAGGTTCCGATACGATTTTTAGATTTTTTTGTTATTTAATTGTTTTTTCTGTTATTGGGTTCGATTATGGTGTGCTTTACAAAAATCTCAAATGCAAAATAAAATAAATTGCCCAACATTTTAGCAATGACTTCTGATAATCAAAAATATATATGGAACAGATGGTCTTAAGCACATGTTATATATTATGTGTCCACAAAAATAAATAATAATCAAGAAAAAGAATAGCAGTAGCCTTCTAACTGTAATCTACTAAATTAGATTTGTGGCCGGGGCCACACAAGGGAAGCTACATTACACTTTTTCTTTCACTGCTTGATTATCCTGAAGAAACTTGTGGTATGCTAAATTCTGGTTTCAGAAAATGGTGATTTATGTAATGCAATCCCAGTGGTTTTATGGCAAGTTCTTTTATCAGCTACAGAGGTTTCTTGAACAGTTCTTGGCAATAAGAACTTATCTGCATATGCACACACAAACACACCCCCAGAATTTCTATGGTGCCTTCATAGTCCTGTTTTGTAAGAGGAAGGAGGGTACAGGTTCTTTTTGTGTTTAAAAACTCATTGTGCAGGAACAATAAGATATTTACTCTTTTACAGCACAGTTGCTAGTCTCCAATTGACATGGCCTTAAACCATGAGGTGGTTATTCATTTCAGAATATTTCTGAATTCCTGGTAACTTTGACAAACACTAAATTTTGCCAGTCATCTATGTGCCAGCCCATACTATTCTCAAATGTAATTGCAACTCTAAAATGAAAAATAAAAATATTTAGATATGGTAGCATTATCATAATCCTTGTAAGAACTTCTCTCAGATTGTTTCCACTTACTTTGTTACCTTTCGGTTGTTTCTTTTTCTCAGTATTCCACTACCAGTTTACCTAAATAAAGATTCTTACTGCTAAAGAAATGTGAACTAGCCTACTGTTTATTCTAGTTCACTCCGAGAGTCCTGCTTTATTGTGTAAGCCTCTTGTGTTGCTCATGTTCACTACATATCAGAAGTTATGCAAGTCTCCTTATGAACCTCTATAATCTGAGATGCTGCTGTTATTACTCATGATATTGCATTGCTTCTCAGATGCAAAGGCATTCTCAAAAGGAGGTTGGATAAACATCTGTCAAAATGTAATTGTTAGGCTTGAGTTCTTGCACTTTTTGTGATAAGATATAACACTTGATTTGCATCTAAGTTTGAATATTATTTGAATTCAACCTTCCTTGCTTTTTTTTTCTTTTTCTTATATAAAGTTTATGCTTTGTGTTTTTCAAAATTCACATCTGTCTGATTTTGCTATGTTGACCATCCTGTTTCCACTGTTTGCTAGTTAATCTTAATTTGCTCAATAAGTCTATTTTCTTATCTGGTTAAATTCATTCAAAAATTCATATTAGAGGAAAGCTAAATATGTGCCCTATGAAGATCTGGTCACATTCACAGATATTGGATTTTTACTTTGAGAACAATCTCAAATTTAGACCATTTTGTCCTTTCCCTCCTCCCCCCTTATCCTTGTTCTTTAAAAGTGTGGTCATATTTTATTGCCCAGAACTTGTTTCAGAAAATTTCAAAATAGTGATATCAATGTAGCATTTTCCTAGGAGTCCCGTGAATGCGTGTGTGCATGTGTGAATATGTTAGTTCTTGAATAATATTTTGCAAATTTTTAGCTGCAAAGAATTGAGAATTTAACAGTTCTTTTTCATAAGTCTCTGCTCTTTGAGGTTGAAAGAGGTTCCCAAATGTACTTTGTGTGTTTTTTACACCCTTAGTTTGCTGAGACTTCCAAAACAGAGATGATAAGTACATTTTCCTGAAAACTGTATCCTTATTTTTCCCCATTGTGACATGTATTTCTCTTCAAATATTTGTTCACAGCACTTTCAAGTAATATCTTGTCTTCTAGCAAAATCATCTGGTTGGTATGGGAAGGTTACAAAGGACATTGTTTTCATGGGCAGCTATTACTCAGCTGATGAGATTAAAATGAATCCTATTTAAATGAATAACTGTTAGTAAAATTACTCAGTTCTCTAAATACCAAACAATAAGATTTGCAGTAATTATCAGATCCCTCTTAAAATATAGACGTATCTGAACAACATAATTGTTCAAAGCAAGCATTCTATGCACCAAAAAGCCAATTGTAAGAATAATGGGAGCTGTGCTGGTAATAAAGCTGTTAATAGAGTCTGAGCACATCAAAGGGCAGCATGCAAACAAAACAAAATCTCTTTCAGTAAAGATTGTATTAAGGCAATAATATCTGCTTTCCTTAACAATGTAGTGAAGAAATCTACAAGTTGAGCATGCTTACAGGACTTTGAGCTCCTACAAGCATAGACCTAAAATGCTTTAATGACCCTATGAATATCTTCCTATGTAAGACTCTACTCATCCTTTTAAACTTTGAAGCACAGGGTATTAATTAGGAGTGTCAATTCACAGGGTAAATAAAGAAGTGATGTCAATGGGTGGCTTTGAATTCCTCAGTAGTGGCATCAGTGGCTGAATCTAAGTATCCAGGAGGGAGAAATGGTGGGAAAAGTAAAGATAATCTCTTAGTCTCTACTGGTAACACAAAGCAACTCCCAGACATGTTAGTGGTGGTTCTTATATGAAGATCCATTTACAGTAAATTCATAGTAGTACTTGAGTGTGTGCACAGTTTTGCAGCAAAAGGGACACCCTGCTCTTAAACATCAGCTGTTTAAATAGGAGGCTCTATTCCCCTTATATTGTGTTAAAACAAGCTCAAAGACTGAACTTCTTACTGTAAAAAAAAAAAGAAAAAAAAAGGAAAAGAACTTTATAATGTAAAACTTCCAAAACTTCATTGACCCATAAAACAATTCAGGTTGAAAGGGAACTCTGGAATCCATCTAGTTCAATCTCCTGCTCAAAGCAGTATCAATCAGATCATATTGCTCATGGCCATGTCCAGTTGGATTTTGAATATCTTCAGGGATGGAGGCTCCACGACCTCTACAAAGCTAAACATGAAGTCCTGCACCTGAGACCTAACAACCAAAGCAGCAGAAGAGGCTGGGGACTGAGTGGCTGGAGGGCAGCTCTGCTGAAAATGCCCTCAGGGTCCTGCTCTGGCAGTGAGCTGAGCCTGAGCCAGCTGTGTGCCCTGGCAGCAATGAAGGCAAACCATGTCCTGGACTGCCTCAGCAGAAGCGTAAGCAACAGATTGAGGACTTTCAGCTAGGAAAGCTCCTCCCTACTGAGTGCTTCTTAAGCCATACCTGGAATATTGTGTCCAGTTCTGGTCCCATTGCTGCTCTACTCAAGAGAGACACTGAAAAAACAGAGAGAGTCCAGCAGAGGGTCAGTGAGGAAATTGGAGGGTGCAGAACCTGATGTATGAGGAAAGGTTGAAGGAACTGGGTTTGCACTAGTGAAGAGAGAAGGCCCGGAGGGATCTAATGACAGCCTTCCAGTTTTGATGAGGTGGCTGGGGTGAGAAAAAAAAGAGCTGTCTTCTCAAGGATGTGCAGGGACAGGACAAGAGGCAATGGACAGAGGTTGCTTCAAGGGAAATTTTCTGGGTATAAGCAGGGAAAAAAAGTAGCCATGAGAACAACTAAACATCAGAGCAGAGAGGTTAGCATTTCCACACTGGAAATCTTGAAGACCTAGCTTGGCAGGGCCCTGTGCAACCTAATCTAAGGCTCTGATTTGAAGGTTGGACCAGGTGATCTTCAGAGTCTCTTCCAACGTAGGCTTTTGTGTGAACTATGAAGTATGTGTCATTAAAGTTGTTACAAGCTCTTGATATATCCCTGGGCTGCATGTATTGTGTCAAACTGGTCCTGCCCTCTCCTGCGTATATTTCAGTTATTTCTAGTGATGGAAAAAATATACTTAATCTTCCTAATGTCTCTTAAAACAGCCTCAAGAGAGCTTTTCTTTTAACTACTTTAATGTTATTGCTTTCCAGTACAGAACATGATGGTCTGTGTGTCAGTTATGTATAGTCTGTTTTTGCCATGAAAATCTAGCCATGTTTCGGCAAACTTTAAAGCCTTTGCAAACCTGTATTTTGTGCGTGTTTGTTAGAAACACTTCTGACTTTGACAGCTCAAATGTCTCATGTCATCCGTAAAGCTTTGTATATGATGGAAATTCAGATAATTTTTTCTCTTGAGTAATGAAATATGTTCCCTCCAGTTCTTTCAGGGCTAAAGCCTGACATTCACTCTAATAGCTACTTGTCATTTCTGAAGACTAGTATGGGGTCAGGTGTTTGAGATGAGATCATGGAGCCATTCTCTGTATGTATATCCTCTGGCACCTAGGTAACATTGAAAGGAAAACGGTTGAATTAAAACTTAGAGAAGAAATAGACCAAATGATACAGCATGGGAGAAAAATAAAGGAAAAATGCTCTGGCACTATATGAAAGCACCTTATCAATTAGATATCTGGGAGAAACACCAAGAGCTTCTGGCAGACAGAAAGCTGGCTGTTCCAGAAGTGGATAGTAGAAATGCTAAAGGGAAGAGTGGGATGGGAAGATGGTGAAGAAAGTGCATATTATTAGGGGTAAACTGAAATCCATTTTAATTGACTTTGCACAAAAACAAGGAGACTGGTACAGAAATAAAAAATCTGAGAACAAGAGTGAGGTGGACAAGGAAGCAAAGAGTACGGACATAGTTTGTCTCTTCAGCCCAAATATATCTGGGCAAAGAATATCAGTGCAGCAGGACAGATGCACATTAAGAGGGATTGAAAGAGGGATTGTTCAGATTTTTGTATCAAAGCACATTGCTCTCTAATAATACTACCTACCTCATTTGTTTCAGCAGCTGGGAGGTGTGCACTTCTTAGACATTTCCCAGGAGTGGCAAGTTCTGAAATAAAAAGACCCTGTGTTTGGGAGTGAGGATTTCAGTGCTAGGTACCCAGGTGAAGCTGGGGGATAGGTACTTCTGAGAAGGGAGACTGGAAATAAGGTCTCTGAAGGACGTCTTCACTGGTCCTTGGAGGGAAATCAAGAAGAAACGATTGAGCTAGGACATAAAACAGCTGGGTCCTGCTGTGGAGATTTGCAGTAACTAAGCCGCCCTTTTTAATGCAAGTGTTGTTGAAAAGTTGAGTCCTGGATATCTCAAATTCAGATCAAAAGTTTAAAGGACATATTTTTGACTTTCGTTGGTTTTCACCATACAATTTCTTTGTTCCTTCCCTGTCAATATAATCCACACCTCTCAGAAGTGAGGAAGGTGTGAGAGGAAATTAATATTTGTGAAACCATCTGTGGGAAATATCCTTGTGTGATGACCATTATGGAAGAACCCTGAGAGAAAAGAGAGTGTAACCAGTATACCATTAAGTCAAAAAAAAGTATGAAGTTATGAGAATCAAGCAAAATTTACAAAACCTCTATTTAACAGAATGGTATTTATCATTTATGCAGACTGAGGTGAAAAATAGTTATGAAATATAAAATACGATCATATAATTAAGACAATGTGTATCATAATGTGTATAGAAGGGGTGCCAATAAACATAAAGGTATTTATTTGTCTTGACATACAGAGATCAGACCCAGTGAGGCTCACTGCCATACAAACAATAAGGAAATGGTGGACTAGACCTATAGAACGTGTACTCAAAGTAATATTTAATAATAATTTATTTCTTTTCCTAGCTTTCAGCACTTGACTCTGAATTTGTTATTTTTTTCCAATATTGTGTGTGTCTATTTTCACTATTGAAGTGTAGACAGTACGTATACTACATGAATAATAAAAGTTCATGATGAAAGTTAAAGACCTAATTATCTAGCCTGCTGTTTATAACACTAGTAAAGAAATGTTACGTGAGGATATTTTTTTTTTTCTTAATGACATTTTCCCTTGAAGCTACTCTGAAATGTGTCTGTGTTGTTGGAGGAATGTTTACCATTTTGATGTGGAAATGGGAAGAGGCGTGGTCCCTTGTGCAATAGCTATAAAAGGAAGCAGACAGGTACAAACATCATGTTATGGTGTACCAGGGAGGGCAGACAGGTTTGTCACTGTAATTTACTTTCTCTTAATAAAGGGAGATGAAATATAATAAGTCTTATGAGTACTAAGTTTCATTTAAGGTTTTGATTTGCTTATAGTGAGGGAGGCTTTGCAATGTAAATAAAGAGCAATTTATTATGAAAATTGACACAAAGCTATCTAATTTTTACTTCTTCATAGAAGGAAATTTGAAATTCAAATCACTGGCTGATGAAGGTTATTAAAAATGCATTAGAGTTGAAAATGTAGCTGTTATTGTATATAGCTATAATTGTCATAATAGATATTCAAAATTAATTTATCCCCAATGACAATTAAGCCAAAAGAATTTTCAAATTATCAGCTAATAAATTTCAGTTAATTTTAGAAGCAAATAAAGTGAAAACATTTCAAAAAGGTTGTAAAAAATTAAAACTTTTTAAAAAAAATCCTAAAAGAAAGGCTACACCTATTCAAAATCTTTCCTTTTCTTCTTTTTCAAATTACTGCATTCTATTGCTTTTATTTATTTATTTTTTTTTGCCTGAGGTTCTTTCTAGTGCATTTTTCTCTCTTTCACGTTTTTCTCCTAAAGAATGCTGGCCCACTTTGAGTGTATGTGTACACACACATGTACAGGCATGTGCTGAATGTAGGTTAATTTAAAGTCATAAATTTTCTTTCTATATGTGGTTTTTCATCTAGTTGATATATTTTTCCAGTGCACATCAAGAATTTCCTAGGTAATATGGTGCTGTTAGTACTGCCTTCAGAATATCTGAAATGCCTTTAATATATATGTTTATGTTTAAGAACAGCAACAAAATACCAGTTTTGGTATTGTTGGATTGGGATGGATGTTATTTTTAAAGACACTGAAGCATATTTACACCCTTTAAAAATCAATGGAGGTAAAGTTTTCTAAATAATACTAATTTTGTGGTGGGTTTGTATTTATTGTTTTAATCCTTTCTAAAACCAAAACTAAACAAAAATTAGGCTAGTGGATATCTCTGTGGTTGTGCTTCTATATGTGCACGCATAGGCTTGTACCACTTGCTGTTGTCCACAGCCAGCTATGGGGCAGGGCCCCCAGCTGAGCCCTGTGCTTGTGTGTGACTTCCTCACCTTTGGATCAAGTGAGAAGAGCCAAGAATGAGGAGGACAAAGATGATGATGTTGCTTTTCCTTTCCTGCCTAATGTCATTTCTCTTTTTCTGAATGTAGCTCTTGATAGTTCAGCAGATGCCCAGCGTCTGAGAGGTCCTTAAAATCTACATCATAAGCTGCCTCTCGAGTGAGATTTTTTTTTTCCCCTGTGAGTGATACAATAGAAGTAAGCCAGCCTTTCTCATCTAATTTTGATCCAAGGCTTCCCCATGATTTCAAGATCTGGCTAAAGGGATCTACAGCCTAAGTTGAAGGCTTTCACAGTTTGAAAGGGGTAAGAGTGGGGGAGTTAAACCTAGGGCTCAGCCACTGGCATAGCGTACAATAATTTGTGTGAGAGATTTCATAGTTAGGGTTATACCTAGAAGTTTAGCAAGAAGAATTATATACCCATCACTTACTGCGTTCAGCAAAGTTATATTTTGTAAGCATGTCTTTGCGTGTAATTTGTTTTCAAATGTAGTCTGTGTTAATAAACATTTATTTTTAGTTGAGCATATTGATCAAGATAAGTTTGGGAATTATTACAGGGCAGCCAATTTAAGTAAACCGAGAGGAAAATTTAAAGAAAGTTTTGGAAAAGTACATTTCTTCTTTTCTTTTTACTCAAAGACAAATAACATTTGCCTTTTAATTAACCAATACCTTTGGGCTGAAACTAGAAGAGGTCTGGGCATAATCATGTTCTTTGAAACTCTTAAAAATGGAAACAGTTTCTAACTGTCCAGTATATTTTAGTGGCCTCATAAGGCTATTAAAATCATATAATGATCTAATTCATTTACACATTCATTGTGAAGTATTGTCATATTACTCTGCTTGCATAATTAAACTACAGTAATGAAATGCCCCATTTTTTTTCTCAGGCATAAGCACAGTGCTACTGTTTGCATACCTACTTACTCTAGAAGGAAGTTTCATATTGAAAGTATCTTTATTTTTATTGTAGCTGAAATTTGGAAAGATAATTGGGAAACCTATTGTATTTCAGTTGTGAATCATCTTCCCTCTCTGCCATCTCTCTAGCATCGTGTTATTTTTCAAGTGTGAACCTGGGTTTCAAATTAGAGTGCTCTTTTAGTAGTAAGGCATTAGTTATTTTAAACTTTGTCAACACTGGCTTTTACAGAAGGCTGGTTTTTTCCTCTTTTTTTTAATGCTATACTAGCACAGTGGTCTGGTATTCAGTTTGTGCATCAAAATGAAAGGGCAGATTGGAAAACATATTTCAAAGGTTCTTTAGGATAGTGAGGAAATGGGATTAGGAAGGACTGGGATTTTTATAGTACAAAAGACTGTCTATAAAAATACCCTTTGAAGGCATTTCTTTTTCAGTATGTATTTAAAAATCCTAATTAAAATGTTTGTTAAGGGAAGAGGTCCACACACACATGAACTGACCAGATTTTAACAATTGCTTTAAAACACCAGGCTACCAGCCAAAACCAGAATAATCCCAAGAGGCTGGTTGATTTTATGGATTAGGCAGCAGTTCAATTCTGGCAGTATTACAGCAGTGCAGTTTGAGGGAAAGTGGAGTAACTTGGTTTGGCAAAACCTCTACTTCTTTGCCTATTAAAGGTAGCTGGTATGACTTAATATGCTTATTCTGCCCAGATAGGTTTGATTTACAAACACTGTGAAACAATATAGCATTTGAGGTGGCATAACAAAAGCTAATCAAGTAAGTTTGATTTCCATCCTTTTTTTTTAGATTTCATTGAGGCAAAGCAAAAAACTTAGAGTTAGAATACTGCATGAATTTGGGTAGCCAGATGGTAGCCCATATGAAAGTCAACAATAGTGATACTTAGCAATACTTAGTAATAGTGAAGATTTAGAGAACTCTAAGAGACAGTCGACATAAAGATTCAGATTTTCTCTTTCATTTACACTTATTTGAATTTTGAGAAATTAAAAGATAGTTATTTTATTCTACATTCAGTCTACATTTATATAACGTCAACTTCATTCTCCATAAATGCTGGAAAATTTAAACTTTTTAATTTTTTTAAACCTCAATTTTATCTGGAGGGCAAGAAGAAATTATTCGGCATCCCTCTGCTATCAGACCTATGCATATTTCTTCCCATCAAACTTCACTTTCTTGCCCTGACATTACCGGCTTATACTTGGCCTCATTTATTTCTAATATATACATTCATTCAGTCCCTTTTTTTTGTCTGTTTGTGTTTATTATCTACTTATTCAGTTAACAGATAAGATTCTTACTGCTGTTATAGGTGTGGTTTCCATTTAGTGCTTACAGGAATGAACATTTACTTTGTAGTAGTTTCTTAAACCTTTATTCCTCTGAAATAGCAGCTGGAGACCTGTGCCAGAGGCATAATGTGGAGGTTGATATGCCACTCCTTGGCAAAATTCCTGGAGAGTGTTGTTACCATAACAACTCGTCTTCTTCCAAGGATAAATCTGCATGCAGAGATGGAGAAAACTCTTCTGTTTTCTTTCGCTTTTCTGATCTTGGGATTTCTCTTCTTCCTTCTTATGTTCCTCTTGTAATCTTGTGTTTTAAGTTTTGCTATTCTTTCATGAAATAGGTTTTTCATTTTTTTTCTGCCTCTTAGTACTTTCATACCTCAAGTCTTGATTTTCATTCTCTTGCATCCCCTGGTCCTATCATTGATTGTCATGTGCTGTTCTACTGCAGAATATGTTGAAATCAGGAAAACGCATTTCGTCTTAAATACTCTGAACACCTAATCCCATATGGGTTTGCCTAAACCCGTAAAGGCCCAAGGTCTGTTAGCATCCCTTTCTTAGACTCACAGGTTAATTCAGATGTGAAAAGACCTCAGATCTCCTGCCTGTCTCCTGCTCACAGTAGATCCAGCTCTGAGGTCAGACGTGGTTGCTCAAGGCTTTGTCCAGTTGGGTCTTGAAAACCTCCAGGGGCAGAAACCACAGAGCCTCTCTGGGCAGCATGTCCCACTGGCAGGCTGTCTTCATGGTGAAAATATTGCTTCTCATATGCAGCCTGAACATCTCTTGTCTTGGTTTACGCCCATTGTCCCTCTTCCTCCCATCAGTCACAGCTGTGAAGAGCCTGTCTCTGTCTCCTTGATAACCTTCCCGCAGGCACTGGGGGGCTGCTGTTAGGTGCCCCCGAAACCATCCCTGCTGCAGACTGGAACAGCCACTGTCCCTCAACCTCCCCCCACAGGGCAGGGGGTCCAGCTCGGGCTGTCTTGGGGGCCCTCTGATGAACCCTCTCTGGTTTATCAATTGCATTGGGGTCTTGAAACTGGACACGGTATTGTAGATGTGATCTAATGAGTGCTGAGTAAAGTCACTTCCCTTGATGTGACTTCTGTTAATGCAGACATTTCCCCAGTCCCAAAGGTCTTTATGCTTTTCAGGCAGTGCATTGCCTCTTTTTAAGAGCCAAAATCACATCCAGCCCTGTCTGAAGCTTTAACAAAACTGGCAGTTGGATTTAACCGTGTAAAAGGAGTCGCCGCTAACTGTAGATAAGATGACTGAAAACTGAGCTGAAGGGAGATGGTTTGTTTCTTTGAGATACTCCTCTCTGTAGTCCTTTCATCTGCCGTGGGCCAACATCTCTTTTTCTCCTTTTGCAGACCGGCAGCAGCCTTCACAGTAACGTTAGCATATTGATGCCTTCTTTGCCCGTTTCTTGCTATGATAGTTAACATATCTCTTCCTTCTTATGTCGCTCCCTTATGGTTGTCATGCTGTTTCTGGTTTGAGGTAGTTCTCTACTGTCTGGGCATCACTCACTACGGTCCCTGCTCCTTGCCACTGTGTTGGCTTTTGCTCTGTTACATTACTGCTTGTGTGGTATTACACAACAGATGGTAGTATGTGGGCCATTATTAAGAAATAAGGGGATGAACAATTACATTTTGTAGCTCTCTCTCCTGCTTCTGTTTTTGCTGGAGAGAAATTAAATGACAGAAAGGGATTGCGCAATGCAAAACAGAAATCCATTTATGTAAATTCAGACCTTTTCCTCTGCCCAAGCAATTTCCAGGACTCTGCACAGTGAAAATAACATTCAGTAGATGGAATCGCAGAATCATTCCCCCTCCCAATTTCATACAGGAAGCACGCATTTGAGATTTTATGCATGATTGTTGTGTTTTTCATCTTTTCTGGACCTCCTTTCCTATTTACTGTGGAATTATATTTTTTGGAGTGATGTAGATGGAGTATGTGATTTAGAAGTAATATTTTTATAATTGTGGAAGAGTTATTTGATCTATTTAAATGTACAGTTTGAGCACTAGAGCTGTCGATGCATTATATACATGTAGTCTTTGCATGTTCATGTAACACAAAAGTGGATAGTGCAGATCCTAGATGTTCAGGTCCCTGAATAGAACAGATTCTTAGTACTATAAGCAAACAAATAAATGTCCAGTGTAGGTCAGTGATGAAGTACAATGGATTCAAGAGAGAGTGTATTGAATTGTTCCTATAATCCTTCTTGTCTGAGAGAACTAAATGTTGTTCCAAAGAAAGTAATCAGAAAAATGTCGAATTATGTTGATCATTAAGAAGCAACAAATCCTAGTTAATCTGAGCCTTAATTTAAATTAAGCATATTTTGTAATTTAATAGCCTTTCACATCTAAGAATATAATTAAGATGCCGAAAAAGAGAAAAAAACAAAACAAAACAAAAAAAAACCCCAAACATTTTAAAGTTGGTATCCTATTTTAGTTTCATTGACAGTGACTGTTTTGTCATATCAAATATTCTGCTAACATAATGGAAATGTGCTCTTGTAATTATTTCCTGTAATTTACTAGGGTAACAAATGCACGTTCAAAATGAAGGCTATAGGTTTCTATAACATGGGTCACAGACTCCCAGACAGAAAAAATGTGGGTGTTTTTCCATATAAAAATGAGCTCTTGACATGGATGAGTTGTTATAGCCGCTACACAGACAGGGAGAGTGGGAGAGTTCTGAAATATCATGTTAAAACAGGTAAGGTCTAAAGCACTTTTAGAGAGACCAGAAGTTTGTTACTAGCCATCTGTTTATTATCTGATCTATTCTGGTTGGCCAGAAGCAATTGTCTATGTCAGTGAATGGATCTACTGTTCAAAGTTTCCATATAACAATCCTGAATAATTTCCTTGATCATAAGCCTATGCCTGTGTATCTTGTTTGGATTTAGGCTATTGCTACCTGCCACTGCGGACTATCTTATATTAATAATTTTCCTGCACTTGAATTATTTACTAGGAATCCGCAGCATGACTTTACTGAAATCAGACTGCAGTTGTTTTAGCTAAGGAGAAGTGGGGTTAGACTTCTGAAATCTGTCAGGATGTTTTTCAGTTCTTTTCCAAGTCTGTTGGCACAGGGATGCATGAAAAGTAATATAGACCAATCCTTTAGCTTGTCTTGCAGTCAGTCCCCTGGCATCAGACAATGCTTGGGCGTTCTGACAGAGAGTAAGGAATGGAACGGATTTGGCATTAGCATCAAATTTAGGATCTTCATGTGGAAAGGTGTCTTCAAGTTCCTGTGAACTTCTCATGGTACAAATGATTATCATAAGACGTAGGATAGGGAAAATCTTCAAGGAAACTAAGATTTTTTTAATTTTTTTTTTTCTAAGTGAGGGCATGAGCTCTCTTATTCCTCTGATTCTTTTATCTTTTTGACCATACACGATGGGATTTGTTAACTGTTTGTTCCTTCAGAGGAGTCCTTTCCAACTCTTTCTCTTCCTCTTAACATTGATGCCTTTTTCAGTATTTTCTTATTTATTTATTTTCTTTAAAGAAAAAAAGAATTTTTTTTATACAGACATAATATAGAGCAGCAGACAGCTTTCTTTTTTTGCCTTTTTTTGCCTTTTTTCCTTTTCTTTTCTTTTTTTTTTTTTTATGATCCACCCAGATGTGGCTAGACAGCATTTACAAGGTGTTGATGATTATTGATTTTATTATTCCTACATAACATTTACATACAGAAAGCAAGTAGAAGCTCTGAAAGTGGTGCGCTTTTTAGATGAGATGTTATACCAACACAAAACGAGTTTAAGTTTGGGGCTTGTCTGCAGACCAAGATAAATAAAAACAGTGAGGTTGGGAGGAAGTGCATTGCATTATTTGAAGCAATATTTGGATGATTCTTAAGTGCTCTAGATATATGAGCAACAGCGACAGGAAACTAAGTATAGGCTCTTTTGCATTCTTGTTCAGTGCTTGATGCTCCTCTGTAAAGAAGTTTTGCATTTTGGTGAACAATTTGAGACTAATTCAAAGAAATTGTGTGCAGATCAAGTGCATTTCTTTTCGGCTGTGCTGATGTGGAATCTTTGAAATGATCCAAATTCCTGACTGTGAGAAGAAGCAAGTTACAAAACCCAACGCTGATGGGTAGCCTTGAGGCCCTAGTGCAAGTCTAGCCTAGTTTAATTTTGCAGGAGTAAGATGCTGCCTTTTCCAATCCTAGAAATTCTCCTACCTTGTAGCCTTTGAGGGTTATGTCCTTTCATCAAATATTAAGCATAAGTAAAGGAGTTGGATGTTTCTGATATAGCTATGTCAACACCCCACCCCTCGCCCCCAAGAAAAAAAAAAAAATTTATATATGAAAAAAAAGTGGAATAAAAAAAGCTTGGCGATGAAAAGTTTGTTACATATAAGTTAATGAACCATTCCACATCTTTTCTTCAAACAGTATTCATTGTCATTCTAGAAACAAGAAAAATGCTTTTAGACACTGATACAGGAAAAGATCAAGAAACCAAGCAGAAAAAAAGAAAGCAAGGAAATGTATGTGTGGGCTGCTGAGTGATGGACATATGAGGCAGGAATTATTGATGACAAGTAGGAGAACTGAGAAATGGGCCAGGTGCTAAGAGTCCCTAACATGTACCATACTAGGCACCATATGGAGTACTGCACTAAATGATAGCACCAATGTCTAGTAGAGAAAAGAAATGCTGTTAACTTACTAATGTTAGTGAAAATTTGTAAACTACATAATCATAGCTTATTACAAAAGGATCTGTTTAGCCTACTGGAAGAAATCATAAAGGATAAGGGTAGGCAAGAAATTTATTTGCAAGATTACTCACTGAACAGGTAATATTAGGGATTCTATTTGTTGTTGAAGTTCATTTTGTTCTAGAGGGGTACAAATAAGGGGAAACAGGAAAACTGATTCTCAAAGTTTTTGTTCCTTTGGGTTGTTTTTAATATTACCAAAGTTTTAGGAAATGTATAATCCCACAAGGGGAATATTTCCATCTTTTCTTTTTTGTGGAAAGTCTAGGTAAGACTCTTACATGTGTAATCACACATTACGTTTTCCCTTTATTCTTTTCTTCTTACTGGTACAAGGTTACCAATAGTCTAGGTAGTTCCAAAATACTATTTTGTTTTTGGAAAGAGCAGCAATGTTTTCAATGAACTAGACTGTATTTTGTGAACAAGTCTGATATGATACCACAGAAAGCAAATTTTGATATAACATTCCTTACTTTAAAAAGTAGATTTGCCTAATGCACTACTCATAAAAAAGGGTTTTTTTCTTTTTGATAAATTTTCAATTTGATTAGTCTTTTAAAACCTTCTTGAAGTTTGCAAAGAGCTGGTTTAAATTATTTCAAAAAAGCTATGAATTTTTCAGGATTTTTTTTTATCTTTTCAGTAGCCTTGATACTTTTTTCCCCTTTAAAATGATTGCTTTATTTATTTATTATTTAAAAATTTTAAAATTTAAACCACACTTTTAAAAATCGCTGCGATAAAGCAGTGTGGTTACCAAGGCAAAGTTAGTTTTTCCTCCATACAAAATAATATAAAATCTCAGGTGTTTATTTTTTAATTGCAAATGTTCAACAAGTAGAGAAATGACTCATGCTTCATTGGCATTAAACCCAGCATCAGGAATTTGATTAACTTAAATTCTCTCTAGCAGTGGGAGGATAGGCTTTCACAGTATTATTACTCTTGCTTCTATCTTTTTGCTCTGACTGTGGAGGGAAACATACAGTACAATTTCAACAGATGAACATGGAAGCAAAAATTCATATCTCTATTTGATATTAAAAATTACATATCCAATAGAAATCATGAGGGTCTTACTTGATAATATGGCCTCTCTCATTGTTAGCATCAGCTTGGGTTTCTGAGATGTTAACTGGTAGGTTTTTTTTCTGTCAACCTGTTGATGTGCCTAACAGATAAAACTAGAACTGTTTCTTCAACTTGTATATGGTTTGGTGTACGTGAGCCCTCAATGTGCTCTTGCCGCAAAGAAAGCTAACAGTATCCTGGGCTGCATTAGGAGGAGCATTGCCAGCAGATCGAGGGAGGTGATCCTTCCCCTCAGCATCAGTGCAGCCACACCTGGAGTACTGTGTCCAGTTCTGGGCTCCCAGTAAAGGAGAGACATAGACATACTGAAGAGAGTTCAGTGAAGGGTCACAAAGATTGGGACAGGACTAGAGAATCTCTCCTATGAGGAAAGGCTGAGAGAATTGGGACAGTTTAGCCTGGAGACAAGAAGGCTCCAGGGGGATCTTATCAATGTTTGTAAATACCTGAAGGGAGGATGCAAAGAGGACCAAGCCAGGCTCTTTAGAGTGGTGCCCAGTGACAGGACCAGAGGCAATGGGCATACACTGAAACACAGGAGGTTCCCTCTGAACATTAGGAAACACTTTCACTGTGAAGGTGGCTGAGCACTGGCACGGGTTGCTGAGAGAGGCTGTGGAGTCACCCACCTTGGAGATACTCAAAAGCCCTCTGGCCATGGTCTCGGGCAACCAGTTCTAGGTGAACCTACTTGAGCAGGGGAGGTTGGACAAGATGACCTCCAGAGATCCCTTCGAACATCAACCATTCTGTGATGCTGTGAAATTTGCTGGTTTCTCAGATACAATGATGGGATTGAATGCTAAAGCTCAGTTACTTCTTTTCTCTTTTCTTTTTTTCTGCTAGTTTGCCCAGTAAATTAGTTATTTTTCCTACCTTACATCTGTATATATTCCCTCTATCCTCAGAATATTATGACTAAAACAGTACTATTTCCAGGAAAACCTTCAGTTCTTGTAAAACAAAGCATTTCAAGGTGAAAGATATGATATTTTTTTTTATCCTTTTTTTTTTTAAACTGGCAGAAATATTTTGACTACCCATGTTAAACCATTAAAACATTTGACAAGAAAAGAGATATCTCACAATATTTCATGATCGTTTGAAATATGTCCATTTTTGAGGAAGGATGTACACAAGAAGAATGTGACTTCTGTGTGAAACTATGAATGGCTCAAAAAACCTTAAAAAATAAAGTAAAACTCAGTGAGTTTGGAAGAGGCAATTCGTGTTATCTGTTTGTGTGTCACATCGGAGTTATAAGAAGTTCTGTGCTGTCTAGGGAGGCAGTATGATTCCAGAGACAAAGGAAAGTTGAAATCTGTTTAAAACAAAGCCCATTTTCCCCTGCATGGAGGCTGTTTTTCTTCATTTGCCTTGCATTTTTTCTCAACCAAATCTCTCATATGGCTACTGAAAAGAAGCACGTCAGAATTTGGTGGTGTTTTCATTGTCTCTTTCAAACATTAAATTCCCATCAGCAAATAAAATAAAATTCTGTTGTTTGTTCATTTTATGCTGACAATATTCCTAAGTGTGTGAATGATCTTGCAAAAAAAAGTCCTGTCAATATACTAAATACAATAGGCTTAATGTACTGATCCTTATAGATGGATAGGTAAGTGTCCCTAGTTGTCTGTATTTATGTTTCGAAAAAAAATTACTGTGAAAGTTATGTAGCTTTGATGCCAGGAAAGTAAGTTTTTTCGATCTATTATCAAACATGTCAGCATTGCAAGATCTGTCAGTCATCTATAACACTCAAAGAACAGAAAAGATCTCTACAGTCTGAGAGAGACTGGATGAAGGCTTATTATGCCCTGTTGTCACAATTCAAAACACTTCTATTTCCTTTTCTGCTATTCCAGAAAGAGAAATTTCCCCCTTTTAACATCACCAGATCTAAAGTTTTGTTTTCTGCATAGTGTGCAGCCACACACACACACACACATAAAAATATAACTTTGTTTCATTTGCTTGTGTTAGAGTCACTGGGTTTTCTTTCTTCCCATTATTGTTTTCCCTTTCATATTGCACTGTCAGTTATCTTTGTGAACCTTTGAGAAGAAAACTCCGTGCATCTTTAAATTATTTTTAAAAATGTAAGTTGTCTTTAAGAATAACCTGGACTTTTTTGTGTCCCAAAAATTTTCAAATATTTTGCTCTTATATCCTCTTCTTATTTTGCAAGACTAGTAGATCCATATCTTCTCTGTCTCTTACTTTGTGCCCTTCGGGGTCTTCAGAATTCAGTAATGACTTCTGGATTTTGTATTGTTCCCTCAGATTTTGAATTCTAGAGTCTGCTCTCTCCTCTGCTTATTAATGCTTTCTTTTCCCTTTCCCTTGTGATTAGCGCTTTGGGTAAGCCATAGGAGCCCTCTCACATACCAGATCATTTACCATGCATAGGTCAAGCAAAATTAACAGAGATTTTAGTCATTCCTTTAATGGGACAATGGTATCTGTGGTGTTCAGCCCTTCTCTTATCCTCCAAGCGAAAAACAGAGAAATAAATGGATTTTTGCACAGTCCTGAAATTGCATGACTAAAAATAAAGTTGTAAGGGATTAGGACCCCAATGGCAAGGGAAATGTTGCACCTGTGTCCAAAAAAGGCCGAAAGATTAACCTGGGGAAATACAGGTCTGGCAGGCTCAGTTCAGCCCAGGGGAAGAACCATGGAGTAAGTCCTCTTAAAACATATTTCTGGGTGTATGAAGAAGATAGTAATTGGGAAGAGGCAGCATGGATTTACCAAGCATGCCTCACCAATCCGATAGCCATCTATGATTTGGGATGAGGAGAGAGAAGTGGATGTCAATGAGCACTTGACTTTAGCAAGGCTTTTGACATTGTCTCCCATGATATTCTTACGTTCAAGCTGGGATGTTATCATCTAGGTGGGTGGATGTCTAGATGATGAAAAGCTGGTCAGCTAGTCAGACCCAGAAAGTCATGGTTAAGGGGTCATACTCTACCTGGAGATCGATAGCAAGTGTAGAACTGCTGGGGTCTGTACTGGGACCTCTCTTGGTTAGTACTGTTATCAGGGACCTGAAGGAGGTAATGGAGCATGTACTCACCAACTGTGCAGACAGAAAATTGGGAAGGATCAGTTGATATGCTTTCAGTAGTCAGGCTACTTCCCAGAGGCCTGAATGGGCTGGAGGAACGAGCTGACAGTAACCTTGTGAAACTGACTCTGGGACAGAGGAGCCCCTGTGATGGCACAGGATTGGGATGGACAGTCTGGGAGCAGCCCTGTTGAAAGGTCCCTGGGACTTGGTGCCTCAACCAGCAAAGATAGCCAACAGATCCATAGGGTGTATGAACAGGACCATGGGCAGTCAATACAGGGAGTGATTATCCCCCTCTGTTCAGCACTCATTAGACCATATCTAGAGTACCGCATCCAGTTTTGGCTGACCTGTTATGGGAAAAATATTGACAAACTGGAGTGAGTTTTGCTGAAGGCTATCGAGATTGACCCCATAGCAGTCTTCAGTTGTGGTCTCAGGTTTCGTATAAGCACCTACACATTCTACTTCATGCTTTATCTCAGTTTCTTTCCCTGGCTTCCTGATGGCTCTCACTGCTCATCTGCTCTGAATCTTTTATGCAATATCTTTTCCTCAACATGTTCCAATTTTTTTACTGCACCATATGAAATCTCTGTCTCTTAAAAATCATTCTTTGCAGAATATGAAAAGGATTGCTAGAGCTGTACACAGGGAACATAAGAATTAAATAACAAAGCAAAAAAACTCCCACCCACATTCAGGCCATTTTTTTCCCTACTCATAGATGGCCAAAGTCATATGGATGACATTTTTAAGAAATTAATTCTGCCTCAGGCAGATGTCCTGCCTGGAAATGCTAACTATAAACAGATAAAGTTTGCTCAGTGTTCCAAGAAACTGAGAAAAAGATTTTATAATGTGAAGTGTTAAGCAGTTTAATATAGGCTGTGCTACCAGCTCTGGTTGTAATAACATGTTTTTCTTCCATTTGTGTTAATTGTACTTATCTACTTACGTTAAAGGAAAATGGAAATAGATTGAATTGTTTGTGCTGTAAATTGGCTACAAGGACATTGTTTTGTTGATAAGCTTTTCTAATATTTGGAAAATAAAATAAAATTGTGATTTCTTATGAGGGTGACATTTACACTTTAAAGACAGATGAGGCTCTATCCTTACAAAGGAGTGATACTAACTAGCATGATAATTTAGTTACTTCCCTTAACTAGTAAGACACTGCTGTTCCTACATTAGGTTATTTGATGCAGATTCTTAAACTGTTCAAAGTTGTACGAGTATAGAAATTGAGAAATATATTCTAAATATATAATATATATATATAAATAAACAATCACAAGACTGTCTTGATGTCATTGTAATACCTCTTTCCAAGTAGAACTTTATTAGAGAATTAGATCATTCACTTTTATATATATTATGTTTTATAGAAAGTTTTGCAACTGTAGACTATCTATTTATGTGTTATTGTCAATTAAAAAACTTGTAAATAGCCTTAGGGGAAAAAAACAGATTATAGTAAAAATTGAGTAGTTATGGTTAATATTTTTATTTGTACTATTTATACACTGGCCTAAAATACTTTTCTTCGTTTTAAGGTAACTGAGCTGCACAATATCAAAAACATAACTAGATTGCCTCGAGAGACAAAGAAGCATGCAGTGGCAATTATCTTTCATGATGAGACGTCAAAGACATTTGCGTGTGAGTCAGGTAAGCAATTGGTACTGCATCTCTAGCTTGAACAAATCAAGTTGCACACTGAAGTCTTGCTCAGATGAATTAACTTAAAACACCAGATAGAAATCCTTAGCTTAAAGGAATTTGTTGTAAACAAGAACTTTGGAGTTTGTGGTTTAGGTTTTTTGGGTTTTGATAGGGTTTGGTTTTTTTTTAATATACGTTGGGAGGTGTTAGGGGTGTTACAGAGCTCTTCCATTACTTATCTTTGACTGCACGCAGATGGTCTAAAGACTGGAGATTTTCAGCTAAACTTGTAAAACTGAGTAAAAAATACCTATGGGATGTTATTAAGTCAAGATGTGAAACATTATTTTTTTTACCAACTTTTGCTACAGGCATTTACTAAACTAATAATTATCATGCCATTGCAAATAAGAGGTAAATACCAGCTAGAACCTCAGGATATTGTAAAGCTGGATGTCAAGCAGTCTGCAGTTTGAACAGCGACATGCTATAATGAATGAGTTAAGTTGAGAACAGACTTGGGCATCGTGGTACATAATGACAGGTAGTTACTTGTGAGACACTGAACGCTGCACTATTAAAGTGTTGTTTTCTTGTTTGAAAATGCAATTGTCCATGTCTGTGTCCTAGGGTATATTTTACCTGTTTTTAAAAAGAATGAGAATTTTTTTAATGACAAAGCTTCTACTTGTTTAGTGACATATTTGAAACTGTGCATTTTAAATTGTATCTTAATGTTATGATATAAACATTGCATGGTGTACAATCTAAGTTAAATACAATGAAACAAAATTCAAGAAACCTGTGGAGGAGGTAGGTTAAAAGTGTGTAAGGTCAAGAAATACATGGATTTTGGATCAAGTATTGCAAACATTGATTTGTACATCCCATCACAAAAGACAGATTGACAGTTTTGTTTGTTTATTAACTTAAATTTAAAAACACAAAGAAAGAAAATCTGTGGCTTTCTAGGATCAGTTTAACAGATCATTAGATAAGTAGTTCACATTAAAAGATTAAAAAAAAATTTCTTTTGAAGCTCGTTTCCACATGAGTTCTGTCTTCCTGCAAGGAACTATTAACATTTGCACTCCTGCTGAAATGTGCCAAGTACTTTGCTTTTCTTTATAAAACTTATAAAAGTTTAAGGAATATTTAGAGAGCGGCTTGTTATTTAAGATGTTTTTTTTCTTCTTTTCAGATCTCTAAAAAAATGTTTGGTGGCAGTGGTTTCTGTGGGACAATGCCTAGACTTTTAGCAGCCTCATGGTGTATAGGGGTGTACACATGATAGGGTTTATTTTGGCAAATCAAGCCACTTCTTTGGTTAAGGCAATAACACCTTTACTATACTAACACCTCTTCTTTCCCATGGCTTCAGTGGGAAGGAACCACGCAAGCGGTTTTGACTCAGTCACTAGTCTTCTTAAGAATCGTAGCTGCTTTACCTTCTTGAATTATTTAGGAGCCCAAAGTTTCCAGCATGGAGTTTCTAAATATACAGAAGCAGATATTTTGTTTCCTATCATCGTGACCTCCAGGGGCAGATGGAAGGACAGTAATGCTGAACCATTGCAAAATGTCTGCTGAGCATAGACGAAATCGTTTCTTGGAAAGGAGGAGGAAGCAACGCTCAAAGCTGAGTTGGTTTTATATGGGGACTGAACAATGTGAGGTAGGGTTTTTGTCAGAGTTGTACCAGGAAATGTCTTTAAATAACCATATTATTTTGTTTTTGATAATATGGGCTGATATCTTTTACTCTGTGCAGTCTAAATGTTGATGTGATGAAGAGTAGCACATTTTTCTGGTACTTAATCTTCTTAATTATGGAATTAAGCACAGTAAAATGCTATTCTGTTTTAAAATAGGTCTCTAAAGATATAGAACACTTCAGTCCTCCCCAGGAAGCCTGAAAGCTGTGATACCAGCCCACTGGGTATGCTGGCCAGGAGCCTATGTTTTTTTCCTCAGCTCCTGCAGCTTCTAGGCCCTCAGCTTGCTTATTGTCTTCAAAGCAGCTGCTGGCAAGTCTGAGGTCTGGATGGGCTGTAGCCCCCATATTTCCATTAGGATTTCAGCAAATCTGAGGAGTATCTAATTTTTGGTAATCTTCATTTGCTAGTGAAAACTTTCTGTAGAAAACCAAACAAAAATCTTCCATGTGCTTTTGTTATAATCTAGCTGTTCCCATCACTACCACCAGAGCTCCCAATGTCTACAACAGCTGTAGAAATCTGTTCAATTCTGAGGCTCTATTGAAATATTTTGAAGAGCAAACCAGTCTCAGCTATTATAGTTCCCTGGTTCAAAGCATGGGATAACAAGTCTTTGAAGAAGAATTATCCTTCTTCAGGGAGAGAAGGAAGCTACTTGCTGTCACTGTATCTCTTTCTGACAAGTGTTCTAGTGGGCAGAGGCCTGTGGCTTTGGTGATTAGCAAGCAACATTTTTAAATTGTCTCAGTTACCACCAGAATTGTTTCAGTGCAAGTAAATTAATGAGAAGTCATGGCTGATTAAATAACATGAAAAGTAGTCTATAACTCTGTGAACTTAAGACAGACTCTAAAGAGAGGGAATTCTCCTTCAGACCATGGGAAATCGCTGCCACCTTAGCAAGGAACATGCTACAGCCTCAGTTTCAGCCTTCCTGAAAATCATGTGAAAGTTATTGCTGTTAAGGGAATTTTAACAATTTTTTTTATCAAGAAACATGAAATTCTGAGTTGCTTTAGAAACAGGGAAATGCAAAACTCTCAGGTTGCTAACACACTGATAGTTGAGATAAAATTAAATGTTGCCAAATGTATAACCAGGTTAAGTGGCACGACAGAACACTGTGAAGAAAAATGAAGCAGTTTTGGGGAATCAGAGCACGTTTACTCCAGCATAATAAAGGTTAAAAAGATATTACTGTTGTCTTTTAAATACATCAAGGAGAAACAAAGGAACATTTTTAAGATATAAAGTGACTTTATCACAAGAACAAATATAGTTTATATGCCCAGTATCAGTCTATGTTACTATGGCCGTTCAAATAGCAGGGGCAACATAGGCTGAAAATTTAGAGGAATATTTCTTGAAGTTAAAGCAGTGAGGTTCCACACAGCCTCACAAAAATCCTTCCCCATTCCCACGTGTTTTTCTTCTGCGCTCCACGGTGCATCTGGCAGGGGGGCTGGACTAGATCATCACCAGAGATCCCTTCCAACCCTGACCATTCTGTGATTCTGTGATGATCAAGGAAATGGAGAAATTCTCTTAACTCTGGATGCTAGCTACTGGGTTTGAGGTGCTGTCTTTCCCTACCGCCTTTTAAAAAAAAGTTGTTGTGATGGGTTTTGTTTGTTTGCTTGTTTTGTTGTTGTTGGGGTTTTGGTTTTTTTGCAGGCAACTGTGCTGTTAGGTTTTGTGTAGATATAGCTATGCTCAGACACAGGTATCTATTGAGAACCTTTTCTTCCTGCAAGCCTAATGTCTGTAATGTGGCAGTAATCCAAGTATCTGCACTGAGATAGGCATTCTGAAATGCCCTGTAAGCTCTCTCTAAAGCTGTAGATATCCTGCAGTGAGCAATGGTGATTATGCAGGACCAGCAAGAAAATGAAATTGATGGACATGAATAATGATTAAAGCTAGAAGTTTATGGTGCTATTACGGAAGTTGCTAGTATGATGGGGATTGTGCCTGAATAATAGCTAGCTTGCAAGGAATGAAGTTTCTGGCTTGCACTAGGTCAGTGACAGACAATACGAGAGCATGATTTTTCCTTTAGTGATGCCAGGAAAATATTAAGTGATACAAGTACTTGGCTCTTTTAGTCTCAGTGGACCCATCAGCACAGGTTTGTGTAAAATTTATTTTGATTTCTAAACAACAGAATGTGAGGAAAATTGATGAGCTTGTAAACCTATTGATAAAGTCAAAACAGGGCATTGCAAATAATATGGATTTGAAGACAAGAGCGGCAAAATAAATTAGATCTGAAACGTGATTTCAGTGATTTGAATATAGAATGAGATGTAACATGAGGAAAAGAAAAGGGGCAAAATCACAGAGAAATCTTAAAAATGCGACTGTGAAACAAAAGCAGGCATCCCCCAAGAGACTGATATTTGTCTGACTTCTCTTCAGTACAGTGCCCCATTCTGTACAGAACTAGATGAACTGAAGGGGTTTATTTCTTTCCAGGCATGCATGAATAGAGTCATTGCAATCAAGAAACATCTTCATTATATTAAAGTGGTTATACTTTGGCATTCTCTTAAAATGTTCACTATTCAAGTCCTGGGGAAAAGAGAATTGGGGTATTACAAAAAGTCAATTCATTACCCTATTTGAAACTTCTGTTTTAGGGGTTTCTCCATCACTGCACTATATTGATATAGCTTAACTGATATTAATATTCTTGTGGTTGTTTTGGGTCAATCCACCATTTTGATTTCTTGAATGTCTTACTGCTGTGATGGCTACCTTGATAAAACTCTTTTATACATCTGTATATATATGCCTATATACATCTATATACAGTCTTTTGCTTCTATACTCTTATGCTTTCAACCTTTTTTTTTAGTCAAACTGTGGTAAATCAGTCTTGTTATAACTCTGCAAAATAAAAGTTTTAATTTGTTGAAAATGAAAGACTGTTGGTGTCAAGTGACAATGTGTTCAGCAACATGGGTTTTTTCATTCTGTACATATTTTTCCTTTTAAACCTGTTTTCACCATTTGTTGGTGTTGCTTTCTTTTCTTTAAAAAAATCCCACATCACTACTATCATTTAAAAAGGCACAAATTTGGTTCATTTTTGTGCTGAAAAAGCTTTTGGGCTATTGCCAAATTACTACTGATTATGAGCTGGGCTTTTTCTCCTTGATAGTTTTCACAAGCAAAAATATTCTGTGCTTGAAGAGTTTGACAGATGTCAGTGGAAAATTGGATGTAATTCATATCACTATAGCCTTTGACAGCTAAGAAGCCTGGAGGTTTTGGATTAAAATTACAGAGAAACATTGAGTCTTTGAGATGAAGCATCAGTGATCATACCTGCTGTTACTACTAACAATACAAAAGGCTAGATAAGCTTTAAAAACAACCAGATTAAAGTTCCTATTTTCACTCTTAGTTTTTACAAATTTGAAGCTCCAGCATCACGGAGGTGGTGGAAGTGAAGAATAGCTTCCCAAATATAGTTTTCATACTGGGAAGAGAAATAGAAAATTACCTTTTGCATGAAGAAAAATATTCCTGTATAGGTGAATATATTCTGAAAGATAGCATAATTTTCTGTTTAAGTGTCAGGGACTGTTATATGAAAATTTATGACCCTGCCTTTTCTACTTCCTGTTTGTAATTATTTTTTATATATACTGAAGGGGCCTTACTTACTTCTCTGTAAAGCGTATGGTTCATTGGAGGTCAGATGCATGTTCTCACTTCCACATGTGCCACAATATTTTGAGATCCAAAAAAGGAGTGAAAACGCAGGCATTGCATGAAGTTAAATATGTTGCTCTGGATTCTTACATTTTCCCTTTTTGATCATAATATTTGAAACACCATCCACATTCAGGGCAAAGTTCAGTCTGAGTCATGGTTATAAATGTTATATTCTAAGACTAATATTTAGGATGTATATTCTTTTATTCTGGACAAATAGTTCCCTTTTCATTAATAATGACTTTTATTTCCTATTTTTTCCATGTTTGCCTAAAACTATGCATCTTTATTCTGACTTTAAGATTTATAGATTAGAAATGTGCAAGGTCAGCTGAATTTTGGTTTTAGAGAGAGACTAGGACAAATACACCAATCTCAAAACCTATGCCCTAGAAGTTCAACATACAGTTAAACCTTTCCCAGTAAGCACAGAGTGGACATAGGTTAGTGAGGTCCAGATGTCAGGCATACAGAAGTATGGAATTGTTTGTTGGACTGTGATAGAAAGTTTTATGATTACTCACTGGTTGTTTTGGGGTTTTTGTCTCATAAGCTGCTAAAAATCTGATGAACCTTGCCATATCTGCAGCCTCTGTGTTTTATACCAGAATAAAGTCTGTGTTAGCGTGATGGCACAAGACAATAAAAATGCAGTCTAACAGCATGGTCTAACATAGCTTCTGGCTGTTTACCTTAATCTGAAATCTGAAATTATTAATACTTTGTGCATCGACGTATAAGATTTCTTCCCAGTCCCGAGATTCTTAGTGGACTTGATAAATAGACTGTGCCGTAAGTAACTGCTAGACCTATGAAACAAAGATATGGAAATACTGTTTTGTCCTTTATATAATTCATGGCATAAATGAATTTCCATGACTGTTAGAATAATTTTTAATCGTGTGGTAAGTGTGAAAGTCCAAATCTTCTACTTACCATATAAATTCATTTTATTAGAAGTTCGGGCAATCAGGCACTACCTATTTTAATATGCCTTCATGCTATGTATCCCACAGTGTCCCTTCCCCTTGCGTTTAAAAATATTGGCCTGTTCTACACTGCCAAAAAAGCATTCACACACAATAATAAAAGTATTACTGTAAACCACCTGAGTTTTATGCATAAAATTGCCTCACATTTTGAGTTATTATTAGCAGTTTTCAGAAGAGGGAATGAAAATGCAACTTCATTAACTGAATGGCCGATGACTGTGACAAAGCCTGGAAAAGAATCTCAGACAGAGGACTTCTCTCCATTTTAAACATCTACTGTAGACATATGTATCAACATTGAATCTGCTTTCACTAAAACATTCATGTATGAGGTTCTAGTACGGATTTGCAATTACTATCACCAGTAAAAGCCCAAAATATTAAAAAAAATGCAAAATAGAGAAAAGTTCCTCTTTCTTCCTCTTCATCCACTTATTTCTGATCTAGCTGGATGCTTGTATTCTGTGGCTATACCTTGGCATTTATCAGAGAAATTGCACAGTTTGTTTTCTGCACTATGTAAGAATAGATGAACTATGTTCTGAAGCATTATTAAATCCATGTCTTCCTCTTGAAAAAAAAAACAAACAACAACCCTGCTCATTCAAATTGCTGCATATTTTGTATAATGTAGAAACAGAAACCTCTCCAGGATTGTTTTTTAATGCGTTCTTACATGTGGGAATCATGTTATGAAACAACATGTTGAGCTCAAAAAGAGTGAAGGTTGCAAGCAAATTTAATGTTTTCATTTTAAAAGTACCTTTTAAACATCCCTGTTAAGAAGCACTCTGGTGTTTGCAGAACAGATTGTGATAAGTATTTGTCACTGAACACTAAGCAAAGTAATTTCTTACTGGCTTTCCACAGTATAAAAGGTTTGGGGATTTTTTTAAAGACTTTGTAACGTTGTGATTATACTTAAGGTTTATTTTTC
The DNA here is from genome assembly GCA_017639485.1 of Pluvialis apricaria. Taxonomy (NCBI): domain Eukaryota; kingdom Metazoa; phylum Chordata; class Aves; order Charadriiformes; family Charadriidae; genus Pluvialis; species Pluvialis apricaria. The sequence goes on along the minus strand of CM030008.1, from coordinate 108,239,957 downwards.
CTCATGCTGTTCAGGTTCTTAGGCATATTACCTTAATTTTATCCTGATGAGCGTAGAACTTAATTCTTAATAATCACTGCATTTGAAATGATAGTCTGATTGGCATTTAGCCAATTGTAACCAATCAAATTTCATTATCAGAAAGTATAGAACAATGCAGAACAAGTCTTAGCAGGATTTTTTTTTTAAAAAAATGAAGAAAATAATCATTGTCTGTTTATATTTATGATAGAAAGTAAGGCTGAAAGTAATCTTGGGAAGCCTTCCTGTGTAAGAAAGTATAAGCTATACCTATTTATAGGTGTATATGTATATTATTGTATATATGTATATCATTCATATCATTCAAGATTATGTCTGCCTGTTTAGGCTTTTTTGAACCTAACTAAACGAAATAAAAATGTGTCAGGAATGCTAGGGCTGAAAAGAGAATGACATAGCAGCATATAGTTGAAACTAGAACAAAAGCCTTTCTTTTCCATCTTGGTTAATCTGCCCCGCACTGCATTACGCATGTGGTAGTCTTTAACTGAATAATTCATTATAGAGTCCTCTGCTGTGGTAGGTACTTTGGAAGAGAAGCGAATGAGACTTAGCTTTTTAAGTTTTCTGTAAACCTGGGAGAAATGGATTCAATTTCTTTCCTAGGCTTATACTTTCTAGCACCTGGCACTACAAAACGTAATAGTGTACATTTGTATGATTTAAAATTTACTAATTCCTGTGTTCTAAAGATTGCAATTTAAGAATAGATTTTAAAAATGTTCTTGTAAGAAGGAAATTCAAACAAAATGTTTTCCTTAGAAATTCAGGGAGGACTCCAGAGCCTGATTATTGTAGTGTAGTTATTCTTCCCCAGGCTTTTAGGCTTCTTATCCCCATCAACATGATACAACTGCCCTTGATGCTGAAGTCTTGGGTTCTTCAGCAGCCTGCCAGGCAGACAGGCAGAGAAATGGGTAGACTTCTGACAATGCATTTAGGTCTCGATGAATCTGCATTTAGTAAGAAAAGTCCCAACCAGGTCTGAGGATCAAACACTTTGGAGCGAATCATCACTGCCTTGAGATTTATCCCTTAAAACCTTGCAGAAATGTTAGCACCATGTTAAGATGTTTCATCTGCAAAGGACTGTATTTTTCTTTGCCTGATGAAGGGGAGACTCAATAAAGAATGTTGTTTTGGTTATGTCTTCGTGCCCACATACAACCAGTCTTGGCTGCAAGCCAGCCTTCTGCAAGCCAGCTCTAGTCTGTAAATCATGCAGCTTTAAGTTAGGAAAGCATCATGTCTCTGCAAATTCCCCATGCTTCACCTCTGGTTTGCAGTAGAGTCAAAATAGAAACATGATCACCTGCTCTTACCAGTAAACATGATGCTAGACCTGTGAGGAGGCAGGGCATGTTCAGTGACAATTTTCAGAATGTATTGTTACGTAAAATAGATCTGCGCCACCTCTATTTCCAACATTCATATCTAGGACCCACAGAACATGTAGTTACATTGTAGTGGGTTGACCTTGACTGACCACCAGCTGCCCACCAAGCTGCTTTCTCACTCCCCATGCTCACCAGGACGGAGGGAGAAGATACGATGAAAAGCTCGTGGGTTGAGATAAGCACAGGGAGATCACTCACCAGTTACGGAAACAGGAAAAGCAGACTTGGGGAAGATTGATTTAATTTATTGCCAATCAATAACAGAGTAGGATAGTGAGAAATAAAAAAAAAAAACAAACTAGAAACACCTTCCCCAGCCCCTCCCTTCTTCCCAGGCTCAACTTCACTGCCACCCCTTCTACCTTCTTCGCCCGAGTGGTGCAGGGTAACAGGGAATGAGGGTTGTGGTCAGTTCATAACATTTCATCTCTGCCGCTCCTTCCTCCTCATGTTCTTCCCCTGCTCCAGCATGGGGTCCCACCTGTGGTATACAGTCCTCATGAGCTTCTCCAACATGGATCCTTCCAATCCTGCCCATGAGGTGCAGTACTTCAGGAACAGACTGCTCCAGCATGCATCCCACATGGGGTCACAGGTCCTGCCAGAAAACCTGCTCCTGTGTGGGCTCATCTCTACGGGCTGCATCTCCTGCCAGGAGCCTGCCCCAACATGGGCTTTCCCTGGCTGCAGCTTCCTTCAGAGCCTGTCCACCTGCTGTGGTGTGGGGTCCTCCATGGGCTGCAGTGTGCATCTCTGCTCCACCGTGGTTGTCCACAGACTGCAGGGGAACAACCTGTGCCACCATAGTCTTCTCCAAGAGCTGCAGGGGAGTCTCCACTCCAGCCCCTGGAGCACCTCCTCCCCCTCACTCTCTGGCCTCCGTGTTGGCAGGGCTGTTTCTCTCACATTTTTCCCTCCCTCCTCACTATGACAAACTGCTGCTCAGCATTTTTACTGTATCTTAAACGTGTTTTCACAGAAGTGCTACCAACGTTGCTGATGGGCTCAGCTTTGGCCAGCAGCAGGTCCATCTTGGAGCCAGCTGGAACTGGCTCTGTTCAACACTGGGGCAGCTCCTGGTGTCTTCTCATAGAAACCACCCCTGCTACACCCCTCACTACCAAAACCTTGCCATGTAAACCCAATACATATATAAAGAAATACTGATGCATTGAGGAACTGCTAGAAAATAAGCAAATTTAAGATAATCCTCTGTAACTGTCACCTACTTTGTGTCTTTTCTATAATTTTTTATCTTTTTATTATTGGGACTAGTAGTATTAAGGCTCTTGGTTTTTAAGCACATCTATTCATACATTATTACTCATTCAAACTCCTAATCCTTTCAGTCTCCTCTTCTGCAGAGTACTGGGATGTTACTGACTTGGTACTAATGTGCCAATGCAGAGGAGTATATAGCTGGTGGACCTCTAGATTGTTTCCTTTTTCACATTATTTTTTCCTACTTAAAAACTTTCAGTAACAATAATAGAAGATACCAGTACTTAACTCATACCTATTGTGTTTGGGCGTATTTCTACTTCCTTTCCCTTTGGGATTGGTGTAATAGCCCACCTGCCCTCCACGAGTTTGCTGACACTGGAGTGGAAGCCAGGTATCAACTGAGATAAAAAGGCTTTTGCTCATCTACATGGAATGTAGGTCAGGTCTCCTGGGATTTGTGAATATGTATCACACGGTAAAATCACATGACTTCTGCGGTTCCTGACCCCTCCTGAGAATAGCATACATTTAGTGACAGCACAAAAATCATGACATTAATTTATAGATTGAATTTGGAGTATTGACAGGTGATGTATGGCTGGCTGAGCCTAGGGAGAGTTCAATGAATAACATGATAATTTACTGCTCCAAACCAGAAACACCCAATCTATTTTTCATTCTCTGTCACTATTCAGCTTGCATTACATTTGGCTGCTTACAGTGTGTAAGGTATATGGGACTGGTAGCAGGTTAACTCTTTCAAGCCTTTTGAAACACTTTTGTCACTGAATGAAGACACGCTGAGAAGAATAGCGTGTAAAACTTTTGTGTGCTACTAGTGTGTACTTAACCATATACTCAGCATGGGATATTCTACTTCATGTACAGTCAAGGCATGAAAATTTGGGGCAAAATTGTGCACATTAGAAGAAAAAAACAACCCAAAGATAAATATTTGATGTTCACTCTCCTTCTATCTTCATATCGTTTTGAGAGGTTTCTTGAAGTCCACTGCCAATATGAGCGTTGCTATCAGCATTAAAAACCCAGTGGGCTGCTGAACAATCAGAATGGCAACTGCAGTCAGAGCGATCAGTAAAGCTTATAAATTTGCATTTTGCTGCTGGGTAGCCATGAGAACTAACGCAGTTCTTAAGACTGAACCATGTGTGAGACTACAGTATATAGTGATAGGCAAAAGTACAGTTTTATGTGACTTGTGACCACGTGTTCTTGTGAGATTTTCAAGAGCTGTCCCAGCTTCCATACCTGCAGAGCAAAGTTACTTAATGTGTTTTCACAGCCCATTTAGTTTTTTTAATCTCTTTGGCTTCATTTAATGAGAAAACATATTGAACCATGATTTAACTTTAAGAACATAAGTAAATAAAATTTAGTTAGACATAGCTCTAAATTTCAAGAATTCAAAATGTTCGCTTTTCCTGTGTATTTGAAAAGACTACCACATCAATAATTTGTTATGTCCTCCAAATAAAAGTAGAAAATGTGCAGCCTTCAGAAAAGTACAGGAAGCTTTCCAGTAAATAATTATGGCCTCGTAACCTCTGAGAGTAACACACAATACAATCTCTTGTGTTCTGAGTATCTGGAGAAGTATCCAGTCCTTTTCTGAATTTTATTCAGTACCATGTTTGTCTTTTAAAATATCCACTCCTTCCCAGTAGTTATGCATTGGTTTGAACAGTAGTCTTATCAAGACTATATTTCCTGAGTGTAGTCCAGCGTTACTTTTTGGAGATTTGGTTTTGGAGATTTAACTAAAGTAGTTCATCAATCTCCAAAACTGGGGTTCCAGTTACCAACACGCAACAGTTTCTGTCATATTCCCAGATTTCAGGTATGTATGCAAATGAATCACAAATACACCAATTAGCAGAGATTTCAGTTTCTAAATAGTGTATTCCCAGATGACTGAGATTCCCCTCTTTACAGTAATTGATGATCCTGGGATGAAGTTCCAAGCAAGTCAGCATTACTCCTCTCAAAGAGGGGACTCAGCCTTTTCCCTGGTAAACAAATAAGAAAGTTTTCCTGAATGTATTTTACTGTGTGAGCAGTTCCTCTGTCAGTTTGGGATGTTAAACCTTAAATTCTCTGGCGATCTTACACTAAATCGTTTCTTTTTTTATTTCAAATAAGGAAATTTACTCTAAGGCCAAGAAGCAAATTGTGCTTCAGAAGTCCAAAGAAGCTTAATGAAAAAAAAGGCTTTATCAGTCATAATTGCTCCTCTTATTGCTGTTTTAAAGTAGTGTAGTTGTAAAAGTGGCCCAAAGTACACCGCTGTTCTTCAAATCAATATGACATTAATTGCAATTCAGTCTTTTCTATATGAAGATTGCACTGAAACAGAAAAATGTGAACATATTTTTCTGTAACTGCAATTCAGATACGTTCCCACAATGTTTGCATAACCTATACAGAGAAACGAACCTTTTAGCTCTAGAAAAGCTTTCTTGTTTCCAGTTTCTCTCCTGAAGTCTGGCTGCTTTTTAAGTTTTGTGTTAAGCAATTTCAACTGCTTCCAGCTGCTACTAAATCTGCTTTGCAAGTTAATCTGAGGCTAAAACTGAAGTTAATCAATGGAAAAAAGAAATAGAGGGGAGCTGTTGACTGTACAGGTCTTCTGAATTTGCATTTGAGGTTTTAAATAGTCATAGAGTTAAATCTGGTTTTAATTTTAATTGGTTTTGAAACTTAGAAAATAGTGTATTAATGTGCAAATAAGGCAAGTAAGGTGTTAATGCTGGAAAATATTTTAATTTTCTCCCTCCACTGAAATAGCAACCATTGGTCTGAAAATGATATATAAAAATATGGAAAATTTATACTCTTATTTGAGGACTTCTTTGCATTTTTAATTTAGGTTCAGTTTTTATCAATTTATAGATGTTCCAGAAAGCAGAATAAACACCATATTAGGTTTAAACTTTTCCGGTGCTTGGTGGATCAAACTTGCAATGTTGTTTGGAAGTTTTTGATGACCATCTAGTGTGATGGTTCACTACATCCTTTCAGACAAGTTTTGGATTGCTTCATAGTAGAGGGATTATTTTTTAATTAATTCAAATTGACCAATCACCTATTTAAATCCTCCTACATGCCATGGTGAAGAAAGAATCGACAATTACATTCACAAAAGTAATGTAAATACTTCCAATCTGTGTTCATGTTTTTATTCTAACAATGCATTCATATACTGTCCTGGCATGTGTTAGAGGTTTAAGCTTCATGTTCAATAAAATCTATATGGCATGCACTAGTCTTCTGTTGTCATGTGAAGACTTGAGCCTTACTTTGAAGTGAAAGCTGTATATTCATTAGAATTACAAGGAATTTTGATCTGATTTTAAATGATGGAAATCTAGATCCATTTACTTTCTGGGAAGCTGTACATTTTGAAAATGTGGAACATTCCTGTTTTTCCATGTTTGTGTCTATATCTGGACTTGATTTTACATGGATTCTTTTGAAAACTCCACAGCATAAAATTGCTAACAACTCTTATTAGATTCACTTTATTGAGTAGCATTAAGGAGTGATTAGCCTGCATGTTTGTGATCATGTAAGATAAAGTTGAAAAACTGATAACATCAAGCTCCTTGTTTGTTTTCCAAACCAAGCCTTTCCTTAAAAACGTATGTAATTCTAAAGTTAAAATACAGGCATAATATTGTTATTTTCTTAGTACTGAAAACATAAAAACTAGTCTATTATGAAGCATCATTTGTTTCTAAAGTAGACATAATTAAAAATAATCCCCAGTTTACAAGAAAAAAGTAAGCCTATTGGTTAAATTAAGTGGACTTCGAACTAGTGAAGTGGAAAAAGGAACCAAGTCTGTCAGCAAGGTGATCATTTAATCATCTTCCAAATAAGAACAGTGCCTCACTAATACACATTATCTCTGTTTCAATAAATGGGAAATACTTTGTAAAGTGTCCCCCAAAGACAGGTCTTTGGACTGCTGTAGGAAACTTGGTCAACTCTATTTCAAACTGGTACTTGCTCAGTGACAGTATGAATTTGTCCATTTCTTTAAAGTTCTTCATTGGCTCAACCTCTCAGTAGCATAGCATTTCATTTCAATTTCAAGGGGAAGAAAATAAATCAATCCTGTAACTGAAGCTTATACTCCATAAATAAAACATGAATTCAATATTACAGCTGTTTTGTCTGCCCAGATTGTGTTACGGATAATTTTGACTGGGCCTAGAAATTGAAATAATCAAATTAGAGAATTTGCTGTGGGCATATAAAATTAATATGGCTCATAAATGTAAAATGAAAGAACATTTGAATGTGCTAATGGACAAGCTTCTAGATAATTAAGCTAACCTATCTAGGAAAGACAGGTCTTTGGTAGGTATGTTCCTATAAACATTAATCCAGTAGGGACGATAAAATATCTTACTGCGTAACTTCTGCTTTATATAATAAACATCAATAATCATACCATGGTAGGTTTGCTTGAGTGTGCAAGGAGGTTAACCTAAACTTTGCTATAGCATACAAGCACCTTGCCAAAAAAATGAGAAGTGAATTAAATAAGGTGTCTGACATTTATCTCCTCTATTTTCTCTAGTGATTGGAAATGAATTAATGCAGGAAACTCAAAAAGCCAATGCAATTTCAACATGTTTTTGCTCAGTGACAGTGTGAATCTTTTCCAAGTGTAGTACAACATCCATGACGTCTATGTGATTCAGGAAGCAGTGTCCCCAGCATAAGTCACTAGATACAGCAGCACTCCCCCATTAATAAATGTTGTCCTTGCTGCTCTTACTCATCAGCAATAAAGTACAAATCAACATTATTCAGATACGTGACTCCTCTATATTATGTATGTCTAACAACGATTCTACTGTGTGCTGAGTGTAAATAGTTTTCTTTGCATATGGCATTTCATATTGATAGTGATACTTTTTGCTGAGAAATGTTTTTTATTTATCTATAGAAATATACTTAGATGAAAATGTACTTTATTGCGGTTGAGGACCAACTGAAAAGAAATTCTAAGAATCCTGTGTCATTAACTAGTCCTTCAAATGCAATGCCCTGGTATGCATTTCTTGATATTTGGAGATTTCCTGGGATTCATATCCTATCAAAAATTGCCATTTTAGTTAAAATGTAGACATAAGTATAATTAAAATTAACAGTGTAAAACCACAAGCTAAGTGAAAAGGCTTAATATCTTAATTTCTAAGGGTTTATTTTTACAATCTATGGTAATCTAGTACTAGAAAATGTGAGTAGGAAGAAGCTGGAAGAAAAGTTGTATGTTTCAACATGTGATTATGTCAAACTACTTTATAGGCAGTTTTCATCTGTGTGCGTGCTAAATTAAGAAAGTAGTGGTACCCCATGAATTATGAAGTCTTAAATCATTTTAATTTGGTAAGGTTGTCACATCTATAATTTTAGTCTCCTTTGTGAATCAAATAGATGACAGCATGTAAAAAAATTTGTATGTATGCTGGTGAAGATTATTATGAATTCTGAAGAAATATTGTCTTTAATGGATGTCTTGAAGAAAAGCTACAAATTTATAACTAAGTGGTGTATATGTAAAAACTTTCATTCAAATTTGATTTTTGTACTTGTAAGCATTATACATGTATTTGTCAATACAAACCTTGGGCTTCATAAGGGATCAAACCAAGGGAGTAAAAGAAGTTTTCTGATATAAATGGGAAAGATTTTCTCTCTTTCTAGCTCAGTAAAGTACTACTCCTCCAAAATTTCACTGTCATTTGTACAACAAATTTCTTTCATTCGTGCTTCAATCTACGATATTACACTGCTGGTTTTGGTCATGGAAACTGATTCAATAATTTTAAAAGTTATAAAGATTCTATGCAAAAGCATATGTTAGGGTTTATTATGAAAATTTAAAGAATAATAAGTGTGTGTCTGACCATATCTGACTCAGTAGAAAGGAGAGAAAAATACATTTAGTTACTTTTTTGTGATCTGGCTGATATTGTTTTTTCATTGTGAAACAGTGATCCAGGAAAAAAAAAAAAAGTGATGTCAAATTCATTTGTTTTTGAGTAAGTCAGGAAAACCCTGGTTATCCTCAGACATCACAAAAGCATGAGGGAGGGTTTTTTTTGCATTTTTTAAGGCAATGGAGCTAGGAGTGGGCCACAGTTTCCAGGCAGACGGAGGAGTAACATTCAAGTGAGACGTTTCCTCATTTAAAAGGGTTAATGCACAAAATAAGGAAAAACATATGGCAGCGTATGTATTATACTTTTTTTTCCCATTTGTTGAGTGTGTGCTGTTGGTGCTAGATAAATCCTTTTTAAATGACTGTGATCAATTTTCTCATCACTACTGTTAATAACTTATTTCTGTTTATAATTGGTTTTCCAGCTTGTTCTCTCCATTAAAAGATATCAGCCAGGGAGAACCTGGATTCTAATTTAGCTTAGGTCATGAGGGATCCCAAATAGGACTTTTGCTGGGAGTCCAAGTAAGGAACACAGAAGGAGACTGGTCTTTGCTAGTGTATGAATCCAAGCCTTCCATAACAGAAAGGACGTCTATCCCCTGCCCTCTGTGTGTGTTTATAAATCAGTTGACAAGTAAGCTGTAAGTGGGCAATTGATCACCAGTGTGCATAAATTACAACTTCAGATAGTGTTTTTCACGGTAATCAGCACCCCTGATTTACAAACTGCAATCCTAACCTTTCTGTGCAGTTCTGGCTTTATATGGTTCAAAATATTAAACATTCTTAATACTTTTATGATGTTGTTTACCCTTAAATAAGGATGAAAGATTTGAAATAAAACAATCTTTCATCAGTGAATCTCCAGTTAACATGGCCTTAAGCCATCATTCAGCAAAGAGTTCTTGAAGTTTCAAATGATTTAATCATGGTATGTTCTGTAAGATTGCATTCATCAAGACTTATTCTGATTTTCTTGGAGGAAAATGACACATAATTGAAGATGGATCTATTTGCTGTTTTCCTGGTTCAGCAAAGGACATAGTTTTGCTGAGCTGAATCTTAGAAGTGTTCCACTGAAATAAAAAAAAAAGAAAAATAAATACTATTAACTTAATGAAAGTTGGGATTTTGAGTTTCAGCTTTAAGCAGACTGGCTCTTCTTGGGCAGCCATATGTGCCTTTTACTTAAGATCATGTTGGTAGAGATATCAGTGGTGTATATTGAAAACCAGGAACCTAAAATGGCATAACTTAGACACAATTTTATTTGAGGAGACTAATACAGAAAATTTTGCCTTAATACAAACCGTCTATTTTCATAGATATTCAAAGAATGTCTATTTTCATAAAACATTTTTTTAATTGAAATAAAATTTAGATGCATCAAATGTAGGGACCTGTGTAATGCTGGGAATAAAAGGTACAAAAAAGTGTAAAATGAGAGTAAGAAATGTGAATAATTCATAATAAAAAAGAATCCCTTTGGGTTTAAATTCCATAGATATGAAATTTGAGAAAGACATTTCTCATTATATTTCCTTAGATACTAACTCTAGACTATGCAAATTTTAAGGGCTGGGTTTTACCACAGTAAAATCCACCAAAAATAAAGCAGAAGACACACAGAGTCATCTCTAGCTAATAGTTAATTCTGTCTGCGAGTAAAATTCTATGCAACTGAAAAATCAAATAGAACACGTACCACGGTGTTAGGATCTTACAGATAAATTCAGTCAGAAGTTGACTGCAATTGCTTTGAACCAGTTTCTTTGCACGTCCAATGACAAAAAATCCTCCTTGTTAACTCTAATTGTAGCAAGGGCTCTCATCTTTACAACACTAGTTTTAGGGTTTGGGGGAAAATGCTGTATTTCTTGGGCAATAGAAGCACAGAAAGAAAAAAGTATTCTTTCAGGAGGTTTGTTGTTTTGAAAGTGGCATATATCACCGTGCAGGAAAGGTATCCTAGAGCCTTTGCGACATCGGAAGGGGGCAACACTAATAAACAGTGCCCTTTGTTCTCAGCCAAAATGGGACAGTGTTTAATAAATCTACGTATTCAAATCTGGAAGTCTTGCTTTAGTGAGGAATGTTTAGCCAAAGAAAGGAAGAAAGGGAGACATCATAGTCATTCTGCTCCTACTGATTTAATGCAGAAGATATTCAGACAGCTGGAGTGAATGTCATGTGGTCAAAGGCATAAGAGCAACGAAGCATATAGTGGCATATGATTTCTCCCGTGTATTGAAATGAGTCTATATCACTTTGATTTTGTATAGGAACATAATGCGTTTAGAATTATTTACCTTATCTAACAGTATTTCCAATCTTCAAGTGGCAAGATTTATCAGTATTTGAAAGATAAGAATCATAGAATGGTTTAGGTTGGTAGGGACCTTGAAGATCACCTAGTTCCAACCCCCCTGCCATGGCCAGGGACACCTTCCACTAGACCAGGTTGCTCAAAGCCTCGTCTAACCTGGCCTTAAACACTTCCAGGGATGGGACCTCCACAGCTTCCCTGGGCAACTTGTTCCAGTGTCTCACCACCCTCACAGTGAAAATTTTTTTCCTAATATCTATTCTAAATCTACCCTCTTCTGGTTTGAGGCTATTATCCCTTGTACTATCACTACATGCCCTTGTAAAAAGTCCCTCCCCAGCATTCTTGTAGATGCCTTTCAGATACTGGAAGGCCACTCTAAAGTCACCCCTCACCCCGGAGTTTTCTCTTCTCCAGGCTGAACAACCCCAGCTCTCTCAGCCTGTCCTCATAGCAGAGGTGCTCCAGCTCACTCATCATCTTCATGGTCACACTCCAACAGGTCCACATCCTTCTTGTGTTGGGGTCCCCAGAGCTGGAAGAAGTACTGCAGGTGGGGTCTCACAAGAGTGGAGTAGAGGGGCAGAATCACCTCCCTTGACCAGCTGGCCACACTTCTTTTGATGCAGCTCAGGATACGGTTGGCTTCCTGGGCTGCCAGCACACATTGCTGGCTCATGTTGAGCTTCTCATCAACGAACACCTCCATGTCCTTGTCCTCAAGGCTGCTCTTAATCCATTCTCTGCCAGCCTGTATTTGTGCTTGGGATTGCCCTGACCCACTTTCAGGACCTTGTACTTGGTCTTGTTGAACTTCATGAGGTTTGCATGGGCCCACCTCTCAAGCCTGTCCAGGTCGCTTTGGATGGCATCCCTTCCCTCCAGCGTGTCAACTGCTCCACACGACTTGGTGTCATCAGCAAACTTGCTGAGGGTGCACTCCATCCCACTACCATGTCATCAACAAAGATGTTAAACAGCACTGGTTCCAGTACCGACCCCTGAGGAACACCACTCGTCACTGGTTGCCACTTGGACATAGAGCCATTGACTGCAACTCTTTGAGTGCAACCGTCCAGCCAGTTTCTTATCAACTGAGTGGTCCATTGGTCAAATTCATGTCTCTCCAATTTACAGACCAGGATGTTGTGCTGAGCAGCATCAAATGCTTTGCACAAGTCCAGGTAGATTACATCTGTTGATCTCCCCTTATCCACCAATGCTGTAAATCTATCATAGAAGGCCACCAAATTTGTCAGGCACAATTTACCCTTAGTGAAGCCGTGTTGGCTGTCACCAATCACCTCCTCATTTTCCATGTGCCTTAGCATAGTTTCCAAGAGGATCTGCTCCGTGATCTTGTGGGGCACAGACGTGAGACTGACCAGCCTGTAGTCCCTGGTTCCTTTTTAAAAATGGGGGTTATGTTTCCCCTTTTCCAGGTAGCGGGAACTTCAGCGGACTGCCACGACTTCTCAAATATGATGGGTAGTGGCTTGGCAACTTCATCCGCCAGTTCCCTCAGGACCATTGTGTGCATCAGGTGCCATGGACTTGTGCACTTTCAGGTTCCTTAGATGTTCTTGAACCTGATCTTCTGCAGTGGGCAGTATCTCATTCTCCCATTCCCTGCCTTTGTTTTCTGTGACTTGGGCAGTGTGGTTACGGCCCTTCCCAGTGAAGACTGAGGCAAAGAGGTCATTGAGTATCTCAGCTTTCTCCATGTCCTGGGTGACCACGTCTCCCATTTCCTTCCTTAGTGGGCCCACATTTTCCCTAGTCTTTCTTTTATCATGAGCATACCTGTAGAAGCTTTTCTTGTTGCCCTTGATGTCCCTGGCCAGATTTACCTCTATCTGAGCTTTAGCTTTCCTAACTTGATCCCTGGCTGCTCGGACGATTTCTCTGTATTCCTCCCAGGCTACCTGCCCTTATTTCCACTCTCTGTGGCTTCTTTTTCTATTTGAGATTGTCCAGGAGCTCCTTGTTCATCCATGCAGGCCTCCTGGCATTTTTGACGGACTTCCTCTTTGTTGGGATGCATTGCTCCTGAGCTTGGAGGAGGTGGTCCTTGAATATTAGCCAGCTTTCTTGGGCCCCTTGTCCCTCCAGGGCTTTTCCCATGATACTCTGCCAAGCAGATCCCTGAAGAGGCCAAAGTCTGCTCTCTTGAAGTCCAGGGTATTGACCTTGGGGTATTGTGTGCCCTCCTTCCTGGCCTAAGGATCTTCCACCATTTCATGGTCACTGCAGCCAAGGCTGCCCCTGAGCTTTACATTCCCCACCAGCCCCTCCTTGTTGGTGAGAACAAGGTCCAGCATGGCACCCCTCCTTATTGGTTCCTCTGTCACTTGGAGAAGGAAGTTACCATTGACACATTCCAGGAACCGCCTGGATTGCTTATGCCCTGCTGTGTTGTCCTTCCAAGAGGTATCAGGATGGTTGAAGTCTGATAAGAATGAATATTTAACATATAACAAAAAAAAAAGAGAAATGAACCTTAGGATTTGTACTAGTTTATTTGGGTATGGATCCTCTTGCTAGGTCATAAATTAAACATTTCAAAATAGGAGAGAGGCATGCTTTGGGTTTACACAGAAGCTATTTAATTTTCCATGCATTTAAGAAAAGGCCCTATAACTTTTCCAAGAGGAATAGAAGTATTGTCGAAGTAGACTAAATCTGAAATATTATGAAGTTTTAAGCCAGACAAATGCTATTGCTGACTGCCAATCATGGAGTAGCTTCGTAAGCTGATGTGATCGCATCCTCTGTGTGTTATGTTACCGGTGACAGACCTTTTTGGACACTTGACTGATAGTGTTTATATCATTCCCACTACAGACAAGCTGCCTGAGGTTACTTTACTTTCATGCCATTGTCATTTAATGTTAATAACTATTGGAACAAGTATGGATTGAGAATCCTGGGGAACTAATTCCCATACCAGATTCTTGTACCTGGCCTGTTAGTTTCAGACACAGTGTAAATGTTTCTTCTGTGTTCGGGCAGGTTTTCATAATTACTACTTTACACTTGAAAGAAAGTTTGAATTGAGAGTGCAAGTTCGCTAGGGATATTTTTGAGTAACGATGCTCTGTCAGCTTACTGTTTATCTGTTTTACATACTAATGCTTGGTAAACATTTATGGTATAATGAGAGTTGCTAGTTCCCAGTGTGAAGTAGTATACGTGATTTGTAAGGATACCTATAAATCTACCCTCAAGGACTTATTTATCCACTAAATAGCATTTTCTTCCCAGAATGGCATGATTCATTTCTGTAGGACTAATCACTGAGTAAAGTGATACTCACTTTTTTTAATAGCAGAAATTCGCCATTTACAAAAAAAAAAAAAATGTCATGTAGTTGCATTAGCACTAGTATTGAGCAAAGAAAATCACTTTCTTGTAGGTTAACTATTTGTCTTCATTTTCCTGTACATTCTCCATTTTTTAAACAAGTCAAGCAAGTTCTGTTTCTCTATGAAAACTACATTCTCAAGCAGCATTTCAGATGGGAAACTTTGTTTCTTATTGCTTTAACTTTGGTTAAGGACTGCTAGTCAGTGTTGTGGGGCATTTATTTCAAAGTTTGAGTGAACAGTGCTCTTTCACTGCAATTTTACACTGGAAAGGAATGTAGGTAAGAGTAGATATTATGTGCAACTAAATTTTATTTTAGGGAAATAGTTTAATGGACAGTAACACCAATATGATAAATCTTTTTAAATACTGTTGTTGCCTTCAAAAAATTTCGCTTAACATGAACGTGTTTATATTATAGACAGGACAGTATACAGTCTAGTAGCTGAGTGCCGGTTATTCAAGCTGACACTTTTGATCAAACTTGCAGAAACGAAGCGGGTATTGTCAGGAAAATGTCAGTCTTCATATACCTCGATAACTAGAGGGATACACAGCTGGCTATTTGCAAACACAGGTATATGCACAAATTAAAATTATCAGAACTCTGTTTGTGATTTATCATGCAGCATCCCCAGATAAGTGTGGATGATTTTTGGCAGAAATACTAGTTTTAATTTTATTATAGCTAATAAATGTCTTTTGGTAATTGTTATAATTAACTGTGCTATCCTTATGCCAACACAAGTTTAAAATAGCAAATGATGGGAAAATGTTTCTTTTTGTATAATACTTAGACTATATCTTCCCTCAGTTAAAAAAAATGCATTAGCAAAATATACCAACAGTTAAAGTTACAGAATGTGTTCTTATTCTGCAGTTATTCATTTAGCTTGATAGCTGCATTATTCAATATTTTCTTAAGCAAAAAAAAAATTATAACACTCAATTTGTAAAGAGAAAGGTGTGTATGTTATTAAACTGATGGTATATTCAAAAAATATGTATATATTTTAATAGCTGGAAATAGTTAAAAATTAAGGGTCTGATGGTATTAAAAGAAAAATATGGCAATGACAAGAAATTTTTTAGGAACTTCACTCACTGACTTTTTTTTCCCAAAGAATGTTTTCAGATTTTTTTTAAAATATTTTGCCACAGCCAGAATAGAGAGCATTTTCAGTAAATTAATAAAAAGTAATGGTATGTGTGGGCTTCCTTCATGACTTTTCCTTTGCCTTTTTGGTTCGGAACTTTACATTTACATAATGACAGGATGCTATGCCAGGTGAAAGATTACAAAATCACAGTTCAAGAAAAATAAAAAAAAGTTTCCTTGGAGGCAGTATTAGTTGAAAGACAAAGAAAAATTCTATGTATAAGTCCCATATCTCATAAACTATCTTCAAATATAATTGGTCAACAAAAGAATGATTTTAATAACCAAATTTCTTTCAGACTTGCAGCCCACTATCTTTGTTGCTATCTAATTGAAAGCAAGTTTTAGTCTACATACAGAATAATTTTCTGTTCTTTCACACTAAATAGAACTTATGTCCCCTTCATTGCTTCCTATCTATCATTTAACAAAAAAATTGCTTAATTCATGCATAGCCAGTGTTAATCAGTAATACTTTATTACACAAAATAAACACTATACTCCAAGCAATCATAAGAAATAGCCACACTGCTTTGCATTTGTATATGTGTTTGAGTGTGTGCAACATGCTCTAGTAAAATTGTCCTAAGTAGTGGAGACACTCTTAGATAACATATTTTAAATATTTATAAAATAAAATTATGTTTGAGTCATCAAAGGTTGATACATATCTGGATAAAGGATAGGGTTTTTTTAAGGTATTATCGATTGTGATAAGAAATTACATGCCTGCAGGCAATAATGTTATTTGCTAGTGAAAAAAAAATGAAATTAATTTGTTGTATATATTGTATGTAGCGCAGTACAATAGCACATCAGTCCCATGGGGATGCTATGACTTTTTTTCCTATTAACTTATAATTAAGACTGGGTGATTTTTAGAAGAGATAAACTGGCACGTGTGGCTTTTCTGCCCCATCTTTCTTTCTTGATAGAGCATATCAGATCTAAGTCCTACTGATCCAAAAAGGAAAGATTCTCTAGTTTCTTTCAGAGTAAGAATATTCAGTTGGGTTTGGACCTCTTATAGAAGTAGTTTAGAGGGAAGAAGAGTCAAACAATTTGTGGAGAAAATACATAAAAATGTTTCAGAAACTAAAAAAAATAACATTTTAGGTTCATACAGTTTGACATTAGGGGAAGCTCAAAAAATAAGGGAGGTTTTTTGTAATTGCAAAAGGGCAGTGTTTGTTATCCCCCTCTAATATTGCATACATGTTATTTCCAACTTGAATCCTTGGTCACATCACTTTGTGTGGGCTGAGTGAGAAGAGGAAGAGACAAAATTCCTCATCTGTATTTTCAAACTTTAAGAGTCGCATATAAAGTGAGCCATTTTTTTTACAAATACAATAATTTGCTGTTGGTAGTGATGGAAGGAATCTCCTGGAAAGGAGGGTATTGCCTTGCAGGAGACGGTATTTTTCAAGGAGAAAAAAGCTGAACTGGGCAGGAGTGGTCACCTTTTTGGGGCTTTATCTCAGGCTAGTGGCATTCGACTGTGCTGGCAACTTGTGGTGGGTGATGAAAGGCTCCGGTAGGATTGTGCGATGTGAACACAGGAGGTAAATGTGAAAGAATGTGAAGTTACCAGGATTCAGAAGGAATTTGGTTTAGTCCACATACAAAATGCTTCCCAAGTTAGGAGTCTGAAAACAATCCCACCTCTAGCCTTAGAGATTTAGAGGATCTTTAAGGACAGGGAAGTCAAATACATCCGTGTATGTGTATCTCTGCCCCCCCACCTCCTCCCTGCAGAATACGTGGTGTAGCATGAACTGTCTTGAACCGTTAGTAGCAGAAGAGCACTTTCACTATTGCAAATTTATAATTCTAACACCATTTGCCAACATTATTTCATCATCATTATTGTATCACCAAGCCCATTTATCATCCTGTGGTATTATGTATTTGCAATACATGACTTCAGTGTTTGGAGGAGGTACAGCACCAGTTTAATCACCTGGGAACTGAAGTAGAAATGACATACAACCTCAGGCATGACCTAGAAGCTCAGGTAAACTGCGGAAAATATTGCTAATAACAAGGTGTGTATTTTCAGATAACAATTTTACAGATTTGTTCCCCGGAATATTGCTTATGCAATAAACAGTGCCTAATTAAGATCTCCCATCTCTTTTTATTTTATCTCACCTCATGATATTTGTGTAGCAGCATTTTATAATCGAATAACAGTAAAGATGAAAATGCAAGTATTTGGATTTTATTTATAGCTGTGAAAGCATGCTTTACAATTTATCATTCAGTCCAAGAATTCACTTATCTTAAAAGGAAACTAAATTTTTCAATGACAAGTACCGGTTATGACTAAAAACTCAGCATTTACCACCAATAAATCTAATCTACATGCATTAAAGAGAAAAATTTTGCTGACAGTTTTTTATGGCTTGGTTCCACTGTAATATTTCATCTGTTTCAATACGTCCATATAATCAAAATAAAGAAGTAGCAGTGGGATCTCTATTTTGTGACATGGTAGCTGTCATTCTTAAAGATTGCTACTGTGACAAATGCATTTATATACTATAAATTATAATAAATAAATTTAAAAAATCATAAATAATATTTAATTTGTTATCCAGAAACACAAAGCATTCTGTAGACCTTTTGCAAAAGAATGGTGAACTGCTTTGTAGGTGTACACGATGAAAGGAGAAATATGGCTTTGGCTTTGAAAGGTAATTCACCTGCTTCTAAAGAAGATTTCACATGTCTGTCAAGGAAAAGGTTGCAGGCAATCCCTTGCAAGTGAGCAATAGCTATTAGGATGCATTAGGTAAAAGTAACTCGCCTGGTACCCTCATACCCTTGACCTTCCAAACACATTTGTAGATAATGTTGATGCTTCTGACAGCAGACACAAATCCTCACAGTTCTGTGGGAAGATATTTCAGTTCTGCATTGAAACTATATTTTCTGTAATACTAAGTAAGTCAATCATTTTTGTAAGATACAAATTTTGAGTTATACGGTAATACAATGCAGGTTATAGCCTACACTTTGCAAAATATAGCCAGGATCTTATAATTCTCACAGTAAGATAAGTTTCTTCTGCGAGGCAGTTGGAGAAGGGTCTAATCTGGGTCTAATCACCAATGTCTGGCAGTGAAGAAGCAGCAGCTTAAATTAAACTGCCAGAGTCAAACACTCTGAAAGGCAGTTTCTGGATCCAAACTTTCAAGATCTAGATGTTCCTATAATAAAGAGAGGCAAGTGGATTGAGGAGATGAAAACAAAGACGCTTACCAGGAACGGCTTCCTAGAACAATGGGGATTTTTTGTTTGTTTGTTTCCCAAAAAATCTGCTGGAAATATGGTGTTAGAATACATATAAATAGAACTTGTTGCTTTTACATGAGTCCTGTTTTGAATATATATTGATGTTAAATTAAGCTGGATTTATGGAAATGTCAATATGTTTTCCTTTCTTCTTAGATGTTTGTAAAATTAGAAAGGTTAGTTTAGTGTTTGTTTTTCATCTCATTCTGCATTTCCAGAATGTACCCTTTCAGTCTGGGTGCAGGCACTATGAAAGAAAGTAATAAAATGCAGATTTTGTAAAATACGTAAAATGTTATATCCTGACCACGCTCCAGGAAAAATTACAGGCCTTATATAGAGCTATGCCTTCTGTCAGCATATACATTGTTCTGCAATACAGTTTAGGCAGAAGAGAAATGGTGAGAGGGAAGGGAAGGAAAAATGGGAGCACTGGACTAGATTTGCACTGTCACCTTTGCCCTACCAGTCTTTCTGCACTGATTCCCCCGAGTTTATCTGTAGCTGGAAGCAGATGTTGGGTGACTCAGTGGAAGCCCTCCCTGGGAGGGCTCTGCCGGTGCGTTGCCCCCCACACCCCTTCTGCATGCTGCCAGGGTATGACAGCATGTTTTGTGGTCCACTTTTGTCATCTCGCTGACATGAATCCCTCTCCATGGGAAGGTATAATTTATAGGCATGGCTCTGGTTCAACAGACCTCACAAATATCTAAGGAAATAGCAAAGGCTGAAGGAGAGGAAGGGAAAACAGGAGAGAAACTTCTTCATGCATGAGCAGAAGATGAATGTTGGAGGTAGGCTTTTAAACAGATTCATCGTATTCCTTTTAAAAGCCCTAAGGTTTTATTGCTGTCCAGAGATATACCTGTTCTCCCCTTACTTCCATCAAGGAGGCTGTATCTGTAGAAGTGTTAAGGAACAGTACGCTGTTACCCCAATATTTTCTTCTGACATACAGTTAAATGTCATCTGGATGTTACTGACAGAAAGTTCTGTCTCTTACCACCAGAAGCTGAGGATGTTATGAGAAGACCAACTTTGGGGACCTGTGTCCTGAGACAAAGACTGCAAAAAATCAGGAAGGGATAAGGGAAACCCCTTTGCTTACAGCGCTCTGGACAAGACCCCAAAATTGTTTGTGACCATGTGACAGCAATGACATTTGGCTCTCAAAAATCCCAAAACAGGCTCTGTCATTTGAGCTGTCTGCCTGGGAACTCAGTCATCTGATAGCCAGAACAACTCAGGAACAATCTATTCCTGGATTATCCAAGGCCCTGAACAAAAGAGGGTATCCAAAGGTTCTTGGAGACCTAAAATTGCATGCCTGTCTCCCTTTCTTGCCCAGCAAGTTTCTGCCACTTGAGATCTATGCCTAACCAGGCGAGGATTTGAGGACTGTACCAATTAGGCATGGAAAGATTTTTCTTAGATATAAATTTTCACTAATTACAGTGAGTCATCATCACTAGATGCTTCAGGGTTTGCATGCAGTATTTTTCTATCTCTCCAAATTTCAGCACTATGTTGGAGAGATTGTCGTGAAAGTATTTTCCAGATGTCCCCAAAAATAGGAATGCAAAAACTGTGGCAGTTTAATAGAGACATTTCTAGATGACTGGAGTCACCCACTCCTAGAGATGATCAGATATAGACTGACTGTGACAATGGATGCTCAGCATGTGCCTGGTGCCAAGCCTGCTCTCCAGAAAGTTTCCCTAAGGTGAAGCCTACTCTGTAATAAAAGACAGTTGGCCTAGTTGTATGATTTTTATTAGTTGTGGTTTCACACTGTGTGAAAGCCAGCTTGAATCACAGACTCATAGGATCATAGAATGGTTTAGGTTTGAAGGGACCTTAAAGACCGTCTAGTTCCAACCCCCCCTGCCATGGGCAGGGACACCTCCCACTAGACCCGGTTGCTCAAAGTCCCATCCAACCTGGCCTTGAACACTTCCAGGGATGGGGCCTCCACAATGTCCCTGGGCAACCTGTTCTAGTTGAGATGTTGTTTGTTTGACCAATGCCAGAGATTTCATAGTGTTAAGTCTGGGAAGTGGATAGGATGAAGCTGGGTATGGAGGAGCGGCTGTTGTGGTGTCTTTGAGGTTTATATCTTGTAGACTAGCACACGGGGAGCTCTCAGATGTACGTCAATGGGATGCAATGGAGGACTCAGAAAGGACTACGAGGTTTTGAATTTTCGTACAAATGTTCCAACTAATGCCCAAACTTCTGTGAGACCAAAAGAAGGTGAACAAAATTGAAGAAATTAATTATTCAGACTAACTTGACAGGCATAGCCATTCAGTACAGAAGAGAAGGAAGTTTTGCATTTGATGATCTTTATTACTGTTTTTTTTCCCTTTTCTTCTAGAAAAATACTCCAGAATCTTTAGAAAGACAAAGTTTTTTTAATAGCTTGGATTCACCTAAAGAGCAGTGAAGAATATTTCAGATATTTATCTAATGTTTTTCTATATCGCTTTTTTTCTTTCAAGGCCTACTAGAAAGCATCTTGAAAACTCACAAGTCCTTTCTCTTTTTTGTTAACTCCACCTCCTACCCCCAAATTTCAAAATGGGAGATGCAGTCCTGACAGTCTAAACCCCTTTAGAAGTTCAGAAATCAAGACAGAGAAATAGGTGTGGAACTTCACGCTAATAAGTCATGTTTCAACACAAGCACATTGTTATGAAGCTGGCCAGTAAGAAGGTATTGATTTAACTTCATCTGGTTTTGAGTAAAATGTTAACGCTAACATCTATTTTTCCTATTTTTCCAGAACTGGAGGCAGAGGAATGGTGCAAACACCTTTGCATGGAGTGTCTAGGAACCAGGCTCAATGATATAAGTCTTGGAGAACCAGATTTGCTTGCTGCTGGAGTCCAGAGAGAGCAAAATGGTAAGTAACTTTGTAATTGCTCCTAGATCAGTTCTTAGGTGATGTCCCATGTTATCTTTGCTTGTGTTTGTTGTCATGAGGATTTTTACTTTTAGCTAGAAGCACATCATTAGTAACTAAACATTTGGATGTGGTTTTGATGCTCAATCATATTTTGTCTGCAAATAAAGATATTTAAATTCCATACCAAATGGCACACACAGAGTAACTTCATGTGTCCATTGTGTCTGCATTTTCCTATTATGGGAAATGATGACTTGATGACTATGACCTTTCTGGTTCTGGAAACAATGGCCTTTGTGCAGAGGAATAAAACAGCAGCTGTTGTTCCACAGCCTTTAAAATACAGCGATGAACGTATCAACACCACTTTGGACTGTCAAACACATATTTGCTTTAAACTCATACCTGTCTTGAATAATGAAGTCAAGGTCATCTAAATTGTGAAATACAGGTGAAAAGGGCAATGACAGATGCTAGTCAGTACTAAGCCTGAGCTTGTAAGTCTTCATATAAAGGCTATTTGGAACAGAACTTTAGGTTAGACACTCACACAGGAAGGATGCTAGTGGATGGAATGTGCAATAACAAAAGAAAATCTGTGATTATCCTGTCATTTAATTCCTATTAATGAACATGAGGGCAACTCAAAATGTGCTCATTTATTCCTCCCTAAATTACAGCACTCAATGATTATTACTGTCTCCATGCTTTTATAAAATCCAACAGCTTTTAACAAAGTAATAAAACAAACTGCCTCAATGGTCATAAAATATCAAGCCAACTATCATTATAAACAAAATTACATAATTAAATTATGGAATGAGTAGCACTATATTGATTATATTGTATTAATTTCATCAGAGACTCTAGACATCTCTGAATGTGGTAACATTAAGTATACAGAAATCTTTAAGAAATTTTGTTCAAAAATCAGACAAGTTCAAATGCAATTCAAAAGAAGTTAAAATGTCTGTGAAGTTGTTTGCCTGCTATGGGACACAGGATTTAATTTGTAGTCTCAAACTACTTAGCAAAGGGAGAGCTACTACTGTTGTAGGACAATGATAATGATCAGACACCACTCAAAGCACCCTATCTGCTATACGCTTATAGGCTATAGGTATAAAACTCATATGCCTACCATTGAAGAGAGAACTATTTGAGGTGGCGTTTCTTCACAAATGTGAGGGGAAATAAATCTTGTCAAAAGCCTGTGATGTGAGCAGAAGAATATCTTGAAATTCCTCAAGTTCTTTCTGCAGTGAACTCATGTACTGTCCAGCAGCTTTCAGACATAGATGGCAAATACTACATTTCATTGTGTTGAAAGAGATCCGGTTATACACACATGACCTCCAGAAGACATACATTCTGTTGTGTGAACTAGTCTTGATTCAATTGCTTTAGTCTAGAAATTGATTGTAGTACTACCAATCAGAATATATGAACATAATTGCCATCTTTATTCTTCTAAGTAAATAAATACAAGGAAACAAAGAGGCAACACATGTATTTTTTGTACAAATCACATGAATAAGAATGTGTGGAAGGTATCATTAGCCATATTCTTTTAAACCAAGTGTCTGAATAAGTATAATCCAATATTTGACGATCATGCTCTGCTAAATCATTAGTTACAGTATCTCTGACAAGTGATTTTGATACCTATCAGCTTCCTTCCCTCATCCCCTTGATGCATAACTGCATTTTAATAAGCATGTTTGAAATTCAAAGTTGTCTCCTTAATTTCTTATTGTCCTTCTTGTTCAGAAGCAAAGCAAATTCTGGTTTGGGGGGGTCTTTTAATGGACTTGGAAGAAAGGGATAGTACAGAGATTATTATTTGTATGAAATCTAGCATTTTGTTCATTTAGCTGTGCTGTAAGAACCTGCATTTGCAATTAAATTTCTTTAGCAGATTCCTTCAGTAAGACTTCAGTTTATACTAGTTATATTATTCTGCAAACTTGACAGTGCCATTTCCCACAGGACAGTTTTATGGAAACAATGACTAATTGGAGGGTGGAATCATTTTGTGAGCTCTGATAAAAAATTCAAATTTTAAATTTATTTTCTTGCACATTTTCCCCAGCTTTTAAAGGCACGCTATCAATATTTGTACTCCAAAACAACTGTAGTTCGGGGAAGTCATTGCTGGGCTGCTCTCCATCATCTTTGAAAGGTCCTGGAGAACAGGAGAGGTACCTGAGGACTGGAGGAAAGCCAATCTCACTCCAGTCTTCAAAAAGGGCAACAAGGATGACCCGGGAAACTACAGGCCAGTCAGCCTCACCTCCATCCCTGAAAAGATGATGGAACAGCTTGTTCTGGGCATCATCTCAGAGCACCTGGAGGAAAAAATGGTTATCAGAAGTAGTCAACATGGATTCACCAAGGGGAAGTCATGTCTGACTAATCTGATAGCCTTCTACGATGGCGTGACTGGACGGGCGAATGAGGGGAGGGCAGTGGATGTTATCTACCTTGACTTCAGCAAGGCTTTCGACACTGTCTCCCACATCACCCTCCCAGGCAAGCTTAGGAAGTGTGGGTTGGATGAATGGACAGTGGGGTGGATTGAACAGTGGCTGACAGATAGAGCTCAGAGGGTTGTGGTTAGTGGTGCAGTCTAGTTGGAGGCCAGTAACTAGTGGTGTTCCTCTGGGGTCAGTACTGGGTCCAGTCCTGTTCAATATATTCATCAATGACCTGGATGAGGGGACAGAGTGTACCATCAGCAAGTTTGCTGATGACACAAAACTGGGAGGAGTGGCTGACGCACCGGAAGGCTGTGCCGCAGTACAGTGTGACCTGAATAGGCTGGAGGGTTGGGTGGAGAGGAACCTAATGAAATTGAACAAGGGCAAGTGTAGGGTACTGCACCTGGGAAGGAATAACCCCATGCACCAGCACAGGTTAGGGGTTGACCTCCTGGAGAGCAGCTGTGTGGAAAGGGACTTGGGAGTCCTGGTGGACAACAGGATGACCATGAGCCAGCCGTGTGCCCTGGTGGCCAAGAAGGCCAATGGCATCCTGGGGTGTATCAAGAAGAGTGTGGCCAGCAGGTCGAGGGAGGTCATCCTCCCCCTCTACTCTGCCCTGGTGAGGCCGCATCTGGAGTACTGTGTCCTGAGCTCCCCGGTTCAAGAAGGACAGGGAACTGCTGGAAAGGGTCCAGCAAAGATCTACTAAGATGATTAGGGGACTGGAACATCTTTCTTATGAGGAAACGCTGAGGGACTTGGGTCTTTTCAGTCTAGAGAAAAGACTGAGGGGGGATCCTATTAATGCTTATAAATACTTAAAGGGAGGGTGCCAGGTAGATAAGAACAGTCTTTTTTTCAGTGGTGCCCAGTGATAGGACAAGAGGTAAACAAGTCTACTGAGCTTTTGTTGACCTGAAACTGAAAGGTCAAAATTAATTTTCCAATTTGAAATCCATGAAAAGTGACTATGTGTATGAAATGTCTAAATCTTGCTCATTGTGAAAATGGCAGCTGTGTCACTCTCAGGGTCATTTTATTATTTTTGTGTTAAATAAAAACTGTACACTGGTGTAGTACCTTTGAATGTCGTTATTTCAAAAAATATTGCAAGTATGTCAACTTCATAGAATTCCTCTTGATTTAGTTTACTTACTAATATTTGCTTGAAACAGAGATGTGAGGTTACAGTTTGTAAAACCTGCAACAGAATCATAAAACCTCAGCATCTAGTTTCATGCAGCTTCTGTTGCCTGAACCATGCGAGGGCTTTCTTTCAGGTCACTGAACAAAAGGTGTCTCTTAGTATCTGAGCAAGACCACAGATTGCATAGTCATAAAGACTACAGTGCCAGTGGTTTTGAAGTTTTAGATATAATTTTGATTTTACATTTTAAGAGCTAAAAGCAGTTGAATAGTGGTGTTATATTGCTGATATCTCTATGATATGACAGGGTGTTAATACCATTAATCCCAAAAGAACAGGTGTATTAAACATCAATCCCATCTCATTCCACTGTCTTTTTTTCAAATAGTTGCTTTGCCTTAAAGATTTTCTGAAATGCTTAAAATTTGATAAAAATACTTCCTTGATCATAAAAGAACTAGCCTAATAAGGATTTTTTTCATGAGCTGCTTTACATTTTCCTGGCAATAATATTTTTAATGCGCTGTGTTTTTAATCTGTCCAACTACTTGCCCATTCCATTCCTTAAAGGACATTTGCATGATGTATGTCATGTACTTGTAAGGGTATTCACTGAAGGGGTCGAGTAAATTGGCTATGTCTTGATAAAACTGTAAGTTTTCTGTTGTGTAGGTTTCTGGTTTAATCCCTGCATATGACCACCGTAGCCAGTACCTTCACTTTGCAACATTTGTAATAATTTTCTAAATTTTGATTGTATATGCCCTGGGACCGTAAAAGCTCATTGCTATGTGCTACTTATAGTTTTTATACCCAAGGACTCACATTTCAGAAAATACTTGGCAAGGAAAATATGTGTGTTTGCTATGATTTGTCTAACATGTCTTTTTGTTACATCTGAGCCTGTTTATCCTCCTGCTCTCACTCTTGTGGTTCTCCTGAGATAAGCTTTTGATTTCGGTAGGGAAAACAGTTTGTTCCAAAGGCTGGCAAAGTTGCTGTTTGCTGTGCAAATGTCATGGCTAAAAGGCCATACATTCATGAGGCATTTCTGTCACATGAGGATAAAAATTTACAGCAGTGCAGCTATCTGAAAGAGACGTTCCTTTATAGTTCTGAATTGTTTGGTAAGTGCCAGTGAGATGTATTTTATTGTAGTTGCACTGTTGCTTGACCCTCCAGCACTAAGCAATTCTGCAGTGGTGATAGCTAAAAGAGCCAAACTGTAGATCTGCACTGCTTATAGCAGAGACCTCCAGCTATTGAGTATTGTAGGAAGATCAGAGAAGACATCTAAGCAATCCTTGTGCAAAGCACATCAGTAACAGGAAGCTTCTCACTGGATTTCGTCTCTATTATTACTTTCAAGAAGTATTACCACAAGTCTTACTATGTAAACTCCACTGTGGAAAATGACCCTTAGGTGGTTTTCTTTTTATACTTAAGCCTCACAACTAATGGCTGCTTAGTTTGCAATGATATGCAGATTCCAATAGAAGTGAGATTTGAAATGAAGCTTCTGTTAGTCTCCAACCATTTTACCTTCTCTCTCCTGCAAATCAGAGTGATTTGTGTTCCCCAGCCCTATAGCAGCAAGCCTGTTTCTGTTTAAATTTCTTTTCACACCAAACACAGTCTCTTACTGTTTATGAATGTCCATTTGGATTATTTGATAAAGAACGAAAATATAGTGTTAAATCAAAAGCAGTAAATACTACATGATCCTATTCAGATAACGAATTTAGTATAATGGCAGTGGAGCTGTGTATACAATGATAAGACAAATAGTAATACACAGTTATAACTCCAGGAAAGAAAATCTGTACTCACTTAGATCTGATAACACTGTTGACAAGTAGTTTTCTAAGCAATATCATGCAATACTTACACACACATTTCATATTCCTTAGGTTTCTCGAGCTGCTGCTAGGGAAAGAAATCATGAATGTAGAGTGCTGTCTTCATCTGGAAGAATTGGAAACTTCCTTTCTAGCTCTCAATGCATTTGGAGGTGTTTGTTGTCCACCCCCAAACATAACAACAAAACCAAATCTATTTTCTATATGTTTTTACCTGCCTAGCTGTCATCATATCTAGAATTTGTCCATGTCCATGATTTTTTTGTTTCAAAATATCACTGTTTCCAGTGTGTCACTGTATTTTCATTCTTTATAAAAGGAAATAATTAAAAAGAAGTCATCCAAATGGACAGTACACAATGACAACTATGGTTGCAGTGAAAAAGAAACCAGAATATTCAAGACAATATTGGTTACAAAAGCAGACAGAGCTACTAGATTCACTCTTTAAGAGCAGGTGCTTCTCTTTGGTGAAGACTCTATTCCTATTTTGAACACTAAATAATAATACTAAAATAACTGAATACTTGTACTAAATCATATTCCATTAATTTTTACTTCTAAAACTGTTGTAAACAATGAAGAAAATAGGCAAATGTAAAAGTACAAATTTTTAAGCTGAAGAAAAGGCCTGTTCCATCTTTTGCTGCTGTAGCACATACATTACTAGATGTCATACCTGTGATGTCAATATGATGCTTTTCTATTATGTGTGCTGGTGCTTTGGCTTTTTTTTTTGTAATACGTTATAAAGCTAATTTTTATTTTAGAAGTCTGGAAAAGTTTGAAAGATAATTGATTTTTTACTCTTAGTTCCTGCCTAATATTTAAGTTAATATTTCATAAAATTGCTTTCTTTGTAAAGTTTTTGCTCTTTTTCATAGCATTTGTTTTACTTTCCTTTTTTATTTAAAAAGATTCCACAGTAGAGCAGGCTTGCTTCCTGGGTTTTAATTGCAAGAAAACCATTAATTTCTGTTAGCAAAAATGCAGCATTTCATAGTGAACAATGTCCTTGAATCCTCAGAAGAGAATTATGAGTTATTTCTTTATGCTGCATATTAAGATTACAAACTACAACCAAATCATAGAGACTTTGTAATTATATTCACAGAGCTGACTTGTTTTAGGGCATTTTCTAGGGTCTGTAGAATCCCAGTTTCTGATTTACTACATAAAAGAATTTTGCATGTTTTTTATTCATTTTCTGTTCTCCTTAATCCATTTTTATACTTTGTGGGGGTTTGGGGTTTCTTGTTTGTTCGTTTCTTTGTTTTTTTTAAACAAAACACACATAGACATCTTCATTCAGAAAAAAAAAGGTGTTTACAGTTTTAATGGCTGGTTAATCCAGTGAGTTTTCAGATTTTTCTCTACCTTACTACTCAGTGAAACAATTTAAAATAATTATTTTATGGCAGCCTTTATATTTTAATTGAGATGTTAATAAACATTTCCATACATTTTTAATGGAAGAAAAGCAGAATCATTATAAGCAAATGGATAAAATTACTTCTGAAGTCCTGGTTCCTCACTGCATAAAGCAGGAGAGAATCGTTCTAGCAGACCTGACATATGAACAAACACAAAATGCTGTGACTTCAAGATGTAGAGCTCTTTTTCCACCTGAAATTAGCTACAGATGGTCAGCAGCAGAAGTCTCATGGATGGTGAAGGAGTTTCTTCCAGATAGAGACTGAATGTTTGCTTTTAAAGCCTCTTCTTATATAGACCCCACCAACTTGACTGCCTCCTTCCATAAGTGCTTTTTCCCCTCACATTAAAGCTGAAATGGACCAAAGCATCTAGATTGCAAGACTGCAATATTATCTGGTCAGTTTTCCAACTGGGATGATTTAGGCAAAGGAATCCAGTGATAAAATGGTAGGACCAGAGTCACTGGCCTCACAGTCCTTTTGCTTCCCCCGTACAGCTGGACTGCGAGCTGGAAGACTGAGAACATTTCAGTGTTGCTGCCAAGTCTCTGTCTCAGTCAATATGCTCATTTTAAGAAAGACTCTTATGCTCCTGTGCTCTGGAAAACATTATTAAAGGTCATATTCTTGCCAAAGCCCAAATGCTAAACACCTTTATATGCACAAAGTGTATGATGAAGCATTACTCTGCTTATTCAAGGAGATGGGAAAGAGCAGTTACACAGAAAAGAGTGAAATAAGTGTGGCAATATATCAGCATTTTTTTCTCATCCTGACTCTCCCACTCCCTGAACTTCGTTTTCACAGATTTTAGAGGAGGGAGGAGGACAATGATGCTGACTGCTGAGGAATTGCACCTGCTCAGTCTCAGCCTTTTCTTGTCCAACAGGATAGCATCTACTTGTTTGATCTCTTCCATCTCCCTATTTTCTGGGTCTGTCATTAACTTCATTTTAGTTAACTTACTACCCAATGAACTGTTATTGTCTCATCCCACTCATATACAGATAGTCACTGACCCACAGAGAAACTAAATGTCCCATTCAATGTGATTCAGAAGACCAGGTGACAGAATTCAGCGGGGATTCCCAAATCTAGTCTATGAAAGTTTGTTCTTGCTTGGATGAGTTTAAGGGCAAATCTTGCCTCTAAAAACTGAATGATCATATTACCATTGCCTAAATACATGTTCAAATGTTTTTGGAAATGGAAAAATTGGAACCTGCATTTTAATTCCTAAAATCATTTAGTAGTGTCCACACCTTTCCATGTCTTCAATCTTCCACTACTCAAAATTATTAGTTTTTATTTCAAAAGCAAATATATCCATCTTCAGTCTTCTCCTGCAGTTATCTATGTACACTGGCTTTTCTCGCCAATTTGAGTAAGTTCCAAGGGTTCAACGTTTTGCCCTGCAGAGGATGTTCAGTTTAATCAGACATACTTTCTTTAATCTGTGACACCTCACCTTAAACACTGACCTCCCATGCAAAGTCAGCAAGCGTCTCCTGACAGTTTGGGGATACCATGTGTCCTGAATACCCTTCGTGTAATAGTATCTTCAAGCACTTCGGAGAAGTTGAGCATTTCATAAGTATCCTGGTAACTTCTAAAACAAGTTGAAATACTCTATACCTTCAACACAACAGTTTAGTGTTGACTTCAGAAAATAATTGCACCTTTCCATCTTCTCTGCTGTCTGAGGTGACATCAGTGAAGACAGGGAAAGATTTCCATTCTCAGATAGTCACCCCATTCCACCATAAACACATTGTGTGATTTCATGGAATGTAAAGGGGAGGCTGATGTGTTGCTCATCTGTGTCTTTCGCTCAAACAGAGGAGATCAGTAAGAGGAAGTAAAAGCATGGCAATGCAAAACTGGAGTCTAATATGTGATAAAAGCACACCTGCATAGCTCCTAGGCATTTTGGCATGACCATCACAACGACATACGGATGCTGAAAAATGGCATGTATATATACATGTATATTTAAAAATATATAATTCTATTGCAAAGTGTAAGTTATCTTGTTCTCCACTATTCCCTTCCCAGTGCAGTCGCTGACCCATACTCCCATGTAAGCCTTTCCATTTACCTCAGTAGGGGTTAAGTTAGAGCTGTGCCCAAGGCATTCCCCTGAGGGCCAGGGAAATTCTTTGCAGTGATCTCAGCAGCACCTCCTAATCTATTTGTGCTGTGTGTCAGAAGACTTTTATAAAACATTAGGAGTTTCGCACTTGGGACCTTAGTCATAAAATGAAACTTTTAGGGCTAAGACCCATTAGTGTGATTAATGAGAACTAGAGCCTGGGAGAAGAGGTTGAATTTCTGTAAGACTGAATGAATCAATTGGGGAGTCATTAATAGGGCAAAATTAAATTGACTGAAACAGAATAACAGTGGGGATGACAAGTTTACTTATAGCTATGCAGGACAAAAACTCTTACTGCTCACCCAGCAGTTCTCTGCTTCCATTAATTCCTCAGCCAAACTTTTGCTACTTTATTGACACACACACACAATTCTGACATATTTTATATTAACTCACTTATTTGCAATATTTTCACTGATTTGTTAGAAAACTATATATATATATGTCTCAAATGTTTAAAAAATTGAGACATAATGTCTGTGATACTGAATGTCAAACACAATGGGAAGCTGCATCTGATTTTGGCTGTTATGATAAATTTCTCTCATTTGATTCCTCTTCTGATTACTCTAAATTCCTTCCTAATTTTTATGAGGACACCATGAGAAAATTCAGTGCGAATGGTGGATTAAAATTTTTCCACACGATAATGTCATTCATTTGTTAAGTAATTGGAGACAATTTTCCTATCAGGTGTCCCTTTAAAGTACATTTTCCCAGTACTGTTTATTGCAGGAGCATTGCTCATGGTCATACTTTAAATTGTTCTTACCTTTTTTATCAGCACCCTTCAGTGCAGTAGCATTGACATTTTGCTTTTCTATCCTATTTCAAAAATGAAAGAAAATTATGGGAGGAAGTTGTGAATCAGCTGCACTCTCTCATATTATGCTATTAAGCACTAGGGTTTCAGTGTTTTTAGAGTTAAAATACAGACTAGCGCTTTCAACTGTACAACCTGAAATTTAACTGAGTTTTTCATTCTTTGTGGAAGCAACTTATAGAAACATTGGTTACTCTTCAAAGAAAATTGCATTTTTATTTAAAATTCTCTTGCTAATACTGTGGTTTACGTCCTTCCGTATGAGTTAACAGTGAATTATATCATCTTGGGTTTATCCTTTTTTCCTTTTTGTTTTTTAAAGATAGCTTTTGCATTGCTTAATAAATCACATGCAATTCATGCACTTCAGAAAATTGTTAATGCCCTTGACCTCTTACTGCAGTAAGTGCACTCTGCAATGGAAGTGCAGCTGATAGCAATTGATGTCATGACCATAATAATATATTGTGTTAAATCAGGTTTTTCAAGAAAGCAACAGATGATTAAAAATGTTATTAATTTGACAAATGATAATGAATTTGGCAAATAAATAGAAACCGAACACAAAGAACTTAATTATTAACAAGCTTCAATAATAAACCTGGGGTTCCGATTTCAAGGACAGTTTTTCTAAGGTGCAATGGTTGTACATACATGTTTTGCCAAGATATCTATAGTTCTATTCTTTGAGAGAGGAGCCTCTATCAGAGTTCAAGTCATTGTAAATTTTGATTTGCAAAGAGTCATAGACCTTAACGTGAGGATAAAAGGCTTCAGTTAAGTTGCTGGGGACATATGTCAAAGAGGACTGTGCAGATCATCTGTGAGAGATGTTTCAGTCTGCTGCATTATTTATAATGAAAATGAAGATGATTCTCCTCTAGCTGCTCTCATGTACACTAGCAAGGCTTCTTCGACATCAGTGGATCCTCACCTCTGTTCAAGGCTAGAAATTTGGCCTTGATTTCTGAACCGTCAGTAAATAAAGACTTTTTTCTTTTTCCCAGTATAAAATCTTGCTTTAACTAGTGATGCCTTATTTTGTGTTTTTGTTTTTTTCCAGAACGATTCAATGTATATCTTATGCCTACACCAAATTTAGATATCTATGGGGAATGTACAATGCAGATCACACATGAAAACATCTATCTCTGGGACATCCACAATGCCAAGGTCAAGC
Source organism: Pluvialis apricaria (assembly GCA_017639485.1). Taxonomy (NCBI): domain Eukaryota; kingdom Metazoa; phylum Chordata; class Aves; order Charadriiformes; family Charadriidae; genus Pluvialis; species Pluvialis apricaria. Next base: position 108,207,172 of record CM030008.1, on the reverse strand, counting down.
TGGTCATGTGGCCTCTGAGCTCTTTGAGGAGATACGGACGTGACTCAACATGGTTCACATTTGAGTCTGGAAGGTAAGAGCTAAGGAGAAGCAGCAAGAAAAAGAAATAAGCAGTGATTTTTGAGAAGTAGTCTGATAAGTTAGATTAGCCTCTCATTGTGAAGAAAGATGGAATACATGGCCTCTCCATAGACTTCCATTTGTTGAATATTACTTTTCAATATATTCAACCTAGTGTTCAAAATAAAAATTAATATATTTTATACTTAAAATGAGCTTAAGCTTCCTCTGACTTTTATTTAACTGTGGTTGAGTTGTCATTCTTAAGGTTTATGAATCTCACTGTGCTTAAACTCTAGCGTGGTATAATTTGAGTACATTTGATGTAGAAGAAATTAATTCTGGATCATGGAAAAGGCTCATAACAGAATATGAATGGAATAACTTCTGTTACGGTAGATCTTACTCTTTTTGGATGTTCCTGATGAGTGATTGCCACCCTAGAGTATAATTGCAAGCAGGAGTACAGAGAACATTGTGAACCCATAAAAAGGCTAGCTCTTTTTTCTGCCTGCAGTTTTAATCCTCATTGCCATTTCCATCCTCAGAACAGTTTTAAATGTCCACAGGCCTCTGTTTTGCCTCACTGTCATATCTTTTTAATGCCTTTCATATCTCGCCATTAGGTCTACTGCCTTTTCTGCGTTTCTGCGCAGAAATAATTCTGCGTTTGTCTTTGGTGATGTTTCATCTTGTATTTTATGGTTCTAGATTTTTCTGAGTTTGTCACTCTCCCTTATGCTGAGCCTGAATTTTCTGAAGCAATCTGTGAAGTTACAGGTGTCTCTACTCTCTTGGGTTAGCCACACTGCCTTGTTAAAAATCTTTATACGTATTTCGATGTGTACTTACTTATTCAACATCATTAACAAATATTCACAAAAGTACAGTGATCACAGACAAAAACATGGATCAAATGAACCTTACAGCCTAAGGAGGTAGTCACCAAAATTCCTCTGCAGTTTCTTATAGATGGGAGTTACCACTTAACTCATAACTTTGTATATCCAGACTGATGTCACCAGAGCATTTTAGTGCTCTGCTACATTTCTGTGATGACTTCACCATTAAAAATCATGAAGGCATCGTTTTTTATTTAATATTGTTTTACTAAAAATTAGCAGTGACTGATCAATGTTTCAATTTCATTTCAAAGATTAAGCTGTGGGGCTCATTCATATATACAATTTTAGCAAGAATAATTTGCTAAATCATTCCTTCCCCCTAGGTCTCAAACTACCTCACATGAAACTAGTTCAAACAGCACACCTATGCAACACCAGAAAGTGAATAAAATGCCAAAAACAATGCCTGAAACCCACCATATTATTCTGGGTAAAAACAAACAAGTAAGCAAACAAACAATGAAACAAAACCCCTAGGATTTAGCTTTATCCCATTCTTTGTGAATATCCCACTCATCTGACTCTTTGGCTAAATTTGTATTTGCAACTATGCATTTTCTTAAAGGGGAAGGGGTGATTTTTGCATAAAAATGCAACAATTGAATACTTAGTAATGTTTGCTTATTCAGAGTAATATATCTGACTGTGAGTAGACCCACTTCTTTTAAGGAAGGAAACTATCTTTGGGAATGGGAATCGTCATTAACTAAAATTAAGCTGCTAAAACTAATTCAGATTAGTCACTTGAAGTTTATTTTTTAGACATGTCTCAAAATGTAGGTGTGTCATTCACTGCAATATTTAATTATGAAACAGGTCATTCTGTATCATAGTGAAATGGTTTTTTTTTACAGGACAGTTACTTTCTGTACTGCTCTATTTTTATCTATGGCACATCAGTACTAACTATGTATAGTGATTATATGTATTCAAGTAAAACGTGAGTTTTGTCTCTCTGCTTTTTCAGGCCTCCTACAATATTTTAATTCCATACTAGTGTCTGAATATCATCTTCCCCTACAATCCATGGACTGTTCAACCTGATAAAAAGGGGATTGTTTTCCTGTGTTTTATTATTATAAGCTACCTCTGCCTTTATCTGTCATGCTTTATTGTCTTTGATCTGATTCTTCCCTTTTGCTATCTTGGGAGTGCTTTATCTGTCTGATTTGGAAATACATAAGGACGAGATTTAGACTGACAGAAAAACATAGAGGGAAAAAATAGGACTAGAGAAAAGTCACTATCTTCAATAACATCTGAAGACTGTATAGGGCAACACTAATGCTCATTTTCAAATCTGTTGTTGATTTGTTTGGGTTTTTATTTTTATTTTTTAATCAGCGTCTTTCTCATCTTTCTGAACATAATTTTCTTTGTCCCTTGATCTGGTAGTACCTTAATACAGTAAATTCCTGATGCATGCTGTGTTATCAGAAGTGCAGCACTCATCCATGTTTCATGAGAGTGTTATGCAGTAAAAGTGTTGTTGCTTTAATTTTTCCCTAAGGCTTAGATATTAAATGTAGACAATTGCTTTAAAGGAAATATTTTTAAATAGGTTCTTATTTTTTACTGAGTTTTAGCAGCTATTCAGTATATGTGTATGTGGTTTGCATGAACATTAAGAGCTCAGTTTTATGTATCATCCATGCTCAGTTTTGGTATTTCTATGTTTCAGAAAATAAATCCCTCCCATTAAAATAAATGGACATATTCACAAAGAGATACTATGATAAGTAAACGGATCAAAATTAAGCTTTCAGACAATTAAATTTATCTTTTAATAAATATATTGCTTTGCATTCGAATGGAATATGGACTCAAATGTATGAAATGAAACTGTTCACTTGCCTAATGAAATGTAATAACTACGCGATTGGGAGGATGGCTAAAATATGGGAAGAATGATAAACAGATTCTTTTAAACTGCCAGATTCTGCCTAGATTTGCACTGAATTGGAGTTTGTAAATACGTATCTTCGCACTACCTATGAAGCTAGACCCATCCTTATTTTTCATTATTTAGTGAACCAATGAAAATAAATATTTCTTGCAGAGTGATTTACTAAATCTGTGTTTTCCCCTATCCAAACTCTGCTAAGTACCTGATTAGGGCTAATCCCATGCAATCTATCCATCGATCAGAAAATACTTATTCACAGCTCCAATAGGCACTACAATAGCTTTGTACTGATTAATAGTGTGAAAGGATCCCACAGTAATTCAGAGCACCTGAGGCAGGAACCTAGCATTTACTTTTCCAAGAGCCAGGTTTTCCAGCTGATCAGCTTCAGATTGGCTTGGGGAGTTTTAATGTTGAATCATCAATGAGTCAACAAGATTTCCGTAATTTATGGACCTCTGTAATGTGTTCCAACACCTCATTTGCATTATTTTGGGTATTGAATGTGTTAGAGACACCATACCTAAGAATGCAGTTGGTCTGCACGAGTGTACTTATTTCTCTTCAGACTTTTTGGAACTGCTGCTCCACATACGTGGGCATTCATCCCTGACTGTCTCTGTTTTTAAGCCCCTAAAATGAGAAGCAGGCTCCTTGTAGAACTGCCTGCATAACTGTGCAGGTGAAGGTACTGTAAATTTGCACTGGATTAAATACTTCTAGAACCATAGTTTGGGTTGGAAGGGACCTTGAAGATCATCTAGTTCCAACCCCGCTGCCATGGCCAGGGACACCTCCCACTAGACCAGGTTGCTCAAAGCCCCATCCGGCCTGTCCTTGAATGCTTCCAGAGATGGGACCTCCACAGCTTCCCTGGGCAACCTGTTCCTGTGTCTCACCACCCTCAGAATAAAGAATTTCTTCCTAATATCTAGTCTAAATCTACCCTCTTTCTGTTTAAAGCCATTACCTCTTGTCCTATCACTACATGCTCTTGTAAAACGTGCCTCTCCAGCTTTCTTGTAGGCCCCCTTTAGGTACTGGAAGGGGACTAGAAGGTCTCCCCGGAGACTTCCCTTCTCCAGGCTGAACAACCCCAACTCTCTCAGCCTGTCCTCATAGCAGAGGTGCTCCAGCCCACTCATCATCTTCGTGGTCCTCCTCTGGATGCACTCCAACAGGTCCACATCCTTCTTGTGTTGGGGTCCCCAGAGCCGGAAGAAGTACTGCAGATGGAGTCTCACAAGAGTGGAGTAGAGGGGCAGAATCACCTCCCTCGACCTCCTGGCCATGCTGCTTTGGATGGAGGTGAGGATGCAGTTGGCTTTCTGGGCTGCAATCGCACATTGCCAGTTCACATTGAGCTTCTCATCAACGAACACCCACAAGTCCTCCTCCTTAGGGCTGCTCTCAATCCATTCTCTGCCCAGCCTGTATTTGTGCTTGGGAGTGCCCCAACCCACTTGCAGGACCTTGTGCTTGGCCTTGTTGAACTTCATGAGGTTTGCACGGGCCCACCTCTCAAGCCTGTCCAGGTCCCTCTGGGTGGCATCCCTCCCCTCCAGCGTGTCGACCACTCCACATGGCTTGGTGTCGTCGCCAAACTTGCTGAGGGTGCACTCCATACCGTTGTCCATGTTACTAACAAAGATGTTAAACAACACCAGTCCCAGTACCGACCCCTGAGGAACACCACTCGTCACTGCTCACCACTTGGACATGGAGCTGTTGACCGCAACTCTTTGAGTGCGACCATCCAGCCAGTTCCTTATCCACCAAGTGGTCCATTGGTCAAATCCATGTCTCTCCAATTTACAGACCAGGATGTCGTGTGGGACAGTGTCAAATGCTTTGCAAAAGTCCATTTTGCACAATTACATGCAATCTAAGAAACATGCCAGAACAGTAGTAAATCAGGTACAGATGAAATATCTCATGGCCCAGATCAGGTGTGAAGTCACTGTTGTCAAACTCCTGCTAAAGTTACAGGATTCATTTTGCTGATATTGTAAACCAAACAACCCATAACAAAGGCCATAAACAATGTTTAAAATTCACTCTCTCAAAACTGCAAAAGGCAGTTTTCCAAGCTTTCCTTTTAGGAAAACAAGCTGGCTGAGGCACCTTTTTAGCAGCATAAGAGGAGACTCCTAAGAATTCAGAATTGTTTGTCATCTCTTGGGGTGAGGCACTGAGAAAAGTAAACACATATGGACTCTCTGTTCCTTTTGAAATGTTCTTTCTTTTGTTTTGCTGCAATTCTGCCATTTACATTAAACAATATTTTCTACGTATGGAAGCTGTGTCTGGTCCAGTCGATTAAGTCCTGGCCAGAGGTATCCAAAAAAAAGCCAAAGTCAAGCTGAAGTCAAGTTAGGCACAGTGAGAAAGTATAATAAGTGGATGGGCAGTGGAAGTCCCAGACAAACTTTGTCAAATACTGTAAGTTTCCAGCTGAGTAGAGAGGTGGAAACGGTAGGTATGTTATTCGAGTTTTGAGAATAGAAGCCAGAAATTCATGGCATGCTCCTTTTTCTGAAATATATTTTCTTCTGTTTTGTAGACAAGATGTTGAAATTTAAAGTATTTCCAAATTTACTCATGCTGTGCATTCAGAGAGACCCACTGAACCACACTAAACTATTCTGTCTTTATTTGCCTTTGATTTTGTTTTTTTCTTCATCAGAGAAAGTCTAATGAAATGTGGTATTGTCTGTCACTTCTAAGATCTGGAATCTATTTCTTTGGTTGAGAAAATATTAAGCTCAGGCATTGCAGAGTGGTGACATGAGAATTTCTCGGATTTTTTTTTCCCTTTACACAACCCAAGACTGATATATTCATTTTCTCAGTGGTAGATACACAGATGCTAGGGTTATCTGAAGCAGAAAGTTCAGTGTTTGCTTCAGGCACTACATCTGACTGAAATCTTTCATTTGTCTGTCAGTCCTCTGTGGTGATTTTTGGTGTTAATGTGAAATGTATTACTCAATTAACCCTTAAAGTTAAGTTAGAGGAAACATTGTCTTTTTCCCTTATGTGGGGAAAGGCCCCCTATGTATGTGCCTCATGAGACAGTTGTTCTGGGACTTCATACACCGATGTACATGTTAACACAGTTCTATACCTCCCTGAAGAGAAGCATTCCATTCCTGATAGAGTCATAGAATGGTTTGGGTTGGAAGGGACCTTGAAGATCATCTAGTTCCAACCCCGCTGCCATGGCCAGGGACACCTCCCACTAGACCAGGTTGCTCAAAGCCCCATCCGGCCTGTCCTTGAATGCTTCCAGAGATGGGACCTCCACAGCTTCCCTGGGCAACCTGTTCCTGTGTCTCACCACCCTCAGAATAAAGAATTTCTTCCTAATATCTAGTCTAAATCTACCCTCTTTCTGTTTAAAGCCATTACCTCTTGTCCTATCACTACATGCTCTTGTAAAACGTGCCTCTCCAGCTTTCTTGTAGGCCCCCTTTAGGTACTGGAAGGGGACTAGAAGGTCTCCCCGGAGACTTCCCTTCTCCAGGCTGAACAACCTCAACTCTCTCAGCCTGTCCTCATAGCAGAGGTGCTCCAGCCCACTCATCATCTTCGTGGTCCTCCTCTGGATGCACTCCAACAGGTCCACATCCTTCTTGTGTTGGGGTCCCCAGAGCCGGAAGAAGTACTGCAGATGGAGTCTCACAAGAGTGGAGTAGAGGGGCAGAATCACCTCCCTCGACCTCCTGGCCATGCTGCTTTGGATGGAGGTGAGGATGCAGTTGGCTTTCTGGGCTGCAATCGCACATTGCCAGTTCACATTGAGCTTCTCATCAACGAACACCCACAAGTCCTCCTCCTTAGGGCTGCTCTCAATCCATTCTCTGCCCAGCCTGTATTTGTGCTTGGGAGTGCCCCAACCCACTTGCAGGACCTTGTGCTTGGCCTTGTTGAACTTCATGAGGTTTGCACGGGCCCACCTCTCAAGCCTGTCCAGGTCCCTCTGGGTGGCATCCCTCCCCTCCAGCGTGTCGACCACTCCACATGGCTTGGTGTCGTCGCCAAACTTGCTGAGGGTGCACTCCATACCGTTGTCCATGTTACTAACAAAGATGTTAAACAACACCAGTCCCAGTACCGACCCCTGAGGAACACCACTCGTCACTGCTCACCACTTGGACATGGAGCTGTTGACCGCAACTCTTTGAGTGCGACCATCCAGCCAGTTCCTTATCCACCAAGTGGTCCATTGGTCAAATCCATGTCTCTCCAATTTACAGACCAGGATGTCGTGTGGGACAGTGTCAAATGCTTTGCATTAGTCCAGGTAGATACCAGGTTGCACTTCCCTTTTCCACCAACACTGTAGCCCTGTCATAGAAGGCCACCAAATCTGTCATGTACAATTTACCCTTAGTGAAGCCGTGATTGGCTGTCACCAATCACCTCCTTATTTTCTATGTGCCTTAGCCTAGTTTCCAGGAGGATCTGCTCCATGATCTTGCCAAACTGACTGGCCTCTATTTCCCCGGATCTTCTTTTTTACCCTTTTTAATAATGGAGGTTATGTTTCCCCTTTTCCAGTTAGAGGGGACTTCACTGAACTGCCACGACTTCTCAAGTATCACAGATACTGTTTTAGCAACTTCATCTGCCAGTTCCCTCAGGACCATTGTGTGTATCTCATCAGATGCCATGGACTTGTGCACCTTCAGGTTCCTTAGATGGTCTCAAACCTGATCTTCTACAGTGGGCAGTTCCTCATGCTTCCGTTCCCCGCCTTTGCCTTCTGCAACTTGGGCAGTGTGGCTAGAGCACTTGCTGGTGAAGACTGAAGCAAAAAAAGTCAAGTTCCTCAGCCTTCTCCATATCCCAGGTGACCAGGTCTCCCATTTCCTTCTGGAGAGGGCCCACATTTTCTGTAGTCTTTTTTTTTATCACTGTTATACCTATAGAAGGCTTTCTTGTTGCCCCTGATGCCTCCGGCCAGATTTAATTCTGTCAGGGCTTTAGCTTTCCTAACCTGATCCCTGGCTGCTCGGACAATTTCTCTGTATTCCTCCCAGGCTACCTGTCCTTGTTTCCACCCTCTGTGGCTTCCTTTTTCTGTTTGAGTTTGTCAAGGAACAACTTGTTCATCCATGCAGGCCTCCTGGCATTTTTGACGGACTTCCTATTTGTTGGGATGCATCGCTCCTGAGCTTGGAGGAGGTGGTCCTTGAATATTAGCCAGCTTTCTTGGGCCCCTCGTCTCTCCAGGGCTTTTCCCATGATACTCTGCCAAGCAGATCCCTGAAGAGGCCGAAGTCTGCTCTCGTAAGGCCAGGGTATTGAGCTTGCTGTGTGCCCTCCTTCCCGGCCTAAGGATCTTGAACTCCACCATCTCACGGTCACTGCAGCCAAGGCTGCTCTTGAGCATGATATTCCCCACCAGCCCCTCCTTGTTGGTGAGAACAATGTCCAGCATGGCACCACTCCTTGTTGGTTCCTCTGTCACTTGGAGAACGAAGTTATCATTGACATATTCCAGGAACTGCCTGGAGAAGGAAGTTATCATCAATGCAAGTTTATCATAGGTTTATCATAGAATTATAAATCATATATTATAAATTGTTCTAAATATATCATCATTATAAATCATAAGCTTGTCATAGAATTATACGTCACTGTGTTGAGCAGCACCATGAGCACTCCTGTGCAGCTGCAATGAATAGATTTATCATTTCACAGAAACATTACCTCAGAGCTATCAGTATCTCACACTTAATAGTTAAGTTTGTTAGGATCTTTTTCTCCTTTTACACCTTCCTACTGTTTTCAAAAAGTCTAATTACTGGTGATGTGAATTTTCTGTGGTTTTGTTTTATCTGTTTTCTCACTGCATCTTCTCTTCTTTCTTGTATTCTTTCCCCAAGCGGTAAGTATTGCTAAAATCTGAAAGTAACTCTAAAAAAAGAAACTGGAATCATTTCTATGTATCCCCCCCTTGTTTCTTCAGTAATCAGTTCTAATTTTAGGACAAGTGGCATTTTTACCACTGAAAAGGTTTAATTAGTTCCTGGTATTTAGCAATGCCAAGGTTACACTCTGTTTTAATTTTAGTTCCATTCCTACTTTTTTTCCATTCCAACTTCATTCCAACTCTCAATTTGCCTCCTGCCAAATTCTTGACCTGGAATAAGTTCTGTGTTAGTCATCTGATTCACTGAAACCCTACTTAAAAAGGAGCTGTGTGTTTAACTCATCTACATGACTCTTACTCTGTTTTAGATCATGGTACCTAATCTAAGAACTCTTTTACTAGCGGAAACTAATATAGCTCATTGTAAGTGATTTATAAAGTGCTCATTGCATTTTCTCTCTGCCAAGGCTCCTCTCAGACTGCTCTGGTGTTGGGAAGTCAGAGCATATTCCACCAAAACTCACATACAATTAAATTCTCCACAGTATAACCTAATATGGCAAACAGAGAAAAGGGATTATATACAAGCTGCTTTATCCTAAATTTCTACTGCATGTTCTAAAGTCTTCTGCTTATTCTTTTAGTCTCTGTTCTGAAAATTCAGCCATCATGTACACACCTACAAAACACTTTTCCCAACTGATGAAGAATGCCTGAGCCATTGCACTTCGCCGTGAAATCTCTAATTTTGATGAGAAAACCAATGTCATCTCAAAAAAGACAATATATTAGAAGAATAAAGTTACCTTTATTAAGCTGTAATTTTATTGCAAATAGATTGAGAAGTCAGTGACTCCTAGGACAGAGCAGCCAGCTCAACAGCTGAAGTTGTGTAGCATAGTAATGGACAAATCTATAAATACTAGATTGATAGGAATGAGCACATCACTAATTCATTAATTCAGCATTGTCTAAATAGTAAATTTTCTTATGAATTTGCACTAAATGAAATGTGGGCAATTAGAAAAACTGTCACCTAAAGGTTGTCCAGTTAACACAGAAGGCATACAGCTCAGAAGGAACGCCATAATCTCTGTGGTATTTATAGAAGTGGCTCGTATTTGCATATTTTACAACCCAGAGGGTGCAGCGTGAGTTTTCAGCTGATCACTAGATATCCAGTATCATTGGTATAACTCAAATGTTACGAAGCTTCTTAATGAAATCACTAAGAATTGTATTGTGTTTGCCCGGTGTATTAGCAGACAGCTTATTATGTTCCTTCTGATGATCCTGAGATAACATGATCTGTGCCCTTCAGCTGAAGTGCACAGTTTGCCTTCTTCCTTCAAAACACGGTTGTATGTCATAATCAAAATAGCACTTGTTTTAAAATATTTTGAGACCAGCTGCCATTTTGCTTTCAGATGGTTTTACATGCAAGCTTGAGCCCGGAAGATTTTATATTTACTTACCACACTCTAATTGTCCCTTTTTCATACATATGCTCTGCTGTAAGCATGTGTTGTTGGATTAATATTCCTGATGCTGAATATGACTGATGAAGTTATTGCTGTGTAATGTATGAGCGGAGAAGGAGCAGACAAAATAACTCATACATTCCTAATCACATTAGGACTCACTTATTCTTTCAACTCTACATTTTAACCTTTGAATTCCACAGTGGGCAACAGCAAAAATTAATCTCAGATGGCAGTTCTGAATATCTTGAGATGCCCTGGCACCAGGTCCTTCTCTCTCCAAGAGTCATAATAGCATTTCATCTTCTACCTCAAAATACAGGAGGACTGAAATACCTCGGATTTGAAAAGTAAAATTAAAAAGCCCCATTAAAAAACAAAATCAACAGCAAAACTCAGAAACTCTTATATACAAAATGCTAATAAATTTCCTAATGCTCTTCACTTTTTATATAGATACCTTTTACAATAAGAGCCAGAGGGTCTATTTTAGCACTTAAATACTGTTGCATCTCTCCCTTATCAAGCCCATTTACATAAGCTAATAAAAAATGCTGAGACAGGGCACCTAATTATCTATACAGGCAGTAGGAAAGTGTTAAACTTCACAAAGGGCGATCCAGAAGGCCACGTTTTGCACAGAGAACCATCTAACCAGCAAGAATGCTAAGCACAAATAAATCCTCCTTTTCTCCAAAGCTTATGAATGCAGTATCATCGATTGAGGAGGAGGTTTGAAATATCCTCTATGCTGCGGCTGTGTACTGTACAAACATAGAAGGAAGTAATCAAAATGCAAAGGCTGGAATTTGCACAACAAAAGAGCCTTGTTCATGAATATGTAGGAACCTGTGCAAACCTGCCCTTGCACATACACACACAGAGCGCTTCAGAAGCATAAAGGGGCACGTTTTTAAATGTTTGTGAGCTTCATTTGTTGTCAGGAACTGTGATTCCTCAGCTTCAGCTGGCACATGTGTTTATTCTAAAGGTCATTTTAGTGTCTGAACAGTTGTCTCTTGTATGTCACGCATGAAAAACTGCAATGGAAGTCTTATTTTTCTCTATCTTGGAACTTGTTTATACTGGAATCAAGTTGAGTATAGCACGACTGCCGGTCACTACTCGTGAGCTGAGGAAGCTGCTTTAGCAGGCTAGTCTTGGAAGGTTTGCCTAATATCTGCCTAATCCCCCTTGTTCTTTCAGATAGCATTAATTCATTGTTCTCACAAAGGAACAAACTAATTTATAAAATACCTATTGACATCTTTTTTTTTAACTTTACTAAGACGTAGCTTTTCTGGAGGATGAGGGCACCTGGTAACTTCTTTGCTTCAAAAGGAGGTCAATAGAGTCATTTCAGCCTTTACTGTCAGTTGCAGATGTATAGCACTTCCAGAAGTAATTCTGTATTCTGGGTATAGTAATAGTGTGAGAGCAGAAAGTCTAGTGTGGAAATTTCCATGGTGGTTGGTTTTTTTCAGTAGCAGTATTCTGGCTTTTCATTAGTAAGTTGAGTGCCATTACCAGCAGACCTTTATATGTATGTATATCATATATACACGTTTCCAAACATACTTATGTATGTGATTTCAGTGTACCCAGGACAGTGTTGGAATATCTAAGTAACTGTGGAGGTTACTGACTTTTTATTTTATTTTTTTTTCTATTGCTGTAGTTTTTTACAAATTTTGAATTCAAAACTCAATAAATAATCATGATGATAAAGAATGTTTTAATCCATTAACTTGATTAATTAATTAACAATTAATTAGGTTATTAGAAAAAAATCTCTTCTGTAAAAAACTATAGGTAAACAAAAACAAGACAATAACATTGAAAGTAAATTAGTGAGGAGTTTGCATTCATTTGCTTTTTGTGTTAAAATGATTTTATTTTTTTTAATTTTATGTCCATACAAACCAGAGAATACCTATGATATTTTGGCTCAAACCTTTAAAACATTCTAAAAACCTCTCATATAGATTCTTCACCACTTCTCAACAGCTGCACCCTTAATGAAATCCAAGTTACTTTTTGTGAGCATTTGCTACTAAGACAGGTACACATATACACACACAGAGGAATATGTTTAAAGACACGTATAAAATAATATAAAATGTGTTCTTCCCAAAATGGGTATATAACTAAATGGGAAGACCTGAAAGAGCTATGGAATTGACCATTCATGAGTAATTCTTTTAATTTTTTTATATAGTGGTGGGATATGCTAGTTGAATACAAATCCATGTGATAAATTTCAGGTTTTGTTTTCACAAAGCTTTCCGCTAAGGAAACAAGTCTAATAATTGAAAACCGTGTTGCAGCCCTCTTAGCATTATCATATATTATGCCCCCCTCAAGTCTTTTATTGCAACTACGCGTCCTCTCACTCTAATTTAAATTAACTAAAAAATATCTAAATACTGTCACATAAGGGAGATGGAGTGCACTTTACACAAGGTGCCTGCTCAGTTGCATTCTGGAAAAGTCAGGCTATTTTTGAGGTGTGCTTGACTGGTCCCACAGGCTTCTTTAATCTTCCGCTTATTTATAAGGTACTGAAGCAAGGTTTGTCCCTTAGCCCCTGTTAGAGGAAATGCTATTAGCTACTGTGTCCCTCCTAATAGTACTTCTTTGCTATCACGGTAAGTTATTACTATTATTGCACTATTAATAATGCTGTACTCTGTGGTGTGTGATTTATTTCTGCTGTGAGTAGTCATTTGTCACATATTTTCTAAAAAGCTTCCATCTTATTAGAAAGAGGGGAGGGAGAGGCAGAATCTAATGGAATCCCTCAGTCTCAGCAGCTCCAAACATCGTTTGATCTTTCTGACTTTATGGAAGAAAACTCAGTACAGTGCTATAATTCACTGAGATGCTTCATCTACTTGATTATCCTGTCAATGGCCAAAAAGTCAAACATAACATTGCACTCACATGGCTTGCTTTAGCCAGTGCAACAAAACAGATTTTCACATTTTAGGTTGGTTTGTTTTTTTTTTTTCCATTCTCTGGCCAACTTGGAAAATATCCCTCCTTTAAAATGTTACTTTAAATGATCCCTGACGCACTTTTTGAAAACAACATTTTGGGGTGAATGACAGGAGAGATTTTATTTTCCTGAAGTGTGTGCTATTGTGGCTGAAATTTCATGAGGTTGATTATAAAAGTAAATAAAAATTATCACTTATTGCAAAACCAAAACTGCGTTTATTAGTATGCAGTACTTAACAACTCATAAAAATGGAAACTGTTTGACCATAAGTATCATTTACTGTCAGGAATGGGATTGAAGAGCAGAAAATTGTATAGTCTAGGTGATGATTCAGTGGAAAACCCTAAAGATCTTTCAGATGATGGCTGAGGGTGCCAAACTTTTATTTAATGAAAGAACAAGTTGGATCATCTATCTTTCTGGTGACTTACTTATCTGGGAGTACTGTCACTGCCACCAGAGAATAAAGAGTGACAGCAGCAATGCAAATCAACACCGGTCTGGGGAGGACCAGGGCATGAGTGTGCTAAAGCTGTTTTGCGCACACATTGGACAGCAAGTGGACCATCTTGCTGGGACTAAAATAAACTCAAGGGATTGATGAAAACAGGAGGGTTTTGGGTTTTTTTTAGGGGGGAGTGCAGAATGGGCTAAGCACATAGAATAGGAGGAGATGGGAATGTGGTGATGAAATACATGGGTTAGTAAGACAGAAATAGATAGGGAGGGGCTTCTGAGTAAAAGCAAAGGGTAGCTGATTTTCTGATGGAACACTGTAGCAGCTTTTGGAGTATGTGTAGCATTTTAGGTGGAAGATCTAAGCAAAAAGTAGCAAGAAGAGGTTGGCCAGGATAAGTGCTTGTCCTTGGCAGATGTTGACAACATCATCTCAAATATTTCATTTCACAGGTACTTTGCCTTTTTATGGGAGGCTTCTTTAAGCCCCATTGGACCAATTTCTTGGAAAGAAACAAAGAAAGATGAGTATAATTAGCTCTCAGCCTTAGAAGCGGAGATGAAATGGAGGGCAGCCAAGAAAAAAGTGTTCAGTGCATGTGGAAGTAGTGTCAAATAGCTGGTAAAAAGGACCATCAGAGAAATTAGAGCAGAAATAGTAATACACAGAAATAGAAATGTATATTAGCATTTATCTTGAGACTAATATTCTGTCTATGATATGAAGGATACCTACAATATGAATGTTCCAGAGTAAGAAAATGGGGAAATAATTTAAAAGACTTTTTTAAATGTTACCTAGGATACTTAAATGATTTTAATGGCATACATGAAATAGCCACAAACGTGCCCAAGCTATCATGTGTAAATGTCCAGGGTAGGCATGGTCACCTTTTGCTGCATGAGAACCATGAATATCTGTTATATATTATTCTGCACATAACGGATTTTCACCCTTTCTCTTCTGCCACCTATAATTCTTCCTTTTTGGATATCTATATATAAATGTTTGATGAAGCCAGTAGGCATTGCATCTATAGTTCATGGATTTTTTAAACCTGGCATACAGAATCATGGACAGAAGGGACTGACACATTCCAGTGTTTAGAGCATTTCCATGGCTGTTCTAAATTTCTTATAAAAATATTACTAAGGCAATGTAGAAGCCTAAACTATGAAATACTGAACTAGATGAGTAAGCTCCAGTGTAAAAGTAGCTTGTTAATGTTTTTTCACAGCAAAGGACAATTTTTTTTTTCACTTTGCTTTCTAACAATGCCCCAAATTGCCTGAGAAGACAGCAGGCATGCTGTGCTTAAAAATTTTATGCATTAAAGAAGGTGCACTTCATTCTTTTAGATTGTACTATCCCAAGTTTGTTTTGCAGTCTTTGTTTTTCCACTCTTCTGGTGGACTTGTCAAGGTGCATTTCTTGTCAATTAGTAGCATCTCGTGCTATGCAGAAAACTGGTCTGAGGGAATATTTGCCCAGAACAGATGGTGACACATACACACAATGGCCACAGTTCTTGACATTCTTACTTAAACCTTTTTGTTTTAAGCAAAATCCTCACTAAAGATAGCATAAAGTGTGTCTTAATCTAGTACAGCATCAGTAGTTTCACACAGGATTCATAGCAGATATTCAACTAAGAGAACCTAATCAACATAACTGATTGCTGTTAATCAGAGGTGGAAACACACATTTATCAGAACATCAGAAAATGGCTAGCCATTGCATCCCATGAAGTTTTAGAAAGAAGATTATATTACATATGAGATACAAGCTATTCTAAGAAAATATGCGTGGAGCCCAAGTATGTAACTATGAACTAAATACTGCTTTCTGCTTAATTTTCATCCTTTTTTATGCTTTTCCTGTCCTTTTTCTGCATGATTTGATATATGCGATTCTTTGTGATTATTTTCTTTTGCAGAACTCTTTTTGTTTCTTTGGTTTTACACTTCTTTTATCCATTTGTACCTTTTCCTACCGACTTCCTTGTGTAACTGAAAGGAGTTTCTTCTTTTACGTAATAAAATTTTACAAGAGTGTTCTCAAGCCCTTATCAAGCTGCCGCTTACCTGAACACAGACTACAACTGATTTTAGCTATCAGGCTAATGAGAAATCCTTACAGAGAGTTTTCCCACTGCTGGAAGCACTGACACAAGGATATCATATACACAGTCAAAGTTGGAGTCAGAGATGCCAGGTGAATGCAGTGTGAGTTGTTTGATCCATAACAGAATTGCTGCTGTTTGCAATTGAGAGAACAGGGAAAATCTGTCCACTTCATTTCTGTCTGGTTTTTATCAGAGGAAGAGCTGAAGCAAGTGGGAGGGAAGTCATGTTTCCTGTCTAAATTAAATGCTACATGTAGAAGATGGGTGGAAGTTCAATGAACTTACTTCTGGTGGGGGCTGTACATTTTCTGTAATTATTTTTTGATGTTATTATTGCACATTCAGTTTACCACCGAAAGCATTATTTGACCGTTTGTGTCTGTATGCATCTCTAGTTCAAGATCAGACCAGCAATGTGGCCTTCAGCTAAGATCTTCAGTTCTTACTGTCAGCACCTGAGAAATACACCTTTTCTTCTAAACAAATCCCTGCCCTGCCTTATCTCTGGTGCTTTTGTCTCTCCCAGGGGTTGCTGCTGTGGCAGGCTGCTCCCAAACTGGAGTTGACAACCTGCCAGTTTTGAGATTAGTGTTGATGAGTCCTTGGATATCATTAGCATATGTTAATTACTCATTAGTGTATGTACATAGCATGGTGAGTGTCTCTGAACCAACCCTATGTGCCCACAATATTTGCATATGACTTTCTGAAAATTCCTCTGTGGCCACAGTGGTCAAAGCAGTAGCTCTCATACCTTGAAGACGAAGACAGTGACATTGAAAGAAGACAGCAGTGCTTTAATCACCATCACAATAAAATCATAGTGTACTGAAAGTTTCAGAGGGTGTCAGACCATAAACACCTTAAGTGGCCAAAACTATTACTGATGGTGCATTTAAAGGGGGAGGGAAGGTGAGGAACACTTGAAATGCTTTATTTTGAAGTAGTTAAAATTCAAAAAACTCAACATAGAATGCTCAGTGTGTTCTCTTCATCGTTTCTTTGCACTTTGTGTGTCCCACTTTTGAAAAAAGAGAATGCAGCATTAATTTTCCATAAACTGGGAAAACAGATGTTTTGAATACACTTATAGTTAAGTGTGACTAATTCGCTTTTTTTTTCCTGGTTCTATGGTTCTAAACCTGACTCTATATTAGTTCCTTAATAATTTTTACCTCTATTGTCTTGATATTATTCATCCATCAAAAATGGTAATTGTGTTAGTTCGTTCCTGTTCAGCCCTCCAGAAATTTTCCTTTCTCTCCTTAAGTGGATATATTCTTATACTTTGATCAAAATGCAGGAAATACCTGTTTCCTATGCTTGCTGTCAAAATAAAAAGGAGCACAATGACACAAACACTATCTGCCTGCATCGTGGTAGATGCAGTGTGTTTCCAACAGCATTCAATACATAGATGAGAGGTTATTGAGGCATTGTAGGACAAATCCTCTTGTAGATCATTTCAAATGTGGTCCTATGTTAAATTCTTAATATTGTATTTCTTGGTATGTGCACATGCAAACCTGGTTTTTATTAATTCTTTCTAGCTTAACTTTTAGATTGAGCGTAATCAATTACTCCAAATATTGTTGGCACCTCTGCAATAGTGTCCAGTGTCATAACTTCTGAGCACCCCAAGTTCCTCAAAGATGAAGTAAAACGAACAATTATACCTATGCATATTAGTTCCTTGGCTATTACTATAGTAACATCTGTTACCTGGCAGATGCCTTCTTCTTATAAAACTCATTACTTCCTGAGAGAAGATTGAGTAACTTCAGAATTGTGTCACATTGTGTTCAGAATTAATTCAGACTCTACTGAGTATCATCTAAGAGGATTTCCATCTGCAACACCCTGGGCAAGGAGTAGTCCAAACATAATAGCGATTTTAGGGCTCCAAAAGGAAAAAAAAAAAAAGAAGAAAAAGATCCTGGGCCACTAAGTTTTATTGCTTCTGTTGTAGCAAGTAGTGATGTGCTGCCACAGGGCTCCTGTATTGTTACGCTATCATTTATTTTAATCAGTAATGGCCTTATTTGGCTTTTATATCTAACATTTTTGTATTTGTCAAAGTCAACAGTATTCATGTAGATTAATTTTGCTTCACCTGGGTTCTGCTGCTAAAGACAGTGAGAGGAACTGCGTAATATTGTTGTGGGATGTGTTTGTGTTCATTGGGGAATAATACCTCTTAACAGGGTGGCAGAAGTCTTGTAGCAAATGTCTGTATTTGAATATGATCCCAGCTTCCAGGACTTGGAACTTATATCCCTATCATTCAAAAGTAAGATGAAAAATAATAGTCAAACCATGATGAATGAAAAGGTTTAACCAAAAAAAATTAGCTGTTTGTAGTCTTTGCAATCTCTTTATTTTTCTCAGGCCAAATTTTTTCATTGGTCTGTTTGCTGTACAGCCAACCGTAACTGCTGCTTCTCTGCTAAAATGATAATAGTAATATATGAGTTCTTGGTTTGTCTTTCACAGAGCTTGTAAGAATAGATATTCATCCAAGACGCTGTTAAATAGTATTTCATCATTATCAACAAGACCTGAGCTTTACAAACTAACAGAACTAATTCTCTGACAACATTTTCATGTTTGTTCTATTACTTAAACTGTCAAAAATGCAAATGTCTTGTGTATTTAAGAACATGTCAACAATAGGTTTTATTATCCTCTCTTTGTTTTTGATAAATTGCCTTTTTGTGCAATATATGTGAATTTTTATTTAAAAAAAAATGTTAAAGACTCAAAAGTCTCCATAAAGTGGGTTGTTTTGCATATACATATGCATTAATTACCTACACTGATTTCTTAAATAGTATGAACTGAATACTGACACAAGAGGGTAATTTGCATGTACAACCTAGAATCCTTCTTACTTAGATGTGGTAAAGAACAAACAGCACAGTTTCTCTATCAAAATGTGTAGGTCATGTTTTATGAAACTATTTTATAAGCAGGAAGAGACAAAAAATGTAGTTATAGTCATAGCAAAGTATTTGGGATTCAACTTCTTAGGCTCCAGAATATCGCTTCTGTTATTGACTATAGTTTAGTTTCTAGGGTCTAGGAAATAGAAAACAGAGCTTCTGCACAGCATGTTTACCATTATGTATGGATACATTTCATAATTGCATGTCAATGTCCACATTCTACCTTTTATGCATTACTTCAATAAAGTCAGCTTTTCTGCTTTTTATACTGTAGCTAGCATTGAGAATGAGTTGCTATCTTTAACTCTTCAGCACTAGTTACATTTATTCTGATAAATCAAAGTAATTAATATAAATAAGAACATTTTAATGAGAATAGATGGGAAAGCTTGGTAGCAATCAAATAAAAGTGGTCTGAAACAAGTCCCAGACAGAACCCTCTTTCTTATCAAAACTGAACCTCAGGAAAAAAACTAAAATACAATTTTTTCCACTGTGTCTTATGATGGACAGGGATAAACCTGGTGGAAATTAATTACAGTGCTAGAGGACAATCATTGATAAAGTCCAGAGAAAGACACAGCCTGCTTTCTGCACTTCCATTAAGCAAAAAGTGAAAAACATCTGACATGCAGGAATGGGTTAGTGTCCCTGAAGTTTTAGCAGTGTGATATATGCCCCACTAGTCTAAATGTGTTATCACAGAGGGCAGTGCAGAGACAGTGATTGTAGAGGCAGCACAGGCAATGAGAAGAAAAAATATCCCAAGAGGCGTAATTACCACTAGAACTGTACAGAAATCTCTCCCATCTGACAAAACAAATAAAAACATTTTTTCATGAGAAAATTTTTGTTTATATTATATTATACCACTTAAATGGTCATTTGGTTTAGGCAGAAAAAGAAATTATCTTATCATGAAAAAACACTCTTCTCACAAGAAATCTCCCTTTTAGAGGGAAAATTTGTAGGGTAACACATGTCTGTTCAGAAAGACTAGCAGTGTAATCATCAGGCTAGCACATAAAATTTTTGTTACTGCAACTGCATATAATATCTTAAAAAGATGTGCAACTATCATTTGGAAAGTATCAAGTCCTCTAGGAAATATTGGAGAAGTTCTGCTGGATTCCTCTGAGTGACGAAATCCCAGCTACCTAGCAGCAAATCATCACTCATTTCCACTCCATCTCTGAGCATTTTACTTTTCAGTGTTGCCATAAATGGTCTTATTAGGAAAGCTGTTTTGATGGCATGAGGGATTCTTTCGTTCTTTTAGTTGAAAACGCTGAAGATGACTCAAGAAATATAAGATCTGACCTTGAACAAATCTTCAGGGCTCAGCTCAGTGATCAAGTTACTGAGCCATATCAGAGGTGTGGTAATACTCCATGTTCCCTATATTAACTCAGGCCAAATTCAAGGAGATTCCACATGAGAGAAAGCTAATTTAAGATTAAACACTGCTATCTATATCACATGAGCATGTGCCAGAACAGTGGAAAGTTACCCACCTCAGCTGATGTTCAACTATATGACGATAAATGTTATGGAGGAACGTCTATAGCCAGCAATTAGTAGATATCATGCATAATTACTTTTTCGTGTTGTATATTCTTGCCAGTAAATAACCATCATTAACGGGGGCAAGCAGGTGCCTCATATATCAGTTTATTTTCATTATTTACTTCTCAGATCATAAAATTGCCGGGTTACCCATTTGACACCGGATAAAACTCTGAAATACTGATGGCAAAGCATGGCAATCTCACTTGTTATTCACGTAGGGTATGAGTAACAGGCGACACACAGAAGATTGAGAGAGTCTGTGTCTGCTTGTTCTGGATGTTGCCCTTTATATTGTTGCTATGCTTTGTGTTGGCAATCTTAATTTCCCTTTCACCGATTTTTCATAGGATATTTTCCCCGCTTTCACCAACCTTGTCGCAGCTTTAGGTCTTTCTAACCACATCTGCGGCCAAAGTTCTGTACCTGAATTAATTACACTTTGTGAACATTTCCCATTGTGTCTTCTCCCTGCTTCACCCATAGACCTGGGTCCCATACATATCCTATTTCTGTAGTTACCTTTTTTCTTATTAATTCCCCCACCAACTGTATCCCTGTTTTGCCTGCTTTATTGTAAGTTAGGCTTCTTATCAACATTTTCTTATTTCTTCCTCTGTTTTTCTACCATTTCAACAGAGAAGTCAAATTACAATTTTATAAAAACTTACATAGTTCATTTTACAGTTGTTTTGATAACTATTCCTAGGTATAAAGAGAGCTTTTTATCTAAACATGCCCCAGCCACAAAAAGCTTATTTGCTTTCCTTGATTTTTTTCCATTTTCTCAGAAAAGAACAACTTTGGGAGGAAGCAAGCTAGCATGTGTTGAAGGCTGAAATGAGCAAAGAATTTGGACCCTCAGGGGAGCTTTGCATTCATTTTATAGTGAGGTCTACTGGTTAGCTAGCCTGTCTTTAGTGTTTGCTGTGTGTAACGTCCTTGCACACAAAGAACAAACAGGATTTCTGTCAAAATGGCTTAGCTCAAGTTGAGATAACAACAAGGAAAGAACAAAAGTTAGATATCCACAAGAGAGATAGTGTTTGTGTGTCTCCACTGATAATCTAATTAAATTGGAGGCAAAATTGCTAGTTTCCACCACTTTTTAGAAAATCAAAGCTGTAGCAACACAAGAAATAAGTGTCTCAGTTCCGAGTTAAATATTGAATACCAATCAGTTGTTTCCTGACTGACAGCCGCAGCTTCAAGGCTTTAAAGATAGGCTATCTTTTATTGACCACTGGCCTTGTGATGGTAACAGGTCTGGTCCCATATGTGGCATCTGACTGCCTTCTTCAGCATACAGGAAATAAGCACTAGCTAACTTCATTTCTGAGCCTGGAAGTACCTGTGTAAACAGCTTCACTGTTTAAAGGAAATAATTTTTCACACATCAGGTGTGGACTGTGAAACAGCAGTTACAACCAGTTTTGGTACTGGTAACTTTTAGGTCTCTTATTACTGGACAATACCTGTTTATGATCTGTTCTCATTTAAAAATTTAAAGTCCTTTTTTTAAAAAAAAAACTAGAAATGCTAAACTGGGTAGTAGTAATTTCTTATATATTAGTTATTAATAGCTGTAGTTATTCATAATAATTAGTTATTAATAGTAAAAAGTTTTTATGATATTTTTTCAGTGCCTATTTGAGGACTTTTACCTTTTATTAGTTATTTGTATGTAGTTTTATATACTTTTGAGCAATAAATTTACAAATTGGCCATTATTTCTTTAATGCTAAATTATTTGTGGGCAAAAAGAAATCATTCAAATCCTTTAAAAAATGGGTTTAGGTATATGAAGAACTAAAAATTTTTGTTACAGTTGTCATTTATCCTTTATTTTAAACCAGGGACTTATAGCAAATAATGTTCATCTTCATTTTCAGACAACCGTCATTTTTGTGCAAATGCATTTTACCCTTACCCGAAATAGTGAAAGGAAGCTGAAATGTCAAATTCTTGTCCTCTCCTGCAGTTGCTGCATGTTGCAGTGTTTATTAAACTTTTAAATATTTCAACCATGACATGAAAGCATGAACCTCTATTTGGGAAAAAGTACCATTTGTAAATGGTGGTCAAGTCAAGTCAACAAAGTTTCCTTTTTGAAGGGAATTCTGCAAGGTTAATGTATAGTATTGATTCTGCTCTGAAAAGACAAGTTACTGTAGTGAGCGGAGGCAGTGGGAAACCATTGTGTGAATTTGGGAAATGTTGCACAAAAATCTGGCAATACTGGTGGGAAAACCTCTTTGGCTTGAACAGAAGCCCTACCTTTGAGTACAAGCAAGAACTTTCACTGTTATTCTTAGAATCCAGTTTGTCCTGGGCCACGTACTTAGCTCTCACTTTCTCCCCGTTCCTTCCCCCGGCTCTTGAGGCAGATCTACTAACAATGATGGTTGTGAAAAGCTGTGGCAGTATTTTAAGAAGTAAACAAAATAACAGTGATTTTCAATACTGTTTAGCTACTGGTTTCGTTATCTGCCCATTTATATCATTCTGTAATAATACAGAAAAAAATGCACTTTCCTATTTCAGTCAAAGCACTTCATACATTTTAATGCATTGAATTTTTAAATATCCTAAAGCACAGGTTAATGACATCCCTGTTTTAAAGTTGAAAAACACAGAAATAAAGAAGCTAACATCAGCATTTTTCAAGTATCTGCAGAATGCTAAGCCTCTCATAAAAAAAAATGAAAATATACAAAATCAGTGAAATTTTTTGACAGCAAAGGTCATACTGAGTTGGTTGGGCTGCAGTGCACAACTGTGGCAGTATCGAGAGAAGAAGAGGCCCACATCTTTCTTCTGTCTTTTCTCTAAAGTGATTCTAGGAAATGTAAAAGTTATGAAGGTGTTACTAAGTTGACATAAAATTGTTATCAAGATTTTTTTTCAAGGGAAAAGGTCTAAACTCAAGATTTTCACCTGAGTAAAGCAGTAACATCTTGAGGAGCTGAACAGGAAAGCTTCACTACGGCAAAGGGACTGATCTCCTTGGGAGACAGATTACTAATAACAAGTTTAAGTGGAAGAAAGAAAGTTTTATTGTAACAGTCTTTGCCGTTACAGAACTCAGGTGTGCCATTCTTGAGGCATTCATTCTTGAGGCCTTCAAGTCCTGTTAAACTTCAAAGTGAGTTAGGGGTATTCAGCACTTTAAAAAATGGTGCTCATAATTCTCCTCCACCTCCAGTTTTGAGCAGGTGTGCACATATCATCCATTGTTAACCATGGAAGCCCACAATGTGGATGCTGGGAGGCTGTCATCAATGGCTTTCTGATGTTGGCACGACACAACCACCACAGTCACCCATTGTGGTTGGGAAGGAGGGCCTTGCAGTGCCATCCTGTGTGGTGGTTGAGGTGCTGAGGCGGTGCCACATCCCACACTGCTGCCTCCATCCGGGGCTCACGCAGGCAGTAGGGACCCTGAGCCCGTCAGCAGTGTTGGTGGCTAGGTTTTGCTCGGTCAAAACAAGCGGCTTAACTGCTGAAGCTTAATCATGCCCCGTTGCCTGCTTCCTTATTTTTATCCCTGCAGGATTTTTTATCCTCTGAAAATAACAAAAAGATCATATTTTTCTTCAGTTTCTGAAACCTCGTCATTTTTTCCAGCCTTTCCATTTCACGCTGTTTGAATTTTATTAAGATCTCTTTACACAAAAGCAGAGTACCAGCTATATGATGCCCTGAGGGATCTGAAAGGCTGTTGCCATAACGTTACAAAACTCTGGAGACATTTTATTTCTACCAGAAGCTCTTTGGAGAATTGTGGCTAAGGATATAAAATATCTTAAATGTTTACAGCAGGGATCTTGATCTCTGTTGGAATTTAATACAAAAGCTTTTCTTTTTTAATTGGCACACCACATTAATACTGATCAAATAATACCTGTCTACAAAGCGGATTGTATTTTCTTTACATCTTGAGATGGAGAAGACTATTTTTATTCCAGAATTATCAATAATATCCATGTGGATAATATTGTGAATCGTCTATTCGTCAACCATGACTTTCTTTTCAACACCTCAGTCGATCATTACTAAGTGTTTTCACCAGGTATTTCCCAGAAGCACCTGTTTTATCTGTTTCTGCCTCCAACACTTTCTGTTCTTCCCAAACACAGCCATGCATAAGTTCTTTATAGGAGGCTCACTAAAGCATGTCTCCTCCAGTGAATAGGCAAAGCTTTTGTAAGTGTTAACAAGGTTTTATTTTCACTGGTCAGCCTTGAAATCAAAAGCAACTGCTGAACTCTCTGTAGTCTCTTATATGGCACAATAGTCCTGTTCAGATGAGTTTTGAAATAAAATTATGTAGGAAGCTGTATTCTAATTTGACAAAAAGATGTCTCATGAAAAAAATTATTCCATTTTCAAAAAGCTGTAATATAATAGTGTGTGTGTGCATGCGTGTAATATAGCAGGAGACATATTTAAATGATTATTTAATTAAAACAGTATAGATATATATGTTCATTTGATGGGAAAATATTTTGTGAAATTTAATGTATGAATAATCATACAGAATCTGGGATGCAAGCTCTAAAGATATTGGTATTTAAATACCTGTTAGAATGTTAGACTATTCAGGACACATTTTTCTAAAATTTCTAAATTCTGTATGCCTCAGGTGTTCTGGGGCCATGCTGAAGGTGTTGGGATATTAAAAAAATTAGATGTCCTTAAAAATAATATAAACAACCAAAACATTAAAGGAATCTGGTATTTTAAGGCAAATCAAAATCTTTCTATTGCTGAAGGATAGTATGGATCAGTGACTCAAGTCAACAATATTCTATCACAGATAACTGAAAATCTTTACAGGAAGTATCAGACCAAATAAAAAAAAAATTAATTCTATTTCTAAAATTGCAAGTAGTCTATAAAAATACAGAAATCAGACACTGATAAGGGAACTACTAATATAAATATGTCAAATCGCACCACTCTTTAACACCAGATATATACTCAGCATAATTAATAATCTAACATTGTTGTCTACTCCCATTTTCTGTATTTCCCAGCCCCCTTTGTCATTGCATTTACCATGGACCACTCTTCTTCCTCAGAATAATGCCACATCAATACCACAGATAAAAGCAGTTGCTCTCTCAAAAGAAGAACACAAATTTTATTTCTGCTGTTTTTTTTCACAATCTAATCTTCTTATACTACAGAAATACTGTCCCTATTTTCAGATAGACTGAATAGCTTTTGTAATTGTCAAGGTAGTTTTAGAAGCTGCCTCACACAAAGGTACTAACAGAGACAGTTATAAATTAACCCTCTTAATGCTGTCCTTCAATACAGCTTCTTTGTAGTGATTAACCATAATAACGTTGTTAATTGGTCAATGTTCTCTTAAAATGTCAAATTTTCAAAATCATTGTGTGCTATATCCTTCTGGCATCAATTGATTAAGGGAATTAAATTTAGCTCCCACTTACCAGTGCAGACATTTGAAACAATGCCGGAAATAGCTGACTGTATTACCTGAAGTTTTTATTCTATGATAAAACTTCTTTTTCAGTACCCAGGTGATGATTAAAACTGAACTTAAGGGTTATTTTCACGAAGTTCTGCAAACCTCTTGGAATACGTCTCTCTTCAATGGTAAAAATAACTGCCAATGTTTGGAATTCCAGAGTTTAGCTACAAAAGTTGGCATTTTCTGCTGCAAGATGTGCACTTTTTATAATAGTTAGATACAAATTACACAGTACTCATTTTTATTTTCCTTTGATTCTGCTTAAATCTCACTGCAGGATGTGTGACACAGGAGAAGGGCTGTTCACCTTTCAGACACGAGAAGGAGAAATGATATATCAGAAAGTCCATTCTGCAACGCTGGCAATAGCAGAGCAACATGAAAGATTAATGATGGAGATGGAGCAGAAGGCACGGGTAGGTTTCTTTCACCAAAATCTTTAAACTAAAAAATTAGTAATGAACAAAAGAACTATGGAGTAATAGCAGCCCGTGGATTCAGCCGTAATGATGGTATTAGCTCTGTGGCTAAGACAAAGCAGACTTTCAGATTTATGTATTTTCATGGTCAGGGATTTTCAGCACGTGCTGTACAATGATGTGCTGTTGGTGTCTTTTTGGAATGGTGGGTACATTAAATGCTACGTCCATGGTTACCTTCTTGAAAATTGCGTCTCTGTTACTCAAAGATCAAGCCTTTATCTGAAGCCAGCTGTGAGTTGACTATTGACTAGTAAGTGTTAATTGTGCCTCACGGACTCACAGGTGGAAAAAAAAGTCCAGTATAAACACTCCTAGGTGACAGCAGACATGTTCTGTATTTCCTAACCCCAGAAAGAAATTACTTTCCCTACACTATAATAAGTAGCAATGCAATGTTGGTTCAAAAAGAGCTATTTTTTTTTTATTTCAAGTTCAGAATTTCCAGTTTGCACAAGTTATCTTTAAGTGACTCCTGAAAAGTCTGGAGTTTTTTAAGACAGAAAGAAAAAAGTGTTCCCTGTATGCTTAGAAGTAGAGATGGTATTAAATGATCATTCTGGAAGGCTAACTTTCAACTGTGGTTTGAAGCTACCTTTATAGCCATCAGAGAGGAAAGGTATGGGGAGGTGAGGGAACATGGTCTGCATACTTTTCTTCTCAGATTACTATGATTCTCCACGTATCTTTGTCCCTAGAAAGAGATTTCAGGGTAATTGCACCATTTCCAGTGACTCCATCTTCTTTCCTTTGCCCACCATGTACGTGCCCACAGTCACACAAACATGACTTACGTGATCCTCTGCCCCCACACTCCATCACTGTCAAAATATCTTGCTTACACTCCTGAGAAAGTCTCTTACAAACAGCAACTCAAGACCCCAGCGTTCAACTCCTCCTAATTACTCCCCAGATAAGTCCATCTTCCTGTATTTATTGAAAAAGAAACTTGAAAATTACTTTGATTTCTATGTCAAAAGTCTGCTATGTTGAACGCTCCCCTCAGACTCTGCATGCCTTTAAGTAAGAGCTAAGAGATGGGAAGCCATAAAAAGCTACTTTTTTGGTGGTTTATGAAGAAAAGTAGATGAGTTTTTCAATAAAACTAGACAAAGTAGGAGCATTTCCACAATAGT
This sequence comes from Pluvialis apricaria, assembly GCA_017639485.1. Lineage (NCBI taxonomy): Eukaryota > Metazoa > Chordata > Aves > Charadriiformes > Charadriidae > Pluvialis > Pluvialis apricaria. Next base: position 108,179,727 of record CM030008.1, on the reverse strand, counting down.
TGAGATGCACAAACTTTCAGCAGAAAATGCAGGAAGAGGAGAGTTCACAATCAAGTTTAAAATAAGGTTAGGGGCACAGGAGCAATTGCTGGAAAGTTCAAGACAATTTAGATGATAGAGTAAACAGAAAAGCATCTGAAATAGTATAAGTGCTGGCAAAAAGCAGCTGCATTCTGCTGGGCGGAAAGTGATTGCAGAATAGTCCAAACCCAGGAAAAAAACATTGTTATAAATATGTTTGCTTTTAAAGTGTCTACACCAGTAAGAGAAATAAGAGCATTTTCATTCTGCTGTAATATGTGCTTAGACCAGGGTCATACAGGATTTTCCGTTCGTGGAACCACCATTTTCAAGTCTTCCACCTATCGATTAGCAGCTTTGCTGTTTAGCAAAGCCGTTTCCGTCCTGCCATCAGATGACTTCCTTGAAACCTCATTTATGAAGGCTGTGGCCAGATGGGATGTAATATCCAGCTCTGAGAGCAGGTTGAGATGTAGCAATGACTCATCAGCCCCGCAGTGCATAATGTACTTGGCTCCTGGATGAGGTTGCGCTATGGGCTGCGGAGGGAGATTGGTAGAGGCTGCTGTGGGCTGCGTAGCAGCTATGGGCTGCGTAAAAGAGGCTGAAAAATCTGCTGATTTTATACTTCGACTAGTAAGCTCATGTAGTTTTGGTTTTGGAAGCTTGGCTGCTCCTGACTGAGGGGGTGCTGAACTTTTAAGGGGTCATCTGTGTCATCTGCAGCTTTTGAGTTGTATTCATATTAGAAACAAAATCTGAAGATGTTAAATAGACTATGCATGTGTTATTTTCCCTTTATCCAGTATAATTGCTTCTCCGATATCTAAATCCAACAGTTTCACCAAATGCCTATGTATATTTTTTCCTTAAGATCTGAAATTGAAATACAAGCAACACTATATTTTTTAAATCAGGAATAAATGTCTTTTAGGTCTTCCCAAAGCTTGACCTTTGATCCTTTGTATCTATAGTGCTATACTTGGGGTTTTTTGCTCTTTCCTGACCCTTTCTGTAATGAATGGCTCATGCTGAGTATTATAGAATGAAATTATTTTTCTTTTTTTAAAAGTGAAAATGAAAGAAATTTTTAAAAGTAAAAGAAGCTTAGTGGTAATCCATTATTATACAAATCAGAAAAAGAGAAGAAACGTAACGATAATTCCATCCTTACTTCTTCCTTCCAATCTTTAGAAGTTATATATTAGAAAGGATTCTTGAATATTTGTGTGCTCTGTCCTAAATTTTAACATATTTTAAGTAATTAGTACTGTGAAGTTTCATTCAACTTTTTCCAGATTATGATAGGTTGCAATCTAATATTATAAAAAGTGAATACAGTTTATAACGGAAATCAAAGTGCATTTTTTACTAAAGCAACCTTGATGAAATATATATATATTACAGTTAGTTCTCATAATGAATACACAAAGTTCATTGCCTTACTAATAAAAAAAGCAAAAGGACACAAAACAGAAAAAAACAGAGACAAATTCTGGCAGAAAAAAGGTAAAATTAGTTACTACTGCCAGGGACTTGTCAGATAAAGGTATTGCAGGCAACCACAGGCCACATTTACTCCATTTATGGAGGTCTCTGCACACAAAAATGCTGCTTCAGAATACTAAGCAATAAATTCATTTTTATTCTAAGAAATGGCTCAAGCCACATAACATGCTAGATAACTGTTAAATAGAGAGAGACATGAGAAGGAAACTGATTCTTCCCACTAGCTTCGAAAGGGCATGGACTGGAAGCGAAATTGTTCTGTGGAAGCCAGTACAGTACCAAGTCTGCCTCATTGTCGTCACAAGCAGGAGAAGCCCACTCAGTTTAATTAGGCAACCACGTGCACACTTTCATCTTCTGCCATTTCCCTTTCAAATTATAACACTGGAAGAAGGACCTGAAATACGGGGTCAGTAATCCCTGGCATAGGTTATTGGTTTTACTGGGATCAAAACAGACTGTGTTTTATTCAAATGTTACCACAAAGTGGACGATGACCTAATATAGCTCAGGTGGTCTTCTTGACTGAGTTTGAAAAATTAAATTGGTAGAGTGATAGTGTTTTATACTCACTTTGTTTGGGACAATAGCAAATTTGGGCCAATGCTAGTACTTAAATTGCAATTCTTTTCAGGGAAAATGTTGTCTGTATATTCAGTTTTTTCAGCTTTCATTTTTTTAACAGATCATTGTAATACAGATGATAATTTTGGTTTGCAGGTGTTTTGGAGGGAGGCGGTGGCATTGGAGTGGTTTTTCAGTGGTTTTACAGTATCAATATACCGAATTAATTAAACAGAACAATGACTGGCTTTCTATTTACAAGATTTTTTGTGCTGTTTTGTTGTCTGTATGAGAGTGTCAGCAGCTCTGGTTTTATCACCTGAATAATCTGCATTCTTACATACCTCTTCTCATGCCCCTTCCCTCTCCTCTCCCTTGTTTTTTTTTTAATGTAGCATTTAGAAATCTGGTTGGATTGGCAGTCCTGGAATTGGGGGGCGGGGGGGGGGAAGTGTTAGCCTCAGGAATAGCATGTATCCTCACTAACTCTAATCTAATATTGAGCATAGAAGATGCACGTGTGAGTGTCTCACAGACAGCTCTTCCATCCCTCGCTGTCCCCAGGCTGGGCTGCAAGCTCCTACCACTTCCCTTCTGTTAGCTCAGGTGCACATCTGACTCAGGAAGTCGATTCAGTTTGCTAATTTGGCAAAAAAATATCTAGCTACGCAGAATAGGATTCTGCAGGGTTACTGAGCTGAATTAGTTTACAGAGGCAGCAGTAAAACGTCAGTTCTCAGCTGTCCTGTCCTGAGGAGGGAAGGAAAAATAATAATTCTCCCTCTGTACATGCTGAGTGTTCTCCTCCTTGCAGTCCGTAGATGATGTTGGTTTTGATGATCTGTTTTTAAAGAATCTCAGTTAAGGTAATTTTCACACACCAGCATATGAACACAGTTGTTCTCAGCAGCACTTGTCTATCTAACCTCTACACCAGGGTGACAACATATTTATTGGCACATGGCATTGGAATTGGATCTCTTGCCACTCAGCCTCCACTGAAAACTCTCCTCACGTAACTTCTGCACCCACTGTTCTTCAAGTATGCAAAATGAAGGGTTAAGAGCTGTAGATCTGTCATGTTATGACTACACATATGAGGTAGGCATGCTAAGGAAACAGTCGTACCTTTGTAACCTTATAAATTACTTCTTTCAAGAGCTGCCAGTAAAAATGTATTATGTAATCTCAAAAGAATAACAAATTACAATGTGTAAAACAGTAATTCTAAATAAGATAGCACTAAAGTTGATGTTAACCAGCTGAAGCTAATCAAACATCAGCAAGACTAAAGTATAAATGCATGAAGAAATGATAATGGCACAAGTTTCATAACTTATTATCATAGGAAATTTTCTAAGACACTTGTTTTGCTTTAGACAACAGAGCTGTAAAAATAATGTCATTTTAGATTGTGATCATTTTAACATTTACCAGAAGATAAATGCCTTTATGAAACACTGCATCTGTATATTTCTCTTCCATTCTCATTATTTACAAGTCTTGTCTCTAATATTCAACATAATATAAGTGAATGACTCATCATGATAGATTTCCGTCATTTAAAAAAGATATCAATGAGTTTATGTATTTTTTTTTTTTTAAATCTTGTTAGGAGGGAAATAATGAATGTGCCAAAGAAGACAAATATCAGGCAATAGAACTGGGCTTAACGAGAGGTTGGAGAGGAGAGTAGCTAAGAAATAAGCCTGCAAGTCACTTAATCTTTCTCTTTCTTATCTGGAACAGAATGAGGAGGGTAACAGTATTTCATAGGACTGGTCTGAGGATAAATATAAATTACAGTGTTATCAGGCATAGTATTAATGAAAATGTAAATGGAATGAAGATTGTCAATGTAAGTTGTCTTAGAATTAAAAAAAAACCTGAGGCTGGAGAAATTAACAGCTTTAGTTTCATAGTGAACTTTTAATTTAGCTTTGCTCTGTAAACAAGTCAGTAGTACGTATTTCTTCATGTATTTTTAACCTGATCACAACCTAAACACAAAGTCATCGTTACATTACAGGATCGAACATCATCAACAAACACATCAAACATTCTAAATTTTCGTTTTAAAATGATGGCTTCAATTTGAAGTATCCTACCTTTGCCAATACATCCTCAGGGCTTTGTCTGGTTTATGGTTGTTATTTATGTGTTTGTGCAATGGTTTACCTATCACCTATTATTTTCAAATTGTGCAGTATCGGAAAAGCAGAGAGACACTAGTGGCTGCTGCCGACTCAATAATTATATGAAATGTTTAGTTAAAATATACGTCCTTTGGGCTCCATTTCAGCACTGCAATTTACTTAATATGAAAAAGCTCTTTTATGTTGTAATTCTGCCTAAGTGCATTTGTGTCAAGTCAATACCTGGAGGAGAAAATGGAGAAGAAATTCCAGAGTTCATCCATAGATGATCCCATGTCATGACACATTGGTCTCTTAGTACATTTTCTTCTGTTTCCAAATTATGTATAAGCTCAAGTACTGAGGTTCTGAATAGATATGATTATTCGTGAACTCATGCGCTTTATGTAAGCTAAAGTGTAGCCTCAGGTCAGTTATTCATGCAAATACTTAGCTCAATATTGTTCTGTATTTCTCATCTACTGTATGATGTTGCTGTACAATGTTTGTTTAGAAACTTTATAACCCTGTAAAAAGCTGGCTGCTTTATTGCAACACACAGTTGGTGAATTGTTTACTTGGTTCGCACAAGTGTTGTGAAACTTATTTCGATTCCTGGTTCTAGAGGTCTTTGAAAGTTACAGGTTAAAGATGAAAAAGCCTTGCAGCACTTTTGGCAGGAGAGGAGTTCTAGAGCAGTAAAGCTCACCCTTCTTTACAGTGGGAACCGACAATAGAAAATTGGTAGTGTTTGTCTGCAGCACCTGTCTATCCACTGGCAAGGCACAACCAGCTGTAAATATCACCAAGATTAACAACAAAACTAAGAATGCTGACTTCTTCCCCCCCAGTCCCAGGTCAGAATCTGTGTACTTTTAGGTTTGAGTTTTGTAAACCCTGTTCCCATAAGTATCAGTAATTTCCCATAGGGTTCTTGGTTCATTAAGCACGCAATGACATTTTTCCTGACTCTGATTTTTCTGTGAGATTTTTTTTTTAAGAATTTTGCCAGGCTTTTTGTTAGTCCTCGGGGCTTAGAAAACTGTATGTACTTGGGTGAAGTGAATCCTGGAGCTGTGTCACAAGTCTATTCCCAGCTTTCACCACTTCAGAAGAAAGGAGGGGGGTTGTGAAAATTCAGACTTGGGTTCAGCAGCAGTTAGCGATTCCTCAAACTGGAGCTGTTCTATTTCTTAATCTTATTTGAAAGAAAATATCTTCTTGAATGTAGACCTATTTCACTGGCATTTTTCCAGGGGCTATTACTCATATCCAATAATAGACATTCAAATACTGCAGCAGCATTCAAAAACTGTGCAGCAGGTGCCATTCACTTCCTAAAAGAATGCACTTCATCCCACCATAAAATGTGAATTTCCACAGCCATTAGAGTCCCCTACCTGTTCCTTTCTTAGCAAGTCAACACCTTTTTTCTCCCTCTCTTCCTCTGTCAGCTGCAGGAGTCTGCTGTCTCCTATACAGCACCTTGCAGGCAGTGAGAGGATGAGGTGTAAAGCCCGGCTTCTGCAGGGGATGCTGCAGGTGGTTGTTGTTAGTGAATATTTGCTGTGTGTTTGAATGAAACGGCAGTATAGGGAAAGTCTTTGCTATGGTAAGGAAGGGTCAGTGCAGCTGCTCATATGCAGTGATAGAGTCGGGGAGGGGTGGGCACAGAACTATTCATCATGTCAGAAACACTGCAGACAACAGAAAGGTTTGTGGAGTGTGTAGGTAAGTGGCGTGGGTAGGTGTGAGAGCAGAGCTGGCGAGTCCTTGCATAAGAGTGTATTTTGGTAGTTGGTGATATAATTTAAATGCTGGTTTGCCATTTGGAAACTAAAGCTTGCACTGGAGTTTTGAATGTTTTCAAAGCGGTAGTAGTCATGAGGGCTCTCATTCAGAGCATGATGGGAAAAATTCAATTCTTCCCTTGCCTGACACAGTTTTGTAATCTCTCTTACCTCTAGCCATTGGGCTGGATGATCTTGAATGCAAAAAGATGCTCTAAATCTCTCCTAGAGACTGAAACTCATGTACCTCACCACATGGATGTGCATCCTAACCTAGAAATTACTTTCTTTCTTCAAAATTTCTGGAATGTTTTGTATAATGTTACAGTGTTGTTCTAGCTTTCTGTCTATTGTGCTACTAAGACTCAGACTGAAATCTGCCTTCCTCCTAATATGAAGTAGGAGCTGAACCAAAACTTGTAATAAAAGTTTCACAAAGGTGTCTCATAGCTGAGACATTACAATTTCTTTCCTGCTTCATTCTATGAATCCATCCTAAAGCTGCATACGTGAATCCTATGAAGACTTTTTCCCCTGTTCTGTTCAGCTAATTTATATGCTTGCATGAAAGTATGCTGTATTGTAAACATTTTGATTTAAGCAGCTTAGGGTCTGGTTAGTTTGTTTGACCACAACAGGGCAAGGACATTTGCATAGACAAGTAACTGAAGATGCAAACCCTCCTGAGAATTATGCATGTAGGTGCTTTAAAAGTCCGTGTAGCCAGCTAACTACATTTCTAGGAAATTTTTAAAGAGCCAGGTACATATTTCTTATAAGTCAAGTATCATTTATTTCAACTTTACAAATTTGCATTTGAATATAAGTGGATTTGAAGGTTGGTGACACAAGCACATTTGTAATATTTTTTCTTATACTTTGCAAAACATTGCATGTTTACAGAGCTATCAAAGCAGTTGGAGAAGCACTGTGAAGTTGAAAATCATATTTGTTTCCAGAAAATGCAGAAAGTGAAAAGCCAAAGAACTTTCCCTGAACAAAATTGATGATTTGATTAGCAGTCTTATTTGCTAAAAGCCGTGGGTGTTATGAGTGATAAATTAGGAATTGTTGCTGTAATTATGCGATAGTTGTTGCATGCCTGACTGAATCCTGTTGGGCTATTCCTAGCCTTCCCCTTAACTAAATTCTGAGAAACATTTAGTATGGTAGGGAAGTTTTCTTTGATGTTGTGTACATTTAAAACAACTTGCTTGTATAGCTGTACTGGTAGGTTTATGTCATCAAACTCTCTTAACAGAGGAGCAGGTTATGTTGACTTAAGTCAACAAATATAGAAAATAATTCTCAAGCTAATTCTCCAGTCAGCTTAATTTATTATTAATCTCATATCTGCTATTTTGAGAAAACTGTTTCTTGTAAACTAAAGTAGCCTATAACACTCCTATTATTATTAGCAAAAATAATAGCTGATGAAGCCACCCGATGCTCTCAGGAGACAGGTATTATTATAATAATTATACTAATGAGCAAAATGAGGCACAGAAAGATTAAGGCCAAATTCAGCTGCGTATGAATTGCCCAAGGTCATAGAGTAATCAGCAGTATGCTGGGAATAGCACAGCAACAAAACAACAACAAAACAAATCCTGAATCATAGTCAATTACTTATTCACAGAAGAATTAACTTCTGAAAAAGTTACTTTTCACGTGGTTTTCATCAGTCTTTTGAACTATAGTGTCATTCTGTGTCTCCTGTCAAGCAAGATCTTCCTCTGTTTCAGTAACAGGAGCTCTTTATATCACTCGAGGGAATAGTTAAGGCTTTGTCTCTGATTAATAAGAAACTTCTTTATCAATGATTTACAGAGGGGCACAGTGCTTTTCAGAGAATACGAGAATTATAAAAAGTAATAATCTGAGAAGACATCAAAAATTCTCATAATAGTTCTAAAGTTACTCTGTAAATCCCTCCTGTGCTTTTTATGCTTTGGCTCATTAGGTACCTGTTGGTACGACAAAAATTAGGTGAAGTTCACCCCTTGTCTTCATTTTGCTTTTTTTCTCTGCTTCAATTCCTGTTCATAAAGATGACAGATTTTTCAACATGAAAATTATTCATAATAATCTCTCTGATTATTCTTAGACTGAAGACAACAGATATTTTTTATCTAAAATAGCCGTGACTGAAATACAGGCCCTTTTCCTAGTACAAGCTGTCTTTGGATATGTATTAATCAAAGCCTGTCCAGATAGGGATTGTTTATGTTCCTTCTTTCTCTCAGCCTTGGGTCATCGTTCTTACGTTACTGATGTCCCATGTGATGCCAGCCATGCTAACAGGTTTTTTTTTCAGCTGTGCAGGAATCTGATTCAGGAAATATGTAAGACCGTAGTACAGACAGTACAGACCCTGTACTTCTGATTTGACATTATTTCAGTTACTACAGTAGCTATATTGTATAAAGATGTGCAGCTACTACAGTAAGCAAAATAATGTCATAATGTCAGATTAACACACTGGCACAGCACATCTCGTTAGTGCTCAGATTTTCAAACCCATTGACTATAGGGTCAGAAAAATCGGCATTGGAAGGGACTGCTGGTGGTCAGCTCACCTTATCTTCTGTTCAAAGCAGGGATAGCATCAAACTAGATCAAGTTACCCAGGATCTTATCCAGTCACGTTTTGAATATCCCCCAAGGATGTAGATTATGGGTATCCATTCCAGCACTTAGCAGCTCTCATTGTGAAGAATTTTTCCTTAAGTCTGTCTTGAATTTGCCTTGCCACAGCCTGTGTCTGTTGCCTCTTGTCCTTTCACTGTGCATCTCTGATAACAGTCTTCTCTACAACATACCTTCAAGCAGAGAGAGAGAATCTGGATGTAGATTTCTCTTAGCTGCCTTCTTCTTATGCTGAATAAACGTTAGACTCTTAATCCAGCATCACTGATCATATTCTTCTTCTTAGAGGTTCTCTGCCAGGCTCTCTCCAGTTTGACATTTCTCTTGTGCCAGGGCCCAAACCTGAAGAGACTGTGAATACAGCTGAACTTCCAGATGTGGTTTCACAAATGCCAAATACTGGGGAAATGTGACTTCTCCCAACCTGCTGGCCATGCTTTTGCTAATGTGGTCCAGAATGTGGTTAACCTCCATCACTGAACATGCACGCTGATCATTCACGTTATCACCAGGATCACTAGGTCCTTTTGGCAGAGCTTTTAACTAGTAAGTCAGTCCCCAGGCTGTACTCGTGCAGAGTTGCCCTGACCCAGTTGCAGCATTAACATCTGTCATTGCTGAACTTCAAGAGATTCCTGTCAGCCCTTTCCTCTCCTTTGCTGAGGTCTCTCTGAATGGAAGCCCTCCCATCTGGGTGTTTGACTGCTCACCCCAAGTTTGATGTCACCCCAAATTTGCCGGAGGTGGATTCTGTACCATGCCCATGTTGATGATAAAGATGTTAAAAAGTATTGGAGCACTGACCCGTCTGAACCACAGGAATAGGTTTTTCAAAAATCTTTCAGTTCTGCAATATTCGGCAGGAAGGGCTTAATGAAGATTTTCCATGCTATGGTAGAAGCATACCTCGCTCTGTTACTTACGACTGTCTCAGGGTAAAAGCTGCTCATCACGTTTTCAGTCTGTCAGAGTCCATTTCCATAAAAGTAGCTGCCAGCCAAGTTTCATATGGATTCATATGGCTGGGTGTTGAATGCTTATCTCTACAGTGTCTGTGATTCAACATCCATTGACAAAGCAGCATAGGTTCTTGTTTATTAAATGAAAGAACTTGTGGTCACTTCATTATTCTTAATCGTTTCCTTGTAGGACACAGTGGTAGAAATTGCAATTACTACTGGCTGAGAGATTTGGTAAAATCATTTGTAAAACGATAGCATTTCTGTTATGTTTCCCACATATTGTTCAGTGATCACCTTTACATACATTTTGTATTACATGAAGAAAAAAAGTGATGGGATTTCCATGGCAACAGGTATAATTCTATTTCTTTTGTTTCATGAAGCTGGAACTTATCAGCACAGCAGCAAAGGATTGTTCTGTTAAATGGCAACCATGGATTTCAAAAGGCTTATAGGGCATGTGGTCATGCAGCTACAACCTCTACTACACCAAACAACTTCTGCCAGGGGAAAAAAACACCTGAGTTATTGTCTGAAAATGAAATTAAATGGAGAAAGGTTGCCACTTGTAAGATTTATTAGGCTGAGGCAAGTATATTGAAAGATACAGCAACTTGCCAACACTTCACTGTTTCCCCCTTTCCAAATTGGGTTCCTGGTTTGCAGCTATTTTTGCTACATTAGCAAACTAGCATCAGTAAGGAAGCAAAAATTTCACTAGCTTATTTTATATGCAGAAATTTGGACTGTGATTTGGAGAGTCTTGTCTCTCATTTTAAGTTGTTTCTGGACTCCCAAAAAATATTTCCAAGGCTACATTATGTATATTTATTTAGAAGCATGTGCATTGCTTTTGAATGATCGCTTATTGCAATTTTAAAACTGAGCAATGTCAAGAATTCTCTGTATAACTATCTATATACATGATCATGATGTGATCCTCACATGTGGGCACACATAGTGGAAAAGAATAGCCCTTTATTTTTATAGACCAGCTTCTCAGTTGATTTTAAATCTGAAAAAAAAACCACTAAAGGCAATGGAGCTACTAAAGTAAATATTAAATGAAATATAAATAAATTTCCTTAATTTAATATCTGTTTGTGTGTCCTTATGCACAGGCATATTTTTTAGCCCCTCCTACAAAAATAAGGTATATCTCAAAGCTAAAACTTAATAATTTGCATTCACGAACATTCATGTGCATTGCACATGTATAACTAGCCCCGATATGTATGACTCAAGATGCATTTGTAATGTTTAAAAGTAGCTAGTTAAAAGGAAGGAAATGTGTTCTTTTGGAATGTATTGAAGAGTCATCTAAGATGGCTTTACTGCATGATAGCAATTTTTTATGTGTTCTAGGTTTGCTATTTTTTTCTTTTTAATTGAAATGTCTTTGTATGACATAAAACTAACTTCTGAAAATGTTAGAAAGTAGAGGTCAGCAAGACTGTGTGTTACTGAATACTGGAGCCATGCACTGATAAGCTTAATAAGGAATATTCATGAAAGGTTATTGATGATTATTGTTTCAGCAAGTAGTCAGAAAATTGTCTTCCTGTCATTTTATTAAAGTTCATTTGTACCAGCAATTTCTATGTACTCAAATGAAGCAGCTAAAAGAAATGTGATTTCCACAAATATGTGTAATTGGAAACTACTGATCTGGTTTAGACCATAGAAGAAAAACCTCATAAGAAAGCTTGTGAGGTCCAAGGTGTTTGCTGCATCAGAAAGAATGAAACTTATATAACTGTGCAGTGATGAACAATCTTAATACAGCTTCAGCAGTTTTTTGCCAAAATACATATGTAAGCCTTAGAATTCCAATTTTTCAGCCCCAAACTTATTCAGGTAAGGATCACCCAACTGGGGACATTCTGAGTTCATCCTTATTTCACATTTCTTGCCACATGCTAGAAAGAGTTTTTGAAGTCTGTTCTCCACTAAGGGTCATTTTTTCATGCCATGACTTTCACCATGGTTTCAAAACTGGCCAAAGCAACTTCTATGAGGTCAGAAAGGCTGTCCTTCCAGTACTCTCAAGTAAAATACTGAGGACTTCAAGTGTCCCAAATACCTCTTTAAGATGTCATATCTTTTGGCAAGCAATACCATGAAAAAACTCACATACTTTGAAATCTCCTCCAAAGCATATCAGGTTGAGGTCAGACACGAGCAGCTTTGTCAGAGAGGAGGATACCCAGCAGAGCAAGGAGAGTAAAAAGCAAACAGTGGAAGGAGAACAAGGCTTTGCAAGTCAGAGCTGATGGCAAGCCTCACTATTTTTAACTTTGGCTTGACATACGTCATGAGAGAGAACCTTCTGGAATACCATAAATCTCAGGTTGCATTCCTCAGAAAACACTTACTCCTGGTGAAGCGTACTAGCCTCTGGAAACAGTCTCTTTCTTTTACCTCTCTAACTGATGCATTTCAGTGCATTCTTTCCCACCCCGACTTACTTATGCCTACATTGTTCAGAAGATAGATGATGTACTCCCTTTTCATTAAAACCTTCTCTGTAATTTTGGAGATGCTAATCACAGAATCACAAGCTGGTTGAGGATGGAAGAGACCTCTGGAAGTCATCTTGTCCAGCCCCCTGGCTCAAGCAGGGCCATCCAGAGATGGTTGCCCAGGGCCATGTACAAATGGCTTTTGAATATCTCCAAGGTGGGAGACTCCACAACCTCCCTGGACAGCCTGTGCTAATGGTCAGTCACCCTCACAGTGAAAAAGTGTTTCCTCATGTTCAGAGGGAACCTCCTGTGTTTCAGGTTGTGCCCATCACCTCTGGTCCTGTCGCTGGGCACCACTGGAAAGAGCCTGGCTCGGTCTTCTTTGCATCCTCCCTTTGGGTATTTATAAACATTGATAGGATCCCCCTGAAGCCTTCTCTTCTGCAGGCTAAAGAGTCTCAGGTGTCTCAGCATTTCCTCACAGGAACAATGCTCCAGCCCTTTTGTCATCTTAGTGGTGCTTTGCTGGACTCTTTCTGGCATGTCCATGTCTCTCTTGCACTGGGGAGCCCAGAACTTGACCTTTTTGTGAATCCATGCTGACTAATCCTGATGACCTTATCATTCGTGTCCTTGGAAATGATTTTGAGGATTAGCTGCTCCATCACCTTCCCAGGGACTGAGGTGAGGCTGACCAGCCTGTAGTTCCCTGTGTCCTCTTTGTTGCCCTTCTTGAAGATCACAGAATCATAGAATGGTTTAGGTTGGAAGGGACCTTGAAGATCATCAAGTTCCAACCCCCCTGCCATAGCCAGAGACACCTCCCACTAGACCAGGTTGCCCAAGGCCACATCCAGCCTGGCCTTGAACACCTCGAGGGGCAGGACTTCAACAACCTCTCTGGGCAACCTGTTCCAGTGCCTCACCACCCTTAAAGTGAAAAACTTGTTCCTAATGTTTAATCTAAACCTGCCCTCTTCCAGCTTAAAGCCGTTCCCCCTCGTCCTATCACTACGTGCCCTAGTAAAAAGTCCTTCCCCAGCTCTCCTGTAGGCCCCCTTTAGGTACTGGAAGGCTGCAATAAGATCTCCCCGGAGCCTTCTCTTCTCCAGGCTGAACAGCCCCAACGCTTTCAGCCTCTCCTCGTAGGAGAGGTGCTCCAACCCTCGGATCATCCTCGTGGCTTTCCTCTGGATGCGCTCCAGCAGGTCCATGTCCTTCTTATGTTGGGGACTCCACAGCTGGATGCAGTACTCCAGGTGGGGTCTCACGAGAGCAGAATAGAGGGGCAGAATCACCTCCCTTGAACTGCTGGCCACACTTCTTTTGATGCAGCCCAGGATACGGGTGGCCTTCTGGGCTGTGATCACACATTGCTGCCTCATGTCAAGCTTCTCGTCAATCAGCACCCTCAGGTCCTTCTCCACAGGGCTGCTCTCCAGCCATTCTCCACCGAGCCTGTATTTGTGCTTGGGATTGCCCCGACCCAGATGTAGGACCTTGCACTTGGCCTTGTTGAACTGCATGAGGTTGGCTTGGGCCCACCTCTCCAGCCTGTCCAGGTCCCTCTGGATGGCATCCCTCCCCTCCAGCGTGTCTGCTTCGCCAAACAGCTTTGGTATCATCAGCAAACTTGCTGAGGGTGCACTCTACCCCACTGTCCATGTCGCTGACAAAGATGTTGAATAGTACAGGTCCCAGTACCAGCCCCTGAGGAACGCCACTCATCACTGCTCTCCACTCGGACACCGAGCCGTTGATCGCAACCCTTTGAGTGTGACCATCCAGCCAGTTCTTTATCCACTGAGTGGTCCATTTATCGAATCCATGTCTCTTCAATTTAGAGACCAGGATATCGTGTGGGACAGTGTCAAATGCTTTGCACAAGTCCAGGTAGATGACATCAGTAGATCTTCCCTTGTCCACCACTGCTGTAACCCCTTCGTAGAAGGCCACCAAATTTGTCAGGCATGACTTGCCCTTGGTGAAGCCATGTTGGCTCTCACCAGTCACCTCCTTGTTTTCTATGTGCCTCAGCAGAGTTTCCAGGAGGATCTGCTCCATGATCTTGCCAGGCACAGAGGTGAGACTGACTGGCCTGTAGTTCCCCAGGTCTTCCTTATTTCCCTTTTTGAAAATAGAGGTTATGTTTCCCCTTTTCCAGTCAGCAGGAACCTCGCCAGACCGCCATGACTTCTCAAATATGATGGCTAGTGGCTTAGCGACTTGATCTGCCAGTTCCCTCAGGACCCGCAGATGTATCTCATCAGGTCCCATGGACTTGTGCACCTTCAGGTTCCTCAGGTGGTCTCTCACTTGATCTTCCTCTACAGTGGGCGGTGCTCCATTTTCCCAATCCTCTCCTTTGCAATCTGCGTCTTGGGCAGTGCGGCTGCTGTCCTTGTCTGTGAAGACTGAGGCAAAAAAGTCATTGAGTACCTCAGCTCTGTCGCTGTCCCGGCTAACCAGTTCGTGTGTTTCCTTCCAGAGAGGGCCTACGTTATCCCTAGTCTTTCTTTTCTCACTGACATACCTATAGAAGGATTTTTTGTTTGTCTTAATGTCCCTGGCTAGATATAGTTCTAACTGGTCTTTAGCTTGTCTAACACGCTCTCTGGCTGCTCGAATGATTCCTCTGTAATCCTCCCAGGCTACCCACCCCTGTCTCCACTCCCTATAGGCCTCCTTTTTTCTTTTGGTCACTTTTGGTCCATATAAATATGTATTTGGTCCATATAGATAGCAGTGTCATTGGCTTTCCTCCTGTCCTTGGGTACCTCTCCCAATCACAATGTTGTTTTGGCAAACTAAGTAACATATCCTGTACTCTACTGATTACTATGAACTCCTTAATTCAGTGAAGACCAAAACTCCTCCTAGTCCTCCCATCATTGACTTGTATTTTATATCACCTTCTAACAAACACTCATAATGATGCGTATAATTCACTGCTTGTTTTTGAAATGAGACAAAGCTGTAAATGAACATTTCAGTGATGAAGTGCTTGAGATGAATGACCCCTAGAACATATCTTTGAAGGTTAAGCTAATACCCTAGAGTTTAAGTTGATCTACATCAGTGCGTTCTATGCCACCCGCCTTCACTTTAAGCATTCATGAGTCAACATGATGAACTTTTCTAGGACTGTGATTCATTTCCATTTTTGACTTGAATAAAATTTTTAGAGATGTGGTGTTATTTTGGATTTTGCTTTTTGGTTTTAGGTGATTTTTTTTTTTCTCTGATCCTCCCCATTTTCCATCTGCAAATAGCCATACCTTTAAACAAGTACTGAGCACCTTCAAAAATCCTAAATTTTTACTTTTAAAACCTGAAGACTTTGCCCTAGGTAATGCTGTTTAGAGAAATTATTTTGTAGGTCCACCCAGTCATATCCCCAAATGCTGTATATTTTCAGGCCAGCAAATGTCTGTCTGCAAAACGTTTTCTTTCGTGTTGTCCAGCACCTCTGTTTAATTAAAGCTCCCATTTCATGGTAACAGAGAGGACAATCAATATCTGCAAATAATGTCTGTCCAAAACTGGATTCTCTATCATATATGTATGTATTTATTGAAGAAATTAGCTCAGTCTGCTAGCAATCTCTCCTATGTGTTAGAGAATCCAACCATTTAGTTGTTGTGTTGTTTGTTTCCACTAAGACCTACTGTGTAGTCAAGGTTGAAATAGTCTCGACTCTGTTCATATCAGCATCATCTCCCATGTTATTAGCAAACGGTTTTATGCAATGAAAAATTGATAAAGTATTTCATATATTGCCTATGTATAATACAATGGCTCAAACCTTGTAAAGATGTAAGAATCTAACCTTCTGCCCTCACAGTGATTAGTAGAGTATCCATAGACAGGAAACTTCTTTCATGAAAGAAACAAACCCACAATTTTTTGACAGAATATGGCTGAAGATGCACACCTTACATTCAACAAATATAATCCCAATGTGCTGTAAAATCCAGCTACTTTTCTCCAACATTAATCCATTCTGTCAGACAACAAAGTGATCTATTATGAGCTTCTTTTAGAGGGAAAAAAAAAAAAAGGAAAAAAACCCAACACAATTTGCCAGAAAAGTAGCAAAATGTCCCAATTCTCTCTCTTTATAGTGTGGCCAAGAAGATTAGAAAAAAAAATATCAGTCCCATTGAATCTCCCTTCGGAACGCTTTTCTTTCACCATTGCTTTATTATTCATACATAATGTTATTCCACCGCCAAAGACAAATCATCATCCACCTTGGCACTGCAAAGCAGTGTTATTATTTTGAGATTTTTTCCTCCATAATTGATTAAGAAACTCTCTAAGAGGTCATAACAAGGTTAGAATAGCTACTGAAAACCTAAATGCTGGAAATATAAAGTTTGAAATCGCTGAAATGACTTTCACAGCTAGCTTTTCTATAAGTCTTTTCAGAAAACTTAGGAGGTCATATATTAGTGGTGTTTTTGCCAGTATTATATATTCTGTCAGGAATAGCAAGCTGAATAAAAATATAAAAATAAACATAAAGCAGTGCATAGCAAATAAATAGTATGCTGGTACTTATAAGTGTTTATATTAATAGTAGGCACCTTTAAGTAATGAACACAGTCCAAATAACACATGACCATTTTCTAAGCAAGCTAAATGATCGCGAACAAAGTATTATAGGGAAATTATAACCAGAGAGTACTTATTAATAACACATCACCAAAGGGAAGAATATTTTCATTGGATTTTCATAGGAATATATCCTGCAACCGGTTTTATTACTTTCATAGAAGTTCTGGGTCATGTCACAATGTAATTATTAGACTTCCAGGTCTGCCAGTTATAAGACAATATGGAAGAGGGTCAATGAAGAGAGAGAATTCAAAATGACAAGTTAGAAAAATCGTTTGGAACAGCAGAATAAAATTCAACAGAAACATGGGCAAAACATGGTGCTTAAGAAGGAATAACGTGCTTCCCAGTACTGGATGGGAACTGTTTTTTTGGAACAGGTCTATGTGTCATAGTACACAGGTTGAACATGTAAAAACAGTATCTGCTTTTGCAAAAAAGGCAAACATGACACTTTTTTTCTTGGTCATTAGTAAAAACTCATTTAAAAAGAAAAGCAAACAACTTTTCCCTCCTGCTTGTTCTCTAACTCAGCTGGTAACTGAGCTGGTACCTCAACTGATGCTACCTTCTAGATTGTGTGATTCTTAAACTAATTCACTGTGGATACCAGTGAAATGAGTCTGTACTATTCCACTGTCAGCTAACGGACATTTGAGAAGTGAAATATATTTTTTGATCCCTCTTCCTGTTCAAGGCATAACACACAAAGCAAGCTTCTTTACAGTTATAAAGAAAAAAAAAAACAAAACTAAATAGTGATATTTAATTTGTATTTCCAGACTACAATTCTCATTAGTCTTCTGTGACCTAGTTCTCTTGCTGTTTGTTTAAAGGCTCTAATGAGAATGTGAAATGAGCTGGGTTTTTTTATCCATAATAAACTAACCTATTTCCAGAGCATATCTGTAAAAAACAAACTGTCTATATTGCAGACTAAAAATGGAATGAACTGTACATTGTTCATTTCTTCTCCCCAAGCCAAATGTATTTTCTGTCACCTTCAGTGTTTTGAATTTTTTAATGCAAAAAGAAAATGAGAGAATAATATGCTAAACAGATCAAAGCTCAGAATCCTAATACATTTAACAGGCTCCATTCTTGGAATGGTATTCATTATTGATATCAGAATAACAAATCTATTTAAGTCAATGGAGATAGTCTATGGGAATGAAAAGAAAATTTACCCCTTAAGCCTTCTCTCATGAAAGAATAACAAAAAATATGGGGAACTTCTTACAGTGACACATTAATAGATTTTCTTATTTCTATTTTCTTCTATAGGAAGAAATTTTTCACTTTAAGGGTAGTAAGGCACTGGAACAGGTTGCCCAGAGAGGTTGTTGAAGCTCCGTCCCTGGAGGTGTTCAAGGCCAGGCTGGACGTGGCCTTGGGCAACGTGGTCTAGTGAGAGGTGTCCTTGCCTATGGCAGGGGGGTTGGAACTCGATGATCTTCAAGGTCCCTTCCAACCTAAACCATTCTATGATTCTATGATTCTATTTTAATCGAATAGTCCTTTAAGAATTATAAAGTTATTGCTGGCAATGAAAAGGCTTCATATGACTTAATATTTTGGATATTTTGGATTTGGGCATTGGATTTGGATACAAGAAAGAAGTGTAATGTTCACCATGTGAAACGTATCTTATTAAAGAAAGATTCTGGAGAAAACTGGGGCAAACCTAACAGATAACCAAAACACTTCAGTGATGGATTTTTTTTATATTCTCACCAAAAAAAATTGCTGAGTTGATGTTTTCATTCATGTATTTCTACCTTTTTTTTTCACCCAAGTTTTAATTGTGTCATTTTCTACCTCTAAAACTGGGCAAAAAAGTCTGGATTATGTTTTTCATTT
Organism: Pluvialis apricaria; assembly: GCA_017639485.1. Lineage (NCBI taxonomy): Eukaryota > Metazoa > Chordata > Aves > Charadriiformes > Charadriidae > Pluvialis > Pluvialis apricaria. Next base: position 108,161,152 of record CM030008.1, on the reverse strand, counting down.
CCTGAAGTCTCATCAGATTTGAGAAATATTTGTAGCAAAATCATTCTAAATGGATGTTTTATTTCATGCCACATTACTATATTATATATGTTTAATTTGTTATACTGCCTTTACTTTCCTCTATATTTCTACAGTTAGATACCAAAGATTAAGGTCACTCCACAAATGCAAGATTGCACAAAACCCTCAGTGAAGTCATAGAATGCTTTGAGTTGGAAGGGACTTTTAAAGGTCATCTAGCCCAACCCCTCTGCAATGAGCAGGGACATCTTCAACTAGATCAGGTTGCTCAGAGCCCCGTCCAACCCAACCTTGAATCTTACTAGGGATGGGGCATCTACAGCCTCTCTGGGAAACCTGTTGCAGTGTTTCACCACGCTCATCGTAAAAAGATTTCTTCCTTATATCTAGTCTAAATCTACCGCCTTTTAGTTTAAAACCATTACCCTTTGTCCTATTGCAGTAGGACCTACTAAAAAGTCTGTCCCCACCTTTTTTATAAGCCCCCTTTAAGTTTTGAAAAGCCGCAGTAAGATCTTCACAGAGCCTTCTCTTCTCCAGTCTGAAAACCCCGACTCTCTCAGCCTGGCCTCACAGGAGAGGTGCTCCAGCCCTCTGATCATATTTGTGACTCTCCTCTGGACCTGCTCCAACAGGTCCATGTCTTTCCTGTGCTGAGGGCTCCAGAGCTGGACGCAGTACTCCGAGTGGGGTCTCACCAGAGCAGAGTAGCAGAATTACCTCAAATTCATTCCTAGATCAAAGTGTTTATTTGTTCTTTGTGTCTGTGCTACCTCGGCCATTACGGGCCCTTTCTGTACAGTTGCTGCTAATGCACCTGAGCCTGTTTTGCCAGCTCCTGAGGAAAATGTGCCAGTATTGGAAGCAACAGCTGAACATTCGCCTCTTACATAAGAAGCGATCCATGCTCAGAGATGTTAATTTAATTTTGTAAGTAAGTGGTAAGTAAGCTTAAGGAGCTAGGTGAAACAATTTTTAAAGATATTTCTTGAATTGTTATATTTAAGTTAAAATAAGGGCAGAAATAAATCTGTGCAGGAAACTGCTGGTCTACATGTTTTGACAAAAGAAGAAAATTAAAAGGTTATTTTCTTGATTTTCCACGGCAAAATGTTCTCTGTTTGTGTTAGCTGATTCAGAAAAGGGTAGAGGACAAGTCAAGTTTTTTTTCTGAGGCATAGTAAGAAGGTGAAAGGGAAGAGCATCTAGGATAAAGTCTCTGAACTTACCCAGAGTGAAGGATTCCACTGGCCTGGAACACCAGAAGTCTCAAACCTGTGTGACTAATTATTTAACAAGTAAACAGTTCTGGTTCGTCTTCCCCAATTTACAAATCCTTTGTTTGTTTTGTTTTTCTTTTTTAACATTGTTGACTACTAGAAGTTCATTTACAGTTGGGGAAAAGGGATTATGAAACAGTAGATCTCTGTACATTAAATTCTCATTTAACCTGTAATAATTTATATAGCAAAAAAACAATTTAATAGTATAAGAATAATTGATTATATAGTGGTTTATATGCCTGCTTTCTTCACCTTGGTTTCAAGTATTTTATCTGAAACACCCACAGTCTAGCACAAAAGATGGTCTCTAGAGAAAGTAGGTTTCTGTCAGTAGATTATCCAATTTTCTTGGAACACGGAAATATTTTTACAAATAGCAGTTTGTAGGAGTAAGCATTCTATCATTGTCAATTACATTTGACCAATAATGTGGTTTTTATATTGATAAAAAAGATTAAAAACAACAGTGTAGCTGATAGTGATCTAACAATTAGTAGTAACTTCATGGACAAATTAATGTGCTCTTAAATTATCATCCTTTATATGATACACAAGGTGATAAGGTCTTCAAATACATATGCTTATGTTTATATTTTAAAATCTCAAATTGACAATGTATTCTTAAATATTTTTTTCCAAGGATGATATTTTAATACAATAGAAATTGCATTTTCTTTCTACGGAGTCCCCAAAGAAACGTAGCTGTTCTGGTCCTATTGTAGTTAGCATATGGCGATATGTTTTGCCCAAAAGGTGTTATCGGAAGTTGTGCTTTAATTAGAGAATCTGAGGAAACAAAGTACTGTGAATGCTCACAATGTGATCTTCTGCACTAGAGCAATTCTTACCTTAATCTATCATGCGAACAGATTTTTTGATTCTTTCAAAGCTTTAATGTGTGCGTCTAGAGTTCTTCTGCATCAGTGTTGGTCAGATCAGGCAGGAACTAATCACCTCTGATCAGGAATAATGATATAACTTTAACCACTTCAATTCAGTCCATGGATTTAGCTTTGAGATAATGAACCATAGGCAAAGTGGTTCTCTTTATTGATTTTTTTTTTTCCAGAATGCATATTAATAAAAAGGTTTGCCTATTGCCTCAAGACCATAATTTACCTTTTGGGTGAATAAATTATGAAGAAAACATCTGTGTATTGAAGCTACATGATTTTCTATATTTTTCTGACTCGAGAAAGTTACCCTTATTACCCTTGCTATACTACGACGGTAAAATAGCTTGGAAGGTTTGTTATTGCCTTCATGTCTGCAATAAAGGAAATACTCTGTATCAATAAACTTTAAATTCTCAAGTCTTCCTAAAAATGAAATTCATGTGATAAGGCTTTTCAACTTTTTTTAATGGAGGAAGTGTTTCTGCAAGCTCTTTATTTTGTATCAAATAGCTTCCAGTGATGATCTGCACCACCAACAAATGAAATGTAATGTTTGGCTATAAATGAGCAGAAAAGACATTAGCTGTAGACAGGGAGCAATTTTGATGACAATTCTCAAGAAAACAACAACAGAAGTAATTACAGTAGATTGATCTGAAGCAAAATATCTGCCATACGTCAGTGTGTGTTAATACTCAAAAATGAAATAATTATGGATCTCTGGGTGGATACTGTCTCTAAAAGAGGGTGGGGGTTATTACAGAATAACATGAGTATGTACAGATAATTTTTTTTTCATTTGGCATTATGATTCTGAATGCAGAATCCCTAGGAGTTAATAATTAGTCTGCAGTAAATTATCCAGACTTTGAATACCTTGTGCTCTGTATCTGGACTCTCTGAAAAGGTAGGTTTCTAGGCTCACCGTTTCAGAGTGAGCCTCATCATCCTGGTTCCACTCCTGAAAGTTACGGGTTTTCCACTCTAAATCTGCAGACATAGTTGATCCTTCAGTGTTAATCCTTCCAGACATCCCCTGAAGAAATTACATGCCCCACAGCATCATCGTGATTTGTTAGATCACGCAAATTATCGCTCGCATTTTATATTCTGTAAAGCCAGAGATTGGAAGCCAGTAACTAGTGGTGTTCCTCAGGGGTCAGTACTGGGCCCAGTCCTGTTCAGTATATTCATCAATGACCTGGATGAAGGGATAGAGTGTTCCATCAGCAAATTTGCTGATGACACAAAACTGGGAGGGGTGACTGACACGCTGGAAGGCTGTGCTGCCATACAGCGTGACCTGGACAGGCTGGAGAGTTGGGCAGAAAAAAAACCTGATGAGGTTCAATAAAGGCAAGTGTAGGGTACTGCACCTGGGGAGGAATAACCCCATGCATTAGTACAGGTTGGGGGCTGACCTCCTGGAGAGCAGCTCTGTGGAAAGGGACCTGGGAGTCCTGGTAGACAACAGGATGACCACGAGTCAGCAATGTGCCCTGGTGGCCAAGAAGGCCAATGGTGTCCTGGGGTGTATCAAGAAGAGTGTGGCCAGCAGGTCGAGGGAGGTCATCCTCCCCCTCTACTCTGCCCTGGTGAGGCTGCATCTGGAGTATTGTGTCCAGTTCTGGGCTCCCCGGTTCAAGAAGGACAGGGAACTGCTGGAAAGGGTCCAGCAAAGAGCTACTAAGATGATTAGGGGACTGGAGCATCTTTCTTATGAGGAAAGGCTGAGGGACTTGGGTCTTTTTAGTCTAGAAAAAAGAAGACTCAGGGGGGATCTTATCAATGCTTATAAATACTTAAAGGGAGGGTGCCAGGTAGATGGGAACAGTCTTTTTTCAGTGGTGCCCAGTGATAGGACAAGAGGTAATGGGCACAAACTGGAACACAGGAAGTTCCATCTTAACATGAGGAGGAACTTCTTTACTTTGAGGGCGGGAGAGCACTGGCACAGGCTGCCCAGAGAGGTTGTGGAGTCTCCCACACTGGAGACATTCAAAACCTGCCTGGATGCCGTCCTGTGCAACGTGCTGTAGGTGTCCCTGCTGTGGCAGGGGGGTTGGGCTTAGATGATCTCCAGAGGTCCCTTCCAACCCTGACAATACTGTGATACAAAAATTTTGCCGATACACTCTCTTTTCTTCTAAGCAGACAAAGCATAAGTTATACAGGTATGTCCAAAGAGATTGTCAGGTTGTACAGTCCTCCATCATTCTTTTTTTTTTGTAGCCTAGTCTTGTCTTTCATTCACATCTATAGTGCATTGGAGAAAGAGCTCTCTTTAGTAAAGTTTACATCCCTCCTGTCAGGTTTCTGTGCCGTAGCTTTTGTGCACATGGACACTTATCATATAATAGGCAGTTTCGGTTGCATGAAGTCCTCCGGACTGGGAAAATATGCTCTTGAGACTGTAAGCTGCTACTGGTGATGAGATGCCGCCACTTGAATGGAGGATTAGGGGATTAATGACTCTTCATTGCTACTTCTCAACTGGTTGTCTCAGATTCTCTCTTAGCATCTTTCTGGGTATTCAGTCCAATATGCAGGTTAAATGACCAAAAAGAAATGTGATTGTAGAGGGGTTTAAGATTTCAGCCATATGTTAATACTTCATTACCTTAAAGTTAAAGAAGAAAATAACAAAATCCTGGCAGCAACAAAAATAGCTGTAGATAAATTGGGACATATTCCTGTGGCCTAATATTAACCTGTGCTAATGAACCTTTGTACTCGAATATACTTTTGCAGATTTTTCCTGAGCATTCACAGTACTGATACTTACAACACTGTTTCAGTGATAGTATAAAACATGCGATGATTCAGAAAATACTATCGTCATAACAACATTGGTGCACTTTACAGTTTTGAGATTATCTCTTAAGTATGATGATATGTGATCTTCCATTTCTGTTTGCTTTGGGTTTTAGCTCCAGACCAGTCTGTCTGAACCAATGACATTATCCAAGTCGATCTCACTTCCTCGTAGTGCATATTGGCATCATATCACCCGGCAGAACAGCGTTGGAGAAATCTACAGTTTACAAGGCAAGTTCCTTATAAGTAAATGACCATTAGCTTCTTTCCATTTGACCAGAATTCATGCAAATTGCTTTCTATTTGCACTAGTTGTTTTCTCTCCATTTCATTTTATCAATTGTCAGGAACCTCAGCAGGATTCCTAAATTTACATAAAACAGGTTTCTTTTAGTCATTTTGTAAATTAATAGTGAAAATTATTCCCAAAATCACCACATAAAGCTGGATAGACAATTTGGCTCAATGTAGCTTCTCAGTAGCTAATGAATGTGAGGTTGGTTTAGTATTTTCTTCCAATAAGACTGTGTATGTATTTGGGCAACCTCAGGGTGCCCAATTAAATCTACATAAAGTGGCTGTATAAGTTGCAAGATTAAAACAGAATAATTCTAGGAATAAGAGCTGTTCTTGGTGAATTTGCTTGGCAAATTGTACATATGAACAGTTGATTGGGCTAAAAGGCCTTCTGTATATACATATCATTATGTTTTGTCTCCGGTTCTCTTTCATATGTTTAGATTCTAAGCTATTTGCTTATGACTTTAAATGCTATAATTAACATAACTTGGTGATGATGATGATTCACTGCTTTTAAGCTGAAATTGATTTGTATCTTTTAGGAAACTGAAATTATTTTTAGATTTTAAATGTAGACCTTTTTTTATAGTATTGTTTTCACTTTTAAAAAATAACCTATCATAAACGTATTCCTTTGTATTACTTGGAAAGGGCTTAAGGATTTTGTTTCACTTCTCTCTTAACAATCTGTTTGCGTAAGCAATTTACATTTAGATAGGAGGTTAGAAACTGCCCACAAACAAGAGTGCTCAATGCAAGAAAGCATATTACCTGTTTTCACGAAAATAAGTGAAATGCAGTGTATAGATGAAAGACATGAAGTGTTTTATTCTGTAAATTATCACACAAATTAAAATCAGCAGGTGAGCTGTGAATTCAGTGGGTGACTCATTAAAGGGTACAGCATTTGTTTCCCATCATCCCCCATCCAACAAAGTCAAAGCAAATTTCTAATCATGGTTATAGTCTTACAGTTAAATAACAGTAATGGAAAAAAGAAAATAACCTTCCAGAAGTTGTTTGTTAATAAAGTTGTGCTTGTAGATCACCTTTAAAATATTTATCATATCACCGATATTTTTTCATGAACACAATGAGAAGGCAAAAAAAATGTTTATTTGTAGAGATGTTAGAGTACCTCTTCTTATGCTTTTGATGGGTCTTTCCTTTGGCAAAAAGATAGTAAATGTGTTATGATATACATTAAGGGAGATAAATGTATAGAGTATTGTTCATTCTCTGCTATCTTTTGTCTCTTATAAATGGCCTTTGCAATAAAGAAAAACAAAACTTGATATATCATCAAGTAATAGTTTAATATCTATACTAGTTGGCTTTGCAGGAGGAAACATGTTGGAAGTGTATTATTAAAAAAGCAATAATTTTACTCTTTAGAAGTATGCAGATTTTATTCACACTTCCACAGAAACATGGGGCTAATAAATATTCCAGAACTTAAGATTGTCATTTCTCTTACATGTGCCATGATGACTGAAACTTGAGAAAGTGTGGTTGATTTCAGGAGAGACTAGTTCAGTTTTACTAGTGGGCTAAGACATGCATCCAGAGGACAATTTTGTCTCCCTCTCGTTGCAAAACTTTTACATGCAATAATATTGTTCATTATCTGTAATGAAGTTCTCTTTGAACCTTCTGCTGCAATGGCTAATTAAATGCAATGTACTTGTACAGGAGCTGAAGGGAGCACAAAATACACCTTTTCCTCCTAATACCTGTTCATACTGATAGTCTTTGCACAGCAGAGACCTACCCGTTGTCAAAGCATCAGCCCACAGATGCTTCATAGATGTGGGTGGAAGGTGGGTAGCGAGGAAGCAGATTGCGAGCATCACTTCAGCTCTCACCTTAGTACAGCAACCAGCTGAGAAGAGCTGTTGCAGAGGGAAAAATCACTTGCTGCCGCTGTGAGCTCCTCTGAACTTGAAAAGGTATATTACGCCTTAAGAGAGGAGACGTTTTCTTTAGAGAATAATCCATCAAACTCAGTTCTGCACTTCATGTGTATTTATGGCAAAGCTTTTTACATTCAAGAAATGGATTTGAAAATTCCACACACTCCTCTGAATAAAAAAAACATATAGCAAACTCTAACAAAAATATATCAAACTCTAAAATGAAATAACTAGAGTGGTGTCTACCTATATTCAGATTACTATCAATATCAGAAAAGTAACAGCCGAACTCACAGTTAAGTACAGTGTAAAAGGGTTTCCATAGTGGCAATTATTTCAAACTTGCACTCTGAAGTGACTAGAATTTAATTAATAACAGCTGGTGATGTATAAGGAGAAATGAATATGTGCTCATACTACCTTGGATAAATTGGTTCTTCGGGAGCTATTTAGCAGTCGAATTTAACTTAATTAGTAGTGTGAGTTGATCTGATAATGAGTATGCTGTAGAGTAAGAAGGTGGGGGGGGTTGTGGGTTTTGGTTGGTTTTTTTAAGACTACATTTCAGATGAGAAAAGGCAATTCAATAAATGGGCATTGGGTTTACCATCCTCCATCTGCCCATGAAAACACTTATATGTAAAGACCTGAAAAGATTAAAACACAGAATAATAGTGCTAAAGGAACACAGGTTGCACAAAATATCATAAAATGAGGTGGGCTGGTTTCTCTCTTCATGCAGCTTTTCTTCCATTTGTGTCCTCCTTGCGCTCTTTCAGTTCTTGATTGCACTGCTAAGATAAAAGTAGTAATTTAGTTGTCTAATTAATCTTGTCAATAGAAGCAACTTGGTGGTTGGCTCTTACCAGTGGCAGAACATCACAACCAGTATTCACTTCAAATTTTACAGTATAGTGCTGCAGGTCTGACAGAGTTTCCATCCATGATCTGCCGCCAGTGTGGAGGTTGTGGCATGGGGCCTCATTAGCTGACACAGTGGTGCACTTTCAGCGCTGTGCGTTGCCTCTCCTCTCTGTCTGACATGACATCAGGCGTGTGGCAAGCCCCACCACTGCACAATTATAAGAAAAGGGGAATTGCTGCCACACACAAAATTCTTACAGCCATCATGTTAAATTCCAGTCTAATCTTCTGTGTTGGAATGGTTTCACTTAAAAACCCGATTGATACCCACGGCTTTACAAATCACAATGCCTCTTTCTAAAGTGTGCATATTAATAATCCAGATCTTGCCTTTAATTATATTTCAGAAATTAAATAGTGTCCTTACAGGTTTTTATCATAAAATACTTTAAGTAACAGAGAAAAAAGATTACTTACACACGATTTTTGTGCATAGGTAAGACGAATTGTACATTTTCATGAATAATAGACAGCTTTATGAAGAATTAGAGCCCAACAGAAGATAAACTTTCATGGATATTTTATGTTCTCCTAGACATAAGGATTTACAAAAATACAAAAACTACAAGCTGAGAGAAACTTTGTGAACTGAAGTCATAGTTAAGGAGAACAATACAAGTACAAAAGCCCTGCAAGCATGAAGAAAACCCCCTGCATGTATCTTCATAACTCATTGTTTATTGTTATTACCTGGCATATGATTTAGCACTGTTTCACTAGATATTAAAAACTGAGAAACAAAGCACATATCTTTTTATACATCAAAAGGTAATAGGTACCGTTAATGCATGATATATTTTAAAATTTTGCATTTGGGGGTTTAAATCTGTTTAGGATGAAAAAAGGATTGCAGATTGAATTCTCAGCTAGCTGAAACTTAGTGTTGTAGTTCCTGCTGTAGAGAATTTAGATAGTAAAAATTTTAAACACATTTGGTTTGGATATTATTAAAAAATAAGGCTGAGTAAAATTTTGGTATGGAAACCTGCATTAGCTTTTTGTATTGCAGTTACTGAAATCCCTGAGGAAATTATGTTCAGAAAATCTAATTACAGTCTGGCCTTTCTCCAAGAAATTCAAAATTAAGAATCACTTTCAATCACCCCTGTTGTGTTTGAGTCTGGTTTGTAGTCCTTATTTGGACTTTGGTTTTGCCATCTATACTCAAAGTGGTGAACACCTAGGCACGTAAGCAATCCTATACATTTCTGTGAGAGTACTCATGTGAAGGAATGTATATTTGTATAAGAATTACACAAGTAACATCTTACATGTTTTCCTCTTAAAAAGAACAGTAATGTTTTTTCCACAGTAAATCGCTAATCACAATTTGCTTATGATAAATGCTTATTTGCTCTTTCACAAATGCTCACCACATTTTGTTGTAAACCCATAGCAAAGTAATTAAATTACACTGAAAAATACTGAGATGCCTGCAAAGAGCTAGAGTTTCACATTTTTAAATTTAGTGAGGAACTTCGAGAAATAAAACTATAGTCTTCAATGAGAAGGGACTTAAGCTGGAAGCATCACTTAAGCTTGTTAGTAAATGTCAAAATCAAAACCACACAGAAATAAAAACTGGCCTCGATGAAGTCTGTAGGAATTTTGCCATTGATACAATTGTCTTTTGTATTTCACACTAAAGATGCAAGAAAAATAAATCTGCTTTCGCAAATCAAAACAGAGGGAAACTCTGGCTCCTCTTTGGCCTCGGTAAGCAAGCCTGTATTGCCCCTTGTCTTTTGGCCTTGTTAGGTGAGAGCTCACCTTTCTCTTGTTTTTGAATATATTTTAAGTAGAATAATATGTAGTGTTAACCCACTCAGCTAAAAGGTTTTGTAGGTAAAAGGGAGACAAAGTCATACACAAATGATTTCTCCCAGCTACATAAGTTTCCAGCTTTTTCAAAGTAGAAGCTCTGATATGTCATTAAAAGTAATCAGAGAATATTCAAGTTGCTAAATATTTAGAAGGGTTTGAATCATCCTGTTCAACCCTCCCTAGGCTAACCCTGCAGGAATTTTCTATGTGGGCTTCTGCAGTTTTCTGCAAATTAAAGTATGTAAAATGAATTGGAGGACATTCGTCATTTTGGCATTTCCATTGTTTGTTCATATGCCCTGCAATAGAGTTCAGAATCCATTTCCCCATCTAATCTTGATGCCAGAATAATGTGAATGACATAAAATGTTCGAATATATCTGTTATATAAAGCTGATCACTCAGTAATGTTTCACTAAGTGTCTACCAGCAGCTAAAGCTGAAATGCTTTATAGCCTGCCACCTTCCCATTTCCTTTGCTGAATCTCATCAGGACTTTCACATTAGTAAATGAAGCCTATAAAATTTGAAGTGTGAATAAAGGACACCTGAAACAAGACACTTACTGAGTAGAAACTACGTAAGAGCTACATTATTTAAAATGACTGTAGTATGTATCTTCTGAAGCCTTATGCAGTAGATTTGTTCCTTTTCTTTTGAGCTTTGAAATTCTGTACAAAATAATGCATCACTAGACTGATTTTAAAATGGCATATTGGAAATGGGAAGGGTCTTAGAAACTAGTAAAGAAGAACCTCATTTTGTTCAACAGTGATTGCGTTAGTGTTGCAGCTTAGGGAAAAAAAAGAAGATATATGGCCTTTGGAAAGAAGGGCAGGCCACTCAGGAGGACTACAAAGAGGTAGTGAGGCTATGTAGGGAAAAAATTAGGAAGGCCAAAGCCCAGCTAGAACTAAACCTGGCTTCTGTTGTCAAGGACAACAAAAAAAGTTTCTATAAATATATTGGCAATAAAAAGAGGACTAAGGATAATCTCTGTCCTCTAGTAGACCAGGCTGGTAACGTATTGACCAAGGACGAGGATAAGGCTGAGGTACTTAATGCCGTCTTTGCCTCAGTCTTCAGCAGTAGGACCAGTTGTTCCTTGAGTTCCCTAACCCCTGAGCTAGAATACAGGGATGGGGAGCAGAATGAAGCCCCTGTAATCCAAAGGGAAATGGTGAGGGACCTGCTTCAGCACCTGGAGGTGCACAAATCTATGGGGCCAGATGGGATCCATCCAAGGGTACTGAAGGAGCTGGCGGAAGTGCTCACCAGGCCACTCTGCATCATTTATGAACAGTCCTGGATAACCGGGGAGGTCCCAGCTGACTGGAGGTTGGCAAATGTGACACCCATCCATAAGAAGAGCCGGAAGGAGGATCCGGGGAACTACAGGCCAGTCAGTCTGACATCGGTGCCTGGGAAGGTCATGGAACAGATCATCCTCAGTGCCATCACACAGCACATGCAGGAGAACAAGGTGATCAGGCCCAGTCAGCATGGGTTTGTGAAAGGCAGGTCATGCCTGTCAAACCTGATCTCCTTCTATGATGAGGTGACCCGCTTAGTGGATGAAGGAAAAGCTGTGGATGTTGTCTACCTGGACTTTTGCAAGGCTTTTGACACCGTTTCCCATAGCATTCTACTGGAGAAACTGGCTGCTCGTGGCCTGGACAGGTGTACCCTTCGCTGGGTAAAAAACTGGTTGGATGGCCGTACCCAGAGAGTGGTGATAAATGGAGTTAAATCCAGTTGGTGTCCAGTGACAAGTGGTGTCCCCCAGGGATCGGTGCTGGGACCGGTTCTCTTTAATATCTTTATTAATGATTTGGATGAGGGGATTGAGCGCACCCTCAGTAAGTTCGCAGATGACACTAAACTGGGGGGGCGTGTTGATCTGCTTGAGGGTAGATTGGCTCTGCAGAGAGATCTGGACAGGCTGGACAGATGGGCTGAGGCCAATGGTATGAGGTTCAACAAGGCCAAGTGTCGGGTCCTGCACTTGGGTCACAACAACCCCATGCAGTGCTACAGACTGGGGGCGGAGTGGCTCGAAAGCTGCCTGGCAGAGAAGGATCTGGGGGTGTTGGTGGACAGCCGGCTGAGTATGAGCCAGCAGTGTGCCCAGGCAGCCAAGAAGGCCAACACCATCCTGGCCTGCATCAGGAATAGTGTAGTGAGTCGGAGTAGGGAAGTAATCATCCCCCTGTACTCGGCACTGGTGAGGCCTCACCTCGAGTACTGTGTTCAGTTTTGGGCCCCTCACTACAAGAAGGACATTGAGGTGCTGGAGCGTGTCCAGAGAAGGGCTACCAGGCTGGTGAGGGGTCTGGAGGACAAGCCTTATGAGGAACGACTGAGGGAGCTGGGGTTGTTTAGCCTGGGGAGGAGGAGGCTGAGGGGTGACCTTATCACCCTCTACAACTACCTGAAGGGAGGTTTTAGAGAGATGGGGGCTGACCTCTTCTCCCACGTGGCAAGTGATAGGACAAGAGGAAACGGGTTCAAGTTATGTCAGGGCAGGTTTAGATTGGATATTAGGAAGCATTTTTTCACTCAAAGGGTTATTAAACATTGGAATGGGCTGCCCAGAGAGGTGGTGGATTCACCATCCCTGGAGGTGTTCAAGAAAAGGGTAGATGAGGTGCTTAGGGACATGGTTTAGAAGTGGGTGTTTTTAAATCAGGGTAGGTTAACGGTTGGACTTGATGATCTTAATGGTCCCTTCCAACCTCACTTATTCTATGATTCTATGATTCTATGATTGTTACAGCTAATTGAGAGCATTACTGACAAGCTCTAAAGAGTATCTTGACATATTCCCTTTCATTCTGATAAATGGTTGCTGAGGTAAGAGGTTCTTACAGTTATGAGCCATGAAAAATAGGGGGGAAAAGCCAAAAAAGATTAATAAAGCATATTCTGTTGTCAAATTCAGAAGTTCTGATTTCATTTAAGCCCTATATTGTGATGCCCTTTCTCTCAGAAGATGGTCCTCCAGTGAGATCACTTGTCAATGAGGTTATTCTGCGCTAGACCAGAAAGCGCAGAAGTCACTGTAGTCTCAAGTTACAACTGAAAGCGCAGTGTAAGATCAGTTAAGTATTGGCTGATTGCCTCCTCTCCCCTCCAAAATCCAACAATTTTAAGTTCTTCAGTGTAAACTACACAAATTCCCAGTTATAAATCTCTTTCTATGTCTTAGCTTAATGACTTCATGAGTATGTGATGACACTAGTTTCTTCCTCCCTGTTAGTGTGAGAAGCAAATCAAGCTTTGCCCCTAGCTTAACTTAACCGAAACCAGGAATCTTTACTCTGATTTAGCTTAGGACTAACTACAGTTATGCTACAGTCATTTGGTCTTTCTGCTGTATCGTAATATTCAAGGACCTGGTGAGAGCTTCTGAGAGCTGCAGTTCAGTGAAAGAATACGTGTATTGGGAGAACGGGCATAACCAGCTCCATGGATGCTAACTGTCGGCTGGTATTGGATTGTCTGAATAGGAAAGGTTTGCTATGTTATATGAAAGAGAAAATTGAAATACTTGTCGGCAGTCAATTTTGTGAAAACTGCTTTTTTCTATTAAGTCGTTTCACCAAAAAACCTGGACTGCTCTAGCTAAGACTACCTTATTTTGTGTTAAGTATGTTATCACAGTTAGAATCAAGAAGATTGTCAGTTCATTTTTGTAATTTCAAACAAATTGAAATATTTCTATGCTGACAAACCAGATTTTCTAGTCAAATTATTACTCAAAATCATGGATGCATTAAACCCCCTTTAAAACAATTTTGGTCAGGGGGAAGCCTGCATATTTGTGAAAAAAGTACGTGGGCAAAGAGATGTATTTTCTTTAGTATCTATTTGCAGGAACTGTTTATACTTCTTTGTCTTTCAATAATTATTTTTAGATAAAGGAAAAATTATTGAAATTGAAACTTCTATAGAACGTGTTCACAACATTTTTTATAATCTGGAAACAATGTAAATTTTGAAAATAGGCTGTGTAATGGGAAGAGTGGGGGATGTTAATAATACCAGATTTGCCAGCAGTAATAAGGAGAGAAGCCAAGCCCAAGGATTTCAGGTGCAATTGGTTGTGTTCTACTTAAGTGGAAAAAAAATCCAACCGCCCCCTTCATATTCTAATCTTTGTGACGTAAAATGGGATCATATGAATATATAATTAACTGCTTGTCTGAAGTGACATAACATTGACCTAGCTGCAAGTTATTTGATTATTATGAAGTTTAAAATATATTTGTTATAGAAAGAGTATCATAAGATCTCAAATACATTTATCTTGTGTTTCTGTAAGATTATCTTTTATGTATATCTCAATATTAATAAACAACAATATTATGGTGACATTTGTGGCACATGACATATAGTCTGTTGTTAGTAGAGACCTATGTATTTTCATGGTAAGGCCAATTTAAGCACAATGGACACCGTACTCAGTATGTGCAATTTAATTGAGCTGTAAGAATATATTCTTTATAACTCCATAGTGAATTTCAGCTGTGCAGAACTGATTAAAAAATCATAGTATTATTCATGTTCAAAAAATCTTAGAATGTCTTTCATTCTCTATTTGTTCAAAAAACCCTTTTCATCTTGGTGAATTCTTATACTCTGCCAACTTTTTATTTGATCAAAACGATACATTGTAAGAAACTAAGATAAATTTCACTGAAGTAAGAACTGTGAATAACAATGGGAATTTCCTCCCAGTGCAGAGTTAGCAAGATTTCACCAAAGTGAAAGTCTTTCCTCTTTTCCAAAACTGAAGTCTGCCAGCTCCTTGTTTGAATACTAAAATTTTGCTGTTTAGCCGCTGGATACTTATTTATCCTTCAAAATTCTTTGAAGGTGCCTTTCGGGAAAGGGTTTTAATGAAAGGCTCATTACCCTGACTTGAGGAAAAAATGAGATATTCTGTTATAAAGCTATATGGAAGAAAGGAAAATGCAATACCAGACTGGGAAAGAGGTAAGAAAGAAAGGGCTTGGTAGATACCGAATGAAGGGTGGGGTTAGCAGCTCAGTAGTCTATAACTGCAGGCTCTGGAATTTACCTTATAGAAATCAAAGGCTCTGTCCTTCCCCACCTCTACCAAAAAACATCCACACGAGGATTCAGTGCAGAGTAGCAGAGCAGTGTACCATAAAGCCATACCTATCCTGAGTGCAGACGGTAGAGGTGAGGTCCTAAGTGGAATGAGGCTTTTCACTGTTTGGCAGCAAACACCTTAGTTGGAGAGCGAGGATGAAATGAAAACATCCTTACTATTCTTTTTAATGACTTCAATATTTATGTTACTGCTGTTAGGCCACGTTTACATGCAGCGGGACTGTGCCATAGTTATTCTCCCTGACTGGTAGTGCGTGTGACATAATGTGGCATGGATGGTTGTGTTCCCAGCAGTGTCCTGTCTCTTCCTGTGTGCAGTAATGCCACCCCTCAGCCCAGCCCAAGGAAGCGGAGGAAATCCAGCAGCCCGCCGAGGGAGGCATGGCTTCTCCCCCTGTGCCAGCATGGCTGTTCTGCTCAGGATCTGTGGACTGAGAAACTAGGGATGGATCTTCTCTCTGCCTCTTGTCCACCTTGGACTTTCAGGGGAGAAAGCAGGGTCTTTTGCAACCCACCTCTGTCCCTTGGAATAATCCTTGGTAGGGGCTACCCCTGCCAGTAATGAGCCCCCTTTTATCTCTCCAAATTCTGTTGAGCCCTATACAGACACCGCAGACTGTTCCCAGAGCTGCTTGATATGAACTGAACTAGGTGCAACTTACTTATAGTCACTATTATCATGCACTCAAAAGAAAGCATCTACATTATTAATTGACTGCTTAGCTGAAAATTAGCTAATTATGTACAGGCGTGTTTTCAACCTACAGAAGACACATGGCTAGTTAGTTATATCTATACCACTGTTTTCACCTTTCTGAAATATAATTAAAAGAGGATTTTGATTAGTTGTTTGGTTTCAGCTTCCAAGAAAAATACTCTTCTGCTGGCTTACAATGTTGCTCATTGTTCTTGCATTTCACTAATTAAGCATTTAAATGCTATCGGTTTTATTCTTTTCCCTACTATACGTCTGTAAAATTGTCATTACTGAGTATGGTGCCTTTTCATGCAAGTTAGTGAAAACTACATGAAGCAAGTTTTCATTCTTACCTCATTTTGCTACATTTCCACACATCTGTATAAATAGATAACAAGGACAGAATGTTTTCTTCCTAAATACCTATTATGCGCATGCCAGAGTGGCACCTCTGTGTCCATACACTTGCCTTCTGTTTTACTAAAATAGGAACGAGTCTTGCTTTTTAATAAGGTTTCTGCATGCTGTGTTAGGGTGTCTGATGGGAAGTTGTCAGATTTCTTAGCTTCTTGGTCAGGAACCAATGGCATCAAACTAGGAACGCAGGTACCCAAATGTGCTTTCTACCTCCTCTCTTCATATGTGGATATCCCAGGTTTTGGGAATAATCACAAGCAACACTGTTGATGAAAGTACGGTTCAGAGCCTGTTTTGAAGCTTAAATTTTAATTTGAAAAAAACTATTCTCATTGCAATTATTATAAATGCAGCATCAATTTAAATTATTGATTGTTAACAGACTTTGGCCACTCGTTTTTATCCACTAATGCTGTTATACTGTTCCAGCATGTCTCAACAGGTTTGCAGGGCTTCTGTTTGTGAGATGACAGTCCTATCATCACCAGATATTTGATGTCACGAGTGTTTTATGATGGAAAAGATAACCTGTTCTGGGTTAGGAAATGGAAATGTATTTCATTCAGTCTTGTCAACCATCTCATTATTCCCCATTCATCAGAGCAGGTATTTAATTCTGAGAAATAGCTCAGCAGTTTTTCATCCCTTTCACGCCTCTTATAGAAACACTTTCCTCTGATCAAGTATGTGCATTTTGGTTTAAGTGTCAATCTGTTTGTGAATAGTCTTGTTTTTCTCCTGACTGTCACCATATACTAACTAAGACAGCCCATTTTTAACAAATAAATGGGGGGGGGGGGGGGGATGAAGGGGGTTCATGAGGGGTGGAACAGGGCCAGGGGCAGCAAATACTGAGCATTATCTGTACCAGCGTGTAATTTCTCAGTTCTAATACATACTAGTTTGTAGGCACTAGTAATGCCTTTTGACTCTCTAGGATATGTACGAGAAGGTCTCTTCTCAATGCCTGTGGCTACAAAATTCCTGTATCTTCTAGACCATATATCTTCTGTTCATCTAGTGTAAGAATGAGGAAAAGGGATTTTTCTTGAGCTTCTTTATTGTTTTGTACTGTTTCCTGATTTGCTGGCCAGCATTTCAAAGCAAAGAACTACTCCATCTTGTGCTCATTAATTAGACCAGCACCAAGGTGTCTTAGGACTGAAGAAATATAAAGAAGGGCTCAAGATGCCTCTTCTTTTACTCTTATTACCTTCAAACCTTGTATCAAACTGTAGGAATGAGCCATAAATTTTACAATGGTGTTTATTGTGTAATAAATTACCAATGAGAGGAACAATTTAAGCTGTTATCTTCAAGGTGTGACTGTTTTTTTGCGTGTCACAGAATGGTCAGGGTTGGAAGGGACCTCTGGAGATCATCTAGTCCAACCCCCCTGCCACAGCAGGGTCACCCAGAGCAGGTTGCACAGGACGGCGTCCAGGTGGGTTTTGAATGTCTCCAGTGTGGGAGACTCCACAACCTCTCTGGGCAGCCTGTGCCAGTGCTCTGCCACCCTCAGAGTAAAAAAGTTCCTCCTCGTGGCAAGGTGGAACTTCCTATGTTCACGTTTGTGCCCGTTGCCTCTTGTTCTATCACTGGGCACCACTGAAAAAAGACTGTTCCCATCCGCCTGGCACCCTCCCTGTAAGTATTTATAAGCATTAATAAGATGCCCCCTGAGCCTTCTTTTCTCTCAACTAAAAAGACCCAAGTGCCTCAGCCTTGCCTCACGAGAAAGATGGTCCAGTCCCCCAAAAGTAACACTTTGCTGGACCCTTTCCAGCAGTTCCCTGTCCTTCTTGAACCGGGGAGCCCAGAATTGGACACAGTACTCCAGATGTGGCCTCACCAGGGCAGAGTAGAGGGGGAGGATGACCTCCCTCGACCTGCTGGCCACACTCTTCTTGATACACCCCAGGATGGCATTGGCCTTCTTGGCCACCAGGGCACATTGCTGGCTCATGGACATCCTGTTGTCCACCAGGACTCCCAGGTCCCTTTCCACACAGCTGCTCTCCAGGAGGTCAGCCCCTAACCTGTACTGATGCATGGGGTTACTCCTCCCCAGGTGCAGTAGCCTACACTTGCCGTTGTTGAATTTCATTAGGTTCCTCTCCACCCAACTCTCCAGCCTGTCCAGGTCACACTGTATGGCAGCACAGCCTTCCGGCGTGTCAGCCACTCCTCACAGTTTTGTATCATCAGCAAACTTGCTGATGGTACACTCTATCCCTTCATCCAGGTCATTGATGAATATATTGAACAGGACTGGACCCAGTACTGACCCCTGAGGGACACCACTTGTTACTGGCCTCCAACTGGACTCTGCACCCCTAACCACAACCCTCTGAGCTCTATCTGTCAGCCACTGTTCAATCCACCCCACTGTCCATTCATCCAACCCACACTTCCTAAGCTTGCCTGGGAGGGTGATGTGGGAGACAGTGTCGAAAGCCTTGCTGAAGTCAAGGTAGACAACATCCACTGCCCTCCCCTCATCCTCCCGTCCAGTCACGCCATCGTAGAAGGCGATCAGATTAGTCAGACATGACTTCCCCTTGGTGAATCCATGTTGACTACTTCTGATAACCTTCTTTTTCTCCAGATGCTTGGAGATGATGCCCAGAACAAGCTGTTCCATCATCTTCCCAGGGATGGAGGTGAGGCTGACTGGCCTGTAGTTTCCCAGGCCCTCCTTCCTGCCTTTTTTGAAGACTGGAGTGACATTGGCTTTCCTCCAGTCCTCAGGCACCTCTCCTGTTCTCCAGGACCTTTCAAAGATCATGGAGAGCGGCCCAGCAATGATTTCCGCCATCTCCCTCAGCACTCGCAGGTGCATCCCATCAGGCTCCATGGACTTGTGGGTATCCAGTTTACTTAACTGATCTCTAACTTATTCTTCAACCAAGGGAAATTCTTCCTTCATCCAGACTTTCTCTGTTACCCGCAAAGTCTGGGACCCGCAAGGGCTGTCCCAAACAGTGAAGACGGAAGCAAAGAAGGCATTCAGCAACTCTGCCTTCTCTGCATCATCTGTCACCACAGTACCCGTCTCATTCAACAGCGGGCCCACATTTTCCCTAATTTTCCTTTTGCCTCCTATATACTTAAGAAACCCTTCCTATTGGTCTTGACATCCCTCTCCAGGTTCAATTCCAAGGCTGCCTTGTCTTTCCTCGTTTCATTCATGTATACCCTGACAGCATTCTTATACTCATCCCAAGTGGTCAGCCCCTTCTTCCAGATACTGTAAACTCCCTTCTTCCACCTGAGCTTTTTCAGAAGCTCGCTGCTTAGCCATGCAGGTCTCCTGGTTCCCTTGCCTGATTTCTTGCTCCTAGGGATGCACTAATCCTGAGCTTGGAGGAAGCGATGCTTAAGTATCAGCCAGCTCTCTTAAGCCCCCTTACCCTCTGTAGCCCTCTCCCATGGGATTTTTCCCAGCAATTCCTTGAAGAGATCAAAGTTAGCCCCCCTGAAGTTTAAGGTTTCAACTCTACTTGTCGTTTTGCGCATACTGCACTTAAACCTGAACTCTATCTTCTCATGATCACTGCAGCCCAGTCTGCCCCCAACATTAACATCCTCCACCAGTCCCTCTTTGTTTGTCAGTACTAGGTCCAGCAGTACACCTCTCATTGTGGGCTCCTCTGCCACCTGAGTCGAAAAGTTATCATCAGTGCACTGAAGGAACCCACTGGACCGTACATGCCTAGCTGTGTAGCCTTCCCAGCAGGTATCAGGGTAATTGAAGTCCCCCAAGAGAATCAAGGCCTGCAATTGTGAGGCGATTCTCACCTGTCTGTAGAGGTCAGCTTCCCCATCCTGATCAGGTGGCCTGTAATAAACACCCACAACAGTGTCTCTCACATTACTCTGCCCCTTAATCCTTACCCACAAGCTCTCAACTTGCTCTTCATCCACCCCCAGGGAGAGCTCAATGTATTCCAGTTGCTCTCTCACATAAAGAGCGACTCCCCCACCTTGCCTCGCTGGCCTATCTTTCCTAAAGAGAACATAGCCCTGCAGGACAGTGTTCCAGTCATGCGAGCTATCCCACCATGTCTCAGTAATTGCAATGAGATCATGGCCTTGTGACCACACACAGATCTCTAACTCCTCTTATGCTGCAGTAAATCAGGAATGTTGCCAGGGACATGAATGACATTATGCTAGTGTATAACTACTATATAAAAGGGAAAATGTACAGAAAATGTGAATAGTATCATTTCTATGAATATAAGATACTTACTCATTTTGCTTACTTAAGTGTTCAAAACTATGCAAGATGTAAACGAAACCCTTCATAACTAGACAAGAAAGAGAAGTTAATTTGTTGTTAAGGCATTGGTCCTCAGCTGTTGCAAGTCATCCCTGCTTATGAAAAAAAAACAAATTCTGCTGACCGAGACAAGATAAAAATCTTTCCCTATAACTCATGTCCGCAGAGCACTGTAGCATAAACAGGACCCCCACTTCTGAGCATTTCTTCAGTGGCCCATGTAATTATGTAGAGCCTTTTTGACTGAAGTTAATCTTTATTCTGACAGTCTTGGATCTCTGTTGTATTTTTACATGGTAATGTATATACATTTTACGTGCTAAAATATCTACACATTTGCTTTGGACTTAAAAGTCATCTACATGAAAGAGACTTCTTTTTCTTATTTTTTTACATTGATGTGATTAGACCAAAAAAAAAAAAACCCAGAAACTGAGAATATCATTGTAACTGTGGAAAAGGTTTAATAAAGCTTTCTCAGTACCATCATATAGCATGAAATTGTCCCAACACATATACTGTTGCAGTATAGGTTAATAGCTTAAGAACGGATCTGTACTATTACACAGTCAGTAAAGCAATACTCAGCCTCAGTAGTAGGGGGGTGATGATGCCCTTATCACCCGGA
This sequence comes from Pluvialis apricaria, assembly GCA_017639485.1. Classification (NCBI taxonomy): domain Eukaryota; kingdom Metazoa; phylum Chordata; class Aves; order Charadriiformes; family Charadriidae; genus Pluvialis; species Pluvialis apricaria. The sequence goes on along the minus strand of CM030008.1, from coordinate 108,140,008 downwards.
AAACAGCCCTTAGTCAGTAGGAGCTCTAAAGTCAAGCTCTGTGAGTTGCTGCTTGAAAGTATTTTTTATCCAGAAGTGATAGACAGAATTAGCTTTGAACCCTGTTTTTGCTGACCTCAGAAGAGCAAATTATCTTACTCTTAGAGGAAGTATGACTCACCGTCTGACTGTTTGCACAGCATTTGCAGGTTTCACCTGTCTGGGGAAGAATCATTGAAATCTGACAATTATTGTGGTATCTCTCATCTGACAGCCGAGCACTGTTCTTTGACCATGATGTTAGAGTGTATGTACAATTTTAGCACATACTGTTTGAAATCTGTTGTTTCCTGAAGTGGTCACTGGAAGCCATTAACCCATTAAGAGAATTTTTCCTAGGAGAAAATTATTCAGAATTAGTTCATAGCATTTTATTTGAAATGGAAATATTTATATGTATTTCATTTACACAAATGTATTTATAAGAATGAAGTTTTTCCAGATAGTTACAGGTAGGATTTTTTGTCTGGATTTTTTTTCTAACAGAAGCTGAATACAAAACTTATGGATATGAGTATACCAATCATTCCCCAAATATCTCATACAAAAATGTTAACAGGATTTTTAAACCTACACAGTAAATAAGCAAACAAAAAAAGTATTATGCAGATCAAAATGAAATATGGGAAAGATTGTAGAGAAGATGTACATGTTAAGACAAACAATTTTATAAAATGATTTTCAGCATGAAGAGATTCATATATTATCATACATTGCTTTTGGATGCATTGTTGTAACACAGATGTTATTTCAATGTGAAATCTCTTCTAAACTGTATAGCTAAAATATATCAAGACGTGCCAGATCCTGAATATATACATTATATGTCTTGTAAATTATATATTCAGTTCTAAATAGCTGCAGGCTCGAATCCAACTTACATCCAGGTGTTTTTTTCTCACAGAAGTGTGTGTTAGATTGAAAATATCATTTAGTGAAAATTGGAGTTAAACAGAAAGTTATCTATCATACTTGTTACGTATGTTTATCAGACTTCACAGAAGTAAAATACATGGTCAGGTACAGCATACTGTAAATGTCCTTTACCTTCTGTGTCAGAAAGTTGTCTTTTATGAGTTGCCCGATGTACATTATGTTCCTGTTAAAATCTTTTATCACTTCTTTTCCGTGTAACATTGTTTTCATTTCTCATAGATCATAAGTGGATTTATTCCCTATTATTCAAATGTCTATGATATGCAAATAGTTGGTCACAATTAGGTCCAGTGTTCCTGATTATGTGACAGAACAAAATGAGTGCCAGATCCCAATCTGTTATAGATCAGCATAGCTCTGCTAAAGAGACTTCAAAGTGTGTTTGCTAAAGATTCATATTTCTGTTCTTAACCTACATAATGTATCAGAAATATGTGTCTCACCACAGTGTCCTTTACATGTTAGTATTCTGTACTTGTACTATCTGCTATCATAAATGCAATGGTTAATAGTTACCATCTTAATGTGCTAAAAATATTTTTCATTTGAAACTCGTTCTTGTCATCCTAAAGTTTCCTTTGCTTAGCAGATGAATTTATGTTCTGTTTTGTATGCCAAACTGTGACTTAAATTTTTTATGTTGGCATTACGGCTATGTGCAGAATGGTATCGCTGGTAAGTATTTGCTGTGCACTAAATCTAGTGTCTGTGGAAAGTGTAATAGACACATTTACTGCCACATGATAGGTGGAAGCCTCTTTCTTGAGGACAGGCTCTTCAGGCACAAAGACAAAAAGAAACATTTTCTGATCGGGAGGGTCACAATGAAAAAATTATTTTTATAACAATATAGCACCATTACACTGAAATGCGAATGCTTTTGACAAGAGTTTTCTGTAAGGCAATAAGCAGTTCAGGTCTTTCATATTCACTATGACCATCAGCACCTGAATAATAAAGTGAAGGAGCAGGAAAAAAGTATACTTACCAGTCCATGTTCAATAATATTGATGAGCATTGTGAAGTTGAAAGACTTCATATCTTCAAGTGCTAATTTAATGAAAGATGGTTTTGGTTGGTTTGTTTGATTGCTCACTTTTAATAGGAGAAGAATCCCTGCATGGATTTTGTTGCGCAACTTAGAGATATAAATTATTATAAGTGGTAGTAGTGTCTTGATTAAAATGTTGCCTTGTTTGCTTATGATCCTCTTAATGCATGGAATGGAACTGTGATTCAACAAGGCAATAAATCCAGTTTGGAAGTGCCTACTGCTTGATGAGAAATGCCATGGCTATGTGATTCACAATGCTGAACTGACACAAACTCTTTAAAACAGTTCAGATTTGTTGAAAATATTTTGATAGGTAGCTTTGTGAAGGCAAACTTTCTGCCAAATTAGACATCCCTTGAACTTGATATCGAATTAAGTATTGTCTGTTCTTTAATTGTCAACATAATGCCAATTTAAAGGCATATGGCTAGCATAAACTTTCTGCTCTATGTTCTCACGTACTCAGCGTAAACAAGCTCGTGTTCTGAGGCCTGATCTAGATTCAGTCTGTGTGATCGAATGATGCGTCTGTGCCTCATTAGTATTAAGGAACAGTGACCCAGATCTCCATTTTGAATTTTTCTCCTCGCTGCTGCAGTTGTGGGACTCAGGTTGGTGTGCAAAGACTAGATCTCTAGCAGGGATGCAAGAGATGACATGCACATTTTGGGACAAAATCTAATTGGTTCCTGGCTCTGAACCAGTGTAACATTTAAGTTGCCCTAAATCAGTCGGTCTGCCTTCCAGATGTAGGTTACTGCTTCCTCAATATTGTAGGGGGTTTATGTTGCCTTAGGCTTATGGAAGGTATAAGTCCCTAAATAGAAGTCAGCACTGATACTGATATGAGTATTGCTGTTCATGCAAGCTGAAGGTGTCACTCCTGGGAAAGCAGATAAGTGCCTTGAATTCTCACCAGCTGTGGGTATAGTGTTGGTATGGGAAATACTTTAAATATCGCAAAAAAGCTTTCAGTCCTTCTCAAGACCTTGTGTCAATGAGAAGGCTTCATAAAACAATGTGAGTAGTTCTGGGTGCCTATGTCTATGTTTTTTATACAGACCATGTCCACGAAAAACTGAACATTTTAAAATTTTTGTGTGTATATTTATAATGGATTTCTGTGATAACCTTTTTCTTTCCTCAGTCCTTTTCTCGGTTCTTATAGCTTATGCTGTGAACTGGGATCATTGAACTGGCACAGATAATACAGCAGTTTGTGCCTTCTGGAAGAGAGTGGTAGATATATCACATGGAAATTATTGGGAATAGCTTGTTTATCTCTGAAATTAGTTTTTTTTTCCCACTGAGAAAGAGGGTGATTTGGAGAAATATACATAACCACCACTGTAGTTTTATGTACTTGATTGGGATAAAGGATTTTAGTCATTAAACATTACTATTGTCTGATTCTGAAATCAAACAAATAGTTGTGCTTTAATTTCTTATCATGATTCCCCAAGAAACATTTAGTTTTAATTGTTTTACTGCTACGTTTTTACTACTAACACTTGTTTCACTAATGTGAAATTTCAGTTTCATTATTTTGCTTGAAAATCTGAGTCAATTCAAGAAGCCAGAAGTAGACAGAAAATAGCTGAGATACCTCAGGATGGAAGGGAAGGGGAGGTGGGAGTGGGAGGATGTTTTCTGAGATTTTTTTTCTGGAAAGAGAACTTTTCAAAAAGTAAATAATCAATATTATATTGGGTCCCTCCTACCAACAAAGTTGCATGCCAAGATTTAAGCTGATTTTTAATAACTGCGGTATTTTCATGGCTGGAGAGTTTCAGTTTGGATTTGAGCTTGAGCATCTTAGGAGAAAGAGGAAATTCATTACACTTTTTTCTTTTGATTACTAATGGCTTAGAAACAGTAAAACAGTAGATTATGTCTACACCTTATCTTATAGCTACTAAAAATGAGCACCTTTATGTTTTGATCAAATTGTAGTAGGGCTATATAGTCTATCATTTATAGACTAGAGGAAGGAGCGTGTTTAATATCACAGACTTTTGTAATCCTATTAAAAATACAGAGGGAAGAAGGTGAGGCTATATTTTATAGTGACTGAAAAATATGAAACATTTTGTTCTCTGTCCTGGAATTTTAATAGAAGCACTGTAGTGACAACAATATATAGCCTTTTCCACCATGGAAGGAACAGAAACGTATGTTCTGCCTTCTGGCGAGAACAATGGTTAGGCGTTTTATCTGTCAAATCTATCTGTATATGTAATGCTTGTAGAAACATAGTACTTGTGTACTGAAATATGTGAAACTTAAATTAAAAATCCCATGAACAAAAGTGATGATGAAAATAAAAAAACATGTTCTGAAACATATATGTAGTTTCTGGGAAAAGGCAGAACATCAGAGATGTTCAGTTTATATCCATTATCTAAATATTAAGTAGTTTTTTATGTGTGTATATAATACAGATGGTGCCCACAGAAGAAATTATCTTTTTAAAGACACTATTACATAGCTCAATTTTGACAGAAGCTTTTGCATATTAAAAAACTGTTACTGGATTTCTTCCAGTAAATTAAAAATTTAAATTCAAATCTTCCAAATTGTTTGGGAGACCTTACTTTTTTCACGTTATGTTATGAGAGAGTGGCCACAAATAATACCACATTTTCAAATATTTTGAGAAGTATAATCCAACAATTTAACACACTATCAACGGTTAGAAATTAAAATCCTTTTCTAAAATGTTTTATCTAAAAAAAAAAAAACAGGCAAGGATTATACTCTATAGATATCATTACATTTTACATTTATACTCAAATTTACAGTTATTAATTTTACAAATAAAATTAATAGATTATAAGAAAGTTTACTCAAAGCTGCTTTTTAACTTTGGAAACTGCTTGTTTTTTGAGCAATATAGATCTGCTCATAACCTTATTTTCTCACAGTGCTTGCATAAAATAACTCAATTCTACATCTGTATTTGGCTAAACTTATGATTGTATCCCTTCATTTTCTTATGTGTTGAAATAAGACACATAATTTAGAAGTGGCCTTTTGCTTGGTATTTTCAACTTTGATTACATTCTTTATCTTGCATTTCTTCTAGCAACAACAATCAAAACCAATTTTGGACCTCTGTACGGATAGATATATTTAATCTTTTGTTAGTATATTTTCTGGTGATAACCTCTTTGTTAATTTCAGGATTGCATTTAACATGCCAAGGAGATTAAGCACTATTATCATACAAGAGGAACTAACTGTGTCTGTGAACAAATTACCTTATCAGTAATCGTTCTTAAAGGATTAGCTCATGTGCATAGATTTCGGTGAACATCTGGATCATTAATCAGCTTTGTCTTAAATATTTTAATTAGTTTCATTTCCAGTTGAAATTTCCTAGCAAAAAGGAGAAAAAGTCATACTGACTTGCAACATATGTCCTCACCATCATTTGAGATGTATGATCCATTGACCTATTCTGTAATTTCTTGGTCGTATAAATATAAGACATGATAGAATTATATTCCTGTTCACTGTGTTAGCAAAGGCCATCACTGTGTGCAATAAAATTCAGCCAAAGACAATAACAAAAAAAACCCAAGAAAACTGTCACAGCACATTCAGCTCTTTATAAGAGAAATAGAAAATATTGTAATGAAAGACTCGGATGAAAGGGTGAATGAAAGTGGGAATAGTGATACTCATTTGTGTGCAGATTTTATCTTTTCTTCATATTAAGTACACTTTTTTATTGTTCACATTGAATATCCATACAAGAAAGTTATTTTACTTTTTTTTTTTTATGTACTTCTGTCATTCTAAATATAATAAGCTTACACTGGGATGATATAATATACCCATGTAATAAAATCATAACCTATCATCAACATCTATGTGGTTTCGGAAAAAAATATAGAGTAGATATGATGAGGACGGTGGGATTTATGACAGTCTTATTATATTGCTGAAATGACTGAAACAACTGCTTGTAACGGAGGCACCTAGATTCTATCCAAAGGAGAGGCACATTCTCCACTCACCATGAGACCAAGAGACATGAGTTATTTCTATAAAAAGGAGCAAATTAGCTGAACACCTTCCCATAGCTCAAGAGACGTGCTAGGTTTCACTGTCACATGCACAGTATGTAGCTGTGGACTACAATTAGAGGCCTCTAGGAGCTATATTTATTGTCATTATTGGCATTGAATGCCAAAAAGAGTACATGTGTATAAGAAAATGTAAATGTTTTCTATAAATGGAAAAAAAGCCACTATTATGTCAGGCTGAAGTATGTTTACTTGGGGTGTAAATTTCATATTTATTGGTGGGAATAAGAAGGAGTGACCTTTACCAGAGATGGTTGCATACAAGTGGACTTTTCTACAAATTTCAGATGTTAAAATAAATCAATGGAGGACAGAAGTGAGATGAGAGGAGCATTTGAAAATGCAGGATCAGGATAACTTCTTAGTCTGTAATTTATCACATTACTTTTGCTAGCTGTGGGGTAGGTTACTTATTCTCATATTTAAAAGATTTATATTTTTCTCAGAGAGTTGATTTTCCTTCTCACTTACTTAGCTGCTTTCAGTCCACTACTAGAGCTTCTCATTAAAGATGACTTTATGAAGCAAATGTTAGCTGTTTCCTTTGCTCCCAGTCCATTAACTGCTAATGAGAAAGGGAGAGTTCTAATGTCTAAATAATGTCTAACATCTAGGCCATCAAAACAATGTATGAAACAGTCAGTTTCTAAAGACCACAAATGTGGTCCCTCTGGTAATTTGCAAACTTGGCAAAACTAATTAGCTTATAGACCAAGTGCCATTTTGTGATCAGAAGGGACAGCAGTTACAAGACTGCTTCAGTGCATCCGTATCACAGTTAAAGAAAAAGGTAAGTGACATAAATACTCCTCCAGACAAAACATCATACTACTAGACATTTGGTCTTTAAAAGGAAAACAGGATAGGCTAAATTAGGGCTTTTTTTCAGATTTTTTTGTGTGACTATACACAAGCACAACTATTTACAAACCGCAAATTAAATCCATTACAGAGCAGTAGAAATACTACAGTGCAGCAAACTTCTGCAACTTCTGCTTTGATTCAATATTAATCGTTATTAATCAGACTCATTCATAAACTTGATTGGATTGGTCTATCTAGGATACTGAAAAAAAATGTGTGCTGCTGACTGTGTACAAATAATTTTTCTGTCTGCCCAAGTGCTGAACCCCTTCCCAATCAAAAGTGACAACTTCAAAGGAATGCTTTAGCACAAGGGTAACATATTTGATAAGAGAAGTTGAGTTGTACTCACTAAAACGTTGTGACAGAGGAGCAGAGTTGTTAGCATTACTGCCCTAACAAAATTCCATGCAGACTGTTCAGCTAACTGAAACAAGAGTATCTGTTGAGGTGGGCTGCATTTCATGTCTGTACGTATTTTCACTATTTGGAAGAACTTTCCAATATGTATCTTTATACTTTTCTTCTCTTTGACATTATGAAGATCTCAAGTGCAGCACAAATCCCTTTTTCCTGGAGAAATGATTTACTATGCATTTTTACATGGAAGTAGTCATTTCTTAGAGCAGGCTTATCATAGTTCTGCATGTAGTCCTGATGGTGGGAGAACTGCAGTTTCCTTAGCAGTATTAAACCTGCAGTGCTGGGTTCCTTTTCCATAATTTTAGCATAACAGCAGGATGGAGACATTAATTTTCTGGTGAAACTTTTAGAATTTTAAAATATTGCTTCTTCTACAGGCTGTGAATCTAAACCCAAATGCCAGTGCATGTTTTGGTTTAAATTCAGAACAACAGAATGTATGAATGGTAATTTTAATTTCTTAGCGTGATATTCCTTCTTTTAATTCTTGTGAAGTTGTCACATGAGCTGTATAACAGGTGTTTTGTTTCATTCCCACGCTGCTAAGTTTTAGTATTTTGTTTGTATGTGTGGCCATACAGTGTTCCTGGTTCAGTGTTATTCTCAGGCAAAGTATGTAGGGGGGAAAACATCTATGCTACTGTTCATTACATTCCATCACACAACTCATTCTAATTGTTCTTCTCACTTGTTTAATGATACAGTAAAACATAGATATTATGATGCTTTCAGTCTGTACTTTTATGCAATATCTGATATCATACAGCCAAATTATCACCCATTATTAATATTAGGAAGTGGTGGCTTCAAAAGTCCTCCTTATTAAATACATTCTCAGACTTTTAAGTTCTTTCTGGAAGTATACCTGATGGACGGATCTGTGTGTGGCTGAGCGAATGCAACCTAGAAACATAAACACATTTCAAATTTGAATACTGTGCCATGTGACAAAACAGAACATTTTCTAGGGCCATTTATTTTTTAATGAGCCTAACTAAACATGGTGAGTCTTCAGAGCCAGGGAATTAAGATCCGATGTTCAGTACGATACACAACTGGAGGACCTGAAAGTGCCCTTGACATAAGCAGGAGTTGGGGCACAGAATCTGCTGTCTTTAAAAATAAGCCTACAACAAGAAACCATACTCCAATGCTATTTCAGTTTGTGTGTGTTAGGTTTGGTAAATTTAACTCCACCAAGACTGGTGATTTGGGATGGGGGGAACACAGAGGTAAAGGACGCCCAAGCCCTTTGTCTTTTGTAGTGCCATGCTATGTTGAGGCAGTGACCAGCATCTTGGAAATTAATAAATGAGTAGTGGCAAATATTATTTTTGTGTGGTCACAAGTCTTTGAGTGTCTTCACTATTTACCTTGTTCAGAAAATAGCAGCTTGGACTGTAGCACACTGAAAACAGTTTACTGTCTCTTCCCTGAACTAGCAGAGATCGCAGGGAAAGAGTGAGAGATTCCCTGTTTTGTTACATTTCTTTATGAAGGGAATCTCCTTTAAATTGGATCCATGGGCAGCCAGCAGCTGCCACAATGTACAGCAGCAGCATAGATTTAGCACAAACATGTATAACTTTTTTCAGACTGTACTTTTTTCCCCCACCAAATTCCCAGAATTATCCCAGATGTGTCATTCTCCCTAGCCCATTCCTCATGAGAGGGCAGTGTTGAGTCCAGCTGATGCTGTTGTTATAAAAGCCAGCTTCTGTACCTACGTTAGTAAACTGAGCATGTGGTATCTGAGTGAATAAAAGGTGCTCCCTTCCATTCAGTGGGTTGTGTGAAATATGGGTAGATTTTCTCCTACATTTTTAAACTGAAGATTCCCACAAAAGTCATCTGTCTGATATATATCTGCAATAGTTGTACGTGCTGGAAGTCTGAGCAAATAAATGAAAAGTTTGAAATGAGTTTGAAATTTCAGTTCAGGGTCTGAAAGATTATTTTCAAAAGTCTTCCTGCGTTTAAAGAGAGAAGCCCTTTAATAGTAGATTTATTCTGTATTCTTCATTAACATTTCTTTGAGCTTTTCCCAGCTCAGAGGGAGAAAACTGGGGAAAAATTAAAGAATTCTTATATGAGCACACAACTGTTTGATACTATTTATACTTCTCTTTGGAATGTATTACTTAATTCCTTGGATGCATATGACTTTTATGATATATGTGGAAAGGAGAGCAAAGTTCTGACCCTAAATCTTGTCTTACTTGCTGGCTACAATATAAGTAGCGTGTTACACTGTATTTCTTATACACCTACAGTTGTATATGTAATATAATTGCAATTATTGTTCTGTTTACTGCATGTGAGATGAGTTCAGAGTCTGGCCTGCACCCCCCTGCGTTGAATAACCATGACAAGACCTGCCTATATGGCTGCTCAGTCAATGCAGATCAGTAGCTTATCTATGAAACTCCATGTGGGTTGTCTGTATGCTTATCTGGTACTAAAATAGAAATAAGTTGGGGGATTTTATGCCTTGTTTTTTTTTTGAATGGCTATAAATATCTCTGCTGAGTCTCAAAACAGTGTTTTTTCTTGCAAACTAAACTTTTAAAGTACATTTTCAAGTATTTCCATAGTGAAAACATTCTTCATGCCAGAGTTTGGTCAAGTACATTTAACAATGATCAGAAACACATGTACATCTTCCCCTTTTTGAGCCATGATTCACCAAGCATCAGAGTCATATTAGGCAGAAATCTTTTGTAAGCCTGAGGAAACCAGGAAATGGGGGTAAATCGACCAGGGATAAAAGAAAAAGTTATTTGAATTTCTAACTCTTTCACATGGAAAGATTAAAATGTTTTTTCACTCTTTGATAAGTAAAGGATCTTTTTTATTGTATTTAAGCTTTCTGGCTTGCTTTGTTTTCCCTAATAGTTTGCTTTCTTTGACTCTGGAGCCCACATCACCAGGTACATGGGGTAGACAGAGGTGAACTCCCATGTTAGCCTAAATGTGTCATCAAATTTAAACTGTTGTCAAGTGGGTTCATCAGTGTGTGGAAATCTAAAATGTTTTCTTTCCTACATTACATATTTCCAAACCCGTAGTTTGGCTGCGATCACAGGATTCACAGTGAGGACCGTTGAGCAGGAAAGAGAAGAGCTTTGTTGGCAGCTTGTGTTGGAACTCAAATGATAGGTCACTTCCTTCTCTCCTGGCTTCTTTCTGTCAGTACCATGGTTATATCCTTCCAGAACAAATCTTGCACATGTAGGTGTCTGTGCTTTGGCCCTTAGAAAATGTGTATTCAGCCCCTGAGTGGATTAACATCAGGAGAAGTCTTTGATTAATTCTCTGTCACCTTCCACTCATTTCCAGAAGGACTCTAACAGAACTAATAGGTTCCACAAAGCATCGTTCAAAAACTACGGCTGAAATGAGAAAACACAACATGTGTTTAAAATGCATTTATGGCTCTTCTATATACATAAATGACTGTGCGTGTACCCAGCCACATATACTTTTGCAGAAGGGAATAAGTAACTTTTATGGATCATGCATTAGATCTGCGGTTGGAAATGAGACTTCAGGACTAGGTTTCATGAAATCATTTCTTCTCATTACTCATGTGGTTTGTGAGATTTGTTCCTTGGTCTTTGTCAATGACAATCGGATAACAGGCTACCTCCTGGATCAGCAAGAACCATTTACTGTTTCTTCTTCCTTACTCATTCTTCTGGACAGAATATCAGCTATAGTTATTCTTACTGAAACAGACCAGAGTAGTTCAAACTGCAGGAGTTTTATTCCTACAAAATTCCAACAACTTCTTCAATGTTGCAAAAGATTTTCACCTAATGCAGTTCTGCAGCTGAATGAATCACAGCTCAAAGCCAGGTGGCATATGTCTTGTGACTATACACTCTCATAAATACAGTACAGCAGAAGCCTAAATGGAAACACATCTTTTTGAAACCATCTGTTCTTACAGATATCTGCAACAATAAAGAAAATAAAGGCTTTAAATGCTGCTATGCTGTTTAAACCTTAAAGGCATTTCCTATTGGTCTCTCCTTTTATCCTGAGAAGCTCAATTTGTTTCACTTGGAAATTACTTAGCTGCCATGTTTGTTGCTGTTCTGTTTATGAGCTTTGGAGAATGTGACTGTAGATGGCTTACCTATATATGAATATTTATAAAACAAAACCTTTTTCATGCTGGAAAGTGCTGGGTTGCCCTCTGGTGAATGTAACTTGTCTTTGATTGAACATTTTATAATAGCTTACAGGGTGAAACCATTCCATTAGTGGCTTGTTTGTTTATTTGAGGAAAGTTGTGTGGGATTTGTTCAAAGACAATACTGCAGCGGCTCAGCCACAAAGCTGATAATCTTTAATTGTTGCTTATTTATTTAATTGTGACACATTGCTCTTATGATATCTTGACTGTAAAAATGCTCAGTTGGAACAATGTTCCTAATTTTCTGTATTTAGATTGTAATCCTTAATTTGGTGCAGTCTATATAATGTTAACACTGATAAAAAAAAAAGATAAGTTTCTTACCGGGGTTGAATCTGTTGTTTTGTCAGAGTTGTAGTCATTTGTCTGTGGCAGCCAGTGAGTGCTGCAGAAAGAGTACTATTACGGTTTCATATCCAACAAGTCTTCTCATGACTGAAATCTAATTTATAAGATTACAATGTCTTTGCGAATGCTGTGGTCAGTATTTTAACTCTGTTTACAGAATTTCTGTAGTCCCTTGCAGTGGTGTTTGAAGACAGAGATTTTTTTCTAAAATGAAATACAGGTTACAACTCCCAGAAATTCAAGATATAAACCAATATATGGAACTGAACCACAGTGGCATAAGCTGTCCCATTCCTGAAAGACTGACAAAGAGCAGAAGGGACATGGGGAGAAACGGCAAATAGAACTACAATTTCCAACCTAGAAGGTCAATGTCAATCCATGGACACCTCTGGGTTATCTGAAATAGTTAAACCTGTATGTGCCACATACTTGGAAAGCAATTCTGCTTAGGCATCAGATTTTGGGAAGGGAGTGGGAGAAATGGCACAAGCGTTGTACCTAATTACATGACTGGCATGTTTTATCTGCATATATAACTACCTGGCAGCATAAATTTGCAGGAAGCACATTCATTCTCTTTTCCCATCACGCCTCATTTTCAGCAGAGTGATAGAAGCCGGGGAAGGTCACTCCTGACCACCCTGGGAAAGGTGCCAGCCCCTGAACCGCGCGGCGTAATTGCCCTTTCACCCGAGGCTGGAGGCCCGTGCTGGAAGAAAGATCTTTCTGCCCATGTGTCCTCCCAGGGAAGGGAGACATAAAATGTCACGGCAATTATCCGAGCAGTGGGCAGTGTAAGGAAAACTGGCTGCCTTGTGAAGGCACAGCCGAAGCCCCAATCACTGAATTAGTGAATAGCTTTTTTTTTTTTATACTGTCGGCCCCGCACTTGGCTGCCACACTGCAGGCGACAGGCCCCAGCGTGTGTGGGGGAATCAGGTGTGGCCCCAGCAAGATGAGCTGCAAAATGAGGTTGTGAGTCTTTGAGGGCGGGGGGATGGAGGGGCCATAGGGCCTAAATCACCCTTTGCTTTCAAAACCCAGAAGTAATTTCTATGGGTTTTGGGAGCAACCCTCCTGAAGGAGGTGGAATTGCAGGGCTGCAGCCCATATCTGGAACTGTGATGGAGATGGGAGTGATGCCTGGGTACACAAAAAGCTGAACCCCGCTTCGGCAGTGGGTCGTTGGTGGAAGAAAAATAATCCCGCTCATCAAGAACGTTTCGACCAGAACAGGGATTTTGGCTAGTTAGTTCTCAGCAGAACTCAGTCAGCCAAAAAGTACAACAGAATGTGAGATATAATACACTCTTGTTTTATCAGGAAATTCAGTCTTCTGGAGGGAAAAACATTTCCACTTTTCAGGTGGGACCAGGTCGTTCTCATCCAGATGCTTTGTATCCAAATGATACGCTTTTCTGGTGCATGGAGAAAATTTGCACTGTAATACAGTTAATTAATATTCGCAGTTTTTAGCAGGTGTGCTAACTTCTCATGTGACAGTGGGACATTCTGCGAAGCACTGTGACATGACAGCAGCTGTGATGAATGGGGCTAAGATATTAAAATCTTTTAAGCAACAATGGTATTCCAGCTGATAAAGCACCAGTTTAAAAAATGGATTTATTTAGAGTTTCTAAGACAGGTAAACAGCCAAAGGAGTCCAGCAAGACACATTATAGGTGATAAAATGGTTAACGGTGTGTCACAGCTTACTATACTTCCATATATTTCTCTTCATTTCCCTCAATAATATTTAGTATATGCTCTATAAAGCATCCTTTTTTATCAAGTCCCCTTTAAATGAGTGGGCATTTGAGGAACACATAATGGTGAGAGAGGATTTTTTACCTGAGACATGATCTGCGTATATGAAATAATGCCAACTTAGAAATAAATTCTGTGAGAAAAAAACAGTGAAAGAGTAAAAATTAAAAATATAAAAAATCTACTAGAATGTTTAAGATTCTTGATATTAAACTGTACACTGTAATGCTTCATGGAAAAATTTTTATGTATGATATTGCTGATTAAGCTAAAAACAATTTATGGAAATATGGAAATGGGGAATGTATGAATCCTTAGGAAAATTCAGTTATATCTGATCATGTCATCAGAAGTAGTTTTCCATCATCAGTTGCTTGACAATATTTGAATAACTTGGGAATATTTGTGGGGGAAAATGAAAATAATATTTTATTTAATATAAATTACATAAATTGATAAAATCTTAATATTAAAATTATTATTTCTCCAAATTTTTAAAAGTGAAGTATACTTCCCTGTCATTTATCATTGACCAATTTATCAATTCTTATTCAATCAAGCTGAACAAAACACAAGTGGCATAATACCAGTTGGCTCTCATTTATCAGAGCAAAAGGGTATGTTTGAATTCTGTTGAAGTCTAAGAATTTAAAAGATTACTCAAAGATAGGCAAAGAAATATGTATACTTGCCAAAAAGGGTACAGTTATTGCATTTCATGAAACTGCTGAATAAATAAATTTTTTTCATCTAAAATGAATACTAATGCAAATTTAAACTATTTGTAAAAAGACTAGCATCTAGAAATAGTTGGGCGGGGGTGGTCCTAACAATAAATAATATTAAATGGTTTATATAGTGAGAGAAATAAGTTAAATAGCAGACTTGAGGCAGCCACAGGGAACAAACTGCAAATAAATACATCAGCCAGCAGTATTTGAAAAAATCATCACCAAGTCCCCCTATCTTTTGCATATGCACATTTACTATCATTTAATTTAGAGACAAGTCCTACTGCAATAGCTCTGCTTTCTAGTGAGGCAGGAGCTCGATGCAGTAGAAGGTGATACTAATGGGAGGAAAATAAGAAAAGCCTCTGTTTGAAGACATGTCCTCCATCTCACTAAAAAGGACTGTACTCCATCCTTATGCCTTACCTTTGAGCATCAAGGAGTAAAGCAGGTAGCACGTGATCACTGTTACTACAGAATAATAAAAAGAGTGCTTTAGCCTCTGTATGATGTTCTAGACAGAAAGATTAGAAACCTGGAAACCTGTCAGTCCTTTTCCTACTACATCACGGGTGGGTTTAGCAAGGGACGGATCTTCTTAGTGGTTTGGTATTGCTCATAATTTGAAGTTATTCTCACCGGTTTCATAGCTTCTATTTCGTAAGTTTTATATATATACATATATATATATATATTTTAAGTTCTTGTTAGGCAAAAATAGGACATTAAAAGAAATAAAAGGGATCATTTTTGTGCAAAATCACACAAGTGACTACAGTAGATGTCTCTGATCAAAGGGTAATACTCAATGAACCAAAAATCACGTTCTATTTTGAGGGAGAAAATGTTTTCTGTCAGATAGTACCTCTGTTCTTAAACTTAGTGAAGAATGCTATTTGCCTCCTTTATTTAATTCAAAGTTAAAATACTAAGATAATACTTCCTTTTCCTCCACCTCAGTTCTTGCAAAGGTACTGTCATCCAAGCACCTACATCATGTCTTTTTCTTTTGCATGACTCAAGTAACACAAAAAGAAAAAAACGTGCTGTAGAGCTTCTTTTCTTTTCCTTTCTTTTTTTTTTTTTCATTTCTTTTCAAATTAGATTCCTTTGCTTTTGAGGGAAAGGAAATTCAAGATATTGTGACACATCTCTGTTGCTTTTTCAAGGCAATTAATTTTTAAAACGAAGAAGAATAATAGCTAGCTGGTAGAAGCAGTAACACTACATTCTTCAGTGTTCTCCTTGCTGCTACTTCTTCCTTATTTTTGCTCTTACAGTAACAGTTTAGTAGTAATAGGGTGGTTTTGTAATGCATCATGGTGGTCCAGTTGCCCTGAATTGTTGCTACTTAGCCATTCTACCAAAGACTTAAAAATTGGATCTCCCCTTGCACATTGCTGCTACTGAAATCTCTGCATATCTTCTAAAAAACATGTTTATAGGAGCAAAGCATATGGTCTCAAAGCCTTCAGCAGTAGGTCTGAATATCTTCTAAAATTCAGGTAGCTCCCAAGTTGTCTTTTGAATTTAGTTCCTGATTGTCCACTAATGCAAATGGACAGACAGATTCCATGTCCCAGAAAAGTTCCTTTTTAGCATATGATTGTTCTCATGAAGCCCTTCAAAAAGGCTGAAATGTTTGTTTAGTTTTGTTTTGCCTTTCAAAGTGGATTTGTGAAGCCAGGGATTGTTAAGGTGAGTATTCACTGGCTGACATTTTGAGCTAGTACCTCAGTTTCTGAGCTATTTTAGAGGCTTCTTTACCCATCCCGATATTTCATGAAATATCCATTGTAAAGAAACAAAAGTGGAAGTAACTAACTGTTACCTGGATCCTATTCTCACACTTATGAAGAAAAATATAAAATCTTAAAAGAATGCAAGGATCTCATCTTGTAAGAGACAAAAGTCTCCGAGAAAGATATAATACTCCTTCCTCTGTGCCTTAGTAGTGCTTATGTCTGCAGCTGCAAGACTATATAAAGAAAATTATTTTAACTGCAAGTTCTAGCTATGGGATGTAAATATGGTGATTTTATGATGCAGAATCAGTGTCCTGAGTAATCAGGATGGTGCAGTTATCACTGGTGTGAGCTATAACATAAAACATTTTAGTTCTTGTTCTTCTTTTACTATAAATTATTTATATTTTGTTGTTAATAGCATACCTGTTCCATGAGAATTATTTCACACCTCAGCTTGAGGACTCAGCTAAGAACTCCTCAGTACTGCTTTATTCTGTTTAACAAGCAATCAGTAAAAGTCCTCACAATTACTGTTTTTTAATTATTATTTCTCCAGGGAGGAGGAGGCTATAAAGAGATAAATGGAAAATAACTGGAAAAAGCCATTTGCTTGATTCTTTATTTTATGAAATTGCTTTGTTAGGTATTTTTAGTTATTTTTCCCCCTTAAAATTGTCCTCAGTATGCTCTTAAAATAGAGGATATATATGTTTAATTTTAGTTTGGCTTTACTCTTGCAACCTGGAGCCAGTACCTTACACAGCACAGTTTCGCAAGCTGCCATTTTTGCCTTAATGTAAAAATATGTCATCATGTTTCATCAGATATGGTACCTTCAGAGTAATTTCTGCTAAAGTTATACTTTAACTTCCTTTTAAATCTCAGCTGATTTCCAGCTCTCTAAATTCCCTCTCTAAATTCTAAATTTTGTCCTGCTGGAAAGCTACTTGTGTTCTGTTATTTATTTTCCTCCTTTTAGAGCTGTACCAATAAACTAAAAATTTACGTGCAAGTTAATAATTTTTGCAGTGTTCACGAAGAAGTAGTACCATAAGTCAAGTATACCATCTCATATTGTATGCTGCTACAACATACGCTGCTCTGGTATAATAGGCACTGAGAGTAGAAATAGCACAAAAAGCAGCAAGCCATGGTGGCGGAAGGCAAAACTGGTTTTAGTCTCTTTTGTGTCCTAGTGTATTCTGAGCAGCAATACACAAAAGGCAGCGCTGAATTTCACCTGCCTCTGTGTGGCTGCCAATAGCTGAATATGACTGGAGCGCTGGGCGGTCTAACCACATGCAAGAAATTTCCCAGGTTTCATTCAGAAATTATGAAGTGCATCCTTTATGTTACTTTTCTTTCCCTTCTGCTGCTGATGGCTCCATGCCATCCGTCTTGCTCTTAGCTAAACTGCTACCCAACACCAATATCTTTAACATTCAGCCATCCTGTGAGCTTCATCTTTGTTCACCTCGTCATCTGTTATCTGTATACTACGGCTACAGACACTCATAATGAATTTAACTTCTGCTTTACAGCTCTTTCCAGTCAAAGCCAATAGCAAAATCGCCATCAGGAAAATGCCTTGCTTTAATGTCAGACACTCATTTCTCCAAACGTCTGTATGAAGTATAATTACTTTGTACATGTCATTTTCTGAATATCATTGCTGGTTATTGCCTTGTGCTATGGGCACTTTATTTTTTCATTTCCTAGCTTGCTTTAGTAACACTTAACTAATAGGCAGTGGGAGAGGGTGGAATGAACATCATTTAAGAGATGATAGTTCTCTACCCCTTCCTGTGTTCAGCAGATCGGTCAATTGATTTGCCAGAATGCACTGGGGTTTATCAGGACTCTTCCCTGCAGCTGGGATTAAGGAAAGCTGTTGAAGGGACTGCTGCTGCGCTGCTCTCACAGCGACTGTGATTTGAGTGGCCACAAAAGGAATACCAGCAGAAAAAAAACAGCCTCAGCGAGCTGAGGAACTGAAAAGGCAAAACACAGGACAGGATATTTACAGGTTTAATAACAAATTTCCAGAGAGAAGACATGTGGGTTCTAATTCCAGCGTGTCTTATTATTATCGTTGGCTTTGAAATTCAGTTTATTTATTTATCTGCTTATTTGGATGGGGGAAGGAAATCAGTGCTTTGGCTTAATCTGTTTCCTCTGTCATCCAAGAGAGTAAAGAAAACAGGGGTTCCTCCCATCTGCAGGCACAAGCAGATCAAGTATTTTGACTTACCTTTTCAAGATTTACCTCTGCTCGTTTCCTCTAGCTTTATACAAGCCTGATGCAAATGCCACAGCTTGTTCACACTGAATCACAGTGAATTCCTTTTCAGGGGAAAAAAAAAGCAAAAGAACATCACTTGCCTCCCTCAGTGAATTACAGCCATTGTTTTTTATTTCCTAGTGGGTAATTGAAGGCTTTTACAGCTAGAAGAAATTATTTATAGAGTCATGAAAAATGGATTATCTTTCCTGAGTGCTTCATTGATGTTTTAGGCATCTACTTTATTCCAATTAAACTTATATAATCTAAAATCAATGAACTTCTTTATTTTAGAGAATAAATTATAGAGGGAAATAATTTGTTTAGCCTCTGTGAACTGCCTTATTTCCACATATTTTATATATGTAATCTCTGTGAGGAACAAAGGAATTCAAAGTGCTCTTAAGCTCAATACAGACAGGAACCCTTCCTTTGTTCCCAGCGGCTTCAGTGGCTGCACAGAAGCCAAGCTTTGCGAAGGAACCCAGGAACTTCCCTGCTGGGTTAGACCTACATCCATCTAACAAACTGTTCTGCCACTTACAATGGCTTCTACCAAATGCCTCAGAAGAAGGCATGGAAACGTGCAGGAGATCTTATGTATCTGTCCCCAAACTTAGGTTTATACAGTTTGCTAATAGAGAATTTCTCAAACTTAAAATACACCTTAATTAGCTATCATAAAATCCATTTCTGTAATTTTTGTGTACAGTGTGTTTGTTTCCCATCTGAAAGTTATAGAATTTTATTTCTAATTCAGATCAATAAATGTCGATTTATCTCAAGAGAATACTTGGCTAACTAAAGACAAGCGGAGTGTTCACTGATCATTACTAAACTAACTTTAAAAAATACAATACAATCTTTATTAATGGAAAAAAAATTAATTCTCAGTCTGGACACTGAACAGAGCATGGGGATGGGAAGATCTTCAGTTAAATACCACTGACTGGAAATGGTCGCTGTTACTACATCAGCAATTAGCATCAAGTTTGTTGAGCTAGTTCAGGATGGGATCTGCTGAGATGCTTATTCCAAGCTTGCTCAAGTTACATCAGTTTTACCACTTGGGTCTCAAATTTTGCTATTAATGATGAATTTTTATACTATGTAACTTGTGTTTGTGTTTGAGCATGGAAATATTTTAAATAGGCATGCGTTTTTATTTCTGTTTTGGTGAATCATGCCTGGGTTATACTGGATAAACTGCTAAATGTGAGAAATCTGAACTAAATCATGGAAAAATAAAGGAAGCATTAAATTGTTATTCTTCAGAAGATATTCAGGACGTCTGCTTGAGACAGATGGAATAACGATCGAGAAATATCCGAAACTTAAATAAAAATTTTAGAAATATAAAAAGCAGCAGCTTCTTCTAGTCAATCTTTACAATCTTAGCTTAAGTTTCCTCTCTAAAATATAAAATAAACTCAAAATCCTAAGTTACAATAGCATATTGATAGCCTGCAAAATTCCTCACTAGAAACACATTAATTACTTTTTCTGGTAGAGCCTTACAACTTCAGCTTACAAGCAGATATTAAACATATAATGATACTCTCATTTAAACCAAAAGATTCTCCCTTGTTTGTATAACCTTATTCGGTTTTCGGCTCCTTTTCAAAACTCTCTGCTGGTTTTCTGCTTCCAGAAGTGTATAAGATGAGGTTTTGCTGCAATGATGATAGCAGAAAGAGGGAGAGTTTTTAACACACATTTTCTATAATTTCACCATGAGAGGAAAGTATATCTCTGTGATACTTTTCTAACTTTACAATTAGCTATCATCGTGCTTTCATTGGGTTAGCACCAGTGATGCACCTAGTCTAAGAAACTAATTTACAAACATATTTAATGACTGCATGTCATACAGCAGATTGTCTTTGTTATTTTAGTGGGAAAGTACCATTGCATTCCTAAATACGTAGTTGCAGTTTTTCAATAATTTCAAATAATCCCTTTAAGTTGTTCTAAGCACGTATAGTAAAACGTGAAGTCTATTTTAAAGGAAGTCAAGTAACCTTACATTTTAGATAAAATGCCTGCAGTCTCAAGTCCTATTAATTAAGACAAGTCTATAATTTCAAACTGTTTTTCTTCTAAAAAAAAATTGTCCTTTCTTCTTTAGAACTGCTGGAGAGGTGTGTCTTCTTGTCTTCAAGTGTTTGAGGAAGTTTCTTAATCATTGCCAGAGAGCTAATGATCAGCTAATGCAATATTTTCACTTTTATATGGCATCTATTACTATCTGGTTGTAGCTTGAAATAACATTAAGGCCCTCTAAAGAATATTTCCAAAGACTATTTCATAGAAAGCTATTTCATAGAAAGCTTAAATCTGAATAACAAGTGGTTTAATAAATGCTTTCAATGCATGGGTAAAAAATAGAACAGATTCTGAAAGGTTCTAAAAACTGTGTTTCATCCCTGCATATATTAATGTGAGATCTATTATCTTTTCTGAAGTTTGTTCATTGGTGACAAGAAAAAAAATAATGGAAAATCTTTAGTCGGTTGAAGTAACTCATTTTATTAAACTGGGGACTACATTTTTACCTGCCACAAATCACCTTCCTCCTCCCCTCCCTAACAAAACATAAGCAAGGCTAATTCCCCATTTTATGCCATAAATATAATGTTCTTTGAATAAAAGAACGTTGTACCAGAGTCCAAGAATTTTTCCTGTCTTTGGAGCACATTGCCTACAATTTGAACAACATTTTGTCCTTTAATACCTACGGGGAAGTGCAGTAATGGGATGACTCTGAGTTCTGTAATAGAGGTAGAAGTATATGATCAAAACAGATGATGACTTTTTCTGGTTTTGTACAGTGAGGAGCGGTGGCAGAGCTCCAATGGGACTAAGACTGCGGTGCAACAATTTGCTGAGGTAACCTAAGCCACAGCCGATACTAAAATGAACAGTCCAGTTACACCTCATAACCATTTCCAACAGCCAGGCATTCTTACCTTTTCTTTGAAGAGCCCAGAACTGGAGCACATCTGACTGTACAGTGAAAGCCAATCAGACATAAAACATGTTTTGGATTTGGCTTTGCTTTTATTTTATTTTTTTTTTTTGGTTGGTTGGTTGGTTTTGGTAAGGGTTAGTTTTGTTACCTGTTACCTCCCTATTTCCTTGGCTCTTCAGGTGTGCAAAGAAAGTGCCAAAGGAAAGGCTCAGCTGTATCACCACACACACCCTGAATGTCTTAGACTTTATATTTTATATATATTTAGTTATAACATTATACTTACGTGATAAAATTGTCTTTTAAAATTAATATTTGTATAATAGGTATCCATTTGGGGTGGTATAAATCCTTTGTCCCCATCTTTTCCTATGTCAAGCAATGTGAACTATACGGCCTGAATTTTTTTTTCTTTTTAGTTTTTTTCCAATCAAAGCTGTATTTTACTCACATAAAAACGTGGTGAAAAACATATTCCCTCCATCCTGTCAGACCAAATTTGTTCTCTGGCTTCAGACCTCATGTGCTGAGTTTCATTTTACGGCAATTTTTTTACAGGCTAGCTGTAAATCTTTGTGAATGGGATGTTTATAATGAAAATACTACCAGGCCAGGAAATATTGACCACACTAAAGATCAGCAGAATTATAACAGCAACAAGACTGAACAGCACTGATCAATCAGGCTTCAGTAGCATCCCATTTTCAAAGGCAGCATAGTATCTCCACTTTATATACTTTTTGTCAATGTAAGTAGTTTTTTTCCTTCATTGGGCTTTAGAAACACTGCTATGAAATTAGAATGTCACTTTTTCACTTCACCTCTGTAGTATCAGTAGAATTGCATTAGGCCTGTATAGTGTTTTGTGGAATAGTGTATCCAAGGGAAAATGTCGACATGATTTGAAACTCAATAAATATTTAACAGTGAAATATTCCTTATCATCAAAGTGATATGTAATGTATAAATTTGCATTTTTGCATTGCATTTTTTAGTGAGATGGTTCATGCTAAATCAGTAACAGGTTTAGGGATTGATTTTTTTTTTTAGCAAAGTATCTGATAAGATGCATATTTTGACTGGGCATTTAGTTTGGCTATGACAAAAATGCAATAAAAACATTTTGAGGAAGGGAGAAGTGAACGGTGAGCTAACAAATTGGTAAACCAAGATTATAATACTGTGTACATAGCTACCTATTTTAAATTACTGTGGTAGATGTAATTTTCAAGGATGTTAAAAAAAAGTTATACTAGAAGTCTCTTTATGCACAGAGATCAACAATGAATTGACTCTCATAACGACATGCTGCTCTACACAGGAATCGAAAGCAAAAGACAAGAGCAAAGTGTGTAGATTTACCTACTTAAATACAGCAGAAAATCATTACTTGACACAAAGTAACTGAATCCACACAATTTTACCTCTCTTGCATGTTTCTTTCTTTTTTCACTACCTTTATATTCTTCCCACTCTTCAGTTATTCCAGGAGCAGGGTAATTTTTCCAAGTGTTTCCTTTTGTTGGTTTATGTCTCCATAAGGTAAAGTACTGTCAAGACTAAAATAATATTCTCGCTGGAGCTTTCCTTACCTGTTTTCTCTTCCCCTCACATTATGCTTTCCCAAAGCACTTAGGGTCAGAGCGTTGTTTTCTTCTTATTTCTTGCATTTTGCCACCATCTTATCATTTCGCAGCATTCTCACCCAATTCAAATGTTCCTTGAAGTGAAAAAAAATTCTTCTCTACCACTTTCTTTTTCTTTCCTTAGTATTACTAACATGGAATGTCTCAGTTTCATGAAGTCTCTGTTTAAAAACCTCCTTAAGTTTGGAGCTTGAATGGGAAAATGAAACTACCTGCATTTAGAATAGAAATGCTTAGTCTCTGTTTACTTCTGTGGTCAATGAAGTAATTTAACTTTCCTTTGGACAGGCATAAAGTTCAGGAACAGAGTTATTATTCTCATAATAAACCTCACATACAACTTATGTGCAAATGTTTTATATTAGTTTCTGGTTGACTGAGTCTGTGCTTGAAAGGATAAATTAGGCTGGGGATGCTAGCCACCTTGTATAAAGTACTCAGCCTTTTCAGGTAGCTTTGTTAGGGGACTCGTTCAAGATTGTATTTAGAGTCCTAAGTAACTTGTTGATCATTATGACAAATTTCAGTATTAAACTGCACACATTTCCTCTTAAAAGCTTTTCTTCAAGGTCATGACGCCTGTACCTTTCATTGTAAAACAAATTCCTTGACCATAGTCACTTCTCTAACACGCACAAATTGTATCACCTGGTTAATGATTCAGAGAAAACTACAATTTTCCTAATGCAGCGTGCCAGTCAGGAAGAATGTTTTCTTTAACTGATTTAAAACGAGGTAGCATGTTTTTTCTCACAAAGCAAAATGGTTGAAAATAAACTATTGCATCATACCGCAGAATAATTAGGGTTGGAAGATGGCTCTGGAATTGATTCATTCCAACTGCTTGCTCAATGCAGAGCTAGGGTAGATCAGGGTTCCCTGAAAAATACTTTAAAATCGATAAACTTAAATTTTAAAGGATCGCTGCAGAAAATTCCACGTCTGCAGAATCTGTGAAACCAAACTCGGAAACCCTTCTTTCTGAGAGTTTTCATCTGGAAAATTCTGTTTGTTTTGAAGCAAAGTTGGACCTTAGCCTAATTTTGCGTTAAGTGAGAACATGATTATGCCTCCTTCAACTGCGTTGGCATAGCAAAGGAGCTGGACTCAGAACAGAGGGAGAGAGGAGGCTGGTTTCATATTGCAACATTAGCACAAGTGTAAAAAGCTGTAAAGATGAAATCAATTCATCTCTGTAAGGACCACTGCAACCTGTATATGGAAGACAACCTAAGAAAGCTAAGTACAAGCTTACTGTCTTTATCTGCGTGTTGGCTCAGAGTGCAGGACTGAAAAAATTGCCATTCCGGTCAGATACTTTCTTTTATGTAAACTCCCTGTAGTTCAATCATGCAGGCATACAATAATGTATTACAAATAGAAGAGCACAAGTCAAAGAGATGTAATATGTAAAATATATTACTTTTACCAAATATGCGTCATATTTTGGCTGCAGGAATGGGGGCAGAAAGAGGAAAGACTACTGGGTAATGTGAGACGTGCAAGTAACTTTCTTTTCCATCTCCTAGGTGGAGATGTTAGGTAGCAGGTGTTTATATGTGTCTCTTCCCTTTATAAACACACAGCAGGATAGAAGGCTAGTACTAAGAATAAAAAGAACTAGAAAAAATCACCAATGGACAAAGAATAATGAATTAAAAGCAGATGGCAAGGTAAACCTATTAATATTTGAGAAAGATGTGGTTGATGTTCTCATATTTCTACCACAGGAGCTGCATCAGCTTGTGATGGCTTAAGTAGGTAATATACAGTTTAAATGCAATAGGAGAGCAAGTATTTAAAAACACTATCTGGAAACACACAACCGCAATTAAACCAACCTGGCCTTTAGTCAATACAGTAGTTTTAGTTACGTGATTCAAGATACCGCTTTTAAATACTTGCTATTTTAAGTAAGGGTACAGATGAAATAACGCTTATTTTTTCTGTACATAATGTTTACAAGCAATTCACATTATTCGTAGGTATTGAAAAAATTATCAGTATTGCACAGCCCTAAGGACATGCATTTTCATTATTTCAAAGTATTGACATTTAAATGTACTCTTCATTCTTGTGCCAAATTAGGATGCTGAAAACTTTTTCCTTAACACTTAAAAATTTGACATATTGTAAATTTACTGATTTTAAATTGCCAGTCCTGCAATCTTCTCTGCATGCACATGTAAAATTTCTTCTTTTCTAGAAGAGGACTTGATGACAATGCCAAAATCTTTTAAGATAAATAATAGTCTTCCAACTCTGGAAAGTGATAGGGCTCTGTAACAAGTATATTCTACTCAGATACTTACTAATCTTGATGCTGGCAAAACAAACAAACATTATTGATTTCATTTCAAATTCTAAACAATTAAAATGATATTTAATTAAGAATAAAAAGGAAATATTTAAAAATTTTAGGGGGGTTACATTCACTCTCCTAATATCTTTCCTGTGTATTTTGTGATCAAATTAAGTTATTGTTATTCAAAAATATATCTAATAAGTAACTAAACCATTTTCTTAAAAGTCTGTCTCAAAAAATTATGTAATTCTCTTTCCTGATGCTCATTTTCCCTTCAGAACGATAAATATTTGATGAAATGAAATCCAGAATTATTTTAGAAAATATAAAAGTTGGAGCCCAGCTGTGCTCCTTGGAGTTTTAATTCCAACTGTAGTTAAATTCAAGGGAAAATTTGTATTTCTTTATATGGAACTGAAACAGACCCACAGTTTCACTTTCAATAAGTATATAGAAATCAATATGCTGTAAAGTAGTTTATGCTATTTTTCTGCTTCCATCTGCTCTCTTCCATTGCATCTTTTTGTGAGTGACAGCATAATAATTGCTGTACCAATTAATGCCCTTCCAATCCAACTGCATCATTACTGCAAAATAAATGTTTTGCTTTGTAGCAGTTTGTCCTGCTATGAAACTTTGCTTTAGTTATTCCAATCATCTAACAGCAGAAAAGGAAAAGCTGCTTTGTCATCAACAGCTCAATAGAAGACACTGTATATTCAATACAGAGAGTTGGCAGAATTTTAACCAGTATCAATTTATAAATAGGCTAACAGCAATCATTTATTTTCTGCCTTAAATGAAAGTATCCTTTTTGATGCAATAATAGCCACTTAACTGATTTGAGATTGTAGTAGGGGTTTTTTTGAGGAACATTTTCTTTATCCTGAATAAAATGTGGAATCTCTTTCTTTGCAACAAAAGCTCTTAGAGGATAAAAGCTTCCATCTGAAATAAGCAGTCATAATAACTAAGTTTCTTGCAGTAAGTCTTTCATTTTCCCTACTGGGCTTTCAGTGCATAGCTACAGTGCCTTTCCCAGTTTGTCCTGTGTCTTAGCAAAAAAGCTGCAAAGAATATTCAAGGTTGAAGCATTTCCCACAAAAACCATGTCTTCAGTACAATCTGCAGGCCTCCTCTGGTATAAGTAGGACCTTTCACTGCTGTTGGGAAAGTCCTTGGGAGAACATAAATCTAGATTAAAGTCTGGTACTAGTTTTGTGAATTTTTCTGGCTGATGGCCTGCATTTATTGTCCAGTGAGAGCTGAGTGAGGAAACAACATACAACTAACTCCTTCTTACTAACATTTTATTCCTGAAACATCTGTTAGCTAATTGGGTTTTTTCTACCTCCTTGCACCATCCTTTGTGGATAAAACCTCATTGTCTCTGTTTCACTGGTTTCCACACTGTTCTGTTTCTTGTGAACAACAGAATTTTCCAATGAATATTTCTAAAAAGACAAGATTGCTTTATGATGCAGCAAGTGATTCAGTTTATTTGGTCTTAGCTTGCACTGGTTGACTCAAGGAAATTCCTTTTGAACAACCGTGTTTTTCTATAACATTTATAGAAACATCTATAGGAATCACAGAGCTCTTGTCCTCATGAAGTCTCAGAGCACTCAAGTACAAATATACAAAACATAATACGAATAAAGATATCCAATTGGCTTTAATTTAATGACTTCCATTTTGTGCTCATAATCTTGCAAATGGAAAGGCCAAATTTTATTTTCAAAAATAAAGTTTGTTATTATTACATAGAAAAGTAAAACTGCATTAGAACAACATCATTTTGTTTGTAAAGTCATCTGTTCGGAGGTTAAGAAATCCCAGATGAAAGCTTGCTGTGCAGCTGCAAAAGTCTGCTTCTTTATTCTACCTAATGACTGTCTAATATGAGGTATTTAAAAGGCCTGTAACAGCAGCTGAAACACAGGAGTCTCTGGTTCTATTAATTTTTAATCATTGTACTGCAAAAATGCACACTTATATTAGATCTTGTATTAGAAAAGCTTAGTCACAGGGTTTCAAAAGTGATGCTGCGTCAGAGAAGTGAGTAGTCTGGTGGCGACAGCACTCACCTGCATTTGGTTACATATCGCTCACAGGTCATCAACCCCCCCAAACAAACTACCTGGCACCAAAGCCAGTCTGAGAAAAACCCTGCCATCCCTTACCCTTGGCTGCTTGTTCCTGCTCCTCAGCCGTGCCAGCACAACGATTTGTAGGGCTCTTGCAAACCAGATGACCAAAGTGCTTCAGTCTACAAAGCAGCCTTTCAGTCGCAATGGCACAACTGAGGGACAGTGAACAGCAGTACGGGCAGAGAGGAGAAAGGGAACATTTTCAGCTGATTTTTCCATTACAGGAAGTGTAATGTTGAATCTTACCCACAGGCAGAGGGGAATTTTAACACAGAACTTGTACATCACAGTTGAGTGCTCTAACCAAAGAATATCAGATGAGAGACTCCCTTTGAATTCTTGTGTTGGAAAAGAAAAGTGTGACCTTTTTTTTCATTTAGAAAAGGAAAAGGTTTGGCACTGCCTTCTGGTTAAGAATTTGAATTCTGAATCCAAAAGAGAGAGAGACATCTCTCAAGAAGCAGCAGTAAGGGAGCTTTTAAAGCTTATTCCTGGATCTCTCTCTTTTTTTCTTCTCTTCTTCTTTTCATTTAGCTGAGTACTGCAAGTTTTCTCCTAGAAGTTGTGATCGATCTACTTATATGTACATCAGTCACTGCTGTTACTAGGAAACCATTGGTTTTTTCCTCTAAAGAATTGTTATAAATAAACACCATGTCATGAAATAAGATCCTTGTGTATACTGCCTCTGCTTCCAACATAATTAAGATCAGGAAAAATCTAATTTTGTTGTAATTTGCCAGGTTACATTAAATTATCTTGATGAATCATTCATACCTAATTGCTTTGGACTACAGCTTCGTTGCTTTCCGTGATCCTGAGAGTAAATTTAAATAAAGGATGAAGCAGGCTGAATAATACCTTTCCAAGGTCCTGTCCTAGGACAGAAAAAAATCAAAACATTTCATATGTAAGCCACAGGAAAAAGGTCACGAAGTATGTGTTAATCAAATTCCTCTTATGCTGACTTTAGAAAAACTGTAGAGGGAGTTTTGTATTCTTGAAAACAGCTGTGGTACTAAAGAGCTGCAAAATCCACAAACGTCATTCTTCTTCTCTCTTAAACTTTTAAGACCCAAATATGACACAGAAAATACTATTGAAGCAGGAAGCTTGGAAAGCTGGGGAACTTAAATGCTTTACTGCAAAAACTTTTCCTGTATCTTTAGTTTCAAAATCTGCTGACATAAAGTGTAACTGTGGAGACACTGCAGCACCTAAGACACCATAAGGCTGATCAGCTGCCTGAGTATTAAAATAATATTTAGTAGGAATGCAAATAAAATAATCAATTATCATTTAGAATTTCCAGTATAAGATAAACTAATTTAAAAAAAAAAAAAAAAAGAAAAGAACAAAAACCTAAATTTTGGAAATTTACTACTTAGAAGTTTTAAGCCAACTTGGAACCATTGGACTATTTCATTATTTTACCCCCATTATTTTTTGATTCATTTTATTAAAATATATTAATATAGTTTATTGTTTTAAAAAAATTTAGTTGAAAGTAAACATATTGCATAGAGCCATTCTTTCCTAGACTCACAAATTCTCTATTACCCGTAGCTTTCTCTTTTCATTTGAACTGATATCCTCTATTCTTTTTGTTATTATTTCCATAGATTGATGTCATTCTGTTCAGCTTCAGCCTCAACCAGGCTTAGAGCTTAGAGCTTTTGGTTCTGTTGAGTGTGTCTTTTAATCGTTTGGATCTGAGACTGTCTCTCTCAATCCCTGACTACATATCCTAGCAGCCAGGGAAGAAGTCACTTATCCTCATTAGCCACTTTGGTTACAGAATGGCTAAAATCAGCCCCATTGTGAGATTTAGCGGCTACAAATTTTCTTTTAAAGAGCCGTGAGGGATGTGCTAGAAGCTGAGGCACACATCCAGGAAATAGAAGACCTGAATTTAATTTCCTTTTTAACCTTAATAGCTTCAAATTTGTCTTCTATATTCTAAGAGACTGCCTTGATACCTTGGCTACAAATTGATTTACTACAACCACTCTTCATCACTGCATTAAAGCTGCACTATTCTACAGAATTGAATTTGAAATTAATTATATGAGATACAGCACATGATACAAATAGGCCTGAGTTTAGGGAACTCCTTTGGTTGGCAAGTATCTTTACTCCTGTTCATTGTCACGGGGACTATTAGTGTGTTTTACATTTTTTGGATGAAATACATAAAGAAAATGGAGGAAAATGGTACCTTGGCATATTTTGTTTATCTTTATTTGTCAGAAGGAGAAAAATTTTACATAGCCAGTCACATGGCTGAATTAACAATTCCATATGGACCTTAAAATATATATGAGTCTAGCTTCTGGGTAAAAAGAAAACAAGACCTTACATCCTTAGAAGGAAAAATGTCAGATATGGAACACAAAATTAAAACCTACAGTCATGCAACTTCCTATGTTTAGGTTTGCATTAAATTAAAAAAAAAAATCTAACAGTAATTGTGATGCAAATCCCAAATAAAAGTAAAAATGTATGAAGGCTTCACTTAATATCATGGTTAAAAGTTGGTCAAAGCAATAAAACATTAAACATTTAAGACTATTCTCAAACAATGTATTATCAGTGCTTTTGCTTTGCAGCTCAGACATTACAGCCACCATACATTTTAATTCAGTTTGATACAAAAGCTTCTTGAAGCAGAAAACATTTAAACCTGGCATCTCAGTCAGATACTGGTAGCCAATGTCAATTTAACCCAGTGAATGAATAGTAAAAATACACATGCAAAATTCATCCTGCTTGGTTGTGCTATGAAAGGGATTTTTATGACCATTAACGTGCTGCTGGAAATTCAGTCTCTAGTTTTATTGTCTCTGGTGTCACTGAGATGTACCTTTTATTCTATTTTTCATTTAGTTGGGGTTTTTTCTCTCTTGGTCCCAGTATTGCTCTGATAGACTCATCTTCAGGGGATCGCGATTTTTTTCATGAAGCAGTCAATAACATTTTATAGCCAAACTTTTCTGAATACAAGTTAAGAGGAAGTTTTGCCAAATCCAGTCAACGTAATTCTTGGATCCAGCACTACTGGGGCAGTCTAGAAAGCTGCTAGCTGTTTTGAAACATTTCAATGTGAGCTGAGTGTGTCAGCGATTGAGTCTATACTTTGTTACAGCTATTCTAATAGCTCTGTGGTTGAAGGAAAAATAAGATGTTGCATTTCTACATACGATACATGTATTAAAGACATTTTTAAAAGCATTATCCAACACCATTTTAAATCCAGGCTTCAATATGCATTTCCAAAAAATGGAGAATATACATTGCATGAAGATACGCACTTTGGAACTTAATTTTTTGTTACTAATTAAATCTCACTTTCAAACGGGAATTTTGAGATAGGCAAATGATCGGGATACAGAATCAGGCCATAGGAGTCATGTTCTAAGTTTGGTCATTGGCTTTTTAACGGTTTTCACACATGGTTTCCCATCTTGCTGGCTGTGAGTGAAGAAGCTGTGGTTGTATGAGGTTCACAAGCCTGTCTGAGGAAAGATCTCACACATCCTCTTCCCAACCAGTGTTCTGCCACATGGCCATATCCCACCTAAAGTTCATTTCAAAATGACAATGATACTGTGTTTACTTGACAAACTGGCATCCTATTTGAAAGACAGTAAGTACATGAAGCGGCATTTTTGCGACAAGTCCCTTTGAAACCACTGGCATTACGTCCACCACTTAATCACTGCTTCAGATAAATAAGTGCATTAGTTCTTCATCAGCTCTAACTAACAACTATAACTGAGATTTACAGGGTAGGAAATATATAGATATGATATTCTGCAATTAGGAAAAAAAAAAAAAAAAAAAAAGAAAGAAAGTTCTGACCCTAAATAATGACTGAGCTGGGTCTGGGACCTTCTGCCTCTGATGGCCATCCGTCACCTGCTCCTGCCTCGGGCACGGGCAAAACCCTCTTCTGCAGCCCCGGCAAGGCCCCAGTTGTGGCACGTCTGCTCTGCAGCCACCCTGCCACCACGGGGCAGTAGAAAATCAGCCCGTCGGAGCCCGCGTCCATGGCGAAAGGCCTCAAGCGTATTTCAATTAATTTAAAGCCCAGTTACATCTTCTGTGTCCGTGTCCCCACCGCGCAGGTCACAGCCTTGGCTCGGCGAAGGTGTCACGGGCGCAGACGTTTCCCAGCTACCCCTCGGAGCAGGGCGAGGAGCACCAGCAGTCCCTCTCGCTGGCCAGCAGCTACGCCTTCAGCTACGGCTCGGGCCTGGTGCAATGACAGCTGGGGACGGCCGGCCGAGAGAGACAGTCGAGCCTGGAGCCTGCCACCAGGGCCGGGGAGCCATGGGCCCCCTCCGCACCCACCATTTTGCCGTGAAAACTGATGCCTACCAGCTCCAGCCGGGTCGCCGCCGAGGCGGAAACCTGGAGAGGCGGCTTCCCCGAAGCAGAGGCTAAGTCTTTATTTATTTATTTTGCCATTCCTTTCGTCGATACGTTCAGAAAGGAGGGGGGCGAGGGGTGGGAGGGGGGGGTGGGGGGGGGGGGAAGGGGGACGCGTTTGTGTTGTGAGAAAGTGGTGGAAACAAACGAAACTGTGTTGATGTGAAGGTTTCTTCATGACCGGAGAAGGCCCGTTCTGGGGCTCCATGGCGATGGCGCATTTGACATCGGGGCCTTCCTACCCGCCTCCACCAGCAGGCCCGGCCCGTCTCCACCCGTAACGTTTTTAGGTCCTTGCTGCAGCCCACCAATTCCCGCTGGAGTCGCTGAAACGTCACCGACTCGAGACGCAGCGACAGCATTTGCAGGGGGTCACCGTCAGATCCAAGCGAGTTCGCTCATTACCCGGGAGGGTGGTCGGGTGTTTTTTGAGCCAGACGCCAACAGATACTGGAGTAGCAGGCTAATACAGTTTGTTGGGAATAGAGTTTGATGCGTTAAGGTAAGGTTATTGCCTGGTACGGCTCTAATCTTAAATTCCCGGGGCACAAATTCATCCCTCACTAATACCTGTGTAATTCTCATGATGCCCCTGAGAGCTGTGAGCATCCATATCAGCAGCACAGTCTCGTCCTCAGAACTGCTGTGAAGTCTTCTTATTTGTAAATTATTTAGGTAACCATGCCTGCAAGCCTAACTTTAAAAAGCGGAAAACTGTTCATCAGACAAATAAAAACGGGCCGCATCCCCGGCTGGTGACCACCTGTGCCACGGCTGGGCCAGATACAGTAGAGCTGAGCTCTGGTCTTGTCTTTCGTGTCAGCGTTACTTTGATTTTCCCTGTTTCCTTCTCAGATTTCCATTTTAGATGCACATTGTATCTTGTATGATCATGCGTCAAGCATCGGTTTACTTTGAAAAGGAGGATGAGTACCTCTCGATGGAAATTTTCTGTCTTTGGAAGACATATTTAAAAAAATGAACTGTAGTAGGTGTGTTTGTAATCAGTAATGAGGGAATAAGCTGGAAGGCATACCTGTAGGTGGGGAACAAGTTTTATCTATCCTGAACATTTAGATTTTTGTAGGTGGTATTGAATATTTATGTACTCCTCGCGATGCCCTGAAATGTTAGAAGCTGTGGGGAGAAAAATCTGCCCTCTTGTTATGATCTGAGCAGCCTTGTGTTCTGTTCCCAGTGTGAAATGATTGCCATGATTACCAGAGGGATTCGTCTTACTAGTTGTTTCTCAGGACAGGTTGAGGAAGCGTATCAAGGAGGAGATGCATAGACTCTTTTCCAATGAAACAATCAGTTTTATGTACCATAATTTAACTGAAAAAGTGCTGTTGGGTTGTTTTCTATATGCACATATATATATATGTATTAAAAAGTACGGAAGAAACTTCTGCTTTTGATTGAACATTTACTGATACAGTACGTCCAGCTTTTCTCCAACCATTTTCCAGGCTAAGAGACCTTGCAGACTTACAGCTTTCTACACCTCAGTGAACAGCTGCTGAATAAAAAAAGCTTTGTGATCCACTTGAATGAAACACCTCTACCCCACCACAATCAGCTTCATTTATTTTTCCTCTTTTTCCCTGTCTCATTCACTACCTCTTTTCCTTCTCACAGTGCTACCATACTCAGGATTAGAACGACTCCCTCCAGAGAGTATTTTGATGAGCTAAAATGAAAAACTGTTCTCCCACGCTGTCAGGGAGCTGTACCTATGATGCTCTCTGAGCTGTACCCATCAAGGAAGCTTCATTCACACTTTCATTTAAGAAAAAATTTGGTTGACATTTTGCTTTGGGAAAATTTCCAGTTTGCAAATGTTACATGCAAAATGTGATACAAAAGGATAGATACTCTGCTGGTATAATTCCGTTATTCAATGCAGCTTTGCCAAATATATGCCTTTTGAGGAACTGGTCAGTTATTTTTATTCCTATGCAACTGTGATTCTTTCACTTGCCCTAAAATTATATATTTTCTTTAAAATTCCTGAGGTTATGTTTCCAATACATTCTGCAGATTTCTATGCTATGTCCATGTCACTGTTTTCCACTGTGACTTGAATACTAGTCATTTAATACTTACATATTCTACATAGTACAAAAGCAGGGAAAAGGCAAAACAAGAGAGTGTCAGAATTGCTTTATAGTTCCAGTGCCCATATACTTTAAGAACCTGTCTAAATCCTAAAGCTAGTGCTTTAGCTGTGTTTAGATAAAAAACATAAGATCTCTATAGTGTGCTCTTTCCATTTCCTGGGGAACGGTTGCTGTCTGTCACAGGTAGTTTTGTCTTCCTATGCAGTGCATGAATATTATCTAGTTAATGAAAATGTAGATGCTGTTTCCAAAGAAGACACCAAAAAAAGGGGGGAGGGAGGGGGGATTGGCCATGTATAGGAGTTTTAGTAAATATTTTGGTTTCATTAGATAACAACTCTCAACTCAAACTTTTATAAACATCTGTGAAGTCCCATCTTGTAGCAATAGGCAGAAAACTGAACTCCAGGGCAGAGCTGGAGAATGCAACCAGCAAAAAGCAAACCTGACCTATTGGGAACCTATTTCTCGTAGAGGGTAAACACAACCACACTGGAAGTTGAAAATAAGGATGCAACTTCACAGCGTACTGTAACACAATCTAAGAAAACTGCCACCTGAAGCACAAACTTATTCAGCAGCCAGTGGATGTTGTCATTAGTGCCGCTCCAGACCAGCAGATGATATCACTGTAACACTTGTGTATCCACATAGCTTCCAGAAACGTTCCTCAGAAAAGCTCCATGAGAACCAGGCAGGCACTGCGCCAACAGTTTGCCAGAAAATTCTGTTTTCACAGAATTGCTTTAATTCCTGGCCTATGCCTGTTGATAATCTAAGTGATTCCCCACTGAGACTACTTTGTACAGCTCCTAGTGCTTCCGCCAGAAGGGAAACTCTCTTTTGGCCCACATGGTAGAGCTGCCTGCCTAGAGACTACAAGGGCTTTTAAATAGGCCCAGGGACCCCATGGGCCCCTCTTCAAGTCTCGGCTTTCTTCATGTGCAAGGCACACAGATAATATATCTACCCCTGACCCAAGAGGAGCTCTCTGTTTTCAGCTAATGAGCTATGAAGAAATGGAGGGCAACAAAATGTCTTCAGTGGTAACCAGATGTAACTGGTACAAATGAAACTTAGCATTAGTACATTATAAAATAGAAGAAATAATATAAGGTTATCATTTTCATTTTGGTTCTGAGGATGTGTTATGAATATATAACCATAACCATTATTTAAATTTTTTTAAAATGACCCTTCATAACAATATATTCACCCCTATGGACAAATAACACACAGGATTACTAAATATAGTTACTAATATATCTTAACTGTGAATATTATAGATTGATTGCATGCTGGTACTTATGATTTTGGTTACCTGGTGCAGAAAAAGAGAAATTGAAGAAGACTGGTAGTAAATCATCAAATGGTGCTAAGGTACTTGAGTAGTCCCATTTTTTAGACAGCTACATTTTATTATTGATAGTTTAAATCATCTGTGAGTATACTCTTTTGAAACAATTTTGCCTGCCTACGTAAAGGAAAAAGAGAGAAGAATATCTTGTAACATAGAGTTTGCTGTCTTACTGAGTACATTTTTACACTTTACTTTCTGTGGTAGGCTCTGATTCCAGCTCCTCACATGTATCAGGTCCATGCAAAATTCTGTTCTTGGGGTTTTTTCTTGGTTTTTTTTTTTCCTGCTAAAGCTAGCAATTAAAGCTTGGAAATGTATTGACAAACCAAAGAAGTTTGTTAGACAGCAAGAATAGCTGCTCTCTTTTGTTTTGACAAAAGTCTACCGTGACATTTTGGGAAAATACTTCATTTCACAACACATGAATAGAAATCCTGTTTGGAAGCAGCAAACATATTTCTAATCAAGTCTTGTTCTAAGCCAAAAAGACTTTGCTGGAGGAGGGGTTGAAATTGAATATCTGAGGTCAAAAGTCTTTTAAAGTGCTCTCTATAGCAATAATTTAAGTACAACATAGAGGCTTCAGGCACCCATTTATTTAGGAGTTGCTAAGTGCAGGCAGTCTGTGAAGACCCTTACCTGCTCGTGGGAAAGAGAAAAAAAAAGCACATGGGTCAGATATCTGCATTGCATTTATCAGAAAATGAATGAACTTCGTGCTTGTTCAGCTCTCCAGTCTAATAGGCAATACTATGAGGAGCAGTGATTTTTGAGATATTTGATCTCTGGGAACTGAACAAAGACCATCAGTCTATAGCATATAAACCTCTACTCAGACTTAGCTCACCAGTCACATTTACTAGATTTCATCTGGTAACCTAGAAACTGCAGGGTGGTATTCCATGGGAAAATATAATATCTTGAATGGCTGTGCTTTTTAGCATGAAATACAGCATTATTTACAACTGTTTCTTCCTAAAAAGGAAGGAGGAAGGTGTTCCAATTAATCTTTTTTTTAGTGTTTAATATTGTTAATGTATGTCCGCTTTTTTCTATACCTGTTGCAAAGGAGTAAACATGGCTTTTATCCACATACAGAATAGAGTGCACAGTGGAGAAAGTGTGAAAAGTTGCCGTTTGATTACAAGAACAGATCCAACAGCACTGGAAAGTTTCCTTTTTTCATACATTGCCCAAATACTTGTGCCTCTTTCCTAACCAACTTGTTACACAACCTGTACGTATTAGAATCATATTTTTCACCACAGACAAATGGTTGGGGCGCCTGCCTATGTTTTGTGAGTAGAAGATAATGACTGTGCAACACCATTGTTGTGGCATAACTTGAAAATCAAAGGGTGTAAAGCTGGATATATTAATTCTGCAGATATGAAGTCTTGCACTCCATAAAGGATGCTTATTTGTTCTTGACATTATAAATAAATGCTCTTCACTTTTGATTTTAGATAAAAAGGTGTGCTATGTTGGAAACAAGTATAGGCACAGAGTGGAATGAAAGAAATGTCAAAGAATATTGACTAACCTGTTGTAACAAGAAGTTTGTCTCTCTCTTTGCCCTTACAAGACAGTCAAACGGGATCAGTGAAGGTGCTGTGTATTCAGCAATTATTTAAGTGGCATTATGCTTAGAAACCTAAATATCAGAATCCATAGGTCAACTGGTTCTGTTGAAGAAGATGAAGTTTCACATGGCAAAAATGCCTTTCTCATCTTTGCATGCACATGCAGCTTGACAGATTTTTATGGATATGGTTAAAACAGGTGTGAAAGTAACTGGGGTTTAAGTATGATTAATTATAATTATAGCATTTTAAAATGTCAATATTGGTATGAATATTGCAAGTTGTAATGGAGAAAAGATTTCATTTTTAACTAAATGCAAGCTCAGAATCTAATATGCTCTCTAAGATGAAGGAGTTAATCTTTTTAAATCTCACACTGAAAGTCCCAAAGAATGGATTTCATTGCTTTTTTTTTTCCTTCAGTACAGAAATACTCATGAGGTTAAATAGATTTACCACATTCCCTTACAATCCTGGGATTGTCAAGTGAATGGATACATTTTACAGTAGATATTTTCCTGTAACAGTATTTGACATGAATGAAGTTAACCCTCATTTTTAATATAGGCTATACACTGTTTTCAATCTTTTTTTTAATTGTATGATAGCAAGACTGCATGGGGCATAGCAAATAAATAGCACAAAATTAATCAATCATCAGCTGTCTTGGCAATTCCATACCAGTAACAAAAATAAAAGATTGCAGTTAAACACTTAATCTCATCGCTGTTCCTATAGCTACAACAGAATATATGATGTAAAATAAAGCTATCCTTGTGGTTGTTAATTGTTGCATTTCCTGAATTTCCATAGATGACATGCTGTGACAGGAGATATTTCTTTTCCAGATCTGCTTTTTGTAAACTCTAGTGATTTAAGGTGGTTACAAGGAAAAATAGACAATGCAAAAAAAAAGTATTATGACTTCTTAGTGAAGTATGACACATGCTCACCTATTATTTCTTTTCCCTTCTTTGAAAAACATTATTATAGAAAAAGAGAGACGTTTTTGCAACCTAATAGAAAGGAAATGAAAAATAAGGTAAGAAATCAACAAAAACAAAACAAGATTCTTTCAAATCTTTAAAGAGATTAGGAGAATTTAGCTGACATTTAAGCACACAGCAATGGGTCATGTTCAGTACAAAACAGTTTCTTGGAGCATTCAGCTTATTCTGACTGTATCAGGAGCTGGGAACAAGTTGCTCTAAGCTGCTCTGTAACAATGGACTCCGGAGCGCTGGGCCCATAACCTGGCTGGAAGAACCAAGTCCAGCTAACATGCATTTTGCAATATAGATGCTTAAAAAATAATATTTTGCACAATGCATCACAACCATTGTCACACAACATTGTGGAACTTACTGCAGCCAGGTATTTCGACAAATATGATGTAGAATATTTTAGAGCTGATCAAATTCTGGGTAATAAAAGCAACATCTGCATTTACGATGCACAAAAATACATACGTGGGTGCTCAGCCTTTATGCTTCTAATTACAAAATGATCTAACAGAGTTCTGTGGGAAAGGTCCTCCCATACTACTGTTGTTGGGTAAATTACGGAAATTTAAAAGAAAATAATAAATGTCTGCTTCAGATAGTTTTATTTCAGAGAACAAAGTGGTATTAACAGAGAGTAATTTTAATACATATAAATATTCCTAACATACATTTCTCTTTTCAAATATACATATAGATAGCAACACAAACAAAAAAAGGTACTGAAAAAAAAGAAAGGGAAAGATACTGTGCATTTGTTTGACTACATCTTAGTGTGGTAAACTATTGATCACTTAAATCATGTTATAAAACTGTTTAATACTACAAATGAATTATTTAGTGTAACAGTAACTAAATAAACTTTTAAGAAAGGCATTAAATATCCTTTAGGATCACTGAGATGCTTTTTTGCTAAAACTACAAAATTCTCTTTTTAAGTAAGCATAAGATTGGTAAAAATATGTCAGCCACTGCTAGTAATTCATATTAGTTATTTTATCTAATTATACCAGCTGACAATGTGGATAGTGTGGAAGAAAAAACATATTATTCTTTTGAAACTAGCCTCGTGCATTTCCTTTGGTATTTCTAGCTTGAACGTTATGTCCTAATTTATATGTAGGGATATATAACTCCAAGACATCGATGATTAAGTAGATCTGCAGGTTTATAATTCAAGCCTAATCAGGGTCAAGAAACTAGTCAGAGCAGTGACACAGTCCCACAGCATGATGGCAGCCTGCTCCAGTAGTCTCTGAGCTCCCTCAGGTGAGGCGATCTCGATGATCTTGAGGCTCCCTTATTTTGAAGGAAGTGTTGGCAGGCTCGTCAGGTGTTTGTCCCATGGTTATCCAGATGCTCATCCTCTTCTCATCACTCTTAATGCATTTTACTCTTAGAAAAGAACTGAAAACAAGAGTTATGGGGAAGAGCAGAAACAAGGATGCTCTCACTGGAGGAGTGCCCTGCTGAGCCCTGCAGGCTCCTCTTGGTCCTTAAAACACGAGTTGTTTCTCTGCAGGAGCCCAGCTTCATGGAGAAGGCTGGAAAGGACAGGGGAGAGGGGGGTGCATGTCTGATGCACACTGAGGAAGGTGGGCCAGGGTCTTCCATTTCCTGGCTGGTTTGGCAGGTAGGATGCTGGATGAATTGACACCGGTAACAGAAATAGCCAGCATTTGATGGGACAGCAAAAAGTCTAGTCCAGCTTAGGGGTTTTTTTGAAGACCACTGTGAGTCTCTAGCTTCAGGGTGGAATCCTTCACGCTGGATGTCAAAGGGACAGTAGCCACCCTGAGCCCACACATACCCTAACACCACATCCCAGTGAGGCATAGCAATGAAAGCACGTCTTCTGCTCTAGC
Source organism: Pluvialis apricaria (assembly GCA_017639485.1). Taxonomy (NCBI): domain Eukaryota; kingdom Metazoa; phylum Chordata; class Aves; order Charadriiformes; family Charadriidae; genus Pluvialis; species Pluvialis apricaria. The sequence continues at coordinate 108,100,090 of CM030008.1, read as the reverse complement.
CCAAAACACTTTCCCAAGAATGTGTGAATGTTGGAAATGTCTTTTGAATTGCCTTACTTACACCTTAAATAGTCTGGGAACTTGACATATAGTTTCTACTCTTGGGGTCCACAGCCTAAAAGAGCATTTTAGCACCTATCTTGTAAGCTATGTTTGGAACTAGCCCTTATTGTCAGTCTTACAAAGCCATTTAGGGGATTAACTCCTATTGACCATCTAGGTTTTAAAGGAAATAAGTTTTTCACTTGCCCTGGGGAGTACTCACTGAGGCAGTTTCAACTACTGTAAATAAATACCATTGATTTGAACTTTCACATAGCTCAATAACATAGACAGTTTAGAGAAGCATGATGCAGATAAGATTTAAAAATAAATTTTAAAAAATCAGAGCCCTGATTCCCAAATGTCTTCATGATAACAAATAAATCACCACCACCCTAAAAAACAAAAACAAAACAAAACAAAACAAAAAAAAACAAAAAAAAAAAAAAAAAAAAAAAAAAAAAAAACCCAAAACCACTAGAAATTAAACTGATAGTGAGATCAGTCCTCTGAAATATTTTCTTTTTCTGAACTAAGGTTTCTTATTTGGATCTCTCAGGAATAAGGTAGCATCCACCTGTCATCAAACTAACAAATGCTGGTACCACCTATACTTTAACTATCCTGCCTGCTTTGTTGCCTTAGTCCTCTCCTCTTGTCCCATAGTCCTGGGATAAGACCTGGACAGGAGGTAGGTTGCACAGCACAGTTAGAACAAGCTCTTTCTGAGTGTTCTTGAAAAAATTTAGGTGCCTAACAGAAAAGGCACCTTAGAATTCAGGGCAGGTGGAGGTCAGAAAGAAGGTTAAGTGCTGGACTACTCTGCCTAACGTGGGGGTTTGGCGGAATACAGCTTCTTGTGTTCCTTGGTGGGTCCAGCCCTTCAAGCAGGCTGTTTCCTCACAGAAACATTGTTTTACCCCAAGATGCACAGCCAAGGGAGAGCAGACGACAAGCAGAGTGAGCAGTATCATGAACGCATTATAGAGTCAGAGAAGCTCTTTAAGGTAAAGGAATGCATTTGAGATGAATAAAGAAAATAACAGGAGGTAATGTACGTTACTGTTCTAACTTTCACTTTCTTTCAGAAATTGTGAGTTTCATATTCGCCTATTTGATCCAAGCTCTAGCAACTGCCTCTCCTACATTCAGAAGTCCCAGCAAAGACTAATTGCAAACATTTTTTGCTCTGATTTCATTTTTAAAAAACTTGTGAGTTTACACTCTTTTAAGACATAGCAGTACTATTAATCATGGAATTTTCCTTTGAACATGGGACTTAAACATCTATCTTTTTCACCCAGCATAAAAGATGAATTTTATTATTATGGAAATCTGGGTTTGCTTTTCTTAAAATCTCATAGATTCATTTTCCAGTTATACAGAAGGTAGTTACCCAGGGATTCAAGACATTTTTAAATGATAACTTGCCTTATTATGTTTATTTCCTTTCAGCAAAGTTTCAAAGGCACTAAAACAACAAAAAAAAGACAGAATTTTCTTACAGTTTAGATAGTATGCTGAGCTTGTTGCTATCCATAGCTGTGTCATGTTACTTCCTTGATTTTTTTTTTCCTGCCTCTTAACTATTTGGCCAAGCGATACAGCATGAAACAGCACAGTAGTTGTTCAACATAAAATTTGCAAATTACAGTTGATGAAGTTTACTCATAAGGAACTAGAAGTTTCCAGAAGAAAAAGGCAAATCTATGGAAAATATTGAAAATAGACAGCAATAAACAATAGTTTGTACTGTTTTACGCAGGAAAGTCTATTTATGTAATCCAAACCATCACAGTAAGCAGGCTCTTTCTGGGTCTCATCCTGCCAGATTCATAAAATATTTAAAGAGTTTTAATATTACATTTCAAATTACACTTTTGGAAGTTTCTGTTGTGTGTAGCTTACTAGTTTTTAAGACAATTAGAATATTGATAAGTTTTGGGTTGTTTTCTTTTGGTTTTCATTTGTATCAGTCTTATGTTCAGCTGCTGTTCACTGATATTACCATGGTACAAAAATGAAGCTGTTGTTTTGGGTTTGGTTTTTTTTGAAAAAAAAAAAAAAAAAAATGTTCTTATTATGCTATGTGTGATGTGATTTTCCCTGTGGACTATGCCGGTAGAAGTAATATGTCTATGGAATTTAAATTAAAACAGATTAAATACCTGTAAAGTTGTGCACTACAGATTTTTTTTTCTTCCTCAAATCTCAAAAAGAAGCCGTTATTTTGAAAAGATAAGCTAAAAGTATCAAGGGAGGCAAGAAATAAGGACGTTACCAGAAATAATCAAAACAATCTGGTATTCCAGGTACTTAACCTCAACCTCTCCCCCTTTTTTTCCCTCAGTAAAGTGGGGATTGACTGTCTCTACAAGCAGTGAAACAATACCAACTTCTCAGCTTATGGATATTTCTGTGCTAGGGTTCCAACTGAGAAATTTAATGTAATCAGATTCATTACATTATCATTTTGGCATTTTAATATAAATGGGATCATCAAAGAAACAACCTGATGCTACGGGGTTTTATTTGTAATGCTGTGCACAACTTAGAATTATCTGCTATGATATTTGATAACTCAGGAAATAAACCAACTTATTAATAGTACAGTTCTGTATATCCTCATCAACTTCACATGCAAGCATCTATATATCTGGAAACATTCAGTAAGCGAAAGGAAAAAAAATATCCCTTGCAATGTATATGTGTCCTTGTTCAGGAGTACACAAAACCAAAATGTGATGTTTTCTAACGGTATATGACATTGTAAACAATTTAAGTCTTCAATGCTAAGTTGAAGGACGCTTTGATTTAGGATTTTAGATTTTTAGCTGAAGTGTAGGGTAGCCACACGATGCTGTTATTGCTCAAATAGTTCAGAGAAGCCTTGTGTCCGCATTATTCTCAGAAGAACCCAGACTCCTATTTTTCTGTGGACGTGAAGAAAGCTTTCTGTTGGAGAAGGCTACGCAAAATGTGCTGCTCCCTGTCAGGCTGTTGATGCTCCCTCCTAGCCAGCCAAGTGGAACCAGTAACTGATCTGTAGGCAGAATCATGATGCCTCCCCACCAACCCCTTTCAAAAAAAAAAAAAAAAAACCAAACATATTCAGCAACACTTTTAGTAATGCTTCAAGAGAAAAGGGGAATCAAGCATAGGTGGGCCAGGCACACAGTTTGTAGTATGCAGACATATATGATCATCAGCTGTCATGGTAACACCTTCATCTACTGGGATTTCATCCTCAGTAATACAGCAGATTTGTAAAAGGCCAAAAGATGCGTAGATCCTAATTCTCAGGTCTGCCTTCTAGTTCTGTTTGTTTAAGGATTTTTTTTTTTTGTCTGTTTGTTCAATTTCTGTGTGGTTTCTTCTGTAGATTTCAGCAGAATATGCACACATACAACTACATATGTATGTGTATTGTTTTGTAAATGTTCTCAGTCACGCTTTTTTCTGCTTTGCATCATTTATTCATGTATCTTCCATGTTCTCATTTATTTTTTGTGCAACTAAACCTTATAATAAATTATTATTAAATATAACCTGACAGTCACAGAGTCTTCATGTTTGCTTTCTCCTGGGCATGAGGGGATGGGTTGGGGGGGAAGGAGGGAGGAAGGGAGGAGAGCAAGGGCTACAGTTCTATTCCATTCCCAAATAGAAAGTGCTGAAACTGTGGTGAACGCAAAACCACACAGCTGTCAGATAGCAAGCTTCTGTTCATACTTTTAAATCTAGGTTCAAGGATCCCTGATATATTTGCTTTTGTCAGCTGAATAGCACTGTTTGCCCAGCAGCAAAATAACACCTCCTGTGTGGAAAATCATGGATATTTATTATTCTATAGAGCTCTCAATTTGAGATGCAAAAATCACGGACGTAGACAACATCGAGCACATTTTCTTTCTCACCCTGTCACATAGGCTTCTCAGACACATAGATTTCTCGGACCAAATTAACTTTATGTAAACATGTGCAGCTCCATTCTGCATATCAAAGCTGTTCTAAAATTCTTACTTTAGAGTACAGCTACTGGGTAAAAATGTTTAAATTGCAGAAGTACAAACAATTTTTAATTCTACATATGAATCAAAGGATACGTTAATACTGCAGGCTGCAATACAACGCAGACACAGCTGGCGTGACCTGGCCCAGGCTGGCTGTCCAGCCAAAGCAGCCCAGGCAGTGCTCGGCACAGCCAGTTTGACCTTCCACGTCTCGCCGGCGCAAAGAAAATCAAGTCTAAGCTGCAAATATAAGGCCTGCGCTCTGGTTATTTCATTCTTAAGAAGGAATCTAATGATCATTTCTTAGATTTGTGTGAGACGTTTTTGCAGTTGACGTAAATCTCCTCTGTCTGCCCAAATGATGATTCTCCTGCTCTTTCTGTGTTCCATGTGCGATGAAAATTGGATCTTCCATAACTGTTAGCAGGCTAGAAGAACATTAAAAAAAAGAAAAGCAAAAGCTGAAGGACTTTTCTCAAAACAGCTACAGCTTTGAAAAAGGAGAAAAAGGACAAATTTTCCTCATATGCTGATTAATTATTGGGAAATATTCAACCATCAATCAAATTTTTTTTGTCTTCTTGTTTTCTATGAATACATTTCACGTTTAATTCATATGAAAAAAGAAGTTGTACTTTAAGTATGTTTCACAACTGTCCCACATCTGGGGCCTGGTAAAGCACCAGTGGAGTGCCCCCTTCCCCTCGCATACGCACTTCAGATGCTGAAATAGTCTCCTATGTCAATTTTCATAGAATCATAGAATGGTTTAGGTTGGAAGGGACCTTGAAGATCATCGAGTTCCAACCCCCCTGCCACAGGCAGGGACACCTCTCACTAGACCAGGTTGCCCAAGGCCACGTCCAGCCTGGCCTTGAACACCTCCAGGGATGGGGCTTCAACAACCTCTCTGGGCAACCTGTGCCAGTGCCTCACCACCCTTAAAGTGAAAAACATCTTCCTAATGTTTAATCTAAACCTGCCCTCTTCCAGCTTAAAGCCGTTCCCCCTCGTCCTATCACTACATGCCCTAGTAAAAAGTCCTTCCCCAGCTCTCCTGTAGGCCCCCTTTAGGTACTGGAAGGCCGCAATAAGATCTCCCCGGAGCCTTCTCTTCTCCAGGCTGAACAGCCCCAACTCTCTCAGCCTCTCCTCATAGGAGAGGTGCTCCAGCCCTCTGATCATCCTCGTGGCTCTCCTCTGGACGCGCTCCAGCAGGTCCATGTCCTTCTTATGTTGGGGACTCCACAGCTGGATGCAGTACTCCAGGTGGGGTCTCACGAGAGCGGAGTAGAGGGGCAGAATCACCTCCCTTGACCTGCTGGCCACACTTCTTTTGATGCAGCCCAGGATACGGTTGGCCTTCTGGGCTGTGATCACACATTGCTGCCTCATGTCAAGCTTCTCATCAATCATCACCCCCAGGTCCTTCTCCACAGGGCTGCTCTCCAGCCATTCTCCGCCGAGCCTGTATTTGTGCTTGGGATTGCCCCGACCCAGATGTAGGACCTTGCACTTGGCCTTGTTGAACTGCATGAGGTTGGCTTGGGCCCACCTCTCCAGCCTGTCCAGGTCCCTCTGGATGGCATCCCTCCCCTCCAGCGTGTCTGCCTCGCCAAACAGCTTGGTATCATCAGCAAACTTGCTGAGGGTGCACTCTACCCCACTGTCCATGTCGCTGACAAAGATGTTGAACAGTACGGGTCCCAGTACCGACCCCTGAGGAACGCCACTCGTCACTGCTCTTCACTTGGACACCGAGCCGTTGACCGCAACCCTTTGAGTGCGACCATCCAGCCAGTTCTTTATCCACCAAGTGGTCCATTTATCGAATCCATGTCTCTTCAATTTAGAGACCAGGATATCGTGTGGGACAGTGTCAAACGCTTTGCACAAGTCCAGGTAGATGACATCAGCAGATCTTCCCTTGTCCACTGCCACTGTAACCCCTTCATAGAAGGCCACCAAATTTGTCAGGCATGACTTGCCCTTGGTGAAGCCATGTTGGCTCTCGCCAATCACCTCCTTGTTTTCTGTGTGGCTCAGCAGAGTTTCCAGGAGGATCTGCTCCATGATCTTGCCAGGCACAGAGGTGAGACTGACTGGCCTGTAGTTCCCTGGGTCTTCCTTGTTTCCCTTTTTGAAAATAGGGGTTATGTTTCCCCTTTTCCAGTTGGCAGGAACCTCGCCAGAAACATTTTGAAACATTAATTACTCTAAAGGTCTCGACCATGCTGAGAATTAGTCATGTCACTAAGACAACTTAATGTGATGGTCCCTTGGTTAACAGGCGTGGGAGGAAAGATGGTGTCTGAAGCGAGTGGCTAGTTCCTAGCATATGGTCACCCTAAGGAAGAGTTTCATTCTGGTACAAACAGTGACCCAACAGTCAGAATGAGAGAAATGGAAACAGCAGGAGGTCAAAAGGCTTTATAAGGACATATCTACAGTGGAGCTCACCATTGGATCATACAGAAGGGCCATCTGAGAGGAGACAAGTGGAAAGCTAGAGTCTCACATCCACTCTGAGAATCGAGTCATTTCCCTAAGCACGACATTACTTCATACCCTGACTTAGGCTATGAAGAGACAAGGCACAAGCAGTGAAGTTGGCTCCCATCTTTCCACTTCTGCACTCCAAGCCTTGAATAGGATTAAGGGGGGATGGGAGGGAAGGATCAGAGCTCCAAAGTGTTGATTGTTACAATACGAAAAGAAAGGAGAAGCACTGAAACAGCTGTCCCAATGAATTATAGTGAAGTTGAACTAGAAGAAATAGATAAAGACAAAGCATATCACGGGATACAATCTTTTGCCTCTATTTTACAAGTTGTGACTTGAGGAAAAAAGGTTTTAACAATACAAAAATAATATAAAAGCTAGCAAACCAAAAGAACTAATTTGTTAATAACATGGAACACAGTAAGGTCTCTAAATGTAGCTGTAAAACGTTAAAAATATTAATCAAATAATAGTGAACAGTGATAATCCTACTTTGAAACATTCAATTTTTCCTGTCTGTATAGTTTAAGATTAGGCTATAAGATTCAAGAGATATAAAGAGCAGATACAGAAGAGAAAGATGTTAAGAAATATACAATACAAAATACAAGTAAACTCCAGCTCTCCAGCTGATCTTACCCGGGTTTGAGTAGAGTGTGAAGCTTTTGATAAGGCCTCTGTGATCCTCTTCCTCTTCTTTCTGATGACACACATTCAGTCAGAAACACAGTGCAGGGAACTGCATCATACATGATACTATAGTCAAAAATATCTAATTTCAGCATACAAGAGAGATGCTGGCATTGCTTACTTTCCTGCTGAAACCAATCAATACAATAAAAATCCAAGCAGTCTTCCTTCTGACTTGCAAACTGTAACATGCACGAGATTATCAGTGTTTCATAAAAGCCTTGACACAGATAAAAAGGCCCTTTGATTCAGGGGCAAATACAATAATATATTGCCAACGAGTTCCAGCAGCCTTATATATTGTGGTAGGGGAAGAAATATTTTTTTCTGCTCGCTATTTCTGCTCACGTTGGAAGCAGACATTCTGGATCAGACCACTAGCGTATATTTGACAAGGAATACAGCAAACTTAGCTAATGGTTTAAACTATTAGTTTGCATCCAGCTGTGAGCAAATTTGGAACATAAAATCAGAAGACAAAAAATGCTAGAAGATGTAGAAAACCTCAAGTCATCACCTGTCCTTCTCCATGCACAAAATAGGAACAGCCTATGCCTCAGTTTATGTTAATTCCTAACAAATCACCCTTGGCATGAAGTTTCAGCTAATACCATTGTAAACATTTAGCTGACTAAGGAACTTGAGTAAGCCATTTGTTTTTCTCATGTGAAAAAAATAAAAAAAAAGTCACTTTTTTCACAGGCTATAGAACTGATTAGTTTTATCATGTTTAAAATTTTGGCAAGGAAATTCAGTTGTCACATCTACCTTTTCTTTAATTGGCTCTGAAGAGGATAGTAGGATGAGCTGTTAACACCTTCATACTTACCTGCTTCAATATATTAAGCAAACTGGTTTGTTACTCACTTTTTGCAATAAGCAGTGGTGATGCAGAAAATCAGTAGGAAAACTAACAGTAAGACAGCAGAAGAAATTCCTCCAGCTATGTAGATAATAAACCATTTACGATCCCAAGTTGCTAAAATACAATTATAATAAATATGATTAGTATTTTGTACAAACCAGCATGAACTTTTTATGACAAACTAAGTTGAAAATCAACGATTATGTAGACATATTATTCCATGACAGCTCATGCTCAATATTGAGATCTCACAACCATTTCCTCATTTCTAAACCACCTTTGTTATGCTGAACTCACTCTTACGAAAGTTGGGACTGGGATGACCAAAGGTGAGTGAACACAGCACAGTGGTATGAAAAAAACAGTGATGCTTTGTATAATCCTTTCCTATCTCCTTCCCTCCCCTGGTGAGAAAGCAGTCCACACATCAGTGACTCAATATATGGATAATAAAAGCACTCCGACTATTTAAGTGAATGTTCTTGGCATTGTAGAAGTTGTCCCATAAGAGATACCTAACACTCATGCAATAACTTCCATGGGCGACAAGATATTTTTCAGAGTACCAGGCAGATCATCTCAGTCCTCAAGAGGTTTTCTGTTCAGTACTGCACACAGCTGTAGCAGTTATTTTCTGCTCTAATTCAAAAAGAAATCTGTTCATGTTTTAATAAAAATATTTCCACAAAAATTTCTCCCATCGTGATCGCTTTTTTTTAATAATCTAGTACTGTACATGCTTTGATGATGGATGTCAGGAAACCCACCCTATTTGTTCTAGCCTAAGCAAAAATGCTTGCTTTGAGAATTACAGTCAAGGCAGGAAAAGTTACATTTATAGTAACTTTGCTTAAAATGCATTAACTTCTTCAGTATGGAGTTGCATCTTCAAATGAAGCTAAGGGGCAACATGTAACAATGAAAGGGTAGAAACAAGGCAAGACAATGGATTCAAGGTGTAAGTCAATATATTCTTATCATGCTCAAGTTTACGGAGAGGTGATGTCTCATTTTTGAGGAGCTGGAAAAAGCTGGAGGACAGAACAGAGGTAATATACTCAAAGTCACACAGGAAGCCCACAACACAAGTCCTCAGTACAGTTATGCATTTAAAAAACTTATGAATTTTTATCTTGTCACAATTCCGAACTTGGCTAGTACTAGTATTAAAAAAAAAAGTGTCTTAAACCGCAGAACTTTGTCAGCTTTTTGCAGCCCACCACAGTGCCCTGCTTCCTGCCGCTCTGTCGCATCTCTGCACTAGTGCTCTGCAGGCTTGAGACTAGTAGCACGGAAAGCAAGCCAACACAAACAGTATGTAACAAACATTTCTGTACATAGTGTATTTGTGGCTAGCAGTATCAGCTACTACAGGACACGTCTTAGCCAGATGTTCTTACCAACTTCTAGCGGTCTCAAATGACCCTATGTGTCAGCAATGTCTTGAGGAGGCAAGCGTTGCATGTGGCTCTGCCCAGTTAACTACCAAAGAATAAATATTTCCTGCATGTTCTTCAGTTTCTCAACATGTGGGTGTAAAACAAAACAAGAAGTACAAAAAAGTGAGGATGCCCTGGCATGGAAAAGGAGCAATGCCTCTTGCATTAGTTACTACAAGAGATGATGGTCGTATTTCATGGCAACAAACTTGTTTCTTGCGTTTCAGATAAACTCTAGCAATTCATTGGTGAACAGGGACTGAAAAACTGTCTTTAGGTTAGTCCCTCTTTAATGTTCTGCACACTGTACAGAGGAAGATAGCATCTGAAGATGAAAACACAGCTACCCCAAAGAGCTTTCATTCTGGCTAGACAAGAAAGTTACATGCTCAATTCATAGAAAAAAGGAAAACAATCAGTATTGCTAAGGACAGTAATCCCAGCTAACCAGCTGCTGAGCTATCACCAGGTGGCTTTTCTCTCCTGGATCAAAAAATTCACAGCTTCTTATCTGGCTGTCCTTAATACCAGTTGAGACTTGCTCAGGTACACCTTTTTGGTATTTATGTGCTCATTGGAAAGGATAACAAAAAATACCGATTACAGAAGTTTCTTATCCTTAAACTCCAATGTTATTTTACTGGAAAGAAAAAAGAAAGAAAATTCTCTCAGAAGTTTATGCTGCTGAAGGTATGTGACACAATAGAGACAGCTGCCTGATAACAAAACCTGATGTCTTTCATATAATAACCGCATACGAAATCACTCTACTTCCAGCATGTCTTCAACTGTTGTGTCCTTAAAATGACAGGATGGTGCATATAGACCTGTTCAAATTCAGGAAAGATTATAATTTTTTTTTCCAAGTGTTTAGCTACCCACCATGGAAAATCATCATCTGTGCCAATGAGTACTTAAAGAAATAAGGACAAAACATCCTGTAAGCAATAAAGAAAATTTTTAAAAATCTTATATTTAATTATCATCAAGGATAAGTGAATCTGGATAAAGTTCCAGACTTCAGCAGCATCCCCACCCTTCAGTCTAAGCACTCCAGATCTCATTTTTCTTTTCCTGAAGTTTCACCTTCAATTTTATCAGGTCAAGATAATAATCTCTGAGTTAATGAGTTTGAGAGCTGAGATTATCAGCTGTCAGTTAAATTTGGATGAGAAAAATCATTAGATTTTTTTTTAGAACCAACAACAACTCAAAGCCCTTTTGCCTTTTCTCATTTAAAGTGAGCAAAGCCTTCCTGAGGCATTTGTTTTCTGTAACTATACAAAACCTTTTGTAATTACGGACTTTAACATAAAATTCAAGGTTTTGCAGAAACATGTCAGAGGCTTGTCATGTGTCTCTTTAGTTCTTCTGTTCTCATCAAAGGTGATATGCTGACGGGAGGCTATTAAGTGTATTTTCAGCAGCAGTACAATTTCTGCTAAGTATTAGACAATGTGTCCCTTTCTCCCCCATCTTCGTAGCCTTGGCATTTTCTCTGCAAGATTGTGAAATTTTGGGGGGAGGGGGGAAGGTTTTTGACCTTCAGTGCTCTGACTTCGGTTTTGAGGAGGAAGCACTGATGAGCCAGACAGTTATTGCTTTTAACAAGAGATTTGAAATGCACTGTAAAGATCTTCATGTAACTTGTCACATGCCTTGCTGGACTGGCACGTATGGTATGCTAACTAGACATCACTGAAATAATTTTGCCCAAAATTGAAAGGCAGAAATCCAGCGCAAATGCATTCACGCCCAGAGAAATGTGGTTTGTTGAGTAGAGACCCACAGACATGGACCAATATCTTTTGTTCATATCGGATGAATTCCTGAAGAAAGAAGGGAAGCTAATTTCACTCCTACCCTGATTCACCCGTGACTGCAGCCTTATCTTCTGTCTGTTTTCTATGGCACAGAAGTACTGCTGCCTCCTCCCAGCTCAGAAGGACTTTACGATAACCCTCAATGACTGAACACGTAGTCCCTTGCTTTTCATCTGGGTGCTGTGAAGATCACACTGGGTGCTACTGAAAGACTCTTAAAGGACAATTTAAAGGCACAGTCAACATGGCTTCACGAAGGGAAAGCCCTATTTAACTAATTTGATATCCTTTTAGGATAACATCACCTGCCTAGTGGATGAGGGAACAAATGCTGGATTCTGCATGTGAAACGGACTAAGGCTGGGCACAAGTATAAACTGGGAAAGGAGTGGCTGGAGAGCAGCCCTGCAGAAAGGGATCTGGGGGTGTTGGTTGACAGCAGGCTCAATGTGAGCCAGCAGTGTGCCCTGGCAGCCAAGAGGGTAAACTGCATCCTGGAATGCATCAAACGCAGCATAACCAGCCGGTCAGAAGAGGTGTTGGTGCAGCCACAACTTGAGTACTGTGTGCAGTTCTGGGCCCCACAATTTAAGAAGGAACTTAAGGTACTTTAATGCGTCCAGAGCAGGGCAACAAGGCTGGTGAAAGGGCTAGTACAAATTCTAATGTAATTCTGAGCCCTAAAGGTACATTTAAATACAACCACCAACCAGTGGGAACACACAGCAACACAGTGTTTCTATTTTCCTTTGTATAAGAGAGCTTGCTATTCTGCTTTCTGCTAAAGCAAGAAAAAAACTTAGTAAAAAAGTCTAGGTGTTCAAGATGGAATAAGCATTTCTTTTTCAACCCTTCTAATTTTTCAGTTCTTCCATATGACATCACCCCTTCTTTACGAATCACCTACCAAAACAATGCATGGATTTTAAGTCTGCTTCTTTCCTTTGAAAACATACTAAAAAAATGAAATCTAATCAAAGGAAAAAGCACAGTTAAGTAAAAATAAGAAATGGGTTCAGATGTGGAATTTGGTGATATGACCAATCTCCATATTAACAGAATTTTTAGAAGGAGACATATGGGGGAGAACACATCAGAAATTAATTCAAAGTCTCTTGAACATATTATATAATTATGTAATATTTAGCCTCCTGTTTCTGTAAATGTTGTCCAACAAAAGCTACACTACTTTATATATGCATGTTGCTTTATGTGTTCCAGGTTTTGAGGTCAAAAAAAATTTGCAGAAGACCTATTTCAGCTTACTGAAAAACAACAATCACAATATTTAGTGGGACAGAATAGACAAACTTAATGATATTGAATGGATCTCATGGTTTTATTTGAACTGATGTTCGAAAACATTAAATGCAACATGCCAATTTCTACTGATACAAACGCAAGAATATCACAGGCTTTCCCAACACTTGAATACCTATTTCCTTCTCTCTTCCGTTTTTCTTCATAGGAACTCGATTCTGTTTCTCCTTGCAAAAATACATTCACCATTAGACAAGAGGCAAGGTGCTTCTTTCTACTGTACCACCTCTTTGAATCAGCAGTTTTGGAATTATTATCAGTTCTCCAAATAATCCTCTGCTCTTATTTCCACTTCCTTTCACCCAGGATTCTTCCTCTTTAAAATTTTTTGGCATCTTCCTGATGACAGCTTCTCAAAACAAAAACAAAAACAAAAACAAAAACAAAAACAAAAACAAAAACAAAACAAAACAAAACAAAAACACCAAAAAAACAACCAAACAAAAAAACAACAAAACAAAACAAAACAAAACAAAAAGTTTCTTATCTTTCCTCTTACTCTCTTTCAACATAAACAGTCTCTACTGTTTACAGTGCAGCTATTCTCCCAGCTCCTAGACTCAGCATTTCAAAACATCTCTGGAACTGGGTGAGATGAGAAGATTTGCAGTACCCATGCAGAATCACACCAACAGAGTAAAAACATTGGAAGAGTTTGGTAGAAAATCCAAGCTAGAGTGTGGCTTAGCTGTAACGCTGAGCCAAAGAAAATGAAGTGACTGAACTGATAGAACACACACAAAAAATAGCCTGGCAAGTTTCTGTCACCACTTGGTTTATTCAAACCACAGCTGTTGCATCAAGCAAAGTCACTCGTGAGTTTGTGAGAGACTTCACTGGCTTTACCACAGGGTGCGGTGGGAGCTGACGCAAGGCCTGCTGCTCCTTTCCCCTTAGTGTTTCTCCATATCTCACTGGAAATATTAATTGTGTGTTATGAAACAGTTTCAAACATTAAAGAGAAATAATTGGAAATCCTTGACACTTCACTTCCTTTAGAATTAATGAAAATTCAACAAATGTCCTTCATAATATGGAGTAAGGGCTTAAAAGGGAAACAATAGGTGTTTTCTGAATCATACTGTACTTCAGGTGCTTCAATGGTTTCAGACCTTTTTTCTCCCATAAACAGGCATAACCATGCTGGCGTTGTTAGCACTAAAAATGATAAATAGCATTTGTTTCAAGAGCAAAAGAAGCATGGAAATTAAACTTTTGTTTGGAGAAGAAATAGTTAGTGTAGGTAGAACTGACAATTTTTAAAGTTACTGTATTTTTTTTGCAACTCATTATATGCTTTCATTTTAGTATGATCAGCACTGCATTTGGAGTAAACAATAAATATTTCTATTGCTCTACAATTTGGATATGCTTGGTTATACGAATATAGTCAACGTTTTGAAATCCGAATGTTTAAAATTATCAGAGGTGAAAGGAATTTTTCTCCTGATACCCCTTTTCTTTGCATCACATTCTGCTCAATTTAATGGACTTTTATGGTCAAGTATTCAGAGTAAACAGGTCAGCACTTTTTTCCCGAGCACATTATCCACTTCTGAATAACAATATCACAGATCACACATATTCTGAAGTTTCATACCCCATGCCACAGCTCTTAGTGCTGCTAAAAAGAGGTCTACTAACAGTTATTTGTTACCAGGAACAAAAGTAGTACCCTCAAAAGACACCAGAGATCTGGACTGAGCACTGCAACAGGAGAAGTAGGATTGGGGTGGTACAAGAACCGCAGCTTCAAAATGCATGCTATAGGGAAGAACCAAAAGTGAGCTTTTTTCAGTCATAACAGAAAATGGAAGTAAAGGTGGGATTCAGCTAACAGTTTGAGAAATCTTGTTTTATGTGTCTACATATGGAGACCTGAGTTCCCATTATAACCAAACTGTGACAACAGTCACAGCAAAACCTAGAGATCTTCTCAGCTCCCGCTAAAGAAACTCTTTACATGAGTAAGATAGAGGCCATTTTACAAATTTTTACATTTTCAAATCAGTGTGCTCTTTGCCTTTGTTGGAGGATAGGTCTCTGCCCCAGGACCCTGCCGTGCACTCTGCTAATGGGGAATTCCCCTCGTGGCTTCTTTGGGAGAATGCCCAGCTCTCCCTGCAAACTCAGGCAGTCGCTCCTCTTCCAAAGCGTCTGATTCCTAACATCAAAGCAGTTGCTCACAAACAGGTCTAAAGTCCCATAATGAGATCAGACAACCTTAAAACCAGCTTCTTTCTGTGGAAACAAGATTAATTGTTAACTTTGCTGTCTTTTCCATGCTGCTGATTGGAAAGTGGTATTTAAATAAATCCTCACTTGTTATTGAAACGTTATTTTATATGGGTAAAAGTGTTAATACCGCAGGTCCTACTGTAAAAATACTTACCACTTCCTCCTTTACTTACCAGCCACAGTAAAACTCATCACATAGGTTTTGTTTCTTCCCGTAGCTACACAGCGGTATGTTGCAAAGTCAGAGTCAGTAATGTTTTGAATGACGATCATGGAGTTTGCCTGATCAGAGCAATCCACCAGTGTACGCTCTTTGAAATCTGGACCAAAGCTTTGCTTTCCTGATGAGTTGCACAGAACAATAGTATCTACCTGATCTGCTTTAATCCTTTCCCACATCACTTGCTGCACTGAATCTCCAATTTTATAAGGGCAAGTAAAAGTGACATTTCCTCCTGGCTTGGTAAATACATGATTATTTTGTTTCTCAGTTACTTCAAAAGCATCTGTGGAAAAACACAAAAAAAAAACAACAAAAAATTGCTTATAATTCATTCAAGGGAACTTCAGTATCAATAATTCCTGTGTGACAAATATTAATGAAATTGACTTACAGCAGAAAGGTACTCAAATCATTTGAAATATTGAAAAATGTCATTTACACATATCTATGACTATATTTTTGTGCACATTTAGACAAAATGGTCTTAAGGAACAGTGCGGCTGTGATGACATTGCAAGAAGACTATTTCTATACATTTTGAGCACATGAATGTTTTATTAATAGTTTCAGCAAATATTCAACAGCATAAATTATGGGGACAGTCTAATTAAATTTGTGATAGTCTTGTTCTGCTTTCACACTAATTATAATAAGAAAATGGTTTGATGTGACCCTCAGGACATGCATTAGTAAATTATGTTAAAAGACATTCCAGCCTATGAACTACAATTCTCCCATTCACAAACTCCACCACTTAAATAAAAAAATTCTTATCCCTTCATATACTCTACTTGGGAAAAACCTGTGTGATATAGGCTGTGGTATCAAAGGAGGCTTCCAAACAAATTCAAGACTTCCACCACATATGAACCATAGATATACTGTATCTTAAATCATAGAATCATAGAATCATTGAGGTTGGAAGAAACCTTTAAGATCATCGAGTCCAACCATTAACCCAGCACTGCCAAAACCACCACTAAACCATGTCCCTAAGCACCACATCTACATGTCTTTTAAACACCTCCACGGATGGCAACTCCACTACTTCCCTGGGCAGTCTGTTCCAATGTTTGATAACCCTTTTGGTGAAGAATTTTTTCCTAATATCCATCCTAAACCTCCTCTGGCGCAACTTGAGTCTGTTTCCTCTTGTCCTTTCTCTTGCTACTTGGGAGAAGAGACCAACCCCTACCTTGCTACAACCTCCTTTCAGGTAGTTGTAGAGAGTGATAAGGTCTCCCCTCAGCCTCCTTTTCTCCAGGCTAAACAACCCCAGTTCCCTCAGCCGCACCTCATAAGGCTTGTGCTCTAGACCCCTCACCAGCTTCGT
Organism: Pluvialis apricaria; assembly: GCA_017639485.1. NCBI lineage: Eukaryota > Metazoa > Chordata > Aves > Charadriiformes > Charadriidae > Pluvialis > Pluvialis apricaria. Next base: position 108,083,602 of record CM030008.1, on the reverse strand, counting down.
TGCACTTCTCTGGACACTCTCCAGCACCTCAACATCTTTCTTGTAGTGAGGGACCCAAAACTGAATACAGTATTTGAGGTGGGGCCTCACCACTGCTAAGCACAGGGAGAAACTTCATTTTCCTAGTCCTGCTGGCCACACTATTCCTGACACAAGCCGGGATGCTGTTGACCTTCTTGGCCACCTGGGCACACTGCGGGCTCATGCTCAGCCGGCTGTCCACCAACAACCCCAGGTCCTTTTCTGCCAGGCAGCTTTCCAGCCGCTCTTCCCCAAGCCTGTAGCACTGCACGGGATTGTTATATTGGGGTTGTTATTTTTGACTGAAATCCCCCTGCTCTGAGTTATTCTTTTTAGTAATAGAATTCACTGTTTACAAATTAAGAAAAAAAAAATTTAAGTCTTCAATAGAAAGATTTTCAATGTTTCTGATATTCAGAGCATTCAATAACCACTTGGTTTCTAAAGTCAGCTTTGTAATGCCAGTATCTCATAAATTAGGGTTAACACTGTCATCTTTTTGAAGACTTTAATGTTGAAAAGATTAATGATCAGACTGCTTTTCTTACACTGTAAAAGGACTGATCTTTCAATCTTTTCAATGAGTTTCTTTTTTTATTAAATGTCTTTAAGTCAAAAAATGTCACTACTATATAATTTTTATGTGTTTGCCTCTATCTATGGCAACAACTGGAAGAAGAGGCAAATTGCATGGGAAAAACGACAGTCATTAAATGCACCAAAATCTGTTTCAAAAAAAAGTTTTAAAATGAAGCTGTAGCCAGATTCATGGGATGGGATGGTTACAGTAGCACTCTGGGTGGAACTGAATATGCTGTAGGACTGAGCTAGATTTAGATCCTCCTTGCTATTATATTTTTATCAAAAATCTAGGGCAAAAATTGCTGGTATACTGTATTGCTTTGGATGCTGGTAGTGCCAGGATTTTCAAAATCATAGGTACTGCACAAATCAATACAGGATGGCCTAGCTCACCTCCTAAGCTAGGTGCAAAGAATAGTAGGATTTCATGTGGGCAAGCATCTAGGAATAAGTGATTCCATTCATGTTGACAGAATGGAGGCTTCATTGTGGAAGTCTGTGACTTCTGAGACTTGCGCAGTCTCTGTGAAACAGTGAATGAAAAAGTCTTGCCTGCAATTTTTTATCAATGGAACACAGCACAGAAAAATTACATTCCTTCTGCCTTTGGAGACCAGAAGTATGATTAAAACATTGAAATGCTGAAAGACAAAAGGAACTGTGTCTAATGAGTTTACCTAAAAAAAATTAATGAAGAACTTGAAGATCCATGTAGACTGCAGTCAAGGAGACAGAAAGTTAATGATGGACAAGGACAGCAGAGAGATAAATTCACTAAACCAAACAGAAGGTACAACACAGTGAAGCTAATTAACTCCTTGGACAGCTTGCCAAAGACAGCTAAATTTCTATTGCTGAAGACAGCTGCCAAGGCTGGATAATCATTTAAGATATCACGCTAGTTCCAGCAGAATTTACTAGTGGAAATCTAACTATTATTCAAATCAGACTATGGTGATGGGACTCTGCACTTGCAAAACATACTCCTTCAAGTGCAGTCCCTCAAAAGTCACTACACTAGAAAAGGTAATTTTTTTTTTTTTTATATCTAGCAGATTCAGATTCAGGTCTACTAGGGGAGAAAGGTAAATGAAAAGGTAATTAAAACCAATTCTCTCTTGCCCATCATATTCTTACAGGTCAGATCCTTACCTCCTCCCCTACTTTCCAGACCACTAACTTCCAGCAACTGCCTGCTTTACAATAAACCACATAATAATAAAAAGCCCTGAGAAATCTTGTCTTCTTCACTGTGCAGTCTTTGCTGTCTTCTTTGGCTATGAACAAACCCTACTGCTACCCACGCTCGCCTGAGGAGCCTTGAAGTCTCCCTGTCTGCTCTTGGGTCCATCCTTGTTGTCCTGTTCATTTCATGCCAATGCTACCCTGAACTCCCGGTGTTTCTCTTATCTAAGCATGTTTATTAAGGAAATTATGTGTATGATGATGATACCTCACACTTTCCAGAGGCTTCCCACCTGACCCAAAGGGCAGCAATCAGGACTATTGAAAAAAAAGTCTTCTTCCCTGCTGCCCTGCTGCACATTTGCTAGAAAAATGTACATTATATGTATGGTGAACTGAGAACAAGAAGACAAAACATTTTCCACCAAAATCATTAAAATCCCTTCTGTCATAAAACTTATTAGTTGACTTTATATGTTGTATTTGACAAACAATATAGCGCAGTTTTCCAATAATATATAATACTACAGCATACTGTAGTATACTGTAACAGGTACATTACAAAGCTAAAGTTGCCTTGCAACTTCAGTGAAGAATTTCCACGTACAAGTCTCGACATATTTGTGTAATTTGCTGGTATACAAATAATAAATAATATATTAATAGTGAGAGCTATGTACAAAGAGCCAAATTAAATGTGAAAGAGTTTTGAGATTCTCAGCTGCTGTACATTCTGTCATAACTATTTTCAAACACAGAGATCATGACACGCTTCATTTTTTTGCATTGCATGTGTATTTTACTTGACAGTATGCAGCAACATTCAGGTACTTTCACTCTTGATGGAAGATGTAAATCACTCCCCTTCTTACAATATGATACCTTGCAAAACTTAAATGATTATGTAAGGCACGTACAGTGGAGAATCAGGCCTACGTAGTTCTAATTAAATCTTCCAAGTACACTAAAGTGTTCCAGGCTTTTGTTTTAAGCAATTGTCCCATTTTATTTTGACACCAGCATAGTTCTTTCATCCTCCTTCTCCTCTGTTCAATCACTTACTTACTTTATTTAGCACCTTTCTGAACATAGTTTGTTTGCTTTCAGCCTGGTAACATGTGGGATGAGAACCTCCCGCTTTGAGAAATACTTCTACAGGAAAAAGGCACACGGAACGCCCACATACCTTCACCCACACACACGCACATCCCAAGGTGACACACCACGTGTGAGCATTTCAGAAATGCTAAAAAAAAAATATATATCTCATCGAATCTGATATTAAAAACAAACTTCTCCTGCCCTCTGCTCATTCTGGCCACTGCCACTGCTGCCCTGCTCTGCCCCCTGCCACGGCCACATCATCTTGCCTCCTGGACAGAAAGTAGGAGGAGATGGGCCCACTCATGGTAGGTGCACTTGCCTCTGCTTAGTAAAGTGCTCTGTATTTGATATCCTCCCCGCATCTATTTTGGCATAATGTTATCTCATCATATCTTGCAGTTACACTTTTTTCTATCAGCTTTAGGGCCATGAGACATATAAAGAAAAAAAAAAAGTAAGCTTTCCTATTTTAAAAAACAATCTTTCAATATTTTTCTTGGAAAGCAAATCTCAGAAGTACAGAGGTATAAAAGAGTGTAAACCAACTTCCCAGGATTTAAAGGATCAAGCAACTGAAATGAAATTCTGTGGCAGGGAAATTGTTGAAATTAAGAAACTCCTTTTGGAGGTAAAATAAAATAATGGTTTAATCTTCCCCCCCCCCCCCTCCCCCCCCCCCAAATTCCTTTGCTACAGGCAAGTAAAAATTGAAATCAGTGATGTCATGTGAAAGTTTGGTCCCCATTCTTTTGGGTAAAGTCTTATATTTTTTGGCTCCTGTCATTCTTTTAGTCTCGATAGGATTAGGTGGTTTTGTTTCTTCAAAGGAAAGTTCTTTAGATACCTGGACTTGTTTTCAGCTACTTTATTAATTTTTAAAGTCAGTATCTGTGACATTTTAATTACTGTTCACTAGAAGTTTCACCAAACCCAGATTTATAATCTTACACAAGGTGCAGAGTTTCACTCTGGACTACACATAAATGTCAGCCATACCTCTTAAAACTATATACAAAGGAAACAAAATTCATACTTAAAATCAGTTCTGGAACTTCAGAAAAGCAAAATTCAGCACAGTAAAATAAAATGCACTGAAACACTCCTCTGGCTTTTCATGTTTCTGCATCTCTGTTGAGGCTTAAACCTTAGCAGAGGTCAAGTACTACCAGAGCTGGTTTTAAACAGAGTTGCATCAGCTACTGTGGGCAAGCGCACACACTGCCCAGCAACAAACATGGAGAGTCCCACCCCACCCTCAGCCATCCCAGCACACAAACATTTTCCAGGTACCACAAGGTCAGGACAAGTTTGTACTGCTCACACTGATGGTAATAGAGTTACCTTCGAAGCAGCTACCCTTAGGAAGTAATGCTCCCTATCAGAAATAACTAATGGGCTCGGCATATTTTGCAAAACTGCAAAGCTAACTTAGCTCTTCAGCAGACACAAGTTCCCAGGTCCCACTTGGTTTACTGAAGCTCCACATAAAAACACAATCTTCTTCCTCGGCTTATAATAAGAAGTGAGAGAATAAATTGCAGATGAAAAGGAGGCTTAAAATTTTATGAAGATGAACTTTCTCCGGGGCTTTTCTTTTCACCAAGAAAATCAACTTTCAGATGAGAAAATGCTTCAAGACTGACCCCTTCACTCTTCTGGAATAGGCTAAATATGGAATTATATTTAGCCCCCAAACTAATGTCTTCCAACTGTATTAGCACATACCATGCAATTTTGTTGAGTTTCTAAAACACTGGTTTTGCCCGTTTTTGGATGAGACAGGAAAACATGGATGCGTAGCCATTAAAAAAGTTGGAACAATAGAGATCTTAATTTCTAATGAGCTACTGACACCAGTTCTATGATCAGACTCAGAAACCAATGGTAGTGTGGTGTTTGAAAAGGATTTCTTTTTCTAATTGCAACTATTTGGATCGTAAAAGTTAAAATGAAAGCATTTATACTCCTATACCTTTAAAGCATCCCTTTAAATATATATTGTTATATTGTGACAAAAGGGGGGAACCTTTCTATACCAATGACTAATTCTGCTTGATGTTATAAAAACTCTGCATGCAATTTCAATTCACCTGCCTCCTTCTGTTTGTTTACGCATATTACACTGCTCTTTGTTGTTATTTTACTCTTTTAAACTGAACTTTAGTTATCTAGAGTGCAAGGAAAAGGAGAGTCCAAAGAGAGGGAGAGAGAATGACTATATTGATAATAAGAGTGAGAAAATCATCCCCTCTTCAGGTATAAACATCCATGAACTTCCAGCAAGGAGAATGTGGTTGCTGGGGAAGAAGTCATCTGATAAAAGCATATAAACACTATCCCGGGATTCATCTGCAGGAGAGTCTTGAAAATATAAAAGGTCAGCATTTCAAAGTCTCATCCTCTCCAGGGATTTCATCACTTTAGGATGAAACAAATTTACCAGCAATAGGAGTTCAATGAGCAGAGAGGTGGAGTGACACAGGACACCATGCTCAGCCTTCACTTATCGTTAATGGTCCATATTGTCAGGCAGTGGATGAAGAGAAGTGCTATACTGAGAAACCACATGTCACCGCACGCGTGTGTGCGCGTACATTTGTGCCGACCCTGCTCATATCTTCCACGAGGCTCCTGAGGGTCAGACTTCGGGCAGGGCAGAGGATATCACGTTTTAAGCCACAGAGAGGAAAAAAGGCATGTGAGAGGGGAAGGGAAAGGGTGTCAAAAATCAAACTGGCTCCTAAGGACAACTATTTGAACCATTGTTTCTGAGGAGGGAAAGCCAAGGGTGCCAAGGCAATGGACAGGGTACACACCTGTGCTGCCCAGCAGCATTATAGTGCCCAGGAGTGCAGCATAAGGACACGTTATGGGGTATTGCTGTCCTGTGTCTCAGATCCTAGTTATTACTTTTAATGCATTGTTTTGTATGTTGGAGAAGAAGGAAAGATACATTTTATTTCATAATAAGTTTGCTATGCAGCTTGGTACCAGGTAAGAAAATGAAAGAAATCTGTATATCATCAGTATTTTTTGCAAAATGTTTCCTTTCAATTTCATTTTGTCCTTATTAAGTTATAAATTATATTCCTGTCTGACAAGCCAGTTGAAAGAAAGGTTCATCATTAGAAACATAAGCAGCAGAAAGAGGTTTCAGCAGACGGGGAAATTTCAGAACTTAAAATATTAATCACCTCTGAGTGATTTCTTTTAGAGCATTTGGAAATATAACTATCTAAATCTGTAATTCCTTTTACCCTCTGCTTTTCGTCTGCCCCTGTTCATTTCATAACCTAACATGTATTTCCCCACATAAAATATTATTCAATCTGTGCTAGTCTTTACTATCTCCTTAATTTTGAATATTTTAAAACTGTCACTGTGCACTTCCCATTTTCCCCTGCAATCGCATCCTGTAATGATTTAAAAATTCTATTAAATCAAAATTCCATTCATCACATTTACACTTTGAGAAACAAAAAAACAAGTCATAAAAATCTTGGATCTGGATTTAACTACTGGGTGCCACACCAGTTATGGTTGATACTACAGATAACACCATATTTTAGTTAAGTTGAATTTCACAGTGGTTGCTGCCGTGGCATAGAATTAAGGAATTGTAGCTGAGAAGATGAAGTATTTTTGGCTTATAGAGGTGTGGGAATATTTGCAAAAAACAAAGCCAATAAATTCTTTTAACCCACAAGATTCAACTCCAGGTCAGTTTTGGCTTTCCTAGCCCATTGATGCTTGGACAGCGTTTCAAGGTTCCTTCCAGGTCAACTGACCCTGCTTACATCTTGTCTATGTTCCCTTTTTATGTTTGAGTTTAGTCAGGAGCTTCTTGTTCATTCATGCAGGCCTTCTGGCATCTCACTTGATTTCCTTCTTGTCTTGATGGACCATTGGAGGAGGTTTTGCTTGAAAATTTTTTCTCCATTACCCTTGGGATTCTTCCAAGCAGATCTCTGAACAAGCCAAATTCTGCTCTTCTGAAGCCCAACCCTGTTTTTTAGCTTTTATTCCCTTCTCTTGGGATCATGAACATCACTATGCAGCCAAGGTTGCCCCTGATCTTCACAACCCCAACAAGTTCTTCCCCCTCGGTAAGCCTGAGGTCAAACAGAGTGCATTGTCTCTTCAGCTGTTTAATCACGTGAGTAAGGAAATTCTCATCAATGCAGTCAGCATTTTCTTATTTGTGTGGAAACACTTGTAATGGTCACCCTTGTGCCCCGATTTGTTGTTTTCAAGGTGTTTCCTGTCCATCTAATCCCACACCATTTGCTTGTGAACCCAGTCCACTTCCTTACTCACTCATAGGTTGTCATCTCACTTTCCTGTTAAATCTCCCCTCACCAGTCTGTTGGCAAGGATGCGTCTTTCCCATGTGCCCAGGTGGATTCTGTCTCTTCCTAGCAGTTCTTGGTCATCAACAAGGGTCCATGGGGATAAAAGGTAACACCTTGTTGTTGACACCAGCTGTGCAACTGGGTCTTGACCCACACAATCTGCCCTCTCTTCCCAGGGTTTTTCCCTTCTTCAGCAGGTGTCAGGAGACACCACCTAAGCCACCCATGTCCTTGACCACTACCTCCAGCACCATGTAGTTGTGCCTGCTGTGCTCTAGGTCTGTCCTTGGCTCATATTTGGTGTTGTGGTTTGGGCCAAATCGGCTACTGGAGATGTGGGGGGCGCCAGATGGAACTGATGGATGCTCCCCTCTACCCCTCTGCAAAGAGAGAGGCAGAGAGGGGGAAAAAAGACTTGTTAGCTTAGAAGGAACTAAACTACGTTAATGAAATATTAATAATAAAATTAAAAGGAAATAATGAAACATATACAAAACTATATCAAGCTCCCAGGATGACAGTCATGTCACCGCTGGCGCTGGGGGAGTCCCAGGCTGCACTCAGTGACAGACCCGAACGGGATTCCAGATCTGCATTCAGAATCGGGACCAAAGGCAGATGAAGAGAGAGGGTTCTTCTCAGACGTCAGCCATTGAAGAAAAGAGAGAGTGAGAGACCTGACCCTTTGATCCCTCAGCTTTTATACTGCGAATGATGCAGATGGGATGGAATACCCTGTTGGTCAGTTTTGGGTCACCTGTCCTGTCCGCTCCTCCCTGCAGGTGGGACCCCACTGTGTTTTTCCGCTTCCGACCCTCCAACGGGGCAAATAACAAAGCTGATTGGCTTTGGGTGTTATAGCAATAAATATAAGCAAGAGCCTCTCTGCATACCATGCCTGGGCATCAGCTATAAACATAGGTCTTATCACTCTGAGAGAGCGAACATTGTCTGCACAATATGCTGTTAATTTCAGTAGTTAGAAAAGGCCCAGCTAAGAAGAAAAGTTACTGAACAAAATTGGTCCTGTTTTACCTTAAACCAGGACAGGTGTGTGTGTGGAAAAGCAGCAGGGGTTAGGAGTTTGAGGAGTGGGCAAGCCTTGGCAGTCTCTCTGCAGCATTCTAGAGTCTACCCTGGCAAGCAGCACACCTCCCCAGACAGCAGGTTGGGTCAGCAGATGAACAGATGAGAAGTGAGAGTCATCCCCAAATTATCACACAACAGCAAATCAGTTAATAGCTATAGTGTCCAGCTGACATGCAATGCATGTTCATCAAAACAATGCTCACAGGGAACATATAAAACAACCCTTCTAGTTTTGTCTTACTTTGGCAAAAACACAGCAGTCCTCATGGGTACTGAATGTTACAATTTTTTCCTTAACATAGCATATTCTGATGCAAACAAAGTAACCAAGTGTACATAACAGCATCATTATTCTTAGTAACTAACTGAATGTTCAAAACGGTGAGGAGCAAAAAGAAAAAAAGAGGACAAAGAAAAAGTGAAAAAATCCCCAGTGTTAAATAAAAGGATCTGGATGCTCTGATTGCTAGCCAAATAGAATCAAAAATGTTATCACGTTGTCTGTTTCCAAAAGACAAATTTTCTCAGGTATGTCAACAGAGTTATATACAAGACAAAAGAGGCATTATTCTGCTTCATTTAGCAATGGTAAGACCTTAGACGGAACATGGTGTTTCATTCTACTATCTATCTTATTTTAATAAGGTTATATATAAACTGAAGAAAATTCTGATGGGAACAAGAATGATGAAATTTAGAATAATGAACTAAGAAGAAAAGTTAAAAGAACTGTGTTTATTTCATACAGTGGGATGACTGAAGGCTGGCAACATGAGAGCTTTCCTCTTTTTCAAAGGAAGGACTACAGTGAATAAACTCACTATTAAACAAGAGATATCTAGGTTAGATATAATGGAAAAAAAATAATCTCCTTGTAAGGCTGGTTAAGCACTAGAATGACTACACAAGAGTATTATGCACGCATTTCCAACATGGGATTCAGTCAGAGATGATACAGATATGCTTATCCTGCCTCAGAACACAGAGATGGATGAGATGAATTTGGAATGTCTCTTCCAGCCTGAGTTTTCCACAATTCTATAATACCTTTTGATCTAAGCTTTTCCTTCAGAAAGGAAGAGGAGATATCTTCTGTACTCCCAACAGGGCTGCTTTGGGCTTTTTCCCCTGGCTTTTGCTGCTGAAGGGGCATCCAATCCTTAGTTCATCACAGAAGATAAAAAGTAAGAAAAGCAGCATTTAACAGGTCAATAATCACAGCAGCAGCGTGAAGAAAGCAGCTTCACTTGTCTTTGTCCTCTTGCTTTCTAATTAGGTGCTGACAATGTGGTTGACACTGTCTAAGATACAGAGATAGTTTTTGCTCTGGGGAGCTCCAAGTCTAAGAGCCAAAGAAAGAAGATCCCTCAGGATTAGTTCTTGCTTCCATGTGCTTTAAAGGGCTGATAATTTTTCACTGTAGACCTATGAATCACATTCTAAATTGAGACAGAGATAAATAGAAAGCAAGCTATTTCAGGTGGATAGGGACGTGAAAAAAATCTATGCAACGTGCTACTTTTGGCAGGCAGAAGAACATTAATATAGAAGTAAGTGCTGAGTGGCATGGATATCATCACACTAGCTAAGAATAGAAAAGCTCTGTCTCTGCTATCACAGAAGAGGTTGATCACTCTATTTAAAATATGGGAGTACTTCATGGTACATCTGGCATTTAAATTCTCTATTAATGAAATTCCATTCTTATTCAGAGTTGCTAGCAAAACATAACCTCTGAGCAAATGGTCCATTGTCACCGATTGACAGAAACACACATTTATCCAAGAATTGAAAATAAATAAAAAAAAAAAAAAAAAATTCCAATCATATAACAGGAAAAAAAAAAAAAAAAAAAAACAATTATGCAACTCTGTATAATTCACATTATGTATTTAAAAGTCACTACGAACATCAAAAGAATATTTCCCATTCAATTCAGACCACAGCAGGGGAATTTTTAAGTTGAACTAGTACTATTTTAACACCTAGCTGAAACAAACTCCTGAGAAAATAAACATAAGTTTCATAATATACAGAAATTCATGTTAGAATTCAACTGCTTTGAAAGGCAAATAAACAAACACAGGACAAAAATATTCCAGGTAATTTTAACTATGTTCACTCTTTATGTAAATAAACATACAACACTGCTCTGCCATAAAGGCCAGTTTTCATTTAAGCAGTTTACGTATCACATAATTCTTCACTGCTGAAGACTTTTGTCTTTCTATCTAGATGTGTAGCAAAGTCATAGTGTATCGGAGTAGAAAAATATCAGTTTGTGATCTCTCTAATGATGTTTATCGTGTTCTATATTTTCAGTTAAATTTGCATTTTAAATTTGTCCATTATGTATTTCAAGATTGTTGATCCAACTTTAACTGATTGCGTTCTGCATCACAAAGCTCTTCATAAGTTGATTTACTTTGCTTCTAAGACAGGTTTCGTCTACACTCAATCATCTCTGTTTCTGTTAATTTTAAAATTATTAATATTCTAATTATACACTTTAATGGAAACTTAAAGGCCCTTAAGTCAGGGATTGCTACATTTTGATGCAGTACAGCCTAGAGAACTAACTATTAATAAAGCCAAGTGGTTTGGGAGGATGTGTGAAGCACACGAAGCCAGACATACTTATCAGTACTTCACAAGGCAGAATGAATCAGAGGATAGTTTGTAGTTGCATAGGAAGCATCAACACAGTGCTCTGGTAATGTGAAAAGTATTGCACTGAACTGCAACTGACAAAGAAATGCCTCATTCTTTCATAAGGGCAAGACAGAAAAGGGCAACATTATCATTATGGGCAATGACAATACAAAGCTATAACCAAATAGTAATTGTACGTCATGTATCATCACAGGTATGAGAGTGCAATAGGAAAAAAGTTTTATGTAGTGTCTATATAGGAAGGCTAAATTAAACCCATTAAGTTCAACAAAGTATTGGACCTGGAAAATATTTTAAATATAAATTATCAGTAATTTATTTTGCCAGGTTGGGAACAAGACAGAAATACACTTCAGATTTGTAGAATTCTCAAGATCTTGATGTACAGATATTAATGGATATCATATTTTGAACCAAATATTTGTTTATTTATCTTGTCTTAACCTTTTCTGTTATTATATCATCTCGGTAATACTCCATGGAGTCAAAAACAGCTGAAGAAGAACAGAAAAAACTACGAACTTAAAGGCAGATATGCATGACAGGATGACAGGACCAGACCTTAATTTCTGTTGCATAAATGATGAAGAGGCCAGAATAATTCCTTAATCTCTTTTTCTGTGAATTGATACTTCATTCAAACTTCAAAAAAATCCCTTCAAAGATAAGTAACTGTTGTACTGGTGGATTTAATTGAAGAAAGAGGAACCAAAGCACTGAAGACAGCTCTGGAAAAGGATCAAGTAAACAAATGGATCATGTCTCAAGTGGCCATAGGTAAGAAAAGATCTGGACAAATCAGAAAAGGACAAAGAATATAGTATGAAGAAAAAACAAATTTTGCCAATACCTCTCCCTTTGTAAATTAAAGTCATCCAAGCATCCATTCCAAAGTCCTAGAGACTGGAAATGTATCCTTTCCCTGTACACATTTCTCAGCAAAAGTTTATCATTAATGAAAGAAAGGAAATGAGAAAGAGAGAAAGAAAGAGAGAGAGAGAAAAAGAAGGAAAGAAAGAAAGGAAGAGAGAAAGAAAGAAACAGAAAGAAAGAAAGAAATAGAAAGAGAGAAAGAGAGAAAGAAAGAGAGAAAGCGAGAAAGAGAGAAAGAAAGAAACAAACAAATAAAAAGCAAGCAAGCTTGCAGAATTCCTGCTTCTTCTTTGTGGTTGTTATGTACATGTCTGGCAATTGGCAAAATGACACAGCCAAGTACTGTGATTTGAGTGGCGAACTGGGATGACAGTTAACATGCACCTCCACACACACCTGCCCAATAGACTGACCGAATACACTGCTCTCTCAACACTCTTTCATTTGAAAGTAAAATTACAACAGCTGCAACTTCAAATGCTTTGTCTTCCAGGCAGCAAACGTATAAAATAACATCTTTTTGATGATCAGCAGTTCCTGTGTGATGTCTCTAACACTAATGCTTCAAATTCAGTCTTCAGACATATATGTCTAAACACTGTATATAAGAAACTACAGATCATCCTTAAACTGTTCGTGAAGAATGGTGAAATAAAACTACTGACTATTCCTACATAATCATTACATCTTATCAAAAAATGTACAAGGAATTTTCTCTGAAAGTATGAGTTTTGTTTGCTTAGTGCAGGAGTAGTTATGAGTCATAAAATGTGGGAACATTAAGGGAAAAAAATCCCTTGAGTTCGGTTCCGAAAACTGTTGGATATATGTTCACACAACAGGAAAAAAGAAGCAACAGATTCACCCAGCTGGCAAAAATCTTCCTGTGGCATAACTAGACTATTCTTTGCCAATATATTCATGTGTAACCATGGCAGAACATGCTCTCAAGTTCCTCACAATTATGGTACAGAATTTCAGCACTGTATCCACTTGTAAGAGTGTCTCCTGTAGCTACATCACTTGTGAAGTTTCCAATATAATATACCAAGTGTTATTGCTTTTCTGTCAGTATGTTTCCATAACTGCCAATAAAGAAAGCATGGATAACATTGTGCAGTCTGCAAGAGTTCTTTCTCACCTATTTCATAGATGTCATAGGAAATCTTTAGCCAAAACTTAAGGCAAAAAGAACAAAATATGTCCTAACATTTTTATTTTATATCCTGATATAGCCCCAGGACTAAGCTGAGACCACATCTAGTAAAATAAAATCAATTACTACAATAATAACATCAAAAATTTAATGTAAGTGGTGATTTATCACCACTTCTAGGGTCTTCCATCTGCCAGTGATGTAATGAGGATGGTACAGCAAGAAAAGACCTCTGTAATGAAATCTATAACGTATTCTGTCTCCTGGGTTCTCAGATCCTTATGGCAGTTCAACTATTGCTTATCCAAGATTAATCTTTTTTGATTTTGGATTGGTTTTCTTTAAACTTTTGTCCCTGGTTGAAGAAGAATTGCGTTCACCCCACCCAGACCACGGTGGGGTGAACTGCTCTTTTGCAACCAGAGACTAAACCAGGAGCAGAGTCCTAAATAGAGTTTCTCCAGTATTATTGTGCCACCTCATAGACTGCAAATCTGTTGTGATCTTTTATTCACTCAACAGTATCTTTAATTGCATATGAAAGAGTGTAACCACAGTGGACTTTTTATTAATAAAGATGCCTTTATTCCAAAGGGAAAGAAATAGGGATGTTGTCAAAATACCAATAAGAAAAACCGTGCTTAATGCTTTTCAAATACTTGACTTCTTCCTTCTCTTCCTGTGTTTTTGTTTAAAAAAGCAAGTCATGATCCCCAAACTTTTTAAACTGCTTGATTTTGTAGTGTCAGAGTCTTGTTGACACTTGAGTTGCTGGATCTAGTGACACTACTGTAACCATTAGACACTACTTGAAATATTCACTCATTAAGCATCAGCACTTGAGGCTTCAAACTATGCAAATGAAAAATGTTGACAAGTCAGGATCATACCAGTTTTATTCACTTTGTATTTGTAGTTTTAAAAAATTACACAAGGCACATGGGAAAGCAGAATCAGACTCATGACCTCTATTGATTACCAAGAATGAAGCACTAGAGCAACTTTGAACAGTTCGAGTGAAGAAACATTCACTGTTTTGCAAGCCAGCAAAAGTTAATCCAAGATATTTTACCCAAATTTATGTAACTGCCAGTAGATATGACTGCCACGTGAAGAACATTTCACCTTATACTTTAATCTAGTTAAGAATCTCCATCATGAGTATAATGCCATATGGCATTATTTCAATTTATTTACGCTATTTCCATTCAATGGAAATTCTAAAAGCCAATCATAAATTATATATCTATATTCTGTTGCCAGCTTTCATTGAGGTATGTGCTGCAGATTCCTCAGGGGCATACTTACCTACTCAATTTGGTGCAGAAATGTCTCTGGGTCCCACAGTAACGGGTCAGTATAAATAAATCCCAACAATTTTCAATGCCCTGATAGCGCAAATTAAATTATAAACCAGGCTTCAGTTTTGATTGACACAGAAATCTTAATAATACCAACTTAATTTCATCTGTGCCAATTTACTAGAGCAAGCTTAAGTTTCATGTTGAATATTATGTGACCACAAAGTTGCATCCATTTAAAGACAGATACAACTTTAGCTTAGCCAACTAATCTTTAAAACTAAAACCATAAATTGCAAAGCATTAGGCATTATGCAATTCCTTATAGAGAAAAATTCTATTAAATATTTGTTGATTAACTGTTATAAACAGAATAAATTGATTTTGCAGTGAGCTGCTTATTTGTCTGGGGTAGTGTGAGTAAATTAATGCTTTTAGAAAAGTAATGTCTATTGGGAATCAATAAATCTTAAATCCCAACCAAAGAAAGCAATGTAATTGAAAAAAAGAAGTTTTAATTACTTATAAAATGATCTTTCCAGTAAGTTGGCAAGATTTCTTTATAGCAGAGAATATTAGATTCCTTAAAAACCACTTCATTTTCTAGGACCTCAACTATTTGTGTGTATTAATCCTGTAGAACAAGATCCATGTCCAGAGAAATTATAAGACTAACACTCAGCTTTCTCAAAGCTTCTTCCCTGGTGTAGAAAAAAAGCCACTTTAAAGATGAACTTCAGTGTCCTAATTTTACAGGTTGGATGACAATGAAGAAAAATTATATATCTAGTGTCAGCAGTAAGCTATAATACCAGCTGCATGGAAGTGAATTTGAAGTTTACTGTTGATTTAATCAAAGCAACGTCATCCATATTTAGTACTGATGAAGGTGTGAGTAAAGTAAGATAAAACCTTACTGATAACAGTTTTAATGCAACTACTATATAAATAAATACATTCTCTAAACTTGGGTTTTAATAAAGTTTAATTTGCAGTAAGGGTTGAAGTAGTAATATTTTATCTTCACTGGTGATACTCTTCACTCTCTTCAGATCCGTGTATGTAAAGATCATGTTTATACACATCTATCAGGAGCTGAACAGGACTGATTGTTCCTGTTCTCAGAAACCTTGGTTCTTTAAATGGAAAAGGATTAATTTCTATTCAACATTATTATCTCCCTCTGTAGTAGGATTAAATTGATATACTTGGAAAATGGGGGGGTTGCTGTTGGTTTAGGTTTGTGTTTTAACGTGCTCAAAACAAGAAAGAAATCCTTACATACTGAGAACACTGAATCCCACATGGTGTTGTTTACACTGTGCTGAAATCTGTAAGTGGTTTGGGCTGAAGGGTAACATCCCACATGAAAGTGACTGCCTTGTTTCTTGCATCATTTCAGATTAACCCTAGCCGGTACATTCAGGAACAAATAGACGAGTTCATTACTGCCTTGGCCAGGAAAAGGACTAAATGAGCTTGCAGTTCCCTACTGCACCTAACTTTTAGGATTCTACAGAAAATGAACCCACTGTGAATAAGGGCTCAGCACTGCCACAACTCAGGTGGGACCAAACCACATAAGAGATCTAGTTTGCCTGTTCCTTTTTGTAAACAGCAACCTGGATTTCCAGATCTTGGCCTATTTGAATGCAACCAAAAGGTATGTTTCTAATGCCTACAGTTGCATTAATATTATGCACTTTAAAAGGACTGCCAGAGAAAAAGACATTAGGGAGTTACTACTTCAGTAACGTTATTCCTTACATAATAAAAAAGACACCAGAGCGAAGCAAGCATTCAGAGATGCCACTAAAAGAATCACAGTTGAGAAACTCTAACCTGGACTGCAAGCCTGCCCCGAGAGACCCCACTCAACTCTTTCACTAGTAGGACATTCCTTCTACATGTCAATGACTGTGAATTGTACAGTGATGACAATGGACCACAATGGGGAAAATCATTTCAGGTCCAAACTGTCTTATCTAACTAAACAATCTGGGGGAGACAGAATAATATTTTTTTTCAAAGTCAGGGCAATAACTTGTGTGTGGCTTAATTTCTGCACTGGTAAGCAGTAATGTTTGCTAATAAAAAGCTAGCAGAGATAGGAAGACAGATTGGGATTCCTATCTCATCAGTGCCATCAACAAATGTGCTGGCTAAAATCAAGTTTTAAAAACCTTCGTTGGTGAAGACAGGAACAATATACTTTGAATTTTTGAAGTTTAGATGTCTCCTACAAGAGTCAGGTCCACTGTTTTGTTGTAACATTGAAATTACAGAAGTGTAGATAAAATAAGGTTGAAATGAAGACTCAGAAGGATCAGGCTAGGAAAAAACAGTTATTTATATCTTCTGGTCTTTCAAATGGTAGGAACTGAATTTTCCTTTCAACTTATTCTTTCCTAGCTGTGAAATACAATAAAATATTGAATGAAGTCTATTTTCACTCTGGAGGATGAGAGAGAGGAACAGATTATTTCTACATTCGCAATATCAAATCAACAAATGAATAACCAAAACTAACTATCTTTTGAAGGTTATTCTGTCATATGTACATAATGATCTTCTAAGGAATTCTATCAGACAAGCTTGGTAATTTGCACCAGAGTTGTCAGTTGACCAATGCTGAATAGGCATACATGGAAAAATACTAGAAAAGAGTTTTCTCCTGTTACTCATAGAGCTGGAAAGGAAACCAAGGGTGAGTGGTCAGGCAATTGCAGACCCTTTGCAGAGTACATGGGCAGCTACACAGAAAGTA
Source organism: Pluvialis apricaria (assembly GCA_017639485.1). Lineage (NCBI taxonomy): Eukaryota > Metazoa > Chordata > Aves > Charadriiformes > Charadriidae > Pluvialis > Pluvialis apricaria. The sequence continues at coordinate 108,066,499 of CM030008.1, read as the reverse complement.
CATGGGCATAACTGGATCTTTTTCTTTCCTTCTTCCCTTTTCCATTTTTGAAAAAGTCTCCTTTTAAAGAAAAGCTCTTTTTTCTTCATTTAAACTTCCCTACTTCCCCCCTTTTTGTTGCCACACCATTCCTAAATGGTTAATTTGTTCCTGAAAAAGCAAGAACAGAAGATGTTTAGGAAAAAAAAAAAAACAATCCTAGTTTCAGACAAGGAATACCTTTACCATAAAACAACAATAAATATACAGTATCCTCCATAGGTAGTTACAAGGTTCATCCATGTAATTTCATGGGTAATTGCAATTTCGTCCTCTGAAGACATCCTATAGGTTGTTGAAATGCTATAAGAACCTTCTCCCAATGGAAATATTACCATTGCAATGACCACTAGTAGCTGAAGACTGACATGTAATACATCGCTGCTGTGACATCTGTCCGGCTCCACCAGTTCCCCTCCTTACTTCCCACTTCTCTTAAACTAACATTTTGCCAAAGTAATATAGTTCTTTTTTCCAAATTACTCCAGTTCTGCATGCTATATAATTGAGAAGAAAAATTACAATGCCAGACACTCCCTCAGTTGGCATGGATATCTGTTTTACTTATGTCACAAGTTCAAAAAACAGTGAGAGATTTACTTACCTGGTTGAATAATTTCTATTACCTTTTCCCAAATTCCATCTGGGTAAGTTACAATGGAGCAAAAGTAAAGACCAACATCCTCCAAAGTGCTCTTGATGAAGAATAAGGACTTGTCTTCCCTGGAAGCATTTTCAAAATAAATTCTTCCATTGTACTTGTCTTCGATATGGATGCCATAGATTGGATGCAGGACAGCTATATTTTCCTTATGAGTTACATTAAATTTCATCCAGGATGTCTGGATTATCATGGCCTTTTTAGGGTATATGCATTCCAGTTTCATCTTCTTAGTGAGTTTTACAGTTGAATCCACAAACTTTCCTTCCACATTGGCTAAAACACACACGGAAGTTCAGTTTCAGAATCAACATAATTGAAAATTGAAATTATAGAGAAACTCAGAAACAACCTTGGCAGCACTACAAGCAAAACACTGAAGAAACAGTTCACTAAAAAAAACCCTAAACCCTAAACATTGTTATTACTTCTAACTTGGGGATATCATTGAACAGTTAAAATTTGTCTGAACCACACAATAACAGATTTGTGAATTGTGGTCAGATCTGTCGTGATGCAATAAAAAAAAGGAAAGATGTTAGCTAGGAATAAGAAAACAATCTTACTTCCACAAAGCTGGAGAACAGCAATAAAGAGAGCTGCCTGATTCATCTCAAAGAGCACTGGAATCAGTGACTGCAGCGTGACATGGTTTTATTCAACCTCTGTGCACCATGTGCCCTTCTCACAGGATCTTTTTACTTTTGAAGTATGAAAAACATCATGCGCTTTTTACTTTCACATTGTAAGAAACACCAGGTTTGAGGTCTGGGTGCAGTTGCATCAGAGAGAGACTAAATTCCTATCAAAATCCACCTCAGAGCAGTTTGCATTACTAATTAATCTCTAGCAACATGCATTAATATTATGATAACTGACGAAGCTGGGATCTTTAGGTTTCATCAGCAGAAGCAAACAGAATTCTTCCATATATCCATGTATCCAAAATCAACAGAACGTCTCCATTTTTCTGACACTGCAGTTCAACATTTATCTATTATTCAGGGAGTATAAAATGTAAAGAGAGGATAAGACAGTTCCTATATATTAGAGGTCATAATTCTGTGACTAGTTATAGGAAGTAATGTCTTAAGGTCTGAGAATTTTATTTGTGATAACATGTCATGAGCTAGTATTTTGGGATCAAAATTATGCAGCTCGAAAATTCTTGTTCAAAGGTGTAAGAATCCTGAGTATTCGTGACTCATGTTGAAATTTGTCAAAACAAGCCACACTCTTACATCTTTTATGGATTTTTCTCAGGACAACTGCAAGCATTTTTGCACCTCGGCAGGCCATAGTTTTATGGAGCTGCTTAAAATTGGAACAACGTGATTGACTTGAAGTTAAAACCAAGCTTGAATCGACTGACTAAAATTCTCAAAAGAATACACAAATGTAATTTGAACTAAAGATGACAACAGAGATTAATATTTTAGGTGAATAATAGCCTGCACAAGCTTGAGCAGAACTTAGCATTAGATCTGTTTAAAACTCCTCCCACAGTGCTACAACTTGTTTGTAAATCAAAATCTGTATATATTTACCTGTATTAAACTAGGCATGTTTTAGGATGGTACAATGTTTTGAATGGTTTCAGTGATTCCGTTTTGCCACTTCCTAGTTAGGTCTGTAAATTTCCATTTTTGCAGTTGCACTTATTTGTGTTCTACCTTGTCTGGATTCATGAAGTACACCTAGATAATCAGTAGTCCATCTGATGCCGAGTGTGAAAATCTAAATAGAAGAGAATTGACTTGAAGATTCAGTCTTGTTCTATTTGCATTACAAAGTTATCTTTTCAAACAGATCAAAAGATTAACTTGCATTAAGCTTGTCTCAGGAAACAGAAGTATTGCTGATAAGAAAAGCAGGAAATGGCAAGCTTCAGAAACTAGACCGCAGATTTTATATTGGAAAATAAAGGATCTTGTGAGCTGAAGAGGTCCAGTTCCTGCGCACTCTGTGGCATAGCAGCCTTTGAACCAGCTACACAGGATCTATATGGTTCCCACATTTAACTCCTGAACCTCAGTGGCTAGCTGTTCTCAAATTGCAGTTGCAAATGAGGGAAAAAAGGCAAAGTAACTAAAAAAATTCCTAACTTGAAATACTATTCTTTATGTCATGCTACATATGTATATAGTAGTTTACAGATGAGTGGTATTCCACAAAATCTAAAGTCAAATGAAATAGATAAACATATGTTATTTTTTTTACTATCGTGATCACAAATTAAATTTTTTACACATCTGTTTTCTTTAATTAAAGCTAAGATGAAGTAGTCAGGAAGTCTCCAGAATGAAGACAAATTCCATTAAATGAAAATTATTCTTTACTCATCTGTTTATAAATATAAATTACAATTTTAGCGCTCTGAATTTCATGTTCATTTCTCTCCATCTGGCATTGAAAGAAAAAGAGAAGTAAAGAAATTAAGGTCCAACCCCACATGATGACTAACTGTGGATTATATAATATGTAGTCTAAAGACATTTATTTGCTGTACAACAGACACAGTTACTACAAATGTCAGGGATTCTTGGTTAGCTAGTCCTAAGAACAGGGTCCCTTGTCATACCTGCTAAAAAAAAAGCTGCCTGTAACCGAAATTACTGGGTCTCCCTCTAAAGTGTGCAGTGCAAGTCCCCTGCAGACACCAGTACAAGTCCCTTCTAGACACCTGGGCAACACACCTGCAAGTCACAGATCAGAAAGCTGTAGGCACTGTGAAAGTTGACTCTAATGGTATAATTTGGGAGCAGACACATGTTTAAAGTATTATATTTTTACAGAAGATGCAACGTATAAAAAGAGAAACACACACCATCCCCACCCTGTCCTCCTGGGCAGTGGACATATCAGAGCAGGGAGTGTAAAGGAAGGTCCATCATGCAGCCCCCTCCATTCCAGTCTCTCCTCGTACCTCCTCCATACCTCTAACTTCTGTTTCTCCCTACCTCCCCAGCACTGAAAAGCTGGAAAATCCACATATCTCTGGTCATCTGTGGATCAGAGACTCACAGCAGCAGCAGCAGCACATCTCATGGTCACTCCATCACTTGAGCAGTTCCTTGGGCTCTGCCTCCCTGGTTCTCTGCCCACCGTTCCCCACAGCCTGGCTCTTCTTTCCCGGTAATCGCACTTGCTCTCCATCCTCTGAACCCCAAAGCAAAGGAAGGGAAGGCTCACAAAGACAAACAAGCTGTATTTAACTAATTGTTGGCTAAATGCCAATTACAGTTTGGCAACAAAAGCAGCACAATGGAATTTTCCAGCTGAATGTACAACTGTAGGATGTGGTTTAAAAGAAAAAAAAACTAGAAAGAGCGAGCAAAAAACATTGTGCAGTAAACACAATGGAGATCTACAGCTTGGATTTTAATCATGACTTGAACATACATCTTCAGTGACCCTGGGTGAGTCATTTCATTTCCTGGTGCATTAATTTCCCAAACTTCAATACATAGATAATATGTAATGAACGCTGCTGTTTCAAAGCATGTCGCAATAATCTCTGTAATGAGTTTTTTTAATGGAAATTGCTATAAAACTGTGAAGAATAAGACATATGTATAGGGCCAGCACAGTATGTTAATACCCTTTTTAATGATTTATTAGTATTTAAGATTTAACAGATAGATAGGCCTGTAGCAATAGTGCAGAAAGAGAGGCAAATGTATGTGCGGGCTGCTGCTACCACCAGAAGTAAAAGGCTTTGACTGTGGCAGTGCAGTGAAGCAGGAGATAGCTAAAAAGGAGACCACTCTGGGTACCACGACTTTACCTACAAACACGACCAACTGGAAAATGATCAGGGCAAAAAGGTTCTTTAGTTTCAGTGAATCTCCAGTGAAGATAATGAAGTAAGCAGGCTGGAAGGAGGGAGGTTTTAGATATTTCGCACTTGGTGTGAGCATCCCTGTAGGTTAGCTCTAACCCTGCAGAAGCCAGGTTAACCAACCCAGAATAGTTGAGTAACAAGTGATATAACTCCCTATTTCTCTATGGTTGAGGGTCCCCCTGTTGCCAGTGCAGTACCATCAAGGAAAATACCTCTTTTTCCATTCACCATTCTGTGTTTCTTTAAGCAGGATGGCTGAGTGGTACAACCCGATAAAGGCAAAATAATTCAATTTGCTTTTTCCTATTCTGCATCTAATCTAATTGAACCAATAAAGCCCCCAAAATTGGATTAATCTATAGGCATGCCTGGTTTAGTAACATAATGGATAGGATTCTTCAGTATGTATCCTTTAATCTCAGAGAAGTTAAGTTGAAGCCAGATATTCCTTCAAAGAGAAATAAAAAAGTTGTGAATTAAATTCGATCACATTTTGGGGATATATTGGTAAAGAAGATTCAGAGAGGAAAAAAAAATATTAACCTAAAAGGCTTTCCCAAATGTTGAAAAGTAAGGAAATATAATTTACATATTCAAGTTCTTGACAATTTTTAATTGTTAAACATACTGGCCTCCAAGAAGCTACATTATATAAATTATAGTCCTATGATTAAATGCTTTGGCTCAAAAAAATCAGTCTTTGCAAGAGGATACATATTCAGGAATCATTAGATAAAGGATTATGTTTCTACAGTTCTGGAAATGGAAAATTATTTACATTTTTGAAACTGGACCACTAACTGGATGTTCATCCTAACATGACCTAAGCACCTAAATGGGTCAGGAAGCTAAAGACTGTGGGTGATAAAAACCACAGCTGTAGTATGAAGGATAGATAACACTAAGTGTTGAGATACAGGAAGGGTGTTTTCACAGCTTTTTTTCAGGGAGATTATTCATGAGTAATGGATACCATCTGAACATAGAAAAGCTATGTTTAGTGGCAGGGTAAGATAATGGTGAGATGTATTAATGGTATAAAGATCTGATTAAGGAAGTGGAAGAAACACCACTGCTGAACAAACTTTGAACACCATGAAACACTACTACTGCCAACTCTCAAGCAAAAGGTGTGTTGGTAGGAGATAAGGTTTTTTGGTATTTTTTAAGTTCCCTGGGTAAGCAACATTCCTTTGACATGTTCATAGCAGGAGAGTCCTCCTGTAACGACTTGCTGAACTTTAGTGAAGTTTGCATGTCTGCGTGTGAGGGGGAAATCCTTAAAGCAGCCATTCAAAGTACTCCTGTGTTCATTTGAATAAAACAAAAAGTGGAAAATACGACAAAAAATTGAACTGAGGATAATTATGAAGACAATGAAAAAAGCCAAGTTGATCTACTTAAAAAGAGAGAGAAAACCTCAATAAATAATCCCAAGAAAATATCCAGTTAATTTATTTTGTTTATATTTTTATTTACATTATTGCTTAATGATAAAGCCTATAATCATGCCTTTTTGTTCTATCTAACCCTTTGTTGTTCTGTGACCTTGACTGTAAATATCTGCCACTGATTAGGTCAATGAGGTATCAATAATGTCCTTAAAAATATTTTATAAATTCTTCTACTTTTATAATAGGAAGATAGTACTGGACTTCTGTTCATATGTTGTTGATAATTATTCTATGCATTTTCATCCAGTAATAACATGGAAGACAGCATTTTAAAGACATGAAAGAAACTAATTCACAAAGGGAAGTTGTAAATTACATTTGAGCCTCAAAGAATTTAATGAACTAATACTATATAGTTGACTATGCTTATTTCTTTCAGTTTAGTTCTTGTCTCCCTGTTGAAGTCTCTGATTTTATTAGCTTCCAAAAAGTAATATTATTTGCAGAAACCTGAAAGTTTCATTTTAATGAGAGAAAAATGAAAGCAAAAAGGCTTCAAGGTTCTCACACAAATCCATCACTGGGATGGGAAATGGACCTTTCCGTTTCAGAGCACAGCCATTCTCATACACCTATCATTTTTCCTGAAGTATCCTCTTCCTGGTTCAACTCTACTTTTTAGGTCTATTATGTTACTAAAAAAAAAACACTTAAAGTCAGTTTAAGGAACTTAATGTTGCTGGATTTTTTCTTTTGGTGGCAGAAGGTTACAGAGCTGTTTCCTAAACAATACCCTCAAACACAAACTGGATGTGAAAACTTTCTGCAGAGACAGTTCACTAAAGGTTGAGGCTACCCTTAATTATAAGATGTTGCCAGCTCAGATACCTCTCCAAGAAAGATCTGTAACTTTTATATGGCAAAGAAGCTTATGACTTTTAAAATGGCCTTCAAAAACCAGGGAGAAAGCTAGAGAGAGCAAACAATGCATCTTTCGTATATGGCCTCTTCAACTTTTTTTGTTGATGCATCCAGGACCGGACACAGCCTACCTTTCTAGTGAACAAAGTTATCTCATGCATCTTCTTTTTCTTTAGCTCTTTTTGTGTTCCTTTATTGGGAAAAAGCTTGGTAAACAGCAAAGTGACAGCTAATAATTTTCTGATAATGCACTTCTCTTTCAAGCAGCCAATGCTATCTAAAATCTCCCTCCTACACAAAAAAACCCCAGAGAAATCCAAAACCAAAGGAAATCACCCCAAACACCAAATGCCAAACCCAAAGATCCTCAAGTTAGTAGTGATGATGAATAAAAGCAGAAAAGCAGATAATTGTTTTGTCAGCTATTTCTAGTTTGATGAGTTCTGCATATTGCTTTTTCTGTTTGTTTGGGTTTTGGTTGGTTTTTTTTTTTTAAAAAAAAAGCGAGGGGGTTGCCATTGGGCAACAGAGATGGTTGGTACAACAGGTTGGCGGTGCTGGGCTGGCTGCCCCAGGGGAGGCCAACCTCTCCCCTGCCCCGCTGCTGAGACGAGCTGCGTACAGTCAGGCATTGAGATGGAGATGGGGCAGGAAGCCGTGTGCTGGCCATGCAGGCGCTGCCTGGAGTAGTCAGGAGAAGACGAAATGGGATCCCAAAGCAGACAAGACCCACAGGCTCAGTGTCAGGCTGCCTTATACAGGCATGGCAGTGGTTGCAGGAGGCTGCTCACCCAGGCAGAGCGGAGAGGCTTCGCAGCAGAACCAGGGGAGAGACCTGCTCCCACGAGGACGCAGAGGTCGGTGGAAGACTTATTTTCAAACTCTCTTATTTAGTCTGTCACACCTATCAGATTTGAGATTTGTCTTTTAAAGAGTTACCTTGCTCTGGTTCATTACTTGTGTTCTGAAGAAATGCAGCCAAGGACACCCAGGTCTTACCTTGGTATGGTGGCGTCAGGGAAAGCAGAGGTAGTTCTTACTCAAAGGTCCTGCTGACTTAGTGGTCCTTTACACAGAAAGGGTTGTATTCAGATTTCCAGATAACTACCTTGGCACAAAAGCATGGTCACTTCTTTTCTTTTCCTCTTTTTGATCTTTGACTTGTTTTGAATGTTCTAAGAGGTACCAACCCAAGAATAAGTGTGGCCAGCAGGTCAAGGGAGGTGATTCTGCCCCTCTACTCCACTCTCGTGAGACCCCACCTGGAGTACTGCATCCAGCTCTCGAGTCCCCAAATTAAGAAGGACATGGACCTGTTGGAGCGAGTCCAGAGGATGGCCACAAAGATGATCAGAGGGCTGGAGCACCTTTCCTGTATGGACAGGCTGAGAGAGTTGGGGTTATTCAGCCTGGAGAAGAGAACGCTCTGGGGAGACCTTACTGCAGCCTTCCAGTACCTAAAGGGGGTCTACAGGAGAGCTGGGGAAGGATTTTTTTATAAGGGCGTCTAGTGATAGGAAGAGGGGAAATGGTTTTAAGATGGAAAAGGGTAGGTTTAGATTAAATACTAGGGAGAAATTTTTCACTTTGAGGGAGATAAGGCACTGGAACAGGTTGCCCAGAGAAGTTGTGGAAGCTCCATCCCTGGAGGTGTTCAAGGTCAGGTTGGATGGGCTTTGAGAAACCTGGTCTAGTGGGAGGTGTCCCTGCCTATGGCAGGGGGGTTGGAACTCGATGATCTTCAAGGTCCCTTCCAACCTAAACCACTCCATGATTCTATGATTCAAACTTCCTCTCAAAAGGAGCATAATTCAGAACAAAGAAGCAACCTCTTCCCCTACAAGTACACTGCTTAAAGGTTTTCAAAATAGAAAACAGAAAAATATTTGCTAGTAAACTTTTGAACAAATAATGGACAAAGCTCTCCCCACTCTAGGGTGGAAAGTTACCTTGGAAAGGGGGATTAAGAAGGACAAAGAAACTACGTAAAAACAACTGTCTCTTACCAAATTTGTACACATGTAATGAAATGGAAAAATCAACAAAATCTAAAGAAAAAATTAAAATTCTGTTCTATTATAATGAATTAAGGCAATCTGTTGGTTTTGGAGGTTGTTGTTTTTTTTTTTTAACTCTGCACCCCCATATATTAATATACAGCAATTCCTCAGGTAAAAATCCCTTTCCTACTAAAACCTAGAACAGATGTTTCTTGAGCATACTGTTGCTTTAAAGAAGTTCATTTACTTAGGCAAAGCCCAACAAAACAGTACAGCTTTTTCAAGAAAGGTATCACAGCCAACTGTAAATTAATGGAACCAAGGAATATCTGCTGCAATCATTTGTTTTAGTAGAAATAGCATAATAGTACCATAAACTCCTGCCTGATTCACTACAACATATTACATCTGTTTTATGCTAATGTAGTTCCAAGGAAATCAATGATATTTATACTGACATAAAGCAGCAGTGAGTCATATTCTCAATTAGTCTCTTCAGTTTGAGAAGGAATATCAGAGATTTTTCTTTATTTTCTGAAATTCAGCCTGCAACCATGTTCACAGGTTTCAAAGAACCTTAACATTTAATTATACCTATAGGGTTTCAGAGCACCCATTAAAGTATCATCACATGTTATTTTATGAGGATTTATTTTTTCTTTTATTTAATTATTGTGACTGTATAGGTCTTGTGTTTCATTAATGTGTTCATAACAAGAGGCACTGGTCTCTGGCAGATTTTTTTTAAATTATGTGTGTGATCTATAGGAATCATAAAATGCCTATAAAGTAGCATACCTGCTCAAAAAAAGGCTTATCAGCTATCCTAACACAACTATCCTAACATATTGATTCTGCTATCAATTAAAAATACTATGCTTTTATTTTTATGGTTGGGTGATTCCCCTTAGTTGAAATCATGTGTGAAGGCCCTGCCAGTTTGAAATATAACCCATTTTCAACCATCCAAAGTTAAAAATTGCAGATATTTCTTTTTTTACAACTATGTCTTTCTATTTTTAAGTGAATTTTTGTTTCTTTTTTCTTAATATGAAAGAGATTTTTTTAAAAGGTAGTGGTCTCAGTATATGATGTGCAAGTGCTCAAAGGCTTACCAGAATAATCTGATGCATTAGACAGGCAGGAATTTAAACAGATAATCTGAGGCAAACCTTGCTAGCACGATTTTAAACAGTTGGTTGACTGAATTTAGGTTGATCAGAAATAACAAGAGACCTTGATTTTGCAGGCAATTCATTCTTACAGATCTAAAGGAGAGGGCTCCTCATGCACACACTGGACTGTCACACATACAACTTCAGGTTTCAAGCTATTCAAGCTAATAGTCTGGATCAAGATCTCCAAGGTCAAAACTGTATTTGTCATCTTCCTTGCAGTAATGTTTCTGTCCCTTACAAACTATATTTATTTTGCGTTGGGAAACCTGGATACATAGCATTAGTATCTTTTGTTTGACTATTTTTCAAAGCATAAAATGAAATCTGTGTTTTGTCCCTGGATCCCCAGGATTGAGAGCTTTGTGTGCTGTTTTTTGTTGTTTCTGTTGTAGATGATGGCAAACAATATTTCCTAGATATTAAGTTTTGGTCTCAATGGGCTTTTTCTTTTTTTTCACAACTGAATCAACTGTATTTTCTACTAAGCCTGAGATGAATACATATGTGTCCTCCTTTCATTTAAGTAGAAATTCTATTGCTTAAAAAAATACATATATATAATAATATACAGAATGCGGTAGCTGACTTAATTCATCAAATGGTGAATAAATTCTTCTGAGAACAAAGATACAGATTTCCTGTCATTCTGATATTAGCCAGTCTTTGTGTAGGACAGGTAGTGTCAAAAGCATCTTAAATACTTCTCAGTCTGCATTTCTGAACAGATTTTGACAGTGTTAATTACTTCTGCTAACAGAAATTTCTGACATTTATATGACCTTCTGCTGCATTTGAAAAAGGCTGTCATGTTTGATGTACCAATATATCCAATGAAAACCCCAGGAAATGAAATAAAAAGAAATGAAACAAAACAAAACTTATCATTAGCATTGTTAGCTACCAAGTAAGGCATTTCCAGTGACTTCACAAAAACATAGATTTTACTTCTTCTGTGGGGGACCCTCTGTAGAAAGAAATTAACTCCTTTTGAATGTAGCAATTGCATCCACTGGTTGCAAGAGAGAACAGAAGCACAAAACTCTACTCATTGCCCCGTAAGGCAGCCAGCCTGGCTTCACAGATGGGCGAGCTGGTTGCGGTTTGTCCAAGACAGAAGCTGGTGGTGGGCTTGCACACCATTTCACTCGCTGCTGGTCAGCACCCGATTATCTGTAATTCTAAAATAGGCTGTGCTATTTCCTGTGAAATCAAAAGAAAAGATAGAAACATTCTAATTAAACTCAAAAAGAACTACTATCAGAGTGTAGGAGACTGGCAGAATGGGGATATTTTAAGGAGAAGAAATACAGAACTTCCAAAGTAGATCATCGTGTATTCATTTTATTTTCTACAGAAAAGATCAAGGGCCTTGCTGTGCATGAAACTTGTACCTTTACATTGCCATGGTTATAGTAATGCCACCACCCTTGGATAGGTGCATTAGTACCAACACAAAATCTTGTTTATTCATTACTTATGGTTTCATTCACATATGAGAAGGTGAATGTACACGTGCAAGTCAACTTTATGTAGCTTGTTTGTAAGAGAGTTAATAATAATATTGTTACACTTGTATAAAAAAAAGCTGACCTTATAGTACTGTAACAATGTAAGTATAAAAAGATCCAACATTAAAGTGGTTGGCACAAAATCTGTTGACTGATTAAGTGCTTCGATTGCAATTCATAGGTAAGGTTCAACAAAAGTTTTCTGAACTGCAGCAATGGAAAACACCTTAAAATAGGTCATTGCTAAGCACAAAGGAAAAAAAAATCAAACAAATGAAATTCAAACAAACTATGATGGCACAGATAGCTGCCATTTTCACAAGTGTTTATAGCTGTGGTCATTTGAACTTATTTGCTACAATATCAAGCTATTTTATCTGTTATGCTATTTCTTTTTCTCTCTCTTTCTCTCTCTCTCTTTTTTTTTTAAAAACATACACTTTCAGTTAGATTTCAAACCCTTGGTTTAGCACTTGTCACCTACCACTGTTTCCAGTTGGCCATTTTACCTCTAACTGAAAATAAAATTATGTCAGCATGTTGGGGAAAAGAACACAGAATATTTTAAACAGTCATATGAAAAAGTGCGTAGGCTGTTAAGGAACTTTATTCTGGTACATTATTGCAAATACACTCCCAGCACAGGATAAGGAGATTTATTACCGTTAAGAGATGTTTCAGTTCAGAGGGAGAATAAAATAATCCACCCTGAAGAGCTACATTCTGGGTGATTACATTTTGACCTCAATTCCTGCTGTATTCCCTAGTGAATTTGTCCATACAATAATATTTTGCCTGCTGGGACCTAGTCCAACATCACTTAAAGTTAGATTTTTCTATTGATTTTTATGGTCTTTGGCTTCTTAAAATCAGTTGTTGTTACATCTGTAACAATTTTTTTTCCATGCTCATTGTTCTGTCATGAAATGTTTTTAAAGACATACCAGATAAAACCCACAATATTAAACTGCATGTTTAACCACATAGAGAATAATATCAATGGAAGAATATAAACCCTTACAATCTGTTGCTGTGCTACAACTTTTTCTCATTTTTATTCTCACAGGATGCAAACTTCCTGTCACCAAGAAAGTCAGCTTTAAAAATAAAATTCAAAGGCATTTTTCTGACTCTGGCCTCAGTCATTTTTCCATTTAAAACTGTATCAAAATAGTTGGTTTATGCAAATTGGGGGGGGGGGTTGTTGATGTATGATGAATGCAATAAATTGAAACAATGCAACAGCAAATTACTGTCAACAAACACCCGAAGTGAGCGGAAATAGTTTTTCTCCTATAAATGTTAAATTAAAAAAATAAGGAAGAAAGGAATTTTGGAAACCATCGTTAGTTTTACACTGAACATCACCACCCACTTTCAAGTAATTCTTGTTATTTTGGCTACTGTTTGGCTGCTGACTTTGCCCGCACAGGGCACAGACGGGGCGGGAGGGCGATGCCCCAGGCGCAGAGGCAGCCAGACGCTTTGTAGAGCCCCAAAATCTCAGCCCCCTCCCCGCTGGCTGCTCCAGCTTCTAGCGACCCCCTTGCCAAACGGCTCCATTCCTTCTCGTGTATTAATACACATTTTTGTAGAGATGCTTTGCAAACCTTTAGTTATTGCACAGTAATTTTGGACAACACAAGATATTTCCTCCAGTGTAGCATTTTTATTAGATCAGGAACCAGCACGCAGGTGAATTTTAAATATTCCTTTTTTAAACTTATTTTTAATGCTGGAAACTACATCTTGCAGGCATGAAGCAACCACACCAAAGGGTCCAAGGAACAATTTCCTGAGCTGTGGATTAATGAGAAGCCGATGTCTTGATTTACACAAACAGATTAAAAATCACACCAAAAGTGCCAGAAAAATTGTGAATTCCAGTGACAGTGCTTCTCCCTGCAGGAGAAGTTTGTGTCAGCCCTTGAAACTTCAGGGTTATTTGCCATTTATGAAAAACTTTCAAACTGCAGAGAAACTAATCACAAAGGCACCATACAGGTGCCTCAGGATTCACCAAATTCCAGGTTCGGTAAGGCCCTGAAATTCAGATAAAGTAGCTTTAATTGCAAACAGCTCAAAATTTTTATTCAGGAGCTGTTATTCAGCTCTGGAAGATACCTTTCTGGAAAAATCTCCTGATGGGCAAGAAAAGCTCCAGCTGAGAAGGAGGAGTGAGTCACACTCCAGCTGCCACCGCGATGGGAAAACAGCCCTCTGCAAATCCTCAATTACAGACAGTCCTGAAATGACAACCCAGAGGAAAGACAATTCTCCCATTTTCCGATTTGGTGAAATCTACTTTTGAACGGAAGCACTTTGAGCTTTTCTACAACACCCTAAATTTCGATTTCTGTGATGAGTACTGCTATTCTGATGCTAGCACGTCGGTTGCCATTGCCTCAGTTGAGAGCGCATCTTTCTCAGCTCACCCGGATGTTGACAACTGTATTCTCCCAAAAGAGCTTTTCAAGAGTTTTTTTTCATTGTTTTGGTGTTTTATTTTGTTTTTTTTTCCTCAATATTGTTCAGGTTTTGGTTTATCATTTGGTTTAATGATTGGCATTAAGCCATATTAAGCGGTCTCTGAAGTCAGTAGCAGCCTGTGATGCAGACCTAACACAGGAAATTAAACTGAGGAAACATCATCTTCTTGTTAAACTCAGGTAGCAGACCTCATCTAAATTGGCTAGCAAGTTTTTAATAACACACATTTATTAATCCTGGATCTAAAACAAGGACACAAGTGATCCCTTAACTCCCGGTGCATGTAAGACACTGAGCCACAGGCAGCATGGATATCGCCTCTCTCTCCTGTTCTGCTCTGTCTCTGTGAAGCTCTGTGCTGCTACATTGGGTTACTAAAGGAGTGAGAATAGAAAGTATTTAGTTTTCAAAGGCATTCCTTGCTGCTGCTGATCTCATATGTATTTCAACTCCAGGTCAGTTTTCTGGAAATATTCTCTATTAGGAAGCATTTCTAAAACTGCCTTTTTAAAGAAAGATAGGCAACAACAGTGAAAAATTACAAGTCACGTATATTATTTATTCTAGTGACCAAAATCTTGTATTAGCTACCCAAAGCACTGGGAAATGCCAGCCTGTATTATGATGGCTTCAAGTGCTTCAAACATTCAACTCACTAGCAGTGTTTCTTGTGTCATGCTATCCTACACTTCATGTTGTTTTTAGAAGCACTTTTCCTGTGGAAAAAGAAGGAACATAAACCATAGATTTTACCTGCCGGTAGGAAGCAAAAGCTCTTACAGAATGTATGTATGGATAAGTATCGCTTGTGGGTTCAGATCTACTCTTTATTGGCCATAAGAACGTGCTGCAACTTAATCAGTCCTGCCCAGATGATTGAGAAATTTATTTCATGTGCACGCAAAAAAGACTTTTTCCCCCCCAAAGTTTCCTATGAGTCTTTTCGCTTTTATAAATCAGGGGGGTTTGTCCTTACCTCTTTTTGTGCTGTTCTTGGCAAATATTAGGTCAAAGAAAATGCTACAATTTTATTTTTAAACACTAAGTCAGCTATAAATTATTTTACAGACAGCAGTGATACATGCATGATTTAGGGTTGCTAACCTCAGACTTCTCAAGACAGAGTGTCAGCTTTGATACGAACAGTCAGAAATCCCCTTATAGATGGATTCTTTTGCAAACTGACGTGACTTGGCCAGCATTAATTGTGAAAGGAAGTGCAGCAGATTTTCTTGACCCTCTTTCTTTTTTTTCCAAAAATTCTGTCCAGATGAACCTGTATTGTGCTAAAATGGTTCACAAAAACAAAGAGAAAAACAATCGGCTTCTGCCTATCCTTGTCAGCAGTGGACCAAGAATATTTAAGGCACACCTAAACCAGCTTTTCCCTCATTTTCAAAAAGAAGAAAAAAACACATTAGAACTTGGTTGCAGTTTTTCCTTCTTATCAACAAAGTCAGAAACTGCATTCAACCAGAACTTTCCTGCTCTAAATAAAGCAAATCAGTAGTCTTTGGCCAGTGTGTGCTTTTAAGAGATGTGGGTGAACACAGTCTGTACTGTCATTTCAGTTAGACTCAACTCGACGTCCTCATGGCTTGTGAGCACAGCTCTCAGCCGGGCAAGCTTTGGGCTGGTTCTCTCCCAGCATAACATGACTGTGAAATAGCTATTGAGTTCTGAGGATATTATTTATTTCCATTCTGAAATTGTAGGGTTTGGTGTTTTTTTTTTCACCACATACCTTGTCTCACAACATCCAAGTCAATCTCCAGAGGTCCCTTCCAACCCTGATCATTCTGTGAAATAAAATACCACAAATGAGATGATAAAAGGCTCTGTTTAATCAGCTACATCAGATTCTACATTGGAAAAGCTTTGTTCCCTACAAAATGGTTATGGAACAAGTATTCCAACATAAATAAAGAAATCTTACTTGCAGGTTAAAGCACTGCATGCAGTGATACATTTGGGTAAAGTGCTTTGAACGTTGCACCATTGTTAATATGCATAATTTAGCATTAATAAAACATCTTCACTTCTGACAGATATTTGTCACAACTATTTAATGTAATAATTCCTTGCACTGGATTTGCAAATGAAAGGAGCAAAGTTAGCAAAGTTTTCAGTTTTTTTGCAGAGCCATATCTCTGACAGGTTGAAAATACCAAAAGGGGCTTGTACGCATCACCCATCCTTTGTAAAACCACAAACCAACGGACACCTGCTAGCTTCTTGGAAATCATCAGCTGCATTTCGTAGCAGGAATTACTGTTAACCACTGAAATTTCAAGAAAATCACATGAATGTTTGTCTTAATATGGCGAAAGTAAAGAAACAATGGATGCTGTTTAGAAAAACTAAAGAGCAATAAAAAATTGTAATAATGCATGTACTTTTCAATACACCAAGAAGAAGTATTGAAATGTGTTTGGTTCTATGATTTAATTTTAAAAAATCAACATAATATTTCAAACTTGTTTGATAATAATGGCTGATAATTTAAATGACATAATTGTTCATATTGAGAAGAATTAGAAATGCCAAATCAAGTTCAAGATTCATGTGCTTGATTAAATTGCTGTCCAGAAGAATTTACATTTTTACACCCTAAATAATGCATTGGTAGACCTAAAACATAGATAATGGTGTGTCAGTAATCCAAAACAAAGGAAAAGAGACAGAATAGAAGCAGGAAAACACTAGCATTGAAGTTACTCAAAATTTATTAGAATTCTCTGAAAAAGTATAAACACCTTAAAAACATGTAAAAATAAACCCCATAAAAATATTAATAATTAATAATAATAAAAGTCTATTTATGAGTCTCCTGAGATTTCTTTGTAAAATAGATTCTTTTCAGCTGAAGTTGAAAAGAAGTGTAAAAACTTTGTGGAACAAAAAATGAGCTTGTTTCCAAACAGCTCCATCAGGTATTTACTAAAACCCCTTCTAACTCCCAACTGCCTCCCAACATTTCAATTTTGAATAAAATTATACGATCATATGCAGTATTGATTTTTATCAAAATTGCATTGCCTCTCAGCAAAGACTTGCACGCATATACTAAACACCAGGCTCTAAAAATGTAAAACTTCATAGTCCTGTTGGCAAGCCATCAAGAAGCTGGAATGATGACATAACGTCCAGATTGATCATTCAGAAACGGCCTGTGTGTTTGTGAAGAATTAGTATGTTTATGAACCTGCGCACATTTGGTTGCTGTAAATCCAATACAGACTGACACTCCATTTTGGATGCAGGAAAGCACATGCTGTGACAATCTCCTCTTCTAGTGAAAACGGGACCAGCTTTCACACCGGTCTTTTCTTGAAAAATTTGTGGTGGCGAATATTGGGTTGGCAGGGGAAACATGCAGCTGAATACCAAACTGAATTGTAAAACCCCTTACTGTTAATCTTCAACACTTAAACCACCAGTTATAAAAAAAAAAAAAGGATGTGCCCAAGAATTGCTGGCACTGAGGCCAGAGGGCACAGGCTGACCTTCACCCATGGGGCCAAACCCTTCTGAGTTACACGACCGGGAGACTCGCCAGCTCTTGGGAATGCCCAGGGACCACACAAAATTGCTGAATGAGGTCAGGTAATCACCAAAAAATGAGGAGGAGGTCATAAACGAAGAACACACTTCTAAAGCGTGGCACAGGAGCCAAGAGATGAGCTAAAAAGGATTGAGGTGCTGTGAAACTATACTTAACTCCCTCTCTCTCTTCTAACATAGTGGTAGTATGTCGGCTCTCACAGCCGTGTAGCTGTAAATGATTACTCTAGGAGGCCATCTGGGGGAAAAGGTTTGAAGGGATCACATTTTTTTTTGTTTTGTTTCACAACCAGAAGAAACCTGAAGTGAACTGTAGAGTGTCCCTAGACTCCCTAGAGGACAGCAATCTTCAGGTGTCCACTCAGCGATTCTTTTTTTCCCCCTAGAAGACAGTAAAACACTTCTCTGAAGGATGATCAGATTTGAGAAGCTGTCACAGTAGCTTCTATTTTGCTGTGAAGGGAAATCCTTATCTAAAAGCTGTGCCAAAGTCTCAGTATAGAAAATTCCCCACCCCAGTACTGGCCAGTACTGCTCCATCATTCCACTGAAGCCAGAAGCCTGTAAATTGCAAGTTTGATATAGAGAGGAACCAATGAAAAACTCCACCAGGGGCTGTGTAGTTGCTATGACTGAGTAAGGAGAACCCATAGTTCTAAATTGCTGGAAAAGCAAAAAAATGGTGCCTTTCTCATAAATTAACTCTTTTCCTGAGAATGTTCAAGTAGGCTTGAAAAATCTATTACTTTGAGTAATTTGAGGATTGAAAAATTCATCAGCAAGTCATGACTTAAGGTCTCTATTTGCATGAACACACACACACACAAAACTAAATGATTTAAGTTTAATCCATGATTTTTTACCACTCAAGCGAAAATTATTTCTTTGAAAGTTTTGAGCATGCAATAGATGACACATCAGGCTTGAAAAATCTGAAAGCCTCATTTGTAGTGGATTTTATGTACATACGTCTTTTGAATTTAAAATAACATTTCTTGATTACAAACTTACCATAAAAGATAAAGCAACCAAGTAAGAGCACAATATATCTGCAGTTAGTGCAAACAGTAATTGTGTTTCAAGAGACTCCTAGCTTGCCTGGCCATGCTTTTTATTAGAGAAACTAGAGGCATGCTGAATATTACCTTTTAAATTCTGTAGTCCATTCAGGTAATCCATCTCAACTTTAGTTGTGCTTTCCCCTGTAGGTTAAGAGATTATTTCACAGCTTTTAAAATTTGAAGGCATTTTAGGATTTAATTTTCTTTGAAAACCCAAACATGATGAATAGCACATCCTTGAAAACAGATGTATCTCTAAAATTCTGCAATAAGGTTTAACTGTGAATGAGGTCTCAATATTTTAATTTTCTTTCATGAAAGCTATTAAGACTAAAAGTTATTGTGAGCCTAATTGTGCTAGTCTAAGTGCCAGCAAACAGAAATTATAGGGTCATTTATGTTTTATAATCCACCTCTTTATTAACATGCAGGGAGACAGGATGCAGCCACTGTATGTCCCCAATTTTTGAGGGAAAAAGTAATGAAGAGAGTGCTGTCCTTTAAATAAATAAATTAATTATTTCCTTTTTCCTTAATCTTAAAGGAGAAAAGTTTGAACTATTTTGTGAAGACTGTACACAAAGTCAATATAGAGATTTGACGTTTGTGCCTTTAGAGGCTAAAAATTGTTTTGATTTTCCTGAGGAGCAACACCAAAGAGAAGTATTTACTTATGCCATCACTACAGTTGCTTCCCACAATTGCAAAATGTTGCAAAATACTGAGAAAATTGCGGTTATATCTACGCTCATTTTGGGATAAACACAGCACTTGCACTAAGGCTTACTGTAACAACAAATGGCTTAGCAATTTATCTGGATTTTCCAATATGAGTAATTTCTTCACAAAATTGTACAGCTCAGTAAAATAGAAATGTTTAATAGAAAACAAGCATCCAGTTCTTCTATGTTCTTATTATATCGGACTTGCATTTAACGAAGTCATTCAACTACGCAGCCCTATTTCACCTCACTAGATCCATGTGCATTTCTGCACTTTGAAAGAGCCCCCGCCACCCTTGCTGAGCGGCTACTTCCATCGGAATTAATTTGGCAATGAGTGCTCTCATTTTTTTTGTGCCTCTGAAAAAGAAAGCACACTGGCAACCAACCTGCATTTTGACTTACAACCTGATTGACGAGAGAAATCATGGGGGCTGAGTACGCTGAAACAGAAGTCACTGAAGAGAATCGGCACTCGCTTGTCTGAGGGGAAGAAAACCCCCACAAGCCCCGACAGCAATCGCTGGCTTGCAGAGCTGTCTGCTGCGGACTGTTCTCCTGCCCTGCAGCTTACTCTTCTGTGACACGATGGGATAAGCACGACAGCATTTAACAACCACTTCGCCAGTTACAATAATTATGCAAATGGAAAAGAATCAGGCTCCTTGCTTTTTGGTTGGTGGAGGAGTGGGAGGTTAGCCGGTAATTACATTTCTATAGTAATGATTTAATCCAGCCACTATAAGCATCATGCTTATGTCAACTAAGTAATATCAAGTCACGCATTATTTATAAGCATCACTAAAGAAACAAACAACAAAATCCCCTCAGTCAGTGGAAAATGCTTTCATCACCTGGTTAGGAAGAAAAGGCTAATTACAGGTAAACACGGCCTTGTTACAGCTCTTTTGGAGGTGCTACCCAAGTTTTGCTTTCTATTTTGCTTTCTGACATTGGATAGCGGGAAAAACTTCTTCACTGAAAGGGTTGTCAAGCAGCAGAGTACGCAGCCCAGTGAAGTGGCTGAGTCACCATCCTTGGAAATATTTAAAAGATGGGCAGACGTGGTGCTGAGGGACACGGTTTAGTGGTAATTTGGCAGTGCTAGGGTAATGGTTGGACTTTATCTTAAAGGTCTCTTCCAACCATAACAATTCTATGATTCTATTTGCTCAGTTCTACCTGTCCCTGACATAATACAAAACTGTATGCGTTGAGGGAAATTTAAATACCCTGCTAGATATTTCAGAAGCACGTTCAATATGGCTGCCATGTTTAGTCATCAGTGTTTAAATATTTTTCTCTCAAATTCATTTAGCACAGAACACTGAAAAACTTATGACAATAATTACATAGGAGGAGTTCAAAGAAAACACAGGCCTGGATAACAGACTGCCTTTTACATCAAAGAAAAGATTTGAAGTGTTTATGAATTGGAAACCAACAGATTGTGTCTCAAATATTTTCTACAATGTTGTAACTAAAACTGATGCACATCCTGAATAAACTGCTATATTAACATAACTGCCACCGGTAATACCAGTAACTGAGAGCTTTTAAATTGTTAGTATCTTTAAAAAAATGCAGCATTTCAACCTAAAACTAACACACACACACGTTGCTGTGCTATAGCTAATAGGTATAATACACCATGACTGCCAGCATTTTCAGTTCTTGAATCTAAGTATGCACTGTGCACATCCGCAACATTAAAATTACAATCCACCGACAACAAATGCTGATCTCAATTTAAAAAAAACCTTTAAGACCAATCCAAAACAGCAATTCTAATACTTTACAGTAACAATTTCAATGCATAATTTAAGAAAATTACCGATTTTTCACATCCTTTTCCTCTGTACATTTCTTCTTCTGTGTACACACTTTACATAGTAGCATCATTATAATTTCCCATTGGGATTACAGTACAAAAAGTTTGAACCACGTTTAGTGCAATTTCTTTGGTTCAAAGTGATGAACTCCTTCATCAAAGGCTTAGTAAATTTCTTCCACAGCATATATTCTGCTGCCACAAATCCATGAATTAGAAGTGTTTTCATTAAATTTCAGGCTGCCATTGAGTGAGCTGTCCAATTTCAACAGGAGAAGTAATCTGATGACCATTAAGAATCAAGAAGCTGCACTATGTTCTCTAAGCATTTTAAGTGGTAGGCATGTAGCTCATTTTCTTCTGGCTGTGGAGTAGCTAAAAGGAAGAAAAAACAAGATTTGAACTTCTAGTAGATTCTTAATACGAAATGATTTTTTCAAAGATCACATCAAATACCTTGCTAGAATTCATGCTATTTTATGATCTTAACCTTTACGTTACAGGTAGCAAATCAAGTACAAATACTTTATGTTGCAAAGTCTGAGGTTTTTGTCTGTTTTTTGTTTTTAAAGGCTAGTTTTCTTTCACAGTTTTGCAAGCCCTCACTTAGCTGTAACCAATAAAGTGAAAACTGCCTTTTGATTATGCCATGTTACAATGAGGTCATACCTTGTTCCTGCAAAACCTCCTCCTTGGGTAGGACAAAGTGGGAAATGAAAAATAACAACAGACATGTTGAAAAACTCCCCCACTTCAACTCAGAAGAACAATCTACCATTTCAGCCCAATTATCACTGTAAAGTGATCAAAGCGTTATTAGGGTAGGCTACTTGAGAGTCTTAATGCAGGAAAACATAGATAATTTCATGTGATTGTGAACTGTAACAATTACAGTTGCATAAACTTTCATACTCAATATTTTGATATTTAAATGTTTATTGAATTAAAAATCAATCTTTCAGTCTAGGACTTTATGTTCTAAAGCAGTACATAAATAAATAGGGATCAAAGCTACAAGGTGCTCATCTGTAAAAGATGCATATTTCTACCTTGTTGATTCAACTTAATATTTTGAAGCCTCTTGTCAGTGGCAGTTACGCTATATAGAACAATACAAACTTATCTATCTATTAACACACTATCAGTATATGAAATGTTGCATGATGTTGTGTTTAACGGTTGACTTAAAGGATGAGTTTGAAACAACAGTACATTGACAAAATCAACGGATTTGGGTGACAGGAAGTCAGGGTACAGGAATAATTATCATGAGATGTTCTAGCAAAAATACATCTCTTCCTTATTAGGAAGTCATGTCTGACTAATCTGATAGCCTTCTACGATGGCGTGACTGGATGGGTGGATGAGGGGAGGGCAGTGGACATTGCCTACCTTGACTTCAGCAAGGCTTTTGACACTGTCGAAACACAAGCCCCCCAGCTGACAAACCTATTTGAACGTATCTATACAGCAATTAAAATCAGTAGGAAAACTCATTGGCTTAAAATGAAACATTTGCACATTTTTGTGAGATCGGAGTCTTGATGTGACTAACAACCAATAAATCCATTATTGGCTACTGAAACTCCAGCTACAGACCAGTGTTTGAACTTCTTTCAAAATTAATGTTCTTGAGCTGAAGATAGGAACCTATCGTATAAAAGCTATTCAAACATTAGTTATGTTCAGTTACTTGAGCAAAAAACTTAAACTTTCAGAAAGTCAGCTAAATCATGGTACAGTATTTTAAGACTAGCACAATGATCTGTTCTGATCCCTTCTCTGTGTGGTTGAACGCAGTGAGGTTGAGCACTGTAAACAAAGTCAATGCTAAATGAACAATTTTTCTCATCACTAAATTTAAGAATTAACACAGAAGTGTACTGTGCAAAGAAAGCACTTTGCTGCAAGCACCACCAGACCTATTCTTACAAACTCACTTTAGCAATTACCTGAGGTCTTATTTATAATTTGTTAACCAAGAGGCATTTTTCTATATCTGTAAGATGCCTAACCATAAAGCATATTACTACTCATGATTTTAGAGACAAAATCATCCTTTCAAAAACTTGTAGCACAACAAAAGCTTACTGTGATGATATAAATTGAAATTTATTAATGATCTACCTGATGGAAAAATACAGAATTGGCATTAGTTGGAACTAAGACTTACTTCTCTTCACTAAAGAATAAGCTTCATCTATTCTTCTCCTTATTGATGGATTCTTCAAAGTCACTTTTGCCTGTAGCACACACAAACACACAAAGTACAATGACTTGACTTTCTTCCCCACGTGTTCACACGTTAATAGCAAAGGTTAGAAAATGACAATAATTCAGCAGAACATGAGATGCAGGAATTTTAGAATTGGCGTATGACTGTATCACCATACAGATTGCATTTATATAAGCAGTCACAAATCACAGGGAGCAAGCTGCTTCCTTACCATCTTGTTTAACCTCCTAGCCTGAGCAGCTATGTGATTAAAATAATAAAATTGAGCTGCTGCTGTGAACTTTATTTTTATTTACTTAAAGGTTACTGTATTGTTTACAGCATAATAAAATTAACGTTATAATTTTTTCAAGTATTTCGCAAATACTAACCTTCTGATAGTTGTGAAGCAAAGCCCAAAGCGAAGCTGCTCCTATTCTCTGAACAGCACAACTATCACTTTCCAAACAGGCAGACAGTACTGCAATTGCTTTATCTAATGAGAAAAATGAAAAAAATTCATCTAGAAAACATCATCAAAAGCACACAAATATATTTACAAGTCTCAGTGTTTTGATTCCAGGAGTAGACTTATTTCTATGACAAATATTGGTATGGCAGAGGAATTACAGAAACTTTATTATCAGATTAATTACATTTATATATACTCACGAAATTGGCAGACTACATTGAAAGAAGTGTTGAAAAGAATATAGCAAAACAAAAATAAGCAATGCGAAAAAATTAAGCCATCAGTAATAAAACATGCATGTTATGCACAGCCATCAGCTATGCACAGGGACTGAGCAAGCCATGAAACTGTTTCATAACTCCCAGTAGCCATAATTAGAGCCGCGTCAGGATAGAAATTAAGATGTTTGTATTTTCCTTAGTACTTATTACGTAGATGATTTGTAACCAATGAGAAATATTTGCCACCCTGCAGTAGGTGCCTTAATTTCCTAGCCTTGCTCTGAAGTGAGACTTTTCAAGTTTGCTTGCTCACTTCATAATAAAAATTCATAATTATGTAACTGAATAAGGTATGCTTAAAACTAGCTGTTTAAGAAAATGGCAAAAATAGTTTCATTCATGTGTTACAATATTCAAATTATCAGTCTCACAATAAATCTTGATTTTTTTTAAGCTATTTATTTGCTTTTCCTTTTGCTATATATTCTTATGTAAATTGCTTTTCTGCCAAAATATATGTTCTATAATTACTTCTACAAAAATAATTTTTATGAAAATGCTTTTCTAAATAATAATATTGAGTTCTTGGTCATTAACCCAAATTGCAATGAAAATATGGTATTCTGGAAAACACAATATTCTCAGGGTAAAATAGCTTATATACCCTTTAGATACTTACCATTAGCTAATATCTTTGGTTTATTAGTTGGACTAAAACATAAGTTATGTAGAATGAGAAGTGCTAGATGTTGGCTGCTCTTGTGTTTGTAGTTACACATTTCCATGATCTGGTCTAAAAAACCATTTATCTTCATGATCATCTGCTGTCCATCTTCTCCAAAAGATATGTTCAGCAGCAGCTTTAGCCAAAGAGTAGACACATTACCAGGATTTTTATTACTTCCTTTTGGTAATGAAAGAGACACAAAGTTCTGCAGGAAGTTACTCTGTCAGAAGGAAGAAAAAGGATGTTAGAATTCACAGTATTCCATGGTTTGTTCACTGCTGTTTGACCTTCTGATCTGCATACTTGACCAAAAACTAGTACTAATGTTTCACTTTTGTATTTCAGGGAACCCCTTATTAATCAAGGATTTTTGAAAGAATTACATACGAAAAAGAATTCACATCTTGGTTAAAAAGTTAATACAGTAAAATACATTTTCTTCTGTAATAATTTTTGCAGTGTAGATACATAAAAGTTGACACAACATAATATATTTCTTTAAAGGCTAACTGCCACCACTACATAAGCTTTTTGCTTTGCACTTAGCATTTCTGCCCACGAACAAGCTAGAAGGAATTTAACCAAATCAATGCGCTACTTACCTTTAGCATTTGCTAATAATGCAAGCAAAAATAAATAAGGAATCAAGAATACGTTAGGTATCATAGAATATCATGAGCTGGAAGGACATATAGTACCCCCCACCCCCTTCACTGGCAGCCATAGCACTGTCCTCTATTTTTGCAAGCTTTGAAGAAAAAGATCAGTGTATTGATATGGCATATGCTACTGCTTCCCAATCTAAGGATTTGCCTCCACTTTAAGGAGACTCTGAGCAGGTTAAAAAAAAAGAAAAAAAAAATCGCCCTGTTGCAAGAGGAAGATGTTCTAACATAACATTCCTATGATGAAAGAAGTCCTTGACTAAGTATTCCCAACCTTGCTGACCCTCGAAAACACATACAGGCATCTGGTCAAAAGCAAATAATCCAGTATACCAACTCATTGTGGTTTTCTTCACATGAATATAATATTGGTAATTTAATTTTCACAGATGCAATTAGTAATTCAGCATTGCTTCCACTTATGAAAGCAGAGCTCAGGAGAATGAAGACTAAATACTATCACACTAGACTAAAACTCTGAAGACAGCAAAAGCCAAAACAATTCACAGAACAGAACAGCTACCATACAAGAGATCTCAAACTCTTCGTTTCTATCAAAAAGTTTGAGTATCAGCAATTTTGTAACTGTATGACCAGATTTTACATAATTAGCACCACAAAAAGATAATATTTCCCTCTGCCTTTTCTAACAGGAAATTAGGTCCAAGCACAGAACATTGTTAATGTAAATTGAAAGAAATTGTTGCAATTATTAAACTAGTATAAAAGATGCTAAAAACAAACACACTTTTAAGTTTCTGTTGTGTTAGCTAGTTTTATCACGTCACCGCTATGGTTGATTTTCTACATGGTTTGACTGCTTGTCTCAAGGTTGCGAATTTATTTAAATGATCAAAGTTAAATTTGAAAGAAACAGACTTTTCAAAGAACATTTGATAAAATAGAGTAAGGATCATTCAATATATAAATTAAAAAGGGATAAGACAACACTTACATTAGTAAGAATAGATTTCTACCTAACGGCCAATTACTGACATGTAGGACACCTTCTCTAAAACTATAATTTTTATAGCGATCATGTTTCACACAGTATACCTAATGATTTATATAATGTTTAATTTCTTGTTTACTCACATGCAGTTTTTTTCTATTGTATGTTCACTTTCATGATCCACTAGTGATTGGTATCAATATATATGGGTATTAACATTTTTACACCCCAGTGAAACTGAGAGGTTATAAGAAGATCTAGCAAAGATTGTGTAGCTCCATATGCTGTTTCTGTCCAGACTATGAATATGACCAAATTACACGGTGCACTTGGGGAACAGTAACACAACTAACTGACAAGACTCAATGGCTTTGATTCCCACAGAAGCATCTCTACATGACCACAAGAAACTCCATATTGAAATATGAGGGTTTATTAAAAAGGAAAATACATCCATCACTTTGCTAAAATCAATAATATTATTTACTTACCTTCTGAATAATACCTTTACAGTCATGAGACAGAGCAAGGTTAGAAAGAAGACAAAAGACCACCTGCTGAATTGGGCTGTTATCATTTGACACTTGGGAAGCCAATTTCAAGATGTTATGCATTAATGAATTGCCAGGTGCACTTCGTCCAGACGGAAGTGACAATTGTCCACCGCCAGCCCAACAAAGTGAAGAACAACCTTAAAGAAATGAAACGTTTATCATATGAGAAATGCATCTATACATTAAAAAAAAAAGAAATCAACAGAAAGAGCATTCTAACAGCTAAAAGATTGAGATGGGACTTTTGAAAGGATTGTTTTTTTTTTTCTTTGAACCACACTGAAGTCAATGGGACATGCTTTAAACAGAAACGTGCTGGATGTAGCAGTTTACTGGCATAAGTGTCTACTGTTCTATTGTTCTAGAAACAAAGAGGCAATTCTGCTGTTAATGAGAAGACATTTCTCTGTTTCAGAAAGTCTCCTTAAAAACCGGAGCATCTAAGGTATTACAAAACTATTTGGCATCAGAATCTGAAGGGACGCTCTGAAAGTGGTTCAGGAAAAGAGGTCTCTACATCTGAAAGGTTTAATAAGTTTCTTAAAATATTTTTCCGACAAATAAAAGTACTGTCTGCATCTGTCATTACCTTGTACCACAATAGCATGCAAAACCTTATGCTACGGAGTTACAAGCTCAAATTAATACAGTGGGAGGGAACAATTAAGTTATCAACATGATGTTTGTGCACAAATATGAATATATATCTTTTTATTTAGTGGCATTTGCCATCTGCAACAACAGTTAATGTCTTACATGGCCAAAGTAAATAAAAATGAGACAGTTTCTAACTGTTACAAACATCTACATGCATTTCTTTGTCTGATTACACTAAGGGGAAGTGGTTAACAAGAAGGAGCATCAGAACTTCAGCTTGATTTCCAGTACATCACAAGACATTACATTTTAATTTTATATCCTGTGGTTGACTAATACATATTTGATCTTTCTTCCATTCACATTAAAAAAATATCTTTATGAAAAAAAAGCATCACAAGCTCATTTAAGGTCTGGAGACATTAACTTAAAAAGAGGGTAAAAAAGCTCAGAGACTGTTCAGTTAATATATTTTAGCCATGCTAACTCTTTTATGGTATCTTGACAGGGAGAAATCAACAGATACTTATATGTCTCTTCAAGCCGCTAGCAAATCATTATGAGAGTCAATAACCAAGATATGGAATGAGACAAATTCATACCAGAAAAGGGAACAGGCTACTAGTACTGGGCATAATTACTCATCAATGGAAATAAAGTGTTTCCTCAAATGAAGAAGAGAATCCTTATGAAAAATATTCTTTAGTCAAATACAAGCTACTGAGCTCAAATTTAATACAGAATTAGATTACTGAATATTTCAAAACCAGAATGGTCTCAATAAAGGCTGAAGTACAAACTGTATAAGGTACTGATACACTGTTCTCTGTGAGAGAATTCCTAGAGTAGTATTTCTACAGTATACTATTCAATTTGGCAGGACTTTCAGTGTAACCTTCAAACATAATGGTTTGAATTAAATGCTATTTAATCCTTTAATACAATTGTACTCTTGCTAAATCCAACAGACCGAAACAGGACCTGAACAAAAGTCTTGAACGTATTAAAATCAAAACTCTTGATAGACTTTAATGGACCAGTGCTTTTATACTTTCCTCTTATGGTAGTAACAAACATTCTTTTCCCTTTATTATGCTTTTCTGTCTTAATTATTCAGGTTACATATTTTGATGAATTACATCATAGAGTGACTCTCATACCTGCAGGATAGTTTGCAGTGTAGACACAAAGCATATGCAGAGCTATCTGCATTGAGGAGTCGTCTATTAAAAACCACGGCCATAGTGAATGCAGAACAGGAACAAGATGAGCTTTAAATGCTGCCATCTACAAGAACAAAAGGAAGAACTTAAACTACTATACTATTATATACTTTGAAAATGGAGTATAAATAGAGTGAGAAAAGCATATTTTTATCTTATTGTGCCCCATTATTTTTTTTAAAAGATTGTAGGGAAAGAACTGACACCCTCATTTCAATACTAAAGAAATTAACTCTATCCCAGTAAAAACCAGCACACGTTTTAGAGACACATGCAAACAAAAGTAAAACCTTATTCATTCCAACCGTGATTGTTCAAGAACTCCTTATTCTAAAGTTTTGTTCTACTCCAACTAAACTAATTATTGGAACTCAAAAAGCATGGAAATAGAAGAGTGCAGTTCTACAGAGCAAATGATAGAAAACGTCAGTTATCAACAGCAACCTCCTCCTCTCCTACAAGCAATTGTCTCTGCAGACCCCTGACGAAAACAAGAAAAATATTGCACAAAAATCTTATCTGAGATTATGACACAACCAAGTTACGGTGACCTTAGGGATAACCAGATGGCTTATTCAGGCCCATAATTTACATGGTGTTCTGTATACAAAAAGGATGCTAACACATGCTGTCCATAGGGGTACTTATGGCAGGTCTGGAAATCTTGTGGTTCCACCAACGCATTTACTAAAAGTAGCACAAGTCGTAACACAATGCCAAGACAAATTAAACTGTGAAAGAGAAAATAGAAATAAGCGTCCAAAAGGTATCAGAAATAAGAAAGAAGAAGAGTAGTGATCAGAAAGAAATAATACAGGAAAGAATAAGAAAAAAAAAGCAATATAGTATTTTCCCTATGGAAAAAAACAGGTAGGCAGAAGAACTGAAGTAAAAAAGAAATTGAAAAGCACAGAGGAAAAGACAACATAGAATGAAAAGAAGAAATTCAAAACAGGATTCTTCTGAACAATAAAAATTACTTAAAAAAAAAATCAAGATGAAAACAAAATTGCGCCTTGCAGGATTAGTGTAATTTAACTCAGACAAAGAAAAGTAAATGGCAAGTTATCATTTAGGATTTGGTTTTTGTTTGTTTTTTTGTCTTTCACAAAGGGAAAGGAAAAAAGGAGAGGAATAAGGAGAGGAAACTACTTTCCAAGGTGTGAACTGTATCTCTTATGCACCTTTCTTGTGGCCCCACACTTTTCTCCACATCCATTTTTCACATTATATGCTTTGAAAATTAGAATTGACTTAAGCAAAGCAGAAGTGGGTATAAAGGATGATAGCCATCTGGAACCTTTGGGAGATAATGTTTCAATATGAACATTGAGTTCCTAGTGCATGAATGAAATACTCTTAGGAGGTGGAAATAATAATTAAATTTGAAGTATTTCTTGCCATTAATATCAAGCTTAAATTTAGCCAGCTTGAAAATAATTTCAAAGTAGAATACAAAATAAAATATGATCTTCATTCACTAACTGAATGTGCTCACATTATTTCAGTATAAGAATACTTACTTTGCATTCTTCATTTTGAAAGAGGCAGTTTCTGAGGAGCTGCATAGAACATCTTAACTGTTTGATAAGGTTATCCTCCTATCCAGAGAAAAATATTTGAAGATCATCAGCATATGACTTGAATGAATTTTATACAAGGAGGTAAGCGATTTCAAAGGAGAGATGCAAATCTAAGGCATCAACATTTGGGTCACATCTCTTCAGCAGAGTTTCCTTCTGATCTCAGGCAGGATTCATCTCAGCTAGCTTTAAACACATACACTAAAGACATTTATAACAAGTTACTTGGAGTCATCCTCATCTCTCTCTATAACCCACAGGTACTACTTCTAGGGGCACTGATCTGGCCAAATGCAGAGACTTCTAATGTAGAGCTCCATTTCTCTTACAACTAGTGAAGAATGGGTAGGAACATTTTCTAGGTATTTGTTCCATCCTAAAGCAGACATCTAAAACAAGTCAAATGAATCACTCCTAGGAGTACCTATTCTTCTTCCTTGGATAAAAACAAGGATAAACTAGCTCTGTCTTGCAGATCTCTACGTTTGGCCAGACCAATCCATCCTTATATTTCCAGTGTCTTAGTTCCCTATCCTTAATAACGGAAATAGTTTCCAACTTGGTAAGACTATTACAAAGATAAATACAGACCTTTGGACAGGGAGGTACTATACTGAGATTCATGTATACAAGTAAACAAACAAACAAAAATCTATCTTCATGACAGTGCTGTGACACTAAAAGGCTAATGATAGCTGACCTAACTTCTATAAAGTTGACATACTAAACCATTTCTGAAAGATGATCAAATTCCAATAAGCTTGTTCACCACAGGACGCTATTTCTGTTTTATCAAGCATAAAGGAACAAAAATGTAAAATAGGATTCATGCTCAATCTCAAACAAGGTGAAGCACCAATGCGTGCTTATAGATCATATCATGTATAGTTGATGACATTTAGAGATGAAGTAAAATTCTATCTCAAAAAAGTTAATGAAAGTCAGGTGTAGTAGATGAAAAAGTCATCATTACAAATGCATTTTATAACTGGATTGTCTCATTTTTAGAGTTAGCATTTTATTTAGCTAAGATGTTCCTTCAAGAACTTCGATACGTATTAATTTATTTAAAAACTACAAATAGCACTAAAACCTATAAAATGCCACAAGCTACAACTTACACTTAAGGTGTAAACTTCTAGAAGGTTGAAAAAGTTATAGACTGTGTTGATGGAAATGTATTTATTTATTTATTTTAGGATATCTTTATTTTTACTAAAATCCTATTTTGAGGGATTTTTTTGAAAGCTTGGCTATTTGTAAATACTCTTCAGGCCCTTGGTTAGCATCACAGTAATTATTGCGAAAGAAAAAGAACATCAGGTAAAAATACTTCAGTTGCCCTGAGAATCAAGCTAGGTCAAACACATTTTCCCCAACAGTGAAAAGAAAATAAAGAGAAAAAGAAAAGAAGCTCTGATAACTTCCCTTTCACAGCTGTGCCTCAAAGTGGGCTGACGGGCAGTTTTGTGAATGATGAGTTAAATTTGACCGTGAAAGCAATGTCTCAGCTTCCCTCACGTGAAACTAGATTGTTTGTCATTATACACCACATATGATGAACAGCATGCTTACATACGATGTAGCAACCTACAGTCCCAGCTCAGCAGGGAAATCTGCCACAAAGTCTTTTGCACATCTCTTTCAAAGAATTCTTAAAGATAAACAGTCTTTCTGACCTATCTCAGAGGCTCCTTTCCTTCAATTTCTTTCAAGTTTTAAACTCCTACGTTTAGCAGAGGAGCAAATGCCCCCAGCTCCCCCCCTTCTCAGCCCAAGAAATATAAAGAACCATCTGGCTTCAGCTTTACTGGACAAACCCAGGGCAGGACACCTTTCAGCCTCCACCCCGTGAAGAACAGATAATAAATGTGTTTAGGGGATCTCAAGAAAAAAAATATTGTAGCCTTCAAATATCAGGGTCAAACTCAAATTCTTTTAAGAGCTCACCGTTATAAAACACAGTTCCACACTCTCACAAATCAAGGTTAATGTCTGTTTGTGCCAATGCCTCAGAGAAAAATACTGTTGAGCTCAAACAATACAGAAATATCCTGCAGGAAGATGTTTTCTTCAATTTTTGCTTTATGTGGGAGTGGACAAGATATCAAACTTGACAGCAGAGGCTATTGTCTGTATTTTAATAATTCTCTTAGATGAAAGTGGTAGAAAACAAGCAGATTGCAACAAAAATCTTATTAAACTGTTGTATGATGGTAAGAAATAATCTATATCTAGATGTGGTAGAGCTGGGTGATGTGAGAGTCTGGAACAACTGGAAGGGAGATTAAAAAAAAAGGCTAAACAAATTGTGAATGGAGAGAAGAAACTGGGAGTACAGGCGGTGGAAGAAGCACAAGTATGAGGTTAAAAAAAAGAACAAACCCAAAACTCAGACAAGAAGTTAAAGCCAGGGACAACTGAGGAAACCGAGACGTCCAGAAAGTATGCAGGAGGACAGAAAAAGAATCAGAATTGGAAGCTAGATAATATGAGAAGGCAGAGAATAAAAAACTATGACTTATACGCACAAGCAGACTGGAACTGATTTTTGCGTGGGAGGGAGATTGGCTGGTACAAAAAAAAAAAAAAGGAAAAAAAAAGCGGCTAGCACTGGTTGAAAGACAATGAGAAAGAAAAATCGAGAAACAGAAAAATTATTATTGTGGGAAACAAGATGAGAAAAATTAGCTGGATTGGATAGGACCATGAAGTCAAGACAAAGTCCAACTACGAAACTCTTAGATATTGTTGTACTCTAAATAAATCTCATAAATTGTGAGCACTGTCAGGTGTCCAATGGATGAACACGTATGTATGTGAATGTCTGAAACTGAGCTCTCAATCAGAAGTCTGCTAGCTGCTGGCTACAACCAGAATGGGCTAGTTGCTAATTCTGATGACCTGGACTAAAAGTTGGAAGTCCTGAATCCTCCAATTAACAAAAAGACATGAGACAGAACCACTAATTCAGAAGCTGATCATGTGTTGTACTTTGCACGAAGATTATTTAGACTAGGTAAATAGGAGTTTAGAGTTCTGGAAAGAAAAGCTGGTGGCGAAAAGAAGGATTCCTGAAAAGAAATGGTCTCTGAAAGAAAGAAATGGGCCCAGAAAGAATAATGTGAAGATCCTGGCTGGAGGAACAATCCTGCAAGTAGGAGAAGAACCTGGAGACCAGAGATGCATGAAGACAAACACCAGCGCGTGCCCAAGCGCTTTGGCCATTAACACCGCAGACTGGTAACTGAGCGGCTGCAAAGCATGACCTGATATGATTTTCTGCTTGACTTTCCTGAACCAGCAGTAATCTCCATGCTGGAAAAGAAATTGAGACCTAGTTAATGTAATTCTGGGTGGGAGAGTGAGTGTGTGAGATAATCAAGTTGGCAAAAGTTCTAAAATCAATGAAACTTAAAGAAACCCCAGTATCCAGATGTTGACAAGTTGTCCAAATGACAAGCTGTCGTTTACTCTGTCTAACCCCTGAGAGATACCAACAGTATCTTCCGCAAAAAAAAAAAAAAAAAAAAAAAAAAGAAGAGTTAGGAAGTGCCTTATCATATCAGTCTTTTGGTTTCCATAGTTACCTTCTTTTTCTGTGCTTTCCCAGGCTTTAGGGCATCCAAATTCAGCTGTGCATTAATGTGTTTCATGTTTTCTATACAGCTGTCTATCAGATCAACTGGAAGACAAAAAAATATTAACATTTAGAAGTTCATTCACAATCAAAAATATTTTATGAAACAAAGTATATTTCTTGCAATGATCTTGGTTACTGTTACCCTCCTAAACTGAGATTTACGGATTCAGATGTCCAAATTCTGAGTTCATAATATATTGTTATCTTCCTGATATCAGGAAGTAACTAACAGTCTCCAAGATGAAGTGCGTCTGGTTGAATGATCTTGAGAAGCAAGAACGCATTTAAGTCCTCTTGCAACAGAGTCCAGTGAGTGGAATGCCCAAAAGAAGGACTGGTAAGATGAAGAGGGGAAGATGATTTGGCAGAAAAAGGACAGCAAGTCATAACTCTTCAGGATATCTTCAACGAAGCTGCCTAGAAAACTGAAGCTTCTAGAGGTTAGGGCATGCATTTCTCTTACCCAGCTCTTCCCTAATAGCAGCAGATTTGCTGCATCTGAGGTGAGACAAACGTTCAGATGACTCAAAGTGCAAAGTCTTGAGTTAGGCTCTTATCTAGAATCTTTAATTTATTACAAGATCATGGAGTGACTACATCAGTAGACAAGGGAAGAGCTACGGATGTCATCTGTCTGGATTTCTGTAAGGCCTTTGACATGGTCCTCCACAACATTCTCCTCTCTAAATTGGAGAGACATGGATTTCATGGGTGGACTGTTTGGTAGATAAGGATTGGTTGGATGGTCGTATCCAGAGGGTAGTGGTCAATGGTTCAACGTCCAGATGGAGATCAGTGACAAGTGATGTCCCTCAGGGGTCCGTATTGGTACCAGTACTGTTTAATATGTTCATCAATAACAGACATAGACAGTGGTGTTGAGTGCACCCTCAGCAAATTTGTGAATGACACCAAGCTGAGTGGTGTGGTTGACATGTCTGAGGGATGGGATGCCATTCCAGAGGGACCTGGACAAGCTCAAGAAGTTGGCCCACGTGAACCTCACGAGGTTCAACAAGGCCAAGTGCAGGGTCCTACATTGGGTTGGAAAAACCCCTGATATCAATACAGGCTGGGGGATGACAGGATCGAGAGCCGCCCTGCTGAGAAAGACTTCAGGGTACTGGTGGATGAAAAGCTGGACATGAACCAACAATGTGCACTCCAGTTCCAGAAGGCCAACTGTATCCTGGGCTCCATCAAAAGAAGAGTGGCCAGCAGGTCGAGGGAGGTGATTCTTCTCCCCTCTACCCGGCTCTGGTAAGACCCCACCTGGAGTACTGTGTCCGGCTCTGGAGCCCACAGCTCAGGAAAGACATGGACCTGTTGGAGCAAGTCCAGAGGAGGGGCACAAAAATGGTCAGAGGGATGGAAGACCTCTCCTATGGATAAACGTTGAGAGAGTTGGGGTTGTTCACCCTGGAGAAAAGAAGGCTCTGGGGAGACCTTATTGCAGCCTTTCCATACTTAAAGGGGGCTTATAACAAATACGGAGACAAACTTTTTAGCAGGGCCTGTCACAATAGGACAAAGGGTAATGATCTTAAACTAAAAGAGGGTAGATTTAGACTAGATATAAGGAAGAAATTTTTTACAATGAGGGTCATGAAACACTGGCACAGGTTGCCCAGAGAGGTGGTAGATGCCCCATGCTGGCAAACATTCAAGGTCAGGTTGAACGTGGCTCTGAGCAACCCGATCTAGTTGAAGATGTCCCTGCTCATTGCAGGGCGGTTGGACTAGATGACCTTTAAATGTCCCTTCCAATCCAAACTATTCTATGATTCTATGATCATAGGCTCATAGAAAAATTCAAGTTGGAAGACATGGCCTTCAGAGGTCATATAGTCCAACCTCCCGCTCAAACCAGAATCAGCTATAAGATTAGGCCTGAGGTCTTATCCAGCTGGGTCTGTCCAAAGACAGAGACTGCACAGTATGTCTAGCCGCTGCTTGACTGCCTTCAAAGGGAAAATGATTCTTTATGACCAGTCTGACTCTCACATTTCAATTTATGTCCATTCTCTCTCTTCCTCCTACACCGTGTAGTGCTGTGAAAAACCTGGCTCTGTCTTCAAAATCTCATAGGCACAAGAAGGCTGCTATTAGGTTCTCCCGAAACCACCTTTTTGCCAGGTTGAACACAGCCAGTTCCCTCAGCCTCTCCTCTAAGGATGGGTGGATACAACCACCTTGATGGCCCTCTGCGAAACTTGCTCCAGTTTGTTGATGTCTTTCTTACTGGGCCAAAACTGGATATATTATTCTAGATTTGGTCTAATAATTGCTAAGTGGAGAAAAGCCAATCGTTTGTCCTCAATCTACTGGCTGTGTTCCTGTTGATACAGCCCAGGATGCTGTTAAGTCTTCTCACATTCAGCTTGCTGCCTACCAAGACCTCAAGGTCCTTTTCAGCTCCCCAGTCAGCCTGTACTGCTATAAGGGATTGTTCCTTTCCAGGTGCAGGACTTCGCATCTATATCTTAAAAAGTATTCTTAAGAGCTGAACAGCTGATGTTCGAGCTACAGATATCTTCAGGACATTGATCTGAACTCCAGAACTCCTCTTCCTCTTCTCTAAGATTTGTGTTGCATCACAGCAAGGATGACTTGAAGGCTGCTCTAGCACAGAACATGATGCACTTCATGCAGTGGTAGTGCCTTCACAGGAAGTCAGGTCTTAGATGACCTAGTGGGTCATCAACAGAAGAAGAACCCAGATTGAACCAAGAGCTGAGTAGACCACCAATACACTGGGAAAGAGCAGAAAGTAGGTATATAGCATAGGATTTGAAGTGTGGAGTTTTCTGCCACTGTTGGGATCACACATGAAGCAGATACGTCTAAGCTATCTATTTCAGTGCAGTGTAGGTTTAAGGACTGAACAAACCAACCGAGAGATGCAAGTGACAAGAACGCAGTCAAGACAAAGTGCACTTGGTCTGATCAGCAGGTATTAAATATACGATACACAAGGAATGCAAATTAACCAGTCTCCCCTGTGTTCTAGTGGGCAAAACCCCCTTTGATCAGAGGTATTCTACTTTTGTTTTACTACTGTAAAGTAAAAACTTTGGGCATGAAAGATGTTGCATTGCAAGGGGAGAAGGTCCTACATAAACTGTGAAGTGGAAAGAAAGAAACAAAGAGGCAGGGAAGAACAAAGCTGAGAAAGAAGTCTCTTCTTGTCTAGGTACAGCCAGAACTGAGAACACAGTGCACACTTTCACCTACAAACCTGTACTAGCATAGTGCGAAACAAGAGGTGGAAGATACTGCTAGTGAAAATTCTCCAGTTTTGAATGGATGAATATGCCACTAGCAGTAAAAGCTCACAGGTCTCTTCTTGCTCTAACACAGACCTGTGATTTCACCACAAACTTTTGATGGTCTACACCATACTCTATTAACTGTAGCTGAAAACTTTAATTATTAATACGCTTTCTCTTTAAAAATCTGAAAAAAATGCCACTGAAAACTAGGTCTTCTGTTTTGACAAAAAACATTATGTTTTAAAAAATACGTAAAATACCTGCAAGAATTTGATTCATAAATCATTTAAAAAACATTTTGAAATGCTCACCTTCCAAAGCACATTTCTGGGCATTTTTACTGACAGCTAACAGAGATAGCAATGCATTTGTAGCAACTTCTTTCAGTACATCCTTTGAAGATTTTCTTTCACAGACCTACAAAAAATGCAATTTCATTACCGAAATGAAAAATTGACTATATTAAAAATGGTATTCATATCTATAAATATGCTGGCATAGTCTATATTTTCATTTTTATGATTCATCACTATATGCATGTTTATAGTCTGTCTGCATTGAAGTGTTTCATTATTTTTTCTAATTAAAATAAAAAAAAATGTTTTTGTTTTTGTTTTCTCCTAAGCCCACACCTCTTACTCTTTTCTTAACATTCTACCTTCCTAAAACCTAGATTCCCATCCCTGGCATTCCAGACCTTTCCTAACATTCAGGGTTGCTATCACAGACAATTCACTGACATGCCTTTAGTGCAGCCTCACTTTCCTTCAACATAATGATGAATAGATATTAAATATCAGTGAAATTCTTTAGAATAAAAATATAATTGACACACAGATAGTTTTTTTAGATACTCTTCCAACTACAGAAAAATGGTAGTTTGTCTTATCTTTATGAGGCCTTTGTGAGCATCACAGTATTTCTAATAACATAAATATAATCTCTGTGCTTTCAAAGGAATATTTATTTGGAGTCATATAACAAGATAGCTGAAAGATAAGGAGCTGTCTATGCTTTATATATTACCCACTAGAGAATTTTGTCCATCTAGCAATTTTCCCTAAAATACCTTTCCAATGCTGACGTTCAGTATAATGGAAAATGGTATGCATTGTAAGCAGAAGAATATAGTAAAATAAGAACTTGTGCTGGATCATAGTAAAAAGAAAAACATATTTTAATTTGAGCAAAAAATACAGCATCTTAAGAAAAACATAATGCTTCAGATAGAAATCGTATGAGTACCTAGCCATAGGACCTCATAGATTATACATCTCTACATACATGACATATATCACCTTTTATTTGCTTTAGTCCTCCAGCTAGTAGTTGCTTAACAAATTTTTCAAATTTTAATATGCAATAAAATATTAATGTATGCTCTAGGGTTATCATTTATTGAAGTGTTCAGTGCAACCAGGACTGAAAGGGCAAGGGATGAAGACTAGTAAATTAACAATTTTGAAAAAAAAAACAACCCACCACAAGAAAAACCCCAAACCTCATTGATAAGGACAACTGACACCAAATTAAAGCACCAAAGCATGGACTGGGTTCTGCATTTATAGCTAAAAAAACAAACAAACAAAAAAAATCAAATTTAGACTATAACTGGTTTTATTAGATCCCAAGTGAAATCTCAAAGCTATCAGCAACACAAGAATGTTCTACATAAATTAATTATTTTTCTGTACTGATAGGTGGTGACTTCTTTCCAAATCAAATAATTTAGATGTTTGAATAGTTAAAAATATAAAAAGCTTGAAGTTTAAACTTGATGCTAATTTAAACAAGACAGGAAAAACCAAAATGTTGAGTTTCTCCAATCCTGTATAACCTAAAATGTAGGTTTTCTGACGTAACCACTCAAAGGCTTTTGCCCTATTAAAAGTTGCTAGATGTTTTTATTTTTTCTTAGTACTTAGGAATATTTCAGTAATTAAAAAAACATACTTCCCTAACAATCTCTTGGGTACTTTCCTTTAAGTATTATGTGGCTGATTAGAACTGACTAAAAAATTAAGGTGAGTTGTCCTATATTTGTATCTTTTTAAAAAGTTTTAATTTCATCTATTTTCTAAATCTTATCTTAAAAACTAGCAAAATTCCATTCCTTCTTGAAGCATGCTCCTTTATGCGTTTTTTCCCTACACTGCAAAAAAGAATTGCAGTTTATAATAAAAAAGAAAATTATGTCAATCATAGGGAACACTTACATAATTAACTGATGATTAACTACTGGTTGAATGGCAAAAATAACTCTATGCAAATTTATAATGTCTTCTGTCAGCAGACTCTATAGTTTTAAACTACTAGTATTACAGTATTAAAATGAGAATGGACACTTAATTCTTTTTTGAAATTATGATGTATAATAAATTTAAGTTGTCCCATAAATCTACAGTGGATCTATCTATGTTAGTCTGCACCTACTGTAAGTTAGTTGAAGGAGAGATCACAGCCTTTCTAAAACCTTGCAAATTTTATATCTAGAAAAAAACGTTAGGGCCTAAATTTAAGACTTTATGGATGGATTATGGTATCCTTATTACTTTTACTTCTGATCTTGAAAACACACCTACAAGGGTTAAAGTTTACATATACAAAAGCACCAAAACCTTTCAAAGTCAGCATGTGTGTTTACCAGATTAGTTGGATGCAATAATGCATACTAATTTAGGACCTGGTCTGCTAATATTCACACCTGCAGACCGGGTCCTAAGTTAGCATTTGCCATTGCATATCACCTATTCTGTAGATTTTATGTAATTAGGACAATTAATGGAGATGATTGTTTGAAAACTCTTTCTCACAGCGTTTTCTATGTTAGTCAATTATTTGCTTGAGTGCTTCTCTTGAAGAAAGATCATATTTAAATCTTTTGGGTTGTTTTGGGGTTTTTTTTGGGTTGGGTTGGGTTTTTTTAGGGGGTCGGATTGTGGGTTTTTTTGTGTTTTTTTTTTTTGTTTTTTTTTTTAATAGCTTACTTTACATCCTCTGGGCTCCTCTTTCAACTGCCTCTCAGTGACCACATGGGGGGAAGTAAATAAATATATATATTTGGTCTAAAAAACTGAAGATGTTTCTTTCCTAATTTTGTTATCCTGTTTTGGGGATCATAGTAGCTTTCACATATTATAAAGCCCCAGACAGCATAGGTTCTTTTGAGCTCTTTTGTGAACAAAATGTAATGTCCATCTACAGCTCTGAACAGTTAAAGAGCAAGTTGAAAACTGGCATCTTTTACAATACCCAAATTCTGTCACAATGTCTGATGTACTTTCTTTGGCCTGGCTGCAGTTAATTCTTCATTTTATAGACTTTTTCTGCTGTCACTGTAAGAATCATCACTTTTTGCTGGCAAAGACTGGTAATCTGCTATGTATGTTGTATGAAAATAGAGTAATGAGACTGACAAGACAACACAACACATCTTTGCCTGACATACTTTCATGCAATTGCATTTTTTCTGCCAGAGCCAAGGAGTTCAGTTTTAGGTACACACATGAGCATTAAATACAAAAACCTAAGAGGATATTGAGGAAATTGTAGGATTTCAATGAAGTGCCATTGTTTTGCTGTCAGAGTCTGAAAATTATGTCCTCGCAGGAAATCTCTATGCACTGAAATTATGTGAAATCAGTTGCCAAAGAGAGAGGGAATTCTAGTTTTAGTGGCCTAGACAGTGATGCCAAGAAAGATCTTCTTAGGAAATTTCTCCTCCCTAAAAGACACCAGGTTCTCAGTGGACAGCATACTATGCTATAGTGCTGTAGAGTCACAGTGGTGTAACGCAGAAGCAAAGGAACATGGGTTATATGACAGACGTTAGCTAGATCAGGACAAGTCTTGGTAGGAGTGAGGTTACTCTACAAGAATTCAGCAACCCATAGGAAGCCAGGAGATGAAGTGATAAGACAGCACTATTTTGGTTGCACCATGCAATATGCACTAATACATGTTGAAAAAAATCACAGAATCATAGAATGGTTAGAGTTGGAAGGGACCTTAAACATCATCTAGTTCCAACCCCCCTGCCATGGGCAGGGACACCTCCCACTAGACCAGGTTGCTCAAAGCCCCATCCAGCCTGGTCTTGAATACCTCCAGGAATGGGGCAACCAAAACTTCCCTGGGGAACCTGTTCCAGTGTCTCATCAGCCTCACAGTAAAGAATTCCTTCCTAACATCTAATTCAAATCTACCCTCTTCCAGTTTAAAAGCGTTACCCCTCATCCTATCACTACACTCCCTGATAAAGAGTCCCTCCCCATCTTTCCTATAGGCCCCCTTTAGGTACTGCAAGGCTGCTATAATAAATAATATTTATTAAATAATGTTTTACATCACAAAATTGCACTAAATATGATTCTTATTAAAAAATTATGGCAAGACACTGGCAGCAGAACATCAAAAATCATAACCTACATTGTTATTTGAAACATGCGTCTTTCAGACAAACACTACACTTCTAATCATGGATCAATATTATTGT
This sequence comes from Pluvialis apricaria, assembly GCA_017639485.1. Classification (NCBI taxonomy): domain Eukaryota; kingdom Metazoa; phylum Chordata; class Aves; order Charadriiformes; family Charadriidae; genus Pluvialis; species Pluvialis apricaria. The sequence goes on along the minus strand of CM030008.1, from coordinate 108,024,667 downwards.
TACAGTGACAAACCACATAATTTAAAGACAATGAATATACAGATAAAAGAAGCAGTTTGTGAGGGAAAATAAATTAGACACAAATTTCATATAACTTTTCTTATTACTGAGTCATGGAAGATATTTTAACAGTCTAAATAAGTAAAGGATGTGAATACAAAGGAGGTAAAAGAATCATTTAGGACAGTATGTAAAAGTATAAATAAGAATAATGAGATTACATTAAGAAAGACAGAACATTCAGAATAAGTATCTAGAAAAAAACATCTTGCCACCAAGATATTTTATGTTGGGCAACAGGATCCTAAAGGAATTAGTGAAAATATGCTACCTGGCCAATTTAAAACTAGCTTGGAAAATACATTAATATATGCTCCTTAAGTACAACAGCACTGATCTTAAACTATAAGGGAATGACCTAGAAGGCTTCACTTTGGTTCACAATTTTTACGAAGGCAGCTGTTAAGAACAACAATGCTGTCATTTATAATAGAGATAACTATGCCTCAAACCTTAAGTCTCATTCCAGGTTTGGAAAAGCATAAAAAAAATGTCTATCAGTATTTGGCCAAACATATTCTACCTATGTATCTTGCCTACATAAGATTTCATGCCATGCTGTTGCAGCATAGTTGCTTTGCAAGGCACTTCCTAGAAGTTCCTTCTTTGCAATTGTTCCAGCTTATTACATGAATTTAAAGAAGTAGTGTAATAGATGTCTCAAATTAAAGATGTCTTGGTTCATAACTGGAAACAATTGATATTTCATTAGGTTCCTTTTTAACAAGATACAAAAATGCAAAAATGTATCAAAAAAATGCAAAAATGCAATCACATTGTCAAATTTTAAATACCTGAATAATTAGTGCAGTAAGTTGAGTTACTGATGCCTGGCATCCTTCAACATGATCCAGAAGAAAGCTAATAGTTGGATTCTCACATATACTCTGTTTATCTTGGAGCTGTCTTCTTCCTTCCTCATTCAAAAGGACAGAGAGGAACTGTAAACTAGCCATATATAAAGCAGGATATGCTGCTGACAGATGAACACAATCATAAACGGTATCTGAAAGGTTAAACAGAAAAATAAAAAATTTTATATGTCACTCTGAATAAAGTTTAAGTGCTTCAGAACTCAGAAAGACTTATCAAAGAAAGTGCGTGAGCCAAGAAGCTGTTATACCTGTGCACTGCACAAGGAATTCTACAAATTTTATGCATTTCATAAGTCTTTAAAAATCTAAGACAGAAAAATCTGAGTTTTATAGGCTTGAATGAATTAATTGTTCTGCATTAATTTGACTATACAAAAAAAGTAATTTCCATTTACTAAATCACTCATTTGCTCAACAATTTTCTGAACTCTCCTCACTTTATTCAACAGCTTACATTTTAATACCAACAGTACCCATCAGTTGCTTCATGTGCAATTGGATTTGGATTCACCAGATGACTTAATACGCACCTGGCTGAAATCACAAGCTTGAATGGACTATGCTCATACTTCCAGTATTGAAACATGTCAGAGAATCTTGGTGACCTGGAGCCCTGACTAGCCAAGTAACTCATGAAGAAATAATTAAACAACAAAAAAAACAAACAAACCCCTGTATAATAATCTCGAATCCCTATAGCTCTTACGTCCCCTCGAAACTTTGCTTCCCTTTTATGTAAGATACTAAAAAAAAAAATCTAAGGAATAAAATGCAATGCTAAGGGATCATTTCAGGCTGTACTCACAGGTGCAATATTTGGTTAGGGTTTACAAAGAGAATCACTATCCCATATATGCAAACAAAACTTGTGAATTTATCTGGCAGTTCAAAAGTTAGTCTGATGATGTAAGAAAGAGTTGTAAAAATCCAATTAAGGGAAAAAGTCAGTCAAGTTCTGGACACATTTGGGTTTCATTCTGGATATGCCATTGGTAATTACTTAATAGCATCTACACAGGAATGCCCATTTTCTATTTGTTTATTTATTTTATTAGTTGCTAGGTTAAAACACATCCAGGAATAGTTATTACCAATTATTGCTGTACAACGATTTGCAAAGGCTGCTGTCACAGCTGGAAAAGATATTTGGCCACTCTTCCACAATAAGGTAGCCAGAAGGCTGAAAAAGTCTACCCATGTTTCATGAAGTACAGAGGTTAACTCGGTATCTGCAAAGATAATACAGAAAAAAAAATCAAATGATTTACACATGTGCACAAACCTGGATAGCTAAGCCTGACAACAACTGTCAATTTAAATGAAGGTGTTATGTAAATGAAGACCTGCCTCTGTCTGGCTATATTGGAAACAAAGTACTTCATTACCTAACCCATCTTTGGAGCGAATGGCAAGAATCGTGAAGGTATTTCCCAAGAGAGGCTTCAACAGTTCATCCTGGATTACAAGCTGAGAGTCCACCAATAAACATGATTTCAGAAGCCTGGACACAGATGACAAGTATTGAAGTAGTAATAACACCTGTTAAATATTTTATAAAAGATATGAAATAAATCCATATATTTGCACCTTTCTCATTTACTTTTTTTGATATAAATACATTACCTCAACTGATTAATAACATTTTGAATTAATATACACCGCTTAAAAGAAATAATAGGATACAATTTAAAATTTGTTCTAATTTTTACTGTAGAAGATGAAACAGAATTTCTACTCTGGAAACACACGTGTGAAACCAATTCTGTAGTGAAAAAGAATAGAGTTCCTTGTGAGAAAGTCATGACTCTCGTTATATGTACAGCATCATATTGTCTGGAAGCTCACAAAGGAAAACATAAAAATGGTCGTTAATATTGACAAAGGCGTGTATTTCTGAAGCTCAATTTGAAGCTTTAGGAAAAAAAATATTCCTGACATATTTATTTATTTATTCTCACAAGATTTCTGCAGAAATATTTTCTTAATAACCTGGGTATCTTTCTTCAAAGTAAATCTGAATGCAGAGCAGCAGAAGCTTTAAAATGGTGCTGTGCCATGAACACAGTATGTTCTATATGTTACATATATGGAGTTAAATTTGATACAAAAGCATTTCCATTGGCAGTAATCCTATATGCTTCATGTAAATCAAAATTAGTTGAGAACTATGTAAGTGTCTGCAGGATTGGAGACAAAGCAAAGCAGACAGGTTTGTTGCAGAAAATAAATATGAAACATGTCAGTAACTGTATCTGGCTTGTATTTCAATACCGTACAAAGAAATTCTATTACACTATTTCTGTAAATGCTAAACTCAATTCGTATTTTTAAAACACAATTGTTTTCAGTTTCAGGTTGATGATTCTAGGTATAGTTCTAACACAGAAATTAATTGTTCTGTGTTGAATATAACACAGTTTATTTTCTCTTAAACCTTGTTGAAAGCACAGAGATTCACACGAATGTAGCCTATAGCAGTGTCTGGACTATGTTAATTAATCTAGATTATGCAAACATAATTAATTTCATAATTTAAAAAAATTAGAAAGTAACAAATGCTTCTCTAACCTGAGCTTTTACAGGTTCTATATGATGTGGATGACCCAGTGGAGCTTTGAGTTCCAAGAGATATCTCTCAACCAGATTAGCACTTACAAGACTAAAATAAAATAAAGTAAGTTGGTTAGAAATATACTTAAAGAATTAAACATTCTACTAACTTAACATTCCATAGAAGAGAACATTTTAAATAAACAGAGTAAAAACAAATTATGAAGCACTTTGTTAAAATAGTGGGGTTTGGCAGTACGTTTAGCATAAAGGCAACCATAGTAGCAGCAAGTTGTTTCAAAATAGTTAGACTAACATAAATTCCAATGGCTGTTACTGCACTGGTAAAAATTGTTTGTTTATATTTGATTGCTTATTTTCTTTCCTGTAGAAGAATAAACAGCTCTGTAATAATATAAACTGTATTCAAACAAGGGGTTCTTTTTTTTTCATTAATTGCAGTATGAAGAGCAACTACAAAAGCTCTTGAAAACGTTAAAAAGAACTGAACTAATTTCCATGCTTCACTTCAGGACTTCCAAACACTTTCTACAGATGAAAGAATTTGTTACGATGCAAGTGGAAACATGAAATACAATCTGAAGACTATTTTGAAGGGGCTACTTCTTTAAAAAAGAAACAAAACACTAGGGTCTATCATCCAATACTTTCCCAAATCTCACAAGCATTACTTACTCTCTTTTAGTGTGACAGCCCTTGGCTCATCCTCAAAATATTGCATACACTTCAAAGAATAATATCATAAAATGAACTGATCTGCAACTCTGAATACCTGACTATATCATGTACTGTTCTACTAAAGAAAAATTAAAAAAACTACTCCTCCAAAAAGGATGACTAAACAGCCATCTAGTCAAAAACCTAAAACATTACCATATGAACACAGTAATCCTGTAGAAGACAGACACCACAAATTGAATCACCAATGCGACTACCTTTTCTGTGAAAAAAAGAAATAATCCAAATTCTTTTCTTTTATTGATTGTATTATTAAAAAAAAAAAAAAAAGCATTTCTGAACACTTCAGAAGCAAGAAGCAATCAATAGATTTAACAGTTTTGGTAAGAAACACTGGTAGATCTCATTTCAAACTTTTCACCTCTATTGCTACACCTTGTTTGTAGTTCAGCAGTTATTGATCTCATACCTGCTGAGAGCTGTTAGCAAATGTGCTTGTTGAAGAGCAATTCCGGTATCTTCTGGTGTGACAACCAGCAGATTGTGCAGAAGGCTGCAAACAGCTGACAAAAGGGCAGGTGTGACTACAGCACGCTGTTTAGACAGAGTAACAGACATGGGAGAACCATGTTGACTTGGAGATTCTGTTGTGGTTGTATCACTTTGACCTAGAATGTGTTTAATAAAAAAAAAAAAGAAAAAAACACACAAAAGATTAACTAGAGCAGTTACATAAAACAAATTGCTTTTTCTTTTTCGCAAAATGTTCCAGTTGCCTCTACACTTAAAACAGTATATTCTGGAACAAGAGAAAATATCCAAGAAATCAATTACAGGAAAAGCATTATTTAAAATAGTTCTGAAATGAAATTTTCCTTCTACAATGCACTAATAATCATTAAAGATAAACAGTAGATTTGGAAAGATACAAATTTTCAAGTCTTTCCTTACCAGAAAAATATTTTATATTTGTAGATATCTCTCTCTACATACATAATTTTATATATTTTTTACACTATATGCATTTTTATCTTTCTACATATAAGAGAATTATATATACAGCTCTGTGTGTGTGTGTGCGTGCATGCATGTATGCATATGACAGCTTTACTAAAATCAAATGTTTTGAAAGGTTGACTGGATGACAGGAATAGAACCTTAGTCTTGAGTTCCATCTCAAGCTGTATCAACCATTTTCACTTATTTCTGTCAAATGTATTTCACCCTCTTTCATTTTGAAGGAAGTGTTTCATGTTTGTCTTCCAAAACAACCACTAGAAGCATCAATGATCATTGTTCCAGCAATATGCAAGCTTTATATGCACATACAAATACTGGAATATGGGCAGGCTAATACACCGTATTCATCATTATGCACACCAACTCGAAGTTTGACTTACCTTGTGCTATAAGCCGATCAACTGCAGTTTCAGGAATAAAACTGGTTGAATTTGCTGGGACTATTGTCTGAAGTTCAGTAACACTCCCCAGTGATGGTGATACAGACCGAATCTAGAAAGACATAAAGGAAACTAGCTGATTCCAGCTTTTATAGAGCAGACTTCTACTTATATTTCACTTGAAGGACAAGGGGGAGGAAGGAAACAAACCACCAAAACCGACAAACACACAAACCCAAAAATGATGTAAAAGTTACTGTTTAAAACCAACTTGATTAAATTTTGCTCACTATATGCGTATATATATAAAAATTATAAACAACCAATAACTGAAACTATTGAAAGACACGCAATATGAAAAGCCTGAAACATTTCCGTTAAAAACGATCAATGGCCATGTTACTGGAAATTCCTCCTCTTCATCCTTCTTTTTCACCCATATAATTGACTCAATCTATGTTTGGAATGAGATAGAAAGGCATTACGGAAGCATTTAAACTCAAATTTTTCATGGACTATTTGCTCTACTGAGAACATCAGCACTAGTCCAGGACATGCTCAGATAAAAATATCACAAGCGCATTAGTCATCAGCCAAAGTTGAAGTTCCAGAGTCTTTCCAACTCTGTGTACTTCTCTTAACCTTAGCCCTGTGGTCCTTACATGTATTCATTTTCTGGTGAAGACATGAGCTATTTACATGTCAGTAGATAATTTTACTATCATACTACCACGCTCCTTCTACCAATTCTACATTATCTCTCATATTATTAATTTTACATGTTTGCAAAAGTTGTTAATGCTCTTGCTACTGTGTTTAAAACCATAAGCTCACAAGCTTGAGATCAGAACACCTAGAGCCTCCAGCTTAATAATACGCTTTCATGACCTGACAAGACCTGTGACCTGTTTCAGAGTACGGGATAAGCATCTCCCATGTCAGATCACTTTCACTTCTGTTTTTTGTTTTCTAGCTGGACAATTCACATCAGATAAATTTCCTTCTAGAGTGTCACTATATAGTGTAAAGAATACAGAATGTTGGGGAACCCAATGAAATACCAAGACCGCCACAGCTCAAAGCATATTATTAGACTCTTCCTCACAGTGAGCTCTCTAAGGACGACTGAATTTCAAAGGTTTTCTTTTTAATATTCCAACTGATATTCTAATAAAACTTTTTTTTTTACCTGAGGAAAAGTCAAAAGTGACTTAATTGACAAAAAGAGTGGAGGGAAGGAAATCAGATTACTGCCTTCCTAGCTATTTTATCCTTGCAGTTATGTTACTGCTTTCCAGATTTGGGTTTGATTTACTCAGCAACATTTTGAGCTACAGAAACTCTCTACTCTCTTCTCATCCCCTGGAAGGTTTAACCCCACCTCCCACCACTTAGGCTTCTGTCAGCACATCTTTACTTGAGACCAGAGTCCCTGCATGAGCTAAAGGCTGCCACCTCCATGCTGCAACCCCTTTCTCTCCCCCATTTTCCTCTGGTTTCCTACTACTGTCCATCTTACAGTCTTGAATCTCTCTTCTCGAGCATGCTTGGTTGTTCCTCAAAAACCCAGAAGGTTACTGTAACACAGAAGACAAGCTACAGTAAGATCTGGGGCGCACGTCTGAAACCCAGGATTCACATATAGCTCGGGTCACATAAACACTAGGACGTGTTTGGCTAAATAATTTTCTTGTTAGCAAAATGCAGTACCAAATAGTACCGACCAATTGAAATTCAAATTCTATTTAGATTATACAAATAAAACCCATATTTGCCAACTGAAATAAATTATTTAACTTTTCATGCATGCTGATTTAAATAATTATTAAAATACATTCTGTATATTAGAGGAAATCAATCCATCTTGACACATGGTAAATTCTGCATTTATTCAGCACTATACTTCAATTCCAAGTATTCTAATAAATGACAAAAAACATAACTTTTTTTCTTAAAAAGTACAAACCCAAAATGCAACTTGTAACAGTCCATATGGCTCTGTTGCAACAAGTAAAGCCCTAAAAGGAATTATTTTTATGTTGAGAGTCATCTTAAAGATATTATTATGAGTTTATACAAGCTTTCACATATTAGTAAATAGTATCTTCTACATCGCACAATGATTATTTCTGTCCTCTAAAACTGTCTAAATGCTTTGAGCAAAGAAATAAGAATAAGGTCTTAGATACATTTAAAAAAAAAAAATCAATAAAGGCTTTATCTGGTTAGAAAAGTACCAGCTTCCTGCACTGATGGAACATTTATTGGTAATTGCTTCACAGTGGGACACAGGTTAAACCCAGAAATTTTCTGCTATCTTAACAGAAAACATACAGTAACACAATGAAGTTGTTTCCACAATGCTCTGTCTTCCAGGAAAGAAAAGACATTACTGCTTTTATAAATCACCTTTGATAAGGGTGAACTGGGGTTCTGAGACATTGTATCTAGTAAAGAATATTTACTACTGCCACCATATTCTTTCTGGGAGCAAGGAAGCAGTCTGTTGCTTAACAGTGAAACAACAGACTTTGGAAGGGGGTTTAATTGCAGAAAAGAAAGGGTTGTGTGTGGGGGAAGATGATGACTGCAGATTAGAACTAATACAAAAGAATACAAAAATTGTCTGAGTGGAGGTACAGGAGAAATGTGAGGGTTTTGCTGTTTATCTACTAGATATGAATAAAAGGTCTTTTCTTAACCTCTCATATAAAAATCCCTCTGGCATTGCTTTAATAGGCTTGCAGTGATTAATTCTATTCAGTTCTCTTTTCAAAGGTTTAAATCACTTAACTGTATAGCACACTCTGGTAACCATGGCTCCAGAAAAGAAAGCACACATTTTTATAAAATAGGAAGAAGATTTTACAGAAAAGAATGGACATAACTTAAAGCTATCTGGGAAATGTCTGCAGATCTTTAACCTGCACCATTTTTAGCTCAAGTTTTTAAACAACTGCTCATTTTGCTAAGCTGTCCTGGGCACAGAACAGCTCTCGTGTATTTATACAGGGTGAAGCAAGTTGGTATCTCCATACTAACTGGTGTTCTCAATCATACGTACTAAACACGAAACAAACATTGGTTAAAATAAGGATTTGTTCTCTGTAATGATAACTTGAGTTAATGTTTAAACTACGAATTCTATAAAAGACAAAGATTTTTAATCTTCTCAGAATTGGACTCTTTGCAGTATCCACATTCCAGTTTACAGAAGAATAAAGACAAATTTGTCAAGAATCTGTAACAGCTGAGACCTTAAAGACACTAAATACATTAACTCATATGTACTACTCATAAGAGCACAGAAAATCCAGCTCTGCTGCTGTCTTTTACATGACCTTGAATCATTGATTTCATTCCCACGCTGCCATTCTTTACTCTAGAAAATGGACAAAATTGTACTTATGGCCTCTGCAAGACCTCTGACAGACTGTTTTACATACTGAAATAAAAAAAGAATAATTTCTGTTATTAATGTACTTGCTTTTTAATTTTCTCAATTTCACTTTCTACAAATTAGGACAAAAAATTGTGGATGGGAAAAAAAAGGCGAAGCCAAAAGGTAATTTACAAACTATTTTCACTTACGATTATATGAACCCTGTGTGAAATCACCCTTTAACAGCAGATAGCTCAATTAAAGTATTGATTACATGAAACCTGAAAACAGAGAAAACTAATCGAGTTTTTTTCTTCTTGTCAAAACTGTGTTAAAATATAAAAAAAACAAATTCCAGCAGACCTTTTTCTCTTCACAGAAAAGAAATTCACACAAACAGGTAAAGATACATCGCTTTTGCTTCTGCAAAGATCTTCAGGATGTGGTTTACTGAAGCAAAAAGCAGTTTCAGCTTCCTAGACTGACATTCATCAAATGAATGGATATGGATATATTTAGAATAACTTTTTTTTTCCCCCCCAGTGTTATTAAAATATCAGAGAAAAGCTTCTGATAGAAACAATTCTACTTGGTCTGATAGCTAGTAACTCTCAATTATTCGTGGCTTTTCTCATCAAATCTGTACCATATATACACACACTTACAAGAAATTTTTCCCTTCAATAAGACCTGCAGACTCCCTTTATCTGTGATGGGGAAAGCATGCCATCTAGTGGGCTTGGAATACCACATCTTCCTGGTACCATCAATATACAGTATTTAGAGACAAACTCCTACAAACTTTTGGTAATGACTTCATAAGTGTATTTCTTTTTCTCATACATCAAAATGGAAAGCTTTGGGCCAAACTGTAGGAACGTAAAATGTGAAGTTATACAGGAATAAATTGCAAATGCCTGATTTCAGAACAAGTTTGAGTTTTAAAAAGTATTTCCAAACTTTACTATATAGACACTTAATAGTCATTAATTGCCTTTTGAAATACAGTTTGTATTTAGCCTCAGTTCGCTTCCTCTATCCTTCTGTTAATTAATACTGGCATTGGAACATCACACCTCTGCATCTTTCCTTCCAGCTTGGAAACCTACCATCTGTCACATCAGCACTGGTATTTTTTTAAAGATAAGAAACTTAGTTAATGAAAACAAGAGTTTACAGCTGCTAAAAAGATCCCTGAAAGACAAACGGAAAATAAATTAACTTCTATAAATGACAAAATTTTTGTGTGAAATCTTCATAGGTATCAGGGGAAGAAGGAAAACAAAACAAAACACTTGAATAAAACTGTCTTAATGCTAGCTGTAAGAGCATAATCTTAGCAAATATGATGTCTACAACATCTGGAAGACTCATACAAATGAGCGTATCTTAGTATTACACTGTGTTTTCCTCTTTAAATAATTATGTTGAACTATGATGCTACTTTACACATATAAATAAAAATACATTAGTTTGATCTAGTAGATTCCAAATTCTTTTTTCCTTTTTTAAGCTACTGAAGCAATTTCATGTAATGAACTCTTCAACTCTTCATAAGAACTCAAGCACAACTTTAAGTAGATTAGACACTTAACTCTAATCAGAATTGCTGAAATTTAACTTTTCCCTCAAGTAACACAAACACAAAAAAGATAAAATTTGTTCAATTTTTATTCCTATAAGAAATTGGCACTCCACTCCACAGTAAAAAGCAATTTACAAACAATTGCTTTTAATCAACATGAAATTCCTATGTAAATGGTTTATTAAGCAGTATTCATGTTAGCATCTACTTCCCAATTTATATACACTTTCATTTATTTTAGTTTCAAATATTTAAATTTTAATATTTGTATTTAAAATAACTGTAAGTTTTCGGGGGGTTTTGTTTTGTTTTAGATAAATGAAAATCAATTTCATTAATAAAATTTCTGAAAAAGAGAAATTTCAGCTTAAAACTGGAGTATACTTTTTCCACAATTATTAAAAACATGCCAGATAACATTACCAGTACTAGACAGCAATACATTTATAATAGAGAGTAAAAACAGTAAGGAAAAATTATAATTGTGAAATATTTTGAGACAAAATTTCAATACTAGCTTTTCTATGTTTTTATTTTTACCACGATCCACAGCAAAACTAGGCATACCAATTTTAGTCAATAAAATAAGATAGTATCTTGTTGAGCTTCATCAGTCCTTGTCATGTCAGAACATCTGTTTAACAGAAAAATTTCTGAGCCATGGTATTATCACTTTCATATTACATTATATGGTTATTCATAAATCAAAAAATTTTGAAGACAATATAAAATTATAAAAATGGATTTCAGTGCAACATGTCAGAGTTTTCTTGGAGTTACACTTCAGTCTTTGGAAAGATATTATTTTTATCAGATAATTAATGAATGTTATAAAAGCTTCCTCCACAGCCTGATCTGATATTGCAAAGCTACTCTGGAACTGGAAGAATGTATTTCAATTTCTCTTCCTTTGCATTTGCCATCTTGAAAGACAGCATATGTTTACAGCCTTTCATTACAGTAATCATCTTATCCAGAAACAAATTTTTTGAGCAGCCACCTGCTTTCTTATATTTTTCTTGTCTATTTTGGGTCTTGCAAACACTTGTGCCACTTTTATATTTTATAAAAGCATTTTCAGAATCCAGAGTTTATTGTGACACAGAATAAAATTTTAACCCAATGTACTTCTGTGGCTTTGATTAATCCAGTTCTGTAGCTGACTAGTGTAAACATAGGTTCACTCTAAAAGGACAGTTTGGATAAAAACAGCAGTAGTGAAAAGTAGAGATGGAGATGACTGCATTTCGCCAATAAAGCCAATTACAAAGTAATCACTAGAGAATATGTCTTGCTGTGAGAAGCTACAGAAATCAGCACTGCCTTATGCATTTAACTAGTCAAGGTAAGTTATTTTATTTATTTTTGCTCAGGTAAATAACCATAACAGTTTTATTTAGAATATTAAAGCTACTTCAGAGTAAATGTCAATTTAGTTTCAGCTTTTTAATTTTCTGTTTAATTTCAGTTTTGTTATGGATGGTCTTTTTAGCGTTATAAGAGCGCTAATTTTTCTTCAAAGAATTTCATGAACGACTTCATATTTAAAATAAGTAGATTACTCTGCAAATTACCATAGTTTCAGATGTTGACTGAGAATGTGAAGTTCGGCTTTGAGTGGATGGAGCCTTCCAAAGATTAAGAGAATCATCAAAATCTGTAGGAAAAACAAAAAAATAATCAAAATCAAAATTGAACAAAAGAAGTTTTCTTTTTCATTACTACAGGATCAGCAGAGAGCTGAAAGGATTGTTTCAGTGAAACAGAAAAGTAGCCAATCAGTTATCCTTCTGAAGATCTCAGAATACAAGTTTTCACACATTGTACCTATGAATTCTTATCTAGCAAATCCCTTGAACAAACAGAAAGTAAATAAATGCAATTTTCAGCTGCAACATAAAATAGTCTGGAAAAAGCTACACTTAGCTCAAACTGCAGTAGCATAGGCTTTAGTACTTTGAAGTAGTTCAGATTTATTTTTATTTAAAATGTAACAGATAAAAGTATTGAAGATACTGGGGTCTCACAGTACAAACTTAATGAACAGATGCCCTCGTCTTCAAAAAACTTCACATTTTAAGAGGAGTAGTTTCAAAAGAACCCATATTCATATATATAATGAAGGCAGAATGATTTTGTAAATCTGTTTCATAATAAAAAGTGCCAAAAACTTTATAGTGCAAACCTGTCAGTAATAGGTTTTGAGGCTTTCACATACAGAGAAAAGAAAACAACAAAGAATAAAGGACTAGATTACAGATTCTAAGTGCAAAACCCACAAAAGTGAAGTCCTATACATACGTTAGCTAATTACTAAACTGAGATAACTAATTTTATTTTTAACATAACTTTGCAGATGAGTTCTTTTTATATTTCTGAAAAATGCGAGGAAAAAAATGACAAAAATAATTTCAGGAAGAAAAACCAAAGCAAGATCTCCTGTTAAGATATGACAAGGGACATATTAAAAAGCAGGAACAGGTCACTATAGATAAACAACACAATTCTGAACATATGAATGAAGGACTTTCAAGCCTTTCAAGCACTATAGTTTTAAAGATGGAGCAAACATTGTCCTGTCCTCCCTTTTTTAACTAAACAAAAATTTTGTTTCTTGTTCCTGAAATATCATAGACGATTCTTCCCCCATATTTCAAAAATGCTGGAAAAGCATTTTTTCAGCTTTACTTTTCAATGACCTGATAAAACGTATCTCAGCTGCTCACTAAAAAGTTCTACAGTCCTGGAGTTTGAGTCACTCTTAGACATGATATTGCATCAGCTAACAGAACTATCAAGAGCCACAAGTAAGAGGACTATGAGAGGAGTAAAATGTGTTGGACTCAAAAAAATACACTTATAGATAAAGAAGCCACAGAAGAAACTGAGGATTTTTACGGCTGGAATCTTGTATATTGCCGAGGTACTTCTCTGATAACTCAGTGAGTTAACCAAGAATATTTCTTTTCCTTGGGTCTGTCAAAGTCATAACTTAGTAGGGGGAAATAGCATTCCTCTTCTGTTCGTGCTTCTGCAACATAAGTTTAACAGAAGCAGACCTACAAGAACTGTTTACATCTGTAGCCTTAGAAGATGGAAATACTGAAACGCAGGCACAGAAAAGAAGAGACACCAAAAAGAATGAACTTATTCATTTTCCCCTCCCTTGAGCAATTTTTACTAATTGAGCTATCAGAAGAATTTCCTAGCTTTCTAAACTTACGTTCATAATACATATTTGGACAAGAATGTGGGTTCCCACTACGTGTCATAGTAAGACTCAGAAATACTGTTCAGAAAACAATTAGTCAATATAAAAGTTAGATCTGAGATATTACAAGGGTACATGTACAGGTTAAAAAACAATAAATCAACCCAATCTGAGTATTAAATTTGATCAGTCTATGAATTTAATTGTATCTGTCTTAGAATGCAGCTAACTTCAGCATATTACAATCCACTTTGTATCTTTCAAAGTGAATGCATCAAGAAACAGAAGTAGGAGTCCTAGACACAGTTCATATATTTCTTTTTCCTAAAGTTTCATTGCATTGGTCTGTCATAAAATCACAACTCTGAGGATGTTGAGACACTGGAACAGGTTGCCCAGGGAAGCTGTGGAGGCCCCGTCCCTGGAGGTGTTCAAGGCCAGGCTGGATGGGGCTTTGAGCAACCTGGTTGAGTGGAAGGTGTCCCTGCTCGTGGTAGGGGGGGTTGGAACTAGATGATGTTTAAGGTCCCTTCCAACTCTAATCATTCCATGATTCTAACTGTAAAAAGTATTTTACCCCCAGTACTTTGCAAGACAATGTATTATAGAACCAATTACATCTTTTCCATTTGTAACTTTCTGAAGATGTAAATACCAGCTCAGAGCTTTTTCTGAGATATGTTAAACTAGTGACTTATCTATTCTTACATCCTTAAAGCAACATTTTGACTTAATAACATATTAAAGTTCACGGTTTATACGTTCAAGTTCAGTTCCATTTTTAGTAAGAATTACTTGAGGTAAGTTACTCAAAACTAGAAGTTTTTTAAGCAGGTTTAAAATACTACAAGATTACGTTAACATCACTTACCAGTTATACCACCTTTTTCAATGAGGTTGTCTTCCTTGGAAGAATTCAAATCAAACATGTAACATCCTAGGTAACAGCGTTTCACCATCTGATTCACATGTTCATAGAATTGGCAGTGATACAAAAGGGCCTTAAGTGCAGGTTTTCCTTTCTGAGAGAGGCCAGATTCTTCATCATGTACACAGGGACCCTTAAGACATGAAATTCATAAAGATCACTGCTTTAAAGGAACCTTTCACATAAAATAAACTGTCAAAAAAACACTAATTAAGCCTAATAGTGTCTATGTGTGTATACACATAGCTGGTTTACAGACTGTAACTAACAGATTCCAAAAATCAAATGTAAATTTTATTAAGGCTGAGCTGTATCATAATATTTTACAAAAACTGTAATGACTTGGCATAATAGAAGTAGCTGTTTAGCTCCTGAGAAATTTGTTAACAGCTAAGTAGAAAGTCACAGAAAGCTGTAACTGGATGGTTTTAATACAGTGTATATATCATGAGACTGCACAATTTTCATTTCTCATTTAATTCTACTCACAGATATCAGCTAATGCAAAAGTTTTCTTTAGAAAAAGAGCACACTCATACTAAGATAAGAGTAAGTATCCTGAAAAGGTCATCCTGTTCTAAAGCGTAGGGCCATTATACTACATCTATCCATGTCAATCTACTATGATAAAAGATTTATTTAGAAAACAAGACATAAAAGGAAGAAATTCTCTTTGAAGAATGGTTTTCAGTCATTTCTTCTTAAATACTGACTTCAGGGAAAACTGTCTAAAGAAGTGGATTTACACCTGAAAAGAAAGCCTTCATAGTTTTATTTCAAACAAACAGTTTGATTTGACTGCCTTTGTTACAGTATTTCTCCAGTGTTTTCTATGGTAACAGAAGAAAACAAGAAGTTTTATTAAGCTACAGCATAACCTGCTATAGCGTGACCATAAAAAATTAGAAGTGTTAATTGGCAAAAGAATCCAGACTGAGAAAAATTCAAACCAATTACATTCTGCAAGGCAGTTTTAGGAGGCATATTGCAGTACTTCAAAAAAAAAAAAAAACTTGTTAAAATTATGGAAAGAAAATTTGTCAGTGCTAATTAGAAACTTTCTCTGGCAGTCAGGAAAGAGCAGAGGTAGATCAACTGCACAAAAGTAATTTGAAAAACACTACTTGTCCCCAAGAGGCCCTAGATCTCCCCCAACCCCTCCATTTACGCTGAATACAAGCTTATGTTCCAAGAAAACAAAACAAAACAAAAACCAGATCAAGTGGAAGCAGTGAAACTATTCTGTGTTGCAGGGTAAGTTATAACCAGAGTTTTGGATGGCTACTGCTCACTCTTTTTGGTTTCTGTAATATATAAACAGACTATTTTCACTATTTGCTTTTTATGCCAATTAATGGAGAATGAGATATAACAAAATTTGTAGAATGTAGTGTTTCATATAAACTGTTTATGATGAATTATAAAACTGTACTCGTACGTTGTCAGCAATATACTTAGACTATATCAACTACGACAAACGCATACTTCAGAAATTTTGTTAAATTTAGTCAAAATTTTACTATCCAGAACTGTCTTTGCCAGTCAAAGAAAAGTCTATGTCAGACACTTTATTGTACAACATGGGCCCTGAAAGAGCTATTACATCAATTGCATTCATAAAGTGCTCCGACTTCAGCAATCTTCACACAACACAGTACGTTGCAGTCTTAGAATACTTAACGCAGATTGACTTTACTCATAACAAAATATTTCCTAAGCAGATCAACTAGATAACAGCAACACTATAGATATTCTCGTGAAGATACTGACCCACAAACTCTATGAACAGCCTTTCCTTTTCCAGTCAGCCTACACGCTCTATTAACAGCCTTTTCTTTTCCAGCCCTATTTGCCTAAGGGATGAAATGATAATGTTCTACTTTGGCTATGGTGCGTTATTCCTACTATTCACCCACATCCACTTAATAGGTCTCCTTTGAGTTTCATTGCATTAAGGCCAACAGACAAACCACCTTATTCGGGGCAAGTGAAAAAAAGTAACTCTGAAATATAGAATTTGATCCTGGTGGTACCTTACAGTTTTAATTGTTGTTTGTATTTTCAACAGTTTTAATTTACCAGTTACCATAAACTGTTGTTTGATAGTATTTTTCAGCATGAACACTGATTAAGTGATGAGCAATTCCCATTAAATTCCACTTCTTAATAAGAATCACATTGACTCAAAGCTGCTATCAATTGCACTGGAATTCATCCAGAATTCCACAACTGGATTCAATTTTTGTCACCTCACTATAGTTGTTGAAATGTTTAAAAAAAAAAAGACTAAAAAGCAACTTTTAATAGAGTTTCTATCAACAACTTAAAATGGCTGCCCCTTGTAAACCCCTGCTGTTATAAATAGTACTTCTTTAAATCCAGATTGATAAAATATAAGTAATAAGCAATAAAACTGAAACAGAGGCCAGATTGTAAAGATTACTTGAACATCTTCCTTTACAATGAGATGTAAAGGAAAGATAAGACATACTGTAAAATGCAGCTCTATAAGAAATAGTATAATTGATTTTGGGTGCAGCTGAACCGTAGATAACTTATCCTAGTAAAACAGGAGGAATGTCTTTCAGCACTAACTTGATCTTTTGCAGAAAGGAACAGATAAAACAGTCTATGGTTATATCTGCAAATTTCTTCAAAAAACAACATACACTGTTCTCATATAGGTATGATCTCGCATACTTGAAGGAGCAAGATGGGACAGAAAGAACAGGTTTCAAGGCCACAAAAACTTGAAAAACGGGGAACTAAGATCCAAAGATTTTTATGTACAATGAACCAGACTTGCTGGAACTAACATGAGGTGACTGACTCAAGATCAGAACTGGAAAAGCTCCAGGGGATCTTATCAGTTTGCATAAATATCTGATGAGAGAAAGTAAAGGGAGAGAGACTCTTCTCATTGGTATCCAGTGACAGGAAAAAAGGCAACGAGCAAAAAACTGAAATACAGGAAACTCTATTTAAACTTAAGAAAAAACTTTTTCCCTGTGAGGGTAGTCAAATATTAGAACAAGTTGCCCAGAGAGGTTGTGGAGTTTCCATCCTCAGAGGGGTTATGTTTTTAAGAAGCATTTAAATTGATTTAAGCTTAACAAAATTGACTTAAAATTGACTTAACAAGCTACTTCATCTTTCTTTGGAAAGGATTGTTTCTCATCACTTGCATATTTCTTTCAAAACATTTTATAAACATCACATTCTCAGAATTTCTCCTTCTTCATACCCCTCAAGTCACGTTGCATTCCAAGTGTGGGTAAAATAAATGACCAATTTCTACCCTAAAACTTTAATGATACTATGTAAGTAAGCAAGTTTCCTAGGAGCCCAAAGACACTACATTCATGAAATGCAACATATGTACAAACTAACTTTAGTTCTCTTCTTGAGCTTGCTGGAAGTTTGAAAGAAGTTTGTCTATTCATATATTTCTCTTTCCAAAATGTCACTTCAGATGCAAAATTTTCTAAGTTTGTATTCTATAGGTATACTAACATAAGCTTTTGTATCAAATAACACCTCTCTATGACACTATGACCTTTCTCATCAAATGTAATAGTCACTCACTTGCCAAATACAATCTTTCATGTCTTCTGTAGGAATTGGAATCACAAGGAGATTTTGTAGAATAAAAGCAGCCTGAAAGAAATGAAAGCATCAATACTGCCATCTAGACATCACAGTTGAAAAAAAAACCATCAGATTGAACAGTCTACATATTATTCCATTACTTTAGACACATGTTTAAACACAAAAAATTTTCATGTTCATGTTGGAAAAAATAAAATTAGAAGGACACAACCTAAAACCCCTCAAACATCACCTGTGACAGATGTCATTAGGGCATGGCACAAGAGAAGGCTGGTAAGAAAAAAGACAAGGAAGAGATGGAATAGAAACCCCTAGGAAACAAATTTATTTTTTTATAAAATAAAAATGTAGTGTTTCACTGTTCCAGTACAGTGAATACTGTTGAATAAGCATTACATAACAAGAAGTATTGTAAAAAAATCCCTGAGCAGGAAAACCTAGGTATCTGTTCATGACCCTTCAATCTACTGTCCTCCTCCTTTTTTTTTTTTTATATTTTTATTTTTTATTTTTATTTATTTTTTATTCATTACAAAATAACTGGGACCATGTGGGGGACACATTGGGACACACAAACACATATGTTCCAAATATCTTCCCTTCTAAACACATGGCACGTGTGTTTTTCTAATTTATATTACACGTTTCACACATATATGTGGTGGATTGAAAATGCTTTTTTTACATTTTGTCAATCTTTTGTCAATAATTTGACTCTTAAGAGACTACTAAAATGATCTGGAAGTTAAATAAAACAATGAAGTGCACATTCTCAAAAGCATTTTGCACAAATAAATTCAAAATATTACTCTGGAATACGTAATTAGTTGAGCAACAGAGGTGGGAAGAAACTAACCCACTATTTGTCATAGCTGTTCTTTCTTAGTCATTGGAAAACAAGAAAACTTTACAACTAGAGTTGATGGCAAGTTGCAAAAAACATGTACACAGTTTAAACATAGTATTATACAGTTCTATGTGCTGTTCTACCAAACTTTCAATTTAGTGCCCAGGCAAATTAGATTACTTCATGTCTGCAATGAAGAGATATTTACTACAGATCAGGTGATGAGTTCATACCAAAGTGTTCATAAATGGAAGAAAACAGCCATTAAAATCTGGGCTAAGTTGTTATGCTTTAGCAACCTATTTGTTTGCCTGAGTAAGCCTTAGCAGTTTTTATTATTTCACTTACATTGTTTATATAATTTCTGCTTTTGCACTAGTCATCTGTAACTGTTGCTTCTTCAGTAATTCTAAATAAGAAGCTCAACATTTATTTTAATTAGGTAGTATTTAACTTACAAAGCAGTAGAGGTTGTACAGCATCAGACAACAGATAAAAAATAAGAGACAACAGAATAAAAATAATTTAAAAAAATCTCTTCTTCTTAATGAAAAAAACAAAACCAAAAACAACTTGACAATATAAAACAGCAGAAGGACACAAGAAACATACCTCCCTGCGTACCATGCTACATTCAGATTGGTCCAGAAGAATGTTTATCACTGTTCCCCACAGCCCTCCTGAAATGTTCTGGCAACTTTCTGCTAAAGCAATGCATCCTATTTCAAGAGATGTAAGAGCTGATCCTATTCCAAGTGCTGTAAATCTGACCTAGTACATACAAGCACAACACAAAGTGATATTTCTTACAGTAATTAGCAACACATTTTTTAAATTATTAACGTGTATCAACTGAATCTGGAGCTTAAGGGAATTAATTTAAAAAGTAATGACCTCTTTCCCTATATTTCTCTGGCCCTACACGCATAATCACAGCTATGTGTATGTAAAAATGACAGAATTAATAAAACAGATTTTTGAATACTTAAAAATACTACAATAATCTTCAATATTCTTTGCATTTTACCTCTTTAAAATAGTTCCATTTTGCAAACTCGTATAACTCAACAGATTTGCATCAAATACTTTTGCTCTAAATTTGTAGTTCATGTAAATGTTTCTGCTTTGTAGCTAAGTAACAGCAATGTCAATGAAAACTGCCTACGAATCATGATCATGAGTGACTAATGAAAGCGCAAAAGACAGAATATGTAGGTAGGGATTTCTCAGAAGATGTTTACATAGAAACATTCTCCCTAACTTTATTGTTACTGTTATTTAGAATATAGTCAGTAACTGTTTAAATAAGGTAAAACAGTAGTTTCAATATTAAATAAATTAACAAAACAAAAATTTTGCAAATACTTGAGGGTCAAAATAAGACACCAACTTAACACTGCATTAACTAACCTCAGGGTCTCTATCTACCCATAAAGGAACCAGCCATGCCAGACCTAGCTGAGACGCAACTTGTTCTTCACTGTTATCATAAGGCAAAGACCAAAGAGATATCCAATCCTGATTAGAAAATAGAAAATAAATCAATAAATTATTTTACAACTCTTTCAATGCCATGCCATTCTACCAACAGCCTGAGCTACCAATTACATACTAGAGCACTTTAAATGCACACAACACTGATGTTCCAGGAAAAAAAAATTTTGATTCTGCCTCTATAAACACATATTTAACCTGCTGACTTCACCTACTGACCAAAATTAAGTTTGTGCCGTCTTCTTCATAGAATTAGGATAGCACCGCTAAAGAGAGTTTAAATATTGTACTTGAAATACTGGGACAATTACTTTCATTCAAAATTTACTCCTTATGTTTTTTATTTTTGCTTATTATTAGCATTATTTCTCTCTTACATTATACATGTGCAGAAAACTACCAAATAAGAATATGCAATTATTTTTTTGATCATAATTCGTTCTTTTTCTTCATGCACCTGCCAGGTGATTAAATAAAGTCACGCAGACTACCACATACTACTTAGCTGGATTCCATGAAATCATACTTGACTTTGCAAATTCACTTTTTTAGTTCAGGTTTAAAATATATATATACACCTGCCAAGTGCTCTGTTTAACCATGGCACTGCTCAAACAATGCATTAAGTTCATAATGAATCATGATACCTAAAATTCTATGTATATGTTCTGACCATCTCAGTCCTGTACGTTTTCACACAATAGATGACTGATGTTTCATCTGGAGCAGCGTATTTTGCATGGATCTTCTCAATACACACAATATTAATTACAAAAAGCACAGTATTTTACAAACTCTGAATTTGGGGAGGAAGGGCATTAACATACAAAATGAAACGCAAAACATAGAGCAGCAAAGCAAGACTAATGAAATGATACCATAGCAAACAAGCAAAACATTGCAGCAATTCTATTACACCTTAAGTATATGCTCTATTTCTCATGTACTCCTACAAACATCCACAAGTAACTTCTGTCCATTAGTATGATCTACAGGATCTTATGTCTGCCTCAACAAGGTGGTTGTTCTAATAATGTAGAACCATACTGGTCCATAATACTGCTAACAACCAAAAAATAACTTGCTTTAACTCGTTTTAATTTCAAGGAATTATACTGTGCGTTTTAAGTTAGCATTAGTTATATTATTTTTTTTAAATCATAGTTATCCGGTGTACCTCTTGTATAACACTACTTGAACAGAGGAAGAAGGCTAATTTTGTATTTCTCTTTCCATAAGATTTGACACTAAATCACACAATAATAAGTAACAGCTAAGATTTAAAATCTGAGACTATAAATTTTTAGTACAGTCTAGACAGTAACACTGTTGTACACACAGGTTATGATTTATAGCCACAAAAAATGCCACCAATCATTATGCTACTATACATGTTATTCTAAGAGACTCATATTAAAAAAAAAAAAAAAGAGTCCACTCCTTCATCCATGCATTTATGATCTAATTCTTTGGAGGCTGCAGTCTTCCTGCAGTATACTTAATACTCTGTCCCCCTGCGATTTTAATAAACTTTGTTGGCACTTCGTATCTTGAAGGAGTACAGAACTGAAGAAATAGACATCTGGAATTTGGAGAGGCAGGTATACTGCTATTTCCAGTTACATATGTAGTCTATCATATTGAAAAGTATTCATTTGTGGCTATCACAGATATTAACAAGTGTGGATATTAATTCTCCAAAATGATTACACTAAACTGTTGAATTTGCTTTAACTGCTTCAGGATGAAGGCCATTTTTTCTGAACACTCAAAAATTTAGCTCTCAAAATACACACATAGACACAAAGCACATAAAAATTTTGCTATTAAGTAATGATAGCTCCTTTTATAAGTGAGACAATAATTCTGTCATGTATACATATATAAACATACTTGAAAGAATACACACATGTATGTGTAAACATATGCTAAAAAGCCTGTTATCTATACAACGGTGAAGAAATAATGCTGCTCCTTAAATTTATTCATCCTACATAAAGTCCTGATTTCTCATTTTTTATAAAATGAAAATTACACCTTATTCTGATAGAAGGTCTTTCTAAATCCACAGAATTAGTTGCAGAATGTTTTCAGTAAGGTTAGAAGAACTGAATCTTCAGCTTTCTTGTATACTATACTCTATCCTATTAATTTATCTAACATTATACACCAAATCAGACTACCCGATTTTTTTTTTCATTTTTACTAGCTGCTGCACTATAAGACATCTTCCCCCACCACATATGAAAATCCATCATTTAACTTTAGCAGTTAAAATACATCTGTGCATAGCCCTCACAAATGACAAGATAAGGACAACTGTAATGCACTCACCGTATCCTTGGCTTGGGCCATCATTTCGTGAGATAAGTGAAGCAAGCAAAGAACTGTGCTTTTCGTAACACCTTTTCCCATGAAGGACATAGCGTTTCCTCCCCATTCAACATAAAACGATGAGATAACCTAGGAATTGGAGTACAAGTTCATGGTAGTTTTACTGTAAACAGCATTCAGGTAGAGTACAAACTGTCCTACATGCTATTAAATCATATCTTAAACTCATGAAAAGATGACAGATTTTTAGCTGAATTTTAAGAATGTATTTATTTATGAGTCATTTGGTCATGCGATGGTTTCCTATATGGTTAAACCTCTGAAGTTCAATGTTTTTTATTCACTTCTTCAAATGAAGAATGCAGTGGAGCTTAATAATAAGCACAATATTGAATAGAAACCTGACAGTTCGTTTTTGATGGAAACAGTCCATTTATTGTACCCAGTTTTTTATGCTATGTTTGGAATTAAAAATAAAATTTCTTTTCAGAATTCTGTGTTCAAGAAAAAGGGTCAATTATATCTTTTATTGTGTTTTGAATTGGAATAATTAATCAGCTTTCTATATCAAATTCTAATGAACAGAAATAATGGTCACTGGATCATAAAGTAAAATAAACTGTCTCTGATCAAATATCTAATGATACATGTTAAAATAAAAAGCATGCTGCTTTCAGCAGAACATGCCCAAAAATATTTTTTAAAAAGTTATAATCTTAAGACTTACACTTCTAGAAATATTTTTCTCCCCAAAGCATGGCGATGTAAACGTCTCCATTTTTCCTGCTGTTCTTTCTTGCAGTGTCCCACTCAACAGCAATACCTTTCAAATCCCCTTTCTCCCCTCCCCCAAAAAGAATCCTACATTTACTTTCATATTTAGGCAGTGTAAACCTGCATAATTCTTCTGTATATAGAGATATGTATCACCAGTTGGTTTCATTCCATAGCTTTTATTATGATTACGTCCAGTAATAATCTTTATTTCACATGACAACATCTATAGCCTTGGTGCCATTTTTAGTTTAGATTTCAAACTGCAGAACTCATCTAAACAAATTGCTCTAAAATATTTCTTTCTACTCAAGAAATCTTGTCAGGTTAAGACTTCCCCTAAAAGACTATTTCTTTTTTTCATCAGAAAACTGATGATCACAAAAAAAAAGAAATTTTCCTGACACTTATCTGGTTGCCCTTCATATCATTCAGAATCACAAGTAAATTAAAACTACTTTAAAACTCTTTCAAGCCTCTACCAATGCAACAAATTTTATCTGAAACTAAAAAGAAAACTTCTAAATGTACCTACCTTACTGAATACTTGTGAAACAATCAGAGAGCCAGATCTATGCTTTTCCCACAGTTAAGATGACTGGAGTTTTCAAAAGATGTAATTTTAGGAGCAAAAATCAATTGCCTATCACATCCATGGACTTAGCAAATAAACAAGAACACTCAAAACAAGACTTAAATTTTGGCTTCCCAACAACTGCAACACCCTGCATTACCTCTTTTCTGCCTTCTCAGTATGAATAATGTGTCTAATGAGTTCCTGTTCCCCTAGACCCCCTTTCACAGATGGATTTTGCCTGTGGGAGAATATCCTGGATTTTTTCTCTTAGAGTTTCAGTTATTAAAAAAAATCAAAACAAAACAAAAAACCCAGACACATACTTTTCATCTTGCTTAAACTATAACCACTTTACCTTACCTCTTAAATCTGGGATAAAGGCACACAGAATACAACCTATCATCATAAGTACAGATACACATCACTCAATCTAGTCTCCACATTTCTGCTCTTTACTTAGCAGAAAAAAGCATCTTTCCCGCACCTATTCCTAGTGATGATATTCACTAAAAGTACCTCCTAAAAATTATAGTGTCATTAGTTACACAGTTCTTTACAAGCATTCAAACCAAAAGCTAAGTTATGACATAAGCTACTTACCTCAAGAAGACCTGCTAAATATTTCTTACAAATTGTGACAGGTTCAACTGCAGCAGAGTAGGTACTCCAGCCTGGAAGTGCAGTAACATGAACCATTCCTCGTAATGTTCTCTCCAGTGAAGGAAGACCGTAAAAATGCGGTGCATCTGTTAGCCTTAAGCATTGCAGCAGCTTCAGAGCCAGCTCAGTTCTGAAAGAGCCAGCAAGTTCCAAGCCCTCTCTGGTTTAATTGTAAAACAAAAAAAAAAAACAAAAAAAAAACCAAAACAAAAAAAAAAATCAACTGTCAACATGAAGCTATTATAATGAATCATTTTCCAAGAGGCCAATGCCTCATTCTTCTTACTGTTAGTCTACGAGTCTCAGCATCTCAGTTAGTTACTATTGCCCTCTGCACAGAATAACGTGAAATTAAATTTGACATTTCTAGCTTCACTCAGGTTCTGAAAGCATAATATTGCATCTGATTATAGCAGGGCTGCTTAACCAAAATAGGACAAATTAGATATAACTCTGATTATTAAGGAGCATGTTAAATAAAGATTGAAGACCATGGATAACATAACAAGAAGAGCTGCAAGGCTTAGTAACTACAGGTATGTTTGGTCTGGTTCAAGGGACAAGTTTAAAAGTATTTCCTGCAAAACTTCATCAATCTAGAATTCAGGTAGATAGAAAATAAAGGAGGGTGAGATATAAATGAGCAGGAATTTCTATAATTCTCCCTTTTCCACCTGTCAAAATTTTTAGAAAATTTATAACTGTGTGGGAAGAATGAAGAAGATAACATTTTGAAAGTATCTTTACAAACAGTTATGTTGTGGCACTTAAACAAATGTTATCTTAAGCTGCAATTTCAGTATCTCTTAGAATACACTTGGACAAAGAGATTTAGTGCTGGAAGATGTTGTATTAGAAACTAGGAGGAAAAAACACTAAAAGAAATTCATTTCTGTGTTTGCTTGATTGACAGAAAAAGGTTGGGACTTCATGCTGGAAGTAGCTGTCCTAAATAATCACTAATGTGCACTGAAATACTGTATTAGGCCCAAAAGTAGTTCAATGAAAATAAACATTTGTTGATATTTCAAATATTTCAATGTTTCACCTTGCTATAAATAAATGCTGAAGTCAATCAAGTTATCATTTCCTTGTGCAAATTTCCAGCAGTGAAAAAGAAATAGCCCGTCTTCTTCCTGCAATCAGTTTAATTATCGTTTACTGAAAAAGTGACCGCTAGTACATACTCTTCCAAGTTTCCCAGCTAATTTCCTGATTTTACTGTGAAAAGGCCTATCTAATGTCGATTTTCACTTCAAGAGGACTATATTCCATTTTTCACAGTATAAAATGATTGAGTCATGATGTAATTCTACTCAAATTCTGACCGAGACACAGCAGCAGTAGGTATTATGATCCCCCCTCAGAATTACAGGTCCATTTACACTGTACCTGTCAGTCACTGACACGGAACAAAATAACAATGTGTTAAAAAGACGAATGAGTTCTTTATCCAGTTGCTGCCTGACAGCAGTCTGTATTTCATCTATTTCTTCCCGCACTTGGGATTCTGATCGCACCAGGAGGCCCAAAAGGGATTTTGGCTTCTAAAAGAAAAGAATAAAAATACAGTCACATAATGCATTGTTTAAATCCTATTTTAATACCCACACTAAAGCCATTTTTCTGTTGAGAGCTTGCAAATCACACACATTATAAATCACAAATTCCACAATCATTCTACTAAGAAGTATTTCTGTAAAAAGCACAGTAAAAAATTCCTGTAATTACCAATTATTTGAATCTACTAAACATCATAAAAGAATCTACTGTTAAGGCCTTTAAAATCTCCTGGCATTAAGCCATGATACAGTGTATTTTGAACCATGAAAGAAAAATCAAAGTTATATACAGCAACAACCTGCAATAAAAAAAAATACATCACAAAACCACAAAAACACATAGTAGAAATATTAGTTCAAGATGTATCTTGCATGTCTCAGTTGTTTGAAAGACTTAAAATCATCTGATATAAAGATTTTCTGTTAATATATTGAATGGGCCATACTTACAAAATTCTATAGGATTCCCAGTTAGCCATATAAATTCAAGTGCCTGAATTCTGTAATTAATTGAAATGAAGTCTACTAGCATTTTTTCCTAAATGTTTAGATTGTATTTTAAAATGGGAAAATGCAAGTGCATGCAGATTGTACTTAACATATGATATCCCTTGTAAGACCATAAAAGATCTTGCATGTGGGCAGTATGTCCTTGCTTTGTGAAGAAGAGTAATTTGCAAACTTCTAAAACTGCAGCCATCACTCTTATCTTTGGCATTTAACTATTATTTTTATACCGCAAGATTCAATTATTATACTTTGACAAATGTAGTAAAAGTTGTTTTATACTGCTTTATCACGTTCCTTTCCTATTTGTTTTTATACTTCCCAATTTTACACATCTTAAATGAACAGTACCGGATAGAACAAATCTCTCAAATAGAAAGCACAAGAGTCTAGAAAAACTGGAAAGAAAAAAATTACATTATTTCCATATTATACATGCATTTTAACCACAGCAACTGAACTTGTATAACAACTTCCTCGTGCTTATCAAAACATTTTACCTGGACATGTTATAAACATTTAAAATCAAAACCAAAATGACAGACACACTGAAAGCAAAAATTTCTGTCTTAACTTTCAATTCTTGTCCTTAATGCAAGACAGATAATGTTCATTTGTATCTCTTTGCCAAACGCAAGGTTCCAACACACCTGTATGGAACCTCATCCTTTAAGTTACATGGATAACACATATGTAGATATGTAGCTAAGCATACATTATACAGCTGTATATGTACACACACACATATGTCTGTATAGTTCCATAGTTAACCGTACCATGTAAGTATATATAGTTACATGTACATATAGAGCTCTGCCTAGAGCTATGCATAGCTAACTATAGTTATATGTCTCTATACAACCATATTACCGCAATTAACTACATCAGAGCAAGGCACACACAGGTACATGTTTGCTTTTGGCAAATACAATATTTGAGTTTAGAGAAACAATTTGTATAACAAGTAAAGGAGAGAAGGAAATTTACTCTTGTTCAAAGTTAACTTCCCCAAAACACTAAAACCACAGCACTGACCACAAAGTAGGAGACATTAATAGCACAAGATGTGCTATTTCATGCTTTTGTTTAGAGAAGTCATCTTCCTTGAAGAACTCAACAGAAACAAACCAGCCAACCAGTCCAGAGTTGTATCATTTCTTACAGTCTACAGCTAACTTCTTAGGTATATTCTTACATTTTTAAGCAAGGATTTCAGGATCCACTTTAGATGGTCTGACTCCAAACTTGATCTCTGCTCTTTAAGCAATTTGTTTAGAAATCTTAAGACATCTACTAAAAGCTTTTCATCCTCCACAGAGGCTGGAAGCACTTGCAGAAACCTGCAATGCAAACAAAAATATTTACTTTCACACTTGTAGCACATTAAAAGAGTTTAAGATCTCAGTCTAAAAGGACTGAAGTCATCTGCAAATACATCTAGCAAAAATGGAGTTATATTAATTGTTATAGATCATATATGTTAAATTACACATATTTAAATATTTTTACATAAAATAGACTATATTAAATTATTATACTTATATACTATTATACATTTATTGTGTATTGTTAGAATATAAAATTGTTCTGTACATTAAAAAGTGTATTTACATATAGTAAACATGGAATTGCGTATAGTAAAAGGTAGAAAAATCTGAACAGGGCCACAGACAGGAAAGAAAAAAGGTAATTAGCTATTAAATACTAGCAATTAATAATAATAGCAAAGCCTACCTATGCATTTTAAATAATTGTTATTTTAAATACAGGATTGTTATTTTTTGCTGGTTTTGTGTATGTAAATTACAGACTCACACAACCGTTGAGGTTGGAAGAGACCTCTGGAGGTCCCCTGGTCCAACCCCCCTGTTTATGCAGGGACACCTGGAGCCAGTTGCTCAGGACCATGTTCAGGCAGCTTTTGAATATCTCCGAGGATGGAGACGCCACAACCTCTTGCAGCAACCTGTGCCAGTGCTTGGTCACCTTCACAATAAAGTGTTTCCTGATGTCCAGAGGGAACCTCCTGTGTTTCAGTGTGTGCCCATTGTCTCTGGTCCTGTCACTGGGCACCACTGGAAAGAGCCTGGCTCCATCTTCTTTATACCTTCTCTTCAGGAACTTGCACACATTAAGATGGTTTCCAGGATTGGCTGCTCCATCACCTTCCCAGGGATTGAGGTGAGGCTGACTGGCCTGTAGTTCCCTGGGTCCTCCTTCCTGCACTTCTTGAAAAGACGAGCAACATTTGGTTTCCTCCCATTCTCAGGCACCTCTCCCAATCACCTTGACTGATCAAAGTGGACATAGGATTACATCAGCCAGAATGCACTCATGGGTGCACCCCATCAGGGCCTATGAACTTATGTATGTCCAGTTTTCTTATGTATTCCCTAACCTGATCCTCTTCCACGATACGTCTTCCTCGCTCCAAACTTTTCCGCTGGTCCCTGGGATTCCTGAAGGCTGGTCTTGCTAGTAAAGACTGAGGTGAAGAAGGCATGTAGGACCTCAGTCTTTTCCATGTCCTGTGTCACAGGGACACCTGCCCCATTCAGCAGCAAACTCACTTTTTCCCCAGGCTTTCTTTTGCCACCTATGTACTTACAGAAGCCCTTCTCGTCGCCTTTGACGTCCCTCACCAGATTCAATTCCAGGTGGGCTTTCGGCTTTCCTAATTGTGTCTCTGCATGGTTGCGCAATGTCTCTGTATTGTTCCCAAGTTACCTGTCCCTAGTTCAACCCTCTGTAGACTTCCTTTTTATGTTTGAATTTTGGCAGAAGCTCCTTGTTCATCCACGCAGGCCTCCTGACATTTTTGCCTGACTTCCTGCTCAATGACATGGACCGCTCTTGAGCTTGGAGGCAGCAATCACTGAATATTAACCAGCTTGCTTAGGCCTCTCTTCCCTCCAGGGCCTGATCTCAAACACTAACAATGAGATCTTTGAAGAAGTCAAAGTTTGCTCCCCTGAAATCCAGTGCTGTGATCTTATTTTTTGCCCTCCTCCCAGGATCCTGAGCTCTACCACCTCATGGTCACTGCAGCCAAAGGTGCCATAGCCCTTCACATCCCTAATGAGCCCTTGCTTGCTTGTTAGCATGAGGTCCAGCAGAGCACCTCTACCTGCTGGCTACTGTCACCTGTATCAGGAAGTTGTCACTGATGCTCTCCAGGAACCCCCTGGATTGCTTATGCCCTGCTGTGTTGTCCCTCCAGCAGACAGAGGGAACAACTTATTTATATCAGAATCAGAGGTGCATGGACAATCAATTACATAAATTTGAAAATATGAAAACTAAGACATTTACAATTTAAGCATCATAGTCTTTAATGGATTTCCATAGTCAGTATGCTTACCTGTTTATTGCTTTTTGCCAAACAAAGCTCTTCAAAGTGGTTCCACAAGACCCAGAACTGCATTTTAATGCAAGTCTGTCATTCAGAATGTAAAAACTAAGCCTAGTAAGAGCAGCCCTAACATCCCTGTGGGATACTGCCTGAATCATTGAATTAAGACAATCCTGCAGTCCATAGTTTATGTGAGTTATTTTGAGTATAAGAATGTCTTCTGAGGATAGCTTTAGTGAGTCTAAAAATCTGAAAAGGTATAAGAGAAAAATGATTAACAGCCAGCATCTTTACAAACTATTTTAGTGAGTGTTGACTCCTCACTTCCTGGTTCAAATGAAAAGACAAAACATAAATTGCCTCCAAAAATTATTTTTGTTAACCAATCATTTCTCCTCCTTCCCCCTCCCCTGCCTCCTCCAAAAAAAATAAGAAAGCAACAATAGTAACAAACAACCCCACCCCATTTAAAAACTGAGCTGTTTGGTTTCTTTGGAAAAATGGCACCTCTCAAAAAGTTACTTGAAAGGTGCTATTCACATTGTTTGCAATGAACTCTTCCTCCACGCTATTGCGAATGTTGGCCACTTGGACTATAGTATTTTCCTATTTTCTCCTTAAGAGATTGCATGTTTTTCCATGAGGGAACTTAAAATGAAAATGATTTATCAAATCAGCAACTGCAAAGTTTCGAATGGCTCAGAACCATGCTGTTTACTAATAAAACTTGTAGGACCCCTTAAAGGACACAAGCAAAAGCTGAAAAAATGTCAAGACGGACAGAGCTACAGATACAAGCATTTCAGTCCTATTAAAACACAAATCTTCTAAGATGTTGAGTTCTGTATACAAAATAGTCTCAAAGAGAAAAATTATACTTAATCAAGAGCTAACCAAAGGATGTAAAGGGCATTTTCTTCATTATCTACCATAATTCTTAGCATTACCATTAAAAAGAGTAACTATTTGAAATTTAAATCCCCAAGGAAAGAAAGAGAAAAAGTCAGTCATGCAACTATAAAGGGGTAAAAAAGACAGCTCCCTAAAAAAACCCACAATGACTACAAGAAAAACAGCCACAGAGCCCATTCAGAATTGTTTTAAATGAGTCTGACCATCAACAAAAGTTGGATCAAGCTCTAGACTTCATATATAAATGCCATTTAGGTAAAACATTAGCTGTGACAACATATCTACAGCCTATGGGATATGATCCTTTATGATTAAAAAGACAGCATTCTCAAACCAGTAAAAACTTGAACTGCTGTTTGAAGTTGAAAACCTATTTAAACTTAATGGAACACTAATGTAATTGAAATACATTGGGATTTAAAATCAA
Organism: Pluvialis apricaria; assembly: GCA_017639485.1. Classification (NCBI taxonomy): domain Eukaryota; kingdom Metazoa; phylum Chordata; class Aves; order Charadriiformes; family Charadriidae; genus Pluvialis; species Pluvialis apricaria. The sequence continues at coordinate 107,992,922 of CM030008.1, read as the reverse complement.
GATAAAATGGCTCACATTTCTGCTTCCTTCTCATAATTTATCAGTTGCAATAGGTTTTCAATCCCATGGTACCACGACAGATTCCAAGCCATCTTAAGCATATCTGACACAGGTTTCATAGTCAAGCACTCAGAAGACAATGGCACCACAACAGTATTAGGACTAACTACATGATGAGCAGTGATTCTGACTGGGAGATGATACCTAATTAAACAAAAACACAAAAAAAAATTAAAAGTGTTTGGTTTTGGTTTGGTTGTTTGGGGTTTTTTTTTGGTTTTTGTTTTGGTTTTTTTTGTTGGTTTTTTTTTTTTAACTAAATGCTCTACTAGAGCAAGAGCAAGTTTTTACATTTGTGAATATAGTTTTTGAAACTCTTTTTCAGAGAACAAAGACTTGGAGAAAAAAAATCCATGTTTAAAAACGCAGACAACATTGGATTTAACATCAAATGTTTCCCTTAATTCTCCTACCTCCATACTTTAGGAAGGACAGCAAATGAAAAGAAGCAAAGTTAACTGTGAAAAAAAAAACAACCAAAACCAACACCACAACCAAACCAAACAAAAAAACAACAAGAAAAACCACGAAGCCAAAAACAAACCACCCACACATACCTTCTAACAACAGCAACAGGTAAACTGAAGGCAGGTAGGCCAGTATCATTAATGGTTACACCATCAGCCCTGCAAGAAATTAAGTTCTAGCTATTACTGCCTATTTTAAGCTTTGATTCTCTACCAATGCAACAACTTACTATTTCTTTATTATTCAGATATAGCTGTATTTTTAGCTAGCTCTTTAGTAACCCACTGATGAATAATTCGTATTAATAAACGTTTCTTCATGACTATGCAATATTAAGATAGCTCTTAGCCCACACACATACAGAATACTTGTCACAGATCTACTGCATATTAAAATGAAAGATAACATACCAAAGCACATACTTGTTTTCTTTTTTCTCTTAAAGAAAAAACATGAATTATAATTCTTTTCAGTATATTTCATGTGTGTGAATTCTAAAAATATATTTTTTCTGAAGTATATGCAAATTTCAAATAATAAATATCATAAGGTGAGGTCTGTTGTTTTAAGGGAAACTGTTACACTTAAAAGCCAAAGTAAACAGGGTAATTCTAATTAAGTTTTAAAAACCATGCCTACAGGTAAGTATTTGATTTGTATAGTTTCCAATCAGAGTCTTTTGAAAATTAAAGTAAACTTAAAGTTAACACCGATGTACAAAGTATTTATACTGCAAAATTATGCCATGTGGACCTATACAGCATGCAACTAAAATATTGATACACAAAATATGTAATTTTGGATATATAAAAGTTTGGGCCATAATTTGTTTGGATATATAAACTTATTTTTATTAAAACCTTAAATTTTGACTAGAGAATATGCCATTAAATAACTGTTTTTCCATACCACGTTTCTGTTCTTGCTACTTCATCAAACAACAGAAGACAAAGCAATACTGTCGTTTCAGTTAAAACAGCATGATCATCTTGGAATATGAGGGAAACTGAATAAAATAAAAATATTTCAAAACGTGTTAAAAAAACACTAACATTTCCAAAGTCATTTTGCCAACATCTTCAACAGTTACCACTACATGGGTAACATGAGCACACAATTATTTATCTTTTAAATATTAGAGACTCTGAAATGATCCAAGGTTCTTAAGAAAACCTTTGGTTAAACATCTAACCACATTTCATACATTTTCTTTCCACGCGTGTATTAAAGTCAAAATAGAAACTTTACCTCTGAATAGCAAAAGCAGTAAAGATGATTGCTGTGCTAGGGACAGACGAACAACTGGATCAGCATATACAAGTTTGCGTAACAGAGTTAGACATGGTAACACTAAGGATTCCATAAGCTGCAGGAACAGTGAAAAAAATTAAATACAGATGATAATCAGGATAATCTATTACGAGTTGCTTAATACAAACTGTTATGCTATGAAGTGCTACACTACATCATTTATACTACAAGAACCTAGAACTTTCTTAGACAAGCACATTTCACCCAGACCATAACTGCATATTCATTAGAAAATATTTATTCACTTCTGGTTTTAGTTTATTAGTAATTGACAGTCATTTTATTGGTCTCTGACATCACAACAAAATTATAACCTTTGCTTCCAAAATACGTATTTTAAGCAGTACATATGTGAGCTGAAGGATTTCCAAAAAACACCCAAATATTTACAACCATATAAGCTTAATTTTTTAAAAAATGCAAATAGCTTATGGTATCATATTCATTTTCTGGATCCCAGCCTTTCAGATCAGGAAACCTAACAAGGGAAAGCAGCTTGCTAAAAGTTAAAGTATCAGTGAATGGCCAAAAATATGACCAAAGCCACTGCTCCTAAGAGTGCGAAGACAGTACGTCTTTCACAGCACCATTACTTTGCTTGTTCTGCCTTTAAATTTTATTTTGTAAACTGCATTGCCAAATATAGTTTAGTTTAATATTGAATAAACAAAATCCCTGCTTACTTAGTACGGAAAGAGTCGTTTGCACAGCTGTATATAAAGCCTTATTTAAATAGTGCTTTTTCTGTCTACTACGTCCTTTATCCTTTTCCTGGTAGCCACTTTTCTAACAACATGCAAGGTGTTTTGTTTCTTTTTTGTTTTTCTTTTCTATTGATTTTAGGATGAAGTAAAAAAAATCATTTGAGGGGAGAACCAGAATCTGGGCTATATTCCCTCTGGATAGTGTCCTAATGACTTATTTAGTCCAACCTACATGGTCTGTCTTTGACCTAATGAAATTAGCACTACTTTGTGTTTAGACTAAGCTCTATCAAACAGAGGTAAGCAGTGCTCCTACTTCATTTATTTTCTCTTCTGGTGGATAGCTTGTTTTCTTGGGAAGTACTTTGAACTGTCAGAGTTTGAGGGAGCTAAGGATGGGACCTCTGCTGGTTGTGATCAAGAGACAGGAGTAAGACTGCTTAGTTATTTTGCAGAGGAAACTTTTTAGTTATTTTACAGAGCAGAGCATTTAGGATCCAAAATTTCTGCCAACACAGACCCGGAGAACAAGTTTCTGAATGCTAGCACTTGAATAACTGAAATTTCATATACAACTGTCGGTTTACACTCTCCTGCTGACTTGATCTAAACCATTCGCTGTTCAACATGCGCAATTTTAGATTTCTCCTCTAAAATACTCTGCAACTTTCATCATGTAAAGTTTGAACATCCTGTTTAGTATAAAGATCCTACATTCCACAAGCCATATCTGCCAAAGAAAGGTGTCACAGCCCCTAGAGAGTTGTTGCCTTCCTGGATTAAATTAAAGTTTATAAAAAGGGCTTAGAAACATTACTTTAAAGTTTATCCTAGACTCTTACCTGGCTACGAAGGATCTGCTTAAGGCAATATTTCCCATGCTTATACCTCTGTATTATAAAGTAATTATGCTAGTATCTACTCACTATCCAAAATGAAACAATAGTTGCATTACTCTATACCTCTAAAAAAAGGTAAGATGATAAAAAAAATGACATTAAAAAAAACTGAAGAACCCAATATTTCAATTTCTCCAGCTAGGTTTCAGTGGTTTATAAAAATAGTCATATTCAAGCTATCATAAACTGGACTAGACATTCCTTAATGCTACAGGAATAAAATAATCTTAGATACTGATAATCTGGAAAAAAACATTACCATTAACAAAGAAGAATGTAATTTTCATTAGTTTGACAAATAAGAGGAATTCCACTAAGTATCAAGCAGTTCCCTCCTCTTGTTCATTTTTGGGAAAGAAGTCATTACTATATAAAAATTCTCATGGTTTCTTAGAATAACTTGAGGTTTGGACTGTTGGACTGCTATAACAATACTATGCCAGTAAACTAAGAAATATGCAAAAAGTTTATCCAGCAAAGTGATGCTGAGCAACTTATAGCCTAAATAAGCGTGCATAAAATGATTTCAAATAATGAATTACAGAAAAATGCAAGCATCAGATTAGAAATACTACAAAAATGGAAAGCTTGGTCATCTACAACAAATATACACACAACTCTAAATGTGATTATTATCTCCTGACACCCTCCCTGGTGAGGCGATCTATTGGTCAGAAAATTACTTGTACCTGAAACTCAATCTGCCATATACATTCCCATTTACAATAACATCTCATTTTTAATTATAATTTGCTTTAGGACTTAAGTTTTGAGACTATGATATACAACACTGGGGGTTTTTTTTATGGTCATTAAAAATTATTTTTTTGGTCTCTACTGAGAAACCTTCAGGGAAGTTCTGGTGTATTTCTGAATATAATTAGTTCTTTGGCTAACTATTCTCATAGGTAGGTAAACCAATCTTCTTTCATTACGAGAATCTTAGCATTATCAAAAATATAATAAACAAAATATACATTGCAATTACGATTGTTACTAAACATTTGTATTTTGTGCAGAATTAACGCACAAAGATTAGTGTTATAAGTGCATAAAAATGCAAATTTACTACTGTCATGCTGTTCAATGCTTGCAGAAGAACTTGTAACAACAGTTTTACCTTGCCATCCACATGTATACATTCATTAAGGTAAGCCAAAATTTTTTCTATCACACCCAATTTTTTCACAATGCCGTGCATTTTGGTATCTGTAGGAAAAACAAAAGATAGTAAGAATAACTGGTTCTGCACCAATTCAATATTAAACTTCTTCCTGCAAGATCGCAAACCCTTTATGTTGAGAACAAGTTTCCAAAATTGCTAATCAACAGAACAAGTACAGCTCTAGCTCTCCCAAGGAAAGCCTCCACAAGCCTTGTTATCTGACTATAGTAGCCTCTTGAACAGTAGACTCTTAAATGTCTTACATAGTTCCCCAGAAGAACTTTATATTCCGCAATTACAGTGCTAGTGCAACTCAATTTCAATTAAACAAGGATTTCACTTGTAATATTTAAGAAGTCTTCAACAACTTAATATGGAACTAAAAACAGTATTTACAAATACTCAATCACTATGAGATTATTTTCCACTGACTTCATCCATCAGAGCACTGGTTGGGTTGGTTGGTTTGTTTTAAATAATTATGAAGTGATCCTTCACATGAAATTCATCCTGATAAAGCTGCGTTTTTTCCTTTACAATTTCCTCCTATGCTGTTTCATACTATCTTTTGACATCCAAAAACTTTGGCAGCCATAACTAAATGTATTTCACAAGACAAAGTAGACATTAGGCAATAAGTAGGACTACAACCCTGGACTTCAGGAGATCCAACTTTGGCCTCTTCAAAGACCTACTTGGAGGAATCCCATGTGTTAGGGCTCTAGAAGGCAGAGGAGTCCAAGAGAGCTGGTTAATATTCAAGCACCACTTCCTCCAAGCTCAACACCGGTGCATCACTAGGAGTAAGAAATCAAGCAAAGGAGGCAGGAGACCTGCATAGATGAGCAAGGAGCTTCTGGAAAAACTAAAATGGAAGAAAGAAGTTTACAGAATGTGGGACAAGGGACTGGCCACTTGGGAGGAATATAGGAATATTGTCAGAGTATGCAGTGATGCAATGAGGAAGGCTAAGGTCCACTTGGAATTACATCTGGAAAGGGATGTCAAGGACAACAAGGGCTTCTTCAAGTACATCAGTAGCAAAAGGAAGACTAAAGAAAACATGGGCCCACAGCTGAACGAGGTGGGTGCCCTGGTGACAGAGGATGCAGAGAAGGTGGAGTTTCTAAATGCCTTCTTTGCTCCAGTCTTTACTGCTAAGTCTAGCCCCCAGGAATCCCAAGGAGGTTTGGGTTAGAGATTATTTATGCAAACTCGACACCCACAAACCCCTAGGCCCCGACAGGATGCATCCACGAGTTTTGAGGGAGCTTGCAGTTGTTATTGTGAAGCCACTCCCCATCATCACTGAAAGGTCATGGAGAACAGGAGAGGTGCCTAAGGACTGAAGGAAAGCCAACGTCACTCCAGCCTTCAAAAAGGGCAAGGAGGAGGACTTGGGAAACTACAGGCCAGTCAGCCTCACCCCCATCCCTGGAAAGGTGATGGAACAGCTCATTCTGAATGTCATCTCTTAAGTATGTGGAGGAGCAGAAGGTTATTGGGAGTGGTCAACGTTGATCTACCAAGAGGAAATCATGCTTGACCAATGTGATAGCCTTCTATGATGGAATGACTGAGTAGATGAGGGGAGACCAGTGGATGTTGTCTACCTTGACTTCAGCAAGGCTTTCGACACTGTCTCCCACATCATCCTCACAGGCAAGCTTAGGAAGTGTGGGTCACATGAGTGGACAGTGAGGTGGACTGAGAACTGACTGAATGGCAGAACTCAGAGGGTTGCAATCAGCAGCGCAGAGTCTAGTTGGAGGCCCCTGCTGCCCAGGGGTCAATCCTGGGTCATCTCGTTCAACATATTTGTCAGTGACGTGGATGAGGGGACAGAGTGTGCCCTCAGCAAGTTTGCTGATGACACAAAACTGGGAGGAGTTGTTGACACGCTGGAAGGATGTGCTGCCATTCAGCGTGATGTGGACAGGCTGGAGAGTTGGGCAGAGAGGAACAAAATGAAGTTCAACAAGGGCAAGGATAGGGTCCTGCACCTAGGGAGGGATAACCCCATGCATCAGTACAGGTTCAGGGTTGACCTGCTGGACTGCAGCTCTGCAGAGAGGGACCTGGGAGTCCTCATGGGCAAGCTGACCATGAGTCAGCAATGTGCCCTGGTGGCCAAGAAAGCCAGTTGTATCCTGCGGGGCATTAAACAGTGTGTGGCCAGCAGGTTGAGGGAGGTCATCCTCCCCTTCTACTCTGCCCTGGTGAGGCCACATCTGGAGTACTGTGTCCAGTTCTGGGCTCCCCAGATCAAGATGGACAAGGAACTACTGAAGAGAGTCCAGTGGAGGGCTACAAAGATGATCAGGGGACTGGAGTGTCTCTTTTATGAGGAAAGCCTGAGAGACCTGGGTCTGTTTAGCCTGGAGAAGAGAAGACAGAGGGGATCTCATCAATGCTTATAAATATCTAAAGGGCGGATGTAAAGAGGATGGGGCCAGACTCTTTTCAGTGGTGCACATCAACAGGACAAGGGGCAATGGGCACAAGCTGGAACACAGGAAGTTCCATCTGAACATGAGGGAAAATCTTCTTTACTTTGAGGGTGGCAGAGCACTCTGGAACAGGCTGCCCAGAGAGGTTGTGGAGTCTCCTTCTCCAGAGATATTCAAAACCTATCTGGACGCAATCCTGTGCAACCTGCTCAGATGAACCTGCTTTAGCAGGGTGGTTGAACTAGATACTCTCCAGAGGTCCCTTGCAAGCCTTACCATTCTGCGATTTCCTCATTTTTGTGACCATTTTTCTGATAAGAAAAATATTAATTTTAATATTATCTAAGACATCACCTTCCCATGGGAAAAACTTATGTTCTATCAATAGGATTTGAGTTCCTTGAAGAAAACATACTTCAAGCAGAGTTTGAGTAGGTAGAGTACAAACATCCAGGTTTGAAACTCTATAGTTATGACTGTGCCCCAAGTTGAATAATGCAAGATTGCTTACTTGCATCTTAATTCAATCAGATCTTCTTTACCAGAATTCATAATTTTTCCCCATGTGAGCAACACAAGTATAAAAAAACACCTGTGATGCAAAGTTATGATGTAAGTGACTGATCATAAAGAGTAAAAGAAGGAACACCTTCCCTGCAAACATATTGGATGAAATGCCACAGGAGTCAGCCTCTTGATATTGAAAGAGGGTATAATCATGGAAACTTAGCTTGAGTTTACCGAACCCTCATTCATACAAATGACATTTCAGTCCACTTCAACCACAATTACTACTTAGGCTAACCCAAAATGCAGGAAGAAGTTCAGAATGATAGAAGAAATTCTTCACTAAGTATAAAATCCCTTTAGCTCGCCTGTGTAAGAAGACTTAACCTTCCTAATTAAAATACAACGCTTCCAAATATATACGTGATATTGATCATCACCGCCCTCACTCAAGACGAAGTACCTGAGTTAGGAATAGCAAAAAATTTGAGCCACCATTAGTTCTGAGACAGATCAACAAACTGATAAACATTAAAAAGGAAAAGCAGAAAAAAAAGCTCTTCAGCTTATTCCTCTATTACCCAAGGGAGCTGCTTTTTTTAAATAAGATGACCACTATTTCTTACTCTTGAGAACAACAACAAATAACTACTTTTTTAATTTCAATTGGTAGATTATCCACAGTAGTGTTAAAATTCTGGTCCCATAATGCACATAAAAGTTACAGAGAGTACCCTTAGTAGAAACACACAGAAAACCTAGCAAAACTTCAAGCTCTCACACTGATCAGCACATGAACACAAATTTTCTAAAGATTTTTACCTTCTAAAATGATAACTAGCTGCTCGGCTGCAGACTTCCGTAAAACTAGGTCAACAGCTTCAGAAGTCAAGATGTCATACAGCTTTTCAACAGTTTCTCCCTAAAAGTAAAACTATATTAGATTGACATCCAGTACTTTATTATGAAACAAGGTAACCAGCCAAATTTCCTAAGAGACAGTAGAAAACAAAAAAAAAATCCAAATTCCTTATTAGAATGTATTTGATTAGATTCCACATGCACGTAATAAGAAAGGATTAGGTTATTATCTTTTTGCAACAAGTCTCTAATAATACCTGTGGAATATAAGAAGACATTTGTCTCTAGTGCACAACACAGATTTCTAACAAATAATGCTTAATTTATGCAGGACTATAGAAAGCTCAACACTACACAGAAATGCTAGAATATGCTTCTAAGTCTGTGAAGGGGACTGACTTTTTAATGGCAATAGGGTTAGATAAATTTAAGTAATCCTACATACCCTACAAATTTCAGGTCCTAACTTTTTGAAGGATGTAGAGGAAGAGTATAAATCAAGCGTACAACGAGTGGCCAGAATAATTTATTTTTTCAGAGGGCATGCATCTTAGCATTTGTTTAACATACTGTTAATCTGAAAGCACTGAAGGTAAAGACGGAAGGAGAATAGAGGGGAGATGGTAAAAAAAGAAAAACAAGAGAGATACAAGTTTTCACATAGGTCAAATACTTGTGATTTGTTTTTCACTTTGCAAAAGCAGAAATATTAAGAAAACAGACATAAATTTGTAATCTGTTTTAGACTATTTCATACTAAAAATTATTTTTGCCTGTTTCAGTAAGAATTGATTTTGTGGGAGAAAAATCAGACTCTACCCATGCACAATGAAATTGTCATAAACAGAGCAGGCCTGTGCTCTTTGTACTCAAATTAAGTCTTGCTGTTAACTTGTTTGCAGAAAGAAAAAAAAACTCAGAAGAAAGAAGGAATTCTTTTCTTATTTTTGCATATGGTAGCATAAAAACTACTGTTTAAGTTCACATGGAAAGAATATATCAATGGATTTCCTTTTATGAAGCAATCCAATTTGTATGAAATATTGCAACCTTCAAAAAGTGACAACTTCAGTGACTGGGCAGGTAGAAGAGCTGATCAACAACACAACATTTAGAGACAGTTTACTTACCTTAAATATCGACTCCGTTTTATCATCCAATTTTAGCTCAATAGCTCTTTCCGTAATAAATAAGTTTGAAACATTGGAAAGCACGCTACCATGCAGATGCGGACGTTTCAGGTTTGCCCCTTCTTCATTCAAAATATGGAATGTTAAATGTTTAAGTGCCATAGAACGAACCCTAAAGGAGTAGACAATTAAAATAAAGTCCTCATACTGGAAAACTTTAGCTGTATAGTTAAAAATTCATTAGTTTATAAAATTAATACAGCATGTGGGGGAAATACTCAACTCAGTACTGATTAATCTACCTTTCAAATCAACACATTGCATAATAATCAATTGGTGTTTTTAGAGTAGACATTTTTGTCATCAACATTAGAAAACGTTGAAAAACTGCAGGGTATTACTTACAACTGCTTCTTTGAGAAAAGAAGACGCAGAGCAGCCCGTAGTCTAGTAGTTCTAGGGAGAATACCCTCTCCTTTGTCAGAGGTTGTTTCACTCAAATTGAGGATACAGTTACCTAGTGTATCTTTTGTGTCAGCATAACCCTAAAACAAAGAACCAACAGACAAAAATTTCCAAAATTAAAAACATATGTGTACTAACTTAGAAAATTAGAAAAGGCAATTCCCCTTTTAGGGGCTAAGGGAGGTCGGGGAAGGAGCAACATCCCCCCCAAAAAAGCAATAACTTTTAAGAAAACATTCAATTTCTGCAGATTAATATTCCTCCATAAAAACAATTTTAAAAATTAATAAATGATCCTGTATACAAATCAAAATAAAGATTTTTACATGGCCCAGAGGTATTCTGACCTGAAGCTTTACCCTTCAATCTGTTAACATGATGCTGCTCTGTAAGGTCAGTTTCCATTTCAATAAATAAAATTCAGTCCCTACAAGAAAACTACTTCAAAACATTAAATATTGACTAAATATTTTCAGATATTTAGTCAAAGCATTTTCACACAACCAAGAGAAACCAGAATCAGTTTCATCAAGTAATGATACTGCAAACATTTAAACAGTACAAGGCATTTTATATGCATGAGGTAAATAGAGGCCTCCTGTACGCTCTGCTCAGGTATCTATTGTACGTAGCCACTACAGGCCATAAAACAGAGGCAAATGAGAGCAGGTATAAGTTCTTTCTCACATGTTTAGCCTACATCTTATATTAAACTCCTACCTATTTAATCTTGAATATCAATAGAAGACATGTATGTGGGTAACACAGAAAAGCTGATGTGACTGGGTGAAAAAACTCTGAAGTAACCTGTCTCCCACCACTTTCAAGTTCTCAGTGTACTTCCTCTGCATATTTTTCTGTCTGAGCCTTCTATTTCATGGCCCATGTTATTTGCAACTTCTCTCCATTTTTGCTCCAATTTTTGTGCAGTTTATGTAAGGGCTTAAGTTACATAAGCAGTTTTTCCAACTTATGGTAATAGTGAAGTGCAGGCAACGAATGAATATACAGCAGTGATACAAATAAGCAGGGATAATTATCAAGAGGAGTATTTTGGGGAAAAAAAAAAGACAAAAAGTATACTTGGATGTATTAGCCAAGTTAAATAAAAGACAAACAAGGCAAAAAAAAGAGGCACCAGGAAAAACAGACATCAGACAGGTGCAGTAAAATATCTATTCTGGAAGACTACAGGCAGATCATAGAAGGGAAATTTCTAGCACTAAAGAAACAACAATAAAGAATTTGGATGGAGCAATTAGGCTGAAAATCAGATTAAGAAAGGGAAAAGTTCCCACTAGAACAAGCCAAAAGTAAAGACAACAAAAAGCAAAATTTGCACATTATCACAGATATGAAGACTAAAGTCTAAGGATAATACTGACTGCTGATACTTCTCTAATATTGGAAACAAACCAACCAAAAATCAAACATCAAAATATACAGAAAATACAGCTTACATCTATTGCTATTTATTGAGCGCATACTTGATCAGAATACTATATAATCATCCCCGAGGAGTTACAACTTTCAAGTTTAAGATATGAGTGACATTCTAATAACTATTAACTAATTTTGCAAAGCACGCAATGTTTTTATCTATACTTGGATTATTGACTCATATTATCAAACCATTTAAGTCCCAGTCAATACTTGCTGATTTCTACTACAACATTTCAAAGTGTCACATTCTAGCAATACCAGTCTAAAATTTGTCTACAAATTCAAAGGAGTAACTTTGACTGGCATTAGGATACCTATAAAACATGTCTCCATTTGACATCTGACAAAACAAGTGTGTAGGTATATTACTGTTAATCTATTTTCCACCTGCTACTTAGGTAAGTATTCTGTTTGTTGTTTAACATGACAGTATTGCTGTTTACATGATCTCATACATCAAAATCAGATGAAAACACTTAGAAGTACCTGTAAAACAGGAATGACGGGATAGAGGGCCTCAATAAACTTGTTCCAAGTCAATACAGCCATTACTAATCGTCCCTGCAATAGATGAATCAGAATGGCCTTGGCTGTAGAGTTCACCTGCTCAATAACAAAAAAACAGAAACTAATGCAACCACAGACGTGTCAGTTTGTCAATGCTATAATTGGAAATGTTATACAAAAACATCTGAAAGAGAAGTGATCTACAGACAAAATATTGTCACTGCAGAATGCTATTTTAAATTGTCAGTCACACTAAACATTAAGTTGTTAGAAAGGCTTCTCAGAGAAAACACACAGATAGTTCTGCCTAAATAGCACCTCATCATTTTCCCCTTAGAACTCTAGTTTGTCCTCTCTGAAATAAAATAAATCATTACTTCGACTTATACACCTATTGGTCCTTCTACCCTGCAGGAGAAACGAATTCCGTTTCTTTTCTTTCCTGATCCAACATTTCCAGGGCGTTTCATTCTCAGTCTTTATGATACGCTTCTGAAGATACAGGAGGAAAGGAGACTTAAAGCCTGTTACATGGTCATTTCACTTCCTTGAGGCAAACAGTCAAACTAAGAAGGTTACCAAATACTTAAAATTGTACATGAATTCATCTGAAGCTCTTTATCAAAAAGGTAAAAAAGGCATATGATACAACACATACTGTATTAATGTATCCTGTATACAGTATGTAACGTATACTATATGCAAAAGTGTTTACTTGCTAAATTATTACTACAATGGGAACAGAGGGGAAAAAAAAAACAGCTTCTCAGAATTCACTCTTCTTTACATAGCGTAAAAACACCTACCTTTAGCAGCTAAAACCCTGCATTTTATGCCAGAACTAAAAATCCTCTCACCCAAGGCAACAAGAACAGCCTTTAATAATATCATTCTATCCTGTCTTTAAGGGACGGGATTTGTAAAATCACATGGCAAATCTTAAGCCCGACCTTGGAATACAAGGTTTTTCTCAATTTCTTCTCATTGTCACGTGCCTGAAAGATTAAACTGATGCTTTATGAAAACTTAAGTAGCAGCTATACATCCAAGAAATAAAAAAATATGCTTGGATACGATCTTCATTACATATTTTGTTAGAAGAATAAAAATGCATTATTAGGTAAAGAGAACAAAATGAGATAATTTTATAAACATGCATTCTCTGTCTCAACGATCTTTTGAAATTCAGTATCAGTTGAAGTCTATTTGTTATGCTTGACCAATCACTAAGAGAGAAAACTGGTAGTCTTTCATAAGGCATCCAAGGGAGTAGTCAAACAAAATAAATGCTTTCCGTGGAAAAGATAAATTACACACAAATATACAGCACATTATCAACAATAATATTTTACTTCTCCTTTTAAAATGCTAACATCTAAAAAAGTCACTTCTAAATGGAATTGTGCACTGTACTGTGTCACAAAAAAAAATAATCTCTTTTCAGGAGATGAGCTGAAAAAATAAATAAATAAAAAACCTTTGTTAGTCAATGTTCTATCCCCCGTGACTGCAGGGACCTTATAGATCAGCTATAAAATAGTTACAAATTACCTAAGTCATTTTTCCCTCCCTCAGAACTCCCTAGTTAGCTTTACATGTAAGCTAGGAAATAGAGGATATATGTTAAGCATTCATGCATATAATTGAACCCAATGGAAATTTGGTCCTATTCTATAATACTGTAAAACACTTGTATAATACTCAAGTAATCAAATTTAAACAAAGATGTGCTTGTAGTGATGAAATATGTTTTTACAGCAAAGCCATTGCAGATTTAAAATGTCTTTTTGCTCCTCAACAAATGCACGCATTTCAGAGGTCATCCCACCTTTACAAAGACTTGAGACTTCATCTTTTCCATTATACATACTATTTCATCATATGCATATTTTATTAGGGCTGAATATATTACAGGAAAAGATTAAAAAACATAGCTTATTTTATTTTTCATTGGTCTTTATTACATTTAATAACATCCTATGCATAGAACATTATTTTGTCTCTGAATTCATCATTAAAAAAAAATCTACTACAACTTCACTGTTTGCATAGCTTTTCTATACACAAGAAAACGTACATAGTAAAAACTTCAAGTAAGCCTCAGACCACCATGGAGAATAGCAACACCTACTTTGCATGAACATCAACTTATAAATATAACTACTAAACACAGTACCTCGTTCTTATCTTCCTGAAGACCAAACGTACAGATTTCATATAAAACTTTTGGATGAAGAAGAAAATGTACTCCGTGGCAGATTGAAGACACAGGCTTTGCAACGTTATGAATACCTAAACAGTCCTTCAGTAAAAATTAAGTAGGTTAGTTTTAAAATTCAAGATAAGTCTCCACTACTACATCTTGTTTTATAGAATGCTGAAGTTGTCATCCAGTGAAAGGCTTTCTCCATGCAGTTTGGAAAACTACAGTTCTGAAAGCTAACCATTATAGCCCTGGAAAAAACACCATCTTTATAGATCACTGATTGAAAATTCCTGTTGCTACACAGTACTAAGAAATACAAAATAATTTTGGTTTTATTTTAAATAATAGTGAAATAAATCTGACAAACTTTATATGTTGTTTGATATTATTTTAAAATAAGCAAAGCCAAACCAGGCAGGTAAAAATCTCACAAAAACATACAAGTGTCATTCAGTAGTGTTGTTGGGGGTTTTTTGTGAAAGACTAGTTCCAGAATCTTTGTACATTAGTGAATTGTACTATAAGCACAATAAGTTTAGCTGATGTCCATTATAGAAAATAAGAATTACGACAGTGTTATATCAAAATAGAAAAGTGATTTTTATTTTGTAAGCCAATATTACTGAATAACTAAAATGAACTGATGAAGATGATGTTGCCATTCTTAATATAGAGGACAGTCATACTTTTAGGAAGTTCACACTTTTTACGCCTTGGGCTATCTTTATAAAAAACTAAGGCAGTGACAAAATATCCATATACAACAGAATTAAAACAAAAACACCCCTCACCCCCTAAAAAAACAACAACAAAAAATTAAGCTTTTAAAACAATGAGTACATAAAAGGACTTAAAGATTTCACAGCATATAACACGGTAAACAGTATCTGCATTAAAAATGCTTTTAATGAGGAAATCATATAATACGCATTACTTAGCCCAACACCAGGAGCATTTAGCATTAGTTCTAACCTTAACCACTTCCAAACAGCAGTGATAGGCTTCGGTTTTTATATTCAACAAAGGATGAGACAACAGACGGAGAAGCACCTTCTGACCCTCAGCCTGGAGCAATGAGTTAGCATCGGCAGACTTCCAACTAAAAATGAAAAATAATTAATTTAACTATTATTTATTTTACAGTACCCAAAGATGTCTACAAAAAATTTCCTGTTAAATTTCAGGATAATCTCTGAAAAATACTTCCTGAAAAGTTATACGTCCTAAAAAATTACTTGACAGACCAAAGTTCAGAGATCACATATTTGTAAAAATCATAGTATCAATCTCCACATTTGTACATTTATTTATTTTTTTTATACATGTAAGTAAACAAAGACCATAGTTTTTCGAAATTCTCTCATCAAAATTAGGAGCCTGACAAACATTTTTGTTCATCTGAAAACAAAATTATATTGAGTTTCAATAGGCTCCTTGTATCATGGTATATGATTATAAAAAAATTTCTATGCTTTCACAATTTTTTTCTTCTAGAGCTAAAAGTCCATCTCAGTATCACAAAGTGAATTTATGTTAGTTAAAAAAATTGAAGTGAATTTCCTGTTGCCTGAAACAGTAATCAAACAATAATAAATTCTAAAAGCATTAGAACACTGAAAAGTGTTTTAATATTTCATAATTAAAAAAATATATATATCAGAGAGGTCTTAAAAGTAGTTTACTTTTAAGTAAACTAAATCCCTAAAGTCAAGTTCTGAATCAGTATAAAATTAAGGTTTTGTATTTCTAATAAAGTGTTCAATACAGAACTTTTCCAGGCACCACAGGGTAACTTAAATTCTTTAACTAGAGACATGGAAAATCTAAAAAGCAATAAAAACATGCTGTTTAATAAATGAGATGCCATACTGTGATATACAGCATCTACAATCAAATAAGGATTTCTCAATGCAAAAAGTTACATAAATACACTTGGAACAAAGGAATTAAAAAAAATTCTAAAGGCAGGTCAAAGTGTTTTAAGACTGTTTCTTTATAAATAACATAGTAACTTTATATACAAAATCATAAAATCTTATACATAGAAAAGAATAAAACATTAGTTTTTAGCACCTGAAATTCAACTTTCAAGAAATCCACTATAGAATGACACCAATTATTTAGAAGAGACTTTTCAATGACTGAAAGAAAGCAATTGTTCAAATACAGGGAATAAACAAGTTGAGCTTCTACTTGAGAACGTTTATCCATAAAAAGGATTGTATTTTCTCAACTAAGAGTTTTAAATAGTAACATACTTACAGATCTGAGCATATGCAAATACATTCCCGAAGCAAGGGAAAGTGTTGATGGTAGGGTAGACTAGTCAAGGCCTCATCTGCCAGTTCTACTAATTCAGAAAGATTCTTGTCCCCCTGAAAAGTAAAATTAAGAGAAAGAAACTATCAGAATTAGTAATACTAAAAGTTTACAATGTTATCGCATAATCTTTCAGAATTTATCTTCATTTAATACATCTGCTAACCAGGGTTTGGTTCAGCCTTTCACAGAGTTTATAATTAATCTGATTAACAAATTCAATAGATTTCAAACAAATAAATTTTAGAACCTACTCCTAGGAGCTGAAAACCCTTCAGCTGCTGAATTCAAATAAACTTCTATAAACTCAATGGGAATAATGTACGTCTTACATTTCACAGCATAAATACCATAACTCTGTTCAAAACACTTTCTAAATCACCCAAGAATAGACCCATCCTTGAATACTTTATGCTTTTAATCAAATTATTATTTTTAAATCAATATGCATTTTATGTGAGGAGAGTATAATGAAAGATTTAACTATTAAACTTTTAACAATTCACTATTAATATTAAAGACCAAGTTTGTTTTTTTTTAAAATTTAAGAACATATGTCTTCATACATTTGGCTACCAAATACATTAAACATGAGCCATTTAAATTTGATGGAGTTAACTTCATCGTAAACAGTATTTTATGAGTACAGTATTGCTTTTATTAAGTTCAGAACCTGCCTATATAAAGGATGATAGATTAACTCAGATTTAAGATACCATCACATTTATATTGCTCTATTTTATTCATTTATTTTAGTATCAAGTATTTTGCACAATTACTTGTCTGTTTGCATAATGAAGAATATTTCCATACTGTGCCAGAATCTCTTAACTAATAAAACAAAGTATATTAGTTGCCTTCATAAGAAAGTGAAACAGACAAATCTCACACAGTCTAGAAGTAGTTGTTTATTAGACCTACAATTGCCAAGTAGTTGGGAATTAAAATTTTCTGAATTATTTAAATACTGGGCAACATACATACACACGCACACTATATATATATATATATATATTTAAACAGAGTATTTATTTCTTTCTTACTTCTTTGCCCATAAAAGGTCTTGTGCCCACTTCCAATCTCCACAAGTTTATTTCTCTGTTGTTACTTAGGATAAGATTTTTTTCACAAACATCACGGGCAGTATGAGTGAAAACACATATAAATGAATTACGTCTTGGAAGGTATGGAACACTTATGGATTTTCTTCAGCTATGCTAGACTATAGTTTTTACCACAGAGAAAGGGAAGTGGAGGAATGAAATTTGCCTACAGTAAATACTTTTATTTAATGAAATTCCACACCTTCTTATGAACTTCAGTCATAAAGCTACATGAGCATTCGATCGAATACGCAGCTTCTGAAGCTTGTTTATAAATACTGTAGTTCTCAGTACTCATCTGCTCCAGATAGGCTGCAACGGATTCATGAATGCTTGGGTGTTCCAAGGAGAAGGACAAGTCCAGAGACAGAAGAAATAAAGCATTCAGCAAACTCTTTTGTACAACTTTACTCGCCTTTGAGAAAGAAAACAACTGTCACAATAACAGCCTGAAAATACAGTAAAACCAACTACAGCATTTGTAGTCATTCAACAAGCACAATCACTGTTGTTGCTACTTCAGAATTAGAGAAAGAAACACATATAAAGTTAGTTCTGTATGAAATTATTTTTAAATTAAAAAGTGAGAGTTCATGAGATGTCAGACATACAACCAGTCACAAAAGTTGTGTATAATCCAGCCACACCACTAACAACCACACACACCACTGGCCAGGGTCAATTTACTGTCTAACCACTAGATGGCAGAGAAAACATAGACCACGATTATTTGTCTTTAATAAAAAGCTGTCTAAAATTCGACATAGTAATATTGCATACTAAGAACTGGGGTTTCTGTTGTTGGTTTTGTATTTTTACTGCAAGTGTTCAGTGTTCCTTCAATTAAAATTTTGACCTCAAATACAGTAACTTTTTTCCAACTCCTGTCATATACAGAATTGAAATTTTGTATTACGTACATAAGAACATAAAGACAAAAAATGATAAAAAGTAATTAGATCAGTATGTCTACACTTAGTTCCAGGTATAAAAGACTACTTATATTAATAGTAAAAAATTTAATATTTGTGACAAAAGCCCGTAACAGAAAATCAAACTGCTACTCAAATTGAAGAATGTCTAAAAAAGAGCTACACTACAATAAAAACTGATCTCCCAAAAATGTAAACCCATACAAGTTTAAATATCTTTGAACACTTCCTATCCCACAAAAACTTCCAAACATCAGACCACCCCATCTGAAAGAAACTGGAAAAAGACCAACTCAAGAGCTACAACAGAACTTCTTTTAAAGAACATTGGAAGCAAAGAACAATTAAAACCAGTGAAATGTATGAAATGTAATTGCTGACTATGTTCCATCAGATTAAGAGTGATGATTTAAACATCATGTAGTTCCAGTCTTACTTGCATGCATACTATAAACAAGCAGGGGGCAGCATAGCTTTGCAAGCTATGCATCATACCAGAAAAAAAACCACTATAGGAGGAAAAACAAGATTGAGTTTCAAAAACTCATTAAAAAAAAAGTATTAAAAATATTTTTGAATACTGGGCATCTGCAGAAAATTCTGCAGAATGCACCAATAACTGAAGAATGGACAAGGCTGCCTGCTGTGATCATACATCAGCCAACGTAAATCAGATTAATTTCTCTGTCCAGTGGCTATTTTCCCAGTATTAAATCACTGAGGAAAATATCACTTTTTGCCCTCTTAAAACGCAGAATCAAAACACAATCACTTTAAATTAGTGACGGCGTACCTTTTCTACAGGGAGAAGTATTTGCAGCAATCTAACAGTGAAGAGTGAAATGCTAATAAATGCCATTCTGTGATGCACCAACATTATCTCGGGCTGCTCTGTACTTGTATTGGTATTGTGATATAATATAGTTTCTCCAAGCAAACCTAAGACCGTGAGCAATTTCTCTTTCTGAAAACAAAATCAGTAATACAATCATTAGAAATAATTGAAACATTACTGTATCTTTACAGTGTTTATACAGCACCCATGGCATGATTAATTATACCAATTATACAAAATAATGTAGAGATACAGAAACGGTATAAAATACACACCATTTTGCTTGTCATCTGAACAGAACTGTGCATTAGTTCTAAACTTCTCTAAACCTCCCCGTGCAGTTCTGAATGCTTTGGTCAGTAATTACCCATTACTGGTTACCCTCCTCTCTGTCCCCCCCTCCCTTTTTTTTTTTTTTTCTCCCTTTAATTCCTTTTGAACTTCTGGAATTTTAACTATTTTGAAATTGACTTTTAATACAGATATATTAAGAGCTGGTTTAAACCTGCTAAGAAAGCTTTATCATAAAACTAAAAAAAAACAAACACAGAAAATTAAAGAGAAAAAACCCCAACCCATAATCCCAACCTTGAGAACATCAAATGTTTTTTATGTCTATTCATTCTCAAAGGACACAGCAGCCCATTTCCCAGATTATGTAAAATCCTACTTGAGAATCACTATCATTTGGATAAATGCAGCTCATTGGCACTGGAGAAAACAAAATTAGTTTCTAGAATTTTGGTCGCCTGAAAGAGCCAGGTTTATACTTAAGGACACTAGAACAAAGGTAGAATTAATTTCAGTTGCCAGTTTTGGAATGCCAAATAATGATTAAGAAGGCAATAGCACATGTGAGATTTAGCTTATTAATTCTAGAAACTGATAATCACTGTTAAGCAATTAAGTACTATTTATCTGGCTCAACAGACTTGAAGTTGAAGAAAACGACAAGAAGCAATTGACTAAATCAAATCAGTCTTTAAAAGTAATTATCAACACATGTATTTTCACAGTAAGACGAAAAGGATTAATCTTCCTCTTCAGGAGTTGAATAAAGTAAGTTTCTCCCTGCTACAGAGTCTCAAATCAACAGTAGATTCTAAAACATGTATTCCTCCCTCAGAGATGACTGTCTCAAATTCATCTGCTCCAGAAAAGCTGAGGGGTTACGGCAATCTGCAGTATCTAACTTTTTGACGTGGCAGAATCAAACTGTGCTTAAGTACACATGACAAAACTGAAAAACAGTAAAAACTTCAATTGAGAGAAAGGAAGCATAAACACATGGGTAAAATACAGTTACAAACTTAAGTATTTTTGAATGGGATTTCCAAAATATGTATTTTTCACGAAGATATTCCAGTACAGAGTTTTAAAATTAGATAAACAGAGGAACATAAAGCAATAAAGTTATGCAAGAAATGCTTTCGAGTTTCCTAGAAAGGAGACACATGACCTCCTTCCCTTGGAGCTTATACAAAGAATGTTTTCTAAGTACTGAAGCCTAACAACTCTAAAAACACAGTCTATTCCTGATAAAAGAAATTTCATTTGATGCAGTACTAAATAATATGAAGGTAAATTTAACAGTTGTTTTCTAAAATTGTCCATTCAGTTACTTTTTATTTACTCAAACACTAAGAAAGATAGAGTTGTTTTTTATCTCCTGCCTTGCAATTGCTTTATCAAAATTAGCTTTACTGAATTGCACTGCACAGTCCAGTTCTGCATCACAAATTGACGCAGATTTATAACTTTCAATGGGAGGTGATTTTTATATCTGAAAAGTATTTTACTAATAAATCTCAAAGTTCTAACAAGGTAATAAAGTTACATTAGCAAAGCTTTTTTTTTCTTTTTTAAAAAATCAATATAGTTTTATACAATTATGCAGCTTATTTGCAGAGTTTTGCTCGTTAGCAGCCTGGAAATTAAACATTATCCTACTAACAGTAATCAGTAGGACATACATGTGATGATGCTCACAGTTTCTACTGGAGTTTGACAGATTGATATACAATGGAATATACTGATTCAGGTCATAAAACAACTAGACAAAAGATCATATTACGCTTCTTAGATTAAGTGTTCTGCAAGGAATCTTCACTACTAACTTATGTTGATCAATTATTTTGACAGATCAGTATGCTAAATTCAGAGAAAAAAGTTCTTATTCACTGCTAGGTCCTATAAATAATATAAATATCATCATTTGTAAAATAGAGAATAGGGAAGCCTACAGGAATATATTAATTAATAATTATTGCAATACCATTGTTTCATATTCAGAGATATTTTCAAAAATTCTAACTTAAGTCATGTGCAGTTAAGACTAAGTTTTTAGACAAGTTTCAGTCTGCAACTTTGGTATGTTTGTTACATGCATAAGCCACGCTGGCTTATGTTTCACCTTTCAGTTGTCTTCCAAAAAGCAAGTCACCCATTGTTATTTCATCTGTAATTCACTAATTTGATATTTCTTGTGTATAACAACTCTCAGCTGTTCTCAGTTATGTATTTCCAGCAATTTAAATTGTTTGGTCAACAGCACCTTAACACTTGGAATTCCTCCTGGGACAAAAAGCCTTCTCCTTTCTTTCCCAGCCACGCAATAGAGTTAAGGACACCTGAAATCTGTGCAGGAAATGGATACCATGTATCTTACAATTCAAGCCTTGGATCTAAACACTTATCTCCCTAATTTTACACAGACAGTGTATAAGGACTGAAGAAAGTGAAAGTTGTCATTTACATCAAATTGGCCTCCCAACATTTGTAATCGACACTTTTCTCTCAGATCCCTTTTCTTACACGTTTTTCTCAATGGCTGTTCAACAGCCTTTCACTAGATGACAAAATTTATCACTTATTTTCTTGAGGTGAAACTTCAAGTATTACCTGGTAAAAGATCTTACATTTAAAACAAAAAGAATGTGCCAGTGATAGAACTAGCAATAAAACTACTTAAGATTTTCAAAAGGGTAGCTCAGCAGAAGATTAGATATGTATATGAATCACTGCAGAAAATGTCAGAGGCTTATAAAAGCAGACTGTTAAATATGGCTGATCGAGGCCTAAAGAATCTTACCAATTCCAAGGCAAAAAGGCTATCATCTTCCCAAACATTTTCAGAAATAGCATCACCGATAAGGAATGCGTCTTCAACAAGCAATTCAAGAACTTCCATCGTCACTCTCCTACTACCTAGGAATGCAAATGAGAGGATAAATTCAAATACCGACAAAATACTATGATATTCAGAAAACACCATTTTGAACAAGGGATTATCCCAAATCTGAAATTCTGATATTTTAGTTTTCCTATACTCTTCTATTGAGCTAATGCTAACTGCCCTCAACCACCAATAGCTCTGAATCACGGAAAACAACAGCTAGCCAAAATCACAATAGAAGAGATTAAAGCAATCCCATACTTCAAAAAAGGCTGCATTTCCTTAAATCCTATAGTACTACATAAACTTTATTGCAGCTGAAAATATGACTACTGGACTTCGTCAAAGTCCAGAATAAAGTCTCTTATTTCCACCACCCAGAAAGCTAGGTTACAGATCTTCCACATATATTACCTAGACCTGGTAATCTGCACTTTTGGTATAGCAGGAGTGGCTTTCTTCCTGAATTATTTTGTTAGAGATCTTCTTTTGAAAGGTAAGGAAGTGAATATCCACTTGTACTTTTCTCCATGACAATTTTCCCTCCTTGTTTTTAGGCTAACGTATTCATTTTCATTGCTTCCTTCTGACTCTGTATCTCTTAATAACAAGGGTAATCTGGGCTGTCTATTAGTGACTTTTATACTTTGCACAGTTTTATCCTTGAACACAGGGCTGCAAAGAAACCTGGCCCAAGCGTAAGTGTTTACAGCCTACATTTACTACAAATATACACACCTCCTCCCCAATAATCCCTGATTATGAGACAATAGCAAAGCAGTCAAAGGTTAGAAGCTTTCATGAAGAACAAGGCAGAATATCTGGACCCAGACCAAATATTGTAAGCCTCATACAACAGAGGATGCCAAAATTGTCTGGCATCCTAGGGAACCATACAGTGACAGTTTTCCCCAAATCCTCAATTTAGTGCATCTGTTGGCTTAGTTACTTGTTGATGGTATGTTTCTATTTAAAACCATGGATGGATTTCACACACCACCATTGAATTTCCAATTTATTTTTTAACTACCATAAAAATATTTCATCCTTCAAAATCTGTTAAAAAAAAGCAAGCTCTACTGCTTGTTATGATTGAATATTAATTTCTTTGTCACTTTTTCTATCTTTTGTAGATTTTATACACTGTACAAGGCTTGCTGATCTACTCAAAGAAAAAAAAAATATATGTGTGTCTGTGACTACCTATGTAGTGACAATGACCACAGTTCATGCAATTTGCAACCTAAGTGATCTGCTCTGAGCGAGCATATGGCAGAGAATGGCACAGGGCCCTTTTGAAATCTTGCCTTTTCCTGTCTCACAGAAGTGCTGTTTTCCATTTATTTTCAGCAAAGTGTTGCCAATTTGAAGAGTATAGGCCTGAAAACTCCAAAAAGCACTTTTTCTCTCTTCACAATTATCTTGCAAATTCTTAAATCAAATTTCTGTGTTTAAAACATTTGAAAGGTGCCTTAATAAATTTCTCCATTATAATGCACGTAATAAAAAATGGTGGTCTTAATTTGAGTTACAGTTTCAGAAATATTTTTAAGTCAATAACTAAACATAACATCTGCAACAACACTTTGCTGTAGCTGTCAGGATCTACAGACATGAAAGTTCATTCCATCATACTCTTACATGAATATACCACGAAAATACTCATTTCCCAACACCTGTGGCGATTAGTATGTGCTAAGAGTTCATTATTACTAAATGCACAGTAAGACAGATATAATCAATGACTGTAAAACAAATCTTTTGCTGTTCAAATTTAAATAATTGTCTTTAAGACATGCAGTATTAACACTGAACTGTAAACTAGCATATTAGCTTAAAACTGATTGGGAAAAAAAAACAAAACCCACAAACCAAAAACAAAACCAGAGAATCCACAACCCACACCCCTATTGATTTCTGAAATGACTTCACTCACAAGACAGGTCAGTACAAAGGAAGAAAAATTCCAATGAACCCCTCCACGAGGAACACAATTTGAGCTTAACTGCAATATACTTTATATTGTAAAATACAAGCAAGTGAATTTTACAGTAAGCTTACTGTTTTTCCTTTACCCAGTAATTTAAACAGTAAGAAGAAAATCTACAATATACCTGTTGACGTTACTGAAGCAAATAATTCAGAAAACATAACCACACGAGAAACAGCGCATTACTGTCTCACAGTATCACAGTGTACCTTCAGATCACAGGATTTCAGATCAATGGCAACAGGATAAAAATATTAGTTTGCTTACAATCTATGTCTCATTACAGCAAAGTGGAAGAAAGAAGAAATGTGATCTAGTAGAGTTTAAAAAGTGTAAAAAAAACTGAGGGCAAGAGAAATAAAGACATCAACTTCATCTGACAATGAAACTACTTTAGTTTATGAAAAGATGCAAAGAAAGAATATCGAAAGATGGAAAAATTCACTATATTTTAATTCTGCAGATTTGAAGTGACATGTGCTAGAAATGGAAAAGATAGAAAATACATTTTCTGCAGTTTTACATTATAAATAAAAACGAAGATGCCAGAAGTCATGAATGTGCTTGTGTAGAATTAATATTTAAACATCACTATTCTGAAAGGGGAAAACTAAACTTTTATTCATTTTGGTTTGGTTTATTACCAAAAAAATTAGGATTGACTAATTTTCCAGCAGACACAGATGAATGCTGATGTTACCATGAAATACAAAAGTAAATTAGTATTTTGTGACAGAACAGAAAGTCATAAAAAGTTATAAACAGTCATGAAAACAACAGTAAATGGAAGTTTGATACATATTTCATAGAATTTTTATAAGTTAAAGCCTCTACCCAGCTCAGGAAATGTTGACAGGTATATAAAAAAACAAATTTTAGTATTCTAGTCATAGATAGATACACATTTCCAGCTCCTATATTTGGAAACCTTACCACATTTACCAATACCTGTTTTGAATGACATTGTTTTACAAGTAAATACTATTTTAGACAACCTAAGAGCAAAAAGACTGTCCTTCAAAAAGGCTTTGTAATTTAGAACCTTTGCAAGTTAAAATAAAAATTGTTAGTTGCCATGAGAATATCATTACTTATGTTTCTTAAAACATAATTATAATTTGTTACTGCATGCACAAGAATAAAAACAAACCTTTCCCCAGAATTTTTGTTTATTATCTCCTGAACAGGAGGAAAAGTCTATGCTTAAAGGGATCAGAACACATTTTGTTCAGTGTGGTTATTTTTTCATCTTCTTGAATCGCATTTTATTCAGCCACACCATTTTTCCACCACACAACCACTTCTTCCCACCACTACTTCCCACCATCAGTAAAAAGCACTTGAAACCTCTGCAGCAATTCTGGAAATCAACTAGAAGATTCGAGCTTTACGACCTGAACAAATTCCCTAGAAAAGAACTGTTATAACAAGTTATATCAGTAACCATCTATACCTTATTTATTGGAGGTACTCTCCTTGTAATACCAACTTCTTAAAAGGTTTGTACTAAAAATGGGAAGGTGAAATACTTTATTCAGAACTTCCTCACCTGTTCTTAGAAGAGGTATCGCATTTTCCAAAATGGAAACGCAAAACTGAGGAAGGCTAAGCTGCTTCATCTGTAATTCCAAAGTGTCCTCATTTTCAATATCTGGTAGGTCAATATGTCCCACGTCAAGTGGGGAACGCAGAGGGATTCTGGAGTTTGCATTTGCTTGAGTACTGTTTCCACTTAAAACAACAAACAAACAAAACAAAAAAAAGAGAAATAGTTAACTCTTGCAAAGAGAAAACCCATATACACATAGATGTTAAAAACAGCATCAAGTATTTTAATGTCCTCCTTCCTTAATGCGTATCCTTCCTTCCATTCCAGTCTCTCTGCTATCCAGGCAGCGTTGCAGGAAGAGGGGGATTTTGTTTGGTTGGGTTTTTAAATGTCAGAACCGGTAGCATCACAAGTGAATACCTACTGTTTTGGCAGTCATCTTCAAATGCACTTAGAAATGTGTACTGGAAGAAATACACATGCAATGAACACGATATTAGAAGAGAAAAATCCATTTATTTGAAACATTATTTTTGATGAACAAAGTCTATCAGTTGCTTGAAGCAAGACCACTTACTAAATCAAATTTCAGTCTGAACTATACCTACTACAATAAAACCATTCTATGCAGCTAGTCACAAGAATCCTTAGAAGGAGAATTAAGTAAGTGTGCCCTATGTTTAAGCCTATCAGACTTCTTTGTCCACTGTAAAACAGAAAACATCCCCTTGTTCAAGAAAGCCTTAAGGGCAACCAAATATATATTACAAAATATACACAGTTATTATATATATGATTTTTATATAATCCAGATATGGTTCATAATTTTATTATTTTCCAACCACTTTCAAAAAGAATCTAGTTCTATTAGCAGCACTATAATTAATACAACTCAGAACGAATGTTTTTTTAATGTCTTTTCTTATCCTAAACAATATTCAGCAATCTTGAATTGCTTTAAAAACCTGTATGACTTTTATAGTCTTTTTCTGCTTGGCTGCTTTTTTATTATTAAACAAGCTGAAGAAACTGAATTGTGGCATGACTGTGTTACATTATATTGTCTAACTAAATGTAAAATATGTCTAAAGAATAGCAATTAAGAATTTAAAAGCCAACTGATTTTAAGAGGTCGATAGAAGACTATAAGCAAAATAGAAGAGTTCACCAACACGTAGTGGCTGATTGCACTTACCAGAGGGTAAGGAGAGGTATCAATCGTAAAAACAATTCAGAGGAGGAAAGGTTAAGTTTCCAGGCAGAATTTGAAACAGACAAACAGATAGATTGAAGAGTCTCAAGATTTAAGAACAAGGAAAAAGAAGAGTTACATATAAAATGGCAATAAACAAATAATTTGTATTACAATTATGTTGAAAAAGACAAGATTCACTAAAAGCAGCTCTTCCGTACCAAAATCAGCAATGTCAGAGCAACACTATAGTCATTTCCCTCTATCATATTTTCTATTCAACATCATGTTTTTTGTCATGCTGTCTGTGGGATAAATTATATCTTTGTAAGAAATGGGATTCATGGGCGGTGAGCAGCTCTACTGCAGCACACAGGATGCAAGAAGATAAAAGTGTACAGTCATGAACAGCTCATAATACGGCCTTATACTTTTAATAAATTACCACTCCCTGGTCTGTAGATGTCTCATGGTGGCCTTAACTGGTGCTTACTCTTATGTAGATTTCCTTATTATACTGATAGCCAGGCCATTCCTATCTCTTGCACAATATACACCAGCTACTATTAAACTGTTAACTGTTCGACTGCGGAAAATGGTCAGGTCACAGAATGCATAAGGCCTTCAGTTCATTTACATTGCCATATGAGTTGCATAATAAAAACCGAATATATTAGACTCAAGATGAGTAAAAATAACCTCTTAATATAATGACTCTCAAGATGCATTTACAACTAACTACATGAGCTATTCTCATCTGTAATATCACAGCCTATTTGAATACCTAGGAGTTGCTCTATCACTAAGCCGATATACCAGAGAAACTCAAAAGAACTACCAACAAGCACACAGTAAGGATTCACAAGAACTTTTAAACTCCTACACACTAAAAGACATTGGTTCTTGAAGAGCAGCTTTAAGTCTGTTGTGCCAAAATGAGTAACAAAACCACATACAAACAACAATCTCGAAATTCTGAGTGTATATAGACAATTGATAATTTCATGTAGGAGTTCGATTTTTAGATGATATACAACTGAAATTTATTGTCAGATTTTAAGAACAAAGTTTAAAGACTTTAATGGAAATCTTTATACGGCATTTGACAATACTGTACACTGTTACTATGAGATGGCCATTCAACTTATAAAAACTTAAGGGGTCATCTGTTGAAGAAAAAGAAAAATCCCTGACTTTACGACAATAGTCTGAATAAATGCTTTTCTGCACCTTATAAATACATGCACAAGCAATAACAATTGGTTCTAAGAGATTTGATTCAAAATATTGATTGGGTACAAAACGTGGCAGGTAAAACTGATCTTACGTATTCTTAAACATCACTTAAAGAACTAACTCTTTAATTCATCAACACGGTTTGAATTTTCACAGGTTAACAAAACTCTCACGTCATCCCACACACTGACAAGGAGCTGATGATATAATCCTATATCAATATTTTTTTAATTCAAGTATAAGTTACTTCTTATTTTATTCACCTGGAAGACGCTGCATCCCAATCTTGACCATCTCCTCTAGGACGCTGAACAGTCCGTCCAATCACAGATGGTCGAGGGCTACTACTTCCAGGTGATGGATTCTGAGAACGAGGAGGACCTCTTGCTTCTTGACAGTAAGACATAGATGAATTCTGGGAAGCTGTGCCTTTATATAACACAAATCATGTATTTTCCATTAGTGGAATTCACTATTCTGAAATACACTACACAGTGAAGTAAAAGTAACTAAGGTAGGATATGGAAAACACCAAGTAAATATTGGAGACCTAGGACAACTTATCACTGGTAAGTACCAGAGTTTGAAAACTCAATTCCAAGGCAAAACCACTGAAAATTAGAGTTGAATCATAAATCTTGATTTTTAAAAATACAAACATAGTATCTGACTAAGGCTATTGGATTTGTTAATGTTATAACTGAATTAGCAAAGAAACAGCCAATATAATTTATTAAGACATCAAATATAGTGGCAGTCTTATGAAGAGAACCAGACTACCAATTTACAGAAACAAAGTTGATTAAATTCAGCTGACAAAATGGAAACAGGAAGATCATTATAACTAATCTACAAAATTTCAGCATTAAAATATTGTTGAGTCCCAGACTTTGCAGGTAACAGAGAAAGTCTGGAGGAAGCATAACTTTCCCCTGGTCGAAGACGAACAAGTTAGAGATCAGTTAAGTAAACTGCATATCCACAAGTCCACGGGGCCTGATGGGATGCACCTGTGAGTGCTGAGGGAGCTGGTGGAAGTCACTGCTGGGCCGCTCTCCACCATCTTTGAAAGGTCCTGGAGAACAGGACCTTTCCTTTTCCTCCTGAGGACTGGAGGAAAGCCAATGTCACTCCAGTCTTCAAAAAAGGCAGGAAGGAGGACCCGGGAAACTACAGGCCAGTCAGCCTCATCTCCGTCCCTAGAAAGATGATGGAACAGCTCGTTCTGGGGGTCATCTCCAAGCATCTGGAGGAAAAGAAGGTTATCAGAAGTAGTCAACATGGATTCACCAAGGGGAAGTCATGTCTGACTAATCTGATAGCCTTCTATGATGGCGTGACTGGATGGGTGGATGAGGAGAGGGCAGTGGATGTTGTCTACCTTGACTTCAGCAAGGCTTTCGACACTGTCTCCCACATCATCCTCCCAGGCAAGCTTAGGAATTGTGGGTTAGATGAATGGACAGTGGGGTGGATTGAACAGTGGTTGACAGACAGAGCTCAGAGGGTTGTGGTTAGTGGTGCAGGGTCCAGTTGGAGGCCAGTAACAAGTGGTGTCCCTCAGGGGTCAGTACTGGGTCCAGTCCTGTTCAATATATTCATCGATGACCTGGATGAGTGTACCATCAGCAACTTTGCTGATGACACAAAACTGGGAGGGGTGGCTGACACGCTGGAAGGCTGTGCTGCCATACAGCATGACCTGGACAGGCTGGAGAGCTGGGCAGAGAGGAACCTTATGAAATTCAACAAGGGCAAGTGTAGGGTACTGCACCTGGGGAGGAATAACCCCATGCATCAGTACAGGTTGGGGGCTGACCTCCTGGAGAGGTCCCAGAAAGGGACCTGGGAGTCCTGGTGGACAACAGGATGACCATGAGCCAGCAATGTGCCCTGGTGGCCAAGAAGGCCAATGGCATCCTGGCGTGTATCAAGAAGAGTGTGGCCAGCAGGTCGAGGGAGGTCATCCTCCCCCTCTACTCTGCCCTGGTGAGGCCACATCTGGAGTACTGTGTCCAGTTCTGGGCTCCCCGGTTCAAGAAGGACAGGGAACTGCTGGAGAGGGTCCAGCAAAGAGCTACTAAGATGATTAGGGGACTGAAGCATTTTTCTCATGAGGAAAGGCTCAGGGACTTGGGTCTTTTTAGTCTAGAAAAAAGAAGACTCAGAGGGGATCTTATCAATGCTTATAAATACTTAAAGGGAGGATGCCAGGTAGATGGGAACAGTCTTTTTTCAGTGGTGCCCAGTGATAGGACAAGAGGTAACGGGCACAAACTTGAACATAAGAAGTTCCATCTTAACATGAGGAGGAACTTCTTTCCTTTGAGGGTGGCAGAGCGCTGGCACAGGCTGCCCAGAGAGGTTGTGGAGTCTCCCACTCTGGAGACATTCAAAACCCACCTGGACACCATCCTGTGCAATGTGCTGTAGGTGTCCCTGCTGTGGCAGGGGGGTTGGACTAGATGGTCCAGAGGTCCCTTCCAACCCTGACCATTCTGTGAATCTGTGAAATAGCCCTAATGACTGTAAAATGTAAGAACAATGATTAAACTATTTTCAGCCATCAGAATATAAATAGAAAATTAACAGCTAGATTGTTACACACTGGTAGCTTGAAAACTTTTCTGAAACTCTGCCCACTTTTATTTTACAGATTTCATTTAGTTTTAGTTAAAAATCCCTCTCCTGCTGACATACAGACAGTTGGATACTGGGAAAAGTTGATGAATGGAAAGTCACAGCAAGTTCTAAAAATGAGTAAGTATTTTAAAATACAAGTACTCCAAAAATATTTACTAACATAAATCATACGGAACACCATCATTTAGCAAAACAGTTTCACAAGGTTACATTTGCTATAAAGCTGCAGGTTGGCTTTTTTTTTTTTAATCATTTTAGAGAATCTTACCTGAAGTAGAAACACAACAGTATTTCAAATATTTAAAAATACCTACCTTGCTCCGTGGAAGAAAAACTTGGATCTCTGTGAAAGTTAAGTCTGCTTCTCAAGAGGATGCACAACTGTTGCAGGCATGACACAGCCTGCAAAGCTAACCGATGTCTTCCATCTCCTCCAAAAGCCAGGTTTAGCAGAGACAAAAGGCTCTGCAAGTATAAAACCATCAACACCGGTAGCTGAACATTAATGCACCTTCACGAACAACCATGCCAGCAAGATTCTTGTACTAAATATAGTTCACAAATGTTTCAAAGTGTTTAAAAATCACAGCAAAGAATAAATAGGCTTCTTACTGAATGCAAGACTAGCAGTCCTAAGAAAAAAGCTGAGTTTCACATTATATTTCAAATAAAGTCACTGTTTTTATTATGGGAGCCCATTAGAGGGTGTGCATATGACAGTGACACAATTTTATCTTATCCAGAAGAAACAAAGTATTGCTTCACAACACACTTCGTTACTGATTAGCAATATACGTTATTATAACCAAATAACTTTCTAAATACAATAAATAGCTAATGTCCCCTTTTCTACGCACCTAGAGTTTACATAAAGGAACTTTTGTTTAGCTATTTTGTTTAGAAACAAATTGTACCATTTACATCAGTTCTTACTTGGCACAAATTATACTATATCACAAGAAAAACCTTAAACTTCATGTGAAATCTTGCCTGTACAATCTTTGGCCTTTGAAGGAAGATCTCAGCAGGAAAATCTTGCATAATCACATCCTGTAGAAGCTCACATGTACTCCAAATTAAACTTTGGTTGTTACTTCTCAAAGAGCTAAAAACGCAGTTCATATTTAAATACGTATTAAAAAAAAAAACCATAGAGTAATCATTAGCTTGAACAAGTCTTTACAAGAAAGTTACAATCACAACAGTCAGGAATCTAAAGAAAAATATGCTGTAATTCTATTGTCATATCATTTTTAAACTTGAATTATTCCTTAGCTATGCTAGTTCTGTATAGAATAAAAAAAAGAATCTCAATTCCAGCTGTTATCAAACCCCATGTAAAATTAAGTTCCCAGAAGAGAAATAACTTTATTGATTCTGAATTTGAAATTAAGATAAGAAAGACTAGAAATTCCCTGTGAAGCTAGTGATTATCTCAGTGGTATACAGCAAGTAATCTAACTCTCACCAGTAAGAAAGATTTTTCATTACCAAGTTTCATGTATAACTTAAAAGCACTTGAATTACATATGTGGGAAGCTATATAAAGGAAGAAACTTATTAGCTATTCTCTAACATGTATATTAGTAAATAATAAGAACCCTTTGGGTATTCTACTTCACTTTTCTTTTTTCTGTTTTTATTGTTTCAGAAACCACTGTTTCTGAAAACACCGTAAAAAAATCAAGCCTGTCCAGTTTTAAGGATCTGTGTCGTGTTTCTGAACTTGGGCATAAAGGAAATGAAATATTAAAGAGGTTTTCGGGCTTCAGAGATCTTTCGAAAGGAAAAAAACCCACAAAAACCTATTACAAGAAAGCTTACAGTTAGAGTAGACTTGTTAAATAGTCCAGTCCATGATACCGCATTACTGGCTACGCTAGAAAGCTCTGTGTCAACTCACAAGGAATCCCAACTACAGAACTTTTCCTTGGGCCACTTCAAACACTGTTTTTCTAAATGAAAGTTAAAAACAAAACAAGTCACTGCAGAAAGATGATCTGAATCACTCAATGCCTGGATAAGGGATTGTACCTAATTTTATTGGCCTAAACCTAGTCAATCTACCACTGTAAGTATGAACTTCTCTGCCAAGTGGCCATGGGGGGTAAAATAAATAATGAATTTATTCCAGCTTGTTCTAAAATTAACTGAATAAAATCTTTGACCTACTTGAGAAATTTAGAAGACTGACATGTCACAAACAAAAAAAATGTTCTCTGAATTAAACACAAAGAATGGAGAGCAACATTAACAGACTCTTACTACAACTCATCGTTTATCTACTTTGCTCAACTTCAGCACAGATTTTACAATCATTTATCAAAAATTAACTCATTAGGTCATTTACAGGAACAGCCTAATGATGCAGGAGGGCAGAAATTTAGAAACACTCTTACCCAAGAAAAATAAAAACTACAAGCAAATGGTAATGTTTCTGTTACTATACCTTTCATTTGATGAAAGAACATGTCTATCTGTTGAAGTCAAAGTTAGCCAAGGAAATGTGGAAAATTTCAAGCATTTCACTGCAAAAAAAAAAAAGAGCAGACATTTTGGAGTATATTTTATAGCACTATTACACTATGTATTTCCATGGCAAAGTCAAAAACTTAGGAACTATATACTATCTAAAATAGAAATACCTTTTACTAAATATAGCATTGCACAAACTCAAGTGCTTCTAATAAGCATTTTCAGCAATACCAAAAAAAATGTTAAGGTCATCTCAAATCCAAATGAAATACGTTTACTGAAGAGTTAACAAACAGAACACAGCATTAGTGGAAGAGTACTCGATCCCCCACATCATGCTTTATATCAAACTATAATTTTGTTCTGCTACTAAACAATATTTATTAGCATGATCTCTAAAAACGGAAAATTAACCTCATGCTTTTACTCTTAGAGCAGTAGAAATTATAGTTGTTACAAAATCATGACATATAATAACTTTTTAACTAACATAACTTTGAAGCTATTTTTAACTTGAAGTTCGTAATAATTATTGTGCAATTCTAAAGATAGCTGATACACTGCTAAGAAAAGTAATCTGGTGATTTACATACAGAAACTCCAAAGTCATATTTTAAAATCCAGTTCTCAGCACTGAATTGTATGTTAAATATGACACTCTCCTGTGAACTGCTACTAGTATTTAGGTACAGGCAAAGACTTGCCAAAATAATATTGGTCTGTTTTTCAGTGAAACATTGCATATAATTTTACTGACAAAAAAATAAATGCATAACACTGGCTTTTATTTAGATACAAGGTAAAGACTTCTAAAGCAGCTAATCTAGTTTTCTGAAAAGTGGAAAGGTACATCAGACTTTTTTTTTAAAAAAAAAAAGTTTGTTGAAATAAAAAGGTACTTAAACAGCCACTTATGACTATGGAACACAGATCTTCTGAAAAGCATTCACAATTTAAATAATTTTTACAATTACAGCATATTTTAACATAGTTTACATATTCCAAAGAGTTACACTAGCTATTTACTAGAAAAGAGAAAGATCTATCAAGATGAACGTCATTTCCATAAGCATTATAATTGTAGTTTCTGTGATACTAGATTTCACAGCATAACAACAGGAATAAGAATAGCCAATAAAAATATTTGTAATGGAATTCAATCTAAATTACAACTCTAAGCACCTTGTGTATTTAACATATTCTTACTTTATAACTGCACATACCAACTGTTCTTTTGGGAGGCATTTCTAAGTGCGGCAGATGACTTCTACCTTGACAAAAATATCCAGTGAATAATTCCTCTTGAGGTAGAACTAAAATAAATAAAGTGTAAGTTCAAAAAATGTACACTAAAAAAACAAACAAACAAAAGCAAAACTCAATTTATCTTCATGCTTTTCCTGAACTGCCTCCTTTTTGCCTTTAAGTTTTAACCTATTAAGGAAACTAATTTAAAATTGGAAATTGGAAAGTGGAGTAAGAAGAGCATGTCGATGTTTACTTTTTACAATCATATTCTGCAACTGTAAAGTTTTTTCCATTTTCTTACACTACCTCACATACCATACAAGCAATAGCAAAAACAACTACACAAAACGTATCGCCTGATGGAGAACTGGCAGCCAAAGAAAATGTTTTGCTCTAGTCTACCTATGTAGTAATAAAATTAACTTTTTAAACTAACTATTTAAAAACTTTTTCTACCAAAACTGCCGTCTTTTCATGTCAGTTGAAAAGTTGTCCCCTCATATATAATACGTATATTATTAAATACATGGAATTAATACACAAACTGTAAAACAAAATATACACAAGGTATGTAACATTAAAAGCAATCTCTCCAGAACATACTTGGTTGAAAGGATCAAACTAGATAATGCCCAGATTATCAGTTTACAATTTTTCCCAGTAACTGAAGTTGAAAGAGAAAGAAAAATACAACACTCCTGTTACTAAGCATTAAGATTACTTAATCCACACGTGTATACAATTTACAGCATAAGTAGTAATTATGTACAATACTTCAATTGGGTACTTTCAAGAAAGTGTCATTTGAGAATGCATATGTAAAAGATTATTATATTATTTCCTATACAGTGGCAATCTTAGGTAAAAATCTAGCTAAACTCTTATGTAGGCACAGGGATTAAAAAAACAAAACCAAAAACATTAGACAGGCTGCAGAAACCACAGGAAAATTACTGTGGAATCTCAGATATAAAAGTATGAGTAACAGAGGTGCAGCCATTACTACACCATGCAGTATAACAGCATTATCTTTCCCACGGGAAACCAGGAGGATGAAGTAAGGACCTCCACAGTACATAATTTTCTCCTCTGTACTTTGTGCTAAAATTTTTAAGGCACAGTAGAAGAACCATGTGGGTTTACTTTTTGACTACATCTAAGACGCACTGTAAATCCTTGTAACAGATAGATAATAAGCTAGATAACAGAACCACACATAATATGCTCATAAATAGCCTCACACATAGTATGAAATTTTAAAGAAAATTTACATATTTTTCTATGACAAATACTTATCCGAAACTGAGCAGATAGGGCAGGAAGTGAACCTAGTAGAATGATTTTTTTACAACTGCGTTAGTGCTGTATGCACTTTTTTTTTTTTTTTTTTTTTTTTAAGATTTGAATAGCTCTCAAAGTCTGCTATGCAAAGAAAAGTAGCAAAACATACTGGCTTAATTACAGATTTCTTCAAAGTTGCTATACTTGCTGCCATAAAGCAGTCTTTGGAAGCTCATGTCCTGCGTCATGCCCTTTTTACATTATAGCAAACAGATACTACATAAGAAGAAATGGAAAGAGGAGGTTTCATTACAAACAACAGGACTGTTCTCAAGCAGAGGATTCCATTACAGGAATGGCACTATGTGATTTAGCTAAGATCACACTTTATCTGGCAGAATCTGCTTACCATACACTTCACTGATCTCTCAGGAATAATTAGCCTGCTATGCCTGAAAACCCCAACTTTTCATAGCCTACAAGGTTTTCATTTACTTTAATAAATCACACTTCAAAATATGTCATTTACCTGGCTGATCTGCTGAAGTTTGAGACCGAGTCTGATAATGTACTGATAAAGAACTCGAAGGAAGTCCAGAAGGAAGGAAGAACAGTCCGTCCACAATCCCATCAATTATAGCCTGCAAGTTTGGATGCACATTGGGACGAAGCTGAGAGAAGAATTCCACTGCACCAATTCCAATCAGTTTCTGAGCAGCAGGTGGATGCTACATTAGGACAAATAACTGACAAAGTTAGCCTGAAGGATGGGGAGGACAGGAAAGAAACATAATCAAAACTTGTTAGATTTTACCTTTGTTTAGACCATCCATCAGTTTCAAGGATGGTATTTTTTTTCCCTCTGCATAGCTGCTGTTTAGTTATTAAAACATAAGAATTTATTATGAGATCTCTGAAATTTCTGCAACGTTTTCTCAACTTTTTTAAAATAAGTTGCACCATTGTTCAAATCTTCTCTTTTCAGGAACAATGCAAGTGCTTAGCTGCAAATCATGTCCCAAACAAAAAATCAAACACTAAATGAGAAACTGAAGAAGCAGTGGAACTAAAGTAGAAGTCCGGTAACTTTTTTTTCTGCTATCCCTATGACCAATTGCAAGTCACCCAAACTGTTGGGTTTTTTTCTGTCTACACACAGTGGCTTTATTATTCACGTCTTTGTAAAACAATCTAAAAATCTCATTACATGGAGCTACAAAACCAAATAATATTCAGTTTTACTTAGCTTCAGCATTCTAAAGACATACAGTTTATATATAAACAAATGTTAGTATATCATACCTTGATCAAATTGTTCACAAAAGTTAGTACTTCCTCTTTCATTGGTACAACTGGAAAATTGAACCACTCCAAAAGATTAAGGAAAAGCACTTTTTCGTGGACCAGATCGGCATATGAAATCAAGTTATGATCTAATTTAAACAGAATAGCCTTCAAAGATCGTTCTCTTATCTCTGCCAGTTCATGACCTGCCCAAAAAAAAAAAAGGATTAAGAACCCCATAAAATCATCTGACACAACTTAATTCTTATTTGGACAACCCGAATGCTGTCAAAGATGTGTGAAAAAAGCTAGCTTTTATGCTGTCAGCATTATGCTTACCAGGACAAATATGATTGCACTCACCAGCAGCAAGCTAATCAACTATGCCTGCACGGTTGAAAAGTATGAAATATTTAAAAAATACACCGATACAATCTGGTGCCAAGTGTCAAACAAGAGGATGGCCTTTTTCTTGAAGCACACCACTGAATTCTGAAAACCGCTACCGCAATATATTGTGGGTACCTGAAAGCCTCCTCGGACTCACAAATGGGACAAAAAAACCACCCAAGCCCATTGAATCGAAGGGGAAAACCTGCGGCATTTCCGAGGGGAAGCATCACCGTGTGCCACCGTCCCCTCCACGTCTGCAGCGGGGCCGGGGGGGAGTGGAAAAGCAGAAGGCAGAAAACTGGCGACGGCTCCGGGGCGGGGGGGGGGGGGGGGGGGGGGGGGGGACGGCGGCCGTGGGGAAGCGGAGGCCGGGCTGGGGCGGGCGCGCTCGGCGAGTGCCGAAGAAGGAAGGAGCCCCCCTCTCCGTCCCCCCCCCCCCCCCCCCCCCCGCCCCGGCCAGCAGCCGGGCTCCCACACGCAACCGACGGGCTGCGGGCGGGGGTGAGGCCCCTCGCCGCCCCCCTGCACACGGCCCCGCGGCGGGGTCGGGACAGCCGCGGAAACCCCTCGGCAGCCGGGCCCGGTGCCCCGGGAGGGAGAAGGCAGCCGTTACCCAGCTTCCTGACGAGCGGCGACAACTCCATCGCGCCCTTCTCCCCGCCGGCATTCAACCGCCGCGCCGGTTCCGCCGCCAGCCCGCCCCGCCCGGCCAACGGCGGCCGCGGTGCACCTTGGGAAAGGTAGTCCGCCGCCCTTCCCCGCCGTGGCCCGCCGCTTCCCAGGCCGCCCTCTGCTGCGCGCGAAGCACGCTGGGAGCCCCGCGCAGCCCCGCCGGGCGCCGGCAGCGGCGCAAGCAACTACAACTCCCATGCAGCACCGCGCCGAGCCCGCCCGCCCCGCTACGGGAGCCCGGCGGGGCGGGTGGGGAGGGAGCTGGCCTGGGCGCCCCCCGCCGGCTCCCGAGGTGACAGCGATACGGCAGCCGGCGCTCTCGTCTTGGGCCGTTGCCTTCCTCTTCCCCGGGGAATCGTGGAGCGGAGCGGTGTCCCGGCGCGGGGCACCGGGGGAGGCCCAGGGCCTGGCACCGCCCGGGGGGGGTCGTCTCCTCAGGGGTCGAAGCGGTGGCGCGCCCTGCCGGCCCCCAGGGAGAGCGCACGGCCCGGGGACGGGCGTCGGATCCTGCGGGATGCTGCTGTCGGGTTTAGTCGGGTTTTGCTGGCAGAAATAGATATCCTCGGTATCTTTGTTCCTGTATTTTTTTTGTTTTGTGTGTTTGGTTTTTTTTTTTTTGGGGGGGGGCTTCTCCGAACGGTGCCGGGGCGGGGGGGCGCTCAGCGAACCGAAAGAATAACTTAGAAGTCGTTGTAACACTTCAAAATTTTAGAACAATGCTTTTGAGGTAGAAAAGGAGCGGTTGCGCTTTAACCGCACCTGAGAGAATTTTTAAAAAAATTCAGTAGAAGCAGGCACGTGGTCTCATCCCTCAAAGTAATCGGAGAAGCTGCAGGTGGATACCTGCAATTACTGGCATGCCTTTAACAGCTTGATGTTAATTAGCCATGCCCTAGAAGCACGAGGCCTTTCCGTGGGTATCCCGTGCAGTGCAGAAACCCAGCCGTGCGATTGAAAAATCTGCGTATCCTCAGCCTCATGGCTCAGAGTGCTGTACCCGGGCAACGCAGTGGTGGTCCCGGGGATTGGTCTGCCAAAGCCAAACGGCCTGCCCGTCTAGCGGCATTCGGAATAGTAAGCGTTTCAATAACGACTGCTGTTCTCTGCCCAGACAGGAGCTGTCACCTTGGTGTTCTGCTTGTAGCTTGAATATGAGCTCTGCATGTTCCTGTAGGACAATGGCTTTTCACATCTTCAGGTTCTGCCATCATTCTTCAATGCATATTTGCAACATTGAGCTCTGCGAAGATCATAATTTTCTTGTTGTCTGAGTCCAGACATGAAATGAAAAAGGAAAGGGTGTGTTTCTTCATCCTTTAGTACCCCCATGGCCCTGATATGGAAGCCAGAGAATTATTTATGTTTATAGTAATAACAGTATTTGCTAATGTTTCTTTGATGTGTCTGACAGCGCTCTGGAAATAGCTCTTGCTGACTCGTGTAAAGCAAATGGATGAGGGGGTGAAGTAGGAGGTAAATCATGAGGGAGTTTGGGTTTTCTTTTTTATGTAACCTAGACTCCAGAATTGCATTGCTTTGTTTACAATGCAGGGCAATTGCACAAAGCAGAGTTTCTTAAAAGTGTAATAAAGACACATAGTACATCATAGGTTGTCTGACCAGAGGACTGATGTTATTTTTGAAAGGTTGTGCTTACCATCATAACTGGAAAAAATAAATTGATGTTAGGTGTACAAGGGGTGGACATTGTTGTTTGTCTACACTCATGAAGACTGCAAGTGCACAAAGGAAGATGGCTTTGTAATAGTCACAGTTTCTTTTTTATGTCATATATTGTGTAAGAAAGTACAGTTTATCAGCACCAACAAAAATGTGAAAAGTGCAGTACAGTATATGCAAATTATCTCCAAAGGGATGCATGTCACTGCTCTCTCAGTTTATGTCCAATTGTTTATCCACCCTGGTCTCCATCACTATGCTTTTCTTTCAGAGTAAATTCACAGTAATGACCTCCATCTGCTGTATCAAAGCTGTACTAAATTCTTAATCACAACTTAGAACTGTCTGTCATTTTGCAAGACAGTGTTTCTATCTGTGGAGCAATAAAGCAAAGAGGCTTTATTAAACTAATTATAAATGTACTATGATTGCTGCAACGAGGTGTTTTTTTTCCACAGGAGACTGAACTCACCTGGATCTATCACTGCTTTTCAAGAGCAATTACAAAAGAAGCATCATGGACTGAGTAAAAATTCCTTTTGGCTGTGCACAATATGCTCACGTAATAAAATATGAAGAGCTGTAGTCAGATGTGCACAGGGCTGCTCATATTTCCCCAAACAGAATTGCTGGGAACTTCATGAGACCCAGTATGAGACTCATGATAATAATGGAATAGATTTGTATATCTCATTTGTCCAGCAAGGAGAAGGAATTGCTGAAGCAGTCATTTCCCACAATAGACTAAATAAAAACATTTATTCAGGAGGAAGAGATGCATTGTTTGCATCTATAGGGGTGTTTGATCCAGGTCCTTGTCACCTCTTTGAATACGGTCAATCTATATTGCACCAGAAAAACCAGTGTTATTTTACACCGTCTTCAGTGTCTGAATTAGTAGCTACACAAACGATTCAGAGTTGCTGCTAACACACAGATGACATGCATTCTCCATTGCTAATATACCCCTCTGCACTGGGCATTTCATTCAGATTTTCTTAACTGAAGGCCTAATTAACTTCAACTCCACAAGATACTTCTAACCTTGAAGAGCAGCTTCAATTTTGCTGCTCTCATTTTAGACCAGAAAAGGGGTTGTGTGTACCCAAAACAGTGAGCCGGGAGCACCCTGTATCAGCTGGTGCAATATATTTTATGCTATCATGGCTCAAGACTGGTATTCAAGACGATCACGAGTAATCAAATTTTCATTGTTACAAATAGAGGAGTGATAAGGGCAAAGTGTGTATCTCAAGAAAAATTAAAAAAAATAAAACCCACCCAAATCCTTTAACCGGATATTAAAAATGGGGGAAAAAAATGGTGGATGGGCTCAATAATTATTGTTGGCATTGTGAAACAATGTCAACAGGAGAAGACTAGTCTCTCATTGCTGGGAGTGCTGATTGCGTCTGTGTCTGTCTCCTGTTTTGAACTCCCACTAGTGCCTCCGCTTTCCCTCCTACCTGCTTGTTGCCAGTAGCTCGCAGATTCCCATAACTGCTTCTGAAACCGGTTTGACTTTTTCCTCTCCATTGGCATTATTTAACATGGATGTCTCTTCTACCATGTATATTCTTACTGATCTGCAGTCAAAGTGTGTAGGAGTTCCACCACTGGGGAAATTAGTCACTGAATCTCATTTACATTGTCCCTTGTTGCTTCCTTACTGCACTCTACATAAGATGAACTTTAAAGAGCTGCCTACTCCTGTCTCCTTACAAGCGTGGTTTCTATAATTTCAATAACTTTTTTTAATCTCTTCTTTATCATTTGGGTTCTATCCCAATAAATTGATGACAGGTGGACAAGTAGTGGACATTGTTGTGTGTCTATGCTCATTAAGTTTTTGCATGTAACTGCAGGTGCACAAATGAAGATGGCCTTGTAATCACGGTTTTATGAAGACTTTTTGACAAAAGCCATCTTTTAGCACTTTTGATACACGATGCTTTATAACTTTGAAAATCCCCTTCAGTTAAATGTCGTAGAGACATGAGCTTGAAAAAACTTTTCCTGAGTCTTTTTTAAAGTTTTCAGTCTCCTTTTATTTTTATTTATCACTTCTGTGATTCATTCATTGCAAGATGAAGTCTTATTATATCTGCATTCTTTTTTCAAAACTGTCTATTCACAACATTTTTTTTCCTTTCCTTACGGCTTTTGAATGCTGTCCTCTTGCGTTCCTAAAGTTCTCTGAAGTTCACCATATCAAAGACTCTATCTGACAGGGTCTTGATTCCATTTTTGATAATATTCTTACTGTAATTCCGAGTTTAACTGTTGCAACTTCTAATTCTCTGTGAATTTCCTGCTGTATGGTTCTTCACATATGTCAAAAAGCAGCAACCTTATGAAGAAACATCAGGGCACGTCATGCAAAAAATATGAATTCCAGGTGCCTCTCTGAAAGGAGCGTCAAATAGGGACTGCGATGCCCAAACCTCACTGACTGCTACAATTAAAATGAACCATATGACTTGTCAGTTGAAAGAAGATTGCAAAAAGGAAGGAGAGAAAGCAAAGAGAATGAGAACATCAGAAATGGAAGGAGGCAGAAATGGACAAGAGAGTTTAGATGAGGATTTCCTCAGCTGAGAAAATCATCTCTGTATGTTAACCACCTTCTCAATCTGCCTGTTGATTAATTTCGGAGTCCACTGAAAAGTATCCTTTCCTGTCCTGAAGGTATTCCTTGCTTGCGGTCACGCCCAGCTTTCTTGTCCTCCTCTGTTCACTAGCTGCTACTG
Organism: Pluvialis apricaria; assembly: GCA_017639485.1. Taxonomy (NCBI): domain Eukaryota; kingdom Metazoa; phylum Chordata; class Aves; order Charadriiformes; family Charadriidae; genus Pluvialis; species Pluvialis apricaria. The sequence goes on along the minus strand of CM030008.1, from coordinate 107,949,989 downwards.
GTAAAAAACTACACCGGTATCTAAAATGAAAAAAAAACCCTACTGTTGGTTACCTATATATACAGTCCATACCGGACCTACTGCACATGCATGGGGAAGACAACCTGGGCATATGCAGTAGCTGTGTGTTTATTGCTTTAACTGACTACCAGATTCCTGAAATTAGTATTCAAAATCAGTAGGATGATAGCAGACTTGTAAAGGTTTTCTGTAAACATCAGTGGAGCTGCATGTGTAAAAACCCTTTCCTTTGTGCTTTCTGCAGCCAGGAGCAGCATTTTATTATTGCATTATTTTAAAGCTTGTGGCAAGATCTCAACAGGTGCTTCAATGTAAATTCCTGAATTTTACTGCTTCTAAATCAGGTACGTAATATGCAACCTAAGTACATGTTACAAATATTTGTGTTTGCAGCACTGCAGATGCAAATTTGGAAGTTCATTTATGATATTATTAATGTATTGTTTATATTTTCTTCCCTAGTGAGACTTTCTAATTTCTCTGTTTGCCTTTTTTAATTTTCCATTTAACTGGATCTATCTTCTGCGCTAAATTGCATATGCAGATATACAATTGACTTATAGAGTGGTGCAGAAAAAACACTTGGCGTCTAAATAATTGCTAGACAATTTAATTTCAGACAGATTATTGTATTTGGTGAGTCAGTCAATATCAATATAAATGTCTACCATGAAACTGCAAAACAAAAGGACTTTAAGAAACCTACGTGAAAAAGTCTTTCTTCCAGGATGTTTGTTTAAAACATATAATGGCACGTTTTTACACCACCGGTAAGGAACTTAGGGAACTTGTTGGCACAGGAGGTTGTCAATGCAGGTAGTACCAGTAAACTCCCCAAAAAGATTAGGCAAATTAACGGAGAACAGGCCGGTAGAGCAACACTAGAGGCACAGGCCGGGATGTGCCCACTGACCTTCCAAGGCAGTGGTCGTGGTCTCGGGGCAGGATGGGGCAGATGGACCGGGCAAAGCAGCGCTCCCCAGCAGTGTCTGCGGGTATCACTTGGGGAGAGCTGGATCAGTCTGCCCCGGTAAGACATTTCTTACTCTTATCTGATGTCTGAATTTAGATCCCATCAAAGGAAACATACCAGGAACAGAAAGGGAATGCAGCTTCGGGGATGTGGACAAGTAAGATTATGAGCCTTTACAGGTCTGAAAAAAAAGCCGCCTGCTTTTAGCATTTGTCACATTCCAAACCCTTCAAAAGAGAGAGACAGCCCACAGATTTTTAATGACCTTTTCACAGGTAGTAGGCAACTTCTTCCCTCACAAATACAAAGCTAAATTAAACTGAATGTTGGCATGGGTTGTTGGGTTGGGTTTTGGGTTTTTTTTCCAAAATGAAAAGGCTGGACTAAACTGCCCTGAATTGTATCTGCATCCACTTCACAGAAGGAGCTGGCAAGGCAATGGCTAATGTACGTAACTAGTTTGCTTTATTTGAGGGCACAGTGCATTACACAGGATTTCTGGCTCAGGATGCATAATACCACATACATTTTCCTTTTTAGAAACAAATTCTAGTTATATCATTTAAAATTAATAAACCACTCTGATAAAACCCTTGATGTTATTAAAACATCTAGCATTTTAGTTTGATTCTAGGCACGTCTTCACTGCTTTTAGATAATTTAGCACATTGTTTAGTGCGCTTAATTCATAAAGACAGTTTATTCTAAAGGGATCTTCTGGGGTTTATTGCCTGGATAATATTAAACATCTTAAGATGGTCTACAATTCTAGAAAACAATATATTCTTAAATTGCCATGGGGGTTACTCTTTTCTGCTAATACTAATGCTGTACATCATTGCAAAAGATAAAAACATTTAAGTAATTGGTTCTTGGATTTGGAAGATATTCCCATTTTAGCCAACATTATGACATTTTGAGGGTTTTTTTTCTGATGTAACTGTAATTAAATTGCCAAGTTTGGGTCAAAACAGGAAATAATTCTCCTTAAAATACTGATGGAGTAATCATTTTGTGTCATATGAATTTATGGACTTGTAAAAACTTTGGGTGATGTTAATAGAGCTCAATACAACTTTGAATATTATTACTGTTAGTAATAATAGTATCTGCAAGGTATGTAATACTCTTTATTTGCCTTAGAAAGTGAGTTTTCCAGACTCATGTCATTACCCCTATGCATCTCAGTCACATAGTCACATTCACAATCTGGCCATTAATTAACCATTGCACTTACTTCAGAGTCTCCGAATTACAGAAGAAAAGAGAGGCCAGTGTTGAGTGTCTCCCATTTAATACTTTTCTCCAGTGTCACTCCTCCCTTAAAACTAATGAATAACCAAAAACAGTGCCAAAGAAAGAGGAAATGAAGTTCTGTTTCCATTCTGTCTTTTCAAGAATCTACCAAGTTCCTCAAAATTGTGGTTCTCATCACACAAATAAGAGGTTGCCTGCTGTTCATGCACAGAGCTTGCATCCTCCAAACGCTGTAGATTCACATCGGGCAGAAAGGGCAAGAGGGAGGAAATTACTGAGGCAAGTACTGTAGTGTAAATTGCATCCTGACTTGAGTAGGGCACAATTTCTGAAAAGAAAGGTAAGAGATACTTGTACAGCAGTGATTTGACTTGTGCTGCAATTGGAATTGTATATTTTATGTTTCTCAACTTTTCTAGCTTTTGGAGAAATGTCGAAAATGCAATAGTAATATGCTGAAATATTTGACAATGGAGTTAGATGCTCTATCTCATGTTCAAGTGGAAGAAACATACTTGGAAAATTTTCTATAGTCAAAATCCTCAAAATTATAAAAATATTTATATTTCTATCTTGAGCACAATTTCAAAGTGGTATATGCGTGAATTCCAGATTTAGACTTAATTTTTTAGATAGATTGTCCCTAACACAGATCTGATTTCTTGATTTCTCACGTGACTTCTTAGACTTTGAAACTGAATCCTGGACTCCAGGTATCCGGCGATACCATTCCTTGTCCTCTAAATATTGCTCTGGCTGTTGCATTTGGTACTGCGTGCTTTTATAAGTGCAGTAACTCTCAGAGACCCTAATACTGCATATTTCTCAGTTGCTGTTTGTGAAGGCAGCAGAAAATCACATGGCTTGTCACTGCCCACAGGTCTGACATCATGACATCTGCAAGAGCTTTAGTTGCCTGAATGTTCTTGGACAGTAACGTGAACAATGTGAGACTCAATTTTTGGCAAGCTTTCAGAGCTTATTAGGACAATTAAACAGTCTTGGAATAATATGTATATTTTTATGACCACAGATCTTAAAGATAAGATAATTTTATTTTATGTAATTGTCATTCTGTTGTATTCCTTATTGTGTTTTCCTACTCAGCTTCGTATCTCCCTCTGAATTGCTAAAAATGGAAGGCTATCAGCTGGCATATTTTGAATGGCAACTCTTACATGCTTTTTTTTGATCCCATAAGCACTTTTTTGTAAACATCATACTCAAATTCACCTGTAGCACTTGTAAGAGACACCGTGTATGCAGGAAACCTATTTTCTGTACAAAACTTCAGTTCTGTCTTTAAAAACAGGCGTTTTTCCAAATATCCTGAGAACATTTTTCAGAAGTCAGTTTCAAAATGGAACCATATGTATGCCTTCACCTAGTCGTATTTTCTTAGTGAACTGACAAAAATGAGTTTTCGCTAATGTCACCCTGCTAAGTCAGAGTAGCTGCCAAGCAGCAAGCTGGATGGACCATATTCTGCCTCCAGAATTAACCACAGGGCTAATTATTAGCAAGATTGAGTGTCTCCAGTCTTCAGTGGCGGTAGGCAATGAAGGATAGGCAGAAGAGAGGGGACATGGTTCATTTGCAGGTGGCTGAACGCACCCTGTTCACGTACAGGCATGTGTAGCCTGCGAGAATAAATGAGGCATCGGCAGAGAGACAGACACCCAGCAGAGCTGCCAACTTGTCACTTTTACAATTTTTTCTGATCATAACTTCATTTGGTTAACATGCTAAATATAAAACGCGGAAGCTTCAGTCGCACTCAGTGAAGAAGAGGTCATATGTTAGATCACTGAAGCTTAGATGTCAGCGCTACTTAAAAAGGCAAAACGAACCCAACACCTATGTTTCCCCAGCACTACAGGTTTGTATATACTTATCTATTTATATATATGATATATATTTTCATATATGTATACATACATGTGTAAGTAACACAAGGAGAAGACATCCTCTAAGTCTCTCTTCACCTGTCTCGGATTTCCACCTTCTTTTGCCTCTGATTTTGCCAGGCTGCCTAAAGGAGTGAGTTATCTCATGGCATGCATTATCTGAGGATTTATTTTCAAATACAGGCACTTTTAAGGGATGCTTATAATCGGAAGTACTCATAAGCGTGAAAATACGGAAAGCTTTCTGCTATTATCAATGAGTCAGTTTTAATTGGTTTTCAAAGTGTAAATGACAAAAAATTATATTTTTGCAATCCCTGGCAATGCCTTTTTCTGGTTTCATATAGGAAAACTTTATTAATAGCATCCTAAAGATACGAGATATATGACACATGCTGGGCTAAAAATATTTTTATTCAGTACTGAATTCTTTACCATCTTGGTTCACACATTTGTCTTGATCTAGTAGCAAATTTCATATAAAATATGGATATTTGGATGTAACAGTGATAAAATTATAAGATGTTTTAATTTTCCATTTTTCATAGAAAAGTCATTCTGTTTACAGGCAGTATCTAAACATTCCAAACCCCTATATTTAGTGAAGAAAAATACACTGTTTTTAAATGAATAACATAATGGTGGCCATTTGGAGAGCTGGGGCTGTTTTGTCGGACAATGTTTCTATTCTTCAGTTTACAGGACAGAAATGTGTGTTTCGTAACATAATGATTTTTTGGAAGGTTTTTTACAATATTTTTTTTTTAGTGATTTAAATTCTATATATTGAATACAGGCCACAGCAAAAGAGCCACCTAGCCATATATACCTTCCAATTGCTAATGTCGGGGGCAGAGGAAATAGTAACCCAGTATCTATCTATTGCTTTGTTCACTGCCTGAAGGAAGCAGATGTATACTTATCTCTAAGACTTTTATTATAAAAACATTTCTTAAAATTGTCTCTCTGTTTGCACTAAGCAAATTTTCGCTACAGGTAGTGAAGGAAACCTTTATTAGGCAGCTATAGCAGAGGTCCAGCCTGCCTAAAGTAGCTCAGCAGCTCTTTTAATAAGGTGGCTGTAGCTGAAGAATGTGAAAACTGTTTTCAGTGCCAGTAGGTCTCTCTTTACAATCTAGAAAATAACTAATTTCATTAAGAATCTGTTTGAGCTGCGCGACCCTTTTAGAAAGCAGCGTGTAGATTCGCTATTACTGGTGCCAGATAATCGTTTGCCCAATATGAAGCACAAATCACTGCTAGATCTCAATCTTGTCATTCTCTCAAGTCAGAGGTCTATTACTGGCTCACAGTTTAGCAGAAAGATGACTGTGGGTTCATATCACCTCGCTATGTATGGATTAAACAGCATTTAGCTGGTGATGTTTCAAAATGAGAGGTTTGGTCCCACATTGTGCCTCCCCAGACTTCTCTTTTAGCTCCAAGCCACCCATTTAACTGCCTGAAAGCTGTATCACTACATAGACATCTCTCAGCGGAATGACAAGCTGTTGGCTGGCATTTCTCCGCAAGTGTATGCATAGGAATGAGGATGAAGAATAGCATATTCTTCTGTTTCCTGATTTTGATCTTTTTGGAACTTCATATATTTCGTCAGGACCTGTCGAAAGTGATAACAGAAACCTTATTAGTGGCAGGCGGTAGCCCTGACATTGTTGGAGCGGCGATGCTGTTTGTAGGCAGATGTCGGCAGAGCTGGACTGGTGTAGGAGAGGGTGTGCGCAGCTCTCCGTGAGGGCAGCGGCAGCTGCGGTGTGTGTGCTCCCAGCACAACAGGGAGCATCGCCGGCAACTGTTATTAGTGTACAGCTCATCTTCCTCGCTGCTAGCCTCAGGTCAAAACTGCCATCTAGCCCCAAATTACTGCCCGATAGGTTGTACACTAAAACGACATGATCCCGCTCTGCTTCAGCTGCAGCGTATTTCTGTCTGAAGGCCAGCTGCAGCCTCACTGCTGTGTGTTTATAGACACCCACTACTTGACACGCCGTTTACAGTGCGTGACAACTAATGAAAAAGGGTTTAATTAAATCTTTTTAAATTTTTTTTTTTGTCGGTTCTGGTTTTAAAGGAAACGTTCTAAAAATGGAGAGACGTAGGGCACCCCTCTGGGCAACCTAAGCCACTACACAAGAGGCTGGCGGTGCAGACAAGACTGCTTTCCTGTGCCCTGAGGACTGAAGTGCAGCAGAAGCACAAACTGAGGAAATGGGAAACTCTATGAGATATGCTATAGATAAAAGCATGATCTAGCAGTGACACCAGAAGATAATCAGAAGCAGAGGAATCTTCATCAACTTCTATTTGGCCACGAGGTATATTGTCACTGAGTGTCTTCAGCAGGGAGGAAACCCCGCCCCAAAAAAGCTGGTCGTTATCAGTTAAATACATTTTTCAGATCTCATACGTTAAGCCAGTGATTATAATGACTTCATCTTGAAGCCTTTCAAAACAGCATTCCAAAATACCTGATGAATACTCTGGAGCTTGTTGGGTTCCTCCTTTTCTTTCTAGACCTAGGCGTCACTGATGCAAGTAGCAAAGTCTGGGACACTTGGTAAAGAGCAGAGTAGAATTTACTCACACTCTGTAGGCAGTCAGAAGGAAAACTGATTTCCAGCATGTCCCCTTGAGTGATATTAAGGGAAAATTTAATGAAGTAAATGACTTCACTGGTATAGTAACTGTCTTAAGACAAAGTAATAAAGAAAGCAATGCATGACCTGTAACACTAACAGAAGAAAAGATGGAAACATCCTTTAGCTCCTCAAAGGCTGTAGATGTTTTACAAATTATCTTTTTGACCACGAAATGATGGATTAGGGCTCAAAGTTTTCATAAGGAGCTAAGAGAGACAGATATCCCATTCCTGATAGCAATAAGGAAACTGGGCACTCAGTGTTGCTGGGCAGTTTTGCAACATCCACATCTAGAAATTACAAATGAAAGAAAGTCTAGAATGTCTTCCAGCTCATTTTTACATTGAAGGGAAGAATGTCCTGTCTAGTATTTATGAAGGCTGTATTTAGCCTATTTTGACTGTTTCTAATGATTTCTTATGTTTGACCTGTGTAATTATTCTGAACTCTTTTTTTTTTTACTTTATATATTTTGACTAAAGATTAATCTTGGTTTTCTGCATTCCATTTTGCATGCTTACGTTTTCATTCCTGACAGACAACAGACTATTTATACCCCTCTGATTCTAACACCCTTTATATATTAATCAATCAGTAGCATGTTGTTTGTCTCAAACCTTCTTCCCCCATGCAATTTCTATACATATTCATTTTTATTCATTTCCTTGATACACCAGTTTCTACAAGCTTTTCCTTCTCTAAAGAAATTCAGGATTAATCAATGTGATCTACAAACTGTAATACATAAAAATGCAAGCCCACTAACACCATTGCAAATTGCACACAAAAGTTGAAACCTTGGTCCAATTAAATCATGGATGTCTTTTACTGACTTAGAATGCAGTCAAGTCAAAGGATTATTTTAAATTATTGACAAGTGACCAGTCTAAGATAGATATATAGATATAGATATAGATATAGATATAGATATAGATATAGATATAGATATAGATATAGATATAGATATAGATATAGATATATATTGGTTATTTTTCAAAAAGAACCTACTTCTTTACTCTTAAGAGCTGAGGTTTCCTCTTAAACATTTTGCTGGCCATTCGGAAAAAAAGAACTGTCAAATCCTATATCAAAATACTAGGACTCAGAACAGAGGGAGAAAAATGTCCCTTAACAAGCCTCAACACTACTCAGTCCCAAAATATTTCTGGTTTGTATTTTATTCAGATCAAGTCAGAGATGATTGAAGCAACTTTTACAACTAATTTTTAAAATGTTTTCCCAATCTGAGGCCTTATGTGATAAATGTTCATGCTGAAATTGTTTGACAATTACTAGCTTCAAAAAACTGAGCTTAATACGGTGACACTGAGATAACCCCAACTATTTTGCTGCTTCTAAGATAAAATGATACATTGCAGTACAATATACAGTTATATTTAAAATTCTGAGAAAACGAGCAGTAATCCACTACTAAAGAAATTCCACTGACTTCATAAGCTGTGAAGTCGTGAGTGCTCTGTGAAAGAATGCCACTAGAAATCCAAGAAGATCCTGTTACTTAAATATTTCATCACAAGTTATTTGTTATTGATGTGACAGTTTTCATAGTTAGCACAGCAAGCTGCCTCATCCAGCAGCACTAAAATGTCCTTTTCTAGAAGAGCCCCTGCCCTCACGTGTGAAGGCTATTTCCCTAAACCATGCAGGCACGAGGGTGCACACACACATAGTCACAGGCGCTTTTTAGGAGCAACCCTCTGCTTATCCTCCGGTCTTAAGTCTGGCTTTTCATTAAACTGCCTGTCTCTAGTTTTCACTTTTTTTAAGGAATTGCTTTAAGTTGGTTGAGAGGAGTCAAATACAGCTGTTGACCGAGACGTGTATTTGACAGGGAGGAAGTACAGGGTGGGATGCCAGGGAGCCGGTCACCACATGCGGGTTATGGTCTCAGGCAGAGTCCTGGGCATTAAGGACGCCTAGGGGCTCAGCTTAGTATTTGGACAATTTAGGAAGTAGTTGCATCTCCTAAGCTCTCAACAGCATGACACAATTATCTTGGAATTTGAGGGAGTAGCGAGACTTCCTCTTCAGATGAAGCATCCCACACTGGGCAAAGCTTTAAATAGATTACCAGGTTTAGATAGGATGTTAACTCAGATGTTGATCAGGTGTGATAAATCCTGTCTTTGTATCTTTCCATGACACAAATAAAGCTAGCGTTTTTCTCTCTGTGTTACTCTTTGTTTAATCTGGGATGTTAACATTGCAAATTTTTGACTTTAAAAGATTCTAAACAGTTTTGAAGTTTCAGGCTGCAGTTGTAAAATAGCATTTTCTAAAAACGACACTCATTCTTTTGATAACAGATGAGTCAGAGAAGAACGTAGACATGGGCTTCTTGCCTGTAAACTTATATTAATAGAACTTCCTTGTTTGAGAAAATTGTTCGTAACTTCAAAAAGAGATACTTGCCCAGTTGAAGTAAACACTCTTAAGTGCCCGGATATGACTAGTTTTGGAAAGAAAAGGTATTGATATTAGAAATATTTCAGCTCAGCAGTGTATCAGAACGGCTGCAATGAGCAGTGCAGCATTTCAGGATACTGAAGTGCACTTTAGTGCTTATTCCTGGCAAATAGCATGGAAACAATTCTTGCAAAATGTGGAAAGATACAACGAGGTACACTGGATTGCCAGATATATGATCTTTGTGGACTATAACTTTTAGTTTGGGTAGAACATTATGACAATGAAAGCAAAACCAAAATACCCTCTTAAGGAACTACGAGCGATGTAATCATAACTAAATCAGATAGAAAATGTCTACGCTTAAATTGCTTCTTTATTTGCATACAGAGGAGCAGGTAGGATTTTTAAAGAAGGCCTGACTCTTGGCTGGCATAGAAACCTTCAATGAAGGCAAAAAATACAGCACTTTTATAGACTGATATTTTACCAAAGCAGTGAGGTAGGTTTATAATTGCATGGAGTTTATCCCCATGCATCACTGAAACCAATGGGACTATGATTTAAAACACTGGAAGGGCTGGCCTGGCCTGGCCTTTAAACCAAAGAAACAGGAAAATGAGATAAATATATCGTCAGCCATACTCAGAATTGTACACTTCCTTATATTATTGATTATTATTATTAAAAAAAATCTAACATCCCAGAATTTGTGCTTCCTTTTTCTATTTTTTTACTAGAAATTAATACTCTATGGCATTCCATGTGATTTCATGGCTTGTAAAATCTCTGTGGGAAATCCTAAACATATGGGAAGGTCCTAAATAGAAAATCCTAATGACTATATTTAACTACATTTATGTAACTGACACAGGAAAATGTTCCCGATGATTTTCAGATTAAACATTTCAAGCCAAAGAAAAGGGGACGTAGAAACAGTGGTAGTAAGGAAAATGGTTATATGCCTTTCAGTGGACACTTATGACCTGTCCTCAACTATGTATCACACATAATAATTCCCATACTCATGTAGTGAAAAGACAATAAAACATGTGAACAGGAAAAGCCAGGAATACAGAGAAAGTTACCTTCATTCGTTACCTTACAGATTCTGTAATTCATTTGTTATGCCAAAGTGCTGCACGTTCCACATACATACATCAATGTACCATAAAATTTTTGGAATTTTTTTTTCCTTAATGATTAACAACATAAAATAGATTAATTTTTCTTTTACACGGAAATGTCCGCAACTGAAAGTGAAACTCCAGGGGACAAATGTTACAAAGACGTTTGGCTCAGAGTTCATTAAGTTTTATATAATGCAAACCTATTTTATAAACAACTGCTGAGTCACAAAAAATTATGTAAATTATATACAGAACAAATTTATAAGATCAAACAGCCCATCTCTTGGCTGTTACAGGATTGTTCTTTACACTCTCCAATACAGTCCACTTCGTTATCATCAAAAAGAGCAGTTAATGTAGTCTGAATTCCCACTACTACAGATTTTGCATTTAAGTGGATCTAACTGTCATGCCTAAATATTTTGCTATTTTAGGGCAGCTCCAAAGTGACTAGTGTCCTCCCTGCTTCCCCTAATTTAATGTAGCTTAAAGGGGCATCTTCAGGGAGTAACACATACCCTTTCTGAGGATCCTGACATTTGACAGCAACTGTCTGCACCAAAAATACTCTCCAGGATATGCTACATTGAAATCAATCAATGCTGTTAATTCAGTCATATTTAATGCCCTTAAATATGCCTTGTGAGAAACTAAAACATGAATAAACATCTAACAGCACTTACGGATTGAAAGAAACCTGCTGCTCAATTAAACTTTTTTTTTCTTGGTCCCCTCACCACCTGTACCTCCCCCCCACCCCGGGGGTTTAACAGCTCTCAACCCTCTGGTGAACTGGATTCACACCTTTTCTTCTGCAGGCTTTTCTCCACCGTTTCTTCGGTGCAAGACTCTCATTCATCCACCGAGGACTGGCTCATTTATTTTTAGATATTCCTCCTATTAATGCCAACTGATGTGGACAACTGGGGAAAATCGATGTTAACTTTTCTTTCTTTCTCTTTCTTTCTTTCTTTTTCTTTCTTTCTTTCTTTCTTTCTTTCTTTCTTTCTTTCTTTCTTTCTTTCTTTCTTTCTTTCTTTCTTTCTATCTCACTCTCTTGGTTATTTGCATACATTGTCATGTAGTTGGGTTCCAACAATGACTGTCCTAAATGGCACATTGCAGCAGATTTGCATGGATAACAATAACAAGCAGTGAAGGCTCACAAATGGCTTTGTTTGCTAATTTGTAATGTGGAGGTCAGATATAATGGAATCTGACCTTTGAGGGTAAGAGGAATTGCCCATATGCTGTTCCCAGATCCAGAAACAAAAGCTCTACACATAAAGTGAAACTATTGTTAAACCGCTGTTACACGGAGAACACTTGATTCTTTCTTTCTTTGTTTATTCTGTAAGCCATTTTCTCAAAACTTGGTTACATTGGTGCAAATTGCAACCAAGATCTGCTCTAACTTGGAAGCTCTGTCTCATCTGAGATAAAAAAAAAAAAAATGACCGAATTGTTATAGGAAATTCCAATTATTTTTTCAGAAGCTAAAAGTAGTCAAGAATGCAAAATGTCATTTATCCAAGATAAAATGAAAATTAAAGCATTACAAAAGGTATTAATGTTTTGTTTGTTTTCTCAAGGAATATTATTAAGTACTGTTTCACTGGATGAGTATGCTTTTATTGGTGTAACTTCATTATTGGAGCAAAGGTAAGACTGCCCTTCGAAAGAAGTAACAAATGCATTAACAGTATAGGTGCATAGGATTGTCCAGTTTCTACAGACAGGCTTTGGGAAAATATTTCTTTAGTTTGAATTGGTATTAACTGAAACCCTGAAACTCAAATCATAGCCAACTAGTTGCAGCTTATAGAATTGTAGATTTGGATATCAGAGGACATTGTAGTCAGTGAAATAACTATAATTACCAAACTGTATCAATACTGAGAAAAAGACAAAAAGTTTTACAAAGCTAACTTCTGAGCTAATTAACACCAAAGTTGACTGAGAGTCACTTAAAATTCAGGAAAAATCTAATAAAGATTTAGATTTCCAAATATTTGTGAACTTGTTGGCAAGGCGCACTGAAGTTAGAGTTCTTGATTTTGTAATGTAAGTAAGAAGTTGCTTCATTTTGTTACATTACCTTTAATATAACCAGAAAGAGGTGATTTTTTTAAAAAAATAAATATTTAAATTATTATGATTGCAGACACCTAAACATTATACAGGCTATTATTCTGATTGTTAGGTAGGAATCACTGGTTATAAAAAAATGGAGTTTGAATATCAAGGCTTGTAAAACTACACATTTAAATTTTAACATGGTTGATTCAGTCCTCCTTATTTTTTCTGTATAAGTGAAAGAGTACCATTTATCTTATCATATGTATATAGATTATAGATAATAATCTATTCTATAGATTAGATTTTGGATTTCATATAATAAATTCAGATGTCTCTGTTTCATATAGATAGTACTGGACTTTATTTTGTACATTACTAGGACAGAGATTTTCCCGTGGTCTTTGGCTTAGCTTTTCGTATTATATATGTTAGGGTATGTGGACGTTCCTTTCCTTAGTCTGTTTTCTACAAGGAATATAGACTGGACAAGCAGAGAGAGAGAGAAAACTTGTCAAGTCTGTCCAGCATTTGGATCCCTTGATATGAAAGCCACTGTTTCCAAGAAGCTATTAAATTTACTTTGAATTTACGGAGGATAACAATAGGGAAGTCCTACCTCAGTCTAATATGCTAAATATGGCTGGGCAAATTTTGACTATTAGCAGCCTATTTGATACTGACATTAAATAAATCGGTGGTTAATAATGGAAATGATTCCTGGACCACAGGCACTGATTCTCTTGGTGAAGTTTCCCAGCAGATGCTCGAGCACTTGCGTAATCGTGAGGGGCATGAAACACGGGATGAATTTGCTGCTATTTCTAATTAGGTTGCACAACAGTGCTGAGAGGCAGGGGAGGGCTATGAGTTATTTAATATATGCAGAATGGAAAACAAGCTGGTTAAAGGCAAATGCCAGCTCAGGCTCTGGCTCAGGCCAAATAGGCCCCCGGGCTGCTTCTCTGCCACAGGAGATGGGTGTGCGGGCACCACGGCAGGTGGAGATGTTACGGCTAGAGCCTCTTTTCTTTTGCTCTTTTGTACCTCACCCATGGCAACTTTTTTATGAGTACCTTCAGATGAGAGACACACAACTGAGTGATTATCCTTGCTTTCCCTGGGTCTGAGTTTCAGATGTTGAACACCAACACGTCCTTCCCCTTGCCTTCACCTGAGGTTGGAGATGCTCAGGGATGTCTCAAGATCTATTCGCAAGTACTTCAATCCAAAGATGGTTGGTTATGCCCCAAATGAGGAGTCACCCGAGTAGTGTGGTTTCGTTACTTGTTTGAGACCTGTAGAGGTGACACCAGCAATGGCTGTGGTGCGCAGGTTTTAGTCACACTATTGAACTGTTCACCCATGCGCCTTTCAGCGGACGCCACTGGTTCCTTTGTGCATCACTTCGGACCCCAACTTATGCTCGGTTTCAGCCAACAGAGCTGTGGGGCAGCGTGTTGGGTTTAGGTGGCAAGGTTTTGGCAGCAGGAGGGCAGCAGGGGCGGCCTCTGTGAGAACAGACCAGGGGCTGCCCCCAGCTGGACACAGCCAGTTCCAGATGGCTCCAATGGAACCACCACTGGGCACGGCTGAGCTCCGCAGCCAGCATGGTGGCACCTCTGGTCAAGCATATTTAAGAAAAGGATAAAAATGCTGCACAGCAGCTGTGAGAGAGAGGAGAGAGAGAAAATGGGAGAGAAACAGCCCTGCAGACACCAAGGCCAGAGAAGAAGGAGGGGGAGGAGGTACCCCAGGTGCTGGAGCAGAGATTCCCTATAGTCCAGGAAGACCATGGTGATGCAGGTTCTCCCCTGCAGCCCGTAGAGGACCCCACGCTGCACAAGGTGGACATGCCCTGAAGGAAGCTGCAGCCCATGGAGAGCCCACACAGGAGCAGGCTCCTGGCAGGAACTGTAGCCCATGGAGGTACCCACACTGGAGCAATCTGTTCCTGAAGGATTGTACTCCATGGAGAGGATCCATACAGTTGTGAAGGACTGTATCCCATGGGAGGGCCTCCATGCTGGAGCAGGAAGAAGGAGCAGCACAAGAGCTGTTGTGAAGTGACCTCCCCTCTGGCAACTGGGGAGGACACAGAGGAGTCAGGAGTGAAGGAGTGAAGTTAAGCTTGGGAAGAAGAGGGAAGGGATAGTAGAAGATGGTTTTACTTTTGTCTTTGTTTGTCACTATCATACTGTATTCTTAACAGGCAATAAATTAACTTAATAATTCCCAAATTGAGTCTGTTTTGCTCATGACATTAATTGGTGAGCAATCTCCCTGTCTTTATCTCAACCCACAAGCTTTTTCCATCTTATTTTCTCCTCCTGTCCTGTTCAGGAGAGGGAGTGAGAAAGCAGCGGGGTGGGCATCTAGCTTGCCAGCCAAGGTCAACCCACCACAGACAGTCAAAGAAAGTTGCGTCCACAGTAACTCATTTGATTAACTTCCATTTAAGAACTATTTCTTGCAGGAGTGCTGGATATTACTTTGCCATTGTAGGTTTGTTTTGGGAGTGCCACAGTGCTAGAGTTCTACAGATCTTGTACAATCAGCTCTCATAGATCCAGGAATGGCTTAGAATTTCTTGAAATAAGGTAGCTTCTGTGCTAAGACACATGTCTTCCGAGGAAATTTGCAGTTTCTAGATGCATGTATTTCTGATTTTTTTCAACATTACATGAAAATGGTGTACGTTTCCAAAATGTGACCATTATTTCAGTAACTTGCATCTTTTACAGTATTTAGAGCTTCTTAACCCAGTCCTAAGATGCCAGCTAAAGTAGCATGCAGAGCTTAAATTGAATTTTACATAGAAAAAAATGCAGAAAACTTTTTACTAGGTTCCAAACATCAATGTCATTACCAAAAGAATAACTGGATGAAACTGTGGGCTTTCCAAATGGGGGGAATTGCAAATTCTCTTAAAGACCTATCTTCCATGTATACGTGATCCTAAGAAACAAAGAAGAGAATTGCTATATTTGTTTCAGTGTTTAGTCTCACCCAATTTATATAAAGAAAAGCACAGTTGAAAAGTCACTGAAAATATCAGCTTGTGTCAGTAATTTTCAATAAAATGGGTGATGATACGAGTAGAAGCATTAAACATTTAGATAGTATCTTTGATAAAGGACAAACACAGATAAATAAGGTCATAATTTATACCAATTTGCAGAAGAGAAAAGCATGGTGTTATATTCCCAGTACTGAAGCAAACTGTTCAGAGGTATAGGGTTTCTCCTGTCTGGCTGATGGCTCCTTTCTTGAGATTCTTCCAGAGCTCTATTCTCAGTTACGTCTTAGGCACTTCACCAGTGTGGCAAACAAGAAATTAAGAAAGGTTTTGAAAGCTAATATCCTGATACTGAAAAATATTTTTCCAAGTATTTTGTAATAACAGAGAAGAATAGATACCTAAGAGTGTCTGAAGCTTCTGCTTTCTGGTAGCACTCAGCCTGACCTGGTGACCAAACATGAGACTATAGCAGATAATTGTTAAATACCTTCCCAAACACTATGCTTTTACAAGATAAGGCTAACAGAAGATGTGATAGCTCTAACTCACAACTGGAATTTATTGGAGTCATGACATGTAGTTTCATTTTGCAAGCTCAGCATCACCTATCCAATATTACATTAGGCGATATGGCAACCAGAAGAACTCTACAATTAATGTGCCTTTTTTTTTTTTTTTTTTTTAATATAGAAGAACAGCAAACATTTCTGCCATTTCTTAAATCTAGCCAAAGCTTTCAGCTATCCAAAGAAATTTAGTAAGTTCTTTAATACTGGATGGCCAGACAATATGTCTCTTCAGTAGAAGAACAATTTTCTCTGGCAATTTGAAGAAGCCATGAGAAGTTTTGTTAAGAAAAAAAAGCTATGAAATGGCCTGCTGATGAGAAGAGAATGCAGATGGTCTCTGGGTAACTGGAGATTACCAACTCAGCCAAGACTTCTGTCCCATTCTGTGATACCACCGATTTCGTACTCACGCATAATACTATTGCTCATGTTCCTCCTGACTTTCCTTTTTACACTGATGTGCTTTCTCCAGATGCCACTCCTCACAATGCTTAATGCAAAATGATCATCTCTGAAATGAAAAACTCTGCTCTGTGGTGATCATTGCCATGCAGTGAGAAGATACGTCAACAAACTCCCCAGAGGCTGAACAAAGCAACTCGCTCTATAACACAGTGTCATCTAACAGAAGGTGACCTCTGCCAGAAAGCAGGTGGAGGACATTGGTTTCTCTTCTTTTTACTACTATGTTGGCAGCAGGTGGAAGACAGGATATTTATGATTAGAACTACAAATACGATCTTGAGCCTGGTCAGATAACAACGCACTTAATTCCTAATATTAACAATTCAGCAACGAAATCAGTATCCTTTTCAAACGGGCAGCAAAAATCATAGAATCATAGAATGGTTTAGGTTGGAAGGGACCTTGAAGATCATCGAGTTCCAACCCCCCTGCCATAGGGCACCATTTATCAAAAAGTTTCCTGGCTACAAAATTTTGCAAAAATCAGCTTTCTTTTGCTATACATTTCTTCAAGATGGATGATATAAATTAATTGGGAACATAAAGTAGACTTCCTGTAAGCTTTAAAACTGCTCTCTATCACAGTCCCCAACCACTTAGTTTCTCTGTCTGCATAAGACCTAACTGCAACTCTTGAAAGAATCTGTCATGAGGAAAGCAGATTTAGCTATTTGGAGACAAAAGAGCTGAGTAGCTTGTATCTATATTTGATTCTGTGCTTCTAGGCAGTTAAAAAAAATCCAAACCTGATGCTTACACTGTTAAACTTTTTGCACAGTTTTACAAGAACGGACAAGGTCAGAGCCTGAGGTAGTATGGTTGCCAGATGTCACACCATTAATTACAATCTTAGACAGAATAGGTGTTAGTAAGGAGAAGCAAGACTTAAAATAACTCTTCATGTAATGTTTTTCCTGCCAATGCTCTTCTAACAATGTAAGAACTATTTCTTATTTTACAGTATTAGGTGGATCTCAGTATTTTTATTTAACAGAAGCTAAATATTTAACTCAAATCATAATTAAGTGGAAATAACTGTAGCTATTTATCCTGTACAAACTGTTTTTAATTATCAAGCTTTTCATAGGAAAAAAGGCCCTTGAACACATCAGATCCCAGCAGTGACCTATGATTTCTTTGAACTGAACATTTGCACAATCACTTTCAGATATATTTGTTATCCATTTCACTTTAATATATTGTGTTCAATAGAAAGCATAGTCTTTTTTCAAGCAGAGGCAATATTTTTTCAAAACACCTCTCTTACCTTTGATAGTCACTTTCTCATACGGGGATGCACATAAATAAATCATTGCCTCACTTCATTGGCTTTTGATGCAAGTTTTCTACAGGTCATTCTTCACTGAATGAAAGCTATATATCTTTAGTAGCAAGCTTGGTAATGACAAGCCGATGGTGGTTAGTTGTTCTGAAACTTCTAGAGAGAAACTGGAAAATTGCAAGTAATTTTCTACACTTTTGCTTTTGTTTGGCCTGTCCCTCCTGGACTGAGTATTCTTATTTCTCAAATAAGGTTTACTACAGTGAATTATTTTACCTGCTGAAAGTTTTCTAGATGTTACTCTTATAAAACAAAGTTACTCGTATTAAAACAAGTAGATGAAATTTTCTATAAGAAAATTAGTGCTGCAGAAAGAAGAAAGTAGCTTGTCCAAAGAAATTAGTATATGTGGAAATATATGTATATATGTCTGTACCTGTATTCTGTTTGCAAAAAAATGCTGCTCTTTATAGTGCTCTATTCAACTCATTGTATGTACCTGCATAGATATGTAAAGGGATAAAAAAAACATTTAATAGTATCCCGCCATATAGCTATTACTCCATTTTACAGCAGAATTGTGGAGGCCAAGGTCTGACACATTTCACAATGTGGCTAGTGCTGTTATGCCGGTGGACTCAGGAAAATATATACTGCCTGGTATGGATGCAGCAGGGAATGCTAGACTGGAAAGCAAGTCTGTAAATCATTGTACCCGATCACCAAAACCACATCTCACCATAGATGTTTAATCCAGGAAGGTCTATAAAAATATCCATTCCTTTTCCAACATGCTTTCCAAATCATCCGTAACCAGGCAAATGAGACACTTCCAGCACTGGGAACAATAAAAATTGCGGTATTATTGAACAGTAAATCTGAACTTTGAAATAAGGAAATGAGAAAGACTGACTTTGTAACATCTAAAACTATTAAATATTATTGCTCTTTGATGTGTTTAAGTCTAGTAAACTCTACATAACAGTATCATTCACCCTTACATAGAGCACCATCATTAAAAAGTCAGGTCAAAGTATTATAGAAATTATTGCATTGCAGAAAAAAAAAAAAGAAAAAAAAAAGAAAGAAGAAAAGCCTTGTAAATAAACTGACTGATGTAATATGTTCAGTATCATGGCGAAGGACATAGCCTGCATACGAGACCCTATTAGACCACTGCACGTAACTAAATAGTTGTTCTATGCCTGTTTTCATATGGTGTTCATTAGAAAAACAAAAGAAGTGCCTCCAGCAATTTTTTCTTAGAAGCAGACAATGCAGCTTTTGTCTTTTGAATCTACATAAGAGAGTCCCAGACTGGAGAAACATCTAAGTTTCCCTTGCGAATTAATGATATCTAAAAATAACAAGAATGAAATATGTTTTGATTATTAGATGAATGCTAAAGTGTCAGTAATGCTCTATTAAATTTCATTCTTGGAGAAAAATGACCCTTTTCAGATGCATTGCCTATTTGCTTAGGGCAATCTTGCTAAGAAACGTAACAGTAAATTATCATATACAAATTAAACTTTGATATGACGGGGGTCCTTAGGGAGCTGGTGCGAAGTACCTGCATATAAATAGTCACAATATGGTACAGAGGAATCTAGTGACTTACAGGGTAATGATAAGTAAAGCAGTACAAATTACTGCAGAGAAATAAAGTCACCATAGTGATTATCTTATGTGCCAATAACTTGAGAGTTCTCATGGCAAGACTTACATTCACTTTCTGTTGCACCAGTGAGTGATTAGTAAATGATTGGCTAGAAACAGACTCTCTGCTAGTATCAGTTAATGTAAATTCACTGAAATGAATCGATTTTCATCAGAGATCAGCCACTTAGCGTACCTCCACAAGCAGACTGGAAAATCTGAAATCACTGAGCATTCCCAGAACAGTCCTCCCCTGGCATAAAGTGAGTAGTTAAAGTTATTATGATGTTTATGAATGAGGTTCTTTCTAGAACACTTTATAGGATTTTTCCTATAAACACTCTAGAGCTCTTACCTGGTAGGGAAGATGAATTCAGGAACCAGAACAGCAGTGGTCAGCTGAAAAAATAGTCTGAAAAGCTGTGTGTGGGCTGCAGCTGAAGTGCCGTTGAACCTTGGTCAAAGCACATTGCCTTCCACCCATGCTTTAGTTCCTATTCACATAGTCGCCGATTCACATTGTAGTATCTGTAAATTGGAGATTTCATGCACTCAAGGCCCAAGACAGTGAGATCTTCACCTCAGTTAGAGCTTCCTCAGTTAGAACCTTACCAGGAATGACAGAGCACATGTACGAGGACAGAAATCCTCAAAACTGATGGAGTCAGTACTTTGAGTCACTCCACACAGGTGTGAAGAGCCTGTGACTCATTTAGTCTGCCCATACTGTAACAACTTAATTCTCCAGAAATTTCTAGAAGGATTTCTGGATTTGTCAAAAATATCATTCTGCTTTGTGGAAAATATAGAGAAAATTACATTGCTCAGTTTCCATCTGTGTGCTTCATTAAAAGTATAATTTCCCATTTATGTTTGTGGGCGTGCTTTTTGCAGAGAAAATCCAACTTCATAGACTTGTAGAACAAGTGGGGGATTTTTCCAACTGTATAAAGTGATACTTTATTAAGTGGTTATTAAATGATTTACAAAGTGATTAAAAAGTGCCAACGTTTTTTATTCTTTAGTAAAAAATTGTTTAAAATTAAAGAATTATTTTTAAAAAATCATTATTGTTGAAAACCCATTTCAAGATGTTTGACCAGCTCTAGCTTTGATGGCAAAAAAAAAAATCCCACAATGGTGTTCCTAGGAGATATGGTGCAGTTTGCAGCTCATGACCTGAATTTCACTGTCCCAAGCATCAGGTACTGTTCCTTCTCCCTCTTCTCCCCAGCAGCATCAGTAACAGCAGCAATAATCTCTCTCATCTACTCCGTCTTGACTTAGCCCATCTCTGTCCTGCTCTTTCTCTTTCTGCCACTGGGATACAGCCTTCTGGGACAGGCAGAGAAGGACAAGTCCAGCAATGGACCAGGAGAGGACAGGCAGAAAAGACAGACGTCTGCCCATAGAATTGGGATAAACTGCAGCCCGTGTCAAAGATGAAGGGCAAACTAATGGGAAACTGGTCTTTCCACTGCTGCAAAGTGAGAGTGAAGGTGGTAAGAAGTGTCTAGCAGGCTGAGAAGTCCTAGAACCCCAATTCTTACTGTTGCAGAGGTGGGACTGCCTATAAGACATGTAAGATTGTGTTTTGAGGAGCAGCTGCCTCTTCTCTCATGTGCGCCCTGTGGCACCTTCTACACTGCGAGCAGTACAGCTGCACTGAGAACAAGGCTGATGAAGTGATCTGCAGGGGAAGGGACTTCTGCAGAAAATAAAGCGTTTCTTCATTATTTTTGTTTTTAAATTTTTCACCTAGATTATTTCCTCAACCTCTTCCCTGTGCAGCTGCATAAACCATTGCCCTGAAAAAGCCACACAGTTGTGCAGGGCTGGGAGGGAGCAGCCCCAGGAGAAGGTGCGGGGCTGCTCAGTAGGGGAGCAGCAGAGTTGCCAACTGAGAAACCTCAGCCTAAGGATGCAGTTTCAGCTCACACCTCATCTGGTGTGACTGTGGGCTGCTGATGAAAGGGTAGTCCTGCTTTTCCCCTTTCCCGATCAACCTTGTAGCAGATCTAGCGATCACACATCAATGTGATTTGGATCAGCGTGTCGATCTGTCAGAAAACTAACCCACCACCCTCCCTGGCAGACCGTGTGTATGGTTAAGGGATTGAGTTGATTCTCCTCTGCAGCAGCACAGTCTCCAGGCTCAGTTCAGGGAAGCATCACAGACGCTTTGCTGGGAGTGGGGAACGAAGAGCTGTTTGCAGAGTAGACCAGTTTAAATGCGATGTGGCACATGACATCACACTCAGCATTGTAACTGGTTTCAAAATCACAGTCCTGCTGATGTCTGTTGGTTTTCTGCTACACAGAGTACAGACTGGGCAGGAAGTTAAATTAGCCACATCTCCTGCGGGGTGCCCTCCTCCCAGCCTGACATGCGCAGGCTCAAGGAGGAGCTGCAGACCCCATGTCACAGCAGGCACAATTACAGTAGTGTCCTTGCCAAATATATAAAATTACATTTGGTTTTACTTAAACAGATGATAACCCTAAAATGCTTCCTTCATCACTAACCCAAGTCCGAAAAGTTTCCTCCCACTACACACATCCCTCCCGCACACATGTTCAGTGTAATCAGCCACAAAGCTTCTCTTGGTGTTCAGTAAGACTGGAAAAAAGTCTAGAAAATTACTACCCTGATATAGTTTTTGATAATAAAGTCTTAAAAGAGAGAAATATAATTAATTGCCAAACATCATAAGCTTATAAGAAATGTGTCTGGTAAAACTAACCAAGTTTTTTCTGAGGCTAAAGTTTGTCTGCTAAGTGAAACAGTATTAATGTAACAGGCTGGCATTTACCTTACTATTAAGTAAGTCTTTAATTAAGATTTAATACAGACAAAGGAAAATATTGTGATAATAAGTAGATTACATCTCATTTAAATGATATATTTAAGGACAGTTTTTCACTTACAATGTAGTTCAATGCTTTTATGTCTTTTTTCAGAAACACAGGGAAATACAAGATTTCTTACGAATCGTAATGCTCTGGACAAAGGAGCTGAACTGTAGAACAATCAGTATTTATTGAAACCAATTCAATTAAGAATGGACAACAGCCAGCAATAATTTGATGTAATTATCAATAATAGTAAGACATTTCTCAAGAAAAACTAGAACCATAGAATCATAGAATTGTTTAGGTTGGAAGGGACCTTGAAGATCATCGAGTTCCAACCCCCCTGCCACAGGCAGGGACACCTCCCACTAGACCAGGTTGCCCAAGGCCACGTCCAGCCTGGCCTTGAACACCTCCAGGGACGGGGCTTCAACAACCTCTCTGGGCAGCCTGTTCCAGTGCATTAAACTAACTTTATTATTACTTTAACTTATTAACTTTATAGTATTAAAATAACTAAAGCATTAATTAAATAAAACATTTATACAGAGCAATTGCCTCCACTAACGCAACAAAAAATAGCCACTTCTGTTTACATTAGAGTCATAGAATCATAGAATTGTTGAGGTTGGAAGGGACCTTTAAGATCATCAAGGCCAACCATTAACCTACCCTGAAAAAATCCACTTCTAAACCATGTCCCTAAGTACCATATCTACCCTTTTTTTAAACACCTCCAGAGATGGTGAATCCACCACCTCCCTGGGCAGCCTATTCCAATGTTTGATAACCCTTTCAGTGAAAAAATGTTTCCTAATATCCAATCTAAACCTCGCCTGGCATAACTTGAATCCATTTCTTCTCCTTGTATCACTTGTCACTACGGAGGTCAGCCCCCACCTCTCTACAACCTGCTTTCAGGTAGTTGTAGAGGGTGATAAGGTTTCCCCTCAGCCTCCTCTTCGCCAGGCTAAACAAACCCAGTTCCCTCAGTTGTTCCTCATAAGATTTGTCCTCCAGACCCCTCACCAGCTTTGTTGCCCTTCTCTGGACACGTTCCAGCACCTCAATGTCCTTCTTGTAGTGAGAGGCCCAAAACTGAACACAGTACTCGAGGTGGGGCCTCACCAGTGCTGAGTACAGGGGCACAATCACTTCCCTAGTCCGGCTCACCACACTATTCCTGATACAGGCCAGGATGCTGTTGGCCTTCTTGGCCACCTGGGCACACTGCTGGCTCATATTCAGCCAGCTGTCCACCAACCCCCCCAGGTCCTTTTCTGCCATTAATTTGCTTTTGATGTTCCATGTAGCTAATTCTGATGTTTATAATAAAAAAAAGTAGTTTGATTTCCTCTGAATCTGAAGCAGGAAGGTTTTAAAATTATATTCCATTAGTTTTATCTTTAGATTATTACAGGAAGGGTTTACTATTCAGTAGTATATATACCACCCATTCTAGTTAGAATTTAAGCAAAAGCGAGCAAACTATAGTCCTCCTGAAGTGAGTGGCAATTTTGCTAACAATTTAAATGGAATAAGACTTTGTCTCAAGCTGCTTACCATATAAAATTAAATGTTGATTCATAAGCATCTACCTTTAGTTGTCCATATACAAAAATTGCTCCCATTAGGTATATACTTACGTTCATGCTCTTCACTTTTGCTAAATATCCTTCAGCTTTACAGTGATTAATGTTTTCCATGCTGCCTATCATCATATTTATAAACCCAAGAGAATGTTTTATTTACAGCAAAGATGTGATAGAGATGAGTCATAAAAGAAAAGAAATTCTGTGTTAAGAAAACCCTAACAGAGCAAGGGAGGATATTTTTTCAAAGGCATAAAGATCCACGAGGCACCTAACGGATGTATCTAAGTGCCCTTCACATCTTTGAAAATCTGCCCTGGATGCATGCTACTTAGTAGAATGACATCGCTTCCATCAAAGGAAGCATTTTCTTTTCTGGAGGAAATTTTTAAATGCAGCTAAAGACTGATTTTTACCCACAACAAAGACTGTGGTTGTGTATTCACTATGTGAGCACATTTTGAAACATATCAACCACCAAACATCCTTCCAAAAGGATAGTCTTATTTATCAGTTTCAGCTGAAAGTTCTGGGGTTTAAGATTATATCATTCTTAGTGTTGTCTTTACTGATGCAGATTTTGGGGGTATACTGAGAAGCACATTCAAATCCACTGCATTTGCAAAGGGAAAAACATGCTGCAATGTTGTTTTACATCATTAATAATTTCCAGCTTTGCAACAACGCATTACATATTCAGTGCTGCTTTTTTCTTTGATAAAGTTCCTGGAGGAAATGAGAGCTGTGATATGATCTTCAGTGTGTCCACGTTGTAGTCGTTGAGTCTTTATTTTTCTTCCAAAAGACACCTTCAGTCACTTCTGTCCAGAGCACAGTAGAATGATTAAAAGAGTTTTGCTACGCTACAATTACAATGACAAAATTTAGCGTTTCATAAATAAAAAGCAGAGAAATATTTAAGGGAACTGCAAAGCTTTTGTAGAAGAAGAAGGCTTATACAAAAGGTCATTCACTTACTTCTACAACTCTGTCTTTGGTCATCAAGTAGCAGTCAGAGAAGCTGGCAGAATATTTCCTGGCTGTTTTGCATACTAAAACAAACATACAAAACCAACCATAATCTAAAGATTTTACCACTTTTTTGTTTCTGAAGTTGTGAAACTTCATCTTGTCCTCATATTTTTTTTAAATGTTCAAGATACTTTTTGTGATTAATTTGAGAAACTTATTTCTGAAGAACCCAAATTTCATGAACTGATCATAAAGCCTCCTCACACTTAAATGTAGACTATATTTCTATACTACATATATTCCACACTATATACAGTGTGGTTCTGTACTTGCATAGATGTCTTCAAAAATATTATCGGTAGGTTTTTGAAAATGGTATGCAGAGGCACAGTAGACTATTTCCTAATGAATGCAATGCCATTTCAGGATCTTACAGTGATCTGACTTGAGTCCGAGATGTATTGAAAAGTGTACTGTGAGCACCAGGGGCTTTTCTTCCCTGCCTTGCCTGTCAGCTTCACCTCTAGTGAGAGGTCAGCGCACATGTGAGGAACTGTAGTTGGAAGCTCAGACTGCAATGAGAAAGTAGGTTTCAGGTACGACAGAGCTTTCAATGTCAATATTTTATTACTTGTTGAGACAACAGTAATAAAACAGTGTTTTGGAAAATTGAAGAAGTCAGTACTGTTTATTTCTTTTTGAGAGACAAGACTTCTCATTTCCAAGAAGAAACATATTTAAATGTGCATGCTTACAGTACATTTACAAACAAGTTCACCGAGTATGTCTTTTGTGCTGTCCACTTTAGAAAGCAGCTCATTGTATATTAGCTATGTGACAGATGTCAGTTATTGATAGTTTTAATTTGCAAGTAATGAAGACCATGTTTGAACTTGTGACCTAAATGTGAAAAGTTCCATATGTACCTCTGTGAGCCATCTAGATTTAAATACCGTTTCTTCAACAACAGGAAATTTTATTCCAGAAGGCTGTGAACTATATTGCTTGACTGATACAGCCCAAAGTTTTGTTTGATTATTTTTTTTCTAAATTGAGCTTTATAAGTATAATAAATATGGATTAAAATTATTTGCAAACTGTGTTCAGTTAAAACTAGCAGCTGCAGGTACACCCTCTAATGCTAAGCTCTTGAGAAACAAGAGTATTGGGGCAACTCTTGATCTAGATGAAAGTACGTTGCGTAACGGTAAGCCCCTGAGAAATTAGAATACTGGAGCAGCCCTGGATCCAGTTGAAGACAGCGGGAGTTTGGAAATCAAGAGAAATTGCTCGTGGCATTACAGGCACAGCCTTACAGTGTTGAAGTAAATGTGAATCTTTTCTCTGAACTGGAAGGAAAGGACGAACAAAGCCGGACAAGAACTGCTCAGCTGGCATTGTGAAATCTGCTGACTTCTTAAAACCATACATCCATTTTAGGGGGCAGGGGTTTTTTGTTTTTAACATGCTTCTGCCCATGAATTGAGTAATTTTTATGCTTTTATGCATGTTTTTAAAAAGCATATTCTTAAGAAGAAGACTGGAAAGAACCCACTTGACCTTCTTTTTCATAATTAAGGAAATGGCTTCAACACTTAAAGCCAAGAGGAACAGTTAGTCATTACACAGAAAGTAGAAAACATTAATTTCTAGGCACACCTGCTACTACTGTTTTAGACATTTTTTAATTTAATGTAATCCTTCTAGCTACAGCTGTGTGCTTAGTCCTAATATAACTCTGACAGGAACTGGCTGAAGAAAAAATGGAAAAATCACCTCGAGTTTTCAAAAATATTTTTGCCTATGAAAAAGAGTAAGTAATCTTCTAACTCCTTTTCACTTTTTTATTCCACCCTCTATTCCTCTGTAAAGATGACAAAATAAACTACTGCTTCGTTTAAGCAGTCCTGCTTAAGAACAAGAAACTTCTGACAAATGGAATTGTTTATTTTTAAATGACTGGGTTTATATTTTAAAAGTTCGAGGCACACTTTTGTGATGAGCTCTACCCTGAAAAAACAGTTCAAGTGCAACATTGTCTTGACCAGTTTCACTCTCCAGACAGGGAAAGCAGGAAACAGACACTGAGCAACACGTGCCCTTGCCACAATCTCAGTCAAATCAAACAAGTCTCATTTGATCCTCCAGACCTATGGCAAACCCATAATCAAAAGTTCAGAATGTTTTAAGTATTGTAAAGTGACATCTGGAGTTGTTTTGGTTTGTCTTCAGCACTTGCTCTCCAAAATGATTGCCTCATGTGAGTTTTATACTCCTTGGGCCATTTGTGAATACTTAAGGGCTACAAAGCCAAGCTGCACTGTAAAGAACAATAAAGAATTTAAATAGAATTAATTTGTCTACAGAGGAGAATATAATGTTCCAAATAAAAATATATGTATATTTTTAAAAAAGAGTATGACACCAGTACCCATAAAAATTCTTACTGGACATATACTTCCACCTTTTCAGGGCATAAACTTTACAAGTTCATGAAGAAAGACTCTGTGAGCTTTATTCTCTTCTGTTACAGAAAAATACATGACCACAGCCTTCTATATATTATGTTGATGAACAAGTATGGGGAAACAGATGAAACAAGCCTATATGTACTCCAGTGCATTGGCTTTGAGAGTACAGACTTTATATACATATATACTGTCTTTGTTAGCTATGTCCTACTCCAGGTTAAAATCCACTATACCAAGAAATTCAGACTGTTTTTGTCAACAGTGCTTGTACAGATGAGATCTGAGCTGGGGTGAGTTCTCCACCCTGCCCATCTTTCTGCATCTCCAAATCTACCTAAGTCACTGCAGACTTAAGCTAGTTTACAAGCAAATGTACAGAGATAACAGACAATGAGATGCTCAGGCTAACCTAACAGTATAGAGCTACTCACAGCAACTATTGCTATAATTTACTGTGTGTCTTCGACGACAAGAAAAGTGATATATTATTTCCCTGACTTTAATAGAAATCCATTTGTGAGGCCAAATTTACCCTGACTTTATTCATCTTTTGGTCCACAGACAATTAAAATGACTCCTCCCTTTCTCCGTTACTCAGCAGATTAGAAGTTAGTCTTCTTTTGCTGTTGTTAGAAATGTCATTTTGCTATATTCTGTTGTCTACCATAATATAATTGTTAGAGAACTTTGGTCTAAGAAAATATTGAGCTGGGCTCTTGCTAAAAAAATGAACACTTCTAAAATCAACAGAAAACTTTGTAATGGATTTAAAAATCTTCATTTCAGAAGTGTTCATCAATCATTTTTAAGTACATTTCCTCTTGAGATGAAATTAAACAGGTCAGACTGGCACTCAAAAATAGGTGTAAATTAGAAAAAAATGTAGTAAATATGCACTGGGGTTTTTTAGGCATAAGCATAACAGATAAAGTACAGAATATCACAACATAACCATAGTATGAAGTAGAAGCAAAAGCACTGCTCTGATTAAATTGTGACACATGATTTATACTTATGTGTTATGTATAGTTTATCCTTGGCAACTATAATGAAGTCTTAACGCCATTTATACCTTAAACTGACTTCAGCCGTGCCACTAAACAATACAAATTTAACTCCAATCTGAGAAAAAAGGGGGGGTGTTGAAAGAACTTCCTGCATACTTCACATTGTTTTGGTGTTTGGGTTTTTTTTAACACTACTATTAAACTGGGTGGCGGGAAGTCCCTCCAAAAAAAGGAGAGAAACCCTCAACTTTGAAAATATTTGCATAAATTAACTGCTATAAAGTCAATGGCGTTTGTGCAAGAATCTATGAGAAAACAAAGTGTCTTAAAACTTTATGTGTTGACGTGATACATAAACGTTTCTAATACATATTATATTATAGGAACATAAATATACAATATTATCTAAAAATAAAAATACAGGAATAAATAAAATAAAAATAATAATAATAAAAAAAGGACTACAGGAATTAAAAAATCAGAAAAACAGGCCACAGTTACCAAAAATGACCAGCAATCTACAGTGATTTTGTGTATACTGCTTTTCTTAAGTCTGTGATTCTCCAAGGCCCTTTGAATACTTGCCATCTAGAAGATCGAGTTCCTGTAAAGCATTACAATAATTTTGAGATTTTAATAAAATGACGACAAATGCCCTGTCTGAATTATACTTAACAGAAGTGGAAAAGAAGGCACTTTTGTCCTTAAAATGTAATAACATGCCCCCAAAGAGCGGTAAGATGACAAAGGCATTAACCTCCCACTGCAGCTGAGGCCAAAGAGCCAGGAGGAGAGCAGTTGGTACAAGATCAGCGGGAGTAACGACGACTCTTTTAAAGAGAGCGGGATCATAGTCACTAACTGGGCTTAGCTGCAGAGGTCACACCTTTGGGTGGTCCCGCCGGATACCCTTTGGGGGTTAACCAAGTCGACCTCTGTCCCAGCAGGAATTATGGTTACTTCCTCCCTCTCAATAGGCCTCGCCAACCTATTGATAGTATTTCCAAAGGTGAAACAAAAGATTTGGCAATCTGATCAGTGTGCCATTGCCTTGGGCCTCAGCCCACGGGTGGAAAGATGGGCACAGTTGGGTTAGCTCTTGACGGTGGGCTGCCTGACTTATGACTACCCTCACATGGACTGTGACATTAACGGCTCGGTGATGTAAGGGGGTGACACGGCGCCAAGAGCCACAATCGCCACCAACGTCTATCCTGATTACTGGAAAAGATTCTCCAGCCGATGGGCATTTATGGAGAAGATCCTGGATGTACACCCTACGGAGTGGGAGGTGAGGACTGTTGGAGGGCCGGATCATCTACAGGCAGTAACATGATTGCCAATAACATCTGTCCTGGTAACCAGAAGAGATCCCCCAGATGTCATGGCCTCGGTGGAAGATCCTGGATGTCTATCCTATGGGAGCTGGGATGAGGACTGTTGGAGGGGCCAGAACATCTAAAGGCGGTAATTCTGTGTCTGGTACTTAGAGTTGCATGCAGGTGTTATCCTTGTAACTGATACTGTAATAACTTGATTGTGACTGTTAATAAACTAAGCACAAAACAGGCACATAGGATCCCATAATGATTACCTGTAAATATCATGACACGTCACATACCAGTAATGACCTGTTACTGGCCATGACTAAGTGGACAGGCACCTTCACTTAAGCCGGAACAGGAACATGTATTCTATATATATATTTAATAAATAACCTATGCCAGGCAAGTAGGCAGCAATAAGACAAAAAGTGGATATGGTGGGTATAACATAGGCTTCGTTGTCAATGAACATCCACAATTTAGTTTTCTGACTTGTATCTATGAACTGCAGATTCATACATACACAGATCAAACTCAAAAGTTATGAAATCATTTGTAATGACACTTTTGAGTATGAACAAGGAGAAAAAAAAGACATAAGCATATCAAAATACAGAAGTCATCAACACGCAGACCTCAGTCAAAGTAATTAGAACTGGATCTGGAACTCCTGATTTTTGAAGCTCACGCATATAAGGACATTGCATATGAAAGATCCGAATTTTGTATTATTAAACCAAATTTCTAGTCCTCATCACTTTGAACAAAAGCTAGCAACTGTGAGGCAAGTCTAATAGGTGATATATGCAGAGAACGTTCAAACATCATGTCTGAATGTATGAACTGCCCAATTTAGTTCAATACCTGTTTTTAAGCCAAGAACAAATTTATCTGAGCGATCCTGCTGACATCCTCCTCATCTGCCATCCAAGTTGCAACGTCAGTAGCACACGCTTAGGTGAGCTCACCCTTGGTAATAAACTGTTGCTCTTACTGGGACACGGCTGTTTGCTGAAACATTTGGATGGAAAAAAAAATCTATCGAGAACATGAAGCTATATGTTAAGGCTGAGACAAGCCAACAGCACACTGGTAACCTATAGAGAAGATCACAATCCCTGATCCTCCTCCCCCTTTCTCTCTACCATCAGTCCAAATGTGCAAACTACCTCTTCTGTTTGTGTAGGCTGCGGTACTCAGCTGATAACAGGCTGACCTACATCAGCTACTAATCCAGCTGGAAAGTATTGCTTGGTTTTGCTTATTCAGTTTGCGTGCCTGCCTTGAAAGACCCTGACTTCTCATAAACTGGTTAATGCTAACAATCTGAGAATGCTGTTCTTGTGAACTCTTACAGCAACAGATGACAGTCTCTAAATGATGGGAGTGAAAAATAAGGCACTTAATCTACTTTATGTCATGATTTATTGTTAGGCAAATGAACTTCAAGAGATTTAGCTACAGGAGCTTGCTTAGAGTGGTCCAATGAGCAGTGGCGCCACTATAAAGAAAAGGAATGGAGTCTATGGGCAGGAGGAGGGAAGGAGACACAGAGACAAGATGAGGAAGGTCACTACTTCTAGTAGTGATGATACTAATTTAAGCCACATTTAGTTAGCATCATCCCTAGTGAGAAGAAAGTTCAGGTATGGAAGATAAACTGGGGGGGGGAAAAGCTACCAAGCTACCAAGTTTTTGGATTATTTTCCTTTAGCTCTGCCGGGTTGTTGATCAGTGCCACTTCTGCAAAAATCTGCAAAGATTCATAACAGAGTGACAAGGTGGCAGTTTCAAACACATGAAAACCTTTGGTTGACACATGGTCTGGAAAACTTCATCATCCAGAAACAATGTTTTTTTAATATTGTAGGAGGCTGTAGAATAAGATTCCTGAGACCAATTTTTCGTTTTGTCTCACATGCAACATAGTCTACTGCAAAAGTTCCCTATGGGAAAAGCTGGCTGAAGGTGGAAAAATGTTTTCAGCCCATTTGGCTTCTTCACATACGGCTGCTATTGTCCCGCAGCTGCTGCTG
Source organism: Pluvialis apricaria (assembly GCA_017639485.1). NCBI lineage: Eukaryota > Metazoa > Chordata > Aves > Charadriiformes > Charadriidae > Pluvialis > Pluvialis apricaria. Next base: position 107,918,285 of record CM030008.1, on the reverse strand, counting down.
AAGACACTGCTTAAGTTAATATTAAGTACACGCGTCAAGAAAGAATACCAGCTCGATCCTGAAAACAATTACTTGTTCAAATGTTTGTATCCAAAGGAAAAGGAGGCCTGAGAAGAAGGTAAGAACACAAAAAAAAAAAACACAGAAAAAAAAGTTTTGAGAAACTGATAGAATGTATAAGAATTAAGCCAAAACTTTCCGAGTCAGGGCCTTTTCTAAAATGGCTCTCTTGGTCCCCTTTTGGATTAGGTTGCTAAACTCCCAACGGTTTACCTATGAAAGGAGGAACCTATTATGTTGGAAAAAAGGCAGTCTTTTGTTATTTATAGCATTTTTTTTCTTTCTTTAAACACCACTGCCAACCTAGAAAGTGACTTGTATTTTTCATACCAACAGTATTGGTTTTACAAGCAAAAGCTACGCTCCATAAGGTTTCCGAAATGATCCACTTGGAGCTATTCTTAGCTTTGTTTGTTATACCACTGATAACATGTAATCATAATTGTAAAACAAACAGTTTTAATGTAAAACACCTAACAAAAACATAAATCATTCTAGATATCTTATATCAGAAAAAGCCGAACATTATATTTGAAAAAAATAATTTACTTTTGCAACTCTTTATTAGAGTCATCGTCTCCTGAAATGGTCCTGGTCTGCCAGCAACTGAGGTCAATCAGATGCATAAAGAAGCATACAACTCTCGGATGAGACTCAGGAAAAGCCTGTAATGCTCAATAAATGCCCGAGATACAAAAAGTGTAAATGCAATCAGGACACTTTCTGATCTCAAATAAATTTGGCAATTAAACAATTTGCTGACCTCAACCCACAAATGCCTTTGATCTCAGTAGAAGAATTCAGGCCGAATGTAAATGAATATTCTCAGAACCTTGTGAGTTTTATCAATTTCTTTTTAACCTTAAAATTAGTTAAGTAGTTGCATAATGAGTCACACGAATAATCTCACTGTCATGCGATCACATAGGTAAGCAAATTATGCATATCTTTGCAAATCAGGATCCTGATTTGCATCAGTTACATACCACAAGCAGGAAAGGAAGGGGAGCACTTTACTAGTTCCCCATCAGTCAGCAAATATCACTCGCGACAACTTTTAAGACCCATATTGTCCACAGATTTTAATTCTTCGCCCCCCTGCTACTCGTTTCCGACAGTCTCACGCATCCTAAATTAAGAATGGCTTTGTTGCGCTTGATTTAGCATCTTATTTTTATAAAAGCCACCGGCAAGCAAGCAAGCAAGGAAGCAGCCCGCCTGCTCGGCTGAAGTTGCTATAGCACAGCTGATGCGCCTGAAGCCTGAGCGGCCCTTTCCTCCCGGCGATCCGTGAAGTTAAACACAGAAACGATGCCTTTTCTCGGGCCCGGGGCTGCCGCCGAGGGAGGTGGAAGGGGAAGATGGAGCGGAGGGGAAGGGCGACGAGACCACCCCCCTGCCCAGCGCGGCGCCGGCCCGCGGGGCAGCGCCCATCGCCGGCGCCCCCCGGCGGGGCAGCCGCGGGCCCAGGCGACCCTCTCCGGCGGGGCGAGACCCCTCGCCAAAACAAACCGGGGTGGTGGTGGATGGGTGTGTGTGTGTGTAGCTCCCTGTGAACTTTATTTATGAGCTTCTGTAGCCAAGGGGAGCGGTCAAACACCGGAGCGGGGTCGGGAAGGGAGGAAGGGGCCGGGGGCCAACAAAGCCAGACCGCTTCCCTCCTAAAGCGGCTCCCGGCCGCCCCCCGCGGGTCTCCCGCCGCCACCAAGCAGGGACAAGCCCGGGGAAAGGCGCTGAGACCCGGGGAAGGGAAAGGAAAGGAAGAGGTCCGGCCGCCCCCCCCCCACCCCCTCCCCGGGGCCGGGCGCTGCGGGGCAGGCGGGCCGTGAAGGGCTGGGTGGTGGTGGCGGCGGCGGCCGCCGCCGGGTGGCCGGGGCAACCAGGAAGGCGGAGGGACGGAGCGGGGGCGTCCCGGGCCTCGCTAAGCCCGCCGGCCTGTGCGCGGGCGCTGCAGCCGTGCCGGCGGCAGGCGGCGACCATCGCGGGCTCGCCGCCCCCCTGCGAGGACGGAGGGGTGGGGGCAGAGGAGGCGGAGGAAGCGGCGGCGGCGCCAGGAACAGGGAGGCGGCGGCACGGCGAGGGAGGGAGCCGGAGCCGAAGCCGGGCCGGGCCCCGCAAGAGCAACAGCAGCGCCAGCTCCTCCTCCTCTTCCTCCTCCTCCTCCTCCTCCTCGGTGAGTCCCGCTCCGCCGCCCAGGGAGGCTGCTCGCCGCTGAGCCCGGATGCCGGCGCAGGCCGGGCCGCGCCGCCGAGGTGCCCGGGGAGAGGCCCGCGCCGGGAGCGGGACACCGCGGCCTCCGCTGGGTGAGCGTCCCCGGGGCAACGGCCGCGCCGCGGCCCGTCTCCCCCTTCCCTTCCCCCGGTGGCCGCGGAGGGCTGGTGGGGCGGGAGGGAGAGCCGGGGGATGGGGACGGCGCGGTTCGCGGCTTACCCGCCGCCTTCCTCCCGATCCGCGGCCCCGGCCTCCCCTCCCTTTGTTTGCTCGGCTCCCCGAGCCTGCGGCGGCGCCAGGCCCTGCGGAGGCAGCGGGGCTGCGGCGCGGCCTGTAAGGCGGGCAGGCGGGGAGCAGCGCCGGGCCCGGGCCGCCGAGGCGCTGCCCAGCCCCCACCGTGACAGGAGGGGGCCGGGGGGGGCCTCTCAGCCCCACCAGCCGCGGCGGCGATGGGGCTCACCGGCCGCCACCCCCCCCCCACCCCGGGCCGCTGCCCAAATGCAGCCCGCTCCATTTGTCGGGGTGCCGTTATTGGGGGCGGCTGAATTAGGCTGATTCCCCCCCCTTCTCTAGCCGCCTTCATTTTGGGCTGGAGGGCAGGGGGGGTTCCCGTCTCCAGCTGGGCGGGTGTCCGGAGGTGGTGGGGGCTTGTGCGGCGGAGGAGCCCCGGGGTAGCCGGGTGTTGCGGTGCGCCAAGGGCTCCCGAAGGGGCGAGCGCAGAAAGGCTGCGTTCGGTGACAGGCGGCACTTAAAAACTCGACTTTAACAAAGAACCGACACCAAACCCCCAAAGTTTACTGGCTTTCATTGTTCTGCAAGCTGCTGCTTACGTTCACTTTCCCCGATGGTGCCACTTTTCTCAGAAAACAACTGGTCCTGGCCCGTGCCTACCCGTCTGCTTCAGAAAAAAAAAGCCTTTCCAAAACGCTGAGGTTTTCAGAGGTGCAGAGGATGGTGCTTCTGTGATGTGAGGTGGTTTGGCTGTGTCTTTCTTCTTTATTCTTTAATCTTTTCTCCCCATGTTTTCAAAATCATGTTATTTTGGAGTGCAGGGTTTTGTTGTTTTTTTTTTTTTTTTCCCTGCAGAGTAGGTTACTCTGTTAAAGAGAGTTGGTTGCAGAACACGCTTCAGTCAGGCAAAGCTTCTCTTCCAGTTACTAAATTCTTGTGCCCTTTCACCATTAGGTCCCAACCCCTCTTTCCTACCTGCCAGGAATGTTTACGCCATGTCCAGCCTCTTAATACACCTGTAGTTAAAAAAAAACCATGCCTGCTGCAGGCCTCCTGCCTTAGGAGGAGTGCTTGAGGAATAATGCATCTGTATTTCTGCTCTGGGTGGAAAAAATAACGCGCTTTTTTTTCATGTTAATAAACACATCCTTGGATTGTAGAAAATATGGAAGCTTCAGTATAGTTATGAAATAAATTACTTAGCTTGGCTGGAAGACTTTAAACCACTGGAGAATGCGTAGGTATTTTTGGAGTCTTCTGCGGTAAAACAGTAATCGTAGCTCACAGTTTTCTGTGTAACTTATGAAAGGTAAATTTCAGCTTTTTCAAAATGCTTATTTTGATGAAGTGCTAAGCAATGCTTGAATGGAGTCTTCACTTCCTATTATGTATTTCTTAGGTTTGTGTCATTGTACTGTGTTTGGAACAGCTTTTTACACCTGTTGTGCGCTTAATGAAGCACGTGTTCCCTACATCCTGAGTTTTGAGATTTAAGTAAATTTTTTTTTTTTTAAGTGAAAATTCAGTGAAATGAAGCCTTAATGCTGAAAAGTACGACTGGTCACAGTGTAGTGTTATATAGAGATACCTGCATGTGCTAACTCCCTGGGATGCTGCAAGGCAATGGAGTAGTAAGGAAGAAGTGCTGTGGTGCTTCCAGAGCTTTTTTGAGTGTCTCTTCACAGCACTGCGTATGTGAAGCATCAAGTGTTCACATGGATTCAGGAGACATGATGGATAACCCTAAACTTCCTGAGAGTTTGACATACTAAAATCTAAAAAAAGATGTATATTAATTTATAGTATGCTGTCAGTTTCTTTGACCCTAGGTTGTGCAGGTCAGTCAAACACCTTGGGTTATTCTTGGAGAGGGATGGTTTGAAGAAATAACAACTTGGTCTGTGTTGTTCTGCAAGTAGAGTACACCTCCTAACTCTCCTTAGTGCAGGGAAGTGCTGGACTGAGAGAGTGAACTCTAATTAAGAGTTCTTCTTATGAAGCAAGTTAATTCTTTCTACTTTTTCTTATTAAATCTTCTATAGTCATACAGTAACTTGAACATAAACGTTTGAAAGACTTCATCTAGTGGCATTGCCCTGAGTTCACTACATATTTGCTACACTAAAACTGAGGCCACAGTCCAGGGTAATCCCTTACTCTAGTGCCATATTTGCTGTTGCTTTACTGCCCTCCTGGGCCTACACAGCACTATTTTGGTACTGTTTGGGTAGTACAAGGTGTTGTAGGGAGGTGAGTGATAACATAAAGTAGTTAAAAAAGAGACTGTTCTCTTCTGATGTGTGTCTCAGTGTTTTGTTGGTAGTGCTTTAATGTGTGTTAGCAACAAATTAGAGGGGTTAGCTCAAGCGGTTGTGATGCTCCAAGGAAGAAAATAACATAGAAGTCGTATAAAAGTAAATGTAATCTAATTTAGGAATGCAAATACTAAAATGTATTGAGTATAAATTGGGCAGGATTGGGATTGAAAAGCAGAATAGAGGTTTCTTATGCAACTTAACTATTTTGTAGTGTAAAGTATTAAACAGAAAAGAAATACAGAACTTTGAGTTTCCTCTTTTTTATTTTTTTAAAAAAGAGAACTAACAATATCTGGTAATGTTCCTTATCTTTAGGTTTGTGCCAAAATTTAATTTCATTCCATTTTAGTGTATGCTTATTTTTCTGGAAATACATATCAGTCTTCACAACAGATGAACTTGATGAAAAGCTCCCAAGTTCTTATAGCCTCTGTCCCAGTGCCTCCCAATAAATTTGTAGTAGTAGTAGACAAGGAAGTATCCTTTAAAAAAAAAACTGTCCTGAAAATTTTCCTTTACAATTTCTGATGGCAAGTTACATACAGCAGTATGTTCTTATAGAAAACAAGATTGTGCTTGTAATGGAATATTTATTGTCCATGTTTAAAAAGCAACTTCATTCTGCTCAAATATGCTTCTGATACAGCAGAGGATAAAAATTCATGACACATAGTAGATTCCTTCATTTATTGTTATTTTTGCTTTTTCCTCTAGAAAGAATTGATTTCTGAATTAAAGCTCTGTACTATGTAAGTTGGATAAATTTCTATGTTAAAAATAGTTACATTAGTTTTGAAACAAACATTTAAAAACTTGTAGCTTTGGTTTTTTTGTCGCAGTAGGTTTTTTTCCCCACTGTAGCTGAATGATCTTGAGCTATTGAAACAAAAACATGTCACCTGGCGGTTAAAACCAAAACCAAAACAAGCTGGCCTTGAATTATTGCCCTGGATGTAAATGGAAAGCTGAATGTGTGTAAAGTGTTGTCTAATACATCAAATATATAAAGAAGGCTACACAAACTTTGCTGCAGTTTACAAAGACTGAATTTGAAAAGGCAGCATGATGCAGAATCTGACAGTCTGCTTATTGTGAGAATTAAAACTTCAGATCAAAGTGTTAGAAATTTAGCACTCTGATTTCTTAAGCTCACTTACATAAAAGTTGCTCTGAATTTTTTTTTTTTCTACCTGTTTTAATGGCCTTCTGACTCCTGACTCTGCTTTTATCATGTACAGGCATGCAAACAATAAGCATCAGGAACTCCAGATAATTTCAGCAGGTTTTGAGGTGTATGGCTTTGCAAATCTGACTCTGCTGTTCATTAGAGTCTGTAAATGTAGATTTAAGGACCCATCTTTAGATATTTTCATTTTTTTTAAAAAAGAATTAAATTATTATCTGTCATGAAATTTTCTTCTCGAAAATATTAAGATAAAATACTCTGGAAATTACTGGCCCTTTTCTGTGTCCTTAACCATTTGCATAATATAGAGGAACTCAGTTGGCTTCGTTTGTGACAAGGATGTAAGCCACATGTTACCTAAATGATTGTTCCTTGGTTGCTACATCACCAAGAAAACTATGCAAGTTAAATACAAGTCTTCATTTGTTTAGCAAGGATGCAGATACGTTGGCTGACTTGTTCTGCCTCTGACTTTAAAACTCCATTGAAGGAACATGAAAAAAATCTCCTTCCTTGCAGGTAACCCCAACCTAAGGGTGCTGTACGTAGGCATTTCTGTCCAGGTGCTGCTCTCCAGACATTGCTACCTATTGTGTATATATAGGGCACATAGAGCATGAGAGGCTTCCTGTCCTCTGTGAAACATTCTTTTCTTTTGTAATCTGCCAAGTGCAGTAGGTTGGCAGTTTTAAAAAAAATCTCAGGTTTGTGAAGTATGTGGGGTTTTTGTTGTAAACACCAAATAATTTTGCTGTAAAACAGTTTTGGATGAGAGCCATTTTCTCTGGCAGTGAAGGTATAAATAGTAGATGTTAGTGTTTTTTTTCAGAGTTCGTTAAGTGGTCTCTAGTTAAAAAATTTAAACAATGAAAATGAACCTATGCGCATTGTTAGGTAAATCATAGGGATATGTGGTATTTTGCTTTGCTTTCCAGTGCAGCGTATAATCAGCAACTGCATTTGTGTAATTTAACTTGTATGGTGTGTGATACTGATCTGTAAGAGGACTTGTGTAAGGTTTTGATGGTCTCAAGTTAATATGGTGAATGCAGCTAGCAGATAGATTAATTAATTTTAGGATTTGAGACCGCAGACTTAATACCTTTGGTATTGTTCCACAAGGATATTCTGTATTCCTTAAAATAATGCATAGAGTGCTACTGCAGATGACAAAATTGTTGGAAATGAAGTTCCAGTCAGGCTTTGTTTTACAGCGTGTGATCTCCGTTTTTCTTGAGTAGTTTTATTCTTAATTAATCTTGACGTTCTCTGATAAATGTGCTAAAACAGCAGTTTGTAGGAGTCTTGAGTAGGTGATTGTTTTTCCTTCTCTAAAGCAGTCTGCATTCCTCAAATAGGTTGAGAACAAATTAGTAGGCTACTCCAAATGTTTCCGAAGCATGTTTATTTGATCCAATGATGTCTCTGATACAGTGGTCAAGCTTGCTTTCTTTTTTGTTCCTCCTGATCTAGGGAATCCTGTCTCCCCTGACCTTGCCTCAGTAAGTACTACAAGACCAGGCAGTTACAAGCTGTAATGGTGACTGTGTTTTTGGCATCAGTAATGGGTTTTAATACCCTTGGAATCCCTTTTGGTTGGTAATCGGGTATCAGATTAGGAGGTTTAATAATTGAAACAGAAATGAAGACGAATGGCATCAGGGCAAAGGTTTTTGATTACAGAAGGTGTGCCTAGGATGAGATTTGTGGAAGCTGTACTCCAAAAACAGGGTAGGCAGCTTTTCAGGCTGACGCTCTTCGTTCAGGAGCTGGTGGGAACTGGGTGAGTGAGGAATTCTCGCCAGATTTAGTGAACAGAAGCTGTTTGTGCGGGCATACTGGTTTGGGTGAAACCTGCACTGGGGAAGTTTTCCAGGCTGGAATTTTGGTCAGCCTGAGGAGACTGACTCCAGAATAGTTGGTTTGTGCATTCAGAGGTACGAGTTGCTAGGTTATGTGTAAGATCTTAAGTCTGGGTCTGTGTAAGGTAGGTGCCTGGTGGCTTTTTGTTTTTTCTTCCCCTCCCTGTTCTCTCTTCAGAGCAAAACAGGCAGAACCAATGCTAATCCAATGCTCTCTGAAACATTGACTTTTTCTCCTGTTCTTAGCTTTTGAAAGGAAGAGTACTGTTGGTTAGTAGTAAGTAACGCTGAGAAATAATAAAGGATTAGCCATGGGCCTTCGGCGTGATTTTGTGCAAAAAATCTAGTTACTTGGGAAAATACTTACATGTAAATGTAAATATTCCGCAGTTCCTTACTGAAAGGATAAAGGACACTCTATACTGACCAACGCACTAGTCTTATTTGCAGTCTAATCCAGTGATCGTCAAAAGAAGACGTTGAAGGGCAGTTGTTATATCGGTACTGACCCAGTTATCCTGTATATTACAACAAGAAATGCTTTTTGGAATATATGGTGTTTTTAAATATTGTTTGACGTAGAAAACAGGAACAGAAATTCTGTATGTCAGCATTGAAAAAATGTGTCTATTCTCATTTTTTTTTTAATTTGGCTAATACATTTTTTCATTTTATTTATAGTGTGTGTAAGTTTAAATGTGTGTCAGAGAGAACAAGAGAAAAAAACAGTGTGTGCATGTACATGACTATTTTTTTCGTGCTTAAACTTTCGAGCTTAGCTAGCTTTTGCAGCTGGGCTTCTATACTCCTGGCTCTGCAGAAATTTGACCTTGCTCTGGAGATAGCTATCTTAAGGGCTTTGAGTTTGTGTAAATCTCATAGAGCATATTACTTCATGGAGACAGTGAAAACTTTGTCTTTGATCCTGCATGTGAGAATTTATATACCAATGCGAAGTTGCTCACTGTAAGGCTCCAATTCTTCATGTGCAAGCTAACCATAATGTACAATGAGCAGTCCCATTGTTTCAAATGACTGCTCACAGTTAATTTATTTTTGCTGGGTTAGGACTGAGTATTAACAAAATCAGATTGTTTGGGGCTGTGTGGAAAATTATTTTCTGCTTCTGTGGAACGTATTGGTGGTGGTGTTTTTTGGTTGTTTTGTTTTGGGGTTTTTTTAAATAAAAACCGAACTCCAAACCTGAAAGTCTCCTAGTGGGCATGAGGACAGAACAGTGTCTGTCTAAAAACTTTTAACTGAAATATTCTCGATCAGATTCGCTGGTTGGGGTAGTGAGACATTTCTGTCTGCAGGTGATTAGAGTGTAGGAGTAGCAGGGGAAAAAAAGAAGTTCCTGATCTTAATCATGAATAATTAAGAGTGTCTCTACTTTTGACCCAAAATTAGAAAATTTGCATGTAGAGTAAGCTTTGCCAGAACTGGTATAGTCCTGTAAAAGGTTTTATTCTGACAGATCAGGACTTCATAAAAAAGATGGCTAAGCAGCTTTGCCCGTGCAGGTAAAATTCTGTTCCCGTTCTGGTCAGTGCACTAGTTGTGCAGTGTTAACGTATGTGCCTTCTTAAAAGCACTCATTTGACTTAAAAGGACTGTCAATTCAGAAAGCCTACGTAATGTTTCATCTCCTATTTTAAGGGTAAAAAAAAAAAAAGATTAATTCTGTGAGATTAGACAGAGATAATACTCTCTGTACAGGTGTGTTTACCTGGTGTGTTTTACAGTACTTTGAGCACAGCCATGTCTCCTGTTTCCCATATATGGATATAGGCTCTAAACCATAAAGAAGATAATTAGTTTACTCTTTGTTCTTATTGGGCCTCCTGCCAGTGAAAATGGGAGGGGAAATACTTTAAATAAGCTGTGTTTTACGTTCTCGCTTTCCCAAATGCAGAGCTTGGGTTACTCTCTGCAGTGGGTCCCAAGACCTGGGAGGAGCAGGCAGGCTGAGCGCATGGGGGTCCAGTGGTCACACGCCGGGTGCGACTTCTGCTCAGCTGATCCAGGTTTTGCTGCCTGGAGTGTGTTCCGGGGCCAGCTGCTTAATTACAAGAGGTACTCTGGGGGAGAAGCTTTCTGCTTGGGCACACCACCTGACTGAAGATCCCCTAATCTTTAAGCAGAAAGAAGGAAGTCCTGTTTTTTGGGGTTCTTTCCTTTTTTTTTTTTTTTTAATTTTCTGTCTTTTTCTTTTCTTGTTTGTTCTGTTGTGCTGGCTTGTCTGTAAAACAAACCCTGCTTTCTGTTTCATTGATGTGATCTGTTTTACTAACTGTGAAAGACTGATCTTCAGCAGCTGATACTGTTTGACATTCCATGTATAAAATTGGTTGAATTTGAGGTTGGCAGTGATCCTAACCTAATCTTCCTGTATGTGCTTTGATACAGGTACCAACTTTCTTTGAATGAAGAATATTCACTTAAAAGAATCATGACAGTTTGGAAGGATGATTTTCAAATGTCTCGTTCTTAAGGATTTATCCCCTCAGAAAGCTTTAAAACTGTCTTAACTTTGTTTAGCAGTTGACAGGCTAGCTTATGAATCATGTAGAGTCCAAGGGAGGAAATAAAATGCTGGAGATCCTGGAAATAGAATACATTAAAATAAGGATTGCAGTAAAAATAATTTGGAGTCACAGTAGTGGAAAAGAGAACAGAATTATGAGCCTTCTTCAACCTTGTTTTTGTGTGCTGTGCTCGTAAGAAGCGTGATAGTATGTGACCCTTCTGTAGCCATCTTCTATGAAACACATTTTCGAATTCTCAAATTGTGAAACTGATTGCCAAATCAGTAGTGAAGCTTTAAATACTGTATTATTGTTTTACTTAGGTAGCAGTTCATCAAGGTGAACATGTGAGTAGTTCTGTTAAAATAATATGTCTTTCTGTGCTTAGAGTTTTGGAAGAGCGAGACTTCTACCCACGTGTGCCTCCCTCCCTGCCAACCCCTCCAAATTTGATTGTATTTAGAGGAACTTAAAATAATGATTGGAGTACTTACAAATGAAGATGCAGGCAATTGGGAGCTTGTGTACTTATCAAGTAGTATCAAATCTGCTAGTTTTATGATAAGCACTTCAGTACAAATAATGGGTGAGTAGACTTTTCAAACAAAAGGAATACTTGGCTTTTTCTTTCAGAATAATTGTTGAAAGTTTAAATTCTGTCCTGTATCCCTCAGAAGTGATTTTTTTTCTCACTTCAGAATATACTAAATATATCCAGCCTATTGAATCACTTTCCATTAGTTTTTCAGAAAATTGGTTTAAAATGACTTTAACTTTGCAGACTAAGTTGCTTCTGATTTGTACTACATTTTGACTGCTACTGTTTGAGACTCTTTCAGTGTTTATTACTATGTCTCTTTAAAAGTGAGGTTGTTTTACGTAGTAATAATGGGAAATGGTATGCTTTCTTCATCAGTACGAGGTACTAAGTCACTTGAAGTTTTAGTTTTTATTTCTGAAAAAAATTGCACTTTGGTTTAAAAAAGACCAAAAATGTTATTCAAACCTCCTTTTATAATATTTACTGCTAATGTTATGATTTGCATATATCCAACACGATTGTGTAAGATACTTAAGCAGTGTGGAACACATTTATTTTTCTGGGTGAGGTAGTTCTTTGAGGCTTAAACTATACGTGCTTAATGGCATGATGAAAATGGAGTTATGAATCTATTTGGTATATCTATTATGTATGGATAAAGCCTTCTTACTAACAGTGAGAAAGAGAGAAGTATATTCACTTGGAAAGAAGTTATTAATAACATTTTTCCAATAACATTATTTATGCAAACTTTTTTGCCTTGGATTAAGTTTTCCTTTCTACTAAGTACAATCAGAGCCTAGAGCAAACCAATATTAATCTTAGTTGAACTGCATCTTGTTGAATAGCATAGGTGTTCCAGAATAGAAATGAGATACAAATATAACTATGTAAGAGTGGGTTCCTTACGCTTGATGTGTTAAATGCTCTTTTAAAATGGATTTCCAAGTGTGTGTGAAGTATATTTTTGTCTCTGTTACTTATTGGGGACCGTGTAATAGGTAGACATTAGGCCTAGCATCCACATGACAGACAAAATTTATCTGCAATGCATTATGAAATTAAATACAAAAATATATAGCTAAAAATTCCCTTATAATTTGCACTTACAGGCTTAACAGACTGCAAGCAGTACAGGCTGCATTTCCCAGTGATGTAAGATAGAGGATTTAACAGCTCTGTAGCTGGAGCCCTCATTCAGAATGTAAGATAGCCAAGTTAATTCTCCACTTCTACCCTTTCTGTATGAGGACTACACTGAACACCAACCTTTTGGCTGCTGTAGTATGAAGAATTTTCTATTCCTTTTTTTAAAGGTGTTCTGCAGAAGATTAACAGAGCTGAAAAAGAAGGAGCTAGAGATGGTATGTTTTTCTCATCCCGGTGGATCAAGAATTTGTAGTTTGATTTCCCTTGGTGCAAGCTCCTTATGTGATGCTGAGGGATGCTGTGATTGTTCAGCCACTTCTCATGATGTCCAGAAAAAGAAGTGGTTGCCACAGTATTTTATTCAGCATGGTTCTGTGAGGTGATGATGGACAGTTTTAGAACATACCGAAGGAGGTAATGTGAAGGTGTAGCCATGAGGCAGGCATTGATACAGTTCTGCTAACCCGAAGTACTTCTGCTTTTTTTTATGCAAAAATAAGGCTAAGGGCTACTAAAGAGTTTTTAATTAAAAAAAAAAAAGCCTCTGAAATTTTGGTACTTCCTAGATTAAGCAGATCTGTGTACGTGAAGGGAAAAAGGGTTTTGATGAACAGCATTTTGAGTATAAGGTCCTCATGTCTGTGGCATCTGAAGGAACCTGACATTGGAATATGTTCTGAGTACTTGCAACTCCTGTTGATTTTTGGGGGAGTTGCTTATACTTAGGTACTGAAAAAAAATCTGGACTTGGACAAAACTCAGATGTCTTATCTCTATTTTAGGTAAGACTGGTTGTAGTTCTGACCTTTGCAGTTTGTCAAAATGTACTTTGCTTTGAATTGTATTTTTGGAAAGCAGGCCATCGGCCTCAGATCTGTTGTGTTGCAGGAAGAATGTGGTAGGGGTTGTGAGAATACTCCGTGCCTCGCTGGAGACACCAGTTTAGCAGACTCAGGGTTTGTGTCATATAAAGCTTAAACTCTGGGCAGAAATACTGTTGATCTAGCTGTTAGTCTGATTATACTTTCTTTGCAGGTTGCACTTTCGTTATTCGTCTAGAACTAACCTTGAACAGTGTTTGGGTGTGTTTTGGTGGGAAGGGGAACTGGTTTTAGTTTGTTGGGTTTTTTTTTATATTCCCCTCTGTATCTGTAGTATCTTGCTCTTTTGGTTGTTCTTTTTTCTCTGGTTTTGTGTTCGGTTTTTTTTGTTTGTTTTTTTTTTCCTCCCCCTGTTTCCACCCCCTGTATGTTTTTAACTCGTTTAGATATGTACCACTGATGGATCTTCTCGTCATCTGGCTACCTGATACTTCTTTGTACTGTAAGATGGGTGATTCATTCGCTCACTGCTTTGATAAATGAAGCAGTTGTGCTGAAAAGACTTTGTAAAATATCTGCTGAATTTTAAAGTTTTAAAGAAAGTCAGGAGGTTGAATCATGACTAAATAGGGGACAGTGATAAAAGGTATGGTGAAAGGTTGGTTATGTCTCCACAGGATGATGAAACCCGAGGTCTTGTGTTTGGCTTATTCCTCTATTGTCAGAAAACTCCTGAAAGGGACTACAAGCTTCAACTGATCTCCTTCAGTTGCTGACAGTTTGCTGTTGTAGTGAACTACCGGAGTCACGCTCATTTGGTTCTGTTGCCATCTCATACTTACATGGAGAGATGGGGAGATTTAAGTAGATATTTACTCAAAACCCCAACAAGTCAAGCACACGCACACGTGCGCACACACACACACCCCTCCCATCACTCCACAGTATTACAGTTCAGAATTAAATTACCTTAATTTGGCCCGATGGTGCATATTATTCAGCTTATGAATCCATCTAAAAAAGTGGAAATTGAGTTCTCGGTGTTCTGGCTCATGAAGTGTTGAATAGAGTGTTGAATGCCTGCGCATTAACATTTAAGTGTTAGATACAGAGACAGCAAAAATTTCCTTAATGAAGCCAATAATTCTGTCTGTGAGCTCTGGAATTTGGAGTTTGTTTAGTATACTCTAAGTAAGTGATGGGCTCATGCATTTTAGAGGGTGGTGGAGAGTAGAATTAATGTAAACATTTTTGTCCCATATGTTAGGCAAGAAAGAGAATTACTCAGGCAGCTCTTCTGGCTTTTCTCAACTTTTGAGTTCTTGAACTTTGAACCTTAATGAAGTTATCGACTATGTTTTCTGTATAAATAGTTCAGATAAAGGATATAGAATGATTTTTCTCAGTATGCTGTTGTTCAAGAGGGAAAACACAAAGGATTTTACTCGCCAATAGAAGTTGTCTACGATTATTTTAGTGATGATATTTTACACTTTCAAGAAAGTAAAATTGCTAGCGGAATTTACCACTTTGGGAAAAAGGACTCTCAAATTTTGAATTAATATGATACATAGAAAATGTTTTTAATTTTCAATATTTTTTTGCTAGTGATTTCTTAACAGAGTGATATGAAAAAGTATCACCTAAGCGTTTCTCTTTTGAATTGCTGATCAGAAATTAAAAACAAGTCACAGTAAGAAATCACTTTTCCTTCTGATGAACACGGGCAGTATCTTGATGGTTGGAGGTAAACATTTTTTCTGGTACAATGAAACAGTTTTGTGAAACCTGTCTCTGAGGAATGGAGTTGTTTCATGGCACTTTCCCACTTGGTCTTGGAGGTACTTTTGAGCTCCAGAGAAAGCTTTTCCTGTATTTAGCAATGTCCATGCCTTGATTTTTTTTCTTTTTATATGTAAGAATATGAGTTTTTGCTATGGCTGCTCACTCAGTTGAGACACTATCTATCTGCTTATTTGATAAAACATTGTTGGGCAGCCCTTAAGGCTGTGCAGGGCATACAGACAGAAAGAGCTTTGCTTGGTTGAGCTTTGTTTCTATAGAAAGTAATGCTAAAACAAATTATAGTCTTTGAATGTGAGTTTGTCTGAACTTCTGAGAAGTGACTAGGGAACCCAGTTTCTTGAGTAGTAGCCTGTATTTTATGTGAGATAATATATTACAGTATTTTATCTAGTTGTTATTATTTCAAGGATTGGAAAGTCCTTGATTGACTAAAATTAATTATTATTTAAATGTAGCTAATGCCTTTTTATCCCAGGTACTTCATATTTCACTGAACATCTATTTATCTTTCAAAGTTTTATACTAAATGGATGCATATACTTTCATATTATATGTATGTTATGTTTGTGTTATGGTGTGCACTTGTAGTAAAACAATTTATTATTACTTTGGAAAAATGTCACTGTCTAATAAAAAATTGAAGGAAATCTATGTGAATTTCACAAAAATGAAATTTCTTTCACATTGCACACCTGCGGAATGAGCATAATATCAGTTGTTGGTGCCTGTATTGTATCGGAATTTTTCACTATTAGAAATTAAAGGTACTAACTGATCTAATATACATAAAAAAGCAAAGATATGGAAGCAGGAGTTTCTGCGGGTTTGAAACTTATTAAATCTTTGAATTGTACGGTAACTGAATGCCTTGATATGAGGCAAGTATTATGCAGTATTGATGTTAAACTTTTTTGTATGGTCTTGAGGAGAATGGTGGGGTCTTCAGCTTCTGTGTAGAAAATGTATTGCATTTCTGTCTCTGATAATTTAGAGAAGAAATTTCCAAACCAGAGGCCAGTGCCTTCCCCTCTGTGATTCAGAGGAATGTCCTTATTAACTGCTTCTTCCTCCTTGGTATACTTGGAGATTTCTCTCCATGCGTGAAGGCTGTACAGATGCTGTGGGAAAGATCTTTCCACTTTTATTTTTCTTTAATCAAGACACTGTGGTCTCTTTCCCATAAATGGGACCATAAACGGCTCCACTAAATCCTTCCATTTATGTAGAGGGTTAACTGCACTATAAAGGATTGGTGCATCTTAGCTTAAATTGAGAGGACAGAGTGTTACCTTCTACTGAAAGCAAGCTTTTATTGTTATTGAAAATGACATGGTCTAGGTGAAGGGAGATGATAGCTACAAAGAACTTGGAGATCCTACCTGGTCAGATGTATTTAAAGGGTAATTCAGCCCCAGTCAGAAACTAACGTAGCTGAAGTTAATTTGAAGCTACAGGTGCAGCCATCATCAGTCATGAGATCCAAGGCAGAATGGTAGGTACAGAGTGGTGTAGGACCGCAGTGTATTGCTGTTCCTGCAGACCTTGTAGGGAAGCTGAAAAATCAGAAAATGAGTCTTACTTCCAGCACAGGTCCTCCAATTGTAGGACATGAACATGCTTGATATGGTGGAAAAGCAGAATTCTTTTTTTTGTTTGTTTTTCTATAGTGAATTTTCAAACCAGTCTCTATTTTAAAAGCTTGTTTCAGCTGCTTTTGTTGCAGCTTGTATACGTGTTAGACAAATTTGCACCGAATAAATTTATCTTTTAGAGTTTAATATTTCTTTTGTTACTAGTAGAATAGATTAGATAACCACTTTTGGATTATTGCTTGAACAAGAGCATGTGCTTAATTAACAAGTTTGGGGTATTTTTACAAAGATGTGGGTTTTTTCTTCTCTGGACATTTTTACAGTAATTGTACTACCTTGAAGTAATTTCTGCAGGGTTTTTTTCCCCGGTTTTTGCATATCTGATTCGAGGTGAATGTTATTTGTAGGAACAAAGGCCAGTTACGTATATTTCTGGTTGTCTGTCAGATAAGCATAAAAAGAAGTGGGAAGGTGAGCAGTTTACAACTTACTGGTCATGATACCAGTTTTACAAATATGTCCTATGAAGCCACCTGTTGGCTAGATAGTGTGGTTAGTGAGGTGTTTAAAATACAAGTTAAATCTAACTTTCACTTTTCTATGGATGTGACTTTATAGCTATCCTGATGTGATGGTTAGGTTTTTCATTTCTGCTTCTCAAGAAGAGAGTATCCCATGTTGCACCTGAAGGAAAGCATAATTATTGTTATCAGTCATACGTCTTGCTTGGTGCTACAGTGTGTAAATGCTAGTTCCTCTCTTTTCACATCAGAAGAATCGGACAGGCAGAAGCAAGTATGATTATTATAACAAATTAACAGCTCGTAATTTAGGGAGAATGGCAACAAAAAAAAAAGTGTTTATACGAGCAAGTAGTATAGTGAAGTATGTGGTGATCTTGTGTAAACCTTCATAATTTTCAGCAGAAATATGGGATGAGGCTTCTGTTTCTGTTACTTTTCCTGTATGTTCCTCCTTCCCCTCACAGTGCCTTCCTTTCTTTTCTAGCGTTCTTTTCCTGGATGCAGACAAGCACGTACATGTGTTAACTGAGTGGTGTGTTTCTGTATTGCCCGTTCGGTACATGGCCCATGTACATCTGTTCTGATAGCAATGTAGGAAAGCTGATTCGTGGTACCTGTTTTGTGTCTCATGAAAATATCTGTCGGCAGCAGGCTCTCTTCAGCTGGCTTTGTTCATGTTTTGGAAGTTGCACACAGTGACAGTGTTTCTCTGCTTGCTGTAGAAATACTGGCCTGAAGTAGCCCAACATAAACTTTGAAAGCGAAACCAACATCAATACAAGTCAGTATGAAGTGGTAATACTCAGCTGGTGAATGTCTGCTAAGTGTTTTCTTTCCTTTTTTGGGAAGGGCTGGAAAACCGTTTCTCACAATTATGTTATTTAGTCATTAATATTAAAAGAATGGTCAGATTATTGCTGACCACAAAAATCACTTTGAGAGAATGGTCTGTCTTATTATTTCTGTCTTTCTGGCATATGCTTTAAACGGATGGACAGCATTACGTTTCGAAATGCATTGGGATTCAGAAACGAGCTGCATTTAGAATTGGGTTTTGGTGCCTGCACCCGTATGATTAGATAGGTTATGTTGTTTTCAACATATATTCCAGGATTTAAGCGTTTGTGTGTACTTCTCCATTAAAAAGAAGCACAGAAATGAAAATTTTTTGGTTTTATTGATTCTTACCCATTCTTTCTTTTGTTTTCACCATATTAATTTCACATACTCTTTAGTTGTTCTCAAAAAAGCAGGCACAGAATCTGTTCCTTGCCAAAGGCAGTTTATTACTGTAAATTGTATACTGGTTTCTGCAGGTAACTTACAAAAATAGAGCATTGCAGTCTTACAACTTTACTCAGACTCCTAGCATAACTGTATTAAGGTTTAAGAGGATTACATAAATGTCTTAGATAAGCATAAAGTTCTCCTTGTTATCATGTTGAGGCTACCACTATAACTTACACCAAAATGTTTCTCCTCAGTTGTATCCACCTTTTGTCAGGATGGAGAAGTGGGATGGTCCCTTACTCAGAAAAGAATTCTCATACATCATCTCCTAGGAAATCTAACCTTTGCTTATGAAGCTAAACTTAATTTTTGCTGACAGGGAGCCTGCTGCAAGGCTGGCTGCTGCAGTCGTGTAAAATGGCAAGAAATGAAAACTGAGCCTGACTGAGCATTATTCTCATTCTTCGTCTGCTTCTGCACAGCTGTGTGAAAAAGGAAAACAAAGGTTTATTTGCACTCGGTGGATGTGATTTCCTGCGGTGAAACACATGCACACAGACTACACACATCAGGTTTCTTTAGTGACTTCTTGTGTTTGATTCAGCAAAAATATTTTGCTTCTTTCAGTGCCTTGGCATATATTGATCTGCTGGATTATTTCTGTTTGCTCGTTTTCCCCTCACTGTTAGTTCATCAGGGTCTTAAAGCTAAACTGTGGCTTTCTTTTTCCCTGCAGCTTTTCAGCATGCTTGAAAAATTTTGTTAGCAGTATACTTTGTTATCAGATGTCTGTTTAAAGTGATGAAAGGTGGTACTTGTGCCAGTCTTTTAGTAAATGTATAAAAAGTACGCTCTTGCTTTGTTCCCTGTTTGGGTGTTGATTCCTAGAGATGTAGCAGGAGTGGCTGTAGCGGTTACTGTTCTGGCTGTCATCCACCCAGCTCCCCCAGCGCTTCCTCCTCCAGCAGCAGTACTGGTCCCATGATGCTGTGTGTGTGTTCTTGAGCTGACACCAGCTGATATCCACTGGTGCTGATTTCAGTTTAATATAGCGGGCTAGCGTGTCTGTGGTAGCTTGGGGGCAGACGTGCATCCCAATCAGCCGTCCTTGTGTAAGCGAGACGTAAACTTGGGTGAGGACTCTGTGTTAGTAACTGTGTTTGGCTATTGTAGCGATGAGATTATTGTAGTTACAAGGCTGTGTGTGCATAGACGAACTGTAATACAAAGATGCCATTTAACACTCTTCAGTTACTCCCCAGAGGAAAACTACCAATCAGATAGAAATATTCTGTCCTGCAACCAAATATGGGAAAGAAGAACAGGACTTATTGCAGGCAGCCATGGATTAAGTAGCGTTTAAAATAAATAAATAAAAAAAAAAGTCAGGGAAATCCAGATGTTAAGGGACATCCTTTTTCAACAGCAGGCCAGAGGCGAGCAGTCAAGGTATTCAGACTTCTTCAATGGTTCTGTTCCTGGCTTTGCATGCAGTTAATTGCACTAATGGTGGTGAAGAAAAATCCCTTTGTGTCAAGTTTTTGTTATTATATTATGCCACTTTTCTGCTTATTACCAAAGGCATACCTTGTTTATTCTCTGCTAAAGATTGCTAGTAGTGATTAGGATTACTCTGTATAGTGTTAGAACATTAGTGCCCAGGGTCTGTTTTCCCTTTAAGCTATGTATAAGGAGGAAAAAAAGTAGGAGAAACGACATGACTTACTGTTGCATTTTTTTGTTTGTTTTAAATTGTAATCTGTGTAACACCTGCTAAATTATATTGCTCTTTAGATAGTATTTTCCTCAGCTGTTTGAATCTTAGAGGTGGAAATTTAAATTTGTGGTGAATAATAGCTACTCGGTGTCCAGGTCTTTGACTAGTTAGATTAGAAATAAGAGGCTTTAATTACTTTTGAATTGTTAAGAGTATAAAGTACTGTCATATGAGCTGCTTTTTTTTTTTAAACCTTGTTCCAATTTTATATGAAGGTGTGCATCTGAGCTTTTCCACACTCACCAGAAAAGCAGGTACGAAGGAGAGGGTGGGCACTTATAAAATTAGCAATTTTACATTAAAACACTGTTCATCCACTACCAAGCAAGCCGCTACTAAAAACATTTACCTTTTTTGTTGTTTTCAAGATACAAGAGCATGCAATGGAATTTAAATTGCTTCATTTAAAGACTTCATATTACAGAGTAATACGATGTAGGAATTTACTTGAAGTTCAGGGAAGGGAAAAACCTCATCATCTTCAGTATGCTAATAGCATGTACAGTGAGAAAGCTGAAAGCTGCCATGTAGTGTGTATGTTCTATCAGAAACTGATGGTGTTTGAAATAGGTATTTAATCTTTCTTTACTTAATGAGTATTTTATGTGTAGTTTCTGTGCTTATATAGACTGAAACTACAAGTACGTAGAAGGAAATAAGATCTTGAGTCAATATTTTTTGTTGCTTGTTTGAAGAAATAACTTCTAGTGATACAGACTTCATTATTAAAGTAAAATTAATGGGAACAGGTATGGAGAAAAACTTCTTAGTAATTTACATCAATAGGTTTAGGAATTCTGAAATAAATTTAGATATTTAGAAATTTCCAAAATATAACACTTGAAATCCATCTTATCTTAAGATGCTTGTTGTTGAAATACCCTTCCCAGTAATGCATGAATATATTTCAGTGAGAGTTTGGGGGGCAGCAGGGGAGCAACACCTTATACTTCTGCAGATAATTAGACTAGGCTTCATTAATTGACTGTAATGAAAATCTGGTGCTTGTCATGCCCCAGGAATGCAGAAACCTTTTTCAGTTTCAAGGTATTTTTAGTTATTTTCTTAATATAAATAATTATGTTAAAAATACAATAAACTTGAAGTATATGTGCTATGATTCCATGGAAGAAAAGTACTCTGTAGTACAACACTTGCAGTTAATTCTAGCTTTTCCATTTTCATTATAAGCTGAATGTTCTTCTCAACAGTAGGAATAGTTAACAAATCTGTAGTACGGCATTGAAGTTGGAAATTAAGTTCCTAGATATTTTCAAACATAGTTTTTTATTAAAAATAACTCTAAAATATTAATTTTAAATATTAAGACAGTCATAGAGAAAGAAGTCATAAGAAAGTCATAGAATTGTAGAATAATTGAGGTTGAAAAGGACATCAGGATGTCTCAAGTCCAACCTTCTCTCAGCCCTGAGATCAGACAAGGTTTCTTCAGGCCTTGTATGGTTGGATCTTAAAAACCTACAAGGATGGAGGCTACAAAACTTCTCTGGGGAACATCTTCTACTGCCCGACTGTTATCATGGTGAAAAAGCTTTATCTTTTTGTCAAGTTGGAACTTCTAAATCTCCAGATACATATTTTTCACGATTGTTCCTCGACTGTCTACATTATTCTTTTCAGTTTAGCTCCATGCACACTTGTGCCAAATGTTCTGAAGCACGGTCTGCTTAACTTGGAAGTTGTAAATAATTTAAATATTACTGTGATTCAATATGAGAATAAAGATTTTATATTTCTAATGGATAGCCAGGCTTCTCGGGAGTAATGCAGCTCTGGGTTCAAAAAAATCAAGTTTAGTGCTCCACTTGTTTCAGTGTATGGAAATGAGTGAGCAGATTAACTTTTATTTTAGGAAAGGCTAAGTTATCTGAAGCAGCATTGATTAATAGTTCCAAGCCATTTTTGTGATGGTATTTTTATTAAAAAATTTTAAAAGCCAGTTCTTCATTCAACCATGTATTTTGCTCTGTATTTCCAGTATGATGGTTTCTGTCCCAACTCCTGGAAGTTAATACTGTTTTATTGCTGTAGTAGTGTATTCGGGAAACACTGTTGATAGTATTTGTCTCTGGTAATTAGTGCACCTAACCTAAAAGTGTGAAAAAGATAAGAAATGAATAAAGGCCATATAAATATAAATAATAAAACTTTGTCGGTGTACTTTTGCAAACACTGCGTTGAGATAGCTATGTGATTATAGTTCATTGAAACCATTTTGTAGCATCAAACTGAAACTGCTCTGACATATTGAATATTCAAATTAGATTTGCACAAACTTTTTTTTAAGCTGTCATAGTTTTCAATAAATGGGTGCAGGCGACTGTAATAACAATTAATATATGATTGTATGACCTGCTCTTCAGGTTTCTGAGAAGCAGCCTGTAAAGTTTTAATTTTAAATCTCTTCACTAATAATTTCACATGTGTGTGTGATTAATACATGTTTTTCTTCACTTCAAAATGAGGTGTGCAAGTTTAGTTTTGATTATTTTTCATAGACACAAAGGGGACCATGGTGTTTGATGGGTGGTAATCTAGTAGTCCAGGTAATTTTTGTCAGGAGGCCTGTGTTTTGTCAACCTGCATAATTTTAAAGACTGCAAGGTGTGGAACTTGGGAGGAAAGTTCGTAAGTCAGAATTGCATTCAGACTCTATTCTATAGTGTATTAACGTCTCATTCTCTTTCTGGATCGGATTAATCTCCCATTTTGAATCTGTATGTTCCAGGTATTTCTGTGTACGTAGCCACCAGGCTTTGGGAGTACATTGGCATAGTTCAGAGTCTGTTTATAGTTGCAAATACCTGCCAGCAGAATTTCTAGAGGTGTCTGTAGTTAGGCTCTCTAAATTAGCTGTTCAGCAGATGGCACTGGAAGAGCACTTCAGTGGGAGACTTCGGTGATGCCATAATTAGTACAAAATACTAGCGAAGCTGTTGCAGTGCCAAGGGTTGTGAAGAAGTTGAGTAGCTCATTTTAATGTATTCCAGGAAGGGGTGCATCCTGGGCTCTTATGTTTCACCTCTTCTAGATGTAGACAGTCGAAAAAATTCTACACTTGCAAGTGTACAAGTGTATCATATAGAGGGCTGATTACATGGCGCTTTTAAACACATTAATATGCAATGTGGAATTACTTGTATTTATTAAGTATGTGCAAAGAAAGAAGAGTGTCTGGATCAGTTAGGGTATTTGACTTCAGGGTGTATTTCCTTCCTTCTGTCTTGGATAAAATATGTGTAAGAGATGTCATAAAGTAGGATGGTTCTTCTATGGAAGACTTGTTTAGGCGCTTGCTGTCATCTGTAGGTGTGTTCAGTTTACTTAAGAGAGAGCTTTGACCCCGACTGTTCATTCACAAGATTTTTACTATCTTTTCCTGGATGAATGAGCTGGACTTCTGGATATATGCATGTTGTTTGTGGTTTACGTTTGAACTTCAAACATTCATTATTTCTTTATATGAAATGTTACAATGATAGAAGTAATTGTGCATTTGAACAATTATGCTGTTTGCTTGATAAAGATACTGGCTACGAAGGTAGGCTGACAGATACAAAACACTTTTTTGCTAAAGCAGGCTTAGTAGTCACTCTGAAAGTACAAAATTTTGACTTCTCTGTATGCTGCCATAGGGGTTTATCTGTTGAGATTATTTTTAGATTTTGGATTTTCATTTGTAAAAAACCACACATTTTGATCCAGAAAAACTAGTATGTGATAAAATCCTATTCTTTCAAGTGACTTGATTAGTCTTTTAGTTATGGAGAATCTGAAGAAACAGTTCCTTCAGACAAATTTTAGGTAACATTCTTTTGAAACACAGCAGTAAAAAAAATACTGGTGAGCTAGACAGCTCGGAGCTCTTTATGTGTTCTCTCCTCAGTCAGCAATGTGATAATGTTCTTTTATTTTTCTCTGTAGCTTAGAAGGCAGATTTTATTTCATGCTTGCTTTTTTAGGGTTAGGAATTGCAAACAGTATAATGTACTTCCCACAAGGATGTGGAAAGGTATCTGGTGAAATGGAAATAGTATCAGCTTGTGGATGTCAGTCAGAAGCAATTGGATTTCACAAGTGGGGCTGATGTGAGGGTTCCCAGGCTTCTGGTACTACACACACAAAGGGACGGTTTAAACTTATCAAATGAACAAACACTCTGAATTTTTCAGTTTAGGAGCAGCATATTATCCTGAAGTTAAATTTTTCACTCATTTTGTAGGTTCATTTAGTTACATACGATGAAAAGAGTGCTGTAAATTGGTAAGATGGCAAAATCCAAATGGTTTAGGAATAGAAGTCCAACAAGGCATTTTGAGTTTACTTCTAATTGACGTGTAACTCTTCCTTTTTCTGTATCTAGCTTTTTCTTAATTACTGTACTTTGTTAGCTATTCTGATACGTCAGATTTCAGGCATATGAAACCCACTAAATGTATTTTACTCATGTTTGGTTTTCAGTACTTTAGTATTTCACAATTATTGCAAATGTATGGAGCTCGTATTAAACATCAGTATTTAAAAACATGACATTTTACGGTTCAGCAGGTATCTGTCATAAGAAAAGGAAAATAAAAGTAGCACCTTAACTTTTGCAAATACATACACATACGTCAGTATCATCTTCAGATTGTGTAAGTGGAATACATATTTTACAGTGTCAGGACTCCAGGTACCACAGGAGTCAGGTTAAAAGTGAAAAATAAGCAGTGAACTTCTAATAAAATACTAGTCCTGGTTTTAAAGGTTTTAATATTCATTTATAGCAAGAGTTGCTTCTTAGTATTTTGTTGGTTTAGGAAACAAGGTTTTTGGGCATGTTTGTTCTTTGCTGATGTCAAGTAAATCAGTTAACAGGCAAAATAGAAGCCTTTTAGCTTCTCCCCTTTGAGAGAAAGGAAAGTGCTGTTTAGTTTGGTAATTAAGAAAAGGAAATGAGAAGACCTGAAGGTGGACTTGGAAAATGTTGGAAGTTATGGCCAAAACAGAACAGATCTTTGAGGTAGGGTGATGCAGATAGTATAGGGAATTTGAAGATAGGACTAGGATACAAATCCAAGTAAATCAAGCTTTAGTGCTTCTGCTGTTTATGAGAACAGTGTTCAACCCGGGAGCAGCAGGGCTTTACTTTAAATTTTTCAAGGTATTTTGAAGTTCAGAATCCTTAGATGCCTTGCATTGTCTTTTAGTTTGCTTCTCCTTACATGCTTTTATGCAATTTTTGAATGGTTATTTAAGAAAATCATATTGTTCAGTTGATAAAAATTACTTCAGTTCATCGTACTGTTTTTCTCAGTTGTTTGTGTTGTGATACCGTGGGAGAAAAGTGGGAAGTGCGTCCATAAGGGCTGTTTTACTTTCCCCTCAGTCCCTCACACTTGGAAGATTTCTTGAAAGATTCTTAGATTCCTTCAGCTTGCCATGGTTAGCCTGGAGCCAGGCTTGCTGCTGCAGTTTGTGCTGTTAACATAACAGGTATTTGGAGTTAAATGGCTACATGTTAAAATGGCTACTACTAACTGTAGTACCTACTTCCATGGCAGCAGCAACTTCCCTCTCTTCTTTCCCTTCTTGTTCTTCCACTCCGTGCAGAGCTGCTTGCTTTTGAAGGTCTCACTGACATTAAAAATTAAAAAAAAACCCTAAAACCCAACCAATGAACCCTCAAAACCCAAACCCTAAACAAACAAAAAAACCCAGGCTGAAACCTCAGATTTATAGAGGGGGTGGGTACATGACTCTGGAAGATGCCAGGTGGGAGGAGTTGACTGGGTCTTGAGCAGATATGTCCACTTAGTCTTGGCAGAAGAACTGGAGGAAGAAAAGCTCTAATAGTACTAGGCAAGGAGAGCCTGTGATGTGACCTCCTGTACACCTAAAAGAGAGTTTGGAAATCACTTTTCTTTCACAGAAGTTCAGGAGGGGACTTCTATGGTTTGCTCTAAACAGATGTTACTTTGCTGTTAATTTCTCTCTATTTTCTGACTGGAGTTAGTTTTCCTGTAATTATGTAGTTATTTGTATATTGCTCAACTTTCCTGTGTAAAGAAAGTATGACCTTGTCAGACCGTGTTTTTAGGACTAATCACAGTTTAACCTGTATTTAGGAATCCTGTTGGACGGAATATCTTGTAGTTTTATCTTCTATAGTTATTTTTGTGGGGATATTTTTATGGAGCTTTCTGAAGGGGAGGGGTGTTTCTGTGCTTGAAAATTTTATATGTGTGCATTAAATATATATGCCTATGAGTGTGATGTAATTTGTGTGTATATTTTAAAAATAGCATGCTAAAAGCAGAAAAACTTGTGGAAGTCTCCAATGCAGATTTAGTAGATTAATTTTTTTGAGCCTGATTTGTTTCCAGATCAGCTCTCTGTATTTACTTTTGTTTGATGCCTGTTACTTAAGCTCTGCAATTTCTGTTTTGTTTGGAGAGGGGGGAAACCCTTATGGATAATTTTTAAAATATTTCTTTTGTGAAGTTAATTGTTTTTTTATTTGTTTCCAGGAAATGGCTCTTGAAGTTAAATGAGGCTGGATAAAACACATAAATGAAGCAGAAGCTGCTCTGCATGTGTTAGGGCTATATCACCACAAGCACTGCTGATCAGCCAGACTTGGTAACTTGTCATAATGAAGAAAATTAGTCTCAAAACAATTCGCAAATCCTTTAACTTAAATAAAAGTAAAGATGAAAGTGACTTTGTAGTGGTTCAGCAGCCATCGTTAAGTGAATTTGGAAAAGATGACTCCTTGTTTGGCAGCTGCTATGGTAAAGATTTGGCTAGCTGTGAAGTCAATAGTGAAGATGAAAAAGGAGGCAAAAATAGATCAAAAAGTGAAAGCTTAATGGGTACGTTAAAAAGGAGGCTTTCAGCAAAACAAAAACAGAAAGGCAAAGGCAGCACACCATCTGTAAGCTCTGCAGATGATGATACCTTTTCTTCCTCATCTGCTCCAATAACCTTCAAAGATGTGCGAGCTCAAAGACCTCTGAGATCCACTTCCCTCCGTAATCACCATTACAGTCCAACTCCGTGGCCTCTTCGACCTACAAATTCAGAAGAGACTTGCATTAAAATGGAAGTGAAAGTCAAGGCCTTGGTCCATTCCTCTAATCCAAGCCCAGCACTGAATGGCGTTCGAAAGGACTTCCATGACTTGCAGTCAGACAACGTGTTCCAGGAACAAAACAATGCATTAAAAAATACGGAATCTCAGAACGGGGACTTGCATCTTCATATTGATGAACATGTGCCTGTAGTTATTGGATTAATGCCTCAGGACTACATTCAGTATACTGTGCCTTTAGATGAGGGAATGTATCCTTTGGAAGGATCACGTAGTTACTGTCTGGATAGTTCCTCACCCATGGAAGTTTCAACTGTTTCTTCTCAAGTGGGGGGAAATGCTTTCCATGAAGAAGAGAGCCAAGTGGATCAGGATGTAGTCGTTGCACCAGATATCTTTGTGGACCAGACGGTGAATGGTTTGTTAATTGGTACCACAGGAGTCATGTTGCAAAGCCCGCGAGTTAATCACAGTGATGTCCCTCCACTCTCACCTTTGCTACCTCCAATGCAGAATAATCAAATCCAAAGGAACTTCAATGGATTGAATGGCACAGATGCCCATGTGGCTGAAAGTATGCGCTGCCATTTGAATTTTGATCCTAACACTGCCCCTGGCGTTGGAAGAGTTTATGATTCTGTACAGAACAGTGGTCCTATGGTTGTGACAAGTCTCACAGAAGAACTGAAAAAACTTGCAAAACAAGGATGGTACTGGGGCCCCATTACGCGTTGGGAGGCAGAGGGAAAATTAGCTAATGTGCCTGATGGCTCGTTTCTTGTTCGAGATAGTTCTGATGATCGTTATCTTTTAAGTTTGAGTTTTCGTTCCCATGGAAAAACTCTTCACACTAGAATTGAACACTCAAATGGTAGGTTTAGCTTTTATGAACAACCAGATGTGGAGGGACATACATCTATAGTTGACTTAATTGAACATTCAATCAGGGACTCTGAAAATGGAGCTTTCTGCTACTCGAGGTCCCGACTGCCTGGATCAGCAACTTACCCAGTGAGACTGACAAATCCAGTGTCTCGGTTTATGCAGGTGCGTTCTTTACAATACCTGTGTCGTTTTGTAATACGTCAGTACACCAGAATAGACCTGATTCAGAAACTGCCTTTGCCAAACAAAATGAAGGATTATTTACAGGAGAAGCACTACTGAAAGCTTATGGGAATCTTGCATCTTGCACTTTGGGAACAACAACAACAAAAAGAGATTGAATTACAGTTTACAGACTTTCATTATTATCAAAATCTTTTGCTGCCATAAAAATATTTCATTTTTGTGTGTAAAAGAAAAGTAATGCATTTGAATTTATGTTTGTTTGGGGGTTTTTTGTGTATTTTGGGGGGCTTTTTTTTTTTTGGAAAGAATGATCTCAAGTT
Source organism: Pluvialis apricaria (assembly GCA_017639485.1). NCBI lineage: Eukaryota > Metazoa > Chordata > Aves > Charadriiformes > Charadriidae > Pluvialis > Pluvialis apricaria. The sequence goes on along the minus strand of CM030008.1, from coordinate 107,889,965 downwards.
TATTTTTAGAAGTGTGAAATAGCTATCTTTCATCAATGTGCAGATTAATCACAATGTGAATGATCAAATTCTCCTTAATTTCCCCCAAGTCCTTTGCTGCTATCCACTGTGATTTTTATGCATTGAAAGCACATTTCATGTGTATTCAACCATAAGTAAAAGTCAAATGAAACTTGTTGAATGGATTTTTTTTTTCCTTTAAAATAGCCTGTTTGAAAAAAATGATCGTGGATAAAAAACATATTGGTATTCTAAATTACAGAATTTACGTCTATGTTAAAAACGATTTCCTAGTATCCTAATTATAAATTTCTATAGAGATATGCCCTAGTGTAGAACTTACAGACAGAGCTGTGTGATAAGAACATGGTTATGTGGCATATCTTGGGGAAAAAAAAACGCCTTTCTCCTAAGCCTTGTATTGTCTGTACGCTATTTTGTGTTTGAGAAGGTTGGTTCAGCCACCTTCTTGTCTCGGTGTTTTGTCCTTCTAAAAATGGCCTTTAAAAAAAAGAAGTCTGTGAAAGTTGATGACTAGTACCTGTAAGGAAATTTTGGTATTGGGGTCTTGTCAATTATTATATTTTAAAATTATGCCATCAGTTAAATAAGTGAACACTTACCAGGTCCCCTCTTTCTGCCCTTTTCCTTCCTACCTCCTCTTGGGGAATGGGGCCGGGGGGGTGAAATTTCCTGGGTTTGTAGGAAGACTCTAAGAATTGTTATTATGGGAACATAAATTGATAAGCCATTTTAGGGATGGGGTAAAACTTCTCATAGGATGATTTCTACAATATCTATTCAAACTAATTGAAATTTTATCATTTTCTGTATTTTTTTTCATGTCAGAAATGCAGTAACACACTAATGTCCTTTGGATTGTTTTCCCCTTTTTTGGATATCCTTTGGGGAGGAAGGAACAGGACGGATAGCATTTTGGATGGAAGATGCTTAAAATGCATCTTAAAAGCTCTATTCTCATAGCCTTTCAAATTATGGGGAAAAGAGGTTTGGATATACACTGACCACAGAAAATGTTTCAGTTTACTATCATGAAATATGTTTTGACATATGAAATATTGAATCAATTAAGTAAATGTTTATATCTGTCAAAGATTCTGGCATTTGAAAAGCTTACAGTTATTCTAACCTTCTGTAGGGAAAAAAAAAGACTTTCAGTGGGGAGTACAGATTCTACACTGTAATATTTTCATCATGCAAGGTTAATCCATGGCATTTTCCTGGTTTGTTTCAGATGTTTTTCCCCCATGGTTCTATCATTTTTATGAGTTATTTGTTAAAGGGATTGTAGTTGGCTTGGGAGGGAGGCTTGCTTTGCCTGCTTCTGCCCCCCTGTTTTGTATTTTAGAATGTCATCTTCCCCATCTCTGGTAGGAGTTGATAGTAAACATCAGCTTAGAAAAGGCTGTTCATCTTTGATACAGCTTTCTTGTTTAGGTCATTTTCTTCTTGTTTAATCTAGCCTTTTGTCCCCTGAAATGAGTCTATAGTAATGAATACAGTATTGCTGCAAGGTGGTGCAATAGCACTACATCTTGGGTTGCCTGAATTGATAGACTAAATTTATATTTTTTTAATTTATTTTTTGACCATAATGTTTAACTAAAAAATAAAAAAAAAGAAAATCAAAGGTAGATAAAGGCTGCCTTTGCTTTTAAGGGAGAGAGAATAAGGATTTCTTCTGTAGTCTAATAAAGTTTTAAACTTAAAAAAAATCTAGAGCAGTCTATACGCGTAATTTGTTGGCTCTGCCATTGAGATATATGTATGCAAGGGTGAATTCTGTTTTCTTTTTTTCCTCTATTGACTCACCCCCCCCCCCCCCGAATCAGGATCACTAACTTTATTCAAAAAGGCACAATAACCTATTGTATGGTACAGTGTTCTGATTCTGTCAGTGGGGAGGAAAAAGAAAATCATTTTTATGGATTTCAGATGCATGCTGTTGGAAGAAAACCTCTGGCATTTTCTTCACTTTAAAAATTGTTTCCCTGTACAAGCTAGAGGGCCTATGCATTCTACAGAATCTTTGAAAGATTATAGTATATTAAATATTTTCTTTGCCATTTAATACCACTATTGAATGCATTAAACATATGTTTATACTATGCCACATGCATTAATTTAGCAGTCATTGCAGTGAAACTTAAATAGTTGAAGCTGTAATATCCTGGTCTTATTGCTGAATTGAAAAACGTGCAAGAACACACTTGCTAAATTTCTTGCCCATGCCTTTATAAATTTCAGTTTGTTCACTCATATGTGTTGGTGCTTTTTTTTTTTTTTAAACTTTGGTTCAGCTTTCCAGTTCTTGAATTGCCTTCCTTGCTGTGTTCTTCATCTGCGAACTTAATCAGGTCGTTGACTTTGTCATCCCCGCCCCACCCCCCCCACCCCTGAAAGCTTCCACAAAACGAACACTGTAAAGTGGTTGAGGCCTAGGATGTGAGAACCGTATAGCACTTTGTTTCTAAATAAAAAATGGTGGCGATATTTCTACTAAGCTCAAAATACTTTAAAACAGTAGTAAGTAGACACAAATACTTATTTTTACAGGTTTCATTAACCAGAACCTCACGGTATTTTGTCATGCTGAGGTAACTGGCCAGCCAGGAGAAGGAACCCAGAAAATTGACTTTGAAAACATTAAAGATACTTACAATTTCTTATAATAAAGATTAATGTAAAAGAAACACAGTAACTTTTAGTTATGAGACAATTTAGAAGTACTTGGAGTAACCACAAAAATTGTGTTGACTTCTGCTTCTTGAAAATTAGAGGAACAAAATGTCCTTGACAAATAAAAGGAAAATGATTGAAGGTATTTTGGGGACCTTTGGAAGTAGATACACTAGGAATAAAAGCTAACTGACTGTGATCCTTATAGAGTAGAAATATGGCTATTGATTCAGCACAACAGTTTAAGGGTTCAGAAGGTATGCTTTTATGTAATTGAATTGTGGAAAAATGTTTTTGAAAATGAAACTTTGAAATAAAACTCCTTTTTTGAGCATCTGAAATGATTGACTTTATTGATAACATTGTCTGTTTTACCAATTAGAAGAGTAAAACAATACCTTATATTTGGAAATATAAAACTAAATTTGCACAGCTTTCTCTGTGTTTTTGGTTTTTTTTGTAAGCCAATGTTATAAACAACTGAAAGTGATTTGTATTCTTTGATCTATTTGAAGGATATAGCACTTACCCTGCTGTTGACATAGGGAATGCCATCTTTTTATCAAAATGTTTTTCTGTCAGAGGATCGGAAATGCAATTATTAATTAAGCTCTTTGTTCTCAGATGAGCTGACTTTACATTTTGTTAACGCCAATTTCTTTCTGTGAATATTGATTGCAGGGCTAAGTGAAATCTGTGCAGTTTTTGTTTTGATGCATTTCATCTGTGTGAATACTGGAATTATAAATTTTAAACAGCATACCAGCAATATATGGGCTATGATTCTGATGAGAAGTATTTCTCTGTTACTGAACTTTCAAATTCTGAGCTAAGCTATGGATAAATTAATGATTGCCAATTTAATTTCTTAAATTTTTTTTATGACTGCAAAGAATAAAAATTACAGGCATTCTTTATAAATAAAATATGGGCTAGATGGTAGTTCATAATATGGGAAATATGGCATTATTGTATCCGGAAAGTGTTCTAAATTCTACACAGATAATGAAAAATTCTTAAAGAATTTTGTATGAATACATGTTGGGTTAAAGAATTTTTATAGTGATGATGGAGTGCCATGAAGTTAATACTTGCAATCCAGATTGCTGTAGTTTACACTTTTCTCTGTTTCAGACCTGGTGTGCGCTATTTGTACTAAGCACGCCACAGAGTGAATTATCCAAAGTCCATTGATTTTAATGTGTTTTGGTTTGTAAACGAAATTATAGTAATTTCTTGCACATTTTTGAAAAATAATTGTATAAGGATTTATGTATCTGCTTCTGGATACAGTGTGTAAATAAAAATTTCATTCACAAGAAGATTTGTGGCGTGGTCTATGTCTTAAAGACATCCTAAAACAAAAAAAAGACAGGCATTGGAAAACTTGGGCATCTGACTTAAATGTTTAAATTTTAATGGTTTGCAGTTTACACTATTCTATAATTTTTTAACCCCTTCTAGTTGACTTATCAAAACATTTCTATGAACCGATTATATTAATTCCTACTTTTCAAAGGCAGAAGAAAAATTGCCAGAACATAACTAGGATGTGGTTTTTAAGAGGTCTGCATACTTACCACAAGCTAACTTTATCGTTTTTGTTGTTTTCTTTTTTTAAAAAAATTACAGAATTTGTAACAAAAGTCTCCATTTCATCAAGATGTCTGCCAAAGCTAATATACCATCTCTTGGCTTCCAAGGAAGCAAATGGGCCTTATTTAGTTCCAAGGTAAAAAATGATATATGGTGTTGATCTTCATATATTCACTTGATGCTGTCCTAGATTCGCTTTCAAAAGGGAGTGGCATTTTAAACCCTGGGGAATCGCACAAGTGATCCAGAAGATCAAGGATAAACAATTTCTATGTTACAAAAGACACGCGCAGTGGTTCACATGCTTTCCTGTGGTTGTGACTTACAGACTCACGACTCAAATTCAAGAAAATACCACCTGCTGCTTGGGTCTGGGTTATAATTGTGTGGGTTTGGTGTTTCCTGGGAGTTTTGTTTGTTTGGGGGGGTTGTTTTGTTTTCTTTTTTTTTACAAATAAGCAAAAAACCCCAGCCTTGGTAGTGAGTAATTAGTGTTCATATTGTCCACAGCTGATATGTACTTTTCTATGTATTCTGTAACTTAATTCCTAAAACAGTAACCAGGAATAATTCATAGTCTTAGCCATTTAAGAGAAAGCTGCCTCCTACTTCCTGCTGCTGGGGTTGCTATGGCACACTCAGTATGGCCCTGTGTTTCACGGGGGATCCTGATGAGGTTTTGTTGTGAAGTCTGCGTGATGCTCTTCTCTACATGCGTTCTTATTCACTTCAGAAGATTTGGCAAGAAATAAACTTGTCCTCAAATGTTTTGTTGGTAAGTGGTGAAAGGTGAGTATAAAAGTTAATTTTAGAGCTGCCTGGCATGATCCAGGCAGGGCTGAAATGTTCATAATCAAGACGTCTGTAATCCTAATTATTTCTACCTTGCATTCAATCAACTTCATAGCTGTAAGAGTGGCAGAGAAACGCTGAGGCGCTGCCAGATATGGAAAGCTAGCCGTATGGCTGATAACGTAACCCTTGTACCGAGACCCAAAGCAGGGCTTGAGGGTGGGGAGGTGAATTAAGTTATCCTCTGCAATTAAGGGAACACCTCAGAGATTACAAACCTGTAAGATCTAGTAGAAATACTTAATATTTAGGAAACAAAGTTCGATCACTTCCGTCCAGCACGTACAATTTGCTCGCAGTCTGTGCTTTTGTTTCCTTTTCAAAGGCTAAGGTTCAGCCGAGCATTTTAGCATCCCTTGAGGCATTAGTATGCACATCTTTGACTTTTCTGGTAAGGTAATACCTTCTCTTTCCTGTTAAAGCCATGTAAAGTAGGAATAGGATATTGTAGGGAGTGGAGACAATGGTCATTTGTTTTTGAGGAATGGCTCAGAAATAGGAGGTGTTCTGCCTCCTGAGACAGGAGCCTGCGATTCTCTCAGGCCAACTTTCCCCGTGCTGTCAGGAGCCCTCATGAAACAGCCTTAAAAAAAGAAAGGAATGTTTCCTTCCATAGAACGAGGAAGGAAAGATAAACGAGGTGTGTTTCGCTTTCGGCGGGTGAGAATGAGTAAGTTTGGATGCACCCAGAGGAAGGATGCGTGACGGAGTCTGGACCACTCCTGATGCTGGCAGCTCAAGTGCCGTTGAGGCAATTGTGTGTTGTGAAGGGAAGAGTCAACATGCTGTGAAAGGAAGAGGAGCTGAAGCAAAGGTCACGCAAGTTTTGTAAAACTTAGGAGCAACCGTGTCTGATGTTAAAAGTGCGTTACGTCTTCATCTCTTCTTCAAAATGTCTCATTTTCTTAACTTTCATTCACAAAACTCTTTAGCTGCAGTTCCAATTTTCCTGGCCCTGGGGTGAGGCACCGCATTCTCCTCGGCTGAGCCTGCTGCAGTAAGAGGGGCAGTTTTTTAAAAGCAACCCCTGTCGGTTACAGCTGTTTAAATAGGAACTATCGCTTAAATAGATGGAGGAAGTAATTCAAATATATTTTCCAGAATTCTTCGTTAAACAGCTAGGGCATCTGTCATCGTGTGATCAAGATCATACGTATTTCCTAATGACACGTGTTGTCTATTCGGTTAAACACCTTTCAACTAAGAAAGAAAGGAAAACACCTCTTGAATTTCTCAGGCTGTCACTGGGATGCTTCTGTGTTTGACCACGTCACATCAGCCAAGGGGCTATCTGGGCTGAAGAGGTTTTTGGCAGTGGTGCTTTCCCACAGCCCGCATTCAGCACGCCAGCTCTGCCCCAGCCCTCTGCTCCCATCAGCAGCCAGCAGCTGTCTTGGTCAGTTTCTGGTTGGAGTTTGTTGGATTGTCAAAAGGTTTTCTGTGTCTGCTGCTGCAAACTTGGGTTTCCACTGAGAAGCGTACGTTATATTTTCTTTCAGAGCACCTTTCTTCCCTGATTGTCTGCCCTGTATCACTCCAAGAGGAAAATAAATAACCTTGTGAATGCTCTAACCTTCCTCAAACCTGGTCTTGTTTGAAGTGAAACTTTCTGGTTTAAACAGTCCCATTTTGAACTAATGGAAAAGTTACCGGAACTGTTTTGTGCAAGTGGTGCTTTCCGTCAGTCTTACAATGCTGAAACCTCTAAAAGACTTGATTGTGCAACAACAACTAAGGTACTCAATAGTTCTCATGAGTGTAGAGTTAAGCTTGAAAAATACTTAGATTGGAAAACCTAACGTCTGTGAAATTCATTATTATCTTTCTCTATATGGTTTGAACTTCTGCATGGGAGCACCAAAGGATGGACACACCAGTAAAATAAAAACCATTCCTGCTGTCCTTCTGTCACAATGAAAACTTCTGCTTAGCTCTGCCAAATGGAGAAGGTGTTAGGGACATTCCCAAATCCCAGACAGAAGGACGTTCCTGTCGTACCTGAAAAAGAGAGGGGTTGGTGCGCAGGGGAGGTGGCACGGCAGGCGCAGCTCCTGCTGTGTGCTCTCCCTGCGTCGAGAGAGTCCAGAGGTGATACGACCTCTCGTAGGTGAGTCCCTTTTTAAATTTTGACTTCTTTTTCAGACCTTGTCGCTAATGATAGTATACTGCTGGTTGGCAATGTTCTGAGAAACGCCTGTCTTTCCAGGCTAGGTGGGGAAGGTGAAAGATACCAAAGTGCAGGTCCGTGGCAGACCTGCTCCTTTTTATCACTCATCTGAGACAATCAATGACCACTTTCAAATTTTCTGACTTCCCCTTATGTTTTCTTTCTCTTCACGTAACTTTTCAGCTTCAGTGGATAAATCCAAACCTCAGAAATGATAGAAGGATGGAAATTGTTGCTATTGCTATATATTCAGTAGAATTTTTTTTTGTCTGATCACAGGCTGTTACGTACAATATAATATTGACATCGTTAACATCTTCGCACCAGTTAGATGTTAGGAAGCGTTCATCAAAGAATCATTTTAGTTGGGAGCTAATTAACTACTCGTGGGTTAGCATAATGCTGAAAGTGAAGATAACCTCACTGTCATCTTTTGGTACTTAATTTACTGTATATCCAAGTTTCTAATGAAGATAATTGAATACTTAGAATGAAAGTTGTAGCCTCTCATAATTAGACCGTTACCTTTTCTCCAATTAACAGTCATATTTGGGAAAAAATTATTTAAATTCTGTTTTTCTTCAACCTGTTGATTTTGGAAAGTGTTTCCTTACATGTAAAAAAATATAAATTTTTGGCACTGTCACATCTTCAAATGAACACTGACCTCAATAAATTTTCAAGTATAATTAATTTTGAATGGAATCCTAGAACAGGCTGTTTCCTACGGATAGTCAAGAGGCAGAATGTTGGACTGAAAGACTTCTTTCAGAAACAGTAATTGCGGTCATAATCATTAAAGTCTTCTTTCTGTCTCTGGAAGTCCAATAATATATGAATTTAGTATATTGCTTTATTCTAATATAATAAAAAGACTTTCCAACTGTAATGCAATACAAGAACTAAATATTACTTTCAGTGGTGGTGTCCTGTTGAAGTGCCGAGACATCAGGTGGAAACTTCCTAATATCATAGCTAATGTCATAGTTCAATGGCAAAGATGCCTATTTTAAGAAAATCCCTGTCTCCAGCTACCCCAAAATCCCAAATCCTTCCTTCTATACATGAATGCCATCCACAACTGTGAATGTAAAAGGTTTGTGAGAGAACTGCCACAAAATAATCAGTGCTTAAGATTTTTTCAAGTATGGCTATCTAGTTAGAGTTCAATGACATATATTTTGTACTAATAACTCTAGAGAAAAAATTATTCTAGAGCATCATTTAATAGACAAGTGATGCTGTCATCTAAAAGTGACATTATGAAAACATAAAAATAATTTTTAATTAATTTGAGTTTCAAGTAACTTTTCAGCGAATTAATTATCTGTCCAAGAACCAATAACAATCTTACTCAAAAAAGACTGTTTTTTAGATAAGTTATATCTCCTAGTTAATACTCAAATTATTTGGTTACTTTATATGAATTTAATTACGTCAGAATTAAACTTGGAGGGTTGCCTAAGAGTTTTTTTTTGTGGGAGTGGGGGAGTGGGGGTTGAGTTTTTTCCCCAATGTTGTCAGCTCTGCTGCTTCAGAAATGTGAAAGTTACATTTTGCACAGGCTCAGTTTGGAAATCAAAGTTTGTTTGGTAAATATTTGCTTTTTAAAAAATTTTAGGTAGTGTGTTCAGTCATTGGAACAATATTGTACTCGTAAAACTGTCAGTATTTTGTAGTCTAGAATATGTGATATACAATGCAATGCAAGGGAACAAAATAGTTACAAAAATAATAGCTCCTAGCTCCTAGAAGAAAAACTTGAAGAAAGGGCTTTATAACGTGCTTTTAAAAAACAGACTGTATCGTTATGTATTTTTGTTTGCCATCATAAAATACAGTTTTTAAATGTAAGGAAATCTACATGAAGAGTAACAATCTTTTAAAAATCAGGATTTTCTTTTAAAAAACTCATGATTACGTCTTATGATACTTACGTTTCTTCACATGCATACCTACCTCGGAATATAGGGGTGTGCAGAGGCGGCAGTTCCCTTCAGCGCTGTAACTCTTAGTTCTGACACTTCTCCCTCCCCACTCTTTACCCGGACTGATCGTTTACAGCTCCATCTCTCCCGAGGCTTTAATCGCACCTTTTGGTGTCGTTTTCCCCAGCTGCCCTTGTAGCATCGCTGACATGCTGCACGGGGTATTCATATTAAAACCTGCAACGTGGCTTGATAAGCTCTATTCCTTCATATTGGAGGCGGAGAGCAGGTAACAACAGGAGCATCGTTCAGCTGGCCGGTGTGGCGCCTGCCATCAGCTGCCTGGGGATTCATACGGCCCTGTGAAGGGGCTCCGTCCAAGGCCTCTGCCTTAAATCGTTGGCTTCAGCAATGTGGTAACAATGGTTGTGGCTTGACAACTTGCAGGAAGTTATCCGAAGTAAGAGAGAGCAGGTAAATTATTTGTTTCTAGAAGTCTCTGTAGAAATCTTCCACATATGTATTAGTGCCTGAGGCTTTTTGTGATTTAAGACAGGCGTTCTCAGGAGCTGTCATAACAAGAACAGGAATAACATGGCAGAGGAATGAGCTTCCGTTTGTAGACGATGCTGCTAATCGCATTCTGCCTGGCCAGAGCGTGACCTGCAACTACTCAGGGTCACCGTAACCAGCCTGTTGATGAAGTAACATGCAGACTGCTGGCCAGGGGCAAGGAAATTATTTCAGGTAGCCGATGTACTGAGTGTGAACTGGGATCAATGATTCATTGCCTTTCCCAAAACAAGATCTCAGGGGGGGAAAAAGTGAAAGTAGGAGAGACAGGCTCAAAAGGAACAAGAGGAAGAGGTTCTTCATACAGCCGGTCTTAAGGTATGAAGCTCCTTTTCACCTGATGCTAAGAATGTGTGTGGGCAAGAACATAAATTCATGTGTTAGAAATACTTGCAGTTCTGTTAAATGCAAAGATGGTGCAGGATGGCGAGAAGAGCATCCAAAGGGCGGATTGTTTGTGCTTTTCCTATTCTGTTCATCTTTTCCAGAATCGGGTTCTAACTGGACACACACGGTATTGAGCTGTGAGGATCTTTGGACTGACTCTGTATCTGTGCTTACACATTTACATTTGGTGAGAAATTGTAAGTCTTTGAAATCCTGTGTAACAGTTCTTGTTTCTATATTTTGGGGTCAGTAGGAATTTTAAGGATGAATACATTCTTGATCATTGTTGAAAGTGTAACTTTTTTTTTTAAGGAAGTATTAAATAGAACAATAAATAATTTGGCATTTGTAAGGCAAAGGATTGCTCCCAGCTGGAGCATCTAACAGATTTTTCATGAAGCTCTTCTGTACTTTTTTTTTAGTGCAAAGCCAGCGTTAAAATTAATTCAAGATCTGCTTCAGATTCATTCTAGCACTGAAAGCTTTGAAAAACATCATATCCGAGAGAGAGATTTGTATTTGAACCAACATAAAATCTGTGTAGTATAAATATTTCAGCACATAAGAAGAACAAGAGTGAATCTGAAATTATGTTCTTTCGCCTGTGCTTGCTAAAGCAGTGCTTCCATGAGCATATTTAGCTGCGCAGAAAATGATTGAAATCTCTGTGTATCAATTCATATCAGAAGAAAACCTGAGCCGCTTATCCTTATGATTGATTGGAACCATACTGACCTATTTATTTCATGTCATATTGTCGTTGTTATATTGGCTGGTTGGTTGGTTGGTTATGTTGTTGGTTGGTTTGTTTGAAGTTGCATAAGTGATGAAATAGCTAGGGGGAAATAAAGAGAAAAATGGGGGAAATGAAAAAATCATCCATCCTTCTGTTTTTATATGCAAGTGAAAAAGAAGAAATATCACTAGAATGGCTGGAGACAGTTTGGGTAAAGATGACTATCAACACTACATTACAGGGGTTTTGCCTTTTTCTTTTTTTTTTTTTTTTGTTTGTGTATGTGTGTGAGTTTATTTGATGATTTTACTATACGTGTAAATAATGTCTAAGCTTCATAATTTGATGCCTGTATACCTATTTCTTCTCTGAGGCATTTTGTAGCTTGCTTCTGGAGATTTTTCAGAGATTATGTTTTCACAAAATGGCTTTTGGGTTTGTTTTTTTTTTTTTGTTCTTACTCTTCTCTTAAAGATGACATTGCTGCAGGAGAAAAATGGCGAAGTCAAATTTTTCAGTCCTGGGTAGTCTTGGAAAAGATCAAATGCTCAGCTAATGAATGGATTAGTGCTCTTTCTCATTGCTTTATGAGTCTCAGATATTTCCCAATGGAATTATATAAATAGATTTTGATAACGAACAAAGAGAAGATGTATTTTATTCCAAAAGTACTAATGCTGAAGGGCACGTCAAATGCTCTGTCTTTTTTTTTTTTTTTTTTTTTTTTTCTCTAGGAGAGAAACTGAAAACCACCAAGGATTTTTGACCAAAGATATTTTTTTTAAATGGTGAGAAATAAGTAAAAGAAGTGCATAATGAGTGATTTCCTAACTCTAAAAGGATATTAGAAGGATCTGCAACACTAGGAAGTATAAGAAAATTTGGGCGCTCATGAATGTGGAACCATAAATGCTTGTGCATCACCTGTTCCCTTTCAGGGTTGAATGTGAAAATGTTCCATATTTGGAACTGAGCCTGTTGATAGTATTACAGGAAGAAAAATCAGCGATCTCTTATATAGTAAAAGAAAGGTTTTATCTTTTTTTTTTTTTTTTTTTTAAACCTCAAATTCTAATTTGAGAGGGCGGATATTGTGAAAATGTGGCAATCAACTGAAATTCTTGTCTTTCTCTAGGGATCTGTTTGGAACAGATGCTTATTCTTTTGATAGGAGGTGATAGTCAGTGTTTCATTTTAAACACAAATTATTTTTGGAGGCTGGGGAAATACAGAAAAAAAGGATGAACATGAAATTTTTCTCCTCTGCAGACCTTTTACACGTTTTGAATCTTAGACTAAAAAACATGCATACTTTAAATAATCATGATGCAATTGGGAGGATGACAAGAACTAAAAATGTTTACATAATATGTAGAGGTTATATATTATTAAAATCTCATCTATCCTTAATAGGAAGTTAGTATATTATTATATCCTCATATATTCTTAATAGTAATGCATGCTTTATTTTGCAACTGTATTTTAACACCTTCTGAGCCAAACTGAAGCTCTTCCATGCCTCACAGGCTGCTCCTACTTGCATTTTTTCAAATTTATTACTTCTTTTCTTAGGCACACAGTAATATTAATACAGATGATATTTTAGTAACTCATAAAATCATTTGTCTTGTTATTGCATGTCACACAATTCTCTTAAATGCAGTTATTTGTGGGCCTAAAGCATGAAAGTTTAAAAATCGGGACAGAAAAAGGAGCTAATTTTCTTCACTTTAAAGGACTAGCATCCTGTTTTTCCTCTCAGCTTCCGAGAAGGAAGACAAATAGTGGGTCTCTGTTGTCTAGCAAAGGGTTTATTGTAGCTACCAGCACCTACTTATGCCTTTCCCTTTTTAAAAATCAGATGCAGCATTGCCCATTTCTACGTCCTGTCCCTCAGGGTTGGTATAAGAGGAGAAAAACTGTGATGAACATTCCTCTTTCTGTACAAAAAGGTAGCTGTATGGTACAATCAAGGATCTATTAGGAGGAAGGAGACAGGATAACCTCTTCTTGATAGGACCAAAATTTGCCTAAACATATCTGTAGCAAAAAAAAACCCCAAAACCCTCAAAATGTTGATGTTTCACCTTTTTCTTCCTATTTTTATGCACTTATATATCTGGTTTTAATTCTTGATGCTAATTTTGGCTGAGCTGAGACTTATGTGACCTTGCACCAGTTGTTTAATTTCTCTGAGCCTCAGTAAACTTGGCAGAACTACTGGACAAGAACGGATCACTGGGTAAAACAGATGGGAAAGGAAAATAAATTTTACACAAAGCACTATGCTTTGAGTTGAGTAATTTGAGGGGAGGGGGTGAAGCAAACAATAGACTGGATACAGATTCCAAGAGATCGCCTAACCTACTCAGGTAGTTAACCTACTCAAAGGAAAAATCCCACGGAGTTACTTGTCTGAACATATAATGTATTTGTCCATTTCTGTGCACAGACTGAGTGAGAAAGGAGACTGAAGAAGTTCAGACAGTTCAAAGGAGCATTTAAGGCCTTGTAAACGCACTTGTGAATTACTCTCATACCATCACAAGCAACATGGTAACATGTAGACAAATGTTTGCTTTGCATGGAGATTTCTGTAATCGCGAACACGTATGAATAACTAGCTTGACAGCACAATATGGAGCAATAGAATAGAGTGCATTTCTGCATGGCATGCATTAATGACTACTTACTTGGAATTAAATGAAAGGACTTGCTTCATATTTGTTTTGTTCTAAGCTCTAAATAATCTCTGTTGTGTTAAGTAGACTCAGGGCAAGAAACTGCATTTGGAAATTGAAGCTCGGAAGCTTTAACCAAAGTTAAAATTTTGGCTAAATGGTATGAAATGTACATTGTTTAAAAGATGATTCCCAGAACTCTGTAAATGAGTGGAACTTTTTCTGGTTTCCCTTGTAAACTAGATTAGTCAATAGTATCTTCTGGGCCTGTGCTTCATATTCTAACTTTAGGAAAAAAAAAGTATTAATGAACTCGTGATCTGTGACCAAGGCATACTCTTATTCTTTTGCATTATATAAATACCATTGAAATTAATTTGAACCAAAAAAAATAGACAGGTGGTTCCACTTGACCTTTCTGGCTAGAAAATCAGGAGCAATTCAGATCATGCCAAACATTCTTACTAAAAACTACTACATTGCTTTAGCAAGGCAATATAAGCTGCCAGACATTGATGAGGCACTGCAGAGTTCAGAGGCTGTTGTTAGTCAAGATTTTTGGGGGCAATTATGTGTCTGTGGATGTTGATAGTAACTCATCTGTATATTCTACTCAAGGGAGAAATTTGTTCAGCCATGGACATCAAACCGTATTGGAGACTTTTCAAGGAAATTAATCAAGTCAAATGGTTTTGCCAGCCAAACAAAAATGCTAATTTGTCAGAGAGTATAAGGAACTACTTGTGTCTGTGTTGTAAAGGGTTTTTTAAAATAACATTCCCAGACTGGTAGATATTGACTTGTTTTAGGGAACTTGGATTTACTAAGAACTTCAAATATCAAATTACCCTTTTTTTCATATTGTTAGGTTTCCTTGTCTCTTAGGTTCTGTCAACTCTCGTTTCTCGAAGTAGCTTGATGATTATTTAGGTGGTGTTTTGGAGGTGAAAAGAAAAGCAATGAACAGTGCACTCATTTGTGTATTTTAAGACATGAAAATTATGTCTATCATTTTAGCTTTCCCTGGTTGTTGAAAAGAAAAATTAAGAAGTAGCCTAAAACCAGAAAAGTCTGAGGCAGTCTTGTTCCTTACTAGAGACTTCAAAATTTGTCATGGTGCAGATGGTAACTGAGACTATGGTTTAGAAATTGCCTGATAAGCAGATTATTGAGTAGCTGAGTTGATTACTTCACCATATCATGTTTTGTGTGTTCTTGGGAAGCAATATGGAGAGAATTCACCTTCTGCTTGCATTGAAATCAGAAATGTGTTGCCTTTGGAGGTGTTAGAATAGCACTAAGTATTTTTGCAAACTTCACAATGCAGTCTCTTTTTGTTATGTAATGTAGCAGCTGGAATAGCTCCTGCGGCAAAGGAGGCAGTATGATATGGGCAGTTTAACAGATTATCAGATCACTATTGATCAGTAGATACATGGAATCACTCTTCCAATTTGGAATGAAACTCTTCATACAAAGCTGCTGCCCTCCCAAGGATGTCAGTCATTCATGTGCCCGTGGAGTGCTCTATTTGTCTTTACTAGTGTACCAAGATAAATCTGTGTTCAACAACATGGCGTTGCTTTATTTATTTATCTATTTATTTATTTTATTAAACTTAATGCAACACAATGAAACTAGATGTCAGCTCTGTTTTCTATTTCTTTGAGGCAAGTGGTGCCAGGATCTTGGTCCCTTCAATCTTAACAAAAACTAGAAGTGTGAAAGTGTCGTGTTTGTCTAGCACTGACGTACGTGTCAGTGGGACTGCTCTGTGAAGCTGAGCGGCAGTCAGCCAAATGCTGATTCCACACCTTAGGTCATTAAAGATAATACCTTTTAAAAGCAAAACCTTTCATACAACCTTGGGTGCTCTGTGGGGGAAGGTAGGGGCATATTTAAAATCAATTTTAAAAGTATGCTAACCATTAACAGTTGCTGGCTGAGAAGTCTCATTTCCGCTACAAACACTTGTTACTTGTGTAGTATCCCACTGATATCCCTGAAACCCTAATAAGACGTTCAGACAGGATTCTCCAGTGAGGCCAAGGTGCTGTTGTGGGGTATCCACCTCCTTCTTTCACCTCTGAAACCATCTGTTGGCCCAAAGCCTTGAAGCTAATCACTGTAAAAGTTTATTTTCAGGTGAATGCATATTAGTATCATTTTACTATAGTAAGGAATTTATGGGATAATCACTTCCATTTTTGTAATACTCTTATAATTTTTAACATTTTAAAAACCCCTTGATTTAATAATCTTTTGCAAATACTGTAGAGCCTGACAGCAGTGTAGAGACACCAGTCAGTAGAAAGAGCAAAACAAGAGTATCCATATAAATGTATTAAGGAAGATAGATCTATTTACAATTGTTATCAGATTTTGCTGATATACACTCAGTAGATTGCCATTTGTTATGTTTCCTTGTGAGAATGTGCTGGCAATACCTTCCTTGTTTGACTTATTCACTTTGTGGCTTTTAAATGAGCAATGTCAGGCATACTTGCTTCTTTACATTAGCTGAGTCTTGAGTTTTCAGAAGGATTAATATATACTCCTTCAGCTTTCACGCCTTTGTGCTGTCCCAAGACTCATAAAGCAAGAGGGATTGATAGGTTCAGCATTTTGCTCATGTAACATGGAGAAATCATTTAGAAGAGTGATTTATGGTGTTGCAGTGAAACAGTTCATAAAGGATAATGTCTTTCTACTTAGAATTCACATGCTGTTACATAGAAAAAGCTTTGGCATTTGAAGGAAAAGTCAACTGTGGTATGATCTATTTATAACAGGCTATTTGAATGTGAGATAGAAGGAACCACCCCGTCGAAAACTTTATTTCTGGGAATGTTAGCTTCCCTGATAGTTAAACTTAATTACTCATGGAGGATGCCATTCAGCAATTAGCCGTAGATTTGTGATTGTGGTGAAGAATGGTTGGAAGAGAAAATGAGAGATACAGTAGCCTATATAGGATTTCTGTATGTGTAAAAGAGGTAATTTATTCAAGGATGAGCCTTTAATTCTTCTGTCTTTGACATATTAAGATGACACAAAATGGGAAGGTTGAGACAGGCTTACCTAGTTTATTCCCACTTCAATATTCAGCAACAATAATAAGATTAGAATATATTTTCTTGTTATCAGCTGACCTGATACTTTTCAATACACACTGGAATGAAAGCTATTATAGCAGTCCCCAGATATTTGAATCTATTCCCATCCCCCTTTGATCTTCCATAATTTTTATTACTGGTTATGATTTAAATCTCAACTCAGTTCTTTGCTCTCAGTTTAAAACCAGCTGAACGAAATCCTAACCATCAGCTTGACTGGGCATTGATTGTGGGAGCTACTCTGCCTGTGATTACTGCTCCTGCCCTGCTGATAATGGGAAGCAAGTGAGCACCTGCTGACACACCAATAACACAACCAGGGCTCTCAGGGCAGGGTGGGGGGAATTTTTTTTATTTTTCTTAAGTTCACAAACATACAGTAAAAAAAAATCCTGAGGTACTACACTGGCATGAGCTGTGGAAGGAAGAGGAGTATCAAGAGGCAGGAAGTCACCTGAAGTGACAGCTAAGAGGGATATGTTAAATTTTTAATGAAATATGTAAGTTCTTCATACACTGCATACAGAAGCAGAATAACCAGGCTTAGGGGAAACACCTAAAGCTTTGTGAAGGGTAATTGGGACCCGTCACAGCATTCAGTGGCTGAGGAAGACAATGTCTTGCTTGCTAAACTAAGTACAATGAAAAATCAGAATAAAAGTTCCTTTATATCAAAGAGAAGACTAAACCTCCCTCCTTTAGCCTTCTCCCCTTCACTATTAAATTGTCTGGATGCTGGCAGAACAAAGTATGGGACTGTGATATTCTGACTATTTATTGACATCATATGGAAAAGATTTGGCAAAGATGGAGTGTAAACTTCTGTTTATTCTTAAATTGTCCCTTTGAAGTTTAGGGGAAAATGTGATGTGTGTTCCTAATGTGACTGCAAATACCAAAAATCTGGCAGAAATAAACAGAAGGAGGGTAGGTTGACCCTATTCTTTATAAGAAAATCGTATCATTATAGCTTTCTGGAGTATACAAAAATAAGACATTTCAATAGCAATAAGATTCATAGCACTAAAATGAAGGGGGCTATGAAGTGGATTATGATTTAGACAAGTGTAAATACTGTCCATAGTAAACTAAGCTAGATGCACAATGAAAGCAACATTACAGTATCTACTGGGTAGTGGCTAGGGGCATTTACTGGTTGCGAAACTCAAGTGAATTGTATACACTCATTTAGCTGAGTAGGCAAATTTTTTACGCCTATTACAGAGAAATGTTTGAATTTTAGTTTTCCGCTCATGTCCTGTGTGATGTGTCCATAAAAATAATCAGCTTTTTATTACATCTCAGTTAAAGAACCAGCAAGTGAACATGTAGTTTTGTCACTATTTGGGGGGTTCTCAAGTGTTCACTACCATGTCAGTCAAACACAGATACAATCTACTGAGTGCCTTTAAGACTACACGCTAGTGTTCTTTCTCTCCTGATATCTGGGATACTGATTTGATCTGTCACTAGTTTGTAAAGAGATTTTTCATTGTTGATCATCTTTAACCACTGGGATGTGAATACTCATCTCTCATATATTAGGGCACTATCCAATGACTAAACCTGAAAGAAATTGGTATCTCTGGTGTCTAAAACTATTATTGACATTAAAATAATGTGTTTAGAAGGTATAAAGTCCTTTTACCATGAGGCATTTCTGGGTTTAACAGTTTAGTTCTGCTGAAACAATATAATTTGTTGGTATTTACATTGCAGAAAAGACTAGTTTTGTAGACACACTTAATGTTTGTTGAACACTGACAGTGTCTCCAAAAGTGGGCATATACCATGTAAAGAAAAGAAAATACCCGAGAAAGTGGTGTTCCTACCATAGCAAATAATGACAGCTGTCTTGAGAACTACAGGAGTTGCACAGGCAGCCTTTGGGACAACCTTTTAAGGAGGGGTATGAAGGCAGGACAGCAGCTGTCTGACTCGATGAGATTCAGATCGGGCAAGGGGCCCAGAAGGTTTTGGTAACTTATGTTTGCTCAACAGAATTGTTTCTCACTCCTTTGGAAGAAATGTCACTTTTAGTGTTTGGATCACTTTTCCCAGAAACTTTTATAAGTGGGCCTTTATTTAACCCTAAATGTGGACGGGTTGCTCTCTCCCTTTGAAGTCCTTAATGAAAACATCAAATGAAATGGGACCTTATAATGCCTTTGTTGGTATTCTGCTGTGACTGTGTGCATAAAACCTTCAAATCTACAGTGTTTCATAATTATTCACTGTAATTCATAATTTCATCCGTCAAAGACTGTGATTAGCATTTCTTGGGGTTTTAATATAGCTTTTATTCACAGGGAATACAGACATGTAAAAGGAGAACTGCAAAACTAGAAGGGAAGTGAGTTATTTTAGCTTTGTTTGCCGCTACTATATTTTTTCTAAGCAGAGATGATGATAGATTCTGAGAAAGAAGAGCATTGTAGTTCTAGCTCTTTCAGGCATTGCTTCCATAGCTACATTTCTTGGGAGATGTCTCCTCTTTCTTCCCTTTCCCTCTGCTTACCAGTTGCCTCAACTAGAGTGGTAAGTGCTGTCATATACATATCTCCTGTTATTGGGGATATGAGAAGAACAGCAAATTTATTTATGTGGCAGAAGTCCTGCAGTTATAGCAAAGCACGTGCTTTATCTTTGTATTAGTAACTGCTGTGTTATTCGGTACTCTGCAATGTAACTTGATTGCTTTTGGTTACTTTCAGAGTTGCCTGTGGCAGCTTGATCTTGGGGTCACTCAGTCCCTGTCTATGCTACTAGGGACACATGGTACCACAGCTGTGAATTTCCTTAAATATAGTAAGAGATGTGAAGTGATCTAAATATGCAAGAATTTGCAGCATTGAGATAAAAATTATAAATCGCTTTGGGATGGAAAAGTTTAGGTAAATTGATGCTAGTTAGGGTCCCTGGGATGTGAGGGTCAGAGGAGATGAAGGCTGTGGGAGATGAGTGCTCTGCTACTGGCACGCCTGTGAGCTTGAAAACCAAATCTCCTTTGAGAACCAATTGTAATTAACTCTCCATTTTCTGGGTAATAACGGATTTTGGTGCCCAAGAGAAAAGCAGAGATAATACAAACCTATGTAAATGAAGTTTAGAAAATCCAGTGTCTGTGAAAAGCCCATGCTGCCCACTGCAACGTACATAAAATTTTACTGCTTTCAGTCCTGAGCTGATTTGTGTTAACTGTAACCCGAATCACTGAGAATGTCTGCTTCCAAAGACATAAACATGGGCAGATTTTCAGTGTAGCAGGGTGGATCTAAGAGAGATTTTATGATTTCTCAAACATGTGACATGATGGCATTGCTGGATGCCAAAAAGTATCTTGGAAGAGTGTTCAGGATCCTCAAATTCCGAATGGGCAGAAGAAGAGCGTGCATCTGAGGAAAGCCAAATAGGTAGTAATAGCCTGGTATCTTCTGAATGAAAGAGAGAATCAATGAAGTTTCGTTGTATCGATGCCCACATAGTTGAAAGCAGGATCTTGTACAGGAGCTTGAAGAAAGTTGAACCACTTGAAAACTGCAGTCCCATGCTTTAGGATGCTTTTAGAGTCTCCAAGTTATAGGCAAAACTTCTGTGCATGAAAATGAACAACTAAGTTCTCAGCAAAATTAAAATGAAACCTCCTAGTCCTTCTTCAACAAAAACTGATGCTGAACAATGCAATAAATTCAGTTGCCCTCTAAGCACAGAATTCATTTTCAAGTGCTTTCTTTTAGATACTATTGTGTTAAGGATTACTGAGCTTAAGTCTTGAATTACAAAACTAATCACTTATTAATTACCTCTGTGAAGCATGTTACACAGTTCCTGCTGAAATTATGTAGCCTTAAGATAAGAGATAATTATGCATCTCGTGGTAAACCCTAAAGATAACAGTTTTCAGTCAATAGCAAGTTTCTTGAAATCATCAGCAATTGGTAGGAAAAACTGGAATTTATTTTTGCAATTTAAAATATGTCTAAGATACAAACACAGCTAACCTTTTGGTGTGAACTTAGTTAAAGGTTATTGTACTAAAAATGTCATTCTGTCACTCTGTTATTTTCTTCCCCTGCAATTATTCTTGAGAAAACTTACTTACATGAGGAAATATACAGCTCATAACATGGTATGCCTAACGTCGAGTCCATGGAATTTCACAATAATGCACCTGGTGGATATTGCCATACTAGGGTTTTTATATATATATGGAGAGGTCAAATCCAACTTACCTCTTTTAACTTAAATTTTATGCTTATTACTAAATCTTTTAAGGATTAGTGTCTCCGAAAAATTAGCTCATATTTTTCACCATTTGTCTTGACACCATCTTTGCTGACATAAATTTGCATAAAGAATGATACCTCAGCAGAGGGGTAAAAACCAGATGGTACAAGAGTTCTGGCTGTATTTTCAGGAATTCTGAATCTGGCATGTAGTTTTATCTGAAAAACACTGTGACAGAGGGGAAGAAATTCAGAATATAAAAATATTTTATGTCACTCTTCTCCAAATGAAATTTTTCACCGTCTCATTTTGAAACTTTGTTTGGTACTATTTTTAAAATAAGGTGAATAGCACATTCAATTAAATGTTTAGGGAAGTACTCTTTTTTCAATCCTCCTGAAATAATGAGGATGAATAGGCACTTTGGATTGATGTGAAATTAAATGTAATCATCAATAATATTCATTACTGATGATTACTCCCGTTGTACAAGTAATTGATATCTTTAGAAAGCTTCTGGCCAAGATGTTAGGTTATCAAGAACACAATTCAGAAATGGTGGTAACTTCCTTTACCACCTATTCTTCCAATTTCTTTGGATGACTCCTCCAGACTTATTCTTGTGAGTTTTGTTTTGAAGGCTGCTAACATAGGGGAATTAGAACTGATGTAGCTATGTCTCTCATATTTGCTATATTTTATTGTGGATCTCTTATAAATACTTCATTGCTGTGTGCCATTTACAGGGAGTACCTTGGATATAATGATCTTCATCTTATTTGCTGTATCTACTAATTTAGTGTTGTAGAGGTTACAAAGCTGTTGTCAAAGATAACCTCTCTCTCTTTTAATATACATATATATGGAATAATATGGAATATATTTTCTGTGGTTCTCCCACACATTGTTTTAAGTACTTGATATTTAGAGCACAGCCTATCTCATTTCAGCTACTGGTTCTTTATTTTTCAGATGCAAAAGAAAGTTTTAGAATCTCCTAGGATTCGTGGGCTCATTTATGTACGCAGTTCACTACTGCACCCTTTCTCGGTCATACCTTCATTTATAATGCAATGAAAGAAATCATTGTCACTGAAAATGCATTGATGGAGTAGTACCAGATCACTAATTCTGCAGCTTGCATGCCATTAAACTATGTGTAACTAAGCAGTGCAGAGAATTAGGGGTGGAGTAGAATCTGGCACGTATTCAGGAAAATGCATTTCCTTTTTCAAAGTGAAATGTTGGGTGGCTTCACTCGTGCTATTGGTGAGAGGATCCGCCTAGTTGATGGGAGCAGTGGAAGCCCTGCACCATCAGGGGAAGAGCTGGGGTGTGGAGGAAGTTGGTTTGGAGATTTGTCAATGCCTGGATCTAAGTACACTATGAAAGAAGTGACACAGTACTTGACTAAGAAATAAGGGTAGCACTTTGCATTTTCTGCCAAATATCTCAAAATCCTTGCAAATACTGTTAGACTTCTAAGTGTTCATTAAAAAGAATAAATAGTATTTAATAAATGTGGAACATGCAGTGAAAGAAGTAATCCTATTTTCTATTATTAATCACTTTCTGAAATTCTCAGTAAAGTAATGATAGTGTTTTAAAATGGGTTTTGACAGAGTATATAACTCAAAAGAATTTTGGTTAATGTTACATAGGAAGTCTGTTGTAAAACTGGGAACAGAACCCAGATTTCCTGTTTTGTGGGTCTGTTGTAACAAAACAATTCCCCCTCCTTCATACAATGAACGATTTGGTCCTACAGCCCATCCAGTGTTTCATTATTTTGAGACAGAGTAAGTGTGTTGCAATGCACAAGCACATCTCTGAAGTAAAGTGCAAGACTACCACAATAAGGAAAGTTTACACGCAGGCATTGCCTAGATCCTCCTTAGGTGGCCTCTGTCCAGGGTCTTGTAAGACCATTTTGTATACAACGTGTTTGTTTTCACTGTATGTTTTCACTGTATGTTTTCCACTCTAGGATGTGGGTGTTCGTGGCATTGTATCTCAGTTACTGATGTATCTCTTTTCCTGCAGTCAGTGTTGCTGCACCAATGCCCACCCAGAATCCCACTGGAATGACAGCGCTGCTAGCACGCTCTTTTGGTCTAAGGCAACCACCCGCCCTGCTACCAGGGCTGCATTATACAATATATCTCAGAAGTGGGTCTCAGCTGGGAGATGATAATGGCTTGCAGAAAACTTCATTGCGTCAACTGTGGCTAGTTTTATTGAATTAGTATTCTGGCTTCATATGAATGACTAGTGTGGGTCTCGTCATTCTTGGCTGATTCATTCCCTCCCACAGCTGGGGACTTGGACTGTCCAGCAGCTCCTGCCCTGAGACAGCCTTCTGCTGTCAGTGTTAGAAACCATCAATGCAATCATATGCTCTCACAAATCACAGGCAGTTAAAGAGCCATAATTGTCCATTTTTTCATTTAGGCATGTCATTCTGGTCTCAGATGGATCGATGAGACAAAGTCCATCTGGCAGCTGCTTACTAGCCATGTCCTTTGGGGGTCAGTTCTAAGGCTGATTCTGTGTAATATGGTCTTAATGAACTAAACGATGACACAGAGATGGGACGTTTGCTGTGCTCTCAGCAGATGATAGTGGGCAGGGCTGGTGTTCAGAAGGTTCTTGGTACACTGGAGAAATGGGCTTGCGGGTATTGCATGAAGTCAAACACAGTCAGGTGCAGTGTCCTGCATGTGAGGTGAAATAACGTCATGCACCAATACAGTCTGGATCTGACCAGCTAGAATACAGCTTTGGAGGAAAGGCCCTGGGAATCATGGTGAACAACAAATTGACCATCAGCCAGCAGTGTCTCTTCACACCAAAGGGCAGCTGCATCCTGGGCTGTGTTAGCATGACTGTAGCTACCAAATCAAAGGATGCGGTTCTTTCCCTCTGACGGGCATGTGCGAAATCAGATCTGTAGCAAAATGCATCCCATTTTGGGCTCCCCAGTGTGATGCTCAAGGGGCTGGAGCACAAGATATATGAGGAAAATCTGAGAGGACTAGGCTTGAACAAATCCAGATTGGAACTGAAAGCTTTCAGAAGAAAATGCTGAAGGGAGCTCTTATTGCTGTCCAGAGCTACCTAGTGGGAGACCGTAGAGAAGATGGAGCGAGACTTCTCTCCAACACACATGGTTATAAGATGAGAGACACAAGTTGGTATGCGAGAAATTTCTTCTAGATGGAAGTGATTGATTTATTTATTTTTAAGCATAAGGGTGGTGAAACACTGGAACAAGTTGCCCAGAGAGACTGTGGAATCTTCATTCTTGGAGAGATTGAAAACTCAGCTAGCAAGAACATGAGCAACCTTAAATAAGTGGACCTGCTTTGACCAGGGAGTTGAACTAGATGACTTTCAGAGGTCCATTCCAACCTGAATGATTTTGTGATCACTCCCAGATTTGTTTATTCTGATCTTGTGAGCACTACTGTGTCCTTACAAGCATTGCAACAGGATGTTAGAAGTTGCTTATCCTGGAAGTTATTGGTTTGCACCTTAAAAATGAGCATTATACGGTAACTGAGCAATTATGACCATAGAATACAGCTATATTATCTGCATGGATCTCATCCCCTCTGTGGTTGTTTTAAATTGCAGTCCATACAAAAAAATAATGAGAAAACAAATTATTGATTCTATTGTAGAGCTGACTGATGGCAGGTGACACCAATCTCATTCTCTTTCCTCCCTCCCTGATGTAATTTGGACTGTATCAGTCTTCATTACAGGAGCTCCTATTTTTACAGTTATGACAACTTTCCTGCAAGGTTTCTCATGCTGGTTTGATTCTGTCCTGTTGAATTGATAAAATGACCTCAGTGCCCCAAAGAACATCATTCTTCTGTTGACATCAGTGGATTCTCTTCCTGTCTCCACCCGTTCATGCTTTTTGCTGCTGTCTTCTATAAATGGCTAGGTCTGTGGTACTTACTCCAGGATGCTGGAGCTTCCCAGCTTCATTTGTCATTTATGTTCAATATACATAAAGCAGAGTACACTTCAAATCTTACGGTTTAACAGTTGTATCTGCCACTTCCTAATGTTCTGATTATGAATCACATATATTGAAAATAAATCGTTACACATTTAGGTTTCTTCATTGTTTCAGAAATGTTTGATCTGTGTTATCACAGCAGACACAGCTCTGCCTTTATGAGACAGGAAGCAAGAAACATTAAACAAATGAGAGGGACAAAAGTAGCAGCTCCACTGAGGTAGTATTGCACTTTGCAGCAGAAAATACAACAAGATGAACTAACAGACTTAGTACATTCATCAAATAGCTGATAGGTTTATGTCCCAAAAGGCACAATTTTTAATCCATAGCCCAACACCCCAGGGCATGAGGAGAGATGTGTCAGTAATAACTAGTGCAGTATATTCACAGGTATCTGCATGCAAATAAAAAACCCATCTGTGAAAACATGTTTCAACTGTGCTCACAAGAGAGGATGAGAGACTGAAAGCAACCAGTGGGAAAGTGAAGTCTTTTGAATGTTTCATAGTTTATTTCTGACTTCCCCATACTTGGCGGAATTCAAAACTCTTATTGAGCTATATTTAATATTGTCACAGTAAAATAAAACCAGGCGGAGGTTTAGTTAGGTGTTCTTGGACTATTGCTGTGGGCTTGTCTAGGCTGGGAGAACGATGTTTTACACTGTTGGTTAATACAAGTTAACAAATACCATGTAGTGGAAAATTGTGCATTCATGTGTAAAAACTTCCTGGCTTGGGGGTAGTTAACCCTAGGGTTGGCTAGAAGAAGACAGCACTAAAGCAAGAGTCATACTTAAAATGTGGTGACACACTTTTGAAGTACAACCTATATTTACACCCAATAAGGGTAGAAAATGAAAGTGGAAAAACTGAAAATCTGTTCAGCATGGAAATGCAGCACTGCCACAGAACTGCGTATAGGATTAGGAGAAGGGCGTGTCCTTTGTTCTATTATGCAAACCAGACAATACATTCAGTAATTCAATCTAATCAGGCTTTCACAATCAGGTGCTGGCATAGAACTATAGCAAATATTTCCTGAATCGTGAGCCAGCCACATTTATAGCAATTGGGAAAAAATATGGCGTAGTAACCCCTTCATTGCCTACGTTCCTCATGTAAGAAGCAGCAGTCCTACGGAGTCTCTTTAGGCACTTCGGTTTGCGAGGCCGTTGTGACTTCCCATGGGAGAAGAAAAATTGCTGCTTACACTTTGACTTCTCTGTCAAGGTTATTCCTCAGTCTCCCAGGAGGAGCTCTGCTTTCACACTAACCAGAGTGCAGCCTGGTAAGGTCCATCCTAGGTCACTGCCAATGCCCTTTGAACATTCCTTCCTAAGGTTCATAGAAAAAGGATCTTCCTCTGGGAGCCATAAGGATATTTATTAGGTATTTTCAGGTACCTGCCCTGTCTTACTGTCAGCTGCAAATCAGTCCTCTAAACTGAAAATAAATTAAGGATTTTAGCAAGTGTATTTAAAAATTATCTGAGGATTCATGCAAGTTTTCGACAACTGCTAGAAATACCAGGCAATAATGCAATACCACAATTTTGCAAAACAGGCTGTTAAAATGCCATGGTACGGGCAGAGTCAAACAGATTAATTAATGAACATAAATACATTATAGAAAGTTCTAATAAACAATGTTAAAAAATATCTCAATATGTATATGCAAACTGCAAAGTGGAATAGAATTGATTGATTGATTCAGTTTTTAGGTGACTAAAGATGATATTCAGGAACACAAAGAAAAGTCATGTTTCAGTGAATGGCAGACTTTACAATACATGTGCAAGTAATGATGAGAATCATGAAACAATCCCTGTGCTCTGAGCCTTTAAACAGTAGAAGTCAAAATTTTTCATGACTGGGATGTGAAAAAATCCATTTAAAAAATCAAATTCTGGATGCAGCTATGTATGTATGCAAACTTAATGTGGATTCAGCTTCCTAGGAAAGTCTTTATTACCCTCAGCCACTCAGAGATGTAAATTTAATACAATTCTCTAGTACTGTTCTTCTTTTCCTGAGAGATTCCCAGTCCCAGCGGCTTCCCTCAACACTTCTTTGATGACAGAAGCCAGTTTAAGGGGAGAAACAATATTCATGACCCTCTGCAATTAAAAAGATCTCAGGTTTCCAACATTAAATCTAAAATTCTTGCAGCAAAGTGTGTGTGGGTGTGCAGCCTAGAGATTAAATGAAATAATTCCTGCCAGCTTCTGTTGAGTAAATTAAAGTAATAAATACATTTAATTAAATGAATATGTTCAAGGATATTAACTGCTTACAGAAACTGTATTAACAAAAGGACATTAAATTCATTATTGGAAATACTTCTATATTTTCTTGTCACTGTCTGTAAAGAGCTAGCAAAAATAAGGACCAAGGAAAAAAAAAAAGATTTGGGATGATATTTCCAGTCGTTGGCTGGAAATTCTCCATTAACTTCAAAAGCATTTATTCAGAAAGCAATTTATGCCTTTCTTTATTCTCAGTTGCATTTTTTTTCTTCATTTTCAGTTTCAAGAAGTTTCTGTGTGGATGATTATCTAGTCTGTTTTCACCAGTTTAGACATGGTACTAAAACTCTAGGAGACTGCTGCTTAGATGCAGCCTGAACTGTTGGCTGAGGACGTTATTTCACACTTGAGAACACTCTTTATATAATTGTGCTTTGCTGCCTCTGGCAAGGTAGAGCCACGAAGAATAAAACTATTCACATACTGCAAGTGGTTTTTATTCACTTAAATCTCCAGATGTGATGGTATAATAAGATACTTGAATTTGGGGCAAATTTAGGAATTTGGAGAAGGATGAAAGTTGCATTGGAATAGGTATAATTTAGGTGTAGTATCCTGAAGCTGTCAGTCAAGGTAAGAATTCTTTGATTCAAAAATCAAAGAGTTCTTCTTACAAGACCATCATGTATGAACAGTAGTTGAAGTGAAAGAGACTACCTTCTAGGTAAGATGTAGTGATTCTGTTGTGAAATTCCATGTGTTTTCAAGGTCTGACAGCAATTACTAGTACACATTTTCCCACTGTTTCATTTTTCCTTCATTTCTGTTAGGCTCCTTAGGTTCCACACGTGTGACCTTTCCATCTTTAATTCTTTTTCACCCTTAATTTTAAAACTTTGTCCCTAAAATGATCCTTAATTGTCTAATTAGGCTCACATTAACAATTCCAAGTGAAAACTTCTCACAATATGTCTAAATTTTCTTGTTCTGTGAGACTGTCAAGGATTATGCTCCCAACACGTTAAGACTGACTACAAAACCTGGTCCTTATCAGAAGGATCTAAAAGTCCTTCTGAGACTGGGGCTATGCAGGCATCTTGTCTCCTTGTTTTCATAAGAAGGAATTCAGTTCTAGAATCTGGAGGAGTCTGCAGTGTGCAGGCATGACTTGAGAACCAGCCTATGTGTATGAACCCAAACGTGGCCACCTACACCACGTTGTTCACAACTGAGGCCTCACTCAAGATCCTCTCTTGGGCTGGTTTGGGGTTTATGGGTTTGGTTGGTTGGTTGGTGTTTCTATTTTGTTTATTTAATAAATGTTTCTCTTTCAGGTTTACTGACTAGCTTTTCTCAAGATGTCTTTCTGACATGTCCCTCTGAGGCACTTATGGATAACTCAGGTGGGCTGGATTAGGATGACACTGTGGTTTGGAAGTATTATCAGTGATCTGGCTGCACCTGTGATAGTTTAGTGGTGTAAATCCAGCACCTCATGTCTGGCTATATGTTAGTTTACAAAGAAGAAGGAAATTAATAAGTCTTTCTCCTGAAAATGGCATTGACCCTGCTTTGGAGACCAAAGGTTCTAATAAACAGGCTGAAGTCAGTGTGATTTTTTTTTTTTGCTTAGCATGGCCTGAACTGTAAGTGTCACCCACTGTAAGGAGAATTATCCTTGTTGCCATGTCACTCCCATATCACTGTTGTGGATATACCCAGCCCTAGAAGAAAGAATCGTATACTTTCCTATAGATATGCATCCTGGAAATGAAATGATGTTACTTACCATTTAATTTAATACAACTATGTGGAGAGCTGGCTAGCCGAGCGAGGGCATATCAACATCGAAATGTTGACTCATCAGGGTCTCAAGAAATACCGAGAGCAGCTCCTGTGAGAACTAATAGATAACAAGTCATCTGGACTTCAAGA
This sequence comes from Pluvialis apricaria, assembly GCA_017639485.1. Lineage (NCBI taxonomy): Eukaryota > Metazoa > Chordata > Aves > Charadriiformes > Charadriidae > Pluvialis > Pluvialis apricaria. The sequence continues at coordinate 107,860,784 of CM030008.1, read as the reverse complement.
AATACCGGGAGCAGCCCCCGTGAGAACTAATAGATAACAAAGACAGTCTGCCCCTGTTTATTCCAACAAAAGCTAAGTAAGGAACTTGTGATTAAAAGAAATGAGAGTTATGTGTAGTGATAAGATGTGTATGCAAACATAGACCTTGAGATGCCTAACCAATAAGGAGCTTGGCTTTTGCAATATGTATGAGCTAATTAAGACTGTTATAAAAGGTGTAACCGTGCTTTAATAAATGAAGTTTGCTGATCCCTCATATTGAGTGACTGCTTCTTCCCTCCGTTCCGGCGAATGGCACGACACAACTATACAATGAATTGTTATGTATCTAGAATAAAAGAATTCTGGTTTATCTTACTTTTAATTGAATTACACAAATAATATCTCTTATGCTTCTATTTCATCCTGCAAATTAAAAAAAATAATCAAAGAACTAACAGAATACATTGAGACTTGCCGGTCTGAGATTGAACTGAGATGTAATTGGGAAGCACTGATAGGCTAAAGGAAGTAGCCTAAAGACATGGTGAAATACATCCCTCCTTAGCAGACGTATGTACGTATTGACAAATGGAATTATGCTAAAGGAATCTGTTTGGAATCCCATTTATTTATGGGATGAAGCAAAAGAAATAATGGTTATGACCAGGCCTGCTACACAATGGCTATTACCAGGCTACAGGTACAAAAGTGCACAGAATATAAATTTTATACATGGAAATGTATTGGAATGAGAAAAAAGGGTGATCTGAATTTCTGGATTTCCTCATGTGTGGATATATACAACTATGTTATTCTATTGATGCTCAATATGTAGTTTCACTGTTCCCAATGCAGATTATACTAAAGAGATGCCAGTATTATAATGTTGATGACGTTATCAGTACCACTGCACATGGCATTGTGTTGTGGTTTGGGCTGGACTGGCCACTGAGATGAATGACAGATGCTGTCCCTCACCTCTGTCTCCAAGGAGAGGAGGGAGGCAGAGAAAGAGACTTATGAGTTTAGAAGAAATTAAACTACTTTAATGAAAATATTCATAATAAAATAAAAAGAAAAAAATGAAATATGCACAAAACCAGTATCGAGCTCCCAGGATGAAGATCACATCACCAACAAAGTGGGAAAGTCCCAGGCTGGACTCAGCGACAGACAGGAACTGTCTTCTCGATCTGGATTCAGGAATGCACAGATTGGGATCAAAGGCAGACAAACAGACAGAGTCCTCCTCAGATGTCGGCCATTGAAGAAAGAGGCTAACCCTTTGATCCCTCAGCTTTTATACTGAGCATGAGGCAGTTGGGATGGAATACCCTGTAGGTCAGTTTTGGGTCACCTGTCCTGTCCGCTCCTCCCCACAGGTGGGACCCCACTGTGCTCTTTTGCTTCCGACCCTCCAATGGGGCAAATAACAAAGTGAGCTGCCCTTGGGTGTCATAGCAGTAAGTATAAGCAAGAGCCTTTCTGCATACCACTCCTTGGCCTGAATTACAGCTAATCAGGTGTTATCATTCTGAGAACAAACAATGTCTCCACAATATGCTGTTAATTTCGGAGAGTTTCGGAGAGTTTCAGAAAGTTCAGTTAGAAGAGGCTTAGCTGCAAAGTAAAATTACTGAACAGAAAGTTGATTCTGTTTTAACTCACACCAGGACACATTGCAAACCCCTATATGCTTTTGCTTCTGTCCATCATCCCCTTCTTCCCTCTTCCTCACCCCCGATTGCTGCAGCAGTGTGGAGGAGGGAGTTGTGGGGCCGTATCCCCCTTTGTCTCTTCTTTGGAAGATCTTCTATGCCTCCCTGAGAAAACCCTGGAGGAGGATGGAGCAGAACTACAGCCCATGTGGGCTACTGGGAGCCTGCAAATCCCGGTGCAGGACTGGGAATGGAAGGGATCATGCCAGGGTAAGAGGTCCCAAAACCTAGAGCGATAGTGGAGACCGTTTGTAGCCCTTGTAGTACCTCCCTAATGAGGGCAGAATGGAAAGGGCAGGTTGGAAGAGGAGAGGAAGGAAAGTGAAAGACCTTTGTTTCCACACACATCAGCTGTGAAAAGGTACCACTATGCTGTTCTGTTATCGGTATTATGAGAAATTCAGTAAAACCCTAGTTACGGGCTATATGTTTTGTTTTGATGCACACATGTAAATAAGAGTATGAATATGTGTATATGTGTATTCTGTATCCTTCTGCATCTAAGAATATCAGACTCATTACTATTTTCCATCCTGCTAGCTGACATCAAAATTTTGTAGCTTTGTTTTGAGCAGCCTGAAATGATGACTAAGTTTTGCATAGGAACTTCTCAACCACTGTTGATCTCTCTGGGCTATTAATTCAACCACTTCAACTGATTTTAGTCAAGAGAACCAGTCTGATGCAATCTATATGAATATGACACACATACAAGAATATAATACAAACATCAGTGCGGAATGGTAGATATAGAAATGTGCAATATTTTAGATACAGCTCTAGAATCTTAAGTTATCCTTCCATACAATGTTACAAGTATACAGGAGAGAACAACTAGCCCAATCTAACTTGCATACCTTTCATCCTTAAAAGCAACTGTCAGGGAATTCCCAACAGGGGCTTTAGATTCACAAGACTTATGGAACTGGAGTCTCTCTACATAAAGTGGCCAGATATGAGATAGTTGCAAGTGTGTGACTGTACCCCTCAGGATCTGACCTACACACTATAAATGGTGCATCCAAACTGTATTACAGCAGGGAAGAGAAATGACTTGAATATTTTAAAAATACTTCTTAGTGCTTTCCATCCACCGCTATCAAATCATAATAAAAATGGCCAGAGTGGCCAAACTAGTCCGTTTCCACACACTCAAATAGTTCAGATCATATATATTCATATAACCCTGAGGCCAGTTACTAATAAATCCTACCTGCCTCCTTCCAGTTTTCCCAAGAAACTATTATTCCCATTTCAGCCAGTGTCATACTAAGTGAAACAAGATATAATGCATGCCCAGTGTGGTACAAAGCTGTAAATCCTAAACCACTTCACTGCTGTTTTTACCTTTACCTGCCTCTGGAAGGGCTTGTATGCAATTTGAATTTTGGCTAGCTGCTGTGTCTCACATAATTTTGGAGCTCTTTTGTGTTGTCAAGAATTTTACCTTTGGCCACGTCCCACCACACCGTCACTTCCTTCTGCACACCGGCACTAGCCAGGAGAGCTAATCCACGGGTCAGCTGTGAGCTCTGCTTTCACTGTACCGTGTGATGCTCGTTCCACTTCAATGGACAGTTTGCGTGTTTGCTGGGTGGGAGAATTAATTCACAGTTAGAAGTTATTCTCTCTTCTCTTTTTAAGAGGCCAGGAAAACATGGACCAAATCGTGATGACTTGCTAGTTCTAGTATCAGCTCAGCACTTCTCAGGACCTGGCTCCAAGACTACAAAAGCCAAGTGAAAACAGCATTGTAGCAGCAAACATAAATGACTCAAATACTTTAAGATAAATGAGATAGGGCTGATTTTTTTTTGAACTCCAAGAAAAATATCTTAATAGTAAAACCAGAAAGAAACTCTCAGTCTCTTTCACCAAGGAACAGCCTTTTGAAATATTTGTCCTTTCCTGAACTCAACACAAATGTACAAGCTATAAAACCACACTGGTGATTAAACAGAAATTATTTAGAATTTTGATATTCATTTTGCATCTTGATTCTCGTGGATGAGTTTTTGTGTTAATAATAAAACAATATCTTAACTTTATCTCCCTCAGTTACATTGATTATTTAGGTTTTAACTTAATTTTAGTATTAAAGAACTTCCAAGACTAGAATTGCCAGGAGAAATAAAGCTCAATTTTTCATTTCCCCCCAAAATAATTTCTGCATTTTTCTTTCTCCTCTGTACATCGCACTCACCAGGATCCTAGAACAAATAGAAGACCTTTTTTTTTCAGATAAACTACTACATATATGTAAATCTGAATTGATGACAAACAGTGCTAAAAGCATTATATTACACCAGCACTTAAGAAACTTCTGTGCTCTAATTTACATGCCATCTTAGTTCTCTGTCCTGGTTTGAGGTAAAACAGGACCAATTTTGTTCAGTAACTTCGCTTCTTAGCTGGGCCTCTTCTAACCACTGAAATTAACAGCATATTGTGCAGACAATGTTCGCTCTCTCAGAGTGATAAGAGCTATGTTTATAGCTGATGTCCAGGCATGGTATGCGGAGAGGCTCTTGCTTATACTTGTTGCTATAACAGCCAAGGCCAACCAACTTTGTTATTTGCCACGTTGGAGGGTCGGAAGCGGAAAAGCGTAATGGGGTCCCACCTGTGGGGAGGAGCGGACAGGACAGGTGACCCAAAACTGACCAACAGGGTATTCCATCCCATCTGCCTCATGCTCAGTATAAAAGCTGAGGGATCAAAGGGTCAGCCCTCTTTTCCTTCTTCCTTCAATGGTTGACGTCTGAGGAGGACTCTGTCTGTTTGTCTGCCTTTGGTCCCGATCCTGAATGCAGATCCAGAATCCAGTTCCCGTCCATCACCGAGTCCAGCCTGGGACTGCCCCAGTGCCAGCCGGTGTCGTGATTGTCATCCTGGGAGCTTGATACGGTTTTGTATATTTCTCATTATTTCTTTTTTTTAATTTTATTATTAATATTTCATTAAAGTAGTTTAGATCCTTCTAAACTCGTAAGTCTCTTTTTCCTCCTCTACCTCTCTCTTTGAAGAGGGGTAGAGGGGAGCATCTGTCGGTCCCATCTGGGGTCCCCTATGTCCCCAGTGGCCGATTTGGCCTAAACCACGACATTCTCCTAAATGTAAATGTACAGAATATTCCAATAATTTTTCTTCGGGACTTCACTGATCAAATTTGACCAAATACCTCTGGCCTGTTGTCTTTTGGGACAAAGTTCTAATCTAAAACTGAAGCTTTACACAGAAAAGAATAACATGAAGACACTGGCATCGGGTTAAAAAGTTCTGTTGGTTTTCTATCAGCATCCCCTAGTGGCGATATTTATTATTTTCTTATCAGACATGCAGAAGTAATTTGATAGTTCTGCTTACATGGATTAGAAGATCAAGAAACTGGTGGTGCCTTAAAAAAGATACAGTGTGTGGAAAAAAAATATATATTTACAGGTCTTGTCTGTTAAATTTGCAAACTGATTTTAGAGATAAAAATTGAGGAAATGGACAAACCCCCTATTTCTTTAACCATGTATCTGGTTTGCTTAATGAGTGTCGGTAGGGAAATTAATATATGAAAATGGGACTTTTAAAACAGCCTCGTTTTTCGTTCTCAGATGTGAACCCCTTAGTATTATTATTTGTTTTAATGACATTGCAGCAGAAACTTAAATAAAAACTGAGTTAAACAGAAAACCCATGTCAAAGAAGAACTTTTTCAAAGGTATGTTGAGGTTATGCTGCTGTACGTTTATATTTTACTTCATTTAAATTTTAGCATAATTAAACATTTTAGACAGTGATGTCTAAAACAATAGACAATCTCAATTTGTTAGATAACACACAAAAGCAGTTAAAAAAAGACTTGAGTGACTCAGGAGGCTGAATTCCACCATTTTTCAGTGATATTCAGGCTTCTTTGCTGAACCTAGTTAATTTTTAATCAAAAGGGATTTGTGTGTTGAAAACAGACAGTACATAGAATCATAGAATCATAGAATCATAGAATTGCTGAGGTTGGAAGGGACCTTTAAGATCCTCAAGTCCAACCATTAACCTACCCTGACAAAGCCCACTCCTAAACCATGTCCCTAAGTACCGTATCAATCCTTTTTTTAAACACCTCCAGGGATGGCGAATCCACCACCTCCCTGGGCAGCCTATTCCAATGTTTAATAACCCTTTCAGTGAAAAAATGTTTCCTAATATCCAGTCTAAACCTCCCCTGACATAATTTAAATCCATTTCCTCTTGTCCTTTCACTTGTCACCCGGGAGAAGAGGTCAGCCCCCACCTCTCTACAACTTCTTTTCAGGTAGTTGTAGAGGGTGATAAGGTTTCCCCTCAGCTTCCTCTTCTCCGGGCTAAAGAACCCCAGTTTCTTCAGTTGTTCCTCGTAAGATTTGTCCTCCAGACCCCTCACCAGCTTTGTAGCCCTTCTCTGGACACGCTCCAACACCTCAATGTCCTTCTTGTAGTGAGGGGCCCAAAACTGAACACAGTACTCGAGGTGGGGCCTCACCAGTGCTGAGTACAGGGGGTGATGATCACTTCCCTAGTCCGGCTCACCACACTACATGCTTAAACCTGCAACATAATTTACACAGTCTGAAATCAAAAGCAGTTATTATGAATCTCTGTTTCTGTCATCTGACTGAAGGAAGCTGTCAAAAAAAAAAAAAAGAAAATTATTCCATTAATTGAGCGAAATGAAAAGGAAGTTCCAATAATTGGTCTCTATTGCTACTGTGTATGCCATATTACAGTTTGGCAGGGTCTGTACAACCAACCATCTCTCTTCTGCTCTCTACCAGAAGACCTGTGGTTATGTGTACCAGCTTTGATGGGTACCAGATTAGCTGTGGGCCTCGTGTGTTCCCCGACACATCTAATTTTCATGTATTGTGTCCTGTGAAGTCTCTGTGCCTGCCATATGGCAAAGCTTGAAACAGCAGTCCAATGTTAGCAAGCATTTTTCACTATGAGGGTGGTGAGGCACTGGAACAAATTGCCCAGGGAAGTTGCAGAGGCCCCATCCCTGGAAGTGTTCAAGGCCAGGTTGGATGGGGCTTTGAGCAACCTGGTCTGGTGGGAGGTGTCCCTGCCCATGGCAGGGGGGGTTCGAACTAGATGGTCTTTAAAGTGCCTTCCAACCTAAACCATTCTATGATTCTATGTACACTGGGGTCTCATTATAGTCTCAAATTATTGCATTTCTCACCTCATTCCATATGCTTTCCTCCTCTGCTCTAAGAAAACTATTTTAAGTATTACTAAGGTGATGGGCAGAGTTGAAATGGAGCTGGTGCATATAAGAGTTTCTAGACTAGTGTAGAAGAGACTGAATTTGCAAAGGCTGTGCTTCTGAGTCTGTGTTTAGGACTCTGAATATCTCCCGTTCCTTTCCCCTCTGCTGACAACTTCTCTGGGGATGAAATCTTCAGATTTTGTCAGCTTCAGTATGGTGTGGCACACTTAAACAGTTCCTGACAATTTGGAGTTAAGGAAATGCCAACCCATTCTGGTGACATCTATTTTACTCTTCTGAGTTAAGATGGATTGACAAGCTTATTGTGTGCTGTTGTCATTTATCTGAGTATCTTTTAAAGAGTTTTTATTTCCCTTTTTATTAGTAGGTGATCAAAAATGACCAGCCCTAAACCAGTCAAGAAGGCATTTCAGGCTATGTATAAGCAGTGTCAAAATGGAGACAGATGCCACGAGAGAGTTGATGAAGAAAAAGAATGGGATGGGAAGGAAGTATTTGTTTTACAACTTTTGACAAATGACTTATCTGTTGGTTGATTAATACCTTTAAGACCCGAAAAGATCGGTTATATTTCATATTTCTTTTACTTTGCACAGCACAAAAAAGACTCAGTTTATTTGCAGCTTGTAGCATTCACTTCCCTTTTACTGTCCCAGCACCACCAGTCATTGTATTAGGAATGTTAGAAGGTACATCCCTGACCTCTCTTTTTAATATGATCTTGTTGTCCACGAACCTGCCTACCCATTTTTTTTGTGTGGTGATATTGTCTCCTGCCTCTGCTGCCTGTCCTCCACAAGTTTAATACTCACTGGGTAAAGAAATATTTTCTCTTTTTCAGTCAGTTTTCTGCTAGTTTCAGCAAGCACTACCTAGTTCTATAATTGCAGGATTTGGTGAACAACAGTTCTGCACTCAGCTTTTCCATGGCCTTCATGATTCTGTAAGGCCTCTTCAGCCCCATGCTAGAAAGTCCCAGCCTTTCTCATCTCTCTTCATAAGGCATCTCTCTAGGCCCTTATCATCTAGTTGCCCTTCTCTGCACTTTCTCTGTACCTTCTGTGTCTCCTTCCTCAAATGTGGAGACCTGAACTGTGCACAGCAGTCCCAATGCGGGCATGCCAAAGGTTCTTAAAAAGGCACAGTGATGGCTTCTGTCCTGTTATAACACCTCTCTGTTGATGGTCAGTATTTTATTGGCTTTTTTGGGCTGCTTCTGCACATCAGCCCAATGATCTCAGATAACTGCAAGTGATGGTTCTACAATCCTTAATTATAACTGCATTGTTTTTGAGTTCAGCACTGCAGATGCAAGCCTTAGGGTATTTTTTCCCTAATCGTACCCCTCTCTGCTAGTTCATCTGCTACCATTTTGCCCACATACAAAGTTTGTCAAGACTTTTTGGTGTTCCTGGCTTTTGACCACCTGGAAGAACTTAGAATTGGCTGCAGCCTCACAGATTTTACAGTACAGTGGTTTCTTCACATCATCGATAAAGCAGCCGAATGAAACTGTAACCAGTGTCAGTCTCTGGGGGACCTGACTGCTGACTCCTCTTGATCCCGAAAAGTGTTCATTAAGCCTCGTGTTTTGATTCATATTTTTTAAGCTGTGAAAGATTTTTTTTTCACCAGTCCTGTGGCAACTGTTTTCTTTAATAATAAAAGGCTTTTTAAAAATCTATACGAAGTATGTCTGCTGGCTTTCTTTTATCTGCATGCTTATTGATACACTTGAAGAACTCCAGAAGGCCAATGAGTAAGGGTTTCGCTGCACAAAATCCATGCTGGCTTTCCCCAGAGACTGTTTATTTACATGCTTATTGCTGTTTAAGAACAAATGATGGTATGGAGGTTAAAAGGATTTGGATACCAAAATGCCTTAATCAAAGATAAATGCAATTTTGTGATTTACATGACTTTCTTGAGTTTTGGGAGTCTAGAAGAAGACTCAGGCAGGTCAGTGCAGCAGCCCCAGCCCACGCGGTGCACAGTCCAGGAGGGGGCATCTCTCTGGTTCCCTCTCAGGGTCCTCCCCAAGTATCCAAGTAGACTCTCCCCTCATATAACACTGGAATCTCTCCCCACATACCCCTCATGTGCCATGAGCGACCCTGACCCTATCGGTTACTGGATCTGCAGGCAATACCCAACCAAATGGGATTGCCTGTTCAAACCCCTTTTGCGTCCTACACCTGCCTGAGGCCACAGTCATGGCTGCTTGGGGCATGAGGGTGGCTGATTGCACGTGAGATGCTTTGCAGTTCTTGTAAAGGGGCTGCTCCCCTGTACAGTGGGGCTAACTGGGATTCACATCCCAGCATTGCTGCTAGCCAGGCACAGCCATGCCAGCTGCCACACATCCCTTCATCCATACACAGTCCTACAGCTGTTCATACAGACCAGTTCCTTGCATTGCCATTTACCTGTAACACCCGTACCAGTTTCAGTGCTAGAGGTACTAGGGTCAACATTTGGGCTTCAGCAGAAGACAGTGCTAGCCATTTAGTGCTTGCCCATACGTTGTTATACACGTATCATTATACTTTCACCACAATGCAAATGCTTTCCACAGTCATTTTCCAGCAATTTGCAGGTGGTCAGCACATGTTGGCACTACACATCATTCATAGATGAACTAAATCAAGTTCTCTGTTATGCTCCCAGTCTAGGTCTCTAGCTGCAGCCAGGGTCACACTGTCCCCTTGGCTCACCAACCGGCCCTGTGCTCTGCTGTTCTCCTGTGGCTCTATTGTTTGGGATGTGTGCATTCACTTGATGAACTTGCATGGGTCTTCGTTGTATCTGATGAACCACCTGTTGCCAATGCCTCAGCTGCCCTGATGTGTTTATCTTAATGCTACTTTCCATTGTTTTATCCATTCCCACACAGCCTTGTGGTTACCATTCAGGAATAGGTATAGACATGCCCTGTAGGCCGCATTTCCCCTTCATCCCCTTCTAACGCTATCTGCATAGCTCTGCCTTATGCAAACTGACTGAGCACTTCTCTTGCACTCAATTTAGCTATGCAGTGAATGAGGGGATTTTGCAATGTTGCTTTCCACAGCCTCTGTCCCCTTTGGAGCCTGCAGGAACTGTCAGTGAAGAAGTGTACTTTTGGTCATTATATGAGAGTCCATTGTAGGGTGGTGCTTTGGTGGCTGTGTTTTGGCCAGGGGTTTGGTTCATAGTTCTTTTTCCTCGAAACAATTAACAGTGTATTCTACCAGTGCTGGGTGTACTTTGCTTCTCAGAAGAATTCACTGGGCAATCAGTGCAGTCCACTTGCTCTGTGTAGGCATGGTGGTGCAATGGCACCCTTCTCTGAATACCCAGGGTGGCATTGGCAATCGGAGAACCAACATAAGTGGTTGAACTCTCCCTAATATTTCAGGTGCTGCTTGGACTCCTCCATAGATGGTAAGGATCTCTTTCCCTTGGGAAATGTGATCAAATGTGTTGGGCCGATGCACGCAAACAGTGAGATAAATATGGGTATGGTTATAACAGAGAGTCAGTTTCCCACAGCTAGTTTACTTTTTAATGGTGCAGAGCTTGGGGGTTTAAGAACCGATCTTCATCTAATATAGCTGTAATAGTCCAACAAGTACTTCTGTCTCACATTTCCAAAAATGAAAGGGAAATACCAAGTGGCTCAAGAATAGAGAACTCTTGACAACGTGGCTTTGACAGGTGTTGCTAGGAAATAGTGGGCCAAGTTGGGAAAGCATCACACGAAAACACTAAGACAGAAGGGCATCCCAAAATATGTCAGTTATCACTCTTGATTACTTTTGATTGATGGTGGCTAAAAGAAGCTCATAGCTGTGAGCAAGAAAACAATCTCTTCTAGACTGATGTCTGCTATGTTTAAGAAGGCAGGCTACAGCAATTTTCTGAGGTGCGGAGGTGGGGAATCCAAATGCTGCTGCATTCAATATCTAATACCAATTTCTCTTTGAATTGAAATTATCTACAAGACTCTAAATTTTATCTAGCCACATGGATTAAAATAAGGTAAGAACTAAACTGAAAATAGCTATTTACCACTGAATGCTGTTTATGTCACAATTAAGCATCAGATAGATACTCAGACAGAAAAAGAATTAAAAAGCTATCAAAGGTAAGGCAGAAGAGATAAAATGTAAGTCTAAAGTTTAAAGAAAAAGTTTTTTCTTGATACTTTTCCCAAAACATCTGAATTTAGGAAAATGGAAATTGTGAGAAATCAATCTAGTGGTATGGTGAAGGAGTACATCTCACTTCTAGGCATTATCTGGTGTTTCAGTCTGCCATAGCCAAGTGGCAGCTAGACTTTAGCTGATCATTCACAGGCAGCTGTGTAAAACAAAAAAACCGTCTGCATTACTCCTTATCACGAATACCTTAATTTTCCCATGCTGTACTGCTTACAGGGACTACTTCATGCACTGTGGTGCAAAGAAGAATTGGGGACACGCTAGAACAGAACTGGAATTTTAATTTGGATTTTGTTTCGATGTAACTATAGAGAGTTACTGTCATCAGATTGGCCTGTGCAAATAATACATTTCTCCATCTGGTTCCCAAACAGAAAATAAAGCAAAACAAAGCTCAAATATTGGTTTGGTTTAGATCGCTTTGAATTGGATTTACAATTACTTTATCTTGCTGAAATGACCCTTTTATTTATTTTATGCAAAATATTCCATAGAAATCTAAGAATTTCATTTTGGTGCCTTCATGTCCTAGGCATCAGTTTACTTCAGCATCACCTCAGGTACAATACAGAGCTATAAGAATACAAAGTATTAAATCCCTTGCTTACACAGCTGGCAAAAGGCAGAGAGAGGTTTAAAGCTTGTCCCTGGAAAAGAGTTCAAAAGAAGCACCAATACCTAGCTATGTCTCTTATCTTACTTACATATTAATATCCCCAGAATCTCTCAAACTGATTCTAAAATGTTTATTATATTAGCATATCAAGTTTGCTTGCTTTATAAATTATTTAATGTTATGCCAGTTCTACATTAACAGTAATCGGTTACCCTGTTATTGCAACTGAACTAAGTGGCTTATTAAAAATATCTCATTTTAAACCAGTTCTAGGTCTATACATTGATGTCAAACATGTTATTACATTTCTTCCCCATTTCTCAATTAACTAAAGCTTTCTCCTAACAAAGAAATAATAACATAATTCAATCACTTTTATGCCTTCTAATTAAGTGGACCTCTCAAGGGTCTAATTTCCTGCAAAGTTAAAAATCCCATTCGTGTGAATACACTGAAAGAAGGTCAACAGCAGGAACTGAGAATGTTTTATTTCAGAGTGCTTCATAACATGGACATCTCTGCATTTTCCTCTGATGTAGTTTATCTCTCTCTAGCAGAGATGAGATTTCAGCTGAGGTTCCCCTGTGTAAAGATGATTCATAGGTGTATCTTTCAGCCAGAAAGATGAGTTTCACCAACCTTAAATGGAACCCTAAAAATGTATTCAACTGAAACTATTTGTTGAATTGCCAAGTAACTCTGAAATAACCACAGCTCCTTTTGTCAACAAGTTTAGTTTCTTTCCTTGACCCCAAACAAAACATGTGTTGAAGTCATGGCTCCAGGCATGAAGAACTTTTAAAACAAGTATTGTCTGGGTGACACCAGCAGAAACTGCATCTCTGCACAAGAACTAACTCGTTTGCTCCAGAAATGTCATTGGTAGTTGACTTGGTGACAAAAACTGTAGGACTTGCCACTTGGAATTGCAGCTTGCTACTACAGGGAACTTTAAAGACTCAAACCTCTTCTCTCTTCCTGTAATATGATGTAGTTTCAAAGGCCCTCACTCTGTCAGAAGGTACCAGGGAGGTTGTGGCTTGTAGTAAATAGGGCCTGTGGAGCAGCCACATGGTTCCCTGATATTGCAAGGGGACTATACAATCACTTTTTGATTTTGAAACTGATTGTGCTTAGTTTAAGCAAGCTCTCATTTTCTTCAAGTTCTCAACTCCATAAAACATTCTAAAACCAGTAGTAACCTAGTAATAGGATGGACAGAGTCATGTACAAAGTGCCTTTTAGCAAGTAATGATTGCAGTTTGTTAAAACCCTTTTTGAATATTTTAAAATAATGTTGTTACTGCAGGAAAATATAAATTGAGAACTCTCTACCTGGAAACATAGGAAATCAAGCTGGTAAACCAATGAGGTTTAGCTCTGTAATGAAAGAGCTCCAACCTCAAATTTTGAATTTAAATCAATGTAACCTTAACCTAAAGAAATAGAAAACTGTAAAGAACAAGCATTGTGCCAACTTTGAAAGTAGGACAGGAACTAAAAGTAGAATTCAGCATGGTATGATGTTTCTTAAAGGTAAAATTGTGGTCATGCTGAGATGTATGATTGACAGTGGAAAATATCTTAGGACTACTCAAAGATCACTTTTAATTGGAAGTTAGGTCAGATGTAGGAAAGTAACTTTTGGTAACCAAAAATTTATGCTTGAAGCTAACTCAAATAATGATCAAAATCACAGGATTCTAAGGCTTGAGGTGACCTTGAAAAGTCTTCTAATCCATCTGACTACTCTTAGGCAGGATCAGCTACAGCTAGCTCATTTCTGATATGTCTAAACTGTTCTTGGACCTTCAGTGACAGAAAATCCAGTTTGTCATTACTAACTACATTCAAAATATTCTTAATTTTAGAAAGTTATAACATTCTTTTCTTTTCTTACTTGCAACGGAAATGTACTTGTTCTTGTTCTGTCCTTCCCAGATCCAGAGAAAAATTCATCCCCTTTCTTTGCAGTTACTTCCTTAAGAATTGAAGGCTGTTGTCATAAACTTGTTTTGTGTTTCTTTCTACAAACTTGAACAACTTAATTCTTTTTTTTTGTTATAAGAAATGCTTTCTAGACATTGCTTTTACACTCCATTCAATTGGTTTATATTTTTATTGTAGTATTTTACTTAAACTGAACACAGTAACCTCGGGAAAGGTTTTGTTGTTTATGAATAAAGCAGAAATTCTACTTCCTGTGTCTTATAAAGGTTTATCTTTTTTTTTTTTTTTCCCCTAAGAGCATGCTATTGGTTATATTTGGGTTTAATGCTTGAGAAAATCACTCATTACTCTGGGGTCTTATCCCCTTGTTATTCTCAATACGGCCTCTGCTGTAGCTTGCTACATGTCTCATCTGGTTTGTGTATGTAGCTTTTACGCTACATTTGAGCCAGGCAAGATACAGCAACCAGGAATGCTGAGAGAGTCCCTGAGCTGCAGTGACACAGGTTCTGCAACAAATTCCTTGTTCTTATAGGACTCTCAGGCTAGTAGTTTAACTTTCAGAAGAGCACACTGCCCACATATCCTTCTGATTTCACTGTCTCAGCACTCTAAAAATCAAGACACAAGATGAGTCAAACATGGATCATTAACCACAGGCCTCCTAGAGTGGCCCTTTCAAAAGCTGCCGTGTTACTGAACATAACTCTTACTGAAAACTCCTCTAAAATCTCAAAGCTCTGATCACCAGTTATTGCAAGAGCAAAATTAAGAATTATTATCGTTTTTCTTCTTTCCAGTTATTGCCAATTTGATTCTCATGAAACTGAGGTATTCACACGTGACTTATGAGTAGTAAGAAGACAAACTGTCTCAAGACTTCTGAATTTGTGACCACCCCATCAACACCTAGCTACTGCTGTTCTGAACTACAGACCAGCTGATTTGTGACATTTTGGGCAAATATGTGTCGAAGTAAGAAAGATCTATCAAAGAGGTAATTTTTGTAAGGTGTTTTAAACAGTGGAGAAAATGGAAGAGGCTCTGAGTATACTCTCAGGTAAAGAAGTCAGATTCTGGAATAAGCACTACATCACTAGTGGTCTTGATTATTATAATTATTTTTTAATAATTGGAAATCATGTTGAGAGAAAAACAGATTATATTCTTCAAAGATTTCTGGAGTCCTTGAAAGAAAAACCTTGCTGGGATGCCTGTGAGAGGGACACTTTATAAACCTGTGAAAAACATTGTCCTCCCTCAACTTTCTTGTAACAAGCTCAAGATGCGCTGATATTTATAAAAAAAAAATTGACAACAGGTCAAGCTCCCAACGTGCTGAGATTCTTGCCTGTCATGCTGGCCAATACCATCTCACTTTTCCCTAATCTGTCCAAATTGATCTCCTGTGTCTTGTCTTATATGCAGATACTAGGATCTGTGGGACAGGAATTAAGTTTTTATGTTATGTCTGTGCTTGGGATGTTCCATGAAAAAGATCAATAGGTGCTACAGCAATACGAATTACAGAAATCCTGTTGCCTGTTTTCTGCAGTTCTGCTTTGTAGCCAATGCACTGCCAAATCAATCTCAATCAAAAATGCTTTCAGCGTGAGAGATTCATTCAGTTACATTGCACAGGAGCATATGGTCTTTCACAATAATCTTGTTTGCACCTACTGCAATTTGTTACAATTGAGCAAGGCAGTTTATTACCAAGACCCTGAGCATCTCAGTTTAACTCTGAGTTTGGCCCTGTTTCAGCGGAGGGAAGGACCAGGCAACCTCAGGAGGACCCTTTCACTCCAAATTAATGTAAGAGTCTATAATTGCCTTTTTTTCTTTTATAATATTTCATTTTTATTCAGAGAAATGTTACTTAGTGGGTTGATATGCTTTCATTTTCTAGGCAAAGGTGTTGTGCTGGTGGTTGGAAAGGTTGCTTTACTATTTTGTCTCTTTTCTGCTCAAAGGAGTGGCACAGTGGTCTAATCCTGCGGTTACAAAGACATGAGACTCCCTGATGCCAGATCTCAAATTCTTTCATGGCTGAGTCAGTCCCTCACTCTTTTGAGAAAAGTAAACTGCAGTTTTCTGCGTATGTTTTTCAGCTGTCACCTTAAAAACCCAATGCCTTAACCATTTGGACGCTACACCCCTCTTTCACTCCACCCTACTACTGCATGGTTTTCTGTATACAGAATTTATAGCTAAGTGTCAGCACTGGTCCAGCAATATATGTTTCTCAAAACATATTAAAAAAAAACCCCAAACCCCAGTCTCTTGAATAGATAAATTTGGCAGCATGCTTGAGTAAGTGGGATACATAAAAAAATGCTAGTATATTATTGGAAGCTTTAGAAGAAAGGTAAGAAGGAACAGTGACTGACCTTAACAAAACCATTTCTTTTTAACACCCATTTATTAGGCAAAATGTCAGAAAAGATTAAAATAAAGAACTTTGATTCTTCTGTGCAGGATTTTTAGCCTCTTAAAGTCCAAGATTATTCTGCCTGTCAGGAGTGCAACTAATGAAGGTCTTTCTGAGTACTTTTGCTGTGATCCTCAGGATTATAAAGGCAGAGTAAAAAATGAGTATTCTGCTTGCTCCAATAGCCATCTTCAGACATTTCTAAAATGCCTTAGCTCAAGCTGCTTTGCAGCCATTGCACAAATTTGACTTGGCAAGACTGTTAATGATTTGACCTTCATTTCAAGTTTACTTTGTGCTCACAAGAGCAATGGGTAGTGATGAGGAATATCATTTTGTTCCTAGTGGCAACGAGGTTGCTCGGTAGCCATAGTGCTACTTTCAAGGGGGAAATCCTGTCTAACCATCAGTAAACTTTGCTCAGAACGTTTACAGCATTTATGGACTGTAATTCTCTCTCCCTCTGTAATCCTCCCTTTGTTCTCGGCAAGCGCTTTAAGCACTCAAAACTACCACTGGGTCAAAAATCTGCATAGTTTGTAGCAGTAAATAGCAAATCTAACATCCTTGTTGTGAAAACTAACCTGAAAATGTATGTAGAATAAGACTGTCTATACTGCAGGATACAAAACAGTCACATAGTCACCTCATGGCAGCATAATTATCCTTTAGAAAGATGTTCATATTCCTCCAAATCCCTTAGGACTAGCTGCTGTGAGAGAAGAAGAAATGAAAACTAAAAGAAAACAGAACAAACAGACTGGTGTTTTAAAATGGCTGGCAATTTTTAATTCCCAAAATAGTAAAAAGATTTCTCAAAGTGAGAAAATTTTACCCTGTGTTTTCTGCACACTAGCAGAAAAGGCACAGGAAGAGGCAGAGTGTCTCAGCTGAGTTGCTATAAAAGATTCTGCGGGTGCTGTTTTTCACTCTTTGTAGAATTTAATTTAAAAAAAAAATCTTTCTCGTGTCTGTTACGTACACCTGATCAGCTTGCTCTGGTAGCAGCAGCATGAATGCAATGGGTTGCTGTGAGGAGCACTTATGTGTGTCAGGCTCTTGTCCCGGCTGAACCCCCCCCCCCCCCAAGCTGTGTTTTATCAGTGTGTGGCGTTGCTACACGATGATGTTTTGCAGTTTCAGTTTCTGCAAGGTCCAGAATGCACTGGTGAAATATTTAATTCTTCTCTTTGTTTTAAAATATGTGTATGCCTACACATATCTATATTTATAGCCGTATCCATATCTGTATTGATATAACTATACCTGAATATATCTGTATATACATATGTATGTGTACGTACATTTATGTATATATTTTCATGCATGTACAGTGCAGAGACATATATATAGATTTATATTTAAAGCTTTTAGAGGCTCTTTTTTTTTTTTGTCTGGGTTTTTTTATTCTACTGCAGAGATCTAGTTTGTTTTGGAAAATTCTTCCATAATACTGCTTTGCTTTGAAAATAACAGTATGTTACCACATTGCAAAGCTTAGAGAAAATGGACTCTGAAATATGAAGTCAGGAGAGGCAGATAGAATTTTAATCTGCTCTGTGAGAACATAAGGATGTTTCAGATGAGAAAAAGATTTTGATTTTCTTGTGCCGATGCCTGCCTTTCAAACAAGAGGTTTTTAATGATTTCTCTCTCTTTATATAAGCTTGGTCCGTGGTTAAAATTCTCTACTGTATCTAATATCTAACTCAGTCCTTTGCTGGATCTGGGGCACTGTGTGGTGGTACTCAGGAGACCTTTGATCTCCAATCTTCTGCCCTAGAGCTTCTCACTCAGCCTTTCTGGAAGCTGGTTTCAAATGACTTCCTTATACTGAAGGTGTTTCTGATTATTCTTTAATTTTGAATATCTCTATCCTGTCTTCAAATTAATCCTTTTAATTTGGTCTCCCTTTTATAGAGGGTTAGTGTTTACTTTTCTGTTTTCTCTGAGTGACAGAATGAAAGAAGACATAACTACTACAGTTTAAATAACTAAAAATAATATCATATGTGTATTGGGGAATGTCTAATGAAGATAGTACAGTGTATAACTGCAGATGAGGTGTGCAACTATTTTGTTAATGTAGAAGGAAAGGCTTAGCTCAGTTAGATTTCATTTCCTTATCTTTAGCTCATATTTTTCAAGGACAGGTCACGAATCTGAGAACAAATCTGGTACCTAAGGAAAAATGTGTTTCGCATCTTAACAACTTTCAAATTATCTAACTTCTGCTGTATAAGACACCATGCATCTGTCCATGTTATGATGGCTTCCAGTAAGTCCCTGTCACACAGTGGATGAGTTCATTTACAGTACAGTCCTGCCCTGGGTATGGCCTCCACGTGAGCATGCTGCAGTTGATGTTGTAGTTGCTGGGATTGCGGTCCAAGAAACTAGGCTGTCCGCCTCCCTAGAGACGGCCAAGTGGTGGTTCTTGGTTCACATCTGTTCCCTTTCCTGTTTGCTTCCTCTCCCGTTATGGTCTTTCACTGCCTTCGACTTTCCTGAGCCTGGTTCCCAGCTCCAACCATGCCAGCCCAGTAGGTGGTACTGCTCCTCCACGGAGAAGCACATCTGCCAGTGGCTCTTCCTGAGCCACCGCGGTTTCTTTCCATCAGGCTTAACATTTCGCAGTGAACCCTTTATTTCACGATGCAGTGGAAGTCCATGGTTAGAGAGAAACTATGGAAATGCTCTGAGGAGTGAGGTACAGACATCATGAGAAGGGAGTATGTGGTGGGGTCTAAGTTGTAGCTGGAATCTGAACTGTGCCAGATATTCTTGGCAGTGTCATCTTGGGAGATTTTTCTCTTCATCTTAACAAAAATTTATCTACAATACTGAAAAGCAATTTCTAGTGTCCTGATAGCCATTTTGTATGTTTAGGAAAGTATGCCTCCCCCCCCCCCCCCCGCACAAAAAAAAAAAAGAAAAGAAAAACACATCCTAAAACCAAAACCCCAAATCCCAAACTCCAAACCCCCAAACAACAACAACAAAAGGCCATAGATGTGAGCAACTCATGTGGAAAAGAAACCACTCCACATTCTGTGGCGTGCTTTTCTGACAAGTATGTTTTGTGTGTTTTCTGCTGTTTCCAAATATTTTGGTGGTATCATATTGCGCTGTTTGAATTGCAAGGCCAAGTGAAATGTAGGGGAAGTCCTGTGCTTTCTGAGGACGTTTTCTAGATCAGTTCTCTCCTTAAATAAACATGTATGTAACACATATCGTGGTGTAGACCCAGAGCAAGGCATTCTGGACCTTGAAATGTGTCCCTCTCCACCTCCTCTACTTTCAAGTACAAATAATGCCCTCAGTTTTCCCTTAACGCTTGAACCTTTTCCTGCCTGTCAAAAGTTTTCGGGCATATATTTTCCCCTGAAAGACTGCAAAAGGGTGGCTGTGACCCATGGTCTTTCTGGAATTTTTGCAGTGGTGTTGAGTACTTCAAAAATGTACATATAATCCACAGCAAATCAATATATCAGGCAATGGGTTAATCAATAGTGAAGAAAGAACTAAGGTAACAGCTGAAATTTACCATAAATATAGATATTATATCATATATATATGTCCTGTGTTGCTACATGCACACAATACATCTGCCTAAACGTGTTGGAAAACTTGTTCTGAGACATTGGTAGCCAGAGTTGTGACATATGTGCCCATCCCTAGTAACTGAACATACCTACAGCGTTCATTTCAAATACAGAATATCAGCAAAAAAATGGTCATGAATGATCCTTATACCAAGATTTTACAACAGAATAATTTAACCTGTGAAGAAATGAAAAAGGAAGTACAACATTTAAAGCCAAACTGCTGCAAAACTTCGTAAGCCCACAAAAAAATGTTCCCTTTTTTTCTTCTCACTGTTAAACAAATTATAGTCGTATCTGTTTTGTGATCATTGAAATGGAAGTTTGTTTTTTTAAACAACTGAGAGATTGTGGCAACTTGATCTGAACTTGTTGTCTCTTTTTAATGATTCGGTGAATTCCAGTATATGAGCTCTGTAAAGTTATTCTAATGAATGTCTATTTTTCTATGGACTAGCAGAGAATTTACCTAAATGAATCAGGAAATCTCAGTTTGATGCTATTAAATAAAATTTACTTTAATGAATAGAGAGCTATCTGTCTGTCTGCAGTGAGTAAACAATATAAATATCTTTCTGTATTAACATATGAGTTTATCCTCTTAAAAGTAGTAAATTTTTGAAAATGGAAAATACCAAGAAAATAAGACTTCTTTCTCATAGGCATAAGCATCTAGATCTTTTGGGATGTAATTAGAGGATACAGATCACTTGATCCCTGATATTTTTCACAGTGACAGTTTTTCTTGGAATCAGAAGGTGAAAGAGCTTATTTTAATGAGTTTGTATTTGTAAAAGTCTGCACACATGCGAAAAATCTCCAACTGTCACAGCAGCCAGTAATTGGCAGAGAGATGCTTTGATAAAGGAGGGAAGAGATCCCTGCTGGTTCAAGACAGGTGGACATCAACTTGAATCCAATTTACATCTTAAAATGCACAATAGAAAAGATTTGCATTACATTGCCTAGATGAAAGGGACCTCTTAGTCTGAGCTCCTCATTTACTTTCCCCTCTTCCTTTTCTTTTTCTTGCCCAAGCACTCAAACTATCTATAGCTAAGTTTTAATGAAGATACCTTGTTCAGCGGCTGTTTGAGGCAGCTATTTACTTGACTAAGACCCAAATCTGAACTCATGCTGGGCTAAAAAAGAAAACCCAAACTGATAATTGGACAGACTTGAAATTGGATAGCCTGCTTTACCCACAGCTTGAATCAAGTGAGTGTATCTTCAGTGTCAAGTTATTTTTATTTGATTGCCTGGTCAAGATCCCTTGCAACTCTTACTGGGGCTTAACAACAGATCTGCAGTAGAACATGTCTGCTCTGAAAGATGCAAGAAAAGGCTCCTGACGGGCATCTTTGGACCGTCTAAGTGATCCTAGCTACATCTTTAAATGGTTGATCCATATTTAAACTGTTAATTCAGACTCAAACTTTTACAGCATCCTAAAGTTTTCTGATTAAGAGTCCAACACTGTACTGGGTTTAAGTGAGGGGAAAGTTGGCTTATTCTTGTTCCAGAAGGTACACTGAAGAAAGGCAGGTGGGGAGTAGGTGGGTAGTTTGAATTTTTATTCCCCCGTAGCTTCTTCCCCTGTGTTTGAGTCATGACTGATGGAAACCTAAAGTTTGCTTACAGAAGCCTAGGAATTTTTCATGTGTATGTTTTCAGGTACAAATTCCAATCTTGTAATCAGCAGTTTGAAGCCTATTCCAAATTTATACGTGTACCTGAAGTTAGACTCATACTGACATTCTGCTATTTGCTAAATATTTGATTCTGAGTTGTCATTCCTTTTTCAAATAATCCTTCCTTTACAGATAAGGGTCTTAGTCTCTTTTAAAACACAAAGCAGTAGATCACCAATGTAAATACAATCCATTGTTTTTGAATGTAACTTTCCTTCTTACATGATGCAAGCAATTTCCTATTCTGTAAAGTTCCTTAAAGTATGGCTATGTGTGATATCAGAAAAATAATCTAATAATGTGCATTACTGCATGGTTTATCTCTTTCAAAATTTCGGGAACTTTTACCTAACTTCAGCATGCATGTGAAATTGAAAGTTGAAATGAATGGAGCTACTGAGTACTTTGGTTGAAATATTAGGCCACTTAGGCGTCTGAATAAAGGCTATTTTTAAAAATCTTTCAGAATCCTTTGTTTCTCAGGTGAAAACGTCTTCAACAGAAAGTGTTGGCAAATATATTTTGCTTCACGTGCTTGTATACTGGTATGGCCTAAGATTTATTCTGCAGTTTCTTATTTTGAAACATTGAAATGTACTTTCAAATATTTCCATCAGGCAACTGAGTCAGGCTACCTAGAAAGACTGACAGGAGTGCCAGGCTCCATTCAGTCTATCCACATGGATTTCTCTTCAGTGGAAACTAGAGTTTGAAGGCAAAGGTAGATGGGGCATTTTTAAAGTTGTCTTAATGAAAACACTGCAGGAAAACACTTCTGAAGATGGGAGCATAGCTGGATTTCAAGTATTGGAGTTTGGCCTCTGACAAACAAGTGAAGAATGATGCAGCCACTGAAACTGGATATAGGGTACCTAGCATATGGAGCATCCTGCACAACCCATGGTCAGCCCCTTTTTCAGCTGCTGAGGGAAAGGACCTGGTTAACGAATCTAGAAGAAGCAGGCAGCTTTTCTAAGACCATAGCTTTTATTCTTGTATTTTCTGCAGTGGACATGCTTTGAGGCACAGCTCAAAGTCACTGCCCTCCTATCAAATATTTTACCTCTGAAGACTGGTTCATGACTTCTTATCCAGAGAAGAACTATTGAGATCCAGGATAATGGATCTACACCCCAATGCCCCATCTGAACCTTGTCAATGATGTTGAAGGAGGGCAGAGTAGCGAGGATACATGACCCTAGGACCCTTTCATATGTTCTGCATGTGAAAATTACTTACGGCCGTGTAATGATGTGGTGGGTTGACTCTGGCTGGACAGGGGAGAGAAAATATAACAAAAGGCTCATGGGTTGAGATAAGGACAGGGAGATCACTCAGCAATTACTGTCATGGGCAAAACAGACTCGACTTGGGGAAATTAATTTAATTTATTAACAATCAAAATAGAGTAATGAGAAATAAAACCAAATCTTAAAACACCTTTCCCCCATCCCTCCCTTCTTCCTGGGCTTAACTGCACTCCCAGTTTTCTCTACCTTCTCCCCCTAAGAGGTGCAAGGGGATGGAGAATGGGGTTTGTGGTCAGTTCATCACACACTGTCTGTGCAGCCCCTTCCTCCACAGGGGGAGGACTCCTCACACTCTTCCCCTGCTCCAGTGTGTGGTCCCTCCCACGGGAGACAGTCCTCCATGAACTTCTCCAACATGAGTCCTTCCTGTGGGCTGCAGTTCTTCAGGAACTGCTCCAGTGTGGGTCCCTTCCACAGCGTGCAGTCGTTCAGAAACAGACTGCTTCAGTGTGGGTCACCCATGGGGTCACGAGTCCTGCCAGCAAACCTGGTCCAGCATGGTCTCCTCTTCCCACGCGTTCACAGGTCATGCCAGGAGCCTACTCTAACATGGGCTTCCCACAGGGTCGCAGCGTCCTTTGGGCACCCACCTGCTCTGGTGTGGGGTCCGCCACAGGCTGCAGGTGGATATCTGCTCCAACATGGACCTCCATGGGCTGCAGTGGGACAGCCACCCTCACCATGGTCTTCACCACAAGCTACAGAGGAATCTCTGCTACAGGGCCTGGGACACCTCCTCCCCCTCCTTTTTCACTGATCTTGATGTCTGCAGGGCTGTTTTTCTCACTTATTCTCATTCCTCTCTCCTGACTGCTGCTGTGTCGCAGGGTCTTTTTTCCCCTTCTTAAATATGTTATCACAGTGGTGCTACCATGGTCGCTGATGGGCTTGACCAGTGGCAGGTCCATCTTGGAGCTGGCTGGCATTGGCTCTGTCGGACATAGAGAAAGCTTCTAGCAGCTTCTCACAGAAACCATCCCTGTAGCCTGCCCTGTTACTAAAACCGTGCCATTCAAACCCAATACAATGAACTTGTAGTTGAAGGATTTGGTTACACTTCCCTAGCGTGCTTTCATTTTGTTTGCATAATTTTTCAGGTCAACCTGAGTAGTGAAATATTAAAGACTAGGAAAAGCATGATTACATGCCAAAATCATACTGTGGGGTTAAATGCTTTATATTTCATTACAAATTCATTTAGAATTTACATGTGTGTGTTAGACTAACACAGCTGTGGCTTTCTGTGTTGGATAGAGATGTGCAGCACTAAGAAAAGAAACAAATTGAAGGTGTTTTCTGTTACCTTTGCTATGTGTCTGCATGGTAACGTGTCTATGGGTGCAGCACTCCCTGCTCTGGAATATAATCTCCAATTTCTTCTGGAGTCTGAAGTGATAAAAAAAAAAAAGGCTTACTGCTGTCATTTCTGATGTTGCAAGGTTACAGGCTACAACCTTGGGAGATTTTACACTAAATTTGATTTTTATTGTTTCACAAAATGGGACCGGTTTTCTGACAGTCAATAAAACTGCAGGTGATACTCCTCTTATAATAGATGTGAATGGACTATTACTGTTTGCTATAGCAGTTTAACTGCAGGGCAAGCTTATAAGGCTTTTTGTTGGAAAAAACAACCGATCTTTTTTTAGCCACAGGATTATTTCTTTATTTTCATCAAGTTCCCTAGTAATATTGGTATATACTCATCTGAGCAGGTCTGAAATAAGCAGAACATTCTCTGCTTCCAAAGTTCAAAACAATCCGAAAATTGAAAATCAGTATTGGTGGGCTAAAATGAAAGTAGTTGGAACAGTATAAATAGGTAATCCTAAGGTTTAAAATAATTTATCAAAGCAAATGTTATAGGACTATTGTGTAATAACAGCAATGTAGAAGTCACCTTCATGTCTTGGTGCTTTCTCTTCAGTCACATGAAAATTTTCTTGTTCTGAAAATCAATATGCGATATTTATACTTTGAATCACAGAATCACTCAGGCTGGAAGGAATTTTTGAGTATGGTCTAGTCCAATGTTCCTGCTCAAAGCAGAGTTAACTAGACCTAGTTGCTAAGGGCTGTGTCTGGTTGGGTTTTGAATATCTCCAAGGATGGAAACTCCACAACTTTTCTGACCAATCTGTGCTAGCGTTTCATAACCGTCACAGTGAAAAAGCTTTTTCTCATATTTAAATGGAAACTCCTATATTTCAGTTTGTGTCCATTGACATTTTTCCTGTCACTGGGAACCACCAAGAGTCTGACTTCCTCTTTTTCATTCCCTTCTGTCATATATATACATATATATACACACACGGATATGGATGCTTGAGCCTTCTCTTAATCATCTTTGTGGCACTTCACAGGACTCTTTCTATCACGTCCATGTCTCTCTTGGACTTGGGAACCCGGCACTGGACCCAGCACTCCCAATGTGGTCTCATCAGTGCTGAGTAGAGAGGAAAGGTCACCTCCCTCGACCTACCAGCAACACTTCTCCTAATGGAACTAAGGACATTTCTGGCCTTCTTTTCTGAAAGGGTGCTTGTGGTCAGATCACGGTCAGGAAGGACACACTGCTACTTTTCTGTAAAGCTGCTTGGCAGCTGGTCAGCCCCCAACCTGTCCTGGTGCATGAGGTTATTCCTACACAGGTGCAGGACTTGGTGTTACCCTTTGTTGAACTTCATGACTTTCCTGTCACCTCACTTTGGCACCCTGTTGAGGTCCCTCTGAATGGCAACATGACTATATGGTGTATCAGCCAGTCCTCCCCGTTTCATATAATTTGTGCAGTTGCTGAGGGTACACTCTGCCCCATCATCCACATCATTAGTGAAACAGTTAAACAGTACTGGCTCAGTATCAATCCCTGGGGCACACCACTAGTAACTGGCCCCCAGGTGGATTTTGTGCTTCTAATCCCAAACTTTTGAGCCCAACAGCTCAGCCAGTTTTCAATCCTCCTTATTGTCCACTATCTAATCTGTACTTCCTGTAGGGCTTGGTAGTCCTAATGCAAACCTTCGTATCACTGTCTGCCCATCCAGTGCATACCTCATCAACTTCTCTATGACAATCTTATGGGAGGCGGTGTCAAAAGCCTTTCCGAAGTCAAAGTACACAACATCCACTGCTCGTAGCTCATCTACCAAGCCAGTCATTTCATTGTAGAAGGTAATCAGTAGGTTGGTCAAATGTGACTTCCCATTGATGGATCCATACTGACTACTTCTGATGACCTTCTTGTTTATGTGCCTGAAAATGTTTTCCAGGATTAGTTGCTCCATCACCTTCCAAGGGATTGAGGTGAGGATCAACGTTCTCTGGGTCTACCTTCTTGTCCTTCTTAAAGACAGGAGTGCCATTTGCTGTCTTCCAGTCCTCAGGCACCTTTCTCAATCACTATGATTGTTCAAAGATCATCAAGTAGCCTTGCAATAACATCAGCCAGGATGCACTCATGGGTGCATCCCATCAGGGCCCATGAACTTATGTACATCCAGTTTGCTTACGCATTGCCTAAACTGATCCTTTTCCACTAATAGTATGTCTTCCTTGCTCCAGACTTTCTCCCTGGTCCCTGGGACCTGGGATTCCTGAAGGCTGGCTGGTCTTGCTAGTAAAGTCTGAGGTGAAGAAGGCATGCAGGACCTCAGCCTTTTCCCTGTCCTGTCACAGGGACAGCTGCCCCATTCAGCAGCAAGCCCACATTTTCCCTATCATTCCTTTTGTCACCTGTGTACTTATAGAAGCCCTTCTCATCGCCTTTGACGTCCCTCACCAGATTCAATTCCAGGTGGGCTTTTGGCTTTCTTAACTGCATCTCTACATGCTTGGGCAGTGTCTCTATATTCCTCCCAACTTACTTGTTCCTATTTCCACATTCTGTAGGGTTCCTTTTTATGCTTGAATTTTGCCAGGATCTCCTTGTTCATCCACGCAGGCCTCCTGGCATTTTTGCCTGACTTCGTGCTCAATGTCATGGACTGCTCTTGAGCTCAGATGCAGTAATCACTGAATATTAACCAGCTTGCTTAGACCTCTCTTCCCTCTAAGGCCTGATCCCACCAGACTCTACCAAGCAGGTCTTTAAAGAGGCCAAAGTCTGCTCTTCTGAAATCCAGCAGTGTGATCTCCTCCCAGCAAGACTGCAACCATGCAACTGTGTGCAGATCTTTAATTCATCGTGTTTGTTTCCCACATTGTGTGCATTTGTGTACAGGCATGTCAGAAAGGCACCCCAGCATGCTGGTTTCCCAGAAATGGGTCTGTTTTTTTCCCCATAGTGATGTCTTGTGGGCCCATTTTTGCTTACATGCCAATGCTGGATGTGATCCTACCCTGTTTTGCTGATTTAATTTATCACAAGCATGTCACATTTCTGAAGGGAGAGTTTATATCAGGATTTTTTTTTCTGCTGGTGTCTAGGCCCCAGTTGCTTTGGACAAGTTGATTCCTCCTTACTCATTCCATTTAAAAATCACTGTACTACTGTCTTGGAAATCCTTTCTATCTTTAAATGAACTATGTGCTCACTCCCAGCCCTCCTTCAGACTCTTATCCAACTACAATTCTCACGGTAGTTGTGAAGGATAAGCCAAAAAGTTTAGTAAAAATACAGACCACATATATAAACAAGTTTTCTTAGTCTTTTCCATCTTTCATTTACTATTTTCAATATGAAACTGTGAATGTTTCTAGAAAATGTCATATATGTATATCTGTATAATGTCAAAGTACATCTTCTGTTATTTTACAGGGTGTTAAACTACTGTGACTTTGACGGTGAGTCTGTCAGGATCTTCAAGCAATGGAAAACGAGATGTAAAGCCTATCCTCTGAAGTCTTAGAAAAAATTCTGGTATGTAATTCTCTAGAATATTAGGAGTTTAATGCATTAACATAACAGTGACAAAATAATTCACTCAACTCTTTTAGTTTAAGAGAGTTAAAGTACAGATGTGGTAACAGAATCAACATCTTTATGACCCTCTGTATCAGCAAAAACCTTTGCCTAGTTTGACGAAAGGCAAGAGTGAACAAAAGAGCCTTAAATGTTAATTTAATAGTGTAGCTATTTCCAGTATTTTAAAATTTTTCCTAGTAATTTTAGTTTATTTCTTCTTATTTCTAGTTGTATTTTTTGTAAAGTTATTCTACTCATTAATAGTTTCCCTGTATATGTTTTTTTTATTTCTTTTTTTCTTTTTGAAGTACTTATTTATACACGTATTTTTTAAATGCAGGTTTATAAAATGGGTTGGTTACTGGGTAGAATGGGAATCATCAGAGAGGAGAAATGGAGAGAAAACAATTAGAAAAGATGAAAGACATATAATGTGTGAAAGAATCATATTTTGGAGTCTGAGATCAGAAAGCTCAGTAAAGCATGTAAATACCAGTAAATGTCAGCTGGCACTGACTTTGTGGATCTCATAGGATGAGCCCATCGTAACAAGTATTTAACATCTCTCTGGTGGCTTGGTCTTCACCTGCTTGTTTCTGATCTTTTACTTCCTCTA
Organism: Pluvialis apricaria; assembly: GCA_017639485.1. Taxonomy (NCBI): domain Eukaryota; kingdom Metazoa; phylum Chordata; class Aves; order Charadriiformes; family Charadriidae; genus Pluvialis; species Pluvialis apricaria. The sequence continues at coordinate 107,832,500 of CM030008.1, read as the reverse complement.
TCCTTCCTTTCATTTTTTTGTAGACTTTTTGCTCGTCATGTGTGGTACTATGATATCTTACTTTGGGTGTAATGTGAGGATCTGAGTTTTAAACTGCAACTTCAGCACTCCTCTGCCTGCAAACTCCCCTGGTTTGTACCCCCACCGTAGCACATTTTGTCCTGTCTGATAATTATGGAGGACAGGGAACTCTGTAATGTCTCCGCCCTTGATATCTCATTTTTTTATCAAACTCAGTAACTTCTTGTGGTGTTGATCTGGCAATCACCTCTTGAAAATTCTCTTTATTCTTTTTCTGCTGCTAAGTACTTGCCATGTTTTTATAGAACAGGCCCTCTGGCTGGAGAAAAGTTGCCAGTTAAAACTTGTGAGACTGATCTACTGTTTTATTATTATTTCTTTCAGCAGCTCTTCAGTGTCTTTGATGTTACCCATGCATTTGCATTAAAAGCTGTCAGTGATTTATTTTAATAAAATCCAATTATCCTTTTCAGTTCCCTGTGAAAAATTAATGGATGTTTCCAGTGTAATTGTGAATATAAACTCATGGAATGAAATGCACCAGTCACTAAAGGAATTGTAGCATTAATAGTGCCAGCAGCAGCAATGAGGGTTAACAAATATCTAATGCTGTGCAGACTTAATTTCAGTAACTTGTGCAGAACTATTTGGGTCCAAGGAGAAAAGCAGCTGTTTTCAAGGAGCTATGCTAGGATAATCATAGAATCATAGAATGGTTAAGTTGGAAGAGGCCTTAAGGATCATCTAGTTCTGACCCACCTGCCATGGGCCGGGACACCTCCCACTAGACCAGGTTGCTCAAAGCTCCATCCAGCCTGGCCTTGAACACTTCCAGGGATGGGACCTCCACAGCTTCCCTGGGCAACCCGTTCCAGTGCCTCACCACCCTCATAGTGAAAAATTTCTTCCTAATATCTGTTTTAAATCTTCCAGTTTGAAGTCATTGCCCCTCATCCTATCACTAAAAAGTCCCTCTCCAGCTTTCTTGTAGGCGCCCTTCAGATACTGGAAAGCTCTTATAAGGTCTCCCTGGAGTCTTCTCCAGGCTGAACAAGCCCAGCTGTCTCAGCCTGTCTTCACGGGAGAGGTGCTCCAGCCCTCTGATCATCTTTGTGGCCTTCCTCTGGGCCCACTCCAATAGGTCAACATCTTTCCTGTGCTGAGGGCTCCAGAGCTGGACACAGTACTCCACGTGGTGTCTCACGAGAGTGAAGTGGAGGGGCAGAATCACCTCCCTTGACCTGCTGGCCACGCTTCTTTTGATGCATCCCAGGATATGCTAAAATACCATATTTCTCACAGAGTCCATTGTCTCCGCACAGTTCTTGTGTTGTGTAGACATGGGAAAATAAAATACACTTCCAGAAGGTGGCCTCTCCTGCTTTCTAGGATGTTTTAGTAGAACCTAATCTCTTACAACTTCAGTTTTTCTGTAGTTTCACAAGGAAAAAAATGGGAAATTCTGTCTCCTGAACCGTTAAATGATCACAGTCTCAGCTGTGTATTTTTAAAGCAAGCTTCCTCTCCTCCAGCAAATCCTTGATTTTCCCACACTGCTAACAGCAGGAGGTTATGCTTCCACTACTATCAGCTTTCTTTTATCTGAAATACGGGATTGGTTTCTTGGTACTACTGAAATTTTCCTGTTGGTGCAATCAAAGAGAAAGGAAGGGGTGAGTATCTCTCTGTTGCCTTAAATTTGGGCTAGTATGGACCTGAATAGCATTATAAAGTTGTTTGTACCAGCTAACTGCCTTTCCAGGTTGGCTGTGTTATCCATAAATTGAAATAATCTGATTGGTGTAATGCTGAAAAATGCTGGTTATAAGCAGCAGTGAGATGACACCAGTTTTACTTGGGAAACTTTAATAACTGAGAATTGAGGCCATTCAGTGATTGTCACATATCCCAGCTGAGACCCATTTGTGTCCCCATTTGAACACAGCAGGGGTAAGCTGAGAAGCCCACCAGGCCTGAAGTGGCAAATATATGTGTAATGTCAATCATCTGCTATGTCTCAGTGGCACAGATGACAGCCTCCTCCCCACCCCCCTTTCCCCTTTGCTCCACTGCTATTTAGTTTTTACAAAAAATCTTGCAGTAGACCTCAGCATTTTTTCATTAGCTCCTCTCCCCCAAAACCAACACACAACCCGATAACTAATTTGTCTCTATTCTTATTTCAAGATATCAGTAAAGTCTTAAAATGGAAACGAATGCTTAATGATTATCACTCAGGAAGTACAATAATGATAGGCCCAGGAATGGCCTTCAGCATCACAGGAAAAAAAGGTGTGGGAAAAGAGACCTTAATTAAACATTTACAGGGAACCTGAACCACATGACCTATTTTAATAATTTTAATTGACCGGTCTCTGATCTTTTACAATTATTAATTATAAAGCAAAAAGCCCCAAATACAGCACAGTTGAAAGCATCAGAGAGGAGAAAATACTGACTTTCATTTCATATCTGGGTAAGATAATACCATCCTTCTTTATCAGATTTGTAATGGGGTTGATCCATATTATTGTCTATCCATCGTACAATCTTATATAGAATCATAGAATCGTAGTGTGGTTTGGGCTAGAAGGGACTAACTAAATGATAAAGTACATACAGGTAGCTTTGTACTTGATAATCAGTTGTTGGATCCAAAGCATTTTCTCAAACAATAGTCCTTTTTCAGGGTCAGTAAGACTTCAAAATGGCATAAAATCTCAGTGAGGACATATTCACAGAAAATGAATTTTCAAAACCTTGAATAGTTTTATTAGCTTTTTCCTTCCAGCTTAGCTAAATTTTGTTTTGTAACTATTATTGCAGAATTATATGTTTGCAAATCTTACAACCCTGTTCTGTTAGCCACAGCCCAGAGAACTTGCAGAGATGTGGTGAGGGAGCAACTGAGTTTTGGGTGTTGCCATGAGCCTTTACGTTCACGCCAGTGTTCCCACTGCCTGCCCAGGAATGACTGCTCTGAACCCAGGGAGACTCCTGACTTCTGCAGCCTTACCTGACAGAGGCAAAATATATCAGTAGAGGTTTAAAATTAACTGTTACTAGAAAATAAAAAAGTTATTTATTGGTAGGTGGGCTTAAGCAGCACTTCACACAATGCGCATCAGGTTATGGTATTGTTCTAAATACTGGCTGTGTTCCAGCTCTATATTGTTATAATGCTTGTTTAATCTTAGGATTGCCTACTTTTCATGGTGCCAACACACAATATTTCCTATAAGAACTTTAAATAGTCATGTGAAGAGCATAGATTTGTTAAATTTATTGAATTATTTATGGCAAAGCAATTAAAGAACAGATACTTAATTAGGATATCTTAGTGCCAGAATAAGTAGATTAAAGGAAACACGGTAATTGAACAAAATAGAGGTAACTATGCATTTTGTAGTAAAAAAGATTAAGTATGTCTCAGACATCAAGCACATAACAATTTCAGTTGTTTATAACAGGCATTACTAATGTTACTGCATAGATTTCTCCAAAATGTTATCCAGTCATTACAGGTAAAAGTTGTTACTGGAAAAACCCTTGCTCATTGGATTGTTAACTTTCAATTAAATAGTTTGGTGATGTGGACATTTCACATATTCTTCCGTGATCCACATATTCTGGGCTATAATGGAATTGGATTTTGCCTGTAGTAATGTGTGTGGTGGAAGCAAGATGGGAATTGGCATTTGGCCTTCAATGTTTTGCTTATAAAGTAAAAGAAAAGACACTCAGCTAACACAATCTGAAAATGAAGCAGAAATCTTTCCAAATTATTTGGAAAATAATTACTGCTTTTAAGAAGGAAAAAATGGATATAAGATTGAGAAGTATCTATTTTTCCTCCACCTGAAAATGATAGAAATATTCATATTTCCTTTAATAATACAACCAGAAAGTTATAACTTTGTAATGAAACTACTGTGCACTTTGGAGTTATGTTTTGGTAGTGCTTAAGTAGTGGTGCCAACCTCAGATCACGTATAAGATGGACCACGTGGAAGGGAAAAAGCAATGTCCCTTCCACCTGTTCTGCAGGACAGATTGCATGTTGTTGTGTTTCGGGCATTCTTTCTCTTTCCTCCTGGTGTCTTCTCTCTTTTACAACAGAAGTCTGAGCTCTCAGAAAATTATTTTGCATCGTGGGTCCCTTATGTTGTCTAACGAAGGTGACCTATCTTTCAGCACTTTAGACTGCGTTTTCTTCTCCTCGCACTTCATTGTAAATGCTTCTCACTGTACACCGATAATGATTTAAATCCTCTGTGAGAAGTTTAAAACTTCAGACTCAGTGTTAAGTGTGAGTATTTTTATTTGCCTCATCACAACTTTTCCTCACAGAGGCAGGTGCTACAATGCCTGAGAAGACAAAGAATCCATAAAAAATCTCTGGTATTCTTGCCGTGAAGTAAAAATAAAATAATATAATTAATCAAAATTAGCAGGAAATAAAATGGGTGAGTTATGAAGAAAACCTGTGATTAAAATACCATAACGCATTAACATTTGGAATACTGAGAATATTAATATAAATGCTGTTTCAAATATCAAAGCCAAATAAGCACCAGGTATCTCAGTGAATACTTGACTTACACACATCATCAGTTGATTGTTGAAAATAACAAACACACACTTCAGAGTCAGTAGCATAACAAGTGTTGAAGGAATGGCTAAAAATAACTAGCGGGATTATGTTCAATGAACACTAAAATTTGCTCCCTATGATCAGCTGGCCGAAACTGCCTCACCAATGGCGTCGCAGTCATTGCTTTGGTCGCAGACAAAGGACTGACATTTGGCTTTGGTGGTTAAAATGCAGTCAACACCACAGCTTCATGTTCTGAAATTTCTGATGAAATGTATTATGACAAATCCTATTAGCTGTAGTGCTTAAAATTACTTTAAGCACCATTGCCTCTGTGCCATTATATGCTGCTACGAGTGTGACAGCCGGTGACCCACCTTCGCAAGCTTCTCTGATTGATGTATTTGTAACCCTGTTCCCTACAACTGTGCTCACTTGTGGTTTTCTGCCTCCTGAAGGATGTTCAGATGAATGTCTGAACATGAATGTCACAGATGAATCATCAGTGTGAATGTCCAAATCAGCAGCAAATGAGATATAATTTAAATAGCAATGGTGGTATGGAACACTACGCATTGAAAGAAGTCACACTCATAAGCAACACTTGAGTATCACACCTAAAATACCTAAGCAAGCTGTGAAGGAAAAAAAAGTGTTGTATTATTTTCTCTGCAGGTTGCTTCTGAAGATGCTGAAAGGAGCTACTTTTCTAACAGGAAGGAATAAAATTTCTTCCCTGGAAAAAGAGAGTATGTAGTGAAAGCAATTAATTATTTCAATGACTTGAAATTGATTTGGTGATAAAATGATATTTGAATGAATCAAACTATTACCCGATCAGGTATCTAAACCAAGATACTGGAATGACGGAAGCATTTTTCCCATTATCATGAGAAAAGGCTTCTCAGAACTGAAAGGTCTTTCTTCATAGAATGTGTACATATGCTGTGATCCAGTCGGTAAAGAAGCATTCTGTGATGTGCCAAAAGTACAGGTGATTCTCTACCAGCAATAGCATTTCTGCAACTTCTGGTTGGCACGTCCTTGAAATGTAACAGCAGGTAGTCTCATAAATCTTTGCTACATAGAACTAATTCTGTGTCAAATGATCCAGTCTACTTAATTTTATCTTTTCTCCCACGCATTTGTAGTGATTTCTAAAAATATAGTACAGCACCCACCTGACTCTCTTTTGTGGAAACCCACTGGACTGAATTTTACTTATCAGTACCTTAGAAATCATGTTGAATTCAGAATTTGACCAATAATGTCCCAAGAAAGTGTAACTTTCACAGATGAGCAAAAATGAAGTAGAAAGCAAATGGTATTATTTGCCCTATTTCTCTTTGGAAAGTCACGGATCTCTGGGAATTTATCCAACACATTGATACTGACACCAAGTACCAACTGCAATAGACCAGAATTATACCTCTTACAGAATTAGCCTGGTCAGAAATTTTTCTATGGGAGGAAATAGAGCATTTTACAAGAAAATAACCAGCTGCCATAAGATGAGAGAATTTGAGCTGACCATAATTCTTTTTCTCTCTCATATTGTTATTCTCATTTATCTGTTGCTGTCCTTGTTTTTTTTTTTTTTTTTTCTTCAAGCAGAAAAAAACCCCCTCTGAACAAAGCTTTCTAAAGTGTCATTCCAAGTATGAAGAGATGGAGGTGAAAGCACTTGAGCCTTGAGCCCTGGCTGTGTTGGTAATGGTTTCACCAACCTGCATGCAGGAGTGCAGTCCCGCTGGGCTAATTGCTGGGATGCAGGTATAACTGTCGCTAACGAGGCATAATCTGTTAATCTTATTTTAAATTATCTCTTCTGTTTGCACAGGCTAAAGATGCCTGAAGATGCTGAACTCTTGACCAGCCTATGGCAAAATGACAACAGATTTGGCCTATCGATGGGAATCTGCCCAAGCCTGAATATGTATGTATCGTCTGTCCCTTCCCCTCCACACATTGTGCAGCCTCAGGCTGCGCTTCTTTTGTTCCTTTTAAACTCTTTTAAGTTTAGGCAGTCCATCGTTTTTTGCTAGATTTCTGTTAGCTTTTGGAAACAATGAGAAAAAACAGAAGTGACAGATGACACATTTTATTTCTGATTGCTTAGTGGCACAGCAGAGGTTTCAGTGAAAGTTTGACTACTCAAACTCACCTTGCTCACCTTGCTGAATGCTATTATAATGACCATTCTCTTCTATTCTAGTGTACCCTGGGCCAGTCTGTTCACACTTCTGTGTTCAGAGAGTCTTTGTTTTACTAATGATAGAAATATGTTTTTATTAATAATCTCATACAGAGCGTACAGTTGCATACTTCACCTTAGAGAAATGACAGTCCCATTAAATAACATTTATTCAGTGCAGTCTTGTAACACACAGATGTGGAAGAAAATTCTCCATCCATTTTTATGTGTCTTAACTCTTTTCTTTGATGGGTGAAATACAAAATAGTGCCATTTGGTCTATCTCCTGGAAAAGGAACAGGTACTTAGAACAGGATCAGGATTCACCTCACGCACTAAACCTCTGGAACCCACTGTATGCCTGTGCAAATGTGCTGATACAGAAAATAATCAGATCTGATTGGAAATTTTTGATGACATTTATTTTCAAATATGCTGATTTTTTTGGATTTTTTTTTTCCCTGGGAATATTGCCAGTTTATTAAGCATATCTTCCAGAACATTTTTCAGATCTGAGACTGAATTTCTGTTCAGACATGAGAATTAGTCAGTGCAAAGTAGTCAGTTATGCAGTAATTAAACCAGTAGTGGGAATAAATAACGCTTTAGCCAGAGCAAGATTTTGAATCACCTATTATATTGCAAATTAATGTCCTTACAGATGTATAACAAACCATGACACGTTCCTATTTCTTTGTTTACTTTCTTCCCCTAAAAATAATTGCTTGTCAGATTTTGAACTTGTTTGGCATCGGATTGAAAAAAATTTCTGAAGTGGTCTTCAACTCTGTTTTGCTATAACATAAAGCAGAAATAAACAAAAATCATAGTCTTATCACTTTGATAAGTTTAAACACAGATTTAGCCCATGCCAGAGCATGCAAGAATTCATTTGCTTTAGATGACTCCGCAGCACAGGGAAGCAGTGGCAAGAAGCAAGGGCTGCAACTCCACGAATTGTCTTATCAAAAATCTTTCGACATCTTCCACACAGTCTCAGAGCTCAGTTACTTACATATGTTTTCAGTGTGAAAATTGCAATTAATGCAAGCACCTCCTTTTCTGGCAGTCCATTGACTAGCAAAGAGAAGCAAACAGTTTTTGTCAGGAAATATCACCAGGTGTCTAACCTTCATCAGCAGAAGTTATCTACGAGGCCCATGATAGATCATCTTCCTTAGCAAGACCTGTTGGGGGTGTAGAAACGTCCTTTTACAGTGGTCTCCTTTCTTTGCTAAAGCATATACTGCTAGGGTGAATACCAGTTTTGAAAAGGTCAATGAAGAGCAATATGTTCCTTTACATTCATTGTGAACATATATGTAAAATACAGATTGCACAGACAACATTTCTAGTGGTTAGGGGAATACAGAGATGCCTTTGTTAGTTTTTCCCGCTTTCACAGCTTCTTGTGACCTGTGGGTTTTGCATCTGATCTCTTGATGACTTCCTGGGTTGCTGTCAATCCCTTTTGAGAACGTTGCAAATCAACATACATAGTTAGCAAATCTGTGTAGCTGATGAAATCCATCTCAAAAGACAACAAGTATTTACTATTATGTCTGACATCTTCAGAGGGGAAGTAGACATCCATACGTCATTAATAGCTGTGGCAATCAACACTGGCACTTACAAACTAAAGCTTTATAGTTTTAGATATAAGCTGAATAGTCTTTTAAGAGTTTATTATCTTTGTCATGCTGTGCAATGTATTGCATTTTTTGGTCATTCAGTGAATAAACTTACCATACTCAGCTGCCGAAGTCTCCAGAGGAAACTGCAAGAGGAACTTCCTCTTTGAGTATCTTCCTGGAGAAAGCAGTAGTATAGGGAAAAATCACACAACAGGACTGGACTCGTATTTACACTCAGCTTAAGTATGAAAATTTTAAAATGACTGGAAAAGATGCATGAATGAGCAAGAATGGTGAAATGTGTTCCAAAATTATGAGTTATATTTGAAGAACTAGACTTCTCATCTTTAAATTTAAATACACCTCAAAATATGTTCTAGAAAGCAAAGTACATAGAGTGATTTCAGGGTGCTTCTTCAGTTTGGGGAATTATGATATACTGGAATTCACAAGTTCATTAATTTATATAATGTATTACTTCTATCTTTAAAAATGTATGTCATACTAAAGAAAAATATTGTAAAATATCTGTAGAATCTGGTATGTATATTTTAAAAGGATAAACATATTATCCAGACAGATTGTTTGGATGCATTTTCTCTTACAGTTAAGCAATCATAACTGTGGCATTTCCTCTTTGTCCTGTAACAGCAGCGTAAATACTAAGTTTCATAAACTTGTCCTTATTATGAGCCTTCATATGTACTCTTAGTCAAATTTATTCAATGGTTAATACAACGTGACACTATGTAGAATTCGTGTTTTTTGAGGATACTGCACTGGTTTATGCGTGTGATAAATGTGACAACAAGGTGAGGAATGATGGAGAAATTTACTTTTTCAAAGAGGCATTTTATCTATTCTGTAAAACTTTACTATTGAAAACAACGATGAATTGTGTCTGATTTTGGTGCCACTAGTATTTCACTCCACACAGCCTCTAGAAGACTGTGCCTAGCCTACCTTACACTGTGCATGAAGCAGGAGACTTCAGATCAGTGCAATTTGAGAAGTGCTGGTGACCTCTGTGGGTGTAGCAACGAGCAAAACTCGTGGGTTTCTCCTCGCTTACATACCAAAACTGCTTGTCTTTATGGAGAGGAGCAGGTGCCTGAATTCTGCTAGCACTAGTGGATCTCACCATTGCATTAGGGTGACAAATACTGGCTGCAGTAACTGACAGCAGGGCTTTTCAAAAGAGGCACTGCATAGCTCTGGGATGTCCTATATAGCTCTATTTCCTTTCTCCTCAAACGAGTGCCTAATTTACCTTTCTTTACTTCTTTGAACTAGTAATTAAGGGCAAAGCGTGTGTAATAAAAGCAGAGATAGGAGGGGAAGCGGACAGTGTGGACCAGGAAAACATGCAGAAAAGTGACTCAGTGGAGCTTTTCAGGCAGGCTGTTCAGTGGTTTTTTTTGTATGTTTGTTTGTTTGTTTGTTTTTTAATTCTGTGCACCCAGTGGTGGATGACTTCGTTTGGGTTTTTTTTTCTTTTTTTTTTTCCCCCATCCCAGAGAGATCCGACTCCCTTTGAAAACCTGAGTATATTTTCCATTTGTTTGCAGTTTTGCTCACGTCAGCATCAAGGCGAACAGACAGTGTGGTTATTGGAGCTGAATCCCTTCAGAGTTCATCACTGATGTCACTGAACAAAGTAGATCTAAATACAGCTGGACCAGAAATAAACTCCTCTCACCAGAGTAAGAGGAAGAGCACAGTTAGTGTGAGACTCTTGAAAACTGGAGTCGTCTTGTCTTTTTTGCTTGATCTTGTTTAAAGAAGTCTCTAATTGCAACAGAATTCAAGAGGTCCTTCCACAGCTGAGGATGTGATGAGTCCTGAGTACACCCTCTCCTTCCCAGTCAGGGAATCTGCAGCTGCCCTGTAAGTAGAGTCTTACCAGGATTTGATTTAAATGGATATATTAGTTTGAAATAAATGGCCCTTTTCTGTAGTTATGCATTTTTAAGTTGTGGGGCTGTCTCATTAATTACAGTAATGATCCAGAGCTGTATCTGAATCTGTTTTCTTTGATGCACAGCAAAGTAAGGCCAAAGACGAGCTTGTGAGGAACCACAAAACCCAGGCAATGTCCTGACCAGCTGCCTGGCTGCAGCCACCGGGCACTTTGACCTTGCCTCCCTGAAAGTAGCCTTGCCCTGCTGATTCAAATCAGTGCATGAAGCTTCTCCCTGCTAACTTTCCCCAATAATAGCATGCCCCATGCATTATTTCTTACTAAAAATCCTTTTTGTATTTTAATAATAAGATGAGAATTGAGAATGTTTCTGTCACCTCTTGTGACTGTTAATCAGATTTACCTAGAAGAATGATTATTAAGACATAACAAAGCAATATTTTGACAGGTTTTGGGTAACTGTAGACAATATATTTTGTACTAATATATAGTTAAATAACGTACAAAACTGGTACTAATAAGCACTATGTTTTGAGTTTGCAGTGCTTCCTGCTTGTAATAATGCTCCTTTAAGTATGGGAAAACTGGAGATTTGACATTATAGACTAGTGGCTGATATTACCAGAGGTGTTTTGCCATTACTGTTTTCTGGTACACGGTCTGAGCTCTCTAATTTCTCTGTGTTTGTCTGCTTTATTTTGCAAATGATTGGGAAAAAAAAATCAGCAGCTCTGCATGGAATAATGTGGTGACTAAATGTAGAACTGCCGACTCCTGTAAGCCATCACTGCCACCACCATTTTTTCTTTTCTCTTTTTCTGGTCGGTGTCGTTTCGTCGTCGTTTTCTCCTCCCCCCCCCGCCCCCCAATCAAGAAACGTTGAGGTTTTGCAGGGTCCTATTTCTACAATTTCACCCAGCTGATCACTAGAGGGCACTGCATACTGACAGTAACTCTTGTTCCAATTTTCAAAGCTACATGAGCATACTGCTCATTTGAAAATCTGCTCTGATTTCAGACTGGAGACTATTAGCTCTATTTACCCTTTCTAGAGCAACATATATTGGATTAGAATAGGATAAAGAGCAAAAAAACCCCACCACTGAGAAATAAGAAAAATACACTCTATTATATTGGTGACTACAGATATTAACAAAATTAAAAATGATTTAGTAGAACCCTCTATTGCAAATATATCTTTAAGAGACATATTTTTTATTCATACACACCATAACCTTGCAGCCATATACTTCTGTAATGCTGATACATATCTAAAAGCTATTATTTGCTGCTTGCTTTTTTCACTGCTTTCCCTACCCCCTGCCTCCAAACCTCCTAATTGGTTTTAATAATGAAATCTCTTGGAAACTTCTGCAGACCTGCTAAAGTGTTTTGTAGTCTTACCTGACAGAGGTGGGAATATGTGCTTTTACTCACATGGATTTGCTTGGCTCTTGTCAAGAAAAATGTGAGTTCAGAGAGCTTAGCAGGAGACAGATTGCCTAGGGAGTGTAAAAGCTCCACATTTACCAGGAGAGGATTACAGACAGTACAGATGAGGAATGAAATATTACCAGGTAAAGTAATTCACTATTTATCAACTTTGGCCCACGGGACACACTCTGAAACCATCCTTACATGCTTAGTTTGCCCTAACCTGTACAACAAGTTCTCCAAATGTGTACTGAGGAGGAAGAGATGTTGTTCAATGTAACTGGATGGTGTGCCCAGTGTAATATTGCAGCTACAAGCTTTCAGCTAGACAGGATTGCCTTTCACAGAATCAGTCACAGAATGATAGGGGTTGAAAGGGACCTCTGGAGATCAGCTAGTCCAACCCCCTCTGACACAGCAGGGACACCTACAGCAGGTTGCACAGGACAGCGTCCAGGCGGGTTTTGAAAGTCTCCAGAATCGGTCACACTCCACCACCACTCTGGGCAGCCTGTTCCAGTGCTCTACCACCCCCTCATGTTAACATGGAACTTCCTATGTTCAAGTTTGTTCCCATTACCTCTTGTCCTATCACTGGACACCACCGAAAAAAGACTGTTCTCATCTGCCTGGCAGCCTCCCTGTAAGTGTTTATAAGCATTGATAAGATTCCCCCCTCAGTCTTCTTTTCTCTAGACTAAAAAGACCCGACTCCCACAACCTTTCCTCTTAAGAAAGATGTTCCAATCCCCTAATCATCTTTGTAGCCCTCTGCTGGACCCTCTCCAGCAGTTCCCTGTCCTTCTTGAACTGGGGAGCCCAGAACTGGACACAGTACTCCAGATGCGGCCTCACCAGGGCAGAGTAGAGGGGGAGGATGACCTCCCTCGACCTGCTGGCCACGCTCTTCTTGGTGCACCCCAGGATGGCATTGGCCTTCTTGGCCACCAGGGCACACGGCTGGCTCATGGTCATCCTGTTGTCCACCAGGACTCCCAGGTCCCTTTCTGCACAGCTGCTCTCCAGGAGGTCAGCCCCCAACCTGTACTGATGCATGGGGTTATTCCTCCCCAGGTGCAGTACCCTACACTTGCCCTTGTTGAATTTCGTAAGGTTTCTCTCTGCCCAGCTCTCCAGCCTGTCCAGGTCACGCTGTATAGTGGCACAGCCTTTCGGTGTGTCAGCCACCCCTCCCAGTTTTGTATCATCAGCAAACTTGCTGATGGTACACTCCATCCCTTCATCCAGGTCATTGATGAATATTCTGAACAGGACTGGACCCAGTACTGACCCCTGAGGGACACCACTTGTTACTGGCCTCCAACTGGACTCTGCACCACTAACCACAACCCTCTGAGCTCTATCTGTCAGCCACTGTTCAATCCACCCCACTGTCCATTCATCTAACCCACACTTCCTAAGCTTGCCTGGGAGGATGATGTGGGAGACAGTGTCGAAAGCCTTGCTGAAGTCAAGGTAGACAACATCCACTGCCCTCCCCTCATCCACCCATCCAGTCACGCCATCGTAGAAGGCTATCAGATTAGTGACACATGACTTCCCCTTGGTGAATCCATGTTGACTACTTCTGATAACCTTCTTTTCCTCCAGATGCTTTGAATTGACACCCAGAACGAGCTGTTCCGTCATCTTTCCAGGGATGGAGGTGAAGATGACTGGCCTGTAGTTTCCTGGGTCTTCCTTCTTGCCCTTTTTGAAGACTGGAGTGATACTGTCTTTCCTCCAGTCCTCAGGCACCTCTCCTGTTCTCCAGGACCTATGAAAGATGATGGAGAGCGGCCCAGCAATGACTTTCGCCAGCTCCCTCAGCACTCACAGATGCATCTCATCAGGCCCCATGGACTTGTGGGTGTCCAGTTTACTTAACTGATCTCTAACTTGATCCTCTTCAACCAAGGGAAAGTCTTCCTTCCTCCAGACTTTCTCTGTTACTTGCAAAGTCTGGGACTCCTGAGGGCTGGCCTGAGCAGTAAAGACAGAAGCAAAGAAGGCATTCAGTAACACCACCTTCTCTGCATCATCTGTCACCATGGCACCTCTCTCGTTCAACAGTGGGCCCACATTTTCTCAAGTTTTCCTTTTGCCTTCTGTATACTTGAAGAAACCCTTCCTGTTGACCTTGACATCCCTTGCCAGATTTAACTCCAAGGCGTCCTCAGCTTTCCTCATTTCATCCCTGCACACTCTGATGGCATTCTTGTAATCTTCCCAAGTGGTCAGTCCCTTCTTCCATGTACTGTAAACTTCCTTCTTCCACTTGAGCTTTTTCAGAAGCTCCCTGCTCAACCATGCAGGTTTCCTGCTTCCCTTGCCTGATTTCTTGCTCTTAGGGATGCACCAATCCTGAGCTTGGAGGAAATGATACTTGAATATCAACCAGTTCTCTTGAGCCCCCGTACTCTCTGAAGCCCTAACCCATGGGATTTCTCCAAGCAGTTTCTTGAAGAGATCAAAGTTAGCCCTTCTGAAATCCAAGGTTGCAATCCTACTTGTCGTTTTACGCATACTACACTTAACCCTGAAGTCTGTCTTCTCATGATCACTGCAGCCAAGTCTGCCCCCAACCTTAACATCCTCCACCAGTCCGGCTTTGTTCATCAGTAGTAGGTCCAGTAGTACTCCTCTCCTTTCTGGAGACTTACGTAGTTTCAGTTTAAGTAAGTAAATGAAACAATTTTAAATAAATACTTTATCTCACTGGTCATTAGAATTTTTGAAATGTAACACTTCATAGGAATTGTTAACAAAGGGATATGGATAAATGCAGGACATATCCTCCATCATTAGTAGGATGCTATAATAATGAATTAGCATCCTGGTAATTAAAAAAAAGAAAAAAGCCTTTCAGATGTGTGATATTTTAAATGCAGTTTCAATGGGGTTGTGTAGAACTTTTCTAGAGCCTGGATCACTGAACAGTAGGCAATCTTAGCGCTTGCAATTTCTTCTGTTGCTATTAATGAATAATACTTCTGTAAGCGCAACTTTATTTTGTCCTTAAAAGTCATAGAATGTTATTTTTAGTAACAGCTGATGTCTGTTTATTACTAATAGCCAGAAAAAAAAATGATTACTGAAAAATATTTTAATAATATTTATAAAAATATTATAGTATTCTAATTACTGGAGTTACTCGTCATCTTGTTACAATATTCTTCCACTGTGACCTGAACAACAGTGAGTTCGTTTTTTTCCTCTTCTCTGTCTTACACACAAACAAGAGTACTTATGTTTATAGGTAAAGGTTCTATAAAACACCTCAGGTTTGTTATGTTGGTTTAGATACCTCATGAAAAACAGCCTGTCTCAACAGATTTCACAGAATCATAGAAGGTGTTGAGGTGAGAAGGGACCACCAGAAGTCATCTGGTCCAATTCCCCTGCTCAAACAGGGCCACTTAGACTCAGTTGCTCAGGACCATGTCTATGTGACTTTTGATTATCTCCAAGAAGGGAGACTCCGCAATCTCTCTGGACAACCAGTGCCAGTGCTTGGTCAACCTCACAATAAAAAAAAAACCCACTTTTTTTTTTCCTGATGTTCAGAGGGGACCTCCTGTATTTTAGTTTGTGCCATTGTCTCTTGCCCTGTTACTGGGCACCACTGAAAAGAGCCTGGCTCTGTCCTCTTTACACTCTCCCTGCAAGTATTTCTACACATGGATAAGATCTGCCCTGAGCCTTCCCTTCTCCAGGCTGAATAGACCCAATTCTCTCAACCTTTCCTCATAGGAGAGGTCATAGAATCATAAAATCATAGAACGGTTTCAGTTGGAAGGGACCTTGAAGATCATTGAGTTCCAACCCCCGCTGCCATAGGCAGGGACACCTCCCACTAGACCAGGCTGCCCAAGGCCACGTCCAGCCTGGCCTTGAACACCTCCAGGGACAGGGCTTCAACAACCTCTCTGGGCAACCTGTTCCAGTGCCTCACCACCCTTAAAGTGAAAAACTTCTTCCTAATATTTAATCTAAACCTGCCCTCTTTCAGGTTAAAGCCATTCCCCCTCGTCCTATCACTACATGCCCTAGTAAAAAGTCCTTCCCCAGCTCTCCTGTAGGCCCCTTTTAGGTACTGGAAGGCCGCAATAAGGTCTCCCTGGAGCCTTCTCTTCTCCAGGCTGAACCACCTCAACTCTTTCAACCTCTCCTTATAGGAGAGGTGCTCCAGCCCTCGGATCATCCTCGTGGCTCTCCTCTGGACATGCTCCAGCAGGTCCATGTCCTTCTTATGTTGGGGACTCCAGAGCTGGATGCAGTACTCCAGGTGGGGTCTCACGAGAGCGGAGCAGAGGGGCAGAATCACCTCATTTGACCTGCTGGCCACACTTCTTTTGATGCAGCCCAGGATACGGTTGGCCTTCTGGGCTGCGATCGCACACTGCTTGCTCATGTCAAGCTTCTCATCAATCATCACTCCCAGGTCCTTCTCCTCAGGGCTGCTCTCCAGCCATTCCCCACCGAGCCTATAATTGTGCTTGGGATTGCCCCGACCCAGATGTAGGCCCTTGCACTTGGCCTTGTTGAACTGCATGAGGTTGGCTTGGGCCCACCTCTCCAGCCTGTCCAGGTCCCTCTGGATGGCATCCCTCCCCTCCAGCGTGTCTGCCTCGCCAAACAGCTTGGTATCATCAGCAAACTTGCTGAGGGTGCACTCTACCCCACTGTCCATGTCGCTGACAAAGATGTTGAACAGTACAGGTCCCAGTACCGACCAATGATTTGGTACAGATGCTTCCAGAAATATTTCCATGCCAATGTCTCTGTAGCTACCACTTCTTCATCCAGGGTGGCAAAAACTAGAAAGAGCACTTTCAAACAGTAAATAAATCTGAATTTTTCTAAAATTTCTTGACAAAAAAAAAAAAGAAAAGGCAAGCTTGTTTGAGTCTGGCTGAACTAGGAGAAAATCTATTTATTATTTCATTCTTGATCCCCTGCTAGACCAAGGTAAATGTCATACAAGGTATTGACATTTCAATTTATATTAGACTATGAACTAGTTCAGAGAAAAAGTAGAAGAAAACACACTGAACTGTGTCAGAATGCAATCTCCAATCAAATCCTTTGTGTACATATTTTGAAAATGTCTGCCAGCCTGTGCAGTATATGGTAAGTGAAGTCTAAAGAACAGCTCATATGCAACAATTAATTGAGATCTGCAACTGACTGCTTTCCAGACTTGACATGCAAAGCTGGCATGAAGGTGATGAAAGTTGTATCTGCCAACACATTAAACCCATCACAGAGAAATCAGCAAAGAGTATCACATGACTATTAAAGGTTGGAGCTTACTGCCAATAAAATTGTAATTACAATAGTAATTGGAATTGCACAGTATGTTTTTGAGACCTACTGAGTGTCCAGACATGCTTAATTAATAGTTAATGCACTATTGTTTTGAGCCTTACTGCTACATCGTTGATATTGTGTTATATAGACACACTTTTCTCCAGCACATAAAACTAAGATGGGGAGGACTGATTTCCCAAAACTTAATTACTTTTTAGGATTATCATTGATACTAAATATCATATTGCTTCTAATAAATATTTTGCTGGACAAGAGTATATATACATATGATTATACTCTAGACTAGACATTCTGCATTCTATTTTTGAGAAGCAAGCATGTAATTATTATTGTTACTCATTCCTCTAATATACTGAATTATATCAAAGATGAGGATAATGAACAATATTACCAATCAGAAAACCAAAATGTTTTATAATTAAAACCTGTAAAAATTTTCTGATTAGATGGTAGATAGGCCCAAATTTCGTAGGGTATCGAAGTGTGGGTCCATTATTGCTGCTGATTTTGGTGTACTCATACAGCTTTAAGTGAATAGGCACAGACTTAACTAAACACATTAATAAGCCAGGACCTTGGTGAATAAACCTTTTTTTCCTCTGTAGACAGAGACTAGAGTCCTATTTTTTCACAATATATGAGTGCAGGTGCAGTCCGTATCAACACACTCAGCTTATTTGGGCTGTGCAGTTGGCTGGTACAGTTGTTTCCCTCTCCTTTGGGATATATAACTATAAAGCACAATGTCAGCTTTTGTTTTAAACAAGAAACTCTAATCCTTTTCTTTGTGAAAAATAATCTTTAACCAGTAAAATGTTGTAAGCCTGGTCACTAGAGTTGAGCTTCTTGCTCTAATATGTTATTCTCTGAAGTTCAAGGCTTAGTCATGCTCTCTGAGACTCTTTAGAGCTCTTTTTGGGACATTGTCAAAAATTCACAGCATCTATTGATGTTGGAAAGGAACACCAGTTAAATTCACAGTTACAGGGAGTTTACAGTTTCTGGCAATAAGCCCACAAAAGTCTTTTTGTTTACTGGTAGAATTATTTTTGATTGATTTTAAGCTTTACTGCAATCTATTCATGACTTGATATTCTCTCTGTATTTTATATTAGTAATTTTACTGTCCTTATTTCTCCCACTGTAAAGTGAGCGTAAAATCTTGTCTATATCCTGGACAGGATACTGAACAATCACTGTCAGAGTAGCTCAAGTGAAGTCATTTTACTTTGTAGTTGGGACAGACTAAGAAATCATGTGCCATACCATTGGCTTTGATCTCATGTCCTGTAAAATGCATCAGAATTTATTTCTAGTTCTATGGACAAACCAGATACAGCTATTTGAGATTCATTGCAGGAAATTAAGCATTATTGTTACACAGATCGAAGAAAATTCCTGACTTGATCAGATTCCTGTGTATAATGAAAGAGGTGAGATATCAAAAAAAATCATAATGACACCCATTATAGAAGGCGAAGGCAGCCCTTCAAATAACCTTGAAAAAATGTATTAGCAAAGATGATGGAAGTGGAAAATTTTCATTGAGGTCAGACCGCATGTGACAAATGTGATCTCTTTGTTATGAAACAGGAAATGTAGATTAACATAGAGGTGAGAGATTTACCTTCAGCTCCTTACTTAACAAGGCATAAAATTTAATGTCATATAACAGATTTCTTAAAAGTTATTTTGGAACAAAATTTTGCTGTGGTGTTATTGCTATGTGCACCTACAAAATTTGTGTCTGTTTCCACACGCATCCAAAATTCAGTGAAATTAATATAGTAGACATAGCAATCATGTTGTTAGTGAGTCATCATATTCATACTTGTATTGAGTCTTTTCTGTTATGCGGTTATTTCTGAGTTCTTCTACATATCTCCTTTTTCCCCTTCTGTCCTTCCTATATCACCGTCACCTTTAATGCTTTATTGTTTTCACTGGCCCTCCTGTCTTTTCTATTTTTGGTGCATTGTTTCGGGCCCTTCTAACACTTTCTTTTCAAAATATGTCAGAGACAGCTTTTAATTTAACACAGGGAATTACTCAGAAGCCTGATAAAATGTTTGCTAATGCTTAGGATATGGCACACAAATACTGCTAAAGTCCATTTAGTTCTGCAAGGTTGTACTTAGGAAATTCCCTTTTGTGAATTCTTTCTGAGACATTCAAATGTGTGAAGGTGTAGTGGTCATTAGGGACAAGGGCCAGGCTAAGGCTGCACAGAATAACTCTCTTCGTTAAATGGAAACTGAATAGCTCTAGCTGTCCTTCATTTTCTTCTGTTTCTCTTCTCCAAGAATCAAACAGAAATTTGAAGCTGGGAAATGGCATCTGATATTTGGTTAATCATATAATGTTACCACACAGTCATCCTTTCTTAAAGTGAATAAAGCCAAGTTACAGAAACCAGTTCTGTAATGAATAAACGGCAAACATAAAAGGGCACTGCAGATAATGTGGGTCTTGAATATTGTTTATCCTTACTGGTTGGTATTAGAAATATGTAGCAATACTAGGCTGGTTTTAATGGCATCTAATTTGCCATGCAATTTCTGAAGTGCAGAAATTAAGGTGATAGCAACAAAGCCCCTCTGTGCATTACATATAGATAATTCAGCTGTGATAAACAAGAAAACATTAGCAAGACAACACTTTTGATGGCACAAGATGGATGATGATATTGGCAGCCATTTAAATAGTTGTAAAATGTGCCTATCAAACAGAATTGTTCCAGCCCTGGGACCATTTTACCTGCAAAAGTGGGCAAGTAAATCACATGAGACAGATTCCATTGACTTTGCAGGAAAAAGAAAGACAAGCCTTTTTTATTGCTATTGATGTTTGCTCTTATTGACTAAGTGTTTGCCATGGACTCAAGTACCACTAGACACATAAATACAAGGAGAACCTTGTGTGTGTCCTTTACCTGACTGGGGGAAACAATTTGCAATTTACATCCAAGTGATCTGCAGTGTTCCTCCAACTCGCAGAACAGTTTGAGTGTGCTGAAAACTGGTTCAAATAATCCTCCTGTCCTACAAAGTCCTTGCGGAGTTCAAAGAGAATGTTTTCCTTTATAGTGCAGAAGAAAATATTTGACACTCTATCACTGTGATTTCACTGCCAGAATTATCTCTGAACTTTGCTAAGTCACAGCCTGCCTTAGTTTGCTAATGTTATATTTTGTGAAGACGCTAGGGCATGGGGTTACCTGAAAAAAGACTGATGAAGGAATTCCCTTCCTCATATCTTTTTGTGGGAAAAACAGCCCTAATAAAAAGTGTGTAATGGGAGAAGAAAATAAAAAAAATGTAACATCCTGGGTGATTAAGAGGAGGAATCTTTCTGAATGATCAAGATACGAGTGAAAATCCATTAAAATAATATAACTCTCAGCTGTCACATCCCTCTCTAGAAACCACAGGGGGGCTCATGGATCCAGAAGGGATAACAGACTTCAACTGTTACGTCTAGCCAAGTTGCTAATTTAGCTCTGGAGGTAGAAATCTGTAATTTGTTACTAGGGGATCCCTGTCCAGACCTCTCAGTAGGGTCATTACAGTGAGACCAATTGGAGATTGACTAATAGCAAATAGAGAATATAGGCTTTCAGCCAGGACAACAGTTGAAGTTCTGGGAATAGAAAGTGTGTTCTTTAAATTAATAGTCAACTTAATTAATCATTATTTTACATAGGCCTCAGCTTACTTCAAAAGAGTTTTACAAGTATAAACCTTTCCTATGCTATCCACAGTAAAGCAGTTACTGTATAGTGTGCTATACAGACAAATTATAGGAACTCTCATAATTTACATAAAAAGCTAATTTTTTTGACTTTTTGTGATTTATTCATTGTCAAAGCTTAAGCACTTGAAAGAAAACTGAAAAGAAATTCTAAGTCTGTTTTCATTTGCTGATGAAATATTGTATGCCTTATGATGGAACACAGTGAATCATTACAAAGCGTAACTTAAGTCAAGATTTGTTAGCACTGTTAGGCAGCCAATACATATCTTTTGGGTAACTAAAAATAAGTATAACATAACCTCAGCTACAACAGTGCAATAAATGTGAGTAGATGACTTCCCTCTTTCTATTATTTTTTTTGTAAATTGCACTGTTGGTGTAATAGAGATAATACTATAGCAAGAATAACTAGTCCAGTCAGGTCCAATTTTGTTAGGATCAGTAAAAACCATGGGTTACTGTGAGAAACAGAACATGCAGGTTTAGAGCTACGTGAGTTATCTGGGCTAAAGTGGTCTTCTCTTTTGCAAGGACACCTGGCAAACATGCCTTTG
Organism: Pluvialis apricaria; assembly: GCA_017639485.1. Classification (NCBI taxonomy): domain Eukaryota; kingdom Metazoa; phylum Chordata; class Aves; order Charadriiformes; family Charadriidae; genus Pluvialis; species Pluvialis apricaria. Next base: position 107,811,061 of record CM030008.1, on the reverse strand, counting down.
TACTTAAAAAGAGAACGCATCCATTTCAGAAGGAAAGTGATTTTGTTGCTGCAAGAATAACAAAGACAAACCTTGAAATATGGATTTGTATCTACTCCTGCAAGGTGACACTCTGTTGACTTCACTTGATACTTGCTTTACTGAGAGTTTGTCCAATAGATTTTAATGCAGACTATGTAACAGAGGAAAAATTGCTTTCTGTGAAGTTGATGATATAATGTTGTTGTTTTAAACAGATAGGATGAATTGAAACATTTTCTCTCTCCCTCCCTCTCTTTTTCTTTCCTGGCAAATGTTTAAATGACACTCATCATTGCAGTATTTGATCAGCTCATACTTGCAAGTTAAGTGGCTATTCTTAAGTTACTTTTATTTTTGTCAACCCTTTTACTTGCCTATTGCTGGTAGGAGAGCTTTCTAATCATGCCATTCCAATCTGAAGAAAATCTATAAGAGACATAAATAAGAGATGGCTCAAATCACCTTGTAGCTAGTGTTTGTCCCAAATAGAACAGTCTCTGAGGCATTTGTCATTATAACTAGAAAAGGTTTACGGCCCTAAGAGCAAAGGTCAGAGACTGTATATACTTCTGCATCGCACATAACCATCATTTACAATCGTACCAGAGTGTGAAACAGTAGTCAGATTTTGTTGGTTTTGTTTTACTTGGCCTCTTCTCATTTAATAAAGTTTATGTACCAATACAAAGACTGCAATGAAATTTTCAGATTTCTCTTTTAAGTGATGGGTCATGATGCTGTTCTGCAAAGGTGGAGTGCTCGATGATTTGCACTGTTCTGCCTTGGGGGAAAAAAACGTGTAATAATAAAAATCGCAGGTTGTTAGACTGAGTTTTTGTGAGCCGCCAGGTATGCCAATGTTTCACATTTAGCACACAGTTCCCAAAGAAATATCTGTTAAATGTTCACCTGATAAAGTCAAAGAGGAGTAGATACTGATTGAGCAAATGAGTTAGAGCAGCCTGGGGCTTGAGATTTCAGTGCTGCCATTCTGTGAGCTGTTTAAGCTAATGATGTTTGTGCAGGTAATTCTGGGCTTGACTCAGTATTCACTGAAGACAGTAGGAGCCCTTCTGTCAACTTTAGTGGCATTGCAAATAGGCTCATAACTGAAATGGAAAAAAGCCAATTGGGGAGAAATAGTCTCCCCAGATGTCTTCATTGCTTAAATATGTGTGTGTGTCTATGTATGTAGAAATATGAAAAAAAATAATCTGTCTTTATTGCTCATATGAAATCAGTTGCCTGATGCCCAAAAGAATATACAGTATTCTTTCTTTCCCCTACTTACTTTTTTGGTGTATAGGATTTTCACTAATCATAGCAACAACAAGTCTTAACACACTGAAACCAAATTCATCCGTGATTTTATTGGAATGTTTTCAGCATCATAGCAATGAGGATTTGTGGCTTTTTATGTTTATACATACTTGAGAAATCATAAAGGGGTTGCTTGCACCACTCCGTTCTCACATAAGTTGATTAGGAGTCTGAACATACATGTAGACATCATACTTCCTGAAAGTTATTTTCTCAATCAAATAACCACCTTAAGAAGACTTGTAACTGCAGTACCTATTGCATGGCAATTGAAAAACTTGACATAAATATTTGCATTTTAGACCTTAGCGAATGCTTGAATTTTGTAGCCTGGCTTGTCACACCAGCAGAACCACGGACTGAAATTAGCATAACCTTGAATGCTCCAGCTGGGCTTGTAACAGAGATTTACAAATACCATTTGAGGAAGCAGTGGCTAGAATCCCACCAAAGTTTTTCTAAAAAAACCAAAAAGCTTAAATCCAACCCCCTTCCCCTGGTAACCCAGAAGATACATAGTGAGATGACTTAACAACTCCCTTGGGAAGTGTGTTGAAAGGGAAAATTTTGTATTCTGATCAGGGTGGATACAGCTCAAACACATATTCTATGGGAGAAAACAAACTAATTAGGAATTTTGCAGCAGAAGAGCTACAGTACCTGGCAGACCCCTGCTATTGAACTGCATGATGCTTTGCCACATAGATCTTCCCCCTAATTGTGATGATTTATTTTTATTCAAGAGCAGTTAAACCTCATTGTTATGCTGCCTGCTCAGCACTGCCCTTGCCTGGAGACTGCTATGGCTTAAACCTCAAATATGTTAAACAAGAAATTGTAAATAGTGGCATGAAACCTTGGAAGAACTATTGGGAATGTGAAAGAAGCATTATAGTTTAAAAGTGGAATCTGTAAACATGAGCTCAGGTAACTTCTGGAGCAGAAAAATGTGTGGGACAATGGAATCTGTGGGGTCAATTTGTTGTCCCTTAATAATATAATGATGAAATCCAGAAAATCATATCCATTTGAAAATATTTGGAAAGCTCTTTATTCCCTGAATACCTCATTCTCTCTTTCAGTGATAGAAGATAATTTTTTCTTGTGAGGCAAAAGAGCCCTCCTGGCCCCTCCCTCCAAAGGAATAAATAAGGGAATTTATCCAAGGGAATAAATATAGCAAAACCTTCTGATAAGTCCCACAAAGCCCCTGCAAGCTTTGTATGTGCCTTGATTTTGCAAAGGGGTCAGTTTTCCACAGATTTCAGCTCAATTAGTGCATGCAGATTAGTTGATGATCTATCAAGTTTCTCATCACTGCAACGGCTTCACAATCAAAAAGATTACACAAATGATATTTTATAAAAACATTGTTATAATCTAATCTGGAATTTCAGCTCATCTGAAGTGAGAAGGGATGACTAAATGTTTATTTATGAGAGATGGTGCCAATGCAGGTTGTGCAAAATTACAAAGTTGCTTTTGGGTGTTGGGGGTAGCCATCATGTGCATGATACTTTATGACTAATCAAACTGCACTTTTTATGTCAGAGCTCTCTCAAACTCTCTCAGGACTACCTAATGGAATTGGGGGGTAACGCTGTGGCATTCTGTGAGAGCCATCCCGCATGCAAAGGAGAAGGGTCTTCCAGACAGGCAGGCTCCCGCTCTGGTTGTTACTTTAGCCTCGGTGTGGGACACAATGCAGCTGAAGAAAGCAGTCTGACCCTTAACACTGTCCTCACTCTTTAGGTGGCTGCAAAAAAGACCATCATCACTTCTCCCCTGTGCTGCCTTATTAGTTTGGGTTTGAGGAAAGATGAGTTTGTGACACACATGGAAAAGTTAACCAAAGATTGTGATGCTATAAAGTTGCCTACAAAGCTATAGCTTTCTATTGTAGCAAGATTGTTGTAATGAGATAAAACTGTTAGGGATAAACTGTGATCTCTTATGTGTAAAGACTGAGTCAAAATTATCCTGTGAATGTAATGGACATAATAAAGTACAAATATATTTTACCAGAAATATCGCAAACTATAGAATTGAGTAATTCTTAGTCTAATGTTAACACAAAAATTAGCCTTTGTAATGCTGAAATGGGAAATAATCATTTGACGTGGGGATGGGAGACCCTAATCTGCTTCAATATGACATTAAAGTTGGGAATAGTCACATAGAAGGGAAAACAAATATAGTAAATATCTAAAGAAGAACTGTTAATCTACACAAGAGGAGTTGGAGCCAGTGCTAAAATGAAAAACAAGATGCACAAAAAAGACAGTGGCCACAATGCTAAGTAAGCACGTTCTTGAGAGATTGAAAATGGTACTCAAAAATAAAGAGAGAAGAATTAAAAAGACCCCTAGTAAAGCATCAAGGGAAAAACATAAATAATCTGTGGTCAAAAGAAGGCTTAGAAAAGTTATAAACATTAGATAAGGACTGTTGAGACTAGGCAGTGGAATGGAGAAGCAAAGGTGAAGACTGATGTTAAGATTTCACATGAGATTAGTACTATAGTTAGACATTTTTTAATTATGTGAGGTACAAGAAATCATGAGACAACAAATATTTAATAAATGGCCAGCATTATTTATTCATAGAGGACAGAGCCAATGGAAAAGGAGAAAATATTAATTAATTTTTCACTTCAGGATTCCCAGTAGAGTATGTAGAACAGATGCTAAAGGCAAACAAATCTATTAAATTGCAATTGGACTTTACCATAGACAATTATAGTAATAGAAGAGGAGTAATATAAAAACCTGGGTAGAAGTCATACAAACTCATGCTCCAGGCCATAAAGCAATCTCTATTTCTAATTTTTCATGCAAAGTAGGGATCATTTTATCAGCATTTATTTTGTAATAGTCCCATGAACAAACTCTTGAACAGACATTTGAGGTCTTTGTCCAAATACCTTATTGTCTCAGGATTTTGTGATGTATCTCTGAGCTGGTGTTTCTGAACCTCTTTGGAATGAAGCTTGATGGCACCATATCTTCTCCCCACCTCCTCCCACTGGGTGCTATTCCCTGATCCCTTCTCCAATATCATCTTTTATCCCTCTCTCCCTCCTGGGGTTCTTCTGCTTCCTTCTTGCTTACCTTCATTCATAAGCAAAAGCACCAAGAGGTTAAATAAAACCCACAAAAAATTTGCACCAAGCACTGCTATACGTCATGTCTCACCTGTAATCTACTCCAGAGTATCCTTTACCAACCTGTGTAGCGACATTGGCCAGAAGCTTTAACATGAGGAGGAACTTCTCTACTTTGAGGGTGGCAGAGCACTGGCACAGGCTGCCCAGAGAGGTGGTGGAGTCTCCCACACTGGAGACATTCAAAACCCGCCTGGACGCTGTCCTGTGCAACCTGCTGTAGGTGTCCCTGCTGCGGCAGGGGGGTTGGACTTAGATGATCTCCAGAGGTCCCTTCCAACCCTGATGATTCTGTGACTCTGTGATTCTGTAATATCATTGACTGATTTAAACTGGAAGCTGAGCAAAATTGTGAGAAACAAAATTCTAGGTCTGTATATTTATCACCGTCTTGTCCAGAATTGAAAGTGAGAAAATGATTTCAAAAATATTTCAGAGTTTTTGTAGAAGTTTTTCAGAAGTTTTAGAAGCTTCTGAAAATTGGAAAGGAAAATCACATTATTTAAATAGATACCCAGATGCAAGATACCCATCTGAAAACAACAGTAGCTGGTGGAGTGATTGGAAGCTTGAGATCAAGTCTCAAGTATTATATGTCAAATATAGCATAGGTTTCCTCTCTAGGAATCAACTTTTCAGAACATAGGAACTGCTCAATATTCAAGTCTTTTGGATCCTGCCGCAGAGGATACAGACAACAAAGATGTTAGATGTTTCACTTGCAGACTGCTTCCTGATGAATAGTAAGTAGTTACATATGAACCACTGCTGAAATGTGCTGTGGAAATGATTTCCTTGATAGCAACGATTTGAGAGCTGGTGAAAATTATGAGATAATATATCAAAATAACTTCTGCTACAGAGAAAGTCAGAGAATCAACTGAAGCTCAGGCAAACAGACATCAGTCACATTTCCAGAGTAGAAGATAGATCCCATCTATTTCAAAATTGTACCTTCTCCTGTTTGTTTGGGTTCATTCCACTTGGTGGCATTCCACAAATGTCAGCTGTGTCCAAAAGCAGAGAATTTGTGAAGTTCATGGAGTCATTAATTGTATAGACATCATCAATTACTGATTATTCTCAGGCACAGGGGAAGAGGAAGAGTTTCCTCACTGGAGAAGTTAGATGTTCCGCAAATTCTGATTTCAAATGACCAAAGCATCTTTTGTGCTGTTCCTAACTAAATAGTACCCATTTTGTCTGGAACAATAAATGAAGCATTCATTCATTATCAAAAAGACCAAAGCACTCTACTAGTTGGAGATTTTTCTGGAATAATTTGCTGCCATAGCTCTATTGCTCCGTAACAGACTTTGCAAGAGAAAGGAAGAATACCTTTAAATAGCCCATACTATGTCATTTGAAAACTAAAACTTCACAGAGAAAGAAGTCCATAAGACAGGGTTTTATATAAGTTTTAGAAACTTGTTGAAGTTCCTAATTTAACTGTAGCCTTTCTTCAGCAGTGAAATCATGTTCAAAGAGGACCTTAGAAACCCAGCTCAATTTTGTTCTCAGCAAAACCTGGAGGAGGTCGAAGAAACATTTTTCTTTAGTCAGATCTTTAAGAACAAATCACAGTGTAATGGAAAGATGTTTAACAGGCAAGGGAATTCACTAAAACTTTACACATATCTTAAATATAATAAAAAGAAAAACATTTTAACAGGAACTTGTCATATTTTGCACCTCTGAGGGGACGACAACAGACAGCAGACCAATTTTGAAGGTACCATAAAACAAAGATTTTCAAAGTGATCAAGGCATTGTAGACTCAGTTCTGTCAGAGGGCCCATCCAGCTAGCTCCATGCCTCCTTTTACAGATCTGTGAGCCCTAGAATTTGATCAAATTTCTAAGAAATAAAAAGTATGCTGCTCATTATGTTTTTCTTCTTTATTATATTGTATTTTGGTTTTGGTTATCTTTTTTTCGTTTCCCTCAGAGTACCTTCTCCCCATTAGTTACAAGACAAACTGTGTGCAAGTAGATCTAGCAAGCATAAATATAATTTAAAATTGTCAAAAGGTCTCCTTGTTACCTTTTAGTTTACTCTTCAGCACCAACTTTTTGATAGATGCTTATTGCTAAACTACTGACTTAACTGACTAAACTGAAATTGTTGGTAAGATACTATTTAGTTTATACGTAAAGTATGCTCACTTCTTAATAGTTCCCTTATTTCTCTTCCAATTTTCAGTTGCTCAATGAAATAGTGTTTTGGCTATTTCTTCTTCAAATTTCCATTCAGCCTCTGTAATTGCTTTATTACTTATCACATAGTATAGTGTTTCTACTGTCTTCGTTTTCAGTAAGATATCTGAGCAGGTATTTTTTTCAAGAAAACTAGGAGGGCTATTGTGTTTTGAACATGTGAATGTTATAACTGTTTTGAAAGAAAAAAGGAGACTTTTTTTTTCTTCATAATTTCTGTTGTTATGATAGTGAGGTTTAAAGAAGTAAATTTATACTGTGGAAAATAGCAGTTCTTACTTGTTCTGTGGGCATACTTGTTTGAATAAATTCCTACATAGTTCTCATCAGGAATGCTCAGACCGGAATGGCGTTATCAGAATGATAGTAGCAGAGGCAGTTGGCTGGCAGTGACCAGTTATCAGCTTTTTCCAGTTGACAGCTGAAAGAAGAACTGCCAGGTAGAAAGACACGTACAACTAACTTTAAATGGAGGTCTGATGTGCCAGACAAGATTTTGAAACCTGGCCACTGAATGGGGGTGAAAAATCCAGAATACAGAGAAACAAATAGTGCTGCTAACATGCAAGGCTTGTTTTTCTATGTTAAATTATAGCTCTTAAAAGTTTCTAGTTGCATAACAATTGCTAGTGAGTTCTGGAAAGATGTCCAGTAAAGCTGCAAATGCCATTCATTGATTACTTGCCTGGGAGGCGTACCTCTTTTCTAGTTCTACTCAGTGATAGCTTACTGGCTGGGATGGATCTATTTTTGATTTTTTTAAATCGATCTCTTGCACAGTTCTCACCGCATACAGTAGCATTGAAACCATACTTTTTGTCTCAGAGAAATGAGGCTGAAGGTAGGACTGGTACCCTAGAGGTGAGACAGCAGGCCTTCTCAGATTGTGTCAAGTGTTAGCTTCTTCAGTCGTTGAGGTCTGCAAGGAATGTCAACTCCTTAAAAAGGGAAGATTCTTAGACATTTATACAGCATATCAACCAAGTATTTTGTTTATGCAGAGAAAACTGGTAAATTATTTTAGTAACAGGAATTTGATGTGACTTTGGAATTCACCACATCAGACTGCAGAGACACTTTCATATAAGACAGAGGCTGCAGGAACTGCTATGTAGAGCTTCAGGGGCACCAGATGTGCCCTACACCCTGAGCATGCCCTAGCTCATGTCACCAGGCTACCCAGGGACCCGGTAATGTGCTCACAAATGGCTGTATTTGTGGGGCCAGTGAAAATCTTCTACAGACTGACAGGCTGCTGAAGATGACCAGAATATTCAGTATCACAGCAGCCTAGGATTTCCTGTGTCAGCTGATAGGGTACCTTTCAGAGCCCGGGTTGGCTCACTTTGAGTGAAACATCAGCATGTCCTAATCCCATTTGCTCATGACTAAGCAGCCGAGCAGTCAGATGCCCTCCATCAGCTGCTTCTGAGGCACGCTGAAGAATGCAAATGCCACCCCTGTGGGTGCAGACACTTCATAAGGCCCCCCTCTCATTGTCACTGTGGAGATACAGCCACTGCGTATGATGGCATGTCAGAGCTTTTCTGGTCTAAACAGGCCCGAGTCTTTCCACCTGACCAGACAAAGATCCATCTGTTGTTCAAGCAAGCAGAAGGTGCGTAGTGTTTAGCAGTGAAAAGATAGCAGAAATCCTTACACAGGCAGTGTACGTTATATGTTTGTGAGCCTTCCAAAAGGTCACCCTGTCACCTCTGATGGTAGCCTTTGCTTGTGATTTTCTGCAGACTGCCCGTTATCCAGGTTTAGCTCTACCTAATTTTCAAACCCCTTCTAGAGATATACCCATCATCAGTGGTGTACGTGTGCATCTGACAGGAGGGGGCAGATGAAGAGGAAAAATGCCCAAGGAAAAGGCCGTCGGCTTGCAGAAGTTTAATATCCTCAGGATGATCGCTCGGGGAACCAGATAAATTAAAAACATTTCCAGCCAGCATTCACCTGAGGGGCTGTCCATGCCTGCCCCGCTCCAGCTGCTCATCATGCTCTAGTTTTGCAAGCAGCGGGCAGCCCCAAAACGCATTTCTCTGTGGAGGTCTGTTGAAAAGGACTCATCCTTTCCAGTGTGGCAGCGTGTTGTTTATTTATGGTGCTGCGGCTGCAGCAGGCGTGGGGCCTCTGCAAAAGCACACTTGGCTCTGTAAGATAATAAAATAGCCAGAAGGCTTTCTGAGTGTTCGTGTCACAAAAGGCTCTTCAGAGAGAAACAATTTTAGTGTCTGAAGAATTAAGTGCTATTTCAGAATATGGAGGCTTCAGGTTTTTTAACTCTACAATTGAATGATTTGTCCATATTTTTTTTATGTAATAAAAAGAGCAGCACAATATGCCTCCTTGCTTGCTTAGAGACCATTTGAAATTTTTAATACTTAAACCAGAAAGATTGCGTGGAGCTCATTGCCATACTGGCATGAACAGGGAAATATTTTTTCACTTAGCTGGGGACTGAAAGGGATGATGGAAAAAAATTTCAAAAGGAGTGCAAGACAGAGGATGAACTGGGGAGTTGGTAGTCAAGATCTAACTTAAGGGTGGGCTGCAGTTTCAGACACCAGATTACCACGGCATGGTTTTGCCCACTACTTGACTACTTCAGTTTAAAGGTCTTTATGATTTTATTCCTAAATCTGAGAAATTAATTTTAAATACTGCTCTTTTTTTAAAAAAACTACTTTTGTCCAAACATCATTAGACTTTCTTTTGTAGCAGCCAGCTGAGATTCCTAATTTTTGAAAAAAAGAGATGTAAATATCTGTATTGCAATATTGCAAAATATTTTATTAAGATATTTTGGAGTGACTGTGGAGCAGCTGATGTCATGAAGTCAGCTTGAACATGGGGTTTACCCCCCAAAAATTGTAGAGCAAGCAAATGAAGTGTTGAACAGACAGTAGAGAATTTCCCACAGACCAAAATTTGTTATGATTTGATGCTAGGGCATCACATGGTTTAGTGAGGTATTTTTTCTCTCTCCTCTTCTTTGAATATTAAAATTACTATGTGATACCTCAATGAGTTAATTGCTGGCTGCAGACTGCTTTCTACTGATTACTGCCTCTGCCTAAAGTGTGTTGTTTTATGACTTGTATGTGAAGGACAATATTCATGTACTACCTCATTACAAAAGGTGATCTTTTTCTTTTGATACATACATTAATAGATCATTTTTAGTCATTATGTATCTGAGACATTTTTGTTTCAATTATTCTCAAAAGAATTTTTTTTCTAGAGATTCATCAGTTTATTCCATTTATGATTATAATTTCGAGGAGGAAGTGCTGTTTGTGAAGTCAATGGCCATGTGTTTGATCAGTGTCTTTATTTTATGTATTAAATTGGGGACTCAATATTTAATAATCTTCCTGGTGAAACTATCACAGTAGCTAGAAGGGCATAAGTCACTTTTATTTTTCCAAAATAAGCTACTATTGCTAATAAATGTCCATATTCTAAAAAGATCAAATGACGTGGCGTAAGAAAAGACTAAGAGAAAAATGATATTTCTATGTTAAAAACATCATTATTACTATTCAAAATCATGGATCGGAGGGAGAAAGGCAGTTCTTTTTGAATGCAGTGCTAAGAAAAAGATACTGTATTGTTAATGCATGCGACAGAAGTCCGGTCCTATATGGGTAATGGTTGTCCAAGTCTCTGCAGCTTCCTCTCAACTGTGTTTATGTCACCTCAGGCTGTGAAGTTTTAGGTTTGAATAGTTTATTCACTGCAACACCTATTCAGCTTATGGAGTACCTGGGGCAACCATGAGACAGAACTAGCGAAATTATTTCCAGTGAGTAATACTGGATATGAATTTTCTCTGCTTTCTGAATCAGTCCTCCTTTCCTTTATGGAGAAGATCTTTAAATGGTAACACAAAATGCATTTGAGGCACCCTGTTTCTCTTTTGTTTCTGTTATATGCTGTATAGACTTTATATATAAACAATGCAAAATGTTATTACATTATCTTATATTCTACAAAATCCTGTTTTACTTCATCATGAATGTACCTGCTTCATCACTTCCATTACACAAAAATTTTCCACAGGGCAATATTGTACCCTACTGGTATGCATTCACAAAAACATGGAAAAATAATTTCCCAAACAAGCTTTTTACTGTACAGTTGATCACCTAAGGCGTATGAAAATGTTTTTGTTCCCTGAAGTAAATCATTAAAAAGTTTAATGAATAGAAGTACTAATTACCATTAGAACTATAGCGATTAATATATAATCAAGAGAATATAATCATGTAAAAGAAATATTTGTGAACAGAGTTTTTAGGTCTAAAAGTTTCCAGCTGCGTAACTATTTAGAGGTTTTTATAATATTTGAGATGGACAGAATGGCTGTCTTTTGAACCTCAGTGAACTGAGTTTACGTCTTATCAAAGGGTTTCTATGTGTCATATATTTTAGATTGCTTGTTCAGCTCTATCAATAGTACTAACAAATTTGGTAGTCTCCTTTATCAGGGAAATGGAGCAGTGACTCATTTTACTAAAAGCCTAAAAGCATTAGAGAGGCACTAGATAAAAACCTCTGCAAGGACAAGGAGGAAGTCATCATTCACGTCACAGGTGAGGCATGTTCCTCCCTATCCATTTGCATCATTGAAATATTTTCTCCATAAATTTGACATTTTTACTCAAACCACTGGTAGCTGAACTATTGCAAGAATACCTGAAATGACCTAAGATGCAATCTCCATGGTTTGGCTGTGAGTGCCTAATGGACTGTCTGGCAATCGCAAATACAGGCTTGAAAGGAAAAGGCATTGTAGTCTTAAGCTGAAACACAATGGCTTTCTAATATTAATTTAGAAGATATGTTGTGCATCATAAATTGTATGCCATAGCCTTCACCTCTCGGAAACATTATGAAATCCTGATAATTTTATTTACTAATTATTGTATTTGCAGTCTTTGAGACCAGTTCCCAGAGAGGAGGAACTGGTCAGCTAGCTGCAAGGCAAAGAAAGTTTGAGACAACTGCAAAATTGTGCATATAGTAGACTTAGGGAAAGTTGTCTGGGTTTTAGGGTAACCAGAGACACCATAAAACATTTTCCATAGAAGCCTTACCAAAAATGTAGAAATATATAAAAACTCCATTTTCTCTGAGTAACAAGACTCTTTACCAATTCTTTGAAAAAAGAAACTTTACTAATATTTGACTTATGCTCTGAGATACTAAAATTAGACTTTTAAAGTTAAGTTTAAAGAGTCCCTAGAAGTGATCTGTATTTTTTTAAAAGCTGTGCAAAATGCTCTGATTGTTTCCATCTCAGATTTATTGTAAGGTATAAAGTAAAGAAAATATATGAATAGAAGTTTTGTACAGAATTTACATCCTTTATTTGTAAAACTGACACCAATTGAACAAAATTTAATCCAGCAAGCCAAATCTGTTTATAGCACAGACTAACTTCATATATCTCACTGCTGCAGAAATCAATAGTCTGTGGCTGCACAAGCAAAAGAGAAGCTCTGTTAATTCATTAGCAGGTCTAGGCAAAATGCTTATAATGTGGTCAGTCTACATTAATGCTCCCTGGCTGATGAATCCGAAAGAGTATTCTCTGTAGTACAACAGATCATAGTTGGCAGGGAAAGAGATATTTTGGGTTTGGGATAAACATCTTAATCGCATCTCTAACAGACTCTGTGTCTGAAAGAAGTAGGAGCTGAAGAAGTCAAAAGGAATGCTTCTCCACTCTTTAAAACTCATCTTACCAGGTACAGCTTTTCTTCTTGATAGATCAGTAAGAACATTTCCTCTGGTTTCAATGAACTTTAAACACGCATCGAAACCTGGGGAAGCTCCTTTGTACTCCTCCTCTTTCCCTGCACCTTTCCCACATCTGCAAGTGAAAATTGCATATATAATATATTCATTTCCTGCTGTTTGTTGTTGGTATTTTTTCTATTGTAATCAACCATACTGAAGTATGGCTTTTTCCTGAAGCGCCAGCTCTGGGAAATTATACATTATGATGCAGCTGATAATTCCCAGGTTGGCCGTCAGTGTGGAAAGCAATGCACCCTCAGTATAATGATAATTGGTCTGTTTTTTTGGTCAGCACATGTAATTTTTTTTTGCTACAAATCTATGAGCAGGCAATGGGGCTCCTTATTTTCAGTTTCTTTTCATGTTTCAAAGACTCAAAGCTAAAAAAAGATCTTAAAATCAGTTATGACTTTAAAATAGGAATGTCACCAAAATTAAATGTGATGAAATTATGTAATTCATATATGAATGTATAATTCAATATGGACCTTGAGTTTAAGTGTATTAACATTAGTTTGATTATATATACTATGAATACTTTGTAGATTTTGCTTTTTCAATCACAAAATACCTAGAGCTGCTTGTTGACTAAGTCTGTACATGTATATATAGCTTTATCACGTATTGTTACTCTTAAATTATGAAAATTTTGATCTAGAACAAGGGAAGCTCCCTTACTTGTATAAGATATAAGGAGATCTACCAACTGCTGTCTATAGATTTATTGCTTTGTCATGGATTTGGTTGCTCGTCTGTTGGAAAGTTCTGCTGCCTTCTCATTTTAAGTTGAGCTAAATTTTTCCCCATTCACTTCATGACGAGTTGCACAACAGTTGTTTTGGCGCTGTATACAATGTGGTACAGAAACGGAAATACATTGTGGCCAGGGAACTTCTCAAACTGGCAAATAATTATAACAAAAATAAATATTAAGCAAGTACATATCAGCTCCCGGGTTACCTCATCCATCTTCAGTTGTGTGGTGCACTGCTCTTTGGAGAATTTATCACCCATAGCTAGACTACCTACAGGTTTTTCTATTTTTGTTGTATTACAGCCCAATCTTTGTATTGGAATAACAATTTATTGTGTCCTTATCATTTCTGATGGTATAGTACTCTAACACTTTAATTTCTATTTCTATGCAACCAAATTTGGTATCTTATACTGAGTGAAACAATATTATTTTAAATATTAACAGAATGTTAAAAATATGGAAATAAGAAAATAAAACAGCATAGTAACTTTTTTTTTTTTAATAAGGGTGTCTTTCTGGTTACTCAGAGGAAGGTATTTTTAAAGATATAGCTTTGTACTTGCTTCTCTAATTTTACTTGCTATCCTGCAGAGAGAAATGTAGTCAAAAATAATTTAGAATAGTCAGGTTTATTTTTATTAAGATCATATTTAACTCTAAGCATAATGAATAGCTATGCCTGGTTTTTCATTAAAGAAATGCCATTTATTCTGTGGCAAACCAAGAATGACTGTCAGAACAATTTGATGTTCAAATGCTTTTTGTTAAAGAGAAGAAATAAATGCACGTCTATGGCAGTAAGCATAAAACTAGAGGATGGAGAGAAACAGTATAAACAGCAACTTAAGAGCAATTTAAGAATTTGTTAAGATGCATAAGTTCACAGCCTTGAGCAGTATTTTAGCAGTCAAAATCCAATTCTTCAACAATTAAAACACAACCTGGCAGATAATTTCACGAAATTGTTGCAAACGAAAACCTTAGTAATTTTTTTCATATTTTCGTTGTCAAACTTACAGAAGTGTCAACATATTTGGCCTGAGAAATAAATGGCCTAGCAGTAGGGGAGCAGCCTCAGAGTAATATGCACGTCTGTCTGCACACATTTAATTCCTTGCAGTTATGTATCATTCACAAAAGAAAATATCTAGAATGACAGATTTGATATGTAAAAGCTTTCAAATGGATTGGTGTGCAAAAGTTTTCAAAAAGCTGGTATTATGTCTTCATTTTAAATTAGTTGTTCTACAAGTCCTCTCCTCCAGCACATTCCTTTGAAATTCTCAGTAAACAAGGATGCACCTGACAAAAGGACGAGGCTAGAGGTGTATCTTCCCAAAGCCCCTCCTGACGTTTCCCTGACATGTGCTATCCCAGTTTTATAAATTAGAAATCTGGTCATTTCAGATTAGTCCCTAAGCAATGCCAGCTGTCTCCCTCTCTAACGCTTCCAAGATGCTTTGAAATTTTTTCTGAATTGTATTGGTAACATTACTGCAGAAAGATATGAAGAATATAATAGCTGAAAAAGGTTGCACAGGCACACATAATTGACTATGGCAATAAAAATACTGTCTACTCTTTTCTAACAAAGTAGATATTGCTTTCCTTTAGATTAAAAAAAAATCCTTTAGACTCAAAAAGAAACAAAGTAAAGCTAAAATACCTTTGCTGCTAACTTTCCAAGTTCAAAGCAGAAAATCTATATTGTGAAGTGCCTCTTCTGTTGCTGTGTACAGTATTTGCCATAGCATGCAGCTTAAAATAAAATACCTTCTTATCTTTGGGCATCAAGTAGTTTGCAGTTTCTTCTCCTAATTATGAAGGGAAAGTTGGTGTTGTAGAAAAATATAAGATAATGCAGATATAGGACAAAATGTTTGTTTACTTCATATTGATGTTCATATTCTTCACGCACATTTTCCAAAGCGTTCATCTGAATTATTTGCTTGAAATGAACATTAATATGGGAAATACAGTCACAAAGAAAACCACTGGATGGAGCTGTCTGTTGTGACTTTTATTTTACTGTGGGATATTAGAGACCTGTAGGTACAAACAAACTAGCCTTGGGGAAAAAAAAAAAAGGGAGAGAATGAGAGAAAAATGATAGGGGAAATATACAGAAATTTAATCGGAATTCAGGACCCTATTAGATAAAGTATTGAATTAAGAGAGCTCTGCTGAAGGGGACAGGGCAGAGTTTCTGAGTATACTGTAAATAAAGCTGAGGAGAAGTTAAGTAGGAGCGGAGTAAAAAAATCACTGCAAAAATTTCCCTCAATCATTGCAATAATATACTGTTCAGGTCACTAACTGGATGTTTGGTGGTTAAGAGTTTGCATGTGTTTCTTTTGTTTTGCCTTCTTAAAAAAATATAACACTTGCAACATAGTGAAACAGACACTTTTTATTGACAACCAAGAAATGAATGATAGGAACAGTAATGAATGATACATTTTCAGAACAGCGCTAAAACCCCACTTCACTAGGCTTGTCTATGTTTTTCTGAGATGCAAGTTTACTATTTGTAGAGTAAATTGTTTAAAATAAAAAGGAAAAATCTGTGCAATGCAGCAATAAACTCTTAATCATATGCTCATTAGTACTCAGGGAAGTTTGGTTTTTGTGAGGCAAATGATTTCTAAGTTCATGAAGGTGGTGATGGTGGGAGAGCTAATTCCTTTATTCATTTGTTTCATCTGGCTCAGAGCGAAGTGTGGGAAGGTAATTGTTGTGAAAAATAAAGGGAAAACCCTAGCAGAACCTCTGGACAAATTCAGTTTATTGAGTCTCTCCTAGAGTTGTTCAATTAAGACAAGAATTTAATGAGGAATTTAACAGAATAATTCTTAAAGTGATATGTTAATTCCCACCACAATCACTGCTGCAGCTTTAAAAAGTATGTGAAAAAGCAAGTCTTGAATAATAAATCTATTAAAAGGATCATTCAGAGAGGTGTTAATGGTAATTAAGGGCAGGCAAAAATAAACTCTAAGAGCAGAGAGCATTCAACTGAAAACATCTGATTGCTTTATTCAGGAAAAATAAAAATAAAATAAAAGGAACCTTGTTAAGGGGTTGGTGTCAAGCTACAGAACCTCAAAAAACTTCCTCAAAAATATGATAGTCATTGTACATATATGACTATTACACCCTTTGATAAAATAAGGGGGGGTCCTAAAACACAACATGGCAAAAGTGAAAGAAACAAGCCTTTGAAGAGATCCATAAAATATTTATTGAAATCTCTTCTGTGAACTCAAGACGCACACTGGGCTAGTGACAGAGATTAAATGTTCAGTATCTACATTGAGATATGCTGAGGTTTTAATGTACTGAATATTGATTGTATGATGAATCCTAGCAGTTTGTTTCCTGCAGTTGCTCACAAGAGGAGGGAGAAACTAAAACACCACAGAAGATTCATGTACACAAAATAGGGTGTTAATGGCTTTGTTGAAAGAAGAACGTTCTCTTCAGTTTGTGCATGTCACTAATAATGTCTAAAAGCCCATCAGACTTGCTGAAATTTTTTACTCATGAGGGCTGAGAAGCCTGAATACTCAATTTATGGTTAGTTTTAGGATGGGAGCTTCCAAATAAAATACTGGGCTCTAAAGATGTCTCTTAAGACAAGGCTTTTTCTTTTGCTTTAAGTTATCTTTCAGCTCTTGGGAAATAAAAATTGTGGTTCAGTAAGAATGTACATTTCAGCAAAATTAATCATTGGCATGGCTTTGCAAATAATAAAAGTATAAGAATGTAAAAAGATTATAGTTCATCTTTTCAGGTAGATATTACTGGTACTGTCTCAGAGCTAAAGCTTTCCTTTACAACATAATTCCCTTGCACCTAGGAAGCTTTCAAACACAAAAATCTGCCAAGATCCACAATCTTTTTGACATTTTCTTGAGGTTAACAATAGAAATTAGTTGAGGAAATACTGCCAGAATCTTCAGTTTCAAGAAATATTTATATCTGGTAAATCCATTGGCAAAGAACTCTATCCAGCAAGCTGTTTCTCTCAAAAGCTCCAAGTTGAACTTGGCCTGCATGAATGCTTCAAGCCACCTGCACTTCCTACGCACAGAATCTTGTCTCCAGGAATTGTTGGGACTTTGCAAAGTAGGTTTTTGTGGTTGGATAGACATCAGGCCCCACGATAGTAGTACTGTCACAGCTGGGAAATAGGGCAGGCAGCCTTGGGAGGTGGGTGGGGGAGCTCCCTTGCAATGGTCACCCATTGCTCCCCATGACACAGCTGAGATGCTTCTGTAGGGCAGGGGCTTCAGATGGTGGTGCTACATACTGCTGGGTGGTTTAAAAGATGTTAAATATTTTTTAAACAGCTGGAGGGAGCAGTCCTATAAACAAAAGCAAGTCTTAGAAAATACCTGTTGACTAATTCAATAAATTAGATTTCCACATCTGAGAGCTTACATAGATCATAAGCAGGTTTATTGGACCTACAATATCTGTTGTTTTTCTTTGAAAAATTTGAATCCTTTATATTTATCGTCTTACAATATTTTTAAATGAAAAAGTTTTAAATTCTTCCAAATGTTCATGTGTTAATGATGACACTTATCAGTATAGAGTAGCATGCTTGTAAGTATCGAAAGTCCTTCCTGTGCTGACATGACCAATGTTTTGGGAGGTAGGAAAGTGATCCTTTCACTTACACAACTGTTTCAAAACATTATTTTGAAAAGTCAACCTACTATTGAAAATCTGTTTTCAACATGAAAATGAACCTAAAAAGAATTTTTTTTTCTGATGGAAAACATTTTACGGTAAATAATTTTTACTGCTTCTAATGATGAAGGACATTACTAGGCCAGCTGTTCATTGTCTTTGACCAAAGTTAAACTGGAACTGTAATTCCAGTAAGTCCTGCTGATTTTTCTACAGAAAATGCCTTAACCTATTTCAACTGAGATTCTGGTAATAGTCAAAACATAACAAAGAAATAGTGAAAAGTTTCTTACAAATGTCACAGGAAATGATATACATGTAGATTTTCTGATGGAATATGACAGTCTTATCACAGTCTACACAGTCTGTAAGGATGTGTTCACAAGCCCTCTTCATGGGTGGAGGGGATTCAAAGCTGAAGTTACAGTGTACTTACCTTAGTGATCTTCTCACTGGAGATATCCATGCAGTCTAGTCTACCAGCTGAGCTGTTCTCTAATCCATTTCAGCCACAGAGAGCTGGCCAATCAGCTTAAACAATACGTCTTTGTTCAACTGACTTATTTTGACTAGTAGCTAATGAGCTATTAAGTAAACGGTTGAGCTTTCAGACCTTCAAATCAAATTGAAACAAAAAAGCTTCAATGCTTCAATCACTTTCACTGAGAGATGCATTCATTTATGCCAGGAGCTGAACGCAGTTCTCAATAAAACAATAAAGTGATGTAAAGTTACAGGACTTCCTAATTCCATCAGTTATACCTGCACTGAAATGGCCCATTGCTTACCTGTCCAGAGATCTAAATACCTGCTCTTACTGTCACTCATTTTTTGAAAAGTCTTCCTGGTCATGTTTATAGATCATTCCTTTATTCCACGGGCTACAATTTACTTTTCTTTACAAGTGGGAAAATGGGAGAAACAAACAGTAACTAGCGCATGTTGGCTTTTGAAGACTTGAAATATTGGTGCTTTCTTTCCTTGAGATGTTCAGTCTGCAAAAAGAGGACTTGGGTGTTTTATTTGCTTTCCTATGTTCAACTGCCCTGTGATGCTCATTATTTAAAAAAAGGAAAAAAAAAAAAAAAGTTGATGAGATTTAATAAAATAAAATCCAGCAGCCAGAAATCATAGTTTTTAATCACATTTCTGTAGACATACAATAAGCAGGGAAAGGCAGAAAAAGGCAGATTTCCTTCTGCCTCATTTCATAATGTCACCTAGAAATTTAATGAGCCTAGACTTTTTTCATTCCTTTTCTGCTGACTTTTATGTTCTAGAGCATCACTTAAAACATAAAACTTCATATTTTTTATTATTTCTTTACAAGTCAAGATATTTATTTTATAAGTAGTCTGCAGAATGTCAGACACTATTAAGGCCAAAAATATTTCAAGTAATCCAAATGATATCTATTCTTCCTTCATAGACTGAAGATTTTTCAAAAATGTTGATGATCACACATACCATAAAAACTTACAGTATAAAGTGAAGAGTCACATCACACTGGACAAATAGAATGGATTAAATCCCATTTTTTTCTGGGTCTGTGTGATATAGTTTAACAAATTTTGTAGCCATTTCCTGAGCTACACACTGTCAACCTATATTTACAAGAGAATGTGTATGTATTCATAAATGATCTGGAAAAAAAAGTAAACAGCTATGTGACACAGTTTATTGATGAGACTAAGCTGTTCAGTATAGCATTCATATTCATATTCATATTCATATTCATATTCAGTAGAGCTGACTAGCAATTACAGAAGTATTCTAAACCTAAATGACTGTGTGGTAGTATGGAATACAAAAGGTCAACATATACAAGGTAAATAATACAGATAGAGGAAACTTCCCCCTACCTCCAATTCTACTACTTTGTATGCAATGGTGGTATTGCTATTTTTTCCTCTGCAAAGAGATCCTGGTGTTATTATTTATAGTTTCATATAAGCACTGGTTCAAGAATGGTTATAAAAGTAAAAATGAGTTAGAATGATTCAGAAAGCAACAGGTAACAAAGCAGAAAGCCTGTTTGAGTATAAATACTCAGTGGGACTTCATCTTGAAAATTGTATGCTATTTGTTTCTCTTTTCTTAAAAGACATATACTAGATCTTAAAAATGCAGAGAAAAGAGCACCAAGGTTGACCCTGTGGGGTTACAATCAATTGTGAAATGAGATAATAATTTCTTCTAATTCATCCTTTGGAAAAAGACATCTGAAATTTAAATTCCTGTGAAAAGTTTTACTTATTTTCCAATAACCCTTAACACTTAGAGAGTTAACACTTAGAGAAAGATTTTGATTTTGAAGCTGTTATTTCATTCTCTTTCAAAGAAAGTAGGAGACTAGAATCATTGTTTTGCTGAGTCTGCGCTAAAGTTCTTTGTGTAAGCTAATTAAAAGCTAACATGACATTCCTGATATTTTTGAAGTAAAAATGAGTAGAAAAGAGTTAAATAAGACTAACTCAAATACTAGAGATTTCGAGAAGAGAGGTAGGAATGCAAAGTAAATTTAAAAGATATTCTAGCAGCTTTTCACTGGTGTAAGCTATGCCATCCATCTCTATGTCAGAAAGGACAGAGTCAAACACTAAGGATTCTGGAAATATAAGCTGAAACCCTCCCTTCCCTCAAAGAAAAAAAAAGTCATTACTTTTACACTAACAGAGATATCTTCTTAGAGAATACAGGCCTGTTTTCAGGCCTCAAAACTCCCCCCCAAAAACCCAGAAGAAAGAAAAAAAAGAAAAATGCCATTCTAATGTTTCTGCTTTTCCTTGTGCAGTTGTATGAAAAATTTGTTAACCATTCTGCTAACCTAACACACCTAGTTTCTAGCTTTTTGAAGAGTATCTGACAAATACATATGCTATGCTCTGGAAATTGCATGACAACATGATCTGTTATTTGAAGTTCCACAGGTGAGAACCATTTTACATTTTAATTCTTACATATAAGAAAGAAACCTTTATAGGAATTTTAGTTTAGTATTTAAAACCTAACTGTATGCAAGTAAATTATTTTTTCTTGAAAACTTGATGAAAAAAATTGACATTCTTGTAAAAAGAATGGGAAAATTCTGCCTTGGGTATGAATACATGTCTGCTGGTGATGTGAAAAGCTCTGGCTGCATATCTAAAGACAGGATTTGTCCCATAGCATTTCAATCAAAGTAAAATAACCAGTCATGTTATTCTGTAATCTATTTGGTTTGCTATAATTATATGTAAAGAAGAGTAAATAATGTCAAATAATTTTTATTCTCAAATGTAATAGCTATACCAGAAGTATCTATCAAACTAAAATGCACTGATGTGAAGCTAAAGTACAACAGTCTGGAGCTGTTCTTAGACAAAGTTTTGCAATGTCTGCAGTCCAAGGGTAGAGAGGTTCAGATGAGAGAAGAGTAAAAACGATAAAAAATTACTGATGTTTTAATACAAATTTTAATATAAAAGAAAAAAAAACAATAATGAAGACACGATCACATTGCAACTTCAAAATGTAAGTGATTTACTATCACATTTTTTGTACTTAAAGTCAATTTAATCTTAATTCACATTTATGTAATTTTTTAACTCTGTATAGGTTGACTTTTTGTCATTTTTGTTTCTTATATGGAAATAAGGCATTAATTTCTTCAAATTTTTATGTGTGAAAAGGTAATTTTGACATCTCTAAATGATGAACAGTACCTTCACACAGAGTGGTTCTAATTCCTCTGCGAAATTGTCTATTCAGGGTCTCTTCCAGCTACCTGGCACTGCTACAAAGGGAACATGCTGTTTCTTTTGTGTCTGGACAGCTGTGGCTATTGCTGATGGTCTCCAGTCTTTCTGCCTGTTTATCATAATGACAGACATAGTTAAATAACTACGTGTTCATAAATAAGCATCAAAAATTCCTATTAAATTTCAGGGATACATTAATGTGAAAAACTTGTTAATATAAACTAAAATTATATATATTTTTACATAGTTTTTTTTCATCAGAATATCACCTTGTTCCATTTTATGTTTATTGTTTTCCTCTTGATGAGTCTGTACTTTAAAAATTTATAGTAATTTGAATTCTTAATTCCTGGGTACAGCATGGAGTTAGAAATGCCATTTTATCTGCCATTTAATGTGTTTCATCTTAGTGCTGGTTTATTCATTAGCGAATCCACTGTGTGCATTTTTATGCAATGTCATTACTTCAGGCTAAAACAATGCTTTTAGAGTTCGAAAATAACCAGGGTATATATTGATTGAACAAGCGAACCCTTCCTATGCTCTGTATGTGGGCAGTGAATGAATACTGATTTTAGCTGTTTGTTACTTCTGCATAGTATTGTTACTGTATTGCTTCTAAGCCTCACCTAGCAGGAAATCTTGCCAACAGCAGCTTAAAAGACTTTCCTGAAATAAATGTTAGTTTCCCCCTTCAAAGGCTAGGCACACACTGTAAGTCCGGATTTTCAATAGTCTTATGGCGTATTTTTTCTCTTTCTGAAGTACCCCCATCCTGAATCCGTGTTTGTTTGTTTGTTTGTTTGTTTTCCCTGAATAGGCATCATAAATATGTATTCATTTTTACAGTGTCTTATAGACATCTACAGAGTTCAAGGGCCAGACTGATTAGTGTCCAGATACAGGATTGGAATGACCTCGTGTACCAAGCGTTTTCCATTTGCAGAGCTGATTGAGAGAAATAGCTACAACTGAGGGCCACTTACGGATCATGACAATCAAACATGTGAGCTGTCACCAGGATCTCCTGAGGCTAAGGGAAGGAATTCCTGAGAAATGTGCCTTGCAGTGATTAAAATACAGTGTTTGCAGACAGTTACTTGCTCAGTGAAAAGGTAGGATTTCTCGTAATAGAGCTTGACAGACACTTGCTTTTGCCGGTGATTATGAACCTGCAGCATATGGTCAGATACATTCACTTTGCATTCACTTGCAGCAATGAATGAAAGATTAATTTTGAAATTGAAAGACCTACAACTGACAGCTTTCTAATGATGAGTGATGTGGTTACACCGATTTGGCTGAAAAAAAATTTTCTTAAATTCCAGACTTCTTCTCCTTTTTGTCTTTATGTTTATTTCCAAAACTATTTTTGTTTCTATTTAAAATTTACTGAAATATTGCTGTTTGCAGTGTCATTCTGTATATTGCAAAAATTATTCTGATCCTGTTCACCGAAGTTGTGTTTTTATGCTTATAATTAGTACAACTTGTATTTTATTGTACCGTAATTTACACAGGGGTGACTGAGAGCAATGTATTTTCAGTGAAGCCACTTAGTATTTAAGCAGTCCATAGGAAAAGTATGTAGACAACTTTGCTCCCTAATTTTACAAAGCAGTTGCTAACCACCAAAGCTACTCAGTTTTCATGATTTCTTCATGTTTTTCCAAAATCCCTTTTAATATTTCCACTTATTTCTTATTTCAGTTCTATTTCTCTCTGTGAAGATAACAGTGGATCTAAGAATCTTATTGCAGTCACAATAGTCTTGAAAAGTCATAGTTATTACAGGTGCTATTGATGGCCTAGGTAAAACCTAGGAATTTTATTCTTTTTGTCATTGACTCTTGCTTTGAGTAAGATAGCTTGACATGTTGAATTGAAAAGAAATAAACAAACATGAACACTGTCTGTACTTCAACCATAATGGATAGTTGCCATGCTCGGGTAGTGTAAAATGAAGAATTTTCCTAACATGAATGCACCTAATCAGGTAAGATTAATAACCTGAATTTCTATGCTAAGAAGTCAAGGAACCACTGTGGCATCAGTGTCTCCTGCCCCAGGTTCCCTAGACGATAACTGAAGAGTTATGCCATCCCTGAAGGATGAGAAGAAAGGCAGCAGCGTGTGAGGAGTCTGTTCTTCAGAAAACGGGAGGGAGGCTATACTGGATGGTAATCTGGAGCCTAAGTCAGTATGATACTGTTGCAGGGAAGGGAAAACACCTCCCTGGAATGCTTTAGGAAGCATGGGCAATGCCTGAGCTGGAGTGCTTTGTCCTGTTCAGCTAGTAAGAAAGGTCAGAAGTCTAAAAAATGTGATGTACAAAGAGAGATCAAATAAATTGGGATTGTTTAGTTTGGAGCACGAAGGAAGACTTGAATACAGTTCCCCAAAATCAGGAATCTCCAGAAATCCAGCATTGCTATGCTACTGTTGGCCCAAGTTCCTAATTTTTCTCTGTGTTTTAGTATGTCCTAATGGATGTAAACCATACATACTTATACAGTAGCTTACTGGTGAGCTCAAAGATTTTGTTATTTGTGTACATATCTGTGAATGTATTCCTGCCACTTGAAAAAAATATTCCTTTGTGTCAACTCATCGAAAAGTGAGACCACTGTATTTTATTTTTTTCAGAGATCTTAGTCTTCTACTTTTCTGACTGTAAACAACTCCAAACACCATACGGTTGTAAACTGAAGTTACTAATAAAGACTAGAATTGTTAAAAATATTTTGGCTGTGCACTGGAAATTAGGCAGTCATTGTGAAGGTGAATGTGGGAAGACAAAGAGAGAAGGAGAGAATATGTGAGGTTCAGCAGTGTTCTGACAAGAAAGTGATTGCGTAGGTGGACTTCCAAAGACTTGTCTGAATAATACCTCTGCAGTGGGCTCCTGATGGGAATGACAGAATTCAGTTCAGTGTCTATCATGAGAAGGGTAAGGAATAAAATAATGAGAGGAGAAAAAAAAAAGAAAAAGGCTTCTTTCATTAATCAACTTGTTAAACAAGAGGGACTGTTCTACAATGAGCTGTCGATAAACCCTATGGAGAGAAGTGGAAATAGTTTTATCAGAGAAGACTGATAGCTTAAAGTAAAACACAGCACACTGGGCATTTTTTTGCTGAAATGTAATGGCCAGATTTTGGTGAGCACTGGTAATAAGAGATCTTTTTAGTGCTACAGTGTTGTATAAAACAGCCATGATACAGCAGATTATTTCAGAAAGCGACTAGTAGAATTAAACAGGAGGTGATTTGGTCACTACTTAAGTCTATCCTTTGCATTCTTGAGAAGTTAGAAGTGAAGGTTATGTGTACTCCCTTACATGTTACTGTTCTGAACTCTGAGTTACTCTGCTGGGATATGTATGCAGTCTTAGAAAGTATCTTAAGAGTGCTCTGTAAAACCAAAAATGTGATGTAGTTAAATATATGTATATGTAGAGCATATATCGACTATTATAGAAGTTATCCACATGAGAAACACTATATTTTTTGGTAACTGAAAATACACAAAGATTTTTCATTACAAAGACTAACAATAAATTCTTTTCAATTATGTTTTCTTCTTTTTTTTTTTTTTTTTTTTTTTTTTTTAGCAGCATATACTGTATGATTTGCATGGATCTTTGTGACTGAAGAAGTATGATTATATGATTTGGGTTCTATCTGGTGTACAAGCAAATTGTTATTCCAGTATCTAAGTTTCATGAGCAATGTTAAATATGTGAGAATAAAAGGGATTTTTCAAGGCAACCAGCAAATATTGAAAGCACAGCTTTGATTTAGATGGAGTGGAATTACAAATACTCAAAGGTACCGAAGGGCTGCATTTTACTTAAGGTGGAAGCAGACCGTGTGAAAAAATACTGGCACATCTTACCATCACAGAAAATTTATTTTGTGGGGTACATTCATTGGGTCTGGACAACTTTTTCAGGTGTGTTAATGCGGGAACTGCAGCAGTGAAATGTTTATGTCCATGTCTTCCCAGTTAAAGACTTCTCTTTTGTGCCATACTGGAACTTCATGTATTATACTTTAAGTATCATATTTATTTAGAAAAAAGTTTCTCATGCACAGATAAAGCTATTAACAGGATTTAGCTATATACCCAGAGCAAAAAAGTTATGTTTTCAATAAAACCTTTTGAAACACTTCTATGCCATGAGAAGGTAATTTGTAGACGCAGCTTTTTTCATTATTAATTACCAGAAGCAACATTATTGGAATCTTTATTCTCCCCTCTCCCCTTATGCATTGCAATATTGTCTTTTTTCTTCCCATGCCTAACTTTCCACTAAATTTCAACTTTCAATGCAGAAGTATGGAAATATAAATGCTGAGAACTGTGAGAGACAAGTTGTACTTTTATTGATCACTTTTTTATCATTTCCTCATATAAATTAGACTTTTAACTTTAGATGAGCCCACACAAAAGTTCATCTTACTACCAACAGTCTCTTTAACATTGGCTGGTTAAATTTTATGGCAAAGTAATGGAGCATTGAAACCGATTCTGATAATAAGAAATGCTAATTAAGATTAGAGTAAGTGGAAGTAGTATTACTGATTAAAATAAAGCAAGTTAATTTCAGGCAATTACTTTTCTGAAATTTTTGTCTGAATATTTTTCTGGGAAAAAAAAAGTCTGTGTATGCGTGACAAAGAGGGTGACACATTTGCTCTACAAATTCTGTCTGGTTTATGAGAGTATTTGCATGAGACAAATGTCATGAGGAATTTGAAAATTGTGACACTACTAACCATACGATTGAAAACACCTTACTGTGCAAAGTCAAGTAGTATGCCAATGATGGAACACACTACTAACTAGAAATTGGCCTCCCTTTTTTAGGTGACCTTTGAAAGGAGAGATGTAAGAATGTTTTCAATTAAAAAAAAAAAAGACTTTAATAAAGTGAGGATTTTTTGCCATAATGTTATTATTAGATAATTTGGATTATAATTATCATCAGCATAATTCCTTTCAGTTATCCCTATAAATTGAAATAGAATAGGAAGACTGACAAGTGTCAGTCTCAGTTCCAACAGAGATGGAAGTCATGTGGTGTTGTAAGAGGCTCTTGAGTTCAAGTGCTTTGCTGTTTCCTGTTTCATTTCTCTTTACATTTATTTATACAGATACGAATATTACAATATCCCAAAGAAAACTCTGAAATATTTTTTCTCATAAATAGAAAAATATGCACATCTGTAGTGGAATTTAATAACTGCTATTATCTTTTTGGTATCATTAGTACTTGAAATACCATATGTATGACAAAGATTAACGTAAATTTAAATAAAATTTCAGAACTGGATATCTCTTCCAGATGGATTTTTCAGGAATACTGGTTCCTATGAAACTTCATGGAAATTAAGGATAATTAAACGCCTTTTACACATGTGACAATAAGACTCCTTCTTATAAAACAGATAAATTAGTTTAATAATCTTATTTTAAATTGTATAATTTTGCCTTTTTAAAAAAAATTATGGTCCTTATTTAGTTTACCTCCATTCTTCATTTTAATTTTCAGCTACTAGAAATGACAAGATTTGGTCCTAAGTGTTATTAAGTGGAAATATCTTGAGAACGTCAAATGTTTATGGAATGATGATGTCACTCCAAAGGAAAAAACTTAATCATTAAATCAGCTTTTAAAAAAGTATCAGTTAAGCAAGCATAGAAAAGCACCATTTTTCATCTGTAAAACCCCATTCCAGAGTTCTCACTACTTAAATCACCTAATTAACACTTGGTCATAAGACACTTGGTGATACGATGCTTTTACAAAAGTAGCTATACTTATCTATTTTTTGCCTATTGCTGTATATTTAAGTTATATAAATTGTTCCTTACTCAGCACAAACAGTGGACTACTTAGTGAGCACTTATGGCTCTGTCTTTAAATTTAGTTTGTTTTTTGTTTTGGTAACAGTTTTACACAGGCATAACAGAGAAATTCTACCTAATTCTGACATTTACGAATTTTTCAGTCTTTCGTTTTCCTTTATCTCACATATAAATGCTACCATCTACTTGCATTATGTGAAAATCAACATGAGTGTTCAGAAAGCATGAACCTTCTTTCATACCAGAAATATTCTATACACTTCTCTAAGCTGCTTCCTTATGCAGGCTCCCAGACCGCTGGCAGACTTGAGCTGTTTCAATGTGTTCACCTCAGAATACCAAGAAAAAGAATTCAAGGACGTCTGACTGCATTCACACAGAGAGTTAATTCACGCTTTTCAGAGCATATTTGTTTTCACTCTGCTTTAGCCTTGTCAGGCTCAAGCTGCCTGGTCACCGTACCTACCACTCTACAGCTCTTTGGGTGCTGTGGACAAGGCGGGTGTTGGGCACTGAGCTTTAGGAACATATAGAGAGCATTAGGCCTCTGTGAACCATGGAAAGCATGAAGAAAAAGTTACAAAAGGAGGATCGCATGGAGTCAGCCTCACATTTAGTAGGACTTCTTCGTAATCAGCTTAGTTCCAGGCGTTCTGTAAAGCTGCAAAAGCTGAAATGGCTGAAAGCCATATGTGTTCTGTATCTCACACCACAGTTCATCATCCTAGTCCCTCTTATCCTAGCTGAGGGAGTAGCAGTCAATGGAGAGGTGACTCTAGTGCAATTCTGATGTGTTTTAAACCATTATTGAATCCTTCTACCCGTAGCTGTAGCACTGCTCTGCCAATCAATCTGTAGGATCCTGTCACTGTGATAAACCTTATTGGACAGATGTCTCTCAGTATAAAAGTGTTTCCTGAAAGAAGTCAAACTTTTTTTTACAAAAGAGAAACTTCCTGAATGTAAACCTTTGCTGTTCAGCAGTACAAAACGAAACAGATTGATGGCAAAGGGGTTTCTTTTTAAAATTTTATTTCTAGTAAAAAAATTGCCACTTGGTTTGTAAGGAACCCAGAAAAGGACTTTTTGTAATTTTGTTTCTCACAGTTCCTTATTTTCTGCTCTTCTAGTGGAGACATATAACCCCACTCTTTTTTTATTTATATCTTGTCAAGAGAAGGTACCAGATAAACACTTGGCTGTGTATTAATAAAATCAAATCTTATTTATATTGGAAGTGGAACAAATCTTTATTCATTCAGTTTTGGCTGGGATGAGGTTTACTTCTGTAAAACAGAACACTGGCACTGCAAATACAAGAAAAACATTCACCTGCTCCACTTACACGGGAAAAAAGTATATGGAGTTCAGTGCGTGTTGATATAAATTATGCTAATTCATCCTTGAGCGGGATAATTTGTTTATGTGACCATGTTTTCAAAACTTCAGTTGATGTAGCATCCAAAGATGCATAAATATACTATTATGTACTGCAGATGTCCCTTGTGTCTGACAGTGGTGTAAAAACTAACAAATAGCAATTATCTAAGCAGATGCATTTTATGGATACAGTGTAGGCCCTCAATTTTGAAACCATAATGAAATCCTCAGTAGTTTTCACAGTGTTTTCCTAATCTTCTTCTTTTGACAGCAACATGGTAGGAAATGCTAAATTTTATACCACAGTTACTAATTACACATCAGAAGCACAGAATTGCACATATTATTTTAGGCTTTGCTTTGCAGGGGACACCTGTTTGGAAGCACAGGCTAAACTATAAAAAACTTAATACTCAATGAGATGAGGACAGCAGTTTCAAAGATAATCCACGTTTGAATAAGATAGTGTACAACGTTCAGAAACCATTAATGGAAAATCCTCTAAGGCTTAAGGACATACAAGAAAGACAGAACTTAATTGGAAATCAATTCTGACTGAATAGTAAGTGAAATATGTAAATCTCTTTTTACTAATCCACTTTGCTAATTTACCCTCTTGAGTCTTGGTCCTTAAATTGACATATAAAAATATAGCTATAATCAGTAAAATATCAATATACATGTTTAACACTAAGAACGAGTTCTTAGAGTTGAAGCAACCTTAGCATAAATGTGTCCAGAAAGCATTTAATTTAGATTTAGGACGACAGCTCCTCTGCTAATTAGAAACCAATATATTGGTAAAAGTGTAGCTATCAAACATTAGTATAGCACTTACAAATGACAAGTTCAGCTGCCATGTAATCAGTTCAAAGTTATACAAACAGTAAATGTAAGAGATCATGTCGTCAGGGATTTAGTCAAATTTCTTTGTATTTATGTACTTATGTTTTCCATGACAGTGTCTGCAAAGCTTGAGGACCATGTATTAAACAGTGGAAGAACACAGAAAGCAGGTGTTTGCCTACCCATCCTTAAATGTATCAGTATTTGGAAAAAGGCAGCACAATATATAGGATGTACTGAATATACAATAATTAACCATTAGTCCCTTTATGTCTCATTCAACACATTAATCTGGGATCTGTTCATTTAACATATCAATCTGCTCCTTAATCTCAGATCGTTAGTTTATATCTTTTTTTGTGTGCCTAGTTTAGGTCCAACTTCACTTTCTCATTATGTACATACCTTGTTCTTTCATTTACTTGCAGTGAAAAATTTCAGCAAAGCTCCAGGCTTCATCAAAAAAAAAAAGAAAAGAAATAAAAAAAATATAATACGAGGTACTGTCATAGACAGGAAACAGAGAGATGTCTGCTCCTCAATTCCCATCATTTTCCTGTAGGAAGGCAGCCTACGTGTGGAGGACAAAAACATTTTAGAACCAACTCCCAAGTATGCTGTGTTACAGGCTGCAATTTTATTCAGCACGGTTTAACACAGCACAGAATTTGTATCTATGTATATGCAGAGGATTTTCTGAGGCAAGGCATGGTTTAGTCGTAAATGCAATGTGCCTATAGGATGTAGCAATGATAGAGTTTGCAAATAACTTTCCTTTAAGGGAGAGCTCCATAATGTGTTTTGCAAAGTCCGTAATGAGAAAAGATGACTCAGTTCCAATCACTATTAAGCTTCCAGATGCAGTCACATTGCATGGTTGTACAGTGAACATGCCAAACATATACACAAAGACATGTATATATATATACATATGGGATTTGGGAAGGCCCTAGTCAGCCTCGTAGTGCCTTCTGGACCATGTCAACGTGTCTGTCTAAATATCTTAAAATAACCATTAAGTGTAAGATTTAATTTTAGATTGCACACAGTTGAGTAATTCCATCTGAAATTACATATTCATATTTGTTTATGTTCTAGTACTTCCTGCTTGGTTTTAGGTATTCTGTAAAGCACCACTTTCCTGAGCATAAGTAGAACTGAATTATTCTTGAAGGGTAATTTAACATTGAAATTATTTTTTCTCCTAAGAAAGTCAGCAGAAGGACTTGAACTGGTAATGGAATATACAAAAGTTGAATATTGTTAAATTTGCACTGGGAAGCATCCTGAAGTTAGTGCAGGCCTGAATGTTGACTTTACAGAGAGAGAAAACCTGTACATTCTGTTTCATTTCCCAATAACTGCAATGATGTCCTGGTTCCAGCAGGGCTGGGGTTAATTTCCCCAAGGATGGGAGAGGGCACAGGTATTCCACACCATGTGAGCCATGCCCGGGCTGTAGGGGGAGCTGCCGGGGGGAGGGGGCAGGAAGTCGTGGCTCAGCGCGGGCTGCGGCGGCGCGGGTGCGGGTCCGGTCGGTGAGCGGCGGTGCCCTGATCGCGTTTGTATATTCCTTTATCCGTGTTATTGTTACTGTTTTCTCTTCCTTTTGCTGTTCTGTTAAACTGCCTTTATCTCAGCCCACGAGTTTCGCCTTTTTTTTTCGTATTTCCCCCCACACACACGGCTGTGGGGGGCTGAGCGAGCGGCCGCGTGGTTCGTTGCTGCCGGCTGAGGCCAAACCACGACAGTCCTTTTTGGCGCCCAACGTGGGGCTCGAGGGTTGAGATAACGACAGATCCGACCCGAGATTGTTAACACGAGTTTGTTATATATATTTCTCATAATACTTAGATAGTCGCCGGTTACAATGTTCCTTCGTTTGTTTGTATGGCTGTGTTATGTAAATTCTTACGTGTTCTATGTACTCCCCGTGATGGTGTTTGTTACCTCGGGGAGAGGGATCAGGAGTATCATTTTGCTGTCCTGTGCGATATCAGCATATGATATGATAGCATCACTGCTCAGGTCACTGTGTTGGGGTGTTTATGCAGTATTGCTGTCCTGCCCATACCTTGGTCGCCGTCTCTCAGAATTTATTAATAATCATACCCGATCTATGGGGGAAACAGGGGGGGATACTTTCCCTAGCTCTTTCACCTCCCTTTTCTCCTTCGGGCCAGGTATGACAGCTTTTGAGAACTTCGAATATCCTTGGGATGCTCAAACCCGTCTGGTCCTATTGCTATGTCTCCTGAATGTGTTTCAGGTTTTGTTTAGGGTTAGACAACTGTTTAAGACTACCACCCAGAGATCTGCCCCGAGGCTGGATAGTCAGGTGTGGCATGGCATGTGGGAGAATATGGGCAGGTATCTAGAGAATTTCTTGCCTCCAATGTTTTGGGACTTCACCCCCGAACAATTACAGGACCCTGATAAAGTGGTAGAATTTTTAAAAGGAAAATGCTGTGGCTATTCCAGAGAGGCACAACTCACTGCACTGTGCTGGGCCCTGGCCAGTATCTACCAAACACTGCTCAGTGTTATGCAGCACCCTCAGGGGAAAGAGAGGGAAACCAGACCAGTAGGCACTGCAGCTGTCCCAACCCCTGGGACAGACAATGCAGCTACTCCCACCCTGGTGGCAGGCCCTGTGGCCACTCACCCACCTGCGGCAGACACTGCAGCTATTCCAACTCCAGTGGCAGAAAATACAGCTACTCCAACCCCGCTGGCAGGCAATGTGGCTACTCAACCCCTGGTGATGGGCAATGCGGCCACTCAAACCCCAGTGGCAGACACTGCAGCTGAACCAGACAACCAACCCGTGCCCGTATCAGTTGCTCCTGTACAGAAGAAGAAATACACCAAGAAATCAGTTCGCATAGTTAGGGATGATGATGAACCAGGGCCATCAAAGGAAAGGGAGGAAGAGATGGAACCAGAGATAATCACCCGATCCTTATCCCTGAGTGAGCTGAGAGATATGCGAAAGGATTTCAGCCGACTTCCAGGCGAGCACATTGTCACCTGGCTGCTCCGATGCTGGGATAACGGGGCCAGTAGCTTGGAATTAGAGGGTAGGGAAGCCAGGCAGCTGGGATCCCTGTCTAGGGAAGGGGGCATTGACAAGGCGATTGGAAAAAAGACACAAGCCCTTAGCCTCTGGAGGCGACTCCTGTCAGGTGTGAGGGAAAGGTACCCCTTCAGTGAAGATGTTGTATGCCGTCTAAGCAAGTGGACCACCATGGAAAAAGGTATCCAGTACCTAAGAGAACTAGCCGTGCAGGAGATGATTTACTATGACCCAGATAATGCGCAGTTACCCACAGACCCTGATGAAGTCCAGTGCACAAGGCCCATATGGCGGAAGTTTGTACGGAGCGCACCATCATCGTATGCCAACTCTTTGGCGGTTATGGAATGGAAAGGTGAAGAGGGACCAACGGTGGATGAGGTGGCTGGCCGACTCCGGCAATATGAAGAAAGTCTCTCTTTCCCCCTCGTCTCAGCTGTGGAGAAACTGTCCCAGAAAGTCCAGCAACTCGAAGAGAATATATCCTACTCCCTACCTGTACAGGCCAGCATCTCAGCTATTAGGAGCAGGCGTTTTCCTACTCAAGAGAGAGAGTATAGAGGGTACACACCACGAGGCACCCTGTGGTTTTACTTGCGCGATCACGGTGAGGACATGAGGAGGTGGGATGGACAACCTACCTCGTCCCTACGGGCACGGGTACACGAGTTGCAAGGAAGAACAATCACAAAAGGGGATCCATCTAGGAAAAGTGCTGCTCCCATTTCCAGCAGACAGCTCCCCAAACAGAGTAGAAGGCCTGATCTTACCTCTGATCCTCTTGAAGGGACTTCCAAGTCATTTGTGCAACAGGTGAGTAATGGATACTATGATCAGGATTAGAGGGGCCCTGCCTCCAGCCAGGTGGGGGAAAGGGACAACCGGGTTTATTGGAACGTGTGGATTCGATGGCCTGGCACATCAGAGCCACAGGAGTATAGGGCTCTAGTGGACACTGGAGCTGAATGTACCTTAATACCATCAAGTTACAGAGGGGCAGAACCCATTTGTATTTCTGGAGTGACAGGTGGATCCCAAGAGTTGACTGTATTGGAAGCTGAGGTGAGCCTGACTGGAAATGAGTGGCAGAAGCATCCCATTGTGACTGGCCCAGAGGCTCCGTGCATCCTTGGCATAGACTATCTCAGGAGAGGATACTTCAAGGATCCAAAAGGATACCGGTGGGCTTTTGGCATAGCTGCTTTGGAGACGGAGGAAATTAAACAGCTGTCTACATTGCCTGGTCTCTCGGAGGACCCTTCTGTGGTAGGTTTGTTGAGGGTCAAAGAACAACAGGTGCCAATTGCTACCACGACAGTGCATCGGCGGCAATATCGCACTAACCGAGATTCTCTGATTCCCATCCAGAAGCTGATTCGTCAACTGGAGACTCAAGGAGTGATCAGCAAGACCCGCTCACCCTTTAATAGTCCCATATGGCCAGTGCGGAAATCTAGTGGAGAGTGGAGGCTAACAGTGGACTATCGTGGCCTGAACGAAGTGACGCCACCGCTGAGCGCTGCCGTGCCGGACATGCTAGAACTTCAATACGAACTGGAGTCAAAGGCAGCCAAGTGGTATGCAACAGTTGATATCACCAATGCATTCTTCTCAATCCCTTTGGCAGCAGAGTGCAGACCACAGTTTGCTTTCACTTGGAGGGGCATCCAGTACACCTGGAATCGACTGCCCCAGGGGTGGAAACACAGCCCCACCATTTGCCATGGACTAATCCAGACCACACTGGAACAGGGTGAAGCTCTGGAACATCTGCAGTACATTGACGACATCATTGTATGGGGCAACACAGCAGAAGAAGTTTTTGAGAAAGGGAATAGAATAGTTGAAATTCTTCTGAAAGCTGGTTTTGCCATAAAACGAAGTAAGGTCAAGGGACCCGCACAGGAGATCCAGTTTTTAGGAATAAAGTGGCAAGATGGACACCGTCAGATCCCGATGGATGTGATCAACAAAATAGCAGCTATGTCTCCACCAACCAGTAAAAAGGAAACGCAAGCTTTCTTAGGTGTTGTGGGGTTTTGGAGGATGCATATTCCAGATTACAGTCTGATTGTGAGCCCTCTATATCAAGTGACCCGGAAAAAGAATGATTTTAAATGGGGCCCTGAGCAACGACAAGCCTTCGAACAAATTAAGCAGGAAATAGTTCATGCGGTAGCCCTGGGGCCAGTCCGGGCGGGACAAGATGTTAAAAATGTGCTCTACACCGCAGCCGGGGAGAATGGCCCTACCTGGAGCCTCTGGCAGAAAGCACCAGGGGAGACTCGAGGTCGACCCCTGGGGTTTTGGAGTCGGGGATACAGAGGATCTGAAGCCCGCTATACTCCAACCGAAAAAGAGATATTGGCAGCATACGAGGGGGTTCGAGCTGCTTCGGAAGTGGTTGGTACTGAAGCACAGCTCCTCTTGGCACCTCGACTGCCAGTGCTGGGCCGGATGTTCAAAGAAAGGGTCCCTGCCACACACCATGCGACTGATGCCACATGGAG
The DNA here is from genome assembly GCA_017639485.1 of Pluvialis apricaria. Lineage (NCBI taxonomy): Eukaryota > Metazoa > Chordata > Aves > Charadriiformes > Charadriidae > Pluvialis > Pluvialis apricaria. Next base: position 107,775,646 of record CM030008.1, on the reverse strand, counting down.
TAAGTGGATTGCACTGATCACACAGCGGACTCGAATGGGAAACCCCAATCACCCAGGAATACTTGAAGTGATCATGGACTGGCCAGAAGGCAAAGATTTTGGAATATCACCAGAGGAGGAGGTGATGCGCGCGGAAGAGGCCCCACCATATAATAAACTACCAGAAAATGAGAGGAAACATGCCTTGTTCACTGATGGGTCCTGCCGGATTGTGGGAAAGCATCGGAAGTGGAAGGCTGCTGTGTGGAGTCCTACACAACGAGTTGCAGAAGCCACTGAAGGACAAGGCGAATCGAGCCAGTTTGCAGAGGTGAAAGCCATCCAGCTAGCGTTAGACATTGCTGAACGAGAGAAATGGCCAGTACTTTACCTCTATACTGATTCATGGATGGTGGCAAATGCTCTGTGGGGGTGGTTACAGCAGTGGAAACAGAGCAACTGGCAGCGCAGAGGTAAACCCATCTGGGCGGCTGAACTGTGGCAAGATATTGCTGCCCAGATAGAGAATCTGGCTGTGAAAGTACGTCATGTAGATGCCCACGTACCCAGGAGTCGCGCCACCGAGGAACATCAAAACAACCAGCAGGTAGATCAGGCCGCTAAGATTGAAGTGGCTCAGGTGGATCTGGACTGGCAACATAAGGGTGAATTATTCATAGCTCGGTGGGCTCATGATGCCTCAGGCCATCAGGGAAGAGATGCGACATATAGATGGGCTCGAGACCGAGGGGTGGACTTGACCATGGACACTATTGCACAGGTCATCCACGAATGTGAAACGTGTGCTGCAATTAAGCAAGCCAAGCGGTTAAAGCCTCTTTGGTATGGAGGGCGATGGCTAAAATACAAATATGGGGAGGCCTGGCAGATTGATTATATTACACTCCCACAAACCCGCCAAGGCAAGCGCCATGTGCTCACAATGGTGGAAGCAACCACCGGGTGGCTGGAAACATACCCTGTGCCCCATGCCACTGCCCGGAACACTATCCTGGGCCTTGAAGAACAAGTCTTATGGCGACATGGCACCCCAGAGAGGATTGAGTCAGACAACGGGACTCATTTCCAAAACAGCCTCATAGATACCTGGGCCAAAGAGCATGGCATTGAGTGGGTGTATCACATCCCCTATCACGCACCGGCCTCAGGGAAGATAGAACGATACAACGGACTGTTAAAGACTACGCTGAGAGCCATGGGTGGTGGGACTTTCAAACACTGGGATACGCATTTAGCAAAAGCCACCTGGTTAGTCAACACCCGGGGATCTGCCAACCGAGCTGGCCCTGCCCAATCAAAACTTCCACGTACAATAGAAGGGGATAAAGTCCCCGTAGTGCACATGAAGAATATGTTAGGGAAGACAGTCTGGGTTAGCCCTGCCTCAGGCAAAGGCAAACCCATCCGTGGGATTGCTTTTGCACAAGGACCTGGGTGCACTTGGTGGGTGATGAGGGAGGATGGGGAGGTCCGATGTGTACCTCATGGGGATTTGATTCTGGGTGAGAATAGTCAATGAATCAAATCTTATGATGTTATGTGCTAAATAACGCTGTCACTGCATGTCATCATTACTATAACTGCTGTCAAGGGTACTACGGTGAGAATCTCCCAAACCAATGACAGATGGACTTTGATAAAATGGAGTAAAGTGCAGCGGTGAGGTAATAAGAACTGACCTCATCAGCTGGCGCCCAGCAACTTCCTGGAGATCAACATCTTCAACCTGCGAACTGCGGGCATGGGCCACACCGGGTACACCAGCCACGAGCTCCGAATGCAGCGTGCAGCAGTCCAGCACCACACACCATCTCGCCTGCCCTGAGAGACTGCTCTCACAGATGCAGCCCACAGTGATGGACTAAATTAACTCAATGAACATTTTAGAGGGATCGCCCATGGACGGTGGGGATTAAATCTGTATGTATATAGATGTACATATGTATATATATATATAAGACAGGGGAAAGTGGTGGTAGATGAATGGGAACTGTAGGATCTGGGCATGGCGCAGATGGTATGGAATAAGGGGTGGATAATGTCCTGGTTCCGGCAGGGCTGGGGTTAATTTCCCCAAGGATGGGAGAGGGCACAGGTATTCCACACCATGTGAGCCATGCCCGGGCTGTAGGGGGAGCTGCCGGGGGGAGGGGGCAGGAAGTCGTGGCTCAGCGCGGGCTGCGGCGGCGCGGGTGCGGGTCCGGTCGGTGAGCGGCGGTGCCCTGATCGCGTTTGTATATTCCTTTATCCGTGTTATTGTTACTGTTTTCTCTTCCCTTTGCTGTTCTGTTAAACTGCCTTTATCTCAACCCACGAGTTTCGCCTTTTTTTTTTCGTATTTCCCCCCACACACACAGCTGTGGGGGGCTGAGCGAGCGGCCGCGTGGTTTGTTGCTGCCGGCTCAGGCCAAACCATGACAAATGATAACAGCTAAAGGAAGATTTGCAGGGAATCAAGGTACCTGTGACCTGTTTACACTGCCTTTTGAGAGAGAAAGAAAAGGCAGAATTTTTTTTTTGTTTGTTTGTTTCCCTTTTCCTCACACTGGGCAGCACCACTGAACTAGTAAATGAGTGGTAATAAAGTATGCTAAGGCAAATTTTGCTATAGCTTGTTCCCTTACAGAGGAAAAGGAAATAGGGACAGACCTGAGTCTTTCAATCTTCTGGTCCCAAGCCTGTGAAATTATGTCTAATGTTGTAATAATAATATATATATAAAAAATTTATAATCTGCATTTTAGCATTTGGTTATACAATGATTGTATAACAAGAGGGAGCTTCCTGAGCTCCCTCTGGCCCTGTGTTTTTATGAGCTTGTGATCTTAAAACAAATTACCTGTTTTTATTGCCTTTGACCCAGCTAGGACACATTGTTTGATCTTTGGAGATTTATGCAACTTGGGAATTTTAACCTAAATTTTCAGGTGAGCTAGAATAATGTTTGGACCCGCTTTCTTCATCAATTAATTTATTTTCCTTCACAGGTCACCCAGAGGCTTATTTTTTTCTGAGGCAGTTATGATTTACACTCATAGAAAAGTATAAATAAACTGCATCCCTAAAATATTAGGTAATCACAGCTGTTTTCTTTGCAACAACTAGTGAATACAGAAGCAATCAGACTGTGTTATGATACTTCCCACAGGAACACCAAATGGTGGTTTATGAATGCCATTAATATAGTATGCAAATGATCTGTTTGGCTTTTGCTCCTCTATTTGGGTTAACCTAGTCAATCAGTCAGATGTTACTAATGAGAAAGTTGATGAGAGCTTATCCAGCTGCGGAGAAGGTCAATGAGATGATAGACCCCTCTCTCTTTTCACTTGCCCTACATCTAGAATACTGCATGTAGCAATGTTTTGACTGATTAACTGAAGTCACCTGTGTATTAATAAGGGAATATGAAGCAAGTTGCTATAACATTTCCTAAAACATACATTTATCATACTATCAACTATTATAAAAAGATTTAACTTTACCGTATTTGTATTATTAAGGGGTTTTCAAAATAAAATAAAGGTAACAAATTGTGAAGGCTTCTTATGATCAGAAAATGCATTTAATCATAAAGTCTGCTTTCTAGAAAAAAAAAAAAAATACCAGGCAGTCCTGTCAAGGTAGAGTTGTTTGCTTTTCAGTTCTCTTTTTCAATTATTCACAGTTTTCTCCCAATATTTTTTTCCAATCACTTTTTTCAAAAGAACAGAATTGAAGTTTAGGTTCACCTCTTCCTAATTAAACTCTATACTGCTGCATAGACACAGACAGAATGTTAAAAACCCCTCCAATATTTTGGGATCTTTGCATAAGACAATGCTCACACAGGGGATCAAATCTCTCAAAAAGAATGATTGGTTGCTGTCTGTATAGTAGTAGAAATCTCTTTTGCAAGGGTCCTTGTGACAGCATCTTCAACTGAATCAGGATAGACTCACTGAATCACTTTTCAACTTGGTTCTTGTACTCCAGCTGCCCATGGTCCTACCTAATCACTCCAGCAACACCTGTAATCCCTCACTATTGATTGTCTTAGTCTAAATACAAAATATATCCTAATTATCTTACCTATGCAAAACAGACTATCTTATTTTATTATTTCTGCATCTGCAGTAACAGTTTGTGCTTACAATCATGGACAATTTGGTCAATTCTACAATTCTGAACCACTTGAGGTTCCCTGGGACAGTCCAAGTCTCTACCTAGGATATTAATATGCATACTTAAACATACAAATTTGTCTATGCACAGCAAAAGCTGCCTGGAGAAATCTCTAGACCTTTCCAAAATTCCCAACTGGAGAGGTCCTATAAGGATTAGTCAAATATTTTGTTGTGAAGGAGGCCGGGAGGTAAGCCAATCACCTTGTCTCAAGTGGGTCCCTTATCTCAAGCCAGTCCTTTATGTTTATGCAGTCTCTACGCAGAGACCTTCTGGGGAGTTCCTGGACCAGGGGAATAATGACATAGTGCACTGGGTTTGTACACAGGCTCTGCCCTGATACCCGATTGCACCACAACTATAACTACAGGGCAAACCTGAATTTGAACCTTATTTTTCCTTTATGACTTAAATTCCAAAGTTCTTGTTGCCGTATGCTTTCCACTTAAATTTACAGTTTGACACAAAAATTCCTTGTGGGAGAAATTACAAAACAATACTATAAGCTTTGCTTAGAATAATTGGGAAATGTAAGTAGTTTTAAATGTTGAAACTAAGAAAAAAATGTCACACAAAAAATTAGGTTTGATCAGTGTTTCTTTGCAATGAGATTGTAGCTGGGAAGGTAGGAGGTGTCTGAGCTTTGGATTGCAATAGAATTTTATACTAAAAATTTGTCTTAGATGATTGCATTATACAGAAATATCACCAAATGATGAATGCTTTTTAGAAGCTTTTGTTCCAGGAGAGCTTGAGTATTATGACTTTAGTCAAAGGTGGATGGCTTAAGAATAGCTCATCTGAGAAGGCAACTAAGCCAAGAAAATCTGTGTGGGCCTGGAAGTGTCATTTTTTTATTAAATATCATTCCTGTGAAGTAATTTTATATTTTTAATATTAGATTTCTTAGTGGCTGTTTATAGGAGGACTACTTCTCCTGAAGGCCTGAATCTTTGGGCTGAAGTTTGCCTCCTTGTCTGCATCACTTCTCCAAATTTATCTTAACTTCTGTAAGGAATTTCTGGAACAAACTCAGCCTTGAATGTACTGTCTGAAATTTCCTTTACTGTTCATAGAAAATATGGCAACAGTGATAATCTTTTCTATGAAAGCAATCATCTGTTCGTCAGTGCAATGCAGCTGCCGTGGTTTAACCCTAGTAGGAAGCTAAGCACCACACAGCCGCTCACTCACTCCCCCACCCCCTCAGTGGGATAGGGGAGAGAATCAGAAGGGTTTAAAGTGAGAAAACTGATGGACTGAGGTTAAGACAGCTTAATAATTAAAAAAAAACCCAAACCACAACACCATGAACTAAAAAAAATTATAAAGAGGAAAATAAACAAAACCAAGGAAAAAAAGCAACCTAAAACCCTGCCAGTTTCTCACCACCAACTGACTGATGCCTAACCAGTCCCTGAACAACAGCAGCCCCAGCCAGCTTCGCTCACCTGCCAGTTTTATTGCTGAGCATGACATCATATAGTATGAGACATCCCTTTTGTCAGTTGGGGTCAGCTGTTCCAGCTGTGCCCTCTCCCAACTCCTTGTGCATCTCCAGCAGCCTACTCACTGGTGGGGCAGAAAAGACCTTAACCCTGTGTAAGCACTGCTCACCAATAACTAAAAGATTCCTGTGTTATCAATATTGTTTTGGTCACAAATCCAAAACATAGCTCATACAATCTAAAGAAATTTAACTCTATCCCAGCCAAAACTAGTACAGCATCTTATAAGGTTCCTTATCAAGTTAAGTTTAAGATGGGGGGCACTTCAGTAAGAGCGCTGACCCAGAATGACTCCTGGAATCCATCTTGTCTCTGCATCTTATGTTCAGCTGCAGTTAAACCTTTCTAAATACCTGCAATCTCAGTAGCCGATTTTCTCCAAGGCCTTTTACTCCTGTTTTTCAAAAGTTAGTAGTCATTCCAGTTTTTGTTGTACCTTTCAAACTGCTATGAAAGTCCAATTCCAAATAGCTCGTTTTGCACAAAACAATGTTTTATTTCCTCACAAACAAGAGATTAATCCATTCAGCATTAGTGGGGCCATAAAAATGGGACTCTACTGTGGGTGTAGACTTATAGCACAGTGCTACATGTAGATAGATAGCAACAAGTGCATCACAGTTCCCATATTGTCTGAGTCACCCAATTATCTCTAGACTAAATATTGTGTTATGTCACAAAAAGAACGGATGAAAATATGATTATTTATTTTATGACCATCACTGTTTATTTGATTTATTAAGTGACTTATCATGAGGAATATTCATTTTTAGTTTTCACAAAGCTTTAAAAAGTAATCTAAATACTGATCTTCTTTCAAATAGCTAAGTTTTAGACAAGTTTGAAATATTAGAACATTTGCCACTGAATACAAACAATAGAATCTTCTGTCATAATAGAAACAGAAAAAGAATTGATTGTAATAACATCATTACAGACATAGTCTGCTTTTGCTGTCAAAAATGACGTAAAGGTGTTTAAAGCAGTAGATGTCAAGCCCCATTTTGATTTGACAGAGGAAATCAAAAGGCATAAAAGAAGCCTGGTTTTCCTTTGACATCTCTTTTCTTTTTTTTTTTTTTTTTCCTCTCGTGTGTGTGTGCACTAGGGTCCTTCCGAATTTCTGCTGTTCCTTAATACCATTGCTATTATTTTGGGGAAAAGAGGAAGGATGCACGGGGCTGCCCTCCCCGGGTTGCTAACATTGAGGAGGGCCGATCCCAGGAGCTGTCCTCAAGGCTGTGGTGCTGATATTCCCTCTCTCTTCTGTTCCGCTCTCCCACCACCTATTCCAGGAAAAGAGCCAAAAAAAGGTTTACCTTAAAAAGGCTGAATATCTTGTGTAATGATGAGTGGTTTCTCGGCTGACACTGTCTGCCAGTAGATGATGAGTGTTGCCCTTACAAGTAGGTGCCACTGCTGAAATCTTCAGGTAACGTGAAAATAGCTCTCAGCAATTCAAAAAATAATTGTCACTTCCTTCCACTTCACAAAAAAGCGGAAGGAAGAAAGAAAGCCTCCCAAGGAAAAAGGAAAAAATAATGATAGGCTGATTTAACAAGTAACACAATGTGATAATAATAGTTTAATTGAGATTGATTTCATGTCCAATTAATTCAAGGCCAATATTCACAAGTCCATTTTGGATAAAATCAACTTTTCTAAGAAAAAGATGTGAGACATTCTGCCTCCCATTCAAGTGAGTGATTCTAAGTTTCTTCTATGCTGACAAATCATGGTTATATTGATGTGTCATACCATGTAATTGACTGTGAAATAATAATGTCACATGAATTTATAAAAAGCATAATTTAAAGATGTGTAACTGGCTTATAGCATTGCAACTGAGCTCAAACCTACGTGTTTGGTGAAAGTCTAGTCCAGATTGCAAGCTCATTTCCAAGGAGAGTGAAAAGTCCCTGGAGGCTATTTTTTCCAACATGTTTATGATTAATCTGGCAAGACATATCTCTGGTAGTCATATTTTTAAAGCTATATAGTTAACCAATAGAAAATTTAAGTACTATGGTTACTGGAACAAACCTCTTTGTGAGATCTTTTGTCTAAAAATTATTATTAGTTTCTGTTATTTGATTTTTTTGGCATATCATGAAACACTCAAGCTAAATATAGAAGCTAGCTCTTTGAAGTGTCAAAAATCCATACCACTGGAGAGAGAGGAAGGGGACACATGCTGTGTGACCATGAGCAGTTTTAGACACTGACAAGGAATATGCACCATGGAGACAGCATGTACATGCAGCTGCAGGTGCAACCAGGGAGGCAGCTGTGGCCATCGTGCATTTCAATGCTGCCACCATGTTGGGCAGAACAATGTAGGCAGTGCCTGACAGCGTGCAATACGTAGCTGTGGCAAGCAGCCCAGAAAGTGAGTCTTCTGAGTGAGAGTGGCTCTGCTGGACATCCATATGTGGCTTCATATATTCTTAAAGTCCTTCTAACTCTCTTCCACTAGAAGGTAAAAGACATGCTGCCACTTCCAGGAAGGGTGCCTTCCATACCAGGCAGGCAAGCCCTTTAACTTCCATATTTTCTCAGAATTTGCAAGCTCTGATGTTAGAAATGAAATTTATTGGACGTACATGGGTCTGTCTCAGGTGAAGTGGCAATCACAAAATCTTCCCAATCTCTTTCATTTTTATTCATTCCAGGCCATCCTCTCAGTCCCAGTCATGTGGAATCCCCAAGGCAGCAGACTTCTGCTTCTTTCATAAAAGCCACAGATGTGAAATCATCCCAGTTCTCTAACAGTGCTCCCACATTGTCCATACTCCGTAGTCAGCTTATTCTGGTCTTGGCAAAATGAATGCATAGCTAGAAAACTGTAGAAGGAAGAGATATCTGGTCACAATCCTGATATAGGACGAGTTGGGAACCCCTTAATTCCTCTGAAACTCAGGACGAAATGTTTCAGAGAGGGGAAGTGCGGGCTCTATGCAAGATGCACAGCAGAGACTGCTCCTCTCTAAGGCTTCTTCCACTCTTGGATAACTCCTGACATGCTTGATCCCCTCTGAGTAGACTCAAAAGGCACCAGGGAAGCAGCTGCCTTTCACAAAATTCAGTCTCTTCCTGTCCTTCCTCTTCTTGTCCACCTCTACTTTCCCCTGTCTTCTGTGCAGGACTGACAGAGATTTTTTTGCAATGGTTTGCGCATCTTGAGGCATGAGGTCAGCACAATCTCATCCACACTTGTTTTGGAGGACACTATTTGCCTATTTGATAGGCCACTCTCTTCAGAGTTCCTCTGCATGATGTCCTTGAGGGACTGTGGTTAAAAGAAATGATGGTAAATTAGCCTTCTTCAAGAAGTACCACAATCTGTGGCTGTGGGGTTCAGGTGTCTCTGAGGATGATATGTATAGGCAAAAATACAACTACAGTATTTAGTCACAGCTAAATCAGCACCCATTCTGATCGTCTCATGGACCAGACACAAAGATTATGCACACAAAGGCAAAGAATACCTTCATTTTATGCCAGTTCAGACATCTGTAATGGTCTGCAGGGTCAATTTTTGTAGGGATACCTGAGACTGGTCCCTGTGTGGCAAGTCAATGGACTGAAGTAAGGAATCAGGTCTAAGTGTGAGGTATGGACCTAGTATTAGTAGCAACCAAGTTCCAGGGCAAATTAATACATCTTGCCCTATGGGTGCCTGGCCTTATGCAGAGGAATGTGACTGCATCAGCATGTATACAATTTCTGTGAGGGTCTTTGTTGCCATAAGCAGAGGTTATCTGTGTAGAGAGAGAGAGGAGAGGAGATAATTTTCTGACTGCTGCCAGGGTAAGGACAGATGCCTCAATGAAGTGCTGCTCCAGCGTTTGTGAAAGACATGATGGAAATATCCTGGAGCCAGATTGGTATAGATGTTTTCTCACATTATGTTGCTTTCTTTGGCTGTACATACAATGACAGCGTATGTACATACTATCAGGCAAGACAGTGGAAAAGGTGGAGATCCAATTCTGGTGCAACATTTCTGCGCTGTACAGTCCAGCAATGTCCTTACACAGGGTGTGCAATACTGCATTTGTCAGCCAAATGCACACTGCAGGAAGACCCTGTGGGTGTTAAAAACTCAGTGGATGCATCCTTGTGGCTTTAGATCCACTCACAATACCTGTTTTCAGAACAGATAATTCCCATTTGCTGCGAAATAGGCTCAGACTCCCTTCAAGCTGATCCTGTGGCTGTGAAGTTATACATTGACATAAAGACTATGCTTCCAAATGCTACTCATTGTGGAAATGACTTCTGTAACAAATGAGTCTTGCCTGAAGCAGCTTGATCTCCACCAGATGACTCTGCATGTGAGGCTCTTTCCCAATAGTGACTAGATATAGAAGGGTGAGGTGTAGCCTGTGATGGCTAGGTGTATGTTGAAAAGCAATATGAGGTGGTTTTGACCAAAATACACTCATTCATGACAGGCATATTTATAGTACTCATGCAGAAGCATTTACATAATAATTATCATTTGTTTTCTCCATTATCTTTACATCTCTCTTAAGAAATGGGAATAATATTAAACCAGACTTCAAACACAATTTTTCCAGGAAAGCCTTGCAATGCCGGAAAGAGAAATTTCATTTGAGAAAAAAACCCCACCACCCCACATTTTTTTCTGCATTAATGTTAGTACCATTAGCCCATTATGAGGTCCTGTCTCATCTGTATACAATATGGGTCATAGCACATGGTTTTATCAAGATTGTACCTTGTGTTTGAGGTCCTGTATATGTCATAGGAAGCAACCCTGTTTTGATTAAGGTCTCTAGGCAAAGGCAAATCTACTATTTGAATTACAGTTACTTACATTCCTCAGCCTTTAAAATTGTAATTACTAATTCTTATAATTAAGATGTACTTAATTTCATAAGAATTCCAAATAATAGAACTTTGTATGAAGATTATTTTTTATTGAGTCTTTAATATTTATTTTTCAACTTAAATATTTCCCCTTTCTAGATTTCAGCTGCCAACAAGCCTAGTTAAAAGCTAGGTGTACTACTTATTGTCCAGTACAATCTGTTGCTTTTTCTTTACTGAAAACAATCCTGGTATTCATCTTTTTTAACCATTTGTACAACATACTTAAAAACTGTTGTTCTTTTCCTATTTCCCCATCCTTTCCTTCACTGTCCCTTAGACAATTACTTCTTTATCGTTTAAACCTTACTGAATAAAAAATACTACTAATTTTGTAAATATTTTTTATCATTTAACCAGGTTACATTACATGTAACCTGGATTGAAAAATTCTTTATCATAATGAAACATATAACTGCCTTCATAATTCTTGGTGCACATGAATGCAAGAATAGCAAACCCATTTTAATGACTCAAAAAATGTACTGTAAGTTCAAGACTAACATCTTATTTTTTATTGTGATAACGTAATTTTAAGATAGTGGCAGCCATTCATATACTAAATAACCAAAGTTATTTGTACTATTTAATGCTATTTATCTTATGTAATCCAATGTTATCATTGTGTGCATGCATTAATTGCCTAAATGTTGGAATTATATCAGCAATACTTTTTTTGATGTTACCTTTGGTTCCAATATCAGGGCTCTTATGTTATCTATCTTTTCTCATGAAAGATGAATCTCCTCCTGCTGATGTTTCTCTTGAAATCTAGCAGGTTTAAATCAGTGGTATGCATATGCAGCAAAAGCTAATAAATCAGCAATAAAGACAATATTGTAATTTTTGAACCAAGTCCTAGATCCACAGCTATGGATAGATGCCACACACCAAGCACCAAACGTCATCACATCAAGAGCCAAGTGATGGCTTAATATTGTCATTAACCAAAACACTCTCAGAATAACCTTGATCTTTTTCAACATCAAAATGGTGGGAACATTTGCAAATTGTGGATTACTCATTCATTGAAAGGCTAGCTGCTGTACCAGGAGATACTTCATTCTGAACTCTTATAAAGGTTATAATGTCAAAACCTTTTATTGATTCCAGTGTAAATTTGTGGTGGGCTAACCTTGGATGGATGCCAAGTGTATACCAAGCCATTCTATCACTCCCCTGCTCAGTGGGAGGTGGGGGTCGGGGGAGGAATAATATGGAAAAAAAACTTGTGGGTCAAAATCAAGGCAGTTTAATAAAGCAAAAGCAAAGGTCGCATGTGGAAGCAAAGGAAAACGAAAGATTTATTCTCTACTTCCCATCAGCAGGTGGTGTCCAGCCACTTCCTAGGAAGCAGGGCTTCAGCACATGTAGTGGTTTCTCCGGAAGACAAATGTGGTAAATAAGGAATGCCCTGCCCCCTTCCTCCTCCTTTTTCTTAGCTTTTATTGCTGAGCAGACGTCATATGGTATGGAATATCCCTTTGGTCAGTTTGGGTCAGCTGTCCTGGCTATGTCCCCTCCTGAGATCTTGCCCACCCCCAGACTACTGGTTACGGATATAATTTGGAGAGACCACCTTCACGCTGTGCAAGCACTGCTCAGCAGTAACCAAAACACTGTTGTGTTATCAATACCTTTCTAGCTACCAATAGAGAGCACAGCACTATGAGGGCTGCTATGGGGAAAATTAACTCCACTTCAGCCAGACCCAATACAGACTTGTAACAGCTTGTAATGGAATTCTGAAACTTCTTGAAATCTGGTAAACAAATTCATACTTCGTCAAGCAGCTGGGGCCAAGGCAACTGGAGGGCTGCTTGAGGTCTGCATTGTCTGCAGTATTAAGCCTGATTCCCTTTCCCTCATTTCTTCCTTTCCTGATGTGAAACACTTATACTGTATGCAGCAGATCAATGCATCTTTCTATGAGGTCCTTCTCTTAGCGGAAAGCTTCCCTGCTGTTAATACCCTACAGGGACACCACGGTTTCAGCCTTATTTCTTCCAGGAAATAAACTTATGCTTCCCCTCACTCCTTCATCTCCTCATTGGCTAAACAGTCACAGGAAGACTTCTTCTGCAACCATGTCTTGTGTCTGCATTGTCCAGCTCTGTTCCACTGCCATGGTCCCTCCTTTATTCAGTTCACTACAAACCAAATAAAGACCCATTTAGTTGCAAACACAGTAGCTACTTGGTTGCACCAGTGAGCAAAATAGATACCCCATCTGATCTCAGCTCTAAAGATGAGCAAAACTCTAGTGACCCATTCAGTATTCCTACTTCCTTAGGTCTTCTTCTGACCAGCCATGTCCCATCCCCTACTTGAGCATAGGTTTGTTGATGTTCCTCATGCTTTTTTTTTTCCTTTTTCTCCATATTTGAACTCCTTTTATCAGATTCCTGTGGTGACAAATACTACTGCTGAAGATTTAATACTCTATGCTGCAAGCAGTAGTGGGAGCAGGGTATGATCCATGTCTCATGTCTCCATGTCTGAAAGACTTCTATATGCCTCAGTAGAAGTTTGATCAGTAAGTCAACCAATGTTATTATTATTTAAGTTACATAATGCATGCTATTGATATTGATATAATTTTTGTTTATACTTAAAATTAAACATATGAATCTGATCTTTTGAATGAAGAGTTTAGAATACTCATGATATCTAAGACTTGTAGGTCTATTATTTTTGATTTATAAAGCATTTGATGTAGCAACAAAACCAGCCAAAAAAACCCAACCCTGGAACTGGTACACCTCAGAGGTCATGACTGAGAGAAGAAAAAGTGTTTTTGTCTAAATACATTAATAAGCTTACATCAGATCAAATTTTATCTATCTCTTATTTCAGCTAGAAAGAGAAATCTTGAGTCAACCCAGGCACACTAATGGATAGTGCTAATGAAACGGAAAAACACAGATCATACAATAGATTCAAATGGTAAGGTATTAGAGACACATTTCTTTACTGTTTCTGAAAGAAGGTTTAGATCCATTACCCTAGCATTTAAAAGTAAGAACTACATTTTCTTCTGCTTAACTCACATAACCCTTTAACATCAGTAAAGGTATGGGGGCTTAAAGGAAGAACTTGGTTCTAGCTTTTATCCAGAAATAATAAATAAATAATGAAACATCTATTCATTGTGTTCACTCTGTCTCAGCTAATGAGGAACTGAAAGCTTTGATGCAGAACAGTAAGTTCTTTTGAATGAGAGTAGTTTGCATTGTACTTGTTCATGGATGACCTGAGAAGATTTCCATGTGCTCGTGTAAAAAATATACACAGCAAAGCTGCATGTTAGACTGTTTCCCCATATTTTGCAATTAATTCCAAGGATAATTAGCACTGTTTAATTTAAACAAAATCAATACTTTAGGTCTATATTTTCACTGAAATTTATAATAGTGATTTATATTTGTCATGACAAAGTTTCACTCCAAGGAATGCCTTTGTAAAGTGCTATTTTGTTCAATTAAAATAGGCTTTCCCTATTATTCATAAAATATAACTAAAGCATTACTTAAAATGTACTTAATTGTATCTACTTTGGTTATATAAAATTCTCCCATAATTTGGAGTTCTTCCCTGAAGTTAAATGCTCCAAATGGAAATAAGCATGAATCACAAGATGAAGAAAAGATAATTAACCTAAACTTGATGAACTTCATATCCTCCTACAAATTTGTCTTTGCCTTCAACTCTGCCTAAATGGAGCACTTGATGAAGAACAGATTGTGACCTGTAGTTATTACCTTATTACTAATAACCTTACTATTGCTATACAATTTCCTGCCTATTTGGTGTAACTCTGTTATTTTTCCCCTGATACTTAACTCAGTAGACCTAGGACTGTCTTTTTATCCAGCATATGAGAGTCTTAGTCCTTAATTGAATTTTGTAAAATTATATTATTTTGTAAAATTATGTAAATTCAACTGGTTAGCTGAATTTCAATTAATATTAAATAGAGGTATTATCTCACTTTATCCTGGTAAAAGAGTCATAAAGGCAGACTCTCCGCAAGTGAACAAACAAAACCTGTCTCTGGGAAATCATTTTACTCAAGTAAATTGTCAAAAGTGAAGTAGGAACTTCAATAGGACTTAGGCAACTAACTACTCTTTATGCTTTTCGCCATTTACCTCAATGAAACTGATTTCGGCACCATTAAACAAGGTATCTTCAAGAGGCAAAATATTCAAAGCAGAACAGCAAAGGAAATTTAGAACTTGGTGGCAATAAGCATTAACATTTCCTGCTGAAATTTCATCACTAGGGTCACATGCCAAGGCCTTCTTACAGTTTTTCTATCCTGACTTTGAGGTGGTCTAATTTATAAAGTATGTAGATTATTTTCCATCTTCCAAATAAATATTCATGAAATGTGTTTTCCCTTTTATAATTCAATAGGGATGGGATGTGTACACTCTTGGGGACAAAGAAGTAATTCTAAATAAGGTGGCTGATTATCCTTCTATGTTCTGTACATAACTAAATTGACCATAGCTAATTTCGTTTTCACATGGTTGGCAAGAGGGTAAGTGTTTTGAACCAATATGTTAAATGTTCCACTGCATAAATTGGAAACATGCCTTGTGCAGCTGATTGTGCCAGCTGGCTGATCTTCAGTGTAGGGCATGTGTTCACTCTTTGTCTCATGGCATTGAATTAGCCAACTGTCTGTTGTCCCCTTTTGAGGCAAAACTAAAGAAAAGAAGTGTGATTAAAGAAACTACTTTATTTCACTGATCTTCACCTCAAAAGCAGACAGAAATCCCACACCAAAGGAAAAATTTCTGCCCTCAGTTACCCTGTAGGTTATCAGCCCAATTAACAACTGAATTATGAAGAAATATTTGGAATTTTGGTAACCCAATGCATTTATCTTTCATTTCTACTAGTGAGAATTTGAATCTCCATGTATGTCACAAATGAGAATGAGTACCATAATTTGAATCCTCAACTATTTATTTACCACCACTGAAATACACAAAATTCCATTTAAACATAAGAAAAAAACCCTTTTTTTTTTTAGTGTGAGGTTCTCCAAATACTGGAAAAGCTTTCTCAGAGAGGCTATGGAGTCTCCATCCTGGGAGATACTTAAAACCTGACTGGACATGACCCTTAGCAACCTGCTGTAGTTGACCTTGCTTGAGCAGAGGTCTTGAACTGAACAATCTCCAGACGTCCCTTCCAGTCTCAACTGTTCTGTGCTTCTGTGGTTCTTCTGATATTGAACAAGATTTCAGTAAGAAGAATGGGAAAGTTATCAATTTTTTATTGGCATTTGAACTATTTTTTGTTACTTTTGTGGTTTTCTGTCTCAGAAAATGCTAGTAGCTGAAAACAGCTGCACAGGGCAAGGTTTGTGTCCCTAAAATAAGAGATTGCAATGCCTCATTTTTAGGTAGATTTTATTTGGCCTCCTACGGACCATTTTCACAGCAGACTTGCTGTATACCAGGGATTCTGTAGACTTTTAGCAAAACAGAAATATATTTCATTGTTTATCTTTACAAGTATTTGAGATCTCCATTTTAGACTCTCAGTAGATGTTCTGTAAAGAATTGAATTCATTAGGAAAATAAAATACAGGTTGTGATGCATTTTTTAATATTTTATTAACCAAAATTAAATAGATGCCTTAAAGACTATTATTCTTTATACCACTTAGTTTAGAGCTTTCCATGAATTCAATATACAAAGCATGGTGCGAGAAGCCTGGCCTATGAGAGGCAGGCTAATCGAGCTCCCCAGAGGATTGTTTTGTAGCTTAATAAAAGCCACTTCTAACTGTGTTTTCTCTGTATCAAAGTTTTCATACTGGCTGAAAGAAATGTTTGTGTCTGTAAAGAAATGGCAAGAGATAAGAATGAGGTGAGAAGACAGTGAGTGCTCAAGTAGGCATGAATAACAGTTATCGTGAGACTAAGCGGCATCATCAGATATGTATATGTATCAGTCACTAACTGTTAAACAGCATGCTCTGATTAGGTGCTGTCATCCCAAGCTCTTACACAAAAACATGCTAGGGAGGGTCGAATCACTTAGCAATCCTGCCTTTGGTGTTAACCAGCAATGACAGAACCAGTCCTCCAGCTACTGGTGCAGGATGTTTCTTAAAGGCATGAAGCTAGGATTAGAGGTAGGATAGTTGGCATGGTTACTTCTGTAATTATTCTGATACATGAATGAGACTCTCCATTCATCGCCCCAAGAGTGATAGAGCTTTTGGTTCTGGATTGGCTCTGGTGAAGGATGTCTATGCTAGGGTGCAAGAATCCTTCTTCGTAGCAGGTACCCCATTGTTGCTGCACATCATTAATGTCATGCTACATATCATTAACATAAAACCAACAATGCAAAAATTTGTCAGCTTTACTATATTGAGGACTAGCAGAAGAAGGACACAATTTCTGAAGGTGTAAATTCTATGGGTCATGACCTGAAGCAGCTGCAATGTGCCAGGGTGCCTTCTGAGATATTTACTGGTGAACTGACTCAGCCCTTGGCTTGGAGATGGTCTTGGACTGCTGCAAAAATTAGGGACTCAAAAGTTTTTCCTGTTTGTGATTGCTTGTGGCTCAAAAAGTGGGACCAAAGTGCAGTCATTCAGGAAATTAGGATTTGAAGGGTCCTGGAAATGTGCATGGAGCCACCTAATGGTGACTCCCTTCTACAAAATATTCACTATGTTCCTTTGAACGTTGCAATCTTGGCAATGTTGATATTTAAGCAGTTTTAGTACGTCATTTCAGAGCTTGTGTTTTTATATTCTTTAAAGATGGGAAGAGCTATACAAGAGAAATTTTTTACTTGTCATTTGTCCCCCTATATTTAAGAGTAATTAGATTATAGTTAGATTGTTTGGGAGTCTGATGATGAAATATCCTTATTTCATGAAGACAAGGAATTCATGCTTTTGAACTACAACAGTTCAGAGTAAAAAAAGGAATGTTAAGAATGTACTTCTGAAGTTTAAAATTCAAGATGTTTCTGGGAAAATGCTCCATATGTTTCTTTCCTACGTTAATGGAGGAAGGACGATTGGCAGCAGCCAGTTTATACATAAGCTGATGATATATATTAGTGTTGATGCCAACACATCACACCATTGTAACATTTCACTGACTAGATGATTAGCATGTTGCTTATTTTTCTTGCTGCAGGTTTATTGGAGAGACACAGAGCAAGAGAGATTCACTCTGAAAAATCAGTACAACAGTTTTGAGGAGGAACATTAAACAATTTAAACCAGCACTGCCTTCTAGCAATTTAGTTGCTTCCCTGCTGCAATATCTCCCAGCACTTTCTAAATATTGTATGAGGTACTTAAAGGTGAGGACACAGCTGTTGTGAATATCCATATCCATGAATCATTATTAATGACATTGCTTACTGACAGAGTTCTCTGGGTGACTATTGCGCCTGCCTCAAATGGGACTGACAATCCCTTTAAAAATGCATCAGTTCTTTTCACTCTTTACATTGCGTAGGCTTATCAAACATTATTAACCCTGTTATTCCTTGGACAGACTGTAATAAATGCTCTAGCACTTTTTCTCTCTCCTGGGGCTGCTGTAAAATCTACTTTTGCAGAGTGACTGAAACATATCTTTCAAATTAGAAGGCTAGGAAAGTAAGAAAGATAGCTGGAAATTTAGCTTGTCCTAAGCTTCAAAGTAATCACCTTTATAGCACCCTTTACAGTTGATAATGCTCTATAATGCCTTTACATTTACTTCCTGATATCCTCATAAGCCGCATAGTGCTGTCATGAACTAGATTTCTCAAGGAAAGATGTCGTAAGATTGACACTAAGAACATAATGTAGCTCACCAAGCTTGGGGATGCTAACAGAACCTGGATATTTTCCAGGAAAAACTTCCTAGGTGGATTATATTAAAGCTACCCAAGAAAATGAAAAAAAAATCATAAGAAATATTTCCCCTTTGTTACTGAGACTTCATTTCTTTGGAGATTTTCAGGCCTGCTCTTATTAGATTATATAGAATAAAATATTTGGTGGTTTATTGTCTGCTGTCTAGACTAATGTTATGGCTGTCATAGGTCACAATATATTCATGTAGCTCACTGCCGTTTGCTGTTTGCTTTAGGTTATTGCATATTTATATATGTTTCCTTTTCTTTTCTCATTTCTTTTTTTTTTATTCAAAGAATTAAGCTGACATTTTATTGAACTAAATTAAGCTGTTGTTGCTGTTCCTATTTCAAGTTCCAATTTATATTTGAAAGATTATGCTCCTTAAATTTTTACAGTGCCCAAAAAGGGTTTTACCATGAAAATGATTTTCTGTAATACTGGGGAATACAGAGGATTGATTTGATGCCAGAGAAATCATTGCAGGCAAAGCAAAAGATATTTGGGTTGATACTGAGGAAATTCCAATTATTATTTCATCTTCCACCATTTGCAGTTTCCCTTAAACTTCTACCTTGTAATTAACATTTAGCATGTTTAGAATCTGGTTCAGACTGTTAGTCAGTTTAATGGCTAGGTACGCACCACTTTTATATTTCAAAGTCACTCTGCTTTTTTTCAAATGTGTTCTTTTATATTGACTCGAGTAGCTTTGTATCTTGCAATTTTACAAAGAATTGAACTCCTTTCCCAGAGCTAGTCATTTCTTTTCATTTCTCTTCTAGAGAAGAATAAAAGCTCTTCATGCAATTAGCTAATTGTTCGCATCATTACAAAATGTGATCCCAAGGGTTATTTACTGAGCAAGAAGAGTTTATCTCTCGGTCTCACACAGATGCTCTGTCATGGACATTTTAAGCTACATTAACCCAGTGGAACATAGTTTTACTTGTCAGGAAGGATTTGACAGAGTAAGTATTGATGACCATAATGTCAAATTCTTATGGGGAACTAAGGCATGTTCTAATTAATGACTAGGACCTAGAATCACATACAAACAAAAAAAGGATGAATGATTTGTAGAAACAGAGGACTCTCTGTATCCCTTATTAAATACACCAGGTAGCTATTCAATGTGAAATACTGAACTGAAAAGACAGATACATCCTGAAATCTAGACAGTGGAATAGGAAGTTGACAGAAAGTACTTTGACACTGACAGAGAAAGCATAAGGATCTGAGTATGGATATGAGTACCATGAGCACTCCATGTCCCTCATGGTAGCCAGCCACACCCCTCCACCAAAAAAAAAACCCCAAAACCCCCAAGCTCCTGTTTTTCATTCTGTTTCCAAATAATTGCTCTCACAATTGAGGAGCTGGGTTCTCAAGAATATTGTTTCCATCTACCCAGAAATCTCCCTGTCTTCTTTTCTAAAAGTACTGGAGAATTCTCTTTAAAAAAAAAAAAAAAAAAAAAAAAGCTTAATTTTAACAAATTAACATTTTCAGAGTCTTCACAAGTCTTCATTCTGGTGGAATATTATAAAAGTAAGGTGGCAGAAGATAGTGCAGCATAATCCAAATTTCAAATTTTTAAAGACTGCTATTTTTAAAAATAACATATTTTGAACTTTGCAGAAGACCAGCTTCTAACACATACCATAACGTAACGTAACATAACATAACGTAACATAACATAACGAACAAAGTGCAGACGCTTTGCATTTAAAGGCAGCTACCAAAAATAGCTGGATTTGACTGGACAAGGAAATCACATTTTTGTGTTTTATTTATAGGTTTCTTTTTTAGATTTATAGTTTTTTAAACAAAATAATACAGGTATTATACTTTGGACTGGAGGAAAAGAACTCAAATTCTTCCCTTGACAATATGCACGTGAAACTATTCTAAAAATTCTATGATTCTATGATTCTATGATTCTATGATTCTATGATTCTATGAGGGGTTGCACCTGTGGGGAGGAGCGGACAGGACAGGTGTCCTGCCAAAACTGACCAACAGGGTATTCCATTCCATCTGCCTCATGCTCAGTATAAAAGCTGAGGGATCAAAGGGTCAGCCCTCTTTCTTCAATGGCCAACATCTGAGGAGGACTCTGTCTGTTTGTCTGCCTTTGATCCCAATCCATGCATTCCTGAATCCAGATCGAGAAAACAGTTCCTGTCTGTTGCTGAGTCCAGTCTAGTACTTTACAGTGCCTGCCAGTGACATGATCAGCATCCTGGGAGCTCAATATGTTTTTTTGTATTGATCCTTGATATTATATATATTTTATTATTTTCTTCTTATTATTGTTTCATATTATTTTATTTTTATTATTATTAATATTTCATTAAAATAATTAAGTTTCTTTTAAACTTTTAAGTCTCTCTTTCTCTTATTATTCTCTCACTTGGGAGAGAGTTCATTTTAGTGGCCAGCCCAGCATAAACCATGACAATTCACAAACTACAATTCTCATTTTTTTTCCTGGAGCAATATTTTTCTCAGAAAGTTGTATGTGCTTAGCATTAAATAGAGTTCCAAATTTTGCTAATGCTGAGGTGTACAGACAATTTTAACTGAAAACTTAAACACCCCTACTATCAGTAGTTTTTCTCCTACAGAACATGAACAAAATGCTCATCTTTTCATTAAAGGTATTTTTGATGCAGTGAATGATTCAGTTATGAGAAAGATTCTGCTATCTTTTAGCTTTTTTATTTGAAATGGGATCTAAAGCCCACTGAGTTTGCTGACATCATACTTATGTGCTGAATATGTGCGTGCAAGTCAAATTGGAGACCTACCATTTTCTGACAGATTCCTAAGCTGGATGACCCAAAACACATCTGTAGACTCCATAAGATATGTGTATCATGGAATCATAGAATCATACAATGGTTTAGGTTGGAGGGGACCTTAAAGATCATCTAGTTCCACCCCCGCCCTGCCATGGGCAGGGACACCTCCTACAAGGCCTGGTTGCTAAAGCCTGATCCAACCTGGCCTTGAACACTTCCAGGGATGGGGCATCCACAACTTCCCTGAGCAACCTGTTCCAGTGCCTCACCATCCTCAGAGTGAAAAATTCCTTCCTAATATTTATTCTAAATCTACCCTCTTCCAGTTTGAAGCCATTACCCTTTGTCCTATCACTACATGCCCTAGTAAAAAGTCCCTCTCCAGCTGCATGGTCATTTAGAGTCAAGGAAAAGCCGACTATGTTTTTAGGTGTTCTACAGATTTTTTAGAAAGAGCAGTCCCATCTTATAAAAAAGTATTGGGAGCCAAGGAATTTCCATAGACATACAAGCAACTTTTCATTACGGACCTTGTCTTTCAGATGTTTTGGGTTGCTACAGACATAAAGCAAGTTT
This sequence comes from Pluvialis apricaria, assembly GCA_017639485.1. Lineage (NCBI taxonomy): Eukaryota > Metazoa > Chordata > Aves > Charadriiformes > Charadriidae > Pluvialis > Pluvialis apricaria. The sequence goes on along the minus strand of CM030008.1, from coordinate 107,753,801 downwards.
GCTTGCTGTGAATCCAGAAATGGTGAATAAGGTTTATGCTCCCAAGGCCCATGAGAAATTTAAAACCCTTCTCTATTGAATTAAATGGGTATAATTCCAAATATTGCCTGTGCATTTTTTTTCTCTTTCCCTTGTTATATGCTTGTAGCTCTCCTTGTCCCCAAACATGCACACAAGTTGGCAACAATGAAGATTATTAAAAAAAAGATTTTTTTTTATAAGTGTATTATACAATATCACTGTTGTGACTGAGGATTGTGTTATGACCAAACAAGTTCTGGTTACTACAAAGAAGTCCAAATTCATTTTCTTGGTTTGGAAATATAATAGAAATAAAAGAAGTTGGAAATTTTTTCCAGTTTTTGATTTTTTTTTTCCAGTTTTTGATTTTCTTTGCAGGAGAAAGGTTATAAATCCAAGTCAGAGTGCACGGTTTCTTGAGAGCTGTAAAGTAAAATTATATCCTGCTCTGTGTCTGGTTTTCCCAAATAGCTAATACATGTATTATTGCTTAATGGTTGGAAGAAATTCAGACTTAATGGTTTAACCTTTTACCTGTAACAGAATTTAAAACACTTCATGAATTCCTGTGGAAGGGAGCACTATTGCTTTAGAAATTGTATCTTTGGAATATTTCTATTCATTTGACTCTGTACTGGCATTTGTTTCCACATTTCGTATTATCTGCATAAAATTTCAGAAAATAGTTGTCTGTAGTAGAGGTGTCCATCGGGAAAAGCATGCAGCAGTACCTTGGGTAGACAACGAGGAGGGACTACAGGGAGAACCAAGTGCGGCTGCTGCTGATGGTATAGGACTGGAAAAGCCATTTCCCAGTCTCCCAGTGGCACTTATTCTTGCCAGATTTTCAAAGTGTCAAAAATTCTTCTTCCTGCCTGTCTCATACTATAACTTTTAAAAGTGAATTTTAGAGAAAAGACCACATTATAGCAGAGAATCTATGCAATTAATTGTGTTTTCCTATGTCTGCTGAGACATTTTTCTGTAACTGTGGATGTCAGTCAGTGCAGGGCACCAGCTGTTTCAGAAAACTGGAAACCCTCAAGCCCACGACCCCAAGCTGTCCAACTGGCAGCTCTTTCCAGAGCAGAGGTTTCTGAAAGCACCAGGTCCCCATCCCCAAGGCAGTGTACACACAGGGCCAAGCTCAGACCAGCAGACCTTGGGACACTGGGCACTGTGTAAGCTGGAACAAAAACTCGTATCAGCCCATCTGAGCTTTTCCTGTTTGTCAAGAGAGACAGCAGCGATGAAACAGCCAAATTCTGCTGATTCAATGTTTCCTGGTGAAAACCTGCTTTGTTCAAAAGTTCCCGACTAACTTACCTTCAGTTTTCCTAATGTACTTCAGTTTTAGCCCAGTAATTTAACCTGTCTGTATTTGTTTTGTGAACTGCCAACTTAAGTCAGGTTGGAACATGTTAGTATGTTTTTATTAGGGATTGGAAAAAAATCTAACAAACTTTTTAAGGACATTTTTTCCTAGTCCTATTTTAATCCAGGTAACCTATATTCCTCTACTTCTTTCACTTGTATATAATTTTCTTGAATGGCTGGCTTTTTTTCTTAGTAAGTGTTATCCACTAAGATTACAAGTCTTGACAGTAATTTTTCTCCCTCTTTTCTGTATTACATTATGAAAGCAAAATTTATAAATGACAAGAATTTTTCAGAACAGGGGAAAAAAGTGAAGAATATTCGCACAGGTTCCCACATCCCTGTCAGAAGTGATTATTAATGTCACCATGTATAAGCACTGTCAATAGTCCCCCCTTAGTAATTTGTTTACATGGTTTTGATGACTTTTTTACCACTTAGCCTGGAATTGCTGGTTGATTAATTTACTTCTCTTTCCATGAGGGGGCATGTTAAAGCTTATGCATCCATCTCACACCCAATGTGTCAATAATAATGTCTGAATGACATAAACTTGTAATTTTTTTTCATATATGTTTATTATCATGACTCAGTTTCCTTATTCTTTTGACTGGTTCAGAATTGTGGGGTTTTAAGAGAGAAAAATATTTTCTTTCAGATATTATTATGATTCTGTGTACATGTAGAAAATATTTTCCATTCCTAAACTGTGTGGTATTCAGACTTCTGTGGTTTGTAGGTCCTGTTATATTTGACAGTGGAGCATATGACAAAAATTTATTAAACTTAAAGTGTCTGGTAAGAGGCTTGTTTTTTTTTAGATTCAGAAATATGTACAAGAGTCCCTTGAAAAGACTCTCAGAAATTTGTAGGCCACTGAATTACTATGTTAGAAGCAATGCAGTCAGATTAACTCACTAAAGAATTCTTATTATTCCCTGGAGTCCTGTAAAAGACAAACTGTATTTTGGGTTCCCATTGTGTCCCTAGGCAAAAAAAAGGAATCAATTAAAATAAAAGTGTTTTTAGGAAGGTGAGGCAGAATCGAGTAATGAAAGGATATGAACTACAGTGGGAATATTGTTTCTGATGGTATGGATGAGAAAAAAGATGACTTGATAATGAAGGAGTAGGTAGAAGAAGGGGCAGTTGTCAACTGATTTGATTTTAGCGTTTCTTAAAAGTGCTCAAATAATTTAATTATGTGAAAATCTGTGGTGTTATTTTGTAAGATTTTGTAAGATGCTCACACAGAGAAAAGGAAGCCCTAACGGTCCAAACATAAAAACCCCACTACTTTTACTATTAAAATATTACATCTAGGCAGGTGTAGAGAGCTGCTTCTGTAGTTTGTTCTGGACTCACAAAATCCTGCCTATATTGGTGCGATGGTCGTATGTGATACTTAACTCCTTTTCTCTCCCACACGATATCCTGGTCTCTAAATTGAAGAGACATGGATTCGATAAATGGACCACTCAGTGGATAAAGAACTGGCTGGATGGTCGCACTCAAATGGTTGCGGTCAACGGCTCGGTGTCCAAGTGGAGAGCAGTGACGAGTGGCGTTCCTCAGGGGTCGGTACTGGGACCCGTACATCTTTGTTAGCGACATGGACAGTGGGGTAGAGTGCACCCTCAGCAAGTTTGCTGATGATACCAAGCTGTTTGGTGAGGCAGACACGCTTGAGGGGAGGGATGCCATCCAGAGGGACCTGGACAGGCTGGAGAGGTGGGCCCAAGCCAACTTCATGCAGTTCAACAAGGCCAAGTGCAAGGTCCTACATCTGGGTCGGGGCAATCCCAAGCACAAATACAGGCTCGGCGGAGAATGGCTGGAGAGCAGCCCTGTGGAGAATGACCTGAGGGTGATGATTGATGAGAAGCTCGACATGAGCCAGCAATGTGCGATCGCAGCCCAGAAGGCCAACCGTATCCTGGGCTGCATCAAAAGAAGTGTGGCCAGCAGGTCAAGGGAGGTGATTCTGCCCCTCTACTCCGCTCTCGTGAGACCCCACCTGGAGTACTGCATCCAGCTCTGGAGTCCCCAACATAAGAAGGACATGGACCTGCTGGAGCGCGTCCAGAGGAGAGCCACGAGGATGATCAGAGGGCTGGAGCACCTCTCCTATGAGGAGAGGCTGAGAGAGTTGGGGCTGTTCAGCCTGGAGAAGAGAAGGCTCCGGGGAGATCTTATTGCGGCCTTCCAGTACCTAAAGGGGGCCTACAGGAGAGCTGGGGAAGGACTTTTTACTAGGGCATGTAGTGATAGGACAAGGGGGAATGGCTTTAAGCTGGAAGAGGGCAGGTTTAGATTAAACATTAGGAAGAAGTTTTTCACTTTAAGGGTGGTGAGGCACTGGAACAGGTTGCCCAGAGAGGTTGTTGAAGCCCCATCCCTGGAGGTGTTCAAGGCCAGGCTGGACGTGGCCTTGGGCAACCTGGTCTAGTGAGAGGTATCCCTGCCTGTGGCAGGGGGGTTGGAACTCGATGATCTTCAAGGTCCCTTCCAACCTAAACCATTCTATGATTCTATGATTCTATGATTCATCTGAAGAAGGTCTGTTGTCCTTCAGCAATCCTGGAGGATGTCTTGATCAAGCATATTTTCACTTCTTATTCAGGGCAGTGTGAGCCAACAGGACGTGAGAAGCAGCACAGGAGAGCAGCAGCCAGACTGAAAAGTAGGCAGACTGAAAAGCAGACTGTGCAAAGACTGCCCAGTCATCCCTGGAAAATAACAGGTGAGGCAATGACAAAAATTGGAAGAGATAAATTGTAGTTTGATGACTAGAACTAACAAAACCAAAATCAAAGTATGGGACAGCTGAAAGAAACAATGAACAGAACAGCAATGAACCCATAAAGCTGAATTACCTTCCAAAGAGAGAAAATTTAAAAAAAATAAGGGACGTAGGTGATACAGTGATATAGTAAAAAATGAGTCATAGAGAATCAGAAGAGAAGCACACCTAATAGAAATCGCATATAAATACCCGTAAAAGTGTATAATAAACACGGATAAACTGACACAATTCCTCCATAACTCTTTATCTTGATTTATTATGCAATCATTATAGAGAAAAGTTTTATGATTTAAATTATAGTTCTAAAATTGACATATACATAAATCTATTAACTTTACTAAGTTACTTCAGCATTCAGCATCTACTCACATTTATATCTGCTATGTAAATTTTGGAGAATATAATAAATGTATTTATTTTATAATTTGATTAGGTTTTGACATTTTTCTTCCCAAATGAGAATTTATAATAGAAATATTCAGCATATGAAAGAGGAAATACAGGAAACAGGAACAGATGAAAACCAGGAAGATGCCAAATTTTAATGTTGTCCTTGTCAAGATAATGTTATACTATCTGTGACTCAGTCAATTAAAAATGCTGAACAACTGAGAATCAGAACACGAAGTGCAACCTTATTAACATTAATAATAATAAAAACAAAAATAACAACAAAAACATCTATTTTCCAATGGATGGGTACTTACATGAATATATGTGAGTGTATATAAATATTCACATACCTCACTCTCCCCCATAACCACACATTTCAATTAAAACACAGAATTTTTAAGTATTAGAGAGCCTTTGTGTCCCATATGAAATATTTCTTTCATCTAATCAAGTCTTTTCATTTTTCTAGGGTGACTTTGCTCTTTGCAAAGAGGAGAGCAGTTCCCTAAGTATGTAAAAAGCTAATTGCCCTTCCTAATCACAGAATCACAGAATGGTATGGATTGGAAGGTAGCTCTGGAGATCACCTAGTCCAATCCTCTCTGCTAAAACAGGTTCACCTCGAGCAGGTTGCACAGCATTGCTTCCAGGTGGGTTTTGAATATTTCCAGAGAAGGAGATTCCACAACCTCTCTGGGCAGCCTGTTCCAGTGGTCCGTCACCCTCAAAGTAAAGAGTTTTTTCCTCATGTTCAGATGGAACTTCCTGTGTTCAATTTTGTGCTCGTTGCCTCTTGTCTTGTCACTGGGCACCACTGAAAAGAGTCTGGTCCCATCCTCTTGACACTAGTGCTTTAAATATTTGTAAGTATTGATGAGATTCACTCACATTCTTTTCTTCTGCAGGCTAAACAGACCCAGGTCTCTCAGTGTTTCCTCATAAAAGAGATGCTGCTTTCCCCTGATCATCTTCATAGCCCCCCACTGGACTATCTCTGTAGTTCCTTGTCTTTCTTGAACTGGGGAGCCCAGAACTGGACACCATACTCCAGATGTGGCCTCACTAGGGCAGAGTAGAGGGGGAGGATGACCTACCTCAACCTGCTGGCCACACACTTTTTAATGCAACCCAGGATACCATTGGACTTCTTGGTCACAAGAGCACATTGCTGGCTCATGGTCAGCTTGCCCATGAGGACTCCCAGGTCCCTCTCTGCAGAGCTGCTTTCCAGCAGGTCAACCCCTAAACTGTACTGGTGCATGGGGTTATTACTCCCTAGGTGCACATCCCTACACTTGCCTTATGTTGAATTTCATTATGTTCCTCTCCACTCAACTCTCTAACCTGTCCAGGTCTTGCTAAATGGCAGCACAGCCTTTTGGTGTGTCAGCCACTCCTCCCAATTTTGTGTCATCAGCAAAATTGCTGAAGGTACTCTCTGTCCCCTCATCCAGGTCGTTGATGAATATATTGAACAAGACTGGACCCAGTACTGATCCCTGGGGAACATTGCTAGCTACAGGCTAGCTACAGACTCTGCACCGCTGATTGCAACCCTCTGAGCTCTGCCATTCAGTCAGTTCTCAATCCACCTCACTGTCCACTCATGCAACCCACACTTCCTAAACTTACCTGGGAAGATGTTATGGGAGATGGTGCCAAAAGCCTTGCTAAAGTTGAGGTAGACAACATCCACTTGAGTGGACGTTTCCTGGGTCCTCCTTCTTGCCTTTTTTGAAGACTAGAGTGACACTGGCTTTCTTCCAGTTCTCAGCAGCTCTCCTATTCTCCATGACCCTTCAAAGATGATGGAGAGTGGCTTAGCAACAACATCTGTCAGCTTCCTCAGTACTCGTGGGTGCATCCCATCAGGGCCCATGAATTTGTGGCTGTCAAGTTTTCCTAAATGGTCTCTAACCTGATCCTCCTCAACCAAGGGAAAGTCTCCCTTTCTCCAGACTTTTTGTCTTACCTCCAGGGTCTGGAATTCCTGGGGTTTGCCCTTAGCAGTAAAAGGCAAAGAAGGCATTCGTTAACGCTGCCTTCTCTGCATCCTCTGTCAGTAGGACACCACCTCATTCAGCAGCAAGCCCACAGTTTCCCTAGTCTTCCTTTTGTTACTGATGTACTTGAAGAAGTCCTTCTTGTTGTACTTGACATCCCTTACTAGATTTAATTCCAAGTAGGCTTTAGCCTTCCTTGTCATATTCCTGCATGCTCTGACAATGTTCCCATATTCCTCCCAAGTGGCCAGTCCCTTTTTCCACATTCTGTAAACTTCTTCCATTTTAGTTTTTCCAGAAGCTCCTTGCTCATCCACACAGGTCTTCTGCCGCCTTTGCTTGGTTTCTTACTCCTAGTGATGCATCGATGTTGAGCTTGGAGGAAGTGGGTTTTGAATATTAACCACCTCTCTTGGACCCCCCTAACTTCTAGAGCCCTAACCCGTGGGATTTCTCCAAGTAGGTCTTTGAAGAGGCCAAAGTCATCTCTCCTGAAGTCCAGGGCTGTAATTCTAGTTCTTGGCCTGCTGCTTCCACACAGGCTCTCCATCATCTCATGGTCACTACAGCCAAAGCTGCCCCCAAACTTCACATCCCAAACCAGTCCTTCTTTGTTTGTTAGTACAAGGTCCATCAGCACACCTCTCTTCTTTGGCTCCTCCACCACCTGTGTCAATAAATCATCAATGCTCTGCAGAAACCTTCTGGACTGTGTGTGCCTGGCTGGGCTGCCATTCCAGCAAATAATCAGGGTGGTTGAAGTCCGCCATGAGAACCAGAGCCTGTGACCACAAGGCTACTTTTAGCTGTCTTTCGAAGGCTTCATCGACTTCCTCTTCCTGATCAGGTGGCCTATAGTAAACACCCACAACAGTGTCACCCATATTAGCCTGCCCCTTAAATGTTATGTTCTGCTGCATTTTGGTTTATGTGAGAAACACTTCTATATTGATCATTATTGAAAAAAGGATCAGTATTTTACAGAAAATTAAGAATTTCTTGAAATTCAACTTCTAACTAAGTCAGTTCATTTAAAATGATCCAACACAATTTTAAGTGGCATGATTTTTTCTGTTACCCTGGCACAAAAGTGTATCTCTAAATCAACCTCCTGGCAGAATCTGAGCAAGTTATCTTTGTGAAAATGCGTTATAAACCTCAAGCAAAAAGGCTTCAGAGACATGAGTGTATAGTTTTAAAGAACATTTATTACAAAGCCAAATTCTTGTTTAATTATGATAAGTCCACTCATTCAATATGAAACCAAGAATAGAATCTGGCCCATAATGTTAGTATTGTCTCACTGCAAATGAAATATTTAAATATAAAGCAATCATTGCACAAACTTAAGGGCAGATCTGGATCTAAGCCTAAAAAGAAAAGCTTAATTCAATATACCACTAAGAATTTCATGATGATTAACCTGAATGTTGAACCTTATTATCAGCTTAATCTCCTTGTCTTTAAAAAGAGGAATATTGCAAACACAATTTAAAATTTTTATGCTTTTACAAAATAAAGATTAATATTGAGCCATAAGAGTTTAAGTCTGTATTTCTCATGTAGAAGCTTTTCCTATGACGTGGAGTTGCAAACTCATCACCTTACCATCACAATGAGAATGCATTTCCTGGTACCTATCTTTTGGGGTGCTCAGGAGTTTATTTGTGTAGACCTGATTCTCATGCTAGATGCTCAGCACTTTTAGAGTTAATGCAATAATGGTTTTACTCATTTTCAGCTTTTGAAAATTAATGCAAGATCCTTAAACATTCTGATTGTATAATTTCTCATGTTTAGTATGTGCTGTAGAGCAGGTTGTACAGATGCAGCCAGAATGAATGTTAGGTGTGCCCTCAGGCTGACTAGTTAATCTAGTTAAGAACCTGTTTCAAAAGATGTGTCTGAATCCTGATGTATACAGCAGGAAAATACTTCTTTTTTATTGTGCTGCTCTTGGGTATATCACATTGGGAAGATTCTGGGTGATATGTTGAGACCAGTGTTTGATGAATCATAAAAACTGGGCTGAAATGCTTTAGAAAAATGGTGCATTCAATATATTTTATCTCTTTTTATAACTCACACACTATCTGCAGGCATATTTCCACATTAAACTAACATTTAATGACCCTGGAAACAGAAGTCCTGATTTGTTTCAGTAAATAACTGTTTAATATACCTGACAGCTAATCTCTACATTCTTTTCTTCTCTCCTCTCCCTCAACTTTCTGCTGCAGTGGACCTTCAAAGCAGAAAGGCCTTTGTTCAAAAGCTTTGATAATTTGCCCAATATCCCATGCTCAGTGCAAATCAGTGCAGGGCACTTTCACAAAATAATTTATTACCTCATAGATAGAGGCACCTCTACTCCCATTAATTTAAATACAGTCCTTAGATTCCACCTTTTGATTTTAAAAAGATTAAGTTTAGTTTTTATCTGTTTTGGCATACAGTGGATAATTTAATGCTGTCTTCCAGTTAATGTGTCTGAACAGTGTTCAATGGATTAAGAAGCAATGAGCTGAATTTCTGAGTACTGTTCATGTTGAAAAGAGCTTTCTGCCCCTGGTTTCAATTTAAATCATTGCCAGTAAGATTAGGTGGCATGGTCCCGTGTGGGCTTTGGCTGAATGAGCTTTAGAGACGTTCAGCTAAATGTATTTCTGATAATTAAAATAAAACCCATCAGCATAGTTCCATGGTAGACTGTTAAAATTATTACAGAATCACCAATATCTGAAACTCTTTTTTCCCCTTCCAGCCCCTAGCAATTCATATCAAGGCTGTGCAAAGTAGCACTTTCTTATGAAAAATAAAAAAAATTAAAATAAAAAAAGCTTGTTAAATGTGAGAGGTCCGGGTGGTCAAATATTAATTTGGGGGATTTCACGTCAATGGCATTTTATGCTTCCAGACTGGCATAACATGACAACAGCCTAAATGAGAAACTTGACAGTTTTCAAAAGATAAATGCTATCATCTTCCAAAAATTATTTTAGATCACTTACATTATATATGAGTATTTGGATATAGGAACATCAGTGTTGTCTCTATACTACAAGATGAGAACTATAGAAACAATACCCAACAGTCATACCTTTTAAGAATCAAAAAATCAACAATTTATTTGGTATTGTCAGATTCAGTAATATGAATATATTTCTCCATATAGAGTTATAGTTAAATGCAAAGTGCTTTAGCTTTATTCTTCACATTAATATTAAGGACAAAGTATCCTCAGTGTTATTTTTGTTAACATATACAAGTGATCCAGCAGAATGCCCTGTTTTTTTAAAAAAAAATCTAAAGCATACTAATTTGCAATAGGTTTTTCTAGTCCTAGTTATTTTTTTAGAAGTTTCTTATAGACGGCATACAAGCCATAATAAACAAACAAACAAACAATTAATAAAACCCAAACAAAAATCACCACCAAAAAAACACCTAAACAAATCAAACCCACAAAACTTAAAACAGTTCTTGCAAAACAGATTTAACTCCTAGAGCCACTGGCAGTCCAAATACTCCACACCTATAACAAAGGAATTAGACATCATTCTGAAGCAAATCTTTGGGAGCAGCTGGGTTGCAGAGATTATAAAACGTCTCCTGAAAATACACCACTTGAAACTCATATTCATGGCAGCAAGAAGTTCAAGCTCTACTAATTAGAAACAGCTGCAAATAATATTAGAGTTATTAAAAAATAGATGGATACTCTTATAGAATCATAGAATTGTAAAATCGTAAAATCATAGAATCATAGAACAGTTTGGGTTGGAAGGTACCTTTAAAGGACATCTACTCCAACCCCCCTGCAATGTGAAGGGACATCTTCAACTAGATCAGGTGGCTTAGAGTCCCATCCAACCTGACCTTGAATGTTTTCCAGGATCAGGCATCTACCATCTCTCTGGGCAACCTGTTCCAGTGTTTCACCACCTTCATTGTAAAAAATTTCTTCCTTATATCTAGTCTAAATCTACCCTCTTTTACTTTAAAACCATTACCCCTTGTCCTATCGCAACAGGCCCTGCTAAACAGTTTGTCCCTGTCTTTCCTGTAGGCCCCCTATAAGTATTGAAAGGCTGCAATAAGGTCTCCCTGGAGCCTTCTCTTCTCCAGGCTGAACAACCCCAACTCTCTGAACCTTTCTTCATAGGAGAGGTGTTCCATCCCTCTGATCATTTTTGTTCTTAGAAGTTCTTCTTTAAGATGTCAATTCAATCTGAATTTTATCTGAATGTTTAATTAATTTAATTTAATTAATTTGAAATTTACTTAATTTGATCAAATAAGATATTTGGTTTTTTTGGGTAGAGATGGCAAAAATTTCCTGTCAAGTTTCAGTGATTCACTACTTGTACAGGGCAAGATAACTATAATGGTCTTCTTGACTAAGTTTTTAATGGGACAGCAAAACCAGCATGTCTTTCAAATCCAGAATTTCAAAAATAAAATGAATTGGAACATGGTCTTATAAAGACATGCAATCTTGACTTAAATTTTTACTACATATGGGTTATCTGTGGCTTAGATAGCCTTCATGATCTTTGTATGTATTTATACCTATCAAAACAAACATAATCAGTGATCACAATCAAATGAAAACATAGCACTGAACAACAGCAATTTTCTAGGAAAGGACTAAAAGTTCACATCCTCGTGCCAAAGCTTTGATTCATCTATGACTAAAGAAATATTAATGACTGAAGGTAAATATGAAAATTTTCCCAAGTAAATGCTTCAGCAATTAATTATATTATTTTGATTAATATTGTATTTCTTCCTGGAATAACACTTCAGTCTTTAATAGTGAAGGTTAGACAGGATCAAACTTGGTAACATTTTGTCACAGTAACTAGGCTATTCAAGAAGCTATGGTTTCCCATCTGGGCACCATAGACTGTTGCAACACATTATCTGATGAATACTTGTATTGGTTTGGGCTGGATCAGAGTTAATTTTCTTCATAGGAGCATTCCTCATATGAGGCTATGCTTTGGATTTGTGCTGAAAACAGTGTTTATAATACAGGGATGCTTTTCTTGTTGCTGAGCAGTGCTTACACAGAGTCAAGGTCTTTTCTGCTTCTCACACTGCCCCACCAGTGAGTAGACTGAGAGTGCACAGGAGGTTGGGAGGGGACACAGCTGGGACAGCTGAAGCCAACTTTCCAAAGGAATATTCCATACCATATGATGCCATGGTCAGTATATAGAGTGGGGAGAAGAAGAAGGAAAGTGGGGGATGTTCAGAGTGATGGTGTTTGTCTTCCCAAGTAACCGTTATGAGTGACAGAGCCCTGCTTTCCTGAAGATGGCTGAACGCCTGCCTGCTGATGCAAAGTGGTGAATGAACTCCTTGTTTTCTTTCCTTGTGTTGTGCGGCTTTTGCTTTACCTGTTAAACTGTTTTTATCTCAAACTTTTTATCTCAACCCAAGAGTTTTCTCACTTTTATAATTCTCTCCCCCATCCCACAGGGGGAAAGTGAGTGCTCAGTTACTGGCTGGGGTTAAACCATGACAATACTTCCACTAATGTCAGTGGAATTTGGATAGGAATTACATTCTTAATGCTAATACTGGTACTGGAAATTCAGCTCTTCAGTTCAGAAGACTATATATACCTCACATGATCATTTTAAGAAAAGCATTTAGGAATAATTATTTTACAGCATTTACCTGTGAGACATATATTATTTACTCTATGGCAGTAAGCCACGTATTACTGATAAATGGCTTAGTGCACGTGAAATTTTCATGAGTAAAGAAAGATACATGGACATGTTTTAATTTTTCTGTATAGACAGTGTTTGTAACTGTACTTTATCTTTTTCACCATGCTCGTTATTGCACTTTTGATGAAGTCAGCTATGAAAACCTTAGTATTTAAAACATAATAAGATATTTGCTACGAAAATATATACATAAAGTATAATTGTCATAAATTTTATGTCACATACTTTTATAGGCCAGAATTAAGGTAGCCCATGCATCTTCAATTTTGACATTTCATTGTATACACTATTACAGTATTTTATAGGTTTTGATACTAATCTTGCTGCTTTCAGGAGGGAATATAGCTCAGCAAGTTAATTAGGACAGGTCTTTTTAACTCAATGTAGCAAATTGTGCAGAAGATTGTAAAATTATTAATGTTTTCAAGCCTTTTTTGTGGTATTTACCACCATGTTGATTGGCCTTAAACACTGGTGTTGTGGAACGCATGTGTAAAATAATATCCCCATTTTACTTTAAAAGAAGCAGATGCAAATATAAGAAGGGCACGTTTTGCAAAATCTCAGTTGCTTCTGAAAAAATGTGAATCTTGTTTTTCAAAATATTTATTCTTTTATATGCACACTTTTATGCTGAAATGCAAAAAAAAAAATCTTTGCCCAAACACTGTACCCTCTGTTTTTTTGTATGTAAACTTTCTTCTGCTTATTTCCAGCTAAGAAGTCAAATAGAATCCAGAGGATCTGTGAAGTCCCAATTAAAGAGAAGAAACATTTTGGCGATAATTGGACTACACCAACAAGACCTTTAGCTGTTACAAATACTTTTCACTGAATTGTCCAAGCAAAACTTTTGTAATGCCTCACTTAAGAGCATTTACTTAGAAGAGGTTTATTAGACAAGCTAATATAATGTGAAAAGAATATGGACAATTTATAACTCTTCTTTGCCTACAGTTTTTGGTAAAAACTTGATGGATTGATAAATTCAGATTGAAACCTTTTTATGACTAAGTTGGTTCCAAACTTTAAAAAAAGTTTTTATGGATAGTGAACGTACTATAATTTTTATATAACATCCATATACTAGATATTAAAACCAATCACTTGGAAAGCTGGTTCTTGCATGAAATAAAATTAAGCAGAAATATTTCAAGGAAATACAGATTTTTTTCTCATTTGCTATTTTTGTTTCTGAGTTTTGGTGATCTTATATAATATTCCCGGCTTTTAAAAATGTGACTATGTTGCACAATCCTCAAAATTTCTCAAACGTATTTTATTAACTTATATATTTTTTTACTTTTATGTATTAAACATAGTTCTGTAATCCTGGATGTACTTTGAATATATTCACTGATTTAAAAAAGGTGTACTCTATTTCTGCTCAGATCTCTTCTGGTATTACAATATTTTGACATGTAAAAAATGGGGTTTTTTTATATGTTGGTAGCCAATTCTTGTCACAAATGATATACCACTAGTGAACAAAGAACAAAATCATGCTAAAACAACTTTTCCCAGTTCAGTTTGCGTGATAGAGCATCACATTGCTTGTGGTTTTTGAAACACATAAAAGTATATGATTTACTAAGTGTTTGGGTTTTGTTAAGCAAGGTAGATATTGACATAGATATAATAATTTTAATTTTTGAAATCAATAATTCATATGTTTCTCACATAGTTCCCAGATTGAGACATGATAGCAAAATTATCCAAGATGCTGAATCAAAAGCATTAAAAGAAAAAAAAAAAGAGAAAATAACGAGTGATATTAAATATATTCAGTGTATAAGCTACAATTTAATTTCAGTTCTTCATGTAAATATTTTTGGCAGGGTTTTTTGTAAAAATGTCTGCAGTCCCTGATTTTAGTTCACTCAAAAAAATACACTTCTTTAATCAAAATTATTATATTATAAAAATAAAAATTAGGAGAACCTAAATACCTTCTTTGGTATTCATATAAATGACACTAGGCTATGTATCACATGCTGCAGGAAAGAAAGGCACAACGAGTGCTAAGCATGGACCTTAACTTCCCATGAACATTAATAATACATGAAGGAGAGTGCTTAGCCAGACATTCAAAGAGAATTGCAGTCATGGCCTTGCGCTGCTCTTACAGACTAATGTGTCAGAATGACAGCTGCTACCTATTCCCTGCAGCATAGTCTTTATTCATGTCGTAACCATGCAACAAGGGTAGAATCCCTGCTTTCCTAGTCTATCCTAGGCAGGAAATTCATTCTTGGAGAGTATTTTTTTTAGTTCTGATTTTGATTTAAAAAGCACAGGTTTTCATGCCAAGAAAAATATAATTATGGAGAGATTTCATTATGATAACCAATATTGTGCTAAATTTTATGAAGTCTTTGTGTATTTTTTTTATATGGATGCAAAACAAAATATGAACTACAGTTGTGCATTATGAAAGATTTATGGAAAATAAAGTTATTTTTAAAACCCCTAAACTTTAATGGATTTATAGGATAAAGCTGACTGTCTGGGCTTCTGGTAATCAATTCTACTATTAATAATGGAACAACTACCATGACTGTAGTTTTCAAGAATTAGTATGAACATATGAATGTGCTTGTATGAATTCAAGATGTTCCTGGATATATCCATTAGTACTTAAGGGAGACAGAATGCACACGAAAAACTCTTCCACTCTGATTGCCGAAGACGTTGCAACACTACGAGGTTCTATTGAATTAATGGCATTGGTTGTTTCAGGACCCAAATCCACCAAAATCCTTTAGTTTTTAAAGAGACATGTGGAAGGAGACATTACTCCTAGCTTCCACAAGGTTTCCTAATTGAAGTATTTTACATGAAAAGTAAGGTAGTAATATTTTTAAATGTTCATTCACTACAGTTTACAGTTGCCCTTATTTTTGTTTGTTTTAAAAAGACCACAGTAAACAGTAATGCATAAAATCAAGAAATGTAATAAAGTATAATAAACATGAATAGGATAACACAACTGTCCTGGTTTGAGTTAAAACAAGACCAATTTTGTTCAGTAACTTTACTTCTTAGCTGGGCCTCTTCTAACTACTGAAATTAACAGCATATTGTGCAGATAAGGTTTGCACTCTCGGAGTGATAAGACTTATGTTTACAGCTGATGCCCAGGCATGGTATGCAGAGAGGCTCTTGCTTATACTTACTGATATAACACCCAAGGCCAACCAACTTTGTTACTTGCCCCGCTGGAGAGTTGGAAGCGGAAAAGTGCAGTGGGGTCGCACCTGCGGGGACGGGTGACCCAAAACTGACCAACAGGGTATTCCATCCCATCTGCCTCACGCTCAGTATAAAAGCTGAGGGATCAAAGGGTCAGGTCTCTCTCGCACTCTTTCTTCAATAGCCAACATCTGAGGAGGACTCTGTCTGTTTGTCTGCCTGTGATCCCAATCCTGAATGCAGATCCGGAATCCAGTTCCCTTCTGTCACTGAGTCCAGCCTGGGACTCCCCTAGTGCCAGCCAGTGTCATGATTGTCATCCTGGGAGCTTGATATGGTTTTGTATATATTTCACTATTTCTTTTTATTTTATTATTAATATTTCATTAAAGTAGTTTAGTTCCTTCTAAACTCATCAGTCTTTTTTTCCCTCCTCTGCCTCTCTCTTTGAAGAGGGGTAGAGGGGAGCATCTGTCAGTCCCATCTGGGGTCCCCACGTCCCCAGTAGCTGATTCGGCCTAAACCACAACAACAGCTCAGTCTAGCATGATGCACTTGGTATCATTGACAAAGAGTAAACTCCATTTTATGTTAATATTGTAGTGATTTGGCACTAGACTTTAATACAGGAGGTATAAAAACTGTGTGAGTAATGAAAATGTTTAATGAATACACAAATGCTAGTGGATTTTGTTTAAAAGCATTGATGCATTTTAAATAATATAATCACAATGTAATGTGCATTTTGCAACCATCAAATTGGTTTACGAATTACTTACTTGTTGCCCCATTACACTTGAGAATCAGAGGTCTCATCTGGGGAAACAAAACATTTCTAACCCTTATTAATGTAACAGTTAGATTAAAAATGTGTATTGGAAGCTCAGTAGTGCACAAAATGCCTGTGAGACATAAACTGCCTCAGACTATTTCTTTCATAGATATTGATGGCATGGGAATTTGACATTTCTCAGTATTTCAAATGATGCAGAAAAATTTGTTATAAGAGACACTCATTCCACCTTATTTATGCCCATTATGAAAAGTGGAAGGTTCATTCAGATAGAATGAAATCTGTACTGCCAGTCTTCATTGTCCACTGACAAACAAACACTTGGATGTGTTCAACTCTGTTGCTCATGCCCTGGAAGAGGTCCCAGTAGATGTTCACAAAGCTATGGCCTCTTTCTCTTCAAAATCTGTCCTTAAAACATGCTTTTGCCATGACATCTACAGGAAGAAGTTAGTACCTGTGGAGACCCTTTCTGTTCCATGGGTACGTTCTATCATATAACCCTAGGGTGTTCAGGTTCGTGAGTGTAAGCCCCTACCCCCCATTTTCACAGAATCTTCCTGAATCTGCCTGTTGCTCTGCGTTTTTCTTTAAGGAGGGGATTTTCTTGGACTGCTTTGCAGATGCCTTCAGTATTTATGGAAACAAACATGAGAGGAAACGATGACCAAGGATTCATGTCACAGACAGAAAGTTCAGGAAAATAAAGACTACATCTGAATAGAACAGCAGCAGAAGGTATGAGATGGTGGACTGATGACTGTACTAGTGCTTCAGTACTCAAGCACTCTTGAAAAGAGATAAGGAGGTTTAACTCTATTGTAACTGCTGAACTCCAGACAAATCAATCCACAAGAAAGAGTAATTGTGCTAAAACTGTACAGCAATGTGTGTCTTCAACCGTAAGTCACAATAATGCAGATATGAGAGAGAGAGATGGAAAAGATTATTGGAGACAAAGTAAAGTATTGGCACAGAATTTAGGGGTGTTTCCTTGAGGTTTTGTGTTATGGAACACATAAAGCCATTATCATACTAACCTGTGAATTCTGTCGGAAGAAAATGATTAAAGCAGAAGATCATTTCTATGGGATTTAGATAGGGATTGTAATTTAATATTTTACATTCTGCAAGGATTGTCTACTCTGCTTTTTTCTCAGTAATTCAGGTCTTATAAACATATTTTTCACACATTAATTAATTTTCTTTGGAGACTTGTGTTTTTTAGTGTGGTAAATATGTAAAATTAAATAATGAAAATACAGCAATTGTTCACAAGGTTAGCCTTGCTTGCCTCCTGTGTGTCTTTCAGGTAACTGCCGCCTTGTTTCCCAGCAGCAGCAGCTGTCTTGTGTTCCATATGTTTCTTCATTGTGCAGACAAGTTGCACACTCTATATTCAGCATAATACTCTTTTGAAGGCTGAAGGCTTTCCTCATTTGCAGCAGCTGTGTCCCATCTCTGATTCCTCAGATGGCCGTTCGACTATTCCCTGCCTATCACTTTTTCGTGTACTACTACATCATGCCAGGCCAATTTGCTGATTATATTCTTTCTTTCCTTTTGCTTTTGTGTACACTTGTTTTTTCATGTTGTTTTTTTCTTTTTTTTTTAATGTCTCTTTTCCACATGACACGCTTCATTCCATTGCTTCTGTTCTCTGTCTTCAGCTGTACCATTCCAGATGAACCCTTCAGATGATGACATCAAGAAAAACGTTCTGATTTAATACTCTCTCATTTTAGAGATCACACTGATTAGCCTTCAGACATAAGTCACCAGTTACTTAATCCTATGCCATGCCAGTGGTTTTAACAACTAAATGCTGCTGAAAAGCTAAATGTTCAGTTTCTGGAGAATTAATACCTGGGGAACAATCCTTTCTGCATCATTTGAAATCAAGTTGTAGTGGTGCATATCTGATTTGGCAATCAGATATAAATCAAAGTGTCAAGACATTTTGGCTTCAGGAGCCAAAAACTGGTGCATTGAATTCTGCTTCTAGAATCATTCACCATTCTTAGTAGCCCCAAAATACAAAAGAACATATTCCTATAGTACTAATGGTACTAATTAGTGCACTTGCCAATGTGGTAGGCTTTTTTGGCCTATTTTAATACATCCTTCAAGATGAGTTTGCCTTTGTGATATTTATTAATAGCACTGTTTTAAAAAAAAAAAAAAGACTAATTTTCTTTTAATGCAAGAAGGGTAAGTAGTAAGTAGAAAGGTGTGAAGTTCTTTATTTTCAGTTTTTGAAACAAAGGTTGTGCATGTTTGAAATTTATTAGTGTGACAGTCAGTGTACTGAAGGCAGTAGTGAAGGCCTTCAGTGAACGGAAGTGAAGTAGTTACTACAGGCAGAAATTGAAGAAAAACAAAAATGATGTATAAAGAATAGAACTGAGAAAAGTGGGATGTAAAAACTAGCTTTGCATAGCAAATATATTTTATGATGTAAAGGTGTTGCTTTGAAATTAAAGTAGAGAGTGCAACTTCAGTAAATGATCTATTCATCACCAGAAGAGTTTCTTTGGTCAACATATATTAATTATATGGTTGTTGCAAGACAGGCTGCCGGATGCATGCTTTACAATAAGAAATGAGATGGCATTGAGGAGGTTTTAAAACAAGTGTTTTAGCTAAAATAACAATATATGGACAGCTAACCACTTGTGCAGAATTTTAACAGGGAACTTTAAAAGTAAGAATTTCAAAGTAAGAGATTTTGAAAAGGTTGATTGCCATTTTATTTTGCAGGATTTTATAAACTGATTTATTTCATTAACCCACCTCCCGTGGAAGGCGTTCACTAAACAATTAATTTTGACTTTGAGAAACAAAACCATAACATTAATGGCTTATAAATGAGAAGCCTCACCATGGCAACCTAGAAAAGAACCAGTTCTTCAGAACTGTCAGATCTCCCACAGCTGCTGCTGTTGCTCAAGAGAAACCTGCTGTCTCAACTTACTGTGCTTTTGGACTTATTTCTGAAGGTCAGACCACAGTTTTGAGGGTCACAGTCAAGGTTCTTTCCTCTTAAGAAGAAGGGAATTAATTGCTACCCCCGGGAGGAGGTTAAAAAAAACTATCCAATATTTCTTGCTCCTATTGGGGTTGGAATTATAATATGAAAAATAATTAGATTATAGAATTTAGTACCTTGGGACATGGCAAAGATCTGGCAAAATTTCAACAAGTACTTGGAAAAATTAAAACTTTTGGTCATACCTTACTTCTTTGCAACAGAAACAATTTACCAGCTGTGGTCTCGCAGAGAGGTAACATTGATAGGTCTAAATACAAGAAAAAAGGAATCTGGGTTCATTAATAAACTGTGCGGGTACCTGATGCACTACCATGCATGCTGTATGGTGGATGAAGCTTGTAGAACTCAAACTGAACATGTTGTTGCATGACAAGAAAAACATAAGAAGAGACATTTAACTTCTTTCTTTTTTTTTTTCCTTTCTTTTTAATGGATATTGGTACTGGTCATCAAGCTTTAGAAGAAAATGGATTACAGAAATGTCACCATAAGTCTTTGCTCAGAGAAGAGCCTAGAATAGTTGCTGTCAAACAAAAATAATTGCGTTTCCCCAAATGAAGTATTACATGCGGTTTTTTCTACAAGTACAGCACAGAGAGTGTTCATACATGGGAGGTGAAGGTTCCCAGTCAGGTAATCTTAGTGTATCTTAGTCATATCAATCAAGTGGGTGGAAGCCAGCTTGAAAAAAGGACATATTTGGGAAAAAACACTCAAATTATTTACATTGCTTGGATGGTTTATCACTGATGAATGTAGAGATCCCAGGTGACAGTAAATAAATAAATCTGTAAAGAAAAAACTCAAAAGTAAACGGAAAATTATATTTCTCATTTTATTTATAGGTAGCTGAAATATCTACCTGTGTAAAAAAATTGTGCTGTTCAATGACAGAAATGAAACCTGTGGCATTTGCAGAGACGGAATCTTGATTTTCTGTGTTACACCAGAGCTTTAAAAAAAAAGACCTGTAAAGTTCTGTAAATATGGGATCTTTCCAGTGCCCAAAAGGCTTTCAGGATTTAATATTTTTAAAGACCATTAGGCTTAGAAATAAGAAAAAGAACCCCATTGTTAATAAGGTCAGTTGCAAAAATCAGCTGATTTACACATTTCTTCAGGAATGGCCAAGAGTGTACACGGTAAAAGTGCAAGTTACAACAGTCTGTGGACACGTGTCTTCACTCTTCTTCATGTCACTCAAAATTACACCCACACCCCCCCCCATCTTTTTTTATTTTGCTTTACATCTTGCAATAGCAGCCAGGAAGGGAAACAAACTTCCAAATTTACCTGATTTTGTAGTTGCACTAGATTCAAATGACTCCAGTGATTTGATGTGGCACATTAATTACAATCACGTCAAAAAGAGAATGAGACTCAGAGGGAAAACTGTTGCTTCTTTCATGGACTCTATGTAACTAAAGTAGTGTATAAATCAGAAATAGACAGTTGGTTGCAGGGTTAGCTATTGCTTATGTAATTATACTGCATTGCAATTAGATCTTTTTGACAAAGGCTGGAAATAGACTGGGATCATAACAAATAATTTCAGTGAAATAACAATAGTAACTGCATCCTTATTTTACCTTTTCTGAAATAGAATAAACTCTGAGGGTAGTATAGCTGGAAACCATAATTCTTTTGGGAGTTTCCAAAAAACTTTTGCATATTTTTTACATATTTCAATACATATTACAAATTTTTACATATTTCCTTTTGCAATATTGTAGAGAAGAGATAAATGTATTTATTGCCTGCAATGTTTCCAACAGGCATTTTGGAACACACCAATAGCTCACCAAGCAAGTAAAACAACAAGAGTTTTGATATGGTAAGAAATTTTTCTTTAGGTATTTAACACTGTCCAGCTGCATGCTACCTTTAAGAATGGAGAGAAGAGGTGATACAGTGTGGCACATGCAAAATACTGTGACAATTCTAGATTTTGGGAAGCTGATATTCAAGGATAGATTAAAAAAAAAAAATCTATGTTTAAACCTCATTACAACAATGTCAAAAGAATATCCAGCAGTATTGGAATCACCATAATGAAGGAAGCTGTTATTTACTTTAGTATTTTCCTGTTTCTAGGACTAAAATCTGTACTCATCACCAGGTAATAGCCTAGTCTGTAAGGCTTTGTAACTGAAGAGGTGAAGACAAATCTTTGTGAATTTCAGAGACATCTTGAAATTTACTGGTTGCAAAATAGTTTTTGTTTACAGTTTTGAATTACAAAGTGTTGCAAATCAAGATTTATGAGCTATTCTCAAAAAGTACATGAAGAAATTTATGACTGGAATATCTATGTGAACATGCTTTACTTCATCAAAATAATTCACATTTTTATAATTATCAAATAGCTCAATCAGTGCAGTTAATGCATATTTAATTGAAAATTGGTTCTTTAACTGCCTCTTTAAATCCTTAGTGAATTGATATTACAAGGAGAGCTGCCCTTGCCCATGCCAAATATCATGACATGATATGCCATGCTTGGTGTATCATATGCTCTAAGTTTGTACAACCCTTATTATGTCCTCTTCAGAATGCCTATAAAAGATAAGATGTGTAACTGCACTTTTTTTCGTGTACAATGAGAAAATTGGTTCCCATAACTGTGGACTGATGCAAGTCTTCCATTGTATTTGCTTATGTCTTTTCCAGCCCTTCAGTTTTATGCCCCTCTTTTTCTGTGTGTATATATATGTGTGTGTATATATGTATATATATGTATATGTGTGTATATATATGAAGAAATAATTATAGACCCCTCCTTGCCCCCCATATATCTAGGAATTATTTTAGTTTGGGCTCATACTAGCCTTGCTTTATTCAATCAAATTCTAGCTTTGTATTCCAGGATGGGTATACTTTGTGACTTGGGGTAATTTCTGTATAACATTTCTCTCTTTAACTCTTGAAAATTATCTACCTTCAGGACCAATCTTGTCACCACAGATACATTTGATATGAATGCTTAGGTAGTAAATCTTAATTATTGCAGTGCCACAAATACAAAAATGAAATATCAGTATTATGAGAAAAGACAATATTGTGGTAATCCCAAGGATCTTGTTATACAACTTTATGGTCTTGTTTATTCATCAGAATAGACAGATAATTTATGTAGTTTCCAGATGTGAGATAGCTTGTAAATCAGTTCTATCAAGTCTGCAAATTTTGACACAGAATGTTGGGAAGATATAACATATTTCTGTCTTAAAAAAGCAATGACAGTATTTAATACTTACACATTGAGACAGTCTTCACTGTTTTCTTAATACCAGTACTCATTCCACCGTGCTTCCCCCTTTCTCACTTTCTGTTTAGTTAAGGGGTGGTATATGAACAAAAGAGTGGGTGTGCATATGTGATCATGCGATGGCCCATGGCAGTCTGTAACATACTAGCTGGTTTTAATTCAGCTTCATTCTCTGCATAAATTCGTACTTGATGGTATATATATTCAATTCCTTTTTTAAAACAAAGGACAAGACAATGGATTCATGAATAAACATTTTACTAGCTATTTTGCCACACCAAAAAAAGAGAAGCTTCTCAGTGTTCAACAACATCCATTGCCTGAAAAATCATGGTTCTTCCAAAAAGAAGATATTTTCACATGTGGGAAGACTGTGCAGAAATGCAGTAATACAGGCTCCTAGTCGGGTGATGTGGTCACACATCTCAGAGTCCAGCCAAAGCAAGTTATTCCTGGCCACGTTTTCCAACTTATCTATGTCTACTCTCTTGTACATGATGAATATATAAAGGGTATGCATGTTAGAGTTCACATCGCGGGCTTAGAAATAGAATTAGAATTAGAATTAGAATTAGAATTAGAATTAGAATTAGAATTAGAATTAGAATTAGAATATGAATATGATAACACCATGTATCTTATGTTTGTATTTTGAAAAAAGAAAGCCCTTCTAACCAACAGACTATACCTGTCCTTAGCCAGAGAGGAGGGAGGGGGATCGTGGTAGAAAGCTAGTTTATGTTAATTGCATCAAAATGCAGCACCTCTCTACACCTTGTTCTAAGAGAAAATATATTGTTAATCTTAAATGGTCCAGACTCGCTGCCCGAATAATCTCTACTGTGAAACACTGTAGCTGTGGATTTTATTCTTTTGTTTAGGAAAAGTAAAAGAAGAAACACAGAAGGGACAAGATATGAACATAGACCTACCTTTAGTCTGACCTGGTCTTACCATTTCTATGTTTCATATTATGAAATATGAATTTTTTTATTAACCAAATCTGGACTTCATGGATCTTGACAACATAATTCTGATTATTTCCTTTTAGTTTCCTTTTAACATCTCTAACTAAGTTGAATTTCCGTACAGTGTTGACAATATGTCTTGGATGTATCTCTCCAACCTTACCTGTTTTTCTTCATTGCCAAACAGAAAGTACCTGCAGTCTTCTTTACACATTCTAGAATAAATATTACTTCAGAAAAGGGCTATTAAGGGTGTATGGTGAATCAATGAGCTGTAAGTATTCTGCTCTCAGGGGGTCCAGGTGTGTTAAGTCCTTTGCGTCACTCCTTACATCATATTCGTGTATCACATAGTTCTGGGGTAAAGAAACTGCCCAGTCCTTATGGAGTTATGAATGATACATGATACTTCATCATGCAAATCATGTTCTATGGCCTTACTGCAGCACTTTCAATGCATATGTTTCAGGACTTCCTCTGTGGCAGGGTGTATCAGGCAGGAATGTGAACTCATTCTACCACAAGTCAGATGTCACTATTGTCACACAGCTGGATCCTCTCCTGATCTTATCACATTGCTGCATAGCTTATTTGAAGTACCTTTGAATGACAGAGACCACTTTCATGTGAACACCAAAGGGGCAAAACCCCTGGATGGGATGGGATCTGTGCTGTTCTGCTGGCCCTAATAATTAGACAAATATTTTTAGACCATTTCCACCTGTGTCACTTGGTCTGTGTTTCTCCTTCCCTTGTTCTTGCTTGGCTATAAGTTTGCTTGGTGTCTGTAAAGCTTGCTCATAGGAAATGTGGATGGAGGTGGCTGGGATTCCCTTCCTTTCCTCTTATCCTTCAGAGGGTGCAGGCACAGGGCAGCTGCAGGGCTAGAGTCTGCTGTCTGAATTAACTCTAGTGAGCCTCAGCTTTTAACAGCACCACGTAAGAGCAACAAGCTTTTACTGGTACTTTGATAGCAGTTTTCTACCGGCATTTCTACGTGGGAAAGTGCTGCACTGTGAGGAAGCAGTTTTTACTGGCTTGTCACATCATCATGGTTTTCCAAGTTACAGTCCAATGTCTTTCCCAGAAAATCATGGCTGAAAAAGGCTACAACGCTCACTGCCAGGCTTTTGGTTCAGGGAACATGTAAACCTTCGTTCCACTACATTTTCTCTACAGCCTTGTTCTAGTGCTCATCTTAGTTGTCTTCTTTTCCTTTTCCTCCTTCTTTTTCCCAGTCCGAGCACTTTTGTTCTACTTATTAAACACAAACATCTTTATCAGCAAAGTCAGTTCTAACAACAATTTTTTGTTAAAATCTGACCACGTCACTGTCAACTCCTGAAAACACACAATGCAATGCTGCCACTCTGTCTCACTGAGTCCCAACTGTGTGCCTGTGTATGTTTGTATAAGTACATTGTGTGCATATACAGATAGATGGATATAGATAGACAGATAGATATGCATATATATGTTTTCCATGGCTGTGAACTTACTGATTCATCATGAAAACTATACATAGTGAGAAAAGCTCTTTTAAATATTTACATTTCATGGAGAAAGCAGACAAATAATTGTGCACCTTTAAATCTCCTGCACTTGTTCTTGTCTAACCTTCTTGGGTTTCACACAGCTTATACACAGAAGAGTTTTTTTTTTTTTCTTGAATGTTTTAAATAATTTTATCAAAAAGCTAGGCTTAACTTTTAAGAATTTAGAAATCAGCAGTTTTGCTAAATTGCTTTAAGTTCTCTAGAGATCCTCCAGCTTTACCTTTTCCCCCTCTTTCTTCTTGCTGTCTTTGTTATCTCCCATTTAACTGAGTGATAGCTTTAATAAACACTGAACTCAGTCACAGGTTTAAATTGCACATGGAAAGGAAAAGGCATTAGTGAACTTCATTCTAAATGCCAGCCTTCAAATCACAGGTTGCACACGTTCCTCTAATATTTCAATGCCTTGCTATATCTAAATATCTATCAGTCTGCACTTTGCTGCCAATGACCTTCTGTCAAACAGTGATTTGTCAAGTAAGCCTTCTACAAAATCCTGTAAAATCTCTTCCAGAGGTATGTATAATGCTCTCTAAAACGCAGACCAGTAAATGACTTCATGACAGAAGGAGTGGCTTTAGCCAGAAAAAAATCAAGAAATTATTTAAGAGGACAAGAATTAATTCTGTGGTACATTGTCAAAATGGCCACAGTACTTAGAGAGAATAGTGCTATTGAACGTTATTATTCCTGGACTGGACATCAGCTTTGACTGAACAAGGTAACCAGGGACATAATATACCCCCCTTCCCCTTAACAAAGATATATGTTTTATTTCCAGCTTATTAATTTGAGAATCCATTGATTTTTTTGTAAGATAAATACCAGCACAACAAATTCTACCAAAGAACACTGCAGAAGAGCTCTGGCAGCACATGGATCCTTTTGTCTATTTAATATATGGTCTCCTCAGACCTCGCAGACCTTTATGTTTCTTAAGTACTCATAATAGTAAAGCACTTCCTGAACTTTTTGACCGCACCAAAAATTGAAAAGACTGCTAAAGAATAATTGCCTTGATTTAACATTTTGTTGTGAAAGGAAGGGGCAGCATTCAAAAAGCATAACAGTTAGGGTTTTCCTCTGTTTTTGTTAGTAATATGTTTCAAGGACTGTCTGAAGATACACATGTAGAAGAGGAAATATTTCACCAAGGAAAGCTCCTTTCCTTGAAGTTTTTCTTTGTCTTAATCACCATGCAAATTATATATATGAAATAAGGCATGCAAACACTAACAGTAAGAGCCCATGGAGCAGACTACAGCCAAATGGAACATATTTTTTCTGTTAGTAATCAAGATATTAGCAAGATCAGAACAAAAGTAAAGTTTTTTACTTTCAAAAAATTTTAAAGACATTTTAGAAATTTCCTCTAAAAGAGACTACTAGTTTCTTTGAACAAAATAAGTCAGATGTGCAAAAATATTTCTTTACTGACACATTTAAAGATGCAGTGTTTGTGTCTTAATTGCGGTATTCCTCAGCACTTTTCAACTCTTGTCATTCTTTAACTTCCCATCAGAATGAAACTGAAAAGTCCCTCCCCCTGATATTGTACTTTTTGCCATAGAAAAGACCTGTATCTATTTCCGTTTCAATAAAAAGGAAGCTTAGTTGCATTGGAAGGAAAGGAAGAATAGTGTGCTATGTCAGGTTCTCAATCTACATAATTGGTAAACCAGGACTGAGGGATGCGTGGTGCAGAACACTTGTCCCCACTTTAGTATAGCAAGTGTATCTATCCTTTGCAAATCATACTTTTAAAATTCAACATCAAATCTACTATTAAAAAATAGTACTTATGTATGTCATGCAAGTACTGAAAACATACTTTGTTATCGAGCACACTGAGGCACCATGAACCTTTGCATCTACTTTTCATTAGTAATTCAAATCAATAAAACTTCTTTTAGTTGTTTTTCTACATTTTTCCACATGAATATATGACTGTTTTGTTGCATAATTTGTTGCACATATATCAACACTTTTTTTCTAAACTTGCAAACTTTTTGATGGCTTCTATGAATCAGTGTTACTTCTCTCATGCCTACTGAGAGTTTTCCTGCAATATTAACCTTCTTTTATGAATAACTGATGGATTAAGGATATGATATAACTGTAAAAATTCTATTCCCTGTCACATGAATTTCATGATCCTGATGGCACATATAAATGTACAGAAAGTAAAATGACAAAGCTGTGAAACGTTGTATATTGCAGTAGAAAATGTTGATATCTTGTTCTCAATATAATCAGCATAGGAAACTCTACAAATTTACAGTTTCCCTCACTTTAGTAGAGAAAGTAAAAAGTGAAAAAAAGAAAGTGACATTTAAATGTGAAATTTTCCCAAGTGTCATTTTTTACCTAGGGCACCACATAACTGCTTCTTAAACACATGATCTATTTCAAAAACAATTTGCCACTCACCAAGTGAGTTGTTGCATTTCAGTGAGTTAAAAAACCAACCGTCTCCCCTCATGGGCTTTTAATCAATTTAACCAGTCAGCACTCTTGCTCGACCGGCAGGTGTTTGGCAGGCAAGAGCACAAAACAAGTCCCATTAATGCAGGGGATAGTTTATCTTATTTGAGTGTAGAGCAGTTTTCATTTGCACATGGAATTCTTACAACCTTTGCATACAATCTGATTATTATACTACCACTTTGTTTTCTTTACACGTACAAGTAATATTTGTGGTTTTTGTTAAAACAATGTACCATATTTGAATCAAGTTACAAAAGGGTACAAAATCCTCAGAAGACTTGTTTCTTGTTGGCCTAAAAGTAGTTTTTCTCAGTGGAATTTTTCTGTTGTGACAATATCAGCAATTTTCAAATACTCAGAACCATTTTTCTAATCTGAACCTAAATTTCTAGTATAAAAAACTTCCCCTCAATGTTAACTGTTTATCAGGACAATTTTAAGAATCTTTTTGTTCATTCCTACTCCATGTAATGAGTAAGAAAAAAATTTCATTGTCAAGATATACTTGCAGAGAATGTAGATTTGGTCTTATCTGCACAGAAAAGTTTCTTCAATACCACCTAAGATGTGGATATAAATAGAAGTAAAAATATTGGCATATGAATATCTACTGTGCAGGATGTATTTGAATGGAGGATATCTGGGGAGTAGCGGTTGGTCCAAGATGCTTTTGGAAGTTTTATACAATGCCAGACAACTGTAACTAAAGTTACTAAAGAAAATCTTTTCTATGTAAACAAATTGGCCTCCAAAAAATCTGACGAATATATATTCTAAAAACCTTATGCACTGTAGAAATTGTTTAGATGTCTTTTATTGCCCTCATTTATTCTGGCAGTCCACAGTATACGGCTCATGTCTTCTGTATTCTTTGTGTCTGTCTCACATGGGAGGAAACCATCGTTCTTTTATTTTATATGTCTTTTTCCTTATGATGACCTTGTGTTGTCCAGTGACAGTGGTTGGTTAGTTAGTTTTACAGAATTTTGCAGCATTGTAGCTAATTTTAAGCTACAAGTACTCACAGGTCAAGTGGGGTAACAACTCTTCCATATTCTTTAAAATCCCCAATTGACTTTTCAGGTTGTCCTTTGCAAACAGCTTAAATTCTCCTTCAGCCTCAGAAAAATCTAAAGCTTTCCTAAAGCTTGGAAAGTTCATTTATTTGAAATTTTACAGTAGGCTGAGGAAATCCTACTGCTATTTGTACAGCAGATTGTCTGCTATCTTTGCCTACTTCATATTTTGTCTACTTTTTCATCATAACCCCTGGTAAATATCCCAAGCCTGAAAGTCTTTGTAAAACACTACCTCCTATTGCCAGTAACACCAAACAGTTTCTATTTTATGTACCTTTATTGTTATTGTATCTAGTCACATCTGCCTCTATGTGCTTTAGTCTTCCTCTATACTAGTAAAATAATGTTTGAAAACACCATTCCTATTTTATCTGCAGCGACCTATGCATGCCTGCTTCCCACATTTCCCATTTTGTGGACATACCCAAGCCTTAAAGACAGACAGCTGATCTCCTGCTGTAGCAGACACATTGACAGTACAACAGAATAGGCTGGCTTTCATGGTTATGGCAGATAAAGACATGGAATCCAGAATTTTTGTTGCCCAGACTTTTCAATAAACAATACAAATAGCACAGGGAACTTCAAACAGCTTATGAGATGGATATTTCAGTCCTGTAGGGACCATGTTGTCAGTCAAGGTACGTTTGAGTATGATTTTGCAATCTGTCCTCTCTGCTTCAGTTAGAAAGGAATGGTCTGACCACGCTCTTGCTGCTACCTTGTTCCCTCCATTTGACAGGACTTGGAAAGGTTTTGACCTAAAGACATTCCAGCGACATGAGATCAGGTTAGAAACTGCGGTTCCCAAGAGTCAATTTTGTACTGCCAGAGCAACGTGATGTACCCTGTTTTCTTTGTAGTCAAGCTAACATGTTTTGCAAGGGAAGAGAAATTAAACACATTTCTGCTTTTTCTTCATCTTAAACCTAAATTAATTGGGAATATCATACTTTAAACATAGACTGATCATTTCAGATGATCATTTTGTTTCTGGAGCTATACAACATTTTCAGTTGCTGCTGGCACCCTCAGGTTCTCCCTCCTTTCCCCATGGTGTCTCCTCCCCTTTTTGATTGTTTAATTGTATACTTCTAGGCAATTTATTTGATACTTAGAAGTGTGAATATTTTGCCACTTGAACATCTGCTAACTAGTGAATTTATCTGGAAGCCAAGATAAACTAACTACTCTAGAAATATCCTGACTATAAAGCACAATATTATCAAATTTATGCTGGCTAAAAGTTTCTAAGTTTGTCCATCAGTCTCAGAGACATCTCAGGAATGTGGTCACACAGGTCACTCTCAATAGTGTATGCACATATCTGGAGCTTTAAGTTTGATACTTTCCTGCACGAAAGGAACATATTTTATATGGAAACTTATAATTTTGGAGGCAGTCAAGTGTGCAAGAAATCCATCTTTCTCCATTACTACTAGAGAAGAAATTTCACTCATGAATATTTTTCTTATTTAATGCTAAAATAAATCTGAAATATCCTGATGCAGGCAGACTAGGAACTAATTATTCCCTTTGAGAGCTGTAGGGAGAACATTCTTTGGTCAGGCTCAGTCCTATTGCAACCTGGTGCAAATTACTTATTATTAATATATAGTTTTATTTACTGTAAATAGATAATCTATCTCAGAGATTTTTCTCTTAGGTGTGATCTGGCTGGTGTTGAAATAGTGTTATGTTCATTGTGTCTGAACAACAAAAACATACAAAATACAATATTAATCACGCTCAGTATGTATTTCCATAAACCTCTTGATCCTTCTTTCTTCATGATCTGGAGAAATTACTTGTTTTGACTTTTATGTATTTGAAAAAACTATTTGAAGAAAATTAAACTAACAGTTATAAAATATATTTGTTTTGAAAAGAAAGTTCTGTTTCTTCTTGAGGTTAACTTGCTTTTTGAGTTTATCTTGTGCTTCAGTGTAATTAAATTCTTCTGTTTAAGAAGCGTAGTGAGTATGCCTAAAGGGCAGCTAACAAATACTTAAACCACGGCAGCACTTTTTCTGAAACAAGCCTAATGTGGACCATATTAAAAATTAAATTTAAATTTTTCCTCATATTCCCTTATAAGAAAAAGGAAAACCCGGGATTTTCTTTTGTACATGTGACTATTGATAACCAAAAACAATATTAAAGTCCAATAGTGGTAAACTAGATTATGCTAATAATGATGTTATTCAGGTTACTAGAGGATGGTTGAGTACATATATACTACAGGGTGAATGGCACCACCTGGTACAATTTAAATGTTTCAATTTGTCCTGGGATAACTGTCTATTCTCCTCGTATACTGGCATGAACTGCAGTAATAGAGAACTTCTTTTTCACTTTGTGACAGAATTAACAGTTTATAGTCTTAACTGTAATATTAATTTTTTTAGTAAAAAATTACTCCTAAAAGGGACTTAAATTTTTATGTCTTCCAAATGTCAGCCTCCTATATTCTCCTTTTTTCTTCTATCCTACTCCAATTTCCTTGCCTGCCCTCCTTATTTATTCTGATCAAGACAGCTGCCTGACAGATAAATTGAATAGAGATGTAGTGTCCATTCTATTCTTCACATTCTAAACCATGTAGGCTATGTCTAACAACAACATGTTTTTGGGCAGTAGTGTGCTTTTGAATCAAATACCCTGATGGTCTCCACTTTGTACATGCTGCTTTGGTCTTAAAGAGGATTCAGCGCACACAAACCAGACTCCTTTTGGGGGAGGTCTTCCTCAGACACAATCCAACATTTGGTGGGGGCATTAGAATCTGAACAAGGGAATGACCACACCAACACAATGCCCTCTGGCAGGTATTTAAACGTTTATACAGTAATAGATGCCTCTGGAAATAACAAGAACTCCTATGACACCTTGAAAGCTTGTTATGGTGTGAAAAGAATGAGGTATCATATACCTCCACAACAAGTCATCTGTTTGGACTGCTGTAAGGCCTTTGACACAGTCCCTCACAACATCCTTCTCTCTAAATTGGAGAGACATATATTTGATGGGTGGACTCTCTGGTGGATGAGGAACTGCTGGAATGGTCTCATCCAGAGGGTAGTGGTCAATGGCTCAGTGTCCAAATGGAGATTAATGACAAGTGGTGTCCCTCAGGGGTCCGTTTTGGGACCAGTACTGTTTAATATCTTCATCAGTGACATAGACAGTGGGATTGAGTGCACCCTCAGCAAGTTTGCAGGCAACACTAAGCTGAGTAGTGCAGTTGACATGCGTGAGGGACAGGATGCCATCCAGAGGGATCTGGACAAACTTGAGAAGTGGGCCTCATGAGGTTCAACATGGCCACATGCAAGGTTGCCCACTTGTGTTCGGGCAGTCCCCAGTATCAATACAGGCTGAGGGATGAAGGGATTGAGAGCATCTTTGCCGAGAAGGACTCGGATGAAAAGCTGGACATGAGTTGACAATGTGCATTCATAGTCCAGAAGGCCAACCGTATCCTGGGCTGCATCAAAAGAAGCATGGCCAGCAGGTCAAGGGAGGTGATTCTGCCCCTCTACGCGGCTATCATGAGACCCCACCTGGAGTACTGTGTCCAGGTCTGGAGCCCTCAGTACAAGAAAGATGTGGACCTGTTGGTGTGTGTCCAGAGGAGGGCCACAAAAATGGTCAGAGGGATGGAACACCTCTCCTATGAAGAAAGGTTCAGAGAGTTGGGGTTGTTCAGCCTGGAGAAGAGAAGGCTCCAGGGAGACCTTATTGCAGCCTTTCAATACTTATAGGGGGCCTACAGGAAAGACAGGGACAAACTGTTTAGCAGGGCCTGTTGCGATAGGACAAGGGGTAATAGTTTTAAAGTAAAAGAGGGTAGATTTAGACTAGATATAAGGAAGAAAGTTTTTACAGTGAAGGTTGTGAAACACTGGAACAGGTTGCCCAGAGAGGTGGTAGATGCCTGATCCTGGGAAACATTCAAGGTCAGTTGAATGGGACTCTAAGCCACCTGATCTAGTTGAAGATGTCCCTTCACATTGCAGGGGCTTTTGGACTGGATGAACTTTAAAGGTCCCTTCTAACCCAAACCATTCTATTCTTCTACATCTTTTATTGTACTCAACTTTCTATGGGTTTGGAGTATCTAGCTAGATTCTCACTTGGCTGTTGGGGAAGCATTTCCTCTAAGTCCAGCTTGAGCACTCTTTCACTGATGCACCAATGCTTTGAGACGCAGAGGACAGAAATTAAAGGCTTGAATACTCACTGGTGTTCTTTTGTTGCCACTTCTAAGTCCATGGACTGAACTGATCTTTCCAGATGGCTTACTTTCCTGAAGTCTTCCAGTAGTTTATCTCAAAGATGGATGTTGTCACTCAGGCTAAGAGAAATTCCATTTCATGTAAGCTGAGTCTGCCATTTCTCTTGAAGTGAAGAAAAGATGACAACTCTGGTGGACAGCCCTCATTGCTTTCTGATATCCTTCACTGTCTTGATAGCTAGTTCTGTGAGCTCTTACACTTTGGTAACTTCCTAGAGAGTTGATTCCAATAAAAATGCAGATATGTGGAACCCTGAGTTTTCTCTAGTCATTGCACCACTCTGGAAAATTTTAAGTCATAACCTGTGTTATGTTTTGTCACAATTTCTTCCATAAGGAAGCCCACCATGGCCTATTTTCATGTCCAAGTAATCTACTTCATTTTCAGGAGGTAGTTCCCAGAAAACTAGGAATAATTAAAAGGATCACTTCAATGTTCTGGTATTGTTTATGGAGATTATCTTCTTTTTTCCATAAGACAGCATTTTCAATTTTCATTCTTTTTTTTTTTTCAACAAAAGGTAGAGCTTTCTTTTTGAATAATATATAGCAGGAAATTCAATACCAGAACAAAAATTTTCTCTTTCATTGACATCAAATCTCTTTACCAAAAAAAATCTCTGCTTTTCCTTTTCTTGGAGAACCTCATATTTCACTTACATTTTTTTTCACTATGTTTTATGCAACAAAATTTCTAAAAATCCTTTATGGAAAGGTGTTCATCTTCAGCTAACTGTGTAGCAGACATTCTTTACTGACACCTTGAAAATAGGCTGGTATTGTGCATATATAGACATTTACGTATTGTCAAACTGGTTTTTGAATGCCCTTTGGCATAAACTTTGGGTCCTATTAGCCCAGGAAGTGTTTTTAAACCAACTGTTTTTGTTCACTTGTTTGAAGTAAAAACATGCTACACCTGAACAGATAATAGGCACAAACTCTTATAACAGGGTTGGCATACCTATCACAGACTGCTGGCACTAATCCTTGTGTTTGGTTAAAGCCCGCTTTCCAGAAAGGCGACTAGTTTGAAAACATCAGCAGAAACCCACATGTTCTTCATAATGTTGGTTATCTCACTTACTGTCCAAAATTAGCACCTTATTTCTGGCTTAAATGTATCAAGTTCCTTGATCAAGCTACTCTGCTAGATCGGCTGTTAGGACCCACAGGTTTATCCTTCTGGATGTGTTTGTATGCTCTGATCAAGCTATGTTTCAGTTCTTAATTTTGATCCACTGAACAGATTGAAAACTCCTCTAGCAACTCACACTGATATATTTTCTTCTCTAAAATCATGTGATTACTAAAGGACTGGACTGTAAAATGGCTCTAGCAGTAGCTACATATATTGTAGAAAAAGTTCCCTAGGCAAATTGAATGCTACATTTTCTGTTGCCATTAGATCTGACAGAATAATTTCACTAATTTATGTTATCACCCTTTGTGATATCAATGTTGTTGATGTGGTGTTAGTTACAAATCAATATCAATTAACCTGAGTATAGATTTTGGTCCTTGAATTCAGTAAATCCTTCATTATATCCGCTTTAATATTAGATCTAAACAAATGTATCTGATACATAAAAAATGAAAATGTAAGGCTTTAATAATAATACAGACTGATACGGTTAGTTGAGTAATGTATTCCCTGCATTATTCATTTTCAGCAGAGTTTAGAATCACACATATACTCTTATTGCTTAGATAAGGTAAATGGCTACCAAGATCCTTTGAGATACATAGAAATATAATTATCATTGCAGAAGTCTAAACTTGCCCAGAAGCAATTCTGTATCACATAGAATCAATATTGTAGCGGTAGGGTACTTAGTTCAGTAAACTTGGAGATGATGTTAAATTAACACAGAAACCCAAATCTTCAAAAGTATGTTTCCCATCATGCAGTGTGAAATAAACAGGCCTTTCCCTTCCAGTTATTCTGATTTTCTATTTCCTAAACGGAAAGTTACATTTAAGAAGTTTGTATTACTTCCCAAATACCTTTAAGAAGTTCTTTCTTGGCTATTGTGCTTAGGACATTGCGATACAGTAATTCTGGAATACTGTTATATGCATTGTCTGGTGAGCACTGCTGACGGGAATGGGGAAGCTTTGCCTGAGCCAACTTCAGGTCCTGTTAAGGATTGTGTCTTTTTTTTTCTTTTTTCTCATTCATTACAGACCTGTGTCATAAGTTTAAGAAAATAGGCTTAATTTATAGGTTGTAGGGAATGCAAGATATAGGAGTTCAGTGGCTCTTGCATACTGACCGGTAAGGTTCTGTACTCCTGCTTATTATGCACCTGTCTGAACAGATTATTGTGCTGTCCTCTTGTAAGAATGAGAATATATTTAAGGTTCAGTAATGGGTGTCAATATAGGAGTTTCTTTTATGTTAGTGGTAGATTAGTCAACAATGCTGGACAGTTTAGTTTATTCCCCTTTCTTTCCTTAATTTTATTTTTTTTGTTTTAGAAGCTTGGAAACCTGATGGCTAGGTCCCATAAGGTCTTGCTACTGCAGATTGATTAGTTATCAATGTTAAAGAGGTATGGGCACTATACTGGAGGAAAGACTTCCTTCAAGAAAGTAGGAACTCCTCATTTCTGGTATGGCTAGGAAACAAGATTTTCCAGTTTGCAGCTACAAGAGATGGACAAGGCTGAGTGGAAATGAATAGCACTAAGGGAAGTTTTCTATCTGATGGTACAGGATACATGTGGAACAATAAACTAGACTAGGTGAGCTGTCTTATGTTGAAACCAGATATTTCAATTTTGTCCAGTCAGGGCTATCTTGACTATGTTTTAACCATTTTAGCTTTCCTTCTGGGGAGTAAGAACAAAGGTTTCTCCAAAAAATCTGTTTAAATTTTCTGTCTGTCTACACATTCACCAATAAGCAAATGCTCAGATTTGTCTCATGCCTATGCTCCAGTGAGGATCTACCCATATAAGGCATTTCCTAGACAACAGGATCTATCTTAGTTATTATTTTATTCAGAATGTGTAAACTAGGAGTTTCTCTGTTTCCCCCAATAAATTTAAACTAGTAGTGTGTCCATTCCTGTAGGCTTGAATGTCTCCCAACTGCATATGTAACTGAGTCTAGATCTCCCCTTCCCTTGTTAAACTTGAGAAGAATGACCTGCTGCTTCATTTTAAGAGGACCGTGTCCTTAGTCATTATAAGGAATTCCAGACTGGAATGTGACCTGCCATTGGTCTGCGTGGAAGTGCATGGCCTGAAGCCTCAGGGCGGGAGGGAGTTTGGATACAACCTCTCTTCATTAATTCCTTCTGACTTGGGGTATTATTACTGAGCTGCTTCGTGTACCAGCAGTCATGAATTTTATAATCAGACACTTAACTCTTTCCATGTAAAGTGTAGGGCGTTCTGGTACCTGACTCAAGGCTGCTCCAGGAAAAGGGGTTTTAAAAACTGCTTTCACTGATGATGAAAGGGTTAACTTAAGCCTTTAGTGAGTTGGTCCTAACTTGTTAAGTCCACTGTCTTCTTTGTCTTCTCCAAGATTTTATTTCACATTAACCTACTCAAGATACAACACTTTTTTTCAAACGGTCAGAGCGTCCTTTGGAACACAAGAAAATAGACCTATAAAATCAAAGCTTTTTAGAATATCAGATAATGTGTTGTCTAGGACTTGTCATTTTTTAACACAGAAATAAACTAGAAAGGAGAACTGGAAAGGACAGACCTATTGAGTGTCAATTAAGTTTAGGGTTCAATGACAGGATGTAATATAAGTCACTTTGTGTACAAATGTTGCCATTGATTTTCTGTTTAACTGTATTGTCTTCATCCTCCAGCAATTATTGTGCCTGCTGCTAAGTTTTTTCCCTTTAATGCCATCTATAGATACAGCTTTTTTTCAAAGTTCTGCCTTTCTGTGCTAATATACCTGATTCCTGCAAAGAAATATTGTGATCTGTCACCTCACTTTAGATTAACTTTCTAAATTCCTCATATTTCAATAAATTAAAGGACTAAAGTCATAAATCAAGAATGTCACTGGACCACATCCTTATATTTCAGGAAAGTAGCTAACTTGCAGTATAGTGAGTCTTCAGTCTCTCAAAGAGACACTTTATTCCAGTATTTACATGGACAGATATTAAAACAATCTATAAGACATAATTTCGGACTTCTTAATGAACTTTGCCAGGAAATATCTCTCTCCCTCTTTCCCACACAAATGCGATGTTTGTTTTAGCACAAATACTTTGAAGCATATGGAGATTTTAGCAAGCCAAAAAGTATTGAAATTATCATGGGTTTGATGTGTTCAGTCACATGTACTTCATTATTTAAAAGCTTTTCCTACATACAGCTGTACAAATTTCATCTTGTAATGAGGAAATGTGCATGCATTAGACTGTGTGCTGAAGACCTTTTATGTAAAAACTCAGAGAAACACAGATGACTGTAGGATTGATGGAGGTACGCAGCATTTTTTGCCAAGAAAGGTTGGATCAGCTGATTCTTGAGGTACCTTCCAACTTGGTATTCTATGATTTTATGATTTTATTCTATGATCCTATGATTCTAGACACTGAAATAACCATTCTTGTGAACATTATAAGCTCAAGAAGCCTTGACATGAAAAAATATTCAAATTTTGCAGCCATTGCACTCTACAAATTTCAATCACGAAGTGGTATTTTCATAAAATTTGTCTTCCTGCTCTAAAATAGAGTTCCAAGACACAACTACAAGAGCGGCTTCTCTTTTTTCTCTTTTCCTTTTTAATATATGCCATTGTTAAACACCAAACTCTTTTCTGCAGGTTTTATATTTTGAAGATCTATAAGGTTCAAGAGATCCACAGTGTGCTCAGTGGTCTTCTGATGCTTCCTGGAAATATTTTAATTATGTACAGTTGTCTTCACATCATGTAGACAGGACAGTAACCAGTAACACCCTGTGTCCCCGTTGAGCTTTAAAATTGAAACCACACTTTTAGAACACTGCCCTAAATTAACTTTCACACCAGTCAAATTGCACCACACAGGCGACCTCAGGTCTGCTGCCTGAGCTACCTCTAATAATGAATACATCATAAAATGCCCATAATTGTCCACAATCTGCTTTTCAGCTAACTCTTTTCTATCTGAAAAATCAGTAACCTTCATAAAAATTACATGTTATTTATCTCTGAGCTTTGTAGTATACTAAGCTCAATGAAAATGTCATTATTCTGTTGAGATTAATGTATATAATTTAAAATTGTTTTTGACCATTGCTACATTGTCCTGAGATGAAATTGAAATTGTGCATATGTACAATGTGACAGTTACAGTGGAGTTGGAGCTTAAAAGCTGTGACAAAGGAATTTCCTACAGTTCCTACAAATGTATTCACATCTTCACTTCACTTGTTTTAAAACCACTGTGATTAAGAAGTCTTAAAATATTATTTCCTCTGTGAATATATTTCCAGCCTTGAACGATTTTCCATTACATTTTTTTGTGTGTGTGTAGCATTATGTTGAGTCATGGAGTCACAAACCCTAATGTTCCTACTCTCTGTCTTTCTCCGTCTTCCTCTCTTTTTCTCTCCCTCCTTTTCCCCCACCTTCTCTTCCGCTCACTCTCTCCCCCATTCTGTAGTTTTGTTGAGGGTTTTTTCAGCCACTTGTTTTCACAGAAATTTGAAACAGTAGTAATGAATGACAATGGAATATATTAGTCCGCTATCACAGGCTACTGAGTCTCAAAGAGGAGTCATCAGTACCTTCCAGAATATTTCCAAGTCTTGCCACACTTTTGTCAGTGCCACATTGTCTCACTTTGCTTTCTTCACCCGTCCATCTGAAATCTGCTCTTCCCTGAAATTTCCCATGTGATTCATGTCTTCTGCTTCTTTGAGACTTCTCTTTTAGCTGATTTCTTCATCCACGCCCCCTCTGCCTGCAATGTAGATGTCCAAGAAATTGCCTTAGGACTGTTCTGCATTCTCCTGTCCTCCTCTCAAGAGAATAAGCCAGAGAAGATTCTCCGGAGCTTAGCTATGCCTTTCAAGGCAGATCCAACCTGTCTCTATTCCTGGCTTCTTTGATATCCCTCAGTCTTGTGAAAGGAAGAAAAATATCCTGTTTTAAGGAAAGAAAAATATACTCCTTAACAAATTATTTAAAACAAAAATTGAAAAATATCCAAACACTTTTTAATTTTTTCTTTATTTCATGCTTCTGTATCGGTGATGGATACATTTTTAAATCTCTGAGCCACGGGAGTGCTTTTGGAAATGAGACAGTCTTGTGATTTTAAATGATTATTACCTTTGAGAATTTCACCTGTTGGGAGGATCTATGCCCAGTGTCATTAATAAAAAATCATTTAAGAATATTATCATCTCCAATGGAATAAAAATATTGATTTTCTTCATAGATATTAAGTATTTCCTAGTTTTCAATGTCAGCTTGAAAACAAAGTGGACAGAAGGAAGATGGTATGAACTTTTAGTGTATTTCATATTTGAAAAAGCTGCTCAAGTTAATGGATACTTTCTTGTAATTATTTCTTTAATATATTCTTGGAATTATTTGTGGAAGCACATTTTCCTTTTATAACCCACGACTAAAATTTCTATGGATGGTCTTTTATTTTCTTTGTTTATTTGATGCTATATTACATACTCTCCACTCCATGAAATCACAACATGAAAACAATTGATGAACTTGCATTCCCTGTATGTTGCATTTGTTATCCAGACAGGGAAAACATAAGTCCCGCTGTCAGCAGGTAATGACTGACTGACTGTCTTTCTGAAGATCCCACAGCAGTACTTTAGCCTTATTTTGTATTTTGTACCCTAACAATTCTTTACATGAGACATCTTTCCTTTCACATTTCCCCCCTCTCCCATTCCTTGCTACCTAATATGGCTATTGAAATCTTAAATTAATAAGAAAATAGAGCTACAGCTCATCTACTCAGAAGCACAATAATGGCTGTAAATGACAAACCTTACTTTGATGTATTATTTAAAAGTGTAGTGTTGCTGCCATGCAGCTATTCTCTTGAGAGATGACAATCTATGACAGTATATGGTAATAAGGGGGGGAGGAGGGGCTCTTTAAACATACTGACTGCTGAGAAGCTTCTGTGCGTTTTTAAATGCTGAAACAAAAGATCACCAGCATGACTTATAATCATTAGCTCTGCTTCTGTTAATTATAGCTAGTTGGAGAAAGACAGTTAATTATTGCTTTGTCTATTTCTCAGAAAGCTTTCACTTTGTGTTTGTTAGCCTTTTTCGAGTGTTTGTCTGAACTAGCGCTTTACCATAGTTCAGTTATATCGGTCTACTGCCATTTCACTCGGATTACAAACACAAAATAATCTGTTCTGCTAGCAAGAAGAATTCAGGATCAAGAGTAGCAGATGGACTAAAAGACACAGAAGCAATCACCTCACTATAATTAACATATGAAATGAGAGCATGCAGAAGGAACACGTTATATACTGGCAGGTATATTAATAACTAAAGGGTAAATCTAACTGACTTTGTCATTGAAGTTGAACTTCTGTATTGTGAGAAAGGGTTCAGCTGGATGTGCAGCTGAAATTGAGTGTGGTTTGAATGAAAACACCATGAAGTGAGTCTTCAGTCCACAGACTCTGCCAAGACAGGCTGAAGTCCTGAGGAGATTGGGCTAAATCTATATAAAGAGTAGAAGTCTGGTTTCTGATAAGAACAGGAAGGATGGTATTACAAGACCTGGGATGTCCTCCAGAAGTCTTTTTTACGGTCTTAGGCAGATCATTTAATCTTGGTTAAATCACAGAAGTCAATGAGGTGGAGACATACCCTTTAGAAGAGAAAGGGAGAAACTGCTATCTATCTGAAGACAAATGAATTATTCTCTTCAGTCTTTGTGTTGGATAATTGTGAAGTAGATACTGAAGGTTTTCAGCCATCTAATAACCCCGTTCAACATGCACGTTAATAAATTAAATTAGTAAGTAATTTAGATTATTGCATTTATCAGTACATTAGATTAAGACAAAAATGTCCTGGGCCTGTATCCTTTAATTCATCTTAGAGCAAGAAAATAATTCAGTTCTTGAGTCCACTGATCTGAAGTTTCGGGAAACAATTATGACATAGCTTGTAATACTTTTGTTGGTTACTTAAAAAACTGATGATATATTCAACTTCTGGTTCTCTGCATAGGACTAGGTCCTACTTTCTTTCCCGGTTCACTTATACAGAAATTGATGGTTTCACTGCACAGAAGCATAGAACTCTGACTCAGCTTTTGCATGAATGTATTGGTTGATTTTGTATTTCTGTATTTCAGATTACTTTCACACATGGCCATATGCTAGGTTTCATTTCAGTCAAAATTATCTCTAAATTTTGCAATTATATTTTATAAAACATAAACACGGAATAACAAATATCTTAAAAAATGTGAAATCAGTACTGCTATATTACCAAAAAGTCTCCAATAGAATTTAACTCTCATTTTGCTGGTTAGATTTCACACACATCTGTCACTGAAGATAGCTAGCAATTTAATTATTACCCAGATAGATTTCTTTTTTTCAGGAATGACAATTTATTCTGAACATTTTATACAAAGAGTGGACATTATCACATATATTCTCTTGCATGGTATATGTGCAATAGACACATGTTTTGGAGAAAGCAGAGATTAGCATTCTGAATTCTCCAGATCACAAGGAAAAGGAAGAATAGGACTATTGGGTACTTCTGATGACCCATGCAAGAAAAAAAAGACTGTTCCTATATGTTTCCCTATACTTGAGAATTCACAGACAAACTGTCAGAAAGATGGAATGATTCAGAGAAACAAGATTTAGGAATAAAATCCATGATAGTAGAGGCAGATATCCCCCAAGCATGCTGGAACAATGCCCAGCAAGTGGGAATCCACTGCTCCCACTGACAAGACGCATTGTTCAACAGATGTTCTAGCAGTAACATAACTATTCTGAGGATGTTTTTTTGTTAATTACAATAATATCAGAACTTTATTTATTTTTGAGTGGCATCATTAACTGGTATCTGAATTTTGCAGAATAATTATAGTTCAAAATGATTATTTGGCTGCTTCTCAAGGTTATAGCTCTCCTGTATTGTCTAAATTTCTTATAATTATGACTGACTCATTAGCCTCAATATTCCTCTGAAAATACATGTTTTGGTAGGAAAGTTGCTTTTTTCATCTCAGTAATCATAGAAAAATAAGTACAGTGAAGCTTCTTCAGTTATCTTGCTAAAAATTCCAGCACCTTACCAAGGGTGGGAAGCTTGACAAATACACAGTGATTGTATTGCAGACTGCATAGAGAAAGCAACTAGCTAATAACTAAAAAAAAAGTGTAGTATTGGGCCATAAAAAAGTCATATTTAAAAATCTGTAGTGCACTGGTACAACTAAATCATCTAAGGTGTCCAGGGTTCTTAGGTTTGAAACTTATGACCAGAGACATTATAGCTGTCTGCTGTGTTCAGTTGAAGAATTTTATTATCTTAGAACAAACATAGGCTATTTCTAAACATAAGGCTCCTAAATGGGAAGAGAGCAATGAGATACCACCATGATATGGAAATATATTCAACTATATAAATTGAATTAGCATAGTTAAACAAATAAAAGAAAACATAAAATTATATTAATAATCACCTGGACTCATGTTTTCTTATGAAACATACTGTTGTCTCTGTCTACTGTTCTTGAACCTGAACTTGCCAATGTGTTTACATGACATCTTTAACAATGAAACACAGTATAACCAGACTGAGGATAGATTCTGCACCGATGAAGACTACATTATGTTACAGTCATGTTATTGTGAAGACAGAATCTCCTTGAAACAATGCTGTTACCATCTTACCACAAACCGGAGAATATAAACCCCAACATCTTTGCACCCTATACCTTGCCTGCTTACTTCTTAAAGTGAAGATATCACATCACTTTGAGGTAAACTGTGGATATATCCATAACAAAAAAGGAACAATTCCTTTAGTCTTTCCAGAATTGTTTGTCTTCAGAGGCCTTCTGCACTACTGAAGTGCTTTATCTGTCTGGTTGTATTACAGAAGTCTTGAGAGCTGATTGAGTGCCACTGCAGTGATTTTGGTTTCATTTATAGATTGATAATATATATTGTGACATACCAATTTTAACAGCTTGTAATCTAAGACTATTTCTGTTCCAAAACTAAATTTCTTCTCAAATTGATTTAATTAATCTTAACTCTGACAGTTTTATCTTTTTTCAGACCCCTAAAAGTGCCTACAAAGTAGTTTTATGTTTGGTCTGTCCAGGCATGAACCAGCTCCAAACTAGAAGGCATATTTTTATTTTTTTTTTTGTTACACAGAATCCAGACTAACACACCTAGGTAAGCTTATTAGGTAAGGGTCAAAGTTGCATTAACGACAGTCACGTGATTTCTTATTTCTAATTCGCCTGTGGCCAGCTCCGAGCTTCATCGCAGCCCACCGCCCCTGCCTCCAAATATCATGTTGTCATATCTGTACTTATGCGACCTCTGATGAGCATTAAACAGTTGATGAACATTAAAGAGTTATGACAAATTAGCAAAAGGGAAATTGTACACAAAAGCTTTTAAAATGAAACTGCCAGAACTGCAGGCACTGATTGTCTGGAGGACAAATAAGCCAAGTGTTGGAGGAGCATAACAACTGCCTGATGCTCCTGCTATCCCCTTTATTGGTATCTTCTGCTGGAACCACAAGTAGTTATGCACAAACTATGTTACACAGTAATGGATGCTGAGCAATCTGGTCTGAGATGAAGGTAACCTGTGCCAGATTCGTTGGTTTTGAATAATGTAAAGGTACAACCAATTTGAACTGCATAAATCTGTATACTATTAATAATACATATACTATCAAGTGTGTGGTAATAGAACATTACATGTAATATATGTACTAATATATTTTATATATTACAGGCTCCAACCAAGAAAAAGATGGAGTTAGCACTGCAAAA
Organism: Pluvialis apricaria; assembly: GCA_017639485.1. Taxonomy (NCBI): domain Eukaryota; kingdom Metazoa; phylum Chordata; class Aves; order Charadriiformes; family Charadriidae; genus Pluvialis; species Pluvialis apricaria. Next base: position 107,709,743 of record CM030008.1, on the reverse strand, counting down.
CCACCTAATGCAACGTACTTTTCTCAGAACATATCTATCAGAGTGTATATACATATACACAATATATATGTTTGTGTATATATATTATATGCACACACATATGTATGCATATGTATGTGATATATATGATATATATGCATATATATGTGTATATACACATATACGCATACACAGGAAAATGGGAAAGCAGGGCTATAGCGTAATGCAAGCAGAGATTTTTTCTGTTTCAATCCCTCCCCAGATGTGTGCTACAGACTTGACAGGAAGAAAGACAGTGCGCTACAACTTTCTGGCAATCCCTGAATAAGCTGCAAGACTGATGAGAACTCTCTCAGGCAGTTTCTTCAACAATGTTGAAGCTGATACAGAAGCACACGTGGAGTCCATAAGCACTAACAATTCTTATGCAATGAGAAAAGACAGTTCTTTTCCTTTGCTACATTTAGTTGGCATAAAATTAAACTGAATCCACCAGTTTAGTAATTATCTTAACGCCCTCAAATATCACAGGAAGGTTTATTCACAGGTTTGGGGGTTTTATCAGATGAGACTACTCTAACAGGATATGCTAATGTTTTCTGGGAAGTGGGATGTTATGAACTTAGTAATACTGTATCTTCAAGTGGAGAGATAAAGTAAAAGAGTTTCTTGTGAAAACACTGTTTGATATATAAATTCCCATAATAAGAAAGAAGGCAAATTTAACTAGAGCCAAAAACCTCTGACTGATGAGCGGAAAAGTGGATTTTTGATATCCGGTTGATACTATATGAGAAATCACCACTGAATTCACTATGTGATCCTTAAGTAATGTACATTTTTGGGTTTTTTTATTCCATAAATATTTTAGCAAACATTTCTTTTTTTTTTTCAGTAGAAATGTATATGGAAAAAAGATATCTTAACAGTGTTTAGTTACAATCCCAAAATGTTAACCAAAAATCTAAATTTGTGCACTTAACATTTCTAACCAATGTTGGCTTTAAACTGTATATTTAAGATTTATATCAATGCACCAGCTGAGTATTACACACCACTTGACATACAGTGTTGTTCAATAAGAGGGAGATTGCTGCTCCACTTTTCCTGTACTCAGAGCTAATGCCTTTTTCATATAATTATAGAATGACAACAGAAGTGGAGGCTCTTAGCCAGAGAGCTGTGCTAATGCTGCAGAAAATCTATGAGATCGATTTGGAAAATGAATTTATTTTAATTGTGTTTACACTAATTTTGTGTTTGCTTTCTGATGTGAATAAACACTCTATAAAGGTCTTTATGTAAATTGGTGGTGCAGACTCATTTGGAATCCTGCTTGCAATATGGGTTACCTTGCTTTGAAAAGGATATTGAAAAATTAGACAAGTTTAGGGACAGGCAATAAGACAGATAATGAACATAAAAAAATATAATCAAAGCTTTTTATAAGAAAAGAGTTTTTTAAATTATTTGGAATACTTAATTTAAAAATGACAAAGGCATAAAGTTGGCAAGCATGTTTCCTACATAAGGATGAAAAGAACGGAATATTATAAATGTAAAAAATAACAGGTAATTTATGAAGCATTTGTCATCCAAGCTCAACATAAGAAATTATCCTATGAAAAGTTAAGGAATTCAACAGTAAACACCTCTTCATAGAATATATACAATTGGATCAATTAGATATAACATTCGGGAAAGATAAGCAGTAATTATTTTTGGAGGGAGGGATGATACTGTATTAGATGGATCTGCAGTCTGATTTTTTTTAGAGCAATGCTTAGTCCTCATATTAAAATAAAATGAGTAAATTGCAGTACACTACAATTTAAGTGAAAAGCAAAATTAATATTAAAAATATAAAACCCTTATATGCCACAATACTTAAAAATAGACACCTGTCCAACTGAAATAAAATAATAATTTCCAGATTGCTGAAGAATTTTTTTTTTTTGAGCAGAATTTCAAATGCTCATATTTACTACATCTAAGAAAATACAATTTAGAGAAATGGTTGCACCTGCATTCAGAACCAGATTCTTAACCTCTGTGAGGTTTCTTCCTTTGTTCTTAACAAGTGTTGCAACAAAAAACTTCATAATATTTATCTAATCACATTATTTGTTTCATTAATATTAAAATATATTTTAAAAAATACAAATTTTATTTTGGGTCCACATATTGCGAAGAATATCCAGGGTTGTTTTTTTAATTTAAAATTTTGGCATGTGTCCATTTCTTTCCTGCATTGCACGGCTATTAAATTTTGCTAAAATCTTACAGAACTCAACAGCTTTTTATCTTCAACAAGGGACCTGCCATCCGCATTCTAAAAAGCCAAGTTTGCTGATGCTTCTGAGGGAGAGGTTGTGGTGTAGAAACAGTGACTGCAAGTCAAGGGAGGATGTGACCCGTAAGAACATCAACACAAGAAAAAAGCCAGATAGTGTAGGTTTCTCTCTGACATCTCTCTCGTCACTCATCCACCTACCTCCTGTAGCAGGAACAACCCAGTCACACTCTACCTTCCCAGGGCTTCATTTTGCTTATGCTGATGGGAATGCGGACTTGGCTCTGACAGCTCTTGTAGATGGAGGAGTAATACTGAACAGGTTACAGATATTTTTAATTTGTTGCAAATTGCAACCAGTGTCTTTTCTGAATATTAAAGTGTCTATTAAGGTGAAATAGCCAGTAAAAGAGACCTCAGATTTTGTTGACATGCACAATATTTATGTGAAACATAAAGACACAGTTTCCATTTTGGTGCTATCTTACCATTTCAGTAGTTACTAAGATTGAAGTAAGATTGATCTAATTCTTTGAATAGGCTGGAGAAAATTATATGTTTTTTAATTTTTTACCCCATGTTATTCCTGAATTTAAAATTGAGTTACTTTTCTCTAGCCTAAGCAATATATTGTAATATCCCACTAGGAATTACTTTTTGTCACAATGAGAGAATTGTTTATTCATGGGAATAAAAAGCTCCCATGGAAACTTCTTATTCATATGAGGGTATGTTTTTCAGCACTGAAGCTCTCTGCTTGAAGAATGATGAATAGTTTTAATCTTATAAGATGTTTTAAAGGGGAAAAAATTCTTAAGTTTACTCTCACATTAAGTTTTTGCTGCTTTTTTTTGTCCTTTAAGATGTAAACAGTCTCCAACACCAAGGAAAACTTTTAATTGATATTTGGGGATTACTTATTCTAAATAAGATATTAACACTTGTCATATAATTAATTTACTCATTTTGCTTTGTGAGCAGTCCTCACAGTTTGCTGTCTGTAATGAGTTGAAGGTACGCCCATGAGAAAACTATATCCAGTTTTCTGAAGTGTTTGTGAAACGTGAGCAGTACCATGCTGAGGGCAATTTCTTGTTTCTTTTGCAGCTCTCTGGCAGAATTCTGCAAGGAATTTCAAAGGTCAGATTTCAATGCTGCTGCACCAGAAAGGAACAATCCTTTTTTTTTTCTTCTCCTTCCCAGGTGGAACCAAATTAATATATTTGGAGCTTCTGTTAGAAGGAAAGAGTTTGGGGATATCCTTCTGACAGGAGAATTAATTCTTCTCATTTGAGAAGGTACTAGGAACTCAGTGAACTAAAATTTTACAGATTTAGTAAGGTCAAAAACATGAGACAAGTCTGTACTCTGTACTTACTTATTTTTGTATTTCTAAAACTGTATTAAGACCTCATTATTTGGAAATTAGTTAGCAAATACAACTCTGTTTTGTTTCATAGGTGGATGCTTAATAAGAGCAGAGAAGTTTGTTTCACCAACTTGTCCCCTATCAGTGAATAATTATTTAAAGGAGTCAAAATCATCTATAACTAGAAACATATTCCACATTAAATTTCAAAATTCCCAATTACACTGATGAAAATGATGATGAAGATCAGTGTAATTGTACCCCAAATAATAGCCTTAATTGGATTCATCTACTGTTCTGGGGATCACTGCCTAGCACCATGGTTTTCCCAGAATTCTTCACACCCTACACCACAAGTCACTTTTCCATTTGTTAAGTATTTGCTGCATATATATGCCCATACCAAACACCCTGTCTTGGTGTGCTGATTTTCTGATAGCTTTATGTTGGTGTCCCTTTTTTTTTTTCTTCTGAGTATAAGAAGACTATAAACCAGAATATTTTGTGGGTGGAATATGAAGAAAAGTTTCATGGCTTAATGATCTAGTCCAGTTGCCTTAAGCATACTGTTTTCTGTCTTCACAAAATACATAAGTAGGTGCTCTAAACCCAGTGGAATTACAACACGAGTCTACAGTGACAGCATAAGGAAACTGTTTCAAACTGTGCTTGTTTGATACCCTGTAACGTGTTGCTCAATTTCAAATTGTATTCTGGACTTCTTTATATAAGACCAAATGAAAATTCTTAGCTAAAAGCTTGCTACACACACACACACACATGCATGCGCACATAAGTGTGATACATGTTGCACAAGTATTTATCAAAACTTCTGCTAAGATCTTGCAGAACTGGCATACCATCATTGGCTTGATTTAGTTTTGTGGTACAACAGCAGCTTATGCTGCTATAACCTCTTCCAATGTTTCCCAGCTGGTGAAAAACTAAAGAAACTAATGGGGGCATCTGGATATTTATGAGACGACTATCTATAATATGGCAGAAGTCCAATCCAATTTTGCAATAAAAGGTCAAGTTGAGTGATCAGTTTGCAATCATGAATCTGTTGCATATCAGCTCTCACCTTGTTCAGGGAAGCAGTTATGATCCTTCCATGAGCTCTAATTTTATGGAATATTTGTTGAAATTTATTTTCTGAGTAAGTGAAAATTTATTTGTTCAGGAAACAAGAAGAAACTAACTGTACCAAATAGATTCTACTGCTGTCAAAATTTGTATATTTTAAGGCTTTTATTCTGACTAGAATAGAAAAAAATGAATTTATTTCAAAATCATTCCAACATGAATATAAAATATTATCACTAGATGACTGGAAAATTATTATTTGGTTGTCTTTTATTCCAGCTCTGTGATCTGTTTGCATGGATCAAAGAGATTATGCAGGAGGGATTTATTTTTTTCCAACTAATTCAGACTGCAAATGATATAAACTGATTCTTCATTCAATACACAGAATTTCTAACACAACCCCCCTCTCACCCAAGTATCAAACAGCTACAGAAGAAACTCAAAATAAGCTTTTATATGAGGTCTTGGAGTATCTGAAAGAGCAACTTCTTTTTATAATTGTTTCCCTAGGTTATTTCCATTGTGGTTTGTTCACAATCAGCACCATAACCACTGAAGCTACTTTTCATAACTACAGAATGGCAAGTTACCTTACAGCCTACATCTTTCCCTTTTTGCAACTTTTGGCCCTCACACACTTAGTCAAAGTTTGCAATAGCATGTATTCTGAAGAGTGAGAGGAGGTTCACTCTGCACACGTAAGCCCAGACAGCTAGAAAGGTAAACAGGCTTTCTGAGGAAATATAACAAAGGGTTTTAGCCGTTCTTGTTCTTTTCACCCTGTGCAAATGTGACTAATGCAAGCGCTTAAGCAGCCAGGAGGTAAACAGTATCAGGGAACTGATCCAGCTAAAAGTAATTTTCTGGGTAACTTTTTGACTGGATTGATTTCTCTTATCTGATAGTCTGTTTGCACTGCTACATGATGCTTGGTCCAACTGGCAACATGAGGGCAAAAACAAGTGGCCAGGGTATTTTGGGAGCAGGTGGCCATTAAAGGAACTAGATTAAAACCTGCTGATACTGACTGAATCACTATTTTGCTGTCAGCAAAGTCTTAACAGTCACTACCTTTTGTCTACCTGGGTAGTTTTCCCACTACTTGTTTTCCGATACCTGCTAAACCCTAGTTAAAAAATAAAGACAGACTTCGGGTTTTTTACTTATTTAGCTTGCCATTTGATTTTCCCTGAAGCAGCATGGGAGTGAGGGTGGATTGAGATGTGGCCACTGGACAAAGGTAAGTTCTTGTAGGGTGAGATGCAGGGAGAGTCTGCATCAAAAGAAACCTTGAATAACCAAAGAATGCTCTTACATGAAATAAACTATTCTTTAGCTGTCCCTGCCATGCATAATTAATGTGATTTGCTAACTCCCATTCTCTGCCCCTGAGCTTTTCCTTGTCTCCCTGTCCTCTCCCACTCCTGGCTTGGTGGTTTTGTTACCTTTCTTGTGGTGCTTGTTAGACCCTAAGACTCATGAAGCAAGAAGTCCATTATCTACTTTTTGCCTTCTGACTTGTTTCTGTAAAATTCCTGCTTATTTTCGTTGGTAGCAAGATGTACTACAGTTAAATTAGTTAGATAAGAGAGCATTTAGCCAGGACTAAAGGGAAATGGGAAAGGATTCCCTCTTTTGGGGACCAGTAAACTGTTAGGGCAGCTCACTGAGTGTGTTGAAAACATATCAAGGGGCTAGAACCTTCTTTGCACAAAATACACCAACACAAACCAAGGGCAAGCACACCACAACATGATGACACTCTTCTGATCTTATGTGGGAGAGTAGATTGTGCACCATAGTTTGGTGTAAGCTTTTGAGAACAAGTGATCCTAAGACTAGAGTTTAAACCCCAAATTTTGAGCTGGGTGGTGCACAGTAGGAAGTACATCCTCAATGCCCTTGCTTGCACAAGCAGCAACGCTTTGTGTTGTGGGACAAACAGCAGCATTTTTGGACACCCAGCAGTGAAGGATACCTGATATTTACAATAGCACTCCATTGCTGTGGAAAATCCACAAAATATATGTTTTTATGCCTTTATGAATATCTAACCGCATCACTGAATTGACTATTAAAGCCTGTATTACTGCAGTCTACTGTACCTCAAAAGGACTTTCAAACTCGGAACAGTACTGATAATCAAGCACCGTACTCAGAGGCTACACCGGAAAAAATACAGTAGTCTTGATTCCAAGTTACCTGTGTACTATCCATCTAAAGAACTGAATTACATCAGTTCCACTGCAGTGGAGAGAAAGAGGAGTACCATGGCCTGTGCCACTCTTCGTGCTTCATTTTACATCACAGCTCGCAAATTAAAGAAAAAACTCTTCCCTCATCTGCAATGAAAGGGAAAAATATATGTATTTTTATACTACATTCTAAAGGTCCTGTTCTCTAGGAAGATATAATTTTGGTGGAATTTTCTGTTGGGTGAATGAGATTAAAATGCTTTATTTTTTATTGATGTCAATATCCTAATTTGGCTGACCTACCATTGTGAGAATTTTTGCTCCAGCCTCTATATCTTCACCACAGGTGTATCTTCTGGATACACTGCTGCACTTGAAGGAGATAAATGATTCTGCTGATATTAATATATCAGGCAAATGTAGATAGTGTGGTTTGTCCAAGAAAACCATCCCTCCTTACTGCCTCCAGCTCCTACTACACTAGCCATTTTTTGAAACGTCTGTACTTCGTTATTTTCTAACTGTGAACATTTCCAAGCACTGAGATTTTCTACATGTCAGGTATTTTCTTAGCTCTAATAGTTATCAACTGTTTATGATAAATATTCTTTATATTCTTATCTCTCCCGGATGTGGGACAGAAAGTGAAGGGACCTGGAAGGATGTCTTTGGATATCTAGGCTCTCTAATGCCATCTGAGTTACTATCAAATGCCATTTATCATAGATGGAGAGGAATAGCAGCTTCTGCATGATTCATATAACCTATTTAAATATCCATCTTCAAATGCGGTGAAGTGGTTCATGGTGTCTCTGAAGTGCAGCATTTCTGAGAGTTGTAATCTGGAAAAAAAATATTTAGAAATAGATTCTTGTGTCACCCAAGTAAAATACAAGTGAGATAAAATCATTTTTCTTGAAAGTTGCATTTTAATTTATGGCTATCAGTAAGTAGTCAGTGTGAGAGTCATAGGAAAACCTTTACAGAGAAAGAGAAAAGAGCAACAATAATTTTTAGGCAAGCCAGAATCAATTTTGTCTCGTGACAGCCTCCACCAATTTTTTTTGATTGATGTTAATGTTAATAGACACAATGTTAATTTCTCCCTCCTTTTTGAAATGCTTTTGCTCAGAGTTTTTATCTCGCTTGGAACAGATAGATTTTTCCTCAAGTCCACGCATTAGGAGGTCAGTTGCCTAAAGAGGGAAGAGGTGGCTGAAGGATTTGCACTGTGATTCTCTGAGCTTAAATGTTTTCCTAAACGTCTAATCTATTTTGTTGTTAGGTCTTTCTGTCCTTACATTCCACCCTGCAATATCAATCGTTTTGTTTTTAGTGTTTAATCCACATCTGTGAAAAGACCCTTCTTGTTAAAAAATAAGCAGGAACTACCTGTATCAGACAAACTTGACTGGATTTGTACAAAACATTCAATAGTGGGAAATATTTCAATAAAGAAACTGTTTTATGAATCATTTCTTCTCCAATACCAGATGTAAGAACTATGTTTTCTTTCCTGATTATCCAGAGAACCTTATGAGCATTTTATCTATAAAACTCATACAAGTAAAATATTTGATGTATAACTTCTTTAAATGAGCATGTGGAAATGAGGAAAAGAATGCAAAGCATAATAAAAAATTTCTTCATGGATTAAAATACGTTGTGTTAAAATGTGTTGTTTTAATTGGCCATATTCAAAATCCCTTATCTTTCTATAGGAGGAAAGTTTTCCTCATGCAGAGGTAAGGTATTGATTGTAATCCTGGTATCAGTCTTTATCAATGTAAAAAAATAATATCAGCTTATGAAAAAGTAGTCTCTTAATAACAGTATTGAATGTAAAATGTTATTTATCTCATGAATAGTTAGCATCCTTATTGCTAAAAAAAGACATCAAGACTTGTATTCACTGTCCACCCAGCTAATTAAGTTTTCCTGGTTAGAAACCTACAGGAATTTATCCAAAGCCCATTTAGATGGATTGTCTTGGTATCTGGATCTGGTCCTAAACGAAAAAAAAGAAAAAAAAGATTTAGAATTTATTAATATTCTCTATTTGTGAGTTTTCATTCAGTGTTCAACTGATTTCCAAAACAGGACCATTTATTGTACTCTGATTTACAAAATGGGAGTGTTTATTGCACTATATGAGTGAATAGACCTAAATATTTGAACTGAGTTGGAAATCCAGGACCTTATAGGGAAATAGAAAGTAATGACTAGTGCAATGCAACATAACTTAGTTATTTGAACTGTATCCAAGGGAATTAGTATTTGCTGCATGCCTAAGCTGTAAAAAGGAGTCCTAACAAAAATATGTCATCTAAAGCCAAGGAAAAAGTATTTTTTTAACTTCAAGTATTTAAAAATGCTCTAAATTCATCATACCTTTGGGCCCTTGATAGATTGTTCAGTGGGATTTTATGTGAGATCATGCTAAGATTGGTGTTAAGACACAAAATGAGGAGGTATTTTGATGAAAGCTCATGAAAATATGGACTTTTAGTCCCTGAAGAGTCATCCAAAGAGAAATACTCTTTTAAACACCAACCACATGGATTTGGTTATTCTCTACTGGTGATAGTTCTGAACTAATAATGAAAAACCCTAGCAATTACTTTTCAGTAACTAATATTTATTTTGTAACCAGGAAAAATATACATACAAATGAGCACTGATTTATTTGAGCACTCAGTGTACTGAGAATCTACGGCTAAGATTCAGTCTGTGATGAAATTATTCTGTTCTAAAGGAAAAAAAGCTGCATGCTTTGATGACTCATATTATTCTTAAGAAAAGAAAAAAAAATGGACCAAATCTTTTTATGTTTAGAAACTGAAAGTGGATTTTTCCCACTGCTGGAAAGCCAATTTGCAATTAGAAAAATAAGCTGTCTTTTTTCTGTTCTGTGGCAGCCTTAGAAAAACACTAAAACAAGGAAAAATCACACTCTTTGCCACATTAATATTTCTGAGCAGGGGTGGAATCATATATTCAAAGAGAGCAGTGAATATTGAAGATGCCTCAGGATTCATCAGCCTTGTAATTTCTTCATTTTATAGTATTTATCACTAGCCATCCCTGTTTCTGCTTTATCCATAATTGTCTAAAGCAAACAAACAAACAGACATGAAACAGTTTCTGAAAGACTAACATCGCACAGATTGTTGGAAAGCATGACGGTATGCACAGGAGATATAGGTCTGCTAGGACATATGTAACAGTTATAGCCCTGTTAAGATGTTAAGTACCAAAAATCAAATGATTTTTTACTGTATAAAGGTAGATAAGTATAAGTAATTCACAAATTACAGGTGGTAATGTAGAAAGAAGCTGTGTTCAGTTCACTTCTTCATTCCATGTCATGGGCAAAATTTTTCCCCCTTACAGTCTTTTTTCAGATTTATTTCCTATTCTTTGCCTATGAATGACCCGATTATAGAAACATCTATCATTTCTTTTGGGATAACATTTAATATTACACTCAGCTTGTTTTTACATAGTACTTTAAATCCTTTTCTTTACTTAATTTCTTTCCACTATCCTTATTTTATTATACTTTCCTCTACTTACATTTCAAAAAGTTTCTACACAAGTTTAATATGTAGTCTTTAATGTAGCATTCCTAACATTTTCTAAACTCTTCTGAGCAATTAGTTTTTTATTATAGGAAAGAAAAACAGTAATGCAGTAAAGGTAAACAGCTTGTGTTGTGAGAGATAGGGAGACACTGCCACAGGAAAGAATAGTTTGCAATGAATAATTTATTCCGTACTTTTTTCAATTTTTTGAGATATTTCTGAAAACAGGTAAATTGCAGTTTCTCAAATTAACTGAGTATTTGAATCTGTTTGCTGAATAACCCCTGTGAAGAAATGTGACTTTTTCATAAGCACATTGTTGTAAGTATTTAGTAACCAAAATTTGAATGTCAAGCTTTTTTCGATAGGCTATTGCACCTGGTGCACTGCCTGCTGAAATCACTAGGAGCCATTTCACGGGCATTTGTGGGCATTGGAGTGTGGGTAGGTTGTGTGACTTATTCCTTCTTTTAGAGAAAGTGAGATTTCAGTGTCAAGTTTCTTATACATGTGCCTCATTTGTCAGCTTATACATACACTTACACAAAATTCTGGCATGTTTGCTTTACTGGGGTAAGTATTGCTGTTAATGCTGCTAATTCCTCCTAATTCCATGTCCTAGACTGTTCCTGAAATTTGAGCACATAATGAAGTAGGTTTGCTTTAAATGAATATTCGTAAATACATATTTGCTTTTTTATCTATGCATTTTTTACTTACCTAGCCATACTTGTAAAGATCAGCATTTCACTTGTGCTATGAGCATACTACTGAGAAAATTATTGGAATCGGTTTGCCATCATTGTGTGAAGCCTGTGCTGCTATTGCAGTTCATCACCACCTAGGGATGTTGCTGTATTTAATGGGATAAATTGACAAAAATGTTAATAAACCTCTGCAGAGAAATTCATCCATCAGCTGAATTTACCTTTCCAAAATGCCCTTTGTGAAAATACCTGGGGGCATACCACACAATTAATATAAAACATAGGCACCAATGAAACTTTAAAAGGCTAATCCTGCAGAACAGTTTTTAAAATGAAGTCTTAAACATGGACTGTCCGCTATTTCAAAGTGCATAAATAAATTGGGCCCCAGTGCCCCAATAAGTCTGAAAAAGCACAGCCTCTACAGAAATTTTTTGCACACGTTTATAAGCATATTTATAAATTGCATTTTGATGAATGAATGGAATATGGAAAATTAAAATCCCTAAACCACCATTTGATTTAAGTGGTTAAAAGCTTTAATTAGGAGAAGCATGTCCTAACTGCAATTTGAACAGAGTTGCAAAACTGTTTGAGGCACAATATGTGTCTTCGCAGTTGAATTGCATACCAACAAGAACTAGCTTGAGAAACCAAGAACAGAAAATTGCAGTGTACAAGTTAAGGCAGCAAAAAATAGACCCCCCCTGAACAGTATGAGCTAATATCTCTATAGCTGCCCTCAGGAGCCCAGATCTTAAGTGCTGCATTTCAGAGGTGGTAACAAGGCACCTTGATTACATGACTGCTCTGAACTTCTAAATAAATCTCAGAACTGCTCTGGCTTCAAGGTTAGAGAGTTACCTAAACAACAAAGAAAACTTCCACTGAGATAAGGGGTGGAAATATCCGACAGTATTTTCTTTGCTATGTCTTTAGTGAGCTTTTGAGTGAAGGCCAGGTCACTTAGCTACAACATAAATTAAAAATGCTTCCTGATTTTGACCCCAAAACAACTAAGAAAAAGGCATTTTATTGCATAGCATAATGTAGAAAAGGATTGCAATGATGGTGTCATAAGAAACCTTCTACGGCTGATGGAGACCTCTCCAGTTTCATCACTAGTGCTGTGAATAACAGCGTTCCCTTCTGAGGTCCCAGGACACTACTCCAAAAGAAGAGGTACCCCCAGCTCTTCTGTATGAAGACAGACAGATTGCTTTGCCCAAACTGCTGTGGTTTGGTTTCATTCAAAAATGCAATCTTACTGTATTGGAAAATTCCTGTATAACTATGGCTTTTGATTAAAAAAAAAAAATCCGCGAGGATGACAGAAAAGCATAAAGTACTTTTTACAAAGGAAAAAATACAGCTATTCTGAATGGCAATGAAAGCTGAAAAATGGCCAAAGAATAGAGTTTATTTTCACATTTGTAAACAAACAAGAAAATTAAGATCTGACAACACAGCAGTATGTCAGACCTGAAACATGCAAGCAGAATCAGAGCTAATAAGCTAAATAAAGGCAAGGAGTGAAATATTCATAGCCACTGAGCTGGCAGGCACCAATGTGATCCACCTGCTCCCCTGTCAATGCGTGTGAACACACCATGAACACTGAAGCACCTTAAATGTGTTCAAATGAAACATGAAACCTGAAAATACATCTAACTAGCCAATCATTATGCCAAAAACATTCAAAAGACACAACTAATGGGGAGGAGTGCTTTTACATCACCTGGGGAAGAGAGAGAAGGAAGTTCATTGTGATTTTATTTTGCTAGGTCTGTTTTCCTTCTAAGCAAACAGCAAGGTTTGGAGGAATTATTTCAGTAAATGGCTTTAAACACAGAGGTTCAGCTTGCTAATTACAGTCCTAACAGCAGAAGCTCCCTCTTCTGAAAGGATTTCTGCCCTGGTTCTGGGACAGGATAATGAAGTACAGGAGCTGATCTAGGCTTTGCCAGCTGGCTAAAGGCACTGTCACCACATGGGGAGGGTTTTTGGGAAGGCACATGTGGCACAGTCAAAGCCCATTGTGATCCCCTCCTCATCTTCCGAGTGCGATGAAGTTATCAGCACAAAAAAAATTTCAGGTTTTGTGTTTCAAAATGAGGGTTTTTTTTGATGGAACATTAATAAAATTAGTAAAAATATGGGAATTGGAAGAAAACTGACCCAACACACCATTTCTGTATTACTCACTTTCTCCCTTTTATCTTAAATCTTACAGGAGGCAACTTTTAGACTGAAGTCTTATGTAAGAGTCCCTCAGGCTCAGACCGGTGAGTTATTTCTATTTCTAATCTGGCAGAACAACAAATACCTCCGCAGCGCTTTGTGATGCCCACATGCCTTCTGTAGCATCTCTGTGTCAATGTCAGTACCAGGAAGAACATAAGGTCCTTTTCTCTTTCTCTCCCGTTTCTATTCTTTCTCTTGTCCATTATGTCTCCCATACTTTACACGTTTTTTCCTTGTTAACCATTTTCTCCTCTTTTACAGGGACACCCTAAATGTGTTTGCTCTCTGCCTTCCTCCTTGCCCTAGATAGTGGGGGGGGGGGAAGACAAAATTCGATTGCCAGATTCAAGATAATGCAATTTCTACTACTGTGAGGCATTTTCCTGACAGTACATTTCTTTTTCTGAATCCAATATTTGACTTGATGTTTGAAGTAGGAAGTTACATTTGTCCATAGGCCGAGACTTTCAAAGGTGTCTGTTCAGTCAGTTTTAGCAGGCTATAAACTCATTGCAGTATCAGCAGTATATAGAGCCCATCTGGAGGGAAAAAAAACCCTGCCTCTACCCTCTCTTTCTTGACCGGCCCCAGTAGAGTATAATTCTTCTCAGCATTTGGATCTCTGAATACTTTCTTATTTAAATTCATTCTAACTTCTTCAGAAATACTATGTACATGCAGTTTATCGTTAATCACAGAATCACAGAATCTCCTAGACTGGAAAAGACCTGTAAGACCATCGAGTCCAATCATTAACCTAACACTGACAACCCACCACTAAACCACGTCCCTAAGCACTATATCTACATGACCCTTAAACACCTCCACCACTGCCCTGGGTAACGCATAATCCCTCTGTGGGTGGATGTTTGTCCTTCTTAACACTGTTTCAGAGGAAATGCTTCAACATATACTGTAAGTTTACCAAATTATGCGAATCTCGAACAAATCTAGAACAGGATGGTATATAATGTTTTTCATTCCAATCTTTCATTGGAATTCAGTTTTAGAGTATAGAGCATGTCACAAGAACTTCAGGGACCTGTGAGATCCAGACTGTGTTTTATGATCATTTGATATCATACATATTAAATACTGGTATTTGGTTCCAATTTTACAAGGAAAAAAAGACAATGTAATTAAAATGTCAAAAGATAAAATGCTCAGTCTGTTAAAAATAGTATGAAGAAAAGAACTGGAGTTTTTTCTTTTTCATGTATTGCACATAAACTGTGTTTATTTTTTTCAGGGACTGTCTTTCTTTTCTGGCTGTAGATATTTACTTGTTTTAATGTATTTCTCAGATAGCTGGAAAGCTGAATCCCTAAGTATTTGGACAAGTGAATATCCTTCCTAGTATGGGAAGTTTCACTGAAATCCCCGTCTACTATTTTCAGTCAACAAGGTTATCCATGCACATAAAAATACTCAGATACATAAATACTTACAGGCTTGAAAACCTTAGTTCACATTGGGCAAATAGCAAAAAGTACAAATTATAAACATCTTCATAAAATAATAATTTCGGGAATCTGAACGGGGGATACTGTAAATTTAAACCTTCACTGAAATGAAAGCAATTACACCTGTTTTAAAATCAGGAAGGATATATGCTGCATTCCTGCTTTTTTTTCATTTTTAGAGTTTACTTTCTGTGTCTGTTGATGTGCCTTCCCAGGAGAAAAAATTAGAGGTAAAGTGAAAATATTTTTTTACTTTGTACTACTTTTGGTAATATTTGTGGACTCCTAGTATTCAGTTCTGAATAGTTTTCTGACTTCTTTTCCGGTGATTGTCTTTGACAGACATCTGCTTATCTTCGGAGAAAAGAATGAAAAAAACAAACAAAAGCATCTGCTTTACCACTGTGGTGGTGGTGGGGAATAAACAGACATAAGGTTTTATCCTTTTTCCCTTCTCCATCCAGATCACCTGTAGTGTTTGCCAATTAGGCAGTGGCCATGTTAGCACCTCCCTTACAGCTCTGTGCACTTTTTGAGTCTTCCTTTACAGTCACTATATCAAACACATGGAAAATTGTTCTATAATTCAGTTTAGAGTTTCTGCAAAGCCTGCACAAAAAATGGCTTAATGTCTTGAGGAAGGCAAGCATTTATCATGTAAAGTTATTAACATCTTTGTTTGCAAAGGAAGATTTTTTTTACCCTTTATGAAACAAAGTTTTTGCTGAGACTGATAAAAATATTTAGAGTAAATTGTGCTCCCTCTGTGCTCAACACCTGATTTCATCTGCTGCCCTGCAAGAGATGGCATCTCCTAGGTTGCCTTGCAAGAACTGCGAGGCTCAGCCAAAAGAGAGCTCAGTTGCTTTGACAACGAACATCTGGCAAGGCGCTTATTTGTTCTATTGCTCTTTTAAAAAAAATTAGAATATCACAAAGCTCAGGAAAATTTGTTTTCGAGCTACCAATGACTGGACAGTCCTTAATAATCTTTTCACTGCATGATGCCATAGTATGTTATTTTAAAAGTTGTT
Source organism: Pluvialis apricaria (assembly GCA_017639485.1). Classification (NCBI taxonomy): domain Eukaryota; kingdom Metazoa; phylum Chordata; class Aves; order Charadriiformes; family Charadriidae; genus Pluvialis; species Pluvialis apricaria. The sequence goes on along the minus strand of CM030008.1, from coordinate 107,693,786 downwards.
ATAAGAGGAAAGACATTGCTTGGGTAATTTGCAATATCATTTGACATAATTGTACTTTGACATTTGCCAAGCTCATTTCAGAATCAAACACTTCTCTGCTAATACAGAGTGGAGTTCTGACATCAGGGTCAAAATACATGCTCCTTCCAACAGATTAGGTTTGCACAAACTTCCTTGTTCCTCTTCTGAAAACAGCCTGTAGGGGTTTAACACCTGTTAGTCTTAATTTAGTCTTCTAGTGTTTTGTATGAAGCTTACCTACCTTACTCCTGCTAAAAAGAGTGGTTTTGATATGCCAAAACCTTGCCCATGTCTCTAAAGGAAAAGGAAAGGTTAACAGAGACTTGTAATTCTCAGAACTGGAGATGTGGTTCTGCAGGCTCTGACAGAAGAAAGCATTTAAACACCCGCTCGAAGACTCTCTGCTCAGAAAAGGACTCTGCAGATCTCAGCATCTCGTGCACCGTGGCTGCACATACATTCTGCTCCACTTGAAGATGTGCTCTCCTGAAGAGTGTGGAATTAATTTATTCTCTTAACTCAAGCGGAATGTAGATTTTCGTGAAAGGAGTGAAAGAAAGTGTGATATTGGGGCTTAAAAGTTGCACTGATAAACATTACATGTGATATTTGACAAAAGAAAATAATTTTTGTCACTGCATGGCAAAAATAGCTAGGCAGTTATTTGTGCTTTTTTGTTTTTCTTGATGACAATGCTAAATTGTTTTTAGGTTTGGGGTATAAGTTCTTCCCTGTCAAAAATTACTCTTGAATTTATTGTTCTTCAGGGAAAGATAACTGAAAATATTACAAAGAACAATCTTTTATCCTTCTGGAAGCTTTCTGAATAAAGGTTTCAGTGAGATAAGAGGAAGGAAAATGGAAAAATGACTCTTCTTTGGAGGTGGGTTAATCCTGAGAAATTGAGTTAGCGGAAGACAATGTGAACTATAATGTGATTAGTGTGATACTAATGTGGTTCATGTCAAGTACCATGAAGAAAATTAGAAGTGTTATGCAAAAGGAATGCGTATCACCTTCTCTTCTCTAATGACCCATAATAAAAATGATTTGAAACTACTGTTTGATCTTGTTGCATCACGGGGTTGTCCTTTTGCAGATGCTGAAATCCAAGTTCAGTTCCCTGACCGTCAGAGCAGTATTTGCTCAAAGAGCTGTACTGGTCTCATGTTGGGGCATTAGCTTCTAAGATAAGCTCTGTTAAAGTGGTGTACATTGACTGTAACACCTAGGATTTCAGCACAAATTTTATTTATCAGCTGTAGTTTAGAGGAGACATTGGCCCCCCACTCTCCTGGGGGGCCTACTTTTATTTCTCTAGCTACATCCAACCATCCTCAACTGAGATCACATTTCCTTGGGAGAACAGTTCTGTTTGTTAAAAAAGAAACTAAAATTTTAGTTCTTAGGAGAAATGTTCATTAAACAAAAGATTGATAACAGAGGGTTATTGCTGATGTTATGGCATTGTACACAGATGTCGAATCTATCCTTCTGTCTACAATGTAGGATACTACTTTTTCTGTTATAAGTTGTTTTTTTTTTCATGGTGCTAATGAACATTGTCTCTGTTCATGTACCTATACTTGTTTAAAATCACTTCAAGATGTGTTATGCATCTTGTAGAAAGAAAACCAGACTTTGCTGGTTGTCAGTCAGTTATTTTATTGGTTTAGTTGAAGCATTTTAATACCATTTTCACCGTTGTGAAAGTTAACTACCTTTATAGTTATTTCATAAAAATTAAGGTAACTTGTGATCTTTCTTTTTTTTTTCTTCTTTTTTCTTCCTTTTCCTTTCCTTTGGGACTAAAGTCAAATAAAATTCAGATTGCTATGATTGAGAAAAAAAATCTATTGATAGGTTTTGTTACATTTGTTTTTGTTTTTGAGTGATCTGCAGTTTCTTTCAGGATGCTTTCATGAAGGCATCATGTATGCACACAAGATATACCATCGCAAAGGATGATGTGGTAAAGTCTATTATTTAAGATTTTAACTATATGCTTTAAAAGCTGTCTGTAGTTTACTGGAGCTTGATTAACCTCAGTTTGCTATCTTATAGATCTACTTTGAAGAACATAGTTTTACTGCTGAAGCCAAGAAAACTCAAGTTTTTTTGATTCTTCTTTACGCTGACTTGAAAATTCCTTGTTTTAAAATGTATGAACAAGTCATGACTCCATAACTAGTGTCACTTTGTTAGATGACATATAGCACACAGAGCAAGAATGGGAAAACAGACAAGACTGCTCAGGAGAAACCTTTGTATATTTTAGATCAAATCAATAACAGTGAAGGAAGAAAATGCATGAGACCTTCTAATACATTTAAGTATGTGGATACATGTATTTTTAATTATACTAACCTTTTACTGGCAGTAAAGGTTGGCTTTTGATAATCCAATAAGGGCTAAAGGTTTTCTCCATATTTCTTTTTTAGGGTTGAATTTACTATTAAATTGTGTATCAGAATTCTTTCTTTTTGTATGAAAATTCCCCCCAGTTTATTCCAAAGATGGTTTGTCATGTATTACTGGTGAAATGGGCAGATTTCATAGAAATCAAGATACGCAGAAAAATACCCTATTGCTTTCTTCATTTGCTTACCCTTCTTCTATCATGCATTTTTAGGTGACAGTCTCTATTAAATACAATTGCTACAGAAAATACCTTTCAGCCTGTCAGTCTCCTGAGCAGTTGGCAATGTTTTGGTTTATGACACCGGAATATTTTATAAATCACTTGGCTACATAGTGACAATAAGGTATTCTGAAGGCTTCAGTTGGCAAAGACAATGTCATTATTACTAGATGCTTGCTAATGCTGTCAGGCAGCAGTGTCATTGGCGTATAAAGGAAAACTCAACAAAATTAGTGGAGAGTTTTTCTTCAACTTCAATGGCATAAAATAATTCCAAGTGATTACAGTAAATTTTAAAAAAAGATTCTAGTTTAAATGACAGAAAAAAAGAAGTTAGTTCTGCCTGTAAAGACAACGGTTTTAAATAGTGTTTATATTATAACAGTAGATCAACTTTCCCATCACATAGCAAAACATAATGGCTTAGTTATAGTAACTATTTTTGTGGAAGTTTAAAGAAAATCCTCAAATAATTAAGACATTAAAATAGGAAATTTATCAAAAGAAGCATGTCAGAATTGAAAAAAATATCAAATTCTTAATCAGAGATATCATCATCCTTTCCCTTCACACAATGGTAAGAACATTTTACATAGGTCTTACCATATCCCATATGGGGGAAACTGAGGCACATATCTGTGAATTAATTAACTTTGCAGTTGTCGTGCCAAAGACTAGTAACAGCCATACAAGCAGAACATTTTTCTCCTTCTCAGTGTCAGTGTCTATTCCAATAAGCCTTTTTGCCTTTTTAGTTGTGGCTTATTAAGAAAAATGAAACAATGAGGAAGAGTAGTGTCCTGGTACAGGAAATCCTTTTATTATAGTTGGTCAGAGTAAGCATCACATTCATTAAAAAGCCTGGCATATGTCCAAGTATATACCAGATACATGTCTGAGTATGCTCCATAGGATTTAATCATCGAATACTTTGTTCTAGTGGTCAGATGCACGCTAGTCAGAAGTAAGCTGGTGAAAAAAAAAAATTATCTAATTTAGATAGCCCACAAATGCTATCAGCAGGTGTCATAGGTAATTCAACAGAGTGGAATTAAGCTTGTTGAAAAATATAAATTGTCAATGAAAGACGAAAATGCAGACAGGCACAAGACCTTTTGGTTCCTAAGGATGGAACTTTTCTTAACTTCACATAAAAATTTGCACTACACTTAGTATGTAGCTACAAAATAGGAATTGTTAAGGTTTGTATCAAGTAAGATTTTGGAGTAGATCACCATAATACACTGCCTCATAAAATCTGCAAATACAGGAAAAGTCAGATAAGCATGCAACTCTTGCTCATTTAGATGAGGTGTTCTGACCTCACATTACCTTGATTTAAACTATTATTACAGCAATCTCTGAAATACTTTGTGTGTTGCACAAAAGTCAGAAAGAAATATGTCACTGATTATTTCCAGACTCTTAGATGTTTTATAGAGTTTGGTATTGTTATTCCTAGATATAGATACATAAGTTAGCACAATGTTCTTTATGTTGAATCTTATCTGAACAGAAAAAATTTCTGTTCTTAACACTCTTACTCAAGGTAAAAGTAAGTCTTTTTAGCTACTCTAAAGGCATAACTGCCATGATAATGATACCAAAACTACAAATCTAAACTTTGTTCTGTTGAAAAGTATTTATACAAATTTCCTCAGACATAATTCCTACATAACCAAACCTGTTTACAAATGAAAAAGAAGTGTAGCTGGATGACTATATTTGTTCTATACAGTTTCGATTGTCAGGTTGTTTTATTTATGCATGTGTATCTACATATGTACATATTTATAGTTTGTTCATATTACTTCTTTATGCAATATTTAACCATATGTTATATGCAATGCATCTCTTTATTTCTTATAGTGTGCAAATTAAAGTCAGTGAAGAATTCAAAGAAAACACTATTTAAGCTGTATTGTGGTGCCTCAAATGTAGCTGTTTAGGAGCTTAAACTGCTTCTGGATGTGAAAGTAAGTGCTAGAGTTGAAGAAGGACCTATTTCCTACAACAGGTAGTTCCTGATTATTAAATTCAACAAACTGTTTTGTTGGAAGACTCAATGAACTCCCTCAATTATTTCTTGCATCTCTAGGTGTTTTAGGATTTTAATTTTGTGTATGTATGTCCTAAGATTCATGCAGGTTAAATAAGAGGAGAAATTTAGACTCTTTATGGAGGAGGAACAATAGAACCCACTGGCCCGGGTCCTGAACTACTTGGCTGGGTCTGTTCAAGAGCAAACCCAGATTAGTTGAAATCATCTGAGTCTCATGTAATGAGTTTTCTGGAGGCTGGCTCCTGCTGTGCTCACTTACTCTCACTTTTCTGCTGCAGTTTAACTTGACTGACATCAATGAAGCTTTACCATTTTATCCACTGGTAATCTGCCTCATTTTTGAAAATGAACTTATGCAGCCAAAACCTAACATCTTAAAAAAGAAATAAATAAACAAATGTTGTAATGATGTTGTAATTTCTTATCTGAAAAACAGTTCTGTACTTTCAGAAAAAAGGAAACATATATTTACAATAGCTGAGTAAAGTTTGCCATACGATTTTTGTCAATGCTTCACATTCTACTGTAAATGCTCTCATTGAACTACGTTACAAGTTAAAGGCAACAGTAATAGATTCTGAATAATGGATATAACACATATAACGGAAACAAAGACTGAAATCCTGAACTCCTGAAGACTAATGCTGATACCACTGACTTCAACGGAATTAGTATTTTGCTCAAAGGTTTTCCTTGCCACCGTATAGGAACTTTCTAATTTGATGGAAACTAGCCTGCATCCAGGGTTCTGGATAGCTGCATTGAAGTGGAAATTAATTAACTAAGTTTTAAGTCAGAGTTTGAAATGGGGCTACAAATGTATTGGATGCCAGTAAATGAGCATGTACACATTCAAACAAGAACTTTCCTTCAAAATTCTGGGGTTTTACTATAAATATTTAATTTACATTTATTATATTATGCATGAGTCTCTCAAATGCTATATCAATCTCTTTACCTGAAGAACTAAATCATGATTTTCCAGTTTAAAATGCTAGAAATGAAATCTCAGTTAGGAAGCTAGTAGAGCAAGGTCTTTCTCAGTAATTCTGCAGGAAAATGTGTGAGTCACAGCACATCTCATTCTGAAAGGGAAAACAAGGATGACCTCATTTTAATGATCTGTACTCAAAACAACAACAACAAAAAAGTTTGCAAACTTAGCTGCATTTTGAAAAGGAGGAGGACAAAATACTGTCTCTGCACAGTAGGAAGTTCCTCTGCCTTTCATATTTCTAATTCCAGGCAGCATGCTGTCTGCTCCAAAGAGCAAGAAAACAAATGCCAAGCTTTAATCAAAATTATATTGGCTGTGTAGGGACTTTCAGATCATTCGCCCATTCCTAACAATGTCATGCAGATTCCCTTCAGAATATCAATGCGGAGACCTTTGCCCTTGCTGTGAAGAAAAGGTTGCAAAATACTGAAGATGAGCAGCAGGTCCGTTTGAGGTTAACATTCCTTTTTGTGATGGGGGGAAGAGGAAAGGGTAAAAGTTTCACTCTAATTTAATTCCTTAATGAAACTAAGAATTAGAATCCCTGCAGCGTAGTGCTAACCTTTTCTCTAGTGTCAAGCAATTTTTTTCTTCAAATATATCTTGGATAATGCTGTAGGCTTATGGCTATCCGAGGGTTGGCTTAGAGGCCATTAATAAGACATACTGTACTGAATTTGACAGACCTTACATCGTTACCTTAAACAAAAATCTTTGTTCCTGAAAATGCAGAACTGTTTTTCAAATAAGAAATGTTTGATCATTACAGCATTTGTTTATTTCTTTAGAGAAAATGATAGGTTTTGGCTACATCAGTTCCTTTTAAAAAAAAGGGGCACAGTAATAGTGGGTAAAATGGCAAAGTGTCACTGGTATCAATGAAGTTAAACTGATTTGCCTCTGTTTAGCAACCTGTTCAAAACAGTATTTGTAAGGCTAATTTTGCTCAGGGAAAGCCTTGAATCCAATTATGTGTATTTTAAAAGAAGAAGATATCTTACTGTTTGCTGTATCTTTTCAAATGATTGATCAATTGATTTATCTATTTGTTTAAGTTTCTTTAATATTGGAGAATATCTTTCTTTTTAGCCATCCATGTGTTTAACCGCAAAATGGAAACCAGTACTTACATTACATATATTTGGCATAAAAGCCTCAGAATTCTGCAATCTTCCTTTTTATGAGGAATAAAGCTGTATTCAAAGTAACAGGACTTCAGAACAACATTAGCCCAATTTAATGAACTGAATTCCAGCACTTTTAAAGTCAGATATTCTTGTCTAGTTCTTTCTCCCTCAGTGTCACTAAAATCCTCAAGCCTTGCCCCTCTTCTCCTGTGCAAGAAAACATGCCTAGGAAGAGGTAGTCTTCAATGTGAGTGAGATACACTTACACCATCATAGTATTTGGACAGTAAGGCAGCCGGAGGAAACAAGACAAGGAAGCCAGCTATGCTTCTCTCTTCTGGTTCTGAGGAAAAAGACAATCATGCTGGATGCATTAGAAAGCCATTGCTGTGTATCCCCTCAATTTCCCCTAATGTTCTGGTCAAAACTGACTCTAATTAGTTTACTTTTATAATGGGCATTGCATATCTGTTTAGTTTATGTCAATATTACTATGATTTAAATAAATTGTTATCATTGACAAGTGTTAGTTGGTATGGTGTAATAATAGGAAGTAATTATATCCTTCATCCATGTTTATTTTACAAGCTTTTCTTGAAAGAGGTGTGCTCTACTCCATAGCTTAACTTGCATGCCCTTGCCAGAGCCTCTTCTATTTTGAATTCATCTTTCCTGGACTTGACTGAACAGGTTGGCAAATTCCGGAAGAAATTTCATCAGGGCCTTCATTATAATGTGTTTTAGTGCAAATACTGCACTAGAAACACATTTTAGGAAGCACATAATACAATGACTTATAATTGGTTTACAATTAACTAATCACTTAATCTTTCTCCTTACTTTTAATTAAAAAAAAAAGAATTTCTAATTAGCACTATATGTTCTGATACCAGTACACCATTGTATTTGATTGTATTTTGCATTCTTATTTTCTGTTTCTTTTCTGATATTGCCATCCTGGTTATTTAAAATTCTCAGTTCTCTGTACATAGAACTTCAAGATATTCAGTCCAGCTGTCTTCACAGGCTAGCTTTGTACTTTTTTTTATCTTTCTATTTAACTTAAACTGAATGAAATATATATCACTCAGTTCAAGGTTATTTTCTCTTATACACCTTTCATAATGTCCTAAAGTATATACTCAGCCTAGAATAGCACCACCTCTTCCTCTTTTAGGGACTTTTTGGCAAAGAAATCTGTTATTCTTCTAATCAAATAATATCCAAGCTTCTTAATGAATATTCTTTAATCTGTATTTTGAAAATTAAAGTCTCCCACAGTGAAGTCATTCATACTATTTAAAATACCATAGAACTCCTTTAGGTATAATGACACACAGTCCCACGTTCTAGCTAGACAATTTACATGGAGGGTATAATTTTATGGTTGCATATTAGAAAGTTGATTCACATTTTACAAATAAACATTGGCTAGAAGACAGCATTAAATGAATACTTAAGCTAAAGTCTCCTTCCCATAGTAAATTATATTGTTTCGGTTATATTTCCTTGGATCAAAAAAATGACTTGCTGTTTCAAATTCTAACCTTTTTAAGAGGTTGACAAATTGCCATTTCACAGGCTATTACTGGAATTGCTAATGACTGGGATTAAATTTTTGACTGCATGATGACATAAATGTTATGATTTCATATTATCAGCTAGGAATGTTAGAGAAGAATTTTGGATCAAGCTTATTATCTGTTCCTATTTCTTCTGTCCTCTTGGTGTGTGTATGCTAATAACCAATTGCTCTAGATCTTTCTTAAGGCTACTCTACACTGTGTAAGATGTGTAAGACTCTAGACATCTAGATGAACTGTTTAACTAGGCCTTTTAGAGAGCAATAGTCAGTTTCTTCATTACATGAAGCATCTAAGCATCATTCAAGACTTCATTGGCATTTTCTTCCCATTTATTATAATACATTACATATTCACACTCCATTTCAGCATTCTGCCTACATTGCTTAATCAACGGCGAGGAACTGATATGCCACAGCAGAAAAAGGCATAGAAACAGTCCAGAAACCACCAAGGTGGTGCATGCTAGGTCAGTCTATCATCCTTCTCCACCACTTGCAGTGAAATAAATGAACAGGAGAGGAAGGTTTACCACACTGAGATAATTCCTCTGAAATTGCCTAGAAACTCCAGATTGGAGACTCTTCCCAGGTCAGTGTAACATAGGTCAGGGGTTGAAATCTAAAGCTGTCTCCTTCCTGCTGAATGGCTGTTTCTTAGAAAACTGTTTTACAGTTGTGTTATCTTATTTATTTAATGTCTTTTATTTCTTTTATTTCTACTTTTATTTCTTTTCTGAGTTGTCCTGCATTTCTATGTTCTTACTGGTATCCCTATCTCTATTCTCTAGTAGGAACCTTAGTGGTTCCTACTAGTATCCCCTAAAATAATAGGAGACTACTATGCAACTGTGTATCTGTGTTAACTGACTTCTAGGTATCATATTTTTCAGTATTTGTCTGCATAGGGTATGCAGAGAAGGAAATCATAGGACCTTTCCAAAATCCATTTTTATAACTAGCTCTTCAAAGTAACTTGAATGAGAAAGTAATGTAGACAGATATGTGTGAGGGATGGCTCAAAGGACATGAAAGTCATGAAAGTCCTTAAAGACTGTGCAGAAAACTAGTCTACAACTTCATGATTTCAAATAATAGGTGAATTTTGATGTTTGGCAGAATTTTATTGCAGAGGCATTATAGATATTTCTCTTAATTTTCAGAAAAAAAGCTTGAAAAACAAAAGAAAGTAAACTTCCTCGTCAATGTTTAAAAATTAAGAACATGGTAAAATACATTCCGTACTTGTGGAAATATGTATGTGGACTCTTCGTGCAAAATTTTAGGACATGAAATACTTATAACATTAGTAAGAGAGAGAGAAAAAAAAAAGCGGCACTACTCTTCTGGAAAAGATATCAGTTCATTCATTCGTCCAACATCTAATTTTTCACTTTTTCTCTGAATCACAACTTATACACAGCTGTGTTTCTCAAATAACTATTTATGCTTTTGTAATTCATGAAAAAAAGTGAAGTCTTTCAAACATCACATAATCACTCGCAATGAGCTATTCAGAATATTCAAAGTATTTAATTTATAGTTATTCTGCTTTCTGTTCTTTTCTTAGCTTGTGATATCAAGATTTTCTCTAATGCATAGTATGTGGCACAGAAATATCTAACCTAGCAGGGACCAAGCTATCTTGGGAGATATAAAGCCGTGTTGGAGAAAGCGGTTTTGTGTGAACTAATTGGCTTTAGCTATACTGTACTGAGATGGCTAGACTTTTCCTAGAAATATTTACATCAGATGTCATTGCATTACGGAGACCTTATCATATATACATTGGAAATAAAAGAAGCAAGGCTCATTGTCATGGCAACCATGTCTGAGTGCTTCCCAAAGGGAATTAGGCATTTAAATAAGAACTTACATGCCTAAATATCTTTGTGGACTTGGACCTTGGCCTCCTAAATTAGTTTTTTAATTACAGTTTCACTGAGGATATTTGGCATGAGACACAAAAAGATTAATTATTATGTTTGTCAGAGGCCTCCCAGACATACCTCTGATTGGTCAGGTGGGAAACTAAAGGAGTTCTAAGACAATCAAGTAAAAGCTTTATTGTATTCTTAAAGTTAATCTGTCTGGGTGTTCTTCATACACATTTTCCCTCCACCCCTTGTTTTGTTCTGTCAGATGATGAAGAATGAAGTTTATAATAAAAAATGAAAAAAAATTGCTTATTATTGTTAGATTTTATTGTTTTACAAGAGTTTTCCTGTGTCTCGCATTACAAAAAGCTTAAACCTGCAAATATTTATTACTCACCATGGGTAATTGCATTATTTTGAATGAAAAATAAAAATGAGTAAAGTTACTCATGTGTAAAAGAACTTACAGGTACAAAATCTTATGCATTAAATTCTGTCAATTTCTTTTTCTTTCACTTAAAATTGAAATTATTACCTTTTCAAATTGGCATACAATGTACTCTTTTTTTATGTTCTCAACAGTAACTTTTCTGTTGTCCTTAGACATTAAGAGCACAGCTCAAGGGATTCAATGCTGTTTGTTATTTTATGGAGTAGACCATAGTGGCTATGTTATGTTGCATTCTGTCTTATGTTTTGCTTGTATTTCCTAATAGAGCAATGTTAGACGCCTACCACAAATATCTGCTATATTATCTCTCCCTGATCTGTACAATCTAATTTTTATTCTGTAGCTGTCTATCAGGCCACAGAGCATAGTTTCTATCAAAGGAAAATACTTCATCTGGCACATGCTTCCGAACTGTTGGAGTTCTCTCTTCTTTCTCACATCAGTGGGAGACTGAGCCTTCTTTTCTTTCTTCTTCCTTACCTAATCTCTTTGGATACTTGTATTTCAGAAATTGTCTTATCAATGGACTGAATGCAGCTGGTGTGGTAAGTGGTGACGACTTCGCCTGAAAGCCTAGCTTTCAGTTGTTTTTCCAGCTTTGTTCTCTGAAATCACAGGATTCTCACGTCTCACAAGTCTACTGCAGATCTGTGAATATTGCACATACAGGGCCTGTTAGGGCTATCCATGAGAAGTTCATCCAGTGTTTCCTTGACTTTAACAGGTCTCTGCTAACCAGCAAAAACTTCCCTGTGATTCAGTGAAAACCCTCTCTAAGACTGAGAAGGTTTACTGTGTGGGTGATCGGAGACCTCTCCTAGACCTGGAACTACACAGAATTTGTATTAAAGACTATGGTAATTGAATAAAGAATTTACTTATATAGTAAGGGAAGATCCAAGCACTTTGGAAAGATAAGCTCTGAATAAAAAATGAATTTTATAAATGGGGATATGGTCTGAAATTAACATGATGAAATTCAATGAGGGTAAGTACTATATTTTTTGAGTCAACTTGGCTTCCTATCCCCAGCAAATACCAAATTTAAAATGGAGAAAGAAATCCTGCTAGCATGGGTGAATGACTGATCTGGGAGTTTTATCTGCTCACATATGGTATTTGACCCGAAATGACATAGTTGTAGATATGGCAAACATCGTTTGGGATCTAACCAGTGCCATATTTAAGAAAAGAGAAACAGTCTTTCTTTTTAGTAGTTGTCTGCCTTAAAAGTACTATGTCAACATCTTTAATTAAGATGTTTATGAAGTAATCTGCCTAGGATGACAAAACAGGAGAGGTAAAAATAGGAAGGGTGAGGGGAAGCACAATATTAATCTTCACACAGTAAACTGTCACTGTGTTATGAAGTATTTTTCTTATAATAAAGAAATAATTAACTTGATTTCATGTAGACATGATTAATTTCAGAAATTGGTGAAAAAATTTTCTTGTAAGGATAGCTAGACAATAGAACAAATTACCTTGGGACATTTCAAAAGACAGACGAGATGACCATCAGATAGAGCTAGCTTGTGTAGACTAGAACAGAGGACTCTCTGGATTGCCTTGTAAGGTCTCTTCAAACGCTATGAAATAAAGTTTCTATAAATAGTCCAGTCACTAATCCAATGGTAGTTTCATCACCAGATTCAATTATAAATTAATCTAAATGCAATTAAAAGTCTTCTCTGCATGCCAGTGACATATATATAGCAGCTATGTATCAATATATTCCTTTTACAGATGGAGAAATCAAGCTAAAGGATGCAAGCAGTGAATGTCTGCAAGACAGCTAAATATGATTTCCCAGAACTCAGAATTTAGTTGCCTTGCTTTCTTCTATGTGTAAGAGTGAGTCACTGCTTAACAATGTGATTCAAGGAACTTCTTGCCATAGCTATAGATTTAACCATAAACTCTCTTAATTGTAAAGATGGTTAAAAGACATGAAGATAATGAGATAATAGTACTGGTTTCATTAAACCTCTGTGGACCTCTTGTTCTAACTTGCCTGGGGGCTTTTGCAAGTCCCACCTAATAATAACTGAAGATGACAGCAATGTGCTTTAAGAAAATGGGATTAAAAATGACCTCTTGTGTTTGTGGCACTAAAAGTCTGCATTTTTGAAAGTTGTTGTGTATGAGAAAGAACAGCTGGGATGACATCTCTTGTCCACATTTGGAAGCACAAATGTAAAATATACTGTTTTGCCAAAGACAGTGTTTAACAGAAAATGGTTTATTTATTGCTTGAAAAACTGATGATTTGACTGAATCAACAAGATGCCCAAATGATGCCTCCACAATTTGCACCTGCTTGTCTTGTTTTAATGAATGTGAAACTATGCAGATTAAGCATTACCAGGTGTAGTACAGGAACGCATATGCTCAAGCACTGTTTTTCTAATTCTTCTTTCTTCCTTCCCTTCTTAAATCAGATTTCACAAGAGGGTTGGTGGTGCTTTTTTTTTTTTGAAGAAACCTGACAGAAGAGTTCACAGCCCATTTCCTTCGCTCCAATAATTGTGCATCACTGTAAGTTCTGCAGCCATCTTTCCTTCATTTTACTGCTCTAAATTACTTGTTCAAAGTACCACTTTTTCTATGTGACTGCAAAGAACATGATACTTTCTTTCCTCGCTACTGAAGAGCCAATAATGAGAAAATATTGTGTCTGTCTTTGGCAACTAGAAGCCTCTAGAGAAATCTGAAGAGCTGTTTCCAGAAACATCTCATTACTAGTGGGAAACTTTGTAATTTTTAACATAGTCTAAGGTTTTTAATTCTCTTGTGTATATTTATATGTGTGCGCATGTTTTTTCTTTTTGAAGTCCAAATTAAGTTTGAAACTTTTTCATTAAGTATGGCACTAAAGAAAGTCTCAGAAACAGTACCTCCAACAGAAACAAGCAATCCTAGTCATCCCAGTTTTAAAAAGAATTTTTCCTTCTGGAATCAACAACCGGTGTCTGTGGGAAGTGTTTTCTCTCCAAGATTTCAGTCTTCACTAATAGATTAATTAAGAGGAACTGGTCTTCTCTACATTAGGAATATAGGTCCTATTTCCAGCTCATTGATGACCTGGAGTTGATTTGAGAATTGTGGAACAAGATTAATCCCTAGATCTGTATTGATTTCTGTTGAGACATGCATATGCATAGACGTATATGTGTGGAATGCAGTCTTGGGGGAAAAGGAAATATCAAGGAAAGGAGTGCATCTGTACATTTTCATGGAAATGGGATACACTAAACTTGCAGACGCAGGAGAAAATGTGGGACAAAACTTTATCACAAAGTAATTCCTATCCATTATTAAATGCATGAATGTACAGATGCTTAATACATTTACAATGGTCTCTGCACAAGTAGAGGTTGCTGACCAGAAAAATGGAGGGGCAGTCTATTTAGTACTTATGCCAAGCAAGGATAACACGCAAATATGTAAACTTTCCATCAAACTGAGACAAGAAATTCTGTGCTTATAACTTGAGAAACTCTGACTATAACATGAAGGCTACATGGACTCTAAGGGCATAAGTTGATTCTGTATCTCATAATAACAACAACATTCTCTCTATTGGAGACAAAAGTAATCAAAGTCATTCAGAGTTGACATTTGCACCAGAAAGAAAAGGTTGAACAAGGAAAATTAAGACCTGTTTATAGCGGGCAATTGTTTCAGTGACAGTGGCGACAAATGAGGCTGAGGTACTTGGTGCCTCTTTTGTCTGAGCTTTTGCTGGCAAGGTGTCCCAGACATCTGTGATTAGACACAGGGCTCAAAGAGGCGAATGACCAGCAGTGGATAAGGATCAGATCAGGCATTACAGGCATTTTGACCGACGTAAATTAAAAGCTGCATTGAGGGTGCTGAAAGAGCTGCCTGAAATCATAACAGTGGTTGAGACTAGGAGAGGTACTCACCAACTGGAGAAAAGCAAGGTTTGCACTCATCTTCAAAAAATGCCAAAAGGAGGATTCAAGGAACTACAAACTGGTTGGACCTACCCTGGTTCCTGGGAAAGTCAGGGGTTAGTTCCTCTTGGAACAAGTTTATGGGCACATGCAGGAGAATAAAGTGATTGGGAAGGGTTGGGAAGAATTTACTGAGAGTAAATCATGCCTGACTGAAATTATTGCCTACTATGATAAAATAATTTGATTTGGGGGTGAAAGGAGAGCAATGGATGACATGTACCTTAACTTTAGCAAGGCTTTTGACACTTTTGATCAAAGGTACAGTTAATTCTACCAAAGCAAAAATCCCAAGGAAAGAATACTAATATGGCTAAACCTTAAGAGAACTGAGTTCAGCCTTAATTGCTATAAAGCATAATAATAAAAAAACCACCTTATTTCTTTCTTTATACTAAAATAATGTCTTTATTTAGTATCTCTTCTGTTTTGTACTTTCAAAATCCTTTACAATTCTTTCCATAGAGAGACTGCTGCTCACTGGGGTCTCATCACATTTATTTATGTACTTTTTTTCTGAATTTTTATGCCAGAAGTCTAAGAACTATGCCTAGAGGTGAAATCACTAATGGTGACCATGAAGGCCCTTTGCTGTTCAGAGAGGCATTGTAGGCTTTCGTTTTGGCAAGTATATTCCTGTAACCTAATTCTCTTTTTTCTCTTTTGTTTAACCAACCACAGCCAAGTCTCTTAGGCGGTATCATTGAGTCTGATACTGGACAAGTGTCTGTTTTATTTTCTTTTATGCTGGCAGACACTGTAGGCAGCCTGCGTCTGACAGAATTGAACGCACAGAGTTCTGACAGCTCTTCTCCATCTCTTCTTCCTTTCCTGAGGGCAACAAGGTTCACTGCAGATCCCCTGCCCTAAACTGTCCACTGAACATTGCCCATCTGCACAGAAATAGAAGGCAAATAAATACTATAACTCAGAGATTTCATTTAACATTTATTTTAAAATCACTTTACAGAACAATTCTTGCTTTGAGGTTTGTTTTTCTGAAGTGCAGGCAACGTGCCTGTAAAACCAAGAGTTCCAACTTTCTATCTATCACAGTTTTTACTGACTACAGGAAAAAAAAAGATGTGCTTCTCTTTCACCCACATTCTAATTATTCCCCAGTATATTTTCTCTTTTTCTTATTCTTGGTTTGGTCGAAAGTGGGTTAGTCAGTTCATGAACCATTTTATACGCAAATCATAGACTGACATATTCACAGGTTTTGTGCAGATTGCAGTCTTTGACTTGTAAGTCAGATCTTTTTGCAACATGCTTGTAAAACTGCTAAACTAGCAAATAGATTTCTGAAAACAGAAGTGGAAATAATAATGATTTATTAGTATGATCACCTTCTGTAGGATTTCTTTATCTTGCAGAAGTGTCTAGCACAAAAATTTGTCTCAAAAATTTATATTGGCATAACTGTATTTAATTTTAAGTATAATCATACCCTGAAAAGTTATTGTGTGTTGATCGAGAAATGATGAGACATGCTTTTTTCATTAGCTTATCCCATTTGAGTTCCTTTTTAGAGGTGCTAGTAGCCATGTGAGAAATTAAGTTCCAATAGTAATACGATCACTGTAATCATCTGATATGACTTAGGTGGAAATATTAGTGATCATGTAACTCATAAGAATTATAAATGCGGTTTTAACATAATTCAACCAAAAACATGTTAGGAAATCCCTGAGAAATCAGTATGTAAAATAGATACAACAAACATACAAGATATACAATGACAGAGCCCTGGCACAGGCTGCCCAGGGAGGTTGTGGAGTCCCGTTCACCGGAGATTTTCAAGACCCGCCTGGATGCAGTCCTGAGTAATGTGCTCTAGGCCATCCTGCTTTAGCAGGGGAGTTGGACTAGATGATCTCTAGAAGTCCCTTCCAACTCTGAAAATTCTGTGATTCTGTGATATGTTTTTATTTGTTCTGGAGTTATATCTTTTGCCAGCCAACACATCCCTATTGATCACATTGAAGGTAAACATGGTAAATGGCTAGATTTTTGACTGAAAGCAACTATTTTGATTCTATCAATACCTCTTTTTTATCTTTATTAAGTATATTTTTGACTTCCTGTAATAGTTTTATAGTAGTTGTTTGGAGATTAACAAAGATAAATTCTAACTGGAAACATTTAGTCTCAATATAATCTGGTCGTCAATAAGGTTTTTTGGATATTATCTTGTCAGTTTTAAAGCTAGAGCATTTCTTTCTTCTTTTTTTTTTTTTTTAATCAGCTTACTGAGTCTGCAGGAAGTCTAAACCTCAATATGCTGGTCTGTCCTGTAACCACAGCCTAATTACTCTGCTCCTCTGTGATTTATGTATTGACAGTGCTTTCTCCTATAGGAACAAGGATAGGCTACATCAGAATAGAAACTGCCTTCTGTGTGCCCAAAATGCCTTTTTTCACTGCCTTTCCATATATGTCCATGTGGAACGTAATATGGGAGAGGTATTTATTGATGCAAAGTCTCCAGAGGTGGTGGGTTTTCTCAGTACTGCCACTGTTAGAGACTACATTTATAGCGGTTATGTCTACCGTGCTGTAACAGCAAGCTGGATAAACATGTTTGAGTGAGCTTAAACCAGTTACTTAAAATCTGAGCCATTACTCATCTTCTGGGGCAGCTTGTAAAGCCTGCTCTGAACTCCAAGCAGTTAGGCTTCAGGCACATCTGTTCAATCTGCAGAAGAGATGTGTCCACTGCAGTTTTTGTCAGACACTTTAATGACACTTATGAAAGCCCTACATAAGGAATTTGGGACTTTGTACCATAAACAATGTACTAGCCCTCACACCAACAAATACATTACACCCTATTTCCATGGGTTTGTACTATACATATATATAAGTGTATAAAATGAGATGACTTTCAGGCAACCCGTAGATTTTTAGATTTGTATCCCAGTTAATTTACCATCTTAAGTCCTTTGGGAGAGAAATCAACACAAGTCACAGTACTGTAGAGATTTTAGTTTATAAATAAAGGTCAGAGTAGAATATCAGGTTTTATGAAACCTTCAGATACAAACACTTTGATTTGATGAAGGAAAAAATGAGCAACTTCCTTTTTTTTCTAAGGACTCAGGAAATTATATATACTTGTTACTAGTAAATCTTTATTAATTTACACTGTATTCTCTGGAGATTCCAGACTGAAATTTATTTCATCATAAGTACCCATAAATTTTTCATGTCCAATACACAACATAATGCTTCTAGAGTAAATAAAAAATGTTAATGAGGCAGTAGCCATATATCCACCCCACACACTGACATTATTAAGATGCAAAATAAGTAATAAAAAGTTATTCTATTTCAAGTACCATTTTTAGAAGAAAACCATGTAAATGTTGATGCATGGTGAATTAAAGTAAATTAATCTGATAATATGAGTGAATTGAACAAGCTGTGCAATATAAATATTTTAATCACTTCTTGATCCAGAAGTACCTCATCTACAAATGAGCAATTACTTTCTACCTCGTGGGAGTTGTCTCTAATTATGAGGCAGTCTAGTTGGTGCTATACAAAAAGTACATGTAAATATCAAGCATCAGACCCTTGAATTTGTCATTTGTAATATGAACAGCATTTTATACCCCTTTTTGCAACCCCGTTTGTGTTTTACACTGGTGATTTTATTTGTTGGTGTTTCTAACCTGAGCAGCCCAGTCATTATCAATCTTTCATTTAATCTGTGGACATAGAAACACTTCCAAGTGGAAATTTGAATGCATGCTTATTAAATTTAAGCATAGGTTTGTTTTTCTCAGTTCCTTATAGTCTAATCAAAACCAGCCTGCTAATGCTTTAGGCCTGAGGACTGTAGGTTAAAACCAAAGTCCTAGATATAAAACGGAATTATTATATGTTGTTTGTCACATATGGCATATGTATGCCACTAGTCTTACTGAGAGCTTAATCAGCCTATTTTGCACTGAGTTCCCATAACTATAGCAAAGAATATTGGAATCTCTGAATGGGATGATGAATGCAAAAGGAGACCAAATAGTTTTGTGTAGCACAAATATTTGCAGTGTTGTACTATGCTGGGCATTCCTTATTTGTGGGGAAGGAAGTCATGTCGTAAAGCAGCAACAGCCTAAGTAGTTTCAGTAGGTGTCATTTATGCATTGCTTTTGTTGTCTTATTGATGAAAATTAAGGGCTTGTGTTCAACTGCTGCTGCTTGTTTCACTTCCATGCAGTCTGCTCTGGGATCACAAAAAATGCATTAAGAAACTTGGAGGCAGAATTGTTTGTGTCCCAATTACTAATGTATCCTTAAAGAAGGCAAACAGAGTTTCTAGTGTGACATGTATGAAACACTGACTTTATATACACTAGGAGTAAAACTCATATGTGCTTTTGAGGCAAAACCTTAGTCCATATCCCATTTCAATTTCATATAAGATTTATTTGAATAGACTAACTCATATTCAAACAGTGTGTATGCTTTAGGGGAAAAAGAAGGAAAAAAAGCAAAAAAAAGCTTCCCTGGGTCATTTCAGAGAAGTGCTATTCATCCTATGGCTCACTGTTGCAATAAAAAAATGAAACAGAAGAAACTGATTGATCTGTTAAAAGATATGATGTGCTGTGAAATATGTGTTCTGGTTTTGTTATCTTTCCAGCTAATGTCAATTAAACATAAAAAATCATTGTTTCCAAATATCACCGGAGATGATAATTACCACAAATCTATCTTCTATACAACTCTAAATTTCCATAATGTACCCTTACTGACAATGACAGGAGGAAGAGTGCCATTATTTGTATCAATGGATGAAGAACAGTTCTTAGAATTACTTCACGTGTACTTTGCTGAATTTACTGCTTCTACTACAAAAAACCAATTGTTTCCTGAGCTATTTATTTCCAAGATCTTGACTTTGATTTTACTCTAGTGATATCCTATGAGGAATCTTCTTCATTTTCTTCTTTCAATTTCAATCTAGCTTATTGAAGAAATACTGTTTTTTTGAAGCACATGGTTCTTTTGAGATGCAGATGAGTGACAAATGGTAGTTTCTAAGTTGATCTTTGTATCTTTGGGACATCTGTTTAGCTGGGGCCCATTCAAAGATTTCCATCATACTGTAATATTGTTTTGTAGAAATGAGACATGAAAACCTCTGAAATATGAATCAAGGTGTCAAAATGCCCTATGGGAGCTATTCTGTGAGTGGAGTACATATTCGTACAAGGGATTAACCTAGGTGCAAAAGAATAGATAGAAATGGACACGGAGGAATGGAAAATGCAGAATGGGCACAGGCTCACTTTCACACATCCTGCTCATTTGTAGACATGATTTGCTTACAAACACTAATGAAATTTCCAATAAAAATAATCTGAAAATATTTCAACTCGTTAATGGGAAAAAGCTGGCACCCGATGGTGTAAACAAGCAAGTTTCCAACTGAACATTTTGTATTCCTAAATGAATGCCTTTGAAAAGCCTGCCTCTGTTTCCTTCAGTGAAATAAATAGGCTTGGAATATGGAGTTAACAGTCCAAAAGACAATGTAATTCATAGATCTTCTTCTTGTAAATCTGAAGTTTTGGCTTTAATTTTTATACTCTTGTGTTTTCTTGCATCCTGTCCTTCCACATGATGAGTCACGGAAGTTAAATATAAAAAGTATCTATCAGTTCAGTCTGTCCTCTGCACCAGTGGAAAAAGGCCAGCCTGACAGTACTCTCCATAGTTCACTAAAGGAAATAGAAGTGAGAAATCTTCTGTCTCTTTTTTTGGAGAGGTTATTGGATGACAGAGCTGAAAAGATGGTTTGTTTCTTTTATTGTTAAATAATCAATGCCAATACCTGCCTAACTATATCTACACCCATATCCATATTTACATCAATATCTATAGACAGACACACATAAAAGATTTAACCTTCTTTTCCCCAGCTTGCTGTCCACAGAAACTAGATCATGCTGCATCCATCAAAGTGTCTGTTCAGAACTTTGTGCTTTCTTTTTCCAAAGTCTTCTATGAAGTATGCTACCTTGGATACTTTCAGAGTATGACACCTCTACACTCTCAAAATACAGGCACCGGTATAGCGTATCTGTTCATTTTCACTTAACACTAGTCATCGTAATGAATTTAATTTAGTGTAGCTGCATACACTCATCTCATATGAAAATCTAGGTGAGGTATTGATGTATAAACAAGTGGTTCCTGTTGTCAGGCTCCTAAGAACATGTTGTTCCCTGAAAATACGAAGGTTACCTGGTTTTCCTTTGTAACTCTGAGACACATTCACCACGTTGGGATTTGGGACTTCTGATTAAGCTTAGATTGTAAGTACTTTCTGGAAGTAACTACTCGCTTATGCTGTGTTATGCGTGTTCCTGGCACAATAGACTGCCAGTCCATCCACAAGACCCCTGGTGCCTTCTGCCATACTATTGATGTAACACCCTACTGCTAGCTCTGTACTGGGTCTGGCTGCGCTGGAGTTACTTTTCTTCCTGGCAGTCTATGTGATGCTGTGTTTCAGACTCTTAACTCTTGTTAATGTTGTTTTAAACAGATAACTCCTGCTTCTTTGCACTTTTCATGGTACAGAAAGGCATTCTTAATTAAATACATCATCTCTGCATGATCAATTCATAGTCAGAGACTGGAGGAAATGAGTTTGGTTTTGTCTTTACTACTGGGTAAAAGCCTTATAATGGAAAAAAAGGGTTATTAAATTACTTCAATTTATAATTAGTTGTAACAGTTCATTGATAAGTGTCTCTATACTGGAGTGCACCCATAATTCAAATAAACAGAAGAAGTTTTAAAGAGCAAATATATGGCTTTTTAAAAATGAAAATGTCCCAGTGAGTCTTTTTCTGAATGTCTAAAATTGTTACATTTCTTATTGCTAGAAAGATAATTGTCATATAAACTTAAAGGAAAAGGAGTCAAATTCTGCTTCTTTTGACAGTGTCCCTTTTTGTCTCTGCAAATTTTTGTCATTCATATGTCTTTTCATGACTTTGTTTCTCTCTTTTGTATCGTAAGTATGTATGGGAAAATTCAAGAAACTGTAAAGTATCTTTGTCTACAGGAAGAAATTACAACTAATCATTTGTACTCTGTAAACAACAAAAGGCAAGATGATTGCAATGCAGGGTAGCATCACCTTTTCCCTGGGCCATATGAGCCTGTGGCACCATCCTGTGATTAGTGTGGTGTATTTCTTGTCACACTTCAAAAATCCACCACAGAACTGATACATTAAGATATTATTATGTAGTACCTTCCTCCATACTTTTTTTAGAAAATTTGTATTCTACAGGTTTTAAGATGGAGATGAACTCAGATTTATTATCCACTGCCTGGTGAAAAATATAGTGTGCAAACAGGGGGTTTATTATTTATTTCTATATGCATGCTCACCTTCTGATTATATAAAATCCGGCAAATCTCCATAAACAGGAATTACTTATCTCTCCTTTATCTATTTCATAACTAGCTCTTTATTCCATTGTTTGATTAGTAGCCTCTAACCTTCTGTCTGAATAGCTTGATTTTGCCTTTTTTGCTGTTATTACTCTTTACAAATGACAGACACCTTTGGGACTAAAGCCCTGTGCATGGCACATGAGAAGAGAAAGTAGGAATTAGCAAAGCAAGGTATCTAAGATACCTACTGAGAAGAGAGGTGTTACCATCAAATGGTAGAACAACGAGGAAGGGAGGCGTTCTTTTTGGTCATTTTCATTTGCAAGACACTCTTGGAAAAAAACAAGAATATAAAGTTGGTGGAGTCCTTAGGCTACAGAGGTAGAAATGCTGCAGTAATTTAAATTTCCTTGCATGATCCAGCTGCTACTTGCTACATGGAGCTACTTGTGTTCTATGTTAAGAGTTGATACAGGGATATCTGTAAATCCTAAATATTTAAGTGTTGATTCATTTGATAATTGCTTCTACATTTTAGACCGTTGGCTAATAAAAGTGATGTCACATTGTTTCTGATAATCTATTAATTACTTCCTTGACAAACTGGGGAAGTTGAATATTAGATACCTGTTCATGCAGGCACTGTAAGCAGAAAATAGCCTGCTAATATTACAGAAATGAAAGTTGCAACAATAAGAACTTTGGATTCACTTGCTAAGCCTTTTTGTCTCCTGTAATGTAACTTATAAGAAAAGAGGAAATTCTGTAATCTTTATTTATCACAGTGGAACTAACTTCCTTAGGAAAGACAGACAGTTAAGCCTTGATGTCTCATCAGTGAGATAAAGCTACATATGGTGATAACGGTTTTTCTGTAGAACACTGAGAGGTCAGTGTGACATGGTGGCAAACAGGAATCTCAAAAAAGGAAGTGTTTTATTTTCTGTACTGAGAACAATATTTTCTCTCCAATAAAATGAAAAAGCAGAAAGAAAATTTCAAACTGATGTATTTTTATATATTCAAATGAGTGAAGAATAACCACAAATAGACAACCTTTTCTGTTGCTTTGAATGTGAAGGTTTAAACAGCATTGCATTTTGTCTTTATTTTAAGAATAAGTATTTTCCAGCACCACTAGGTGTCATCATATCTATTATTAATTCCTGTACAATAGACCTTCCCAGTACCTAGCAGACAAAGTTGACGACTTAATCAGCTTCATCAAAATTTCAGTTTAAAAAGAAACAAAAGAGGTAAAAATATAAGATGTTATGAAATGGGAGAAGTTAATCCCTGAAAGCTCAGTTACACAGAAGCTAAAGGATTCTATAAAATCAGAGACTTGGAAGTTTTAAACTAAAAAACTTGTTTCATTAACTCCAGTACAGGTTTTCCTCTTGAATACAGAGGTGCCTTCTTTTAATCTTCATTTGATACCTCCCATTAGTGCCTATTACCTCAGTCAGATTCACAAAAGCACATAGGTATATAGCAAGAACGAGCTTTACATTCTTAATTATAAAGCTGTGACCTGAAAGACCAATCCCCCAGGACTATTAATCCTGGAAGCAACTTCTTATGGCAGGCACAACCCCTTTGGTCTAAACATCTGCAATATGCACGCATATACTTATATAGCTGTTCTTGCCCAAGCATTTGCCTCCAAGATGTGCTCTTTAGCGCTCCTTTAGTGCTCCAGCAATACAAGAGAGCTGTGCCCAAGTGCTATGATGACCTCAAGCTACTAACTGTATTTAGCACCTATTTAACATACTAACAGGACTTGGTTCCCCAGCTGTATGAAGAAATGCTTTCGTGTTGGTTTTCTTTCTCCTTACACAAAAGTGTTGTTGAGGTGGTATTTTTGCTTTTTCCATGAAAGAGGACAGGTCAGGTAGATGTTCAAAAGCTGATTCAGGACACTGCCGGCCCTTCTCCAACTACAGAAACTCACAACGCACTGGTTTCACTGTCAGAAGCTTTCCTTACCCATCTGACTCGATGCTAGGTGAGCTGGGAATAATGTCCATCTTTTGTATGGGTGACTACAGAATTCAAGAACTATAAGGGAGTGGGGAAATCAGTTAAGCATCCCTAATTGGTTAGAATATCCTGGTCTCCAGGCTTTGTGCCTCTGATCTAGGTATTTTTACCAGCTGTTAGCTGAAAATCCAAAATCTGTCTTGGTGATGTTCTCCCCTAGACACCGTCTCACTCAAAAAATCCTCATTATGTTTTCACAGGAAAATCTTTTTTTCTGAGGCTTATTCTCTTTCATAAGAACCTTACACCACAACCGCTTGGCTGATTACATAAATATGCTTTACAGGGAGAATAGAGACCTCAGACACTACAGAATCTGGGACTATTTACTCAAAATTCAGCAGAGTTTTAAAGGTGGCCACTGGGAAAGTGAAATAGTCAAATATTGAACTCGTTCAGAGAAACCAAAGCACTTAGTTTTTTCCCCCCATAGTTACAGTAATTTAACATACTCATTTGCCTCTCTTCTGCAATGATTCTGCCTTTAAGTGAATTTAACTAAGTGTGCTAATTATGTTATCTTAAGGTTTTATTTTCAAAAGCTGAAGCTTCCTAAACTCCCAGTGTGAGGAACTTAGAAGGTGACATTTCACTAATGACTGCTCTGAGAAACTGACAGAGATTGATAGAGTGTTTTTAAAGATGTCCCCATGAGAAGCATCTCATATAAAATGAAAATGACACTGAAACTTTCAAAAACTAACTCTGCATTGTGTGTTTTGTTTACAAGAAAGAACTGGAATAGAGAAGCACTTTAAGGTAGTTTTCCAAATGCATGATGTGTATTTTTTGTTTAGAAATGTCTTCAAAGATTGTTTTTTAAACAACAATTTTATGCTCACTAGAAACTCACTGAAAACTGTTTTTCACTGCCCTGTATACCAGAAACATGTACGTCATGGACCAAGCTGTGCATTGTCAGCTCAAAGCACCAGTACTGAATGAGGAACTCTGTGCAGAAACCTTCAAACCTCACCATGAACAGGTTCATACAGGACACCCCTCTCTTGGTGTGTATTGGCAAGGTAGAGCCTTACCTCTTAATCTGTTTTTGTTAATTGCATTATCACAGTATAGATACTAGTAACCTCAAGGTTTCGTTTGCACAGGGATTGCATTTAGATTTTGCTCTTCTGTAGGAAATATAAGGGCCAGGAAGCTTCTTGAGGTTCTCCCCATTGCCCACCTTTCTCAGTCCACCAGGCACAGTTACCAAAGCTTACTGCACTACACACTGCATTTTGCAGCCACGCACCTACATTTCAGGCATCCCGTCATACCAGAACAGATGAAGAGACTGGTCCATTCTTTCTTCATGTAGAGAGCAGGAGAAGGTCTGAGGACCTGGGAACAGCTCAGCCCAGCCCTGCCCTGTTCGGTAGTTCGAATACGCACCAATATGATACAATGAAAAAAGTGTCTGACCTTTGGCATTCAGTGTGATTTTAATATCCAACTGCGAATGCAAGCAAATGCATATTCAACAAGAATACTCTGCACCTCCAGGCAGAGGTAAGCGTGCTTCATGGGTGGCTGGAGTGCTCATCTAAATGGAGTATGAAACCTGACATTATGTAAGTTTAGTCCAAGTGTACAGTTCCCTGCTTTGACACCACCCTTCTCTCTGCACAGAAATCAATTTGCCACTGAACACTACTTGACTTTCATCACAGAAAAACATCTTTTATATCAATCTTTTATACCATTTGAGAAGTAAACCTGCACCCCTCCAGATTTAATAATAAAAGTGAAATTAAACAGGAGACAAGTACTGATGGGAAAGCTGCTATTCTACAGCACGAAAGAATTAAGTCTAACAGCCCCATCATTACTTCAGAAAAAATTCTCTTCAGAAGAAATAATGAAAAAGGAGGCATTTTACTCTCCCTTGACTTAGATATGGTTTCAGGTCTCTGTTGGTCTATTCTCTCTTTTAGAAACAGAAGTGCATTAGTATCAGTAGAAATGCCACCTTCACTGATTCCCTTGCATCCTCTCTGTTCTTGAAAAATAATTAAAACTAGAAATAGAAGAGAGTGCTTGAGATGGGAGTTGCCGTCTATTGAGCACGTGGTCATTAGATTAGTTGTACAGTTCTGTACAGTTTTATGCAGTTCATAAAAATCTATTTCATTCACACAATTTCATGTGGAGGATACATAGCCAAAATTGTCATCCCATCAGGTGCAATGCAGGCTTAAAAATTTGATATTCTTTTCTTATGGGTATATCAATGCACTAAACTCTTCTTGATGAGAAGCATTGCCAGATCAATAAGACATTTTAGCCACATTTTCATGGTGGTCCCTTGAGCCTCCAGTTTCCATCCTAACTATTAATTGAGTCAAACAACAGCAGATATTATAAAAAAGGTTTCCAACTCCAAATCCTCTTCCTAGTCCTATACTGAAACTTTTTTAGCACTCCAGATATTATTCAGATGCTCAGGTTGAAGTTTTTTTGCTTTATTTCTTTTGGACAATATCATACCCCCCTCATTTTTTTTTAACTTTGTTTATTATTATTTTCCCCATTTGAAGAAACCGTTACAATGACAGAAACTTTTTAGGACCAATACCTAAGTCTGCAATTGAAGGCACAAGAAGTCTTTTTTCTTTTGCAATTTCAGCGTGGGTCTCCAATGATATAAGACCTCCTAGGATTTACCTTTATCTTATTATGAGATATCAATGTAGTGATGTACATCAATGTGACTGTCTATCACTTGAAAGTTCATCTTTTGAATCTCCTTGTCAGCTAAGCTTTGCGATGACATACCCAGAGTCTCTGGTTCCCATGCATCACTGATTTCACGTACCTGCCTTCCAGGCTTCCTAGCCCTGGGCACGTAAACTACTTCTGTGGTCCTGCTGATGAGCCCAACTTTCAGACTAATCTCCCTCTAAAGAATACAAACATACTTGAACACTAGTTTATAAGAAACAAATTAAATGCAAAAACAAAAGCCAAAAGAGTTGGTGCATATTACTGGTGAGGAAGGAAATTTCCAGGTTCAAGTTCACGGCTTGTTACTGTCAAGGGATAATATATGAGACACTATGATAGGGATCACTGCTTCTTCTTGCAGCTACCAGGTAGAACGATACAGAGGAACTCATGCTTATCACAAGAACCACTCAGATCATTTGTTTCTGAGTATTGCAAACAGCTACAATTAGATCTAGTGCGACTCACCTGTATTGCATATGTTTGCCAACATTATAGCTCTTCTGCATACTGACATGGAATGGATGAAACATGGTGGGGAAAAAAAAAAAAAAGGCAAAGCTCAGGTGGCTCAGCTTTCCTGGAAATCAGTTAAAGAATAGAAATAACAAAACAGAAGCAGCTCTGGAATGAGAGAAGATACTGATGCTGCAGCACAAGGGTACCACAACTCTGTATGACATGGCATATGGGCAAGGCGTGGGTGGACAGATGGCTCAGGAGAAGGGAGGCAGAAAAAAGGGCAGAAACTCCAACTCTGACAGTTCAGTAAAAGAGCTACCATCAGTCAGAAAGGATCTGGAAGCAGGTCTGTGTGACAGCGTACCAGAGCACAGAGCAGGTTGAAGACAAGCCTCAGTTTATCTGACAAGAATATGCTAATCTGCACTGGTCTTCTTTGCCCAGGCTAATATGGTTCAGCCAGTGCTAAACACCAAAGAAATGAAATGTTCGGATCCAGGAGCAGCACTCACTTCCACAGCTCTGAAACCAGAGCAGGGAGGTCACTATGGTTTGGCCTCCAGCCTTTGAAGTGCACTTGCTAGGTACAAAGGCTGTAGGCAGCGGAGGTGTCAGTAAGCTCCAGGTTCTTGGGAGACGTGAGCACCGTGATATCTCTGAAGCCATGTGTCAGTCCTTCCCTCATGGTCCTCCAACAGACAAGTAGCTTTAGATTATGGCTAAAAAAACCTGAATGTTTCTAGCTATCCAACAGATGCACTGGTTCAACATGCTACATTGTCAATTGTCTCAGTAATTTTGATGTTTTTCTGTAACTTTCCAGCTACAAGGAATCCGTGATGACAACTTAATCTCTCTTCTATAATAAAGAAAAAAGACTGCACAGTCTTTCTGTGTGGTGTAAATGTGACAATGATTGAGCTGAAACACTAAAAAAAAAAAACCAACTGCACAAATAAGTCTAGGTGTCCCATCATTTTAAGTCAGTGTTAGGGCATGACTTTTTTGTTTTGTTTTGGTTTGGTTTTGGGTTTTTTTTTCAGCGCTTAGTTTTGGTGGTGTTATTAAACGGTGTGTTTTATTCTTCGTGGTACCAAACCGGGAAAGATAACCAGCCCTAGCTTCTGACAAAAGGGAACACAGTGGTATGAACTCTTTAAATTACTGCTAACTATCTTCACTTTGTTAAATTTAGGTATTTTACTAACATTTGAAGGCTGAAAGATGTTAAAAATTGGTTTTGGTTTTGAATCTCAATTGTGATAATATTTAGAAATTATTGTTACCATTACTATTACTACTACTTACTACTATCACTAATATCACTACTATAAATATTACTATCCTAACGGCAATAGTCACAAATCCAGATAATTTAAAGTTTAGAGGAAACTTTTAGTTAGATTTAGAACAAAGATGACATTTCAAAGCAAAAATTTAAGCAGCATCAATGAAAGTTTAATTGTTTAAAAGTACACTCAAAAAGCCTCTTTATTTTACATGGTAAGTTACTATGGGAGAGCTGATTTCTTTCTCATTCCTGTTTTTTACACTTAGTTCACAAAGAAAATTCGGTTCCTTTCGAAGTCCATATGCTGTTAGTTTGTGCATAGTATGGTAAATTCTTTAACAACGAGGTTGATTTCTTGAGTGAAGTGCAAAATGGGATTCAGCTTTAACTGTAAATGCACAACTGGTGCTTCCATAACTGAGAAAGCCTAAAAGGTCTCACCATAAGCTTCAAGACAGTACAAAGCAGTATTCCGAAAGAATCATACTACGCTTTATGCTATATCCTAGCAATATACCATACTATTTCCTCTACGACTTCATTTCTGGTTGTGTGCTTCCCCTCACCCTCGCCCCCCTCCCCATCCTTTTTTTATTTGTCTCTAGGCTTAGCCTTTCCATGCTTCCTTAACTTCAGGTTTTTACTTTTGCTTCTTTTTGATTTATTCTTTGTGACTTTCCCCTTAACTAACCATATTCTGTAGGGGTCCTCTGAGGGCATAATTCAGAACTTCATGATCAGAATGACTAGAATGACCTTCTATACCATTAGGTTCATTATAAACTTTGTCAACAGCAGCTTTTAAGTTTTTGCTACAGACTTAGCCATATAAATAATGACTCCAGGATTTGCAAAAACTAAGCCCATTTCAGCAACAACAACATCAAAAAATACCTACATATTAACACAGGAGATTTACTTTGAAACACAGAATTAATCTGATAACCTGGTTAGGAACAATGCT
The DNA here is from genome assembly GCA_017639485.1 of Pluvialis apricaria. NCBI lineage: Eukaryota > Metazoa > Chordata > Aves > Charadriiformes > Charadriidae > Pluvialis > Pluvialis apricaria. Next base: position 107,664,133 of record CM030008.1, on the reverse strand, counting down.
CCTAAATTTAGCTAGACATTTAAATGTTTTAAAATGCTTTCTTGAAAATTATGAAATCAACCTAAAATTGTTAGGGTTTTTTATACAAAAAAATGGATTTAACTTCTGTATGATCACCTTGGGCAAACAGGAAGTTCAATAATTGCTGTTTCGTGAAATGAAAACTGACGTTATCATGAAATTATCCAACTCCAGGACTGAGGAATAGGAGGAAAAGTACCAAACCCCAGCAATGAGCTACGGAAAAATTACAAAATGGGGTTTACATTAAATTTTCATGTGACTGATGGGCCACTTTGTGTATGTGACATATGCAGTGCAGTAAAAATAGTTGGAAAAAGCCCAACTGCACTGCTGGAGCAGTGGACAAATGTTAACATGGCACTCTTCCCAGGCTGATATTTGCTACCTCTCATGATTGTACATGCGCTGGTTATTAGTTTTGTTCGGCACTGGCTGCATCAGAAAGACATACCCCAAAAACGCTAACTCATGAATGACTGCCTTCACATTTAAACCTGCCAAACTGGGCTGTAAAACAAGTGAAAATCTATTTCTTTGTGAAGTTTTCAGTGCTGCTGTTCCTGCTAGTGCTGGTTAGTCTAAAAATAACTTCAGGGTAGCCTGGCACTTCAATTCCACCTGGCAGAAAGTACAGCAGGATGAAGAATAATTATTATAAGATAAATGTGAAGCGTTTTGCTTAGATTTTAGATAAATGAAAATTTGGGTCATTTTTCTACAGCTGTTTTCTTGTCTCCATTTATAAATTCCTGTTCTTCATTATAAGGAGGTTGGTATAGATCTCTATAACAAGTTTGTCTCCTGTTTTCCACCCTAAAGGATTGATTAAACTTTTTTTTGTATGACAAGCGGCAGCTCTTTCTTTGTAGTATGACTCTGGCTATCCACAGTAAAGCTGTTCTTTTGTCTTAAGAAATAGTGCATAGATCTAACCGAGTTGAAAATTTTAGAGATGACCATTTTCCTCACTTGAGATCTTCAGGGAAAATACTGATATACTGCTGAAATGTGGCACCAGCACTTGAAGTCAAGGCTAGGTTAAGGATATTTCCAAAGTGTAAGCAGCAGATATTTCACTGAGGTCAGGCAAGCTCAGCTACTGATAAACTGTTTAAAGCATGTGGCTTACAAGAAAGGCTGGCTATGCTGCTCCAGGTCCCAGTGTATTATTTGTTTTCCTTCACTTCACAGACATCCAAGTTTAGAAAAAGGAATCTCATGGAACACTTTCCTCTACCCTTGAGTCTGTTTCCTATTCTTATGAAAACCCTTGGGCAAGAATTGCTGAAAAGGGTAAGAGAAACTACTGGGTGCCTATAATAAACGTTACTATTTAGGTTGAACTTCAGTTAGGAAATGCCAGATTTGGGGTTGTCAATATAACTTTAGGTGAACTCTTGTGTAGGTACTTTCTAAAATTCTTTCCTTGGAACGTCACATAGTCTTTGTTTCACAGGATCACAGTTTTATCAGAGTACCTCTTGGAAACCCTGAGACTGGATTTGTGGAGTCTCTAATGATCATTGCCCCATGCTGGCTCTGTGAGTGTCTGAAGATTAAGCTGTAGCTCATCTCCAGTTCTCCCTGTTTTCCTCCATCTTCCAGCTGCATAAGGACAAGGGTACTTAGGTGTCCTACATGGCTTTGCTACAGGCCAGAACAGGCCCTCTTAGTTCACCAAGAATGTTCTGAATGATGCTAATTCACACTGTGTATGACTAAATTTCAAATTGGCCTTACTGCCAGGATATGCTGTCCAGGCAGAAAGGCTCAGATTTCTGTGAACAGGCTGAGTTTCGGTAATGTTTCCCCTATGCCAAATGGGCTGGCACCATGACCGCTTGCTTCGCACTACAGCCACGCTCTGAAGCCTCCAGGAGCTATTCCTCAGAGATGGCGTCTCAAAGTATTCAGCCAATGGCATTTGGGATACAAGTCCAAATGCCCTGCTTCAGGCTTATATATTGCCATATGTATTTGGCTCTGCCAGTGCTCCATTGGGCAGACTTTTCCACTTTCAGCATTTTCTGCTCAACTTCCCTCACCACTTCAGTCTCTTTTGTCCTTTTATAGACAAAACATTCAGGCACATGATATCTCATATGCTGAAAGCAGCCTGACAGGACATTTTTTTCCTTTCACTCAAGCCACTGCAAGGAGATATTCTGCTGCAGACCGCAGTCCTAAAACTCAACTATCTTTCCATTTATGGGAGTAGATTATAAGAACTCGATAGAGATGCTAGCAAACTCTGCCAAACCCATAGTGTAATTTCCTCCTTGCTTGTGTGTTTTCTTTTCACTTTTGATGAAAAGCTATTCACCCATGGGCCCAGCTCATCCTGATATCAAACTTTGCTCTACAAATGCTTCCCATGCTTGTCTTCTGGTGTTCCAGGGGCACAGTGTGCCCGGGCTGCCCTGCATCTCTCCTCCCTCGAATGCAGGATCCTTTTCCCTTTGCAACCTCTTCTGTGCTTCTGTGCTTCCAGGGCTCTCTGAACTGTGAGCATGGATGCTGCCTGCTTCAATGGGCTCGCCTCAGCCTAATCAAGCCTGGGGAAGTTGTAGAAGTCAAGGGATCATAAAAGAAACAAGTTACAGTAGACAGATTAGTCAAAGCATGCATTCTTGTGACATTTATTAAACAACACACCACTTGCTGTTGTTGCACTTGTCCTATCTTGTAGATATTTCTGAGGAGGTCTACCTGTATCTGAACATCCTTTCAGCAAAAAATTGTTATTAACTGTAAATCCAGGCCTGAGATAGGCACAGACATCTGATAAACTGAGTCTTGCACACACTGAAGTGAAGACACATTATGAGGTTGATTTAGGGCAACCATGAACTCTTATCAGAAATTTAATAACACTTCTTAAAAATAATTGCTAGTATGTAATGAAATAAAAAATGAAGAACAAACAGTAGGAAATTCTAATCACATTTATATCTCATTTCCATTTATAACAGTAGCAAGCTTTTAGACTAAATATTGAATTGAACATTTTCTGCTATTTAATAAATTGATTGCTGGTGTTCAAGGATCTTGTCTACAGGAACATTTTTGTTTCTCCCCCCCCCCCCCCCCCCATGCTGTTCCCTTATCTGTGTATGTGAAATAACAAGTAGCACAAGAAAATATTCAAATAGATGTTTTTTTTTTAAAAAAGAGAATTTTGCTCTCTGACGTAAATTATGTTTGATATGGCCCTTAAGTTAAAGTTTGTACTGCTTCAGTTGCTCTTCTTTTAAGTATGAAGCTATTTTTAGAAAGTGATTCATACAGGGAAATTTAATACTTCTTTACCTCTCAGGATACGGACAAAAAGTGCTCTGTAGTGAAGAGTCCACTTGTTTCTGCTATGACTATTCACATGTGCTTATCAATTATGTATTACTGCATACCATGGGGCATTTATCCACTTTAAAAACAAGAGCAGCACCACAAAAACTTAGAACTGTATTAAATATGTCAGAATAGTGGTCTTATTTCGGCACTACACATTGTCCTTATGCTTTACCAGGGAGTTCCTGGTTAATAAAGAAACTGTCCTTGGAGAATTCTCCAGAAGTTTCTTGTGTCATAAAGAAACTTGCCCCTTCTTCAACATAGTAAATATTCTGCTTCCTTTTCATGACAACTGGGAAAAAGGAATGGAAACTTTGATGTCCTCAATGTCTTGCTCTCTTGATGTCTTTAGAATAGCAGCTGACCCTTGGAATTTTGTGGGCTAGACATGGGGACTAGTTGCTTGGCCAGGCTCACCACACTTCGTAAGGGTAAGTGGAAGGTTAGAGTATCTGCATCATTAAGGTTATCCAATCAAGAAACTTTTCAATACAAAAGGGGATCAAAAGTATAGAGGGAAGTGATAAACAAGAACATGGAGAGACACAAACCTGGTAGACAAAGGATAACAGAGACAATGCCAAGGAGCCTAAGCTGCTAATTGTTGGGCCATCAAGAAACTGCAGGCACAGCTTTGGAGAGGGCCAACCTGGAAATTGTACTGATATGAAGGGAGAAACAAGAGGAATGTGAAGATTTGGGATGTTCAAGAGCAGCCTGTGGGACCATGCAAAACTTAGGAACGAACATTGAGGGGAAGGGGATGGGGAGAAACAAAGATGAAATTAAACAGAAAGGCATATAAAGGGGGCTGCTCACATGTAAACTGGGGCCAGTCAGTACACTTGTCTGACCAAGCCCTGCATATAATCACCACAGTCTGTCCTATCTTCTCACAAAATCCTTTCTTAACTATCTCTGTGTAATCGCACTCTCTATCTATTCTGTGAGTGCTGTAAGGACTGAGTATCAGCTACTGGTGAGAACTGTGTGAGTGGATTTGGTGCTAGTGACTGGAGTCAGACCAGGGGTATAGGCACCCTGTGGCCTGTGGTGTCAGCTACTGGACCAAATGGTGGTCTCAGCTCCAGGCACTGGGATGGGACTGGTGAGCATCCCAGGTGCAGCTACTGGGGGAACTGGGGCAAGCAAAGCGAGTGAGAGGCTTGGTGACAGCAGTTGGAACAGGACTGTGGGTCACAGCCCATGTGCCTGGCGCCAGCTGCTGGGGGTTGCCAGAGTCCTTGCATCTTCCCCAAAGCTGGTGTGCATGGGAGTGTGCGTGAGTAATTCACTACCAAACTTCAAGCTGGACCAGCCAGTGAGTAGGAGATCCATGGGCAAAATCATGGGTGAGAGCACCTGTGATGCAGATAGGGATACCAGGCAGACAGAGAGGCCGTGCTGATACTTGGGGAACTGGCAAATGTGCATTTGCTTGGGAACCTAGAGAGTGTTGTGTGTGTGACTGCACTAGTGACCTTCAGTCCTGACCAGCTGACGGACAGAAAGGGGACTTGGCTGTCTATGTGTCTATATATGTTTAAATGTCTATGTTTTATGCGAGTCCTGGTGACGCTACGTGTGGGTGCTGTTGACAGCAGAACCTTGTGTGTGGCCACCTGAGCCATTGGCCATGTCTGTGTCCTCTGTGTGCCTGTATCTCAGGGTTACATGCTCAACTTTGCCGCTATTTGAACCTGCAAACAGGTGCAACAGGGAAAGCAGTAGCTGCATCCATCATCTTGGGACACAGACCCTCAGGATGGACTCCAGTTGCCAGGCAGGAGGTATCCCTGTCCCCAGAGTCTGTCGGAGGAAGTATCCCCTTAATGCCATGTTTCTTTTGAGAGGAAATTAGCTATATGCAGCAGTTGCAGAAGAGGCAAATGCTCTTAGATTATTCTGATGCTTCTCTAAAGACACTTTAATTCCTTTTATGTCTTATATTCTTAGGACAGGAGAGATTATCATTTGCATTAGGTATTATGAAGAAAACCAGTCATGTGACTAACTGATTAAAAGAATATTCCAGTCATTCTGTGAGGAATGATGGACAGGTATGCTTCACTTTTGAGGTAAATTTGAGGCAGTATAAGATGAGAAAAGTAGATGATGTATATTAGAAAAGAATTATCTGTATATGAAGCAGTGGTAGAGAGATCTCCCACTGATCTTTTCTGACCATCTCTGAGAAATGCAAAATTGAGTAATAATACACCAGGACATGAGGACACCCAAAGCTGCTCCTAACACACATTTTAAAATCTCAGTATAAACTCAGAAACTCAGTGGGTCTCCTTCAGAATTACCAAAGTGCACCTCTATGCAAAATTAAGCCCACAGCATTTACCACACGGTAAGCATACTGTCTCTGACACCATCTCTGCCTCAAGTGCAGGTTTCATTTATTTAATGCATAATGATTCCCTTTTAATTACTTTGTATACTACACCAGCCTGTTTGTTTTTCTGGTTACTTTCCAAGAAATAATCAAAGGGAGAAATTCATGAAGGACTGGTCAATGCTGAAGTCACTTCTAGTTAACGTAGTCAATTCATATTAATTCAGTGGTGCTGAGCCCACTAGCCAAACTTTTGTGTCTCTTTTCAACGCTAGGAAAGTCTCATGAGAATGATAATAAAGAGAAGAGCTATGCTATTTGCATGGTCAATCATGCAGCAGCCATGAACAATATCAAGTTGCCTTCACAGCGAGACTGTAAATATATTAATCCTTCCTTCTCATTACTGTCTTTGTACACAACTCCACACTTAGACTCAGTTATCACCGATCCATATATGAGGAGATTTGCAAAGAGCTCAGTCTGGGATGCAACCTGTTACACCAGCAACATTTATTGTAAACAGCATTCTGAAATGACAGATTTGATCACAAATAAAAAAATATTGAAACTAAATGATAATTTTCTTAAAAAGAAAAAAATCTTTAATGCCCAAGAATTATTCAAAGGATAGTTTTTTTGGGTTTTTTTTTTTGTTTTTTTTTTGGGGGGGTGGGGAGAGGTGGAGTTTACAAGTTTAATTTGATTCCAAGCAGATTAGGTAGAAGATTTCTGGTAAATTTTTTAGTGGGAACCAAGGGGAAATTGCTAGAAAGGAAATATACTACCTGGAAATTAAAATGAAAGCAGAGACAATACTGGCTTTAGGAAGATGAAGAGTGATTGCTTGAAATTGAGGTTAAAAGACTGAAAGAATAGGACAAAAAGCTAAAAAGAAAAAATCCTATATGACTATCCATTTCAAACTTTCCAGTCAGATTCTGTAATGAACTTGTGCTAAAATGAACAGATACCATCACTTGGTTAGGCTGGTCTTTCCAATCTAAGATATACTGTTTTAATGCAGAGTGTAGGGAAACTTTGTCACCTGAAAAAAGAAAAAAAAAAAGACGAAAGAAAAAAAGAAGTTTTATTCTATTTCTTTGCTTAGAAAAATGGTCTTTTATAATACTGCTTCAAAAGCAGAAAGACTTGCAACATCATGAAGTTGTCTCAGTTGCAACATCTGTTGCCCTATTTGCTTAAAAGAAAGGGTGGTATATACAAAATGATTTACCATGGACCTTTGTTTTTGGGGGGAAGGATGTTGTGGGTTTTTTTGGTGTTGTTATTATATTGACTCAAGGCTGTAACTTTTTAGTAATGAAAAATGCCTTGTCTGCTAATTATCCTTATACATTTTTTTTGTCAAAAACACTATCAGTAACTATCATTATGGTGAAATCATGGTCCTAGACTCTGCCCTCACCCAGATTTGTGGATTTCTTCCTGAAATCAGCAGAAATTGCTTTGTGCGTTTGGGAGCAGTACTCACTGTGAAGTGCTGATTTTGGGATCAGAGTTCCTATTTTCCATTTCCATTGAAGTCATACGCTTAAAATCATTGTAGCTTCCTAACTGAAAAAAAAAAAAAGAAAATAAAACCACTAAACCCCAAACCCAACATGTTTATCTGTAATAAAATGGTGAGAAACAAGGATTGAGATAGCCTTAGCTCTGCATCTTCTTTACTCTTTAATAAAGAGAAAAAACAGATACTTCACCATTTTGTCTGCTTATTTGTCACAACTCCATCTTCAAACTGAGTCTCTCTTGAACTTTTTTTGGAGAGGCATTAGGTGCTCCTCAATGTTTGTATACTGCAACTAATTCTGAGGGTTAATCCCATAATAAATATCATGGGTAATATAAATTATCTGCAATAAGGCCAGACAACAGTATTTGGAGATGAACTTGAAGTTCGAAAGTGCTTGAAGGACTGGATTTAGTGTGGTGCTCAATTTGATTAAATTAAGCTGTTATCAGCTCCTAAGAAGGCATCAAAACAAACAGAGAAATTTGTGCTTGTGAGTAAGTGAATCCTGAGCTCCTAGGACAGCTCAAATTGTTCAGAAATGGAGCTTTCTGCTGTATGCATTTTTTAATACCTCCAGACTCTAATTTCTTCAGCTCTCTTACCTTTTTTCTTTTCTTTTTTTTTCTATTTCTTTTATCATTTTTGTAAGTCCAACTCTGTTGATAGCACAAAACCCCATTATTGCCCATAACACCATCAATAATTTTTTTGTGCCTTCTGAACGATTTTCTTAATTCCATCCCAAATAAGCAAGGGCAATGGGTGAATTCGACATTTCTTTTGAGTTTAAGCAGTTTTAAATTCTCTTCCACTTTTCTTGTTGTTTTTTTTTTTTTTTTTTACTTCTTCCCCTTTGATATAATTTTGAGGGACTGATCCTCTTTGTATTTTTTTTAAGCTTGATTTTCAGGATGACAAACACTTCACATTTGCAAAACAATGTGCAGTCTCTAGTGGAGGACGTAATCCAATTCCCAACAAAATAACTTCTGCAGTAGGAGCAAGTTAAATACTTTATGCTGTATCATAGTCAGTAAAACAGAAGCAGGAAAAAAGTTTTCTGTATTGCGTTCTTGGTCTGTGAGGATCACGTCCTCTGTTCAGCTCAAAGTTTTGGGAAATTTAAGGTTCTTAGGTCAATATTCTCATTTTTAAGATGCAAAACCATTAATCATAAAAAATAATGGGGAAAAAGTTGCTTTTCAAATAAAGAGCATTTTTCCTTTTATTTTTCTTCTTCCATTATGAAGCAGAATAATGCTCAGTGAAAGTAGATTTCACTATGTGGAGGACACAATATGTTAAGTGTAGGAAAAATAAATCGGAGATGCAAAGGAAATTCTGCGTCCAGTTCTATGATTATTTCAGTTTTTAAAGATTTTCTTCATAAATAGTTAAATTAAACCCTGCATATGCATATGCACTTGACTAACGAAAGTTTAAGAAAAATCATTCCGCTTGGATCCCTCTGTTGTGTTTGAATGCTATTGCTGACTACATATAGACCAAACCTTGACTGTAGTTTGAAAGCACTGCACCCAAACAGTAGCTGCAGTCAGATGTGCAATAAAGCAGCTGCCAAACACAAAATTCACCCCTCTTAACTTTAGTTAAGTATCTTAACTACCCCCGTTATTTCAGCTTGTTTCATACTCAATAGGAAATGATAGATCTGTCCAAGAGACAGATGTCATATCCAACGGAGACACTGTTATTATTTTCCCTTACGACTACAGATATAGCTCATCTAGCCTGGATGAGCTGACAAAGCTTTAGATGTTGAAGTTAAGGAGTTAAGGCCCATCCCAACTCATAAATAGATCAGAAGCAGAGTACCAGATTTATTTTTTTTTTCTTCAAATCATGCAACTAAAATGCAGCTACGATGCCGTTTTGATAAAAAAGCCAAATTGTGCTAGGTTTGTGGCATGGCAAAGGTCTTTTCATTTGAATTAATATGGTGTTAGCAAACATACTACTGGAAACAAGTAAGTGTGGTTAAGTCAGTTTGTTGTATATACCTTGCAGTAGATAAAGCTTTATGAAATCCAGAAGACAATAACTAGACCAAATGGTCTGTGTCTCAGATAAAAATGTGTCAAATAATAAAATCTATATAAAAGACCCCAGTGCCAGTATATGACATATTCTTTGTATCTATATTTGAAAAAAGAACAATGATAGTTTCTGAAAAATAACGAAGCATTACGTAATGAAAGATTCTGTCATGGAAAGAATATACAAAATTAAAGAAGAGTGTAGATTTTCTTCACTTTCACTTTTCCTGAAACTGGAACACCAACTTCAGAAACCTTAAGATTTCTTTAACAAAGTTTCTTTGCATATCACAAAACTTCCTCCAGTCCTATTCTACTGTTGTCCCACTTTTCCCACTGTACAGTCTTTTTCTCCTGTTTCTCTTTCCCTGCTGGCATACCACTTATGCAACATAGCAATGAAAGGTAGGAAAAGTTGAAATAACCTTTTTTTTCTTTTTTTTTTTTTTAAAATTCAGCTGTGATTCAGCCTTGCTTCATAGGCAAGCTAAAGAAAAATGGTTTCTATGCTTAGTATTGTTATCCACATTCTCCTTTACCGCTTTACTAGCTTTTTCTACAGTAATGGGAGTAATAAGGAAAAAACCCAAACCCAAACAGTATTTACGGCTCTGAACAGCAGCCTGAACACAGGGCAATTTTTCTCATCTTACTGAAATAAACAAAATACCTTGACTATGGAGGATGGTAGTATTGGAAACTGGAGATAAGTAAACAGAGAAATTATCGTACTTACTTTAATAGCTCTTCAGCAAGATCTGATTGGCCTCCAAAGCTGTCATATAACGACGTGTGTTGGTTTCTCATTCAACATTCCTGAGTAAAACATGTCATACAGAGGTAACACCCCTGTCCTCTGTATCGTCAGACAACATTTATTAACAGAAATGTAACTGCTAAGACAGTTCTTTCTATACTATGATATGGCATAGATTTACTGTGATTGGTAAGCAAAGAGATATTGATAATTCTTTACTCCCTTTTTTTTTTTACAGGTCTTGGGAGCACTGAATATATGCAGTGAGTGAAATGAATGACAGTAAACAGCACTCACTTTTTCATTTCAGCAATTCTGCATATAATAATGGGCAGGATGTGCCACTGAGAGATACAAATGTCTGGTCACTTATGACTTTTTTTATATATAGACTCCTTGATAAGGCACTTCTTGATGCAGGGTCCTAGTCCTAATAGCAATATAGCACTGTTTTCTGCCAAAGTGAATTTGCCAGTGTAGAAGGGCAGGTGCATTTCAGGTCATATTTTATTTGGAAGATTGCCATATTTATGGTATCCAATGAACAGTTCAATGGAAAAGACCACTGAGATTTGTCAAGAATTAGTTTGAGCACTTTAGGTTGTTTCTTTCTTCCATGAACTCGTCTTTAATAACCCTTTAACATATGTGCCTTAAAGATCAATGCTGAGAATATTCCAGTGTACATAGTCCCTCTAAATATTTGTAGTTTTGAGACTCTGAAATCAGAGTCCTGGATTCTTTAGTGTTTTCAACCCTTTCAATCTTAACACCAAGGCTCATCTGTGAATAGGTCTGAGCAAATCAGCTATGAATGGTCGAAACAACAGTTTTCTTCACTATAGTTTACCTATGCACTTCGTAAGATTTGATAATGTTTTCATCCAAAAAATGAAATAACAGAAAAGATTTCTCTTAGAATGGCTTTTGCTACCTTTATCTTTTTTTTATTGCATGCGTATGTCGCATGCTAGTTTATTTTTTGTTTTGTTTGTTAGTGCAATTTCCCTATAAAGAGCTGACCTGAGAGCCTTTACTGTTGTAATTCACTGCTTCAGGTGGTCTGGCAGTGTCCATTTTTAGAGTACTGCAGGGTAAAAAACAAGATATAGCCAGTTTTGAATCCCTTTTAACTAACTACAGCTCTGCAACAGCATTCATTACTTTGCAGAGCGTATCTAAAGCTGATGTTCTGTTACATTTCTTTTAATTGTTGCTTTAAGTGTCCTGAGGTACCATCTGTCTTAGGTACTTATAACCCCCATTATTCTAGTAATCTTTTCTCCTCACACGCCCAACAAGAGAGGGTGTACGTGTGTGCATGCACGTCTGCATGTGTGCTTATATGTGTCTACTTCCTTGTGTTTCTAACTCTCCCTGAGATTTTGTGCATCCTTTAGCAGCTTTGCTTGAGCTGAGGTTTGGGTTTCTGAGCCAGACATCTCAAGACAGTTGTGCCCACCTTACAGACCTTAGATAATCCTTCTCTTGCATCATTTGTATCCTTGAAAAGCTCAGCTCCTCTTCTAACATAGATGCAGATCCGCACCTACCTGCACGTTCAAACTAACACAACTGGGGTGTTCTTGTATTCCTCTAAATACATGATGTATAACAATGGGTTCAGAGCTTCGTATGTCAAGAGATGCTTTTGATGATCTGTGCTAAAAGGTGGCATCTGTGCATGCATGAAATGTGATTCTCCTTCACAGTCTCCTTAGACCACCAGTTTAAGATTGTACTAATAAAACAACATAACGCTCCCAGGTTGTCTTTTCCTGGGTGTCAGGGACATCACTGATAATATAAGAGTTTGCACACAGGTAAAATTCAAGATCATTAGTGGGCTGTCCAGAAATTAATTTCAATGAGATAGGGTCAATATATCACCAACCCTACTTGCTTAAGAAGCCGCAAAATAAAATGAACCCAAATGGAGCTTAATAGCAAAGCAGGGCGTAAAATCCTGAGAGCAGAAGTTGAAGGAATGGAGAAGAACCCACTTTAGGTGCACATTCACACCTGTTCCTACTAACTGCAGAGGTAAGACTCAAGTGTCACACCTCTCTCAAACTTCTTTGGAGCTCAAGTTTTTATTTGGTTGTAATGTCAGCTGTTGGAGCCCACAGTTGAAAGCCAAAACAAATGCAACATGAATACTAGAAAGGCTTCGACATGAGGGCAGACCTGACCTGCAAGAAGTATAGGCATAACAGCAATACTGAAGATAGATCTACAGATATTTTTAGGAATCTGTTTTTCACTGCAGTCAACTGAAAATTTGATGCAGAGATGACTTGGTGGATTTGAATTAAAATGAGCCAGATGTGCTTGAGAGAGATGACATTCAAAATTTGTGGCAAAATGGCAAGTTGAACCTTTGTCTCACATTTCACTGCCTAGTAACCTACTGCTGGGCTGAAGTTGCTGTGACTATAGGTGATAGAAAGAAAAATAATAAAAATGAAGATAATATGTTTTTTGTTGTATAAGAGGGAGCTGAAACTGCTGAGCTCCTACATGGGATTTCTGTGAAGACTCCTGTTAACTTCTGTGGACTGTGAATCGAGGTCTCAGTCTTTCAGAGAAGAACTAAAACCAGTGAACTTTAATGCCTACTGAATTCCCAATATATCAAAGGATGCTCTGCTAATGTCTCCTTTCAGTTATGCCAGCAAGACTTTTATTTATTTCAGCAGTTTTGCCTCATTATATTCCAGAAGATGAATTTATCTTACTCTTCGTAAAGTGGGGTTAATTTGGTCAAATATTTTGGCCTCGCCTAGACACTCTAGGTGCAATTCTTTCATGGTTTTCTGTTCACTGATTTCTTATTAGTAGAAAGAGATGCTTTGCAAATTGAACAGTGCTCTTAATTTTCATTTTCAGTCCCAGTGATCTTTTTGTTAGGACTGTTACTCGTTTTATGAAGCTTTTTGAGAAGTGTCCTGAAACACATGACCTGATTTGTTCACCAGGTTAATCAATCCTAGCATATCTATATGTGTATATATATACAAAGAAGAATCCATAAACACATGAACATAAGTGGTTAAACTTGCTTTAAAAATTAATTAGAATAATGGTGAACTCTAAGAACTTACCTGCTACAGTAGTCTAAATAATAGGTTATAAATAAATGTCAGATGACTTCTCAGGCCACAAGTCAGATAGCCATCTGCAGTGAAACAAGGCCAAAATTTAAACTAGAAATTAATAACTTTTTTGCCTTTCTCTTTGTAACTAGGAAATAACTAGCGACGGGAATTTCAGAATGTGCTAGGGATCATACTTTGAGTATTTCTCCCCTTGAAGCAGACTCTTCTCAAGCATCTAGAAAACAAAATGATTAATTGCTGCTAGCCCCACTTGGAAATCCCAGCCTGAATGACTCTGTCTTCCATTAATTCCACAGAATATTAGGAGTCTTCTGCATCCATCCATTGGATATCTGATCTCAATTCCTTAAGCCAACAGCTTTCTTTTTTTCTGTACTTGTTTGCATTTTACTGCACTTGTTTTTCTTAATTAATTCAATTAATTCATTTTGCATGTTAGCATAAGTCAACAAAGTTGGTAAATTATGATTTAGCAGTCTTTAATTGTTCAGAGTAGTCACTTCAATAGAAAAGGAAAAGCAATGTAATGAGAAAAATAATATATTATTTGTAAGGGGATAATTTAATTTTCTTTTCTGGGATGACTGGTTGCAATTCCTCTTCATATATAAGGAAAGCTCACTAACAATTACTAATGCTTTCTTGCAAATGATATGCTGAAATTTAATATTGTAATATGTAATCCCTACAGCTGTGGATGTACATCAGCTAATATTTTAAGGTAATGCCCATTAAGATCAATGTCAATTAACCACAATTCATTGTTTGAATATCGATCAAGCATATTTAATTTACCATTAGTGTTAACAGAATGATGTATTAGTCAATTAAGATAGCATTGACTGAGAATCTTAATTAGATATTTAATTCTTTAGCCAGATTTAAGACAAATCTAACCATTGGTTTCAGTACTTTTCCTTCATCTAGAATATCTGATTTTAATTCACGTAAAGATATTCACACATCAATGTGAACTGCCTTTTTTTGACTCACACTGATTTTCTCTGTGTTTTCATTTATCTCCTGGAATTCAGTATTTCCATCAAAGTTTTTCTAAACCTTGCATGCAAATTTTCTCAAGCTGAATTAGTCCATTGCAATGAGCTATTTCCTAACTGCAGAAAAGTCTTTTCCAAAGCAGTCAGGAAACCATTCCCAAGATAGCCAGTAATTGGCTGCTGCAAGAGAAAGACGACTTTAACTGAAACATAAACTTACAATCCCCAAGTATTTGTGCAGAATCTATTGGACAGTTTGCAAAATGAGCTGAAACCCTTCTCTGTGCCTTATTTCCTAACCAAACTTCTTGTTCATTTAGCCTGCAGTCTTCGTTCCTAACTCTATTATCCCTTACCACCATTGCTCAAAGAGCCATGCCTGTTTACCCTCTACATCCCTGTTCTGACACTTTTGCCACTGACTAAAGCATGCTTTCCTTCCATGTGGGGTGGTAAAGGACAGAAGACTCCAGCTTTGTAGTATTTAGATAGGAATGAAAAAGAGAGAGGAAAAAAAATGAAGAGAGATCACCAGAAGTTGAACTCTAAATGCATGTTTTCTTTTAGAAAATAAGAAACAGATAAGGAGCAGAAAATATCCTGCTTCAACTGGATTGAAGCACACAAGTTAGTTGCTTTGATTTTCTGTAATGTAACAAAACCCTCAAAACTGAAACAAAATATTTCAACGTTGTTTATATTCAATGTTTAATCAATATGAAATATAACTTGTTTTCAGCATTTGCTTGTGAGAGCTTTATTATTTGGAGTTTTCATTGCAAAATGGAACAAAATAATTCTGTCATCTCGTGAAATCAAAATTTCATACTGCTGCATCTAGTAATACACATAGACGAAAAGAAATTAAAGACTCATTTCAAATGGAGAACAACCCTGCATTTGAATGTAAGTCTGGTTTACATAAGAGTTTATTTATGTGCCAGTTAATAAAAAGGGGATCAAATTAAACAGTGAGATATAGGTATTGCATATATTTGAAATGGGTAAACCCTTTTATTTAATTCAGCTAACCACTGCTGGAATAGCTACAGAATTACAGACTCAGTATTTAAGTAGCTAGGTTAACTGTACCTCATTTAACAGTTTTTCTCTGGCTAAATTTCAGGGGTAACTGCTTCATCTTTATATGATTTATTGTTAAATAATCTGCTACTTGAATAGAGGTTTTTTGAATAATGAAACATGAAAGAAGAAAATTAAATACTACTTATAACAGCTAACCTTTTTGTAAACAATTTTTCTAAAGTTTTTAATGAGGTGCTGGTTTCACGTTAAGAAGTGAATAAGAAAAGTCTTGTTTAGCTTCTAGGAGAGATGGTCTGGAAGTATGAGTGTTACAATACTGTTACTGATCTCCTTGTACTAAAAATAATCCTATTGTAAAGGTTTGGGAGGGGAAAATAATTTTATATTTGCCTTGTTTCCTGCATTTTTCCCTAAGCATACACTAATTGACACTGCCAGACATGGGATACTAGGCTGGGTGAAACTTTGATTTAATGCAGTATGGCAGTTCTTTCATTCTCATGAAAGTAAATTGTGTTACGAAGTATCAAGAGCAAGAAATGGTGAGGCACTGAAGAGCACACAGAAAGTATAAGGTTGGAGTTTCTTAGAAGATCACAAACTTAGGTAATGGAAATTAAAGACTATAACCATTTCAACCATCTGCCATCCAGAAAATGCTAACCGGAGATTTTTGGTTCCTAATATTGCTTTAGGAGAAGTGTGGTAGAGGGTGATTTTGTGACCTTTTTGAGTTCTCAGTAGCACACAGCTTTGAAAACAATCAATGGACCTCTCTAAGCACTTGTTGAATACCTCCATGAAAGCCTTGAAGTTCTTCATGACCTTTTAGCATGCTTTAAGAACTGTACATATGCAAGTAGAAACACTGTTTTAAGCTTACCCTTCTTTCTTTATGTGTCTTTTGTTCCTATTTGCAGTAAATAAAACTTATTAGAAAGAAATGATGAAAGAAAAACATTCTTCATGCAGAACTTATTTTTTCCTGAAAATTTCTACAATGTAGTTAATCTTAATCTGGCTTTCGTAGTTCTCACTCCTTCAGTTTACAAATTTCGTTCATTGAGCAGCAGTACTGGATGAAAAATGTGTGTTTTTTCATCAAGTGTTGATGGAGTGAGTTTTAATAGAGCATTTCTATATGTGGATAGAATAATATGCATATGTATTTCTGTCAGGTTGGTGAAATTTCTCTTGATTAAAGTAAATTTATCACAGAATTGTAATGTGAGTGATGTTTCACTTTTTTCAGATTACAGATAAATAGTAAAGAGTCTTTTTTTCCATGTGTCATGCTGTACACAGAAAATTAAAAAAAAAAAATCAAAACAAAACAAAACAAAACCCAACCATTGTAAAAACACAGGAATGTGAAGCTGAATTGCTTTCCATTACTTCTTGAGCTTTTCTTATTCTTATTCCCTAGCACAGAGCAATTCTTACACTTCAAAAATCGTTTATTGAAAAGGTAGCATGACTACGTAATGTATGTCATTCATGTATATCACCTCTTTACAAGTTCATTGTTTTCTTAAGTTCAACTTAAATAAAATAATATAAAGAGGCAAAAAAACCACAGCTGAAATTTGATATAAGCTTAAAATGAATATTTTTTGCTGTTTCAAAAATAGCTTTAATTTTGAGGTACTTGAGTTAAAGATTATTCTCTTTCAGTTTCTTTTTCTGTTTATTCATTTAGAAATTTGTTCTAGACAGGTGAACAAAACTTCACTTATTCCAACCTTAGAACTTTGAAAATGGCCACTGATACTTAGAGGCTGATTTTGATTTGTGGATACCGCTGAATAAACTATATTTGTTCATGAAGTAATCATAAACACATTATGAACAAAGAATCCAAACAGCTCAAACTTCAGATTTATTTGGTGTAATTAAAGTATTATCAGTGCAGTTACTCCTCTATCCAAAGTTCAAGAAGACAAAACAACATCAAAATTAGTAATATAATACCTAGAAATAAAGAATATATTTTTTGAATCTGGCATAAGCTGGAAAAAAAACCTAAAACTCACTTCGAGTTAGGCTTGCTCTATTGCTAGACGGTGTATATATTTTTCCTGTTAGCTAAAGGTGTCCCTCTTAGTCTGTTACATCCTTCTTATGAACAAAAATGTGTCATTTTTTTATTTTTTTACATCAAGCAATAATTATTTAGAGTATTTTTTTCAAAATTTAGTGTATTGCTTTAAAATGGCTTACAGTTTCTGCGTTCTTAAGTTCAGTATTCCTCTCTCCCACAATCTCTACTTTTTCACCCATACCCAAATTCCCCCCCAAGATTCCATCTTAAAATGTATAATGTTTCCAAATACGAGGAGATTATTTCAGGACAGTTTATCACTCATCATATACTAATATTACACAGCATTTGTTTAGCTTCGTATTCTCCCTCCTTATTGCAGGGATTTTAACTGCTGTCTGTGATTCTTGCATATAGACATATGTTCTGATTTAAATGCTCAAGTTCACGGAGTTGACCCATAACAGCCTGTAGTTTCCAGACTGGAATGGCTCATCCAATACATGATCTAATGGAGGTCTTTACCGTACTAGCCATATGTCCTTTACCTATCCTAACATTCATAGTCCGGCACTTCAGGCTCTCTGTAATTGTTGTGTGTTGCTAATTTAAATTCCTAAAGCCTGGGTAGGAGCGGGGGTGGGAGGGGGGTGGAGGTGCATGTTTGTAAAAAAGTAAATGTATCAAATGGCAAAAAAATCAAAATCCAGAGAGCTCTGTAGCTCCAATAAACTGTTGTTTCACCATAGATTCTCCATCTTTTATCTCCTTGGGAGGGCCAAGACCAGTCAGTTTAAAATGCAGAACTCCTATTGCTTTCAATAAGAATAT
Organism: Pluvialis apricaria; assembly: GCA_017639485.1. Classification (NCBI taxonomy): domain Eukaryota; kingdom Metazoa; phylum Chordata; class Aves; order Charadriiformes; family Charadriidae; genus Pluvialis; species Pluvialis apricaria. Next base: position 107,646,027 of record CM030008.1, on the reverse strand, counting down.
ATTATGTGGACCTCAGTTGGAGCTCAGTTGGACCTCAGAATTTACTTATTTACAAAACAAAGAAAGAAATGTAACTCTGGATCTCTAGATAAGAGAGAGAGAGAAGATTTTCCCAGTATTTTTGATATTTCCAATATTTTTGATCTGTTTGCTCATCACATTTTCTTAAACAGCCCATTAGGCTACAGGAAAGAATAGTAGTATGCTAATGTAGCTATCACCTGCAATTTATTTTCTGTATTTGTAATTCAACTTTAATCACTCAAAATACAGTAAATCCTGGAAATATGCATTCCTATTACTTTTATAACCCTGCCAACAGAAGGTCAAGGTTCTTTGACTATCAAAGCTCAAAGTTTTCAAATAATAAATTACAAATTTCAAGCACAGATCAAGCTCAGTTTTCATTTGATCTAAATATGAAATGGCAAGTAAGTGATCATGTCCACTATTCAAGGACTTTCAAACAGATTGTTGGCAGAAAAAGTGCCGTGTGCTCTAATCAGGGGACATAATTGTCAGATTTACAGGCAAACCTCATTTCTCATAAAGTAATTCCAAGCAATATCTATCTGTATGTGGCCCTACTTTTTAAAATGGGGGTTTTGAAAAATAGTTTACATACTTCTACAATGGAAAAATATAAATAGGAGCTCCAACTGTTGTTAGGTCATCGGTGTTTCTGAAAAGGGTCTTTTCGAGACAGAAAAATGAAGCTATAGGATTAAAAATGTTAGTGTTGTGACTATATGGATCTTATGAATCTGATCTGAATTGTCTGGGACAAGAAAGCTTATTTATTGTTTATTAACCTTTTGTTTCACTGTTTAGAATGTGGGTAAATAGCACAGTACAACTGATTTTAGTACTATTTCACCCTTTCTACCAGCTGGGTAATTGTTTCTTCATTAAATCCCTGAATTTCTGATATACAAGTTACTTCCTTTCTTGGTATCAATCTAATGGATTCCTTAAGCACAACTTCTTTAATGTTTATGACTTGTGTTTCTTTTTTTTTTCCTTTAGAACTAAGACAAATGGAAGGAAGTTCTGTATTACACAGGACTATCCAAACCTACACAATAACTTCCTGTTTCAGTGCTTTGTAGCTCTAGTTGTTTCAGTTTCCCTCTCCCAATGCTTCCTTGTTTCTAGACCCTATAGTTAAACTGAGTACAATTCATTTAATAGAAACTTCCCTTAACTGTAGGGCATTAACACCAAGGCATCTTGGTCAGTAACAATGGCTCCCACAGGAAAATAGAAGTAATTAGCAATATGGAAAGGTTGTAACAACTTATAACTAAATAATAAAAAAAAAAAAAAAAGAGTCATTATTTACTTCTGAAAACATCACAAAGGTGAAAAGAGAAGCTGGTGCTCTCAGACTTAAAAACAAAGAAAAAGAATAGATTAACACAAGTAATTGATGAGAAAACAGCTGGATATCAAAATCCCATATTAAATTCTCAAAACTGTGTTAAACTAGGAGAAAAGTTTGAAAAGCACCCATTTGAACACAAAGCTCTGACCCAGAGACTTTCCAGCTAGTATCAACTGCTGCCTAAGGAGTGATGGCATTCACAGTAAATCTGTTCCAGTTATTCCCTCGGAAATATTAGTGGTTTCTGTGCTAGAGCATACTTAAGTTATAGTTCTTACAACAATGAAACCTAAAGCTACCATTGACAAAACAACATTAGAAAACAAGGAAGAAATATTTAAGGAAGGGATGGAAGCCAGATAACTTAAAAAGCTGTGCAAGACTTAAAAGAAAATATTTTTAGTTGAAACCACCCCTTCCCTTGCTTTAATAGTATTAAAACATACAGAGTAACAAATTATTCAATAATACCCAAGAGAAATGTAAGAAACTTCAGTCAAGAGAAGACTTCCATAGCTTGCAAATGCAGAAGAGTGTATTTAGTGCTGATGAAAATCTGGATAACCTAGTTAACAGTAACAAAATTTATTTATGGATAAAGGTTGTGGAAAAATTGTTTCAGCAAGTGATTCTCTCTATGTATAGAGTCTAATCTAAATCTATTATTGAATCAATTAGGAACACAGTAGAAAGTACCAGAACAGGCAATACGCAGTTACAGACTAAAACTTCAAATCTCCATCTCTGAGGCTAACATAACATCTCAAAACAATCCTTGCAAGTAAAGTTACAGCACTGATAAGGAATGGTACAATTGCTAATTGCCAATGAGTCATCAAACCTCATCAGAAGTAGAAATTATTTGTTTTACTAAGATAAGATCATACCTATAATCACTCGGTGTTGGTATTGCATTTGAAAGTGAAAAAGAAGTGATGACCTTCTGAATGGCAGGTGGATTATGAAGACTGCCTAATCAAGGCAAAGAAACTTCAGTGAGCTATCAGGAAAGTGTAAAAAGCTCTTAACCTATTTCCATCTTCTAACATACATAAAAGTTGAAAGGGTATTGTAAAATATGTTTTCTAATTTGTGGACTTAGTGATAAATGTGAAAGATATGCCTGACCTGTTTGCATCACTTCTGGGAAATTACAAAATATCTCAGTATTTCAAAATAAATGGCCACTGACTCTAAATTTAATAATAAAGACAATTATGGAAAACAATCACAGAGGAAAGCCCAAAAGAATAAGACAGCTATTTTAAGAGGTAGGCACCAAAGCATTTCCATGGAGGGTTGAAACAGAGTTGTCTTAGTGACAGAAAGCCTATTAAAACTTTCCACTGATGTTCTCTGGAAAGATGCATGGAATGAAACTCCCACATACTGTGTATTGAAAACAATGAGATCATAGATCTGTGTGGAAGAAACATATTTTCTGCCCTAACGCTGTGATAAAATTGTCACTGCTGCTTTTGTGTTGGAAGAAGCTGCATACTGAAAAAGCTCTAATCTGGTACCTGTAGCTCTGCAGTTGGATCTACGTGACTAGGACCACAGAGAGGGGAGTTAGAAGTGGGGGTCATCATGGTCCAGAGGACAAACACAAGTTCTGAGACTGGTGTTGGCACATGGGGACACTTGGTTGTAGGGCTCATTAATCACATGTGAGTTCTGGGGTTGAGGAACCAGGGAGAGTCAAGGCCACTGTACCATATATGTGCGGTCTGCCAGCACTGCATGTAGAGACAGGATTTAGTGGGAGCACTAAGATATCATTAAAGCTGGTGTTTCCAGTACAGTAACAGCTTTGACAAATGGCTGCTCCTTGAGAATTCATTTTGTGACTGAACTCATCAGAGGACAAAGAAATCTAAGCATCCAGCTAAATCTGAGGCCTGGGTATCATGCTCAGAAAAGAATTCCCGCAACATACGTTGGTCCCAAAGGACAGTTTGGCAGAGCAGCAAGAAGAAAAGATCTCCAAATGTCAGCCCCTCAGGCTGAATTTAGAACCCATTAAAGAAAGTAGTACCCATTGCTAAAGATCTGTTAGAGATTCTGAGCAAGGTTTTGAAAAACACCTCAGTGATTTAAGTGTTTTCCTCAGTATGCAGTCTGAAAAGCTGTGATTTTGAATATCCATATTACAGCACTCCTGGAGCCCTGATGCTTTGTCCTGGAGCTTTGATGATTCTGATCCAAAGATGAAACTTCATTAAACTTCACAGCAGTGGCTTTCTATGAGATTCTTCAGCTGATTATTCACATCCTCACAGCACAAAAAAAAAGAGTACTACTGTACCAATACTTTGTCTTAGGTGTGTACTGTGTGCTTTATGTGGTTATTATAGTCGTACCTATGAGTTTGAGAGTCTAGTGTGGCTCTTAAACAATAGGTTTTCCTTGCCTTTAACTGGAATCAGAGCATGTGTTTGACATATAAAAGAAATGTTTCAAGTACATCCATATTACAATTTAATCTGTTTCATTTTGCGTCTTGAGATTAATTTGATACAGATAGATTTATAAAAAATGCCTGCTCATGCCAAAAACTCTTCAGCACCAAGTATTCCAACAAAAATGCTGCAGTAAAGTTGAAAGAGAAGAAGAATTTACATTGTTTGATAAGTGTACACAATGAAGTTATGCTCTAATTATTTGATGAATAATGCAATAGACAGTGAAAATAGGACCTTTAAGAAGTTTGAGTGCATTTCTGGATAAAAACGCCCTTTAGATTTAAACAAGATACATTTTCATAAAGCTTTCTGTGTTTATTAGTCTTGAATATTGCCTTTTTTCTGTTTTGTTTGTTTGTTGTTTTATTGTTTTTTGTTTGTTTGTTTGTTTTTGTGTGGTTTTTTTTGTCTTGTTTTGTTTTTTGTTGTTTTTTTTTTATGATGATGATGCAGCAAAGATCTCTACTTTTTGCCTGGAGGAGAAATTTGATAAGCCAGTCATCTTCTGCAAGTACTCCCAAGAACCACTTTTTGCCTTGTTTGTAGGTGGAATGAAGAAGGAGAAGGTAAATGTTTGTGAACTTACACAGTTTTGAATAAAATAAAGCAACTGCTTTTTACAAATTTATTTTTTCTTCAGGAAACTAATGTTTCTGAATATTGCACAGTCTACTGTAGTGAAAAAAAATAAAATAAATTCTCCATGGTCAGCCCTTTTGATTCATGTAGATAAACAGATTGTATTTTTAGGACCCTGATTACATCTGTGTCCACATGAATATGTAGTCATTACAAATACCTTCTTACCTCAAAGGGCTCATTTAAATAACCCTTAAAGACTACATGATTGCACATGTGGCACTTACATTTCAATCTGTTTCAAGGGACTGGAAATGAAAACCAATGCTGCCAAGCACTGGCCTTGCCAGTGCTGTCAAGCTGCCAGGAATTATTTCCAACAAAGACGTCAGGACAAATGATAAGATGGAAATTGAGCTCTTCCTATACTATAGATGCTTGTGAAAATGGAGGCACAGAAGGCCTCAATTGCCTGCACGCATTTTTTGGAAAAGCTGTATAATGTTCTGAACCTAGAGAGGCCATAGTTTTTAGCTGGCTAAAGGGACATGAAAGAAAGATGCCTGTTAGAAGCACTGTTTAGGCCAGTGAGTCCCTGTATGAAAACTGGAATCTCAGTTGCAGGGTCAGATTGTATCATAATAAATTTCTATTGTCACTTAAAAGTGCAGTCCCTGGTTATAACTTCCCATGAACCTTTAATTAATTGTCATCTCTTGTACCGTAGGTTTCAGGAAAAAAATGAAGTAACTTGAGAAAAATCTAAACAATTCTTTCTGCAGAATGGCCATGGAATGATGGCCAACTCACAAGTACTTTAAAAAAGGACTTAAGCAGCCTGATGAGCCTCTCTGGTAACTTGGGGAATCTTAATAATGAAATCTTACATTTTTCTATATATGCAGATTCCAGAGAGTTTTGTACAGAATTGATGTATCACCTAATTTTCAGAAGCGATTTTGTTACATTGAAGATGCTAAAAGTTTACACTATAGAAGACTTTTTGCCATCTTCTCAGTCTTGTGCATGGGTTACTCTCTCAGACCAACAGTTGTGTCTTCTTCTGTGTGGGGTCACCATGTTTCACAAACTGGTTTTCAGCTGTAGTGCACACCACAAAGTCTCTGTCCTTGCTTTTGCTGGTTCTAGTGACATTTGCATATCTTTACTTGGGAAGTGTTTTTAAAATAAATCCCCAAAGAAATAGTTAAATACATTATGCATTCTGAAGAAATGTTTTTAATCATTGGTGTAATGACAGATAACATCTAGAAGGTAATGGAGTCCTCCTCTTATGACTAAAGAATTGTTTGTCATCACATTATTTTCTACTGCCATCTCTCTCGTGGCAAATAATTTTAATGAAAAGCCTGCAGTAAGTTCCCTTTTATAATGATAACCATTTATTGTTAGAATTCCTTCTATAATTCTGTGGGAACAAAAGAAAAGAGGAATAGCAGCAGTCAATAATCTGCAAGTGCCTGAACAACCTTCGATAATTTAAGAATTAAAGAAATAAACATATATATAAAATATATCTGTATAAATACATGTTTTAGTGCCTATTATGTTAAAAATATAAGCCTTCAAACACATAATTATCCGACAGGCATGAGGCATTTTAGAATACACTTCCAGAATAGCTGTTGCACTAATTCTTACTAAACTAATACTAATGTAAATCAGAAAAAACTCCTCTAGCATCTGGGAAATTATGCCAATGTGATAGCACTGTAATTGAAATCAGAATCTGACAAATTCATGAAGTGCAGCTACCCCAAAAGTATTTGCAAAAGCTATAGAAGTGAGAATTAAACTCGTAAAACCAAAATAATTCAGACATGAGTCCTAATTCTATTCCTAAATCATCTCACTGTGCCTTACTACTGCAGTGTGTTTTCTTCTATACACTACTGAAAGACTCAGGTAACACAGCAGAAGGCCATAAATTAAGGAAGGACCCAGATTATGATTTTTTTCTTTGTAAATGTAAAGAGTCTAATCTTCTGTTTAACCTACAACTGAGAGAAAAAAAACCTCTTTAAAGTACAACTACTTGAACATTCAACATGTGGGTGAAGTCAGATTCATAGGTGCATAAATTTTACATTTTAATGCCATCTCTAATAATTTTAACCCCTCAGTAATGTTATACAATATATAACAAAATCCAGGCAATATTCTGCAGAGGGTAAGTGTATAGCTCTATAAGTCTCTCTGTATGTGTCCTGTGCCTTGTCTAGTGAACCCACCGGACAAAATATGCATTTAATCTAGTACACTAGGTTATTACTGCATTTTGTCTCACAGAATTAAGAATAGAATTTAAAATTGTAGTGTTTTTCACTTACTCTCTTCCTGGCTTTATATTCAAGTAGTTCCTCTAATGAAATAAGTGTATAAGTGCATTCAGAATCAAACTGTTTGCAAACAGATTTACTCATATATATAAATTAAATAAATGTATAATTGCTTTTAGAACCAAGCTGTTTCCACGCGAAAATTACAGCATGTGACCATGTGTTTGAGCATGTTCTTAATGGCTCTTATACACGTGTGAAGAAGCTATTTCAGCTTGCAGTTAGGAACATTTATTAGGATAATTATTCTAACACAATTGAGAAAAAGCTTTTGCTATTATTTTGAAACTGGCATGACAAAAATATCTCACTATTTACTTTAAATAAAAGAATTATAAATAAAATAATTGTAGATTAGGTTTGGGGGAAAAAAACCCAAGGTGTATTTCATCAAGGTGGTTTCCCCTACTACTGTTTCTTGAGCTGACTGTTGCAAAAATGATTTCATTATCATGTTAAGAATACCAGATGTTTTTGCGGCTGCAAAGTCCATATTCAAGATTTTTTTAAAAGGAAGTAAAGGAAAGACAATCTTTACAATACAGACGAGAGCTCATGGAGGCCAACCACCAATCTTAAGTGTAATTTCTTTTGTCTTTTGTACTAATTCTCGAAGTAAAGTTCTTTAGTGCTCAAAAAGAATAGAACTACTTGAATAAAACAGTTATTGGACATTTTTTAAAACATTCCAGAAAGACTGTTAATCAAAAGGAAAAATATTTCTTGAAGAGCTTTTCTTTTTTTAAAAATAAATGAATAAACAAACAAATAAATAAATAGGTACTTTTATAGCTGTTTTAACCACTCTCCATGTCTTGTTCAAAAATGTTCCCTAATATTCTGAAGTCATTTATTAAATCATAAAAAAACCCCAAGAGGATTATTAGTATGTCATTAAATATAGCACCAATATTTCATTTTGCATAACCATAAGCTGTCACAGGTTCTCATCACAAATGACTTAATTGATTTTTTGACTGGTGGAATTTATTGTGATTCTGCCAATACTCTGGCGAGAGGATCAGGAATGTTCTGTGGATACCACTTCACACTCATGTTGCCAAAATTCCTAGATTCATCTGCTTCCTTCTGAGTTCTTGCATTGTTAAGGACCGTCTTCCATGGAAACTTGCTGTAGTACTAGCTGATAGAAAAGTATGGGAGTATTAGCCATGGATGTACAAGTCAGTTAATGTGTTGCCAACCTGAAATTTGTTTTTCCTTTTCCTAGATGAAAAACTGGTGCTGTCTTGCAGTGTCTTAAAACCCTTTAGAATATGATCTGAAATAATTTGTTGTCATCAGATAGCATGACATGGGACATGAGTTTAAAGTGTTGCTATTCTGATTCAATATTTATACAGTTTAAACATTAAATATAATGAATATATATATTTTAGAATCAGTAATCTATCACAGGATAAAAAGAATTAATTATCCTTATTAACGAGGTAATTGGTTTGTTTCTTCTGTTGTCCTGGATTCATCTTTGTCTTTCTCAGAAATGTTGAAAATAATAATTGTTATAATATATAAATAGTGATTACATTTCTCTTTGTTCAAAACACTCAGTCATTACAACTCAAATTATTTGGTCTAGAAAATTATTTTCAGTCTAAAAAATGATAGGACATTTCAATCTATGCCAAATCATCAGTCTATACCAGATCATTTTAACGAGAAAATTAAAAATGGGAATGGAAATTTATAATGTTCCTACATTGTTTCCCATGACAGCAAAAATGCATTTTATCACACAATACACATTAAATTGCTATTCTTACAGCAATTTTGAAAATTAAAATTCAAAATTCCTCTTAATAATTTTGTGTTCTTTTCATTAAAGATTTTTTTTTGGTGCAATATCAGGCTGCTGAAATACAGTGAAATATTCCAAGTTTCAGAAGAGCTTTACTATTTGGTCAGGTATCAGTAATCTCAAAACATCTTGAGAGGATTATGTTTTTCTTTCCAGTTATTATGCAGGACTTAAAAAAGTAGTATGCTTTAGTAAATCCTCAAGTTTAACAATATAGCTTTATTGAAGTAATTGAGTCACTGATATCAATGCAGCTACCTTAACTTACACCAGCTGAAGGTTTCAGGTAAGTGCTATGCTTCACCACGTGATAAACAAAGCATAGGAAGGAATATTCAACTAAAAAATTTAGAGAATTGCCCTGCTGTTCTCTGAGCACTGAACTGTGTGATCTAATAGTGACAATTTGTGTCTGTTGTTCTGCTCAGAAAATGTTTCTTCTTTGCCTGGGGCAATAAAGATACTTCATGCTTCTTCAACGTTAAACAAATATTACAAAGTAAGTTGTGAGAAAGTAATGGAAGATTGGCGAGGACGACTGTAAACATGCTCAAGTGACCTGCAGCTGAGGTGTCTGGGGAACTAAATGATCGTCAGCCCCACTTCACATCACTGCCCTTGGAAGGTGATAGAGAAAATATTCCTGGAAAGAACTTCTAGGCAAATGAACAACAAGAAGCTGACTAGTAATAGTCAGCATGGCTTTACCAAAGGGAAATTATGTCTGACTAAACTGAGAACCTTCTACAATGAGGTGACTAGCTTGGTAGATGAGTGGTGATATTTTTTACCTCTACTTTAGAAAACTTTTGACAGTGTCTCCCCTAAAATCCTTGTAGATAAAGTGTGGGTTAGACAGATGGACAATGAAGTAGATGAAAAACCGGCTGAACAATCAGGTCTAGAGGGCTGCGACAAGTGACATAAGGTCCAGTTGGAAGCCAGTTACCAGCAATATACCCCAGGGGTCAACTATCCTAATTAATTAATTAATACCTTTTTCATTACTGACCTGGACACTGGGACAGAGTGCATCCTCAGCAGGTTCACAGATGATACAATACCAGGAGAAGTGGCTGATGCACCAAAAGATTGTGCTCTGCCATTCAGAGGAACCTGGGCAGGCTGGAGAAATGGGCTGAGAGGAACCTCACACAGTTCAACACAAAGAAATGCAAAGTCCTTTCCCTGGGGAGAAATAACCCTGTGTATCAGTATATGCTGGGGGCTAATCTGCTGGAAAACAGTTTTGCTGAGAAGGACCTGGGGATTCTGGTGGACAAGGTGAAAGCCAGCAATGTGCCCTTGTAGCAAAAAATGGCAAACAGCGTCCTGGCATGCATTAAGTAGAACATTGCCAGCAGGTCAAGTGAAGTGAACCTTCCCTCTGCTCAGCACTGGTGAGGCCATGTCTGGAGTGCTGAGTCCAGTTCTGGGTTGTCCTGTACAAGAATGGTACGCACTTACTCTAATGAGTCCAGAGCAGGGCCACAAAGGTGATTAAGGGACTAGAACATCTATAATATGAGGAGAAGCTGAGAGAGCTGGGTCTGTTTGGCTTTGAGCAGAGGAGGCTCAGGGGGATCTTATCAACATATACAAATATCTTACAGGAGCGGATGAAAACCAGGAGCCAGGTTTTTCTCAATAGTGCCTGGTGGCAGGACAAGAGAATATGGGCAGAAATTAAAACACCAGAAATTCCATCTGAACTCCAGAAAACACTAGTTTACTGTGAGGGTGGTAAAACAATGTTATGTTGCACAGAGAGGTTGTGGAGTCTTCATCCTTGGAGATACTCAAAGCCCGACTGGACACCATCCTGGACAACCTGCTGTAGGTGATCCTGCTTAAGCAGGGGGTTGGACTAGATCTCAAAAGGTCCATTCCAAGATAATGTCCATCTTTAGTGTTACTATGGTTCTATGACTCTAACACACTGACGTAGCCCAGAGAAAGACAGGCCTAGTATGATAGCAGGAATCTTGAGAAGTGAAGACACAGGCTGCAATGTAGAGTAGCAGTAAGAAGACTGTATTCTCAAACCTTGTTGATACACAGTGGACAAATATTTAACCAACAATACCTTAATCCAGACTCTAAGAAGAAATGCTTCATTGTTTCTTCAACAAAGATAATTATTATGAAAACAACAACAAAAAATTTAATCATTGTCATGACATCTTGTTTTAAACAGATAATTTATTAGCCTTTTTACAGCAAGAGTGAAGTGGATGTGCAAATTTGATTTCTTAAAGACAAGAGAATAATAAATATTTTAAGCAGAATAGCCACATTGAATTAGATTTGCGGCTTGATTATTCCATTATTGCTTTCTTGAGAAAAAGTAGCAGATTATTCTTCTAATTTTTATTATTTAAAAGACATTTTAAACCTTAGAGTAGAAGATTGCATATGTTTCCAATAACTGCTCTAATTTTGCATATTCTTGTTATCTACATAGCAATCCATTTTGACTCTGGCCAAACTCTTGTATTTGTGTTTCTGTGTCCAATTTGACCTGAATTCTAATTGCTGAATAGCAAGAATATTGGTGAATTTAATACAGTCAAAAAATTATTTGTTCATGGGTCATGAAATGGGCAATAGAAAATGTAAAACAGTTATTTTATGTCTTCTGCCAGATGAAAATATCCAGATGACAGCTGGTAACACAGAGGTACCTATACCATTGTGGCAGCTAAGATCTATTCAATAAAAAGTTGGTATGAATTGCCCTGCCATCTGCCTGGAAAATCAGAACATAAATGAGGCTTCAGGGAGACAAGAACTGAAGCATATAGAATAGTCTCAAATATAAACTTATTTTTTATTACTGCTGAAGTTCTTCAACTGATGGTAGGAATACTTTATACAAGGTCTACAAAAGATGGTGTCAAATAGAACATATCCTTCAAAATGATGTTTGACCTGAATTCCTTGTGACTTACAAAAACACAGGTTTGTTAATCTAATTAGCAGGATATGGCTCTGTGAGACAATAGAAACTGCCTGTTAGGCACACTGATTACAGTAAATATACAAGCTTGTTAAAAAAGTTAAAAAGATTGTTTTGTTTTAAACATTTAATTATACTTTGTTTCTCCTCAAGTGGTTCATTTGTTTGATGAAAGTTCTTCATTTCTCTTCATAATTTTACTGTTACTAGGTCTATTTCTGCAGAAGGCTCTGTGCTGCTAGGCCTAAGTACTGCCATTGACATCAGTTTGACTTTTCTTTTTCATGAACTCTTGATTTAGGTACTTTACTAGTGGCCAGTGCAGGGTTCCAAATAGGTATCTAATTTTACTTCCTTAGATTGGGTTATTCTCATAACATTCCAGTAACTGCTTCTTTACCTGAAAATTTTTTCCATGTAATTTGTAATATCATTTAAAAAGTGTTTAAGTTTGGAAAGTCTACAGAGAAGACAAAGATGTTGTCCTGGTTCCGGCAGGGATGGGGTTAATTTCCCCAAGGATGGGAGGGGACACAGGTATCCCATGCCATGTGAGCCATGCCCGGGCTGTAGGGGGAGCTGCCGGGGGAGGGGGCGGGAAGTCGCTGCTCAGCGCGGGCGGCGGCGGTGCGGGTCCGGTCGGTGAGCAGCGGTGCTGTAATCGTGTTTGTATATTCCTTTATCCGTGTTATTATTGCTGTTTTCTCTTCCCTTTGCTGTTCTGCTAAACTGCCTTTATCTCAACCCACGAGTTTTGCCTTTTTCTTCCCATTTCCCCCCACGGCTGTGGGGGGTTGAACGAGTGGCCGCGTGGTTCTTTGTTGCCGGCTGAGGCCAAACCACGACAGGTGGTTTCCTCTTCCATGACATTTTTCTCAGCATTTAATTGACTGGTCTGTTTTCATTTTATTTTGAAACAGGATTTGCAACTTTATACTAGTTAAGTCTGCACTTGAGAACCACACAGTACTGCATTTTAAATTCTCGCAATGTGTGAAAAAGAATAATTAGGTACTTTGACATATTTTTTTTTTTTTTCATTTTGTCAGACAGGATTAAACTGTGCATGTGCATACAATCTCTTACCTTTTTCTCTTGTGGCAATTTTATGTTGAGCTCATGTATGTATTAAAAGGAACCGTGTAATAAAGTTAAGCAATATAATTACTGCATTGGTCAACCTTAAAGACTGCAGAAGAGAAATAATGCCTTATTTCACATATGTGTACACACTGTTTTTGCATTTGTGCTTATTTTCCCAGCTATTTTGAATGTGATTGAAAACACTTTTCTTTAACAAGAAGTATACATACTGAGCTTGAATGGCAGATACACTGGGCAATAATTACATAGCAGTTGAAGATGCAAAGATGAAATTGCAACAGTTTACAATATTTCATTGCATATATTTCTACTACCCTATCATTTATAGCTAAAAGCAAATAGATCATGACAGAGATGTACAGTTAGAACGGTTTTACTGCTACTAGAAGCACAGTCAATAAATACTTTTCCTTTCTTCTTCTCTCTTTTCTTTCTTTCTACCTTTTATTTTTTTAAAGGATATAGTGCCCATAAAAGTTTTTGGATTGACAGCGCAGAAGATTGAAATTCTCAATTTATCCACAGAACAAGTACCATGCAGCTGAGGTAATAATCCTTCCATATACCTCAGCCCTGACCAGGAGGTGACCAGAGAGAGGTTGGAGTTTCATTTCCATTCAATCCTTGGCCTTTGTGCTGACTTTGCCAATGAGGAGAGTGATTAGTGCCAGCTGAGGGGTGGTTTTTGTGAAGGAGATGCTTGCCTGCTATGATCAGTATTGACACCAGACAGAAAATAAATCACATTTCCAGACCTCCAAAGAGGCAGAGCAATAGCAAGAACTACAGTCAGCATAAACATAACTATAAATTTCTTTTTTTGCACCTACTACCTGAAAGCTTACAAGCTTGCTGGTATTCTGTACAAAGACAACAAACTGAGCTAAATGTACGTTGCAATAAATTGACTTTACCTGTGACCTTCCTGTGTGCTTAATCCAAAATCCTCTGAGAGATTTTGTCTGTGCTAATTGATGTTCAGGAATCACCTCTATAGCATAGAAACAAGGGAAAGCAAAAGGAGGCTTGTTTCCTTTGTGTCTTCTTTAATAAAAATTAACTGAAGTTTTTTTAGTCAACTTATGTGAAAATATCATGATTATCCTTTCGAGTCACGCAAGGAGTTTGGTCTGACATGGGTACAGAATGACAAATTCTGTCTTTTTTCTTTAGAAAGAGAAATAGTAAATATAGGTAACTCATGGGCAGTTCTCCATGAGTACTCAGCTGTGCTCACCTGATACCTTTAACCAGCAGCAGACCATTTTCCTCTCTGGTGCCTCGGTGCTGGATCAACTGGATCAATTCAGCCAATGAAAAGAGTGAGTATTCTGTCTAGTTTCTGACGTAACATGCTAAATATGTGAAAAAGAGTGATTACTAAGCACCCTGTGAGAGTTTGTGAGGAGAAAGCAGGAATTACGTAAATTCCCTTGTGCAAACAGATAGCCTGAAACTGAAACAGCTCCACATGGGGGTGCTCTTGGGTATGGGGCAGTCCTATGCAGGAGAGAGTACACACAAGGATCAGGAACCACCAGCACTTCTCCACTGGAGTCACAAGTATAGCATTGCAGAGTAGCAGCACTTCCAGTCCCTCATGGTGGCTGAAGGGCCAAACAATGCAATCTGTGGCTTGACAGGGAATTTTCTTTCAAAGGTTCAACCAGGAGAACTATATGGTACAGAAGAAATGCAACCTCTAGTATTTACAAGAAAAATGTGTCTATCTTTAGGTTTGAGAGATGTTATTATATGTTATTCATATTATTAATTGCAATTCATTCAGTGAGAGCTCCTTAAATAGAAGAAAGAGAAAACAGAAGTAAAAGCTCATAAATTGGACCAGATATTTTACAGAAAAAACATACATCCCTTTCTTTTTCTTTGAAGCAATGCTACATAAGGTCAGAACAAATGTACATGTAGCCCAATAATCTGTTTCTGACAGTAGGCAGGAACAGATGCCCAGAGAATGGGATAAATCAAGTGCGTAGTTCCCCAGGATATCTGACAGCAAAAATGCAGCTTCAGGACTTAGGGGGCTAGATAAAGTGATTTTGTATCTTTTTAGGCTTGGCTGTTTTTTTCTTTCATATATTTGTCCTGTTGCTTTTTGAATCTATATGAGCTATGACACCTACTAATTAAAAAAGCTGCCTCTAACTCATGTTATAGGAAATATGATGAACAATCATTACTTACTTACCTTCTCTATGCCTACAGTTTTATAGACCTGTATCATACCCCTCTGTCGTGGTTTAACCCCAGCCAGCAACCGAGCACTATACAGCTGCTTGCTCACTCCCGCCAGAGCAGGATGGGGGAGAAAATCAGGAAAGTAAAAGTGAGAAAACTCGTGGGTTGAGATAAATACAGTTTAATAAGTAAAGCAAAAACCGCACATGCAAGCAAAGCAAAGCAAGGAATTAATTCACTACTTCCCATCAATAAGCAGGTGTTCAGTCATCTCCAGAAAAGCAGGGCTCCATCACGCATAATGGTTACTTGGGAAGTAACTCCAAAATTCCGCCCCTTCTTCTTCCCCCAGCTTTATATACGGAGCTTGATGTCATATGGTATGGAATACCCCTTTGGCCAGCCGGGTTCAGCTGTCCTGGCTGTGTCTCCTCCCAACTTCTTGTGCACTCCCAGTCTACTTGTTAGTGGGGCAGTGTGAGTAGCAGAAAAGGCCTTGACTGCTTAGCAACAACTAAACCCACCAGTATTCTATCAACACTGTTCTCATCCCAAGTCCAAAACACAGCGCTATACTGGCTGCCAGCAAGAAAGTCCACTCCATCCCAGATGAAACCATGAAACCCTCTCAGCATCTCTTTTCTGTAAGGAAGAATCTTAGCTTTACTTGTTTCTTCTATGGAAACTCTTCATGTTGCTTGTTTCTGTACTTTTCACAACTGCTCTATATCCCTTTTGAGGAAGCCACAACATCCCTCTCTAGACACTCCTGTTGTGACCAGAGCTTCACGTAGTGTTGAAGGATTGGCTGCAATGTTAGTTTGTACAAAGAAGTAAAGATGTGTTCAGATTTATTCTTTCTTCCTTTCCTAAAAAATCCTAACACTTTTTGCTTCCTGGATTGCTTCAAAGCACTAAGCTGTCATTTTCTCAGAACTATCAGTTAGAACCCCATCACTGGGTAGGAACAGGCAGCTTATAGCCATTCATGTTTTATGTAAAATTAGGACTTTTTTTCCCCCTGAGTGCATCGTTCTACATTTATCTCCACTGAATCGCAATTGCCTTTTTACTACTCAGTCAATCAGTCACATTACATTAGTTGGCTGGTAAAATGATTTATTGTTTTTTTGTTGATGGAAAAATTGTAGCTCATCTTTTGTAGTTTAGTTAAAAGGAAAAAACAAAAACAAAACCAAAAACGCCTACTGTTGTGAAAAAGCATGTCATTATCTGAGCAAGAAAGGAGAGGATGGTGGAGTTGACTCTTCATTCTCTGGGGATTTGTGAATACTCTATGTGTGCAGTTTCAGGCTGGCTGTGTTCGTACAATCCCAAAGAATGATTGAAGCCTGCTGTCATGAGAAAGCCATAGAGCTTAATTAAAATAACTTACAGTTAATTAAAATAGCCATATACCACTGTGACTACCTTAGTGAGGTAAGCTGTTCTTTTGCTTACATAAAGGATCGCAAAGCTGGCACATCATGTTGCAAAAATACCCCAGAATACTACCAGATAGACATATGCTTTCTGACAACTTGGTGGACCCTCGCACCCTCCCCCATGCTCAAACACAAAAATAAAACCTTGGGATGTTATTCAAGGGAGCAAGTGGGTAGATATTTCATGAGGTTGCATAACCAGAGCTAGAATGGAAATAAGAGCTGACCCAGACAAAGAAGAAAGCAGACAGACAGTCCCTCAACACAAGCAAACCTGCTCCTAACATAACACCCCAATATACATATATTCTTCCAACTTCTCTCCTTTCAGCTGCATGACTTCAGGAGATTTAAGCAAATAAATGAAATATGAAGGAAGACAGACCATCCACTCTCAGCAACATGCAGTTATGGATCTAGGTAATCTATCAGTGCAGCATTCTGCCCCTAACAAAAACTCGAACCCCTAGCAAAATTAGACCTCCTTTAAATACAGTTATTAATAGCAACACTAACTGAAGTGACTTACTGCTGAGGCAAGCTAGCTGAACAAGTTTTCAGCTCAGAAAATGACAGCCACTCAGTGCCTACAATTGCCTTAGGAAGTGCACTGACAGAGTCCATGGAAATGTTCATTAACTCAGACATATGTTCATTAGGTCAGTTCAGTCTCGCAAGACATTCTTGATTACTCTTTTCCCCATAGCAGACTTACAAAACCAGGAAGGGAAAGGGATACACCAGATGTAGGGCAAGATTCTCTGACCCATTAAATCTGTGATAAAATATGTCAAAACAGGCACCTCAATTAACAGGAGAGCCTGTTGATGATGAGAAATGTTTCTTCTTCACAAGGTAATGTCGGGTTTGCCAAGGGGATTATCACGGCGCTCACCCTGAGAAAGTGCCAGGACTTTGGACCCCTACCTGACTCACTACCAAAATGCTCTGTATTTATTTCAGCGATCTGCAACCACAGCCAAACAATAAAGTAGCAAAATTTGTCAAATCATGAAAAATTATTCCAAAGAGCTGATGCTTGAGAAGACGTTAAGGAAATTTAGATGGACCCAGTAAAGTGACAAATTGTCAGAAAGATATATTGGTTTAATTTAAAACTATCCATAATTTTCATGAACTAAAGATGTATTTTATAAGCCATCAGGTCTCTCTAACGCACTCTGTTTTACACTATTTTCTCAATGTTTTTGATAGACCTGGTTACAACTATGATAGCTTTTTTTTTTCTTTAGGAGAAAAGAGAAAGAATAGACGGCTGGAGGAGATAATATTAGGTCAAGTTTTTTTCACTGAAACATAAGCTTCCTCTCCTGAAGTGCTGAAACAACTCTATCATCATAAAATTAAATTTCGTTTTCCTTTCCATTAACTTTTTAATTAAGAAACTTCTCAACATATATCTGGGTGAAATGTGACATTGACAACAATAGAAACAAAAGAATGAATAAAATGTTATCTGAGATCAACTTTTTGGTTTTCATAATTTTGATACAAAAAATTTCAATTTTCACATTTAAATGTATCTACTGAAAATTCAGTAAGCCAAATTTCTAGGAAAAGTGAGACGCTCCAACAAATGCTTTCTTTCTTTTTTTTTAATGAATGATCATTTCCTTCCAGAAATAAAAATTAGTCAGAAATTTTCCAGTTATTACAAAGCAAAATTTGTTCTTAAGCCCTATAAAAAGTTAATTAATAATTTCAGTCCTTCTTTTAAACTGTGTATTCACATCACTGAAAATTGCTAACACCAGGTCAATTATTTACTTTCTTTCCTTTCCCTAAAACAATTGCATCATAGTTCAGTTGTCTGTGTAGTACTACTAATAGTTTTTCTTCAGTGTTTACTTTATCTCTAGATTTTTCTTTGGGGAAGAGGAAGAATACGTCATACAACAACCTTGCATTGTGAAAGATCTTTGGTAGTTAAGAGGTACTTCAGTGTTTAGAATTTACTAGGATGCTGGAAACAAGACAAGAAAAAAAATCTCTAGGAATTCCCTAAAAGAGTATGTAATACCTATTGTGAAATTTCTGGGGAAAAAAAAATCACAACTGCACAGTCCAGTTAATGCTATATTATCAGATTATCTGAAGGGCTGTGTAGCAACCCAGATTTTTATTTCATGAAGGATTGTGTTTTCTCTGTCACAGTGAATGTGACAATTAAGAACTCTGACACATGACATAAAGTAAGATAGTCTGACAGTTTTCTTCCAACGGTGGCTCCCGGCAGCAAAAAGACGGTTATTGCTTCATTGTTTGATATTCAAATTAATGTTATCCATGCTGAGATATCAATTATATTATTAAAGAAACTGCCCATTAATTCATGAAAAGTACTCTACATTCTAATATAAGGAGCTTAAAATTTATCAGCTACACAAAACGTGATTTCCAATGATAAAAACACAGCTCCCATAGCATCCTACATATATTTGAGGATCCTGAAATGTCAGAGAAAGAAATCTGTCATAAGTGATATAAAAACATTGAGTAGTCTGGTACTTGACAGAACAGGGATAGAAATAATCTCTACAGATCAGCTCCATTACTCAGTGAAGGCTGCTTAATCTCTAGAGGAAGTTTCTGACCTTCTGATGAAGTATACAGTCATATACTCATCTTGGTTTGATCTTGATTTGATTGCTGTCCTAAAAATTGCAAAAGGGAAATGGACATGAAGTATATACACATTTTTGTATGGATGTGTTTATTTGTAAACTTCAACCTCCATGTGCAGGCTCACAGCTGACTTTGTCATAAAGTGAATATTTATATAACAACTTAGGTTGGAAGAAGCTTTGGGAGTTTGTCTGGAGGTTGCTACTCAAACTCAGAAGTTAGAGCTAATTCTGTCTCCAAGGATGGAACATGCACAGCTTTTCCAATGGTCTGGGCAGCTTCTGTTAATTCAGAAAAGACCACAAAATAGAAAAACCATACTATTCCTGTAATTACTGCTTTCGAAATACTGTAGTATACCGTTAGTCTTTCCAACATATATAACAAATTAAAATGCATTCTTTTTATTCTATAAAGTTTTCATTTACTTCAGAAATATAGCTTGTAGTTTTACTGCCTTTCACTAGGAATTTTTGCAAATGTGTGGGCCTTGAATTATGCAGACTTACATGACTGCAGTTTTCACAGCTGTCAAACTGAGCCTGCTTTTTAAAAACTTACTCAAGAATCACTTAGTGGAAAAGTATTTTACTTCGTTGTTCAGATTACTAGATGTTTTTACCTAAGCAGTTTTGTAAATAATAGTATTAAGCAGCTCAGATGTAAACAAACCAAAATACAGAATTTACTATCAGCTCATTACACTTACAAACGTTAAGCTTTTTTTTGGGAAAAAAAAAAAAAAAAAAGAAGATAGCAGAAGTAGAATTTAGGTTTGGGTTGTTTGGTGCTTTTTTTATTATTACTATTTTTTTAAAATTAACGTTAAGATACTTATTTTATATATATATAATATATATACATATACACATACACTTACTTAGCCCCTTCCTCTGCAGTCACTATAGAGGACTCCCTGAAAAGTTACGGTAGCAGTAACAATCCAACATTAGCCACGCAGATTTCACACAAGTAGCAGACTGTGGTAGGAGGAGGTAAAGTTTCTTGGGTTCAGTGTGGGCACACTTGATTCCTGACCGGTGCTGAGTAATGCTACTGTCCTCTGTCCCTACAGCTACTTCCCGTTGTCCTCCCCTGGGGGGGAGTGATCTGCCAACGTCCTTGCTCCCTGACCTCATTCTATCAAATTATAGAAAAAGGTAATGTTAGCAATGTATTAAAAAGTTATTAGACTCACCAGGATCATTTTGCAGAAGTGGCCAGGAAGCAGGCGGCACAAATTGGGTGACCGATCTGTGGGGGCGGTGGAGTGGGTTGCTGAACCACCAGGGGTGGGCAACATCGCAACACCGCTGTCCTTGACGGGCTTTCATCCGATGTCATTTAACCTCTCAGTACCTTCAGCTCTCCATCGATATATTAAGAATAGTACCGTTCTGTGTGTGTAATGCAAAGCTTATTTGAGAGTTGCAAAGTATTTTTGTGCTCCTCGGAGAAGAGCTTTAATGGTGCAAAACAACATCACGTGCTGAAATTGTAAATCCTTTAATGATAGAGCCTTGGACTCCTGAGATCTTCCATGAGGTGATTAAAAGAAGTACTGTGAACAAATGTAATGAGAACACTACTGACAACAAAAATAACAACAATGTACCAGGGTGTCAGTTTGGGCCAGATATTCTGGCTGATGACTTTTAAAGACAAGAGAATCTCAGTGCTTTGCTATTGTTTAAAAAAGAAAGTATTTAAATTCTGAATCCTAAAAAGTATATCCTTAACCTTTGCTTAACTTAAGTCACAAATGGAACTACACACATGAGTAAGCCATCCATATGGGTCACAAAAGCAAAAAATCCAAATAATTGCAAACTGTATTTCTACATTTTTCTTGTATGACTGACTTAAGGGACTTCATTATGGCACCCCATTAGTCAACTTTAGATAGGCTGAAGTTGACTTTACCACTTCTTGCATACAAAATGCAATAGTTTCTGATGCCTATGGGGCACATATATAAGGGTTGTTCAAAAGTTGTCTAAAAATATAGGTTAGGTTCCCAGTCACAGTTCTACTGAAGTCAATGGGAGTGATTCTTTTCCCACTTGCACTTGTATCCACCATGAGTCTCACAGCTGAAGTTAATGCTTTCAGATACTGTATTTACAGAGTTCTGCATTTAATAATAGCAAGGTTTTCCTTGGCTTGCTAATTTAGAATGCTTTATTTCTATGTGAATTGAGAAAAATCTGGAATTGCTGACATTTAAAGAGTTGTCCTTTGACTACTTCAAAAACAAACTACCATATTTTTTTGGGGGCCAATCAACCCTTTATTTTATGCAAACGAATATGTGTTAGTATGTATCTTCCTATTTTACAGTAAAAACTGATGTACTGTTGTGTTAAAATATCCTAACATTTCTGTACAACTTTGTTAAGAATGTGAAATGTCTATAGTAAGTAAGCTAGTTCTAAAATTACTTAGTAAACCTGGTTCTAAGGGAGGAAAATAAAGCAGGTTGTATTTGACATATCTCTAATCAGAAAATATTATAAACACAGAGAAAAGCTTTTATGTGAGGAGATATATGACGTGTTTTTTATTAAGTTTCACAGTGGTGCAGGAAGTAGTAGAAAAGGGATGTGAAAACAACCAAACCAAACCAAACCAAACCAAACCCACATTAAAGTTTACATTGTCTGTATTTCAGTTTGCAAAGTGTTCAACAGTTGTTCCATTATTGCTACCTACCAACCAGACAACCTGGTGACGGAGAACAGCATTTTGTGTGACAAGAATGATGAGAAAATCACACAAACTTCAAAGAAAATCAGAGAATTTTAAAGAGATATTTTTGCTACTTGTCCATCTTAAAAATAGCAATCATGACTTACCTTACAACTGTGCCTCAGCTGTACTTAGTACATTTGAAAAAATTAATAATAAAACGTGAAGCTAATAGGCATATTAAAAGAAGAATTAGATACATTACAAGCCAACCATTCCTTAATAACTAATTAATTTTTAATTAAATCTTTCTGAAATGTAGGAAATTCTGCCCCCTACTCACACACTTTTTGTCTGATAATATGTAAATGAATGAAACTTTAAAAAATTAAGACATGGATTCATGGTAAAATAAATTATCTTCCTTAGTTTAAGAATAGCACATTATGAACATATCTTCATTTACTGCTTTTCCACTGTTTTGCTTTGGACTGTGTGCTCTTTTACGGCTAATTAAAAGTAGCAGTTGTCCAAATGAACTAAACAAGATGTAGCATTTTACCGGTATGTTTAACTACATGTACAAGTACGTGATACAGAACTTTTTTGTTTAATATCTAAAATGTCATTGCCTGAGACAAACTTTTTTTAAATTTTAAGAATGATGCAGTTGGAATTTAAGTATTTTCTGCTAAAAAAATCCCTCTTTATCCAATACCTACATTAAACCTGTAAAATTACTCTACCATTGCATTCCAGTTTTGGCAACTGTAACGTACATTTCAGGGACATGTACTTATTACATTTTAGATAACTAAAGAAACTCTCACTATAGTTAACAAAAACCATCAGAATATTTAAAATTCCTGTTTTAATAAATCTCATTCTTTAGTTTGTTGTAAAATTATAATTCTCAAAAGAAAACTTTTTTTCTTTTGAGCATAAAGCTATTGAAGCTAGGGTGTGTTCATTTCTGTAAAGCATAAATATGTACATTTTTTCTCTATAGTTTAAGATGAACAATGACTTTATCATGTGATTCATTTAGTAAGGATTGTCAGCAAGTTTTCAGGACTTCAGCTGGCGTGGTTGACATTCTTGATGTAAACATAATTTCGTTATCTTTCATAGATTGTTAGAGTCAGACAAACAACTTTACAAGCTCAAAACTATCCCACTCAGAGCAGTGGTTGGCTAGTACCGCATGAAGAAATATGCTTTGTCTACTGGAAATTTGCAGAACTGCAGAATATGCATTTGAAGTAGTATGAAGTAGTATTTTGTTATCACATTGGATGAAAGATTCTAGGGACTATTTTGTTTATTTTGCCTTCATTCGCATTGATTTTCTCAGAATTTTATTTTCTAATGGAACATTTGGCCAATTCATTGAAAAAAATAATATTTTTTTTCTGTTGAAAAAATTCCATCTACTTTATTAATAGTCTAGAATAAAACAAGGCGAAACATAAAATATTTCTCTTAGCCTTAGACCATATCAAAACAAAATTATATATGAATTTGTGGTGATTCTTTTCTTTCTCTAAAAATATATGACAAGATATGCTGACTTTGCAATATATTTGTTCAAAACAAAGCAAAATGTCATAGGATTATAGAATAGTTTGGATTGGAAGGGACTTTTAACGATTACCTAGTCCAACTCCCCTTGCAATGAGCAGAGACATCTTCAGCTAGAGCAGGTTGCTCAGAGCCCTGTCTAACCTGACCTTGAATGTTTCCCAGGATTGGGCATCTACCACCTCTCTGGGCAACCTGTGCCAGTGTATTCACCACTCTCATTGTAAAAAATTCTTCCTTATATCTAGTCTGAATCTACCCTCTTTTAGTTTAGAAGCGTTACGCCTTGTCTTACCACAAGAGGCCCTACTAAAAAGTTTGCCCCCATCTTTCTTATAAGGTACTTTTAAGTAGAGGAAGGCCGCAATAAGATCGCCCTGGAGCCTTCTCTTCAGACTGACTAACCCCAACTCTCTCAACCTGTCGTCATAGGAGAGGAGTTCTGTCCCTCTGGTCCTTTTTGTGGCACTCCTCTGGACTAGTTCCAACAGGCCCATGTCTTTCCTGGACTGAGGACTCCAGAGCAGGACACAGTACTCCGTGTGGGGTCTCACCAGCACAGAGTAGAAGGGCAGAATCACCTCCCTTGACCTACTGGCCATGCTTCTTTTGATGCAGCCCAGGATATGGTTGGCCT
Organism: Pluvialis apricaria; assembly: GCA_017639485.1. Classification (NCBI taxonomy): domain Eukaryota; kingdom Metazoa; phylum Chordata; class Aves; order Charadriiformes; family Charadriidae; genus Pluvialis; species Pluvialis apricaria. The sequence goes on along the minus strand of CM030008.1, from coordinate 107,622,161 downwards.
TCTGGGCTCAAGCACACATTGTCAGCTCATGTCCAGCTTTTCATCCCAGTACCCGCAAGTCCTTCTCAGCAGGGCTGCTCTCAATCCCTTCATCTCCCAGTCTGTATTGATACCAGGGGTTGCCTTGACCCAGGTACAGGACCTTGCACTTCGCCTTGTTGAACCTCATGAGGTTCATACAGGCCATCTTCTTGAACTTGTCCTGTTTACTCTGGATGGCATCCCATCCCTCAGGCATGTAAACCACACCATTCAACGCAGTGTGGCCTGTAAACTTGCTGAGGGTGCACTCGATCCCACTGTCTATGTCATTGATGAAGATATTAAACAGTACTGGTCCCAATACAGACCCCTGAGGGACAACACTTGTCACTGATCTCCATCTGGACATTGAGCTGTTGACCACTACTCTCCGGATGTCACCATGCAGCCAATTTCTTATCCATCAAACAGTCCACCCACCACAGAATCACAGAATCACAGAATAGTCAGGGTTGGAAGGGACCTCTGGAGATCAGCTAGTCCAACCCCCCGGCCAGAGCAAGTTCACCTACAGCAGGTTGCACAGGAGGGTGTCCAGGCGGGTTTTGAATGTCTCCAGTGTGGGAGACTCCACAACCTCTCTGGGCAGCCTGTTCTGGGTGCTCTGTCGCCCTCAAAGGAAAGAAGTTCTTCCTCATGTTAAGATGGAACTTCCTGTGCTCCAGTTTGTGCCCGTTACCTCCAGTCCTATCACTGGGCACCACCGAAAAAAGACTGTTCTCATCTGCCTGGCACCCTCCCTGTAAGTATTTTTAAGCATTGATAAGATTCCCCCCTCAGTCTTCTTTTCTCTAGACTAAAAAGACCCAAGTCCCTCAGCCTTTCCTCATAAGACAGATGTTCCAATCCCCTAATCATTTTAGTAGCCCTTTGCTGAACTCTCTCCATCAGTTCCCTGTCCTTCTTGAACTGGGGAGCCCAGAACTGGACATAGTACTCCAGATGCGGCCTCACCAGGGCAGAGTAGAGGGGGAGGATGACCTCCCTCGACCTGCTGGCCACACTCTTCTTGATGCACCCCAGGATGCCATTGGCCTTCTTGGCCACCAGGGCACATTGCTGGCTCATGGTCATCCTGTTGTCCACCAGGACTCCCAGGTCCCTTTCCACGGAGCTGCTCTCCAGGAGGTCAGCCCCCAAGCTGTACTGATGCATGAGGTTATTCCTCCCCAGATGCAGTACCCTACACTTGCCCTTGTTGAATTTCATAAGGTTTCTCTCTGCCCACCTCTCCAGCCTGTCCAGGTCACGCTGTGTGGTGGCACAGCCTTCTGGCGTGTCAGCCACCCCTCCCAGTTTTGTATCATCAGCAAACTTGCTGATGATACTCTATCCTTTCATCCAGGTCATTGATGAATATATTGAACAGGACTAGACCCAGTACTGACCCCTGAGTACATCAAAACCATATCTTTCGAATTTAGAGAGAAGGATGTTGTCAGGGGCTTTGTCAAAGTCCTTACAGAAGTCCAGATAGACGAAATCCGTAGCTCTTCCCTTGTCCACTGATGTAGTCACTCCATCACAGAAGGCCACTAGGTTGCTCAGGCAAACCTTACCCTTGGTGAAGCCATGCTCATTGTCTCAAATCACAGAAACAGTAGTACAGGATCATACAGGTGATCAGTCTAGGCAAGTCTCCTACCTCTGGCAGTCCAAAACCCTTCATAGGATGCTGCAAGAATACTCAAGGTCAGCAAGTGGGAAGTAGCCTTCTCACAAAGGAACTGTGACAGAACATGAATAACACTCCATATGCGTGAAGCTTAAATTTTCTGTAGCCCTTTTTCAGTCGATCTCTTAAATTTTAATTTTTTTTTAATTTTCTTTTTTTATAACTCCATAAGTATCCCTTTGAAAACTTACCTGTTGTTTAGATTCTTTTAAAGACATATTTTTGGGAACTGAGTTTTGTATTATAATTTTTCGGGGGGGGTGGTGGTGGTGTGGTGTGTGTGTTTGCTTCCATTTTTCTTTTTTCTTGAGAGGGAATAAAAGTTGAAGTGCAATTTAAAACTACACTTCCAGTAACAATTAAACATTCTGATATGGATTTCATAAGTATTTTTTGAAAACAATATTTTCTTTGATCAAATTTAAGTTTGTCTTTACTTGCTTTTACTGCAGTTCCTTAATGTTCTCTTATATCCAAAGGAAGAAGTTTTGCTTCTGTTCTGTGAAGCTTTGTGCATTTGGTGTGATCCTGTTCAGTCATGTCCTTTCTTACCTGTTTTCTTTTTTCTCACCTACTGATGTCTCTCCATGGGTTTACTTTCCATGTTTCTAATAATTCCTTCTACCTATTTCTAAGCTTACATTAGTACATGAGGTAGAGAAATATTCCATTTAATAAAGTCAGAATTATCCACTTTCAACCATCATCCATATCTGTAATATCTCAGTTATTCATTCCTTATACCCCTCTGTTTTCCTGTCTCTCTTCTTCCTGCCTGCATCACTAAACAGGTACATCTTTGTGTACAGCTGTGGTTTTCCTCCCCCCTCTCATTTTATTTTTTGATATTGCTTCTGCTCAGAAGCAAATAATACCAAAATTGGAACTATTATATTTTGATTTCAACGACATTTGTCAACAAGAAATTTGGAAGAAAAGAGCTTTTCTTTGCTTTTTAAGGATTGAACAAAAATTGTACCAAAATATTTCATGACAAAAAAAAAAAAATCAGGTAAAAAAAAAAGCAGAAAAAAACAGAGAAACAGTTTTGTAGGGTTCTATGGAAATTAAGAAACTTAAAAAACCCCTAAACCACCCAACAGATAAAATCCCCTTCTGTGCCCATTCCATGACTTACCTGAGGGCTCCTAAAGCTACTCTGTGGCACTTTGTGCCATTGAGAGTTGTGTGTCCTCACTTGCACAGACAGTAGGATGTTGTCAGTGGAGCGATGGGCCCAGGAGAAAAAAAAAAAAAAAAAAATCTTATTTAATTGCTTTGCCACTGGCCTAATGTTTAATGCTTGTCTATAACTCCATCCTTTGTTCTCCTATTCCAGTAGTTTGGATCAGACAGTTTGTTTACCTTCTCTCGTTTGTTCCTATATTACTTAGGACTGTGACCATACAATGGCCAGGGTTGGAAGGGACCTCTGGAGATCATCTAGTCCAACTGCCTTTCCAGAGCAGGTTCAGCTACAGCAGGTTGCACAGGACGGCGTCCAGGTGGGTTTTGAATGTCTCCAGAGTGGGAGACTCCACCACCACCCTGGGCAGTCTGCTCCAGAGCTCTGCCACCCTCAAAGTAAAGAAGTTCCTCCTCATGTTTAGGTGGAACTTCCTACGTTCAAGTTTGTGCATTTGTGGAGTGTCCCACACTGGAGACATTCAAAACCCAACTGGATGCCATCCTGTGCAACCTGCTGTAGGTGACCCTGCTCTGGCAGGGAGGTTGGACTAGCTGATCTCCAGAGGTCCCTTCCAACACTGATCATTCTGGGATTCTGTGATTGTGTCCCTTACCTTTTGTTCTATCACTAGACAACACTGAAAAAAGACTGTTCCCATCTACCTGGCACCCTCCCTTTAAGTATTTATAGGCATTTATAACATCCCCCCTCAGTCTTCTTTTTTTCTAGACTGAAAAGACCCAGGTCCCTAAGCCTTTCCTCATAAGAAAGATGCTCCAATCCCCTAATCATCTTTGTAGCCCTTTGGACCCTCTCCAATTCTGGATTTCACTTCATACTTCTGCAGAGTGAGGTACAAGAATACCAGAAATGAGAGAATTATATACTGTCCAACCTGCAAGTCTGTCTCTGACAACGGCAGTAGCAGAGGGTGTTTAGGAAAAGCACACAAGCTTGGTCCCTTTCTGTGCTCCACTGACCCTCAAAGCTCCACAGCATCTTTGATCATTTGACTAGGGATCTTGCAAGGACTATCCCCTTCTACTTCTTTTATTAACTGTTTATGGAGCTATTTTCCGTGATCTGTCTCATCTCTTCTCTATCCTGCTGATACTGTCTTCTGCTGTGACCCCTATGCCAGGAATTCCCAGAAATTGCCTGCCCCCTATATGAAAAGTGCTGTATTTTGTTTGTTTTAGATTGAATCTCTACTAGTTGTATTGTTTTACTCTAATTGCAATATTGCAAGCAACGTCAGTTCTGCTAAACCTTATTCACCTCATTCCTGATTTTGCAAATCTTGATTAGATGTCCTTTCAGTCTTCTTTCCAGATGGAAGATACCCAAATGGTCTTTTTATTCTCTCTTGGTAAAGGGAGGTTTTCCACATTCTTGATCATTATATTTGCTCTTGTCAACGTTTTCTTTAGCTCTGTATCTTTCCTGAGATGCCACAAATAAAAGTAGACACAGTGCTTGTAGCTTTTAAAGATTTCATACAATGGCAAAAGGACATTTTCTGTCTTGCTTTCAACAGTGCCGTACAGATAATTAGCAAAAATATATGAAAAATATATGTGGCTTTCAAACTGATGCTTTCAGGCTGAGGACCTCAATCCAAACATGGGAGTTATATTGATGGAGTCCTTGGTCCCCTGAACCAAAAGGGGCCCATTGCAATTCCCTTAGCAGAGCTGCAGTGCAAAATTTATAACCCCAGGGCCGACTGAGTTGAAACCACAGCTGCTTAGATATATTCTCAGAGCTAGATATCTGAGAAACAATATCAACAAAGACACAGTATGAAGTAGAGATCTGTGAGTGCTGAGGGCCATGTACGTCCTGTGTGAACAGCGAAACCACACAGTTAGCTATGTTTAGGTATGGCTACCCATCCTGCAATTAGATTCCCCAAAGGCTGCTTAGCAGATTTTTTTCAGCAAGGCTTATCAGCTCTAAAGCTACATTTTAAAAAGGTTTAAAATCTATTTTTTAGTGAACATGAACTTGCAGAGACTTAAAGGTGGCAAAATCCCCAAATCATAGGTGACATATGGACATATGAATTTCTGTTCCCTGCTTATTTTGTTGTTCACCCAAACGCACATGGAACCACAACCACAAAGATGCAAAACTTTGGCAGTTTAAAACAGTATTAAAATATTATTTCTCCTCCAAAATGAGCATTTTGTTTGTTTTCAAGATTAAAATAATGAAACTATTTCTGGTTTGACATATTGCTGCTCTCTGCGAGTCTTCACCATCTTCAGATGGTGATTGGTTTTAGATATATATTTCTGATCTACAGTTTCAAGAATGCCATTCTTTTTCCTGTCTCTGGGAAAAAGTAAATCAGAGGATCATGAGTGTTATGAAGTATAAACAGACAAAGATTCCCTTTGAGTCTCTTGTATTTTTATTACTTTTGAGTTAATAGCTGAACATTTTGAGAAATATATCTTTTTTAAAAAAAAAACACAACACAGTAGTTTCCAAAGTAATCAGGCCCTTTTAAAAATATAAAATTTAAAAATGCTTAAGGATCTGAACTTCATTTTGTTGGTACATTACTTGCTTTTAATTTTCCATTTTGGAAGATGGAGTATCAAGATTCAGGATATTAAAACTAGATCTTAATATTAGTGTATTTTGAAGGTACCTTTTAAGAAAAAAACATCCACCTGGATGTTTCTCTGTTGCAAAGACAGAATGGTTTATTGTCTCCTGTCTAACCAGATAGAGTTGGTTGGATTGCCCTCTACTCAGAGAGAAATAAGAAAAAGCCTCACATTTTTACAGCAACAAGATTTTTGGAAAAGCTAGACATTATACAGACATTAAGGCAACCTGTCATTGGAAATGGTTTAGTCACCTTATAGTTACATAGGGTGGTTCATCAGAGATTTGCACTGACAGATGGTAAACCTTATAAAAATTACATGTGTGGTATTTACTTTTACTTTCTTTTCAAATTGTCTTTATTCCCTAAGGAGAAAAGGGGTGTTTCTTCCTTGCAGATTGTTTCCCTTTATAAATCCAGGGCAAATTCTTCACTCAGATGCTGTCACGAAGCATTCCTTTGGCCAGATCCTTAAACCAATAGAAAATCAAGTGTTTCAGCAGTAGCAGCAGTAGCAGGGCAGGAGCTGCCCTGTGAATCTTCCTGTGCTAGGTGGCTCTGTGGGACATCTGTTCCACAGGGATGGTCTCACAAGCAGTACTGCCTCAGCTACACAAGACTAGAAATCTGGACCTTCACAAGGACAAGCTAGTCAGGCATCCAGCCCAGGAAAGAAGCAAAAGTTTTCAGGGTAATTTTGTCTAAGTATAAGTATGTTAACGGAGTGCATGAGATGGTACCAAACATGTTCTTTGCAAAAAAAATCTACCTTGACTAAAATTAGGATTCAGTCATTAATCTAGAGTTCCAGTTGAACAACATATGATCTGTTACACCAAATATTAAAAAAGTATGGATTGAAAATTCAAAAATTAATGGTAGGGATTTTTTTCTATATGTCAATATGTAGGCAAAAAAATGAAACAAGTTAGAGCAATATGGAACTGAAATATAGCTTTATTACAGGACATGAACCAGGAGATGTCATATTGCAGGAGAAAATCTTAAACTTGAGATTCCAATAATTTGTTTTAGATTCATGTTTGGAAAATTACTTTCCTGAGGGGCAAAAGAAAACACATAAGTCTCAATGCCTTTATAGTTTTCCTTTGATTTTTTTCTCTTTTCTGAAACAAACAAAAAAAAAGATCTCACATAAGAATAAAGAGTATATTCTGTATTAGAAACCAAGGAGATAGTATGTAGAGACTACATTTTCTAAATAAATTTTGGCTTAAGGTTTACATTTATACTAATGAGAATATAACCTGTAAAAGCTGTATTTAAAATGTTGGACGAAGTGGGCTAATTTGCAGAACTCTAAGAAAATTAAAGCAAGACTTTTTTGCATTTTTTCAGAATCCTGGCAGTACACCTCCCTTTACCTAGCAATACAGAGCATCTATACAAAGCAGAAGGCATAGTTATCCTGGAATACACTCTCTCTTAATTGCAAAACTCTGCATTTAGACCCTTACCTTAATAAGTGAATGAAGTCCTGCAGTAGCTATTTTACACAAAACCTTGTAGACTGAAGCTTACAGGATGTTTCATTGTCTTGTTGAGTGCTTTTCCTTTATTATCTTCTATCTGATCTTATGCTCTTCCTCTTTTCAGGGAGGGGGGTTGGGTGTGTGAGGGGAGGGAGTGCTATGCAGATGTGCTACCATAGCAACTGCTACCAGTTACCAGACAAAAATGAGTGATGAAGTCCAGATGTGACTTTTTGACTCTGTTACCTGAGGCTGGTTGTTTTCAAGGCTTTCTCAGGTTGTTCTCAGTCTTTTCTAGTCGTTTTCTTCATTGTATTCTCCAGAGGCTCTATAGGTGACCTATAGCAAGGCCATCTGCCACAGCACCAGCATTCTTCCCTTCGCAGTCCAGTTTTATTCATCTGTAAAGAAAGGTCATTACCTCTTTTTCAGTGTGTCTCACATCTTAGTAAAGCCTTTTGTTTTTTTTTTTTTTTTTTTTTGAAACAGACTGTTTTGGGCAAACAGGAAGAAGTGCTTTGTTAATCTTTTTGCATCAGTTTTACATGTTACAGTACCAACCAAGATTGTCCCTCTGAGAGATGACAATATTTTTCTTTCTTTCTTTCTTAGTAGTTTTCTGTACTGCATGATTGAATTCCACATCATGAAAATATTTTCCATGTTCTTAGGTAAAAGGTATAATTATTTTGTTAAGTTTCGATTCAGGAAATAATATCTGAAACACCAGTAAAAGACTGCTTGAGAGTTGAATATAAAGAATCCCCTAAGTAAGTAGGTAAGTAAGAAATAAATAAGGACATATTTCCAGACATACTTGGTAAAATATAGGTGGGCTGTTTATACATGGCGTTGTATATGTATTGGTTAAGAGAGAGAGATGAGTCCTACAATTATACTACAAGTGTCCTACAACTTTTAAAAAAGGTAACTAGGCAACGTTTTTATCAAAGATAGCATAGAAACAGAGTTCTTGTATACTTTCACACTGAAGGATGGGGCACCTGCATGGACTTTCCTTTTGCCACAATACACTTTAACAGTGACTTCATCTTCATTAACCTGCGAAGTTATCACTGTAAATGAACCATGAATGAGACAATTTTGGGTACATTAAGCCAGCCAGTGAGTTGACAGATATTTCCTTGTGTGTTTTGTTTCTGAAAGTGAAAAGTAAATAGTGAATTTGCCACTCCGATTTCCTGTATCAATTTTGAACAGAATTGTAAATTAACACACAAATAAAGGAACAACAAGAAGTCAGTCCAACTTAGTTTCAGTTAGAAAGGTATTTAATGTAGATACCTGTCCCCTTAACTAGCCTGTGGTTATGAGAGTACACATGCTGCCTCAAGTAATGACTGAAACACCAAAAGCTGTAGCATTCATGTGCATGTGTTTTGCACAAGTAAGTAGGTATTGGTTGCTTCATTGGGACTTGCTGTTTGTCAGGGAATATCAAGACATTCAGTCTCAGCACAGAAATAAAATGTATGGATAGTCCTGTTACCTGAGCTTCATGGAAATGGAGATGTGGGATGTTTTTTTACAGGGAGCCTTCCTGTTGCATCAGCCTAAGTGGTTCATCGCTAGAGTAAAACTGAGTTACAACTGCTAAGGTTACTGTGTTAGAATATTAATTCTTCTATTTCTAACTTTGCCTGGAATCCCCTATGTTTGCTAAGAATGGCACAAAGGATTATGTGCTTAGTACATCTCTGCTGAAGATCCAGGAGACCTCCATCCATATCAAGTTTTTTTCATGACAAGGTATTTTGAAATGAATGAACCTGAAGTGATAGAATAGAATAGAGGTTTAATTTTCATAGGAACTCATTCTGGTTGATATGTTGGTTCTGATCCTTGGTTACTTCAGTGAAAAGAGCACAAAGAGCTGCTCTAGTGTGACTAGAGATTTCTCTTTAAGGGTTACTTGTAGGCTACAGCCAACACTTCATAATTTTCCTTGTCAGAGTGGACATCACTGGAGCATGCTGCATGCCAGTTTCTGATATGGCCCATAATAAACTCTTCCGCTTGGCAAATGTTAGACTTTAAATTGTAATGAGAGCTAACACTGCCCCCAAATCTGCACTGGTCTTGGGAATAGAAAGATAGAAGTTATGTGTGCTGCCTCAAAAGCTGCCACTGCTTCAAGTGTTCTTGAAGTATTGCCCTATTGCTTGTTGTTTTCACTTGTTAATTTTGTCAGGGCTTCCAGTATGGAAATATTATAAAGAGAAAAGTTCCTCAGTGCTGTAGAGACTGGTAGAAAATGCTGTCTTCTGTTTCGATAGCAAAGCCTGACTTTAACTTGACATGGATGTGTGAAATCAGTCCTATGGAAATCAGACGGGTTGAGCAGCTAAATCACATGCTCTATCCCAAATAAGCAGGGTGCAGAATGGAGGATGAAGGTTAAAGTTAGGGTTTGGAGAAGCATTTGAGAAGCTGAATGCTTGAATTTCAGACTGAATGATTTTTCATTTCATGGATACTTTAACAGATGCACTTGGTTCAATAGAGAGCAATCCTCCGGATATCAGCATTAATACTAAAATATTCCATTATGGTCAGTAGGTTTATAATGAATAGATGAATTATTAATGCCAGCATTTCTTCTATAGTTTCCTGTAGCAGGAACTGGGTATTTCCAAGAGAATGCAATCCTAGGATATATCAAGCACATTTTTTTTCCAATAGAAGTAGGGAAGTATTTAAGGGCATTGTACTAAACACTAGTATATAGTGTACATCTGATAAGATGTAAAGATAAATTCATCCAGGAATCAATGCAGAAAAAGGTTCCTAGGATGATAACGGCAATAAAGAATGACTCTTATTGGCAGAGACCAAAAGTATTCACCGTGCTGAAAGCTCCCCATAAATACCTTAGGGGAGCAAATATCACAGAAAAGGAGTTATATAAACTAAAGGACTATGTTGGAGCAAGAATACATTACTTTAAACTGGTCATGAATACATTTACAGGATGGTTTCTAAATATCCAGTCAATGAAATTCTCAAATTATTTTCTGAACAGCATAGTGAGAGTAAGAAAGTAATCCACTTTTCAGATAGTTTTGTATGACCTCTTATCAAGAGAATTATATAGAATGATTACTTGCAAGGGCTGAGCGTGACACACTCTGGTTCAGGTCCTCCTTTCAAGGCCAGTTCTTGTGAGAACTTTTTATGCAGTGGAAGTAGTGTCATGTCATCTTTTTTTTTTCTCTGTGGGGAAAGAAAAAGAGATTCTGTCTTTCCGTGCACAGAGGAAGCCAGTGATTTGTGCAATTGTGTGTCTCACCAGAATGAGTGCTGTTTGCAGAGGAAACCTGGACACACATTTCCAGAAGAGCTGAAGGAGCTCAGCTGGGGCTTACCTCCTCCTTACCACTCCATGTTGGGGGTAAGGAGGTTTGCAGACTGTAAGGAAATTGCTGCTACTGCTAGGTTGAAATGTGGGAGCTCCTGCCATGGTAGCAATGCTGCAGCTGGGTCTTCCTGCAGCTCTCCTTTCCTCCATTACAAACTTGCTTCTCACTCCGATTAGTCTAAATAAGCATTTAGATAATATAATGCACTTGTAATTATCCCTAGACACCTGCTATCTTTCCCATCTTTTCTCCTACCTTAGAGCCAATTTTATCCTTTCAAAGCCCAGCTAAATGCCTTTCCCTTGAAAAACTTCAGGATGCAAAGGAATTGTTTAACCTGACCACCAGTAGGCATATTCCTGGCTCTAATATTAATTGTTTCTTCGGTATCTCCCCAGCCTTATCCACATCAGCATATTCTTCAATTGCTTCTGCTGTTCGGTCATGGCACTCTCATTTTTGTATGGGTGAACTGCTTCATTAAATCTTTGCATTTTTCTTTGCCAAGAGATTTAATTGATGTATATGTGTCAATAGTATTTTACAGATGTTTACAGTGATTATATCTAATTTAATTGGTTCATTTGAGGGCTGCCAGGAAAATGTCACATGAATGTTGGTTAGTAACATGAAATTGTTGAAAAGTTGGAGTATTTGCTGATTATTCTTATTAAAGATATTCCAAGAAGTGAACTTGGGTGTTGCCTGGAAGCAAAATGAAGAAACAGACATTATTGAGATGTATTGTAAGCAGGGGAGGGTGTCACTTTACACCCAATGTGGATTGCCTGTGATGGAGACTGATAAAAATATAGGAAAACAGAAAACAGAAACAACAATTGCCTGTGTTTTCATATCTTGCATCACATGATAGTACTCTTGTAAAGAATTAAACAAGTTTTTTACACACTTTCCGCTGGGCAAAATTCTCTACTTGAGGAGGCACAGAAGCTTCACAAAGGGCATAGGCATGAGTACTACATTGGGAATATAGGGAACGGAAAAAGACAATGGGGAATAAAGCAAATGTAAAGAAATAACTGAAGGTAAAACAGGGAAATTAAACACTGGAAGGATTAGCTCAGTGAACACCTGCCTTCTGGCTGCCGGAAAGGAACATTTCTCTTTCCACTTTGAGACTGATAATTCTTTATTAAAGGTGACGTATTATTTTTCATTTATATTTCACTTTAACTGCACTGCAGGCAATCTTCATGTGGAGAAATAATTTCTTCTCAAAGCCCGAGAGGTTACAAATAATTACTTTAATAGTAATTGAATTATGTCTTATTATCAGTATCATGTAAGAATTATATTTGAAAATGCACTAGTGATGATATGTAAGGTTTCAATTCTACTTAAAGTGATACATACTTCAATTATATGTCAACTGAAATTAGTACTAAACCTAATGAAAACTATACATGCTCCTGTGTATGCTCTCTTTAAAGCCACTGTGAGTCTTGCAATCCACTGAGTATGGCATTAACATCCGTACTACAGACTTAACGTTGCCATTGTGAACCAAAATTACATTTATGCCATACAATAGCTGCTTTTCACATGCCTGTCACAGCACAGATGCTCTAAAATTTTATGAATTATACCAGTATAGAAATCTGACACAAAATTTTGGCATTTAATATCTTGACCCAAATGATTACTTCATTTCACATCTAGCTATACCATTGAAATGGAAAGAAGGTCTGTCCAAAACTGTAGTCTGGAAATTAGGTCAAGAAAAGATCATCGCACATCTACAATCTGGAGCTCATGAGAATAATTCATAGTCTAGCATGTACAACAACAATAAAGGGTGACGCGGAACGTCTTTTGTGAAATGGAATAAAGACCACAGAGTTAACTAATCTGAAGTATAATTCTGCTGCAGTCAGTTGAATTTTATGTCAGAAGAAATAAGGCTTATGTGCAAAAAAAGTTTCCAATTTTATCATTATTACTTAAAGTGAGATGTCAAAAAAGAGAAGGAAACAAAGTAGTGAAGCTGACTGGCCTAACATGTCCAAATTGCTTCATGACTAGTTTGAAATGCATTATTCATGCATCAAATAGCAATTTAAAGGTTCAAAAATGACAAGAAATTTCACATAACTGACTCAACAACCACATGTGTAAATATTTTGAGTAACATTTTTACTCCCTTTATTTTAGACATGCTAAAAATCCCAGGTATTATTAAAACCTGAATTTTCTCTGGATATAATCTAATTCTGCTGTTCATATTTATTATACAAATGATATGGTATAAATGACCAAACCTATTCTGTATCCAGCTTTGACCGTGATGCCAGAAATGTATTTGCGTAGAATAGCATAGTTTTGAAGTCCAGTCTGCAAGTATATGGATAGGTATTATTTTTACTGTTCATGGTGAAGTTTTTGTATTTTATAGGTGAACACATTGCTAAATGATCAGGCTTTAATAAATGTCTTAGTTTGAAATAAAAAGTAATTTTGCAGATACCATTTGATTTTAATGGATGTGCTTCTCCTCCCACCAAAGTCAATGGGATGTATAACCTTAACTATGATGAGAACAATGATGTGCCTCGTGTGTTTTGTCCAATTTTTACTGATATTTCATATGTATATTCAGGGGAGAGAAAAGAGACAGAAAGGCAGAGCACCCTTTATTTGGGAATTTCAGTGAAATAAGGTTGGGGTAGTCTTTATTTTTCTTTGGGGGGAAAAAAAATACTGCCGTTTCTTTACACAGTGATTACTGTAATCCAGTAAACATGACCTTGTACTTTTCACATAATTATAAAGAATACTGATCGCTTTCTTATTCTCATTTTGGCTTTATTTTCTCTTTCCTATTATAATTTATAAAGGTAAACTATTACAAAGTTTTGTATGTAAAGGGAATAACAAGTTTGGCCTAATCCCTAGCATGGCTACAATGCAGCCGGGTGGCTGTGATTCAGCAGTAGCTACATAAAGAGCCAGAAGGGTGAAATAATAACAGAGAAAAATTTAAAAGGCTAGTTGTTTTAAACCCGCATTTATTATGACTATAGAGAAGTGAAGGTAAGTACTAGCCTTGGCCTGACAAAAGGAAAAATGTAATGATTATCTATTCATATTCAATATTCACAAATATTCACACTCCTGCAACAATAAGTTATTTTGAGATGAACACCAAAACAGGCCATTATATAGTGTGAGAAAGTGCTTGAGAGTTGCTCACATTCTCCTTCTTAGTGCCGAATTGTTCTGGTGATTGTGAGGTCAGCATTACAAACTTATAAAGAAGTATGTTCTGTAAAGAGGAGGAAATATGCTCCTAAAACATATAACGTATGCAGAGTGGATGAGAGTCAAAATGTACTTTGCTCTCCTATTTCTAGGTTTTAAACTATATTTGCCCTCCTTTTTCTGTGTAACCTTTCTGAAATATTTGCGGTGTGGCTAAAATAGACTTTATAAATCTGTTAACTCCTACTCTTCAAGTGGAGAGAGGAATGAATTTTTTACTCCCTTGCCAAAGTGAAAAGCCAAGGCACAATTAGTTTCACTGAACCTTTGCTTACAGTTGTGGGGGTTCCCTCCTGTTGAAAACTTCTTTCTAATCTTGCAGATTAGAAACAATTTTACTGAATGTCAAGCTATGACAAGCTAAGTTTACTGAACGTCAGCATTTTGCTGAATGTCAAGCTATATTTTAAACATCTGCAGAAGGCAGCAAGAAAATGGATTACTGAATGACTGAAGTATCTTGTTACTGCTTTTCAGTCTGGGACCCAGATTCAATTCACTCCTCTGCCTTTATACGTTACACTCAGGTTTCACTCACTTTACACTCATGAGCACTTTACACTCCGGTTTCCCACTTCCCGGAAAAATGCCCTCACTGTCAGGATATTCAGCCTTTTTGAGTGGGATCTGTGAAACTCTCTTATTATACCTAATCCAACTCTCACAGGAGAATCCTACTTTCTGATTAATACATGGCAGCTTTACCACCTGCGTTGAGCAAGTTAAGACAGCGCTACATTGAAAGATGAGTCTCATTTCCTCCTCCATTCCCTTATTACATGCTCCCATCGGCCTCTTTGTATTTGGACTAGAGAAAGCGTGGCAAGGGGATGTCAGACCAACTTCCATAGACCAAAAGATACAGCAACAAGTTATCACCAGGACAGTGGGGATTATTTCTCAGTTGCAGTATTAATAGCTGTTTTAATGTCAAGAACTATTTAAGCATAATATACTCAGAGAATAAGATTGTGAGAAGCTCCTTGGGATGCTGGTTTAGGGCACTCATTTTGGATCTGCAATACCAATTAATGTTTACGTATTTTGTACAAAATACAGGAGGATTAGGATTAGGAAATACAGAAGAGTGTTAGACCCAGGTCAATGAAACCCAAATACATTTAGATCTACTGAAAGCTTCTGTAGATACTTACAGTGGATGCTATCATGATGAACTCCCCACCTCATCCAAAACTATTTAGTGAGAGTCATCAATTTGTGCATAGTTTTGTGAAGAGTGACATTCATGAAATTGTTCTTGTTTGTCCTTAAGATTGAATGAATTATCAGTCAACTCCATTAGATGAGTCATGGGAACCATTAGAGTTCACTCAAAGTTGATATTTTGTAAGGTTCAGAATATGCGGTTTCAACTCCTTTTATGTTGTCTTCTAAGGATTTTGCCTTTATTTAAATACAAACATGAACAGAAGTAACACTGTCAGACCATAAACTTGAAGAAAAGTTTTGGGTCTTGCAATGACCAGTCATTAATTGTTAATATGTATTTTTAAAGAGTCTTTCCATATATTTTAATAGCTTTAACTCTTTCTTTGTGTCAGAAGAAAGGAATATAATTAAGATGTTAATAATTGAGAAATACTAGATTTTGAAAAACTTGAGCTACTATAAAGTGACCATAGAAAGTATTAAAATAAACTGTGCCAAATGCCTTGCTCGAAGCATTCAAAAGCCCTCTCCTGTTCTTAATTGTTGTGATTAATGATTTACCATGTTGTATTGACAGACTGAGTAGGTTTTATTTATTTTCTGAGATGCAGTTTGGATTCATGGTACCCCATTTAAATAATAAAAAAAAAAGAGTATTATTTGGACTAAAAGTATTTACTATTAAACTAGAAAAATACAGTTTATACCTAGCATAACACAATTTAATTCACATAATTTTATAAGTCTGCATTTTGATTTCTTGTGATATCTTACAGTGTTATACTATTTAAAAAAAAATCGGTGAAAAACCTTAAAAACAACTCTTCCTAACTCAGAAAACTAAGAATTAGATTGTTTTTATTATCTCCTGTGTAGCATAGGAATGGTCTTCAAATTATACATATATTTACTTAGGTTTGTTGAGCAGATGTGGGATTAATTATATGTTTAAGTGCTTTGTTGAACAGTGGCCCATATCTTGTTAAATTCATATGCCTAAGTGGATGGCCATGTACATGTATAAGTAGCTTGATAGTGTGTTAAAGTATGAATGTAGTATGGTTATTGATATATAAAACATCTTCCTTTAAATTATCAGGTCTAGTGAATCATAAAGTGAGTAGTAACCCAGGTATTTGCGTAATTTCCTGTTTCACACATGGAATAAATATGCCTCAAAAATATCTTCTCTGGCTATTAAATAGTGATAATATAAACAGGAGAGAGAATGGATTTGTTTTCAGGAAAAGCAGGAAATTATATTGAGCTACAGCAGCAAGAGCAACAAGGATGAAATTGTACATCAGCTCAAGCAATCAAAGTTAAGTTTATGATACTCAAGAGGAAATCAACAGTAAACCCCATTTCAAATAAAATAAAGGAAGTGACTTTCACTTCAGTGTTGCCCATTTCTTCAGGAAAGTGCCAGTAGGTATTCTTTCCAGCTTGCCTGCGAGGCAGATGAAAGGCCCCTCAGATTAATTACGGCTTGGTTGTGACAGGCTTGGGAGATGGTTTCTATTCCAGAGCCTACCTTTTTTTCTTTTTTCTTTTTCTCTCTCTTTTTTTTTTTTTTTTTTAATGGTGGTTTTCCTTCATTTCTGTCTGATCTCTGACTCACCACTGTGGAATGAAAAGAAAAGCTTTCTGTGCACTGCCCAGACTGCCACAAATGTTATCCTGATGGTAGTATAGGATTAAATATAGATTTTTTTTTCTTAAGCATTTGTATCACTGTTTGTAGCAGTCCCTCTACTTTATGGAGAAAGCCTGAGATCTTTCCCAAAGCACCTTGACGTGCAGTGAAATATTGGTATTTGAATTAGAGCCTAATCAGGAGCAGCAGAGAAAATGACGTGTTTCAGTTCTGTCTTTTTTGTAGCCAATTACTCCAGGCTCCTAGTGTTCATGTCTTCCATGTACTTTCTTTAATTAGCACTTTATTAGTTTGGCTTCAGAGAGCTGGTTCTGGAGAAAACTTTCCTGAAGCTGCCAAATGGTCACAAGCAGGAGGTGATTAAATTTAGTCTTAAGCAATAGGCATCTGCATACATTCTTTGAATCTCAGTGTGCTTTAAGAGATGTGTTCCCAATAATTTATGCCCAGAGGGATGTTATGCTGTCAGTAAATGCATCTGAAAAACTGTCTCACATTATTACCGCTATATATATGCTGTTCATTTAGATCTATTTTAATAATAGGATTCTTGACTCCTCCCCATTAAGCTCAAGTTGATTTATGTTAATGCCAAAGAAAATATGAAATGCAGGGCCCACTTTTTGGTAGATTGGACAAGGAAAAAAAGCAGCAATTTCTGTTCAGTACAATCCTTTTTTATTGCTTCCATTATGGGTAGCTCTGTTGTCTTCATTTTATAGCTATTAACCCCTGATATTGTCTTCAGAGATGATTATTAAGGAGGACTGTGCTAGTCAAAACAGCAAAAGAATTGAATAAACACAGATGATTTATTAAAGCACAGGCCTTTTTTTTCTCTATTTATTGAGAAAAGGTAAATTCAACACAAGATGTAGTTGTAAATCCTGCGGGTTTTGTTATAGTGCAAATGCTAGTAATGTCAGTGAATATTTTTCATTTAATTAAAGGCTAGATGGCTGGTCAGGCTCTTTGGCCCATCAGATGCCCATTGAGCAGTGTGCCTCAGAGGGCAGGCGCAGGGAGCAGGCACTGCAGGCTCTCTGAGGGCTAACGGGGCAAAAGCACAAGTGAAGACACTTCTTATTTAAATAGTATGGGGTTTATTCTACTTCCTGGTGACTGATATCAGGCAGGTGAATTTGCCTGTTTTTTTATTGTGAGGGGTTTTTTTTTTGTTTGGTGGGGTTTTGTTTTGTTGTTTTTTGTTTGTTTTTTTTTTAAATCACCAACCCCTGTCAACAGGTCTATGTACAGACAAGGTAGACCTCCTCCTAAGAGGAAGAGTCTGCATTTCAGGGTCTCTGGGTGGCACCTGCTGCCAGCTATTCCCCTTATTCATATCACTCCATGTTTTTCCATGACTGAGCTGTAGTCTGGAGGATGGACAGCAGGACCATAGTATTCTAGCTGCTGGAATATCCTTTTCTCAGTTTAATGAAATTTTCTAATGCTACTACAGAAGTTATTGAACATGCTTTCCCATTTGATAGCATTGTTGTTCATGAACAGGTAACTCATGGCTTTACTAGTTCACAAGCATAAGTCCTGGTAGAAGTTGAAAAGGTGATTATTTACTAGCAATTTACAATGTCTGTGTGTTGGTTCATAGTTGTACTGTGCCTCAACTGATTTTAAAAAATGAACATAGTAAAAGAATGCAAAGGTATTTATTTTGAATCGCTTTATTTTTTCTTATGCAATAGCTAAAATAAATATTTTATTGTACCTAATAAAATCCATAAACAAATTAAGAATTTCATTCACTATCCTGTACATAAACAATATGCATGAACTCGGTGGACTCATTTGTTTTTTTAAAGGAGGATGTTCAACACAGAGGTCAGAAACTTAGTCTGACATACACCTTAAACAGTCATTTATATCTGTGCAGAAAGAGTACAAAATGCTATAGAAGGCTAACCTGAGGGTACAGTCCTGGGTTTTTTACACACATATCTCAAATGTAAAGGAAGCAATTAATGAAGAATTAATGAAGGTCTTAACACCAGCCAATAGCATTTTGTCCTTTATAGACAATAACTTAGAAAGAATAGGGAAACACCTCACGGTGAAAAAAGTTAGAAGATACTATTCCATCAGCTGCTATCATACCTATTAAAAATAAATCCTTTTTTTCCAGAACAATATATTTTTGTAATACTCCACAAAGCACAGCAAAAATCCCGAACAACCCATTTTAAATGTCAAGATTAATTTTACAACAATCTTATAACTAAGTGTTTATCTGCTTTTACTGCTATCAGTCTCATATTTTGAATGAATTCAGTGACTTGTGGTGCCACGGCCATGCATTTTCAGCTGGTAGGTGGCAGAACTTCCTTGGAAATGAGCAAGGATTAACATTTAGCTTCATTCATCAACAGCACCAATAGCACTAAGACTGGCTGAGGTTTGACGGGATCACTAGAGTGCTATAACTAACAAAAGCTAGAGCTCTCAGTAGTGCTGTCATGTCTCATAAGCAAGGCTGCTGCACTATGCATGATTGTGTCTGCAAACAAACTTGTGAAAAGCAGAAATTTACTGTTTCTGCTCTGGTGCTTTTAAAGCTGTACAGAGACTGGAATGCAAATAACAATAAGAAGGGCTTCTACAGGTATGTCCACCAGAAAAGGAAGGTCAAAGAAAGTGTACCACCCTTGATGAGCAAGACTGGCAAACTGGTGACAACGGATGAGGAGAAGGCTGAGGTATTCAACAACTTTTTTGCCTCAGTCTTCACTGGCGACCTCACTCCCCACACCTCACTAGTGGATGGGTTGCAAGATGGGAACTGGGGGATAAAAGTCCCTCCCACTGTAAGAGAAGACTCAGGTTCATGACCACCTAAAGAATCTGAACATACAGAAGTCTATGAGACCTGACAAGATGTATCCCAGAGTCCTGAGGGACTGATGTAGTTGCCAAGCCACTCTCCATGATATTTGAAAAGTCATGGCAATCACATGAAGCCCCCAGTGACTGCAAAAAAGGGAAACATTGCACCCATTTTTTAAAAGGGTAGAGAGAAAGATCCTGGGAACTACCAACCTGTCAGCCTCACCTCTATGCCTGGGAAGATCATGGAACAGATCCTCCTAGAAACTATGCTGAGACACATGGAGGATAGGGAGGTGGTACAAGACAGCCAGTGTGGTTTCACCAAGGGTAAGTCCTGCATGACCAACCTGGTCTAGCTGAAGATGCCCCTGCTCATTCCAGGGGAGATTGGACTAGATGACCTTCAAAGGTCCCTTCCAACCCAACCCATTCTACCATTCTATAATTCTATGATTCTAAATCTCTTTTGAATTGCAATTGGCTGGTTTAGGATCAGCAATACTTGTAATGTCAGGGTTTCTCCCAAACCCAGATGTCGTCAGAAAGGAGAGAGAAAAAGAAAATCACTATAAAGCTGCATCCAAAGGAGTCTTGGGGAGAAAATGTAAGGATGCTTTGTAAGAGGCAAGCACAAAACTCCAGATAACACTCAATGAGTACAAAAGGGAGTGTATAAGGTAAATCACAGGTTTTAACGTACACTTTCTTGTCCAGCCCTAGATCAGTCCTGGGAGAAACTCCTGGTATGAAAAATTAAAGTGAAATTGTCTTCTCATGATGTGTGGACACATTTCTACTGCCAAACAAATATGTATTACATACAAAAAACCTGTGAATGTACACAGTGAATGAAATCAATAAACATATATTTACAATGTATGAAACAGCTGAATTCTGACTATTAAACAAATCCATCTCCTTTGTTCAGTAACAACCATATTATAAACTTTATTAAATTTTGTTTTCAAAGTTGGTCTTTACACTTTATATTCAGCATAAAAAACTACTTCTCTTTGTATCTAATCATCAGCTTATCTATCTTCTCTCTAGCTATCATTTTCATTTCAAAACGCTTTCCCTAAATCAGCCTGCGCCATTTCTGTAGCATAAACAGATAATATTTAATTGAATGGTGAAATTCATCTACTTTAGGGATAAGTAGAGCTAAACAGTATAGCATAACACAAATATCTCTAGCACAAGAGAAGGAGAATGACATTTTCAGTTCAAAATGACGGGATAATATTTATTTTTCAAATTACAATTAAGTATGTTGGAATTTTACCAAGACACAAACTACTTGGCATGAAAGACAACAGATAGACAGCTCATCCATGGATCAAGGGTAGTATACATAATTTAATAGGAAAGAATATAATAGAGTTTTATGTATTAGTATGAGTCACAAAATATTTGCAAATAGCCCTTAAAACTTTGAATTTCAGTGTGTTAATATTTGTGAGTAGCAGAGAAAAAATGTCTTGTTTGAGCTGGAAAATACTTCTTATGACTGCAACTGGTAGTTGGTCAGAATAGATCTTTAAAGGCTTTGTCTTTCTGATTTGGGTGACTTTTTTAAGAGAGAGATTACTTAAATTACAGGAATTTAACATACATTAACTACTTTTTCATTTGCTGATAAAAATCCTGTATTAATAATACATGATATTGCATGGGCATTTAAACTTCATTGACTTCCTAAAATAATTTTCTGTTCATATCTACAGTTAATAGTGACCTAGACTGTAGCACCACTTTATCGTTTTTTAAGTAGCAACGTTAAGTACTTACACAAGACAAAGAGTTCAAAACACTTCACAAATAATACTTGATTAAAATGCAAAGCAAGAATTCTGGAAAACAGTGTATTTCACTCATTTGATACAACATTTTTTCTGCTCAACTCCAAAATTTAATCGAAATTATTTTTTTGTTTATTATATATACATCATTTTTATGCAGTTACAATATTTATTTTATCCAAAATTGAGGATGAGCAGAAGTGAACATGTGAAGAAGGGGCTTACAGTACTTGCATGCATTGAGTTTAGCTGCTTCTGAGAAATGAAATGCAGAAATAACTTCCAGAGTCTTTATTCTTACCACAAAATGCTTCTCAGCATTTTAAAAAAGTGTTTTCTTTCTGAAAATAGAAAAAATACTGAAAATCTGTTGCTACTTATAGTTGAAATCAGTATTTTAATCTATTTTTTGGTTATTAAACCCAGGATTTTGGTCAATTCAAACACTTTAATTACATTTTAATTTTATTTGATATGATGAAAAAGTAATGTAAAATAATGGACCTGTTTTATCATTTCTGAAATAAGAGAATTCTTATTACTTTCTAGTTTGAGGAATTTTTGTTTCTTTCTCATGAAACCAATCTTAAAACCAGAATAAGAATTTATTTCAGCTTATTTGTTTCTAGAGGTGTGTTAGACTAAAAGGCAAACAAAATCCTTGGGATTTCAGCAATATAAATAGGTGGTGTCTGCCAGAAATCAGGAAGAATGACATTTAGTTTTTAAATACTTTCCCATAAAACTACTTCTGATTTACAGTAATACATAACAATACAGAAATACATAAATGTGAAAACTGTGTTTGAATATAGACATAAAGAAAGTTAATTGTGAATAATCTTTTCTAAAAGCTAGAACATTATTAAAGGATCAATTTTAGTGTGGAAATACAAACTGGGTTCTGTCAGTTTATGGAATAGGTCCACTGACAAGAAAGGAAACACAGAATCATTGTATGTGGGCTCATTTGAATTAATGCCTAATATTTAACATTATTTGAATATTTGAATGTTTAAGGTCCTCCTCTTTGCTTTCTTCCTTTTCGTAATGACATTCCTCTTTTTGTGTTCTATGTTTTATTTAATTGGTCTCCAATTCTGACATCAGAGCTTGACTGGCTCTCCAGCAGTTCTTTCTTTGGGAATTTCTTTGGTATGCTTCATTTAGTGGCTATCTCTTAAGTTCATCACATTGCTGCTCACTAGGAAACAACAAACAGAAAATAATCAAAGGAGCCAAGTGCAGCTAGCAAGTACAGAAAGCAAAGCATCAACATCATCTGAAAGTGAGGCACCTCAGGGCAGCCCAAAAGAATCCACACCTTCACTTTCAAGTAACACCATTACATACATGAAAATTAAAAGAAAGAAAATACCCGAAGCTGGTAATGGCAGAAAAGTGGTATTGAATAAAGGGAGAAGCAAGTGGCAATGACCAGAGATTTCAGGTGATGCAGTCAGATTAGCAAGTTAAAAATGAGAGATCCATCAAATATATGCAGTGCAAGCGAGATCATCATATTGCAGGAAAGAGAAAAGAAGTATTATATGTATATATTTGAAAATACAACTGTCAAAGGAACTGTAAAGAAACACCGTCTTATTTGTGTGTTATTTTCCTTGAATTCTGCAGAAAACAATGCTATCCGTATAATATGGAGTTAAGAGACTTTTTTTTTGCTGGAATTTTCTTTGAAAAGCAGTGATGCAGAAACAGAGTAACTTTTGGTGTCAGGTTCTGGAAGGGTAAAGAAAAAATAAAAAGGAGGAAATAGGTAATTAAGGTGAGGAGCATAAAGCATGTTGTACAATTGCATACTATTAGCAGGTTAATACCCAGAGGTTGTAGTTAGATTTGCCCACTGATGTTTCAAGGGCTACCTTTTTTCACATATAACATTAAAAACCTTGACTGCTTATTCCATGGTCTGTCTAGCATGACTTTAGGGACTGTACAGTTGTTTCAAAATATCTTTCCTGTAATAAGGATCTGAAAAACTTCTATTTCCTCTCTTCTTCTTCTTCTCCTCCTCCTTTTCTTCTCCTCCTTCGTCTTTCTCCTTTCCTTTCTCCTTTTCTTTCCCTTCTTTTTTTCCCTTGCTTGCTTGCTTGCTTCCTTCCTTCCTTCCTCTTCTTTTTTCCTTTCTTTCTTCCTTTCCCTTCTTTTTAATTTCTATAAAATTACCTCTTAATTTAACATTTCTTAAAACAGGATGAGCGCTGGATGGGGAGTCTGGTAATCTTGATCTTACTGGTGGTTCTGCAACTGCATAACTTCAGCTACATTCCTCAAGGTCTTCAAGCCTCAGTGTTCCTGTGTGTAAAACAAGAATAATAACTCAGAAATACTCCTGAAACGCAGGCAATTTTTATTATTCTATTTAAAGAAATTGAGTAATCACGTGTAAAAGACAGGCAGAATCACAGAATGGTCAGGGTTGGAAGGCACCTCTGGAGATCATCTAGCCCAACCCCCCTGCCAGAGCAGGGTCACCTACAGCAGTTGCACAAGACGGTGTCCAGGCGGATTTTGAATGTCTCCAGTGTGGGAGACTCTGAATGATTTCGTTGTTACTAAATGGGCACGAAAACAACAAAAATATTCATTCCTGTGGATGCTTTTATACAAATTGTTAAATCAGAAGCAGAACAATCCTAAGTGAGTGAGCATTCCCCATGAGCAGGTCTACACCTCACAATGTGGGCAATGCAGTCAGGACACCATTGCTTTTCTTGTCATCACATATTTGTTATGTTAGATGATAAGCTTACACATATAAACGAGCTGTGAAAGGAGGGAAGGGAGAGACTGGACTATGGTATCCGTCTCTTCTCCCAAGTAGCAAGTGATATGACAAGAGGAAGTGGCCTTAAGTTGTGCCAGGGGAGGTTTAGATTGGATATTAGGAAAAATTTATTCACTGAAAGGGTTATCAAGCACTGGAACAGGCTGCCCAGGGAAGTGCTTGAGTCACCATCCCTGGAGGTACTTAGAGGATGTGTAGATGTGGTGCTTAGGGACATGGTTTAGTGGTGGGCTTGGCAGTGTTAGGTTAACGGTTGGACTGGATGATCTTAAGGGTCTTTTCCAACAAAAATTATTCGATGATTCTACGTTGCAGAATGCCTGAGTGCGTCATCCTTTGTGGTAGGTTAACCTTAGCTGGTCACCAGGTGCCCACTGAGCCACTCTAGCACCCCCATTTCTCAACAGGGCAGTGAAAGAAAATATGACAAAATCTTATTGGTAGAGTTAAGGACAGGGAGATCACTTACTAATTACTGTCATTGGTAAAAGAGATGCTTCTTAGGGAAATTAATTTAATTAATCAGAGAAGGATAAAGAGAAAGAGAAAGACAAATCTTAAAATACCTTCCTCCCACCCCTCCTTTCTTCCCAGGCTCAACATCACTCCCATCTCTTCTACCTCCTCCACCTGAGCAGTACAGAGGGATGGGGAATGGGGGTTGCAGTCAGTCCATAACAGCTCCTCTCTGCAACTCCTTCCTCCTCATACTGTTCCCCTGCTCCAGCGTGGGGTGCCATCCATGGGATTAAATCTTTCGCCAGGTTCTCCAACATAGATCCTTCCCACGGGCTGCAGTTCTTCAAGAACTGCTCCAGTGTAGGTCCTTTCCACCAGGTACAGTCCTTTGTGAATGAATTGCTCCAGTGTGGGTCCCCCAGAGGGTCACTAATCCTGCCAGAAAACCTGCTTCTGTGTGGGCACCTCTCCATGGGTCGCAGCTCCTGCCAGGAGCCTGTTCCAGCATGGACTCTCTATGGGCTGCAGCTTCCTTCAGGGCAGATCCACCTGCTCTGGTATGGGGTCCTCCATGGGCTGCAATGTGGATATCTCCTTCACTGTGCACCTCCATGGGCTGCAGGGGGACAGCCACCCTGACCATGGTCTTCATCATGGGCTGCGGGGGAATGTCTGCTCCAGCACCTGGAGCACCTCCTCCCCCTCCTTCTCTTACTTTGGTGTCTGCAGGGCTGTTTATCTCACATTGTCTCACTCCTCTCCCCCACCTGCTGTTGAGCAGTGTTTTTTTACCCCTTCTTAACTATTTTATCACATAGGTACTACCAACGATGTCAGTGGGCTCAGCTTTAACCAGAGGTAGGTCCATCTTGGAGCCAGCTGGAACTGGCTCTGTCCAACACGTAGGCAGTTTCTGGTCTTTTTGCACAGAAGCCATCCCCGCAGCCTCTCTGCTACCAAAATTGTGCCATGCAAATCCAACACAGCCTTGCAATGTGAGAAGCCATCCTGCAAAACTCTTCCTGTAGTCCTGTATCCTGCCTTTCACAAGCAGCTCTACAATCTTTTGCCCACCCACCACAAGGCTGCTGTGGCAGTGCCTTTAGCTTCCAATCCCAAGTGCTCATCTCCCCGTGGTCTTGCACTCACAGAGTCTGAACCATAGGTGGGCTGTTTTTCCTGTGGAAAAGGATTGCCTTTGCTGTTCACATTGTGCTGTTCTTTCTCTGTCTCCCTTCCTTTGCCTTGTAGTTTTGAGTCTGTAACTCCCTACTAAGATGTTTTCACCCTTCCCATCCCAGCTTTTAGTTCGCAACTCCAGAGCCTAATAGTAATGTCATCTAAATATTCAACAAATATTACCCTATAACAGACATGCACAAAGCTTAACAGTCAGTGTCCAACACTTGCATCTGGTTAAGCATGCTCCAATAATAGCAACATGGACAGGTAGACCCAGTGGGCTATTTGAGTGGGTCCTGGTGAAAAATGTATAGCTACTAAGCAAGAAGAGTATGGGAGAAATTGCCTGCTGGACTGGGAAGGATGCCTGAGAGACAATACTAATCTATAGTCTGCTGTTGTTTCTCTTCCAAACGGGCCACTTGGAGGAGGTTTTTACTTTTCTCTGCTTTGGTTTCTCTCTTACTCTCCCTTTTTTCTTTTCTATTCTTATTTAGTTTTAGAATAGCCCTTATCTGTTCACAAGAGAAACTTGATGGAAGTTTAACTCTTGGATCAAACTGGTTCATTCAAGTTTTTCTAGAAAAGAATACAATAAGCAATGTCAGACTTCATTTAGGTTCTTTACTTATGTCCCTTGTAATTCTGGACCTATAACTCTTTATGAATTGTGGCACAAGTAAATGATTGAAAAGTTTGTGTTCATTTAAAAAAACAAAACGTTGTCTGCGAAATAGAAATGCCACCTGAAATACCTGGAGTGTTTTTCAGATTTTGTCTGAAAAAGTAGCAATGAAAAACTCAGTAAATTTTCATCAGCCATAGGGAAAGTATTTAGCTTTTCCTTAAACATTGCTTCTTAACACATCCAAAATGCTTCCATTTTTACTTGTCAGAA
This sequence comes from Pluvialis apricaria, assembly GCA_017639485.1. Lineage (NCBI taxonomy): Eukaryota > Metazoa > Chordata > Aves > Charadriiformes > Charadriidae > Pluvialis > Pluvialis apricaria. The sequence continues at coordinate 107,595,662 of CM030008.1, read as the reverse complement.
TCTGGAATAGTTTTTCATGTTTTTTTTTTTTGTGAAGTGAAAAAATGTTAGAAATAAGTTGATGAAGTATTCTATTTTTATGAAATATTCTGATTAGGGACAAAAGGCCATAACCTAAATAATGCTAGTATCAATATTTGTGTATCTGTCTTGTAGAGGTAATAGTGCTAATTGTAAAATGATTTTAACTGTGTCTGTTTCTGGTACAGATCTCTGGTACCTTTGTAGGTGCAATGAATATATTGATACAGCATTTTGTGACTTAATTGCTATTCTTCTTGCTCTGTAAAGTTGTAATATATGGAAAATACTGCAGAATTCTATTCCCTGACGACCTATTGAGTACATGAAAAATTGAGAATCCTCAGCTTGCATTTTAATAGCTTGCATCTAACTTAAATTTGTCAGGCATTTGGTTATGTGTTCAAATTGAATGGTGGTGTTTTTAATTGTGACTTAATCAGAGAAGAATAAGACACTGAGCAGCTCAATGCCCATTTTGCACACACAGCTGTACATTTTGTGGATAAAAATGTGGCCATAAAACTAGACTTAGAGGTTTCTAAGGCTTGTAATCACTGACAGACATTCTGAAAAATGGTTGCAAACTACACAGAGAATGGAATCTGACAACGAAGAAGTGACTTTTCTGAAAAAAGATTTTCTAAATTTTCAAGTCTCTGGTTTCATGTGAGTAAAAGTCCAGATGTGGTTGGTTCAGCTGAGATTTTCACTGAGATGTTGCAGCCAGCTCAGTAGCAATACTGGCATTCTGGCTCACCGTGTTACACATTTGTTCTTTTTGCTGAGACACTACCCATTTCCTGTTTTGATATCATCATTAAAAATATTTGGAAAGGCTACTTTTGATTACATTCTTAACATGAACATTTCTTACTATTTTTTTTAATACTTTAAAACATAGGTAGCCAAGAGGTGGCAGTAGTCCATCCTATATTTACTCTGTGCTTCATCGTTAGAAGTATATGCTTGCCTTTCTTTGATAGACACAATTATTTCAAATCAGATACACGAATTTTTTTTAAGTTTTCAATTGTCTGGCATTCTGAGTACAGCTCCCATCTGATCAAAGTCTCAAAGGTCTTTGTCAGAACTAGAGGAAAGTAAGTATCATCTCCTTTAAAGGCTCCATCCTCTGAAGACAGTGAGACAGGTGCTTAGAAAGTATATGACTGGGCAGGTATGAGTGAGACCAAGATAAGCCTTTGATCCTCATGCGCAGTGGGAGGACAGGTACATCCTGTCATCCCAAGCTTAAGCATCCTCTAAAAGCTTGCAGAGCCCTGTGGTGTGGTTACATACAGCTCTGTGGCTTTGTGAGGTCCATGTTCCAAAAAACCTGCACAAATATCAGAGTTATGAGGAATTGTTGCTGAAATTATTCCATAATAACCACATGGGAAGGCATGGAGGAGAAATGAAGATGGCCAGCTAGAAATAGGGCCAAGGTCAGACATCAAGAGTGGGTTTTTCTCCCCCCAGCATAAAGGTTTTCCCTGTAGAGGTGAGAAGAGAAGCATATGGTTGAAGAAGCAGAAGTTTGTTTTCACCTTGACTGTGCTTTGCCTCCAACCTTTCTGTGTTGCAGTAAGCGCATGGCTGAGTGTGAGGAAGGGCTTCACACGGGGAGCCAGCTGGTATGAAGAGCAGTGTGAGGCTGGCTGCAGTGCGTGAAAGCTGATGGAGAGCTTTCTTGTGTCACAAATAAGTTCACACTTTGCCAGGGAAACAGGGTAACTGATTGGACTTTTTCCCAAAACACATGACTCTTTCCTTCTGCCTTTGCAGACTAAGGGATGGATGGGTGAGCCTTGAAGAATAAGACAGGTCTCTCCTCCATCTGAGAGAGATGGAGGATGGCAAAGCTGTGCTAATAGTCAGAGATATGGTGTCCTGCTTCCTTAGTAAGAAACATATACTATTGAATAACAATATTACCAATCAGTCCATAAACAACTGGCAGTCTCCAGTCCTGGAGGCAACAGCCAAAAGAATATAATAATTACATATGCAGATACTTTTGACCAAATTCAGAAACAAAATTCAGGTTTGAGGTCAAGCACCACTGCGGGAAGACCTCCTGTGCTGAGCAAGTTCATAATGACTCATTCAGTGTGATAAAATACAGTCTTAACCAGGAGCGGCTGCTTCACTCAGCTGTTTCTGTGGCAGAATGAATTTTACCCGTATCTTCAGAAATATCTGATCAGAAATGAACTGACTTCTTTCCTTCACCAATCAAAGGCAACTGAGGCACAGATGACACAGCAGCAGCTGGGCTCTGCCAAAAGACATGTAGTTATACAATGCCTAAAAAAAACCCCAAACAGTGGTCTTTGCTTACTTATGGGAAAGGTCCAGGATAGTCAGACACAGGTCATAATATCTGTTTAAATATTGATCAAAGACATTGAAGAAAAACTCAATCAATGGACCAATAAATAGGAAGGCAGGGCTGAGAGAGGAACTGAAGGGTATGATTATTCTAGAGACTGGATTTTGTTGTAAAGAGATGCACAATACATACAGTTGAAGGTTGTATATAGCTCACGTGATATTTGGCTCAGGCTATGAAATGAGCAAAATTAGAGAGCTGGAAGTCATTAAACAAAGTTGTCTGGCACAGTTAGACTTTTTCAATTTGATTTTTTTTTTTTTTTCTGATTAATCCTAGTATAAACCATTCAGTTCCTGCATCATTTGGGTGGATATCTGAGGCATGGAGAAATATATTGAATTCTACTTTAGGGCCAGACTGAGACCTTGCAGAACATGATTGTACAATCTGTGATACCACGGCTCCTGGAGTAAAGTTTCCTACATAAGGTATGGGAAGAAAAGGGTGCAATGTAGCTGGGGAGTGCAAAAACCTGCAGTAAGAAGCCCAGATGTAACATCTGTACCCTCAGCTTCTGAACAGAGTATGGCGGGAGTACAGGAAAGCTAAGTTGTGCAAAGCTACTGCAGTACGGGTTTGCTTCTAACAGTGCCTGCTAGCACCCAGAGTGTGCCTTTTCACAGGGAGGGAGTCACTACAGGAAAGGGGTGTCAGTTCATGACAGTGCTGTTTACAGACATGTGTTGTTAGGAATCTGCTGGTAAATCAGGATTTAATTTGTTCAGGGCTGGTTTGGTTATTTCACATGGAAATAGGGGCCCATTAAGTTAGGGTTATCAATGGTGACATCTGAAAGCATACAGAGATGTAAAAGTTCCACCTGCAGAAGGTAAATCAATGGTTTATATGTGTTAAATTGTTTCATTTTCTCCTTTTTTCAGGGTTGCATTTATGGGTCACAGTAGCTGGAGACCAGCTGTGTGATCAAAATATTGTAGCCTTGGCTTGCAGCAGGTTCTCTCTTCTTTTTCTGAGTTTTTCTGGCTAGAGATTTATTAGAATGGAAGCTGTCTGCAAGATAGGAACCATTAAAGTAGGAATAATGACTTGCACTGTGTATGTTATAGCAAATAGTTCCCAGGGGAGTTAATAAGGTTGTGGCCTAAGTCAAAACATAAAGCTCTTCATTACGTTTTGTTCTGCTAGTTTTTTGGGGAAAAGAGATTTGGATCAAAACAAAATGAGATTTGGTGTTTTGGTTTTTTTGTTTTGTTTTGTTTTGTTTAGCCTGTGTTTTTAAATTAAGACATTGTAAAATTTGTACTTAAAAGATATTTATAAGGAAATATTTTTTTGATGTCAGATAGTTATGAATTTAAACTGCTATTTTTACAAATAAAATTAATTCAGATATGGAGTTTTTAAGATGAGGACTCTCTCTGACTGTGTTTTTAATGTTCCTGGCGCAATGTGAATATCCACACTACTAGTATGAGGCATAAATTTGTGTTTATGATCATGAAAAACTTTGCAATTTCAATCTTTTCTTATCTAAGTTTTTTAAAAAATCTATATTAAAAAACCCTATATAAAAATAAAAGCACTGCTTATTTTTAAAATCTTATTTGCAAAGCAGTGGTATTAAAATAGAGATAAAATTTGTATTATCACAAGTATGTAACCATCAAATCCTATGCCACAGAGAACATGTGATAAAACAGTATTCATCTGATACCTAATGATAATCCTATACAAATATCCTGGTGTGTTCTCTGTAGCATATTTATGATCTTGTTGTGTCTGGTCCAAGTTTCTTGACATTCTGAGTACCCCTTTGGGGAAATATGACATCTTGCAGTAATGTACGCTGTGCATGTCAAAAAACAATGCCAATCTGCTTCTGCTACTCTGAGTTTTAAAAGTGGAAAGAGCAGGCTGCTCATTTTTTAACATATGCAGGATGGTGATGTTTACAATACCAGCTGGAAAAGCAAGTACTTGTACAAAACAGTGCATGGAGACAACAGAACAAGAGGAAGGAAAAAAACAACCCAAAAAACAAACACTCAAATTTTATATACTAAGCAAGCACTGAAAATAGGAGCAAGGAGAATCGACTTTGGTGGTACCCCCAAACATTACAGGCCAAAAATAAAATGGTTTTTAAATACTTGGGGTTGTGGAACATACAAAGAGTTTTGTATTGCTAGTTCCAGATTTTCCCATTTAATAAAGGCATGCCCCCAAACAAAACAGCCCCCCCCCCCCAAGAAAATGCACCAAAACCTAAGAAAAAATGAAAATATTAGTAAGAAATAAAATAATTACTGGGAAAATATGTAGAATAGAATATGCGCTGGTTAGCTTCATGGAGTCTATTTATCTAGTATTCCGAAATAGTTAGATGAGGCAAATAAAATCTTGTAAGTCTTTGAAAACTTAGCTCTAGAGGGTTTGATGATTTCAGCACTGGATATCATAGTTCAGCTGGTTCAGCTAAGAATCAGCTCTAGCTTGCTTGTAGTATAAATTAGGTCATGAAAAAGTCTGTCCTGATGTGATTACATTGCTTAGAATATTTCAACAGCCTCATCTGGAGCTAGCCCAGATATTTCTATACTTCACAAAACCTGCTATCCTTATATTGCTCTAAGAATATTTAAAGACGACCCAAGAGAGCATTGCCATGATATTTTCTGAATAAAGTGACACTTAGCTGCATGTGATTTCCACCGCTTATCCAGTATTTGGATAACAAAAGTAAAATCTTATGTCTTAAACAGCAGCTTCTCAAGTTTCTGTTTATAAATGAATAAGTTATCTCCTGAGTAATATTTATGTTCCCTTTGTAAGTCTAATCTTTAGCTACCTATTTCTTTATTTTTGTTTTGTATTCACTTAGAATCAAGAAAATATGAGCACACGCATTACATTTATAATGCTAAAGATTTGAGTTGTATGGAAAACTTGAGAAGAATGATAGATTGAGTTTCTGTATATATAGACCCATCTGCTCTGTGTTTTCTTCATTTATTCTGGCTTCTTTCTGTACTGCAGCAACAATCTCCTTTTCATGGTGTAAGACCATGGTGTAAGTCAAGCTGCCTAAGGAAAAATGTTGTGGTTTAACCTGGCAGGCAGCTAAACACCAGACAGCTGTTCACTTACTCCCCCGGCAGTGGGATGCAGGAGAAAAACGGGAAAAAACAGGTAAAACTCGTGGGTTGAGATAAGGACAGTTTAATAGGACAGAAAAGGAAGGAAGAAAAAAAATATACAAAACAAATGATGCACAATGCTCACCACCCACCGACCGATGCCCAGCCAAGTCGCCGAGCAGCAGCTGCTCCCCAGCCAACTACTCCCGGTTTATATGCTGAGCACCACATCATAGTGTTTGGCCAGTTGGGGTCAGGTGTCCTGGCTGTGCCCCCTCCTGCCTTCTCGTGCACCCCCAGCCTCCTCACTGGCAGGGCATAAGCAGCTGAAAAGTCCTTGGCTTAGTATAAGCACTGCTTAGCAACAACTGAAACATCAGTGTGTTATCAACGTTATTCTCATATTAAATCCAAAACACAGCACTATACCAGCTACTAGGAAGAAAGTTAACTCCATCCCAGCTGAAACCAGGACAAAAAACAAAACAAAAGAAACAAATGGAGTAAGATAAGATATACCTTCACTAAAAATAAGCTAGATATTTACTGCAGTATTTAGTAGCGGAGTTTCAAAGTTATGTAGGAACTGTTCAGCATGCCCTGTGCAAGAAACCATCCTCTTTTTTATTGGTAGAATAATGGAGACTGTCTTTCAGAAAAAAGAAAAAGTAGGTGCTTAGCACATTTTGAAAGCCCAAGAACTTTATTTCAACACCTGAATGAAGAGTTAGGACTCTAATTTAAAAACAAACAAACAACAAAACAACAACTGTATCAACCATATATAACATGTTGCAGGTTGCAGAAATCGTTCTCCTGAATCATAATAGTCAAAACACTTGCTGATCTTAAACTAGCTTCTTTGGAACCAGCAGAGTAAAATGAAATTACTCTCATTCAGAGGCAGAGGACCTAAGTGTCATTCAGTATGTGATAATGAAAAAACTGAGGTAATCTTTACTTTTTGACTTAAGGTTTAAAAAATGACACAGCTCTTCGTAGGAGTATTTTCTCGGTTGCATTCAGCAAAAATATTATAAAATAAAAAAGTAACTTTTTTTTTTAATCTTACCTCTAAATTAATGACTACATAACTATCAAATAAATTGGAAATATTATTCTATCAAAATGGTCAGTGCAAGATACAGCTTTAGGAATCAAGTTGTCTTTTCAAAGGAGGAATAGGATGGATGGTCTAGACAAAAGAGAAATAATTAAAGGGTTTTTTTACTTTTCTTTTTTTTTTAAATTGATTTATTAAACCGAACACTACACACTGAGATTCAACACAGTTGTGTGGAGTATTTAGACAAATATTGACTGCAACTCAAGTTCATATTCCACATTTCATATTCTATAAACAAAATATTTAGACATGACGATCACTGGATCAAAATATAAACATTGGTGATGACTTTGTGTCAAATGTTATCCCTGAAAATTAAAGATGTTATATAATATGTAATAAAAATATAATATATATTTTTTTCTTCCTCTTCAGTTGGGTAAGATAAGAAATAAGAACAGTGGAACAAGATATAAAGACAAAGGAAATATATACAAATTCATCAGTGATACAGAAAATGACTGACAAGAAAAATATGGGTGACTGATTCTAGAATTAAAAAAATAAAATCCAAGGATATCACTGAACCAAAAAATCAAAACTGTCAAGAATAAAATAATCAGAGAGCTAGACAAAGGAAAATATTTACAGTAAAAAAAAAAAAAAAGAGATATTTTGAAGAGGGAAAAAGTTTAATATTACCAAAGTATTTTTAAAGAACTTTAAAACTCCATTTACATTGTCTCTGTCTGAAAGAACAAAAAAGATATTAGTTATTTTATATTCACAGACATCTCTCTGAGATGTGTATGGAATGAAATTCAAAACATACTATTCGAATAGAAGTGGCTGCTCTAGGGGGTCTACAGATGAGAACTTATATCTTCCAAAGACTATAGCAGACAGAGTATTGTAATACAAGGACTGAATCTGCAGATACTATATTTCTAGAGCAAGAACAGCAAAGATGTCTCATGCAGCAGTAAGTTTTCAGGGTTATCCAACACCTACCAATGCAATGGCTCCTCATGGAATATTTATTGCATTTTTGCCGATATTATGCAAATAAGAGATTGGCCCCATTGAGCCGCTTGAGGTAAAACAACAGTATTGATGAAGCACTCACATATCATACTCCTCAGAGTGTAATTTATTTTTTTCAGGGAAAAAGAAAAGAAGTACCGTAGTTTAAGGTCTGCAACTTCCTTTAGTATGAATATTTTCACTAGAACTTTTTGCAAATTTATATTCCAGTTTTTTTACTTCTTCCTGTGATTAGTGTCAGGGTTTTTACATAAATATTTGAAAGATCAGGTAGCAAACCCATGTTTACCCCAGTGGTATGCAAAAAAAAAAAAAAAAAAGATCTTGATTAGATAGGGTATTTTACTGATAAGAAGCAACTGTCAGACGGAAATATGAAGATCTTTATAATGATTTAATATAAACTTTTGCATATTGTGTTGGAAAGCAATTAAAGTTTAGTAATTGACTGATAGTTCTATAGATTGCTTGTAAAATATAAAGTAAAATAAGACTTAGTCCTTTCCATTTATAATGGTAAACTGTTATAAAACCAAGAACAAAAATGAATCAAAATCTTATCCTTACTTAAAATGCTGTCAGCAATAAATTATAAATTATATAATGAAAATCAGACACCGAAGACTTTTAAATATTAATTTAAGGCTTCTGAGAAATTAATATAATTAAACAATGAAGAATTAGTTGCTGTTTTTTTAAGAAAGATGCAGAGCGTATATTTTGTTCTTATTCTGCACTTCCACACTTAGCAGTAACTCAATCAAATTCTGTGGGTGCAGCCTCCAATGTAACAAGATGAATACTGCAAAAATTGCTGGTGTATATGGTCTGACTTAATATCAGTGATGTAACTTACTGCCTTGAAGCTTGAATGGAATGCAAAACACAGTAAGAACTGCATAAAAAAGGGAAGAAACTTCTAATGTTCAAGTTTCTTATAGGACACAAAAAATTACCTTAAATATCTCACCTACAAACAAGAGATGAAAGATATTAAGGCATTGGCCTGTAAGTGACATAGTTTAACTTTATGTGTATATATACTATATACTTGCAAATTATACATATGTGTGAAAATATTTGCATATCTGATCCTGTATTTCTTTCTTGTAGGAAATTTTGCAAGTCACTGTGACTGTAGCTGAAAGATGCAAATGAGGAACAGGTGCTTGAAGAAGGAAAAGAGAAAGTATTGAGGGAAAAGGAAGCAAGAGGAAGATAAAAACTGATAATGTTAAGAATTAAATACTAAAGTATCAGAAAAAAAAGGCAGATAAAGAGCTAAGGGGTCATTTTTATTCTAACAGAAGATATAATTAAAATTTAAGGGGGAAGGCTATGGTCTTTGATCCATTCAACTACTACAATATCAACGAATGCCATATGAGGAGATAGCCCTAGTCCTTTAAACTTCATCAAGAAAGGATTAATGGTTACCATTCCATAGTTACAACATTTTTTCTCTCAAAACCCACTTTGAACTGCAAAATGTATTTTGCTACCTAAACAATACAGTAAAACATATAAAATGGAAGGTTTTTCAGCGTAATCAACGAACTATTCAAATTAGTTAAGCTGAGGTGACTTTTTTGAGAATTTTTCTTTTACAAAATGTTGTTTCTAAACTCTTTTTAGTTTTCATAGAGAATGAAAATAAATTTTGAATAGTTCAATTTTTTAAAAAGAAGGAAATTCTGAATATTGACAACTTGTAAAGTCTGTACCTCTCCATCACTACTAAACAATTTTTGAGGACATAACAGTTATATGGATAAATTTTTCAGTAAGAAAAAAAATATTAGTGAACAGTCTAGCATTTTCCAAAGTTTGAGAAATAAAATTTTACTTGGTTAATCTTGATATGTTAGCTACATAAAGAAGCATCCCTTTCCTAAGACAGTAGTTCCATGAAGAACCCATGCCAAAATGATCAGGAGGAAAGAAGGAGTGATTTATGTGGCACAGCTGTCAGCCTTTGAGTTATGACGTAAAGGTTCAAAAGTTCCTACATTATAGTTATCTATTTGCATATACATTTTTTAATCAAAGGAGCTGAGACGGTTGTAGCTGACTCTTAGGAAGCAATTCTGACTACTCAAGTTTCACATCCTATTGATGATGTCTTAATAAAAGCCTAACAGTCCATGAGGCAAGAAGGCTTTTTTTTTAAGATAATAGTAAAGAAAAGCGTATGAGTACTACCAGATATCAATGGATCAGTATCTTTATTATTATGCACAAATGCATAATTATCACTGCTAATAATAATGACATAACTTTTATTCCATGGTTAGTGAACAGTGTCTCCAAAGACTGGCAGGAAGACTTCTGAATGATCTTATACTGTTCTTCATGAACAGTAATTTTGTATGAGCATTGACAGGTGATGGAAGTTTGGAAATGCCCTTGCTGAGGCGATGGAATACCAGCACAAGCGGAATGAGCCCCAGGGTCTGCAGAAGGCTGCTGAGCTATGGTATGTCTCTGTCTTCCAGAGGTAGGTTTTATTTTCGAATTCATGAAGAAATCACTTTGATTTGCTAGATTACTGTGACTTTATTCATTACTGGTTTTCCTCACTTAAATATAGTATATTAAGTCTAATGATTTACATCCATTAGTATTAAAAAATATACCTTACTTTCAGATTGTGGATGTGACTTTACTTTCAAAGCAAGAGGTCACAATCTTGCTTAAACATTCTCCATGTGTCTGCTGTATTCTCTAGGATTTCAGGTGTGTTGGTTTGCTTCATCCTCTTGTTACTCGTTGTCTTGTCTATATTTCTCTGTTTTGAGATGTTTATTTCACAGGATCACAGAATGGTTGAGCTTGGAAGGGAGCTCTGGATATCATTTTTTCTAACCCCCCTGCTCAATCAGGACCTTGTCCAGATGGCATTTGAGTATCTCCAATGATGGAGACCCTACCACCTGTCTTTCCAGTGCTCAGTCACACTCACGGTGAAAAAGTGTTTCTCGATGTCCATATGGAACCTCTTGTGTTTCAGTTTCTGCCCATTGCCTTTACATGTTTTGAAACATATGTGTAAAAAGCATTAGTGGACAGTAAAGGAAAATACTTGCAAGAGAGAGCAAGGAGACAGGAAGTAATACAGGTTTAATCTCTGACTTTTGGAATATCCCTGCAAACTAGCCATCTGGTTCTATTAAACTATTTGAAAGATGCATGTGATTTTTAACACAAGACCTAAAGAACTGTGTAAGGTTCCAGTGAAATGCCACATGAAGATGCCTGAAACTGATGATGTGTATGCGTTTGCATATTCTTCTGCATGTGGTTAATCATAACAGTCAAAGGAAGAAGAAGAATAAAAATAACTTAAAAGTTCAAGAGATATATTGGTAGTAAATTATTAAAGTTTATAGTCATGAAACAGGCCAGTTTTCCAAGAATTTATATTACATGTTAATGAGTCAGACTACTGCAACTGAGTGTCCAGTGGCCTTAGGAGGTCATACAGAACGGCTCCTCTATGTTGCTTTACCAAACTCCACTTTACAAAGAGGTGCTGTGGTTCTGGCTTTTCAGCTTATTTAATACCATTAAAATTCAGTCTGCCAGAATTTTTTCAATCACAGGTTTCCTGACCAGTGTAGGGAAGATTAGAAAATCTTGTTTTAGACTGTGTGGCTGTGTTTACCCCATCCACAAACCTTCTTGTATAGTTATATTTAAGTTCTCCAAGGTGACAGAGATGTTTGATATGAAACCAAATACCAATTATTTCAATATCTAAAAGGTTCTCTGGTGAGTTATCACCAATAACTCCCTCCAGAATTGCCTCGTTCAGATACAAAGAAGAAAATACACCATGTGCTTGCACTGTCGTGACACTCATCGTTCTTCTCCGGTGGTGGTGAGTCACTGGAACATCTACAAGCAACTGTGAATGCATAATATATCTTGTTTAAAAACATACCAGAATATCAGATTCCAAGTTGGTACTGAATCACTTCTGCTCCTAGCTAATGATATCTGCTGTGAAAAAAAACCACGCTGTCTCAATTTGCAAAGGATCAGTTCAATCCAATTAGCTAGTAATGTGGTGATGGTAATTGTCATAATGATTTTAAAGAGCTGTTGAAAACATCTCTGACTATGAATCCAAAACAAATAACTCTGATATTTCACTTTTTTTGGAAAAAAGTTTCATTTTGTAAATGAATATGTTTCATAAAAATATGGAAATAATGTAAACAATGGTTCTAATTAAATAAAATAGGATGAAAAAAGGGTTAGCACCATAGCTAATCACACATAGAGGGCTATGACAGTGTAAAAATGCATTATGTTTAATAACCATAAAACCTCCAGAAAATATAAGATGAAAAAATAAAGTGAACCTGAAATTATTGCTTACAAACTCTGAATTACATGCATAGCACTATGCGTGTGATTGTTTCTGTTGAGAGGTGTCATTGATGAGCACATTATTTGAAGATGGAATTACATCACAATCCACAGCATATTATATAAAGTGGATATTTTTCAGCATCTTCACAGACTAAATTTTTGTGAGCTATCCCCCTCATTCTCTTTTTAATTATTATTTAACTATTTAAATGCAATTGTTTCTCTGAATTTGCCACACTTACTCTTTAGCATATTTACTCAGTGGTAGTCTGCCCCAGGGTTTGGCAGGAGCAGAATTTTGTCATCTTCTGTCACTTGATTCTTCGAAGATATCAGAAGTCAGATGGTCTTCAAATAATAATTCATAGAGCATTAGGAATGCAAATGCCAGAGTAACCAACAAAGTGGAAGATACATCACTGTTTTCTACATGTCATGTTATTTTTAAGATTTAAGTAGGAATGAAGTGATACATAAACCATGCACTAACCATTGGAATAAATTTCAGTCTGCCCACAGTAATTATTTCCACTGTTAAAGCCTTAAGATGTTTAAGGGTTGTTTAATCTTTAAAACTGTGAATCACATGGGCAGCGTAAGAATATGAATAGGCACTAACACCTTTAAGTGTGAATTTATCAAAAAGTTGCCCAAAGTAGAACATAACAAATCCAGATAAATAGTGCTTTACACAATCCATCCCAGCCAATTGATTTCCATCCTATGCTTGGGATGGATGCCAAATTTCAAGCAAAGTTTAATTTTTGTTGTTTCTGTTACTCTTTTAAGTGACAGTAGTCTCTTTGGACCTTGTCTACAATTAAACTGCTGAGTGATGACCCTTAATTTTCACCAATGTGAGCCTGTAATTAAAGGCAAACTTTTGTAGGCATGAAGCACAGAAAGCTCTCAAAATGCTGAATTGTGTGAAACTGTTGTCCACATCCTGCAATTCTGCTTTTCTAACGTCAACTTGGAGATATCTAAATAAATCTAAATAAAGTGGTGTAAGGGTGGTGCAGCATAAGGCTAACTTGAGCTTCTTTGCTTCCCCTGTTTTCATACATCTTGATCACAACAAGGAGACTACACATCTACTCTCCTCCACAGTGTCTGGGTCATAGTCTTACTATGTGGGAAGTTGCTACTGTACTAACGGGTTATTAAAAAAATCTAAGAGTGCCTACAGAACTAATAACAAAACCATTTACAGCAATGAAGCATGAAAAGAGAAATACTGTGGGAGAAAGATTTACACCACATAAATGTAGGTATTTAATGAAGGGACTCAGAAAAGCACACATGGAAGGTCTGTACCCGTTTTTCTCTTGGATAAACCTGGAACTGGAGCTCTTAAATTCTGGGCCTTCCAAGGTGATTTCTTTGATGATCAATGCAATAGATATGTCTGGAGAGTTGGTTACCGTATATTTTATTTACCTAAGTGTAGAGGAGGTTGTGTTTGTCACTGCTCTACTTTCTGTCTTCGGCCTGGTGTTGAGGGTCGCAGCTTTTCCCTGAATTCCTGTCTCTGGGCAACAATCTACCTTCCGAGCAAGTTACTTCTGAATAAGTCAGAAGAGACCTGTCATTTCTAAGAAAGCCAGATGCAATAAAAGCTTAGTGGGAGCAAGAAACCACTGTCCTGTGCGGAAGTAAATGACTAAAGATCACTGAATAGGCAGTGCTTACCTCAGTGCCAGGCAGAAGTTCCCAGATCCTCAGCCACAGGTTTCTTCCCTGCTTATGCATAAGCAGGGAAGTTCTCAGGTTTTTTGTGAGTGTGTGTGTGTGTGTCTGTGTGCATTTAAAAAAACAACAACCAGAAAACAAACCCTAAGAAATGTATAGCTAGGTGCAGCAATAACTTATGTGGCTGTTTGAAGAACACAAAATACCAGATGCTTTCTTATTCGTATAATACATTCAACAGTAAAGTTGTGGCAGCATAGTTTACTCTCTGAAAACATGATCTAACAAGGTTTCTTCTATCACAAGGAATTAAAATCTTTTAAAATATTTGTTTTTCCTACTTTGTTCTGTAAGGCAGCATACTTTGTCTCTTTCAGTGTTTTCTACCACAAAACGTGTCAGAAGCAGTTTGCAGTTTGTGGGACAAAGATTTTATGACCCCTTCTGAATTTAAGATTTATCATCAGTTGCCTACGAGTGGTAAGAAGAGGATACTTTGACCAAGCGGTCTCTTCCAGTTCTGTTCTTAGGCAGTGTAATGTAGCTGACATCTCTATTTTTTTTTTTTCTCTAAGTACAGGTCTAGTTTAATTTTCTTCATTCTGAAATGTGTAGTTTAATGCTTCTTCACACAATAGGGTACTTTTAGACTAATCTAAATCCCACGATGACTAAATAAGGTTCCAAGAAACGTAAAAGTAGTTTTCACCTTCACTTTCCTGTAAAAATATGTTATGCCAGATGTTTCAACCACTAACAAGGCAATTTAAGTGTCTACTCGGACTCTGAATGCCCACAGTTCACTATTATATCAGTCATATATTGCACCAGCTTGAACAGCTAGACAGAAAGTGCTGAACTACAAAAGAACTGTGCAAAATTATAAGATGCAAATGAACTAGTCTAAATCATGCTAAGAATTGAATAGCCATTTTCAGTCAACTCTGCGGTTATCTTACAGATAGGACTATGATTTCTTTGTTAGACTATTTTTAAAATTAAATTCACGTGGAATGCTTTCTGTTTTTGGTTACTTGGAGCTTTGCTTTTATTTTACCTTCCTTCACCTCTGTTTCCTTCTGAATACCTAGGATCTCAACCCTCTTTTTCTTCTTTGTAATTTATATCTACATAATTTGTCTCCCTAAACCAGCAAATATTCCACTGGACATACATCCCACTCCAGAAAAGATACTGAAGCTCAATAGCGCTGCTCAGTGCTGTTCCATTTGTTCTACCACTATAGTTTTTATTCCTTTTCTTCTATGCTCTACAGAGTCTGGGAGAGGATCAAGAAAATGACAGGTCAGGAAGCAGTTACATACAGTAAATAAAAGAGCAGCAATAAAAGCATTCCTTGATGGACTGAGTCCAGTAAAGCTAGGTTTTAGTCAATTATGTGTCTTTTTTGTTGACATCAACAACAAAAGCACTATCTTTCATGACATGGAATTTTAATGTATAGCTGCAACGAGTAAGTGTTATTAGATGTTAGGAAGAATTTTTTTTAAAGAAAGGCTAGATGCCTATCAGGATATGTACTGATTAAAAGAGCTTTTTACCTTTAGATTATTCTTCTAGTCTCGTGGCAACAAAGGCAGGAGGCAACTTGAAGATGATGTAAATTCTAGTTGTTCTTGGTGTTAAATTTAGAAATTTAAAACAATTATCTGCTGTACACACTGGGATCAAAAAAATAAATCTTGCTTATGTGAAAATTTCCTTTAGAATTAGAGAAAGTAACCCTTTAGATGTTTAATTAAATTCTGAAAAATGCTAGTGCATTCTAATTGGTGTTTCAGACATATAAGTTTATTGGTTTGTTTTGGGGGAGGTTGGGGTTGTTTTTTTGTCCTTTTCTCCAAAGGACAGCTGTGCTTGGTTAACCTAGCCCTGAGGAGAAGGACCTGGGTGTGCTGACTGATGAGAAGCTGGACATGAGCCAGCAATGTGCGATCGTAGCCCAGAAGGCCAACCGTATCCTGGGCTGAATCAGGAGAATCATGGCCAGCAGGTCACGGGAGGTGATTCTGCCCCTCTACTCCACTCTCATGAGACCCCACCTGGAGTACTGCATCCAGCTCTGGAGCCTCCAACATAAAAAGGACATGGACCTGTTGGAGTGGGTCCAGAGGAGGGCCACAAAGATGATCTGAGGGCTGGAGCACCTCTCCTGTGAAGAAAGGTTGAGAGAGTTGAGGTTGTTCAGCCTGGAGAAGAGAAGGCTTCAGGGAGACCTTATTGCGGCCTTCCAGTACCTAAAGGGGGCCTACAGGAAAGATGAGGAGGGACTTTTTACTAGGGCATGTAGTGATAAGAGGAGGGGAAATGGCTTTAAACTGGAAGGGGATGGGTTTAGATTAAATATTAGGAAGAAATTTTTCGCTTTGAGGGTGGTAAGGCACTGGAACAGGTTGCCCAGAGAGGTTGTTGAGGCCCTATCCCTGGAGGTGTTCAAGGCCAGGGGGGATGAGGCCTTGGGCAACGTGGTCTAGTGGGAGGTGTCCCTGCCCATGGCAAGGTGGTTGGAACTCAATGATCTTCAAGGTCTCTTCCAACCTAAACCATTCTATTATTCTGTGAGTTTCAGCACATTATGCATTTTTAAAGGAGTTTATAATCAGATTAATAGAAATTTTAATGGATCAACTGATGACTTTAGCAATTTGTCTCTTTACATAAAAGCATCCACACTAAGTTTTTTCCATCATAATGTTTGAGTAGGTCATTACAACGGAAGTGCATATTACATTGAGATGAATGAGATACATCTAACAGATATTACTGTCATCTTTAAATACAAAAGATATTTTAGAATAATGGAGATAAAATAGATACCATAATTTAAATATCCTGCTGCTTCAGAGAAAGGGCCATGACATATTGTGAATCACACTTATTGTATTGCCAGTCATCCAGTCACACTGCAACCACTGAGAATCTAGATTAGAACCAATAAAAAGATTAATAATAATAATAATAAAGGAAAATGCGTATTGCAACAATAGAAATGCTACACTTGATACGTTGTAGGAGCTTTACCATGAAAATCGAGAGGGATGGTACTCTTTCCTTTCCAGATATTGTCCTGATTATACATTCGTATTTGAATGCCAGCTAAGTGAGTGCTTTGCTTTTAAAAAGGAATGTGTTTCTTGGCAAAGCATAGATGCATTGCAGACTGTTTTCCAGGAACACCCATCCTTTTAAATAAAAAGTCTTTCCCCTGAATCTGGGCTGCAGGCTCTTTCTTATGGCAATAGATTTTCTACTGCTGATATATTCCTCGAGTTCCTTACTCTCTGTTCATCAGATGGCTATTCTCTGGATAAGGGTACCATGTTTTCTGCAGAACTTTTCCATTTTGGAAACAATGAACAATAAGTATTGAAGAAAATTTCTTTCAGATAAAGTGAAAAAAGTAAAATAAAATCAAAACGAAAATCCAAATACACTTTCAAAAACAAATTATCCAAAATTGTGGCAATGGGCTCATGGGTGTGCACATTGCCTGTGTGTGTAAATTAAATAAAACAAATTACAAAGAATTGGAATTGGAGACAAAAAGAAAAAAATCCATTCCACCAGTTTTATTAATATACAAAATAATGGCAATTTGCAAACCTGCCATAAACCTTTCCCACTGAATTAATTTTTCTTTGCCACTCTAATAGGAAATAGGGAGAGGACACTTTCCAAAAAGGTAGCTTCACTGGTATCCATGAGGATTAGTAGTAATATTTAAGCAATAAAACTTAATTAATATTAAAAAGTACATTTTCAAATGCATAGAAGAGAGGGAGCAACAGAGAAATAGTAACATTGAAAACAAACACCTTTTAACAAGTAAGAAATTGTGAGTAGTAAATAAAAAGTAGAAATACACTGTTTCAAAGTACAGTGAATAATCTAGATACGATTCTTATTTTTGTCAACCTGATCAGCATTTTTATCCAAAAATGTATCTTTTTTTATACTTGAAGTTTAATATACCTGGTGGGAGAAACAACTTTCATTTTTTGTTGTATTTCGCATGCTTTGTGAGGCTTTTTATTCAATTTGAGAGTTTGTTGTTTTCTTTGGGGTGTGTGTTTTTTGGGGTTGGGGTGTTTTTTTTGGTGAAAGTTTCTTCCTGCCCTGGATTCTTTAAAAAAAAATATTAAAAAAAAAAATTGTAGGTATGCAAAACATCACCAAGTTCTTTGAAATTCTCAGTGACTTGCTGTGCTTCTGACACTGAACCTGGACAGAACAGACATGTTAGTCTGCAAGGTCCTGGACACAGATCTGATCATGCACCTTGAGTGCTGACTTAAAAACTATGCTTACACTGAGTAAAACCTAATTGCCTTGCAGTTCCCAGACACTTCTGTGCTCTGGACAGCAGCCATTCAGGAGCTACCTTTGGTCCATCACCATTTTTGCAGCTACTACCAAAGGCAAAGATTTCTTTTCATGGACATTGAATTGTGGAAGCATTACTTGAAATTCCCACATCAACACCAAATTCAGTGTGTTTTTTCTCCTTTCTTTCTTTGCAGAAAGAAAGGCTGAAAAAGTCAGCTAAAATGAGAGTCTGCTTGATCTCAGAATGAACAAAGTTTGAAAGACTTCAGCTGTGAATTTGAATGTGAATATCACCAAGTTTGAAATGGCTACACATATAGGATCATAAGATCACAGGGTAATTGAAGCTGCAAGGGAGCTCAGGAGTCTCCAGTCCAACCTGTTGCTCACAGCAGGGCAAGCCCTGAGGTCTGGCTTGATTGCTCAGGGCTTTGTCCAACAGGGACTTGAAAACCTTCACAGATGGAGCCTGCACAGCCTCTCTGGGCAGCCTGTCCCACACAGTGCTGGGCTGTCCTAAGAAGCTTTTCCTCATATCCAGTCAGAAACTCTCTTGTTCGAGTTCATGGCAGTTATTTCTTGTCCTCTAATGGTGCCTCAGTGTTGAGTCCATCTCCATCTCCTCAATAGCCTCCCTGAGGGGCTGCTGTAAGGTGCCCCTGAAGACATTCCTTCTCCAGGATGAACCAGCCCTGGTCTTTCAGCCTCTCCCTACAGCGCAAGCACTACAGCCCCTTCCCCACCCTCAATGTCTTGGTGGCTTTCTCCTGAACTTATTCCAATTAGTTGAAGTCTCTCTTGCACTGGGACCCTGAATACCACCATATTCAGGAGCAGTTCTTGATGCCAGGGAAGTACTCCTGCTGTGTTCTGTCGCTATTCTGGAAGAAGGCACATAATTAGGGATAATTTTAATAAACAGGGAACTATTTGAAACCTTCCTCTATTTTTCTTGATCAGCAAAAAATACTTCAGGAATTTTCTGAGCTGGACAATACATCTGGACCATCATGTTTAATAGTCACTGACAGACCATAGGCCGTTTTTGTTTAATGTCTTTTAAAACACACTCATTCTTTTGTTTTCCACAACATCCATTGAAAATGAGCTCCACAATTTAATTATGTTTGTTTGATTTAGCTGCCTGTCCCTGGGTGTCCTCCTACTCTACAGTTATTCAGAATTTCCTGCTGAAATTAGCTATGCTAATGTAGCGATAATTGTAGTGATAGTTAAAACTGAGCATTGGAAAACTGAGCATCAAAATTGAGCATTGGAAGTCATTGCATTTTATGAGTGGGGGAAAAAGCCCACAAAACCCAGGAAATATTATTTCTGCTTATCTTAGAATACTGTTTGTACAGACCATTTAAATAAAGATTGTGAAAAGCATTGCAGGTGATGGGGACTCTTTTCAATTCAGCATGTATTGTTTAATGCAATGAAGCAGTGCAGTCTGGAGATCTAACTGGGACAGATCACTGTATTTTTTATGCTAAGCTTGAAATACATTCCACAGAATCAAAAGTTCAATTTCTGATAGTGCCAGTTTAACCTAGCAATTTAACTGAGGCAGAAGAAACTGAATAGCATGCAGTTTACTGTGTTATGGGTCTTTCAAATAAGACCTCTATGATTTTTTTTTTATGTGGTCACAAAAAAGATCCCATAGCTGTTCTTTGTAGCTGGTGGAATTTACTCCGCTCTCCTTGGAAAAATTTTCTCTCCTTTTAACATTATGCAACATAGTTGCATAGCTCAGCTGCTGCCCTCTAATTCCAGAAGGGGATGTACTTCTTCTGTTCCATATGTTTACAGTGCATAAAAGATTTTCAGACCTTCGTGACACAAAACTATTTTAAATATAGGCTAATACATTTATAATAGATGTGTGAACTAGTAAAAGATTTCAAAACACACCTACTGATTCAGGATATTTAACCGTACAGTAATTTTGTTGAATGAGTAGTTATCTCAAAACCATAGTCTGAACTGACATTCCATAACAGGATGACTGAATCTGCTAAGTTAAGTGATAAGGTATTTATCTGGGCATATCTGCTATTTCCTTAGCTTAGACGCCATCTCCAGCAGAACTTTAAGGAGACTGAGATCTATACTATACTCTCCTGAGCCTCAGCTGTAATGGAAAAACACAAGAGTACTTCATTGCTACCTTGTGTAATGGTAATGTTGTTCTGTACTGTTTCTTGGCCTCCACTATGTTCTTTGGAATGTGATGAACAACTAACCCTAAAGCAGGACATGGTCATGTTGTCAACTCAGGTATTGTGTTTTATTCTTACATGAAAAGAGTACTTTCACGTCCCATAGCTTCAAGTCCTGTAGTTTCAAGTCAGTGTGTTTCCTTGACCACAAACTCAGCCTTTGACCACAGAAACACTCTCAAAGAAGCCACTTGTAAAAAAAATAGCACGTTTTCATTAAAGAGTTTTCAATTCTGACTAATTGGCTCTTCCTTATGAAAAGATATTAAAGCAAATATATTTCACCAAGATCTGCTAAACAGAAAGAATTCATACTGTTCACATTGCCAAACTACATAGAGCACATACGTCAGCATGTAACAAGCAGTGAGTGAGATGGCCTTAGACAGAAATGCACTTTACCAAACAGTTACCTCCTAATTTTTCTGTATGTACTAACTTATACATAGTATTGATTTTATTCTGAGCAAAATATCCTTAGCTGTCCCTAATACAAATTTCAGCTCTCTAGTGAATATCTCATGCCAGCAAGAAAATTTTTGTTTTCTACCTAGATGCAGCGATATCCTTGTGTAAACAACAGCAAGAGCTTACAAAGAATCCAAATGAATAATAGCCAGAAATTAACAGCTTGAGCACCAGTAAGTATTAACACCCTCCTTGCTAATTGCTGCCATCACAAATTAATGGAAGTCTTTAAACTCTCCTGACAGTGGTTATGTAACATTCCGTGGTTAAGGGAACTCGAGGCAGTACATAACAGATGCCATCATTAATATGCAACTGCATATGCTTCCAGTGCATAAGTTTTTGTGAGCTTTTTTTCTCTTTCCTTCCTCATTCTTTTCTCTTTGGTATTTGAAAATAATTATTTAAAATTCTTAGTTTCTGCTTTTCCACCCAGCTGTTTTAAAGTGAACTGTTTTCACCCTTTGCCTTTTTCTATGAGGGAACATGTTTGGACAGTACTCCAGAGATATGCTAAGTATCTATTCTTGGTAGAACCAAAATTAATTATAATCTAACAGATTGTATATGATGTACAAATTATCTTCTACTGGGTCTTTTTTTCCTCCCTTTTTCCTAAGAAACTTAGAAAACAAAATAAAACTTTGGGAAATCCAGTTCTCTGTTATCCCTGCTGAATTTCAGCCTCTTACTTTGTCAAGGCTCACAACCTATCTTGAACTTCTGGGTTCTGTTTCTTCATGGAATTCATTTTTTCTTCTTGCAAATCTTTAAGGGCTTCATATTAAATAACAGTAGCTGATACACTTATTGTGTGACCTGACTATGAACACAAAAAACATTCCAAAGCAATACATCTGTCCTCACTTTCTTTCCAGTGCCAATAATTAGGTATGACAATGGAAAGAGAGACCAATTAAAAAGGCTAATATAAAACTGTATATGAACATGAGATTTCTGTTACAGATTTTATTTTCCATTTCTTCCTTTTTTTATATACCTTTTGTCGTGTCCCCTCTCTTCACCTCTCCATCCCTTCTTTCCCTATGAATGAGAACATCTTCAACATTAATTTGTGATGGTCTCCTTGCGCTCCTCACCCTTAACTCTTTTCTTCCACTAACCAGGACAGCAGGAGTCTAAACCAAGATAGTCTAAAAGCACCTTCATGACAAAGATACACATACCATTTTTCTCTCTCACACATCACAGTTTGGTCTCTTCTGTCCCTTTGTATCTCCCAACAGTCTCCAACAGGGAATTGATGTCACTTCTCCTGGTGAAAAACAGTTGATGTACATCTGCCTTAGAGACTTGGGGCTTATGTCTGAATCATTGATGGGCGTGTGACTGAGCATCAGTGAATTGGAGAGGACATCTCTGGAAAGAGAACTGCACAGCAGCATACATGAAAGACTTCCACCTTGCACATAGTCACAGGTTCAGGTTCTCTCAGGTCACCAGAGCTGCTCTGGTCTTTTCATCTGCTCTGAATGGTGTGAGGGAGACTACGTGAGTGGTGGCTTGGAAAGGAGATTAGACAGGTGAAAGACACAATACAGAAATATGGCAGCCACTTTTTTTTTTTTCTCACTAACAGAATCATATTATTGTTGTTAAATGATAAAAGACCCTACTCAGCCAGATCACAGTCTGTGCTGCTGCTTGGGATTATTCTGTTCCAGGTGTGCAGGGCTTGTGTTTCTCTGTAATTCCTCATGCAACTCTTGGTGCAATTATTCAGCCTGTTGTAGTCTCTCTGCATGCTGATTCTTCCTTCCACCCCATCTGCCTGTCCTGCCACTTCGCTCTCATCCACAAACCTGGTGTGAATTCGGTCCCAACATCAAGATCATTTACAAAGACACTCATAGAATCATAAAATCATAGAATCATTTACATTGGTGTCGTGGTTTGGCCTCAGCCGGCAGCAACGAACCACGCGGCTGCTCGCTCAACCCCCCACAGCCGTGGGGGGGAAATAGGAAGAAAAAGGCAAAACTCGTGGGTTGAGATAAAGGCAGTTTAACAGAACAGCAAAGGGAAGAGAAAACAGTAACAATAACACGGATAGAGGAATATACAAACGTGATTAGGGCACCGCCGCTCACCGACCGGACCGCACCGCCGCAGCCCGCGCTGAGCAGCGACTTCCCGCCCCCTCCCCCCAGCAGCTCCCCCCTACAGCCCGGGCATGGCTCACATGGCATGGGGTACCTGTGTCCCCTCCCATCCTTGGGGAAATTAACCCCAGCCCTGCCAGAACCAGGACAATTGGAAAAGAACTTTAAGATCATTGAATCCAATCACAAACCTAACACTGCCAAGTCCACCACTAAAAGAAGAAGGTGGAGTTGCTGAATGCCTTCTTTGCTTCTGTCTTCACTGCTTGGGCCAGCCCTTGGGAGTCCCAGACTTAGAATCATAGAATTATAGAATTAGGACGGAAGGGGCCTTGAAGATCATCAAGTTCCAACACCCCTGCCATGGGCAGGGACACCCCCTACTAGACCAGGTTGCACAAGGCCCCATCCAGCCTGGCCCTGAACACCTCCAGGGATGGGGCCTCAACAGCTTCTCTGGGCAACCTGTTCCAGTGCCTTACCACCTTCAAAGTGAAAAATTTATTCCTAATATTTAATCTAAACCCACCCCCTTCCAGTTTAAAGCCATTCCCTTATCAATACATGCTCTAGTAAAAAGTTCTTCCCCAGCTCTCCTGTAGGCCCCCTTTAGGTACTGGAAGGCCACAATAAGGTCTCCCTGGAGCCTTCTCTTCTCCAGGCTGAACAACCTCAATTCTCTCAACCTTTCTTCACAGGAGAGGTGCTCCAGCCCTCAGATCATCTTTGTGGCCCTCCTCTGGACCCGCTCCAACAGGTCCATGTCTTTCCTGTGCTGAAAGTTCCAGAGCTGGATGCAGTACTCCAGGTGGGGTCTCATGAGAGTAGAGTAGAGGGGCAGAATCACCTCCCGTGACCTGCTGGCCATGATTCTCCTGATTCAGCCCAGGATACGGTTGGCCTTCTGGGCTGCGATCACACATTGCTGGCTCCTGTTGAGCTTCTCGTCAATCAGCACACCCAGGTCCTTCTCCACAGGGCTGCTCTCCAGCCATTCCCCGCCAAGCCTTTATTTTTGCTTGGGATTGCCCCGACCCAGATGTAGGACCTTGTACTTGGCCTTGTTGAACTGCATGAGGTTGGCATGGGCCCACCTCTCCAGCCTGTCCAGGTCTCTCTGGACATCGTCCCTCCCCTCCAGTGTGTCTGCCTTGCCAAACAGCTTGGTATCATTGGCAAACTTTCTGAAGGTGCACTCAACCGCACTGTCCATGTCTTTGACAAAGATGTTGAACAGCACGGGTCCCAGTACCGACCCATGAGGCACGCCACTCGTCACTGCTTTCCACTTGGACATCGAGCCATTGACCACAACAGTTTGAGTGTGACCGTCCAGCCAGTTCTTTATCCACTGAGTGGTCCATCTGTCGAATCCATGTCTCTCCAATTTAGAGACCAGGATAACGTGTATTGTGGGTAACAGAGAAAGTCTGGAGGAAGGAAGACTGGTACACTCGTCCAAGCCATAAGCAACCAGTTTCTCCAGGAGTATGCTGTGGGAAATGGTGTCAAAGGCTTTACTAAAGTCTAGGTAGACAACATCCACAACTTTTTCCTCATCCACTAACAGGGTCACTCAATAGCGTATGACCCAGGAGAAACTCCTGGGGAACTTCGTTCTGCCAGTGGTACTTTTAAGCCATTCACCACCACCCTTTGAGCTTCATGGGTCAGTTTCTATCCAAATAGCAGTCCATCTGTTCAGCAGAGAGCTTGAGAGCTTGTCTATGGGTATGTTGAGGAAGACTGTGTTAAAAGCCTTGCAAAAATCAAAGCAGATGGCATCCACAGCTCTACCCTCATCCACTCAGAAAGTTGTTTCATCTGAGAAGGCAACCAGGCTGGTCAAGTATGATTTAACCTTGGTAAATCCATATTAGCTTCTCCCAGTTACCTCCTTGTCCTTCGTGTTTCTGGGAGGTCCTTTCCTGAGGACCTCTTCCTTAATTTTCGCAGGAACTGAAGTAAAGTTGGCTGTCTGCAGTTTCTCTTATTTATTTTTTTTTTCTTACTTGGACTTCTCCTGATCCCTGTGGCTTTTCAAAAATGATTGATAGGAATTATTTTTTCATCATGCCAGCCAAAACTCTCAGCACCCTTGGATACATCCTGTCAGGTCCCATGAATTTGTCCATGTCTTCTTTGTACAGATGGTTCCTAACTCAGCCCTCCTCTACCATCAATGGTTCACTGCTCCTTGGTGTTAGAGCCCTGGGATGGCAGACTGAGGTGAATGAAGCAATTACTATCTGCGTCCCTGCTGTGACATTTGTGACTAACTTGCCAGCCCCATTTGACAGGAAACCTATATCTTTCTTTGCATTTGTGCTTCCTACTAACATATCTACAGACGACATTCATGTTATTCTTGACATCTCTTGCCAGTTTGAGCTGCAGCAGAGCTTCTGCTCTCCTCACTGCACTGCTGCACACCCATGTGATATTTCCGTGTTGCCCTTCTGGAGCCTCTACCCTTTTCCACCTCTCAGCTGCTTCTTTTCTGCATCAGTAGTGTACTGTTCATCCAGGCTCGTTTCTGGCTGCACCAGTCTTTTCACACTGAGGGGGAAGGACTGCCCTTGTGCTTGGAAAAGCTGTCTCTGAAAAATCTGCCTGGAGTCCTAAGCCTTATGCCCTCCAAGGCAGACTCCCAGGAGATCCCTCCTCATTATTCCCTAAGCAAGCTGAGATCTGCTCTTCCTAAGGTCTTTATTCAGTCCTTGTCTTCCTCACCCTTAGGATCTTAAACTTCACAACCTTATGACCACCACATTGCCAAAGCTGCCATTTATACTCAAGTATCTAAACAAATCTTCCTTACTTGTACACAGCCGTTCTAGAACAGCACTACTCCTACCTAATAAGCATTTATCGGGTTTTTTGGGGGAAGTTGTCCTCAGTGCATTCCAGCATTCCAGAAATCTGCCTTGCTTGTGTACTGCTGTGTTGCTTGCCAGCAAATATCAGGGTGGTTGAAGTCACCGTGAGAACTAGAACCAGCATGTCTGAAGCATCTTTGAGGTGTCTGAAGAATGCTTCACTTCCCTCTTTTTCCTGGTCCAGTGATCTGTAGCAGACACCTACCACAAGGTCTCACGGGATAGTAGTTCCTCTCATTTGTGCCCAAAGGCACTCTGCAGAGCACAGCTAACGTCCATGCATTCAGTCTGCTCTTCTACAGAGAGTGGAAGCCCTCCTCCTCTTTTACCTTTTCTGTCTTTCCAGAGTGGCTTGCACCTGTCTGTTGAAGGAGTCCCATCACATCAGCTAACCTATCCATTTTCTTTAATTCCTACAACATTGTAGCTGTGGGACAACATGTGTAATTTTATTTATTCTAGTCTGTTCCTGAGAGGATTGCTGTACAGATTTGAGATTTTGTCCCTGGACTCTACAGGAAGGGTGGGTGCAAGCCCCATGTCTCTGCTTCTCGTGTGCTTCCAACCTGTATCCTCTTGCTTCCTGACTTTAGGGAGCACTCCTCGTGAAACAAAGTTTTAACCCTAACTTGTTAAGTTGGCCATCCCATTGGGAAAGATGTCTTGCCAGGAACCTTTGAAATGTCTTCAAAGAGCATCTCATGGTCATGGGGGCTGAAGACTTTCCTGCAATACCAGTCATGCAGCCAAGTGATGATTGTATAATATGCCTGCTCCTGTCTATACCCTTGCCTTGCACTGGCAGGATTGACAGAAAATAACCCAAGCTCCTATCCCCTTTGCTTTCACCCTTTAAGCTCTGTAGTTCTGCTTGATCTTTTGTGGCTCACTCTTTGCAGTATCATTGGCATCCACATAGAGGAAGAGGAATCAGTATCCTGTAGTATCTTTGCAGGGGATACTGTTTGTCCTTCCTATTTGCCGCCAGAAGTCCCTGCCCATTCTTCATCCTAATTCTTCCAAGGGAGGAGAGAACAACTTCTCTGCTGCCATGGGGCATGAGCTTCTGCCATGCCTTGTTCCGTAAGTCACTGTCTTTCCCCTCTTTGAGCCATGCCTTTCCCCATCCAATTTTGTCAGCACACTGAGGCTTCAAGCCTTGTCCCTACAGGGTCTCTACCGGTATCTTATCAACTCCCTTCTCATCCTTTATGCTGCAGCACAGCCTGCTGAGCTTTTCCTGCAGCCCCTGCACCTGTTAGCTCTGTGATCCATCAGGGCACACATTGCAAAAGTGAGGATCCTATCCTGCTCAGCCCAGGGAGGAGCACCAGGTCCTATCTGTAGCCTTTCACCTCAGTGGCTGCATCCCCCCTTAGGAGCTTTGCTGGGGTTGACCCCTCTGATGTACAAGGGGTCAAACTTTTGACAAGCTGTACGGCAATCCTGTGGGCCGCATCCAGAGACCCCACTCTGCCTTGTCCTCACCATGTGAATCCCAAGCTGTACCCTACTAAGATGCAAACACCACCAGTGGACAGTGGCCCAAGAAAGCAAGTACTGGGCCCCTCATATGCCCTGTCAAGTGAGCTACCCCGCTGACAGTTGCATCCCTGCCAGAGACCCAGTTTCTTACACTTCGTCTTGCTGCATTTCCCAAGTGCCAGCTAAGCAGGCTGGAAAAGCTGAGCATAGGCATGTCTGCCTCTGTGCCAGGTGTTGCCTGCTCTGACACCCTTCCCTGAAGGTCACTCTTCATGAGAAAATGAACCCTCCAAAATACCTCTTGGCTCTGGGTCATATAGCTTGTGAACACCATTGCAGCTCCATGCTCCTTTCCCCCATGTCATCCCTACAACACATGCAAGCTGCGCACAGATGTCTCCAGCTTTGTGCAAGGTTTCTGGAATGGCAAGTTCCGTCTTGCTGTATGTCATTCCTGCCAAAATGCCTTTCAGCCAATGTTTGCTTATTGCACAAATGCTGTACGCCAATTCAGCTCTGCCTCAACAGGCTTCCTTCTGCAGCTGGAGCTTGGTGAGGAGTTCCCTGTTGTGTCAGGGAGACTTCTGTCACCTGTGTCAGCCATGATGTGCATGTGAATGGCTCATTCCTGCTCTTTGAGAAGGTTGTTCTTGCAGGAGGAGTAGCTTCATGTGGCTCCTTTTGTGGCACGTTTGGGAATGGGTTCCTGTGGGATCCAACCACCAGATCCTTGAGGAAGACAAACTCTGCTGTCTCCATGACCAGAAATGAACCTCTGCTAATCTGCTTCCATCCTGGCCTGTGAGCCCTGGCAGGGGGCTTCCAGCCATGGCTGACAAAGCACTGGGCTTAGTGACGTGCTAAATGAACCTCACAAGGCTGCTGCCCCACTGCTGCTGACCAAACAGGTTACCATGCTAGCAGAGACCTCACAATCAACAGCTCTGCCGTGTCATCTTTCCCCAATAGTTATGTAAGTTGTGCTTGTTGCTGTGGGAAACCTCCTGAGGTAGAAGGGCTGCAAAGCACAGGAGGTTGTTTTCTCCACATGCTGCATAGTTTGGATCCCAAAGGGAAGAAGCAGAGCTGGGTGGTGGTGGGTGAGGAAGTATCTGTGGTTTAGGCAGATCAAATTGCAGCAGGAAGGATGGAGGTTGTCTTGGTACGTCAGAAGGGGTGCTCCTCATGCCTTACTGTAGAACAGTTTTGCTAGGATGTGGAAGAAGCAGAAAAATGGGTTGGGGTTCCTGCAGGAGGGACCGCTGGCTGGAAGAGTGTCTCCTTTTCTCAAGGCTGTCTGCAAATATTTGAGAAACAATGCAGTCCCCACAATGGTATAGATCCCCAGCCATCCACGTTTCATTTTCCTGTGCAGCAGAGCAGCAAGCACCTGCCCTCTAGCTTCTGCTGCTTAGCAGAGAAAATGGTGGGTATGAGGAGAAGAGATGATGATTATACAATGGAAGTAATCTAAAAGCAAAGGAGTACTTTGCCCAACCTCTCTCAAACACTTGCTTAGCTTCTTTCAGACAAAACATTGCTGTCTATCTTGCAAACCTCTTGGAACTGACCTGCAGGCCAAAAGCATCACTATGGTTGATCTATCTTCTTGCCCTGCTTCCTCCACTGTGGGTGATGTGCTGCCTCTGTGAGCACCTCTCCAAACAGAGATTCTAACTTGAAGTTCAGAGAGGAGAGGGCTCATTTTTTTCCCAGTTAATGCTCATTCTAGATTAGCATGAAAGATTTAGCATTTGGAAATAAAGTCATGCATGCAATCAGGACAGAATGGCAGGTGTGATAGGGACAAACATGGTATATTGTGAATATTTTTCTCTTTTTTTTGGAGATAATATTTCCTTGTAATAGTTCTGTATCAAAATCCTTCTACTTCACCTACAATTGTTTGAGACTGCATTACAAAACTCTATCCATCATCTAATTGCTATGGGAACATTAAAGTTGCCAAAATAAGTAATCAGAGGTTCAGGAGTTCCAAAATTAAGATTGTCAAGGCAGGTTTAATTCATTACTTTTCCATATTCTTTGCAATGTTTTTTATTTACATGTCACTTTATTGTGTCTTGCTAACAGTATTGTACTACTATAATATGAGAAGCTGACTCCTTACAGGAGCATTTATTTTCTCCAAATATTTCAAAACCCTTTAATAAATGCTACAGAATGGTGTTTATAACATCTTTGGCAGTAATTTTTAGGCAGATAAAGTTTATGAAATTCCAAAATAATATTTTAATTATGCATTTAATTAAGAATTCAGTACTCCTAGAACTATAAAGCAATCCAGTTTCTAAGAAAAACATAAATCGTATTTATGTTTTGTTAAACTATTGAGGCACCTTAGATAAGCCCACTATCAAGAAAGAGATGTCTTGAAATTGAAAATAGAGACGTATTTTCCCTTTCTTTACTACCATTTGTAGGAGTGCTTAACAACTTAAAGGTGGAAGATGGTGTGGAAAGAAAAGGTTTCATATGTGTTCGCTTATTTCACCTAAAGCACCTGCTTTAACTTCCTAAATAAATGTCTTTTTTCTGAACAGAGTCAATGAGTTGTTCAGAAAGCAATTCAGAATTGATAGATTAGGAATATGCTTCTTACAAGTAACCACTGAGATGGCCTAAACCAAAGCTCATATCTAGTTCACTGTATGAGTAACCATGACAATAAATAGATAGGCATGGAAATAAATTAATTATGTGCATTGTGGTGTATTTAAAAAGGAAATGCTGCTTTTATCCTGCACTTTGAACTTGCTAAGAACCCTGAGAGCTCATTTTATTCTCCAAAATGGTGCCTCAAACGTACGGGAGAGAGGCATAAAAGAGCTATCCCATGGATTCTTTATTTTTGTTCTCTATATTGATTTTTTCTTAGTAAGATATTATGCTGATGCAACCTGTAAGTGAACTAAAAAATAACATTTTCTCTTAAAAATAAAAGAAAAGCCAACATGTCTCTTCAAAAAATACCTGCTTCATGCTAGGAATCCACCATAAAAGCATACCACCTAGAAGGAAGTTTCTTTCACAAACTTTCAACCAACAGTTTAATCCAATTGAAAACTTCCCAAATAAGTTAATAAAGAGTTTGGGCTCATAAACTCATAGTTTTGGAATTAATTTGTAAGACTTCTGTCCTGGTTCCAGCAGGGATGGGGTTAGTTTCCCCAGGGATCTGGCAGGGACACAGGTATTCCATACCATGTAAGCCATGCCCAGGCTATAAGGGGAGCTGGCCAGGGCAGGGGGCAGGAGTGGGCTGGGGCTGCCAGCGTCCTATGGCTGAGCGGTGGTACCGTAAGTGCATTTGTACGTTCCTCTATTAGTGTTATTGTTGTTGTTTTTCTCTTTCCTTTGCTGTTCTGTTAAACTGCCTTTATCTCAACCCAAGAGTTTTGCCTTTTTCTTCTGATTCTCCCCCACGGCTGTGGGGATTGAGCGAGTGGCCGCGTGGTTCTGTGCTGCCAGCTGAGGTCAAAACCATGACAACTTCTAATTTGTAAAACCTGGTGTTACTCTAAATGCCATTCAAAGCTCCCAAGAAGATTGTTAAATGGTCAAATATAAGTAGAAGGATGCTACAAAGCAGGGTCTTTACCTTGGAATATAGAATAAACAAACATGGAAGTCATGCAAATGAAAGCCTAAGAGTTTCTAATCTCCTCTAGGGTGAATTAAAGGATGATAATAGCGTAGAAACAAAAATTCCTCTGAATAGAACATCACAAATTTGCTGGTTTATTGCAGACTATTGTCTTGAGAAATCTGACAAAAACAAAAGCTTATAATACTGCAACAATAACTGGCATTTTTCAGTAAATTCTGGTGCAGCCTACAGACTGCTTTGTGTTGATTCTGCTGGTTCTGCTTTCGGAGTATAAACTCTTCAGAACAACGTATCACTCGTGTATTTATTAAATGCCCTGGAAGCAAATGATTCAGCTACCCAAGACCCGTGACTTCAAAGTCCCTGTTTCTGAAGCTGAATGGGATGAAATCATATCTTATGCTCAAGTCTACAAATGATACATCAAACTAGTCCTTCTCACTTCTGTGTAGGTATCTTCACTTGCTTGAGGACTGAGAAGATGGAAAAGATAAAAGACAAACATTCGAGCATCAAGAGGCATACAATATTCTAGATGGCCATTAGTTTTCTATTTTCTCAGCTCTGTCTGCCCACCTCCTCTTCCTGTGCACATACATCACACCATGCACACCCTGAGCACACACACACAGAAGCCACCCGGTCACCTTCTAGCCTATGGCAACAACAACTGAGAGCAGCATGGGTTTCACTTCATTGCCTTTCCAGCAGCACAGCTTTGTTTATTCTATCCTTGAAGCAAAGGATACCTGTGTAGCAAAAAGTCTATCCACCCAGAACACTCATCTCCTAGATGGCAACAGCAGAGATTTCCTAATCATATCTCAATATGTACAGGTAATTTCTTCTGCTCTACATGTATATTTATGCATTCAGTTAAGTACTATTAGTATTTTAGAGACCAAATGCCTATTTTTATTATCCCAAAAGATGTAAAATTTGGAGATTTATTTACCTGCTTCACATAAAACTCTGCTTCTATGCAATATTTTTTATAATTTTTATTCTGTTTTTTGTGTTTTTTTAAAAACAGACATTTAAGTGTTTCTATATTTTGTCAGGAAGATCATGCTTTATGTCCCTTTTTTAAGAATCTGAATGTAGCAATAGTTTTGGGAAGAGCTAGTCATCATGTATGCAGTCACTTAGAATCCTTGTCTACATAGCCTCTTAATCCCGATTGCAATATTCTTGCTATGTCTGTCTTTTTTCATGTTGGAACAGATTGCCAATCATAAAATATATCTGTGCAGGTGACAAATTATCCATGGAAAGCAAGCTGATACCACTGAATGTGTCTCACTTGTGACCTAAATCTAGATATAACTCACCTCCAGCTTGAAAAGCTTGTACATTAACCCACTGTGCCATCTAACCACGCTCTACCTCCGGCAAGCTAATGAATGATTCAGTGGTTTTCATGGCTTCAGTTCAACACCCTATTTCTGCAGCTGGAGACACAGTTTTAAAATATTGCAAGTGGAACACATTCACAAAAGCTATTGCTCATTAATGCAATTTGTTTGCTGTGTTGTCTCCACAATGGCTTTTTTCCATAATCTATTCATTTTCAATTTCCTATTGTTCTGATACTGCCGTAATAATAAAATGTTCTATAGAAACTAAGAGGTGACTTCATGTTATTTCAGCATGATCTTGACCTCTGTGGAGTAAATACATATGGGCTTTTCAAGCACTACCTACCTATAAATAAATCATTTCCCTTAACAAAATGTGGAGGGAAAAAATTAATTCCGATATTGAATTTAACCTGTTCCATATAACTCTGATTTAATCTTTTCTGTAGATGGTACTATGGAAATACTTGGATCACTTTATTAGCCACGCAGCAAAAAATTAGGCATTCTATCTGTCCAACCAGACATAGCACTATAAACAGAAATTTTGTTGTTACCGCAAATCAAATACATGGTATGAGAAAGACAGTCTGGTGCTGAAAAGAAAGGGCATTTCAAATGTACTCTATTGAAAATAATCAGTGCTTTCCTAAGCCCAGAGTGCGCTTCCAGTTGATAAGGACCATGGACCTGCGGTTCCTCCCAGCCGTATCATACTGTCCTTGCCCAGTGCTGCCTTAAAAAGGAAACAAGGAACGTGAAATAAAAAGCAGTAATTATGCTGAATGTTATTTAAAAGTAGCAGGCACTGCACATGAGGCCACCAAGTTTCCTTCTTTCATTTATTTCAAATGCAATTATGCAGATATAAGGAAAGTGATTAAGGCCATTACCTGTTTTACTCTCATTGATTTTCAAAGGAGCGAGGGGGTCTAAATTCATTAGAAGCTTTTGGAACTCTTGTTTGTAATCTTCTGTGGTTATATAGCCCAGAAAATTAAGGCACATTTTATTACCATACAGAATGGATGTGCAGCACATCCATTGAAGATGTGTTCTATCAAAAGCAAAGGAACAAACACCTCAACATTCCACATTAACTCCCAAAATAGTGTGATGTTCCCCTTAGGAAGAAAGTTCTACTGTTCAATACTAAGTTATATAAAATACATCTATTTGACACTGACCACATGCCCAACTCTGTGTTTGTTCCATATTAGATTGAAGACTATAACCCCACTTTTTTTTTTCTCGGATCAGCACAGAGACCAATGTTTGTCTTAGTGTCTACCCTCATAGTTTATAAAATCACCCCCCCAAGTTTATTTATCCTGATTCGTAATGTCATAAGCCCACCATGTCAGCTTAAGCATTAAGATATTACCCAGCTTGGGGAAAGTTAACAACATTGCCTTCAAGTGGAACCTTCAGTGTGTATCATCCAGCTTAAATGTCAAGAATAGATCAACTGTTTTAACAAATGTGAAGAAACTTTGGAAACTATTTTCAGAAGCATCCAAAACTATTGTGTAGCTCATTCAGTATCAAAAGAGCCAGAATACCTTAGTCCCATCTCATCCCACATTACTACTCTATTCTGAGAGATGCCAGCGGTGTGATACCCACCAGTCATGTTATAACTGCATTTTACTCTGGTCTTCTTTGCTAGGAGTACTCTTCACTTTAGAAAAGACAAGAGGAATGGTACCCTACAGTACATATACAGAGAGAAAAGGAATGGAATTGTTTCATTTGTTTCTAGCCAATTAACCTTCGAAATGGAGTCCTTTTCTTCCTGCAGAATAGCTGTATTTGTATATTGTTGTAATACATTGGTTGTTTCCTACAATTCTCCAATGAATAAATTGTTACAAATGCTGTTGTCAGGCCATTCACATTTTCTCAGTATGCAGCAGGTTTTACATACACAGAATGTTTAATTAATTTTCTGATTAATGAGCTTTTTTTATTATGCTACTGCCATTTGGCAGCTGTTTTGACAAAACTGCCTTCCTCATTACAGAATTTCTACTTGTGAAAGGAAGTCAACCATAGCAAATGGGCTTATTGAATTATCCAGCTCACCAATTATATAGTATAAAATTATTCATCCTGATATAATTTGATCAGGAAAAATCATTTATCTTTAGTAACTGTGTTAAATTAGATATTATTCTGCTGGATAGGTGCAATTTTGCAAGTGTCTGTACTTAGAGAACTTTTTTTAATTTACTTGAACACTAAGTTATTGCCTATTTTCTGATTTCAGTTTGTTACCAAAGGTTAGTTTCTGACTAATCGCTCCACTGAGCCCAATTCATTCAAAGATTGAAAAGCAACACTTAGCCATTTTAGAGCAAAATGCCAGATTGATACATATCATTGGCAATACAGTTTTGAAAGATCTGTTATAAATGTATTCAATCTGTTTATAAATCAATTAATTCAAAATCAGTCTTGCAACTTCAACGTTATTTAGTACTGTGCTTTGCATGTATTTTGGCACTATTGCAGCAATGTTGCAACCAACATTGGCATTGCAATTTTAAGCCTTCGTTTATTCAACAAACCAGACTTAAAATTAACCTCACTTTCAATATATTTGAATCTTGTCACTACCCTACATAATCTCTCTTATTAAAAGCCAATGCTTGATGCATTTGAAAAGAAATGTTGTAATATATCAAAAAAATAAGTGTAACAGATTGTTGTGGACTACAGTGAATAGCTGGTTAAAAATAAATACTTTTTTTTGCTTAGCTTGAAAAATATTATAATTTGCCTTATGCTCCAGGACCACTTTTTCAGTGTAAAACAACCCTGAAATTCTTCCTGAACGGTACAGCTACTGCATAGTTTGGATACGCTCATCTGACTGTAAGTCATCTCAAGGTGTTCTCCAAATATTTCACTAGGCTCTGCAAATTTCTCAAAGCATAAGTGAGTTCTTTATCTCCTCTGTACAGCTGGATAAGCAATGGCATAATGACTGTACCAGTGTGCATGGACATAGGTCTGACACCTCTTCCTTTGATCTAATTACAGTTTTACAGCACTTTCCTTTCCTGTCCTCTGTGACTTCACACTGCCTTTTCAATGTCATGTCGATTCTCCTCTGCTCTCATCTAAGCCCAGTCTGTGCCTTGCCACTGCAGGGTTTATCATACTATGAATAAGGATAAGCACTCTGCTACTTGTCAGACCTTACCGATTATCTCAATGTCTCAATCAACAGAAATGACAAAAAGAGTCACGATCATCCTATACTACACTGTGAAGTCGTGTTTTCCTGGAGGATAAGCCTATGCCCATTTTCCTTTGGCTTTATTCCTGTTAGTGTCTGATTTTATCAAAAGTATGTCAACAGGTGCTGGAAATACCTGAGATGGTAGTGCTGTGGTTCTACGGTGACTGCTGCATCCTTAGACCTTGGTTCAGCTGGTACCAGTGTCACCTGCAGCTTAGGTATCTTTGGTACATATAACTGAGTTGCTGGAGCCTACTGGTAATGAGATAATTATCACTCTTGATAGCTGTAGAGCACCTGTTGTGGGATCAGATTATCCTCCATATTGGGATGATCAATAATGGTCTGCTAATCGAAGATGGTCCTGTTCTGCCTTCATGCTCTTGCACTGGCACTGGCGCTGCGGTGACAGTCACCTGTTTCTGCATTCTGGTTCCAGGCCACTGGGTCACTCTCCTTTTAAAGCTGCCTGGATTACAGGA
This sequence comes from Pluvialis apricaria, assembly GCA_017639485.1. Taxonomy (NCBI): domain Eukaryota; kingdom Metazoa; phylum Chordata; class Aves; order Charadriiformes; family Charadriidae; genus Pluvialis; species Pluvialis apricaria. Next base: position 107,559,718 of record CM030008.1, on the reverse strand, counting down.
TTACAAATCTGCTGCAAAACAGATCAGAACATCCACTATGGTTTTCACCGTGAGTAATTGAGACCTGCGAGGCTATGCACCATCTGGTCTTTCTCCCATTGCTATCTGCAGTGTTTTGGTGGGTTTCTTTTTAGTTTGTTTTTTTTCCCCCCTCCTAAATGCAGATACATAGTGTGCTCAGTTTTACTAGACACTTTTGGATCACATATCCTCATTCACCATTACTCTGAAGAGCTGACTTTTGTTTTAAATTAACAAGAGTACTGCCTTAATCCATGGTTTCAAATACCCTGGTAAGCAGTTCATACAGGTTATCATCATCAGTGCTGGCCGTTTCTGGTCTCAGGACATGGAATTCATCTTCCAGGACAAGCAGTCACAACTCCCTTTCTGGGGATATCAACATTTATGTTGCTGTCAGCAGCTGTTTTGCAGTGATTCATGCAGCCTTGTAGCCTACATTTGTGTTGCATGCTTATCTGCTGTACTCGTAGAGAAGCCAAAGCCTCTTAGTGTTGCCTGACTCAATAGCAAGCTGCAAAATGAACAGCTGCTTATCTCAATATCTACACAAGTAGGGTGCAGGGTCCACCCACCAGCGTAGCTGCAGGAGGTCAGGACAGGGACATCTGAAGGATTTTGTAGGTCCTGAGATGCTCTAGTACAGGAAATAGCAAAACTTTTAAGATAATTTTGGTTATGTTTTGCTGTGTGAATTATGCTGTATATTTTAGCAAAAGACGCATTTGACTAATTAAGAAAGATACCTTCTTGATAACTTCCTAGGGAAGTTGCAAATCACATGTGAAAACTCTTTCTTGAAGTATATCAAACTCCTAGCCATCAGAGAGAAATAATTTAGTGTTATTTGTATCACAGAGATGCATAACATTTTTAGTCAGCTTCAGCCTCAAAAAAAGTTTAGTTCAATGCTGCAGTTTGTTGCCATCATATTAAAGAAAGTTTGTAAGACAATTTTAGTGATAAGAAATGTAGAATCTAGGATGTCAGTCTTTATCCTTGAAGTTGGGCATAGACAAGGATTCTTTTTTTTCTAGAAAGTAGTGTTTTAAGTGATTACATTCAGGAATGGAATTTTCTTTATCTAGGTTGCTGTAGTAAAAGCAAGTAATTTTTCTCTACAGCTCTGTTTTTCTATGGCACTCCTGACTGAACCGTTTCATATGCTTTGCTGCTTCTTAAACTATCAGTCAGTGGTAAGATAATAGGTAAGTATGAGTTGACTTTAAACAGTAGTTTTACTAGAAGATACTTCAAACGTGTTTAGGTAACCACTTCATTGTTTCCCATGTTTCTCAAGTAAATGTCATCATAATCAGATTATGAATTTTTTGCTTTGCCTTGAATGCACTTTCTTTCAATTGCTTTCTCATCTTGTATATCCAGCTTCAAAGATTTCATGTTGTTAACAACTTTATATATGTCTGTATCTTTGTTTCTCATAGCCTTGCTTGTTTCTTTGGAACAGAAGCAGCTTTATTTCTGGAGAATAGAAGCTGTATTTTTGTTTCTTGTGATTTAGCCACTTTGCTTTTAAGGATGTGAGAAAAAACTTATAAACAGAGATAACATTTAATTAGACAAATAGGAAAAAATAAACAAAAATTCCTTTGTTGTGTAAACCCAAAACATTTGTTTTTTCTTCCCAAGTAGGGTAATAAGCTATTTGGAAATCTTATCAGGTAGGTATGAAGTGGACCCTTCACCAGTGTTTTTATTTTCTTGACGTGCACGTTGAACCAGTTGAGTTACTCAAAGTTTCTTGGTAACTTCCACTAAACTGTGATTCTATGACCATGTTCTCTTTGTGGAGTACAAGACCTGGAATGAAAAATTCATAACCACAAAAATTTCTGGCAGAACTGTTTCTTTTGTAATTCCCTGTTAATTCCAAATCAATATTAGGATCTTCCTTTTGTTGATTTTTGTATTTTCCATACAATACTGAAGTTTGGCAGAAATTTCATTTTCATAAATGTAGCTGGTTATACCCTTCAATCATTAAATAAGTTGTACAGATGATAATCATGTTAGTGAAAATAGCCATGACACAATGCAACAGATGGAGCCTTTCTGTGGGGCTTGTGTAAGAAATCACCATTACAGAGTTCAAGACAAAACAAAGTTATTGTTAAATATCTTATTTTTTCCCTTGAATGACTGAACAAAATTGAATAGGTAAACTTACTAAAATTTCAGTCCTTAAAGAGAAAGGTTGATGACATTTTGTTTTTTTCTCTGGGATGTAAGTCATTGTTATAAAATGTGGACCTACTAAATGGCAAAAAAAAGGAACTCAAATAGTGTTTTATTGTGATCTTAATTATAATAGAATTTTCTTAAGTGATCTTTTGTCTACAGGTGGCACAGTATGTTTAATTAGCATATAATGTTAATATATATGGCATATAATGTTTAATTCATTTGAAAGATCTTTTCTATTATAGGCATGTCTTACTGACTGGAATATGAAAAATTAATTACACCTTAGTAGAGTTGACACTTTCTCCTTTTTTTCAGCTATTTTTGTTTTTCTGCTCTGCGTCTCTATGTACATTTACTCTTATGTAGAACCTGGATATTAAAGTAAAAGAACAACAACAACAACAACAACAACAAAAACTTCAAGCATCTAATGACAACATGTCAATAATGAAGAAGGAGAGCTGAGTATGTATGGCTAACAGCTTTGGGTTGGAACAAGCCAGTTGTGCCATGGCCATGATTTGTTGTTGTTTGGCTGGCTTGAATCAGATGACTGTGAGCTCCGTGACTGAGTCTGAGAAAGCAGATGGGTGCCTTCAGCATCTCCCATAACTGGCTTCCTCTTTTTCTCTTGCAGAGACTTTGTTCTGATTTTAGTTAGCAGGATTTGTTGGTCTAGACCCTTAAGAATAGCAGAAGGCCTGGACACCTTGAAGAGTTCAGGTTCCAAATCTTGTGAGCAAGCTCAGCAAGGAAAGGTACAGACAGCCCTGGCCTTACACAGCTGGGGTGCCCTTTCCCTCACTTGTTCAGTTCAGAGAACTTCAGTTCGGTTTTTCAAGTGCTTGGACCTTGTTTTTTCTTTCTTTTTTCACCCTTCACACTGTCCACCTTTCCTCCTCATCCTCAGTGAGAAAACTCCTCCCCCTCTTGCTGTATCAGTGGGCTCCAGCCCACCAGCCAGACCATTTTTGATTTCTACCTCTTTTTTATTTGAGGTATATTAATTTTCATATGAAAACGAAAGCATGCTGAATACTGCAACAGCTTTTATTAATGTGCATAAATAGATTTCATTTTTTCCAAGTGTATTGGATCTCCTCATGTGTTGTCATGAGGAAAATTTTTCCATGTGAATGTCTAGGAGCCTTTCTCTCCATCTCTCACTCTCAACAAACATGCTCCTCAACAAATTTCTTCACAGGTGATTCTCATGTTATACCTAGTGTTAGTGACCGTGGTTTTAGGAAAACACTAAATATTACGAACATAAGGTATAAATCGTGGTGGGTTTTTTTTCAGCACTGCCTTCATACTAGGAAGGGAACAGTGAGAAGGGTAAGAAAGCTTGATATAGATATACTTCTGAGAAGATATACCTGGCAGCCATACAGAGGTAAGCAGCAGTCTTTGTGGGATCACAGCTTGACAGTATGAAAACATAAAGCTCTGTTAATCAGAAGAAAAATGGTAGCTACAAAAATTGTATCCCTTGTTATATACCCTAGGCTTTACCTCTCTGAATTCACCCCATTATAACTTCCCTGATTCCAGCTGAGATGGTTCAGATGAGCGCTGCTGGATAAGAGAGAAGCGGCAGGGCTGTTGTCACCATATAGGGCTGTTTGAAGGGACCCTCTGTGAGCCTGGCTGCTGCTGATGCCTGGCACAACATACGGCTTTAAGTAGTGCACTTGTTTTCAATCTTCTAGAGCAACAGTTCCAGGTCAATCTGACAATAACCACATTGTGTCCACCCCCACACCGAATTTAAGTGGTGATTGAAACAATATTTCATCTCATTTCTACTTACCAGGTTAAAGGAAGTTTCTCTCCGGAATGGGCTCTCATCTATTTGCAGCAGGAAATACATTTCTTTTAAAAATAAATAAAAAAAAAAGACTCTCAGGTCAGCCAACACAGGTCAGTGTAAAATGATTCTAAAATACCTGGTTATTGCAAAGTTTTTCTGAGCACTTTATCTGAAAGATACTGACAACCTCTGAAAAATAATTCACCTTCTCTAGCTAGTTTGTACAGACCTACTTAACACAAGTGAAGCTTTAACCACCTTTCTCCCCTTTTTGCCCTCCGCAAATACTTGTTAGGTGTTTCAAAAAGCATATTTATGGCAACTCAGAATTTAAAATAGTCATTTCAATGACCATTCTCACTATAAACTATTGGATATAAGTACATAAAGCAATGAGACGAGATAACCATGCATTTTACTAATCAGATAAAATTTCAAACTTCAGATGATGTTACAGTACATAACTTAAGATGCCTGTCCCTGTGAAATACCAGCAAGTGGGAAAGGACTTAAATATTGTGTGGGTATTTTCAAGAAATGCTGTATAGAACTTCAGTGATTTGGCCCAACTTGGCCCTAGCTGTACTAAGGAAATTTTTTTTTTTCATTGTTTTTTGATTACTCCTTAAGATAGACATGATGCTGCAAAGTACATGAAGAAAGTGGTAATAATATAGCGTTATTCTTTGCTCAAGACAAACATAAATGTCTTTTCTTCTAAAGAACATAGCATTTCCTATGCTTTGAATTAACTTGTAGGAGTTCACAAATGTTTTTCTTGTATTTAGATTTAATATATATGTAAAGGTTCATATGGTTAAAGACAAGTTCCCCAACACACATGTTTATATCTGAAGACCCATGGTTAGAAAGATAAATCATATCAGGAAAAAAAGAAGTTAATGGAAGGAAAATGGTCGCAAGAAAAAAATGAAAAACAACCACCCAACAGATTTATCCCTGATTGTGTCTGTTGTTCTGCATAAATGAAATTAAAGTACCCGATAAATCTTTTTAAAATGTTTCATGTTTTGGTTTTGCTGCAATGCAAAATTAATGACAAAAGTTAGATTCTTTACCAGCTTACAACTTGCAGATATGTTTTTTTAGTGTTTCTTTGAATTAGTGTAATGGTCTGTCATTAGAACTGTGTAAGAAATCTTCTATCTATAAGAGAATTTGTACAGTATGACTTTTTTTAGGGGAAACTTTTTTCTTCCCTCCAAGTTTCTCTTTGCTTTAAATACACCAGAGATGAACATTAACCAATACAACTGGCAAGGTTCATAGTGACAGCAAAATTCCAGAAAAAAAAAAAGATTTAATTTCCTCAGCAACTGACAACTAACTGTAGTGCACATGTATTTATCTGATATCTCTGGCACCCAGTCATCTTGTATCAGTAGGACAGATGCCCAGGAAAACAGCTATTTATATATGTATCACTGCATGTGTGCTTAGTATAGGACCCCATAGGTGTACAGCAAGGAGGGAAACAAACAAAAAATCACTAACAAAAGAGTTTAGCAAAACTGCTTAAAACCAAAAGTGAGACAAAAAGTTATAAATCTATGTAGTCGTATTTCTTCTACTGTGTATCTTGCCACAGTTACCAAAATTTATCTGTACATACTCAGGTTGCATTCGTTGTTAGGTCTCATTTGTGTGGAGTAGTGTATAGTTTAATCAGCCTGCTAAGTGTGAAGTGTATTCTGTTCAGGCCTAGATAGTCACAAAATGGAGGTATTTCTTTCTTCAGTGCTGCTGTGTGCAGATGGGGCAACATCAGTAGGTATCAGCAGCAAGAAGAGAGCAACTGGAGAAGTGATTGGGTGATCTGTAAACTTAATTTTACTGACAGCTAATGAAAGTCAAGAATGGTCTTCCACTTTACAATCTTCTACACAAGTATGTCTCAATTTAAAATGACCCTGAACACTCTGTAATATTAAAACAAACATACAAACAAACTCCAATTAAAATATTATATAAAGACATGAGAGGGCAGTAGAAATCAGGGGTGTGAACAGCCTCCTTAGGTGATTGAATAGCAAGGAATTTGCCAATTGAAACTTCCTAAATGTTTACAGAAAGAAAAACAAGAAAATGTTCCACCCCCACAGGTGTGCTCAGCTGATTAAAGCAGATTAAACTATACCTTGCTACATCATAATGCAAATTTACTAATACTAGTTAATTTTTGCAAGTAAAAATGTCACTAAATTGTTGAGTTACTAATGCACTTCTGCGTCTCTTGTGGATGAAAAGAGTGCTTGGACAGCTAAGCAGTGTGTGATCACAGCTTTACTTTGGAAATGTCAGCTGTTTAGTCAATTTTATATTATACTTTAATTTTCTGAGTTCATTTCTGAAGAAAATAATCAGTGCTCTGAGCTTCAAAACCTCAGCTGCAGCTACTGTGAATTTATTTCTTCATATCTGTGTTGCCTTAGCGTGGCTTTGAGAGAAACAACTTCTCAAAAGAAACTCAAAACTGTTCCTTCAAAGGGGTGAAATTTATCTGGATATTCTGTAGTACCAGATTCTTGTAAAGAGCGATACATACAGTCCCTTAGACACAAAATTTTCCAGATATCTAAGCAGAATGCTGGAATTGGAGTTGAAATTTAAAAGTCTTCCTATGTTTAATGGGATTATATATTTTTATATATATTTTTAATATACGTACCATATAACATCATGCTTAGCAATAAAAGCTGGGGGAAATAAGGAGGAAAGGGACATGCTTGGAGTTACAGCATTTGTCTTCCCAAGTAGCTGTTACATGTGATGAAGCCCTCCTTTCCCAGAGGTGGCTGAACATGTGCCTGCTGATGGGAAGTAGTGAATTAATGTCTTTTTTTGCTTTACTTGCATGCACAGATTTGTTTTACCTGTTAAACTGTCTTTATCTTGATCCATGGATTTTATCACTTTTGCCCTGAGTGAGCAAGAGGCTGTGTGGGGCTGAGCTGTGGGCAGAGGTCCACCCAGCACAGATGAAAACGCTTCCCTCATATTAGAAGTAGAAGGATGTCCTTGGCTAGATCATCATCATCTCAGGTAGAGAGGCAGAAGGACAAGGTGAATTGGAATGGATTGAATGGACTCCAAAAGAAGCAGCGAGACTGAGGGGAGATGTTCCCTCACAGAGAAAAGCAGGAGTTTTTATTATTGTTATTTCCTCTCCCCTACCATTAGGCAGGCAGGGAACTGCATATTAAAGGCAAGACAAGAATTTCTCTTCCTCTTCAGAGATAGTGATGTGGTCCCTAAAGCCTTGAGACAGCTCTGCTTCCGCTGTGTCTTTAAAGCCTGTACATCAGAGGGCCTTGAATGCACAAAGCTAGCTTCTTATTAGAATTGAAACAAGGAGCTTCCAGAAATAAAAAGAATGAGGGATGAGAAAGAATAGAAACAAAGTAGCTTGTAAGGAAATCTCCCCTTTCCCTGCTACGTCTTTGCATGATGGGTTTCAGAAAACCCCACAAAATGTCTGTGGGTCCACTGTGATTCTCATTGCTCCTTCTAGGCCCTCTCTCCTGTGTGATGTGCTCACCAACCCTTGTGGAACGTGATCTTTTCTCTCCTCACAGAAGTCTCCACCTTATCTGCAGTGCAGCAAGCAGGGCAAGGAAAATAGGCCCTTGTTAACAAGCTACATCCTTTTAAGAGACTTGACTTATGTTCACATATATTATCTGTGAATATGTGACCTAAACACTTTTCATGAACTCCTGCAGAGAATAATGACAGTATTCGGGAGTGAAAAGAAAGCGCACCTTTCCAAGTTTTCCTAGTCAGGGATCATTTCCACAAAACCTTATTGCACAGTAACTGAAGAAAGAGAGTGCAAAAAAAGACATTTGGGAGGGAGCTCTTGTTTATCAGTTTCCCTTTTGCAGACAAGGGTCAGAAATAATACTTCTGAGTTTATTTCTGTAAAGGAAATCAAAACTAACGGGGTTAGTTCAGGCTCAGGTCTAGGACATTCTTTTTCTAAGATTGATAGAGAATAATGAAGAAATAAAAAGTTAAGGTAGGAGAAAATTAAACTCAACAGATCAGGCTTCCATGGCAAAAACTAGTCCAATAGGTGTTCCTTCACTATATTATTACAAAAGACTGGTAAACATTAAGAATTAGTGTTATTAGGAAAAAACAACACCTCCCAAGAGTAAGTAGTCACACCTGTGAAACTTATTGCAAATGGAGGTCATCATGTCAGATTAGATTTTAAGACACATTTGTTGTTACGTATGTAATGATAAAGCAAGTCTCATGCTTTAAGAATCGAGGATTTTCTCTCCCATTCATTGCAGTGTATTACCGTTGCACTTGAATGAATTAATTTCTAGGATGTAGCAGAGGATATGTACTGCTTAGAGAAAATGTAATGATGGACTCTGCTTTAGGCAGGTTATAGAATTTGCTGAGCCTGTTGTCCGATCAAGTACAACAACTGCTATGTTCCAAACCCAGAACTGGGTTCCTGTAAGAGTGGGATCTTTAATTTCTCTTCATATGTATTTGCTCCATGAAATTCTGCTTTAGCAGATTAAAATCTTGGAAGTAAGATTAGAGGTTAAACTAGCTGCCATGTCCTCTGTGTAATTACATTGAAAATGAAAAGTGAAACGTTTAAAGGCAAGATGAAAACAGAGCTTAAAGTATTCAGGATATTCAGAATGACACAGATACCACTAAGGCTCTTCTAGAAGTTTTGACAGAAGATGTTGACTTTATTACAAGAAAATATTAAAGCATTTGCAAGTGGCTATTTTTGACTATGAAGATGGTTGGCAGGGTTGGTTCAGAGGGTTGAAGGAGACTATCAGTTTGGAAAAGATACTGTCCTCTTACAAAAATTGTATTGGAGAATATTTGACTCGCAAATTAAGCTAGGGAACTCTAAAAATGTTTGGGTTTTTAATGTATGGCTTTGCTTATTATCAAGGTTACAATCATGAAATTGTATAATCTTTCAGAACTTAACCCACAACAAGTGAAACAATAATAGCATCATTTGATCTTGATCAGGCTGTAGGAAGTGTGACCTTATTTTCATAAATACGTATACTGGCTGGAAGAAATGAAGAAAATCTTATTTTGTTTTCCATAAATCAGTTTCTTTCTAGATTATGATCAGGTCTGAAATTAAAAACTTATCTTGTCTTGGTCTTCTCCATCTTTCTTTAAGATGATGAATCCACATTCTCTTTTGCAGGGTTTTAGAGCCTGAGATAGCTGAGAACTTGAAGTAACGTATTAAACTTCTACTCAGTTTGTTGATGACCATGTATTTTAATTGTCTTCATTGCCACTGTATTGTCTTGCTAGTAATTTTTTTCTGGCTGGAAATGTTTACAACTGGCTGATTTCCCTTGTCTACCCCCAGGTAACCAGTAAGTTTTCTGTAAATTTGACTTCAGGATGAAATTTCATATGATTGAGTGTGGGTCGAGGTATTTTTTTGAGGTGGTAGTCGTTTCTTTTTGAGGGGTGGGAGATGTTTTTGTGTGTGTGTGTGTGTGTGTTTTGGTTTTGGTCATTTGCCAAACAAATGTTAATTATTTTTTTCCTCTTTCCCATGTCAAGTTTGACACGTTAAAGAAAACATCAGTTGCTTATCATTTTCTTCTTCCCTTTCTTTGTATAGAGTTTGACCCTCGAAAGAACACCACAGAAATCATTCCATTAAGAGTAAGTATATCCTTAAGATATCAATATTGTAGATTAATATTTTTAAATAAAAGTAGACAAAGCTCTTAATAACTAAAAAGGATATTTTTCCACCTCAAGGCAGTTTGGTTTTGCTTATATCCTTGGTGATAATTTGTGTTTTCTTAATGATCTCCTTTGACTTAATCATTGAGTCCTTACTGAACCTAAAGACCTCTAGGACAAATTCAACATATTATAAGGACTTTCTTTACTCTGTCAGCATCACTGTCTCATGTGAGATAGATGTGGCCAAAATACAACATCCCTACTAGAAATGTGGAGGACAATATCACTATAGTTTAAACAGAGCTGTCCCACTTTGCACTGGAATCAGAAAATTTCTGCCATTATCACTGCTTATCTGAGAGGGAAGTAACCTGCATACGTGAGACATCATTTATGTTTAAGCAGTTTTCCAAAATTATCAACTACCTTAGTTATCTACAGTTTTGTCTTTTTCATTAGGCATATAATCCTGTTCCCTGAAAATTAGAAGGAAGCAAAACACAAACTATTAATGCTAAACATCAGATACTGCTTGGTTATTTATGGTATCCTGAAGAATTATTGGATGGATGTTTTACTTGTATTTATATGTATTTCTTCTCTAAATTGGTGGAAAAGAGCATCTTTGTTAAAGTTTTCTAGAAAGCTGACATTTTCTCTATTTTATGGAAACATGTTTGCTTTTCTAACAGGTGTATTACAGGGAGCTGTATGTAAAGTTTTAGAGAGCAATGGGATTAGGGGTTGCCAAACCAAATTAAGAAAGTAGACATGATAGAAGCAACAATTTTAATAAACAAGGGAAAAAACATGTTTGGGTCATGTCCTATTGGAGTACTAGTGTCCTCAGAAGTGCACTGATCTCTACACTTCAAATAGAGGAACTACTGTTTTCAGGCTTTTATTCCTAACTTTTTCTGCCATAGATTTGGGGGGATGGTGGTATATTTGTTAAATACTACACACTGGGTGCTCAGTATAAAAAAGCAATACACTGAAATAAATGGAATTTATTATTTGGACCTGAAAAAAACCCAGTATTTTGCCATAGAGCACTGTTAAGTGGTATGTTCATTTGTTTACTAATTCCAGTAAGCTATCTTGCAATAGTAAATGTCTTATTTTTGCTAAAACCGATGTGATATAATGTACCTGATCGAATGGATTCATGACTTTAAATAGATGGTAAAAATGTCATGTAAGATTTGCTTATTTGTCAACCACTTATTAAGTCTATTTACAATCACACGGTAAATTCTGTGAAATACACTAAAACTTAGTAATAGTATTTCGTATTTTATAGGAGACTTTGCCTTTAGTGACATTAGATTGATAAACTACAAGAAAACTGCAGATGTCTTAAAACAGTTACAATCCTATTCCAGACACACATAGTACTACTGTCCAGAGTTATCATTCACCTTGATTACACTGGCATTAAATGGTTCACCTGTTCTAAATCTTCAGTAAAAATATATGGCTCTTTTACAGGATGCAACCAAAAAGGAAAGAAATCAGTATCAGAAATCCACAATGTTTAGTTCCTTACTAATATCATATTGAACTCATGGTGTATCTCGTTCGGGGGGGAGGGGGAAGGAAAAAAGAAAAAAGAATAATTCTTTCTTTCAGATTTTATGTTTGGGGTTGTAAAATAAAAGCTACCTTGTCCAAAGTTCAAATTCTATCTGATAGCATTGTGCAAACTGTAAATACTGCCAAATAGAGAAGAAAGCAATATTCCTATATTCCCATAGTAAGTAGTAAAAATGACTTGCTGACTAGAGGCAATTTTAAATATCTAAAACTAAATACATGCCAAATAGTAAATCAGATGTATAAGATGATTGCAAGTTTCTTTTGTGCATCTATGCCCCTGCAATATAGACATATATGTACATTAAATGTGTGCATTTACACTACTGAAATAGGTATAAGTGACTGGTGAAAAATTGCCATTTTGGTATCCAAACCCAAGCCTCTGTTAATTTTTTTTTTCTTGATGGGTGGTTATTACTTTCAGAGCAATGTGAGCTCCTTCAAAATGTATCCACTGGAGAACCAGATTCCTGTTTGACATTACAAGAAGCATTTCTTACAATGACTTACGATGATCACATGCACTTTTAGCCACAAAGTCACTGCATAGGTCAAAGCTATCAATCACTTGTGCTACAATGAAGCACAATAGTGCTCCCGGAGCACTACTTGTGCCTCAGTAGGGCATTTGGCTTGGAGTGTGTTTCCTTCTAGGGATGTGGCTTGGTAGTTGGTAGCAATATGAAATCAGGGCACAAGATCAAGCAATTTAAATTAATTCAGGGTATTTATTTATTTTTGTATGATTAAAGAATAACTATGTATTTACAGTTGTATGTATCTTTTTAAAGTTCGTATGATCAACTGACTTTTATGATACTACCTTGCTTGCTGTCATTAGGGAGAAAAAAAAATCAAGTGTTTAGCAAGGTTATTTTAAAGCTCCTTTCCTCAGGATTATTTCTACTTTATCTAATATACCTGATTCTGGCTTATTAAATGCTTATTGTTAAATTTACTGATCCTTACGTTAGCAAAACACTTATTTTAAAAAAGTGTGATATTGAAAATGTTATGGAAAGTTCTTGGAGTGCCTTGTTTGAATAAGTTAGTATATTGTCAGCAGTTGTCTTTTTTGGGGGTAGTTTGGGTCACAATTGTTTGGGTTTTGGATTTTTTGGGTTTTGTTTTGTTTTGGTTTGGTTTGGTTTTGGTTTTTTTTGGTTTTTTTTTTAAGAGGGTTTCAATTAAATAAACAAAGTACAAGGGTAGATCAAGAATATTAAATATGGTTTCTGGACTGATCTCAACAGAACACTTAACGAGTTTATTTTTGCTTTTGGTAAATAAGGATATGTAAAGCAAGAAATGAGAACAATAATTTGGCCACCAACTCCACAAATCAATATGTGCATAAAACCTCAGGAAATAGGAAATCAAATGTTACCTTTTGCAGTTTAATGCGGTCACTTATTAATGTGTCTACTCATTTGCATACCAATTTACACTTTATCTTATTAGGGTAATAGATAAAACTAGAGTACATATAGACTACTACTGTGATTGATTGCTATTATAACTTTCTTGCTACTGAAAATTACTAAGTTTCCCCAGTCTCCAATGAATTTCATGGAAATTGGTGGATTATGTCAGCTTCCTATTAGTTTCGATTCAATGGGATTATGCGATTCAGATAAGGTAAACGGATAAATTTGCTTGAGCATTGTATTTTTTTCTATTTAAACACAGATCTACATACAATTTTTTCATGTGAGCTGAAGTTTTCACATGAGCAGACTTGTTCATTCTTCGTATGAGCAGACTGCTTATGTTGGTTGTGAAGCTGAGCAGCACTGTAGATAGAGGCTAACTAACTGAATTACCTCCATTGCTGAACATCCAGCATAAGGACTTCAGGTAAAACATGGCTTTGCCTAGGTTGTCAGCTGCCCAGGAAGACAGCAGCTGGAGCCTAAGAAAGCTATTAGTTTACTATAACCTCAATTCTTGCATGTAACGGGGACAACTGTTAAAATGGAAGTTCACGCTTTGAAAGACTTTCCTAAAATATGAAATTTCTACAAAGACAATCTTTAATAATTTTATGGTGATTCTGAACAGAGATCTTGATGCAGGTCTATAGGAGAAGGCAGGTTTGATCTCCAGTCAGTTGACATTTTTCTTCATGTAGAATAATATTTAACAAAAAGTCCCAATCAAATTACTGAATTTTAAATTGAAGACATTGTGGTAAATTCTAAAGCTCCTTCAGACTTGGAGAGAAACAGATTTTGTCTTAGTATTACAGCAGTGTCTGTTTTGCTTGGGAAGATTTTGTAATAGTATTTCACTCTAATTTTAGCCTTTCTTCCTAAGAAATCCACAGGAAAATTCAGAGGCATGCTCTCCTCCACACCCACTCCTCCCATTTTACTGAAGGGAAATAAAACCATTTGGAAAAGAATTGTATTTGACAGCTCAGCTATCTCTCTGCTTATCTAGAGGACCAATTTATTTCTTTTTTCATGTCAGAGTGCTACAAACATTTTTGCTACCTCAGGATTTAAGTATGTTCCTCAGTGCCCTGATGCAGTTATGGTTATTCTTGGGCTACTGCTTTCCCCTTCTCCTAAGCAAAATACTCTGAATGCACGCTTTTTTCTTGAATACACTAGGCGTCTTGGGGACAATCAGTAAGTTCTCAGTTTATAAGCCAGCAGACTTTCCTTCTATTGCCTTGAAGTCACTCTTAACTCAAGGCTGGGTAAGGTAAAATTGTTATGAAAGATAGGGATTAAAAAAATTTAAAGGGAATCAAGTTATTAATTGACTTCCATTAAGTTTAAATCATAAAGGTATCTTTTCTGCTATCTACCTGATGTCTTGACCCCCATCATTCAGAGATTCTGTAATTTTGAAAACCATCTACCACAGGATGCATCTATCAGAGGAAAATCTTTTGCAGTGGAGCATCTAGTTGTAATAGATATTTTCTTTTTGAAGTCCCACCTTTTTGAAGTATTACTTCTTCCTTTTATTCTTACCTAGGAGATATCAGTAATGACTAGAATAATTAAAATAAGAATTATTTCCCTTTGAAAATATCTCTACATTAAACCACATGCTGTATTTTTGACCAGATAGTTAACACTTTTCATACAGAAGAGCACCTTTCCTTTGGTATATTTCAATGTGAAAAAGTCCTCTGTGTTGAACTTCCACTCTACATCAGCCTGGGCAATGATGGTGTGCTTGATTTAAAAAAAACACAAAACAAAACAAAGCCAAAATCGTCTGGATGAGCTAAATGTGCACAGTTCATTATTGGCTCCTTACTGATGTGGTTGTAAATGACCACATAGAGGTTAGAGAGTGGGCTTGGGATGAAACTTTCTTCTTCTTGAGCTACTGGCCATAACACCATTCAAAGTTCTGCTTGTAACTACAAAAAGATAGAGTAAAGCTTCACCTGAGAAAAGAGTTGCTTCTGTTTTCCACTCATTTGTTGACTTTCAGAGTGTTCTGGCAAACAAGAGCTCTGGTAAGTGCCATTTTCAAACTGTACAAGACATGGGTTTGTTCACTGAGAAAAGAAATGAGACAAACACATTTTCTGTGTATTGCCCAGGAGAATCTGAGGATGAAAGCACTCAGCAGAGGTTTCTGCTGCGTGGAAAATGAAGGCAAACCCAAAAGCAAGGAAAGCAATGAGCCTGAAGGTTGCCAAAATGGGAGATAGTAGGCTAAAATTCCTGAGTTTGTGATTGTCTTTTGGAGCCCCGTATTAAGAACGGGTAACGCCAGTGCTCTTAAACAGCATTTTGTGCTGCACAACAGCACTCAGCCATGTTTAATGTCGGTTGAATGAATGGGCTGAGTTTGCTAAAATAGAGAAGATGTTCTACCTTGTAGCATTTTGAGAAGGTGTTAATTTCTCTATATTCAAACAACATGATACATCTTAACATTAAAAAAAAAAAAAAAGTCCTAAAAACTCCGTGGGGTATGAATCCTGCACTAGCAGGTTGTATGTACAGCTGCCATTATAATTATACCCGAGCCTGTGATTAAGAAACAGTGAATCCAAGCAGCAGCTTTGTGTGGGCAAATGGGAAGAAGTTGCTTCTTGAATGTGTTCAGTACCTCTGTATTTGCACTAAGGTGCTTCTTATATGATTAATTACATATGCTGACCTTGAACATGTAGATGCGATATTTGTCCTTCATCAGTGTGTGAAAACTTATGCTATCAAAACCAGTAATTAGTCCTTTAGAAAACCCTAATTTAATATTTTTGGCTGCATCCAGGAAGAAAAATAAAATGTGAACTGTTCCAAATCGGGCTTCTAATTGGTTTGCTTTCATTTTATTGTCTTTCCAACAAATTATTTGGCTTTTCTTACTTTCTTTTTTCTTTTTTTTTTCAAATGTGAACATACACGGATGAAGGGGGTGTTGCTTTCTCAGTATTCCACTAAGAAAAAAATTACTACTTCGCAGTTTGAATTATTATTTGTAACATCAAACTTGAGAGTAGCAGGAGTCCAGGGATTTCTGTTATGGAGAAATGTAACATAAGTCATTAATTACCAAAATTTTCAGAAATTAATATTAGAACCTGAAGGCCAAGTTCTCCATGATCCCTTTGTGCCAAGAATGCTCAAACCCAAAGACAGAAATTACTTTTAATAGGACTGTTGAGGCAGTTTTGGTCTGAACTGAATGTTAAGTCCTCTTTTCTCTCATGCTGTTAATTTCTTCCATTATGAAGTCAGCAAAAGGAGAGAGGAGGAATTAGTCCAGCATTTCAGAAAAAAAAGCCTTCAGGTAGATAGAATAGGGGAAATAGAAAACATTAGAAGAACAACATGAGAGGCAGGGACAAAGAAGCAGTCTGATATGGGCCGAAATAACGCACTAGATCAGAAAGACTGAGAAAAGTAATTCCCTGGAGTTTTAGTCCTTGGTCGGTCTCCCATGCATTGCCATGAAGATTTTAACTAACAGCAGTCCGCAGCTGAGATAGTACATAAGCTCAGAGCTATACTTAAACAGTGATTAAGAAAAGTGCAGTTGGAGACTATTGTGCTAATTAACCTCCTTCCCAGAATCTAGAAGAGAAACAGCATCTTGTAGGTTTTGAAACTCTCCCTTTCAGCAAGAAATTTGCTCCCAAATTGCATATGCAGTTCTCCCAGTGTTTATTTCTGCTTTTGGGAAGGGAAACGAAAAACTATGGATTCGTTCCTAGGAAGAAATGGAGAGAGGCAAACCGTCTTCCAGAACACAACATGCAGCACAAGAATTTAATTTTTTACAGGGAGCTCGAGTGGGTAGAGCCTACAGTGCAACAACTAGTCTGTATGCTGCAATTAGGAAAATGTTCTGCCAGAGGGAGAATGCAAATGAAGAAATGTCTCCAAGATTCGAAGATTTTGTCATGCTAACTTTCTTGCATGTAGAAAGTAGAATTTCTTTCCTATTTCTTTCACGTCTGCTTGCTTGAGTTGAGTGACCTGTTATGCTGGTTTTAACAGGTCATAGAACATTTGGGTGAAAGACAGATTTGGTGCACAGATCAGTGTACCGTATTCCATATAACAGTAGGATAGTTTTATTTTCAACAAGCCTTCTGAAGTAATCTGTCCTTAGTTATATAATTAAAGCAGAAGTTGATTCTCTTCAAATTAGTCTATAATGAAATAGCACGGACAGCATATTCTTTCTGAAAATCTGTACCTTTTCCTTATGATCACCAGCTTTTGATATATTGTTAGGATTTCAACAAACGGTGGAGTCAGAGAAGCAAATGAAGCAGAATTCAGAGTTGTTATGGCAATAGTCTCAGATTATTTCATTCATGTTGGTTATGATTTTGTCAACATCTCTATGCATGTGTGGACTCTCATACAATTACATAAGAATTCGCTTTTGTTAAACTTAGCTGTCATTAAAAAAAAGGGGAAGAACTGAAATTTCTTGTCTTTAAAGAAGCAATGTTCTCTGAGCGAAAATATAGGTGCTCTATTTCAGTGGTTTTCTGTTCCTTCTTTTTTTTTCTTTTCCCCTCAGTGAGGTCTCTATCATAAGAAAAAGAAAAGTGTTGCTTTATTCCTTTATTTGTTTTGTAAATATTAACTCTCTGTCCCTCCGAACTCTGAATCACCCATGAGAACATTTATTATGAAAAAAGGGTGCTAAATAAAAGCATTCTTCAGAAAAAGTTGGAGAATGTGAAGGAGACATTTAATTTCCTACAGACAGAGTCTGGTTTTATCTATGCAATAGTTCAACAAGTTTTTATTTGATTTTTTTTTTTTTCTGCAGATGGGGAAAAAAATTATTCTGTCCCACTTTGTCTGAATACACATTACAAAAAGAAAGCCTGCCAGAGAATGAAAAAAATGTCTTTTTGAAAGTATTTACTGCAAATTAAAGATCTCCTAACACATGAAATGAGACAAATATGTGCTTAGTCCAGACTTCTAAAACAGAAGTGAGGAAGGTAACATGGATTTTATTAAGAAAATGTTTCACAAAGAGTAGGTGACCTTATAATGATGGGCTGAACAGCTGGACAGTATTATATCACACAAGCTCTGGTAAGGGGTGGATTCTGAAAGCTGTATCTGTTTATCCAATAACTTGGCTCTCTTCAAGCCAGGTTAAAACTTCAGCATTAGTGCAGCTTGAAAGCAAACTACACTTTTAGGCCTGGTCTCCAGAAGAGTTGTGATGCCACAGACTCAAATAATCTTGCAAAATGTTTTCATCCCGTTCCTCCCATGTCCAGGCTATAGTGGCACAGTGTCGGGTAGCATAGCATGAGCACCTGCCATTCTGTGTGTTTGTGCATAACAGAGTAAAGTTTTCGTAAGACCTGTAAGTATTTTTACCGCAGTATCTCTGATCAAGCCCTCTGACGGTGTAGCTCTTCGCTGGTCCCGTTTGAAGTGTGTCAGTGCTACTTCAGACGGGCAGCAAAGGTGGTTCAGCTGCGTGAGTCCTCAGCACAGCCCCGCAGAGTGCCTGTCTACCCCTCGGCGACACCTCTGATGGCTCAGAGCTGCGGCTCTGTCACCTATCAGCCCTCCACCCACTGAGTTTAGAAACTGTGTTCTTTTTTTAGCATAGGTAGGGACAAATGTATCTGAAAACATCTTGTCGCCAAGTTTAAACGAAGGTCAACACACTCCTTTTCTAGGTCATTAGTAGATGGGGTCTTGGAAACACTTTGTGCTGGCTCACAAAGACAGTATGTCTGCAGGGAGACTGAGAGGAGATTCATGTAGCGACTTGCAGAGAAGACTCTGCAGGAAAGAGGTAATTCTTATATCTATTTTCCAACACAGAAGGCAAGGAAGTAAATGGTTTAAGTTTACTATATGCTGAGTTAAGGGAAAGTTCAGAGCGTGATGATAAAAGTGCTCTTGTGAAGTTTTCTTGAAAGTGCGTGGTGCAGATTCAAATAGAGAACTTATCCACACTTTTATGGCATATATTGTTCGTACTCATTCAGTTTTGTGCAAATGAGCAAGCAAGGGTGAATAACTCCAACAATTAGTACTGTAAGAGCACAAGACAAAGATGAGAAGAATTTCTTGGTCAGTCATCTAATTCATTAAGTTGAGTCAATGAGATGTTAATGCTATGATTTTTAATAATATGTATTTTTGCTAGAATGCATCCTCACTGAACTTAAAATTCTCATTTGGATACTATTCAGACAGCTAGAGTATAAAACAGTGCAAAAAATTTCACTTTCTTATTCTTTGTTGTTATGCTAATGCATTTGTGTACAGCAGTGACATTTTCTCAGATCACTAGTATACTTTTTCCTTCATACAGCATGTAAATGTGTCATGGCATACTCTTCTCATTTTCTGCCTTTATTGTGCTCTTCCATGAGAAACTAGGTTTAGGAATGGTCAAGAAATAGGGGTACATGGAAGACGGAAGACTTAACAATTAAATAATGTAGTGGGAGGAGAAGAAGAAGGGAAGATATTAAAAGAGAGAAAATACTTTCTAGAAGTTGTGTCTTGAATCCTAAATTTCAATTCTCATAGTGTCTATTCCTTCAAAGCTTCACCTAGGAGACTTGTATTGGTACCTAGTGAATTTCTTTAAACTGAAATTTTATTTACTTTTGAAAAGAACTTTGTTCATTATGCAAGGATAAATTAAGCATCTGTTAATTGTTCTTCTCCCTGACTCAATTAAATGTCATAAAGACATTTCATTTCACTAAACTATGCATTTAAGCTAATAAATTTAAAGGCCAGATCCTGCTTATGTTTATGCAGTTTCAGTGAGAACTTGGGTCCGTTCGGGTGTTTGTACCACATCCACTGCCAGAACATGGGCCCAGATCCCCAGAAAAAAAACCTGGTGTTTTTTGTGATGATGGGGAAGGATTAGAAACCCTATTTGTACAGGTGCAAAGTGAAAACTGCTGTTATGACCAGTTGGTTGTCTAAGGTAAGCTCTGTCTTGTGATCTATTCAGCCTTACTGAGATTAGTATTATCTGACATGAACGCCTTCCTGAAAGTTTCTAAGTAATTTTATTTCATGACAATGGTAGCAGGAGTTTCAACCACTTAACCAATAACTCTGTGACTCTTAACACCCACCAGGGGTGCAGGTGGGCCAGATGCAAAGGCTGCCTGTGCAGCATGGATTCAGATTCGTATCTTCTGCCTAGCAAAACTACAGGGAACCGTGTGGTGGAGCAGCTCTTATTTCTTCCTTGAAGAACTGCCACTTTCAATAGATATTTAAATGTTAGACCAGAGACAGACAGAGAGAGACTATGTTTTCACCCAGCAGAAAGAAGTTTTTACTTGGTGATTGGGAGGGGAGTGACCAGTGTTCCCATTTATTTTTCTAGTGACTGTTTAAAAATCTTCATTCTTTCCGTTCTTTCAGACCAGATGGAAAAGACCTGTTGTATTTTCACACTTCCAGGGCTTGTTAGAATTTAAATGAGGATTATGACATTCACAATTTCAAAAAAGGAAATAGGTGGGGTTTAGGCTAATGCTTTTTGTGAGTATAGCACCTGGGTAGAATTTTAGCTGTCAAAACATAACTCTGTCCTTGTCCCCAGTGTTTCCAATTGTATTTAGGCAGCCTTTCAATAAATCTCTTAAGCGAATGCTATGAATTTGCTTTTTAGCAATACTTACTTACCCATTGTCTGGCCTCTAGGCCTTGATTTAAGCTGACCAGTAGTTACTTCCAGAAATAGTTTAATTAGCTTGACTATTTTATCATGAGTTCTTGTATGTCTTGGTTTGATTTGTCTGGAACTGCAGAAGCTAGCATTCCCTCTGGATTGGCAGTAACCAGTAAAATGCTCAGTAGAAGCCTGGTCTAAAATAGGAGAGGCAAATTTTACCTTGTATTTTTTAGAAGGAATCATCATTCCTGTGTCCTACTATTCCTTAGGGAAACTGAACAAAAACCTTTAAATTGAGTCCAATCCTGAATTTAATTTTTGCTCAGGAGACACTGATTTGATTTGTGGCTTTTCTTTAATGGTAAAATGCATCTTAGATTGTTAGAGTACTGTAGCAGTATAAGGGTTTCCCCCCCCCCCCAATCGTGAAACAAAAGAGAAGAAAATTAAAACAAAACAAAGCAACACGCATGCCTCTCCCCCTACCCCTAATTCTACAAATAGTAGTAATAAGTATGTCTGTAATAGGTGTCAGTTATGCCACCAGTAATGCCTATCACTGAATGGAAATCTAGACAAGGAATGAAGGTATCTCCCTAGACTTCCCTTTAAAATCTAAAGGATCCTTTAAATATCTATTCTAAACTACAATTTTGGATATTCCTTTAAATTGTTATGTCAGAAAGACTTCCTTAGGTGTTATTATACTTGTTTAAAGATAAAGGGAAGCAATTCCAAACTAACATAGTCAATGGCATATTCAGCTAGTTTTCGTTACAACTTGATTTCTTGTGTGATTAAAAAATCCAAAGATGCCCATGAGAAAACAAAAGGTTTTGATTTCTGAATTTAGTATTCTAAATGAGCAATGCCTTGCCAAAAGTATTTAGTCACTTTGATGTTGAGATGCTTCAGATTTAGTCATACTTTAGTCTGCCATTTTCCATGATCTTCTATACATCTCTTTTTTTTTTCTTTCTTCCCTTCAGTATTCATGGGGAGAGAGGAAGACATGATGGCTGACTACTTGGTCTGATCAGTAGACCTCATTTTGAGAAATCTAGATATTTCACAGCTTTATAGAACAGGAGATTTTCAATTTCTTCCATCCAGACAGGTATCTTGCATGGTATGTTTTAGTTCCCAAGGGAATAACGTATTCCTGGTATCCAGGAATCTCTACAATAAAGCTTTTATTTTCGAAAAATCTAGAAACTGCTGTCAGCACTCACTTTATGGTCCAGTACTTCAATCTGTATTCTGTCTGTGCTCATGCATCATTCTCAGTGGCTCTAGTGGGAATGTCATTGCAGCACGAAAGTTAAAGGAGAAAGCACTACGAGTTCAGTCTAATATTCACTGAAGTTGGTCAGAAGCATCATACTGACCTCGGAGTGCAGCACTAGGCAAAACCACCTGTCCTTCACTGCAGTATTTGTATTTCATAAAACAAGGCCTTGCGTAAACAAATAAATAAAGCATATTATAAATAAAGTCATAAGGACCAAAGTCAGAGGGGAAGTCTAAACGCACACAACATTACCAAAGAAAAGGACAAACAAAACATGGTTGTGTTTTTTGGGGGGTGACAATTCACCCTACTGTGATACCAAATTAGCTAGATGATGAGGTATATTTAACCAAATAGTATAACTTAAGAAGTAAGGAGCAGATTCCTTTCTCATTCTTCTTCAGTATGACTGCTGTCTGCTGATTGGTCAAATTTGATTATTACTGTTCCAAGAATGATTTGGGGAGGTATTATTGTAGATGACCCTGATTTATTTCTTGCAAAGAGGGACAATGCCTTCTAACACCATGGACCTTTTGTGCAAAAGAACATTCAGATCCAGTACCTCTCTAAAGAAAAGCAGCAGCAGCAAAATTTCAATTGCCAGAAGTAAATGCAGACTCTTTTTGAAACACGAGCTCTGTTGCCATGCTTGTGTACATTTTATCTTTAAGCTGTTCATGAAGAATGAGTTCTTTTAAACAAATAAAAAACCAAGCTCCTATATTTTATACCCTTATATATAATTATGTATAATTACAGAACACCTTTATAATTGTACTTTTGTCTGAATATTTACAGATCTCATTCTATACTACCTCCTGAATGTGTTTCGTATTGTAAAAGCTTTTGTTTTGCAACCTGTAGAATGGACAACTCATAAACATGTAATAAAATGTAGTTTGTGATGGCAGAATAAAAATATTTTGTCTATATGTGAATGTGTAATCATACACAGAGCACCATATACCAGGCATGCAGTACCATGAGGTGTGTTTAGATTTTAGATTGCCACATACAGTGTCAATTTATACTACAGCTCAATTTATACAGAACTACCAAGTGATGGAGCATGAGTGTGCACTGAAAGCTGACTTTCCAAACCTGAAATGAACTCCACTGAAGTGGGCACTGCTAACATTAAGTGTCTTTCAATAGTGGAACCCAAGTGATTCTGAGATACCATGCACTCAGGGTAATTTTGTTCTTGGGTTTTTTTTTGCAACCATCCAATGCTTTTTGTACAAATTTATAAAGAAAGTCATAAACATTAGTTCATACAGCAAATATTACATTTTTCATTATTATTTACTTCTACAGAAGAAGACAAGGGAATAAGACAAAATATATGTGACTTGTTCAAAGTTGCCATGAAATTATCTTACAAAATAGAGGTGAAAACAGCTTATATGTTACAGCTGTTGATACTAACCTCTTTCAGTTTGTTGTAGCAATTAGTGGATGAAGGAAGGAGCTGTAAGAAGTACATAATGAAAACAATATTTTTTTATTACACCTCTTGGAAATGTCTTGGTGACATTTAGCAGTATTCAGGATGAAAACAATTTATTGCTTTACCTGGGAGTTCCAGCCTTTGTTACTTGGTATTCTTGATTTGCTCCAAAATAATGTATACAGTCTGTTCAGATCTTAGGAAGTTCTAGGTGCTTTAAATGCATAGAGACCTGCTTCCTACTAATTGAGAGACCTTTTGACCAGTTTGGGGACATTTTTACTATCCCTTCATCCAGCTTGTTTAGCTTGGAGCTTGCGAGTTCAAAAAAAAAAAAGAAAAAAAGACTAAATTTTTTCAAGTGGGAACTAAATGATCCATAGAGGCATAAAGCTCTAATTCAGAAGACAATTATGATTATCAGCATACACATCAATTCATTCTGTCAAAGCAACAATGCTTACACAAAAATTACTGAATAAGTACTTTGTATTAGATTTTGATTTGTTTTTAAGACTTAAAAACAGCTTTGCCTACATAAAAGGTTTTTTTTTTTCCTCCTCCCCCCCAGCTGATCTAATAAAAGACATCACCATCTTCAAACTTCTATTGTTTAAGTAAAATCAAGACGAATTTTCTGCCTTGTAAGGAAATAAACAATTATTACTCAAAAAATAATTGAAAGCATCTTACTCCTGGATGAGAGTTCTTAAAGACTCAAGGACTTATCATCACTCCAGACATCTGTATCACTTTGGCTTGTCTCTTTGCAAGGCCACAAACTACATCTTCTAGACCACACTGCATTTCTGTCAAAAAAGGTGTCAGAACAATGCCCTTACATTCAGCGCTGCCATGTCTGTTTGCCCTGTGGGAAGGGAAGGGCAAATACAACTTTTTCTGTAATTAGAGCACTGGGTCATCTACTCACTGTCACACTCATATTTTATTGTTCTGTCACTGACAGTATTACAAGAATAGATCATAATATGGGAAATGTGTTTCAGGTAGATGGCATGTATGTTTATATAGCTTGCAACTGATAATTGCTCTTCCTGTGCAGCATGTAGATGATTAATAACCTAAAGCTTGTGAAACTACACTGAACTACTCCTTGGCAAGGTTATTTTTGGTCAAGCTGGCAATAACACACAAATTTTCTTTGATCTCTCATTTCTGAAGCACTTTGGTTTGTCAAGTAATAGCAACAAGATCTGTGGGAGAGCAATGCTTAAAATTCTAGTTCAAATACTATTGTATACTTTTGAATGGACAAAATGATTTTTATAAGTCTGTATATTGTTAATAACCTAATTAGAACTCATGATTTTGCCTCTGGTGTTTTCTTCTATTCTCGAAGTGCCTTTAAATTACGTATAGGTCTGAATGGTCAGATAGACTTTACAACTAAATTAAGACAAACAGGATTTCCCTTTCTCCTTTGGATATATGCTTAAAATATGTGGATTAGTCTTACCATGTTTATACTGAGCTGATTTGTACTCTACATTAAGACTGCATGATCACCAGTCAAGACATCTATCTATGGAATCTAGCCAGTGCATGCAAACTATATGAAAAACACTGACATCATCAGTATACCTGTCGTTTGAAATGAATAGGGAAATTAAAGATAGAGCTATAGATAGAAAACACATCATAGCTTATGTATGTTTTGAAAGCACTTTAACTCTGGGCAGGCATGGATAAAAACAATTGGTAAGGCTAAAGAAAATAAACTCTGGACATGGTATGCAGAATTTTATGGAAATATTTGACTTCAGAGATGAACAAGAATTTTTAGAACTCCTTGCATTATGTGAGATGTCATTTAGGTCAGTAAATTAATCCTGTCACGCCACTAAAAATTATATTCAACAACTGAATTAATTCCTCTAATTAGATCGTACCTAATGCCCATAATTTTTGTGATAACTCAGTGTTAAGAAAGAGCTTTTGTCATGCCATCCATATTCACTAGGTCTGATTACTAAAAGTAAATGAGAAGCAACTCTGTAGAAGATACTGGATTTACATTAATATATACCCAGTATCTGAAGGAAAATCAGGCTCTATCACACTGCATTATTTTGGATGACACATAGTAAATATCATAAAGCTTTCATTTAAATCAGATACTAAGTATGAATCTGGAAAGTAATAAGACTTCAGGTTTAGAATCTTTTTTTATTTAAACAAATGTCTTATTTATTCTAACTGCAAAATCCATAAAGCTTCATTGCACAATTTATCTGTGTCCTAGATAGCATTGTGAGAATTCTCTATGAGATATTTGGTATGCTAAAATGAAATAAGTACACTTTTTAATGTTTAATATAACTGAAATACAAAAAAGCCTTTTAATGAAACAGTGATAAGTAAAAATTAAAATAAGTACTAAATATTGTTCGAACAATAAACATAGAAATTCAGAATAGCAACTAATGTTCTGAATGAAATTGCTTTAATATTAAAAATCATTAGCAAAATAGAATTAGAAATGACAGTTTTCTACCCTGCTGAAGAATAATTTATGTAACCTCAGCAGAGACATTTTGAACTAAACAGTATTAGTTAAATATAGAATTACAAACAAAGCGCCAGAGCATTTTTGCAAAAGCAACAGGGTTGATAGTTTGTTGTTGTAATTAAGGGCACCTGGGTAATTATTTCTATTAGAAAAACTCCCTCTTAGAAATCTTTCAACTCCAGAGCTTGTGTTTATATGAAATATAAATCTTTCTTTTTGTATCAACTCTATACACTTTTCTTTCTTCCATTCTTTTTTTGCCTGTATCCTTTTTAATTTTTATTTTTATTTTTGTACTTGGGCATTTTTTTTCTCCTGTAAGAAATTCAGAACTTTAAACGTTTCTCTTGTCTTAAGTTTAGATGAAAGAATTGAATGTTGGAACTCTTTGCTGAAAAAGATGCCCTCAAATACCTTATTCTGACACTGCGCTATCAACCGACTTTTCTGAATTATATCACTTTTTGTTCTTAGATGTTCTTGACTTCCACAGCACGTATTGTAGTTTGTTTCTCCTTCCCTGTGAGCTAACCATATCCTTCCTGTGATGCACTTCTGTCTTTGGCTAAAGTGCAGTGATGGTGCAAGAGGAAGGAAATATCCTGAAATGATATATTTATTTTTTCAGACTTTTCTTTCTAATTCAAATGCAAAATATTTCAATATTGGTTTTTTTCCTAATGGAAAAAGAAAGTATTTATCCTGTTAATAATTTGGGCTATTACTCTTCCTCCTACTACCCTTTTCTTAGGGGAAAAAAAAAAACCAAACAGTGTAATATTTGATATAAGGTCTGAAAACCTTTGATTGGTGACTGTGATATTTCAAAATATAAAATGCTCATCACATAGATAAATAATTTGAGACTGAAAGAATCCTGCAATACTCACTATGTGAATAATGTTATTGACTTTTAAGCATTCTTCATAACTGAATGTTATCAGTAGAAAAAAAAAATCCTTTTCTGAAAGGTTGATTTTTGTCTTGACTAATATGAGAAATAGTCCTGAAAAGATATTTGTAGCCAGCAAATTTGAGCCTTTGTAGTATACCACAAATAGTGAAATCATTTCAGTGGTGTCAAGCACTTGAAGACAGAAGAGAGAGAAAAATACCTTTTTCATTAAGAGAAAGTGACTTTTTGTTGCTCTAGTTGCACATTGTGGATTTTCTCATAATGGCAAAAAGCCCAAACAAATTTTTTTTCGTTTGATGTCTAGCTAGACTTGAGACTCTTTGCTGAGAATGCTTTTAGCACCATTTAAACAAGGGGTCAGAAACATCTACAGGTGTAAGTATGTTGTTTAAGACAGTAACAAATAGGAAAAATATTATTGTAATAATATTTTATGTTCTAAGTTTTGAATCGGTCGGAGACCCATGTCATCAGAGGTGTATGGTGAGATTCCAACATGTCTCTTAAATATTTTATTTCAGCTATGTTTGAGTGTAAGAGTGCACCTGATGGATTTAGCTTTATGACTCTTGTTAAAACTACTCTGCAGTAGAACTAAAAAATCAGTGAAGGTAACTGTTTGTCAGGGTTTAACCCTAGCCAGCAACTAGGACCATGCAGCTGCTCACTCATTTATCCCCCTCTCCAGTGGGATGGGGAGAAGAATTGGAAAAATTAAGAAAACTTGTAGGTTGAAATAAAGACAGTTTAACAAGCAAAGCAAAAGCTACGCCCACGAGCAAGGCAAAACAAGGAATTAATTCACCACTTTACATCAGCAGGCAGGTGTTCAGCCATCTCCAGGAAAGCAGGGCTCCGTCACTCCTAATGGTTACTTGGGAAGAGAAGCAGCATAACCTGAATGTCTTCCCGTCCTCCTTCTTCCCCCAGCTTTATGTGCTGAGCATGATGTCACATGGTATGGAATATCCCTTTGGTCAGTTGGGGTCAGCTGTCCTGGCTGTGTCTCCTCCCAACTTTTTGTGCACTCCCAGCCTACTCGCTGGTGGGGTGGGGTGAGGAGCAGAAAAGGCCTTGACTGCTTAGCAACAACTAAAAACACTAGTATTCTATCAACACTATTCTCATCCCAAATCCAAAACACAGCACTATACCAACAGCCAGCAAGAAAGTCCGCTCCATCCCAGCTGAAATCATGACATTGTTACAAAACTTCATGTCCTTTGTGCAAGAGTTAAGGTTCATTTTGCAACATACCTGCTACTTTACAATACTCAGCTGTTTATCCTAATTTTATTACTGTTTCCCAAATGTACCATGCCTGCAAAATCCCATGAAGACAATTAGAATTTTTGGTATTTCGTGCTGTCAGGCAGAACTGAAGTGTTTCTTACATTCCATTTATCTCTGTTCCCAGCACAGACAAAATGGGATACATCAGGAAACTTCTTAGAAATGTGTGTATATATATACAGTCAATATTTTTGAGAAATCTGTTTTTCTATGTTATTTAAGATGGATTCAGCCATGTCCATGGAACCTTGTTTCTACATTCAACTTTTCATCAAGCACTACAACCATTCCATGCTGTGTCCAATATAATTGAAAGGACATTGAGAAAGAATTATTATGAACATATTCACGTGAAAATAAATGTTTGGACAAGTCAAGAAACACTGGACAGTATGTCTTAACAAAGAAAATGTTGTGCTTTGTCTAGCTGGCTTTTATGAAGACACTGTTGCTAGCATACTGGGAAAGCTTCGAGAGCAAATCAGTGTAATGAAACAAACATTTAACTTTCTAATTCTCCCTCGGTGCTTTTCGGGACAATTTCTGGATGGTCTGTTGAAGTCCTAGCAGTCATAAACTGATTCATGTCTTAATTTATGAGCCTTTCTTATCTTGTGGAGTCCCTCAGGGGTCAGAACTGGGTCCAGTCCCGTTCAATATATTCATCAATGACCTGGATGAAGGGACAGTGTACCTTCAGCAAGTTTGCTGATGATACAAAACTGGAAGGGGTGGCTGACACGCCGGAAGGCTGTGATGCCATAGAGCGTGACCTGGACAGGCTGGAGAGTTGGGCAGAAAAAAAACCTGATGAGGTTCAACAAAGGCAAGTGTAGGGTACTGCATCTGGGGAGAAATAACCCCATGCATCAGTACAGGTTGGGGTCTGACCTCCTGGAGAGCAGCTGTGCAGAAAGGGACCTGGGAGTCCTGGTGGACAACAGGATGACCATGAGCCAGCAATGTGCCCTGGTGGCCAAGAAGGCCAATGCCATCCTGGGGTGTATCAAGAAGAGTGTGGCCAGCAGGTCGAGGGAGGTCATCCTCCCCCTCTACTCTGCCCTGGTGAGGCCGCATCTGGAGTACTGTGTCCAGTTCTGGGCTCCCTGGTTCAAGAAGGACAGGGAACTGCTGGAGAGGGTCCAGCAGAGGGCTACAAAGATGATTAGGGGATTGGAGCATCTTTCTTATGAGGAAAGGCTGAGGGACTTGGGTCTTTTTAGTCTAGAAAAAAGAAGACTCAGGGGGTATCTTATCAATACTTATAAATACTTAAGGGGAGGGTGCCAGGTAGATGAGAACAGTCTTTCTTCGGTGGTGCCCAGTGACAGGACAAGAGTAACGGGCACAAACTTGAGCACAGGAAGTTCCATCTTAACATGAGGAGGAACTTCTTTACTTTGAGGGTGGCAGAGCACTGGAACAGGCTGCCCAGAGAGGTTGTGGAGTCTCCCACACTGGAAACATTCAAAACCCGCCTGGATGCCGTCCTGTGCAACTGCTGTAGGTGTCCCTGCTGTGGCAGGGGGGTTGGACTTAGATGATCCCCAGAGGTCCCTTCCAACCCTGACAATACTGTGATACTGTGATACTGTGTAATTAAAGTTGAGGATGGTTTTTCTATTAATTTTATTTAGCAGGTTTGGTGCAGGGTTTGTTTTCTTGTTTGTTTCCTTTTTTAAATTATTCAGAAGGGAGCCCCAAGATGCCATTCAACATCCTTCTTGACCTCCTGGCATTCATTGCCATTCATTTAATCTGTGATCTGCTTAGTGCACCTGCCTGTTTTCCTGACAAGCTGTGAATGGTGGAGGATCTCATAAGTCATTGAATTAGGGGTACCAGACTTCTTTTCAAATTTCCCATCATCTTGTGTGGCAGAAGCCTGGGACTATAGCTGTGGCATCCTCACATCTATAGCTGCCTTGGATAAAATGGTGTGTCTCATAATGTATATAAATAGCACCAAATCATCTTCTTGCCTAAGGAGTCTGGGACACATTGGCAATGAAAATAAAAAAAAAATGTGACATGTGAAACGGAAAGCGAGCTTACTTAGACTTATGAATGGTGACTGACATATCTGTGTTATTTATGACCTTCTAAGGTGTTAAACAATTCCACTTAGCTGGTGGTTTTAAAAAAAAAAATAAACAGGATGCGGTTATTGCCTCCAAAAAATAATTTCATAACCTTATTTATGATTAACTTACATTAATAAATCTAATTTGTTAATCATTGGTGAGAACAATTCTGTGAATAAGCGTTCTGTAAATCATAGAATCATAGAATCATACAATTATAGAATGGTTTAGGTTGGAAGGGACCTTGAAGATCATTGAGTTCCAACGCCCCTGCCATAGGCAGGGACACCTCCCACTAGACCAGGTTGCCCAAGGCCCCATCCAGCCTGGCCTTGAACACCTCCAGGGATGGGGCCTCAACAGCTTCTCTGGGCAACCTGTTCCAGTGCCTTACCACCCTCAAAGTGAAAAATTTCTTCCTAATATTTAATCTAAACCCACCCCCTTCCAGTGTAAAGCCATTCCCTTATTACTACATGCTCTAGTAAAAAGTTCTTCCCCAGCTCTCCTGTAGGCCCCCTTTAGGTACTGGAAGGCTGCAATAAGGTATCCCCGGAGCCTTCTCTTCTCCAGGCTGAACAACACCAACTCTCTCAACCTTTCTTCACAGGAGAGGTGCTCCAGCCCTCGGATCATCTTTGTGGCCCTCCTCTGGACCCGCTCCAGCAGGTCCATGTCCTTCTTATGCTGGGGGCTCCAGAGCTGGATGCAGTACTCCAGGTGGGGTCTCATGAGAGTGGAGTAGATGGGCAGAATCACCTCCCTTGACCTGCTGGCCACAATTCTTTTGATGCAGCCCAGGATACGGTTGGCCTTCTGGGCTACGATCGCACATTGCTGGCTCATGTCGAGCTTCTCATCAATCAGCACACCCAGGTCCTTCTCCACAGGGCTGCTCTCCAGCCATTCCCTGCCGAGCCTGTATTTTTGCTTGGGATTGCCCCGACCCAGATGTAGGACCTTGCACTTGGCCTTGTTGAAGTGCATGAGGTTGGCATGGGCCCACCTCTCCAGCCTGTCCAGGTCTCTCTGGATGGCATCCCTCCCCTCCAGCGTGTCTGCCTCGCCAAACAGCTTGGTATCATCAGCAAACTTGCTGAGGGTGCACTCTACCCCACTGTCCATGTCGCTAACAAAGACGTTGAACAGTACAGGTCCCAGTACCAACCCCTGAGGAATGCCACTCATCACTGCTCTCCACTCGGACACCGAGCCGTTGATCGCAACCCTTTGAGTGTGACCAGCCAGCCAGTTCTTTATCCACCGAGTGGTCCATTTATTGAATCCATGTCTCTTCAATTTAGAGACCAGGATATCGTGTGGGACAGTGTCAAACACTTTGCACAAGTCCAAGTAGATAACATCAGTTGGTCTTCCCTTGTCCACCGCCACTGTAACCCCTTCGTTTGAAGGCCACTAAATTTGTCAGGCATGACTTGCCCTTGGTGAAGCCATGTTGGCTCTCACCAGTCACCTCCTTGTTTTCTGTGTGCCTCAGCAGAGTTTCCAGGAGGATCTGCTCCGTGATCTTGCCAGGCACAGAGGTGAGACTGACTGGCCTGTAGTTCCCCGGGTCTTCCTTATTTCTCTTTTTGAAAATAGGGGTTATGTTTCCCCTTTTCCAGTCAGCAGGAACCTCGCCAGACCACCATGACTTCTCAAATATGATGGCTAGTGGCTTCGCGACTTGATCTGCCAGTTCCCTCAGGACCCACGGATGTATCTCATCAGGTCCCATGGGCTTGTGCACCTTCAGGTTCCTCAGGTGGTTTCTCACTTGATCTTCCTCTACAGTGGGCAGTGCTCCATTTTCCCAATCCTCACCTTTGCATTCTGTGTCTTGGGCAGTGCGGCTGCTGTCCTTGTCCGTGAAGACTGAGGCAAAAAAGTCACTGAGCACCTCAGCTCTGTCGCTGTCCCAGGTAACTAGTTCTTGCGTTTCCTTCTGGAGATGGCCTACATTTTCTCTAGTCTTTCTTTTCTTGCTGATATACCTATAGAAGGATTTTTTTGTTTGTCTTAATGTCCCTGGCCAGATTTAGTTCTAACTGGGCTTTAGCTTGCCTAACCCACTTCCTAGCTGCTCCAATGATTCCTCTGTAATCCCCCCATCCTGTCTCCACTCCATGTAGGCCTCTTTTTTTCTTTTGGTCACATCCAGGAGCTCCTTATTCATCCATGCAGGCTTCCTGGCTTTTCTGCCTGCCTTCCTCTTTATAGGAATGCATTGCTGCTGTGCTTGGAGGAGGTGGTCCTTGAATATTAACCAACTTTCTTGGACCCCTCTTCCTTCCAGCGCTTCATCCCACGGCACCATACCAAGCAGATTCTTCAAGAGGCCAAAGTTGGCTCTCCTGAAGTCCAGGGTCGTCAGCCTGCTGCGCACCTTCCTCACTGCCTTGAGGATTTCGAAGTCGACCGTTTCATGGTCACTGCAGCCCAGGCTACCCTTGAGTTTGACACTGTCAATCAGCCCTTCCTTGTTGGTAAGAACAAGGTCCAGCATGGCTCCTCTCCTCGTCGGCTCCTCAACCATTTGGAGAAGGAAGTTGTCCTCAATGCAATCCAGGAACCTCCTGGATTGCTTGTGCCTGGCTGTGTTATCCTTCCAACTGATGTCAGGGTGGTTGAAGTCACCCATGAGAACCAAGGTCTGTGAACGTGATGATGCCCCTATCTGTCTATAGAGGGCTTCATCCACTTGGTCTTCTTGGTCAGGTGACCTGTAGCATACCCCCACTGTAACGTCCCCTGCTCCCGATTTCCCTGTAATCTTGACCCATAGGCTCTCAGTTGGCTCTGTATCCTCCCCCAAGTTGAGCTCCATGCATTCCAGCTGCTCATCAACATATAAGGCAACACCGCCTCCTCGTATTCCTTGTCTGTCTCTCCTAAGAGCCTGTACCCTTCCATCCCGACGCTCCAGTCATAGGAGTCGTCCCACCAAGTTTCTACGATGCCAATGAGATCGTAGCCTTGGAGGCGTGTACGCATCTCTAATTCCTCCTCGTTTTTCCCCATGCTCTGTGCATTTGAGTAGAGGCACTTCAGCCGTGTCTTCGTTGCGGCCGATTTGGTTGGAGCAGCTGTAATTACTTTGTGCTGCTCTCCAGGCGACATTCCTTTGCCCTGTATTGACAGTGCCTCCTCATTGGCTCCCGTTGGTCCAGGAGCTCTTGGCTCATCTACGCGAGGCTTTGAGCATGCTGTAGCGTAGCTGGCACATCTGGGAGCTAATGGCTGCAGGCCCTCACCAGCACCCTGTTCCCTTTCCTTGATGTAACATCCCTTGGCTGTTCATGGGCAACCCTGATAATACCTCCTTCCCCTGTTGAATCTAGTTGAAAGCCCTATAGTTAAAATAACACTATAGAATGAATCGGAGAAACAGAGTTATAACTGGGTTAACATGTTTATGGCAAGACAGGTTTTGTAGCTAGAGGTAGCACTAGCATCACATTCATCCATCTTTGACAGCCAAGGAAAGGTATTCAGACACTCGTTTTTTGATTGATTTGTTGTTTGGAGTAAGATTCAAGCTAACAGTCCTGATTCACTAGCTAAATGTCTTCTGTGCTCTCCTTTCTACCAAGGAGAAGTTGGGGTAAGTTTTTTCTTATCTGGAAGTGTAAGTAAGAGTGGAATAAGGCAAGGAGAAAATATGCTAGACTGCTGTAAACAACATTCAGTGTAATATTCAAATGGCTAAATACAAAGCATGTATGTAACACATCCCTTGAGCTGCTGTAAGATGGTAAAGCAGGTGCTTTGTCAGTATTAATTACTTTAATTCTGCAGATCTTTAAAAATTCATCAGAGACAATAAATCTGTTTTTGAAGGATTAATATTTCCAACAAAAAATGCAGAAGTGTAGGATTTTCGTTGAGGATTATAAAGGACTATTAAATTTAAGAAACTTAAGAAAGTAGCTGTGAATTTATTATGATTGCTAATATGGAAAAAAACCCCAGAAAAATGAAAAAGAATACAAAAGTGATAATATGAGACTAGAAGGATTTCAGCAACTGGTGTTATAAGCAATTTTGCCACTGGGTCCAGAATTTTGTTCTCTGGGTATTTTGTAGAGTAATCCAGTAAAATATTTTTTTATAAGATGACAATGAAGATTTTAATCATATTCTGGTCGTACCTGTGCTTATGCATCCTTATCTTTGGTGTTTTTTGCACCTTTATCTTTAAATGGAGATGTGCCTTTAACAGACCACCTGTAAAGTACAATAAATTAAAGAGTCTCATGAAGTCTTTTAGTGAATGACAGCAGTAGTAGTAATGCAGTCTTATGCAAGAAACCTACCATTACAGGTTTATCATTACCTTTCATTCAAGTTTTCTACTCTGCTGTTATTTTTGCTAACAACAGATATGACATTCAGGGTTCAGAAGTAATAATAATTTGTATCCTAGACTGTACCTGGTAAAGAGTTTCCATTGTGGGCTATGAGACAGCCATCACACTATGTTATATTTACTAGAGGAAGAGAAAAATGATAGGGAATGTTTGCATTTCTTACCCAATTATACCAATAAAGCAAACAAGCTTGATTTATAGCAAATAAGGGGTCTTGTGAAACAGAAGAGTCCAAATAATATTTCCTTGCAGATCTGTGGGCACTGCTCAGACTGGTGTCATGTCTTGTGTTTTCTTTCTCTGTTTAAATTTCTAACTGCTAGGAAGGATTTTCATCTTGGAGCAAGGCTTGAATATAAAGCATTCTCATATAAAAAGCAATTTATATGGGGTCATAATCTCTCCCCAAGCATTGCCTATATTTCCAGTATATGTTCTGTAGAGACTTCCTAGAGCAGAGTATGAACCCTAGATCAAGACTACTGG
Source organism: Pluvialis apricaria (assembly GCA_017639485.1). NCBI lineage: Eukaryota > Metazoa > Chordata > Aves > Charadriiformes > Charadriidae > Pluvialis > Pluvialis apricaria. Next base: position 107,524,804 of record CM030008.1, on the reverse strand, counting down.
AAGAGTGATAACAAAAAGCACAGCCTCAGAGATGCACTGCTTGCTGCAGTCTTCTCTCTCCTAGGAAGGACCACTATATCTACCATTATGAATCCAATACAGATTACAAAAACTGAACATGAAAGTGCAAATAAACCCAAAAGAACTCTGTTGTTTCTGCTGCCACCAGACTTTCTGGGTTTTTTTTTGTGTGCCCTGAATCTCTTAATCATTGAAACAAAAAAGTTTTTTTATTTTTCACTAACACAGTCTACTAGGAGTACTATTCAGGACTGGGGACGCATGGCTTTCCTAGAAACCTATTGTAGGTCTCTTTTTTTGCCTTAAAACAATTACTTTGGGCAAGTAATTTCTCTCTTCCTTTCCTCCTAAAGTCTATGCTGGGGATTATGTTTCCCCTTTGTTTAGTATAAGACTGAATGCTGAGGTGACAAATGCCACATAAGATCCTGCACAGAATAAAAAAAATGAGACCACTGTTTGTACACCTAATTTTGATTTCTATGTCCTTTTCAGCATTTAGAACAAACACTTACACTCTTGAATATGGATTTGGGGAACCCTATAGCACATGGTTCTCCCCCCAATACTCTTGATGTCTTCAAATAGACCAGATTTTCAAAAACAACTGGAGAAATACAGCCAAAGATGGAAAATATTTCTGCCTTTCTCTCTCAAAAGCAATTGATATTAAGTGACTTGTAAATTTTTGTCTCTGTCTTTTTCAACTGTTCACTTGTCCATAGGAAATAATTTATTGATTTACTTTTGGTGTGTAATTTTTCAACTAGAAGAGGGAAATTGCATCTATGTGCAGGACAGCACCAATACAGACTTGGTCTCCAAACTATTAATTTTTAATGCTTCACCTTTTAAAGCATATTATATGTTCTCTTATTTTCCTTAGTAACTTTTAAATAAATGCTTTTAATGCTTTGGCAAAAAAAAAGAAAAAGAACTTCACAAGACATTTACTATGGGAAACAGTAAGATATAACATTTCACTGAAGTTTTTCTTTATGGAGGAAGGGGCTGAATAATGAAGAAAGAACCTATACACTTCCTCCCCCCCCTCTAGTTTAATCATCCAAAGGTAAACTGTCTAAATATTTAATCACCTCTGGCTTCTACAGGGTAAATAGAGAGACGTCCTTGTACTGAAAAGCACAAAAGCACATCCTCTGCCTTAGGCGTGTGTCTTAGAATGATAGAAACTGAGAAACTCTCTGGGACAACTCTCTTTCTGTTGACTATAGAAAGCCTAGAGCGCAATACTGGACAGGACAGCACATGATATCTTAAATGAATGGTGCCCTGGACGTATCATGGTAAAATTGCATTTCGCCTGACAACAAACTGCTGTGGAGATACAGCCTGTACTCCATGTCATAACGCACTCTTTTGAGACCTTGTGGATCATGAAGCTACTGTGTTCAACCAAAACTTGTGGAGTAGGCTCTTCACCATAGCAGCTGAAGAATGACTTTTCTCAGCTGTCCTTTTCATAGAGACCTTCATAACACTGCTAAGTCAAAAAGCATCTCTTCATTCTGTAGGAAATCTATTAGGAACTATGCAAAGCTTTAAGTGGTGGAGGATGATGAATCATATGTCAAGTTTTGAGTGTCCTTTACAGAAAAAAAAAGCAGCACATGTTCCTACATAGTTTAATTTAGCTAATGTGTTATTTACAGAAAAGGTAAAATTGGAAGACTGAGAAAAACATAGGACTTCAAACAGCTGTTCTCTGTAACATTTATATTTCAGGTGTTTTTCTGGAAGTTTTTTAGCAAATACATCTTCTACAATATCATAGAAAGCGCTGCTCTATAGACTAGAGAGGCTTCACCAAAGCCTGGAAATAAAATACACTTCTGTTCTGAGAGTATCACACCCATCTCTGAAACTCCACTTTGAAAACCTAGGTTATATCTTGATCTTGCACGGAAACTGACATTGAAAGAACATCATCAATGTTACGAGGTCATATAATTAGAAGTTAAAAAGTGATACAATTTAGTTCTTTGTGAGAGTTGCATTCAGTTCTCCAGCTGGAATCAGATTCTCATACCCTCCGTCCTATAGGTTTTGTTCTTTTATTCAGTACTTGGGTTTCAGATTCTGAAAATATACAAACTAAAGATCTGTCAAAGACCTGGGTTTTGTTTGGTTTTCTTTTACAACATAATGCAGAATCTCCTTTTTTCCCCATGAGCTGGTCAAGACTAGAACATCATGGAAAAAATGAGGCAATCATGAAATTAAACTTCAGAAGGTACCATGAAGACCTTACATCAAACAGCTAAGCAGCCTGTAGCTCTGTTTGGGATACAACTACAAGAGGAAGGAAACTTGTCAGGGATTCAGAGCACACAAGCTATCTTGCATTCATTCCCTGTGTGGACAAGTTTCAGTGCAGAATCAAAACGAAGCAGGTTATCCTGTCTTTCAAAAGTTGCCGTTATGCTCAGCAGTGTCAGAAGAAGTCCATGCAGTTAAGTGAAACACACTGGAGCTGTAACAAGATGACATATGTTACTCTGTGTGGATGTATTTGCAAACTACTCATCCATAGGAACTGTGAGGGTAAAGAAAATTGTCAGGGCAGTTACCTACAGTCTCTGAAATGTTTCAAGTTAAAAAAAAAATTACTGTGTCTCAATAAATTCATTTTTAAAGTTTATTATTTGAAGATATTTTCCATATTTTTATTGGTTTTGCACAAGAAGTGACACCGATGTGACTCTTTCTTCTTAAAGTCTAGTTTCTTGAACAAGGTAGGGCACCAAAGTTTGTCAAAGTTAAGGCTTTATATTTGTGTAATGGGAAAAAGTTTGTCTTTTTGCTCTATACCTCTGGCAATAATGAACCATTTCAGTTGTTTCATATTTTGTTAAAGATTTCTCAGGCAAACCTGAATCTGAAAGACAGTTAAATAGTTTAAATTATGAGGAGTTGAAATAAATGAAAATTGATTCTTATAGTGGGAAATGTCTCTTAATTCCAGTGACAAAGGATGACATTTGTATTACTGAAGATATGAAGGAATGTTGGGGGAGGAAAAACCTAAAAGCTCTAGTATTCTGTCTATTTTTAGTTTAGAAGTATATAACTGGGAATTATAACATGATTTTTGCCCATTTATCCAGTTTAGATTTAGTTGCAGGACTGATGCCAAGTAACATAACATATAGTAGCATTTCTATATGGGACTCTCTGTAGGAGGCAAATCCATGTGTTAATGGAGATGCCTAGTAACTTAGTGTGGTTTTCTTGAAGTTTCAGGTAAAGAATAAAAATTCCCAAACTATTTGCTAATGTGATTGAGAGACTTAACTCAAATCAACTCAAAATCTACTGTAAAGTTCATGGAAGAAAATATCTATGGTGTTTTATAAAGAATTTAATTCATGCAGTTTCACAGACATTTTACAGTTAAGTAACCATTTGTATTAATAGAAAAACAGATCTCATTTGCATCTGGATTTTTAAATGAGTAGTAAGGTACGTGCACTAGAAACTTTTATACACTCTTCCATCCAGGAAATAAATGTGAGATGCTGATTATTTTTTTTTTCTCATTAGAACTAAGCAACTCATTCTGAATTTGTGATAACGTTGCTAAGTTGGGCCTTGTGGTAAACTTGATGCTGTTAAATGAGAAAAAAGGGTCTAAGAAATTTAAATCATGATGAGAGCACATACATTTCATAGAATCATAGAATCATAGGATCATAGAATACCAGGTTGAAAGGAGATATCAAGGATCTTCTTTTCCAAACTTTCTTGGCAAAAACATGGTCTAGACAAGATGGCCTAGCACTCTGTCTAGCTGAATCTTAAAAGTGTCCAATCATGGGGAATCCACCACTTCCCTGGGGAAATTATTCCAATGGCTGATTGTTCTCATTATGAAAAATTGCCCTCTTGTGTTCAATCAGAATCTCCCCAAGAATAACTTGTACCTGTTACCCTTTGTCTTTTCCATGTGCCTCCTTATAAAAAGGGAGTCTCCATCTTCATTGTAGCCACCCTTTAAATAGTGGAACAGGCTGATAAGGTCTCCCCTAAGCATTCTTTCTCAAGGCTGAACAGAACCAGTTCTCTCAGTCTTTTCTCATATGGCAGGTTTCCCAGTCCTTTGATCATCTTTGCAGCCCTTCTCTGGACCCTCTGCAGTTTGTCCACATCTTTCTTGTATAGTGGGGACCAAAACTGAACACAGTATTCCAGGTGTGGCCTGAGAAGTGCTGAGTAGAGTGGGATAATGACTTCTTTATCTCTGCTGGTGATGCCCTTGTTGATGCAACCCGGCATCCTGTTGGCTTTCTTTGCCGCAGCAACACGCTGTTCACTTATATTGAGCTGCTTGTCCACCAGGACTCCCAGATCCCTTTCCACAGAGCTGCTCTCCAGCCGGATAGATCCCAGCCTGTACTGCACTCCTGGATTATATTTTCCCAGGTGCAAGACCTTGCACTTGTCCTTCTTGAACTTCATAAGGTTCTTGTTAGCCCACTCTTCCAGCCTGTCCAGGTCTTCCTGCAGGGTGGTACTCCCTTCCAAAATGTCCAATTCCCCACTCAGTTTGGTGTCATCGGCAAACTTCATCAGGGTACACTTGATCCCATCATCCAGATCACTTATGAAGATATTAAACATCATCAGGCCCAATACCGATCCCTAGTGGAGCCCACTTATGACAGGTTGTCAGTTTGAAAACGAGCTATTTACCACCATCCTCTGGGTGCAGCCTGTCAGCCAGTTCCCCGCCCACCTCACAGACCGCTTATCTAGACCGTAACTATTTGTGGGCCATTAGTAGCTTCACAAGACAAGGACAATAGTTTTGACTTTGTTGAATGGTGGAAGGACTGAAAGGAGACCTGGGTAAACTACAAGGCATTTTGTTTCCCCTGTGCTCCAGCCCCAGTCATAGAAATAGAGATGTTGGTATAATTGAAGATAGCTCAAAATTATGAGATTAATTGAGCATTGGGCTAGTCGTCATAAGCTAAAAAACCTTTCTTTTACTGCCAGGAAGGGTCATCAGCTCCTGGGAAGGAAGAGACTGAATAATCAAATGTCTGCTCTCTTTTTAAGTACAATGGGACAAATACTTTCAGAAAGATCCCTGGTATAATTTAAGGAAAGGAAAAGGGAAAATGGAAAACGGAAAAGGGAAAACAGAAAAGAGAAAAGAGGAAAGGGGTAAGGGGAAAGGGAAAAGGGAAAATGGGTGTGGAAGGAAGAGAGGAGAGGAGAGGAGAGGAGAGGAGAGGAGAGGAGAGGAGAGGAGAGGAGAGGAGAGGAGAGGAGAGGAGAGGAGAGGAGAGGAGAGGAGAGGAGAGGAGAGGAGAGGAGAGGAGAGGAGAGGAGAGGAGAGGAGAGGAGAGGAGAGGAGAGGAGAGGAGAGGAGAGGAGAGGAGAGGAGAGGAGAGGAGAGGAGAGGAGAGGAGAGGAGAGGATGATCTCAGGAAAATTAATGTTCTCCAATACTGTGTAGCCCAGCGGTGTTCATTTTATATTTTGATCACTGTTAACTCAGTATACTCAGCTTAAATAGAAAGTGAGCTTACAAGAAACCTGCAATTTATGTTGTCACTTGTTAAACAAATAGATGTCTGGTTTATGATAACTTCTGAGGAATGAGAAGTCATGCACTATAATGTCCAAATACATTAGAAATTTTTGTAAATTCACCAAGATTCAATGGAACACAACTGTAAAACATGATAACTGCTAGAGCAGAAGTCAGGGCTCCACAGAAAGAAGCTCCAAGGTGCTGCTTCTTTGAAAAGAAACCCTTCATGCTAGAAGTGAGGCAAAATAATAGCACACTTTATGCATTTGATATGGCATTTTCCTTGGTTCAATTTAAGAAATAAGAATTTGTTTCTTTAAAGACATGAATAATCTATATTTGTATAAAACCTGTTTCTGAAAATAGCCTGTGATCAGTTTATTTTAATGAAGGATTTTACTGAACCTGGTGAGGTTATTCTTCTGAGTAATTCAGCTATAAGTATTTTCACAATCAAACCTTAGTTGAAAGGAGTGTAGATAAGGAGTTGCATAATTGAATCTTTAGGCTAGAATTGCATTTGGTAACCTTAAAAAGTACACATTTCAGACATTCCCTTTCTAAGCTTTTCTGTTAATTATGTCAATTATGTGTCAACTATGCTTAAAATGGACAGGAATTATGCCCAGAGGTCCAAAAGAAGAGACTATACTGCAGTCCTGAAGATGTGGAGGGAGATGACTAAAACTTAAAACTAGAGGGGAAAAAAAAAAAAAGACAAAGCACGAATATAGGGGAAACGAACAAAAGAAAAAAAAATGCTTGACTTTGCTCATTCTTAATTATAAAAGAAATCCTTACAAGCCTCATTTTAAAATCAATTGTGTCTATTTCTATCATTGAATAACTGCGTCAGTAGCAACTGGAATTTTTGCCTAGAGAAAATAAGAAAACATCCATTGTCACTTTTATTGAAATAAATCATTTCAATTTTACACAATGTTCACTTACTCTGGAAAAAATACAACACAAAACTTTCTACAGAATGCTTCCTTTGATTCTGTTAGGGAAAAATAGTAATCTTTTCATCTTTCTCACTTCTTCAGTCAAACTTTTGCTGGTGACCTAAGTTTTTTGCTCCAGTTTTTAATATATGGTTTCAGTGTTCTTTTTTAAAACGTTCATTTTTCTTTGCCATTATTCCTTTTCTTCTTGTTCTTCCTACAGATTTCATTCTATTACCATTTCGCAGTGTTCCTGTTCCCCTGATCCTCTGTTATTTTCTTTGGCCATTACATGTTTCTAAAGAAGAGTTCAGCTGTACAGAGACACTGTCTGTGCCACAAATGTGTATAGGGTAGGAAGTAGATAGAGCTTTTGCTTTCTCTTGATCTCTTGTGCACACAGAAATGTTCTTACTGCTTCACTAGACCCAGAAACTTTCCATATTTTGTGTGTACTTCTTACTTTTCTGAAGTCTAAAGACTTAAATTTGGTGCTTGAACAGCTGTGCTTCATTTCTAGCTGAGGAAATAAGTATGCAAGTAGAGCCAGAAATGCAGTCCAGTGAAAAATAAGCAATGATTTAGCTCAGTCACGACCCTACAGAAAATGTTGCCCAGTGGTCTGGCTTCTATCCAGACAGACTTGCTCACTGAGGTGTTGTAAGCAAGGTCTCCCTACTTGACTATCACTGAAAATACCAATTCATAGGAGTACTATGCGGGCTCCACCACTGTTGGACACTTTTTTCTCTGTTTTCAGCTTTGCCAGATATCCCCTGACCTAACATAGGGTTTTCAAATTTCTTGAGACAACTTACGCAATTTGACATGTTTCTTCCCAATTGCTTCAAGCAGACAGAAAAAGTAACATACTGGATAAGCCCAGGTAATATCAGGATCCTGTCTCTCTGTCAGTCTACTATAATGAAGTTTCAGGGTACTTAGCTCTTTTCTGCTACGGTAGGGGTTTCCTTGTTAAAGGGGAAGATGTCGCAAACTCTCTTCTCCTTGTTCTTCAGATATCACTTGCGCCCTTTTTACAGAAGTCTGCGCAAAAAAGACTCATGGAATTACATAGATCATCTCCAATCTAAATCTAATATCTGTTCCACGTGAGTTAAATTCATTCAAATTTCAAAAGCCTATTGATTCCAGTGGGGCAGAAGATCATCTTTTCTGCATAGGAATAGTTTATTCTGTCAGTGCAGTTAAAATGAATGAATGACTTTCATTAAAGAGAATTCATCTTTCCAGTGTGTCACGTACAACAGAGTTTTATTTTATTGTTGCAAAATCTAATACAAACTTGGTGAAAACAGGCGAGTGGGGGGGTTCATTGCTTCTTGTTGTCAATAACAAGGACAATAACTCCTATACAGTGATAGGAAGTTCTAAAATATTATTATTGAACTGATTATTACCTATGTTGCTTACAAAAAGCAAGTATAGCAATGCTGCTATCATTATTGCAGAGAAGCAGTTTTATCACCAAAGGATATAATTGTTTTTAATGGATAATTACCTCTAAATACATTCTGTGAAAAATTGGACTGCAGAAAACATGCAACTCTTCAAATCAATTTTAAATGCCTGACTCAGCAAGGTAAAAAATCAATTGCTAATGTATGATTTGAAGATACTCATAAATAAAGATAGTAATTGTTAGCAGGTTAAGATACTTTAATAAACCCACACTGTTCTTGCTAATTCCACTTTCACTTAAGGCATGTTTGCACTTTGCAATGAACAGACTATGCAGTTTAGCATTGGATTTATATATAGGAAGGGTAACTGTCTGTTTAGAAAGTATTCTTGGGAATGTGTAGAGTCATACATAAGACAACAGGAGCATCTTTAACCACTGTTTTCTACAGTCAAGAGTCACACTAAATACAGATAAGCAGGTCTGGAATTGCTGGAGAATAAGGAAAATGGTGTGCAAGACCTTTCATATGTCTAACTTAGATAGTAGGTCAGGGAGTCAGGAAAAGTAGGCAGGGAATCTAAGTGCAAAGATATTTTCTGTGACTTTATGGAAGTCACAACTCCTCTGTGCTGTGACAATTGCATCTACAGTAATTAAAGGCTCTTAGATGACATCTGCTGATTTTGTGTGTTTATTTTTTTAATTATATGTTTGGACCTGAAGTGTCTGGACTTCAGCAAGATTTTAAAGGTTTAATTTCAGGAATTTCATTTGTATTCACAAACACAAGTTGATTGGCACATATTCCCAAAGTATATACTATTTTACAATGCAAACTACAATAAAATGTATGTATTTTTTAACTTGAACATTGAGATCTGGAGATAGTCTTTCATTTCTAATGTGTAATCTAACTTCATACTAATGATCTTATGCTTCTTGTATTGTCTGGACCCCAAAACAGAAAAAGGTGTGGCAAAGGCACACACCTGTGTCCAATCAGCACATGCATGTGTTTGATGAGCACACACCTATGGTCAGATAAACAAAAGCATTAAAACTGGCACGTCAGCTGCATTAACAATACGGTTGTGTGAGATCTCTATGACAAGCTAAAGGTGAGCTATAAATGGAATTAAAAATGTGCAGTGAGTATTTCTGAGAAATACTATGGAACATGAATGGCCACCATCCCCAAATTTTATTTCAGGAAAATAATGCAAGCTATAATTGATGCACTAATTCAGGAATACAGTCAGAGAATTTGGTTGGGCGAGAGGATAAAAGGGAGAAAGAGAAGTGGAAACTGGAAAAAATTAATTCCAGAAGACAGGGAAAAAGAAAGCCAAGTTGCTACAAATGTATTTGATGAGAAAGCTGTTTTTCAGATATGAGTTCTTTTTACAAAAACAAAACACAGAGTACTGACAAGGGGAAGACAGGTGAGAGACAAGAAGGAGCATTTTGAAAGACAGCAGCGTGAGACAACTCAGGTAACTCCCCAGTGTGGGCTAGACTTGAAGGAGAGCTGACTTGTCAAAAGAGGATCTCCATATTTGTGTACTTTTTTCTTTCTTTTGTAGGAATGTTTTAGTTACATAGTCAATAATTTATTTTACCAAAGTAAATGATAAGACTAGGATGGGGACTTCTTTGAAATTTACCTAGTTTAAACTCAATTCAAAGCAATATAATATACTTGAAAAAGTTTAGCGGGACTAGTAGATACACATAAGTGATGAAGACAAACTCACTCTGGTCTGTGTCTCAAGGGAAGTTTGGCATTCTTCATTGCTGAGATTTGTTTCATAAACCACAGAAAAAAAAGTAAAAACTGTAAAAAGCAAAGACTTGTTAGTTATTCACTAGAATATTCCTTCCAAAGCAGAAGAAAACTCATTGGTCACGGGCATTTTCCAGTCTCCTCTGTGAAGAGGAAAGCAATATACAGACAAGCTGAACATTACAAAATATTGTTAGTTCTTCCTCATGCTTCAGTGACTTAATTGTGTTTCTTAATGCGGGAGGTTTTCAGACCACTTCACAAGGTGAAGAAATATTGTAAGATATGTAAAGGCCCATGGCTTCTGTTAATCAGAAAGGCTAAAGGAATCAGCCCAGCATTGTGATAGAGATGAAAAACTGTTTGTCACATTCTCACACACACAGACACGAACACACAAACAAAAACACACAGAAAAATAAGGCATTATGATGTTTGATGGGTTGGTTCTTGTGGCTTCCCTTCCCCAGTTATCTTTGGTCTGAACTTCTGTTTTATTTCTGTTAAGTCACACAATTTTGCATTAATTGGAGAAATTTTGATCTCATTAATACAAAAAATTTCTATAGCCTTATTTATAAATAAAAAAAAAAACATTTACAGTGAAATTGTGTTAATATTTTTTAAGTCATTTATTGAAACAGTAGTCTCTCTGAATCAGGCTGCTGGCCAAAGACTTCTTTTTTGATGTCTTGCACACAAAATCTTTAGACTTACTCAAGTCAAAGCACATATAGTACAGAAATGTCAAAACTTTGTTTTTCTAAATGATCCTGAGTTAAAATATGATTTTTTAAATATATTTTTTTTAGGAAACTCTACTTCAAATAATTCAAGAAGGTAGAATAAGAGCTGGGACAGCTCATGACAACTGGTTTGAGAAGCACTTCAAAGACTTTATAGCTAGTACGTGTTTCGATCTGTTGCTGGTAAAATTGTTATTTTAAGCCACTGCTTGGAAATCAACCTTTGCATGCACTTAAGAAACCCTTCTTTTTTCCCAAGCATTTTGCTCAGATGTTGCTAATCTATCAGCACTCTATTGCTTCCCTGCTTCTTTTTCTGCAGAAGTACCACCTATATAAGGGGCTGGTTTTACATAACAAATTTGGAGGTACACTTTGTAGCCATGAAATTTAATCCTAACTATGTTAAATTATTCTAAGTTTCTTTCCTGATCAAATTTACCTCATCTGAGGAGTTACATATACAACGACTCATTCTGTGTAGATTTGAAGGTTTCAAACTGCAGTTCTGTCATGTCAAAGGAATCAGGATCTTTTTATTCTGTTTGGGTCTGAGTGACCTACTACTCCTGAGTTTCAAGCTCATTCAAATTTCAAATTCAGAGTAATTTTTCAATGGTTCATATTTCTGAACACCATAAAAAGGGAAAATATTCTTTCATTTTGATGATGAATTCTGGATGAATTCACAAGTACTTTGCAAATGGCATTAGATTTACACACAGGTGGAATCCTGACTTGTACCTATTGGATTCTGTGACTGATGCTGCTATTAGATTTAATCACTAGGAAATGCATTTTGGTTGTGGTCATACGTACTGTGATTCAGTAAAGCAAGTCTTAGTTCCTTGGCTAGTGTAAAAAATACTTGGATATTTATTCTAGTGCTTTACACATAATTGCTTAAGTTTTTCTACTTGGAAATACCAAAATAAAAACTGATAATATTTTAAATGAAGAGAAATATCTAGCATGCTAGCTAGGCTACACATTTGCAATGCGTCACATAAGCTGCATCCTCTGTCAGAGAAAACAAATATTGTTGTGCTGTAATTTAATGCTTTTGCTACCAGAGAGAGAAGGAAGCTTTGAAAACCATGTTTTGTTTTTGTCTCAAAGGCCAAATTTATTCTGTCAAAGCATTTAACTTCATCAAAACCTTCTGCTGAATTCTGTATTAATATGCAAGGGGAGTTCCACAAGAGTTATGGCCTGTCATATTTTCAACAATGCCCTACATAATGGCTTCAATATGCCTGTCATAAGCTTATCTTGTCTCCACAATGTCTACAATTATGCAGAACTCAGCCCTTTTAAATAATTAGATAAATGTGTAGTTTTGACAGGAGCTGCTGGTTCTAACTTTCAGAAGTAGCTACTACAACACATAATCTCTAGTGACTGTCTTCTACACACGTATATCTTACTCCCCTTTCTATATGTTTTCATTATTAATCATAATACAATATATTTGTTGCAGGTAACATGCTATGCAAAGCTATATATTTAGTTACATGGTATAGGCGAATTGGCTTTTGTAGAGTGGGTTTTACCCCAGGTAGAACACAAAATTTGTTGGGTACTAAGGACATTCTGATGTTCAGCTGACCATATCCACAGCTAGCTCAGCTGTCACCATGAATAATAGAGGCCAGATTTATTATGAAGTAACGATCCTTATTACCAATGCCTGGTGCAATGTACATGTTTGAATCATGCAAGTTAACAACATGGATTTAATTTTATAAGTTTGAGTCTCACTGCAAGTTCATTTGCCTTATAAACATGTAGGCATAATGACTGTAATGGCATTGACATGAATTGGAAAATTTTTATCCCGTTTTGTTCTAGCACTGAAGGGATGAAATTTATGAATGTCACTGTGGAGAAAATGTCTAGCAACATTTAAAAAAATATTTTGGATAGGTACTAGCTATCTAAAGAGTATGTCACTTCTTGACTAAACAGCCATTTATGAACAAGCAGGCCCATACATCTGAATTTGTTTTGTGAAGTTCAGACTGAGTACCATATAGATAGTGGAGTGGGATTTATCTCATCAAACTTCAGATGTGAACTGAAAGAGTGTAGATTTAGATTAGATATTAGGAGGAAATTCTTTACTGTGAGGGTGGTGAGACACTGGAACAGGCTGCCCAGAGAAGTTGTGGATGCCCCATCCCTGGAGGTGTTCAAGGCCAGGTTAGACGGGGCTTAGAACAACCCGGTCTAGTGGGAGGTGTCCCTGCCCATGGCAAGAGGGGTTGGAACTAGATGATCTTTAAGGTCTCTTTCAACTCTAACCATTATATGATTCTGTGATTCTGTTAGCATATGAGCTAGTCATTCAGTTTCCCTTCAAAATCATAGGACTTACTTGAAAGATGTGATTCATCTCATCATGAGGTAGATATCGGAGAAAGGTCAGATGGTTAACTTCTCTCCATTGACTTTAAAAGCAAGTCTAGGTAACTAATTTAGGCATAGATACCACTGTTGGAAACATCAAAAGTGAGGTGATATGTCACTTAAAGAGTCTTTAAGTGTGGATAGCTTGAAAAGACAAAGTTTTTGTAGAGTAAAATATATATTATTTTTAAAACCAATACCAATGCCCCATCTTCTTTAAATAAACATATACAATGACTTAGCTCCGTCTCTTGTCATTTGTCTTTAATTTGGTTATGGATTCCAAAGGGATTTATTTCTTTAACAAAAAACTACAGTACTACGAATGTTTGAACCTTTCTTATAATTCTACCCATTCTGCCCAATTGTCTATGTAGTTAAAGAAAGTTCAAGACTTTTTTTTAACTATTGCATTCCATTTTAAACGCTTGTAGTTACAATGAATCATTGTGAAACATCTTCATTGACTTCTAATAAAAATCTATCTGATTTTTGGATATTTATTCAATGCAATATGAGAGGCTAGATAGTGGAGACCACAGCTATTGAGAAGAACAACTAAGTTATGTAGGATTTTTGCTTTTCTAGGAGGACAGGGAAGCCGATAGTAGATTAAGTATGATTTGGAGGAAGAGGACTTTTACCAAGAATTTTACAGAGCTATACAGAAGTAGAGAAGCTCTGCTTTTCCATTTGAATATCCAAAAATGGAAGCAATCTGTCTATCTAACTTTTGATGAGCTACAGGAACTGTAGTTATATAAGTTTTTAATATCAATTAATACTGCATCTCCAGACACATACTCTCCTTAGTGTCTCTGTCTCCCCTTAAGCTAATAGCTCTTGTGTTGTGAAAGTAAAAGGGAAGACCACCAAAGAGAGGAGAATGAGGCATACATTTACCAACTAGTTATGTGATGTTGTATAAAAAATATACCATATAGACCAATGCAATCTGGTTACAGCTCACAGCAGCTGTGGATGATGACCTCTTGGTAGAAGAGACAGTAACATTATTTATCAGTTAGGAATTTTGGAGGAAAAACTTAGAATTGCTCCAAATCCGTTAAGATTCATTGTCTTCAGAGGCAAACAGTGGCAGAATACTATTAGAAGCACTTGGCTATTTTTCCTGCTGTACACATCAAACCTTTCCACTACCTTATTAAGTCACATGCATAATTTCAAAGCATCTATTATTTTGGTATTTAAAATACTTGAACAACTTATTTAATATATAGCTACTTTTGCCTATCATTATCAGGAATTGTTTCTCTGCTTCTTTTTTTTTTCTGTCTGACATCAAATGTGATGATATTAAAAGAAAATTAACTTGCTGACATCATATACTTCCATACCATGTTAACAGGCATGTTCAGCAGACAGGCTGGTAATTTGCCTGTGGTATGCATCAATGAAAGTATTTTTTCCTCAAAAAATGTTTGTTATAACTTTCTGCAAATCCCCAAACTGGCAAATTCAGTGTGTTCAGAATCTGTCATGAATATGAGAAGGTGTTTGGATAATAGTGATGATAACTGCAGACAAAGTCTGCAGAGATTTGTTTAGTCTTGATGCTTGTGATGAGAAAACAGGGACATGTAAATCACAAGGGTACTAATTTCTTCAGCTTCAAACTTACAAATTAATGGCAATGTAAAACATGAAAATTTCAATAATGCAAGAATAAAGATAAATCATCGCTACCCTGGAGCCTTTTCTGAAAAGACTCTTGTGGTGAAAGGAAAATGATCTGATTTTCTATACTTCTTGAATCCTCATTTACACTCCTGTTGTGATAATGTTTTCAGATCAGGCACAGAAAGAAGATATTTTTTATGCAGTCTTTGAAAATGCACAAATACAATACTTTGATGGGTAATGAAGGAAAATAGAAGGCTGCATGAATATCTGTAGATGTTAGACTGGATAAATTTTTGGGTAGTTTTATTTTTTTCAAATTTCAGACTTTGAAGGGAAAACATTTTGCTAGTTTGTGAGTTAAACCAAAACACATCTATATAGGTGCTTTTTTGGAACTTATGATCAGTTATCTGAATGATTGAAAATGAGCTCTGTTTGAAAAGAGAACAGAAGATCTTTTTAAAAAAAACAATGTTAAAGCTGACTTGGGAATATGAAACTTTCTCTGTAAGACTGAGAGGATATTAAAATTTTAATACCAAAGAAGCAACATCTTATTGACTAGTCTATTTTCTGTAGACTCAGAGTAAGCATGGTTTTGTGTATGTGCGTTCCTGTGCTTGTGCAGTTTTGAGAAACAGGCACATACAATGTCTGTGGAACATTTCTAGAATTACTAAAAATAGGTAGAAAAAGAGCCACAAAGCATAATGAAGTGACAAAAAAGCGAGGATGATATGAAGGAACTAAAGCAAGATGGGGTGCACTTAGCCACTGGAAGTTTGAGAATAATGAGAGCAGCAAAAGAGATTGCACCAGGACATCATCTTTCTAGGACTGTTTGTAATGATGAAACTTATGGAAAATGGAAATAACTGTTAAAGAGACAGCATTACCCTTGTTACCCAACACATCCTTGAGCTTTTTGGAATATTTTTTTCCCAGTATTTCACAGAGCACATCATGCAAATGTATAAAGAACTTCAGGGCACCTAAAGAACCCAATTAGGCCAGGTTCATCCTAGACATCATCTATAGGTCCTTTGTAGGCCTCAAGTTCCTGCAAAGGATCTTAGGAATTGCAATAGAAATCAGCCATTTCAATGAATTATTGTGTCTAGGGATCATTAGTAGGAATCATCATTAGGGTTACAGGCTATGTTGAAAGCCTGGAAATGGAGATACAAAATGTGACTTTTTTCTCTGCTCTCATGACCCGTCTGTGTCTATGGATGGAGATAAAAGACCTTGTTTCCCTCTGAAAAGGAAATATTTGCACAGTCTAACATTTAAAAGCTGAGAAGATACCTCTTTCCTCAATGTGGCATCAAGAATGTGGCACTCACAGCTCTGGAGGTTACATGGTTATTTGGTTGTCAGTAGCACCTGTATGTCCTCTGTGGAAACTACCTAATAACTGAAAGCTTTCACACTCTTTATTGGGAAAGATTTGTTGAGATGTCCTTAGTAGATCCCACTGGGAGCCAGATAAAAGGAGTGTTGTTATTTCTGTTACTACACTGTTTATCAGTCTGTATAAAAGGATCCAGCATATTCCTTTCCTCTGTCTCCTTATGTTGGTTCTGTCTCAGACCCATCTGTGGAAGCTCCCACTAACCTTTAGACTCTTGATTAGTAAAGCCACCTTTTGCACTGTTTGCTATTAGATGCTAAGTCTTGTTAGTTAATTACATTGCATGCATAATCAATTATGACTTTAATAACTCTAAAGAATTTCAGCAGACATTAAAAAAACCTGTGAGTGTTAGGAACCTGGACATAAAAAACAGGTCACAGATCTGTAGACAGCTTTCTCTTCCTGTACAGAAGCTTACCCGTAAAGTATTTATTTCAAATTTTCTTTATTTCTATCTAAACATGTCATTGTACAGGGAACTATGGAGAAAGCATGTTGATTGGTTAATGAGGGAGTCAAGTTTCATATTCTATAGTATTTTTCCAGGTAGGCAATATGCATCGTGCAGTCTGTTTCTTTGCTCCTGCAAGAAATTTGCCCTGTCATAACTTCATTATACAGGTAAGTTGTGTTCAGATTGATTCATTTCAACTTTCACATCTTTCTTTACTTTGATCTAACCAATTAATTTCTATTCTCTACTTGTACAAAAGATGTTTCTCATGAAGGTAAACCATGTGCACCATCAGAGGCCTAAGCGTTGTCTCCTGGTTTGCTGAATGGTTTGCATTCGCAGACATAGAATGATTTTGTCCCTCAGCTCAAAGGAGGAAGATGTGGGAGAAGTGAACAAGCACTGTATACTTGCTTGCTTTTGCATGTTATGCACCTGATCCTTGCAGAGGAGTATGAGCTGTAACATGCATCTATCTGTGCAGTAATCCTGTGTGCCACAGGATTTAGAATCAACTGCACATATATGGTGATTCAATCACAAAGCAGAAATGAATATCAGATTTGTTCATTTAATGACTTTAACTGAAAAGAATTTCTCCAGTTATGACTTGATGTGTAACCTAGCTTTTTTGAGTTTGAGCCTTCTACAAGACTATCTCTCCAAATCAACAAAATAATTTAAACTCTTATTCCAACCTCTAATGTACTTACAAACTCTACCAATTTTGTGAACTGCTAATTTAGTGACAATACTCTCTTTTTCTTATTTGAGACTGCTCAGTCCGTAGGCTCAGACATAGAGAAAACTGTGAAGCCACCAAAGGTACATGCTCCCTTTATTTTTACATAGAGTGTTCTAGTCATTTTTCACCCATGCCATAGTATTTAATCTATTTAGTGTAACCTAGACTTTCCTGTGGAAAACAAACAAAACCAACCAACCAAAAAAACAGAAACAGAAAAATATCTCTTCACAAACACTATATGAATTTAAATGTTCTGAGAGTTTATAGAGCTCTATTCCTACTTTTCTATCTCCTAAATTGTGAAAAGATAACAAGTTAAGTGTTTCATTAATCACTGTAAGTTTTTTAATATAAAAAAGAAAGAGAAGGTGTAGTATTTTGCATGCTAGTCAGTATTCTTGTACATCTGAAGTTATTACCCTTCTTATTGTGCAAACTGGAAGGTAAAAGCAAATTGTATTGACATAACTATTGTAATAGTTACTCAAGAGGAACCAATCACAAATCTTAAAGCAATTAATCATGATGTATCTTCTACATAATTACATGAGACTGATGCACAGAGTTGACAGTTCACATGTTTTCAATTAGAACATTATGTTCTTTCTGCAGAATTGCCATATTCCATTAGATCAATACATCTTTAATACTTCACAGTAAGGAAAACATAGAAATCTCAACTACAGCAATAATGTTTACATGTATGTGTATATACACATAAACATAAAAAATACATGTGTGTTTGTGTACATGTGTGTGCAGGTCTGTATATATGTAAGTATATAAAGAATAACTACTGTTTCAAACTGAACTTGTAATGCAAAATTGTTCTTCATATTTATTTACAACTTTAGCATAAATTCATAAATTAAATCAGCTTTTCAACATTGAATTCCCCTCTTTGGAATTATAGGATTGCCTTATTTTAAATCCAAGTATTCAGAATAATTGCAAAGTTCAATTATACATATTTTTTGCTGGGTGTAGGTGGCAAGATTTTGCCATCTGGGGTGCTGCAGGGAGGAGAAGGGGCCAGGGGCTGCCCTGTGCCAGACACAGCCAGTTCCAGCCAACTCCAGCAGACCCACTGCAGGACACAGCTGAGTCCATCAGCCAAGATGTTGGCATCTCTGGGAAAATGTGTTTAGGAGAGGGTAAAAAACCTGCTGTACAGCAGTTCAGAGAGAGGACTGAGAAAAAGATGTGAAAGAAACAACCCTGCAGACACCAAGGTGAAAGAAAAAGGAAGGGAAGGACGTACTCCAGGTGCCAAAACGAGACTCCTTTGCAGTTTGTGGAGAAGACCACGCTGGAGCAGCTATCCACACCAGATGGGAGGGGATAGAGATGACTCCATGCTGGAGTGGGTGGTTGTTTCCTGAAGGACTGCAGCCCATGGAGGACGCACGCTAAAGTAGGAGAAAAGTGTAAGAAGGAATGAGTGGCAGAGAAGAAGTTATGGACTTACCGCAACCCACCCATTCCCGATCCACCTACCCCGCTTGCTGGGGGAGGAAGTAGAGGAGTCAGGAAAGAAGGAGTTAAGCCAGGGAATAAGAGGTGGTAGGGGGAAGGTCTTTTTAGTTTTTGACTCTGTTTCTTACCATCCTACTCTGTTTTAAACTGGCCATAAATTAAACAGCTTCCCCAAGTCAAGTCTGTTTTGCCCGTGATGGTAGTTGGTAACTGATCTCCCTGTCTTTATCTCGACCCATGAGTCTTTCCATCTTATTTTCTCCTTCTGTCCTAAGAGAAACTGGGTGGGTCTCTGGCAGCCCACAAGGGTCAACCCACACCACAATATTTTCAGCCACTGATTAATAAATGCAAACATCATTAATAAACAGTATTCCAAAGTAGTAATTTCAGCCAGACTGAAAACTGTCCTTCTAATAACACTACAAGTTTTTCAACTGAATGTAGTGGCTATAGAATTGCAGATTATTAAGTATATGTGTCTCTTTATCAAAGCTTTATACATAATACTGTAGCTGTGATTTACCCCAAATCATATTTGTTTAAGGCTAATTATTGACATTTTTTCTAATATTTTATATGACTAATACGCAATACCTGTTTAAATTATAAGTAGTTGACTGAAAAATTTTTGATCTAAAAAGCAAAATGTGAGGAGTTAATCCTATTTCTTTTTTCCTTAATTCAACGAACATAGTAATTTAAGTCCTGTTTGCTGGCATAAACATCTGGAATTACAATACCATAATTAATCTTCCTTAACAACAAATGTTAAAAGATAGCAAAATCTACTCTTATTTTGTGTATTACAGTAGGGAATATTTTGTGAGCCTTTTACAAGCATACAGTAAATTGCATTTTCTACTTCACAGTAAATATTCAATACTTTGCTAAAATTGTGTTTTCAGGGACTCCACTGATAAACTTGTTTATTAGGTTTCTGCAGAGTAAATACAACAACAAAAAAGGATCATTCTTCATAGTTCTGGCACATTTTCTTGAGAAATACTACAGCACGAAGTCTCTCGATTCACTAGGGCCTGGCTTAGAAAAAAACCAAAGTAATTAATACCTTCGGTTAAATGAGGTGTGGAAATAATCAACAATTGATCAAATCAAAGGAAATTAAGTCAAGTATTTCATAATCTTTTATAAGATGTAAGAGCTAGATAACTAACACTTTTTATTTTCTTCCTTCTTATCATTATCTACAAAAATTAAACCAGCAATAACCTCTATTTTAAGTATTATCATCTAACTATTGTATTCTTAGAGTTTTGGCTATGATCCCTTTCACTTTTGAAATGTAATTTCCTCTGTATGTTAGACTTCTGTTGATGTTTTTTGTGCTCATTAAGTTGAAAACTCTATGTGTTCAAGCTGCAAGTAGTAATAATGTACATTTCCAAAAAACCAATAATAACCAGTTGCATTATTTAATTATACTGTTTCCTACTAATTGTTTGCTAATGTGTTTTGCTAAGCACGATAATGTTCTAGCTATATTTTTATTTACTTTTGGACTTATCTCCAAACCAAATTCACAGTATTCTTTGATAGGCATGACACATTTCCATACAACAAAGACATTGTAATTTAGTATTTTTAAAAAATGAAATTAAAATTGATTCCTTCAGTATTTTTCATGTTATGTCATTGAAATTCATTATCATAACTATTTTTACAAAATAAGAAAGACAGAAACATAAAAAAGAGGTGAAAAGAGGTTAATAATGGAAACTACAAAATGTCTAATTTGTGCTGAAGACTTTTACTTGCTTTTTTTGCAAGTGAGATGCACGCAAATGATGCAATCATTACAAACAGATTAATGCAGCAGGGCTAAGCCAGACCACTGCTTCAAAAGCCTCAGTAAGAACAGTCAGGAAACTATCTCAGATATGAGCATAGAACAGTACTGTTTTTCTCCCTACCATGCCATTTGACCCAGAGTTGCTTAGAGGAGTTATAACATTTGACCTCAAGAAAAAAAGTGAAGAGAAAAAAACATCCCACTACAACAAATGACCAGATATGATACCTACTTTTTTTTTTTTTTTACTAGCTTTGTCTTGTTGAATTTCTTTTCTAATGACAGGTGGGACCACCTGCTTCCTCACATCTTCCACTTTCTCCCTGTCCCTTCATTAGAATTTCTGTCTTCACTTCCACTGCTTATTGTCAGCTTTTCTCCCCCTGCCATTTTTTTTTTTTTTTAATTTTAGCTTATCTTCTCGAAATCCAGAGAAACCATAGCAGCAAAACTAATTGTGGAGCTATGAATTTTTCTTCTACCAACTTTTATCATTCGTCTATTATCACAAGTCTCTGTCTTGCTCTATTGCACCACCCTTTCTTCAACCTTTATACTCTTCATTCTGCAAGCAGTAGGTTGAAAAACAAGGTATGTACACCCTTCCATAATAAGTATATAGTAATATTTAAAATAACTATATTTTTTATAATAACAGCATATAAACTATATAAATCTGATATGTAGCTAGCAGAAATAATTTAATTTTATCATAACTTGACCATTGGCTCAGCTCAAAGGAGGACAGAGAGGGGAGTATAATATCTGACTTTACTGGCATTGTCTGCCATTTTATATAGCTCTGTTAACAGTAAGCCCCCACAGACTATAAAGTGTAGTTCTGCCAAAAATGGTCTGAATCTCAAAATCTTCAGTGAAATATATTCAATATTCTGTCAATTAGGTTTTCTGGTGTCACCATACACATTTTAAAAGCACTGATCAAAGAGAAATACAGTAAAAATAGTATCCTTAAATTAGAGACCTATGTTCTTGTTTTAATGAGGTTAGAGTTTGGTGACAATATCAGGAAAACAGAAATAGATCTGAACAGGGGTAACACATTAAGTTGGTCTTTTATCTAATCAACTGATAGTCATTGTAATATTATCAGATAATGGATTTTTTAATATATAAAAATATAGGTATCTGCTTGATTCTGCCTGGTACAAGTTACCTGAATCTAGCAGACTGACTAATCTTTCCTTGCTTATTATTCTGGAAAGATAATCAATGATTTTGTGACTGAGACACTAACAGCTCTAACTTACTAACAGTGTAAGATTCTTAACGCAAAGATGCAATTCTAACTAGGTTCATGAACCTCCACACCCATTTATTGTGATAGCTACTTTTTACCTAGAAAGTTTAATCAAATTTGTGTTCCTTCTTCTGTAGAAAAACAAATTGTCAATAGTACAGGGATATACGAGTTGTCCATGCCAGAGATTCATCAGCAGAGTTACAACTCTGCTGGTGAGTACAAGCAGATGCCTGGAGAAGAACATAAGAAAACAGCAAGCTTCAGTGGCACTTCCCAGGAAACTCATGATCAACATAGATACTTATTTAATGTCCAAAACAAATGCTTTCAAGAAATTCTATGGTTTAGCTACACACCAGATGAAGTACTTTGGTTTGTTTTGAACTGAGTCCTGATAGGTTTGGTTTTTTTTATATCCCTTAGTTCTGGTATTAGAAAATTTACTAACATTCATTTCCTATTTACTTTTTCCCTGTTAGTCATGTTTTTATATGCTATTATCTCACGTCTATTCTACAGCTTCAGAAGTTTTAGTCCATTTAGTCATTACCTGAATAAAAGTTTACACTATCTGTGCATTCCTTTCATGTATGGCACAACCTGTTTTGTCATCTTTGTTGCCCTTCTCTGGCTTTTTCAAGTTGCACTGTACGTTTTTGTGATAAGAGGGTGTGTCTGCATGTCTGCATACAACATTCAAAATGTGAGGTCATGTCGAGATAAGGGCAGGGACAGATCACTCAGCAATTACCATCACAAGCAAAACAGACTCAACTTGGGAAAACTTAACTTATGAAGCAAATCAGAGTAGGATAATGAGAAATAAAACCAAATCTTAAAATACCCTTCCCTCACCCCTCCCTTCTTACCAGGCTTAACTTTGCTCCCAATTTTCTCTACCTTCTCCCTGCTGAGTGATGCAGGGGGATGGGGAATGGGGGTTGCGGTCAATTCATCACATGTTGTCTCTGCTGCTCCTTCTTCCTCAGGGGGAGGACTCCTCACACTCTTCCCTTGCTCCAGCATGGGGTCCCTCCCATGGGAGACAGTCCTCCACAAACTTCTCTAATGTAAGTCCTTCCCATAGGCTACAGTTCTTTATGAACTTCTCCGGCATGGGTCCCTTCCACAGGGTGCAGTCCTTCAGGAACAGACTGCTTCAGCATGGGTCTCCCATGGGATCACAAGTCCTGCCAGCAAACGTGCTTCAGCGCAGGCTCCTCTCTCTATGGGGCCACAGGTCCTGCCAGGAGCCTGCTCCAGCACAGGCTTCCCACAAGGTCACAGCCTCCTTTGGCCAACCACCTGCTCTGTTGTGGGATCCTCCATGGGCTGCAGGTGGATATCTGCTCTGCAGTTAACCTCCATGGGCTGCAGGGGGACAGCCTGCATCACCATGGTCTTTATCATGGGCTGCAGGGGAATCTCTGCTCTGGCACCTGGAGCACATCCTCCCCTTCCTTCTTCACTGAACTTGGTGTCTGCATAGTTGCTGCTGTCCCATATTCTCACTCCTCTCTCTGGCTACAATTGCTGTTGCACAGGGTGTTTCTTCCCACTTCTTAAATACCACAGAGGCACTACCTCCCTTGCTGAGTGGCTCAGCCTTGACCAACAGTGGGTCCATCTTGGAGCCGGCTGGCATTGGTTTTATCTGACACAGAGGACGCTTCCAGCAGCTTCTCACAGGAGCCACACCTGTAGCCACCTTGCTACCAAAACCTTACCACGCAAACCTAATACACTATCTCTCTGACAAATGGCTAAATAATTAGAGTACAGATGATTCAGTACCCGGGGCTCTGTGTTCTGAAGCCATCACAAATGAATCCTCTTGGTCTCCAACTTCTGTTCAAACTTTGCCATGTACTTGTACATTGAATGCTTTTCCTAATAACAGCTAGCTGGTTACTTAGTGGAGTTTATTCATTTCTTGTAACTTTCTCAGTGGAGCCACATCGTTTACTGAAGACAAGTTTTATCCAAACTCTAACAATGTGAAAAAAAGACATTTCTTCCTTCAGCCAGAAATAGCAATGCTATACAACATTTGAGTTCTGGTGAATCAGAATTAAATAAGGTATAATCCTGTGGCAGAGGCCAGGTGGCTTAGCAGCTGTTCAGAGTATTGTGGAATGCGAAGGTTGGTTTGAAAGCAAACTCATCTATCTTTCTCTCAGCCATTCACTTGGCTGGGAAAGCTCGGCCACGCTGATATTGTGAAGGTGATGCAGTTATGTGGCCTGACCTTGGCTCCTCTGCACGATGAGCGATATAAGTAGAGGAGCAGGGGAAGTGACAGCTGCTGAAGGTATAGGTACCTCCTGCTGGCCAGCTGATAAAGTAACATAGAAGGTACTTGCCTGCTGGTTTTCTTGCTGCGTTTATTTTTCATAGTGGTGACAACAAATACACAGTGATTTGCTCCCACTGCAATCCAAAAAATGACATGTATATATTAGCAGGTGCAGACAAACCTGAGCTTGCGCTGCCTGTGCTATGCCAGCAGTGAAAATAAGGTATGGAAGAACCTGAGATTTTTTAATGTTATATGCAATATAGTTTTGTTACATATAATCACTTATTTAAAACACTACAGGGTCTACCCTTTATCTTTTCGTCTAAAAAAACATATGAAGTCTTTTTTTATACCTCATTTATGCCTTTAATTTACAGCCACAAAACCAGATCTCTTTGGAGTTAAAAATTGTCTGGTGTTGGAAGTTCATACCAAGAAAGGCTTTCTTAGGTGGGCTTTACAGAAAAATAAAAGTTAGTTTATGAGGAAAAGATTAAATTTGTACCTAGTGTATAGGGAAGAAAAGGAGAAGAACTGAGATTTGTGTGAGCAAAATATTAGTCCTTTCTGAGACTGACCAAGATAAGTCAACAATCCACTCTGCTGACCTCCTTCCTGGAGACAGTAATGACCTCTGTCGTTTCCCTTTCCAGTACAAAGATGTGAATAGATGCAATTTAAAGATATAAGCATCACTATGCTTACTAAAATTATGCAGTTGAATTTGGTTGTTTGGTTGTTTGTTTCCACGTTCCTGTTCATGCACATAAGAACACAGCATAACAAGTATGTGTCAGATTCAGCAACTCCAATGTTGTGTTTAATTTACAAATAAGAACAAATTTTTAATGGCAGCCTTGCAAATTCATATAAAATTTGGAAAAGAAGCTGGGGTTTCTTTTCTGTCATTAGGTTGGAATCTAGTTGATAATATCATCAATGAATAACATGCACTTGTGTGTTATTTCACTGCTAACCAGAAATATTCTTTTGAACTTTGAAGTAAGATGAGTACACTATATTTATAATAGCATTTTACCAGTTACATGCAAATTATATTATAGAGAAAGATTTAGTCCACACATGCCACAACTTTGGGGTACTTCTTCTGAAAGTCCAAATTTCTCAAGCACTGGATGTGTGGTCAAAATTTCAGTACATTATGAGTTTCCACAGGACTTGTATCCATTCTCAGTTTTGCTTAAAAAAAATGACACCTATGGATCTCCTTTCCAAATAGATGCTTTCTCGATTAGGCATATCACCTGATATTGCTGCACATCTTTGAGGCCAACTTGTGTTCAGACACCACGAAGTAAAAGTTTTAGGGTGGGTATGCCCCCACTGCATATGTAGACTGGTTCTTGGTGATTTCAGTTACTCAATACAGCCTTCTATGCCTATATTTCATTATTTGTCTACTGTGGAATGATCCCCTTGCAGCATGCTGAAGTCGAAGAGCAAGAAGGGAGAAGATCGAGAATGCTTGTCAGCTGAATTAAGTAATTTTTAAAATAGAAAAACATTAAAAAAAAATAGAATTTCACAAGCAATATTCATAAGGAATCACAGAATGGTTTGCGTTGGAAGGGACCTTCAAAGACCATCTAGTCCAACTCCCCTACCATGGGCAGGGACTTCTTTCACTAGATCAGGTTTCTCAAAGCCCCATCCAATCTGACCTTGAACACTTCCAATCATGGGGTATCCACAACTTCTCTGGGCAACCTGTTTCAGTCTATTACCACCCTCATCATAAAAAAAAATTATTCTTTATGTCCAATCTAAATCTACTCTCTTTCAGTTTAAAACCATTGCCTCTTGTTCTCTCACTATAGGCCCCGGTAAAAAGTCTCTCCAACTTTCTTATAAGCCCCCTTTATATAGTGAAAGACCCATATCAGGTGTCCCCAGAACATCCTCTTCTCCAGGCTGAACAACGCCAACTCTCTCAGCCATTCATCACAGGAGAGGCATTCCAGCCCTCTGATCATTTTCATGGCCCTCAGGACCTGCTCTAACAGGTCCATATCTTTGTTGTGCTGGGGACTCCAGAGCTGGATGCTGTACTCCAGGTGGGTCTCACAAGAGTAGAGTAGAGGGGCAGAATCACCTCCCTTGACCTGCTGGTGATGATTCTTTTTATGCAGCCCAGGATACAACTGGCTTTCTGGGCTGCAAGTGCACATTGCCAGCTCATGTCCAGTTTTTCATCCACCAGGATGTCCAAGTCCTTCTCCACAGGGCTGCTCTCAGTCTATTCGTCCCCCAGTCTGTACTGATAATGGGGATTGCCCTAACCCAGGTGCAGGACCTTGTACTTGGCCATGTTAAACTTCATGAGGTTTACATGGGCCCACTCCTCAAGCCTGTCAAGGTCCCTTCACTTTAGCGTTACCAACTGCTGATAGAGAGAACTAACACTTAAAGGCTAATAGCAGGAGGAAACATGCTTAATGCAAAACATATATCTATAACCTTGTAGCCATTGTGTTGCTTAACCCATATCTATAATTATAACCCTGGCCATCGTGTAAGACGTTTAATCAGGAACTAGCAGAGGGGAGTTGCAGAGAAGAACAGAACAGTCATGGCCGGCCTTGCTAAAGAAACCGGCTGGAACTGACCTTGCGGTTGTGGAGTCTGATAAAAGAGAGACTGAGCCTACGCAGGAATAAAGAGTCACTTGCGGTGATGAAGAAGAGTGGGTTTGCCTTCATCCTCTCGACCCTCAACGACCACCACCAGAAGAAACCGCGCATGCTCGGTAGGGAGGAGATCACGGAAATGGCTCATTTGCATACGAAGCGGGATAGATAGTTAATATGTATAGGCGTATTGAGAAACCTTATGAATATGTAACACTTTGCTGCATAAATATGATACGAGCTGCGGCGTTAGGTGCGCACGAATTTGGTGGGATGACCCCCCGTGCTGCCCAGCGCTGAATAAAACATACCTGCTTTACAACCTTCTCGGTTGTGGAGTCTGATTTCCGCACGTCACTGCCTCACTCATCTTGGTGTCACCTGCAAACTTGCTGATGGTACGTTCAATCCCACTGTCTATGTCGCTGATTAAGATATTAAATAATACTGGTACCAGTGCAGAGTCTTGAGGGACACCTCTCATCACAGGATGCAACTTAGACATTGAGCTGTTGACTGTAAGTCTTTGGACACGGCCATCCAGCCAATTCCATATCCGTTGTCTGTCTATCGAACCCATATCTCTCCAATTTAGTGGCAAGAATGTTATGAGGGACTGTATCAAAGGCATTACAGAACCACAGAATCATAGAATGGTACGGGGTGGAAGGGACCTTCAGAGGTATAGTCCAACACGCATTCCAAAGCACGTTCACCTGTAGCGGGTTGGACAGGAAGGCATTCAGGTAGGTTATGAATATCTCCAGAGAATGAGACTTCACAAGTCCGGATAGCTGTCATCTGTAGCTCTTCCCTTGTTCACTGATGCAGTCACTTCATTGCAGAAGGCCACTAGATTAGTCAGGCGCTATTTGCCCCTGGTGAAGCTATGTTGGCTGTCTCTAATCACCTCCCTGTCTTCCATATGTTCCAGCAGGATCCGTTCCAAGATCTTACTGGGCACAGAGATGAGGCTGACTGGTTGTTAGTTCCCAGGGTCGATGAGTATGAATAATGATTATGAATAATAGAACTTCAAACCATAGTACCCTACCATGCTGCTGTCTCCTTCATTCAAGGCACCATAGCTGACAATATGTAGTGGGCGTGCACACACACACAGACAGTATAATTACAAATATATGATACTTAAGGCACATATGTAGGGTAGATTTGCTTCCACACCAGGAACCTCTTCCTTTTCTAAGAAGACTTCACACAGGGGGGTTGTGATTAACAAATGATTTATCAGCAAGTTCCATTACTAAGCTAATTGATGCTCTGTTTTTCAACAACTGTTCATTATTTCAAAGCTGACAAGTGGAAGTCCTTAGAAAAGTTAGTGTGAATAGATCAGACAGCCACATCTACCAGGTGGGGCACGAAGATCATCAGAGAAATATGACTCTATAGAGAAATTTCAGAAAGGTTGTTTATTTAAAAGAAATCACTCTACTACAATCTGTTACTTTTAAATGGAAAAGAGAAAGATAATGCTAATGTAGCAACTGTCAGAACTATAATGTTAATATTTATTTAGTAGCCTCCCTTTATGCCTCTTTTGGTGTCTCAGTACTGCATAGCTTCTGGGGAACATTTGTTTAGTTTAAACTTTTTCAGTGTGTTTACTGTTATAGTATATCTATTCAGTGTAGATGTAAACAAATTTAGTTTTTCTAACCCTTGTAGAACTATAGGAAGACTTCACTTATTTACAAAGAAGTAGCAGAATCAGAGAAGGAAAGAAAGCAGAAAAAGAGAGAAGTGTAAAAAAGATAACAGTTGCTGGAGATCTCTTCTTTGTTTACCACTCATTCAGAATCAATCTGATTTATTTGAAAACTTTATTCCCAGCCCTTCTAAAGACATCTTTGTGTGTTTCTTGTGGCTGATGAAGAAACAAAACTATTTTATAAACTTTTAATTTCTTCATGACCTACATTTTAATGAGACCAGGTCATATCAGTGCAAAACATGTAGAGATGGCTTCACTTCTGACACTAGATCATCTTCACTCAACCAAATAAAAATGTCTTAATACAGTACCTAGGACAAAATGAGGCATTGAGGAGATGTCTGATCTATCTTGCTCTAACTGAATACACAGGCCAAAATGTCACTAACATTTAAGAATTTGTACTGCCTAATAGCTTGAATAGTTGTCATATTAGTGCAAAAATGAATCATAGTCTAGCATCCCTCTGCAGTGATGTAGATAAGCAAGTTGAGTGTAGGTCATGTAAGAACTATGGATGAGGAATCTGTGCCACGCAATGGGCTGTAGAGTAGATCATAATAATTAATATGTAATCTGCCATGTCGGATCATGAAAGAAACAAAGCAAAAACACTTCAGAAAAAGCTTTCAGACATTTTGTTATAAAGGATTTATGCTTTTAATCATCATTTGTCTGCCATTTTATAGGTTATACTTTTTTTGTTTTAGTCTCTCCTTTATTTGCAATGGCTCCTAAGAAAAAAAAAATCATTACTAAACACTTCATCATTCTGTGTTTGCTTGTTAGTTTTTAGTCTGAAATTTCTGAACTTGAAGCTATTCTCTGGCTTCAAGCAAAATACTGTAACAGAGCAGAACTGTTTATCATATCACTGTCAGTGTCCACCAGGCCCCAGGGTTTCATTTTGTAAATTGAGTACAGCTTACTGTAGTAATTCTCAGAAAGCAAATTAGAATTTATTCTTAACACAAGGCAAAGAAAAGAAAAGAAACCTTTACTGTTATGAAAATAAAGCATATTAGGTAAATATTTTAATGTAATGCAGCACTGTAGTCAAATTTGATGACACCAATCTTTCAAAAATGGAAAGAAGTAATGTGTTTGTTATTTTTACTTCTGAAAGTTTGCTCTAGACAAATGTTTCATCTCAATATCAAATCATGAGTTGCACTGATGCCTAAGGTGTTATACCTAAAAAAAATACTGAAAAAATTGTAATAGAAAGATCTGTATAAGAGAAACTCAGGTACTGAATTTTACTTTTTACATTGAAAACCCTTGTATTCTGAAAAGTGAGTTGATGCCATTGAAAAGATAAATTCACGACTTAGATGATCCCCAAAAAAGCACAAATGTTCATGCTGATTATAGTGCAATGACTGAAGCTGTGTTTTAAGAATCAGAACAAACTTAGGAAGGCAAATGAGATTCAAAAAGAGAATTGGACATGGCTGCCAATGACAGCAATATCAGAATTATGTTCCGGACTGGTGAAAATGAGAGAGTATCCCTTAGAACTAGTATTCACCTTTGTAGACCAAGCAATAAAAACCTAGGTTGAAACAATATTGTTATTACTAGATAGGTTTTGGCAATGCATTTATACCTCATAGGTGTTTTCAGCTATAGTAAACTATAATATTGCAGTTTAGACCTAGTTTTAAAGCTTTAATCTACTGTATATTCTACTGACGCAGCTGTAAATCCCCTTTTAATCTTGTCAGCTGTCTGTCTTATCTTCACAGTCCCCATTTATAATGCATCTCTATTATACAACAGTATTCTTGTCTATTTTCACCAAATACTAAATACAGACACAGGGAATAAAACTTCTAAGACATCAGTTTTGAAGTTCATAGGCAAAGTATGGAAAGGTAACGCCAGCAAGTTGTGCTAAGTACCTGAACTGGATCCTACTGAAGTTTCTCTCAGTCCCATGGACCATCCTGTCTGGAGCAGCCCATGCTGAGTTAAGCTGGCTACCTTAGGGCATGAGAATCTGAGGAACTTTATACAGCTCTCTCTAACAGTCATCTAGCTTCTCTTTCCTACATCCGCTCTTTCTAATTTTGAAACTGTCTATCTCTCACATTATCAATCTTTTTTACTCCTGGTGAACAAGCTTGCATTTTTTTTTCTGCCAGTGTAAATGTCCAGATAGCATTGAAACTTTTCCTTTTGTTTTTTTTCCAACACTTGTTCATACACTATAAATAAAACGGATGTAAACTCTGCTTTGTCTTCCACTGGTATAGCTGTGGAGTGCCCAAGCTATTCATACAGGGCTATAGATATCCTGATCCCCATGATGAAGGGGGCCCATCTCTTCATTGATCCCTTCAAGTGTCAAATACACTACAGAAGCCTTTTGTTCATGTTGGTCTTTCACAGACTCCAAGTAGCCATCATATCTATGGCCCTTTCCACAACAGGCTTCAGGCATGTCTGTTCCTGTGAAAATTCCTCAAAGGTCAAGAGTTTGTTCACCTCTGGTAAGCATCCCTTAGCAAAGAGCTGTCTCATTCCACCAACTTCTATTCCTTCACTGCAGTTGCAGAAAATGGGTTTTCCAGGCAACAGTGACATGAGTAGGCATTATGAAAACACTAAATGGTCAGTTGTGACTGATTTGATGAGTAATTATGAAGGTAAAATGAGATGCATTCTTTATTGGCAGAACGATAGCATATTTTGCATCAGAAGTTTTATGGTTAACTACAGAAATAGCTTTTCAATGCATCTCATATTGTCAAGATGTTTCCAAACGTGTATTATTAACACAGCTGACAGACAGAACATAATACTGTTCCAGCCAGTTTAATGGCTTTTTATTCTGTCGTTTCAAGCAACCTGTCTCTCACTCAACTTTTTTGATTCTTCAATTGCCTTTTTGGTGTAATCTAGTTTACTGGATTACACTGCTAACTCCTTACAAGAAATATTTTTTTGTGGTTCTCTTGCTACAGTTAGTGTAGGCAGGTCTTAGTCAGGCCTTCTGCTACAAATTGCGTGGGAAACTTCTTATTTGTGACACTGCTGACATAATAAAACAGTCTTAAAATCAGAGTAGTCTTCTTTATTTTCATAAACACAAGTTTCTTTTAAGGAAGACATAACAAAGAAAGATTTTTAAGGTATTTGGGAATCTAAAATATAGCTAACCCTCTAAATCCCATGGATACCAAAATAAATTCTGTACCTAAGTATTTTCAGAACTCTCAGTGGCATTTATACAACTTGATATTTAATCATGCTTGGCACGTATCATTCCTACATATGAATAAAGTAATATTCGTTGCTGATTCCCTCCAGAAATGAAATGTGCAAAAATGTATACAATTTACTTTGTAGATAATAGTTTTTTCCATTTTAAGGTGAACCTGAAGTTTCACTGATCGCCCAGAGGAAAAATTTGCCAATTACTTAGTCACTTAGTCTCACCATGTGACAATCCTAACTTGGATTGACATATATCTTTCAGTTTTTCCCTGAGAAACAGTTGTTTCATCATTTTTTGAGAGAATAGAGTAAATAAGCGACCTTATGTTATATAAAGATGAGAGGCACCTGGCTGAGAAAAAGATTTGCAAAAACTTCAAGATTGTATAAACTGGTTCATTTGGCTTGTTTGACAGAAGTAACGTGAAACTGCAGCGGCATGAGCAGAAACACTGGGAGCTTCAAAGACCAGAGGAGTTAATCGCAAAACTTCCTTTCAGCAAATCAGACAGAGGCTGTGATATGTAGAAAATTGGATAGAGGAGTAACAAAACTGGATGCCTGGGACTGAGGTGGTAAGTATAATGATAGCTATGTTCAGGAGTGTGGGTCACAACATTGAGATGTAGACTAATGCAGTAACTTAAGGTATGAAGGGTGGAAAACATCACTGGCTTTGGCTGTAAATAAAAAGATCAACCAAAAGAAAAAAAAAAAAGCAATAACAACAACAAAAGGTAAATATGCACTAACCTGAGGTGAAAACTATGCCCT
Organism: Pluvialis apricaria; assembly: GCA_017639485.1. Taxonomy (NCBI): domain Eukaryota; kingdom Metazoa; phylum Chordata; class Aves; order Charadriiformes; family Charadriidae; genus Pluvialis; species Pluvialis apricaria. Next base: position 107,492,418 of record CM030008.1, on the reverse strand, counting down.
TCTGAATTTTGTTTTTCAGGACTCTAAGAAAAATCTATTAAAGCAGAGAATGTAGTTCAGTAAAATATGGCATTACACTAAGTACAAGGCTGATCATGACATGAGGAAGTATTTCAACTGATTCCTTTCTATAACTATGAAGAAAAGCAATTGTTATTAATTCATGGAAGCTGTTGTAAATAAAGGCAAATATCCTCTGCAACAGTCTTGTTCATCCAGGGTGTTGCCATTTGCAGCATCTCTCATCTCCCCAACCCATTTTCAATGAGGATATATTCTTGTGTTCCAGTTACTAGATCTATGTTCTTTCTTCACTGTATTTCTTACAATCTTAGTTTGAACTTATCTTGAAAAAATACACTTTATGATTACTCTTACACCAGATTTTTACTTCCTTGTTGAAATAAAATGGTGCTTTATTAAGTGAAAAACACTGAATTAAATCTGTGCAATACTTAGAAAGCAAAAGGAAAGCTGAAAGTGAGTAAAGTAAGCAGACTCTTTTAACCCTTTGAATTTAATGTGTACACAATTTATTACCAGTTTCATTCTGCCGATTTTCAAACACTTCGACTTGAAGTACTTTGAGTACTTTGAAGTATTGACTTCAAAGTCAATATTTGTCAATATTTTCAAGTATGGATATATGGAAAGTTATGTTTTATCAATAATAATAATACCCCTTGAACAATCTGATCATCATTTTTAGACACAAGCAGTTTAGACCTTATTAGTGTAAAGCTGGAAGTATTGTGTTTCCATCTGTCTTCAAGTGTAGTACAGCTACTTTGATGTTCCTTTTACATTTGACATTGTTTTCAATTTACATATCTTCCAGGTCACCCCAGAAAATCAGTCGGATGACTGACATATCCACATCTAAAGCAATAGCATGGCTTTTATGTTTTAGCCCAAAGTGGGCTTTTATTTTCGTTCACATTATTTTGGTTTACTGCACTGATGTTAATACTCTGAAGTCTAAGTAGAGGAGGCAATTTTGCAATTTCTTTAATTGTTTCTGATAACCTCAGAAGTCTTACAAAGGGTTAAATTTTCCTCAACTAGCATTAATTTTAAACTTATTTTTTTCTTTTCAATTCTTAGATCACAGATCTGTTTGTCAGCTAGACCACAACAACTGCTTGAATTGTAAAAACAGGCATGTAAAACAGCTGTAAATCACTCAGTCCTTGGGTTTTTTGCTCTCCTGCAAAAATACCATCTCCCACAACATTTATTAAGGGCCAAAGTGCTTACTGCCTGTAAGAATTGCTTTATCCTAGTCTATATAATGAAAGGAACATCTGTTATGGCAGGTAAGCTGCAAAATATCCCATGTCATCAAGTCCTAAGTAATGTAGCAAAAAGCTTTCTTTTTTAATATTAAAAAAAAAAAGGTTGGTGATGGTTTGCAAGGAATGTGTGAAGTGCAAATGTTTCTGCTTCTGGTCATGCCTGATTGGCAGTCAATCAGGTGGACATGAAAGTGTGTCGTATCAGTATAGGTAATGTCTTGCTGTAAAGATACCCTACCAGAAAGATTGGAGATTCATTGCAGATTCACTTATTTAGTGAATCACCTGTAGGAATAAACTATTATTACTCCTATTCTTACTTTATAGCTCCCTTCAGTATCTCCATGTACACAGAGTATCCATTTACTACTGCTTTGTTCGCTTAGCATGAGAAACATGCAGTCATTTCTACCTCTACCTAAACGTCCTACTACTTTGCTTCACACAGAAAAAAAGAAAAAACAAACACCAAAACCCCCCAAAAGATAGCTGCTGCCGGCACATACTACATGTACACAATACCAGAATACCCCACACACTGCAGAGCTAGCTACAGTAATGATTATATTTTAGAGGCAATCTCACTCCTGACCCAGGATTGGCTCGGTAGGGGTAAAATATAAAAGAAAATTTGCTCTAGGAAAGAATTCACATAAATAAAAAGCATCTGCTTACACTAGGTTGTTTCTTTTGTAATGAAATAACAATAGGTTTTTTCCCTATTTTGCCTTATTTTCTTCTTAGAAGTACATATATGGCAGCCGATCACAAATGGTGTTCCCCAGGGCCCAGTAATGGGACCAGTTTTGCTTAATAACTTTGTCCATGACCTGGATGAGGGGATTGAGTGCACCCTCAGTAAGTTTGCAGATGACACCAAGTTGGGTGGGAGTGTTGGCTTGCTTAAGGGTAGGAGGGCTCTACAGAGGGATCTGGACAGGCTGGACTGATAGGCCAAGGCCAATTGTGTGAGGTCCAACAAGGCCAAGTGCCGGGTCCTGCACTTGGGTCACAACAACCCCATGCAGTGCTAAAGGCTTGGGGAAGAGTGGCTGGAAAGCTGCCTGGCAAAGGACCTGGCGATGGTCGTTAACAGATGGCTTAACATGAGCCGGCAGTGTGCCCAGGTAGCCAGGAAGGCCAATAGCGTCCTGGCCTGTATCAGAAATAGTGTGGCCAGCAGGACTAAGGAAGTGATTGTCCCCCTGTGTTTGGCCCTGGTGAGGCCACACCTTGAAAACTGTGTTCGGTTTTGGGGCCCTCACTACAAGAAAGACGTAGAGGTGCTGAAGCATGTCCAACGAATGGTGACGAAGCTGGTGGGGTGTCTAGAGCACAAGTGTTATGAGAAGCAGCTGAGGGAGCTGGGGTTGTTTATCTTGGGGAAAAGGAGGTTCAGGGGAGACCTTGTCTATCTCTACAACTATTTGAAACGAGGTTGTGGTGAGGTGGGGGTTGGTGTCTTCTCCTAAGTAACAAGTGATAGGACAAAAGGAAATGGCCTCAAGTTGCACCAGCGGAGGTTGAGATTGGATATTAAGAAAAATTTCTTTGCAGAATGGGTTCTCAAACATTGGAACAGTCTGCCCAGGGAAGTGGTTGAATCACCATCCCTGGAGGTATTTAAAAGACGGGTAGACGTGGTGCTTAGGGACATAGGGGTTTTGGCAGTGTTAGGTTGACGGTTGGACTTGATGATCTTAAAGGTCCCTCCAACCTAGATGATTCTGTGATTCTATGATTCTATATATGTTTCTACAGAAGTGTAACTATCCTGGCACTAAATCCTCAGAAGATGGTACTTGCTGAACATCTTTAAGAATATCTGTTGTGAACCAGTGACACTTTCCAGCTAATAAATAGTTAGCTAGCTATCTGACTATCTAAGTTACTCTAAGAATTTCTTCAAGCAATTGGTACTTCCCACTTTGACATTTTGTCAAGAAAACTGAATGTGACAGTCTGTCTCTGATAGTCTATGTAACTGGAAGAGACTGAAGGACAGTTAAAAATACATGTTTTGTTTTCTCATAGTATTCTTTATTCAATATGTGCATCCAAATGACTGTTATCAGCGTTCTGTGATTTTAAATAAGAAATGTATTTTTTCTTTCAAATAAGATTATTTTATTTTATTTTATTTTATTTTATTCTCCAAACAGTTGTTTTCCTGGGTTGCGTGGAACCTGACCTATGAAGAACCTGGAGCATCTATGCCAGACATGGTCCTCCCTCTCAGATAGAGTGAAAAAAGGACACATGCGTAGCATGACAGTCTGTGAATAACAGCAGGTCCTCTGAAAATGGGGACAGATTATCAGTTCTGTTACATGCATGGACCGTGGGCTGGTATAATTAGAAAGAGTAACTATACTGAACTGTAAGACCAGATAGCAAGAGAAAAGGCTGAAAATTAAAGGTCAGAGGTAGTCTTTTATGATCTGGTAAATCCTTGGAAAACAGGTGCATAAGGCGAGGAAATGGTAGCCAGCTACACCAGGGTTCCTTCACGGTTCTGAATTTGGGCATTTTATAAAGGAGAATAGCTCTGGGGTTCTTGAAGAATCCTATCTATCAAAATGATACAGTGATACCTAAGAGCACAAGGAGAACAGAAAAGTGAGGAGGTGAGATCCTGGGACCTTTGGAGGTGCTGAAATCTGAAGACCCTTGGAGTCTGAGAAAGCAGAGCTTGAAAGCGAAGCCTAAAACTATAAGACAGGTAACTTGTGTAAATCTGGATGGTTAAGGTATTTCAGCCATTGAACTCTTCTGAATGTGAAGCACAACAGAATCCATGCAAAGGTGAGGTGGTGGTTTGACCTGCAGCTAGACTGGGTGTTGTCAGTGAATTTTACCTCAGTCTAGGAAGCTGATGCAGAAACATATTCAACATAAATTGTCATGAGATAGCAAAAGGAGTGCTTTCTGAACCTGAATATTAATTTGGAGGTAGGTAGTTGAACAGCAGTAGAAACAGATGTTGGGTTATGGCACTCCAATAAAATTCATCTGTATTTAAAGTCTGAGCAGGCCAATGACCCTGAATCAATGCAAATAAAGTAACCAGTTTCCTGAATGAATATGATTAAATCAGCATTAGTTCAAGCCTGCCACATTTGTACAGTGCCCGGTAGGATAGATAGTTGGCTTCTGAGAACGTCCACTGCAATTAATAAAAATGAACATGCTAAATGTGTCATGGGTATTAATCACTTTTTCCATATGTGAAAACCATCTGCTCTTTCTGTTAGTCAATGGAAGTACTTGAATTGAGTTATATAGGTAAACTATGCAAAGGCTAAAGGAACCTGATAATGTAATTGTAATTTGACTACAAGTCTCTTAAATGTATTGGTTTTAGCTAAAATATGAATAAAATGCATGTGGTTCTTGTAAAAAAAATAAATACTGTGATAAGAACTGAAAAAAAAAAAAAAGAACGTTGTGGTCCTCACTGTTCCGTTGTGGATCAATAAGTAATACTAAATGTAAGAAATTTCTCACTTGAATTGTCCCTCATCTGACCTAAGATTGTGTACGGCACTTTTCCAAGGATTTGTCTTGCTGTCCCTGTTAACAAGGGTGTCTGGTTTTGATCTGACATTACATCATAGAGTGTTGAAGGAACTTGTGTTAGTGAGCTAACAGTACCAGCTCAAGAGTCTTTCTTATGATGATATTTGATAACTGCAGAGAAACAAGAAAGTTAGAAGGATGGCCGAAGTTGCCAAAGTATTCTGTGAAGGAAGGATAATGAAACTACCTATGTCACAGTGAACATGTTCAGAATCAACTGAGGCTGTTCATCCCTATATATGAAATTGCTACAATACGGAACTGACTTAAACTCACAAGTGAAGTCCAGAAAGCCTTTTGAAGATGAAATATCTCTGCCCTAAGTTCCCAATGGTTAGGAATAAATGTTATAAAGATTATCTGAAATTAACAGAAGAATTAATATTTCATAATTTTCATACACGTAAACTGTTCTGGTTTCTAGGTAGAAATCATGGTTACTCAGTAGACAGCAAGAGAAAACAGACCAAAATTACAAGCTATTAGGCTGTATTTATGTTGTATTTCTTATTTTGATCAAGAATTGTCTTTTTGAACCAAAAGTCTCAATTGTCACCCTGTTTTGATTTACACTGTAGATCTATTTGAATGGCACAAACAGTTTTCTCTCAGGCTACAAGACATGGTGTAGAACTGCACTCACAGAGGCCCTAGTAGGCACTCAAGTTGGCTTGACTACTCTAAATCCTGTCTGACATTAAGCCTCCTGCAACGCTCACAGTGTGGATGTACTTACAGTAGAGGAAATATCCACTATTTTACTCTACAAATGTGTTCCCAGTGGGTGTCGTTGTTTGCTAATGGAGACAAAGCCTTACATTCCATGAAGACAATGCTAGCAATTCTTATTAGTTACTTCAAGGAACAGCTAGAGGGAAAAAGATGCGGGTCTAGAGCTCACCTGTCTCCTGTGGGTACTGAATAGGAAGATGGAACAATTGTTTAAGCATTCAGACAACCAGAATGCACCTGGGATTATACAATCACCCACCTAGGCACATAAATAGTCCTAAACAGAGGAATGCTTAGAACATCCCAACAGGGGAATTTTATATACCTTAAAGCAAGTTCCTCAAATATATCCCTAAACTGGAGCCTACAAAATGTTTAATTACTTTTTTTTAATTTATTTTTATTTTCATACTCCCTCACCAAACATCTAAAGAATTTAGGGTATCTTCTGTTTCTCCCCTTGAAGGTAGTGTGGTTCCACATCATCCTTTCTGTTGGGAGTAGTTACCTGCCACCACTTTGACCACAACGGATGAGATAGTCTAGGTTTCTGATACATAGGAGAAAAGGGCAGCTTAGAAGTCCATATACTGACATGTAGAAATCTGGTAATGTCAAGATTTTGTATATATTAGTGATTGGAAAATTGAAGCACTGAATTAGCCTTTTATATTTTTAATATGCTTGCAATCAAGAAAAATGTTTCATTGTGATACATGGTACTGTAAAAGGAAACATCAACTTGTCAGTAGGAGAAAATCTTGTTAATATAAAACGAGAAAAAAATATGCTGTATGTAAATCAACTACCTACATAATATATTAACTTCTGCTATAAAAACCTGATAAACATTAAAGGTAGAAATATTTCCAGTTAAAAGCTTTATCAAAAGCCCTAGAGCTTGTTGTGGAAACAAAACCCCAAATCAATTGCATTAAATTTTTGTTAAAGAATAAAATAGAGTACAAATGCACAAATCACCTTATTAGTCCAAGCTGAAGTTTTAACTACTGGAAGAAACCCCTTCAGGTCTGAATAAATAATACATTTTCTGAAAGATAGTTTTTATTTTTGACATTTCAAAGCTACAGCAAAACAGTTATTTCTAAAGAAAATCTCTTAAGATGTGAAGAAAGCTACTCCTAATTTAGCTGTACAAAAGTGTTTATAACGATATCTTTTCAGTTTCATGTTCTTGCAGGTGAACACAAATAGAGATACACAATCTACTTAATTTTGTGGACATGCTGTTAACACACTAATAAATTATAACTATGTATGCATGTGAAATGATTATGACCTTAGTTTGCTTTGAAGGGGACAGGTTTCCTTGCTTTCTTTCTCTCTCACTGTTACACAAGGCAAATAAATGTTTTCAAAATGGGAGAAAATATGAAATCAAGTATAATTTCAAACTGGAATACAAATATCTTCAATTATGGCTGAGATGCTGGTTTACAGAGTCAAACCTCAGTTCCACAGTCTGGTCCTCCTCCTGCATTAATAACAACCTTACTATTATTTCCATGGGGAGGGTATATGTGTTTATTAATAGAGTTTGTAGATGCTCTTAATCATAAATTGCAAGTCCAAACACAACCTATAACTGAATTTTGTGCCTCAAACCCATGCCAGCTGCAAAAGTTAAATTGCATGCTTTCGTAAGAATGTGCACTTATCCTAAGCATATGCATTCTTTCATCTTCAATTCACTTGTTTTATAGGCATTAATGCAATCGTTGAAATCTTCATACTTAGGTTCTGCACTGATAGAAATAATAGACTAATAACCCCTTTTAACATTAGTAATTTCTATGAGCTAATGATCCCTTTCCTTAGAGGAAATCATCTTTTACAAAGTTCTGTCACGGTCTTGAACGATTACAACTTCAGACCAGGCTGTTAAACACTAATGGATTTACCAATTGCTACACTGATTTCTTTTAAAATTGCTTCTATAACCCCTCTGCCTTCCTTTCATCGTGGATATTCCCAACAAGCTGTTGGAGGAAGCTGGGTAATTTTTAAACCATGTGAGTAAACAGTGTAACAGCAACATTTTCTGCTTGCAATATAGCCTTTCAGGATGCTTCTGTCTCCAGTCAAGCTAAGTTGAATTGGCCACAGCTTAATTATGGAATAATGGAACAATGTTCAGTTCCTTTGGCAGTGGAGTGTTGGTTTGCCTCATTTCTTTTTTGTTTTGTTTTGTTTTATTTTTCCTTTCTGAATTTGGTAAAGAGTTTCCAGAAAGGAAAACTAGCAGTCCCACTGATTTGTGTTATGGATCTGATTCTAAAACCTCAAAATGTAGACTCTTCAGGGATAATATTTACCATGAGTCAAAATGCATGGAATTTAAGATAGCTCCATGTCTCTCCACTACTTTCTTACTTCATGGTGTAAACCTGGGACAAGACACCAGCCCTACTATTGAATTTAGAGGAACTTTTCAGGAAAACACTTTTTTTCTCTTTCTGCATGTACATATTTTTCTTTTTGTTGATTTATTTAAGAAGTCTCTATTCTTATAGTTGAACTGGTGGGAGACTTGTAAATACAGAAAGAAAAAGAAAAGAAGAAGAAAACAAATATCTAAGAAGGCTTATGTTAGAGTCTTTGCATGTTTGTTTTAAGCTAAAAGAGTTACACAAATACAGGTGGTTGAAACTTAAGCACAACCCCTGGGACATTTGTTAGTGCTTCTGGTAAAACATAGTCAGAACATATGTCTCAGCTGCCCTGTGCTGGCTCTTGACACATCTTGGGAATTAAATCTTCTAGGGTGGGCTTTGTCTGGTGTTTTTCTGTAGGGTACAGGCTCCTTTTTTGGATCTACTGCTCAGCTTTGTCATTCTTTGTCCTTGCTAGTCTTTCTATGTTATGTGCCCTTTCCTGTTCTTTTATTTTCACCCTGGTGGGACTCCCTGGTAAGAGGTGTGCTTAAATATTACATATGCTTGCTATATTTGAACGGCTTAACTTTATTGACATGCTTTAAACCAGGCAATATAGACACTGAGCAGTGTGTGTTTAGGGGGACCATGTTACGGAAGATGGCACTGCCTGTAATGCAGTGCTGGATGTCTTTAGTGATGGTTATCACAAGTTTTCAGGGAAGTCTAAATGGACCTCGAGCGTCTCAGGTTGTCTGAGATTTTATGCCACAGACCTAATATTAAACTTGTGTTTCCTATGGATTTTGCTGGAGTTCTGATTAAAAAAAAACAACCACAAAACAAAACTAAACAAAACAAACAAAAAAACACAACAAAAAAGCCAACAATCATACAGTTCTTCAATGCTGCAAAGAAAATACAAATCTGTGGAAAAACATCCATAGTGGATGATGCATATTGATCAGAGTAAACAAAAATAATACTTCTCTTTTTTCCTCACCATTTGACAAATCGAATTCTGAACAACCATAAAATCCAAGACCTCTAGTATGATAACTCACACCATTTTGTGTGAGATATAAAACTGTTTTTTTGGAGCATTTGCATGCAGAGACAGTGAATCAGTTCTATTACATTAAAACATCACATTTTTATTCTTTTGCTGTATATACTACAGCATACAAGACAAAAAAAAGTATCTCCCTCCCATCTCACAAAATTTCTGAACACAGGTACAAGCCAACACGTTAATTATATACTTATAAAATTGGTATTAATGCTTTTTTTCTGATATAGATTCTTTTTTAATTGCCACAAGTTGCCATAAATTGCTCATTAAACTTCAAGCAATGCAATGTAACGCTTGCTACCATTTATAGGCAATGCTCTCCAAAGTATAATTAGAGGGAGTATTATGACACAGAACAATGGAGACAATTATTTCTGAAGTTTATTAATGCTAATTAGCATATGGCATCTAAGACAGCTGCTGATACTTCACTGCTAAATACTGAGGGACTAATTAGTGTTTGATGTTAATTAGCTTCTTCTGTGTGTGCATTGTCCTTAGATGCATATGCACTGTCACCACAGGGCTATTAAAAATCTGGCCTAAACCTTCTTGCAGTGGCAGGATATGGCATTTAGGAGATTTTGCAGACTGTACAATACAGCTCTCTAATGTGCCCTTAATAGCCACTATATGAGCTTTAACAAGCCAAACTCACAAATTCTCATTGCAGTACATCACAAAATTTATTTTAAAAGTAGCTGACTAGTGTACAAATAGTATAAAAATGACAGTTTCTTGCATTTTTATTGATAGAAACAACAGCCTGAGAGATTAAAAAATCACGTATAATGAACTGAGGAAGAGGGAAACAACAGAGTTTCACAGACTTACACAATGCTATCTGGTATTTAATCTCTTCCGTTCTGAGTATAGATAATCTGCTTTTTTTTTGCCTTTTTTTTTTCTGCTACAGAGATCCCTGTTCTCTGTGTATTATCAAACATGTCTGTCTACCAAAACATTTTTGGAAGTTGCAATGCTATTTTAAAAAAATAAAATAATGAAGTTTCTTATCTCTAGCTAGCAAGCAGGAAATAAGCATATATTCTTTCTTTGTTAGATTACTGTTGCTTTACACATGAGGTTATTATTTAAGATCAGATTTTTTCTAGGGCATACTAGCATTCTGGTGAGAATTCCCTGTGTCAATCATAAACTGCTTTCTTTTAGTAGTTAATAAGAATTGGCTTTAGTGTAGCCATATTCCTATGTAATTAAAGAATACTCATTTCCTTAAACAGTAGGCAAGTGGCATAAAATATAAGATCACAGAGGCAAAAAACAAGCCAAGAAAAGCAAAGTTTGCTAGTTAAGTCTTTTGTGTGGGTCAAGGTTGCTCTTTATTTCATTGTGACAACAAGCGTCTTGGTTGAAACCTGAAACAGAGAGGAGACATGATGAAGGACAGGAGCGAGGAAGCTGAATGCTTACCACATAAGATGCTAAAAAAAGTCAAAAGAATAAGGAAAAAACAAAACAAAACAACAAAAAAGAGGATGATAACGTAGGATCTCAGCTAAAATGTGAGGAAGATGTGCAGAGGATTCTTGGTGATGAGCAGTAGAGAGTTTGAAAATGATGAAGATTGAAGCTTATTGTCATCCTCAACTTGATCTTGAGCTAGGACCACCTCCCCACCCAGTTTCTAACCCTAGACAAAGACCTTTGATTAATGAAATAATTTTAATACTACAGCTGCCTTGTCAGATATAAAATGAGTCTTTTAATGACTTAACCTTGTAGGCAGAAATTCCACAGCAGCAGTAAGCTCCTTGGTTATGGAGGGATAGTTAATATTAGGTCATTACACAGAAAGGATCTCTTTCAAACAAGTTGGATCTAAAGAGGTACTTATAAGTTTTGGGACAAAGAAGCCTGGTTAAGAGAGTGTATATGAAATATTGATGAGGCCTGTGCTTTGTGTAAAATCCAAAGCCTCTGAGATTTGTTGAATCCACAGGATAAGAAAAAGTAACATTTTAGGAGATTTCTGATCTCTGACTGAAAAATCAGTTTTGTTATTTCAGGTGGATAACAGTGTCTTTGATAAAAGATGAGTTTTTGACTGAAATTTAAAAGAAAAATAGTGTCCAAGGGGAAGCTTAGCAAGGATGGATGGCTCTATTGACATGATTGGAAAAGTGAAGTATCAGTAACAACAAAAAGGGACCTCTTCCAAAAAGACTAGTGAAATTCAAATTGAAAATCTGGCAAAAATAACACAAAGAATAAATATAGGGGAATGGCCGTAACCAAAAAAAGAGAATGTGAATGGGAAAGATGCAAGAAATGAGGCAGATCAGCTCCACACCTAAACTATACAGATAAAAACTTGGCTTTTCATGTATTCTCATACTAATTTATCCCAGGAAAAATAGACAATGTTGTAGCATAAGAGAAATGGTCTTTTAGTCCAAAGCAAAAGTACCATATTTGTTTTCAGTTGGACTCTGGTGTATACAATAATATGTTGCCATAAACAGTAATAACTACTCTGAAAACATTAAAGGATAACATTTAGGGGGTTTTATGGGCTAAGTGTATCTCCACAGAAAAACTGTAACTAGGTAGATAAATAGCAAACTGCAAAGGATAAAATTCATAACAGTCCCAGGGAAAAGAGCCCTGCTTATTCGGTAATCATATCATACTTTAAGACTAAGCAAAAGTTGGACTTACTATACAAGCAAAAGCCTAGACTGATACAGAAATATCCTCCATAGAACGGAGAAGCTGTCAATGGACATTGGAACAGAGCTGCATTATCCATACTGTGCCCGTTCAAACTAGGTTCCTCCTTGGTTCATTCATCAGATGGATAAAACCATCAGGAATTCATTCACTGATTGCAGAAGTGGTGTCCTGGTTTGAGGTAAAACAGAACCAATGACTGAGTGGCTAGTCTGGCCCAAACCATGTGGGAAGATGGTAATCCTTACTTATGTGTGGTATAAAGAGAGTCAAAGAAAAAGGGAATATTTTCTTATGGTTGGTGTGGTGATGCAAGAGTTCTCAACAAGAAAAGTCACACCTGTGCTTCTTATCTCAGTTCTTCATGGAAAAGAAAGGAAGTTGGGCTTACGCCCCTCTAAAATATCACTTGAACAATTAGGGTACACAGGGCTGTTTTCTACCTATACTTATCGCTTTCTTCATCTGTTGGTGCCAGCAGCTAGGCACAGAGACAGATTTGCTAATTCATTTCTCTCAGCACGCCTGTGTGGTTGGACCCGAACAAAACCTGTGCAGGGAAGGATTTTGCCTGCTTCTTTTAACCAGTACCTGGCACCAGTGACTTTTCTACCTGCTGTGTGGCTGCTTGTGCCGCCAGATCAGAGGAGCACACAGGATGGGTGATCTCTCCCATTGCGTGAGTCCCATTTTTCTGAAATCATCGTAATTCATACAGGCGGCAAATAGGAAGAGGGAATTAGAGTGTACCTCTGTCATGAAGTGATAAGGGTATTCTGAAAGAGAGAGATACTATTTTCTCTCCCAGCTCCAATGAGTATGTTTACATATTTTTATAAAACAAGAAACATAGCTTGTAACTTTCATGTTCACTGAGGAAAATTTGTCAACATAATCTCCAAGGAACCTGAGAGAGTCAGAGAATATAAGGCACATACAAAAACACAAATACTTTTTGTTTGTCTTCTTAAATTTTCAAGTCAGTCTCCTGATTTTTTGAGGACTCCACAGATGTCTTTTAATATCTCTGGTTTCTTTCAGCCTAGAGAAAATATGACTGAGGAAGGACATGACAAAAATGACATGACAAAATTGTGAAAACTACGGAGAAGGTGAATAGTGATCAACTATTCACTGTCCTTTTTGACACAAAAAGCGGCTAGTGAATGAAGCTGGAGAGAGAGAGAGAGACTGGGTTCTTTATGCAAAGTGTAATGAGTAAATTAGATGGCATGGGTCTTTTCAAGTAATACAAAGGAATAATTGTCTATTGTTTTCCTCAGGATGATACTCCTGTTCTCACCTTGTTCTCTCAAGCCAAAGTGCTTATGAACATGGGATAACAAGTTAAAAATTGCAAGCAATGCTTTGCTTTGTGAGAATGCTTATTTTGTTTTATTGTTGAAACTTGATTTATAGTAAAACAAATACATTATTTTTTGTTATAATATTGTTATTGCTAGTGTTCAGAGTCAAACCTCACAACAGCGTCAAGTATTTGAAAAATTACCTCTTTGTTGATCTAATGTAATTGATCTCATTTTGAGTAAAACAAACAAAGCAACAAACTCAAACCCCTCTCAAAATTATTACAGTCTTTGTTTTTATGTATTTAAGTATTTGTTTACCCATTGCCTTGTTTTCAGGTTTCAAACATTTGCCAGAAATTAATCCTAACATCCTAAAATTGCCCATAAACTGTTTAGTTTATTCTGTACCCTGTAGACAGCTTCATATGACAATCAGTGGCAGTTTTGAATAATCTGGAGACTACAGTAAATGACTGGTGAACAACTAGGAGACTGTAGCTCAGCAACTGATCTACATGGAATTTTTCATCCCATGACTTTTAAAAATTATACCCATCTCTTCCAGAATTATGCTACATTTATACCTATGTTGTGTGAAAGGTAATATCATACATAAATCTGCTACAGAATTTAAAAGGGAAATAAACAGTTATGTGCTTCCGGATCTACCAAGGAATTTAAAACATATTTTTAAGACTCTGAATATCTCTTATTATAGTCTAACACATTTTTTCAGGCCATTTTTCCTTAGAAAAGAGATATGAAAGTCAGCTTGCCGCTCAGTTTTTCTATCAGTACTGACAAAAACTGTCCCACTGACTTATAAAATACTATGAAAACATGGCTTAAAGAAGAGCTGTCCTGGTGATGTTTTAATTTATTTCAGTGGAACTGGCTGTTAAAAATCACAGCCCATTCCTAAACTACCCTGACTGCAGCTTGAATCAGTATTTCAGAGACTGGGGACCTGAATGAGGAGAAGTGATCCGCTTGGGATTAGATCCAGAAATCATTCCTGTGTGAATCTTATTTTTGTTCCTGGATTTATTTTGCCAACAATCCCATAGCCATTCTGGATTTAGAAAGCTCTGTATAACTCTGAAATTTCAAAGTAAGAAAATACTCAACTTCGACATCCCATTTTGCTTTGTTTATGTGAACATTGTCACCTGGGCCCACGTATACAGTATGCGATCATTAGACCGAATCTAAACCTAATGTTATGTATGGTAATTGACATCTCCCCAGAACAATAAATGCACAAAATTAGATTTTGTTGATACGTTTCAGGCAAAAAGTGCTGAAGTTGAATAATGGCACTTTTGTGATATATACCCTGGTGATACCATCAGTGAACTTGCAGAACTGTAAAGGGGAATACCCTGAGCGTAAGGATTACAGCTACTCTGACTATAGTTGAAACCAGAGGGAAGCTTTCCGTTTCAAGGGAAAAAAGAGTATTGGCAGCTGTGAACTAGTCCTGCAGAGTGCTTTATAGGCAGCTTCTCATATATCTTTCCAGCTAGAAATAACTAGATAATGGAAAAAGAAACATAAGCCAAGATCTTAGGGGTGTTAAAATGTCCAAGAAAATACCATGTGTAAGTAAAGGGCTTGTAAAACAAGGCATTTAAAATTCAAGATTAAATTATAAAATGTGCATTTGACACCTGTGTCAAGCTTTTGCTTTTAATGGGGAAGATGCTTTTCTTGGTTCTATGGGTCTGGAAAAAGAATACTTTTATTGAAAACTAAGACACAGCTTTAAAAGCCTGAGGGAAGAAAAAAAAATCTATTTTGTAGTAAATAAATCTTACTTTTCTATGCTACTATTTGATTAAATTCATTGAGTCGTATATGTGGAGAACATGAGGTGACATCCATATGGTGACTGACAGTGGAAAATAGACAATGAAATATCAGGCACCTTCACCAACAAATGTTCCATAACGGTTAATTCACTTTCCCCAGGATTTACTTAGCAACTTCAAGTCAATAGTTCTTTAAAAAAGTAAAAACAAAAAAAAAGAAAAAAATGTTGCTGAGGTTTAGGGGAAGAAAAGATTGCTAGAAAAAGCCTATGTACAAGAAGATAAAGTATTTTTCACAAAAAACAAGAAAGGTAGTGTATTTAAACTTTTTGCTGGTGTCAACCTAGGTTTTATTCTATGCTTAGTAGGGTATGGCTAAAGTGTAAGTCACAAGCAAAGAGTTTGAAATATCTTTTGGATTTTTCCTTCATCCCATATGTGTAATCCTGTCCATCTGACTGAAACTTCTACTCTTTATAATGCTCAGAAATAGTGGCAAATATTTCCAAAATAAGATATTCTCTTACTCTGTCATTCAGCTCAGTCACAAAGTGCTGCGTTTTCTTTTGTGTCCTCTTCTTATTCCTTTTTCACTGTCTTTTTCTCTACTACTTTTATCGCTAATGGTTGTCATCCTTGCCACTTTTCTCTGTCCTCTTTTATCTTCTAATGCTGACTTGGTCTTCCATCTAAAGTGAGAAAACAGAGCACGGGGACGATTGCTTACAGTAGCTGCAGGTTCTGCTAACTAGAGCACAGCAGTTGGAAGGCCAGTGAAAGCCAAAATTGTGAGAAAGAAGACAGAAACAAAAAGTTCAGGGAACAGTAAATTAAAGTAAGCACTAAAGGGATGGCAATTTATAGGGGAAGAGGAAGAATGCTTTTTATATTAAGTCTCTGACAAACAGTAGACAGTTTATTTTTTGCTGGTGGGACATCAGCAGGGAAGAAAAAGATTTTAGAGAGTGTCTTGTCTCTTTCCTGCACGTATAGCTAGTTATAGCTATATCCCTGATTCTCCTTAGGGGAGCATAAAAATGGGACTACCAGAGAACAATATCACAACAGGCTGCATTATTACAATTTTTAGCAGCAACTTCACTGAAGTTCTCTGTAGCACAAATGTAAGTTGTAAATGGAGACTGACAGGCTGGTATTCAGTGCAATCTCAACACACACATACATTAACAGGAAAACAACTCTGATTTCAGGATTTTTTCCTTATCCAGTTTCCAGTCCCACAGAAAATCACTTTAAGTAAAGAACTGGAAGATGAATTAGGTAAAATTTAACTTTGAAGTCATTACTGCTCCTTGGTCATCCTGATATCAATACTACTGGGGGGAAAAGAACTACCTGGAATAGAATATTTAACAGGATATAAGCTAGAATAGTTTGTAGAGCATGGTACACCCCTGGAAAGCCCAATTCATGTTCATTCCAAAAGGAATTGTTGAACAAATGTTTATAACCTAGCTTGACTTAAAAAGAGGGTCTACATTAGTAAGGTAAGCTGTGGAGCTAACCCATTTACCATTCATAGTATGGAAATGCAAATATACAGAATATACTTTGATATTGCCTGAAGAACATTGCACTTGATATATAGATGTTGTGTTTTGAATGCGGATGTTTTTCACAATTGCAAATAGAAGAGTTGCAATTAACTTTAGTGAAGCTGGTCTGGTAGAGGAGGTTTAGATAATCTGTAATTGTAGATATTTATTAGCATGATAGGGATAGAGGGGAAGGGGAAAACATCCCTTGCTTTCAAATTCATCTTTATTCAATAATAAGGGACAGGGAAGAGGTGTTATCTGATTATCTGTTTTTCACAAAAGTATAGGTAAATTATTACTGTCCTCTCCCGAAAGCTAGAGAAGGAAATATAATTTGTCACTCAAGCATTGAAAGGGCACATTTTTAATAATTATATTTTATAATAAATCAAAATTCCCCTCTATAATAACTTTTTTTCTTGTAGATTTACTCAGATTGTGCCCTACAGCTGTAAATAATGAGTTTTAAATCAACTACCTCAACAACAAATCTAATTGCAAAAATACCTAAATTTGCCAAGAGCCGTAAATGGTAAAAATGCCTGCAACTGATCTTAAAAAGAAATCTATTTTTGTGCAGCAATAAAAAAGAGAAAGATTTTAAAGATACAGTGGTCAACTGAATCAGCAACAGTACAAAACACCTATGGAATGCGCTAGCATTATGTGGAACATCCACGTGTTGTAGAAGGGGATAAAGTCTCTGTGGTGCATGAAAGGAATACGTTAGGGAAAACTGTTTGGGTTTTTCCTTCTTCAGGCAAAGGCAAACCCATTTGTGGGACTGTTTTTGCTCAAGGACCTGGATGTACTTGGTGGGTGATGCTGAAGAATGGAGAATTTCAATGTGTACCTCAAGGGAATTTAACCCTTGGTGAGAATACTTAGTTCTGAGCTGTATGACGTTGATTGCTACATAATACTAAGAGTGTTCAGTAAGTGTTTTTCAGGATAACATAGTGGTGATGAAACCTGAGCCAGCTTCATCAGGTGGCATCCAGCAAACTCTTCGAGATGGACGTGCTGCCTGTGGGGACAAACCACAGTGAATTTCATACCGTTTTTCTTGCCCTGAGATGAAATCCTGCAATCGTGAACTAACTGGACTTAACAAAATTTTATGTATAAAGATAAATTGTAGATGGGTGACCTGTGTGTATCTCTATATATACATATATCTGTATGTATAGATTTGATAGATAAAAAGTAATAGTGATCTGAACAAGGGGCAAATGGTATGGAATATGGGGTGGAACGTCCTGGTTTGAGGTAAAGCAGGACCAGTTTTGTTCAGTAACTTTACTACTTAGCTAGGCCTCTTCTGACTACTGAAATTAACGGCATATTGTGTAGAAACTGTTTACTTTCAGACTGATAAGACCTACATTTATAGCTAATACCAAGGCACAAGAGAGGCTCTTCCTTATACTTATTGCTATAACAACCAAGGCCAGGTAACTTTGTTATTTGCCCTGTTGGGGAGTCAGAAGTGGAAAAGCACAGTGGGGTGACACCTATGGGGAGGAGCGGACAGGACAGGTGACCCAAAACTGACCAACAGGGTATTCCATCCCATCTGCCTCATGCTCAGTATAAAAGCTGAACGATCAGAGGGTCAGCCCTCTTTCTTCAATGGCCGGCATCCAAGGAGGACTCTCTCTGTTTGTCTGCCTGTGATCCCAATCCTGAATCCAGATCCGGAATCCAGTTCCCATCCATCATTGAGTCCAGCCTGGGACTCCCCCAGTGCCAGTGGTGATGTGATTGTCATCCTGGGAGCTTGATACGGTTTCATATATATATTTTTCAATATTTTATTTTTTTTAATTTTATTACTAATATTTCATTAAAGTAGTTTAGTTCCTTCTAAACTCATAAGTCTCTCTTTCTCTCCTTTGCCTCTCTCTTTGAAGACAGGTAGGGGGAGCATCAGTCACTTGTCTGGTGGCCAGTTCAGCCAAAACCGTGACAGCTTTTCAAAGATTTGTATTTCCTAGGCAGCCAGTAGTCTGAATTGCTCTGCATATTAAAGGCTGTTCATAATTTTGTCTGAGAACCTTCATTTTTAAAGGTTTAATTTGTTGTTGTTGTTGTTGTTGTTGTTTGTTTGTTTGTTTTGTTTAGTTTCATTTTTACCTTAGTTTGGAACAACCAATGAGAAAATAATAAGGTAGGGAGCATGCATTCATCACAGAAACTTTTCTTGTGTAAGAGCTAGTTATTGCACAGTGAGAGTTGGAAACTATGAAGAGGAGGTTAATTGGCTAATAATTAGAAGTGCAAATGAATAGTAAAGAAAAGTTGTTCTTTGGGGAGAACATGAAATATTTTTTCATCTTCCCAGCATATACATTCCCATCTCGTTCCCATTTTCATTAACTCTATACTGCATCTATCTGAGTTTTCTTCCCAAAGGACATTCTGCTGTCATGCTCTTTGATGACCAGTATCTGGTGAGCCAATGTTCTCAGGCAGGCTCATTACTGAATAGTGTCTGACACAAAATTATTCATCTTCCCATTTCATAATTGACAGAATCAAGGATAAAATCTTGTATTTCATTGCTCAGAATTTCTTAGTAACAGAAAAAAACCAGAATGGACATATTTTCTTCTACCCCAGAGGAAATGGACTTAAGATGTTTTGGAGCAACAGGAAAACAGTCTGGAACTGCCTATGTTCCAGTTTTAGCTTTGAAGGGTATCAACAATCCCGCCAAGGATACAGCCTAGACTTGTAACTTCTTCCCAAATTGCTTTCATGAGTCTGATCTTCTTAAAATGAGAGAAATTAAAATTGTAATCATAGATATATTTAGAACTTCGTATAAGTCAATTCAACAAGAAGGCAACAGTCCTAATATTCCAAAATTAAGAATTTTATACTTGAAAAAATAAAAAGAGAAAGTTCAGATAATGCAGAATCAAAATAATACTGAGAATTTCATAATTTTGTAACATTTTATGGACAATATTAATGCACTATTTTTATAACAATCTCTAAATTGCCTTAAAGAAACAGTAAGTAAAGATGGCAGACTAAGATAGATGAGCTTATAACTCACTAACACTTATAACACTTTTTGGAGGATAAAAGGATGAAGAATACAATAATCTACCAAATGAGTTAGGGCTATGCCTTCATTTCAAAATACAGAGTCACTTTTCTCTCTCTTGAAAATTAAAATTGTTTTGCCATGATATTAACAGAAACAAAGTCAGATCTTTAGATAGTAAATACAAATAATTAATGGGAAATACCTTTTCCTTTGCCAAAGCACTGAGAAGCCGATAAAAATGTATGAGGAGAGGCTGAGAGAGCTGGGACTGTTCAGCCTGCAGAAGGGGAGGCTCAGGGCAATAAGACGTAACAAAGCCAGATACTTCTTACTAGTGTCTGGTGGCAGGAAAAGAGGCAGTGAGCACAAATCAAAACACACAAAATTCCACCTGAGCACAAGAAAACATTTTTTTTTTGCTGTAAGGATGGTCAAACAATGGAGGAGGTTTGTGACTCTGTGATGTCGCTTGGATACTGTTAAAAGCCAAGTATCCACAGGTAAAGTAATGTTTACTGCAATTCCAGAGGAGGTTAGAGAAGAAAGAGGAAGAAGTAGGGTCAATTGAAGAAAATTAGGAGCCAATTAGGAGAGGTCAGCTGCTGCACCTTGTACTAAGAAGGACTAGTTGGGAATATGAACGTTGGGGGTAGCCTTGGATGCAGTGACCATGAGATGGTAGAGTTCAGGAACCTACATGGAAGGAGCAGGCCAATAACTAGAATTACAACCCTGGACTTCAGGAGAGATTACTTTGGCCTCTTCAAAGACCTACTTGGATGAAACCCATGGATTTGGGATCCAAGAGAGTTGGTTAATATTCAAGCACCACTTCCTCCAAGCTCAACATTGATGCATCCCTATGAGCAAGAAATCAAGCAAAGGAGGCAGGAGATCTGCATGGATGAGCAAGGAGCTTCTGGAAAAACTTAAACAGAAGAAGGAAGTTTACAGAATGTGGAAAAAGGGACTGGCCACTTGGGAGGAATGTAAGAACATTGTATGCAGGGATGCAACGAGGAAGGCTAAAGCCCACTTGGAATTAAATCTGGCAAGGTATGTCAAGGAGAACAAGAAGGGCTTCTTCAGCCTTTACTGCTAAGGCTGACCCCCAGGAATCCCAGACCCTGGAGTTAACAGAAAAAGTCTGGAGAAAGGGAGACTTTCCCTTGGTTGAGGAGGATCAGGTTAGAGATCATTTAGGAAAACCTGACACCCACAAATTCATGGGCCCTGATGGGATGCACCCACGAGTACTGAGGAAGCTGGCAGATGTTGTTGCTAAGCCACTGTCCATCATCTTTGAAGGGTCATGGAGAATAGGAGAGCTGCTGAGAACTGGAAGAAAGCCAATGTCACTCTAGTCTTCAAAAAAGGCAAGAAGAAGGACACAGAAAACTACAGGTCAGTCAGCCTTATCTCCATCGCTGGAAAGGTGACAGAACAGCTCATTCAGGATGTCATTTCTAGGCATGTGGAGGAAAAGAAGGTTATTGAGAGTGGTCAACATGAATTCACCAAGGGAAAATCATGTTTGACCAATGTGATAGCCTTCTATGACAGCATGACTGGATGGGTAGATGAGGAGAAAGCAGTGGACGTTGTCTACCTCAGCTTTAGCAAGGCTTTTGACACTGTCTCCCATAAAATCCTCGCAGGTAAGCTTAGGAAGTGTGGGTTAGATGAGTGGACAGTGAGATAGGTTGAGAACTCACTGAATGGCAGAGCTCAGAAGGTTGTGATTAGTGGCTCAGAGTCTTGTTGGAGGCCTGTAACTAGCGGTGTTCCTCAGGCGTCAGTACTGTGTCCAGTCTTGTTCAATATCATCAATGTTCAATATCATCAATGACCTGGATGAGGGGACAGAGTACACCCTCAGAAAGTTTGCTGATGACACCAAACTGGGAGGGGTGGCTGACATGCTGGAAGTCTGCGCTGCCATTCAGTGAGACCTGGACAAACTAGAGAGTTGAGTGGAGAGGAACCTAATGAAGTTCAACAAGGACAAGTGTAGGGTCCTACACTGAGGGAGGAATAATCCCATGCACCAGTACAGGTTCAGGGTTGAGCTGCTGGAGAGCAGCTCTGCAGAGAGGGACCTGGAAGTCCTGGTGGATGACAAGTTGACCATGAACCAGCAATGTGCCTTTGTGGTCAAGAAGGCCAATGGTATCCTGGGGTGCATTAAAAAGTGTGTGGCCAGCAGGTAGAGGGTTGTTATCCTCCCCTCTACTCTGCCCTGGTGAGGCCACATCTGAGTACTGTGTCCAGTTCTGGGCTCCCCGGTTCAAGAAAGACAAGGAACTACAGTGGAGGGCTATGAAGATGATCAAGGGAAAGGAGCATCTGTCGTATGAGGAAAGGCAGAGAGACCTGGGTCAGTTTAGCCTGGAGAAGAGAATATTGAGAGGGGATCTCATCGATGCTTATAAATGTCTAAAAGGCGGGTGTCAAGAGGATGGGGCCAGACTCTTTTCAGTGGTGCCTGGAGACAGGACAAGAGGCAACGAGCACAGACCAGAACACAAGAAATTCTACCTGAACTTAAGGAAAAAAATCTTTACTTTAAGGGTGACAGACCACTGGAACAGGCTGCCCAGAGAGGCTGTGGAGCCTCCTTCTCTGGAGATATTCAAAACCTGCCTGAATGTGATCCTGAGCAACGTGCTGTAGGTGAACCTGCTTTAGCAGGGGGGTTGGGCTAGATGATCTCGTAAAGTCCCTTCCAACCCTGACCATTCTGTGATTCTTTGATTTTGTCAAAATACTCCCCCATCAAAAAAGGGAAAATTTTGTTAGTTTACGGTCCAAAAACTGGTTGGCAATTCCTGAAAAATTCTGATCAAATGACCAGCTGATCAAGTGATCAACTCTTCCTGTGCACTTCATAGTTTACTTACTGCTTACCCATGCCTCATTAAAGCTATCGAATTTTCATAGAGGATGGCAGAAGTCTACTTATGAGAAGTCTACTTATGTCAACAGATCTGTAGAAAATAATGAACATTCTGATCCTTGTACAGTTTTGTTTTCTGTGATTAAAATTTTGTACCTCAATTTCCTCTTTTGTTAAATTAGCAGAATATTATTTTGGGGTAATATTTTCCATGTGTGAATTAGTGATTAATTAATGTTTATACACTTTAGTATCCTTGGAAGTATACATAACTGTGTAGAGTAATAATAATTAAGTAATTTAAGATTATTTCTGCCTCCCAAAGAAATGCAAAAATTTAACTAACTTTGCACTGCCTTTTCTCTACCTCAGGAAAAGGCAATTTAGAAATATAAACTAAAAGCAAAACTTGCAAAAGGAGGTGTTTGGCTTTATTTTCACAAAAAAGCAATTAAATGTAGTGTTTCCACATTAGGAATGGTGGTACCATATTTGTATGTGAAGACTGCTTATTAAAGTCTTCCACAAAAACCATGCAGGAAAAAAATTATTTTTATCTCTCTACTAAAATGATGTTTCTTTTAAATTAGTTAAATGTTTTTGTAAGGCCTTAGAGCAATAAGGAGAAAACATGTAGTAGGTAAAAAGCATGCAGAAAGCATGACTTATACCAGAATCTGACCAAAGTTAGGAATTCAGAGTGCTCAGTGTTATAACAGATTGGTATAAAAACAGAGACATTTGTACTTGTTTGAAATACTTTGATGCTCACAAAAGGCATAACTGAGCCAGCGGCGTTACACTCCTTTCTGTTTCATTATGATAAAGAATGGTCACCCAGGTGCAGAATTTAATCCAGATGTCAGACCTAGGCTGGAAGTACAAGTGTCACTTGTTGCACAGAGATGCTGGTCCCTGGTGGCCCAGATTCAGGTACTCACCTGCACAGTTGGAGCTTCTTCCCAGCCCAGGCATTCTGATCCCCTTCCCACCTGACTCCACACACTGGGGGAAGGATGAACCCCATCTCAGCAGCCCAGTGTGTACCCAGGGGGCACCCAACGTAAATGCTGATAAAAGCGGCAGTGCTCCAAAGTGTGGTTCAGATGCAGCTGCTTTGCTCGTGTGTGGTTTTTCGTTTCTGTTGTTTCCCCTTTTAGCTGTCTCGTGCAAGTTGAGTGGGAGCTTCTCTTCCTCTGCATTTAAACCGTTGAATACAGTTGTTCACTGGCTAAAATGTATCAGAAGGGACACTTTTGTGCTAGTTTATAAGCAAACAGATTTTCTGAGAAGTTCAGTATGTGACACAAAAAAACAGTGTAACTTTTGTTGTTCATTTTGGCACGCTCTGTAGTCTGAGGAGAAATCATATGCAACTGAAGGGGGTGAGAGACATCACTGCGTGGATACCATAGTAGAGGTAAGTAAAATAGAGATCGATTGTGACTGAGACAGTTCATCAGGAACTAAGTATGAAACTTTAAATGTGTCTTAGTGATGTTGCACAAAAATCTCCAATTTTCCCTAAGGAATCCATTCTTTCCATACTTACTTGAAAATGTTTCCTTATGTGTGCAGTTATTTGGAGTTCTAAACATGTTTGTTTGGGTGTGGGGCAACTAAATTGCTTTTGGGCGATTTTTAGTTGAACATCCAGTTTAGTCCCTAATAAACAGAACACTTTTTTTAAATAATAGCATAAGCCTGATACAGCGGTCCTAAGATTCTGAGTGATTTCACAGCATAAAATGATTACAGGAAACGTTGTTACCTTCTAAGACTAGGAATCATTTTCTCTAGGGACTTTTCTTAGTAACAGTCCTGCGTTAAATTCAGGTAAGTTATGGTGCAGATAGAAAGTTGAGAAAAGTTTTCAAATTCAAATATAGACATTATTTGCCTTCAGACACTATAAAACTGTGTTGGGGTTTTGATTTTGGTTTTGGTTTTGGTTTGTTTTCTGTTTTCTGTTAAACAGAGCATTACTTTACAAAACTTAAATTCTGAAAATATTAATTATTTTTTATTATTTTCACTTCTGCTCCTCCCTCCCCCTCCGCCAATATAATGCAACGCATACTTCATCTCCAGAGATAATCAGTTTCTATGTCCAACTATATTTAGGAACTATTTCTTCCTGTAAAATGTTTGAAAAACAAATACAGATGCTTCTTACCTGATATTCCCTCCCATGGCCAGTTCCTGTGCTGCTGTTTCTGTTCTTGTTCATAGGTAACTTTGACCTCACTTCTGAGTATTTTTTTATACACCCTACCATTTTACCTCCTCCTTCTCAGGATTTTAAAATCCTTTGGCAGATGGAGCTTTTCTCCCCCCACTCAGAGTAACTACCAGGTATGTTATAACTACTTGTTTGTACTGTCTTTATTGAAATAATTTTGGAAGCAAAATCAATCATTTTTTTGTTGCTATGATTTATATTAAAGAAGAAAATAAATTAATATCTTAATTCACTAGTTGTAAATAATTTCATTTGTAAAACACTCTTTCAAATTTCCCTATCAGTAAACTATTCAGATTGCTTTCTCACTTCTGTGTTGATGTTTTTTTTGTCTTTGCTTATTTGAGAGATTTGTATATTTAACACTTACACCAGTGACCCTGTTGCTGTCATATTACTAAAAAAATTGTATATCTCTCATTTATTGCATTTGATACTGTCACGTTGTGGGAATAAATACATATGTGCACAATTTACAGGCATGGTGGTTGTCTTTATTGATTTATTAAAGATAACTTGTTTGAAAACCAAAAATTACTCAGTCATTTACTCCACCTTTTCTTTTTTCCCTCTTATAGCATTTACTAAGGTGAAAATTACCAACCAGACCCTTCATTCTTGAAACCTATATTTTCAGTATTTACTAAAATATAGAAAACTAAAATACCATTTTTTTATGTGATTCAGCTTAGTCAGAAATGAACACCACAGACTGATGCAGGAATAAATGATCATAATGGTTTCTTCTGAACTCACAATCCTTAAACAATGAGAGAACAATCAACTTTTCAGACATTTGTAATTTGTATTTTGACTTTTCTTTTGAAAATTAGAAGACTTATTACCTCACCCTCCTTTTCTAGCAAGTTTTCTTTCTAATGAAATAGAGCAATGGGGTTTTATTTCCATTTAAATGTTGATTTTTCTTTTTCTGAGCTAAGTTACAGAACATATCATATGCCACTGTTATCCTTTCTTTACTGAATCATTTTAAAGTCCTGTCTCTTGATGCAATCAAACTTCTAAGAAGGCTACAGATTCCTGCCTCTCCTGTGCTTTTGCAAATTATTTCTGTCCCTAGGGGACAAATGTCTATCTTTCCAACCACTCTGGATATTTTAAATAAAAAATTCTAGATATCTCTACAGTGATTCCATGATAAATCTTCTGTATTTTATATCCAGTTTCCTGGGTTTGATCTTTGCTTTAACATCAGTGTTTAATGCCTTGGAATGCTTACATGCTGTCTAATTCATTCGGTCAGCTTTCACCGCTACCTTGCCAGCTTTAAATTCCTTCAGTTCTGCAATTACAGTTCTTCATTTGAGACTAGTCCCAGGGTGATTTCTTTCTATATGTGTATGAAAATACTATGTTCAGTTTTGCACCCTGGAGTGTTTTTGGCTGGAACTAATATCACTTATTCTAGACCTTTAAGAGCCCAATTGCATTCACATATTAAGGACGCACACATCCAATTTCACAGCTGGTAATTGAGAGGACAAAACAGTACCTTCAGTTCAAGGATACAAAACTGAAAGATATCTTAAAAAACTGCCCCAGGGACCTTGTTATGCAAAATAGACCATAGGTGGTGTCTGTAGAAATTTCGTTCTGGTCTGACTTTGATCATTAAAGACACATCTAAAGCACTGTCAAATCTAAATTAGACAGTAAGAAAGGTTATCTAGAAGTTTAGAGAAAAATCTGAGCTGTTAAAATGAACTTGGGAGGATCTTTCGGCAGAGCGCGTGTGTGATTAAATCGGTGCTGCGAAGCCTGAGTAAAAGCAGCAACATTGCTACCCTCCCCTTTAACCCCCTGGGAAGGAGCACTTGCTGTGGAAGGAGAAAGATCAAAACACCCAGCAGAGGCTTTATAAGACCAGGGCAGGAACCTCAAAATGAAAGATAAAACATGGAACTGAAAGGTGATGAGAGCATTGAGTACTAAACTAAGGCTAAAGACTTTTGTGAGAACATGTGACTCAGTAAGTGTCAAAGCAAAATTTCCTCCCCTTCCTTCTCACCTAAGAAGATGTAAAGAAAGGTAATGTAGGACAGATGAGAGAAGTGGCTTCAACAGTCTGGTTTTTGTATATCCTGTCATCCGAGACTGGAGAATAGGCAAACAGCAGTGATTTGGTGACGTTTTTTCTCCTTTCATACAGTCAACACTCCTGTTTGGTGTACATTATGTGTAACTTGAATATAAACATGTATATATAACTGAAAAACAAAGATGACATCACAGTTGTATGGCGATACATGTAAGTAAATAACTACGCTTCGAATTCTTCTCAGTGTAGCACTTTTTAATTGACCACTCAAAAATATCCAGTTTCCATGGTTCCTAAGCCCTGTTGTGCAAGAAAGTTCCTCCAAGTATGACAGTGTGATTCTATTCCTCATAACAATAATTTCCAAAAGGGTGAGAGCTTACCTTACATATGCCAACTGAACTGTCCGTACTGACAATTCATTTCAGACCACTCCTTCCCATCAGACTCTTTGGCAGTGCAGACACGTACAGCTTGTGAAAGCATCACGTGAAACTCATGAAAGAGAGGTCCCAGACCTGCCAGCATCCCTTCACAGCCAGTATTCCCAGGAGGGACAGGATAAGTTCACATCTGTGGGGTGTTGGAGGTTGGTTATTTTCCTTTTTCATGTTCATTTTTAGTACATAAGTCATGGACAGTGATGTATATTTGTGACCAGTACCCAAAGGTTACATGGCAAGACTGAAAAGAGTATATGAAGAATTATGCTCTAGGTTGATAAGATACTCCTTTTGCTACAAAGAAAAATGCAGATCATCAGTGAATGACAAGATTATTTGTTCAGTTCTGCTATGGCCAAGCTGCACACATCAACAATACAGTTTTCCAATTTTCTGAAAGACTAAGAAATTTTCCAAGTTGTGCTTAAGTGCCTATATGGTAACAAAACCATCATTGTTGATGTGGAGATAAGAATAAGCCTTCCTTGAGTAGTCTAGCCATCTATTATCCTGTTTAGTGTGTGTATATGTTCTGTCTTGACTTAAGATGCCACAGGTTATTTTCTATAAAGAAAACAGAAGAAAGAGGCAAGGGGGGAAGAAGTAATGGATTAACATTGACATTCAGTATTTTATGGCTTGCTAATTAAAACAGAATGACAAAAGTGAGAGAAGATATTTACATGGTGCTCTAACTTTGATGTTAGAACAGGAAATAAGACAAATAAAACCAGAAGTTTACTGTCCTTTTTAGAAGACATGATCAGCTGATTGTGTCCAAGAGTTTGCCAATGCTAATGAGAGTCAATGATTTATTGCTGTTGTTATTGTTTTGGGGGTTTTGGTGAGGTTTTTTGGGTGTTTTTCTGTTTGTTTTATGGCATAGTGTTTGCTTTTAATGGAAGATAAGAATTTTTTTGGACAGCATTCAACATGATGTTTTTGTTGATGAGAAAGAATTGGTTATACGAGACAATTTTTATCATTACACTGCTTTTAAAACATTTAAGAGTATGTTTTGGGCAAGAATTCTCTTGCATTATAAAATATTTGTAACATCCCTGTTCATTTGGGAAATTTAGCTATTTCACATTCTTGTACTTTGGCCTGGGAAAGAGTTCATTGTGAAATATTCTGCATCGTTAAATTAACATCTGTTCTTACAACCAAATCGTTTGCTTGGGGCTGAAGTAGCTCTTGTGATCTATAAAAGGTATTCAAATATCTATTAAAAAAAGACGACTATTCTGGCCATGATAAATGCCTGTAAGCACTTTTATCTTTCCTTGAAGAAGTTCATATGAATTGTCTTGAACATACTGATTGTATGGGATTTGCATCTTCAATTACTTAAAGAAAAAAAAAGGGGGGGGGGAGTGGGTGGAGAGCTAGTAAAAAAAGGAGGCATGCAATCTACTACATCAGAAGCTTTCTGTAATTGCTAAGCTCTCTTAGAGAGATGTGAAGGCAAACACACTAAGGAGAATGTTGTGTTACTCCCTTAATATGCAAGCAGTTTCCCTAATTCTAGCTCTGGGGATTCTGGTTGGTTTTCTTTTGCTCTTCATAAAGCATATTTCTTTTTTAAAGTTCCTCTACTGATGTGAGCCATTTCAATTGTCCCTGCAAAAACCACTTGAAACTGACTATGTCCTCCAAAAAAACAATTCCTTAGAGGGAATTGAAAAACTTGATAGCAGAGCTTTCTTTAGTTTATATGGTACATGTAAGTTATTTTATCCTAAGAAACATGACTGTACATTTTTCTTATTACCCTATACATCTTTTTTTTTTTCGAGGAATCCATGTGGTTTTCAAATCTGAAACATGTACTTATGGTCAGTATTAGTGACATCATGGTTTAAGAGTATGCCACTATCTAATTTTGGAAAACTCCCTCAGTAAGATATGCTAAAACACCAAAATACACAATTAGTACTAATTTTATCTCTTGTTGACAGTATATGTACAGCAATGATTTGAACATCAAAATAATAATAATCCTGATAAGAACACTTCAGTAAAAGCATGTATCTTCCTAAAGGGAGGCAAAAATCAAACTCCGGAATATACATTCAACTCTGAAAAGTTCTAGAGAAATCCTGGATCACAGAGGAAACTTTGTTAAGTCTGTTCTCCAAGCAGAATTTTACACTTAGTGAAATATAGACAACTCCCTTGACAGCTTTAACATTAATTTAATTGTAGTCAATATCATTTGCTTTTATGCTATCTGCAAATATCTATGGATATTTCAAATACGATCCCTTAAAAATCTTCCTAGACTGAGAATTGTGGACTCCATTATCAGTGAGACAGTTCAGTCCCTCTGGAGTTAATACTAACTACTATTCTTTTCGTGTCTCTCCAAAGAACGGTTTATCAGAATACACATTACTGAATTTAGCAACACTGGCTCTGTATGTGGGAACTCTACTGAAGTTTGAAGCTATTCCCAAAAACACTGCTAAAATTTGCTGATCTTGCCATTTGATTTGTCATGTGCAAGCAACAACTAACCTTCACTAGCCTGAGTTGCAAAAATAACTAAACACCTTGTGAAATTTATGTGGGCTAAAAAATCACAGAGTATATATATAGACACACACATATTGTCAGTCAGTCAGTCTAATTAAACTATTGGTAACCTGGTAAAAGAATTACATTAGCTCAGTTATAATGATACTTATATTTGTAGTCCAAATGATCCAAATATTGCCAGCACTCAACAAAAACACAATGAAACAAGATATTCACAACCTTCCTAATATTTACCATTTCCCTGGGTCTTATGCTTACCCTTCCTATAAAATACATCTGGAAAAATAAATTGTCTGTTTTCAAATAATTTTTTGCTCTCATTTTGGAAAAAAACTTATAATTCTTTAATTTTTTTTTAAAATATTTTCTCCACAAAAAGATAGAGTTCTTTAGTTGTGGTCTTATTTTTCTTCTTGATCATTTCCTGGTAGACTTGACTTACCATAAAGATTTAAATATTCCATATAAAAATTATTAACAAAACAAGTCTCTCTTCTTCGAGATTCCTGCCGACAGGAAAAGGGGAAACATAACCCCTATTTTCAAAAAGGGAAATAAGGAAGACCCGGGGAACTACAGGCCAGTCAGTCTCACCTCTGTGCCTGGCAAGATCATGGAGCAGATCCTCCTGGAAACTCTACTGAGGCACACAGAAAACAAGGAGGTGATTGGCGAGAGCCAACATGGCTTCACCAAGGACAAGTCATGCCTGACAAACTTGGTGGCCTTCTACGAAGGGGTTACAGTGGCGGCAGACAAGGGAAGATCAACTGTCATCTAGTTGGACTTGTGCAAAGCGTTTGACACTGTCCCACACGATATCCTGGTCTCTAAATTGAAGAGACATGGATTTGATAAATGGACCACTCGGTGGATAAAGAACTGGCTGGACGGTTGCACTCAAAGGGTTGTGGTCAATGGCTCGACATCCAAATGGAGAGCAGTGACGAGTGGCGTTCCTCAGGGGTCAGTACTGGGACCTGTATTATTCAACATCTTTGTCAGCGACATGGACAGTGACGTAGAGTGCACCCTCAGCAAGTTTGCTGATGATACCAAGCTGTTTGGTGAGGTAGACACACTGGAGGGGAGGGATGCCATCCAGAGGGCCCTGGACGGGCTGGAGAGGTGGGCCCAAGCCAACCTCATGCAGTTCAACAAGGCCAAGTGCAAGGTCCTACATCTGGGTCGGGGCAATCCCAAGCACAAATACAGGCTCGGCAGGGAATGGCTGGAGAGCAGCCCTGAGGAGTAGGACCTCAGTCCTAGGTGTTGATTGACGAGAAGCTCGACATGAGCCAGCAGTGTGCGATCGCAGCCCAGAAGGCCAACCGTATCCTGGGCTGCATCAAAAGATGTGTGGCCAGCAGGTCAAGGGAGGTGATTCTGCCCCTCTACTCCACTCTCATGAGACCCCACCTGGAGTACTGCATCCAGCTCTGGAGTTCCCAACATAAGAAGGACATGGACCTGCTGGATCGTGTCCAGAGGAGAGCCATGAGGATGATCCGAGGGCTGGAGCACCTCTCCTATGAGGAGAGGTTGAGAGAGTTGGAGTTGTTCAGCCTGGAGAAGAGAAGGCTCCAGGAAGATCTTATTGCAGCCTTCCAATACCTAAAGGGGGCCTACAGGAGAGCTGGGGAAGGACTTTTTACTAGGGCATGTAGTGATAGGACGAGGGGGAACGGCTTTAAGCTGGAAGAGGGCAGGTTTAGATTAAACATTAGGAAGAAGCTTTTCACTTTAAGGGTAGTAAGGCACTGGAACAGGTTGCCCAGAGAGGTTGTTGAAGCTCCGTCCCTGGAGGCGTTCAAGGCCAGGCTGGACATGGCCTTGGGCAACCTGGTCTAGTGAGAGGTGTCCCTGCCTATGGCAGGGGCGTTGGAACGCAATGATCTTCAAGGTCCTTTCCAACCTAAACCGTTCTATGATTCTATGATTCTGTGATTCTGAAATAAGGACAAAGATGCATATGGTGGTATCTCAGGGCAATTATTCGAATCCGGAATGAAACTATAAAAGTAGTTTTTGGAATTTCTATAATGGAGGAAGGGCTCAAACAAAGAAATAAATTTTACACAAACTGTTTACTACTCATATCCTGCAGCAATTTTCTCCCTTTGATTATGAAAGTTCAAAAGGTAGCCTGTAAGCTGCAGAAGAACATTCTGACTCTTCGGCAGGTTCACTTCTGATCTCGCAGTAATGATTGCAAATGTCTAATTGTTTTACTGTTCAAGTACCTTTTGCAGACTCTCTTGCTCTACAAAAATATTGTGTTGTTAGAATATTCTTTGCTGGGACAGTTCTCCAAGAAGATTTTATGAATGAATTTATTTTAAGCATATTTCAGGAATAAGGAAAACTGTAATTTCATTTCCATTTCCAGAGAACAAATAGTCCTTTGGATATGGGAAACAGTATTTTAAGTTGGATAACAAGTTCTTATTATCATGATTTTGAAAATAAAGGGATGTAGGGATGATAGTATCCCATTCCTATTACCTGGTAGGATTTGACTTTTTGTGAGATGGGATAGATATCTCATTTGCTCTATATCCACACAGCATTAGGCCTACTTTTGTCTTCTCCTTTTTGTTGCTGAAAGTGGAAGAACTTGGAGAAAGTGAATAAAATTTACAATAAAAATATTACATCAGAATTTATTTTCCTAGCATTTTCAGAAAATGGAAGAATAGAGAAGGAAATAGTTGATTTAAATATCTTCTAAGTGGACTTCTAATTTTGTGACAATCTGTACCAGTTATTCTTAAGATTTACTGTGTAAAAATTATAATCAAACAGGTATTATAACATCTCATATGAAATGTTACTGGAATTACAACATAATTAAGTTTATATGTGTAGAATAATTTGGTGCTCCACCAAAGATATTAATCATAAAAAAGAAAGAATAACTTATCTGATTTAAGATGAATTTAAGATACTGCATTAAACAAAATATGACAAGAAGTAAGCCAACTTTAAAGAACATTTCTAAAACTCAAATTTGTATTTAATAAAAGTGTAGGTAACTGTGTTGTAAAAGGTTTACTTATTCATGACTGTTATTTGGATATATTCTGTATTCTGACTTAATAGGAAAATTAGGAATTATAGTCTTATGGAACTTTACTGGAAACAGGACACTAGCACCCCTAATTTAAAAATAAGGAATTCATTTTCAAGAAATAAAACCAGCACAAGATGTTACCTTATCCGTTAGAGATGTGTCCTACATGGAGTAGTGAAGGTGTTATTTGGTCAGCTAGAGAGAGCTAGGAGCTTGCAAAAATAATTTTAAAAGCAGTGTAGACACACACAGTCTTGGGATAGAAAAGACCATTATAATTAATTTCTCTCATGCATAAAAAACTTCCCTAATCTCAATTATATTTGCCATGTATATCGATCACCATGTTGCATCTTAATTTTATCTTGATTGACTGAATAGTCTGAATTTATTAATCTCAGATAGCAGGGCTATATTTCCAGCAACAGAATAATTTGAGGACTTTTTCAATTTTTTTTATTCATACAACCTTCCTGAAGCTTGAACAGAAGACTCTGATAAAATATTTGATTATCAGCACAGCCAGTGTTGTGCACAGGAGCAAGGTCACATCACTGTGTTTGTTCTGCAACTCCTTTTTGTATATCCAAGGATCGTATCAGCTTTGCTACCCACAGGATTGCTCTGTGAGTCCATGTTGAGTTGGCTATGATTTTCTGACTCATTGCCTCTCAAGACAAAATATTGTCTGTAGTAGATGTAGCCTGTATTCTTTGTTTCCAAGCCCCAATTTGGTTAGACTAGATTGCATTAAAACTTTTTTTTTTTTCATATTTTAACTTTTGACAGGTGTGTTCATAAGTAGAATGTGGAACAAAACAACACAGGTACGCTAAAACACAAAAGATTACAGAAAATGAATAATGCTTGAAGTACTTGTGGCACAAAAAAAAGGTATTCTTCAAAAATGTTTTAAGATTACAGATTTTGAGAAAAAGAGAAAGGCAAAAGACAGGAGACAACATTACAAAAGTAATATTCTGTATTTTGGTTACATATATGGAAAAGGGATATAAATCAAGGAGAGGGGAAAATGATTAATCAGCTGGAAGTTGCAAGGAAACTTCATAGTTCTCTTTATAGAGAGCTCCCTGTTGTCAATATTGGCTTCATCACTGATTTCAGAGAACTGTCTTGAAAGATATGCTATTACTAATACTGCAATGATTCTGGCTGACCCTTGCCTATATTCTTCACCTTACTGAACTGTGTCCCATCCAACTCCCTTTGTTTCATGTGGAAATGAGTCCTTCCCACATAGCTGTTAACCTTGCATGCTCTGATCCCTCAAGACAGATTTTTTTAAATTTTAATTTTTATTTACAAATGAGGAGGGAAAAGGTAGTGCTTAAACTGTGGTTTCAGACTGTCTTCTTCATTCTGTGTGAAGCTATTTGATTCTCTGTGAGGCTATTTAATGAAAAAAAAATATTTAAATGTAACCTGTCACATCGTATGAAGATGAATGTTATAGTTTGAGAATGAAATACTAATCCATTCTAGTCTTTGTTTCCTCTATTTGCAACACTCTCAGTGCTACTCACACTAGTCCTTCCAAACAGCAACAATATTCCTTGTCCCTTTAATCAGTGAAAGAATATATTCGTCTTCAATTTTTCCATGCACTTACTTGCAGTACTCCATAGCCTACATTCTACAATTTGAACTGGAATTCAATTCTCAAAAGCATTTAAGCTAAGGAGGATAGATCTTAAAATCACAGGAAACAAGCATTTCCATTATGCATTTTTATTATTATGGGTTGTTTGGCTGTTGAAATGTGGTGATGTTTCTCCTTCCTCAGTGGATGACCACAGCATTTTGCAGAGGAAAAATACTGCATTATAAATGGCAAAAAATAAACGATTTTGTTAAAAATACCTCATTAAAGAATAGTTTGTGAAAATTTTTGATGCAGCTTTCAGGAAAATTTCTATTGAAAAAACCCAAATATGCACGAAAATATCTGCAAATCACAAGCTATTAAGTTACTTGAGTCTAGTAATAATGTAACTATTTTCATAACTAATTCTATAAAATTACAAAAACTTCCTCTCTTAGAAAAATAAGTCAGCTTTATAGTGCCCATTTTACTGTAGAAAACATGGTAAAAATAACTAGTGGAACACATATACTTATCTTTAATTTTAAGATTTAATATAATATTTAATACTAATATCATATTTTAATATTATTTATATTTTTATATTTTAATTTTAATTTTTAATAAATTTTACTTTTGCTAATGTTGCCAAGAAAAAAAGCAACTATTCAAAACCATCCTATGTAATTTTCTGTCTAATTCATCACCAGCACATAATTTTCCAGTAATCCCTGATTGCAAGAATATTAGATAAGAGTGTGGTTTGTTTTTCAGATCTTAGGTCAAAACTGCAGGGCTAACAGTGACAGAAATCACCCTTTGACTTACAGAGAAACGTGTGATGGCAGGCCTTAACAGAAGGATAAATATGGAACCTCATGATGTCATTGTCACTGACTCGCTTTTCAAAGTACAACAGTGCTATATTCAGCAGTACATGTCCAAAGAACAAGAGGATGCCTGTCACTTTGCAGGTAGCTTAGATAACTACGATATATTACTTCTGTTGTCAGATGCATATTAGTCTTCTTTTCTGGTAGGAAATATTTATATATTTTTTATTATTTTATTATTGATTTCAGCACATATTTCTCTTAAGTGTTAGGAAATTAATATTATTTTGTTATATATACAATATATATAATCTATTATATGATAATAGCAATTATTATTAATAATATAATTAATTAATTCCTGGCAAATATAGATGTAAAGCCAAATGCAAATAAAGTATAATCAAATTAGTATATCAGGCTTTTTTTTCCTATGGGTATCATGTCAATTGTTTTTGACATGCTTCTGCATAAAAATTACCCATTAATTTCTCAAATTCTAACAATCTGAATACCATTTTTGCTTTAGTGCCATATATACTACAAAGCCTGTCTATTGTTCTTTGAAGCAATATTTTGTTGCTATCTCTAAACAAGGATTTATGTTAGAGTTTGATGCCCATCAGTAAGTAGTATCTACTTGTTTCATTATCTTAGAACCAATAACAGAATATTCCTTATTGTTATTGTAAGAAACACCACACAAGTCTTGAAAAATATGACATGTATAAAAAGGAATGCAGTGAATAATTCTTTGGTAATCAACTTATTATTCCGTCTGTCAGACTGAGGATTTCTGTGCATTTCCTAAATTGTGTAGCAGGCATTTGCACAGAAAAAGCTTTCTGTTGCCAATATTTGCTGTATAGAGGTACCTCAGATGCTGCTGTTTTGAACTCTGCTTTCTTGGACATCGACAGACAGACAGATGGCAGATGGGCAAGCATCTGCTTATTTTAGCTCTTCAGTTAAACTGGCAAATCAGTGCCATTTTTGAAATATATTGGTTCAAGCCCAATTTTTTGGCCAGTGAAAAGCCCTGAAAATAAATGAATGAAGATACCCCTTATTACCATAACTTTCTTTTGCAAAGCTTTCATTTTTTTTTTCCTTTTTCCCCCCCATTGTCCTAGTTTCTATGGCAGTCTATTTTAAGGCTACTCTGACCCATTGCACTAAGTAGGGCATAATGTTTTATCAAAAGTTTCTACCAAGCTACTCATAATTCTTAGACAATATCTTTAGAAATATGTTCTAAATCAATTTTACATTTTATTCTGTTTGGAGTCTTTGTCTTGAAACCGGAAAGAACTGTAACAACTTCCTGGGGTTTTTTAATCGCTGTTGTTTAAAAGGTAAAAATAGACACAAATCAGCATCTCCTGATTGCCACTAGTCATACAAACTTTTCATGTCAAACTGTTGTGGAACGAATGAAAAAAGAACTCTCTGTGCCTGGGCTTTATTCCATGTGTCTGTCACTGGTACTGCTTAAAAAACCTCATCATTGACTTAAGAATAATCAAAAGTTAAGCAATATCATTCTGGAATACTCTGCAGCTTGGTGCTTGGTCATTTTCTAGAGAAATTGAGACATTGATTTAAATAGGTGGAGAAGGGATTTGGACATAGCTCTCTGTCTTTGGTGAGTGTTATACTACAAGATATTCTCCCCTAAAAAACTGAGAGAGTTCATCGAATCCACTTAAAAAGATGCCACTTCAGTGTCATGTAGCTCCATTACCCCATTTAACATATAAATAGTCTTGCCTACTTTTACTTTTTGTTGTGATTTTTGCATAGAAGAGCAATGTCAAGAATATGAGCAGGAACATGGGCATTGGACCCCATGAAGTAGAAAAAAGCAAGACAAAGGTGTGCAGACACCAAAATGGAAAAAAAGTGGGTTTTTGTGTTGCAGCAAAAGCAGTCTGAATCAAGATTTGATTTTTGTTCCCCACTGGAGCAACAGAAGGTGTTTCCACTTTGAAGAAAGTTGTATGTCTTAATCCCAAACCAAAATATAACCTAAGGATTCTTTGACACATCATTTTCCAGGACATCTAGAGAAATGTAAAGCAGACAGCAGATTATCTAAGGAAGAGTCAGAATAAACTTAAAAAAAATAGAAATGACTGGCATACAGTGACTCTGCTTTTGAGTTCTGAATGACTTGTAAGTGTTTAAATTCATAGAATTATAGACTATCTCAGGTTGGAAGGTACCCATAAAGATCACTAAGTCAAACTCCTCGCTCCTCACCAAACTACCTAAAACTAAATCGTATAACTAAGAGTGTCATTCAGATGCTTCTTTAACTCTGACAGGTGTGGTGCCGTGACTACTTCTCTGGG
Source organism: Pluvialis apricaria (assembly GCA_017639485.1). Taxonomy (NCBI): domain Eukaryota; kingdom Metazoa; phylum Chordata; class Aves; order Charadriiformes; family Charadriidae; genus Pluvialis; species Pluvialis apricaria. The sequence continues at coordinate 107,454,868 of CM030008.1, read as the reverse complement.
GACCTTGTTCCAGTGACTCACCACCCTCTCAGTGAAGAAATTGTATGTTCTCAATTCTGTCTAGTGTTGGCCTGGCCCTTGGAAAAGAGTTCTTTGTCTCCTCTTGATGAGCATATCAAACTGGCATAATAGATGTAGGTGACAGAGAAAATGTGGTTCAAGAATGATCAGTAACCTTAACACAGCAAATGGAGAGCATGAATTAGGGAGAGGCTACAGGGGTAGATGAAGAAAATTTGAAAGGCAGCTTGTTTCCTTTTCATGACATCCGTCTAGGTCCTCCTGAAAATAAATGAAGTCCCTTTGTTAAGTAGAAGCTGACAGTAACATGCACAGAAAAGCTCAGACTACGTTGGCTGGAAACACATCCACATTTAGACATGTGGATCTAAAAATCTCTGGAAGAGATTTTTAGAAAAATAGCAACAATTTTGAAAAAAGTCATATTGATGTTAGAATAAAAAAAATGTATCACAGGGAGAATAAGGAATATCTTGTTGGAACTATCATGCCTTTTCTTGGTCTTTATCTCATAGGATGCATTTTCCCTTTAATTTAGCCAAAAGCCTAAATTTAAGTGATCTTAAGTCCTTCATGATTACTATGAAAGGAATCTCTATGGCTTTCTCTATGATCTCTATTTGAGACTAACAGGAAGTTTTAAGACTGTATCCTTTCCTTTCATTCTTTCTGCTTTTTTGAGTATTTTTAAGGGTTTTGCAAACACTGTAAATCACTTATGTGAAGACTGTTGAGTACATTTATTGCATAGTGTTTCTTTCTGAGGCATTTAGTGAAAAGAAATCACATGTAACTGCATATTGGTGAACTTTCTAATAATAATACCTGTGTTCATGGAGAATGTGATTTAGGGTACTTAAAATTCATATGAATTTCTTTTGTTTTTTGATTTCCCAGGTGCTATTAAAATTTCCCTTTCAATGTGCAAGGAAGGCTTCATGACTGTAAGCCTCAGGGAACCAGATGTGGTAGATCTAATAGGAGGAAATGGTCCCTCAAGTTTAATATGTCTTTAAGTGATTTTTGTTCTTATTTGAGTTCAGGTTATTGTCTTATTTTTATAGGAGTAGTGTCACTAAAACCAACGTTAAATGTCTGAATATTTTACTTGGCCAATACAACTTTTTTGTTAAATAATTCCATAACCTGTTTTCACCTTAATTAGTCTCAGGAACTGATTTGATGTTATGTTTAGAAGCACTTAAAATTATTTAATTGCACCACGGAGTGTGAAATGCAGCTCTAAACATGTACTGTTCAGTTGACAGCTAACCAATTATTTCAATGTACATCTGCATAGTTTTTTAAAAGATATACTAGGCAATGCATTTTTCTCACTTCTGGAAACTTGTCCTGAGGAACATATAATTGATGCTAGTCAGCTCTTCACCTGCTAGTGGAAGGATAAGATGGATTTTTGTTATATGCAAGCTAGCTCTGCATTTTTTCTTGACTGATTATGTTTGTACAGCACAACACATTGGATAAAACAGTTCAAACAATTCTCAAAATGTACATCCACACACCCACGCATCCACATGCACTACGTGGATGCACAAGCAAACTCAATTCCCAGAATCTATATATAGAAGTCTTTTTTTTTTTTTTAATGATCTGTACTCCAATAGCCAAGCACCAATGCATGACGAAGTACATGTCTTGCATGTCAAAAGGTAGAGCTGATTTAAGGTTTCCCCTCGACCAGCTGTATTCTTACTTGTTTCTTTAGGTTTGTTATGAATTTGGCTGTGGTTCTGGGCATGGTTTCTTTGCTTCTTTTTCCTTGAAACAGGATACAAACATTTCAACCAGATATTTTCTATACACAATCACAGTAAAGTTTTAAAAAAAATTAGTTTAGTAATAGTATCTGCCCTGGATTACCACATAAATAACTTAGTAATCATATCTAGAAATATTCAAATTACTTTTATTAAGTATAACTAATGTCAGTACTAACTAACTCAGATGGTTAGCTATGACAGTACTTGGTGAGGCTGTAAAACCTAAACTAAGAATGTACACAAAACATTTTAAAAAGAGGAACATTGATTATTCTGTTCAGAAAGGCTTTACATTTAAACTATTAGAACTAAACTAGATCATAATTAGCCACAACTGAATATAGAAAGTTGGCAGAAAAAAAGTAGGACAGTACAAACAGATGATAATGCAATATAAACTGCCTGTAAACAGTTTAAAAAAACTGAATCTGAATCTGTTCTATTGATGGTCACAGAACACACAGCTGTGGAAGAAAAAAAATAAACTTAAAATGTCAAACAATGAACAATTCTTTAAGAAAGAAGTGCTGATAATGTGTGCTGTTTTTTTTCTGCTTTGCTGGGATTAATGTTTTATATAAAATTCACCACAGAGAAACAAATCCCAGTAGCTTTAATTTCAGCAGGCAGAAACTTGTCTCTATAAGTGAGGCAAAGTAATGCAAAGGAATTACATCTTGAAGCACGGGCTTTTACCACACACACACACAAAACAGTCAAGAAAAAAGAAAACACAACCAAAACACCCTTCCCTCAAACCTTGAAGATGATAGTCTTTTAGAAGGGATCAAATTTTCTATGATAAATTCCTTTCTTCTGAGCATTTTTTCCTATGTTTTTTTTCCACTGAAGAGGCTTATATTATTTATGTAAGAAACATAATTTTATAATATCTTGCCATATTTATTAATACATATAGATACTGTACACCTAAACTTCCTTCTAATTGGATCACATGAGCCGTTGTTTTTGTCTTCAAGCAAAGCTACTTCAAAACACTTCCTAGAAACCTAAAATGTCAGCCCAGACATTTTCTGATTTAGATCAATTTATTTGTCAGTTAAAACATGGCAAGTGTCTAGTCATCTTCCAGTTATACAGGAAGTTTTGCATTAACTGTTTCAAAATACCATTTAAAATGTAGTTTATCTTCCATTTATGAGTCAATCCTTAGTGTTTAAAAAAAGGCAGTATATTGTATTTTCCCTATATCTTAGCTCTTACAATTGCTCCTTAATTTAAAAAGCTTTAAGACCACTGGGTATGAATTATCTATCTAATAGCTTACTAACATTATTTTCCAACTTATTGTTGTAATGGTTTAACCCCAGCTGGCAACTAAGCACCGCACAGCTGCTTGTTCGCTCTCCCCTTAGCAGAATTGGGGAAAGAGAATTGGAAGGGGAAAAGTCAGAAAAATTACAGGTTGAGATAAGAACAGTTTAATAATTAAAATAAAATAAAATAATAATGATAATAATCAATTTTAATGAAAAGGAAAATAATGAAGAGAGAGAAAGAAAACCCAAGAAAGACAAGTGATGCAAATGAAAACAATTGCTCACCACCAACCACTGATTCCCAGCCAGTCCCAAAGCAGTGGCCACCCTACCAACTTTCCCCCTAATTTCGTTGATGAGCATAATGTCATATGGTATGGAATATCCCTTTGGTCAGTTAGGGTCAGCTGTCACAGCTGTGATTCCTTCCAACTTTTTGTGCACGCTCAGCCTGCTCACTGGTGGGGTGATGTGAGGAGCAGAAAACGCCTTTACTCTGTGTAAACACTGCTCAGCAATAGCTAAAACATCCCTGTGTTATCAACACTGTTTCCAGCACAAATCCAAAACGTAGTTCCATACTAGCTACTATAAAAAAAAATTAACTCTACCCTACCCAAAACCAGCACAACTGTGAGATACTGTTTTTATTTATAGGAACACTGGAGGAAATCATATATAACACATAACGGACTAGATTAAGTGTAAGAAATGCCTAAAGAGAAAGGAGATCCTGACTGGATATTGAAAATACTGCAGGAGAGTGCCTTTCGGACATGTTATGTATTCTAGTACCTACCAGTGGGCTGAGAAAGGTTCATACAATTATTTCCTCAATAAGGAACACATTTTCCCAAATAAATAGTTGACTCACATTTGTTTAAGATAAGGGAAAGGTAATTCTCCTGGGGAAAGAAAAGTCTTTGCAAGAAGATTCATGAAATTTGACATCTTCTCATCTCTGCAGCGTGCTGCTAGTTTTCGATTTAGCTTTTCAACACTAACACCTTAGATAAAATCAAGATTTCATCTAAAGGGTGAAAGCAATTCTGCAGTGATATTTGCAAATAATTGCATTTATTGAAGATAATAGGATGATAAAAGAGCTACTGTATTGAAAAGACAACTTGCAAATGTTGACTCCTGAATGCTGATCCCCACAGCCAGAAAACCTGCCTTTGGTTTGGAATGGGTCTGTGCATATCCGCGTCACTGACATATCACAAACCACAGTGATCCTGAAGAGACAAATGGAGGACTAAAGTTCCTCACTCAGCTCTGTATGAATAAGGCTACCATATAGCCATATATCTCCCTCGACATGTGTTCTTTTCTATCCAGGCCTCCTCTTGGGATGCATAGTATACTACACATGTACAGACGTGATGTGGTGCAAGATATATATTCAAAGTTTATACTTTCCAGATACACTAGTCATATTGCCCACACTTTGGCACAGACTAGATTCAAAGTCTGTGATCATGTATGTTTATTTGTGTTCAGTAAATCTAAGAGGAAAAGACAAGAAGTCTGTATATGAGGCAGTACTGGAAGACGTCAATAATTACTCATTGCTTTACATTATAAGAACTCACACTTGAAGTACCAGCTAGGTGAGAAAATTGGCAGGTCTTTTTTTAAAAGTTTGTTTTGAGGTGTTTAAGCACTTCTCATCCCGTCCAGAATCTGAAAGTTCAGGATTTCATACCTTAATTGAAAGATAGAAGAGAGGGATAGACATTACTCAGATTAAAAGAAAAGGTTGAAGTATTAGTGAAAGTAGAGTGGCAGACATTTTTATAATGCTCAGGCTGCTTATCACTCTTACTAATATTTGCACACCAGGAAGAAGAGACTTGTTCTTTCTGAAGTATGTCTTTCATAAAAATAGGTGAGGAGTCAGGCAAATTGTCAGCATTCCTTCACAGGAATATTAATATTTTCCTATTGCGTTAAACAGAGGGGAGGATATGAAGTTAATTACTGATCAGCAGGTGACCAGTAAAACATTTAAGTTTTTCTTTGCCAAATTACACATTGTAATATCCTGTAGAGCAGAAAAAAAATCATCCAGATTTTCAGTGAAAGGCTTAGGAATCTTCAGCTGAAGTAAACTGCCCAGATTTGCTAACAGTTCCTGCTTCAAAATGAAAGGTCACACAAGTAATAAAACTAATAAATAAAAAAGGTTTACTTACTAAATTTTAAAAAGAGCCTTGCTACTCATTCAAATTCCCTTCTGAAAAAACTTCAGATTTTAAGACTTTGCTTTTTTAACAGATTCTGCCCTGTCAGGGTTTTTTTTGCCCATGTCCTCATATCCCATTTACTGTGAAATCTGGAGATTCGTGTGGGAAACTGGAGCCTGTGTCTCCAGTGTCATTTATATATTTGGGGTGATGGACTAGGGAAAAAAACACCCCAACAACCACCCAAGAATGAGTTTGTGCACTCTGAAAGATTTATAGTAAAACAAAATAAAATATTACAACATTTGCAAAAACTCAGTGTGGTCTCTAATTCTGTACAGTACATTTTGCCACAAATTGCCACTTTAGGAAAAATAATGTTGTAATTTTTTTTCATGCTATAGAAGCTTATGACAACGTGCAGACAACACCACAGAAAATGGTAAAAAAGATAAATTAAGAAAAAAAATAAAAAGCAAAAAGGTCAGTAAGAGCAGCGGTATCAAAAGCAATAAGCTTTATTGAGCCATAGCACACAAGCAATAAACTTATTTTTCTCTTTCCCTTACTCCCTTTTTTAAAAAAGTTTTGTAGCTGTTAAAGAAATGAGTGGGAATTTTCTTGGTATTGAAGATGTTGGAGTTTCACTGCAATAAAGCCTTTAATGAGCAGTCTTATTCCTAATCCCAAACTGTGATACTAAAGATAACTGGTAGGGCAAGTGAACAGTTCTATGCTACAACTCTGTACAATTTTTCTCTTTGTCTGGTACATTGCAGCAGAAGAGTGTCATCAAGACTGGAAAGTTCCTGGGGGGGGGTAATGTAGCTATTTAAATTTGGGGGAGTCTGGAATACAGATTCACTCATTACCTCCTCGTCCCCATCAAGATACACTAGTTTTTAGGGTCAACTAAGCCCGTAAAGTTGTGGGCAGCTTAGGAATTGAATATTCAATATTCTAATGGGCTCTGTTGTTTCACGACTGCATGAAATCTAAGTAAATCATGCTTGTTTACCTTTAGAAGGAATATCAAACACCTCATTCAACAAAGGGCTAGAAAATTTCCACAAAATTGCAGGAGGGAGAGCTTCAGAGGAAGGGGTATCTGACCTGCTGATGTATTTAACAGCACTGATTGTAAACTGTGATATACTGTCTCTCTGTCTCTAGGGAAGTCTAAGTAGAACTTTCTACTTGCTAACCCATGATTTCATCTTTACTTTCTCACAAGCATAGGCTCTTTCCTTGTGTTTGGAGATGTTGGACTCAGATGGTAATAGAATGCTGAATTATTGAAAATAAGATACACAAAATTAAGACACATTTACCCCTTAGTGCAATATGGAACCTTACTAGAAGAAAACACAGTCACCTTCACTGTGTGTTGTCTGACTAGTCGGACCAGGAGTTGTGGCATGAAATCTTTTGACCATGGGATAACCAGTGGGAAGGGACCTCAGGAGGTCTCTAGTCCAACCTCTTGCTCAAAGCAGGATCAGCTATGGGATCAAACCTTAGTGTTTAGGGTTTAACCTAGCAGATCTTGAAAATCTCCCAGGACGGAGACTGCACAGATGCTCTGAGCAACCTTCTCCACTGTTGTGGAGCAGGTCCCTGCAGGGAAAAAGTTTCTCCGTATATCCACATGAAACCTCTCCTGATTCAATTTATACCAGTTGTTCCTCATCCTCCCACCTTGTACTTTCCATGCATGTGGGAGCCTGGGTCCATCTCCTCCATAACCTCCCTGCAGGCACTCACAGGTTGCAGTTACACACCTCTGAAACCGTCCCTGCTCCAAGCTGAACAAGTCCCACAGCCCTCAGCTTCTCTTCACAGGGAATGTTCTCCAGCCTGCACTGTCTTTGTGGCACCCTGGTGAACTCTGGTTTACAAATGTTTCTTGTATTGGGGTGCCCAAACAAGTCTAACAAGTGCTGAATAGAGGGGGATAGTTACTCGTAATCTGGTGGCCATGTTCCTGCTCATATAGCCCACAATGCTGTTGGCTGCATTTGCTGCCAGGTTGTACATCCAGCTTAGGCTCAGTTTGTTGCCCACTAGGCCCCAGGGCCTTTCCCAATGAGTTGATCCAAGCATGTCCATCCCCAGGCTGTGTCATTTCCAGGGCTCCTCTGTCTCAAGGGCAGGAGCTTGTATTTTTCCCTGTTGAATTTCATAAGATTCCTATCAACCCATTTCTCCAACCTGCTTAGGTCCCTCTGGATGGTGTCCTCATCTTTGAATATATCAACTTGTCCCCCACCCCCAAATTAGTGCCATCTTTAAACCTGATGAGCATGCACTCTGTTATCTCCTCCAGGTCATTGGTAAAGACATTGAAGAAGACATGACCCCGTACAGATCTTTGGAGTACTTCATTTGTTACCAGTCTCCAGGTAAAACATGACCCATTAACCGTAAGCCTTTTAGTTCAACTATCCAATCAGTTTATTACCCTTCTGGTTGTCCATTACCTGAACTGTGCCTTTGAAACAAGAATACAGTGGGAGACAGTGTTGAAAGTCCTGCTAAAATTCACATAAATTATGTCCACTTTTCTCCTCTCTTCCCGAAGTCCCATGATTTTATTACAGAGGTCAGTCAAGGTGGGCAGACATCATTTACCTTTTGTCAGTTCATACTGGCTATTCCCAGCCACATTCTTCTACTTTATTTGCCCAAAAATATGTTCTGTTCTGACAAATATTAAGCTTCAACACACACACTATAGATCAGTACGCCTTTTTGGTATGCATACTCCTGTGAGACCTGGTCTCTACATACTGCCAATATTTACATAGAAATTTTCAGTTATCTATTAAGCTGTAACTTATCTCACAGTTATGAGACAGCAGAAAGGATGGTTCTCAGCGGGTAATGGTTTTAAACTGAAAGATTGTAGATTTAGATTAGATATTAGGAAGAAAATCTTTACTGTGAGGGTGGTGAGACACTGGAACAGGTTGCCCAGAGAAATTGTGGCTGCCCCATCCCTGGAAGTGTTTAAGGCCAGGCTGGATGGGGCTTTGAGCAACCTAGTCTAGTGGAAGGTGTCCCTGCCCATGGCAGGGGTTTTGGAACTAGATGATCTTTAAGGTTCCTTCCAACTCTAACCAATCTATGATTCTATCATAAAGCTTATAAAATTTTAGGTATTAACAGGTTAATGGGTTTAAAAAGATGAACTGATTAACTTGGAAAAAAAACTGAAAAAGAAATTTGCCGGTCTTCTCTCACATTCATTTGATGCTTACTCTAAACAACAGCCATATGCAGAAGGGATCAAAAAGTTGGAACATAAATGCAGTGAGCAACTACACATCCCATGATTTGAGACACCCAGCATGGCTTCACCAAGGGCAAGTCCTGCCTGACAAACCTAGTGTCCTTCTATGATAGAATGACTACATAAGTGGACAAGGGAAGAGCTACTGATGTCATCTGTCTGGAATTCTGTAAGGCCTTTCCCACAGTCTCCCACAGCATCCTTCTCTGTAAATTGGAGAGATATGGGTTTGATGGGTAGACTATTCGGTGAATAAGGAATTGGTTGGATGGTTGCATCCAGAGGGTAGCAGTCAATGGCTCAATGTTCAGATGGAGATCAGTGACAAGTGGTGTCCCTCCAGGTTCTGTATTGGGACCGGTACTGTTTAATATCTTAATCAATGACATAGACAGTGGGATCAAGTGCACCCTCAACAAGTTTGTGAATGACACCAAGCTGAGTGGTGTGGTTGACATACCTGAAGGACAGGATGCTATGGACCTGTGTGAACCTCATGAGGTTCAACAAGGCCAAGTGCAGGGTTCTGCACCTGGGTAGAGGCAAGCCCCAGTGTGAATACAAACTGGGGGAAGAAGAGATTGAGAGCAACCCTGAGGAGAAGGATTTGGGGATACTGGTGGATGAAAAGCTAGACAATAGCCAGCAATGTGTGCTTGCAGCAGAGAAAGCCAACTGCATCCTGGGCTGCATCAAAAGAAGCATGGCCAGCAGTTTGAGGGAAGTGCCTGTGGCAGGGGGGTTGGAACTCGATGATCTTCAAGGTCCCTTCCAACCTAAACCATTCTATGATTCTATGATTCTATGATTCTGCCCCTCTACTCTGCTCTTGCGAGACCCCACATGGAGTACTGCATCCAGCTCTGGGGTCCTCAATACAAGAAGGACATGGACCTGACAGAATGGGTCCAGAGGAGGGCCACAAAGATGATCAGAGGGCTTGAGCACCTCTCCTGTGGAGAAAAGTTGGGAGAGTTGGGGTTATTCAGCCTGCAGAAAAGAAGGCTCCGTGGACACCTTATTGCAGCCTTTCAATACTTAAAGGGGTCTTATAAGAAAGACAGGGGCAGACTTTTTAATAGGCCCTGTAGCGGTAGGACAAGGGGTAATGTTTTTAAGGTAAAGGAAGGTAAATTTAGACTAGATAGAAGGAAAAAATTTTTTATGATGAGGGTGGTGAAACACTGGAACAGGTTGCCCAGAGGGTCTACAGATGCCCCATCCCTGGAAACATTGAAGATCAGGTTGGACAGGGTTCTGAGCATCCTGAGGTAATTGAAGATGTTCCTGTTATTGCAGGGGAGTCTGGACTTGATGACCTTTGAAGGTCCCTTCCAACCCAAACCATTCTATGATTCTGTCCCACACTTTTTAAAGCATGAGCTACAGTTACAAGAAAATACAGCAGAGAGAAATCCTGTAACATCCTTTTCTTTCCCAGAGAAACTGAATTACAAGTCCATATAGTGACAGCTATCTAAATGATCTAAGCAACTATTTAGATGTTGGGGTTTTTTCCCAGTAATGCCTCTGTGCTTTCAGATCTCCAGGACCACATGTAGTCATAACTCTGAACATTGGGATTTCAAGAGGCAAGTTGTGGCGTAAATACTTTTCTGAATTCTGCTCTTCTAGAATTTATATGTGACTGAGCTTCAAGTTTCCTTTTGTTTTTACTAGAGTACAAAGAAGCGCAGAGGGACTGGCTGGTTACGAGCTGAATTTGCTTGAATTAAGGTTTTGATATAGGGTGATGAGGAAGGTCCATGAGCTATAGGGAAAGTAATGCCTCTACCTATTCAAAGGGAACAAGTTTATGGATGCCTTTAACGTTATGCCTCATTTCAACGTTGCCTATGTCAAGAACAATACCCTTGATTGTTAGTATCTGGCAAGGAGTTTCATTTTTGTGGTCAGTGATATCTAGTTGAAAGTTTAGTGTTACTGGGTATCATTTATGTGGGTGAAAATATTTTGACACTTTGCTAAGATGCATTTTTCCATTTTCTGGGAGTTTTGAATTTCCTGATCTCAGCAGCCTTGGATGGTAAAACTAAATGATGACATAGGTTTACTTGCGTTGCCTTTTCCTGTCATTAAAAAGTTTAACATCCAAATTGAGTGCAGGAGTTGCTTCGTAGCATATGTTCATACAGTATCTAACACAATGGGATACTTGATTTTTGTTAAAGTCATTAGTGCTGCCACAAAGCAAATAATTGCAGGTTTGCACTACCCCAGAAAATCTAATATGGAAATGGAACTGGTAATGAAAACTGGAAAAATATTAATGTAAATAACCTATATATACGTTTTAAATAAGTACATTTATATTGGAACTAAAAGCAAATCAATAGTAGTCATTATCAAATCAATAGTAGTCATTCACTACCTACATGAAGCCTTCCTTTTGATGTCAAAAGGTCAGGAACTGATTGCATATTGATTTTTATGCCATTTAGGCGACATCTTGTCAGGATATGATTTACCATAAATTTAATGATCTCGTGCAAGCGCGTAAAACATCTACCTGTAAATACTATCAGACTGTTAGAAAATTCTGGAATGCTGTATATTCCTTATAAACAGCTTATTTTCATTCTTAGAAATATTTTACAATTTTATTTTCTTGGTACATGATATCTTATGAAAGTCCCAGAATATTTCATGTTTGATATCAAATGGGTGTTGTGACAAGAAACTATTTTCATAAAGATTTGTAGTATTATAATGGAGTTTTTTATTTGTACTGAGAATTCCACTGTTGATCTTTAAAATTTTGTTGAGAACCTAATGTTGCAATGGAATATTCTATTACTCATGAGCTTCTTTTTGTGTTTTTCATTTTTGTTAAACTGACATTGTTTATTCTCAGATTATGTTTGTGCTTTGAGAATCAGTAGAATCAGCCATAGAAGTAAACTGAATGTGCATAAGGCCATTCTCTAGCACTAAGACTTTTTCTACAATGAGGAAGGTGAGACAGTGGAACATGTTCCCCAGAGAAGTTGTGGATGTCCCATCATTGGAAGTGTTCAAAGTCAGGTTGGATGGGCCTTTGAGTGACCTGATCTAGTGAAAGATGGCAGAGGGGTTGGATTAGATGATCTTTGAAGGTCCCTTTCAACACAAACCATTCTATAATACTATATGAATCTATGCTCCTGTGTACATGCCCAGGAAGAAATGCCCTGAAGCTTCTCCAGTTCTGTCAAAGCTCCCTGCAAATCTGACCAGGTCCATAGCGTCCACTCTTATACCGAGTAGCATCCATGAATTTTCTCTGCTACTGCTTTGCAACCATCTCAGGTTGCACATGTTGACTGCAATAACATTGAAATACTATTAAATGTTATCTCAAAATCTTCTGTATTATGCTGCACCCAATAGATGAACCTCCACAAGTCACCTAGTAATCCCCCTTCTGCAGAGTTAAGTTACTTTTCAAAAGTGAGTTGGAGGGGAAATATTTTATTACTTTAACCTGTAGCTACTTTACACTAAGATTGGAGTAAATTGAATCACCTTTGTCTTTCCCTTTATTCCAATCCCTTGCAATTAAATTTAAACTTGTTTACATTCTTGTAAATAAGAGTAAATTGTAAATCCATAGGATTTAGATTAAAAAAAAGGAAAGAAAAGAGGATGAAGCTTTGAGTAATTGTGAGTGCAGGTAAGTATATTGCAAAGCAGCTGAGAGCTGCTTTGGACTTTTTTTAAACCAACTTTAAAAGTAGGATAATGTAGAAATGCCATTTGCAGTTTTTACACATTATGATGTCTGAATTTATTCTGGCTTCTCACCATGAATTCAATTTTCAAGATGTCTTGAAGGTAAAGTTATAAGCAAATGCAGGAAGGAAAAAATTCTAAAAGAAAACTTTCTTTTGAAGTTACTTTGCAACCAATTCACTTGAAGATAAAATGGTTAAACAAAAAGAACATAAAACTGATAATGATAGGGATGGCATTAAAGAAAACCATTGTAGTAAAGGCCTGACTCGAGGACTTTGAAGCCAAAAGTATTTATAGTGGGAATTCTGGAAAGATGGATGGTTAATGGATAGTTGCTGTAAATTAAATACACTAACACAGTCCTAGTTATGTCTGTATTCTACAGAGATAAACAATTGATAGAACTATTTCTGCTATCTTTTCAGGGAAAAAGAAACCAAACTGCTGCAGAGAATTTGTTCTATCACATTTTCAAGTTTCTATTATTTTATTGCAATAATTGACTAGAACTTAAATTAACCAATTCCACATCTGTTCTCTCATGACAAAAATAAGCTCAAAGAAATCACCTAAGACATACATTTCATATTTCTTTGCATCAATAAATGTTCCCTCTTTCTCATAAAGATGAAGACAGTTACAGCAAATATTCTAAAGGAAGTTATCGAAAGGGCTAGCTTTCTCCTCTGCCTGAAATGACTTCGTATGGGCAAGATTCAATTTGGTACTTCTGCAACAAAACAATATGAGAGGGCAAAAGCCTTAACAAAGTGGAAAAATATTTGCTTGACAGTTTATGAATTACAGTGCAGACACACTTAGAAAAATATATAGCCTCTTTAAAAAACTGTGACTAATCAGGACAAATGGGCCTTACGTCTACAACACGTACATTACGTGGTAGGAAAAATGATGTATAAGTTAGATTTATTGATTATAATTAAGACATCATTTACCAACTGCAAACGAACAATAAAAATCTAGAATCTAACGATCAGAAGAACACATGTACTTTTCTATCAAAATATTTTTGGGAAAGCTTTGTAAAGTCCATGGTTTAAAAAAAAAAAAAAAAACAAAACAAAACACAAAAGCGGGAAATTATCAGTTTCAGATGGCCACTAATTATCATAATTATCTCTTCCTTCCTCCTCCTTAATAATTATGTCTGAAGAGAAGAAAGAAGTGGTGGAGTGTTAAAAAATGAAATAGGCCTGTAAAAGTAAGATTTGTTGAAGGTTCGGTATTTTCTGTCATACAATATCTGCAGAGATTTCCCAACTTGCAATGACCAAAGTGTACATTAGGCTGGGACTTCTAACATAGGTGGCCAAATGTGAAAAAGAGAAAGGGTGTTAACTACATAACCTTATAAATCAAAAATAGCTGTTTTGATTGCATCTTTTTTTCCCCCAGCCATCTGATAGCTACTTATTTGTGTATGTGTAAATTTAAACTGTCTTCTGGCTTTCGGAAGATTTTTCTTTCTTTTTCCTTTCTTTTTCCTTTCTTTTCCTTCTCTTTTTTTTTTCTTTTTATCTTCTTTTCTTTTTTTTTCCTTTCTTCCCTAACTAGCAGTGAGCAACCTGTCATTTCAGATTCATTACAAGGAAAAGTTTTCATAGGCTATGCAGGCAGACCATATATAACACTGATATTTTAGATAACATCCTACAGTCTTATTTCTCTTTTCTTAGTTGAGTGTAAAGGCGATACTAAGTAATGCTTTAAAAACATTGTCTTTTATTTCTCTGTTGATGACAATTATTTTAAAATCATATCTCTGGATTCACAGTGATACAATTTTTTTCTGAATTTTAATACAGTGAATTATCAAGTGTAAGGCTCTTACATAATCTGAGGGTTTTTTTTTAAGGATTTGTTTACTGATGGAGAAAACTCTTACTTTAAAGTAGCATTAAGAAAAGAATTATTGGTCTTATGCATATGAGGAAAAGTATACACCATACATTTAAGTATTCATTCCTTTAAATTAGACTAGAAAGTTTATATTCTTTCATCAATAAATGCTGCTAGAAAGAAATTCTACATAACAAATATTCGATTTCTAGTTTCATTTTAAATTGGCATATGCTTGGACAATTTACTGGTCTACTATAAGAACCTAAATAGAGCAGGATAGGCCTGAGTTGTCTTAAACCTTTTTGATTTAAAGGCATGTGCTGCCAAATTTAATTAAGAAAAACAAGGTGCTTCTTACACAAGGAAATAAAATATTTTTTGTCCTACAAAAATGATGGCAATGAATTACACACACAACTGGAAACATTGCTGATTATACCATGGATAATTCTGCAGAAAAGTAAATAATTTCTCATTCTTTGAGTAAAGGCTTAACAATGCAAAACAGGGTAGTAAAAGCAGGGGAAAACCAGAGTAAAAAGCACAGTGAATAAGGATGATCCATCAAATTCAGTATTTTTAAACCAATTAACTTGAATGTTTAAACACAATATGAAATACTGTAACTAAACTTTTAGGAGAAAGAAGAAATACCTGCATCTTCCCCAAGTCCAGGCAGCTACAAATTTTTCATTGACTCTAGTTTAGTTCAAGGGTTCACTGAAACCTAACAGGATTTAAGAGGATGAGTACAAAGCAAGCCAGCCTTCTGTCTTCTCCTCTTGGTATCTTACCCTAAAAATGAATGGGACTGAGATTTCATGAGACATGAGGCAAAGCTAAAGGGGAGTGTAACAACAGCCAGCTGTTAACACCTCAGTCACTACATGTTGTAAGGAACTGTGTGCTCATGAGAAATCTGGCTGGACTGGTATTAACTTCTTATATTGCCTTTTATGTGAGATGGAAACCTGGAATTAAAACATCAGAAACAAATTGGGCTACAGAACATTTTAAACAGTGACAGAGAAGATCCACTTGCTCTTCAGCTGCAATATTTGAGAAGGAGACCTAGGAAAAAAATAATACAGATTATATATGTATAAACAGCGATAGTCCTGCTTCCCAGACCTGGGAGGCAAGGCTATAAACTAAATTTTATTATTTTTATTAAATTATTAAAAAAAGAAGAATTAGAATTTAGTAAGGCCTAATGAGTTTTGGTGAGTTAGCAGCTTTGGTAATTGATGTAGATAGAAAGATGTGTGGATGTTTTACAACTGATTTGGGAGGTGACTGGATTTTTAATGAGGTATTAAACTTTGCAATGTGAGAAATTGATAACGTAGACCAGGTTAGTAAAGTTGCTTTGGCACCTACTTCTGATAAGAAACTTTATAAGGATAAGTCATTTTGACTTTAAAATATCTTATGTGTATTTGTAAGGCTATGTTAGCTTTAAATCCATTCTGACATTATGATGTAAATACAAATGGTGTTATGCTGAATCAGTAAACCATTGTTCTTTAGATTTGTTTTTCAGCAAATATTAATGACGTGTTAACATTCAACATCTGTTATGTTTGTCATGCAGGAAACACAAACATGCAGATCTTACTTGTTCTATTGTTCATCATGACTTCAAATTTTATCAGTAAAGACAGTTGACTTACATTTTTCTTTTGGTTTATATAATTTTTATTTAACCATCTGTAGGGATGAAGTAATGAATTAATTAAAAACTAGCTCTGTTCACTGAAAACTGAAATTGAATCTAATTTCTCAGATCTGATTTTATAATAACTTATTTACTGACAATAAATAACTCTATCAAAGTTAACTTGTTTTCACATATTTTTTAGTTCCAGAAACTTCCACTACTTTACTAGAGAAAACACTCCCTTATTCCTAAGAAATGTGCATTAGTCAGACAGCAAAAGATGTATAGAGTGGGTTACTTAACTGAAAAAAGCTAGCAACAACACTACTGACAAAATAATATTAACAACAGGATTTAGGCAGAATTCAAATTATTAATGTGTGTAGTCAACTCCTTTTTTTTCCACCTTTGCTATCAGTAGCTTTTGTGTTTCTTCATTACTCACTAAACTTAGTATGTTCTTTCTGTCCCAATCTGTTTTTAGCCGATTAAAGAATTCCATGACCAAAACCATAATTTTGGAGAACAGTGGGCTCAGCTCTATGAATCTGAAGCTAGGGTATATAGAGGAAGATATAAACCAAGAAAATGAGACATGAGTCTTGTTTGTTCCCTAAGAAAAGGGACTACAGAGCACAGCATCATGGGTATGGTTACTAAAACAACAACAAACTAACAGCTTTATTTTCCTCCTAGTTCCATACTTTTTCTCCAGGTTATTTCTTCTTCCAGTAATTTCCTTCAGAAAACTGGACACAGGGAGCTGAATTAACTGATAAATACTACAGAAAGTCCCTCCATGTTAGCCATACTTTTTAAGCATTTAAACTCACATCTAAGTGTACATGGCTCTAAACCTGTAAATGCCACATACCTGCTCCCCACCATTCTTCTACTACATGCTTTTCCAAAACATCATTAATATTTCTTTTGCATCTTTTCTAATCCTAATGTCTTCTCTTTTTCTATTGAAAGGGAACTTGATACGTCCCATCATGGTAGAAGACTGAAAAAATAGGCTGGTAGCCTTCCTTGGGACGGGGTATTCTTTTTGTTTTCTAAACCTCCATTTTTGCAAAATCATCTGGTAAATGAAGAGGTCTGAGTTGACTGTGAAGGCTACATCACTCCTGGGAGCAGGACTAGCTTCTCCCCTCCTTCATCTTTCAGCTGCAGAAAAGGTCAAGGACAATGGGAGACACAGTCTTTACTGGGGGGGTAAAGAAAAAGGGAACATCTGTCACCTAGTGGGCAAATTGTGGTGTGGCAAAGAAAAAAAAAATTAGGTGAAAGGTAGATGAGTAATTTAATGTCCTTGAGATGCAGATGGGATAGCAAGAAAGGCGACAGTGTGAAATGTACAGCTTGGATGATAAAAGAGAAAATGGCAACTCTTAATTACATACGGTACAGTAAAAAACGCTAACAAATGATAAGCAGTTCCGGCTTCCTCCAACTGGTCCCTGTACTCTGCCATTTAAATTTTAATGGTATTAAATGAGTGGGAGAAAGGAAAATTCCATGCTTGTTTTGCCTCTTTTCTTCATTTAACTGATTTTCTGTTTCCCTTCTGACAGTGTGATAGACAGGGTCTTAGACTTGCCATATGCCTCATCTCTCACACAACAGAGTATGTTAGCTCTTTTGAGTCAGTCTCCACTTGGAAGTTTGCCAGGGAGGCTGGAGATTAATCTTTTGCCCCCAAACTCGTTCTAGTCTCTCCTTAGATAAGAGACTGTCTAGTCGTTTAGTTACTTAGTGAAAAGTTTATTTACCTTCCATAGCTATGTGAAAAACTTTGTTATACTAAGAATCATCTCCATGTATTTGTCTGGTAAACAACCCCCGTCTGTAAAGTGTAAAGCTGCTGCTTTTTGGGTGACCACATAACGTTCCTCCATGCGTAATGCTGTCTTCCGTTGGGCCTTATGTAGCAGATGGGGTTGATTAAAGTTTCAAGTCTGAGACCAACCATGACAGTTAATAACTCCTTTGACGTGACTAAAAGTCAGTTCCTTCCTCGTGGTCACTCTGTAAGAGGTTGTCTTTGTTTCATGTATACAATAAGTTCATGGTAGTTGACTAGGCTGACCAAGACATGTTTTAATAATACCACTTAATATTTTTTAAATGTTCATATTGTAATGTTCTTGCAGATGGATGTAGCATTTTTATACAAAGGGAAGAAATGCACAAGAATATTTAGATAATGACATTATCAGGGGTGGCAGAAATAATTTTTGGGAGCTAATAGTTTCGCATGAGGATTTAAATAACTTGCTAGATCAGCCATAGGTTATGCAACTCAAAAAAAAAAAATTACTAACAAGTTGTTGATTAAATGATCACCAGCATGTTTAGGGTGTTTTGCTAAGAGGATAAAAAGAGGATTATCATAGAATCATAGATGTTTTGGGTTGGAAGGCACATTTAAGGATCATTTAATCCAACCCCTCTGCCATGGGCAGGAGCATCTTTCACTAGATCAGGTTGCTCAAATCCCTGTCCAACCTGACCTTGAACACTTTCAGTGGTGGGATATCCACAACTTCACAGGACTACCCGTTCCAGTGTCTCACCACTCTCATTGTAAAAAGATTTCTTCCTTATGTCCAATCAAAACCTACTCTCTTTCAGTTGAAGACCATTGTCCTGTTACTACAGTCCTGGGTAAAAAGCCTTCCTCCATCTTTCTTATAAGTCTTCTTTAAGTATTGAAAGGCTGCAATCAGTTCTTCCTGAAGCCTTCTCTTCTCCAGGCTGAGCAACCCCAACTCTATCAGTCTTTATTTGTAAGACAGGCACTCCATCCCTCTGATCATTTTTGTACACTTCCTCTGGACCTTTTCTAACAGGTCTATGTCTTTTTTGTGCCAGGGACCCCAGAACTGGACGTAGTAACCAGGTGAGGTCTCATGAGAGGGCTGTAGAGGGGCAGAATCACTTCCCTCAACCTGCTGGCCACACTTATGCATCCCAGGATACAGTTGGCTTTCTGGGCTACAAGCACACATTGCTGGCTCATGTCCAGTTTTTCATCCGCCAATACCCCCATGTCCTTCTCCTCAGGGCTGCTCTCAATCCATTCACCCCCAGTCTGTACTGATACTGGGAACTGCCCTGAGCCAGGTGCAGGATTTTTTACTTAGCCTTGTTGAACTTCATGAGGTTCATATTGGCTCATTTCTTAAGCCTGTCCAGATTCCTCTGGATGGCATTCCTTCCCTTTAGCATTATCAACTGCACCGTTTAGCTTGATGTCATCTGCAAAATTGCTGAGGGTGCACTTGATCCCACTGTGCATGTCACCGATTAAGATATTATGTAGTATTGGTCCCTGTATTGGACCCTTGAGGGACACTACTCATTTCTGGTTTCCACTTGGACATTGAGCCGTTGACTGTAAGTCTTTGGACACAGTCATCCAGCCAATTCCTTATCTGTCTAACAGTCCATCCATCAAACCCATATCTCTCCAAATTTAGTGGTGAGAATGTTGTCAGGGACCATATCAAAAGCCTTAAAGAAGTCCAGGAAGATGACAACTGTAGCTCTTCCGTTGTCTACTGATGCAGTCACTCCATCGTTGAATACCACTATTACTTGGTGGTAATAGTTCATCAAAGAACTGTTTGCCCTTGGTGAAGCCGTATGCAATTATATATTATTATACTACAAATATAAAAGACATCCTCAACTTTCTATTACAATGATATAGTATAAGTTTAAAGTGGTAACTTATCAGAAATGCTTGCATGACCTCAGCATTACTTTCAGAAGATTTATAAATGTAATGTTTAGACATTTTCAGTCAGGAAGGCAACAATGTTTTTATCTCTAGCCCATCTGAGAAGACAAAGTTTAATTCTCTTCTCTGGGCTAGTAGAACATAAATATTGCATAATAAATTTTCTATGCGATAGTTGAACTCTCTGTATTGTCCAGATGTTGTTATTGGTCTTCTCTTAAGCAAACAGTTGAACACTTTGGGATTCCTTTTTATAATCAGTCATAAAACTATTAATTATTAAAATATATATTCCAGAAATCATAATATTAAAAGGTAAAGCATGTATAAATCCAGGTGAAATTCTGTTACAGCTGTTGGTGCTTTCCAGTGCTGTGTAAAGCATCCTTCATATTCTCTCTGTTTATAGAAGGACAGCCACAAGTCCTGCTGGATAAATAAAGGCATTTGCTTAAAAAATGTTCCGGAAACTGAAGCTCAATTATAAAACAGGTGGTAAAGGAAGTGGCCAAAGCAGCAAGATGAATAGACTGGTGACTTCATTTCTGGAAAAACATCAGGGGATGGGGGTTGGACTTACTGTTGACATACAAAGATTTCTTTTTTTTTTTTTTTGCCATTTCATATTTGTAAACTGGAGAGGTGCTAATATTTCTTCATAGAAATTCTTGCAATGTAATGACAGGCAAAACTACTGTGATCTCACCGATCTGTGAAACCCATACTATGAGATTCTTCTAAATGTCTGCATAAACTTCAGCAGTTTCACTCAAATCAGTCTTCAAAAATATCCAGTCTTGATTTTAAAAATATCAGCATGGCATAATCCTTCTTAAATTCCAAAGCAAATTCTAATAAGTGAGTCATATGTATCTTAAACTTTATGATAATTGCCATATATTTTTTTACTTCAACATTGTTTTCTTGAAGCCTTTATTTGCCTACATAAAACACACAAAGTGATTCTAACATACCCCTTTATTTGTTATCTATATCACAAATGTTGTAATCTTAAATCTTTATTATTAATTTTGATGTAATCAAACTTGCTAATAAAGGTAAAAAACTGCAATGATTCTGTGAAATATATGTGCTGAAAGGATTATAACCAGGTCAACTAATCAGTTTCAAGATGTAATAATCACTGGTTTTCTTTAGTTCACTTGATGTGTGGTAAATCATGTAGTACCAAGCCAGTGTGTGGAAAGCATTGTCTGGGAAGATGGAAGCTTAAGCAGCATTGCTTTTACCTTTTTCACCAATAGTGATTTGTTGGGGCTTTTTCCCTAATTTCAAATTAAATTAATCTAACAAGTGCAGATGTGGTTAAATGGCATTAACTGTATCTTCCTTCAGTTCTTCGTTAAGGAATTGTGTCTGACTGACATAATCTAACTTCACAAATATTATTCACCCCTTCCAAAAAGACAGCGCTATATTATGGAGCGTAAGGGAGGCGGGGTGTCCCTTCCCTTCCCTTCCCTTCCCTTCCCTTCCCTTCCCTTCCCTTCCCTTCCCTTCCCTTCCCTTCCCTTCCCTTCCCTTCCCTTCCCTTCCCTTCCCTTCCCTTCCCTTCCCTTCCCTTCCCTTCCCTTCCCTTCCCTTCCCTTCCCTTCCCTTCCCTTCCCTTCCCTTCCCTTCCCTTCCCTTCCCTTCCCTTCCCTTCCCTTCCCTTCCCTTCCCTTCCCTTCCCTTCCCTTCCCTTCCCTTCCCTTCCCTTCCCTTCCCTTCCCTTCCCTTCCCTTCCCTTCCCTTCCCTTCCTTTCTTTTTTTTCCCCTCCCCTTTCATACTTCTTCAGGAATTTACAGTTATAAAAAATTGTCATTAATGGTTAATGACAATTATATATGCAGATAACGTGGAGTACCTTGAGAAACTTGGTTAAGGGATTACTCTTTCTCAGCTAAGAAGTTGCCTTATCTATTGATACTACTTGTTGTCAGTAAGTTAAAGAAAGCAAGTGGAGTTAGTAAAATATGTTGAACTGAAAAAGACTGTGCAACATGTGCCCCCTAAAAGAACTAACTTCACTGAGTCAATGCAAGAAAGCAATTTTGTCAATCAGACTGAATACTGAGCTCATCAGAGGAAGAAATAGAGTCTTCATCAATCTTGATTTAATATCAAAACTCGATTTTGCTTTATTGTTAAAGTGGTAAATAAGCTGTTCCTGAAATGCTTCACTGTGCATCAATACACCAATAAAACGTGTCCATTTTTCCAGTAATGATTTATTCTTTACTATTGTTTATAACTGCTGTACTAATTATTTGAATATTTATAATTCATAGAATTGTTGCAATTATTATATTGTGGCACCAAAGGCCTGTTTGTGCAGACTTGATTTTCTCAGCTGATCCATTAAGATAACACTAATTTTTATACACAATGTATAAGGCAAGGCAGATGTTGCTAGACTTTTGTCAATGAGTCATGCTCTCTCGTACCCCCAGGTCCTCAGTAAATGCTCTGGCAATATGTTATATAGCAAAGCAATCCACAATGAATTAAGATATGGGCTCCATCATTGGCTCTCAGAAAGTTTCTTCTACTTGACTGAAAATGAATACCATTAGATTCAAGCCTCAGCATCTTCTTCCAGACAGCATGGACAGCTGGTACTTGCAGTGACTAAGTATCTTCTTAACAATCTTCTGACCCATGGTTAGGACAAGCTGGAAAAGTGTATTTAGCTTGGCTACTCAACTTCATTATCAACGAATACTTTGAACTGATACTTTACTTGCTAACAAAGATGACTTCCCTTTACTTCAACAGTACTATTGATCATTCTAGTTTATCTAAAATATCTACTACTACACTGATGTTCAATGTAAGTAACTAAAGTACTTCTGCTGGAAAGGAAAACTATACTTATTCATCTGCTTACTCACTATGTATGAGCTAAGTGGGGAGAAAAAACAGCTTCAAGAAACAGATTGGCAGTGTAATCAAAGCAGCAAGAAGCAAAAGCCAAAAAAAGTCATCTAGGTCTTTCTAATTGTTAAGGGCTATTCTTATTGAATAAAATACACAGCATGAATGTAATGACTGACACTAGTGTAAGTTCCAAAAGATCTAAGCCAGTGTTCTGTAAGCAGTTTTAAACATTTAATCCTGCTATTCAGTTCCATTCATAAGGGAAGAAACTTATCTCCAACAGCTGTAACGATGACTAAAATCTATAAAAATCATGTTTTGTAGAACTTCTGATAGAACACAAAATCTATCTTGACATATTCTCAGTGCACTTTGACTTAGCTCTTCTTTTTTTAACAGTATGAACTGATTATTAACTGTAATATAGTACTTGAGTTGTTTGCCATTTTAACAGAAGTGAAATCTCAGTTCGAGCTGGTCACTTGATGACTAGATTAAGTGTATCTAATGACAGCGTCAAAGGTGCATGACACTGTATAAGAAAACGTGTCTGGTTGCTTAGACGTTTGTCAAACATTATTTATATTTAAATTATCTGTTAGATGCTTGTCAGAGAAATCTTTTTATCACACATAGTATTTGCTCTTTATTGGTAAACTTCAGCCATATGTGAAAGAAAAGTTGAGAAAAGTTGACTTTTGTCAATATTATAAACTTTTGGAAACTTTCACTAGATAGTGCTAACTTCTGTGATTTTTGGGGCATGAAACTATCCTTTGTGACAGATTTGGTTTGTTGACATCTATGCAAACATCTGACCATATGGTGCCAGGTTCTACCTTTTGAACAATTCCACTCTGCATACTTCAGCAGCACTTTCTTACTCTTTTATATTCCCTTGAGACCTTGTCCACACCTCATGTGTTCCAGTTCCTGACCTCAACTAGATCCAGCTACCAGAAGAAATATTGTTTCTCTATTTGATACTAAGCATTATTGAAAGAGAAAGCTATCAGAGCCAAAATTAAGGAGTACAGGAGCTGGGGATGTTTGTTCTTGACTAATATGCGCGACAAACAATGAAATAAAGAACCGGCAATTAGAGACTGAAAATGAAATGGGGTTGGATTAACTTGTGCCTCCATAGTGCAAGGAAATTGATAGAACTTTTGGAATTTTCTGGGCTAAAGAAGAGTAGATGAGGAAGCGTGTTTGGGTCTGCAAAACATGGGAAGAACTGTTTACTGACTGGGCCAGACATACAGGGAACTTGGAGCTGGACATTATGAAGGAACTGGAAATCATTTGTCAAGGAAGCAGAAAGTGTGTCCAACACTCATTTTTTTCTCTCTTTCTGCTCTCATGCCCTGGTTTCGTCTTGGTCATATTGTATGAATGCATACTAGTTGCTCATTTCTCAAGTACATTCACTAATTCCCTCCCAGACACAAGGGGGATATCTTTGTTGTAGAATCTACTCTGGACACCGTATGTCAGAATGATCCCATGACAAGACTAGTCTTTCAACGTAATTTCAGCTTACTCTGCACCCTAAAATACATCCACATACCCTCATGTTATGCCTAAGAACATGAAACAAATACCTAGAGTCATGCTAAAAAGGGACTTTGGCAGGTGGCATCATAGCTGCATTGCTAATTCAGGACCTCCATAGAAAATCCACAAATATTTTTAAAAACCACGACCCTACAGGCAGCACATAAGACAAAGAGTATCTGACTGGATCTGCGCAGCTGACTACTGTGTACCATGAAAGCTCTAGTCTGCCCAAGTTCTAACTGAACTGAACAGTCAGTCCGCTGTGCAGTCCTCAGATACATAGTACAAAAATCAGCTGATGAACTGGATTATGGAGAAAGCAATGATAATGTCTGGATTTTGTCGAGGAGGAAGAGCAGACGATCCATAACTTAAAGGAGTTCTGGGAGTTGTCTTCCAGAATGCTAGGTTTCATTCTTCTGTTATCAGCAGGTGTGTTTATACTGAACTTTACTTTCATCATTTATGAGTCCTTGGCGCTTGACTGGTTGCATCTGTAAGTGCTGTGAGAACTGGTTGATGTTACTGCACAGCCAGTTACAATTATCTTTGAAAGATTATGGTGACTGGAAGAGGTTTCAGAAGACTCCAAGAGAGCAAATGCCAGTGTTATCTTCAAGAAGGGCAAGAAGGAAGGTCCAGGGAGCTACAGGCCAGTCAGCTTCACCTATACTCCTGGGAAGGTGATGGAGAAATTCCTCCTGGAAACCATTGTCGAAGATGTACAGGAGAAGAAGGTGATTTGGAGTAGTCAGAATGGATTTAGGAAACGGAAATGATGTCTGGCCAACTTGATAGCCTTCTGTAATGAGGTGACTGCCTTGGTGGAAGAGGACAAAGCAGTGGATGTAGTTTACCTCTACTTTATTAAGATTTTTGACACTGTCTTTCATATGCTAGCTGCCAACATAGAGTTTAGATAAGTGGACAGTGAGGTGAGCTGAAAACTGGATGAAGTGGCCCTAGAGGATTTTAATGAGTGGCATAAAGCATAGTTGGGGGCCAGTCATTACTTGTGTACCTCAGGGATGGATTCTGTTGCCAATACTGTTTAACCTCTTCATTAATGACCTGAACACTGAGACAAATTACATCCTCAGTAAGTTTGCAGATGATACAAAACTGGGAGGAATGGCTGATGATACACCAGAGGGTTGTGCTGCCATCCCAGAGGGACCTCAAAAACCTGGAGAATTTGTCTGAGATGAATCTCACAAAGTTCAACAAAGGGAAATGCAAAGTCCTACAGCTGGGGAGGAATCACCCCAGGCACCAGTATACGCTGGAGGCCAACCAACTGTAAAGCAGCTTTGCAGCAAAGGGCCTTCGGGTCCTCGTGGGCCCCAAGCTGATCATGAGATAGCAGTGCACCCTCAGAGCAAAGGCGGCTAATGGCATCCAGCATTAGGATGCTGCATGCTAATGCAGCATTCTGCATCAGGAAGGGCATTGCCAGCAGGTCAAGGGAGTGGTCCTTCACTCTACTCAGGGTTGTTAAGGTCACACCTGGAGTGCTGTGTCCAGCTCTGGGCTACCCAGTACAAGATGGATATGGACTTACTGGAATGGGTTTTGCACAGGGCTACAAAGATTATTAAAGGGACTGCAGCATTTTTCATATGATAAAAGGCTGAGACAGTCTCAACTGCTCAGCCTAGAAAACAGAAGGCACAAGAAGATCTTATCAATGTATGGTAGGGAATGAAGAATCACATGAAATTCCATTTGAACACAGGAAAACACTTCTTTCTTTCTTTTTTTTTTTTTTTTTTTTTGAGGGTGATCAAATACTTATGCAGGTTGCCTAGAGAGCTTGTGGAGGATCCATCTGTGGAGATATTTGAAACTCCACTGGACATGGTTGTGAGCAACCTGCTCTAGCTGACCCTGCTTGGACAATGGAGTTGGGATACATGATCTCAAGAGGTCCCTTCTGGATTTAACAATTCTGTGATTCTGTGATTCCTCAATCCATCCTTGCACCCTACTTTGCACCGTCATAGAAAAGCTTTCCAAGCTCAGAAACTGTTGGATTTGAGATATTTCTGCAGCAATTCGGCTTCTTGTGTATGTGCTTTACTTTGTAATCCTAAATCCATTATCACATATACATATTCAGTGCAAAGAATAGACATGCTCTAGATATGAACAAAGACTATGTAATGAAACTACTGTTTGTAGGAATTCAGAAAGTTGTAAACAGAATAAGGAATAGTAGACAAGGAAGGGAGAAAGAAGTCTTACACATAGCCATTTAAATGGTGCTATGTGGAAATAGACTGTCCTCTATAACACTGAATCCTATGGTTCTGGGAAAGTCATGTTGATCAAACTTCTTATGGGTCACCAAACTATCTGTCCTTCACTTTCTGAGAGTCTTAGGATTTGCTTGGTCAGAAGCCTGGGCAGTAAGGAGCAAATGTAATTAGGGCTTTTTATTGAACAGATAAAATGCCATATAATGTCGCATGGTATAAAAATTCACGCCACAATAGGAACTCCAAATTAACAGGTGCATCTGACCTTCTCTGCTTTCCTGTATAAAGGAAAATAACATTTTGTTTTCCAAAGGTGCTGTAAAAATTAAATGATTTGTTTGTGCCACACTGTAATATCAGCAATAAATACCGTAGGAAAGTCTACAAACAAATTAGTTCTGCCTTCAAGGCAGAGTTTGAATAATATTCAGCAAACAAGGCGTATGGTCACACACTGAATAATGAAGATAAAGATGTTGTGTAGGAACAGTACAGAGAATGAAAGGTACCCTGAATGAGGCAAGGATACTCAGAAAATTGTGTGAAAGTGCGACATAATTACACAATATATATGTACAAAGGGGCTAAATTAGAACAAAACCAATATTATTTCTGGTAACTTCTGTCTGACTTTTGAGTGTTTGCTTTTATACTGTAGCATTCTTAGCATGAATTTGTGAATGTTACATATACAGAGTTTAAATATTGTAGAATTTTGAACACTAGCTGTAAAATTACAATGTACCTGACAATATACATTTGTTCCTTGGGCTGTTCATACATACTGCTGATTGCCTTCAGGCTAAGGCTTGTAATGAGGTGACCCCCAGCAGAGAGGTATTTTCTCACTCACTCGTGTCCTGTTTTTGAGAACGAAGATGGACATAATCACTACACACCTGTATGCTGACCCACTGATCTCTTTTTGAGAACTGTGGGGCACCAAAAGAAATTAAAATTGAAACTCAGCAGGCAGAGGATTGGGTCCACAGCAGTCTTTATCTACTTGCAAAATGGCAGTAGTTAGTCACCATTTCTTCATTCACAGCCACATTGAGCTAATACCTGTTTAAACTCTGGCATCAGAGTGACTTTTTTAAATTGCTTACAGCCCTCACATTATACCAAAGAGAACCAGATCTAAGCAGTGTGCCAAATGAAAAAAGGCAGTTCAAATCGCAAAAAAGTGAATCTGCAGTTACAGCCAATTATTTCAGCATGCTGTCTCAGTGGCAATTAAGACACAGTTCTCATGGGCTTTGTGTCAAAACTGGCAATGGCATCCTGGTTCTCATACGCGTTCTTTAATCTTTATAATATACCTCTTTCCCATCAGTGCTTAATTACAGCTTTTTAGTTTTTCATTTGGGAAATATATTGTTCATTTATTTAACAATTCCTCTGTTGAATCGTACTTTTTACTAGTACATCCATGAGAACATGAAAGAGGTTATACTGGATGAGAAAAAGATAAGTATAGCAGGTCTTTTGTCTCCATCAAAAGCACATGGCTAGGAAATATTATAAAAGCAAGTACACAGTGATCCATCTCTAGAAGACTCTTGTACCCACCACCACTTCTGAGATTTTCAGTCACAGAGGTTTTAGGTATGGGGGAGGGGAGAGGAAGGGTTGTTGTGGGTGGGTGTAGTAGTCCATGATATAGAATCATAGAATCATAGAATGGTTTAGGTTGGAAGGGACCTTGAAGATCATCGAGTTCCAACCCCTCTGCCACAGGCAGGGATACCTCTCACTAGACCAGGTTGCCCAAGGCCACGTCCAGCCTGGCCTTGAACACCTCCAGGGATGGGGCTTCAACAACCTCTCTGGGCAACCTGTTCCAGTGTCTCACCACCCTCAAAGTGAAAAACTTCTTCCTAATGTTTAATCTAAACCTGCCCTCTTCCAGCTTAAAGCCGTTCCCCCTCGTCCTATCACTACATGCCCTAGTAAAAAGTCCTTCCCCAGCTCTCCTGTAGGCCCCCTTTAGGTACTGGAAAGCCGCAATAAGATCTCCCCGGAGCCTTCTCTTCTCCAGGCTGAACAGCCCCAACTCTCTCAGCCTCTCCTCATAGGAGAGGTGCTCCAGCCCTCTGATCATCCTTGTGGCTCTCCTCTGGACACGCTCCAGCAGGTCCATGTCCTTCTTATGTTGGGGACTCCACAGCTGGATGAAGTACTCCAGGTGGGGTCTCACGAGAGCGGAGTAGAGGGGCAG
Source organism: Pluvialis apricaria (assembly GCA_017639485.1). NCBI lineage: Eukaryota > Metazoa > Chordata > Aves > Charadriiformes > Charadriidae > Pluvialis > Pluvialis apricaria. Next base: position 107,426,376 of record CM030008.1, on the reverse strand, counting down.
AATCACCTCCCTTGACCTGCTGGCCACACTTCTTTTGATGCAGCCCAGGATACGGTTGGCCTTCTGGGCTGCGATCGCACACTGCTTGCTCATGTCGAGCTTCTCATCAATCATCACCCCCAGGTCCTTCTCCACAGGGCTGCTCTCCAGCCATTCTCCGCCGAGCCTGTATTTGTGGTTGGGATTGCCCCGACCCAGATGTAGGACCTTCCACTTGGCCTTGTTGAACTGCATGAGGTTGGCTTGGGCCCACCTCTCCAGCCTGTCCAGGTCCCTCTGGATGGTATCCCTCCCCTCCAGCGTGTCTGCCTCGCCAAACAGCTTGGTATCATCAGCAAACTTGCTGAGGGTGCACTCTACGTCACTGTCCATGTCGCTAACAAAGATGTTGAACAGTACGGGTCCCAGTACCACCCCTGAGGAACGCCACTCGTCACTGCTCTCCACTTGGACACCGAGCCGTTGACCGCAACCCTTTGAGTGCGACCATCCAGCCAGTTCTTTATCCACCGAGTGGTCCATTTATCGAATCCATGTCTCTTCAATTTAGAGACCAGGATATCGTGTGGGACAGTGTCAAACGCTTTGCACAAGTCCAGGTAGATGACATCAGCAGATCTTCCCTTGTCCACTGCCTCTGTAACCCCTTCATAGAAGGCCACCAAATTTGTCAGGCATGACTTGTCCTTGGTGAAGCCATGTTGGCTCTCGCCAATCACCTCCTTGTTTTCTGTGTGCCTCAGCAGAGTTTCCAGGAGGATCTGCTCTATGATCTTGCCAGGCACAGAGGTGAGACTGACTGGCCTGTAGTTCCCCGGGTCTTCCTTGTTTCCCTTTTTGAAAATAGGGGTTATGTTTCCCCTTTTCCAGTCGGCAGGAACCTCGCCAGACTGCCACGACTTCTCAAATATGATGGCTAGTGGCTTCGCGACTTGATCTGCCAGTTCCCTCAGGACCCGCGGATGTATCTCATCAGGTCCCATGGACTTGTGCACCTTCAGGCTCCTCAGGTGGTCTCTCACTTTATCTTCATCTACAGTGGGCAGTGCTCCGTTTTCCCAATCCTCTCCTTTGCAATCTGCGTCTTGGGCAGTGCGGCTGCTGTCCTTGTCTGTGAAGACTGAGGCAAAAAAGTCATTGAGTACCTCAGCTCTGTCGCTGTCCCGGGTGACCAGTTCTTGCGTATCCTTCCGGAGAGGGCCTACATTTTCCCTAGTCTTTCTTTTCTCGCTGATATACCTATAGAAGGATTTTTTGTTTGTCTTAATGTCCCTGGCCAGATTTAGTTCTAGCTGGGCTTTAGCTTGCCTAACCCGCTCTCTAGCTGCTCGAACGATTCCTCTGTAATCCTCCCAGGCTACCCGGCCCTGTCTCCACTCCCTGTAGGCCTCCTTTTTTCTTTTGGTCACTTCCAGGAGCTCCTTGTTCATCCACGCAGGCCTCCTGGCTTTTCTGCCTGCCTTCCTCTTTGTAGGAATGCATTGCTGCTGTGCTTGGAGGAGGTGGTCCTTGAATATTAACCAACTTTCTTGGACCCCTCTTCCTTCCAGCGCTTCATCCCACGGCACCATACCAAGCAGATTCTTCAAGAGGCCAAAGTCGGCTCTCCTGAAGTCCAGGGTCGTCAGCCTGCTGCGCACCTTCTTCGTTGCCTTGAGGATTTCAAACTCAACCATTTCGTGGTCACTGCAGCCCAGGCTACCCCTGAGTTTGACCCTGTCAACCAGCCCCTCCTTGTTGGTAAGAACAAGGTCCAGCATGGCTCCTTTCCTTGTCGGCTCCTCAACCACTTGGAGAAGGAAGTTGTCCTCAATGCAATCCAGGAACCTCCTGGATTGCCTGTGCCTGGCTGTGTTATCCTTCCAACTGATGTCAGGGTGGTTGAAGTCACCCATGAGAACCAAGGTCTGTGAACGTGATGATGCCCCTATCTGTCTATAGAGGGCTTCATCCACTTGGTCTTCCTGGTCGGGTGGCCTGTAGCATACCCCCACTGTAACGTCCCCTGCTTCCGATTTCCCTGTAATCTTGACCCATAGGCTCTCAGTTGGCTCGGTATCCTCCCCCAGGTTGAGCTCCATACATTCCAGCTGCTCATCAACATATAAGGCAACACCGCCTCCTCGTTTCCCTTGCCTGTCTCTCCTGAAGAGCCTGTACCCTTTCATGCCGATGCTCCAGTCACAGGAGTCGTCCCACCAAGTTTCTACGATGCCGATGAGATCGTAGCCTTGGAGGCGTGTACACGTCTCTAATTCCTCCTGCTTGTTCCCCATGCTCCGCGCATTTGTGAAGAGGCACTTCAGCCGTGTCTTCGTTGCGGCCGATTTGGTTGGAGCAGCTGTAATTCCTTTGTCCTGTACTAACAGTGCCTCCCGATTGACTCCCGTTGGTCCAGGAGCTCCTAGCTCATCTACGTGAAGGTTTGGGCATACTGCAGCGTAGCTGGCCCATCTTGGAGCTAATGGCTGCAGGCCCTCACCAGCGCCCTGTTCCCCTTTCCTTGATGTAACATCCCTTGGCTGTTCATGGGCAACCCTGATAATACCCCCTTTCCCCGTCAAATTTAGTTTAAAGCCCTGTTAACGAGCCCTGCCAATTTTTGGGCAAAACCCCTTCTCCCTCTTTGAGTGAGCCAGCCCCCATCTGATGCCAGCAGGCCTGATGCCGCAAAGGTCATTCCATTGTTAAAAAACCCAAAGTTGTGTCGTTGACACCATCCACGGAGCCACATGTTAACAGATTGAGCTCGTCTGTTCCTTTCAATGTCATTGCCCGCAACAGGAAGTAGGGATGAGAAAATCACCTGTGCTCCAGATCCCTGTAGTGACTGTCCCAAAGCCCTGATATCCCTTTTAATCATCCTTGCACTCCTTTCTTATATAATTTCCTTTTATAAATTTCAGCTCATCTGGTGAGTCTAACCTCAGATCTGAACCTGCTTTTGGTAGGAGTTTGGACTAGAGACCTCCTGATCTCCCTTCCAGCCTGGACAGTCCTATGAGCCTGTGAACCTGCAGCAAGAAATTTCACTGCTTCATAATGCTCAGTGAAGAAACAAACTTTTATTTTGAACCTGCCACCTGCTAGCTTTACTTACTGTATTAGACCGTAGAGTGAATAGTCATTTGCCATTCAATTTCTGTTCGTCTCATTTATATTATAGATATCTATCATTACTTGTTCAGTCATTATTTTCAGTCTGAAGAATCTACTCTGTTTAATCATTCTTTATGTGAAACTTTTTTACAGGTGCAATTGTCCTTTTCCAATTTTACAACATGCTTTTTTGAGATGGGACAGATCTGGGAAAAATCTGCTGGTAGTATTTAAAATGTCACTGCACCTCAGATTTAGTAAGTGGCAGAATGATGCTTCCTGTATTGTTCCCCTTTTTTGATTCTTTCTAATAATTTTTAAAATTCCATTTCCTTTCTTCGTAAATATGCATCTCTTCTTGTTGAATTTAATTCACCTTTTAGTCACTCAGTATTGTGATGGTCTTCTGCAGTACTGCACAGCTAGTTCTTGTCTTTACTGCCCTGAGAAATTTGATATCAAATGGGAACATCATTATTTCACTCTCTCTCACCCTGATCATTTTTCAATATGTTACGTCTAGCTGGTTCCACTACAATCCCTGTGAGCTTTCTCTGATCATATCCACACTATCTGCAACTTGGCAATTCTTTTTTACTCTCTGTATCCTTTCTTCATAACTTCTTAACCCATGTGAATATCCTTCTTTTTAATTCCATAGCAGTTTCGTTTCTTTAAAAGCATTTGATGAGAGATTTTGTTGTGCGCTTTTCTTAACTATAGCAACAGAATCCTACCTGTCCATGTGTTTTGATTTCTGTAGAGTGTTATCTGGAGGGGAAAAACAAACAAACAAAAAAGAATATACTGGATTTTAAAGTTGGAAACACTTTGTGTTGGATTTGTTATGTGTTTGGCTGACTAGAAAACAGTTGAAGAACACATCTGATTATTACAAATGTCAGGTTTTTTGTTGCTTCTAGTCCAAGATTTCCTAAATGTCTTACAAAGTATGTCACCTGCATCACTAATACGGGATTTCCTTTCTGACATTTAGGACTACAGCTGAACAATTTTTATTACTCAAGACCTGTTAATACAGGGAAATAATAATTATTTGTCAGGGTCAAAATTTCAGTGATTGTCCCTCTACAGGGAATGAACCGAAGCTTGCAATTCTGGTAACTTAAAGATGCAACTGTGTGTTGTTTGGTTACTTCAAGCCTAGGTTCAATTGATAACATTGTTTTACATTAAAATGGGAGATATATATCTGTAATATGAACTTAAAGAACAGTATACTTATTAGTTAATGAATTCTATCAACCTTTGAGAGAGTCTTCCTTTTATTTTATTTCAACTCTCAAGTTGCCTTGTACTTTATAAGGACAGTTAAAGCACTTGAGCTGCATTATTTAGTTTCTCTTATTTCACACTTCATATACTGCATTTTTCTTCCAAAGATATAACGATTTGCATTTGTGTTGGGATCTTCTTAGCATTTGACCAAATGCTTCCTAAAATTTGGAAGTAAACAAGTTGTTTAAAAATATTTTCTACTTAATTTATTACTTTTTCAGGAATAAGTTAGAATAACATTTTTATACAGACACACTAGATATTTACAGTTGCTTGATTGTGATTTCTGAGTGTATATATTATGCAATTATAATTTAACATTAATGTTTGTAAAGTTGTAGAAGGTGTGCTTAACACGTGGAGGTCAAAGCATATACAAGGAAGAAAATTAAGAATCATATCTAAACACATATATTAGGATTATATAGCAAGGTGCTGGCAGCGGGAGGCTGCAGGGATCTCTGTGAGGAGAGGTTGGGGCTACCTCAAACCAAACACAGACAGTTCCAGCGAGCCCCAACAGATCCGCTGCAGGGTACAGCTGAACCCCTCAGTCAAGATGGTGGCAACTCTGGGAAAGCGTATTGAAGAAAGGGTGAAAAACACTGTGTAGAAACAGTGAGAGAGAAGAGTGAGAAAAATATGAGAACACCAGCCCTGCAGACACCAAGGCCGGAGAAGAAGTAGGGGGAGGAGGTGCTCCAAGTATCGGAGTAGCGGTTCTCCTGAAGCCTGTGATGAAGACCGTGGTGAAGTAGGTTGTGCCCCTGTAGCTCATGAAGGACCACGGTGGAGCAGCCTGTGAAGGAATCCATGTCACAGCTGGTGGACACGTCCTGAAGGAAGCTGCAGCCCATGGAGAGCCCATGCAGGAGCAGGCTCCTGGCAGGAACTTTGGCTGTGGAAAGGAGTCTGCACAAGAAAAGGTTTTCTGGCAGGAGCCACATCCTGTGGGGGACCCATGCTGGAGCAGTCTGTGCCTGATGGACTGTATCTTGAGGAAAAGATCCATGCCTGAGCACTTCTTGAAGAACTACAACCCATGGGAAGGACTCAAGCAGTAGCAGTTCATGAACGACTGTATTCTGTGGGAAGAACCTCATGCTAAAGCACGGAAACAGTGTTAAGAGGAAGGAGTGGCAGAGAGGAGTTGTTGTCCACTGACTGGGACCCCTATTCCCCATCAATCTGTGCTGGACGGGGAGGAGGTATAAGAGTCAGGAATGAAGGACTGAAGTCGATCATGGGAAGAAAGGCAGGAGTGGGGAAAAGTGTTTTAGCTTTTGTCTTTGTTTCTCACGATCCAAATTATTTTAATTAGGAATAAATTAAATACATCTTCCCCAAGTCAAGTCCATTCTGCCTGTGACGGTACTTGGTAAGTGATCTCCCTATCTTTATATTGACCCATAAACCTTTTCATCATATTTTCTCCCTTTGTCCTGTTGAGGGGAGTGAGAAAGTGGCTGAGTGGGCATACAGCAGCCAGTCAAGGTCAACCCACCACAACACAATATACCCAGGTGAATACATTTTAGGCAGTGACTGTATTTGTGCCCTAAAAAGGCAATTTCTATTTAATTGCTCTACTTAAACTTGTAAAACTATCATATAGCATTCAAAGAAGGATGTCTTTGTTACTCATAATAAGGATAAAGAAGTTATATTTACATTTGGTTATACCTAAGTTTTTATCTTTTAGAAGTGGCAGTATGGTCTTTGCTCAGCATACACTAATACCATGCAGTCTTGCCAGTCTGGGATTTGTTTATTTTTGTTGTTGTTTTTTGGAAGGATCTAAAAGTAGTTTGTCTAAGTATATCTCATTTAGACTGATTAAAAGCCCCACCTAGCCCTATTTCATGAATTCTTAGTATGTAACTCAAATTTGAAAGAACAAAGTGATATGATTATCAAAACATACATACAAAAAGACCAAATGCAAAAAACTGCCACTAGTTTATTTAAGTCGCTTTCACTAAATGTCCTACAGATCTTCTTAGAAATTTCACAGAGTTGAATACCAATCCTACGATGAGCTTTATTTAAAAACTCATTGAAGTTATGGGATGCCATGAAGATGCAGGAATTTGTATTTACTTTGTCTCATTCCCAGAAAAAGAAAGAAGAAGAAGAAAAAAAAGTGGTAAAAAATGCCTGTTCTTATTGAAAACTCATGGCTCAGTTGACTTCTATGACTTTTTAAAGGAGATAGTCTAGACCAAAAGACTATACCTGTCTTTTTTGAGGGAATGAAATTCTATTGAGACATGATTAACTAAGGCTATATCAGGAATATCAGGCCATGAAAAATCATTAAAGATAAGTGAAGATACTCCATCATAACACCTTTAATGTCTGGTTAATTTGCAGGCCTCAGTCAGCTGTGGAGTAAATTCAGTTACTCGAAAGTCATTTAACTGATTGACTTAAATGTACTGAGAGGTAATAGATAATCTGCTGTTGCAGCTCAGCTAACCAACAGTAACTCACTGACCATGACAACTTCAGTCTGTTTGTATGCGGAATCACCTGGTTAGCAAGGGCATTCAGAGGATTCTAGTCTAAATGTCTACTCCAATATAAAGATGGTGTCTTATAAATAAAAATATGACTTTATTTATTCTAAAATTCATTCAATTATGTTTTTTGGGTGCTGTATCAGACAAAAGATACTATATGTATGGACTACAGAAATTGATGCTGATGACTAAAATCTGAGTTTATTATAAGATGAAGTTACTCACCTGGTGGCAATAAAAAAAATTGATAACTCAATAAAAAAAATGGCAGCTGAAACCATAAATATGATTGGAACCGAGCACTTCTGGTATACTCAAGCAACGTATCAAATATGATTACATTTCAAAGTGGTCAGTTTTTTCTTCATTGCTGTCAGCCACTTCTTTCTATTTCTCATTTATTTCCAAATTTGGAAGAACACCTCAGGTGAATTAATTATGACAAACATAATTAACACCAGCTCACAAATGTTTCTGATTACACTTAGTCAGACCTATTTTTGCAAACAGAACTGAGCCAGAGGGTTAATGGTAGCACATAGTGAATCTGTCATCGTATTGCTGAATGTTGATTATACTTGAGCTTGATAAAGGATACCAGTCACAAGGCATAAGCTATTACGGAACGATATTATAAGATGTTCTGTAAATAGTCTTGGAAAGAAGTAAGTAACGTCTGGCTAGTTGCATATGATTCACCACCCTTAGTCTGCCATACTTAGACATGTAAAACAAGGGTGATTTGTGACTTCTCTGTCAGGAAGAGTCTGCCTCAAACCTAAGTCCTAAGAACTAACAAACATCCATGTTTGTCACTGCTGACAGGATATTTTCAGGAAAGGAAACTTAAAATTGGTATGGTTATTCCTCTGTTAGCATAGATCAGCAGAAGCATTACATTTACAACGGAATACAGCTTTGCACAGAACAGCATGGCAGTGTTAGAGTCAAAGGTGAGTAACCGACTCTAGTATCTACCTGTAGGAAGCTATTGTGATAGCAGATTAAACAAAATATGAGTACAGTGAATGGACCGAACCTATTCTAGGTGTAGCCAAGCATGAATGAAGCACATGTGCTGGTCACTGTTAACAGTGGTGGACACAGGTCTGCCTGGCACTGTCAGCAGAGGGTTGGGACACCGGCAAATCTGGAATCAATTGCCTGTTTCTTTCCAGCAGGGTGGGATCATCCACTGGTATCTTAAATAAAAATAATCTATCCATCATCCAGTCTTGTGTCATCTCTTTGGGGAACTACACCAAGAAAACCATGTATCGATGCCTATGAGCTAAATATAAATTTAGTATTATGTCTACAAGTGTTATTTGAACTTAGTGCTTAACCCTTTAACTTCTTTGAAACGTGGTTTCTATTCATGGAGTCAGTCATGTTTGCTCTTTCCATCAGTGTTGTGCATTGTGTATGTATGTGTATAGATGTGTATATATGTCTAGGAACAGTGCATGCATGCAGGTTTTCAGGGAATCATACTCATAGTAATTGCTTGACCACAGTAAAAATGAGGACATTTAGCTTAATCAGGAGCATGATGAGATTCTAGTTTATGGACTCGGTCGGTCTAACATTTACTCTGTATGAACAACACGCTTACATTTAATCATTCATTTATTAGATAAGACCCTTAGTCTATGCTTCAATTAAAATAAATAAGTGACCATACAATATGTGTCCTAGAAAACTGAAGACAAATTACTGTTCTTCAGAAAGACACTTTGGAGGTCAATGGAGGTTGCAAAGTTGTGCTATTGTGTTTAGAGGATGTACTTGTACTAGGCCTCTGAAACTCTGCATACTTTCAGAAATGGTTTTAATAGAATCTTTCATTGTTCTGATTTATTAGTGGTCTGACACTGCAAAATGGTATCTCTTCTATTATTTGTGTTCAATTTGGCCAGAATCCCATCGTGCAATTAGACAGGGAGAGAAAGCATTCCCTTCTCATTCCCTTCTGACGTTCTGCCTTCTCCAAGTATTAGCTTTGAATTTGTGTGGTTAAAGCAGTCTAGACAGGTATGCAGGTTAATAGACTGGCTGAATCTAAATTAGAAGGAGAAGATATAGAAATAATAGGATAAGGTCAGAGAAGGCGATGGAATGCTATAGTGTATGGAGATAGCTATATATAAAAATACTATATATCTGTTGCATTCTCTGTGACGATGGCTACAATGAGCTGCAGCAGCCAATCTCACAAAAATGCTTTCTACTTGCAGTACTCTTCCAGAAATGTACTCTTTCTTTTAGACTTTGAAACATAATATGCAAAAATAACTATTGCAGCAGTAGAAATTGAAGTCAGATTACAAAACATGAAGCCATGATTTGCTTGGTCTCTATCTCCAGCATATGTTCATAAACCAAGAAATAAAAAATATTTAAAATTCTGCTTACTGTGGAATTTATTGTTTTTATGGTGATCTATAAACGGTGTGATTATTTGATCTGCTTTATTAGGTGGGCAATACCACCTTAATCAGGATTATTTATCAATGTCTGCCTTCTACTGAGATAGGAAGGGTCCAGTGAAATGTTTCAGGCTTTCTGAATGTATGGATTGTAGAGACCGCTCCTAGAGAAAGTTCTGTGCTACATGACACACATAAGACTATTTGCAAAAGAGGGGTGGAAATTCTTATTTTAAGTGTTCTGGCACAGCAAAAGTCTGCAGAAGAGGTCACACCAAAGTACCTTACTTGGCCACATTAAAAGGGGTTGTATGCTACCTCTGACCAGGTAAGTTCCAGCATTTGGGGCAGTGCTGGCATAGCTGGCAACAGACAAAGAATGCAGCACAATAAGAGAGGGAATTATGAATGTTCAGGGTGGGGTTCCCAGCCGACCAGGTCTTTGAGTGATCAGGGAGCTGGTGTCCCAGCACAGAGCTGCAGTTAGTGTGAAAGGAGAGAGCCTGTCTGGGAGCTGTCCAGAGCTCCCAAGCTCGCAGGTGGCCTCAGGACAATTGGGACTTCATGAGGGAAAGTCAGTAAATTTTTAAAGGGAGAAAAGCTTAAGTAGGAAAAGAGAATCCGTTTATGAATCTTGCCATGCACTGAATCATGCAGCCACCTGAGATGTAGTTGAGTTGTTTTCCCTACTCTGATGTCTTTGTGTATTGAATTTTTTACTATAAAATATTTTCCTTGTAGCCACTCACAGATACAAGAGACATTTCTGTGGACAAAACCTCTTCTATTTTTTAAAAGCCTTGCTGCTCTCTCTCAACATTAGACTTTTTAATCCTTTTTTCTGCTTCACAGTGGGTTGATATGGAAATGGAATTAGGAACAGTATTAGAGTGTAGACTTGAGCCAAAAAGTTAGCCTTTGTTTCCCATGTCAATTGTTGTCTTACCATACAATCTTAGGCAACTCATTTAACTTCATCATGCCCCATTCACCAGAGATATATTGGCAATACTACACAGCTCAAATTGATTTGAAATGGAGTTACATCACATCCTCTCTCTCCTAAATTTCTAAATAAAATGGATATGTTTCTAAAACAAACCGTAACTATCCCCCACAAAAATATGACATTTTTCTGTACAGCATTCAGACTCTCCTCGAAAACCACAGACATAAGGTATCCTGAATCTGTTATTTTAGACTTTGGTCGCATGCTTTTTGTTTACTACCTTGTTTCTATTTGATTTGTGTTGCCATTAAACAGTAAATTACTTGGAAGATAAGTGTTGCCTAGCATAGTAAAAATACTAATCATGGATTTTCACATACAATTATATATACTTATAAGCCTGGCTAGATCTCAAGTGGGTGAAGGTAGAATGTGCACTCTTCATCGCAATTTCTTGAAACCACTTTTGAAATGGTTATCTGAGGATATGGTTTATCTGTGTATTTATTTCCAAGAGGCAGTAACAGTAAAGGTGTGTAGAATTTGTAATAGGTAGGTTATGTTTGTGAAGATACATTACTGAGATATTGAGTTGAAAGGTCATCTAACAGCTTGGTAAAACTATACAAGTTACAGGTAATATTCTGTCTGTAAATGCTTCTTAAGAGAAGACAGCTTCTACATAACTTCTTTTCCTTATAATTAAGTTTAAAAAAAAAAAAAAAGAAACTCTATAAAAACAGAATACTTTTCTCCAAATGGAATAATTTAGAGTCTTCCTTGAGAATAACCTGCTTCTTAAGGACTGGGAAACATGTGGTATTTAAGCAGAATAAAATGACATGCACATATGGTTAAGTGAATTTATCTAACCATAACAGTGTAGTCTTATTTTGTAAAAGTAAATGTGCACATTTAGACCAGAATGATGTCTCTTTTCGTGCAAGGGGAGTATTCCAAAAAGGATTCTATTTCCCACTTAATGCTGTTGCACAGGAGGCAGCCAACACTCTGCAAAGCCAATAATGGTACTGTAACCACTCACATAGATCTACTGGTGAGTGATCCAGAAGGTTTTAACACTAAGGCTGACTGTGTTCATGCCTTTCATGTCATTCTGTTGGTAAGACACCATTTAAAGCAGAATTCTCACAAAACTATGCCTTTCACATCTGCACTATCTAATATCCAAGTCTGAGTCTCAAACTTGCAAATTATGCTTTGTCAACTGGAAGAAAATAACTTTGGGTTTTCAGACAGCGGGGAAAAAAAGAAGGATGATATTTTCTCTAAATTTTCCCCAGATGATAGAACAGGGTAATGCAGTTTACAAGAGATAAAAGTAACAACTAATCCTTCTGTTCTTTATATGTAACAGATCTCGTCATCTCTGGATCTCCACTAATCTACATTTGCTGAAAATGCAACCTCATTTTTTGATATTACATTGTATTTATAATGCATTAACTATTACTGTACAAGGTTAATATAAATTAGGAAGCATGTTTTCCATTTGTAGGGGAAACCAGAGGGGGGGAATCTGTTTTTCAGTTTTAATCAGAAAGTTTTGTAATCAGCAATCAACAAGGAGACTGATTTTCAATGATGGTCTTGACCTTCCATATATTGCTGTTGAGAAGCAGAATTTTCTTACCTTTTTCTATTTTGTTGTTTGTTTGTTTGTTTTGTTTTATTTGGGTTTGAGGGTTTTTTTTGACTGTGTGTAGGATGTTATTGTCACATATACTCTGAAAGATACTTAAGTTAATACTGAAAACAATTATCTTCCAAACAATCTATTCAGAGCAATAACTATCTTTTTCTTCAGAAACACAATTTGTGTTTAAATATGGTGGAAAAATAAGTTCAAAGAAAAGAAATCTGACTCTGAATGTGAACAATTTGGTGTCCTGCAAACTTCAGGATGTATTGGTTTGGGGACTAGTAAGATAAGTTTTTTGGGTATGAAGGAGAGGTGGAAGAGAGATGAGAGCAATGATAAAAAGCCCAGGGTAAAAGCGAAACATTTAATAGAGACAGTGTAAAAGACAGTGTAAAAGGGTCCTGAAAGTAATCAGAGGAAAACACTACCCAAAAGAAAAGTGAGTGGGAGTCTTACCTATTCCTAATTAATATCATTTGCAAGCTGATGCTGAATTGTTTCTTATTCCCTCACTACTCTGTTAATATCATACTACTCCCTCTCTCAGTCAGTACCTGCCGGGATGGTTGCATTTTTTTCCATGAGGTTTTACTGGCTTTATTTATTCTGAATTATTTTTAAGCATGGTGATTCCAAAATATACAAAGGAAGTATAAACTAAAATATCTTACTTTAAATTTTCAGTTTATACAGTCACACTAGTGTGATCATTGTGCCATAATTATGCTTCACTAACAGTGAAGTTTCGAAGGAAATCTTATGATTTATATAAGCCTTCATAAAGTTACAAATCGAGATATTTGTTGTATGTACCTATTTTCTCTGGGGAAAAATAATTTGTGAAACATAAAGGTAAGGATAACAGAAAGGCAGGGTTTGTTGTAGGTCATGTTGCCAGATGAATTTTATTTCAATTGTCTTATTTATGCTATTCTAAGACTGTTAAATCAAGATCTAATATATGAACTATGATCATGTTACTTCCATGATTCTCATCTCGCTCAGATTTCATTATTAGCTTTCTGAGGAGAGGTGAGTAGATTCACTATTTGCCTTGGTAAACGCTTTGTTGAACTAAATTATGTTGTTAACTTTTTTGTGTGCAAACAGGTAACATTGATGTGATTGAAAATGCAACTCCAAACACTTATAGAAAGGCACAGGATTTATTTACTTATATAAATTAAACTAGTTTTCAGAACAGGAGATTTCTTTGTGGAACAGTTACAACTATGCTATTTACACTCCCCTTTATTCTCATTTATTTGCATTGCTGTCAGTCAGCATTTTTCCATTGATACTATTCACCTAATTCATGGAGATACTGCAGAGCTTGTGCTTAAGAGTTGCAAGCATAAAGTACTGCGTAATGGTGCTTATATTTTATGTCTGTTATAAAACTTTAAACTCACAAATGGATCCAATAAGCTCTACTGGACAGCTTTGGTGTATGTCCAATATATTTTAATGCTATACTAAAAATCTAATGTCAAAGTTCTTCAGTTATTTTTCTCCTACATTTCTCATCTGGGTTGAATTACAATAATATATTTTCATCTTATTTTCACAGGATCCTGCCTACTTCAGAGCTGAGACCTAGATCTGTTATTCTTAAACCTTTTGATAGCATTTTCTGAAAGTCTTTTAACAAATATTTACAGCTACTGCCTTTGAAACATATTCCACAGCTGCCAGCTCTTATGTATGATAAATAGATGTTTCAATGCTAAGCACTTACTTAAAAGCTCTAGACCTAGGGGCCAATATACTTGGTTTTCATTATAAGCAGCATTACTAGACTTCCTAGTTTAAAAAGTCTAGCTTATAGTTACTGTGGTTTCAGGGGAAGGGAAATTGAAGTTTCAAATGTGACCAAAAAAAAGCACCAAATGCTCATCATTGTAAACCTGTCAATGGTTCCAGCTATGTTGTTGTTACTGGTGAGAAGAAATGAGAAGAAGAAAGGAGGACTAGAATGGAAGAATGACTTGGACTAAAAATCACAGTAGTTCAGAGAAATCTTGACCATAAAACAATTTGCAACTTGGCCAGCTGTATGAGAAACTTGAATTTCTTTTAATGATGCATAAATATTAGTTGAATATGAAGTTAAAGCCAACAATCACCATGTGTCCAGTTTCATTTTTTGGGGGGTTCTGTCTGTGTGTTTGTTTCAGGAAAGCCAAATCCCTCTAACTAAATATCAGAGACTAACCTTGACTATATTGACTATATATAAAGAATAATATATGATGTAGGAAATATTATTAATTTCCTCTCCATTCTCCCAACAACTCTTCATCAGACAGGTTTAAAAGCAGACATTTTTGGGCCTGGCTCCATTGCTCTGAATATAAGACTTTAATACAGTAAAATAGGAAACCTGTATAGTTGTATCTGGCTAGGAATTTAATTTATTTTTCTTGTCAGTTCTTCCCCAGTGTGCAGACGAATCACTCCTACTTGAGTCAAATGAGCAAAGACCATGAGGGCTGATAGTGTCCCTGAACAAAGCATTTTTAGTGACTGGACATACTGGAAAATGGGGCGCCAAGATATGCCACAAGTCTTTTGGAGTCAGATTTCTTTTTCATTATCATTGGGTTTTAAGGCACGGAATGATTACTTGGACTGTAAGATTTACATGGAAAATCCTGAGATGAATGTGCAGTACTTTTCACCTAAGAATATGGTTGCAACTGGGAGTTTTACACACTATTCCAGACCATACAATTGTCACAATAGGTTGTTTGGACATAGCAGAATGAGCAACTTAAAGCAATTAGGACTTTTTCTTCCAATTTTGGCTGCAGCCAATGATTCGAATAAGGAAAATTCGGTTGATGTCCAAATAATTATTTGTGAATGTATGACACAATTTGAAAAGCAGATGTAACATCTAGGTGTGTGTATCTTTCCCAAATGAGTCTAAATATTTAATCTTATTTTACAAATCCTAATTAATAGTGTAAAAAATTGTTATTTGTAAATAGATATTGTTATATAGGAAATTTTATAAAAAACTTTGAAGTTAAAGATGCACGGTATTATATAAATATGCACTACTGTAAAAATCTTTTCCCAGACTATGGCCAGACAAATAAAAGAGATGTTATCCTTCTCAAAATAAACTAAAGAATTCTCTGACTACAACTGAATGGAAAAGGATTTTTCCAAATCCATGACATTTCAAGATTAAACAGAAAAGAAAGAGAGATATTACCCACTTGACTGAAATAAAACAAAGACATCAATCCATATATAAAACTATAAAGAATCTAGTGATAGGACCTGGATTTAACTCCTTGACCGTTTTTTTTCCCCAAATCAGGAGCTTAATTAACCAGGGGTGTAAAGTGCTTAATTAGCTATTTTGGAGAGGTTGCTTCTTATTTATGAGGAATTATATACAGAACCATTACATACTAATCAAAGCTTCATTGACATTGGAATATTTCTGTAAAAAGTTCCAATGAATAAATCTGGTTTGACAAAAAATCAGATTGAAAAATTCCTGGTTTGTGCCAGTCGTTGTTAGCTAGCATCATGCAATGAGAAATGAAGATGGGAAGCATTACATCCAAGAAAAAAGTTACACAACAGGCCCTATAGATCTGGAAATAAAATAGATTTGAGTAACCTGTCACTATATGAACTCACCAGACTGCTCCCAGACCCAAAACAATTTGGGCTGAACCTGTTCAAGTGTCCTCGTGCTCACACTTGATGCTGCTAGCTGCTATGGTAGCTTAAGGTATCTCATGTTAAATCAGTTAATGTCAATATGGACAATGGTAGACTGTCAGCATCCAGCAGCCACAGACCATCCATGCGGCAGATTCCTTAGATTCCTGGGAGGTGGCATGATTCATTTTTGCGGGGGGCGAAGAGCTGCTAATATAAAAGAAGTATATGAACTGTAATCAAATCGTGCTGTTATAGCTGATGCAGTTCCTTTGTGCTAATTTGGACCCTACCTGATTATTTAAAAGCCCAACGGCCACTGCTATGTGAATTGCCATTTACCTGACTCTGTTAATTTCAGGGATACACACCATATGGAAAGCAGGGATTTCAGAATTTGGAAGGAATTAGAAAATTGCAGCTCAGTCTGGGGATTTGATAAATTCATAGAAGCTGCATATTGGCAAATTTAGGACAGAAAGAGTCAGCACATTTCCCAAACAAAGAAAATATCTTTACAGCTCTAAAAAGTTTTATCAGGGAAAAGAAAAGCAGAAGAAAAGAAAGCAGAATAGGGAAAAAAAATCGATGTGCTCATTATCATTAACAATAATAATTATTATTACTATTACTAATATTATCATAATCAAAATCTTTATCGTTATGATTTATTTTAAATTTGAAATATAAGTAGTCTTTAAGGTTTTATTAAAAGTTCAGTTCAATGCAGACTTTTTATACAGCGGTATCTCTGTCGGCAATATGTTTAATTTGCATAATTTAGATAATCACCCATGCTGAACTACTTCTGCTACTACTGCTACTACTCAGTCCTGTGTGACTGAGACATCATCAGGATATACACAGGTACTTTGATTTGTCTTCTGACTAAAGATATGATCAAAGGCCTTCTGGAGTAGAGCTGTTTCTGTAATCATGTGATTGCCTTTCAATTAATTAAACATCTGAATGTATCACAACTGAATACATCCTGTGTTCATTTAGTAGGTAAAATAAAAAGAAATATGACATTCTGAAAACAATTTATAAACATTTTAAAACAAATTATTGTTAAATGCACCATTTTTCATTTTACACCTGCATAAGATGCATATTTTTCTTTGACTTTTTTCCACTGTCAGCCAATTTTTAAGGAAATGTAAACATAGGTACCTCTTTTGGATATCTATCACATACTTATCAAAGTATGTGATAAGAAAACATTTCACTCTAGAACAGTGTATTTCCTGTTTGTTACTCTTCCTTTCTAATCAAACACCAGCAAGTCGTTCAACCCTTATATGCATTTGGGAATTAACTGTGGATGTCACAGATTTTGTCATTGGACTTTGGGGAAAAATGACTTGCAAGATTATCAGGACTGGAAAAATGAACATCTGTTAACAAAATGAACAGCTGCCTGGCTGAGTTCCGTGATGAGGAATCTGCTACTAAGCATTTTCCTCACAAGTAGGTTTCATTGCAATTAATACATTCTACTATTTAGTGTTTTTTAGAGACTTAAGAATTTTAACTAGAATTTAAAAAAACCCAACACAACACAGAAATGTGTTTTTCACTGTCTGAGTCCTGTATTGCAGTCTTTCACTGTAAAAATCAGATGTATCTTTTTGCTCTGCTTATTTAGCATTATAAATATTCTGCTTATTTTCAGGAATTTCATTTATTCTTCATCACATGAAAGCTGACAGCAAATGGGTTTACTTATTTTATATATGCTTCTCAAATTTCCAGTGCAAGAAAGCATGTTCTTCTCCTTTAGGCTAACAAAATAATGAATGACATTCTAGTAAGACAAACATTTGTCTTTAGGTGAACTCTGGAGCTATATGTCAACCTCTGAATTCCCCCAGCAAGAACAGTTATTCTTTCATCATCTTTCTGTAGCCTCTGGTGAAGGGGGCATTTTGCTGCAAACAGGAAGAGCTGATATGCTACAGAATTATTATCTACTTTTTAAGTTGGAACATCTTGAAGTTAAGATCAGCACCAAGGAACAAATCCACAAGCCACTTTCAGTGGTTTATTAAAAATCAGCTAGTTGCTCCAAAATTTCAAGAAAAATTGGTGGCCTATTTCTTGTTGCATCCATATATTTTGGTATGCTCATAATCGTGAGGGGAGGAAAGGATGGCCAGTGACATTTATGTATACAAAAAAGAATTCTGTGCACCCATATTTTGTGCCAGACAATGATAGCTTGGACTGCAGACTGGACTTGAAATGTTACTTTGAGGAAAAAGAACAAAGCTTCTACAAGGAGATGGTTTGCTGTCAGCACCAGGCTTGATTGCCAGCCAACACAAGGACATCTGGTGTTATTTCTTACATTGTAGGAAATCATATCTAGTCTCCAGTCAGCAGCGCAGACTCGGTGTCCCTTAGAGTCTGTGTCTCAGTTGCCAGCTACGGAAAGATGGGTTGTACATTGTAGGGCACTTCAAATGTCAGCAAAGGCCTCCCTCTGATCAGACAACAGACCCATGTCCATGATAATGAATTTAGCACTTAGAATTGTGTACTTCGTGGACTGGTTTTAGTTTCTATTAACGTGGTATAAAGCCAAAGATCACATAAAGTAAATTGGTTATATGCTCTTAATAACAAATTTGTTGGGATTTTTCTCCTAGACAGCAGATTGCATATGGCAACTGATTTACTTTGCAGTGATGCTAAAACTATATACAAGTTTATCTGTGCAGGCAGTCCCCTGCTTTGCTATTTTTTTGTATTTATAGCACTTATTTCACCTTTTATTGACAGTGCTCTTATGACCTGTTATCCAAAGCATTTATTATTGGTACCATGATAACTTTGCATTTTAATCGTAGTAGAACATGGATTTCTATATTTTTATAGTGGCTGCTTTAAAACAAACAAGCCAACCCCACAAAAATCCTCCAAGCAACATCAGCAACAAAAGCCCCAAGGTGTTCTTTGCAGAGCATTCAAGCATAACGATTCTTAGTTTTGATTGAGTGATTGAGTATTATTGAGATAAAAGGAGACGTATGTTGACAATAACAGTTCATGAAGTTGAAGTCAAAGGATGTTAGAGTAGATAAACTGATTGAATACCTTTAAAGTGCCACTGCTTGCATTACTTTTCCTTTTCCTCACCTTTTATGCTTTCTTTTAAGTACCTCTCCCTCATCTATAGTATTACCAGTTTTACTTCCTATTGTTCTCAATTTCTTTTCAAGATTTTCGTAAATTCACGGATTCCTTTCTCATAAGAATGTGTGCAGAAAACACTGTGCTTTACTATAGGAATGTGAAAACCTTGTCATTTTCTCAGACAACTGACAAAATATTGATTCTATGTTGCATACTAAGGATATAGAAGAGTATATGGGGCACTGAACACTTCTATTGAGAAGATTCTGCTCAGTTAAATGATTAGTACCATTACCTAAATATACTAAAATATACCGTAAATATTAAAGTAAAACAGCAAACACTACAGCACAAAACGGAGAACTAGCTTCACAGCTGCTTGTAAATGATGCTATTTCAGTGTAGAGGTAGACACTTCCATTTTGCAAAAGGAAGAACTGGCTGTGTCACCTCTAAGTGTCCAGCCATAAACATTTTGAAATGTTGTTAGAAACTCTCAAAATATTCTGGCTTCTCTTATAAACACAAATGAAGATGGTGTTACAGCTGTAACTCCATGTAGGAAGACAGGAAGGAAAAAAAGGGTGAAAGAAGCAAGAAGACATATTTTGAAAATAAATCTAAAAAAGTTCCAGAAGTTTTTGAGAATTAGACTTCACTATGTAATTAAGACACTTTGTTTGCCTAAAGGCTGAGCGTTAATCTTTATTTAGACTCATGAATTTTCAGGATGATTGGCTGCTTTAAGAATACTGAGGCAATTGTTCCAAAGTTTCCTCTTGTTTAAAGTGAAGTAGGTCAAATGGCTCTGAAAATGATTTTAAGGAAATTTTCAGGTAATCTCATAAAAAATTGTGATATTTGGAATACCTAGCTGCCTATATGTCTGAAGGGTAAAAGAGTTCATTTCTGAAACAACGGTGTAAAATTTCTAAAGCATCTACTTTGTTTTATGCTTACTTTCTCTGGATTTTCTTTGTTTGCTTGTTTGTGGTCTCTTTTGGTAAAAACGAGTTGAATATAAGCCTAGGCACAATTATACTGTGCATAAAGTCTTTTTTTCCAGAAACTCAACAAGACACAATTGAACACCTTTGGCAAGTCTGGGGAACAGATCATTTAAATATTTGTCTTTAAATTTTATGTAAAATGTTATATTTTGTTCCATTTCCCCACTGCTGACATCAATTCTTTTTTTTTTCACCCCTAGACCAACCTTGTTATGTATTTAAAGAATACTTACAGTACAATATTTTGACAGAGGAAAACAAACTATTAAAACCATAGTTGTTTTTCCATCTTTCTTTTTTATTCAGTGTGTATTAGAGGACAGTTTCTCTTGGGCCGCACGTGGCATTGACCAAGATATTTATTTCTTTTCTGACCTGAAGCAGAATTTGTCATTTGCAGCTGTTTTTCATGGAAACTTACACTGCATAATTAACAGTTTCACATCCCTTTAATCATCGAAGTGCTAAATTATTGGGAACTGTGTGCTTCAGTGTTGTCTTATGTTTATTGGCATTTGCTAATCTTGGTGTGAATACACGAAGCTTCATTCTCAAGAAATTATCAACATAACCTGGTGTAATAATAGTGTCCAAAAAAGAGTGAACTCCTTGAAACTGTTCTAATGATTTAGTTTGTAAAGCTGAAAATATTCAAGTAATGTTTCCTAAGGCAAAGTTTACCATTTATTTTCATGCTGAAGAAAGTGGGTGCCCTACAAATGGGATACTAAAATATATTCAGACCAAAATATACATGTCAGATGGTAGGGCCCTGAGGCTGTCTAGCAACCTGTGTAACTCTCTGGAAGAATTAACATCTGTTTCAAGTACCATTGCTAAAGCTGAAGAAAGTCGACCAAATCCCAAGAGATTTTGAGAGCAACCAGACAGGGAAATGTTGTATGGTTTATGCCCGTTGCCAGTGTTTTGACATCACTATCAAATGAATAAAGTACATCATAAGACAGAAGAATCACAGATATGCAGGTATTTCTACATTTCATGGGGATTAGCGATGTCTTCTCAAATGTTAAGCCTTAACATATTACTGCAGGTTTTAGGACATACTTCAACATTAACAGTTAAAGCACATTATTCCATCTTTATTCTCAAAAAGATTAATTCAGTCCTTCTTGCATCTCTTTCTTTACTGTTCTTGAGTTATCATGAACTTTTGCCAAGTATTTTTCTGAAGGACTAATATGGTCACTTTTCTCATGACTGAATAGTATGTTTTCAGGTTGGGTTTAAACAAATTATTTCCTGGTCTCAGCTCTACAGAAATTTACATCTTCTGTGATCCATTATACCTCTTTAAAAATTTTAATATAAAACAAAATCTCCATTCTTTCTCATCTGTTGTAATGAGAAAAAAAAAGTACAAGATAATGGAGAATTAGACTCTGTGGTTTTCCTTTACCACATGAAAAGTGAGAAATTCCTGCATAAATTATGTTTATAGATGATCAGCAGTGGATATTGCCCTATTCTCAAAGATAGCAAAGTGTATTCAGCTAATAGGAGCATTACTTTGAAGTGGATCCTATACAGCCAGTGACAGTAGCAACTATCAACTTCTTTTTAAAACTTGCATGCTTTTAAATCACTGCCAGGAAGAGAATAATTGAAGTTGATGAAAAATCAAAAATGAAACCTAAGAAAAACTGATCATAAACCTCAAAGAACTCAGCTGAGAAACTTTCTTCTGAATTTTTAAAACTGTGTGAAAGTCTGTTTTATCATTAAAAATTTCCACAGTGAAAAAAAGATTTTACTTGAAAACAGTCTTCGGATTTTTACAGAAAATGAATAGAATATTTGAATTAGAAAAGCATTAAGGCCTAATACCAAGATAATTGTGAAATGATGTTGATTCCTATTGAGTGCTGACCTTAGAGACACTTCTGTGAAAGTATTTCTATGCTTTGTCTCTTAAAATACAAAGATTCTGCTCAATCTCTCTTTAGTTCCCCAAAAAAGACCTGGGTGTTGTGGGAAGTGGTAGCCTCCAAAATTTGAGCAGGAGGGTCAAGGCAAAGAAGGCCAGGTTCCAAAAGAGTTCAGCTTTGTGAATGTAATTAGTCCATTCCCACTATTACTAAAGATTCTTTTACTCTCCTATCTTTTTTATTTGGCTTTCTTTTTTTTTCTGTTTTTCTGATGCCCACTTGATAGTGACATATCATAAAACACTAACAGAAATGAAAATAAAATTGAATGAGAACTTAACAATAAGGAATCCAAATTGAATACATGGGATCAGTATTGCTACATCAAACTTGTGGTGATTCACCTCAAGTCTTATTCCTCACACTTGATAGGGATTTACGTGCCCATAAGTCTTCCCATTACTGTAATTTGTTTAAAAAAATATTTCTGATATCTCACAGAATATTTTGTTATACATACACAACAGTTCCAGAATTGGTGATAGATAAATTTATAGTATATTTACAACCAAATAAATTAATCTTCAGTAGGAAGGAGAAAAAGGGAACAATGTGAAGTGTTCTTTAAAAAAGAAGTAGCAGTACATAGTAGTAATGTAGTGTACTCCACATTTAAAAATAAATGTCGTATTTCACTGCAAAATGAAAACAGGAGTTAGTTTTTCAATAGACCCACTATAAAAAAAATGTATGTCAAACTATCCATCTTAAAATCAAGTTATTTTAAAATGAACTCATTATATGCAAAAAAAAGTTTCCCAAAAGAATTCAAATAAACTTCTTAGAAACAAAATATTTTTCCCCAAAAATTATTTCCAACCACAAGCTTCATTTGCATTGAAAACCTTTTGCTCATATTCAAATAAAATCTAAGCTGCGTAGATCAAGTTTCTGAACTATTTAAGATATCTTTGAGAGGTTTTAAAATAAGTTATTGAAGTTTCCATGGAAATACTTAGCAATCTTGCATTTTTAGGAAAGAAAAAATGAATTAATTAATTCATAACAAAGAATAAAAATTTTAGTATGTTAAGCTTGATCAATTAAGTTTTCCAAAACATGAAGTAGTAGCTGGGATTTTTTATTTCCAGCAGATCAGTTGCTAAAGCAGGGCAAGTGAGATTAATGAAGCATTCTTTGGTAAAGAAGCTGGGTGTCATGGCTGCAATTGTTTTCTTCCATTTTATTAAAGGTACATGGCTAGAGAGAATTGTTTGTTTGAGATCATATAAGTACTGGTCTCCAGAAAAGACATAATAATATTCTACTGACTTTTTTTGCTGCAGTTATATATTTCACTTCTGATTTAGCACAGCTCTGGCAAAAAAGCCCTTTCACTTTTGAGATGACTGCTTGCAGACCATAGCCTGGTTTGTATTCGCAGCTCTGTCAGCGAGCTGGACAGTCCAGGCAAAAGGGAAAATATTGAATATAAAGACTTCCTGTAAACATTCTGAAAGTATATTCGTTTTGCAAAATCATTCTTAATCTGAGTATGACATTTCTGTATTTCTTCATTGTTTGTATATATTCATTAAGTGGTTGTGCAAACTGACTTGAGCAGGTGAATTCTTTACATATTGTGGAACATTTATGAATTTGTTTTGCTCCAATATAAGTTTTGTGCTAAGAATTCCACCAAAATCACTGCACACTTCTGCTTCTTTATTCTCAGTGCCTCTGACTCCTACTTGAATGCTATGACTGGGCTTATTTCCTGTTTTTATTTTGGAAGAAAATTGATATCACTAGCTTTTGTTCCCTCTTATTATCATTTTGTCCTACTAAGGAAAAAAATTCTGGAAATAGAAATTTCAGATACTTTCCATTCCCTCTTCTTTAATCCTGCTAGTGTCCAATAACAGAATACAGATCTCATCCTTCCTTCCTCACCCTTTCCTTACCCTTTCCCTTACCCACGCTAAGTGACAGGTGGTCTGTTTGGGGCCAACTGAAGGAAAAGGGTCTAAAGACGGACCTCTAACAGTTGCTAATCTCTAAGGATAGCAACTGTTCATTGTAACCCTTCAGGGACATGACACAGAACTCATTATTTGTCTTCAGTTTTACATCAACTACAACTATAAGAACAATAACTTTATTCTAGGTGTTGATTTCTTTGTTGCATTGTTCTCCCCCATGAGAATTTTTGGTTGGGTTTTTTTTTGCTTCATTTTAGGTATTTAGATAACTTCTGTAGTAATACAGTCCTCATGAAATCAACAATTTTTTCCCAGGGAAATATTTGGCCAAAAGCTTGATGTCTGAATTTAAAATCTCTCCCTTGAAGCATTTTTTCACTGACCCTGCAAGAAAGTATATTTTTAATATCAAACACAAGGAGCACAGTCAAAAACAAAACTAGCACATTGAGGTGAAGTGCATACATGAGAAAGAATGTGATATTTTCTTTTCATTTCTCCTTTTTTATGTTTCCAAGTTCATCTGCATGAATGTCAAAGCTCTGACCTTTTATAGAATCATTCAACTGTGCTAAATTGTACAATAGAAATTTGATTAATCATAAATTGATTATCCTTGCCAAATGCAATTTCTTTTATTAGAAAGAAGGTGGTGAATATTTACACCATTTTCTAAGTCACTTTTTCCATCTTATCAAATGAATTGCATATGTACGGAAGCAATGAGAAGAACACTATGTAAAAGACCTCAAATGTTCTTCTTCTTCCATTTCATATCTATCCCAACCCTTCATACTCATATATGCACTATTGTTGTACAGCCTTTGTTATGGTGAGACATATATTTCCTTAACAGTTTACTAACACTTCAGATAACATTATTTTATTAAAAACTGAGAAGTAGAACACTGCATGAGTTACCCCTTTAAAATTCTTCCGATGTTCAATTTTGAGATATACATTTTTCTTTTATTTTTTAAATTTTTTGTTTTTAGTTTTGTTTTCTCCTCCTTTTAAAGGATTATTGTAGTAACATCTGTTTTCTCACAGTATTCCTGAGGCAAATATAGTGCTGCCTGTGTGTTTATTTTAAGGCTGTGTTGCAACAGACTATTTGAGTCTTTCTAGATGTCATTTTCCCATAGTCATCTCTGAATATACATCACTAAAATAGATTTTTATGTAGTTCCCAAGCTTGTTTTTCCCTTGTATAAATAACATTTATGCATTTCTTATACGTAACAACTGGTCTCATCCTCTCAAAAATGAAAGTGAAAGGAAAGTGCAAAGTTATTTAAAAAATAAAATTCCATTAATTTCTTCACTAAGTGATATATCTATATAAAGTGCCTGGCATAATTCACTAAATAAGTTCTACTGAATTTAAAATACTTCTCTGCCCATTTAAGACATGGAAGGAAAAAGGATGCAATTTGACTATTTTGAAAAAAATCGCTATTTGAAAGTCGTTATTTTTCCCTTGCTTTTCCTGATTCCTTCAGTTTATGTAAGCTTGAGCTAATGGCATTGGGAGAGTTATCATTTTTTTGGTAGATACATGCTCTGTCAGCTTTAGAAATCTATGGAAACTCCTTTGGTAGGATCCATAAAGATTCTAAAATGTAGAGTGCTAAAGGGTGAGAAAAAACCAGCCTCAGTGAAAGAAGATCATATTGAATATTAGGATATTCTTTGGTTTTTTGCACAGGGATGCCTGTTGCCATGGAGAAAAAGGAGTGAACAATTAAAAAAAAACCCTGAAGTCAAGGCTTTTTAATTTAAAGAATGAGTACACTTGATATCATGGAACCAAATTTCTTTGGATTGCAGAAGGGAGGAGCTGTGGCTAATGAATTGAAACATCAGGATTATATTCAGAATCT
The DNA here is from genome assembly GCA_017639485.1 of Pluvialis apricaria. NCBI lineage: Eukaryota > Metazoa > Chordata > Aves > Charadriiformes > Charadriidae > Pluvialis > Pluvialis apricaria. Next base: position 107,400,829 of record CM030008.1, on the reverse strand, counting down.
TCCCACAACAAAAGCAAATTCACTCAGCACTTTATAAATGTATTTTATTAAAGACTTGTGTAATTTTTTTCATTTAAGAATGTGCCATCTTTTTCTCTCAGATGTCACAGACTTCTATGAGTAACAGCATTTGAGTTAAAGAGCTCTAATTTTTCCCAGCATTTGGCAATCAGCACTTAGCTGGTTGCTTAACACTCTAATGCATTTTTAGAAAAACAAGATCAGGGATTACATACCATACCCAGATTAAACTTCAGTGTAAATGAATTCATAAAAAACTGCTGTTTGTAAAAATTAGAACTGTCACATTTGGCTACTTCTTTCGATAGTATCTCAACATCTGCATCTGGGCCCCTTTGCCTTTTATTTAAAAGAAAAAATAAAATCAAACTGTAATGAATTACTTAGCTGTAATGCAGATTTGTAAACAAAAATTAGAGCTCCAAAGCTGTTGGCACATAGGTGGCTCCATAACAGAAACTGGTGCCAAGGCTCATACGTGACTACAGGGAAGGAAGGTATATTTTGGAAAAGAGTGTAGAAAATACTCCAAGGTTTATAGCTTTGGGCTCTGAATGTAGTTACATTTAAATATACTTCAAATCATAAAAATTAGATCTTATTTTAGCATTACAGAGCTCTGAGAAGCTTTGAACAACCATCAATCTATTTTATTTGTTTTTCTTTGTATTTCAGGCAACCCTCAGCTTCCAAGAAAGGAATTAATAACTGAGAAAAACTTATCTATGTTTCAGAGTACACTTCTAAACAAATGCAAGAATATGAGATATCAAAACTAGCAAACACAAAAGGCTTATTTTCAAAAAAAAGTGCATTATTTACCTCCAGCAGTCAAATGTTGGAAGTCAGAGAGTTTATATTTCAGTATGTTCCATAGGCTACAAATTTTTGTTCAAATGTTTTTGTTCTCTTGTATTTTCCGTTTTTATCCTCATGCAGTGGGCAGTTTTAGAGGTGGAAAACTACAAAAAAATAGTCTCTCCAAAAAGTCTCTGAACCTGTCTTTAAAAGTAGCTGTCTTCTCTAGGGTAAGATAACAAGATCAATTACAGTGATTTGATTTGACATGAAGCATTAGCTGAGATTTCCAAATGAGTTTAAAAGACTTAGAAGAGCATTTCTTTTGAAATTCCTTTGTCAGTTCTATATGTTTATCAGTTGATTCCCCTTTCACGCTCAAACCAATTTTTTTTTTTTCCTAGATTTGTATATTTTGGTCTCAGAGCAACCATTATGATCATCTAGTCTGACTTCCTGCATAATATGGGCCATAAAATTTCATTCAGTAATTTCATATCTCTGATGACCATTTAAACCTGCACAAGCTACAAGTAGACTTAACAGCCTTATCAGATGTCCTCATGCCTCTTCTAAGACTTAAACCAATGTGACATAGATATATAACCACCAATTACTGAATGTATGTAGACTGGATCCATCATCTGTAAGTAATTTGCTTGTTAACTTGAATTTCTGTTGACCTTTTAGTTGCTCTCTTTCATACTCATGGCTCTAGTGTTGCCATAAAGAGGTGCTATCTTGTGCTGTGCTGATATTATTTACAGTTTAGTGTGAGATCTGAAGATGGCATTTTCTGTAAATAATGGACCTAATTTTTTCAAACTAGGATAACAGAAATATTTCTCTTTTTTTCCTTTCTTTCCTTCTTTTTTTCTTTCACCCTACTGCATAAGTAGGAATCATGTAAAAATAGCTATAAGCCATCTGATCGCTGCTCAGCAATGAAAATCTTTAAGTGTCTGTGTATATCTGTTTTTCTCTGGAGTTAAGTCACTGCTACTTTATACAAATTTTTATAAATCTTGAAATAAAATGCAAAACTCTATAGAATAGATAAGAAACAAAAATAAAAATCAGAATCAGAAGAACAAAGCTATAGCAACCATGGGAATCTGCTGTAAAAGCATGGATTGGAATCCTGCTAGGAAAAAGAAAAGCTTGACAGCCAGGACAGTGGAACAGGATTAGAGTCATGTATTATGACAGGTAGAGTAGGATAGGAATAGATTACTGAGAGAACACTGGTTAATGGCCACAGTAGGTGAAAATCAAGTTTCTGATTGGAAATAATAGTATCCCACGGTAGCATGGCCAGTCTGGCCCAAACCATGACATATGAAGACACCTTTGAAATACAATTTAGTGAGTTCTATGCAAAATGCAATGAAAATTCCAGAATTACCCAATTATTTCTTTTTGCTCTCTTTTTTTTTGTTCTCTTTTTTTTTTCAATTTTTTTTTTTTTTTTTTTGTCTGGAGAAAAGAACAAGAGACTCTGTAAAGTTACTGAAGGCTCTTGTATTGTCTTTGATATTTTATATAAAACATCTCCCACTGGTAGGTAGAAAATGCTAGAGGACCTTTCTCCCTGCTCTCCTTTCCTGATAACAAGGAAGAGAAAACATTTTACTTTTTGAAGAATCTTTCTCCTTTGGGTTACATCCGCAGACAATGAGCTCTCTCACCTAAAAAAACCCTGAAAGCGACGCACACTTGGTGTGTTGACAGTTGTCCTTACAGTACTTATGGGTCTGTATTGTACTGCATCTTTCCAATTGAGGAATTATTTTGTAACAAACCAAGTCTTAGTAATTCATATTCTATTTTTCATTTTTGCTTGTGCCAACAAGCACTAAACAAATACTAAACTATGATAAATGTGTCTGGTTTAGGGAAACAATTTGTTTTTCACTGAATGGAAGAGTGATGTTCACAGAAATCAGGGATCAAATCGACAGGAAGCCAACTGTCTTGGAAAAGGACAAGAGTAAAACTTTTGTAGCACAGCTGTGTTATACTATTTGAGGAAATAATGTATTTGTAGTAAGACAGTAGGTGCATAAAATGAAGTCCAAGTGATTAACTTTAAGTGGTCAGCAAAAGGTTTAAAAAGCATCACACGAGGATGCTGACAGCATGCTGAAAGTTTGCTAAAGAAAGTTTTTTAAAGACCCCAAAGATAATATTGTTAGTATAAAGAGGCTATTCCTACAGCAATTAGAGAACAGCCAGTGAAAGGTGTTTCACACATTCACACAGCTGGAGACAAAGTATGTCTTCCCTCTCTGCCATCCTTCTAGCCTTTTCCTCATCTTTCTGCACCATCAGATTTTTTCCAGAGATAGCCTTTGCCCTGCTGTGTACAGGGGCTTAGAAGGGTACTGTGAATCTGGAGGAAGAATATAAACATAGGGAGGTTGTGAATGGCAAGAAAGGATAACTTAGTTGAGCTCTTGGTGATTGTACTTTCAGTCTTCTAGTTTCCCATTGATAGAACTTGGACTAGTGTAAAGCTCATCCAAGCTCATCTGAGTGGATACCTGAGATCTATAAGTAGGTGATTTATGGATCTTGAGAAGTTTGAAGAGATTCAACTTTGAGATAGACAGGGCTATATGATCAAAGGCTTTTGATATCTGTAAGGATCAGTGATGTGGATCCCCATGGTGCAGACTATAGGATTCTAATGTGATTTCTACTTGTGATATCTGGCTATCAATAGGTAATTTTTTTCATGCAGCTTTTCTGGTGCTTTATCTTTTTTAAAAATTTATTCTTAATATCAGTTAAACATGTTATATTACCAATACCAGGAAGAAGTATATGTATGAGCATCTATTCTGTCATTAAAAAAAGGAATTCATTACTTGATTCTTAGCTATACAGAAGAAGAATTTTTTCCATATGCTGGTGGTAGTGTGGATCAACTATCAAAGAAAAAATATGCTAGGCAATAACAGTGAGGATTCCCAAACTAGAAACCGTTCCCAAGCCATTTGAAGAAGTTTTATTGTTTGACCCATTTAAAACGTGGTGAACATTGGCTGCCAACCATCCTAGAGGGAAAGTGATCTTCATATAAAAAGGCCTTTTACTGTTCAATCTTCTCATACTGTAATAAAGGACAAAAACAAATGAAGTTAATGACAGTATATAGTACTTAAATGCTTTTGCCCTTTTAGAGAACTTACAAGGTAATGTATAGGAAACATTTTTAATTTCAATAGAGCTTATTGATATTTTTATGTTCCAAAGGCCTCTGATTTATTCTTTAATTAAAAATATTGCTTTACAAGGATGTGGGTAAAAATTGATTTTTAATCTAGCAGTTGTATTGGCAGATGTTTATTTAGAGAAGAAATCTGTAAAATTCCATGGCTCAGGTAAAGGGCAACCCAGTTTGATTGTCATTTACTTATTGAGTAAAACAAAATTTAAAAAAGATTAATTAGAACTTTTGCAAGAATTTTTCCTCATTTTGTTATTGCAACTCCTTTGTTGGGGGGAAGGGTTTGACAGTTATCTGTTTAATCTTATCTGTTACTATGTTTGTCTTTTTTAGCAGTCATTCTTTTAGTCTTTTTAAATTAAAGGGAGGGATTCTTATGTTCACAACAACAATTGGGAATTTTGCTTTGTATTGGAAATTGTGTAGATAGACTATTCTGGTTTAATGCCTTTATCTTGGGATAAGATTATCAAAACATGATCTTTGTTTGAAAGAAAGGGGAAACTAAAATACCATTTAATCTCTCTATTTGTGCAAGTAATTCTTGACAGACATGTCTGAAAACATTCAGTGCTGTTTGGATGTTTTTAAGGTTTGATAAAATGCATAACTGTGATAAATGACAGCTGATGGACAACAGTGTAGTTCACACAGAACATTTCTGACATGATACCGTCTTGATGCTGCTGGCCCCAAAAGTACTTTTGTTACAAACTTAGTTCTAGAACTGCTCCTAGATTATAGTTAGTAACAAAATAATGTTGGCTGTTAACTCCAACAGTTAACACAAAGCGTTTAAAATATTGAAGTCATTCTATGTCCTATGCAACAAATACCTTACACTGCAGTTTCTTTTCTTCTATTCTTTACAAACAATGGCAAATTCAAAAACTTTCGATAGGCACTTCTATTGTGGAAAATGCTTGGTCTTGCCAGAGCCTTCTATTGTTTTGTTCCAGAGTATCCCAAAATACATATTGTATTTTCCTCTCATTTTCAAAGGATATTGACAATGTTATAATGCATTAAAACCACCTTTCTGTGTTAGCACAGTCCCATTATTCTAGGAAGTACTTATTTATTGGAATAGTTGTATTTTCTTTCTTCATCTTAAGTACAGTAATGTGTAAAGCACCCACACCCACTACAGAAGGATACATCTACTATTTGCGGTTATCTAGTTTTCTTTTAGAGTGCAATGACACATATCCATTTGAGGGAAGAAAATACACATTAGTAAAATATTGCATTTATGACCTTATTCAGTTATCAGTGATTCAGGAGTTGCTTGTGATGCTGTAGGTCACACAGAAAGGTAAAAAATAGTGACCATATATAGTAATTGAAAGAAAAATAAATGACAGTATCTTGTTAAAATGTTTATTGTACTATAATTTAGTATTGGTGGTAATCCTACCCCTAATTTTTAAACACTCTTCATCACTTAATTCTCAATTTTCTAAAGTTTGGTTCTAACTTGTCCCCATAACCACAGACCGGAAAAGTTTGAGCCAAGGTCCAGATGCAAGCTTTGAAACGTATCACCAAAAATCAATATATACACTGTTGTTATATATACACTGAAGAGTGTCCCCATATCTTTAAGGTGTAAACTTAGGTTTCTAATCTGTTTTTCTGCCTCTGCTGAGTTTGTACTTGAGTTTTATTAGTTAACATTTTACATAACAAGAGACACTGTGCAGTAAACAAACAAACCTGTCAACCATCCAAGTACTGTAATACAGTCTATGTTATTGGCTCAGTGGCTGAAAAACTGGGAGGAAGATCTATGGACTGACGACTACAGGTACAAACATGCTGTTGCCAGCAATGCTCTGCTTCTCTTCAAATTCTCCTACTATACCAGAGGTTATGTAGTTAGCTGAAATGTCTTTGAGTTACTACAGACAAGGATAAAGAGTAGTTTACCTTACCACCCTAGACATGACAAAACCGAGCTGTTACAACCATGTTGATGTTCAGAAAAGTTGAAATAATCTTATTAGCCAGAGACAGAAGATGCTACTGACTTCTCTCTGAATATCTATGGTCAGAGATGTAGTGTTGACTCTCAATTTATTTGAATGCTTGAAAAGAGGGTAGATAACCTCAGCATAAATTGAGCACTGCATGATAAGCAGCTTTCATTGTTTCTTTCTCCTGCTTTGACATGTTTGTACTATTCAGTTTAACCATCTGTACTCTGTAATCAATGATCTCTTCATTTAGAAAATCATCTGAGGAACATCTGTTTGAAATTATTAGACAGCTATGCAGGGCTTTAAGTCATTGGGTACTCTTGTTGCAGCATATGAGAACTCAAAATATTGCCAATGGTTGCTCACAATGTTGAATAAATGTCAGTTAATCACTGGCTAATTAAACAAGTGGCATCCCTACCAAGTTAAGACCATTATTACATAATTTAGTCAATAACTAAAAAAGTGTCCTGAGCATTGAAATGGACCTTATAATAGCAGAACATATTATTTCAGCACTTCCTGTGGAAAGTAATGGCCATAAAAATTAAAGACAGAAATTTAGAATTCCTTTGTCAAGTTTCTTATCCCATTTATTTCCTGTAATCACATAACATAGTGTGGCTCTCCCATCTTTCCAAATGGATATTTCATGATCTATTACATACATTGAGCTCTGCTAGTAGGAAAAACTGGAAGATTCCTGAATTTCTTGTTGTTGAGAAAGGGAAAGTTATATAATACTCCAATATTACACAGGTAACCCTTGTTTGGGACTCCCTAGTCTGGTGGTGCTGACGTACATGGCATTCTTTATCTAACAGAATTTTGCTTCTGATTTCCAGCTAGCATTCTTAAGCCATCCCTTTCAGTAAAAGCTCAATCAAATAAAGCTTCCAGTTTCACTAGGACCATCTGCTTATTCACTGGGAGTATTTTAGCAAGGATTTTGGTTTGATCAGAAAGACGTATATAACAATTTTTAGTAAAGCATAAGTCAGACAGGTTTAACAGTTTGCCAAGGTGTCATCCCGATTCTTAAAACATGGACTACAACACGCTTTTTATAAAAAGTTTCAATGGCATAATACATAGCAGTGCAGTTATCATAATAGCATAATCACATGTGGTAATTTTTGGTGCAAATTAGACTACCAGTTTTTGCCTGACCTTGACAAGTATACTGAAATTTAAAATGCTAAACCTTAAATATCTATTAGCACTACTAATGCTCTCCAGTGTGGTTGGTTGACCCTGGCTGGCAGCTGAGCCTCCACCCAGCTGCTTGCTCATTCCACCCTCAGCAGGATGGCAGAGAGAATTGGAAGAGCAAAAGCTGAAAACTTGTGGATCTAGATAAAGACAGTTTAATAACTGAAATAAAGCTGCACACACAAGGAAAGCAAAACAAAGAATTTATTCACTGCTTCCCATCAGCAGGTAATTCTGTCCCTGTACCCACAGACTTCAGAAAATTTTGAGCCAAGGTCCAGATTCAAGCTTTGAAACATATCATCAAAAATCAATATACACACTGTTGTTGATGAGTTTCTGAAGAATTGATAGTTCCAGGGAAGCAGGTCCTCAGCACTCAGAAAGGTTACTTGGAAAGACAAACACCATAACCACAAACGTCTCTCCTTCCTCATCCTTTCTCTAAGGTTTTATTGCTGAGAATGCTGTCGTATGTTATGGGATATCCCTTTGGTCAGTTCATGTCAGCTCTCCGGGCTGTGTCCCCTCCCAAATTCTTGTGTATGCTTAGCCTACTTGCTGCAGGGCAGAGTGGGAAAAAGAGAAAGCCTCAACACTGTGTAAGCACTGCTCAGCAACAGCCAAAAGACTGGTACGTTATCAACACTGTTTTAGTCGCAAATCCAGAACACAGTACCGTATGGGCTGCTATGGAGAAAATGAACTCCATCCCAGCCAGACCCAGTACATCCAGTTCTTTGGGGGTTTTGTTGAAAGCATTTTTCTAGTAAAAGTGTACTGCACAGAATTAAACAGAAGGGGAACAGGGTGCACACAACACAGTACCATGAGCAGATTATTCAGACATACTTACGTATTAAGCTAGTTCATAGACTACTGGGTTACAGTCTTAGCAAAGGGTCAGACAAAGTTGATGCAACCCAATGATTAGTAGCAATAGCAACTAGAATTCAAGCCAGGAATCAATGTTCAGCCAAAAGGGTGAAGCATAACTTCATTAAATACAATTAGTGAGGAGTAGGCTAGTGTTTTAGTACATATCTGACACTGTTTGTGATATTCTGGTAAATATTGTAGATTATCCGGTGTCTATATATACATAGTGAAATTCTAATTATTTACAGATGTATTTACTGAAATAAAAATTTACCATATGATTATTGAGGGTGGCAGAGCACTGGAACAGGCTGCCCAGAGAGGTTGTGGAGTCTCCCACACTGGAGACATTCAAAACCCGCCTGGACACCGTCCTGTGCAACTGCTGTAGGTGTCCCTGCTGTGGCAGGGGGGTTGGACTAGATGATCTCCAGAGGTACCTTCCAACCCTGACCATTCTGTGCGATTCTGTGTGATTACTGTGTACTTCTAATCAGTGCAGCAGACAGAGCATGACAAAAGAAGAACAAACACATCCTTATGTAAGAAAATAAATGTTAGTCAGGAAAGTAAAATGAAATTAGTTTAATTTTTTTTTTTTTTCTTAACAAGGACATGGTAATACAGGAAAACTAAAACTTATTCAAACTTGTTTAACATTGAAGCCCTTCTGAAAATTGTTAATGTTGTTTCCAGGTATTCAGGAATATTAAGCATTACAGAATTGGGTTGCATGTCCTTGGGGAAGGAAATTAATGGACACAAAAGATTCTCTATCTTAATCTATATATTTATAATATGTACATAGTTCTTGTCATTGCTTTAAGCATTAATGAATATTAAACAGCAGTGAAATTATAATTTGCAGAACCAGCCTTCTGGGACTTTATTAAGTAGTCATGAATAAAGCCAGGGCCGCCTTTCTGTCAGGAGCTCTAAGCTGCACCTTTGACTGGTGATGTACTGCTATCGGTCATACGCTACTGCAGCTGGGCACTGGCTCAGGGTCTGCCCCTCCAAAGTCAGTACCTTAAGTCACTTCTAAAACCTTATTACAGAATATGAAGATCACTTTGAAGTATCTGATTCACTCATCATGGAAGGGTACACGGACATACTAGTGCTTAGTCTGCAGTAGTACACAACAGGAGCTGCAGTTGTTCTGTACCCACTGCAGTAAACCTGCTACATATTGCTGTAATTTTCTCACTACTGCACTAGAGTGGTCACATCTGCTTGGTAACTGCTTTCGCAGGTCGGCTCCTTCCTAGTCACATGAAAACACATCCAATGTGAATTAAGCAGGTATGGTTGGGAGGCAGCACCTTTGCCTGTGTGGCCTACATCAGATCACAGAAAAGTGGGACCAGACACTTCTATAGCTAGTTTTGAGGGTGAAAACCGGCTGTGATGATGGTGGCACTGGATGGAGGGAGGTGGCTCCTCCCCTGCATCACCCACTCTCAGTCCCTGATTCCAGCCCCCTGATAGCAGCAGGACCAGCAACCACAGCACTCTGGCCAGTCCCTCCCTCCACATCCCCACTCCATTTTCACACTCCCTCAAAGCCTGTTAAGTTTCAGGAGGAAATATAAAATAAAATAATATAAATAAAATAATATAAAATAAGAAAAGAAAACCCATTTTGATAAGCTTTACATTTTGTTGCTTTTCTGACTCATTTGGATTCTGCTGTTTCCCTTATCCTACTACACAAAATGTGAAAACCTTCCAAGCACCAAAAATTGCAGCATCTTCATAACAAACAGACAGACTTTAGCAGGCTGTCTTCACCCTGGCTTGGACAAATGACTGCTGGAAATTGCTGTAAAATCAGTGTGTAAGAGGATACAGAGAACACTGACCTGTGTAACATCACACAGGCATCATCAACCTTCTGTGACCCTGACTACCTCTGGCAATCGAAATTGAGAAATGAATTTGATCCTTCAGTGTTTCTTTTTGCTGGACACTTTTCTAATGTATAGGAATCACCCCTGTGCTTTGTACAATGTAATTTCTGTGGTTTGTTTACACTTGCATTTTCCCTGCAGGTATTTTTAATTATTTGCACTTAATTTCTTCCCTGCTGATTATCACTGTCATTTGGAAAGTGCAGTTCACCAACTCTGCAAATATACTTCCCTTTGCAAAGTTACATTCATTTTCTTATTAACATATTTATCAGTTATACCATACAAACTATTTGATTTTTAACTAGTCCACCTGTTAACTGTTCAAATTAATGACATTTAGTTTAACTATATTAATAAGCTGATCTAGCCAGCGAGTCAGGTTCCTTTAAAGAGATGTTATTGCTAATGGCCCTCTTCCATGCATTGAAATATTCTTCACAATTTTGAAAGATGATATAGCAATTTATTATATGATTTTGCACTCCTACTGAAATATAATACAGATGTCTGGTGGCTGTGGATCTGCCAAAATATACAGGACGCTATCAATTCAAGTACCTCAATAGCTCTAGACTTTGAAGAAAATTTGAGTGTGTTTTAACTACCTCCTGCACTACTCTTCCTATTTTCTTGCAGAAATAAGGAATCTCCTTGCTCAGTTACATGCTATTTAAACTCTTTTTTTTAACCTCAATTAACTCAAAATTTAGGCTAAATTATTTATATCCATGAGTCCAGCATGAATGACATTATCAGTTTTCATGGTGTAGCATGACTACTGCTTCCAAAGATGTAGGGTCAAAAGAAAACATACATTTTTGCTTACAAAAAGTGTGGCTTCTTTCATTCATAGTTGAAGAAAAAGAAACTTGAAAATTTGCACTCTAGGACTCCCATGAAGGAAGACAATAAACCCTGAACTGTTACTTATAAATGTATTCACTCTTTCTTCTATCAATAATTATTTGAAGGTAGAGACATTTGCAGTAAGTAATGAGTAATACACATTTCTCAAAACATGCTATTTCTGTACGTGAAATTTTGTTCAGAAATGTTTACAGAACTTGGTGTATCTAAGTGTGAGAAAGATGTGGCTTATCCGAGTAATTCACTTTTCACATTAGAAAAGCAAATGACTGAACTAAATATAACTCAATTACCTTAGAAAAATCAGGGTCATAAAAGACTGATGAGACCAGTGTGTTGTTATGGTCAGTACTCTCTGCCTTCTCTTAGACGCTGAATTATATCCGAATGGTAGATAGTGAAAGGACTCACCACAGACTTATGCCATTTGAAATAATTAACTATATGGATTTATAAATAAATTTCCAGTTATTTATCCATCTACTTATTTATATCTAGATCTATGTATGATCTAGATCTGTTTAAATATTTCTAGATCTATTTTTATCTAAACATATCCTATATATCCTAACTATCTGTAGACAAATACACATAGATAAAGAAATATAAATATACATTTATATGTAAATAAAAAGAAGGTTACTTTATTATCAGATTCAAAACAGAGGACACAGGTGTATTTATCAGCCAGACTATTCCATTGATATTTATTGGGCCACAATTTCAGAAATACAGTTTTAAAAGAAGATTAGATCTTTTGAGGAGAGTGTGAGTCAATGTATTTTGAGAAACTGTTCTGTGTTGCTATGTGGCATGCTCTAGTTTTGTAGTGAGGTGAGTTCTCAGATTTCCTGGCAACTATCTGAAGAAAATATACCATTGAAATTTAGTTATTAAAAGTATTTGAACTTAGCATATACCACCGTCTGTCATTATACATGCATCTTCTGGTTTCTGTAAATGAAGCATAGTTTTCTACTGATGCTAATAGCTCTCATTTAGCGACTGACAAGAGAAAAACACTACTGAAGGCAGAAAAAATGCAATAAGTGATGTTGTCAGTGCCCCAAAGGTAAATGAACACTGCCTTTTCCATGGTTTGACCTTTAGGCTGATTATGGATATGGTTATCTTTGCCAGGAGCACACAAGATAGATTAAACCAGGCAGCTTTTTTAATACTGATTAATCCTGATGGAAGTAGGGTTTAGTCCTAGGGAATGCAGCAAGAAGATTAGCGTTATCATCTGAGCAATTTTTAAAGTTATCTTTGATGTGAGCTAGGAGGTGCTTGTGGTTTGTCAGGTCACAATGTGAGAAATGCCACTTTGTGTTGATATTTAAAATTGTCTCCTGTTTTCATGTTTATACATAATCCATGTGATGAAGGTTTTGAATGATACATCCAGAGCATTAAAAAAAAAATCTGTTGGAAGACTAAGAAATATCTTTTTTTTTAAAAAAAAAGAGGACTCTGACTGCCAGACTTGCTTGTCTTTAATCAAAGTTCTGCTTTTAATTAAAGATGGATTGAAAGATGACTGGCGGTTTCACAAAATACAGTAAAACTGATTCTGTGCCAAACAGTCCTTAACAATGTAGTTAAAAAGCCTGCAGCCCTCATCTTTCCTGTGTCTGTGACTGAACGATGGAATTGCTGAGGTTAGTAAATGGTTGAACTGGGCCAGATGCATTATCTCTTAAGCAGTTGTAAATAAACAGTTTAGGAGTGAGCCTACAGAAGACTAAATCAGTTTCACATGAATCCTGTGCTCACCTATGTAACAATCTGTAGAGGGGCAAACAGCATGAACAGAATACAGCTAAAGGAAATAAGTCATGGGAGGACAGGAAGAGGCAGCTGGAGCTGCTGGTGAAGCAGCACAAAGTCTAAGGAAGGCCAGAAGAGACCAGTCTTCACCACGAAGACCAGCAGCATAAGCAACACGAGTAGTGTGTCAGCAGAAGCTGGGAGGTCAGGCCAGGACAAGACAAATTTGAATGACAAGGGACTAGTGCTGTTGGGTGGATGGACAAAAGCACACAATCACAAGTTGCCTGCCACCTAGGCTGATCGGAGGCAACAGTGTGATGAAATGCAAGCATATGGCCAAATTGTATTCTTATTTTGTCAGTAGTCACACACATACAGTTCTACTGACAGGTGCCATATGAACGTAATGAAGCAGGACATTGCTGGCCCTGCGTACATCCCATCAACATGATTAGTTGTGCTCTTTGGGATTACATACCCATACAGAATTAGGTATTCTGTAGTAAATGCATTCTTGTTTCCTGCATTCTTTCTCTATTTCCCCCTTTTCTGTTTAAATTCTATTGCGATATTTTATCCGCATGTAGCTGAATCTTGGCTTCCTCTGTTCTTTTCTTTAACCCTCTACCCTTTCTCTTTCTGCACTATACTGTCTTGATATTTTCAGTTCTTCATTGGACAATTAACTCTTTCTCCTGCTTTGCTTTCACCTCTGATGTCCTCATAAGGCATATTTGTAGCCTTTCCTTTCATACGCATTTGCCATCTTACTGTGGGTTTGTGAAAGGGATCAAATACCGTAGTAAGTTTTCCTGTGCAAACTGGCCTGCTCAACCATCTTCATTCAACCCACTATATCTATAGTATTAAAAAGCCTCTTCAGTACATCTTTTTGTCACTCAGGAATTGACACATGCATGTATCTAAGAAAGTAATCCTTTCAGACTTAAGAGAGAGACTAAGTGGGGACTGCTCCAAAAGCTAAGAGGGATAAGTAAATACAGAATCTCTGTACAGTTAACTGTGTTCACAGTACATGACTAAGTAAGTAAGCGTAAGGTAGATTTGGACTAAATGAAAGGCAGGAGACATTTTTAAATCACAGAGAAGGCAAAAACCTAGTGCTGCCTGTTTCTTTTTCTCTGTGCTATTTAGAAGTGGTGGACCCTGAGCTAGGAGACGGAAACTCCCCATTTCTGGGACACCAGCTTGAAAGCAAGCCAGGAAATAACTACCTAAATATTCAGTGGCCCAATCAAGACCACCCCTGTGAATGACAATTCTGACAGAAATGGTGTATGATGCTCAGGGAAAATAATTTTTAATTTGAATTAAATAAAATTTAATTTGAAGTCTTTGTACTGAAAAACTGATTGCACAAGTCAGACTCATTCATTCAGAATACATAAACCTGTCATATATGTTCACTCAGAACATCTGGAATTTAAAGGACTAAATATTTGCACAAACTTGAGCCACAGAAAAAGCGTGGCCAAGAAGTATTGACAAAGTAGATTGCTGAATAACAAATAAATACAGAGAAGCTGCAGTCTGCTTTACAAATTATTAATGAGAGAAAAAAGTGGCAACATTTTTCTGTTGTGAATTGTTTCCTAGAATCCAATTAGAGTGGCTTATGATGCTTGAGGATTATTTAAAAGTACAGTTAACAGTGCTCTAGAGGTTAAGCTTTTCATAAGCACAGTAGCTTATGTCCCAAAAGCTCTAAAAGACCCCTTTGTGTATATCTTTCAGAGTTTCCCATTCTAAATGTGATCCCATATGCAGCCAAACTGTTTTCAACAGAGCTAGAGATTTCAGCAAAGTTATTTATACTGATGGAGTACTTTCTGCCTGGTGCTATATGTATCAGCTGTTGTGTGTAGTTTGCACATGACACAGGTTTCAGTGCAGGTTGCTAGATGAGTGTTCATACTGGTAAGAATTAGTGTTTTGGTTGTTAAGAATGACAACTTTTCTCAGGAAGATACAGTCAGAGGTGAAATAGATTCTTGTCATATGGCACCTAGAAGATAAGAAGAAAGGAGAAGTTGAAACAATTTACAGGAGTGGGCAGCAAGAGGAGCTTATCGAAAGCGCGGCCTCTGTCATTCTTTTCCTTTCTTTTAGATGGTGGCAATAACATGAATTAGGAATTCGGATTAAAAGCAACTTTTACTCATCCTTATTTCAGTTACAAGATTTAGTAATAAATCACTGCTGCCTCCTGCTCCATGGTGTTCTTTTCTTTAGCTCTAAGAGGTACTCAAGTAATTGCAATTTTGTGGGACAATCTGAAATGCTCTATGTTATGAGAACTGTTTCTTTAAAATGAGAGTTTGTTTTCTGGTTGGATTTTGATTGTTTATTTTCTTTTTTTTTCTGTAGTGCTCACAGCTGACCCATCCTTGGGCATTCATCTGAGCATCTTGGCTACAGAGATGATTTTTTTTTCCCCTTTGTTGCATTTCTGTCATTCTCAGCCCTGAAGAAAATAAAAAGATCAGGAAAAACACTAACAGAACTTCAACTTCAGCAAATAAGTAAAAGAATGACAAATGTGTTCTGACAACTAAGATCTTCCTCTTTTTAAGAACACAGTAGCTATACTTCAGGCATGAAGACTTGGCATGAAATTCAACACTTGGAAACCTGGTGAAGACAGGGTAGTTTTCTGTTTCAAAAAATAATTTAAGAAAAAAAAATATTTACACAAAATTTTTAAAGACTTTCTTCACTCTTTTTGTCATCTGTAGCATACCAAGGAAAAAAAGTATTGTTTTGTTAATCAATTCTAGGTTAAAACCTAATAACCGTACCTCATTTTTAAATATATTGTGAAAAAGTTACTCCCAAACTGTTCATTTGAATCATATTATTAACAGAATGTGGACTATGGTGAATACGTAGTGTTACGATGCAACAGTCAGAGGTGCTGTCAGTGGACAGGTGCTGTTAGTGGACAAGTGAATGAAACATCCTTAAGAGTAAAGCTTTAAAAAATGACGTCGTTATTGCTAGTAGTTGAAATCTGGAAATAGAGAGTTATTCTTTCATGTATGTTTATGGTGGGGAAACTTGCATACATGTATTCACAAGCAGGCTGACTTTGAAGACATTTTATATGAAGAATAATAAAACAGACATTTATCTTGGTGTGTGTGTGATTGTACAGCTGACTTTAAGCTTCATTTTATAATGCTGATAATACACATGGGAGTCACTCATTCTTCCAAGAACATTACAGATTAATTAAAAGTTTTTCTGTAATAGCACATTACCTGAACAAGAGTGGAATGTAGGAAAAAGTAAGATAACTCCATTTTACTGAGCTGCATGTTCCATCTTTCTCAGCATCTCACTATTCATGTTATGCATATAAAAACCAGCTATTTGCATTAATACAACATTCACATTTAAAGAATAAAAGTCATTGTCAGATATATGTTGTCTATCTAGTTGGAAACTGTGAAGAAAATAAAGACACAGCACAATCTTTGGTGGTCTATGAACACGTTGCAGGAGCATAAGGGCAGTATAGACAGTTCTTCCAGCACATAAAATTGTTGGCAAATGGAATAAGTTACCAAACTGTCCTCTCTAGGAATGCTAATTTGCTTCAAATTGGAGCAAAAAGTTGAAAGATTGCTAAACCCAGTACCTTAGCAGTTCTACAGCTCTTCTTATGAGAAAGTTAGACTGAATATCTATACACAAAAAAGAAAAAAAAGGTAAAAAGGGCAACAATTACAATATTCTTTGAGGTCAGACTCTTAAGTCTGCACTCTGAAACTGCTATCTGAAAGAATATCCCACAGGTTAAGTATAACAAGACACTATTTTACATTATCTGCATGCATTTTCTGCTATGCTTTGTTTCCTCACAGGAAGTGGTTGAAGGCTGACTGAAAGTACAGTCTGTTTGCAGCAGAAGTTACTAATTTGGTTCACGATGTAGAAATGGCTCTCATTTTCCCCTGCACTGTTTAGATGGCAGAACACTGAGAACAAATTGCTGCTGAAAGGTAACAGAACATTCACGGATGGCAGCACTGCTGACCCAACTTTGAACCACAAATCTAAGGGAAAAGTTATAATGCTAGCAGCTACTTAGAGAATTTCAGTTTAGTTCTGTATGAATCACTGAATCTAAAAGCAGACACAGAAAGAACCTTCATACTTCTTACTTATGAAAATAAATGTATCCTTTCTGCACAAAAAAAATCCATGCTATTTTAACTATTAGACAAACTAAACAGATAAAATGGACAAGTATATGAATTGCATATCTGTTTTCAATATAATATGAAAAAATAGCAAGTTTATCAAGAGTTTCGTAACTATTACAAAGTTTGGGGTACAGTTAAAGCTCATACTCATGTGTGCCATGTTACTGACATTTTTTTTACATAGGGCAAGTTGATGCAATATGTAAGTGTGTCTGTGCATGTGTGTAGAAGAATCTGTCTGAAAATTTAGTAAACTGCATTGTAACATAAGGAGTTAGTAAGGAAGGTATTTAAAGAGAAAAACAGTATTTTAGACTGAATAAAAATAATTTTATCACTTATTAATATATATTTGTACATGTATTAAAGAAATCAGTATTTTGTATTATGTATAATAATTTATTTGCATCCTATAATTTCTTGCAGATCAGATTTTGTTAAAACCTTGAGTGACCTCAGAGGTGTAAAAGATATGTATGTGGTCCATGCTATAGACAGGTTATATTCTGACAAGTGTGGCTTGAACAAAAATAAAAGCAGAAACTGTAGTTCAAATACTGTACGAAATGATATGCAAGTATTATATATGACTATATATATTTATAGCTTCAAAACAATCTCTATGTTCTATCGACTGTTCTCTCTAGGTGCATTATATCTTTACAAAACACTGCAAAGTCTTTTTAAAAGAAGGTTTTATCAGAACAGACTTTTATTTGAAAAAAAAAAAAAAAAGAGCCAGAGATACTTCATAACAAAAGTCTGGTAGTCAATTATATGAAGGTTATTATACTTTTAGCCAATTAGGCTAATTTGTGGAAATGTATCTCTTTGGTTTCTAGGAACAATGAGCGTCCCCAAGGCAGCTTAGTGACAGAAATTTTAGTATTAAAGAAGGATATTTAGAAAGCGGATAAGGAAAAAAGAAACAGTCTAAAGGAGGCTTTCAAAAAACCCAGGAAATAAAGATACAAAGAGAAGGAGCATTGCCAACCATACAAGCTAATTCTGGTGTATTAACCATGGTTACTGGTTTGTCAATCCTTAATACAAAGTAACTGAGAAACCTAAATAAAAGACATGTCTGTGACTGCCTGAGTGCTTATGGGTAATACAAAAAGGGTAGTGATATTTAAGAGGAAATTAGTAACTGCGGGGAGTAAATATAGGTTATTTAAATTTTCTTGGACTCATCAGAAAACTGGCACCTGACCACAGTGGACTCTGACAAGGTTAGTGGCAGCTTCAGTTGCAGCTTCTGTGTGGGAAAGTTGCTTTTGGAAACAGAATAAAATGGCTGCCAGCATCATCAACACTTACCAGCCATGGGATATTGGCAGATCTGGAGTGAATCTCAAAGTCATTCAGAAGATTTCTGTTGTACGGGGCCTAAAAGAAAGACATTTCTGACTGACCATCTGCCCCACTTACCTGTCCACCAGGGAACCCAGCCAAACTCCTAACAGCAGGAAGATTGACTAGAAAGAAGTATAAACCAACACAAGTTTAAACATGTTATAATCTTCATTCTATTATTATTATCATCATCTTTATTATCACCATCATCAATTATTATTGTTATCATAAATTATTATTATGTTTGGGATTTTATTTCATGTCCACAATTGTGGAGGCTGAAACAGTGAAATGAAGCAGGAAGATTGCTAGGTAACCAAAGCAAAGGAAGAAAGAGACAGTATACAGAAGTAAAGTTCAAGTATTCCAGAGGCAATGGCTAAACAAAGTATTAAATCAGTTAAAAATGTGAATACCATGGGGAATACTGTGATTTGAAGACTTCAATCACCAAGCTGAGAAAACACTGAGTTGAATCTGAAGTGGAATTTCAGAAACTGACAGTAATAGTCTTTGTCTTTTATGTCTGAATTCTGTCACAGTGTATTTCCCTTTGCTGATCTTTCACAGTACAAGCTGGTAAGTCTTTTCCAATGCTCTTATTCCATCTTTTCCTGAACCAGTGAAAGGAATAGTGGAAACGATCTGCCAAGAAGTGCTTGGCTTCTCTCTCTTTGGTTCCTCATTAGATTTCCTTTATGTGCCATTTTCCCTTATTGGCTGAAGTCTGTTTTAATACTTAATTTTTAAGAAACCCTCCTTGAAAAACATTAGAGCAGAAAAGTAGTCGTCACTGCTCTTGAGGTCATGAGACCACACAGCCTTTATATGATGTCAAGGTCATACAGTTTCCAGAAAGGGGAAGAGGAGTAATGTTCATTAAAAAAGCACTTCAGAGTACCCATTTTGAGGCTCATCATTCACCTCAGGGTGAATCAGAATATTTTTAATTTGCCTTCTCCTTGCAGTCAAATTCTTTGAACACAACCATCTACCGTCTTTATAGAATAATAAAAAAACCCAAAACAACAAACACAAACAAACTGAAAGGATTTTTGGGAGGAGTGCAGATGAAAGCAAATAATTTTTACATTTGCATTACTTCATAACAATTTCAAAATAATTTAAAAACTTATTTACTATACCTACCTATCTGGTTTGTTCTCTACCAGACTCCTTTGTTAATTTTGAAGTCTTAAAAAGCTAGATGTTTGTGATCAAGTTACTAGATGCATTGTGGAGCACTTATTTCCCTCATTTATTTTATTCATACAGTCAGCAACATTGCCCTGATAAGAAAATCTTGGTGGAAGGAAGATGGATTTATGTGGCATAGGTGTCTCAATACCTTGAAAAGAGAAAATAGAGATTGAGAATCATATTCGTAGGAATAAATTGGCATCTGCTGCTGCAGAGCTGGTAGGTATCTTCCCTTTATTTCTGACACTTGACTAGACCTTTAAATAAAAAATAATGAGCACCTTTTCAGTTAAATGTTTGAAGGAGAATTTAAAGAGGAAGTGAGAACTGTGAATGTGAGGCTGACTAGAATAACCAAACTGAAAAGGAAAGAAATCCCTCAAACCCGAAACAGGGAGAAAACCAGAATATAGGAGGGATAACAATATTTCTATATAAACACCGTACATACACTTTTCCTGCACTCCCTTACAGAAAAAAAAATAAAAAAATTGGAGTATTTTCCGGTGACAGAACAAAGAGGAGATATTGACAGCAGAAGAATAAGAAAGAAAACCATATTAGGAGACACAAACATGCATTTGGGCTCAGCAGAAGGTGTCAGCAAAGCCTGAAAGCTACTTGTGTTGGAAGTTTAGACAAAGCAATGCTCTGTCACCTGAGTTCAATATGCAACTACCAACAAGCTAATCTTCATGACCGTCCTCTTGCAAAACGTGTAAACGCGTAGATCTTTCATGTATAGATTAAGCTGTATTTTTTGCCACCATGATACAGTGGATGCTGCCGAAAAGGATTTGTTTGGGGTCCAAAATACTCTTGTGCGTGGTTCAGTGTTCTGTTTCTGAGTAAAGGCTATTGCACACAGGCACTTTAAGCGTAGACAGAAACAGCATTTGAGAGTTAGTAACTGTCAATATCATCCGACTACGTACGCTTGCATAACGTTTACTAAAGTATCTCACTGGCAACAGATCAATAAACCGTGCTCTGTACCTGTCCATGAATACTGCACCCATTGTTGGTTCCAGTATGTGAAGGGCTTTGAGTGAATATCCCCTCTAGTTTCCGTGCTCCTGAGTAGTACCTTCTGTTGTATGAAAATAGATATTGATTTTACTGTTATCAGACCAAGTGTGAGGTGGTGTGATGTTGTGGCATTCTGCACATCACACTTGCTAAATAAGATTCTTAAACGGAGCTAGTTTGTGAACAGGCCTGAACAGGTTACCTTTATTAATGACTACAAACTTACTGATTTCATCTCATGGACTGTATTTTCCTACTTTCTTAACATCAGAAACAGAAACATTTCTATTCAGAAATACTCACTTCTTTTGTCCCACCTTTTGCTCAATAATGTTGATTATTTCAGCATCAGTACTGCTAGTCGTCAGGCTACCGTCCCACTGCCCATTAGTCATCTGAAGTTTCTTTTTATTTTTTTCTTTTAGAAACAATCACAGTTTGTTTCTACATGTGAACTTGTCTTTAATATGCTTAAGGACTGTAGGAAATGTCATTTGGTTTATACATATCTGTCTCTATTTTTTGTTCGGTTTTCTCAGTGTTCCCTGCTGTCTTTGGCAAAAGCTGTTAACTATTCCCAGAGCTGCACTGACATTGTCAATGATGCTAGCACAAAACACCAACAAGGAAATAAAAATAACATGATTCTCCCTGTTTTTTAATTCAGTTGGAAATTGGGGAGATAGTAGCAGGGTGGGAAATCAATGAATGCCAAATGGAAGAAGACAATGTGTCTCACGGGGGGGGGGGGGGAAATATTTTGCAGTTTAATTGTAGGCATTAGGATTGAAGAGATTAAACTGCTAGGTACTGAAAAACTGAAATCGGTGGGAGTTAAGGGCAATTAGCACCTCCCTGAGCTATTCACCACCTCCTAAAATCAGACCACAAAACAGGGCTAGTGCTTTAGGCTGATCTGTCATGCTCCAGGAGAAGGCAGCTCTACCAATACTGCATCCTAAATTAAAGTAACTGTACTTTCACCCTCAACACTTCCTGAAGCAATCACTTATTTTACAGAAGAGTACACGACTAATAACTTACACTTCTCAGTAGTATATGCTGAATTTTTCTCTTGTTGCTGTCTGTGATATTTTCATTTCTGAAGTGCATCACGTTTCTTCCTTAATCCCTCTGATGGTCAGTAATTTACATTTATTTAAAATCTCCCTTTAACAAAGAAAAAGCTACAGGTAGATGACAGCCAACATACAAGTCTAAAATGTTATTTTGCACAAATATTTTGAAAAAACTTTTGGTTCACCTTTTTTCTAATCAAACAGTATACAATATTCACTACTACTCTAAATTTTTACTTTTGAAGTTCTTCAAAACTGAATTATGAAGTTTTAAATGACAACAAAATTGAGACCCATTAGACAGTACGGAGCTTACAGTTGGTTTTTCAGCCAAATCTGTGGTTCAACACAGATTTTTCTAATCTCTGTAAAGATTATTTTTATCTGTCTTATCATTTAATATAGTTTAAAGATGGAAAACTGTGATTTTCTGGGGGAGGCTGTGGGTTTATTTTTTTAACGAGGACTTAAAAATCCTCCCAACTTTTCAGAAGATTTGTTCGAGTTTACAGTTAGATTTCCCCAGCTCCTTTCCACCAAACACCATAGACATCTAAATAAATAAATAAATACATGTTCTGCTAAAGTTTTTACTAAAAAAGAAATAAAGTATAAATTATGGATATCTGCTGGCTCAAAAGAGTTCACCAGAGATGATTGTAGTTACCCCTCCCAATTTTCTCCCAGGAATGCCTGAGGCACAACTCCTGCCTATTTTTCTAGGTCTCTACAGAAAGCCTAGATATGTTTTTGCTCTGTTTGCTGTAAAGTGTTCAAGAATAATGGAACAGTAGAAAGTAATCCGACAAAACTGAGCGTTGCAGGCCATTTAAAATACTTTCCTTGGCGAACAGAAAATGATGTTGTATTGGTAACATCTAAAGGAAAGAACAGAAGACCCATAAAAAAATCCTGTATAGTTACTTATAGTTGAAAGACAAGGCCCTCTTTGGAGCAGAAAGAACTATTTTTGTTTATATTCCTTTCTTAAATAAAATAGATTATTTTAAGATGTGAAAACAAAATTTCATACATAGATCCTGATTGTCGTTGCAGTATAATGGGCACTAACAGATCTCTAGTAGATTGTGGTGGTTTAGGCTGAATAGGCTACTGGGGATGTGGGGGACCCCAGATGGAACCGACAGATGCTCCCCCCTAACCTTCTTCAAAGAGAGAGGCAGAGGAGTGAAAAAGAGACTTACGAGTTTAGAAGGAACCAAACTACTTTAATGAAATATTAATAATAAAATAAAAGGAAATAATGAAATATATACAAAACCATATCAAGCTCCCAGGATGACAATCATGACACCGGCTGGCACTGGGGAAGTCCCAGGCTGGACTCAGTGACAGAAGGGAACTGGATTCCGGATCTGGATTCAGGATCAGGATCACGGGGAGACAAACAGAGAGAGTCCTCCTTGGACACCAGCCATTGAAGAAAGAGGGCTGACCCTTTGATCCCTCAGCTTTTATACTGAGCATGAGGCAGATGGGATGGAATACCCTGTTGGTCAGTTTTGGGTCACTTGTCCTGTCCGCTCCTCCCCGCAGGTGGGACCCCACTGAATTTTTCCACTTCCGACTCTCCAGTGGTGCAAGTAACAAAGTTGGTTGGCTTTGGGTGTTATAGCAATAAGTATAAGCAAGAGCATCTCTGCATACCATGTCTGGAGATCAGCTATAAACATAGGTCTTATCACTCTGAGAGAGCGAACATTGTCTGCACAATATGCTGTTAATTTCAGTAGTTAGAAGAGGCCCAGCTAAGAAGCAAAGTTACTGAACAAAGTTGGTCCTGTTTTACCTCGAACTAAGACATAGATCTAATATTGAATATTTACTAATAATGCCTTAAATTTTACGAAATTAAAGGAATTTGCTGCATCTGATTGGGTTGAGGTTATTTCTATTTGCTCTGATACAGTCTTCCTGAAACATTTTTGGCTAGATTTTAGAATGCAGAAATCCCAGCCAAGCTCTGCATACCTGCAAGTTTTGAAAGCTGGACCCATTTTTCAAATTGAAAATTTGATACGATTCTTTCTGTGTTTTGGATTCCCATTTGCTTTCTTCTCTTGTCTATTTAGACATGCTCTTTGGTTCTCCAAATGCCTCGTAATGTGTAATAATTACTGAGCCTTAAATGATAAGGATTCTTTTTTATTATTTTATTGTTTGGCTTTTTTTCTTTCTGAATGCTGGATATCTTAAGAATTTAAAATTAAACTATTACTAATTTTGAAATTTAGACATATCATGCTTATTGGTTATTAAAGTTTCTTGTAAAATTCTCCTTTTCCTAATAATAAAAGACAGTGTTCCAAATATTTTCTAAAGCATAGTCATTACACCAGTATGTATAATTTTTAAAGCATAACAATACACTGATGGGGGTATTTTTGCTTTAACATGAAAAACTAAGTAACTGTGATGCAGTAGGATTTCTTCCACATTACATTGTTTTTGTCACAAGACTAGTGCTCTCTCACATGTGTTTTTAGTGTTCTTTCTTTAGTCACAGTACATGTTGCCTGCAGGCAGCACAACAATTCAGCTAATGGAGGCATCAACCTGCAGAATGAATATGAACTGACCATATCAGCTTTACAAGAACAGTAAGAGACAGAATAATCAAGACAAAGGAACACCAGAAGAAGCAACCAAGTTTTTATCCCTGAATATGCCACTGAGTTTCACAGAGCCTTGTCCATATGTCAGCTTCCTTAAATAAAAGATAGAAGAAATAGTAATTGACCAATACTATATTATTACAATACTATATGTAATGCAGCAGCATTGTGCACTGAATTGCATAGTGCATGTTGAAAAGTCTGAAAGCAATTGGAAATGCAAAGACATTCAGATATGCAAGGGGTCACTTTGGTCATCAGATTCAGTCCATGATGACATACAGCTATGTAACACACAGACTAGAAGTCAGTATGTTGTAGCAAAATTGATAGTAACTAGGAAAATTAAATGTAAAATGTAACTGAAGCATTAAGGAAACCTGCTGCTGCTCAAGTCCTCCATACTGCCCCAACCTATTTAATTATTTACCTAAGATTAAAATAAAGAAATAGTAACTAGACATGATTTACCTACTATTCAATTAAGGAACTAACCACAAGACAATGTAGTGTTGATGATAAACAGGGTATTCCTGTCAAGAGAGTGATGAACTGTAGGCTTGGTCAGCAAACCAAGAAAACCATTTGGAACTGCCAAGATCAGAGGAGAAGCAGGTAAAAGGTAATTCCAGCAAGGGGAGATCACGACCACCGACTCATTGACCATCTACCCAAATGATACCACTTACTCAAAAGAGAACAATGGAAAGACAGAGTCTGCACACTAAATTACATGGGAAGCGAAGAAATCTTGACCAATCATTGAAGAGAATAACAGTGAATATGTATTAATTGTTTGAATATGCAATAACCAAAGTGGAGATTTTTGAAACTAAGATGTGCTCCTGTTTTGGGATGAGCACCCCATTTCTGCACATTAATGGAATAAACTTGGAAATACCTCTGCTATGTGTGTTATTGGCTTGCATGCCTGGTAAAGAACCCAGATTTGGGATAACAAGTATTTTATGTATTCCATAAATCAGCAAATATTCCCCTACATCCAGTGACAAACTACTATTATATGCATATTAAACTGAAACAAAAACTGTAACACAATTCAGGAAGAGAATAGGGATTCTGCTATCTGCACAAGCTATCATCCTAGGAATCAACTATGTGCATAATCCTACAGGGAAATGCCAAATCTGATAGTTCAACTGAGGGAGGCTCTGGTTTCTTTTTATTTTTAATCTTAAACTTTATTATGTGAGAAATTCACACAGTTAAGCAGATAAAAGATTTCCCATGAACCCATGGCAATTCCAACAGGAATTATTCTAAATTACATCACTCTGTGGCCAGTCTCCAGGGCTAAAGAACAGGATGTAATAGTAATTGTCTCATAAACAAATATATAAAGATAATGAAAACCTGATCAATAATATCTATGTCACTCCTGAAACCTTGACAGTTATGAGGTTATCCAGATTTTGATATTTTTCAAATGATAGCAGTTCGAGTGATCTGTTTAGCCTTAGAGTTTTTTTCCTGAAGTTAATCCAACCCTTCTTTGTTGCCATTTAATGTCATTATTCCTTCTCATTCACAACACATTTTATGTACTTAAAGACCATCATCATGTTTCTGAACCTAATAAACCTATTTTTTTCAACCTTACCCACAGTTGTATTTCCAGGATCTATTTTCACACTTGTTACTATTTCATGGGCTACCACCAGTTGAATCAAACTAAGACGTTTAAAGCTGGAGATAGTATTCCAGCTGAGACAGTACTAGCACTTAGAAAAGAAGTCATTTCAGGGTTTATTTTTTTTTGTAGGTGATAGTCCATGTCTTATCTCATTAAGTTAACTGCTTTTTCATCATTAGTGTGATATTGCTGACTAATGTGTACTGTGACTGTAACTCTGTTCACCACCCTTTTAGCAATTTCTGCAATGCTGCTGCCTAGACAGGATTTTCCACACCTTGCGGCTGTGCAGCCATTTACATCTAACTGTGTCTAAAACTTTGTATTTTTCCTTACTAGATTACATCCTATTTTTCCACACAATTTCTCATGTTTTCCAAGATTATTTAGATGTATTTCTGTCCTCCGACTTTTTTTGCAGTTTGTCAGAATTTAGTTTCATTTGTGATATTAATTATCAAGGTTCTTATTCCTTCACTCCAGTTATCCAGCGGGATCAGGCTTACAGAACCCTATTTGATACATTCTGGTTCAAGAGTGCTACTCTCTGGAAAAGTCTTCCACTTAGGTGTTCACCCGATAACAGTCTCATTTTCCTATCTTTCTTATAAGACTCCCATGTAAGAGTGGCAAAAGCTTGCTGCAATGAAGATATGTGATATCTAACACTTCCTTTCTGTTCACAAAGTCTATTACCATGTCATAGAAGGAAATTAGTTTGGTTTGATATCATCTCTTCTTGACAAATTCATGTTGGCTGTTACCCTTCTATTTATCTACCATGTAGATAAATTTGCAAATTTATTTTAGACTGTGTGTTCTACTATTTTTCCAGGACTAAAGTTAACCTGATAGACCTATACTTTTCTGATTCCTTGCCTTTATATTTTTAAAGACAAATTGTCTTTGTGTTTTTCCAGTCCTCCAGAGTTTCTTCAGTACCTAAAGCTACTTACTGACAGTTTTGAGATTTCATTAACAATGTATCTTAGCATAAATACTTCATCAGCTCCCACTAATTTAAAGGGGAAGTAACGTGTAAATATGATGCCTAATGTCTCCATTCCCTGTTGTACCCAGAACTCATATTTTTCTATTAAAATGTCAGGGAATTTTTTAATGAAGACTGAATTGGAAAAGGTATCAAATTGCTTCCCTTCCAAAAGTCATTGGTTGATACTTTATACTTCCCTTTCTCCTCTGCCCAGCAGTGAGACATTTCATTTCTTGGTCTTCCTCTTTAAACAAGGTTTGGAATTATTGCTATGTTTATTTATTTGCAAGTGCTAAAGGTGTCACTGATTAGCAATAACCAATAGTGTTGGATTTGCAAAGCTGCAGTGCAATTCATTATATGCTTCTGATATAAAAGTAACATTAGAAGAAAAAGAAATGTAAAGTGCCATTTGAAAATCAAGCTGACTTGTCAAGAAATTTCTTTATCTGTAGGTGTCAATGGTAGCAGCATACCTATATGACTTTTCAAAGAATGATTATGATGGTGGCGAAGGGGAATGTCATATTCACCAGCACCCTATGCATGTATGAGGCTTCTCAGAAAACCTGCAGCTCACCCGTACCTGGATGTCTGCCAAGGTACCAGTATGTTTACTGCTACAGCAATGATGCACTTCCACTGCCTGGCACCTGTGGGCAAACGTGTTCCTGAAAGTCATCCCCAGCTGCACATTGGACCATGCTTACATATTCACTGCCTGTACCAATAGGAAATCCAGTTCCAAAGGCAGCTTTGAAACATGCCTATGCAGAATGTAGTGGTACTCTTGTGAGTGTGCATGTGAAAACAAATATAGTGTGCATCAAATTAATAATATAGATTTATTTTACTTTAAGAAGAATTACAAGCAGAGGAGAGCCGCCGAGATTGTGCGCAGCCTGGCATGAAACTGAAATTAAATGTTCTTGCTGCAGGAATTATTTGTCTAGTGCGAGGTGACCACCAACAACTGGTATTGCTGTTGCTAGGAGCTATCAAAAGAAATGTCACTCTTCACAGCAAGTGATGAAATTTGACATATGGCATCAAAGCATCATTAAAACTACACCTGCTGCAGAGGAGGTTGTGTCTTTCAGGAGACTTTCAAGCAGAAAAGGTTATTCTGAGAATGCAAAAGGGTATGCCTTATTTTCTTTATTTCTTGGTAGGTAATTAAGAAGCAGTAAGAACAGGAAAAAATGGTCAGAAAAAGAATATGAAGGAACATCCAGGCTTCTTATTTCTCAATGTTTTATGGAGAAAAAATAAGAAATTACCAACGGCATTTCACATAGCTTGAATGGTTTCCTATCTTTTCTAAAAGGGTCAGTACTGTATTCTACAGCTATTGTTTTAATGAAGCTTCTTCATGAGTTTTGATAGCATTTTAAAGTGGGAGTGTTGAAGATTTTGGTCACATGCCTGAAATATTTTGATGTTCAGTTTTTTATACACACATTGATCTATGCATAAGAAAATTACTGTTGGTTTCAGTAGAAGTTATCACTTCACTTTCGAGTGTTTGCTGAGCTTTAGAAGAACTACACTTTAGAAGAACTCTATTTCAAGGTAATGAAGATTTCTGCTGTAATTATATTTGTGACTTTATTCCTGCATGAGAATGGAATTTTCTTATCTTCTTCTATATATCAGCTCATACAGGTTTCACTCCTGTTTCAGATAAATAAATAAACACATAAAGCCTTGTTTATTGCCTGTGCAGCTTTCTTGGGAGTTATTGCTAGAAATTAATGCACATAAAGAAAGGATTCAAATAAAAAATTGAGTCTAAATATTTGAATTTGCTGTAGAAAGGATTTTTGTAAATTTGTAATGTGCTCTTACTCAGAAGACTCAAAACTTAAACAGGTTAAAAAATAAAAACAAAAGAAAGGAAAAAAAGAAATTGATTCTGTATATTTAGTGGTGACACAGAAAATAAGCTGAGAACTATTATTAAATATGTTGCTTCACTGAAATGGATATAATCATGATATCATTCACATTTTTACCTCTTCCTCTGCAGTTCTCCATGGATTAGCTGTCTAGAGACTTCCAAACCGTATTTTATTACTAGCTCTGCCATAAACTCCTAGGTAACTGTGGCCAGATCATTGCCCCTGCGTTTTGTTTTGCCAGTCTTCAGAATAGTGGTAGTGTTGCTAAAAAAGTACAAGGTATTACTGTTGGTGTTTCAATTTCATTCTTTTAAGCTACGGTATTTTGAGACTTTCCATAGAGAATGTTACATATGGTGACTTCTGTTAA
This sequence comes from Pluvialis apricaria, assembly GCA_017639485.1. Lineage (NCBI taxonomy): Eukaryota > Metazoa > Chordata > Aves > Charadriiformes > Charadriidae > Pluvialis > Pluvialis apricaria. The sequence continues at coordinate 107,371,704 of CM030008.1, read as the reverse complement.
TGTATACACACTGTAGTAATTCGGCAACAATTCATTAGTTAACATTCTTATCCACAGCTCCACAGGTTAATAATGTTGAAGCCAAGAAGAAGACAGTTGACTTGCTCAATTCTGCTTTCTCACAAAGAAAACAAATTTTGTTTTTCCATGAATCTATCTCAAATGCTGATTTTAGAGAGTGACGTTAAAAGGGGAAAGGGAGGCCTAGATCTTAGAATGGATTCGGAGTCAGAGTTTGAAAAGTCAATCTTTGGCTAGCATTGACAAGGATTTCTACATTGGTCTTTCTACTATGCAGCCAAAATTTAGTTTTGCACTACAGTGATGCAGGAAAATGACCTTTTGTACTGTATGCATCATTTCACCAAAACTCTCCTCCTTACGATAAAAAAAAACCTCTCAGTGTTAGATTACATGCAGGATTTCTGTCTTATAATTCAGGTTTAATGAACACTAACAAAAAAAAAAGAAAAAGTAAAGGATTCTATTAACATGTTCTGAAGTGGCTACTTACTCTCACAGTGCATGTACTACACTCACAGGAGTAGATCTATCAAAGTTTCTACGCCTTAGTTTCCTAACATTTAAGATACTGTCTTAAACAATTCACCTAGTTCTTCAAAAGAAAAATGTTTTGTTCTGTTCTTCAGGAGACTAGAGAATAAGAAACAAGGTTTCTTTAATCTGAATAAATTTATCAAAAAGCCAATATGATAGATATAAATCCAATGGGGACACAGATGATTTTGTTGCAGTGGTAATAAAGGGAAGTTTTAACTTGATCTTTCTCTTTTGTAAGACCAATATATAGCTACAGAAAGTGGTTTGTTAATTATACTCTTGAGCTTCATTTGCAATGAAGATATGAACTTAAAACAACATGCATTTCAATTAAATGTCTAGAATAAGAATGATAGGGCTGGCAAAAGACCACAAAAACTTTTGCAAATGGCTTGAGAGAATGTGCTGTCTGGGTTTAAATTCAGACATTAGGAGAATAGTATGTTAAAAGCATACATAAACCTCAAAGTGCTGCATGTATTTTAAGGTATTTCATTCAGACAGCATTATTTCAAGGTCAGAATCAGCTACAGCCCAATAAATAAATAATCTTGAGCAATTATGTTATGATTAATAAAGGCTTTGGGAACAATTATTAATTTCATAGAATCACAGAATCATAGAATGCTTTAGGTTGAGAGGGACCTTGAAGATCATCTAGTTCCAACCCCACTGCCATGGGCAGGGACACCTCCCACCAGACCAGGTTGCTCAAAGCCCCATCCAGCCTGGCCTTGAACACCTCCAGAGACGGGGTCTCCACAACTTCCCTGGGCAACCTGTTCCAGTGCCACACCAGCCTCAGAGTGAAAAATGTCATCCTAATATCTATTCTAAACCTACCCTCTTGCAGTTTGAAACCATTCTGCCTCGTCCTATTACTACATGCCCTTGTAAAAAGTCCCTCTCTGGCTTTCTTGTAGGCGCCCTTCAGACACTGGAAGGCCACAATAAGGTCTCCCTGGAGCCTTCTTCTCATAGGACAGGTGCTCCAGCCCTCTCATCATCTTTGTGACCCTCCTCTGGACCCACTCCAACAGGTCCAAGTCCTTCTTATGTTGAGGGCTCCAGAGCTGGACACAATATTCCAGGTGTGGTTTCACGAGAGCGGAGTAGAGCGGCAGAGTCACCTCTCTCGACCTGCTGGCCACGCTTCTTTTGATGCAGCCCAGCATGCAGTTAGCCTTCTGGGCTGCAAGTGTACATTGCCGGCTTGTGTTGAGCTTCTCATCAACCAACACCCCCAGGTCCTTCTCCCCAGACCTGCTCTCAATCCATTCTCCATACAGCCTGTATTTGTGCTTGGGATTGCCCTGGCCCATGTGCAGGACCTTGCATTGGCGTTGTTAAACTTTGTGAGGTTTGCACAGTCCCATCTCTCAAGTCTGTCCAGGTCCTTCTGGATGTCATCCCTTCCCTCCAGCATGTCAACCACTCCACACAGCTTGGTGTCATCAGCAAACTTGCTGAGGGTACACTCCATCCCAACATCCATGTTGCCAATAAAGATGTTAAACAGCACCAGTCCCAGTACTGATCCCTGAGGAACACCACTTGTCACTGCTCATCACTTGGAGCTGTTGACCGCAATTCTTTGAGTGTGACCATCCAGTGAGTTCCTTATTCCCATTTAACTAAATCAAGGACAGACCAGGAAATAAGGGACCAAATTTGGAAGTACACTGCTACAGATACCATGCAACTCAGATAAAGGAGGAAGATTTTAAACTCTGCTGCCAAGCAGTGTAAAGGGCTCCACAGCAGCAAGGTCTGTTTATTTATTCATTGTCATTTTGAAGAGAGCCACCCTGAAAAAGTGGGTTGCAAATATGTTTGGAGTTGTTGGCTTTTTCCAAATTTGGCATGATGAAAAATGTAAAAGTACGCAGAACCAGTCTAAACCTTGTCACCACTCTGCCTTGGTTTTCCAATACATCTCTGGAACTCGTAAGGATTTACTAATGGATGTCCATTCACTGCTTTGAATATCAACTACCTCTTTGAGACTAACATCCTTATAAATGAAAACCTCATACACATATTTTTAGAGATGTTCTTCTTCCTGCATTCAAATGAAACCTAGCCTAAGTTAAAATTCTTAAAATTACCTTCTCTGTGCCTAATAACTACTATAATTGAACAATATTTATTGGTGGACTAATTCTATGAATGTTTTCTGTCCTTCTAACGTGGCATTGCTGATGGGAGCTACTGTTAGTGCTACATATCATGGATTTTCCAGAATTCTGAGTCTGAACCCCTGAAATTTTTCTGTTTCATTTTATAAACTCAGAACTGCTCATTCATTCTTAAACATTTCCCAGGCTCTTTCCTGAGATAGTGCTGTGATTTAGAAGTACTTCCTAGATCCTAAGTCTAGACATCATGAATATCCTAGTACATGCTTAGCTTATGTTGGCATATAACAGCTTTTCCTCCTTCACCCACCCTCTGTCTGTGGAAAGAAAATAAAAGTGCCCAGACTAAAAAGGAACATTGAAGTCAGAGACAAAGACATCCAGGCCACTTTGCAGGAGGGTAACCAACGTGCATCATAATGTAGCTTACAAGACAGCTCTCTTAGAGTAGTAAAGACATAGAAAATATAAAGCTGGGTTAAATAATTTCATTAATATTTCCTTCTCTGTGGGTCACAAACTGTTCACAGGATTGATTTTCCTTTGTATTTTTATTCCTGTTTGTTGAAATAAGATGCCTTAGTTTTATCCAGACCCTGAGTTTTAGTGAAATTTTGAGTTTTGTAATTATTTTCTTTTCTATTCTGTTTTTTTTGGTTTGGGCTTTTTGGTGGTTTTTTTTTTTTTTTTTTGATGAATCTACTGGTAATGAAATGTTCAGACTAATAATCCAAGAAAACTGTGTTCTACAAATATCTCCTACTTAAGTTAGGGGTTTTTTTTTTCACTTTGCTTCACCAATATTCCTGACTGTGACTCAAGAAGAACTAGTTGAGAGATTAACAGTAAAACCTAGTTTTATGCATGCATAAATCTATCCATTAAGCCTGCCAGGAAGAATGATAAATCTGAAAACAATTTATTTATTGGAAGTCCAGTAAGCATACTGGAAGGGAACCCATTTATTCTCTTTGAGGAAGTCATGAAACTGCAACATTTATTTTTGTTAACAATAATCAGGTTCAAGTTTAAAATTACACTAGTTAAGAGCTGAAAAATTCAAAGCCTTTAGTTGTCTCATGAGCCACCCAGTATCACCAGATACTTTTTTGTTCTTTCTTTTACTTGAGTAGTTAGTTCATCTTATCCATACTCTTTTTGTTGGTAATTTACATTTTGCTCAACTACATGATTATGTTTTTGTGTATGTGTGGTTTAGGGAAATATTTTCATTCAACCAAGTTACAGCATTTGGAAAGGCAGTGTGTCATTATTCTACATTCTGAAGGACACAATATTTAAGTAGCAAGACAATGTACCAGTGGCTTTCCCACATAAGCAAAATTTCATGCAGGTTTGTTTTCTAGTGTAGTTGTGATGTGTAGAAATGAAATACTTAGAAACAGTAACTTTTCGTTTCTGTGATTTATGAGTCAAATTTAAATAATAAACATAACTTTCACATTTCCACTAAAGGAAGAAAAAATTACTGTGCACTACTAAATTCAACTTTTAATGTAAGTAACTACAAAGGGAGGAATTGAATTTAAACCTCAAACATCGCTCTAACTTTCTCACCAGTATGGGCTTAGATACTCACTTTTTTTTTGGTCGGGAGGTTATTTTAAACCTAGTTTAGATTGGCACTATCATTTTCAAGCTGCTAGTTTCAATTGCATCTGGAAGTCATTTGCTGTTGTCCAGGAGGGATAAATGCAGGAGATGGTGTGTAAAATTCTGAAATGGGCAGTAGTCTTTTATTCCACACACATAGGTATTAATGTCTGCAATGGAAGTTCCTCGGTAACTTGTCTCCAGCAGTAAATTATGTATACTTCTCTGACATATAATAAATCACATTTCTTACATTATGGCTATAATCAGGGCACTGGTGTTCAGTTCTTTTCATCACAAGTTTTGTTTCTCAGTGGTTGATAAGATGGGGGGTCTCATTAAGCTTAGATTACACCCATCTGTATTGTAATGCCTTTAACTTTTTTCAGCAAATCTCTACAATGAAGTCACAGGAAAAAAAAATCCATTTGTAATACAGGTTTTTGCTATTATGAATAGACTGATACATCCAGCAAACTATCAATTTTAAATGTTTATGTTTGTTTATCCCATAGAGCACATCATCTTTCATGACTAATCTGCACTGAAAGAAGCAAAGGACAACAGTAGTCAGCAAAATACTCTGTTGATAGACCTCAGTGTGTACAGTGGTTAGTGTCCTAAGCTTAGTTCTGAAATGAAAATCATGAAAAAGATGAATTTCCTTTGTACTGAAGACAAGTCCATTTTGTCTTGATGCAAATAAAAAAAGAATGCCAGGATCTGAAGATCAGAGACTTTATTTTGGCGAATCTCATTTTCCATTGGACAATGAACCTACATTTTTCTTTGTGTTTCTCTTCTAATATCTTTATGGGATCTGGACTTGTTGCCACTTCTGTGTTTTGCTTGCTGTTTGCAGACTAATTTCAGTTGTGTTTTCTGAATGATGTCTTGAAAAATGCTCAGAAACTGATGGATAAGAATGATATGGGAGAACTTGCCATCTTATAAGGATTCCAGATACAACAGGAAATAACTTTCATTTCTTTTGCCCATGGTTCCCAAAATCAGTAAATTAATGGTCTAGAAACATACTTTCCTTTGTTCTCCTTTGCAGAATTTGATTACAGGTTCATACTAAATGTTATGTCTACTCTAACTATAGCATTATTATGGAATCTTCATAGCAGTACTTGAGTCTTCCTTATTATATCTCATTACTTCCTCATTACACGAGCAACTACTTGCCAAAACAGTCTTTAAAAACATGCAACAAAAATTAAAGTGCCTAACTATATGTGTATTAGTGATGACCTCAAACCAGAACACATGTAAAAATAAAAAACACTAAAGTGCTGAACTTACTTGATGTGAACTGCCAGTAATAGTGTATTCCTGGATGATTTATATATAATGCTTTAAAATATCAAATATTTAAATATTCAAGTATTAAATATTATATTTAAAATATTTTTTTTAAAATTTCAGGAAATCTTTCTATCATTGCATCATTTCACTTTGCAGAATGGTCTACATGTTTTTCATCTTGCACTTTCTAGTAACCTCTTCAGATTCTTTAGAAAAATAAAAAGGTTATTTGGGAGCATTCCCACACCTACTCAACAAAACCAGCAAAATTCATTTCAAAATGTTTATTTACATTTTTATTAGTGATTTCTTATGGCTTGGGATGGCTATTAATTAATGTTATAAAATGTTAAAAGAATTGTGAAAATGACATATTTGATAACCTATTACCACTACTTTAACTAGTGTAAGGCAAACAGTGCAGAGTTCCCCCAGTGATTTTATGTTTCAGGTTTGATGATTCAGACTTCGTATGTTTCTGTTTCTTTCAACCACCCCCACCACCCAGCACTGCAAAACAGGGGAGAGTTTGCAGTATTCAGACAACAAGGAACACTTGCATTCTTTTTGCCTCCCCTACACATGTATTGGAAAAGAATCACTCTGTCAGGGCAGGCCCAGAACAAGATGCCAAGACAGGAGATTTGAAGACTCTAGGAGGCAATGCCACAGAGGCTGAGCTCTGCCTGCTGGCCCGTTTTGTTAGCTCTTCTGCTATCACACCAAGGGCAGTGTTTGACATATTTATGAAACATCATCTCCGTTGAATGGAGAGTCATGTAATCCTGGCACTGTTTTTTAGTGCTGAAGTTATTTGTTTACTGAGTAGAACAGTATTAGGACTACATTATTCCCTTTCTGAATATCCTGAGTTGGAAAATTGAAGTTTAAATAATTTCTGCTGAAGGAGGTTTCAAGGCCCTGCTGAATGTTCTAAAGCCTCCATGCTATAGGTGCGATATTCCTGCCATGATCAAAACCATGAGGAGGGTATAAGTTATAAAGAATATTTTTATAGTTAAAAGTGTTTGATGACTTTGGTCTCCAATTCATGAAAGATAAGGGTAAAGGAAGAAACTACAAGCTCTTTCACTGTAATTATTTCAATAATATAATGAAATGACAAACCCATCCAATCTCTGTTCAACAGTTTATGTAATCCTTTTTTGCAACTCCTGGAGAAGAAGTCTGTGCAACTTTGAAGAAATTGCAACTGTACTTCCATCCTCAAATGGAAAACAAAGAAATGCTTTCTATGCGTTGTCATCTTCTGTGAAATATATCACCCTCAGACAGAATTAGTCTAGGTTTCCTTTATTGATACATCACTATCAACTGTATAAAATATTGTGTTCTTTAATTTTTCTCAACTGTATTCTTGAAACTGGAAGCCACTATACTGTCCCTAGCACTATCATATTTAGTGCTTCCTTTATACATTTTCTTATGATTTTGAAATTATCTTTTCCTAATCTAAACCTCACAGTTTATTGTCAAGTAACAGTGAATGCAAAATAGCAGTGAATACTCCTAAAAAGGTAGAATTACTATTGTAAACCCTTGCTGATTGTTGGCATTTTATCATTGTCACTAGAAACTTTAATAGGACTGAATAATACCAGTATTCCTGGTAATAATGACAGTTGAGTTCTGGTTTGTATCTGCTTTGAATTGTTTTGTTGAAAGATCCAATATCTTCATGTATTACAGGAAGCACTCCTAGGCAAATGGCTCACTTCGTCATCCTTCTGAGCTATTTGAGATTTGAAGTCTTAGCTAAATGACCATTTGTTTCTAAGTGTGACTCTGCTTCAGCATTTTTTCCCATCACTGTTAAATTACCAGTTATTTCAGTCTTTTAATAACCTATAGAATGTGGGGTTTAAAATATTTGAAACATCACTATGTATAACCTTGTTCTGTGCACGTTTTAGTGCCTCAGTGTAGCAGCACAGGAAAGCTTGGCAAGGTGGTTGCTGTTGAGCAAAGCTGAGGAAAGAAAAGCTGTTCCTTGGGCTACTTCTTTTGGTACCTAATAACAAGAAAAAGGAGGTGACTTTCCATAGACAGAGGAATCAAAACTTCTCCTGAGTTAGGAAAAATTCAAGTATATTTCTCATACTAACTTTTTTTTTTTTTTAGAGATCCCTTAGCTTTGAGCCAGCAGTCATACTAGCTAAGACTGTTTTGTCATAGCTTGTCAAAAAAGTACATTTTAGTTTATGTGCAAAGACGAGACAAGATTTGATGTTCAATTTGATTTTACATACTATGTATAAAAAATAAAATCTCATGAACTAGAGACATTTCTCTATGTATTGAAAAAAAAAAAATGGGAACAGAGAATTACCTCAGAGTGTAAAATGACTATTCTTACTTCAGAAGAGTTGATAATCCTGAATTAAACCAGTTGCTTAGTTGTGCTACTCTCTATAGCATCATAAGGAATTTCCTAGCTATTAAATAAGACTTTATTGTATAACACTTTAAAAAAACAGTTTCCTACACTTTCTAATGTATTCTAATTTTTCTGAATGTTAATTCCTGTAAAAGAACTTCTGAAGTATTGTTGAAATAAAGATGAGATGAAGAGATCTAAAAATAAAAATAAACCACCAAAACCATGCCATATAAAAATAAAAGCATCCAGCTGTTCATACTACATTCATAGAAAGCTGCAAGACTGCTATAGTTCTATAAAACAGTATGAGTACACATACCACATTTGTGGTGTTTATGCTTTTCTCTGAGGCACCACAAAGTGGCTTTCTGCCCAACATTTTTATCTGTCAAGTACTGCCATGCTTGAATGAACGTTAACTTTATCCAAGTAGTATTATGGTTACTTTGGCATCCTGATTTTATCTGAGAGATGAGTGTCCATTTTTGCCTTTAGGAGATTTTTCTTTTTGTTTCTGAAAACTGAATTTCATTAAGGCAAAAGTGTTATGGAGCAAACCACACTGGTATACCATAGTAAACAAGACATGGTTTTACATTTACAGGTACTTTGGCTTTCGTGTCTTACCAAAGGTTCTGAATAGGGAAAAGAAACTCTAAACACAATGAGAAAGAGATTTGATTTTTTTTTTTCAGGTATAAGATCTTCTTCATAGGGTTGGGGAAAAAAAAAGGTGTAGAATTGCACTGAAAACCTCAGTAGCGAGGTAAACATAATGGCTGATGGTGTCCCGGTTGCCTGGGAAAAGCTTAAAAAGATATTTCTAGATTAAAGTGGAAATTTCAGGTATCCTTGAGTAATCTCTGGTTTTCCCGCCTTCAAAACTTCTGTTAAAAAGAAAGGAAATATTGTATTTCTAGAGGTAAACAAGGTATAGTCGACACCATAACTGAAGGCAGACTTGTTCAATCAAGGAATTGCAGCAACTGAGAACACTTTAAAACTGAGTCTTATGAGTTGTGAAAAAATCTTTCTAATTCAAAATCAATAGAATAAATTTTGAAGATTAAAAGAAAGATAGTGCTGGAAGAAAGTGCCATAATTAGGTGTTACAAAAAAATCTTTCTTCATGTAGAGATGTAGAAGCATGACAACCAAGCAGTAGGTGAAAAAGTAGTTCCAGTAACTACTGTGAGTGTCTTTAGTTCCAAGGTAGGTTGACTTCTCTAATTTTGCCTGCTTTTTATAAAGCCAAAGTTAGAGCTTTCTGAATAATGGAAATTTCTTTCCACTAAAGACTGTCTGAAGTATTATTAAATCTTCCAGGGGAAAAAAATATATAAAATCCCTCAAAATATGAAATAGAATTCTTTGAGTTCTTGGTTGCTTATCTGGAAGTTTTCCTCAGTTTTGCTTTACCGCTCAAAAACAAGTAGGCATCAGGAAGATGGATCCTGAAGTGTTCAGCCATTCACCACCTCCTCCACTGGCCCTCATGCTAAGTAGTAAATGAAAGAGATGAATGCCTCAGTTCCCTGTGTTTCTTAGGATTTAGGGTTAAGGTGGATCTAGGTACTAAAGGATCCAAGGGGCTAGTACATGACGACCTCTAGCAATTGCCTTCATACTTCTTATACAAATATTGATCTCCAGAAAGCAAACATGAAACGATCTTTTCAACTTTCCAGATGGAAAACTTAAGGTCTACAAAAGAGCTGTTCTCTACTGGGAATAATTCCATCTGAAATATTACACAGCTAGAGCCACCACTTCTTCCAGACTTAGTTTATCTATCCACACAGGAAGTAAAATGCATTTATCTTTACCAAGAAATTCTCAACAAATTGATCAACTTTGCGTTTCTCTGTTGGTTTAACTTCTCCATATTGTCATGAAGTATTTTGCTTGTAGATGGGAAGGTTCATAAAGTTCTTTTAGTGCAACATACAAAAGCACCATGTAAAGTGAAAATATTATTAAAAAGTCAGTGAGGTCAGAACTCCATTAGATGAAAAAAACTGAAATGAGGTTTCTCAGGGAGACTGAATCTGAAGCAACTGCTTTGTCAAGCAGCAGCCAATTTATATTTATTTTTACCCAGTAGATTCAATACACAGAAGCAAACTATGACTGAACTCAGAACTGAAGTTGACTTTTTTTTTTCCCCTCTTTATAAATGGAATATCAGTTATTTGGAGGAAAAAAACCCAAACAACAAAACAAACCAAAAATACCTAGGATGGATAATGTAGTGTTTGTATCTAGAGGCAGGAACTCATATCATATTGTTGATTAAAACACAGGACTATTTATAAATAAGCCTGTTTCAAAGTGAAGGTCAGAGATAGCCTAAACAAAAAACGAATAGCCCAGATTAAAATGTTAATGTTCTATCTAAAATGCACAAAACCAAATGCAATCTCATTTAGTGACATTTCCAGAATTGCAGCAAAGACTGCTACATTAATCTGTTAGTTATGCATTTTCATTAATCTTAAACAGAAACAAATCTTCAGGAAACAGGGTTTGAAGATTGTGAACACTTGAATTTCTGCAATATTGAGCAAGTTAGGCTGGGCTTTTTAAAGAATATTTGTGACTCTTTTCTTGCAGGTAAATAGACTAAGACAAGAAGAACCATCAAATATTGGTCACAGTTTCCCATCATCACTGAAAACTAAGGTTCTAACTATTGGGACGAAATTGTGGAAATTAATTCTGGGAAATTAAAAGCCATATTATGACAAAATAAAACCATACACCATATGCCATATATTTATAATAACTTATTTATAATATATTTATAATTTTGTGCTTGCGGTAAAGTTCAGACAACTTTTGTTTTCTGAACATAAGATGACAGTAGTGGTTGCACAGCATGTAGTTTTGTTTGTAAATGCTAACACCTCTATCAATGATTGTGCCTGGACTTTTTTTTTACATTGTCTATGCATATGCAGTGCTGTAGGTATGGAAGTAGAAATGAAAATGATTTTGTGCTCCTAATATCCTTGACTGTGTGTTTGGTAGACTGTCTGTGTGTTTTTTATGTGAGTACAATATGTATAAATAGTATTGACCGTTAATGGCAAAGTGTAGTATACATCTGCTTCCCAACTGGCTCAATTCTTTTCAACCCATCTTTGAAACATCCTCCTTTCTCTGGGACTGCAGCTCAGTTCATGTGAGTTACTATGTTAGTTAGGGCCTCCACAATTCAATTGAGGTGCTCTACAGTAATTGGGCAGTACAAAGGATCTTTCGTGATTTGTCAGATTTGGAGAAGTCCCTGAGAAACTGGGAGGTAAGGCTTAAAAGATACTTATGGTCTCAGACAGAAAGTCTATCCAATGTCAGTTTCTACAACTGTGTACAAGAAGATTTGCAGGTTTTAATAAGGCTTTTTTTTTTGAAACTTTGGATTCCTTCTAGTCTAAATCTGAAAACAAAGCCTGAGGAGCAAGACTGTGCAAAATGAAATATCAAGGACGGATGAGAGAGACTGTTGTAAGCAAAACAAAAGTGATGTCTCCCGCTGCTCCTGGTGCCCTGGCCCCTAGGGAGCTACCTGGTTTTTGCTGCTCCCTGCTACCCATCTCTTTTTCCCTACTGAAAGATTGTGAAGCCATCCCTTGCAAAAAAAAAAAACCAAACAAACCATGGCTAAAGCTACCCTGCAGTGGACTGTTGGTGTGCTAAGATACACATGGGGAGGCTTACAGGGTTAAAAATGAAAGGTAAGTATGCAGCTCACATAAACATATATATCAACTAAGCTGCACCACTTAACCCCTGTCTTGCATCAAAACCAGGCTCCTAATAGTCCAGTCATGTTTGTGGCTCCGTATAGAGCCAAAGGGTATTTCCATGGCTTTACCTTTATGTTCAGTACCTTTCACAAAGTCCTAAACAACTTTGCCAGGCAACTTCTGCTGTCTGGGGGATCTGTCTGCTGCTATGCCATCTTTAAGGATAGGTGTCACAACCTATTTCAATATTCATGAGCATTAACCAATATATCATCTACTACTTATTTTATTTACTGTATTAAAGAGGCCCAAGATATCATCCTTTTCAAAGAAAACAAACAACCATCTCTTAAGTAAGCCAGTGGAGGCCATGGCTTTCTATTATCCAAAGCAAATACACTTTGAAAAAGGACATGGTGAAACAAAAAATGTAGGAAATAAAAGCTGCAGATATCTAAACAAAGTAGCTTGACTGAACAAACCAACCTGAATAAACAGATGCATAATACATAAACTAAAATTTAGATAATAAATATGAGAAGGGCAGACAAAGTATCTCTGCTTGCCTGTTCTCATTATCATCTTTTATGTTCGTTTGGAGATTTGTGAAAGCAAAAGGAAAATGTGAAAGCTTCATTGTTCCGGAGATGATAATGGTATTGATTTTTCATTAAGATGCATCCTTTCTTGATAAGGTCATACTACCTTCCTCTTCCTGTTGTTTCAAGATTTCTTCCTTCGTCTCCCTGCTGTGTTTCTGATAACGATTAACAGAAATTGTGAAATCTTGACATTCATTTTTTTTATTTTTCTCACATTTCTTGTAATCCCCTTTTTCTTTGTTCCTTGAAACTATCAACATCTTTGCTAGTTACATATGAGAGCTAAATCACAAAATATTTATGTCTCCATAAACATAAAACTGAGCATATGCATTCAGAAATGAATGATATTGCACATGTAGGGATTTTTTTCAAAATAAATTACTTTCTTTCTAGATAAATTGCTTACTTTCTAGATAAACCTTTCATAATATAACAAAAAAAGCCTGAAAGCTGGCTGGATTATCCTGCTTTATGTCCTGTGTCCTAGTGTTTCACCTGGAACCTCTTTGGAAATTAAGAACGGTCTTTACACAAATCCTCCTCCACATCACACGCAATTGTTGGGTCCCAGTCTACAGGAAAAAAAAAAAAAAAAAGTAAAAATTGTGCTGAAATTACACTTCCTTTTGATTTTTTATGAGTTGATTTCTTGGAGTTCCTCTGGGGGTTTGCCTTGCTTGAAAGTTTACCAGTGGCAGTAACACTATCCCGTCAGCAGACACATGAGGAAATTATGATTTCTTCATATTTTCTTTTTCCTCAGTCTTCTAATATATATAACATGAAGGAAACAAAGATTTCTTTCTGAGTCCAATTTCTTTCTAGTTTGCACAAAGATAAAAGACCACCTCATCTTCTCCTATTTCTTCCCCATCCTGCTGCAACAAGGACACAATTTAGTCCAAAATGCTGGTTATACTGAGTTTTGTGCTGAATGAGACTCTTAGGAGTAATTATAATTTCAACAGGTTCACTACTTTATTACTGTTGCTTTTAACATACAGTTACTGCTACTGGATGTGGGAATCATATAAATTCAGGAACCAATTCAGTGAGACCTCAACTTGAAGTGAGACATTATTAATTGCAAATTAATTAAGCTAGTTAAGGCCCTGCTGTGTAATACTGATGCCAGTCTGAACTGTCTGTTCTGGCACTTTTGAGAGAAAAAAATAAAGGCCTTGTAAAATGCAGAATTTTGTAACAAATTCAGGGAGTGCTTCTAAACAAAGCATGTTAGAATAAAGTTTTTAATTGATATTTTTGGATCATAATCTAGTTGGAATGCAGTTTTATATTAGTTTTAGGTTAAAGCTTAATTTCAGTGAAGGTATGTGCTGTTATAAAGCAGTATTCTTAGTGTACGTCTCAAACAAACATTTGGTATATTTGTCCATAATTACTCAGGGCTCTGGCTCACATGGAACTGTTCTTCAGCATTGTGCAGGGTCACCAAGGTACTCCTGTGTGTTAAAGGATTCCAATAAAACTTTGATTTTGCACCGATTTTATGGCATTTACAACTTCGCTAAAATAATGTACTTAGATGTTTTAAGTGTTCCGAGTATGGCTTTACGTAAATAGATTTTATTTAAAACCTCTTTAAAAAAGTCTTTCCTGGAAAACTTCTTGGGGGGTTACAGTTAAACTGTAGTTAAGTTAAGAAGATGAACGTTCTCCTAATTATTTGAAAATTTCACTGCAAAACAAATCCATCAGGCTCAGTGAGCCATAAGCATATACAATAGGGCCTCATCTGAAATCTCCATGAGTCTTCCATTAATTTGAAATCTGCTTGGATAGTCTATTAATTTAGGTAGGAACAGAATCAGATTCACACCCATGGTTAGATTTTTATGGGAGACTAGACTAGTACATAAAATCTTTCCTCTCTTGTAAGCAAATATTCTGTGAGTCCATCTCATCATTGTAGTCAATTCTGACAGTAAAGGAGGGAAATTTAATATGCTTATAATTAATTTATTCAGCTGAAATTAAATGCATGCCCTTTAAAATATTTATTAATTTTTTTTTTTAAATATTTTTCTTCCAGGACAGGTTTTTACTTCCAAACTACTTTCATAACAACTCATCTTGTAAAAGGAACATGAGTAGATACCTCTGAGCAATACAACCAAAACATAGGGTAATATCAATCAGCAAATAGTTGCCCCATGGAAAGATTAGTCATTAATTTTAGTGGGTCTAGAATTTCACATTTAGAAAGATCTTGGCGTCCAAATCTGTAAGTATAAACTATAAAACTATAGATTTTAGTCTGAGAAAAATAAATTCCAGGGGTTTTCTTGGAGGCTATCTTTTCATTTCAGGAAACTAAAATATATAATTATATTATTTCTAACAATATATAAACATGCATCCAACTACTGATTTTTCCAAACACATTCTAAAGCATTTGAAATATTAAATTTAAAACATTAGCAAAGCTAAGGCAGAAATGTACGTCTGATTTTAAAGGTGATGCCTCAAAGGAAAAATGAAAAGAAGATTCATGACCATTTTGATATAATAATTTCTATTGATGACAATAGAATATATTCAATAGATATTGATTGACAAATGGATAATGCTATATTTCACTCTTTCTGATTTCACTGGTATATATGTAAGTCTCAGACACATATATTATTGTGCATTCTGGCAAATAAATTAACCAGATACTAACAAAGAATCTCAACACACTAAAAAAACCTTTTAAATTTTTGTGTTTTCATTTTCTTGACATTGTTAATGTCATGATTTGGTTACTTTTTCTGTTGCCCATTGATACAAGCCATGTATTATTTAAAGGGAAAAAGAAAAAAAAAGGGAAAAAAAAGATTAAGAAGGAAAAAAAAAACAATAAAAGGATTAAAGTGGAAACAGGCAAAGAAATAGAACTTTCAAGCTTCTTTGTTTTTCATGTCATCGAGATGCAATTCCACCCTTCATTTGTCTGTTTCTGTTTGAGTCACCTTTAAGATCACTTTCTTCTTGTGGTACAGCTTTGAAGAGCATTTCTTTAGGAAAAAATTCTACTTGTAGTCACACTACATATGGACTGCATTTCATTTCCATTATTCTGTATTACAAAGGACATTTGTATGAAAACCTGATATCTTTGTTTCTGAAAAATTAATATGCTCTAGCTGCTTTCTCTCACCTGAAATAATAATCCTTCCTTTGTGACATCACTCTTCATTGTTGTGCTATGATTGATGCCACAATCTGAGATTCTGAGTTCAGGTGGGAATAAACAGTAGGAACAGAACGAATAATAGACAACAAAAAGACTTTGTGTTTTCAGCATCTTAGAATATTATCAGTAAAAAAAAAAAACAAACCAAAAAGTAGAAATGAGATTTTGAGCTGAACCGGGAATAACCTTATGAAATTACAGAAAATCCTTGCATACGTCTTTAATGTACAGCTGTAATGTAAATCTGTAAAGTAATTCAGTCACTATTCAAGATGCTACTAGGTGATATCAATTCCATTATATAATGCCCCAAATCTGAGATTCCTTATGCTACTTCACCTGTTTACTATCTGTTACTTTAGGCATCCCATAGAAAATTCAGTGCAGAAGAACACTTCTGGAGTGACTTGTAACCTCCAGTACAATATACAGAAAACTAATACGCAGATAATACTCACTGTGTCCTCACAATTAATCACTAAAAGTGCCATCTTTTACTATTGTCAGGTTTGAGATCTTACCTCTACACTGCTGTTAGATCAATAGGACATAAAAAACAATGACTCATTCAGGCACATACAATAGGGTAGTGTAAGGGAAAGGGTGAGTAGAAATCATTCGGCTGTGGAAAATTATCCAGTAAAATCAGATGGACTGAAATTGGATCTTCACTAACCTCGAGTGTCATTTTTATGTGTTTCAGCTTAATTTGATTATTTAAAGGAGATAACAATTTTGAAACCTCTATACTTAAAGTATTAACATGTATATATATGTATAGTTATAACACCTCTTGATAATGTATGTATATTTATATTTTTAAATTCATAAATTATGTATTAATATATGTAATATACATAAATTTTATAAACACCAGGTTGACTTAGGAGTGATCCCCTCTGCGTCCAGCGCTGCAGTAAAGAATGCCTGCTTAATAGTCACTCTGACTATTGAGTCTTGACTTCAGTTTTTCACAGCAACATTTCAAATATATATATATAAACATCTTGACATACTGAGTTCTTTGTTGTTCATATAATTTTCTTTAAATATGAATTTGCTTCATGGTGTGCTAGAATAGTTCAATTATGTTCAGTCCCTTAAGAATGAGAATCTTAATCACTGAATAGTCTTTACTTCTTCAAGAACAAATATGGTTTGAAAAATATTCTTATATCTAACTTTATAAATGCCCTAGAAGCTTGATACAAGGGAAACTTGAATAGGTAAAATAATATGGATCATGAGAACAATAGGAGAAAATTGAAAACTCTCATAGAAAAAAAGATATGAGTTTATATTTCCCTCCAGAAAGGCTTGCTTAGACTCTACAGAAGGATTGATTCATTTTAGAAAAAAAAAACCAAAACCAAAACACAACAGAAAATCAAAATATGTGAGTATAACACATCTATGAAAGACAGAAATTCTTCTGTTACCATGAGTACAAGTATATCATAAAGTCTCCTTTCTAAATAACATAGTCCCCAAACTGTTAATGGTCAGCAAACAATGAATATATTAAGAGGGGAGGGTAATCTTATTTATTTCACACACACATGTTTTTGTAGGAGGGATGTGTGCATCAAGAATCAGCAGCTGAGGCAGTAAAGATCAGATGATCTGAGACTATAAAAGATCAGAGGCAATAAAGGATCAAAGACAATAAAGCAAAGCAGACAGTCTTCCTAAAGCCATATGATCATTGAACCGATGCGTTTTCACATGCAAACAGAAGTCTTACAAAATTACAATGAATAAACGTATAGTCCTTATAAACGAAAAAAAAAACCCTGCCTCATTTATTTCTTTTCTTCTCTGTTAACTGTCCCGTAAGGGGTGGGGAGGCACAGGGACAGAATCTCGATTGTTAGGAGGTAAATACTGAAGTAACAGGGCACTGAAGATACTCACATCTCATTGAGACTGAATTACTTTACCAGCAGTAAATAGTCTGTCCCTCAAATATGGTAAGATGGAAGGAGATTGCATTAAAGGAAAAAAAAGTCAAGTAATTATTTAACATAGTCACATAATAAAAACCAAGCATGCAGTAAGTTTTCTCAAGCTGCTTTGTCTCCCTAGGGGGAAAAAAAAAAAGAAAGAAAAAAAAGAGAAGCTTATTTTCATCTTCTGCCTTTCTTACTGCTCTATACGATTTGTTTTTAAACAAGGAACAAGTCAGTACTAAAATTAAGCTGTATCCAAAATCAAGTTCACATGTATCTGCAGAAGTAGGTATTGCAATTTTCCAAAGTTATTTAAGAATACAGGGCTTAGTCATACAACAAATTCAGGTCTTAACTCTGCTGTGTTTTGTTGATAGTGTATGGATGCCTTTTGCTAAGACATCACCAATGATGGTGAAAATTTACTCTATGATCTTCTATGGAGAACTACAATAGCAATATCTTTCAAATATACTTCCATGAAACTAGGGAAAAGAAAAATCTGAATTTCTCAGAAATTATTATTCTCTATTCTGCAAGCTATGTCTGAAAAATATAAAATCCTTTGTACCTGATGGCATTTTAACAAGGAGAATATTAATTACACTTATACATACACATATCTTGATGTTTTAGTTCTGTTATAGAAACAATAATAATTGAAATACTTCATCAACTTTAAGCTAAAGTTGGACACAAATCATATATCATCATGGGAAAATAAAAGCTCTTTGTTGCTTTATTCTAGCACTCCAAGGCTGCTTGGGCGGTTCACTGCATCTCTGAACTTCCAGGGTAGCTCAGCATGTCTCTAGTACTACAGAGCACTAATAAAGGTGGAAAGTGATAGCACGAGTACTGATTGAAAATGAAGCAGATAATGTCAGCTGAACACCTCGAAGGGGATTTGTGGAAATAGAACCTTGAAAGTGAAGAAAAGGCCAAACCAATTTTGGCTGAGTGGTTAAGCTTGTTTTAAACAGGTCGGGACTATATTGTAAGCTAGTTAACTGTGACATGAGACATAATTGGCTTTACGCTTACAGCAGGAGTGTGCGAGTTCTCCACATACTGACTTATAGGCTAAATTTCTGATAGTGACTACCACCTCGCTTTCTCCACTACCCAAAAAGTAAACCCACTGCCTACCCAGAAGTCATAGCCTCTAATGAAAAAAACAAGTCCCTCTTTTGTAAGAACTTATAGTTAAAGTTCCATTGAATTTATTAGGAAATTGTATTATGACTCAGACTTCTGGCCTGAAGTGGAGCAGGTTGGTCAATTTTCTCGCTCATAACACTGAATACCTTCATCCCATTCTGTATGCAAAGAGGAACTTTTGCAATGAGAAAGACATTACTTAAACGGTGGATCAGAACAGCTTTTTTCTTCTTGCTCTTCTGGGGACTATACAGCTGAAATTCCAGTCCTTTGAATCTCTCTCTGCTTTGCAGCAAAGGGAATTAAACACTCTGTTGGTGTAGTAGAAAACTATGGATGTGGAGAGCCCTGAAAAATATTCTTTAACTCAAAATAGGTGTTAAGAAGAGAGGAAATTGTTATTCTGCTTTTGCAAGGAATTTAACCTGTGTTTTTCATGTAATCCTAAATAACCTCCTAAATAAACTAGCATCTATTACTCCTTTTTTGTAGTTTTTGTTTCTGTGATGTTGGAGAGATCTTAACATGCCAGCTAAATGATGACTTCATCCACCTATGACCTCCCTGAAAAAATAATCTTAAATGGAAACACATCAATTTCAAATTTTATTTGAAGAACTTTCCGTCCTAAGAGGGGATTTATTCCTATTTACAATTTATCTTTTGACGCTGACCTGATATTGCATGAGAGATTCAACTTTGAGGAAACATTCAACTTTCAAATTCCAAGATTTCTCCTTAATTACCTCCTGTACAACCCCATCTTGTCCTAGTAACCATGTAAAAAATATTCAAATATATAAGACCAACGTAAACCACAAAGTACTCCCCTCTGTGTAAACACTGTGGTGTACAAAGGATGCTAGGTTAGAAATGCAGTACCACTGTTTTCTCTCTGATTGCTGAGAAAAAACATTTTTTTGCATAGTAAAAATGGTGACTAGGTTGTAGGAGGGTGTGCACAGCCACACTGTATGTGGTGAGCGTAAAATGATGGGTCAGAAAAAAAGCTGTTCAGTTAAATCCTGGATCAAGTCTACGTCCATGGGACTTTGGGCAGCATCATGTATAACGTTCTCACAGATCAGCTATTACATTTTTGTTTATTCTTGTTGGAGCAAGAAACTCAAATGAAACCTGAATTGCAGAGTGGTAAAATATATACTATTTACTTTAGAGAACTGGAATGATATAGTTTCCTGATTTCCTGGATAAACTTCTGTTAGTCAATTTTTACAGTGCATATAAATAACACACCCAGAAGACCATTAGGGACTTTGGTCTTTTTTATAACATGAAGTAATCAGCTTTTTAAAAAAAAACACCTTAATGTTGTACCTAATAAATTAGAACTCCTCTGAAGAAATCATACAAATATATCCTTCAAATGATCAAATTGTTGATAATACTTTATCTACAATGCAAATAAATTGCCCATTATTATGAGGGTCTTTTTCCCAGTACGTTCTCCCTCCTACTGTCCCATTTCCTAGGTTGGGGTCTGCTTCCGTTTACCAGATGTTCAATCCAGTTGTATGACTCTGAATTTTCACCATGAAGTAATGTGGAACCTTCTGCTGTTTGAATTTTTTATGTGACACTGGCTGTCCCATTGATTCTCTAATGTGCATTCAGAAGGCTGACAGATTCAGTCATCTTCTGTAGGTTTGTAAATGGCTTAGAGGATTGGTGATGCTTGGTACAGGAGGGATCCCTATGTGCCTGGCAAGAAGAAACTCATTTTTGCAACTCAAAATTTGTATGTATTATTGGTGTCTAGTTGTTGCCCTTCAGAAAGTAATTGTTGGTTACTCCAAATTTTGGCTTGTATGTTCTCATTCGAAAAGAATTCTCTCTTCATACCGTATTTTCTCCTTGGTGTTTTTATTAATATTACTTGGGATGGAGTGAAAATGGAGAATGAGCTACCTTAGACAATTTATAGTACTATTGTTAAATCAGAGTCAATTTATTAATTATGTGCGTACGTGTGTGTCTAAGCTTCTGGGAATCACAAACTGCTTCTTAAACATTGAGGAATTAAGTTCCCCTTTTATGTGTTTAACTGAGCATGATTACTACTGTTATTTAGATCCTGCCTGATAATCAATTGCAACTTCACTGAAGTCACTGGTTTTTTTTCAGTCATACTGATGACATAAAGCTTATCTTTCATCACAGGGGAGTTTCATTAAGCAGGAACAAAGTAAAACTGTATTCTGTTTTCCAACAGAATTAGAGAAATGCTATTGATAAAGAAAGAATAATAAAATTGTTTGAGCATGAAGGACTTATTCAAGGCCCTTTTTATTTGTGAAAAAGTAAATAATAACAATTTTTCTGCAAAATAAGCCATTTACATAGAAGACAAAAGACGGACAGGCTACTAAGGTAGCTAATTTAATGATTACACAAGAAGAGACAAAAGGAAGTTACTTGAAAACAGCAATCTAATTTTATTTCAATTATCACAGTATCACAGTATCATAGTATCTTCAGGTTTGGAAGGGACCTCTGGAGATCATCTAAGTCCAACCCCTCTGCCACAGCAGGGACACCTACAGCACATTGCACAGGACAGCGTCCAGGCGGGCTACCTCTCTGGGCAGCCTGTTCCAGTGCTCTGCCACCCTCAGAGTAAAAAAGTTCCTCCTCACGTTGAGATGGAACTTCCTGTGCTCCAGTTTGTGCCCGTTACCTCTAGTCCTATCGCTGACACCACTGAAAAAAGACTGTTCTCATCTACCTGGCACCCTCCCCTTAAGTATTTATAAGTCTTGATAAGATTCCCCCGAGTCTTCTTTTTTCTAGACTAAAAAGACCCAAGTCCCTCAGCCTTTCCTCATAAGAAAGATGCTCCAATCCCCTAATCATCTTAGTAGCTCTTTGCTGGACCCTCTCCAGCAGTTCCCTGTCCTTCTTGAACCGGGGAGCCCAGAACTGGACACAGGACTCCAGATGCGGCCTCATCAGGGCAGAGTAGAGGGGGAGGATGACCTCCCTCGACCTGCTGGCCACACTCTTCTTGATACACCCCAGGATGCCATTGGCCTTCTTGGCCACCAGGGCACATTGCTGGCTCATGGTCATCCTGTTGTCCACCAGGACTCCCAGGTCCCTTTCCACAGAGCTGCTCTCCAGGAGGTCAGCCCCCAACCTGTACTGATGCATGGGGCTATTCCTCCCCAGATGCAGTATCCTACACTTGCCTTTATTGAACCTCATCAGGTTTTTTTCTGCCCAACTGTCCAGCCTGTCCAGGTCACGCTGTGTGGCGGCACAGCCTTCCAGCGTGTCAGTCACCCCTCCCAGTTTTGTATCATCAGCAAACTTGCTGATGGTACACTCTATCCCATCATCCAGGTCATTGATGAATATATTGAACAGGACTGGACCCAGTACTGACCCCTGAGGGACACCACTAGTTACTGGCTTCCAACTGGACTCTGCACCACTAACCACAACCCTCTGAGTTCTATCTGCCAGCCACTGTTCAATCCACCCCACTGTTCATTCATCTAACCAACACTTCCTAAGCTTGTCTGTGAGGATGATGTGGGAGACAGTGTCAAAAGCCTTGCTGAAGTCAAGGTAGACAACATCCACTGCCCTCTCCTCATCCACCCATCCAGTCACACCATCATAGAAGGCTATCAGATTAGTCAGACATGACTTCCCCTTGGTGAATCCATGTTGACTACTTCTGATAACCTTCTTTTCCTCCAGATGCTTGGAGATGACATCCAGAACAAGCTGTTCCATCATCTTTCCAGGGATGGAGGTGAAGATGACTGGCGTGTAGTTTCCCGGGTCATCCTTCTTGCCCTTTTTAAAGACTGGAGTGACATTGGCTTTCCTCCAGTCCTCAGGCACTTCATCTTTTCTCCAGGACCTTTCAAATATGATGGAGAGTGGCCCAGCAATGACTTCTGATAGCTTCCTCAGCACTCGTGGTTGCATCCCATCAGGCCCCATGGACTTGTGGGTGTCCAGTTTACTTAATTGTTCTCTAACTTGTTCCTCTTCAACCAAGGGAAAGTTTTGCTTCCTCCTGACTTTCTCTGTTACTTGCAAAGTCTGGGACTCCTCAGAGCTGGCCCGAGCAGTGAAGACAGAAGCAAAGAAGGCATTCAGCAACTCTGCCTTCTCTGCATCATCCGTCACCACAGCACCCATCTTGTTCAAGAGCGGGCCCACATTTTCCCTGGTTCTCCTTTTGTCTCCTATATACTTAAACAAACCTTTCCTATTGGTCTTGACATCCCTCTCCAGGTTCAATTCCAAAGCTGCCTTGGCTTTTCTCGTTTCTTCCCTGCATACCCTGACAGCATTCTTGTACTCATCCCAAGTCATCAGCCCCCTTTTCCACATCTTGTAAACTCCCTTCTTCCACCTGAGCTTTTTCTGAAGATCCCTGCTCAGCCATGCAGGTCTCCTTCCCTTGCCCGATTTCTTGCTCTTATTGTTTCTGTTTTATAGATTTTAAGTCATTGTAGGCATGTCATAGTTTTCATTTTTACAGATACAGCTTGAGAAAAAAAGCAAAGTAAAAACCCCACAAAACAGGAAATGTAACACTAGAGCCTAGCTAACTGGTTTGAGATATTTAACTCTTGAGGACCTATAGCACTTAGGTAATGTCATAATGTCAATCAGGGTTGCAAACAACATATTGGATCATTTAAGACCTTTTAATTTTGCCAATTTTTTTTTCAGGCTTTTTGCAAAATGATTTGTTACATTTTTTTTGGAATTCACTGGACTGTATTCCTGTCTACATCACCTAAATAACTTTTTGTTGTTACTGCACTTTATATATTTTGTTTTCATGTCAGAATAATCTTTTATTTTTCTTTTCTTTTTTTTCTGTAATGTGTAATCTACTTAAAATGCAAGTAATACCCTGATATACTCAGCTCATTTGCTAGTTGGCTGTGATTTCATATACACTGTGGATTTTGGTATAAAACCAGGAAAACACAATATTCCTGGTTCCAATAATTTTTCACTATCGTCATCACTGGATTAGGCAATTATGGTGGACTAAGCTATATGGTAATGACATCAGAAAAGACAAACCACATGGAACCAAAAACTTGGTTTAGGTAAGTCTAGACACATTTACTACATTCAGTGATGAAAATTAGCTACTTTACTAAAGATTAAGCCAAAAAAAAGTGGCTACTATCAAATTTTACTACTTTCTGAAGATCTGTGAATGAACTCTCTTTTCTCCATATTCCTTTCTGTCCTCAATTTCCTTTTATCCTCTTTCTTCACTTCCTTTGTATCCTGTTTCAATGTCTTTTTCCTTTTCTTTTGTTCTTCCCATTTGGATGTTTCAGCCCGCATATCTCTCCCTGTCTTTCATCCCCCAAATCAATTATTTTTTAAAAAGTCTCTAAAAAAATTTTTTTAAACCTGATTGTCAAAATTCATACCAACCATATCTTCTCTTTCTCTTCTTGAAAATGGTTCTTTTTATCTCTCTGCCTTGTCTCTTCAGATCCTAAACTTTTTGGAACAGGGCCCATCTTTTACACAGTAAGAGATTACACAGTGGTGCATTGATCCCAGCTGGAGTCTTCAGACACTAAAGAAATACAAATAATTACAAAGCATTGCCATATGCCTGATCTTCAGCAGCTGGGAGCTCTTTAACAAGAGCGTGATGTTCCTGCTCTCCCATTTGCCACCTCTCCAATCCTGCAGGCCAGTCGGCAGTAGGGCATAACGTTTCTGGACTCTGCTCTTCCTTCTATGCCAGCAGTGGTTGTCAGGTGGTTTCCAGAAGCTCTGAGGCACAGCTGGGGAAGGACTGCAGACCTACACGTCTAGTGGGTCTGCAGGTTTCCGAAGCACAGTTCATCTGTGCATGATTGTTAGACATAACTAACAAAATGATTTTTCTTTGTCAATATTATCAGTCTATGAGACATTGTCAGTCACTCTATCTGAATGTAAAATGAAATGCAGCATAGACAAGCTTAAATCTGTAGTTGTTGAGTTGTTGAGTCTTTAATTACTGGTAAAGTATATACTACACATAACCTTGGCTCCTGCCTTCAAGATGCTAAAGATATGTTTAATCTTTTATTTCTTATCGTTATTTGAGTGATATCACTTTAACCTCTTCACATGAATGACCTGAAAATAAAGGCTAACTCGTTAAACTACAGACAGCGAATCAAAAGAAATGAAAAAAAGTTTTTGTCTGAAGAGCTAAACAGTAAGTATTCTATAATGATAGCAGCAGATATTGTCATATTAGGAGCATTCACGGACTATAGCATTTGTCTGCAGACGTGAAAGTACCAGAATAAAAATCAATACTATGCTTAAAACAACACATCTTTCCAAATGCATGTTTAATTTTCGCTGATATAAACATTAAATGTTTAACAGGTGTATCTAATATGTTTGAGGCATATCTCAATACAAGCACAAAAGGAAAATAAATGCATGAGAGAAAAGGGTGGTATAAAAATATATGTATTTCTGTGGAGATTTTAGGTAGAATGTTGCTAATAAAACTATTTAAATTATATCTCTGATATTTATCTATGGTAGCAATAAAACCGGATCATTATTTATAAATGGAAGTGTAACCCATGATAATGAACAAACAAATTACATATTCATGAAACATAATTTAACCTGATTAATATTATTTGGCAGGCACAACTTTTGAAAAATATCCTAGATCTGGACTAGAACTACACAGCCCTAGAAATCAAGGCTCAGCTTAGATTTTTCCACTTTCTTTCATGAATTTTGTTTACGGTCATTTATAAATGCAGTTTATACAATAACAACTGCTTTTTACTGGGGGGGGGGGGGGGAGGGGGAAGGACCCAACAAAACCAGAAGTAACAGAAATAAGACCCTGAAATGAATAAACAGGTCTCTATTTTATTTGATATTGGATGCCACCCGGTAGACCGTTCTTTTCCCACAAGCCCTTCAGATTTCACAAGGGAGCTATTGTTAGCAACAGAGCCCTTGAGGTTTGAACTCAGGTATTAAAAATCCCTAGTCTTTTACAGAAGTGTTACCCAAGAATCTTCAAAACTTCAGTGGCTTACCTGACAAATAAATGTTGCTCTCTTTCCCAACAGTTTTAAACTTTATCCACAAAATCATGCTTCCCCTTTTCCAGAGTTATCTGTCACTTACTATTTATCCTTTTAAAGAGAAAATTACTTTCTTTATTTTAACCTTGTTATGTAATATAGTATAATGCAAAATATTAAAATTATACATTAAAATAAAATGCAGCTTAGAAAAACAAATCTTAAGGAATATTCAAGAGAGATAATTAGAAGCCTTAGTAACCAAGGTCTTACAAGATGTTTATTATACAAATCCATTGTATTTGTTGGGAAGTCTGAAATGTTTTTATTTTTAGCTCTACATCATTTGGAGACACTGAAAGTAAGTTTCAGTTTACCTAAGTTTAGAAATCTGAAAGTGGTGTGCCTAGCTAAAGCTAGCTCTAGGCTCCCTTTTGAGACAGTAGGCCTCACCACAGAGTTATTCCGTCCATGCCTTCAGGACTGTCTGTCCTTGAGACAGGATAAGACAATCTAACAACACTGAAACACTACAAGAGTCTGGGGCACCCTCATTCAGTTCATTCATTTTCTTCATTCAGCTTGTGCTATCTTTCCCACCCATCAAACCTTCCTGAGAGCTGTTGTCATGAACTTATGCAGCAGAAAATGTATACAGAAAAAGTTAACAGACTTTGTTCTGGATTTATTTGCAATTATTTTGAAACCTCTGCATTACATAGTTATTGAGATGACTGATGTATATATAGCTCTCTACATATCCATATATTTACATATGATTAGTAAGAAGTTACTCAATTAAAAAAAGTGAAAGAGAAGCAGTGACTCAATATCTGATCCTAGCAAATGCTCAGAAGATTAGGTGCAAGAAAGTAATACCTAAAGACTTCAGATGAACAAAATGGTTCAAGCAGTTTCCTAAAATTATCTTTAAAAAATTATGTGGAGAGGTAGAAAATCTCTATAGATCATAATTTGGTAAAATAATAAATCCATTAGACAGGAATGCATGCTTCTTTTTAATGTTCTTTTTTTCCTAATTTTTAAAATGTTAAAATATGAAATATCTATATTGTTGTCACTGTAGGCCACTTGTAACAGACTGCTGATGGCAGAAACCAAGCTGAGTTCACTGTGATCTGCAGCATCAGGATAACTATGACATAAAAATATAATGTAATTATGACAACTTCTTCTTCCTTTTTATTATTATTTCTTAAGAATGCATTAATAATTATATTTTTATAGAATACATCACTAATGTTATATTGATTATGATATAGTATAATATTACTATTAGATATGTTTCTATATTTCTATATACTATTATTTTACAAATAATAAAATTATATTATTATTTAGTACGGACTAAACTTGGGACAACTGTAGAATTTCAACACAAGATTAGTAAAGCACAAGACTGGAAAGAAAGCCTGGACAAAGGAAGACAGGTGAGTGAAACAAATCTCATTGTGACTGGGAAGCTGAAGAATATCTACACAATACAATCACATGAACAGTGTTATTAAAACATTCCCATATTTTCGTGTTAAATATTTTAAGGTATTTGTATTTCCCGTCATGAATTCTCTGTTCTTTTTTCGGTTGTACAACAGTTACATTAAAGGGCCTAAAGACGAAGAGATCGCTTTTTATATCATAGAATCATAGATATTGTGATGGAAGTATGTCTAGGGGAAATAGCAACTTTTCATAAGATCAAACTCATGAAAGCACTGATAGAAGAACATGCTCTGTTGTAAACAAGGTCCTGTCGTCTGTTTTAGCTTTAAGTAACAAGCTCGATTGCAGACTTTTGAGGATGATATTTTGTCTCATATTTGGGGGATCCTGCTCATTTATTTCATTTTTTTGGTTTCTGTAAGACTATGGTGGCAATTTATGAGATAAAAGTGAGCAAAAATAGAAATTTTGCCTGTACCTTGGCTGCTTATGTGTGTATGACAGAAGTAGAAATATATGGAAAAATGTCAGAAAAATCTACTGTTGCTACCACAAAGTGAATCCTGACTAAAGATAAAATTGAAAACAAGATCGGTGAAAGAGATCAAAGTGAAAGAGAACCCAATTTGTTTTTTGTTACCACAAAGAAGACAGTCCATTCCGTTGCATGACAGAGTGAAAACAAGAAAGGGGCATCATTGTCACAGCAACGGTCCCTTCAAAAATATTAAAATAAGCTGTGAATGCTCTCTAGTATCTTTAGCATGAAATGTCTAAGAAAGAAACAAAGGGACATTCTGCCTCCTTTTGCAGATAAGAAGAGGCTCTGTTAATATATAATTTGGAGGGTTTTTCTGATTTTGCAATGCATTATACACATGGAGTCACTGTGAAGGTAAAGGTGAAGGTAACAGTTAAAAGTAAAAAGGGGAACTAAAGTACCCTTCACAAACATCTAGATCCCTCTCTTGCTCAAGCAGTAAGTACACATTCTCAAAACCAAACACTACTAAGCTTTACACCGTCCTACATATTATACATCATGTCACACCCATATTTCCTGAAGCCCATTTTCAGTGAATAATCAGCTTTGTTGTGTAGCCCACCCATGAAATATTTGGATAAACTGATAAAGCAACACAGGCATTGGACCCATTCCATGGACCATTCATCATAACTAGCTTTCTTAACTCCCTTGCTCAATCACTGCTGTGATCAGTTTTAGGGGTATAAACATAGTTTTGAAAATTTAACTGTGCCTGTTTAATATATGTATAGTCCAAATGCCCACAAGGACAAAAGGACCTAAAGAGCAGGTATTATGGAATAGTAACTAGCCCAAGACAGATAGTCAAAAAAGCTTGAGAGAAGATTTTTTCAAAACATACAGCACATTTCTTAGGTGTTTCATAACCTCACAGAAATCTCTCTATCTCTCTTTCAACATACGTGCATAAAATATAGGCATAATTTTCAAACTGAAAGTTTACATTTATTTTATTTTTATAAATAATTCTCTTTACATAATCCATCAAAGTACAGAATGACAACTGAAAAATTAATTTCTCTTGCCACCAGCTGGCCTGTCATTAGTGTGTGTACATCGTCAAACCAACATGGCTCTTAAGATGTATTAACATAGTATATAATCAAAATTATATTGCTTAGAAGATGTATTTCTTATCTGTAAGACCAACTGGCAATAAAGAATATATTCAGATATTTAATTTTTTCTGGATATTTCAGTTATCTGAGGTATTTAAGCAGTTGCAGTTGAGAATACCACTAGATCTTCACAAAAGTGCACTAATGTGTTTCAATACATTACTATTATTTTTTCAATGTATTTTTGCCATTATTAATTTTTTCTTTTCCATTCTGCACTTCAAGAATGTCTAGAGACATGTTGAACCAATTAGATCATATTCTTTCTCATATGTGATAAATGTGATTTGGAGTTAACGGTGTCATGCATTAACTACGTTCCCAGTGAAAACCTTTGTTCAGCCAACTATTTGTGAAGTTTCACATTGTACTATGTTATTACAAGACATTACTTTTAGTAATAGTGACATCTGTCAAAGTGAATCCACCACAAAATGCATTATTGATTAGGGTTTAGTGAATAATTTGCAACAATGGATTTATTCAACAAATTTAGCCTATTGTTGGCATGTGGAATAAGTTCCAACAAAGAAATAAACAAGCAAATCAGAATATCCTTGAATATATTCAGAAACATTCAAATGATCTATTTTCAGGCTTTGTTTTTTATTTTGTTTGGATTGTATGGTTCTCTGCAGCTTGCATGTTCATGGACCATTTGTTATGAGCATCTAAACCACTAACTCACTGGTTATTTATTTCTAAAGCGTCAGCAGTATCAACCTTTTTTTTTCCTTAGATGAATGCAGAAAGAATTTTCTAGGATTGATAAAGCTTTTGCAACTATTTGTCTAAAACGCTGGCTTTGCAAATATTCACTTGCATCTTTGAAATTTACCTTCTGCTAATGCTCTTGCCAGTAAAACTCAATCCTTCAAACATTCCTGCAGAAAGATCACCAAAGGGTTGCACGTATTGTCAAAGCAAATTCAATCAGATGTTGGTTGAAAATCTTGCACTGTATTTGCTCAGCTGTGTTAAAAGAACAACTTATTCAGGTTGTTCCAAGGCATCCCCTAAGAAAACCTAAGATTGGAAAAGTGTTTTTATATTTGAAGATACAAAATAGTATATTCGTGTATACGCTTCAAAGTTACTTTTTTTTAGAGCCAAAATATGTCACAGATCTCTGATGTTATCTTTTAAAAACATTATTTGCTTAACAGCCCTAAGAATAATTTAATGACACACAAAACATTATCTGGAATTTTCTTAAGCTCTTAATTTTTTTTGTAGTGTAAATGAAAGAATGTCTAACCTTCTAAAATTTGTTGTCTACTTTGTTAATTGCAAGTATATTCCGCTTAGTGGTCTTGTATTGCTACACTGCACTTCTGCATCTCCCACTCTTTGGCTTAGGCACTGTATATAAAATCTTGGCCCCACTAAAGCAATGATGAGACCACAGTGAAACTACAATAACTTATAACAAACACCTCATCCTGCATATTCATTAAGTGACTTTAAGATGAGCATTAGTGTGATGAAATTGGGTAGAAACCAGGAGTCTAGCAAACTCCATTGCTTTTCACAAAGTGAAAATTTTAAGTTACCTGTACCATAATTTTAATTCATAAGTACCATAGCCCATTTGACATCTAATGATGAGAGGAAAGGCAGAAACCTTAGCACACAGTTAAGATGACATCAAAACTTCTAATTCAAGTCATATATGCTGTGCTAACTTTATCCTGAAATGGTAAGAAAACTAAAGTCGTCCCTTTATGTAAAGCAGTTGTTTCTTTTATTGTTCCACTTGTCTAAAATGTGAAATATTCTGACTTACAGACAATACATAAATGTAAATACACATTGTTTTTATATTCCCAGAGTTTAAAAATTTTTTGTTGAGAAAAATATTTAGTTAAAGTGAGATAAGAGCATTCACAGAAGACTTGCACCTCCCCAAAGCAGCATGGCTTACTTGTTTAGTTGTATCAATGATTTTGACTAGTGTTTATTCCATTCATAAGAACATTTTACCATTTTCCATTTTTTCTAACAGTGCAGAAAAAATTATCAACAGAAAATAGCATCAATTAAGTTTATATAAGCTATGTTTTTAAAAGAGTGAAATCTTAAAATAGCATTTCTATTTAACTTTTTAGTATAACTTCACCAGATGCAAATATTCTGATAATGTGTATCTGCCGTATGTGCTATAGAAATGTTTAGGGATTCCTACTTTAGCTACTTTGTGCCACAGCTTTAACAGTATTCAAAAGTTGATTTTCTTGAATGTTAATAAGGAAAGATATGTGACAATGTTGCTATTTTTGCCTTCTTAAACATGTGAATGTAGTTAGTATTGAAGCAGTAAACTCATATTGTTTATCTAAAGTCTGAAAGATTCAGAGGACGTGCTAACAAAGGCTGAATAGTGAAATATGACAGGAAAATTCTCAAGAATTTCATAAACTGCACGAACTTAAAGAGTTGGATAAATATTTATAAAGTACAAAGTTGAAAACTGCAGTCACTGGAATTCAGCAGAAGTTTCCTGTCACTGTTTTTCATGATAAGCCTTTATATATTCAGAGTGCTTCTCACACCTGAGATCTAAACAATAAAAGATCTTTTCTTCCTTCTCCAAAGGTTTTTTTCTCATCACCTTAAAGGAAGAACTAGCAGTTAAAATATTTCAGCATATCAATTTTACCTTCAGTATCTATCAACTTCTATAGCTGTAATCCTATATAATGTATGTGTTTCTATTATTACATGGCAAAAATGTTTTCATGTCCAAGGTGACATACAGAAAACATTAGAAGGAACTCACAATTTATTTGAAGTGAAAACCATGTTTGAAAATAATTCTGAGAAGAAATGTAGTGATTCTGAATGTAATGTTGTGGATCCACATGTATGAGTCTCAGTGATTTCTGGGTTAAACCTTAACCTACAAGAAAATGGACTTTTTTTTATTCCCCAAAATCCTGTCCGGGAACTGAACCCAAGCTGAGGCTATTCCTTTTAATACTTATTGATGTAAGTATTCTTTCACAACATCATGCCTTAAAGAAACGGGGATTTTGGACTTTCTGTGTGTTTCTGTGACCATTAAGTTCTTATTTCTAGCCCAAATATTCTGTATATCATACAAAAAAATAATATAGAAAACCAGGAAATTTTATTTTTGCTGCATTTATTCCATGGGAATGAAGGTGATAAAACAGGAAAAAGTTCCTCCTCTGGTCTGAGTTGATACCAGAAACCGGTGTGGTTAACAGATGGTTAATATTCAGGCATCACTTTATTTAAGCTCAAGAATGGAGCACCCCAACATGCAGGAAGTCAGCCAACAGTGCCAGGAGGCCTGTGTGGAGGAACAAGGAACACCTAGCCAAACTCAATATAAAAAGTATACCCGCAGAAGATGGAACAGTTAACAGAAGGGTCAGGTAACCTGGGAGTAATACAGAGACACTGTCTGAACACCCAGGGACAAAGCTAGAAAAGCTAAAGCCCAACTTGAATTTGGTTTGGCAAGGGATGCCAAAGGCAAAAAGAAGGGCTTCTAGAAATACAAAGATGACAAGAGGAAGACTAGGGAAAATGTGGCCTGCTGCTGAATGGAGCAGGAGCACTGATGACACAGGACATGCAAAAAGCTGAGGTACTGAATGCCTTCTTTACCACAGACTTTAATAGCAAGACCCGCCTTCAGAAATCCCAGGCCACAGAGACCAGGGGGAAAGTCTGAAGCAAGGAATAGTTCACTTAACTTCCTTAAGTGGAAGAGGATCAGGTTAGAGAACACTTTAAAAACTGGACATACATAAGTCCATGGGTCCCAATGGGATACACCCACAAATGCCAAGGGACCTGACTGTTGTCATTGTGAGGTCACTCTCAATTATCTTTGAATGGTCACAATTACTGGGAGAGGTTTCTGGCCGTTGGAAGAAAGCAAATATCACTCCTATCTTCAAGAAGGGCAAGGAGGACTCATGCAATTACAGACCAGTCAACCTCACTTCAGTCACTGGGGAGGTGATAGAGCAGCTAATGCTGGAAACCATTTGCAGGCACATGAAGGATAGAAAATCATCAGTAGTCAGCATGGCTTCTCCAAGGGTGAGTCATGCTTGGCCAACCTGATAACCTTCTACAATGAAGTGACTGGCCTGGTAGATGAGGGAAGACCAGCAGATATTGTTTACTTGGACTTCAATAATGCTTTCAATACTGTCTCCCATAAGATTCTCATAGAGAAGTGGATGAGGTCCAGAGAAGGGGCACTTAAACAGTTAAGGGACTGAAGCACCTCTCACATGACGAAAAGCTGAGAGAGCTGGGACTCTAGAGAAGGGAAGGCTCAGGGTAGGAATCTCAACAACACATGCAAATATCTGACGGGAGGGTATAAAGATGATGGAGCCAGGCTCTTTTCAGTGGCGTCCAGTGATGGGACAAGAGACAATGGACACAAACTGAAACACAGGAAGTTCCCTCTGAACATCAGGAAACGCCTTTTCAGTGTCAAGGTGACTGAGCACTAGCACAGGTTGCCCAGAGGGTTTGTGGAGTCTCTCTCCTTGGAGATATTTATAAGCTGTCTGCCTATGGTGCTGAGCAAGCAGCTCCAGGTAGCCTGGCTTGAGCCACAGGGGTGGACCAGATGACCCTCAGAGGTCCCTTCCAACCTCAGCCATTCTGTGATACCTTAGAGTGTCCACAGACTTTGTAGAGCACAGCTGTAGTGCATATCTGTTCACAACATTTCTCTTCAAAACATATTGTTATTAAAGCATATTTATGGTCAGTATAGTACCAATTAAGTCCTTGGTGCTACTCAAGATGGCCCATGCCTTGATAACTTATGATCTGCGAGAAAATAAAAAAATACAAAGACAAGACCCTCTTAAAGAGATCCAATGGTCCTGACAGAATGATTAAACTATCACTTAGATATTTCTATTCATTCTAGCCCAGTGTTTTGAATTTTATAGGAGAAAAATCTGTATTGTATCATTTCAGCATAATGTAAAGTACTAGCTGCTAGTTCTTCATCTGTAATAGAAATCTGCATAATACAGAAAAGAAGTGAAGACAAAGACATCTTTCAGAAATCTTGATGATCCCTTGATAATATTAGGGCCATTGCAGCCTCTGGCAAAGTTTAGCACAGCCCCAAGGATGCTCTAAAATCTGCTGCTTTGTAAACGCCTCCAAGGGCTATTATGCTAAAGTGCAGAACAGTCAAGCCATGCCCTTGGCACTTGACATGCATGAAGGAAGATGAGAAGGGTAAGATGAAACCAAAGATCAAACAGATAACACAAGCATCAAATAAGAAATTCTTCATCTGTATCAGAAGGGAGTGTACTGTGAGAAAGTTAGCAGGTCTGCCAGAGAACTAGTGGGAGAAAGGAAGTAATTAAGGAAGAACACGATATCAATAAGAAGCTAAATTTGTTCCTTAGTCTTTACCATGTACTGTGTTTAAGGAATTGCTTACTCTGGACTTCTTTTCTAGTAATAAAGAAGAAAGACTATCAAAGAATTAAAATTAAAGTTGTTGATAAAAGTTGATAAATGTATCATCAAACCTTGGTAACATTTTGTTGTTTTGTTTATTTTTTTTCATTTAGTTTCTGCATAAGCTGAGGGAAGAGGTTGTTCAGCTGCTAAAAATATTCAATTTCTTTTAAAATCAGCTAATATCCTAAAGGAGTGAAGTGTTGTAATTCCATTTTGAAATGCTGTTAAGGATGATCCAGGCAGCCACAGATCATTAAACCCTACTTATACACCTGGTGGAATTGTTTGAAATTATCTTTGTTAAAAGTCATATTATAAGAAAATGTGGAAAGTCATTATACTGATATCTGTTCTTCTCTCCCTCACAAGAGGAAAATCATGCTTCAATAATCTGTTACCACTCTTTGAATGCTAGTAAGCTGCTTTTCTAGGATTGACCCTGTTGAATAAAGTTACTCTGATGCTTAGAGTTTTCACAGTCTGACAATCATGCTTTTGTAAAGAGAAAAATAAAATAAAAGAGAAGCAAAATTAAGAGACCTGAAGGAAAATGAAAGACAAGGAGGGCATGGGGAAATACTGTTTTATCAAGTACCTCTGCAGTTAGACCTTTCACACAGGATATGGCAGACTAAGGCTGCAGGAGAGATTAGCATATACAATTTGCAATTCCTGTGAAAATGCCCTAACTACTAAAGCAAGAAGAGATTTTCTGTTAATTTATGTCTCAGCAAGCAGTTTTGTGTTTTATACAAATCCGAACTTTCACAGGAGGATTTGAGGGAGGCTCACTTCGGAAAACCTGATTCCTCTCAGAAGAAGGCTTCTTTGGCTTAAACTTCAGGCAGAGTGATATGAAACTGAGTCATTTGGGAAATAATAAATATAGACATCAAAAATACAGACATCTGATGCTAAAATAATGCTGGTATCCCACAACGCATTGGATAAAAGTGGCTATTGCCACTGACATTACTCCTTATGAAAATTCAGCATTCTTCTCACCCCTCTAGGCCTCAGAATATCCATCCAAAATGACATGCTGATTCTTTTAGGAAGGTAAAAATGTTGCATTTACCTAAAAGTATCTTTTCCAGATCTACTTGTGAGACTGTGATAAAGCCCCATGTGATTTCTGCTAGAAAAATATGAATTTATTCTCCTGTTACAATAAATGCAATGGAAGGTTAGATGTTATTTGTTAATTTCTGCTGTTGCCCAATTATAATTTTCTAGTCTTTTGACATCACAATTATTATATTTTTAATTTTAATTAAAATAATTTTTATTAAATTATTTTTATAACGATAATTTTCTATTATTTTGACATCAGTTTGTCATCTGCTCCATGTACTCAGAAGCCACAGATTTGGTGGTGCTCTGTAATCTGCCCCTGGACAAAGCTTCTGTTTTCATAAAAGAAGGTGGTGGTTGTCTTTATCCACCAAATTAAACTAGACACATTTAGAATGTATTACTTAAAAGCTATTTCTTTGATTTTTTTTTTAGAAATTTTTGATCAGTTATGCTAAACGTATTGCAAAAAAAATATAATTGTTTTCTTAAGCAGAAAGCAGGAGGCAGAATTAACATTCACTATTGTTAACATCACATGAATTAGTCATCTTACCTGCATTAATATAGGTAAAGACTAGAAGAAATATATTCTATAAGAGCCATCTTCAATGTGCCTTTTAGTCTATTTCTTCTAATCTATGTTTACTTAACATCTGTTAGTGATATTGGTTATTACATTAGAGTGTAATTCTCATTGACCAGACAAATCACTTTTGATAAATTTAAATAGTATTTATTACATTATCAAACTTTTATCATCATGACTTAACCCAGAACTGTACTGCTAACCAATATCAGTTCTATCAAACAGTTCAAACATTCTGCTTAACAAAAATATCATGCCTTCAGCTTTCGTTTTAATCAGCAAAAACTGATATCAGCACTCATCTTGAAAGATTAAATACCACCAAACACACCGTTTTTCTGCCTGTTTCTACACATTAACTAACAGTTCTGGGACCTAAAGGTTAACTTTTTTTCAAGGGGTAGTAACCATCCTTCATTTTGATCTTCTCCTTTTGTCCAGCCAGTTCACCTTATCTAATGCAAATATTGATCTAGCACTATCGCTCAGTAACAAATTTAAAGTTTGGGGGCAAAATCTTCTTTACTTTTGACTGGGTCATTTATTTTTTGAAAAAAGTATCTACAAAAGATACAGCACACACAGTAGCTGAAAGGAAAGGAGAGAACTGAAAACTTTTAATGGGAATCCAAACCTTCTATTGAGAGGTTGGACAGGTCATCTTCCTTAACAAGACAGATAGGAAGTATTCATTTCTTTTAAACTGACATTGGCAAGGACAAAATGTGAAA
Source organism: Pluvialis apricaria (assembly GCA_017639485.1). NCBI lineage: Eukaryota > Metazoa > Chordata > Aves > Charadriiformes > Charadriidae > Pluvialis > Pluvialis apricaria. The sequence goes on along the minus strand of CM030008.1, from coordinate 107,334,936 downwards.
TAGTTTTATTAAAAGAAAGGACTTGAACTCCCACAAAGGGAGTCATTAAAAACAAGACTGTGATACAAGTATAATAGTTAAATACAGTGCAATTGGAATTATAATTCATAGCAGAAGTCCACTGACTACAGTCAGATATAAGATGTCATTTCATATAATTAAATTGCAAGACTCTTTTGGTAAATATTATGCTTATAGTCCCTTGCCCCATTATGCCTGACTGCTCTACTGGTATTCATAAGAAATATCTTGAAAAATCTGAAAGAGGCTTTGGATCTTATAGGTTAAATAACAGACATTTTTAATCCTTATAAAGGTTTCAAAATATTACTCAAAGTTTCTGTAATGGTTGGCAACCTCACAAGTCATGTGATATTTCTTAATCTGTTTCACAAGTTTTTAGTGGAATCCCTTTAGAAAAGAATCAGAGAAGGTCTAGGAATACTGTCTGTTTGTTCCAAAGGATCTCAAGTATTTCACAAAGCTGCAGCTTTTCCATCATTCCAGTATAAACATACAACGATTCTGATGCAAATAGTGAGATAACTTTGGGCTTTAGTTTAAGATATAATGTAGTTCCATATGCTGGCTTCATCAGGTCCAAGTGTCTCTTGGTTTTACAGGTATATTACCAAAGGCAGCAACTAGATTAACAACAATGTATTAAGATTCCTTCCAGATAATAATCAGGTGACTTTTCATTTCCTATTCTCTAAACTTTCACTGAAGCAATTTCTTGTTCTGTTTCTTTCAAGTGTCTGTCTTCAATCTTGGGTAGCATTGTTATCCAACAGAACTGTCCTTAGGAAAGAACTGTTCCTTTGGGTACTTCAATAAGTTCAACCTACAGTCACTCAAATATCACTCAGAAATGACAAATGCTGACAAACATGTGTGAACAGACAGACCACAGAGATCCTCAGTTATTATATTGCTGTTTGTCTTTATGACATTCACATAGGTTTCCTTCTAACTTTTGGGAAAAATATTTTTTCCGTCACCATGAGGGGACAATGGAATGAATACATGAAGCAGAGCACACAGAATGGAATGCATAACAGAAGTTCAGGTAAACAGAAAACTCCTCAAGAAGAAAAGTCCAGATTATTTCTTTAAAACTCACTCAAATGTGCATGGACTATTTCAAAGTCCAAAGTTAAGCTAAAAAAATAAACCAATGACTGACATAGCAACTGCAAACTCTAAGATCATCATCTTCCATAAAACTGACGCACTATTTTAGTATTTCTCTGTTTTTTCCTATCAATGAATATAAGATTTTACCAGTGAACTGCCTGGGAAGCTACCCTAAAACAATGTGGATATCAGAGTCAAGTGCATTTATATTTCTCTCACAGTTTTCTTTCCTTCCCTCATAGCTGCTAATACCATGGAAACTCTTCAGAGAAAGGACTCAGGCTGGCAGTAGAGATTTCTGGCTTGAGAAGCCTTGTATTCATGTTGAAGTGAGCTTCAAAGGATCTGAAGTAGAAAACTTTCAGAATAGCTCCAAAGCCATAGTAAAACATTTTAATACATTCATATTGCAGATGTACAAGTTAGCTGTTTAACTCATTTTTTTGTGCTCCGTGCACTGAAACTGAACATGTGCCTACTGTTACTTACAACTCTGGTGTCCCCATCCACTAAAGAATATAGTAAAACTAAAATGAAACAGAAAGGCAGGGGAATGATCAAAGCTAGAAGTACTTCTGTAGAAGGGGATATTAGATTAGGAATCTTTAGCTTAGAGAAAAAATCTCCAAAGGGATATGTTCTTGATGTTTAAAATTATAAAAGCCATGAATAAGGAGGCTAGGGAGCAATTAGGCACTATTTTTGTAAAACAAGAACAAGGGGCACTAAATGAAATTATAATCCAGAAAATTTTCAACAAACGAAGGGAAGTGCTTTTTCACACAGTGCATAATTAAATTGTTGAACTCATTGCCACAGGATGTTGTGAAGGCCAAAGATATAAATGGATTCAAAAAGTGATTAGAAATATGAAAGGAGGTCCATCAAAGACCAAAAAAAAATAATAAAATACTCCATATGACTCAGAAAATACTTCTACACTGCAGTGCCAGAAGCTATCATTCTATATTTGCCCTGTTCATATATTCCACTCTTCCCAGGCATCTGCTACTGACATCTGTCAAGGAAAGGGGGAAGAAGTAATCACTTCTTCCTGAAGGGCAGGTTTTTCTGGACATGTCTGCCAGGAAACACTTGGATGGAGGAAGCAGCAAGTGCCAGGTCATCACTGATGTAAAACACGCTTTCTTACCCCCCTAGAGGTCCACACCAGAGGATCCATCAGGCCTCTGTCAGGTGCACGAATTTAGCATACAGCATTGGTCTCATGCAGTATGGCTGTTTCGCTACAGCTAAAGCAGAACAAGCTAAGCAGATATTATCTGCCCAGACTTTTTGGCCAGATTTTCTTACCAGCACTGACTGCACTCAGGGTAGTTGCAGCCACAATGTTAATATGACTGAAAAGTAAAACTCTTATTCATTATGTCTGAATGATCAGCAGCCTCTGAGGATAATAAAATGTTTATCTAAGCACACAGAACTTTTCTGAAAGTTCTTTTGACAGCAATAAAGTGCAGGACTTATTTAAACAAATACTTAACCACATCAGTTCTTCGAGGCCCTCTTATTTGAACCAAAACTCATTGTAGTGCATTGGAGTCTTTCAGCCTCCTTCAGCAGACTTTGAGTTAAAAAAGCAGCAATGATAAGCATTATCACAACTTAAACAGTCACTTCATAATGAGTTAGAGCTGCTTTTTTCATCTGAAAGAAATTTATTTCTTTACTAATCTAGATTAGTCCTCAGTACCAGCATACCTTCTGTCTGAGTTTATTTATGTGTTTTAAGATGCACCATAAAAGCTAGACTAAAGGCTATTTAAACCTTTTCTTTTTTTTAAAATGAGACAGAGCAAAGCTATTCTTGTTTCTAAAAAAACCCTTCTGCACTTTACATTACACAAGGATTTGACTTAAACAAGCTGACATATCAACAAAACCTAAAACTGTTTCAGTAATTTCTTACAATGGACTTGGGAATTTTTATCCTGTTGTCCTCACAGGCTTGAGAGTAGACACGTGTGGATCTCTCTCACATGAGTGCTTTCTCCTATCTAGCCCTTTGTTACTCCAAGTATCTCTTAGAACTCCTGACTCCCTCTATAGAAGTAATTGTATAACTGTCCTTGCAAGGTGTGGCAGTGGGGCAAGGCCATCACATGATTACTGGTTAAAGACAGAGCTACCCCTTTAGCAGATGTCTATTGGTTGACACAAAATTCTCCCAATTTCAAAGCAAATGGCTTGTGTATCAAAGAATTTCCTAAAAATCTCATCTTCAAAATTATCTATAAGTTGGCTTCTGTCTTTGTTACTGGGTTCTCAAATCAACAAAGCAGATATTACAAGAAACACCAGAGGAGACAATCATAATTTGTCTCTTACAAACTTTAACTAAAACCCACAGAAAAGAGGTTAGATACTGGTTAATTTAATCTACTGAAATGCAAGGAAGAATGTTGTATAGCTGTAGCAGATGAGAAGTGTCTGAAACAGGGTTGACCAATTTCAGCTTGTAAGGTTAAGCTGTTATCAAAGATAGCAGTTAAAGAAAAAGATCTGAAATTATTCAGAATTATGATTATTCCTGCTCATTGATTTTGTGTGAACCTGTGTTACTGAATAAGTATCATTACATAAATTTAGCAATTGAAAGCAAAACCATGAATTAGACTACTCTTGAAGAATACAGATCAGGTTCATCTCTCCTCAGCTGATAGCTTTGTGCAGATTCATTTGGCATTTGCTCTCTTCCTCATAAGACATTTTTATCTCTGTTAAATAGGGATCTGTTTGAAATACAGTGAGCAGCTTCATGGGTAAGAGCTGGACTTTGACAAAGACAACCTTTGTAATCCGTACCTTACAATTTCTCTAGTCTACTCCTGCGGAAGCTTCAGGACAAGTAAGGTACGCAGAACAAACTTAAAAGGATCCTACAACGTAAGAGGACTGGGAGAGTGCAAATATATATCTGCTTTGTCTAAATATTATTTTTGTCTGGACTAGGGCTGCAAATCAGTGAACTTCTTGAACATTGCCAAACAACAGATAAGGTTTTTAAAAAATATGGTCTAAAATGTATCTGTACTTTTATGTATAGGAATTTATGTCTGTGAATGAATAGTGTTGTTTGGTACATTAGATGTGTACAAATACACACACCGAAGTGCAGATTCTCACAAATATAGTTACAATATTCTATGGAATCAAAACCATAAACAAATGTCTTTGAAAAGCTTAACTTCCCATAAAGTTTCATATAGGTCATTGCACTGAACACGATCCTATCCATAGTCCTAACTTTCACATTCATATATCTGCACGGTCTTTTTGCCAAAGGGACATCTACTTGTATACTCCTAATCAAGAAGGCCAAAATCCTGCCTGATAGTTCTAGAGCAACACAAAAATAAACAGTGTCAGGTTTGAGATGTCAGCTTTCACATAATTCTGCAATTATCCATGTTGTTAAAAGATCAGCACAGTTCCTGGTGCAGTTTTGGCCGCACCAACCAGCCTTGTCACAGTACTTTCTGGGCTTTAGCTTTGGGTCAGGAACCATTCTCAGTGTTCGGTTTGAATGGGGCCATCCCATTTTGAAGCACAATAGAGCTTAGTTTTTCCAAAATATTTCACCTCAGGGCCAGAAAATAAAGCTTTGTTCAAACCTATTTGTGAATATAGACAAAACACATGGTTCTACTGTATGCATTTGCAATTAATTAGTAATATAACATGTGAATAATTTTCATTTCTTAAAGAAATTTATGCAATAAAAATTCTGCAACACAAAAGACAAAGCCTAAAAGCCAATATATTAATGTAGAGAGTAGAGATATGAATTTGCAATGGTATTTGCAACTGTGCAAGTTCAGCACAGCTCTATCAGTCACCATGCCCAACCCTTATATCAGACCAACAACCAACTTAACTGTTAGGGATCAAGGCCCATGACTTTATCATGTATTTTACAGAAAGGCATTGTGGAGAAAGGGGAGATAAGTTTCCTATGAAGGCAGCAGTTCTTGTGGCTGAAGAAATCTGCTGCTGTATTCTGTAGGAGCCAAAAGTAGGTTTAGAGATTGTTTCAAAAACCCTTCTCACTGTGTCAAACAGGTTTACTGCTGGATTTGTTGCCTGGTTTTCCACAACGATCAGAAGTCCTTCTGCATCACCCTTCTTTTTGACCTTAAACTCTTGGTGATCTCTGGCTGCCAGAATAAGGTAATAGATGATCAAACTGAAGACTTTCCCCAGTGGTCTGATAAGGACATCAGCTTCCTGGTGGAAATTAGACAAGGGTCATAAAATTGTTTTTTTCCAAGCTATATACAGCTCTGTTCAGAAACAACTGAAATCAGGTCTTTCAAGTATATTATTGTGTGTAGTCACAGGAAAATGAATATTTGGTTTTCTGTGGGGCCTATGGTGGTGGGAGATATGGTGTGGGGAGGGGATCTTATGGGAAAGGGACAACACCTTCAAAATATTTTTACTGAAAAATTCTGATATTTCATAGGAAATTCCGAAGGCAGTTTCCAGTCTTTTCCTATATAGATTTGGGGTTGGGTTTTTTTGCATTTATAGCAAATCTATTTGAAATACGTTTATTGCTGAGCTTTACCAGAAGCATTACGGAATCTAAGGTATTTTTGCAGTTGTAGAATGGCTTCATATTCCTGTGTAGTACTTAAATTTATATTGCTCATGATCTTGGGCTTTAAAATATATATCATAAAGAGAAAGAAGAGTTAAGCTACAGCATTCTTTGCTGGTATGCTTAAGCGCGTTCTGGTTGGCTTTACCATGTTTGTCTTAATTTTCTGAGTTATGCCAATAAAACCCCGCCTATTATTTTGGATGTACACAGTGAACACACAGTTAATTAAAATCTATACCAGGTAAAAAGGAAAAGAAGGGAATAAGGAAAAAAAATTGTAACACGATAAAAAAATAAACAAAATCAGGACTAACTAATGTGGTCAAAGAAGAACCAGTCCTTTAAAGGATTAAGCCTTAGACATTAATTTGGGAGATTAACTTGTCTTCGGCTGGGGTTAAACCACGACAGTCTTTTTCTTCCCTGTAAGGAACAAAAGCTGCCAGCCTTCCCTTCCCACCCACTCCACCGCTGGGTTTAGAGAGAATAAAGTGATACCTCACTGTTTTAGGCATTTGGAGAATCATGTAACATACTTATGCAGAGTTTTGCCTTGGGTCCTACATGTCTTGCGTTACAGCAAAATCTAGAGCTCCTCTGAAGTAGTGCTTATATTCACTATTAAACAACCTGCAAACCTGGCTCAATTGAGCCATTCATGATCTGAGAGAGAAACAAGTAGTCAGTTAATGAGCAGACTATTCACTTTGAAGTTTATGTGATTGTTTGGGCATATTCTCAGTATATTTCATTTATAGTTAAGAATACACAAAAAAAAGAGAACATTTTGAGAACAGACAACACTTTTTTGTGTAGGTATTTCCTTTTGGGGTTACATATACTAGCCTTTATAGTTTGCATCTGATGGTTTGAAAAACAGAAGCAGCAAGCAGAGATAGTTGAAATGACATTGCTCTGACCACCAATGCCATTCTAAGATTTTGAATATTCCATGCAGTAGAATTAGAAGTGGTGTCTAATTAGTCTTTAAAAGTTATCCTGGGACCAGCGTCCATTCCTCTGTCTTCTGATGTTGTAAATATAGTTGTTTCAGCTGTCTTAGTGCAGAGGGGTCATCAATATAGCACTCCAAAATTCCTAATCTGTAAGAATTTGTCCCCACAGACAGAGCAGAAATTGTCTTCTCTGATTTCTGCCTCTTGCAACTCCCTCAAAATTTTCAAGTGTATAGTCATCTTCCTTTAACATTCTTCTTAAGACCTGCCCTCTCATAAGCAAAGAAATCCCATCTCTTGAACATTTCATTTTAATGGTTACAAACACCCAACTGAAATGTTTCAAAATTCATGTCTTGGTCATCTATAGAAACTGAATTTGTAAAGTATAATTTCTACCTTTGACTGGACAAACCCCTTCTATAAATATGAAAGCAGCATTAGTGAGAGCAACTTCTTGATCAATTTATTCCCTGTAATAGTAATAAGAAGACGCTGTGTTGACTTGGACTATTTAATGTGTCTTCTTTGTTGTTGTTGCTGTTTTAATATATTTTTGTGAGAATACTTTTATCATATATATATTTTTAAAAAGGTACATGTGATGGTATTTAAAAGGAATTGAACAACCATGATGTTTTTGTTATTTCCACAAGTAGCAAAATATGGGCAACCGATTTAGGTCAATTATGCAGGAAACATGCCGGATAGAATATTTCAGGTTGCCCCGATTCAGTGTCCTCCCTGAAAGGCAGATGGCAGAACACTGTGACAAATACTTCTCTTTCCCTACTTAGAATAATTATTTCAAGTATCACTAACATTTAATTTTTGTGTTCCCTATGTCTACCTCTCATTTTTCTCCTTCTTTTGAGGAAACACAAAATTTAATTTGATGTATAAGGAATCAGTGTGTCCAAATAGAACACTATTTTAATTTTTGCGTCATAAAAGTCTATCCTAATCTGCAAGCAGATGAAATAATATGAAGCTGATGGACACATGGTTGGGAGAGAAAATGAAATCACAATAGATGTAGAAGAGCCAGTTATTCAGAAAGAGTATAATTTCCACTAGGATGCAAGCAGATATTGAAAGAGGATAGAGATACAGAAAAAAATAAATCATTGCACAAAAACATTTGAAGAGCCAAAGCCACAATAACCACCACAATACCTGTTATCATATCTCATCCATTTAGGAAAAAACCTGCCCCAGTGCTTCTTTTTCTGACTGGAGAAAATATAAAAAGCAACCCTATGAGCCATATCTTAAATATCCCACACACTCATCAACAAAGGCTTTCTGAAGTGTAAGTAAACACAAAAAGATGCACAAGTCTCAGAAGCTCTTCCTGGGGATATGGAAAATAGTCAAAATCCCCGGTTGCACTAAACAACCATGAAATGGATTGTCTTCTGAAACAAATACTACTGGCCCTGAATAATTAATCAAAGCCATTTTGTTATATTACCAAATATAAATGCAGATTGTAATGAGCCCTTTAAAGAGATGTGCTTACATTCCCTTTAAGAGAAAGTACTTGTATTGGCACAGAAAAATGTTAGCGAGAACATGTAGTGGTATAAGATTCCACAGAGAAATTATAGGGCTTTTAACATAGCACTATTTAGTTAAGTGATAGAAAAAGAAGCATAGGAAAAACAAAAAGACTATGTAAATGGTGGAGATCGAGACAAGGATTTTTAATTAGAAGTTGAATAAACACAATGAAGGAGTTGAAAATGTAGGCTGAAAAAGTATTCTCTTTTGTTTGGTCGTCTGTATTATTCCATAATCATCATGTTCAATTTTCAGAGTTAATCTTCCTAAGAAGGAAGTATGAATGGGACAAAACTATCATCGTGAGTCTATATCATTAAGCAAAAAAATAAAGCACAGGAGCTTCCAGTGGGAAAGATACACATGTGTCTGTTTACACATTTAGATAAATATGTATAAGTGCTATTTAAATATTCAAGATTACATTTTAGAGTACATTTTTCATTGCTTTAATAAGTAGGCCTTGTGGAAAGAGACATTGTCATTGCCTGGAGAAAGGAAAGAACTTTCCCTCCCACAGCCCAGACAGTCACTGTATTTTCCCAGCTTTCCCCAGCTTTTCCCTATAAAATACCACAAAGAATATCAGTGCTCTGTCCATTGTTCACTTGACAAGCCACTTTACACAACTTGCCTCTTTTCCTGGGCTCTCAATTTGCTGCCTGAAGGAAAGTATTGAACCTTCTAGCCAGTAGGATAGCTGATTTTTTTTTAACTTTTAATGAGAGTTTGAACTATTATCCACATAATTAATGTGGGAATTTTGTAACTCTTTCTTCCCTCCAAGTCTCCATCCTACACCTTGCCCAAAAACATCACACGACAGGGAAACTTCAGTCAAACAAATGACAGCTAAATGACTGACGAAAATAGGGAGTAGAATGGTGGGTAGACTTTCTTTAACTGCAGTTGCTAAAAGGACACTTTGTTTCCCTATTTATCAAGTTTAACAAATATTTCCAGCAATAATTATTTTATGGGTGCTTTTATGATGTCTCAAGCAAGTTGTCCAGTAAATAAATTGCAGGAGCATCACTAACCGCTTCAGTGTTTTGGCTGTCAGCATATGTTCTATCAGGCAAAAAAGACAGATGATCTACTATGTACCACCATCCTTGCATTTCCTATATTAGTGCCCCCTTTCACAGGTCACAAGCTCCTCATAGTATTTCATAAAGACAGGGTTAAGTATGCATTTGTCTCCATGCATCATCCAGCTGCTCTAAAAAAATTATTGATGAATATGTCAAGCTATTTAAAGAAATACTAAATGAAGATACACCTGTTCAGGCCTATCCATACTCAGGAATGGATATTCTTTCAAAAGGAAAGGAAGGATGGAATATGAAGAAGGAAGGACTTTATCTCAAAGCCTGTTATGCCAGCCTTCCTCTTCTATCTAAAACATCATCATTTACCTTCTTCAGTTCTTCAAGCAACCTACACTGTCAGTATGTAGGTGAATCATACAGCAATATAAGCTACGTACAGTCTGTGTTTTGTTCGCAGCTGTGCATCCAAGTTGGAAACATATTAGAACTTGCTGAGTATTTTGAACTTCAAAAGATAATTTCAATGAATTTCCCAAAAACTATTTGGGGAAAAGGTCTTATTCTCTGTATTCCTTCACAGCCAAAGTGAAAACCTTGATCTACCAGTGTTGTGTTTTGTTTTGGTTTTGGTTTTTCTTTTTTTTTTTCAGATTTCCTGAGAGGGAAACAAGAGTAAGATCTTTGAGAGGTAGTATTTTATGCACATCATGATCAGGCCCCGAAAACCCTCTATGAAATTATATTAGGGATCACGCAGGGAAGGATAATATGTTTATAAATAATGTCTACATGTTTAGATAAACCCAAGATATACCCAAGGGCTGAGATCTCAAGTCAGGAGCCATCATTGTTATATTGTGATTTTATTTTATTTTAATTTTTAAAAAAGGGAAGAAAAATAATTTTCTAGTCCAATCTATACACTTTCAAATAACTATTTTTAATCATTTCTTTGTTTCCTTCTGAAGATTCTTGTTTTTTGTGGTTCGGTTTAGTGGCTTTTAAGGTCCAGCTAGGAATTCTGCTATTTTTGTAACTAATAGTTGATTGAATGGTCTTAGAACTATGGCATAGTTATAGACTTCAATAAAAGAAGCATTAGGCTGTCATAGCATTTAGTTTCTCTTAAGAATGAAGCTAATGCAGTAAAATTGTAGCTTGCAGATGGATAAGAAAAATGTTTTAAAATATAATTTTCAATCTGTTCCAGAATAAATGGTGCAAAAAGACATGTATTTAATAACTAGTAATTAATGTGATATTGCCATATTTTAAGTAAATTTTCCTCTTAATCCTGTTTTTAAAGTTGTTTTTGGATAATGTTCTTGCAAAAAGACATTGCTGTATGAAATTTAAGCTACTATAGTTCTTTAGTCTCTTTATGGTGATCATGTGAAAAAGTATATTTAAAAGATACATGTAGGTAATACACAGCATACATTTATAACATTCATACAAGCAGTGTAAATTTGTAAAAAGGCAGATAGTGACACTATTGTACTGTTGTCTCAGACATACTTTTCTTCAAATGTCCGCAGATACATACTTAGTGTTTGTGAAAGATCTTAGATTTTAGGTCCTTATCAGCATCTAAAGACACACATGATATACCCTAGAAGACAAGGAGTTTTCAAAAGAGAAAAAAGTGGTTCAATCCACATATTCGTTCATGTCCCTGAATTGTCCGTAGTTGTAAAGAGTTTTCAATAGCTGTTGATTTGGGATAAATTTATTTATTAAATAAATCTGATCACTCATATCATTGTTAGTGCCCTTATTTTGTCTAGGGGAGCTGCCTGTTGTCATTGTGAGGTCTGTCTCAATCACCTTTGAATGATCATGATGACTGGGAGAGGTTTCTGGGCACTGGAAGAGAGCAAACGTCACTCCTATCTTCAGGGAGGGCAAGAAAGACCCATGGAACTATAGGTCAGTCAACCTCATGTCAGTCCCTGCGAAGGTGATGGAGCAGTTAATGCTGGAAACCTTCTGCAGGCACATGAAGGGCAAGAAGGTCATCAGGAGTAGCCAGCTTGGCTTCACCAAGGGGAAGGCATGCTTGCCCAACTTAGTAAATTTCTGCTACAATAAACTTGATAATTTTCTCTTGGCCTGGTAGATGAAGGCAGAAAAGTGCATATTGTCTACCTGGACTTCAGGAAGGCCTTTGACATTGCTTCCTATAAGATCTTCACAGAGAATCTGTTGATGTATGGGCTGGATGCGAAGACAGTGAGGTGAGTGGAAAACTAGCTGAATGGCTGGACCCAGAGGGTGGTGATCAGTGGCACAAAGTCTTGTCAGAGGCCAGTCACTAGTGGTGTACCCCAGGGGTGAATACTGGGTCCAGTCCCGTTCAACCTCTTCATTAACGATCTGGGCAAAGGGTCAGAGTATACTCTCAGCAGGTGACACAAAACTAGGAGGAGTTGCTGATAAGCCAGAGGGTTGAGGGTTGTGCTGCCATCCAGGGAGACCTCAACAGGCTGGTGAAATGGTCTGACAGGAACCTCATGCAGTTCAACAAGGGTAAGGTGCAAAGTCCTGCACATGGGGAAGAACAAACCCCAATATATGCAGTAATATATGCTAGGGGTCAACCAGCTGGAAAGCAGCTTGGCAGAAAAAGACCTGTGGGTACTGGTGGACACCAACTTGAACATTAACTAGCAATGTTCCCTTGCTGTAAAAAAAAGCTAATGATATCCTGGGCTCCATTAGGCAAAGTATTGCCTGTAGGTGGAGGGATGTGGTCCTTCCCTTCTACTCAGCAGTGATGAGACCAAAAGTCTGTGGCTCCTCAATACAAGAGAGACATGGACATACTGCAGAGATTCCGATGAAGGGCCACAAAGATGATTAAGGGACTGGAACATTTCACCTATGAAGAAAGGTTGAGACATGTGGGACGGTTTAGCCTGGAGAAGAGAAAGTTTGGGGGAGGATCTTATCAATGTGCACAAATACCTAAAGGGAGAATGCAAATAGAGCTAGGCTATTTTCAGTGGTACCCAGTGACAGGAAAAAAGGCAACGGACACAAACTGAAACACGAGAGGTTCCTTCTGAACATTTGAAACCTGTCGGGGTGGCAGAGCACTGGCATAGGTTGCCAAGACAGATTGTGGAGTCTCCATCATTGGAGATATTCAGAAATTGTCTGGACATGGTCCTGGGCAAGCTGATCTAGGTGTCCCTGCTTGAGCAGGGTGTTTGAACCTCCAGAGGTCTCTTTCAACCTCAAGCATTCTATGATTTTGTAATTCTGCTTTACACCAAAGGTAAGTTTTGAGGAGGAGTGGTGTTGTAGCAGCATTTTTACAGAGGACTCAAAAATCTGTATGCCTCTGGAAAAATGCCTAGAGCTAAAAGATTTGCTTCTCATAGATTGTGATTAACCTGCTCTACTTTATTATTAATGCTATGCCGAATGCAGAAACCAGAATGTATTTTCATCTTCTGATTCATCTTATTAAACTGTATATAACAGAAAATAAATTACATGCACCTAAACAGACTTTTCAAGGGCAAATATAATATATTAGCACAGTGCCCAAGAAACAAAAAAAATGAATCTTAATAAAAAATGCCATTCATAACAAAAAGGCAATATGTAGTTTTGCTTAGATGGTACTGACATTTTACCAGTGAGGAACCTTAAACAGTTACCTATTAGACAAAATTACTTATGCTTTCTCTTGTAAAAGATCAGAGGAAAAAATAATAGCCTGTCACTCCAATAAAAACCATTAGTTTGTTGGGAAAATTTCAGGCCAAAGCTGCTTTACCTTTGCTGCAGCAGAAGCTTCATGCTGAGACTAGAGGTGTCTGATTGACCCATCATCCCTGCTGGAAGCCTATACTCCTCTACTAGCCTTGACTTGTGCGACCTCAAAATAAGTGCTGATATTTTACAATTCACAACACAAAGGAAAAGGAAAAATGAAAATGGAATATATGATTAGGAATATAATTTTCGGTCACCACTGTCTCCCGAATGCTTTGACTCCTGGTACCAGCAGTTTGAAATATCTATATATTCTGCTGGAATCCTTCTTCCTGTTAAAATAGACTAATGAGAACCTGGATTTAAGCCAGTTTTCCCTCCTTAAATGGCATGCAAAATGAAAAGGAAAAAAATATTTATGTCAAGTATGAGTACTTGTCCTCCATCAGCCAACAGAGAATTTAATTAATATATTGCAAAGATCTCTATCAGGTGTGACATAGTTCCATTATCACTAGTGATAGTTATTAGATGTTAGTGAATTTAGCATCAGTTTGCTACAGCTGAATATCAGGTTGAATTTGAATAAGCATGTGTGCAAAACAGATGATTGCACAAAGTGATGGAATTTGACTCTATTTTAGTTAGGAAGATGCAAAGCCATTTAAAATCTGTAGTGATATTAGCCAATGAGTGGATTATGTTTAGTTTTTACTAATTCTCATGAAAAATATATACTGTACTATACTCTCTTTTAAGAATTACTTTGTTTGTCAGGTCTGTGTAATGTTTGCTTAGTTTTTGGTACTGAGATATTTCTTTAGAAAGAATAATGCCAAGAAAGTTACTGTTTCAGACAAACAAGTGGGTTCTCAGTTGTCAGCATATACGCAGACATTTGAAGCTACTTCTCTGACATAGCGGTATCTGAGTGACCAGTAGTTGTCATTAGTATTCAGGTTCAGTCTCTTTTCACTGCTCTGCCATTACCAAAGGGGTTTACCTGACTAGTGCAGGCTCCCAGGAAATTTATTCTCTGCTTAGGCCACTGTGTTACAAATATTTAATTCCCCTCTCACCATTCTGTGGAGTTTTCCCATTGATTTTTTGAAGAAACTGTTTAGCAGATATGTTGGGATGCTGAGACTGCAAGAGTGCTCCTGTAAATGTAAAGATAGCACAGCTAAACAGTTTTAAGATAGCCAACCTGTAAGGATGGATGACTATGTACTAACTTAAAAAAAGCAGTGAATGCTGGCCACTTGCCTTGAAATCTTCCTGGACTCATACCAGAAGGTTTGCAAAACACAAACCTACAAAAACAAAAGTAAAATTATGCCTCTTTCCGTATTCTGTTTTGGTGAGTTCCAAGTTCTCCTCTTTCTGTTCAGAGTTGCCCTGACTACTTTAGAGATTCAGAGCTCAGGATCCAGTTCACAAGTGACATTGCAACCTATCTTGCAACTGCACAAGTGGAAAGATCTTGATTTGGCATGCCTTTTCCCTTTAGTATCCTAGACCCAGCTGAGGCATTAATGAAATTGATTTTTTTTCCTGTTTTTTTTTTTTTCTTCCTTTTCTCTTTACATTTAAAATTGCCACCTGTCTTGATGCTAAACAGGAAGAATTCTTGGGTCTTCACCAGAATTGGAAACAAATTGATAACCTATATTGAGGTGTTGTACACTGAGACAGTGTGTAAATCCCCGAGTGAAATTTTCTGCTATATAAACATGTTGTTTATATTTGTACAGCTACATAACTCAGATCCATGTATGCCTGCATTACTCTTTTGGAAACCAAAAATTATATATCAATATCTCAGTAACTTAGTTTTTTTGGTGCTAATAAATTTGAAGAAGGCTGATTATTAACCCTGTTGTGAAGGATACTGTCCCTGCTATTCTACCTTTTTTCCATTTGCATGCACATTTTCATTTTGAAAGGGGAAACCCCCTGCTAAATATTTCCCTTCTTTTCTTGTTGTACCTATTATTCTGAGCAAACTATTGTTCCAGAGGCTAAATAAAAATGCTAGTTCTAAGTATAATTGTGCTAAGGGCTTATAATACTAGAGTAGAGTGAAATACTAGACTGGACAAAGAACCAGAAACCAACATACATTTTCCTGTGTGGAGACACTTCAGATGCATTCAGCGAATTCAATCAAAGTCCAGGATTCTTTCATTATTTAGTTTACTTTAATGCACCAATCTGAATTTAGGTTTTTCTAGTTGTAGGTGGCTGTCTGGACTTCAATACATTTTAGCTTAAAAAACCCTTATTTTTATCTTCTGGGAAATTTAAGAATTGTTTATCCTTTCAGCCTTTACTACTAACTATACCTACAGAATGAACTCTTTAATTACTAGTTGTTTCTGTCACTACGGTTAAAATTTGAGACCACATCCACCTATTTCTGAAGGCTTGATTATTGCTTAAAGGAGCTGATACTAATTTCAAATCTGCTTCAGACACAGTTTTATATATCACTAAATATCTTGATAAAAGATCTATTCGTCACAGTTATTACCTAAATTATTCTGGAACAATAGGTCTAGCACATGTTATTAAAACACAAAATCTGTATTTGCCTTTCTGTCTACCAGTGAGATCCTGAATTAAAGGATGTTGCTGTTGTTATCTGTCTTAGCACTATTAGATAGTCTTTTGCCTATTTGTATGCTCTGATTAAATTTATTCTTGCTATAAGGAATTCCTTGCTGCGTCAGTTTCCAGAGGTCATTTAAGTTCCATTTACGTTCAGTTTTGCAAATTCCTTGTCCCTGGTGTCATACTTTTAACCTCCTGACATCTCAGAAAATATTAAACTTTAATGTACAATACAATGGTCATTCCTGGGGCCATGCCATGTTCCTTGGTTAGGTTGACTAGGCAAAGCAGTACTCAGGGCAGCAAACTACCAGGGGCAGCTATTTTCTCTGGGTATACACTGGACTGACTTATGCTGGCAGGCAAGAATGAATGGTTTGAAGCATCATCCAGCGACAGCAGCAGTAGCCCATCCTAGAGACATCAGTTATTATCATCTTGCCCAAAGAAGCAAGATGTCTTTTTTGAGCTCTCAGCTTACCTCCTGCTCCCCAGGGTAATCTCATTCCTTTGAATTTACATCCTTTTCCATAGGAGCAACAGCCTGGGTCTGGGACTCACACCTTAGTGCTCCGTAACTCTCCAAACTTCATTTTGCATTAATGTCCCATAAGCCTTGGGCTCTGTATGGTTGTCCCCAAGTTACAGCTAATAGATCATGTCATAACTGTCTGTGCAAACTAACCCTCCATGTCTTTGGAAAATTATTAACATAATTTTCTTTTTCTTAAAATACTGGAGCTTATTTTTCTATCAGGCACTAAAAACTTAGTCTTCACTCTGAGTTAAACCTTGCATCAATTACTCTTGATTCCATGCACATCTCCATGCTCACATGTTGTGGCATTCTGTCTCTAGTGCCACAGAAAGTAGTAGACATAATGTTAAAAGAAAAAAAAATTCCTTGGTTGGTTTGATATTTGTAAAAAACAGTAATTTTTAATTTCACTGGTCTTTCAAATTATAATAGTTTGCTTTACTCCTTTCTTTTTTTCAGGTTTCTCTGCCTCCAGTTCTCTTTTCTCAAAATACAGGTTTGAGGATTAAGTGTTGACTGTCTGCTGTGACTATGTGTAACAGAAAGTGCCAAAACTGATGTGACAAAACTGTCTCTCCAAACCCCACTGTAGCATCTAAATATTTTATATACCCTGTGCAGGCAACACAAAGCAATGTAAAGTACTTTCACTTGATGGCTGTGAATTATGAAACAGCTCCCAGTTTTCCTGAAACCCTAGGTGAAATCTAAGAATGCTTGCCAAGATGTGCCTTGTAAATAAATCAGCTCTACCTATATGAGAAGAACAATTTAGACAGATGGCCATTTAGAATTCAGTGTCTCACTAGGGAGGACAAAGACAAGAAAATGGAGAAAAGACAAGACCATATTAGGGCAAATTTTAGGACAAAATAGGTAATTTTCCTTTCTTTAATGCACCATGAATTAAAAGTGCTAACTAACTGAATGGGGAAGAAAGACATTCATAGCTACAATATTAAAAATTATGATAATAATTAAGGTGACATTTGATGTATTCGTAGTAACAAGCTGATAAATAGGCATTGTTGGATTCTTTGTAACAAAGCCAGCTTGTATGCAGAAGTAAGTGCACTCCAGATGACACTATAAAATCTTTCAGTAGACTAGCAATCTAATTACAGCAACTGCTTGCTTACCCATATTAGGTGAGGTCTTAAATGCTGTACTCATTTAAAAGCTAGGATATGTAAAACATATTCCTTGAAAGGCCTGAGCAAAAATGACTTCTCATTCTTTTACCATGTATTCTTACGAATGCAGAGGCTGCCATCTGGTTTGAGAACTCCATGTCAAAAGGGATTTTTCCAAATCATGGAGTAATTGTATCTGAATTCTCAAATCATCCACATAACCAGAAGAGAAATGAAAACAATTGATTTGCAGTAGGTATATTTAAAGGAAAGAACCAAACTACTGGATATTTTTGTCCAGGTTTCTTTATAAGGTGTGATACATATGACAAAACTTGTTCCAATTCTTCATAAAATACACTATATATTATATATATAAAAATATACTACAAAAATTATTATTTGCTAAATCATGTCCTATCAGGTTGACTTCCCATACCATTTTTTTAGGAGGTTATTTGTTTTCCCTGCAGCATCTTTCCAGTTGGTAACTCACCTGAGAGGGAGTAATAATTGAGTCCAAAGCAGTCTTCTTTCCACTGAAATTGCACTAAGATAATTTTTGCCTATATCTGCTTGGCTTGGTGTATTATTAGAACTCATGGTGCTCCATATTCTCACTGCACGTGACTGTTTCCACAGCTTGCCCAAAGACCAGAACAGTTCCAGAAAATGTTGGGACACTTGGATTCAAAAGTCTACTTACAGAATGCAACCTGTGTTCCCAAGTTGTTTGACTGTACCTGAAAGCCACACTGCTGCTGCAGTGTTGGATTGTACTGCTCAGCATACCTGTCAGCTCCTCTTCTTTCATAAAATCAGAACCATTCATTCTTACTTACTCACTAATGTTCTGGCTACCTCTGATGAAAATCTGTAACAAAATACACGCAGGGTTTGAATTACTCCCTTTCAATCAACATGTGGTTCCCTGTAACAGCGTTACTTCACTGGAGTTATTTTTGAGAGCAGTGTAATGACCATTTAATCAGGGGAAGTGGTATAAAAAATTAGCACAGACTGCATTTTCCAACCGCTCTTTAGAAATACACAAAGAAGTCACAGGAAAATGATGTAGGGAAAGATGGAAAATAAACTTAAGAATAAAAAAACCCTAATAAAGTAGCTAATTCACTTCCAAGAATCATCAATGAAACTGTGGAAATGTACTTTTATGGACTAACAATAACTTTACAGGATTTGCATTTTCTGCAGTTGCTACACAAATTTAATAGTTCTTTTAGGTATAACTACATAGAATATCATATTATTATTGTTGTTGTTATTATTATTATTATTTCTAATTTTGTGTTTCACACATATCTAAATTTTTTTTGCTGTTGTTAAAACTGCTGGTTTCTTGTGAACTCTTTTGTCTCACACAGAGAAACATTATGTAGACATATATAGTATATCTATTATATGGCTTACAATCAGTCCTTCTTATAAGTACTTGTAATCAGAAATTTACAAGAGGCCTGTGGCCCTAGTTGACAGCGGCTTTTTTGGTTTATGCCAGAATTGGACCTTTTTCTCTTCATTTCCTCTATGCCTTCTTACTTCTGATGAAATAATCTGAGGCAGAAAAAATTCTCCTAAACTTGTGATGCCAATATTTAGTTGACTGTGTTATTTTTCTCCATCCATATGTATATATGTACACATAAGTATGTATGTATACGGAAGTAAAATATTTCAAATTATTTTTTTCATTACACTAAACACCACACTAAATATGCAGAGTTTTTTTTGTATCTCCATATTTAAATATTTCCATTTTTACAGTCTATGAAATATTATAACATCAGATAAGTAACTTGAAAGTAATTAACAGGAGATATTGACATAGGATGGTTAGTGTAGTAATTAATATAAGATATGAATGTTTAGTTCTGAAGTATTTAAATATGAAATTGGAATTTACAAAGCAGCTCACTTGACACACAAATAGGTATGTCATCAGCTCTTTTGTGAGGTTACATCCTTCTACCTAATAGAACAATATGTTCCAAAGATAAAAAACATTAGTTATGACAAAGTTGTCTTTAACACACCAAATATTCTTTCTGAAACAGCATACTAATGATATAATGTCATGTCCCAAAGCCCACCTTCCATCACATCAGTGTTTCCATCCTACAGAATGAATGAAACATCCCAAAAGAAAAGAAGTCTCTCATTTTTTAACGGACAGATGAATTTCATATCTCTTGACAGCGCTTTGAAAGAGAGCTGAGAGCAGCAGCCATCCTTAGTTATGTGAATTCTACATAGTCATTTTATCCATCAGACTGATACATGCAATGAAGGGTTGCAAGGAATGTTGGCTCTAGTTAAAAATGCAGCCCAAAACATGGGTAGATGTTGGTCAGACACCATGTGATCCGAGACTACTCACTGTTCATGCATACAATTTATTACCACCCCCATCCCAACCCAAAAAAATCAAAAGAAAAACTTTGCAGAAAAAAATGACAGGAGAGGTAGTTAATGTAATAAACAGAAACCGCCTCAAAAGAATTTTTTTCTTAGGATTGAATTTCTTTGCAGAGAATGTCTCTAAATCCTGGGACATGAGAAATAATCTAGGCGTAACAAAAGGATTGAGCCTTTGGTCTTATAGTGCTCAGTTATTTCTTACAGTAAAATCCTATTAATTACAGCATCCTAGTTAGTACCCGGTATCTTTCCCAGGTAAGAGTCCATCATCAAAAGAGCTTGAAAAGATATAAAATGAAATAAAATACTATCATGAGTTAAGTTTATATTCACTGCACTTCATTTTAATTTTTTTATCTTTTTATAATCTTACATATATATTTTATTTTCTCTTTTTAGTTAAATTTTGATTATGATTTGAAAACCTCCCTGACTTATCTCTGCACTCTTTTCTTGTCAAGGCTTCACATTACCTTTCTGCGTATTTGCCATTTTTGTCACCTGTGTTACAATATATAATTTCTGTCAGAATCCTAGCTAGTTACGTTTAAGATTATTCCTTTCTAAATAACTCCTCAGTTATGTTTCTGTCCACACTTATGATCTTGCTTTCTATCATTTCCGTTTTTGCTTCACTATTAATGGTAGATTTATTAACTACCAACATATGTCAATAAATGCCGTCTTCACTCCCAGCTTGTAGAAAAGGTTCATATCACTGTCTTTGGCTGTTCTGCTCTCTCTCAACTGTTTATATATATTAAAAAAACTTCAAGCCTTTTGGGAACATTCTCTTTACTACTGTAATCATGGGTAGTTAGAACTTTATTAGTACTTTATGATATTCAAAATGATCATTATGATCATTTCTGACTAATCTGATAGCCTTCTATGATGGCGTGACTGGATGGGTGGATGAAGAGAGGGCAGTGGATGTTGTCTACCTTGACTTCAGCAAGGCTTTTGACACTGTGTCCCACATCATCCTTACAGGTAAGCTTAGGAATTGTGGGTTAGATGAATGGACAGTGGGGTGGATTGAACAGTGGCTGACAGATAGAACTCAGAGGGTTGTGGTTAGTGGTCCAGTCTAGTTGGAGGCCAGTAACAAGTGGTGTCCCTCAGGAGTCACTACTGGGTCCAGTCCTGTTCAATGTATTCATCAATGACCTGGATGAAGGGATAGAGTTTTTCAGCAAGTTTGCTGATGACACAAAACTGGGAGGGTTGGCTGACATGCTGGAAGGCTGTGCCGCCACACAGTGTGACCTGGGCAGGCTGGAGAGTTGGGCAGAGAAAAACCTGATGAAATTCAACAAGGGCAAGTGTAGGGTACTGCATCTGGGGAGGAATAACCCCATGCATCAGTACAGGTTGGGGGCTGACTTCCTGGAGAGCAGCTGTGTGAAAAGGGACCTGGGAGTTCTGGTGGACAACAGGATGACCATGAGCCAGCAATGTGCCCTGGTGGCCAAGAAGGCCAATGGCATCCTGGGGTGTATCAAGAAGAGTGTGGCCAGCAGGTCGAGGGAGGTCATCCTCCCCCTCTACTCTGCCCTAGTGAGGCTGCATCTGGAGTATTTTGTCCAGTTCTGGGCTCCCTAGTTTAAGAAGGACAGGGAACTGCTGGAGAGGGTCCAGCAAAGAGCTACAAGGATGATTAGGGGATTGGAACATCTTTCTTATGAAGAAAGGCTCAGGGACTTGGGTCTTTTTAGTCTAGAAAAAAGAAGACTCAGGGGGTATCTTATCAAGACTTATAAATACTTAAGGGGAGGGTGCCAGGTAGATGAGAAGAGTCTTTTTTCAGTGGTGCCCAGTGATAGGACAAGAGGCAACGGGCACAAACTTGAACATAGGAAGTTCCATCTGAACATGAGGAGGAACTTCTTTACTCTGAGGGTGGCAGAGCACTGGCACAGGCTGCCCAGAGAGGTTGTGGAGTCTCCCACTCTGGAGACATTCAAAACCCGCCTGGATGCCGTCCTGTGCAACGTGCTGTAGGTGTCCCTGCTGTGACAGGGGGGTTGGACTAGATGACCTCCAGAGGTCCCTTCCAACCCTGACCATTCTGTGATTCTGTGATTATTTACTAAAGAGGGCTTTTTTCTACTTTTCTTTTTTCTGACTTAAGCAAATGAAAATATGAATAGCAGCACACTGTGCACAAGACACTGCAGTTCTCCACTTTTTCAAGACAAACTTCTGGTTTTGTTCATCTCTGTTTATACTTTTAAGGTCATTTATTTCCATTGTGCAAAAAAAAAGTTCTAATCCGAGCCATGTAGATAAATACTTCCATGAAACAGTATAAAATTCTAAATTAAAATGCAATTACATTTCATCTGCTATATTAATTTCATCTGACAATTTAAAATTTTTTATATATAGATATATTGGCATTACAGTCTCTTTCTCTAGTAATCAAGTCTAATCAGAAAATTTTTTATTTTATAGTTTCCTAGAATGTGTACTTTAAATTTCTGTCACCCTCTAATTTTTTTATTGTTTTTACAATCTTTTTTATTTTTAGTAGTTAAATGTTAACTTCAATGTTCCTAATATTGAGAATTTCTTCCATGTACCTTTGTTATTGGGTTTTCTTTTTGTGAAAACTGCAGCTTTTTCCGATGTTTTTGGTAGTTTTTCAGCTTTTAATGGTATTTTAAAATAATTTAGAAGTAAAGTCAACAGAAATTGTATCAAGATATCTATTTACTGGTAATAGGCATCCAATAATTATGTAATGTTTTTTAGTATTTTGTACCAGGTATATCACATTGCCATTAGATGGTATGACTGTAAGTAGATACCTCCAATACCATAGCATTTTGTAGGTGTTGAGACTAGCAGCAGGAATGAACATGTGGTGGCAACACAACTTTGCTGCAGGTAAGTACTTAGAATTCATAGTATAACCCAAGCAGGTGTTACACTGCTGCCACACATCGCCTTTTCTCAGTCCCACTCTCACTGTTACTGTTGTTGGCAGTAGGGAGATTAAAAATGACCTATCTTAAAGCCATACCTTTGACTGTAATTATAGATAAATCCTTCTTTTTCCTATGAAGTTGTACATCTACAGAGTACTGTAGAGGTACTTTAACTCCTCGTATTCCTATGCTGACAGAGACACTCAAGAAAGAGGTAGTCAGTTTTTCTTATACATAAGTTAAAATTTAACCAAGTTGTTCAATTTATCACTGTACGTACATGGTATAAAGATACCATGCAGAATGTGTTGAACAAGAAAGCAAATTTATTTGAATTCTGGATCTCCCCAGTATAATCCAGTTTTTATGTTACATATTCAATTTCCTGAAATTTACTACATGTAATTTTTAGCAATTCTGTTTCTTCTCATCTTTGTATTGTCATAATGTCTGTCTTTGAGCTGTACAGATAGAATTACAAAGGAACTGAGTAAATCATTCTGATTTTGTAAATCATCTAAACTCATTACTACTGAAGCTCTGCAAGTTGTTCCTGTTTTTATTCATACAAGAATTATGTTTTCTAGTGGAATGCAGTTAGTATGTTAGATTTGAGTGTATTTTATTGATGTCAGGAAAAAAAGATGTCTATATTGAAACATGAAACTGTTGGTTTGTTTTGCATTTTGTAAAGTTGCATTAATATAGAAATATATGATTAAAAATCAAGCTTTCTCTTCAGTAATACGCTGTGTTTATAGTATTATACTAACAGTCATCCAGAAAGGTACAAGCACTTTCAACCCACTCAAATTTAGGCAATCACCTGAGCTATGAATGTTGTCACTAGGTTTCTTCCATAGGTAACGGAGACAGCTAGACCTCTCTAGGGGATGGTCCAGCCTACCTAAGATTTGAACCATACTTTTCACGGCACCTCTCTCTCTGCCTTAATTATATATCATAAGTAAAGAGGGAACCTCAAGTGACAGCATTCATACTTTAGTAACCTTCAGGCTGTGTCAAAGTTCAGTGGAATGAATGTATGTAAAATGAAACAAAGTACACAGTATGTTAAGATTTTTATTTCCCATTCCAAATTTTTCTATCACATGTACCTGATGAAGAATTTCTGACTCTCTGTACAGAAGCACTTGGAGAGAAAGAAATTAATCTGCCATTTCTTCATTAACTGGAGTATTGGGAGCAAAGGCACAAGCCAAAAACTGTTCCTGTAGAGGGTGTCAAAATACAGAGCCTGAGCATTTCTATCAAAATTTGACTAACTGAGTGATTTCATAATGCAGAGCCCATCTGGACCTAAGTTTAGGTTTTTTGCCAACTGAGCACCTTGGCAAGGGTATGAGTTGTTAATTTTATGATATCATATGTTTATTAAATATTGAGCACGTAGCATGGTGAATTTATGTCATGCTTTACAAACAGATAATAAAATACAATCGTGCTCCCCCCCCAACTTCTGTGAAGAGATTGTAAAGGGTGAAACAGGACATGGGCTATTATTTCAGCAATGAAAGAAGCGAGGAGATAATGAACAAAAGAAAGGTGGAAAAAGATAGAACTTTATTTTGATGAACCCTATTTGAAGGGGGGAAAGCATCAACCTTGGCAGGGAAAATAATCAGACTTTCCTCATTACATCACGAGAGGAGTCATGAAAATATATTTGGGAGAAAAAAATATCAAGTGCACAGAGAAGAGAACAGAGAAAGAGAATCTATCTAAAGCATCTGTCTCTGTATCATCTGATCAATTAATATAATGAGATTTTTCTAGAACTCCTCCATTATTTTCAATTTGGGTTATTGTAAATAACAATGATTCATTTAAGAAGTCAGTTTGCTAATAATTAATGGTTTTTACATATTTATAGATGTGTTGAACAGCATATGGTCGAAATCAGACCATCAGCACTAATTTCATTTCTTATTTCTTATTTGGTTATTAATCAATTAAAATATCTTATGTTTTCTTCTTGACAGATTAAATGTCATAATATGACTTGAAAAAGCAAAACAGGTTAACTGGAATGAGCTTCACCACATACTCATTCACTCTGTCAAAGAACTCTGCTAAACGTATTAAATATGACTTCCTGTTACAAGAACCAGACTGACTTTTTTTTCTGGGACATACAGAGCAAGACCAGAGGAGGACCACGAAGATGATCAGAGGTGTGGAACACCTCTCCTGTGAAGGCAGGCTGAGAGAAATTCTTCACTATGAGGGTGGTGAGACACTGGAACAGGTTGCCCAGAGAAGTTGTGGAGGCTCCGTCCCTGGAGGTGTTCAAGGCCAGGCTGGATGGGGCTTTGAGCAACCTGGTCTGCTGGGAAGTGTCCCTGCCCATGGCAGGGGGGTTGGAACTAGGTAATTTTTAAAGTGCCTTCCAACCTAAACCATTCTATGATTCTATGATATAACAAAATATGAAAAAGGCAGACAAAGTCAGAACTATAAGAGAAGAAAACAGCTGTGGAAAAGACATTTTGGGTACGTGAAAAGGAAAGATGAGAGGCCAGAAAGGAAATGGCCGGACATCTGTCCTGAACAGTGCTATTAAAATCCCATTACCAGGGCCTGAACATTCATTCTGTGTAAGGTTGGAAAAACAAAATGTTGTATCAGCCTCCCGTATCAGCTGTTGGAGAGAGATCTGGGTAGGTGAGGAGGCATAAAATTCTTTCCCGCATTGATAAAAATTTCTCTGGGCTAACTAAGGGTGTTTTTTTATGCAGTAAAAAGTCAGAGAGTTTGTTGTTTTTTTATTTTTAATGTTAAAAAGTATGGATGTACCATAATAAGCTTTCTTAAAAATCTCTCCTTCCATGCACAACTAATTCATACTAACAGAAAAATCTGGAATTTCTAGGGAAACAACCATTTATTTCATGGTAGCATTTTCTGTCTGCTCTTCCAAGTCGATATGGATTTAAAAGAAACAAAAAAAAGTCTAGAAATTTTCACTTTAATTTTCATTAAATGAAATTGAAAAAATTTGGAGTACAAAGATAAAGAATTGTCACTATATGACTGTACAGGACAGTCTTAAAAGACTACAAATATTGTACTTTGAATTGGAACATATCTGACAAGCAAATTTTAAAATATATAAGTATGGGTCAGTTTTCATAGAATCATAGAATCATAGAATGGTTTAGGTTGGAAGGGACCTTGAAGATCATCGAGTTCCAACCCCCCTGCCATAGGCAGGGACACCTCCCACTAGACCAGGTTGCCCAAGGCTACGTCCAGCCTGGCCTTGAACACCTCCTGGGACGGGGCTTCAACAACCTCTCTGGGCAACCTGTTCTAGTGCCTTACGACCCTTATCACTATCAATTAAATATACTTTAAAAGAAGTAATAATATGCATCATGATCCTTTTTCCTCAATAAAACTGTACTTTGTTCATAGTACAAACCTGTATGATTATTAATTCCTGGTAGGAGTTTTTGTTTATTTGTTTGTTTGTGTTTAAAATTCAAAATTCTTAGTGGTTTCTCGGTTCAGGTATACTTATTATGAGGAAAATATACCTCCTAATGAAGTAGGACTGAAGCTCACCTCAGTGCTTTATTGACTGTAATATTCAAACAGATGAACTCATATAAAAGCAACACTTTAACCTGGGAATAGCAAACTATAACAGCATATATAACATTTTCTTTGTATTAAATCGACTTAAGATGAAATGGTACTTCATCTTTCACTATTTTTGTCCATTATCTTCAATATATGAGTCAGCATTGAACTGAAACACTTTCTTATACACCATGTTTTGTAAGATGTGATGGATAAGGAAAAACCAAGGTATCCAGCATGTGTTAATATAAATCCTGGTAGTCCTTTTGTAAACATATGGATTGTCATGGCTGTGTGTTGTGTTTGCTCATAGGCAAGATACACAGTGCCAAGTCAAAGGGTTTTTTTGACTAGGACAGGTTTCATGTAACTTCAGAAAATTAACTGTTAAACTGCCCTACAAGGTTTGTGGCCAAAAAAAATAAAATAAAATTGCTGTCTACAGGATGATGCAATTGAATGTGTCCAGGATTTTTAAAGAACCAAACAATGCAGAAAAGATAATTGAACTGCTTTTTTTTGTTGTTGTTGTTGTTCTTGCAATAACAACAAAAAAGTCACTTTTGTGAATGTCACTGACTTAAAAGTCTTGAGAAAACTAGCATCTTTTTAATTGTTTTTTTTTGTCTTCACATTGCGTAGCGGATCAGACATTTTGCATACTGCTAGGTAGTTGATGGAGTGGTTGGTTGAAAAATTTCTGTGTACATATATTGATTATTTTTTTCCTATGTATTAATCCATATTTTAACAAAGTTATTCCATACAAATTCAATGAGTTTGAGAAATATAAGAAGTGATCTTTCAGCCAGATGTAAATATTTGACAGTGTTATTAGATATAAATCCTTTTTCTACTACTACACTTAACTTTTTTATATAACTTATGTTGCTTACAGTAAAATAACAGACTACTGAAGATTAAATAAGGGAATGTAATGACATTCCATGTGTAAATTGAAGGGTGCCAGATAGGCAGCTTATGAGAGCAGAAGTCCCAAAATGAAACTTTCTGCGGGAGAAATGACACATAAATACACACAAGGCAAACTTCTCGACATTGCACAATCAGCACTCTTCCACTCTGATCTTTAGGAACCCTTCTTATTGTTGAAAGAGTAACACTGTCTTAATAGATATTAATTCCAACAACTTATGAAGTAGGGGAAGATCCTGTTTCTTTACCAACCCGTGAAATGTCTAATCTTGCTCTCATTGCATGTGTTGGACATGACAAGGATATATACCTGTATTATTTTGTTATTCATTCTGCAAAAAAAACTGTATCTAAAGCGTTTTTCTAATGTTAAGTCATGCAAGCTGATAGTGTGACAGTGACAACTTAGTTTGAGTGGTAGTTTGTCACTGAAATGAACATAATCGATTCAGAGGATCTAAGATGAGGCGTATAAAATAAACAGATATAAAACATGAGGACACTCATAAAAAAACTAAATTTCAGAGAACGAAAGCCACCAAGGAGATCAGTCCCAATATGTAATTCTCTGTTTATTACATTCTGTATATTTTAAATCAATAATTATTTACTTCTTATCAACAGTTGTTGCTCTCTAATACCTGTTGAAGTAACCTGACGCCAGAGCTGCCAAATGTTACAAAGATACTTCAGAGAAAAACTCTTTCAGAAATACTGTTTTCACTCTTCCACGTGGAAAGCCAATAACATGATTTAAAAAGAAAAGGATGAAACTTAGAATGGAAAACTCACTGAGATGAGATCTGAAAGAAACTGGATGGGCTGATCCTTCTTAAGGTACTAAGGGGTTACTGTGTGTTGCATTCATACTTTAGTGATAAGATTAATAGAAATATCAACATCTGCACAGTGAGAAGGATAAGATTAACTTCATCTGTCTAATTTTCTAAGCTTATTACTCTGACTCCTTCTATCATCAAAGGAAAGAGACAGATATCTCTAAAGGAATTCTTGCCATCTGCTTAGGACAGGGTGACTCAATGCTTGCAGTGCCTCTCTCTCTCCAGTCACTGCAGGGGAAACCAGAATCATTTACTTTTATTAGGCATTCATTTTAATCCATTCATAGTTACTGTGGAAGTTACTGATTGCTTTGCCTATTTGGTATCAAACTGAAGACATTCATGGGGCGTTTAGTCTAACTACACTAGAATTTCAGGAAGCAATATCCACATTCAGAGCACATTTGTACCAGTAAGAAATGGAAAAGACATTTCTTGTGTACTGGTTTTGGATGGGGTAGCATTCATTTCTTCATAGTAGCTCATATGGTTTCGGATCTGTGACCAAAACAGTGCTGATAACACAGAGATGTTTTCATTATTGCTGAGCAGTGCTTACACAGCGTCAAGGGCTTTTCTGCTTCTCACACTGTGGGCTGAGGGTGCACAAGAAGTAGGGAGAAAACACAGTTGCAACAGCTGACCCCAGCTGACCAAATGGATATCTCATACGATATGATGTCATGCTCAGCAATAAAAGCTGTGGGGAAGAAGGAAGGGGGGATGTTGGGAGTTATGGCATTCGTCTTCCCAAGCAACCATTAAGCATGATGGATCCCTGCTTTCCTGGAGACAGCTGAACACCTCCTGACAATGGGAAGTAGTCTTTATTCTGCTTTGCTTGTGCATGTAGATATTGCTTTACCTATTAAACTGTCTTTATCTCAAAACATATGTTTTCTCACTTTTACCCTTATGATTCTCT
This sequence comes from Pluvialis apricaria, assembly GCA_017639485.1. Classification (NCBI taxonomy): domain Eukaryota; kingdom Metazoa; phylum Chordata; class Aves; order Charadriiformes; family Charadriidae; genus Pluvialis; species Pluvialis apricaria. The sequence goes on along the minus strand of CM030008.1, from coordinate 107,305,910 downwards.
CCCCCATCCCGCTGCAGGGGGAGTGAGTGACTGGCTGTGTGAGGCTGAGCTGCCTACTGCATTAAACAATGACATTTTGGAAAATAAATTAGCAATATTACAAAGAGGTCCAATGTCTTTACTGCTTGTATTCCAAACAGCTGGAATTACTTTTAAAGTCAGTCTTTCTGTATGTATTAGACAATGATATAAAACAGAAGTTTACTAGCAGCTACTCGTGGATAACTAGGCATGTAACTTATGGGGGGAAGACAATCAAATCATTGGCTGCTATATAACAATCACCAGCTAATAGTTATTTACATGAAGAAGGGTTGTCTTATTGCTGTGTTAAGACCAAATCCAGACTGAAAAAGCTGAATGATAATCATAGAATCATAGAATGGTTAGAGTTGGAAAGCACTTTAAAGGTCATCTAGTTCCAACCCCCCTGCCATGGGCAGGGACGCCTTCCATTAGATCAGGTTGCTCAAAGCCCCACACAACCTGGCCTTGAACATCTCCAGGGATGGAGCCTCCACAACTTCTCTGGGCAACCTGCTCCAGTGCCACATCAACCTCACAGTGAAGAATTTCTTCCTAATATCTCATCTAAATCAACCCTCTTTCAGTTTAAAACTGTTACCCCTTGTCCTATCTCTACACACCTTAATAAAAGGTCCCTCCCCATCTTTGCTGTAGACCCCCTTTAAGTACTGAAAGGCTGCTCTAAGCTCTCCCCAAAGTCTTCTCCAGGCTGAACAACTCCAACTCTTTCAGCCTGTCTTCATAGCAGAGGTGCTTCAGCCCTCTAATCATCTTTGTGGCCCTCCTCTAGACTCGCTCCAACAGATGCATGTCCTTCTTGTATTGGGGACCCCAGAGCTGGACACAGTACTCCAGGTGGGGTCTCATGAGAGCAAAGCAGAGGGGCAGAATCCCCTCCCTTGACCTGCTGGCTATGTTTCTTTTGATGCAACCCAACATGCATGGGATTGCCCCCACTCACATGCAGGACCTTGCACTTGGCCTTGTTGAACTTCATGAGGTTGGCACGGGGCCACCTCTCAAGCCTGTCCAGATGCCTCTGGATGGCGTCCCTTCCCTCCAGGGTGTCGACTGCACCACACAGCTTGTTGTGTGTGGGAGGTGGTTGACGTCTAGAACAAAGTTACTTTCTCAAATACTTTAATGGGAAATTGAAAGGTTGCGGAAAAGAACAAAACAGTATCAGTATCAGATTTAAAATGGAGTTTTATAAGAAGGTGATAGTAAATTGGCTGGTATGTTTTAGAGAGCTGAGGGATGTAACTTGGAAACAAATGAAGAGGAAATATTAATTCTAACTGAATTTCTAACAAAAAGAAATTGGGCGAATGGGGGGTTTACATGACCATATTTGAATACAGATCAGACTTGACTAGGGTAAAAACGGAGCTCTGCCAAAGAGCTATTTTGAGTCAGTCCTCCTCAGAGTAGCAGGTCTGCTGTTGGGGGCTCTCCCCTTGGGTCAGGATGCCACCCAAAGAAACTCCTCAAGGTTTAAAGTCATCCCTTATTAGGTGAATGATTGCGCATTTTGGGTCATCGGCCATAAACCTTACGAATTCTTAAGTTGGTTCTGTACTATTAACTCTCCAATGACATTCTGAACCTGTAGATTGATAATGTTTTACAGAGTCTCAAAGTGGCTTGGTTGGAGTAAAACTTTGATTTTGTTACCATCTTGTAAAAATAAATCCCTTTTTTAATTTGTTAGTCAGTCTTTCTTGGTTTTGTGAGGTTCTGCAACAACTTCAGTGTTCACAGCCTTTGCAGTTCTTGTCACTCTGGTTAAACCTGGCAATCAGTAGAAAGGGTGATGCTGAGCTCTTACAAGAACTGGAATTGTAGCCCACAAAATCTGCCTAAATTAGGAGTCACCATTATCCATTGGATCTTAAGTGTATTCATTCTCTACTGAGTAAAACCGAATTTTTGTGGATGATCAAGAGGCAAAAGACTCATAGGACTGTAAAACTCTGACACTTGCAAAAGAAATGGTGTCTTGAGGAACAGAGCTTTCCTGTTTGTCCAGATCAGCAATGAACTTTTTTGCAGCATTTCAGTTATCTCCTTTGTACCTACAGACAACATCATCCAATAACAGCTCTTAATCCTCTCCAAAAAAACACCTGTGCATATAAGTAACAATATATACAACAGAGTACCAATTGTATCACTTTCTAGTTGTACCACAATGATTAAATTAGGATTAGGAATAGAGTCATGTCATTTTGCTGATTGTACTCCATGGAGTATAAAAAAGGATTGTTGAGCAAAAAGGCTGGGATTAGGTTTGCCTTTTAAGATTGCCTTTCGAGTGTGTGGGCAAGCATAGCTTTTTGTATATGTCTGAGGGGGTTGGAGCCACCACTGTAAACCCATCTGTTCACCACTGTCTGTCTTTCATTCTCAACAACCTATGAATAGTTGTCATCAAGACCTAACTCATTTTAGTCAAAATGATCTTGATTACCTTAAACAGTTTTAAAAATTAAAAGTTTTGCTGATATGACTCCATTTAACTGCAAATGGTTACGGAACAGTCACAGCAGCAGTTTTGAAGGCATTCAGAGGTATAGAGGGAAGGGATGGCCTTCTGTAGACCGGCAATTTCTGTCAAGCCAAAATAGGTCATTGTACTTTGGTGCATTTGCAGGGTTCATATGCCTACAGGTGTACCATTTTGCCATTGTCTATAAATTCTGAGCATCATTAGTAGGTGCTCAGCAAATACAACTCAGTCGATGGTGATTTCTGTTTGTTTCTTTGTCATTACTTTTTCTTTATTGTTTTTTGTCTTCCTTCCTACATCTCCAACCTCACTTGTAATGCATAAGAAAACCCAATACTTCTCTTAGGCTTCTACTTGTCATTGATTTTTAAGTAGTGTTTCTACATATTCTGACAAAATGCAAAATAAAAATATTTGTAAAGCTTCTCAGAGCAGAACAGCATATTAAAAATGTTTATTCAAGTCTTTGTTTAACTTAAAAAAATGCAGTGAGTGTTAGTTCTTTATGTTTAATATGTTTTTAATTCTTTCAAGCAATCATGTTTACTGTATCATTTGGTAAAATAGGGATTTATGTTTACTTTCATCACTACAGAAAAGATACATCTATAAAGGTAATAAATCTTTAAGTGCTTCATAACCTCACACAGTCTTTATAGGTTGAAAGATAATCAATAATCATGACAGAAAAACTGCATATGATTCATCTTTCAAATCAGCTTGCTTCTTTATGTCACAATGGCAATAGATGAGAATGTAAATGCCATGATCAATTTTCCTTGTAAAAGTACCTGGACTTGAAAAGCTACTCATAAGAATTACTTTCCTAAGCGCAATTAACACTAGATGGATCTTCCATGTTCACTACACTTCACCTGCTGTCAGGTTGTACTGTCCAATTACATAGTCCTTGCTCTTTAGTGCAAAGTGCTTTCGACTGAAAATTTAGCTGCATTTATACCTTTATTCTGACAGTTTTCTATTTCTAATTCATTAATGTGAGTGAATGCTAGTGAGGGTTTCTCTATCCAGTGTAATCAATTATTGTTGAATAATTCAATAGGTTGAATTTTATTTTAAATAAGCAGTTTTTAGTTTCTGAGATTACTATACCCCAATATGTCAGGCTGTTCTTGCTGAATCAGTGTGCTTGAGCTCAGACAGCCTCCAAGTTTTTTGTTGTCCTGGTGACATCCTTCACAGTATCACTTCAGGAGATGTAAAGAACCAAGCAGTCAGAAATTTAAATTTATCCATACAAGTATAATTTCAGACAGGACTCTCTGAATCAGGATTTTTATTTTCATTAGTATTTTTTTACAGTTGTTCATTCTGGCCTATAAGTACCCAAATGTAATGGAAATGGTGTTGAAAATTACTTCTGCTTTTTTTCTTTTTTTTTTTTTTTCTTTCCCCTTGAAATTACAGAGAACTATATTGACAGCAGTACATGAAAAATCACTCTGTAGTTCTCACTTGGGAAGAGGAATTTGCTCTAGCTACTTAAAACTCTCATTGCCTGAAGGTATTGCAGTTTTGGCCTTCTAATGTTACTCCATTTAATGTAAAAATTCTGCCACCATGATTAGTGAGATGCTGAACAGCTAAATTGTGACTTAATTTTAAGCAGAAGAATTGGATATGGGCACACTTATTCCTATTGGATGTAGGCACACTTATTTATTGGACTTGAACTAGTGAAAGGAAAACTGACACAGCAACCTGATTTGTAAAATCAAAATTTGTTTCAGAATGAGACTGTCAGGTGCACAAATTACAGAATAATTATATTCTGCCTATCATATTTTATATTGAACAGTTTAAAAGACAATAATTCCCTTTAAAAATATTTGTGTTCTGTTTTTGTTTAGTAGAGTGTATAAGAAGACAAGCAGTTTGCCATTCCAAGGTTTGAAGCACATAGCATTAAAATACTTAGGACTGTTGCATTAAATTAAAATATTGTTTAGCTTCGTGTGCAATGAAATATATATTTAATACACTTCCTGTTTTTATCATTTCTCACTCTAGAGTTCATACTATACGTATAATAAATTACAGAGAGAATAAAATATAGAAAAACATAACCTTAACAGATGCAGCTAATTTCAGATATTAATTTAATACATATTTGTTCAGGGTTTAATAATGCATGCTGTGTACCTCAGAGACTGGATTGGCGCATGTAAACAGACATTGTCGTGGGATTGTATATTCTGGCATACACCATTTTATTATTAATTTATTATAGATTATTAGTGTGTTTCGTGAGGGAGGGAAAAAAAGTAAATTGGAAGATTATATGAAATATATTCTGATGAATACAAGCCTATTGAGACTGTTCAAATACCAATGTTTATATCAGCTGATCTCAATTCTAATAGACATCATTGTTTTAGAATAAGTGACAGTAATAAATAAGTAACTCTACCACGAACACCAGATTGAAGTTTTTTTTAAATTTTATTATTTTTTTCTTGTTTAAGATATATGTAGCACTCATGTTTCCATCCAAAATGAAATTAAATGTAAGGCTGTTCAGAAACTTGAACTCTCTGGCCAGAATGCATTCAACTAGATATTACAGGAGAGGATGTATGTATTAGTGAACAGGAGGAGACAAAACAACTCACACAGCCTGATCAACCTTCCTACAAGGACATGAGAGATGAGGGGGTTTGAAACAAGTTGCTGTCTTTAACTGAGGTAGGCAGTTTGCAGCCAGAAATGAAAATACATGTACATTTTGGGAAATAAACAGAGTTTTATAAATGATGCTAGACACAGCATCACTTGTTCTTCCTAACTGGGATACACAAAATGTCCCAGCTTTGTTTTACCTCTCATGGAGAAAGGAGAAAACTATTATAAACTCTAAGGCTGGTATATTCACAGTCTGTATCTAGATATGTTTGTTGGTACATAATGTACTTAGATGCCTCCTTCCAATTAGCCAAACTGGTATCTGTTCAAAACATATGACAGTAACTATTTTCTCGGAAAAAAAGGCATGGGTGCTGATGGGCAAGGGGAGGAAGAGGACTGGTACACCTTGGGTCTTGTGATGGTGTGAGGCCGAGTCATTTGAGGTTTGGCCCATACCCAGATGTGGCGCCCTGGGAGTTGTGTAAAGTAGCGCAAATGCAACCAGATACCATAGTGGGAGATGGATTTCTAACTTTTGCTGGAGTTCAGCAGATCCGAGCATTATGCCTTTTAGGATCCTTTGAAAATGGCAGTGTAAGTGCTGCTACTGCTTAGCTAGAACATATACCAATGTTTAAACAAGAGTGTTCTAGATTACCTTCTTTCTTGCAAATTTTCACTTACTTTTACTACGACCTAGGCTAGCACAGTCTATGAGTTTTCACCTGACCTAGAAAACACATTGCTGACCAGAAACCTATTTTTTAACCTTATATTTTCAAATGCACTGTGGCTCTTCAGTTGTAGTCATGAAGCAGGATCAGAAAAGTTTTTGTCAAAGAACACCAGAGCATTTTACAAGCACTAAGCAAACCTCAAAACAACCTAGAGAAGCCCATAGTAAATATTAATGTTCTGGTTTGCAAATACAGAAAGGGACGTGCAAAGTTTGTGCTTAAGTTTCACAAGATCTAGAAACAGAATCTGGAGACTTTGATGCTCACTTCTCTACTGTAAAGCAGAAGACAATTTCATTCTGTTTATATATTTGGAATTCTGTTTAGTTGACTTTTGTGGGATTTTTTTCTGTCCAGGTCTTACTTTTGCAACTCTATGAAATAAATATGTCGTATTTCCTAAGTGGGAAAAAATAATCAGTTCCTTAGAAGTTCTTCATGGGTTGACTCTGTCTGTCCCTCTGTAAAAAAATAGGATTGTGTCTCTGTGATATTTCAGTCATCTGTATGCAGCAAACTGGTGGGTATTTTTTCCCCTCAGAAGTCACAATCCTATCCTAGCCTGTTCTCCCTTCTTTTAACTTTTTCTTTTCTCGACAGTCATGACATAGAAGATTAGAAGTAGAAAAAAAACCCACAAGCTCAAGAGAAACAACAAAAAAGACACTCTTGAGATGTTTTCCGGTGTAAAAAAATTAAACAGCTAATTTAACATTTAATTTGAGATTTGGAATTTGTCTTGCAATTTGCCAGCAAAAGACCAGTGTGTGAAAAAAGGAGATAGGTATTAAAATGATTGTTAGAAACTACACGAAACAAACATTTTTGTCCTGATACCTATCAATGACAAATTATTAAATTCAACATATATTTTATAGTCAATGAAATTTATAAAGGAGATTAAATACTTTCATTTTTCACTCACATTTTAACAGAGGATTTTTGTTTGAACATTGTTCCAAATTATTCTAAAACTCTAATGAAGAATAATAATCTCCAGATATTTGTAATAATACTTATAATAGGTCACCTTGCTTCTGGAATGTATTATTTTCGCTGTAGGGTAGATCCTACTTAACTTGGGAAGAGTTGGTAAAAAGTGTTTTCAGAAGAACTGAAATCAAATATCTAATCAGAGAGAAAACTTTCTGATTAGTTGGGTTTTTGCTCTGGCTGCACAAGCAGGGATAGATTAATAACAGTACTGATGGCTAGTAGAACTTTTTCGTTTTATATTGCATTCTGTGGTATGGGCAATGTAGCAATTACTAAATCTTACAATAATCACCTGGTCCATTTAAGCATTAAAGACCAAAGCTGTAACATGAGTAAACTTCTGCGTTACATTAACCATCTGTCACACGGTAAGGAGTCAATGATGAACATATTACTACTTTACCAGGTTTTAGTCTTCCCATTAACTGTGGCTGAAGTAACACTCATTTTAGGTCAGCTGGTATGGCCAAGTCCTCTTCAATTCCAGATAATTTCTGCCCCTAGACTTTATACTGTGGTATTAACACATGTCCTTTTTCAACTGTCTTAAGCGGTTATATCAATAGGGAATCCTTTTACTAAGCTTAATAAAATGTCAAGGTATAGTAATTATATGTGGGGTGGGTTGTTGTGTTCATCTTGTAATGCAAAGCTGGACTGCACAATTGGAGGGCTGGAGCACCTCTCCTATGAAGACAGGCTGAGACAGTTGGGGTTGTTCAGCCTGGAGAAGAGAAGGCTCCGGGGAGACCTTATAACAGCCTTCCAGTACCTAAAGGGAGTCTACAGAAAGGGTGGGGAGGGGCTCATTATCAGGAAGTGTAGTGATAGGACAAGGGGTAACAGTTTTAAACTGAAAGAAGGTAGATTTAGATCAGATATTAGGAAGAAATTCTTTACTGTCAGGATGGTGAGAGACTGGAACAGGTTGTCCAGAGAAGTTGTGGATGCCCCATCCCTAGAAGTGTTCTAGGCCAGGTTGGATGGTGCTTTGAGCAACCTGATCTAGTGGAAGGTGTCCCTGCCCATGGCAGGGGGGTTGGAACTAGATGATTTTTAAGGTCCAACTAGAGTTCCAACTCTAACCATTCTATCATTCTATACACAATAGTTCAAGTTAGCTACTAAAGCAGAGTATAAAAATAAATTCACAGTGTACAAAAACAAATTCACAGTGTACCAGGAATATAGTATGACAAAATGAAAAGTCATATAGAGAAGAAATTTAGTAATCCTGCATAAAATTCAGTGGATTATTTAGTGACCTGATTTATGTCATTTTACACCATTAAATATGCCATAGTGTGAAATTTGTTGCACGCTCATGGTACACTTACAGTCATGCTTAACTCTGTGCAGATGTACAGTCCCACTGAGCTGACTCCAGAATGAAACTGGTTTTTAAATTTACTATCTAAACTGATATATATCATATTGAAAGGATCTGAAAATCTCTAGCCCGTCTGTGCCATTCAGAAAATAAAATAATATGAAAAATTATTTGTTACATTATTATTGCTTAGTTCTTATAATGAAATAAAACAAAGAGCAGATGAACATAGTGTCTTCTTCCCTAGGAGTCTGGTTTAGGTTGTTTTGAAATATTTTTTTTTAATTGAATGGAATGATTGACAAGAAAATAGGATGAATCATTTACTTGTACATGAAAGGGCTTGAAGAATCATGTTACAACTTAGAATAGCAGTATCTGTTGAAGTTCTTAGTATTTAGTTTTTGAGGGTCACTACTCATTCAAATAGTGGTCAGTCACTTTCCACTTCACCACATGAATTTAAATGATATCATAGATTGTATTGGAATGAGAGCTGGTTACCTGAACAATTTTTACACTGAAGTACTTTAAAATCATTATATATTTTTAAATCTTAATTCTTCTAGTTAAAAGTAGGAACTACTGCTATAAATCAACATGAAAAATTTCCCCATGGTGGTGAACTAGTCAAGTATTCTCTGATCACACTGAATAAAATATGAGGTAGTGGTGTAAAGTTTAATCATCCTGTTTCGTCAATTTCCTTCTTTCCTTTCAGCAGCAGCCACTGGGGGAACAATTCACTTTTCTGCTTTGTGGAAAGCTCAGGCTAAGGATTTTCTGAGCTCTTTTAATTACTGAGTTTAAGCTAGAGACGCCAAAGGACCCACTGAGCAACAATAAAGGATAATGACCTATGCATAGAATATTGAAAAGTGTTCATCTTGGTAGAACAAAGTAGAATAAAACAGAACGAAAATCAAGTAAAATTGAAAACACAGAATAAAAGAGGGTGAGCTGTATAGATTTGAAAAGCAATCTATAGCTGCAAATAAGAAACTATGCATTAAATCCATTTTTAGCTCTTTTGAGGAATCTAAAGTCGCAAGGGTAGTTCAGAGTACTGTACATACTTAATAGATTATTGATTTTCAAAGAAAAGGTGGTAGGATATCTTCCACATAGAGTTGAGGTGTCAAATTCACATATCTGGTATTTTACCTTCCTTTTGTTTTTCTTTTTTTATCTTTTTTTGCTTAAACACCTGTTATTGTACCTTGGTTTAGTACTAAGGCAACAAATTAATGATTACTTTTGGGAAGCGTTGTCTCAGAGACATATTTTTCAAATGTCTAAATTAAACCCTGAGTAAAAATATTGTAATCTTGCAAATAACATTGAAGAAAGGTAGGATTTTCCTACAGCTGGAAAATTATTTGAGAATATGAGTCATAGTTCAGTGTTTTGGTCTTCTTTGCTACATCAACCTTCCTGCAAAACCTGCAACAAATCTCCCTTGGCTTCAGGTTGCCATTTGTGGTAGCAAGGGTAATTGTGCAGGGTAGAGTGGGTGTTAGAAATTTTTGATGCAGGAATGAGATCACTAAACTATGTCAATAGCCAATTCTGAACCAGTTTCTTGGGGTGGGGATGGGGGTGGGGGAGTACGAAACCCTTAAATTGATATTCTAAAATATAGGAGCAATGTAAAACACTATTATCTTTTATGTGGACTTCTGCAAAGAGGATAGTGACAAAAGTCAGAAGTCCAATGGGGACTTTTTTTGTCAATGTTGTGTACAAAGAATTCAAGACTATTTGAAGGAGTTATTCTAATATTGTTATGCAGCGATATTAGTGGTATTTCTGTCTATTGGAGTTACAGGCATTTGAACCTGAAATTAATGGAAGAGTAGAAGTTAACAGTCAAGATAACATGATAATTTCCATTTAAGGCAAATTATTGAAAGATTCATGTGCAAAATGTAGCTTGTGCAACACTGATATTCCTCTAGACAGTATGAGTTGCTGCTGTGACTTTATATTATGCAGTTTATTTTCTACTACAAAATATGGCTAACTGTACAAATGACCTGAAGAAAAATCTGTTCAGGGATACTGAATATGGAAGTGCCTAAACAACAAATTTTTGAAGTTTAGGAGATTATTCTGGGGATGACTTTTGACTTCTATTCCGTATTCACATTCCTGAATATCCATTATTGGATGCTGTCTTCAATAAGGTGAAAGATGAGAAGAACCTTGATTTGACCCACTCTGTCAGCTTCACTGTTAAAAGAATGCATTTTATAAAGACAACTTGAAATCATAGTCACCTTTTTTGACTACCTTTATTCTCTCAGTATAACTCAAAATGGAGAATTTCAAACATGCAGAAACATATTGGAGATAACAACTTATATTTAATTTTAACTTATCTTCCAAAAAGCAAGTAGCTTAATTTGAGAAACCTAACATTTTATTCTGGTTTTACTGTATCTAAATTGGTGGCTAGAGCAGTTGCCTAGCAAGAAAATGACCCACTATATCCAGTTCTTTTAATGAAGTTTTAGCACATCTGGTACATCTCTGCAAAGTTTTTCTGCTTGAACGAAACAAGTCAGTCTTGGACTGCTCTATCAAGCCCTTCCTAAAACTGTTTCAGAATTTTTAATTTCATTTTGTCTGGATGTAGCTTCTAGAAACTGGATTTTATTATGACTTTCTCTGCAAGTAGTGTCATTTAGTGATCTGTGATTATCATAACATCTGTGATGTTAATGACAAATTTCCTATTAATCTTGTTTAATAAGCCTTGTTTTATAAGATGTTTGGCTGCAACATCTTAAATCTGCTGAGGCATGACCTTTTCCACAGCCTCACTTTTTTTTTCCTGCTTTTTTTTCCAAAATGGATTCCATTATGTATAACTATGTCAGTGCAGTTTTGGACAGGTACTGTATTTTGTGTGTGAAACTGGTTATTTTCTATGCCCGATGAGTAACCTTGACAATACAGGCTCACTGCTACTGTATGAACCTTAGTCCAAAATTATTATCAGAAAAAATTTTTCTTTTTCTTTTGTATGGGCTTTGTCCTTATGAAAATAAATAGCATTAAAATTATTCATTTTTTAGAAAACATATGGATTTGCAGTTTTTGTCATCTAACACAGTACATGATATACCATTCATGTAATTATTGTGTGACAGTATACTTTGGAGATTCAAAACAGTGCTCACAATATAACTTCAATCTAACCATTTTAAGTGTCAAAGTAATTTTTCATTGTTAGTTCTTTTCATTGAATTCAAACCTCCTTCATACCTGAAATAAGGTGGGAGTGTTAGCTTCTCTACTGACATAATCCTTTGTCACATCTCTGGAGAAACATTTCAGAGTAGTCTTGAGTTTACTTTGTTAAATAAGTATTCGGATTTGGTTTCAAATAAGTGTTTTAAACAGAAAAGTGATAAAAACAGCATTTCATTTTAAATTATTTCCCCTAATTTCTTCTACATGAGTTTTTCAGATAGATGTTTCTCTGGACATTTTAAATATTTACTTTTGTTTGTGATGCTTGTTACCTTATATGTTTAATTAAATGGAAATATCAAACCCAAATGAATGATAATCATGTAGACCAATGGTATCCAAACTTTCTCAGCCAGCAATCTACTCTCAGTCCTTACAATTTCCTGCAGATAACCGAACGTTCTTATCTTCCAATTTATAAATGAGTACACTGCCTAAGCTACTTAGCCTCTTTCGACTAGGTGTGAGCCTCTTCCTGTAATATATTTTCAGAATTACTACTTTTGATGATGTTCTCATCCATATCCTGGAACTGATGTGTCATAACAAGGATTTTGCATTGGTTTTATTAGTAAGTGTTAATAGTTTTATGTAGAATAAGTTTAGACGTGAATGCGTTTCACAGGCTGGTTTAAATCTAACTATAATCCCTAATTAAACTCCTCAGTTGAATTTGACATTATTTTGAAAGATTTCACACTATGTTAAATGAACTCCACTTGCAACCAACTGTTGCAAATCTGTCTACACGTGTGTCTCAAGTTCATAACTTGCTGAGATTGCTCAAATCTGTTGAAGTTTAGCTTTGTCATTTTCTCAAGCACTAAGTTTTTAACTACACTAGTACCTTTTTTTCTTGTGTCATATCATATTTTCTAGTGTCGTATCATATGTTTTCTAGGGTCATTTCATCTCACTTTAAATCTTTCCCTCTGTTAATGGCATGATGCAGAACTAAGCTCAAGCCTTCGATCCCGTTGTATATATGAAGCCTGGGTATCTTGTTCCGAGATTTTGTAACATCTTGTAGGGTAAGCAGATAATCCCAGAATACTTTTGCTTCAATCACAGAACCCCTAAAATGGAAGAAGGATCTGAGGAGATGGACAGAGAAGCTATATTCATGCGGCTCAGGGAAGAATGTCTGTAGTGACTGATCATGGCTCTCACAAAGAAAGCTGGATTTATCTCAACACAAAGGGGACTGAAGGGTGGCCCCTGGTCTAGATAAACAGCTACATAATCTGAGTGGACCAGCCAGTCGCATCAGCTGAGTGCAGTAGCCAACTAGCTATATCAGTTGATTGGATCAAGTGACTTTATCTATTCAGTGAATTAACCTGTTATATCGACTGATTTTAACTGTTAGTCCCTGAACTCATTGAAAGACTGCAAGTGTCTTCTTGACTTAATCAGAACAGCAGGGTGTAAGTGTGTGTGCATATATGGCTCAGCCCAGCAGCGTACAAAAACTGAACAAAACCCAAAAGAACACTGAAAAGAGAAATGGGATTTGTCTGATTTCAACTCACATACCCTTCATGGTGGCTGGGGATGCCTAGCATCATGATAATGGGCATATTATAGATACTGGTAATCAGCATCGGATTTGGATTGTGATTCTACTGTAAATTACAACTGCCATATTCTGCTAAGTGTAATTTGTACCTGTGTTGTGATTTAAGTATATAGCTGTATCCCTCATTAAATCAAAATTCAGTATATCATCAAATACATTCAAATAGGAAAACTTGGTAATAAGCATTAAACCCTCCACATGTAGAGTATCTAAAGGATCCTGGTCAGAATGTATTGGACTCTGACAATGCCCAAAAGGAAAATCCTCGTGCTCCCATGTTAACATTGTTCGCTCATCTCCCAGCAGTCCCATCCAAACCTACATGAGGGAAATAATGGAATGTTAACAAACAACTTGGAAGCAGTCAGCTCTACTAGTAATCAGTTGTAGTGTTTGCTCTTCACATATAAAGAATGAAAAGGAAGAAATTCTTTTGTTCATGTGGATTTTCAGAGAGTGAGTTTCAAAAGGAAGTTTACATTTTTAATGCAGCATTACCTATCTGATCAGAGATATGCAATTCTAAAAGTAACTTACTTCTTTACTCCCATTTAAGGTTGATTTATCACTTACAGCTCAAAACACTCTAACTTGGAAATTATCAGTTACTTTTCACTCATTGACAAAATGTCACAAATAAATGCACAAATATGAACACAATTAAACAGGAGTAGACAAGCAACAAAGAATCCACAGCCTGTTTATAATCTCATTACTAGAAGATTAAAGCTACTTGAAAAGCTATAGTCAGGTGGATTGTTCTAAACTTAACTGACATTATACAGTAAAAATCCCTGGGCTATGTGTGGAGAGTAATCTTGGCTGTCGAAGTGTGAGATGCAGTTACAGTACTTTTTGTTTATTATATAAGAATAATGATTTTTTTAATAATATTCCTGTGAGACAGGGAATATCTCATTGTTACTGGTGAAAATGAAAAGTCACCTGTTCCAGTGTAGTTTTTTTTTCCAAATGACACAGAATAGCTGTATGATAAAATCATGGGATGGTTTGGATTGGAAAGGGACTTTAAAGATCATCTAATTCCAACCCCACTGCCATGGGCAGGGACATCTTTCACTAGTTCAGATTGCTCAAAACACCATCCAACCTGACTTTGAACACTTCCAATGATGGGGCATCCACAGCTTCTCTGGGCAACTGGTTCCAGTGTCTTACTACTCTCATCATAAACAATTTCTTCCTTAGCTCCAATCTAAATCTACCCTCTTTTAGTTTAAAACTGTTACGCCTTGTCCTGTCACTACAGACCTTGTTAAAAAGTCTTTCTCCATCTTTCTTATAAGCCCCCCTTTTAATATTGAAAGGCCTCAATCAGGCCTTTCTGGAGCCTTCCTTTGTCCAGGCAAAACGACCCCAACTCTCTCTCAGCCTGTCTTCATAGGAGAGGCATTCCAGCCCTCTGATCATTTTCGTGGCCCTCCTCTGGACTCGCTCCAACAGGTCCATGTCCTTCTTGTACTGGGGACCCCAGAGCTGGACACAATACTCCAAGAGGGGGCCTCACAAGAGCAGAGTAGAGGGGCAGAATCACCTCCCTTGACCTGTTGGCCATGCTTCTTTTGATGCAGTCCAGCATACGATTGGCTTTCTGGGGTGTGAGCTCACGCTGACACCTTATGTCCTGTTTTTCGTCCATCAGTATCCCCAAGTCCCTCTCAGCAGGGCTGCTCTCAAGCCATTCATCCCCCAGTCTGTATTGATACTGAGGATTGCCCCAACCCAGGTGCAGGACCCTGCACTTGGCCTTCTTGAACGTCATGAGGTTCACATGGGCCCACTCCTCAAGCCTGTCAAGGTCTCTCTGGATGGTATTGCTTCCCTCTAGTGTTATCAACTGCCCCATTCAGACAGTTGTCATCTGCAATATTGCTGATGTCACCGTCTATGTCACAAATAAAGATGTTGAATAGTAATGGTTATGGTACAGACCCTTGAGGCATACCACTTGTTGCTAGTTTCATTTTGGACTTTGAGCTGTTCACTGTAACTCTCTGAATGTGGCAGTCCAGCCTCTTCTTTATCCATCTAACAGTCTGTCTATGAAACTCATATCTCTTCAATTTAGTGGCAAGAATTTTGTGGGGGATTGTATCAAAGGCATAATAGAAGTCCAGCTAGATGATATCCATAGCTCTTGTCTTGTCCACTGATGCAGACACTCTGTCATAGAAGGCCACTAAGATTAGTCAGGCATGAGTCACCCTTGGTGAAGCCATATTGGTTGCCTCTAATCACCTTCTTGTCTTCCATATGTTTTGATATATCTTCCAGGAGGACCCGTTCCATGATCTTACTAGGCACTGAGGTGAGGCTGACCAGTTGGTAGTTCCCAGGGTGCTCCTTATTATCCTTTTTAATAATGCATGTGATATTCCTTTTCTCCAGTCACTGAGGATGTTGTTTGACTGCTATGACTTTTCAAATATCATGGAAAGTAGCTTAGCAACTACATCAACCAGTTGCCTCAGGACCCTGGGATGTATCTGGTTGGTTACCATGGACTTGTGTAGGTTCAGGTTCTTCAGATGTTCCCAAACCCAATCTTCTCTTAAGATGGGAGGGACTTTGTTTCCCCAGTCCCTGCCGTGAGATTCAGGGACTTGAAAAATGTGGGAGGACACATTACTGATGAAAACTGAGGCATAAGTTGTCGAGTACCTCATCCTTCTCCATGTTGATTGACACCATTTCTCCTCTCTTGTTTATCAGGAGGGTACATTTTCTTTGATCTTCCTTTTCTGACCAATGTACCTGTAGAAGCCTTTCTTATTATTCTTCACATCCCTTGACACATTTAAGCTTCAACTGTACCTTAGCTTTCCTGATCCCATCCCTAGACATCTGGGCAATGTCTCTATGTTCTTCCCAGGATACATGCCCCTAGTTCCACTACCTGTGCATTTCCTTCTTACACTGTGGTTAGTAAGGACCAGGAGGTCCTTACTCAGCCATGCTGGTGTCCGGCCTTTTTTATCAGATTTCTTACACATGGGAATTGAGAGCTATCGAACTTTAAGAGGTGCCAACTCTGTTCAGCTCATTTTTCCCCGAGGGTAGTTTCCCAGAGAGTCCCGTCCATTAATTCCTTTAAAAACCCGAAAGTTCACTCTCCTCAGGTTCAAGGTCTTGACTTTTCACATGTCCCCTGTCCCTCAAGATCATGAATTCCACCAGGGCATGATCACTGCAGCCCAGGCTGCCACCAATCTTGATATATCTAATTAGTTCATCCATGTTGGTAAGCAAAAGATCTAGTAATTCTTCTCCTCTAGTCAGGCTGCCTATTACCTGGATTAAGAAATTATATTTGACATACTCCAAGAGTCTCCTGGGCTGAATACAGCTTGCTGTGATACAAAAGTAGGTATCAGGGTTATTGAAGTCCCCTCACAGGTTCAGAACCTGTGAGCTTTCTTTAAGTTCTTACTTTTGAAGTAAGAACACTTTGTCAACAGGCTCCCCTTGATTGGGTGGCCAGTAGTAAACAAAATCCACATGGTTTCCTTTGTTGGCTTCGCTTGTGATATTTACCACAATCTCTCAACTTGTTCATCTCTTTTTCAGAGAGAAGTGTGTGCAATCAATCCATTCTTTTACATAGAGGGCAACCCCCCCGCCCCTCCTTCCTTGCCTGTTCCTTCTAAATAGTTTATAGCCATCAATTACCATGCCCCAGTCATGTGATTCTGTATTGGATTTACATGGCAAGGTTTTGGTAGCAGCGAGGGCTGAAGTGATGGCCTGTTAGAAGACACCGGAAGCTGTCCCCAGTTTGGAGGCATATTTTCATTGTTTTGAAAATCAACTGAAAGACAGAATACTAGAATAGCTAGCTTAGCTGTATAAAAACATCTGTCTTGTACTAAACTATAGTCTGTATAAAGCAAATTGTTTTGAAAATGGTGAGAAAACTGTACTTTATTAGATTAGAGAAATCCAATTAGTTGTACTTTTTACACAAGAAAAAATTTGTAATTTTGAAGTATTGCTATTTTTCCCACATAATTCCCATTTTCCACAATCTTCATTTTCACTATACTTTTCCCTGGATGGTGGAGTGTTATAATTCTTACTATTTTTTTCCTTAGAATGAAGACTGTTTCTTATATGGTAATGCTTTTCTTCTTGTTCTTTTTTTTTTTCCCTTTTCTTTTTGTTTGTTATTTTGTGTGTTCCTTTTCTTTTTGTAACTTAGTAAGCAAATCTTAAATGTTGTGTCTATCAGTCTATCCAGGTCATTATAAATAAATTAATCAGCAACCACTGTACCAAGCTGCAAGCATACACAGATTAGGAAATTGGGTCTCAGCATACAATGTCAGTAACCCAAACTCTTTAGGGCTTTGTGAGGGGACTGGATAGATCTTTTCCTTTTAGTGAACATACACCAACAAGGCTTTTAAACCTCAAAGCTAGTTTTGATTTGAGAAAAAAGAACTAGAACGAAGTTTTTTTTTAATATACAGAAAACTCAAAGTAACCAGAAACTACAGAACACAAATAAAAGGATGACCCAGAGACCAGCAACAAGGAGAAGACCAACATACAGGTTTTGCATATTACTTTCTGATACCCCGTCACATTGTTTTAAAGGGAACATAATATACAGTCCATAATAAACTATAAATAAACTATATTACATCTGTAATGGTCTTTGACTTGTCACAGAGTTTAGAATTGCATAACTATTATTTTAACATAAGAATAAGTCATTTTATTTATTTAGTTGGTGACAGTTGGTTGCCAAACTCAGCACAGAGACTAAATCAACTTGTGAAACACCCAACCAAAGAGAGAGATATACAGGACACTGGACTGAAGCACAGTTGCTCAACATTTAAATGAAAATTGACATGCCACTACCTGTAAAATAGCTAGAGAAAAGCGAAAGAATTTGCATACCAGTCTGCAGATGTTTCTAAAGAATATGAATTCTGTTGATGCTGGAAATTCAGATTTCATCCTTAGAAATGGAAAGCAAATACCCAATACATTTATTTACTGGGGAGTTGGTTTGTTTGTTTCTTTGTTTTTTTAACTGTAGCAGTGCCTACGAGCTCCAGTGTCCCAACTTGGGTCCACTGAATTGCCTTCCATCCATGCAAAACAGTAGAATTGTTTCTTCCTTAGTAGAGAGGCTGTTTTGAAAAGGTATATAATCATGCACCTGTCTTTAAGTATAACATCCACTAACTTACTTTTTGAAATTTCTCTTTTCTGAGAAGCCAGTTGGATTTTTGTTAATGGGCAAAATATTTAATTACATTTCAACAGAATGGTCTAAAATGTTTTTATTGTCAATGAAGCATGGTACTTAGCTTTTATACAAAATAACTGTTCTCATACTCAAAACTGTTTTCTGTTTCTAGTATGACACCCCAGAACAAAAGAATCTATATTATTTCCTAATCTGTTATTGTTAGTCTTTGACTGTGAAAATAATCAAGAAGCATTAAGCGTATAATTATATTTTAATGAAAACCAAAACATCTTTTTTCTGAATTTGACTCTTTGTTCTTTAGATCTTTCAGATCTCAAGGGGATACAAGCTAATTAAAATTGTACTAGTTTTCATAAAAATATATTACATGGAATAATGTTCCAAAAGAACATTTCATTTTCCTTATGCATGTATAAAATACACAATATAGCCATAATTCTCTTTCTCACTGTTAAAATTTAACAGTGCAGATCAGCTCATGGATAAGACTACAACCTTTGTAGTATTCTTGATAAGTTGTTCCATTAGATTCTCTAAAGTACAAGACTGTGAAATTAAATCACTTTACAATAAATATACTTCAAAAGACTCATTAAGGATTAGATCATAAACCTTTCACTCCCTTTGATATAAAGATATTTGATTTCAGTCCCATTAAATCAAATTATTGTTTTAGTAACACTGGATAATTACTATTATTATCATCACTTGTTTTTAATAGCCACAATAATATAATATATTTTTCTAAATAAAAAATAAAGAAAAATGTTAAAATTATCAAAACAAATGTTGCGACTTAAAGGAATTAAAAGAGTGTTTCTCACTAGCTATCCCAGAAGAAGGGGATATCCACAGGGTTATTGAATCTGGTGTGGGAGTGGGTCCCTTATTTCTAATGTTTTCTCATAAACATGTGTCACTTTTTAAAAGATGGCCAGTTATTTAATATCAGAGGGATGAGGCTGTAAGGCCTAGACTGTGGAGACATTCTTATGTATTTTCTTTGAATGAATCAAAATGTCATTTGTCTTACGTTTAAATATAGAACGACTCCAACAAAAAAAGCTATCACTCTATGCCATGTAACCTAGTAATAAGTTTTCTGAAACTCATTTTCTAGCTCTGTAAGAAATCACAAAAGAAAAAGATACTGCTAAGTAGAAGAGTGTCCCAACAACTTGTGTACAGGACATAAGAATACCACTAGGTCTCTTTTCCCTTTTTCTCAGCACTGTGAATGGCATTGGGATATCCCAAACCAGCTAAGTCTCTGTATCCATCTTCTTATGAGGATAAAAGAAAAAAATAATGGACCTTCTCTTTCCCAGAGATGTCAAATGCTTAAAGCAGTAAGAAGATGCTTCCGTTTTTTTTCCTACAAGAACTTTTTTCAATAAAAATGTAGAATGTAAGGGTTCCAGATGGATGAAAAAATTGTTTTTACCTAGTAACAGTGGTTAATTCAGACTGGCTTTGAAATGGAGGAAAAATCAATATAACAATCAGATTGAAACAAATAAGGCTCTGCTGGGAAAGAAAACTTCTATATAATACTAAAGTCCATATAATGTCTCTTTCTAGAGGGAATAGTTTAGAGTGAATCCTGAAAGTCATAACTGTTTTCTAAAACCAGAAGAAAGCATATTGTCAAATACATACATAATATGTTTTAAATACTATTATATGTGTGCCTTTTTATACTGAAGAAGTATGATTATTTTTATAAGCCCATGCATCATAGTTTAGTCTTTTTTACTCGGTAGTGTCAGTCAAGATTCCATGTTGAAATGCCAGTTTGAATAAACATGTTATTTATCTTTCCTTCTGAAATGTTGAGGGGTAGCTTTGCTGTGGGGGTTTTGCCCGTTTGTTTGTTTGATTTGTCTTATTTTTCTTAACGGTTACAGGGCAGGGGGGTGGGGTGTTGGAGGGTCAGTTATGTGATGCATTGCATACCTAAAACAATGCCTTTAAGTGTTAGGTAGAAAAGATTTTCTACACAGAATTCAAATACATTTTCAGGATAATTTGAAATTAATTATCAAATCAATGAATATTATTATTCATTGACTATTCTCACAGATCATATATATTGTATCCCTGTATTTGATAACTTGTTGAATTTCTCTTGAAAATATTGGAAAACAAGTATTGTCTGAAATTATTTTCTTTTTATGTCAATTCCTCTGTGCCTTCTCTCTTGTCCTTTTCCACTGCTCAGCATATTCACCTATCAACAGGATCTGTGATGTTTAAGGGTTCATCTGTTCTTTTTTCCTTATTCTCAGCTTGAAGATATAAACCTAATTTTTGACATAAGAAACATGTCCAAGAAAGCTACTATAATCATAAGGCTTCAAAACGAAGATTATCTCTTAAGGTGAGAAATAAGCAACAGAAGCAGATGAGCATCGATTTTGTTTACATGCAAATGTTCTTTGTAACAATAAACAAGGGAAGAGAATTGCACAAAATGTAATGTCTATGTTCTAAAGTAACTCGAAATGGAATGATTTTTGAAGTTTTTCATGACTCATTAGTGGGTCTTTAAAATACCTGTTACTGACAATTAACCCTGTACACAGGATTTCACTGAAAAGACCTCATAGACTGTGTTTCAGATTGAAAAGAATTTCACAAGAAGAATAAAAGAGAATGAGCCAAATGGATTTAAATTCCAGAGAATAATTTCAAGTACGTATTAAAACTGGCAATATTCCGAAGAGACATGCATTCAACTGAAGAGTTGAAAAAGACGTCTCCCACATTTCCAAGGCCAAATTTTCATGGCTCAATCAGGAATCAAATTATACTTGGTAATTCAGTTAAAGCTGAATATAGCAAAAGCTTTATCTAAATTCAACCCCAGCTATATTCCGAGTGGAGACAAACTGCATTGCTTTTCAGGGTGTAATCCACACAAACCTCAAAGAGGGAGGTGGTCTCAGGAGAAGAGTTCTTACAGTGGCATTCAGGAGAGTTACAGCATCCCTTCACACTCTCTACAGGTACTGCTTCTGGAAAACATCTAGCAAATTTTACAGCTGCCTCATCACAGCAAAAGTCTCTGGAGAGAATAGCCAGCAGCAAAGCCTTTTGCCCATATTCAGGGTGAACAACCCTTAAGGATGCAAGATCCAAAGCTGGTGCAAGGGGTAAAATTTATTCATTTTTAAAATAGCTTCTTTCAATTTGGAATACTCTGACAAAATGGCAATCAGCATATTTCTTAGTGAAGACAAATGAATCTTGTACAAATTTTAATAAGGATGACATAAGCAGCTCAGACACTGTAATATAATTTTCTTAGAATACCATTCTTATGAGAGCTGTGTGGTTGAGAGACTTGCTTTTAATATTTTCCTGCACTCCTAAGTATCTGCACAGAATGTTAAAGTAAATCTTAGCCTTCACGTTCTTTATTTCAAATAAAGGAAAATTTAAAAACTTATAGATGCAAGTCCTTTTAGGGAAAATTAACTCAGCTTTGGAAAGAATGATATAGAACCTTCAGTGAAGATTCACATAAAAAAAGGTCTTTAGAGTGTTCCAACAAAATTCCTTAAGTTTTTTTCATAAATAGAAGTAAAGAAAAAAGAATAGCTTTTTTTCTATTCAGTAGCCTCCCCAAAATACTAAGCAATAGTGCTGGACTTTTAAAAATGCGCTTATGATAAGGCCTCACCACATGAATGTACTACAGGATCACATTGCATTTGAAAAACATTGTATCACCCCTCCATCACCATCTCTGAAAGATGCCAATGAAACCTGCATTATAGCAAGTGAAATACCCTCTGAATTTTAACACAGCTGAAGTGAGCAAGCTACAAATTTATGAAGCATGTGTCCATGTACTAATGGAAGGAACAGGATGGTTACTACCCATACCAATTTACCTCTAAGCCAGTTTTTATACTTAATTATCTCACTGGAAGGTCACACAATGGATGATAGATGCATCCTTTTCTTTTAAGGCTAACTATGTCAGTAGAATTCCCTCTGAAATTGGAGACTAAAGTAAATGAGCAAACGGGCACCACTTTTCTTCTGACCTGCATTTTCTGCATTCTTGGGACATTGAATGCTTCTGATTCAGCAGTGGGAATATTCCTGTAGTATATCTATTCTTCTTCTCTGCGTAGATTTGTGATGCACAACATCACTCTACTGCAGTGCTACCACGATTCTAAAACATGTGATACTGAATATTACCATAGATTTCAAGAACTGGCATTAGTCAAGTACACAACTTTATATTGTCTAACCCTGTTTTGATGCCAGAACTGCCTCCATCCCTTCCCCGACCTTCCTCCAGAGCTTTTGTGGTCCTGAAATAGGGGGAGCTGGTGGAAAGGGACTGGACTCTGTCCTGTCCATTCCTGCAGTGCAAGTAGGCAAGTACTGCCCATGCTGAGCTGCTGTGCATGTGACAAAATGGAGCACCAGCACTTCTATGAAATGAAGACGTCAAACATGGGAAGGACCATCTCCTGCAGTGATAAAAGTCACCTGCAGGGACTGAAGTCACTTTCCCAGGTGTTTCCAGGAAGAAAAGGAAGGATTTTTAGAGGTATGTTGCAAAAAGCCTGCCCTGTCCTGACATGATCACCCAAGGGACAGATTCCAGTCTCCTACAACACAACTGCCACAAGAAGGAGGTCAATAAGTCAGATGTGAAACCCACACTCACTTGAATCCCCACAGAATTTGATCCTGAAATGTTAATAGGTTCTTTTCAATGTTATAACTTGTTTTGCACATCAGAGCTGTGAAAGATTCATATATTACTGTACATAACTAATATGAATATAGTTAATGAACATGTAAACCAAATTTTTTAAAGTTTGTTTGTCTCTGGACACACCAGCATTCCTCAATGTTGGTATCTTTCTGAGATTGCTTATAGAGAAGAACAAAGAGACTTTTTAAAAAATAGATTGTTGTTGAAAACTTTCCAAATATTGTCAGAGGGCTGATTCCCAGAGAATGTTGAAACCCCTCTTTCCAAAATTGTTAAACATTTATAGTCTCATAAATTAGGCTGTCAAAAAGGAAAATGAACGTGCTAGTTGATTATTATTACCTAGAAATAAAAAATACTTTATAAAGTAAATTGAATTCTGTCTTGTCTGTGACATGTCATGATCATTCAGTTAAAGCCATTGCTCAGATAATTTTGTTAAACCATTTCAAACTGGGAAATAAGATTCTTGGTGAAATATTGGGAAGGATTAAATCGTGTTCTGACTTTAATTATTTTCTGATTTGAAACAGAAAGACTACTAAAACTACGAACACTAGGACTTGGTTTAAAAATAACAATAAATTATGCTATGGTCTAGTTGCTAATAACTCCCTGCAATACCATTCTTGCTAACCTGAAAATGTGTAAGGTGAGAGAAGTATTCTCACACCAATTACTGATATTCAAGGTGTTAACTCCCAATGCATGCACCGAGAATCTACACTGAACAGAACTGGGTTAATAATTATCCACAGGTCAGGAGATCCAGGCATGAAACAATTTTACTATAGTTTCAAAAAGGCTAGCGACTACACCTGTGTAACTGAAATTGTTCTTCCTTCTCTTATCCTTCTATTCTACCCTTTTTTTCCTAATTTCTAATAATGATCAAAAAAATCTGCTTATAGTTTTTAAAGCAAACTAGAATATATTTATTCCCTTTTTACATACTGTCAAAACAAAAAAGTGTCTAGAAATATGATAGGCTGCTCCATGGGTAAGCTTATCAATAGGAGACCTGCACACAGGTTGTTTCTGGCAGTTTTTGTAGTACTGATGTTAGTATTTAAGTTCTAATATCATAAATTCAGAGGGCATTTATGTCCTGTACTGCTTGTTTGCCTATGTTTATCTTGTCACTGACAGAAAATTGACAATCTGAGATTAAAATTAACACAAGATTTCTTATGAAAATAAGTATAGTTGGAGATGGAGGTCTACAGGCTTCAGTGCACTGGTATGGCCTGACACATAATGTCATTTGCTGCATTACTACCCTCTTCACTAGACGGTATTCTTAAATCTTATATCTAAGAGCCTGTCAGTAGTGCATTTATTGAAATAGCTGACGTTTTTCACATTTTCAATGCATTCTTACTCTGAATCCCTCTCCAAAGGGACAACAGTGCATTACACAAAGTGGTTTGTTCTGGTAGGAATTTCTTTGCTGTGGTTTTGTTTTTTAACCTGCCTTTCAATGTATTTCTCAGAAAAGTAACCCTGAAATCAAATGCAGTGCTGTGATCAGGGCTGTCTCTCCAGCTCATACTGCCTCCCAGGAAAGGTCTATTTTTCACAACAATAATTTCTGTCTTTTGGTATTTGCTATCTACGAGTTCTTCCCACTAAATAAACAATCATGGTTAAATTACTTTCTCTGTCATTTGTAATAATTAACAACTCATAGTCATATGAAGTTAAACACCAGCCACACAAAATCATTGGGAGAATACTTAATGGGGGAATGTATAATGATATCAAATTAATATTTTGTAAAATAAATGAAAATTATTCTCTGAGAGGTCTCATTTTGAATGTTTCACAGTTGCTGGTCTGCATAAAATCTAGATCTTGCTATGTCTGGTCTGAGGTAACTATCAGAAGTATAAAAATCTAATAGTTAAAGTTGATCTTTAATGGCAAAACCAATATACTATATGTTTTAAAAAGGTTCTTTTTTCCATTCTTGGAAAAACCAAAATCTTGTGTGACAAATTTTCTTCCTTCAGATAACAGCGGAAAGCATACTGTACAATGAGTGATTTAGTTGGTACATTTGGAAGTTTTTCCTTGTTTAGAATATACATAACTTCTGTGAATTTATTCATTACATATAACCAGCCAATCATTTTAATTTTTTTAATGACTCCAAATTGAATAGTGAAATGCTTAATATCAAATAATTGAAAACATGGATTGATTCAGCAAATCAATGAAGTATGGTCTCAAATCTTTACAGTTTTGAAAGGATGTTGATGATGAACATTAAGCAAATGCTAAATTCTTGGCTGAATTAAGTCTGTGTTTGAAATTCTTGCTGTCTTTTCTACATGTAAATATTTATTTTTATGATTATTTTTCAATATTTGTTGTTGGTTACTTTTGATCAGCTGATTGATGTTTTCTTAGTCAGGTGACTGTTACAGAATTATATAAATGTACATTCTCAAGGACATGAACATGCTCAGCTCTAGAATCTACAGATGCTGCATGTGTAATTTTGAAATCTGCTTTTTGAGCAAATTCTTAATTTCAGTGTAAGAAAGAACAATATATATAAAATATAATAATTTGTACTTTAACGTAAATAATGGTCTATATGTTATCTAACTTTTTTCACTGTGGCCCTAATTTCAGTAGACTGTGTGGATGGGATACAACCTTGAAGTATATGAATGCTTGTATTGAAGATGAGCATTTAAAATTAAGCATACACATTAATATTAGTTGCCTGTTCTACTACAGCTTCAGAAAGTCCAGAACTGTTTCTGAAATTGCTTTTTAATCACCATAATATGCAGAAGCTCATTCGCTGCAGTGTTACTGAGATCCATGAAAGGTAATCTCCCATCCGCTTGAATATACGTTGTTCCCCAGTAATAACTTAGCCCTTAGTCTTAAAGTTTATCACTGTCACATGATTATCACTATCATACTGCACAAATGGCCTTTGTGTCCTTTATGCAAATGCCAAGCTTTACAAATGCTCATTACTTTCAGATATTGGAGAAAAAATAAACATACAAAACACAATACTACATTATAGTTTGTGACACAATGCCATTATAACCCGGGAAAAGCACATTACTGATCTCTCTGGACATGAATTAGTCTTCCTGACTTAGTTAAAGTACCTCTGTATGATGCTGCCTGCACATGAAGTGGAAAAAGAAATGTGAAGGAGGATAATACTAAAAAAAGAAAACTCACATTTTTTATCTCAGTAACTTCAGTGGGATTCCTCTTTCAGCTAATAACACCAATACCTAGGTCAGTAGCCAGTGAGTTCAGAAGTACAAGTTCTGTTCGCAATGCTGCAATTAATCTGCCCAACAACATGAAGAAAATCCCATCAGCTCTCAGTTGCTTATTTCTAAATGAAGACTTTGATATTTATTTTTTTGTAGAGTGCCTTGATAAATGCAAAGCACTGTAAAATCCAACTGGTGTTGGAATTTTTTTGGGAACTACATATATCTATCTTAAATAGAACAAATGTGAGAAAATATAGGAATTATGGACTTTTTCATACATAATTGCTGACAATAGTGTGCATCTCATCCATCATGCTAAGATATGACTGCATTCGATTAACTTAATATGGTGTTAATGTAATACAGGAGAGGTAGCACTCATTCATCATATTGTATTATAGCAGTAATAGAGTAGTATTGTATTAGACTGATGTAATAAACTTCTTAATAGTAGGCAATAAAGCTATTATCAGAAAACTGTCATTAATACCTGGGATTTTTAAAGGCCATTTATGTTGTGCTTGTAAATCTTTCACTCCCCAAGATGCAGTAAGAAAGATCCTCTGAGACTGCGGAAGCACTTGGGTATGTCACATTACAAATGTGCTATTTTTGGCTTTTCAATGGTGGAGCAGATCTCATAGTACCTAATAAATCTATGCTGGGAGTTAAAAAGCATATTTCTCCACTGAACAGTAGGCTCTAATACATAGAGATATATAGAGGGTTGTGACAATTTCTAAACATTTATTCCTTTGTCTACGGCATCAAGACCAATTCCTTTTGCTCTCTATTAGGAACAAGATTTTTTTTCCTCTTTAATTATTGTTTGATGGATAAAACACACTAGTTTAATAAAAAATCTTTACATGACCTGTGACTTCATTCCAAAAAGAAACAGTTTATATTAGAGTTTGCCTGTGTTTTGTTAAATGAACTTGGATTAAACAAATTAGGTTTATATTCAGGGAACCAAAACCAACTGATTGCATTCATTATCAAAATACTCTTAAAGGTGGAATTTCAAATCATTCCTCATCTGTCTTCAGACAGACACAGGTTATATTCATCCTCTTGGTTGGTTTTGATTGGTTTTATTGTTTTTTTTTCCTCATGCCAGCTGACAGAGATTTATAGCGCAACATAAATTTGTACAGGTAAGATATTTTTGTCAAATCTTATTGCTTTTTTTCAAAACCATAAATTTCTGGCATGACTATTTTAACCTTATGTAATTTAGTCTCACATGGCAGCATGTAATATACAAAATTTATATCAATTTTATCAAGAGCATGAATACTGAACTGGTATGCTAAGAACATGCAGAACAATATTCAACTATGTATTTCAGTTTCAGCTAATACGACAACAATCACTTTTAAAATGCATAAAAATTGGTGTCCTGGACAGAGCAACTGCCTCTGCATGGTGTTGAATAAGGGCTAACTGAATAACAATTAAAAAAGGGAATGTTTTTACAGTGCTGGCCAATTCTTATCTGCACCTCCCAACCTAAGTTTTCTTTCCTCACAGTGATGGTACCATAATTTTGTGTTTGCATTCCTCACTAGGTCCGTAGGTCTAGATAGCACCATTGTGCAAAATGATCTTATTTCAGTTTCAAAGATGTGAAAGTCTTCTTTGAGCTATTCCACTGCTACCCCTCCCCCTCCGCAAGCCTCAAATAAAAGCAAACAAACAAAAACTTTCCTAATAAATCTGTGAAATCCAGAGATTAGACAAATAAATTAAATTATATGTTACTTCTTTAAGAAACTCTTTCTAACATTACGTAATGATCATATTCCATTTATTCTCAATCTTTCCCCCCAGAAATATAAAAAAAATATATCCCACCTGAATCCCATTTCTGTCATAAAAAATACAAATTCTAGAGTTTCCATAAATCTGTCTAAAGGCTAAACTTGTGATATCGAGCTGATAAGTACTGTAGAGAAAAAATGCATTTGCATTGTGACAGAGGATATTTTCTGAATATATTTATCATAAAAATAGAGAATTGGACAAATATGCAAGACAACAATATTCAGCAGAATCTTCTGTCTATTCTTTTCACTGGTTGCTAAAGCTCACCTAGCCGGAATACCAAATATGTGTTCATGCTTTCTTATTATGTGAGATGTGTTTATGGAAGCTGTTTTGCATATTGATTTGGAAATGCCCTAGCTACATGAAGCACAGACCAAATTCAGTGAATGCAGTGGTACATTCTGCTTTCTGCACTGTGAGAGTACCAGTATCAGTGTTTCCTCTCTTGCCTTTCTATGGAACAAATCTGGGAAAAATTCTGGAACATTGTAAATAGTCCGTTCCTTACCTGTTGAATCTGTTGAATGAAACTATAAGTGTAGGAAGAGATCTCAAAGTATTTCATCTAAGATCCTGATTTGAAGGCCTTTAAGGTCAGCAGCATGTGTGTGCATTTGCTTATGTGTGCACTTACGCATACATTATACATTTTACATTTTGAGAATTGTTGCACTGAAATCTTTCAGACTGAAAAAAACTTCAGCATCCTTGGCCTTGATTCAGGAATTCATTTAAGTTCATATCTATTCATGGAGGGGACACAAGCATGCACTTAACCTTAAGGAAGTACCTCAGTCCTTCCTAAATAGGTTTGGGATTTGAGTCAAGATTAAATGCTATCTGGAA
Source organism: Pluvialis apricaria (assembly GCA_017639485.1). NCBI lineage: Eukaryota > Metazoa > Chordata > Aves > Charadriiformes > Charadriidae > Pluvialis > Pluvialis apricaria. The sequence goes on along the minus strand of CM030008.1, from coordinate 107,276,906 downwards.
TCAGAGCCAAATATATCAATCTGCAGTATCCGGGCCGGCCTGAAATATATGAACTACATATGAAGAAAGTGGGAATGAAAGTAAATGTAAAAGCAAAAGAATGTTATACACTTTGACAGAAATGGGGTTCCAGGTATATATTGCTTTTTATTTACTACAGTTAAGAGAAAATTAACAACAAAAGATCTACTGCCATCCCAAATTGTTTGATAGTGGTTGGTTGAGATAGGAGAAAATGATAATAAATAAAAATAATTTCAAAACCTATAATCTTTTATTTACTTCTGAAGATTGCACCATTCAGCACTGGAAACTACTACTAGTGAGGAAGAATCTTAGTGGTTTTTTGTTTTTTTTTTTTTTCTGATAACTAGAAATAACAAGTAACTTCATAGGTAATGGAATGTCATCAAAACAGATTTTTTTCTTTACGGTCCATCTTTAAACTAATTCAAATATTGCCTTCTCACCTGTATATCTTTTAGGTAGTTGATAAGAAAACTAGTTAAATAGACCAAAGAGCAATGGCTTGATCCAAAAGTGCCTTTTGCTGTACTGAAAATCAAGAGGTTTTCTAAGCAACGCTTTTCTTCTATACTCTTCATAATAATGATAAACTATTCTCAACATCTTAGCTTTTTGTACTCCTATTTATATGTTCTATATGTTCTCATAGTAAAATAGCATAACACTACCATAATGTGATGTTCTTGTAAATGCACAGGCTTCACTGAAAGCCATCCTTTTTGTGAAACAAGGCTATATTCCCTTAACTCTGACTAATTTCACAATTCATAACTTGTATCTTCTTTATGTGTGTGCATTGTGTCTAGTGATAACGTAATGGTCACTCAGGTGCTTTTTTTCTTTTCTTGCATCTTAATTGCACTGTTTTAAACAAAGATTCTCTCCTCTTCTGCATAGCATTCTGTAACAGCTGCAGAGTACCTTTGCAATTAATCATCCTCTCTTATTTCATTCTGTTTGATGCTACTGGACCTCAAGCCAAATTCTATGCTGTTTGGCAGAATAGGCTTTAATATGTTTTTGATCGGTCCTAGAATAATCTTGCTATTACTGGCTCACAGACTTGTAATTGTTTTCAAAGATACTTCATGGTTTAGTTTACATATTGGTATTTTTCTGAATCTGAGTAGCACAGTATATACAGAAAAGGAAGTTTGCAAACACCACTCCCTGCCTCTGACTCAGAATATTATTAATGTAAACCAATCTGTTTCATAATATGAAAAAACTGAACATTGTTAATTGTTAGAAAAAATTCTGCCACACAAAAATCAGTAAATCCATGCTTATGTTGTATAAACATGAAATAGACCAAATAAGTAAATAATTCATTTTGCTATTAGATGCAAAATCTCCCATCTCCAGTCTAGTTTCTCTCATTTTTGAGCTTCTTAGATCTCTTTATTTAATTTTTTTCCAATCCACCAACTGTTTTTCTCAGTTGCCCTTTTATTTTTTACCTTCACAATTTCTTCTCTATCTTGAACAATATTCCTCTTAGAGACCTTGATTCAGGAATCTTTCCTAACTGAGCATCTGATCAAAAAGCACATTGAAGTCAGCTGTAATAATCTTTGGACTGACTCCAGGCAGGTAATATAGGCCAGGGTTAAAGATTAATACAGATGGACTTTTCTGCTCAACCTCCATTACGTAAGGCATGCATTGAAAAAAAAATGGAGCTTTCACGAAAAATGCAGCTTTAAGGAAGTAAAACCGTTCCCAAATTTGAGTTGAAGTCTCAAATATATTTTGTCTAAAAACATGGGGCTTTATTTAGTTAGTTATTTACTGATTTCTGGAAAGTCAAAGTCTTCTTTCTTATTTCAGAAAAAAAATACAGTGACCTTTTCACTAAACCTGAATTTGCGTTTTTAAGTTGAAACATATTTTTAAAAAGGTAGAATAAAGAAGGTGAAAGGAACTTTGAAAATCAACAAAATGTTTTTCTTGAAATAAGTTTGGATGGTTTCCAGATAAAATTTACTGGGTTTACAGCTGCAGTCCAGAATACATTTGTGGCCCACTGAACAGGGACTAATATAAGCCAAGCTTTGTATATTCTACAAATCTATTTTTGCTTTCCTCCTTGTTTGCCTTCACTGGCTATTTCTACTCTTTTCATGGTTCCCCTGTTATCCTGCCTTAGCATTTCCTTTGAAATTCCTACTGGTTATAGTATGTAATTTTTATGTGTTATAAATTATGCATGCTTTACTTTCTTAAAATGTTTATCAACAAAAGTCTGGATCTCTTTCTATTGCTTAAGATGCACATACCTATGAAAGACTATCTAGCACAATATTCTTAATATATTCCTCTATGTATAATACCACTGTTACGGTCTGAGGTCATGCAGGCTGTTGACAGTTTTGAGGGGCTGTTCTAGCAGTAAGGCTCTGTTTTGTGCGTCTTTTCGGGTCCGTGTTGAGATTTGAATCTGTGACCTCTATATTACCAACTGTGACCTCACATAAAGGACATTCCCTAATCATTAAATACATTGATTCTTCACGTGAATGAGGTACAAGCTGTACAACACCAAAAAGAATCAGAGAAATGTGGCTACCACAAATGCCATTTGAGCAAAGAAATCTGCAAATACTTGACTATTTCATGTTCTATTACTAGATCTGTCTGGGTAATTTGTAAGTATGTATTTAGAAGTCCATATGAGCAGTGTATGCATGTAGATTTCTGATGGACTGTATACTGAACATCAGGCTGTTACCACCAAAAATACTCTACGCAGTTCTGCCTGTTGAAGCTGTATGTCCTGGCAGCAACAAGGTAGAACAGACTTCTTAAGTTTATGAGGATTGATATAAACAGGACTACTTTAGTCTTCTATTATGAAAATTCCTCATTGTACTGTTTTGTGTTCCCTCCTAAGCTTTCTTCCATGAAACATCATTGCATAGAAATATTACATCATTTACTATATGTATATGTACTTTGCCTTTTCAATACACAGCCTTGCTTCCCATCTCAGTCTATCCCAAGTGCAAGGAAGGTTAAAGTGGAGAAAAAACAACTGCATAACTCTCACCGCTTCTCTCTGCATGTATATATATGTGTATATTATACAAGTACGTACTGGTTTTGGATGGGGTAACGTTCATTTCCTTCATAGTAGCTCATATGGTGCTATGTTTTGGATCTGTGACCAAAACAGTGTTGATAACACAGGGATGTTTCCGTTACTGCTGAGCAGTGCTTACACAGTATCAAGGCCTTTTCTGCTTCCCACGCTACCCCACCAGTAGGTCGGTTGAGGGTACACAAGAAGTAGCGAGGAGACACAGCCGGGACAGCTGACCCCAACTGTCCAAAAGGATGTCCCATACCATATGACATCATTCTCAGCAATAGAAGCTGTGGGGAAGAAGGAGGAAGGGGAGTTACAACATTTGTCTTCCCTAGTATCTGTTAGGAATGATGAAGTCCTGCTTTCCTGGAAATGGCTAAACATGTGCCTATTGAGGAATTCCTTATTTTGCTTTGCTTGTGCAAGCAGCTTTTGCTTTATGTATTAAACTGTCTTTATCTCAAACCACAAGTTTTCTCACTTTTGTGCTTCCAATTCTCTTTCCCATCCTGCAGCAGGGGAAGTGAGTGAGCAGCTGTGTGGGGCTGAGCTGCCTACCGGGGTTAACCTATGACAAAGTTATACCTACATATTAACTGTCTTTTCAACAGCTAGTGTAATGATGCTGAAAGAAATAGTGATCCCATATAACTTTTTCTTGGTTTTCCAGAGAGTACTAACATTATGCCATTTTTCCAGGGTTCTTCATTGGTTCACCAATCCTTTCTTGTCACTGAAGAGAAAAGCAGCAAACGCTACTGGGAAGTAGGTTTCACTCAGCCAGGTTCAGTTAATGAAGCAAAAAAGCACATCAAACTTTGTACAAAGGAGACCCAAAAGACTGGCTGTTGCCATTTTGTTCTTTTGTTGGTTGCCTTTATTTAGGATATTGGACTCTACACTTGAGTGTTGTTCTTGACCAGTAATCCATGGGAACAAGGATCTATTGAGTGATGTTGTTCAAGCAAAAACACATATAAACATTTGAAATTTGTTTGAAGTGACAAGTAATGATGGTAGTATATCACAGAGAAATTAAATCCATATCCGTTGCATGTAGAAGATATAAGTAATCCACGTATCTCTCACTTTCACTTTCTCTCTTTTAACTATATCTGTCTATTTGTCCATCCTCTGTCCGTCTGTCCGTCCATCCATCCAAGACATGTTTATTATATCGGATCATGTGTCTGGTATTTTGATTTTTCTTTCTGTCAGTAGACACAAGTCAACAAATAATTGTTATTAATAATCTGTATATCTAAGTTTTTGAAGGAGTCTTGCCCAGGCAAAGCAAAATGGTTTCTTTCTTTTTTGCAAAATGGTTTCTTTCTTTTTTTTTATTTTGTTGTTAAAAATTTGTCTTGTTGCTTATCCAGACTTTATGCACCCTTTGGGGATACATGGCCTTTTCAGCTGCATGATGTATTGGACAATTCAGACCCCCTATAACAGGTAGTGGTTTCTAAACCAACAGAAATTTTTTCTTACGAAATAGATTTTTTCTTCCAGTGTTTATGTCTTGGAATAAATATCTAAGCTAATATAGGCATTTTACTAATGTACTAGTATAATATCAAGTATTTCCCATGGTTTTGAACATTTCTGTAGTTTCATGCCATACTTTATAAAAGAAAAAACTCCCATGAACTTCACCCTGCTTATATCTTTACAGACAGACCATAGGAAACAGATTTTTTAAAATGTCTGATAAAAAATTCTGTACAACCACATTATAACTATTTCTGTAACACCCTGCCAAGGTCCAAACTGAAGTCCTGCACTGGAGGTTTTCCACTGACCTCTGGGAAGAAATTTATCACCTTTAGGTTACTTCTTTCACCTCCATTTTGTGCAAAAGTCACGAAGTCCTAGGTTCTGCTGCCCTCCAAATCACACTGAGGCAAGGAGAAAAGTGGTCAGAGGATCTCTTCTAGTTAAAGGTAATGTAAGTTAAATACAGTATGCTGCAATATATTACCATTTCTGTTAGCAAAGCATAGCATTTCAGTCACTATGCCATGCTTCAGCTAATTTGAAATGCCACTGCTAGCGCTTTAGATGAAGTGGGATGAAGTAATAGTGGGTAGAAAACTTGGCAGCATAGAATAATTATACCTTTCAAAACATTTAACACATCCTTTGTGAGACTCTGCTTTGTGACCGATGTATTTCCCCAAACTAGCAATATGAGGCTGTACATAAGCCTTCATTAGAAAAATAATAATCTTAAACTGGTCTGAAAATACACAGAAGCAAAATTGTTACAGAACAGTCTCTACTCAGGCCAGTGTCATGACAAAAATTTAAATGCACAATTAATAGCTTCATTTTCATTAACATCCTGCTTGTGAGACCTTAAGATTCTTGGTTTCATGTTGTCGGGTGTTTTTTTCTATTTAGTTAAGTGATCAAGTGAGTGACTTTTAATTTGGTGCAGCTGCAGTAGAGTACATAGCCAAGACCCCTGAACAGTTAATACTACCTTTTATCGTTTATCATTTTCTTTTATGAGCTAAGGGATTGTTCATTCAGATTCCTCTAATCCTCATAATATCTTGGCCATTATTACAAATCCTAGCTTTTCAGATAGCATCTAATTTCTTATGAATCTCATGGGTAGTGAAGGAATCTTGTTAAATGAAAATAGAGGCATTGCTTTTTGCCTACGATTTCATTTGTAATTCAGTACTTTAAGTACCAAAATATAGAGAAGATTAGCTGCAGATTCAGTCTGTGTAGTCTAGGTATAGGCTTTTTATTTTTGCAGATATGTATCTACACTACACTAATACCCATAACAAGAAGCGACAGGCAGCATGATATTACTTATTAAACAAACCTTTCTTCCTGGCAAAGATACTCATGAAATAATAAATTATATTACAACACAGTAGCTAGTGTTATAAGCAACCTTCCTTATTATTTCCTTGTACTCACAATTGAGAATGTTCAGTAATATTTTTTAAATCATTTTAACTTAGCAATACCAGTTCATGCATTTTTTCCCATTAATCCCATTAACCGATCTCCTGACGTTACCCAAAAGGAAAACAGCACTAGAACTACTGCAGACACAACTCTTCATGACCACAGAGCCATGCATTGGAGTTCTCCCTAATACTGAGATGAAGCTGTCATCTCTTGCATTTTTGTTTTGCACTATGGGAAGTTAATGGACATGCTGTGAAAATAAAAAAAAAAAAATAAATTCTTGTTTAGCTTCAATAGTAGCTGTATTTTTTTGTGTGTGTGTGCGGATAGGGACTAATTTTCTGAGGATTATTGAGGAGAGAAGTATGATGCAATGTCTAGTGTGTTAACACAAGCCACAAGTCACCCATATTTAATTTTCTGTTTTGAAACTCACTCTCTGTACCTCCATTGTATCTACTTAATGTTAATGGCTGTAAGACTTTCAGATTTTGTCTACACAGTCTTGGGAACTGAAATCCATGCCATTCCTTGTGTAAAAACCTTGGCCATCCATTACTGCACTTCTAAACCCAAAACACTATCAAAGGCATCCAGTTGAACTGCCAGGTAAAAGTAAAGGGCTGCAGTGTTTCAAGCACCCTGAGGTTATATCCATATGAAACAGACAGTCCTGTGGCCCCGCACTCAGAGCTCCCCATAGCCTGTAAAGGGCTATGCAAAACAGCCTCGATCTATGAATTATTACAGACTTTCCTGCTATAAAAGGGCCATACATATGGCTCTACCATTTATAATGGTGCCACCACAGTGACTCAGTCCTCAGGAACTATAATTTGGTGAAAGGGCGAAGAGAAAGCATGGGGTGGAGGTGCAGAGGGAACTAGTACCAGTGATTGGGCCATCATACTTGTGACGAGCAAACCAAGTGATCTGGGAGAAAACAGAAAGCACCTAGGTATTGGGAACAAGGTGCTTCTACCCAGGTGATTCATTTTCCTGCTTGCCTGTAAATCCCACCTGCTCCTTCTAGCCATTTTCCAATGTCACAGGTCATTACTAGTGGTCAGGCTGAAATCTCCAAGTGCATCGCTGGCCAGGGATCCAAATGGGCAACAAGCTAACACGACAATGTCGTAAGCTGTCCGTAGCCCAGACGTGACAGGAATGGAGAACTGCTGGCAGTGTCACGGGACAGTATAAGTTGAATGCACAAGGGCATCACAGCATTATACAGGACGGGGACAAAACAGAGGTTCCTATACACCTGCAGTGAGGTAGGAGTGCTCCCATTTGGGCACCCTCTCTGAACCGTTTTCCATTTTCAGCTAAGCTGCCTATTCCACAAAAAAGTGGCTTTGAGATGAGGAAAGATCCAGTACAGCAGCATAGGGACAGTGGGGTGGATTGAAGAGTGGTTGACAGATAGAGCTCAGAGGGTTGTGGTTAGTGGTGCAGAGTCTAGTTGGAGGCCAGTAACAAGTGGTGTCCCTCAGGGGTCAGTATTGGGTCCAGCCCTGTTCAATATATTCATCCATGACCTGGATGAAGGGATAGAGTGTACCATCAGCAAGTTTGCTGATGACACAAAACTGAGAGGGGTGGCTGACACGCCAGAAGGCTGTGCCGCCATACAGCGTGACCTGGACAGGCTGGAGAGTTGGGCAGAGAGAAACCTGACGAAATTCAACAAGGGCAAGTGTAGGGTACTGCATCTGGGGAGGAATAACCCCATGCATCAGTACAGGTTGGGGGCTGACCTCCTGGAGAGCAGCTCTGTGGAAAGGGACCTGGAAGTCCTGGTGGACAACAGGATGACCATGAGCCAGCAATGTGCCCTGGTGGCCAAGAAGGCCAATGGCATCCTGGGGTGTATCAAGACGAGTGTGGCCAGCAGGTCGAGGGAGGTCATCCTCCCCCTCTACTCTGCCCTGGTGAGGCCGCATCTGGAGTACAGTGTCCAGTTCTGGGCTCCCCAGTTCAAGAAGGACAAGGTACTGCTGGAGAGAGTCCAGCAAATGGCTACCAAGATGATTAAGGGATTGGAACATCTTTCTTATGAGGAAAGGCTCAGGGACTTGGGTCTTTTTAGTCTAGAAAAAAGAAGACTGAGGGGGGATCTTATCAATACTTATAAATACTTAAGGGGAGGGTGCCAGGTAGATAAGAGTCTTTTTTGAGTGGAGCCCAGTGATAGGACAAGAGGTAATGGGCACAAACTTGAACATAGGAAGTTCCATCCTAACATGAGGAGGAACTTCTTTACGTTGAGGGTGGCAGAGCACTGGCACAGGCTGCCCAGAGAGGTTGTGGAGTCTCCCACACTGGAGACATTCAAAACCTGCCTGGACGCCCTCCTGTGCAACCTGCTGTAGGTGACCCTGCTGTGGCATGGGGGTTGGACTTAGATGATCTCCAGAGGTCCCTTCCAACCCTGACCATTCCGTGATTCTGTGATTCTGTGATAAATATGGCCTCAGCAACAGGATATAAGTAAGGTAAGGTAAGGTAAGGTAAGGTGAGGTGAGGTAAGGTAAGGTGAGGTGAGGTGAGGTGAGGTAAGGTAAGGTAAGGTAAGGTAAGGTAAGGTAAGGTAAGGTAAGGTAAGGTAAGGTAAGGTAAGGTAACTATCTACCTTCACATATCCTTAGATACTGTCAGTGTGGGAAAGAAAAAGATTTTTTTTCTAGTTCACACATGAAAATAAAGGGGCACTATGGTAACTTTATGGTAACCGTATAAATAAATATTTATTGTTTAACATTTTTCTAGGTTCAGTGACTTAATTGTATGGCTCCAATAACATCTGTTATTGCAATTATTTCAACATGATGAGATAAATCAATGTTTTATTCACTTGAAGAACTAGGGAACGTCTTGTCTTACATCTGGCAAAAGAGAAGACAGCACAGCCTGCTTTACAAGAAGAGTTTGGAGGAACTTGCCTTATAGAGCAAAACCAAAAGCAAAACCAAACCAACCAACCAACCAAACAAACAAAAAACCCAACAAAAACCACATTGACATATCAGGAGAAATAAAAATCAGAAAGAGAAGATAGTAGTTTAAGCTAAAATGTTGGCATAAGAACAAATAAGCACAAGCTAGCCATAAATAATTTAGGCTGGACTTCAGCCGAAAATTTGCAGCCACTTGAATGGTGAGATTTCTGGAGCAGACTTCAGCAGAAACAGTGGGAACTACACAGTACAACAATTTCAAATTACAGAGCCACTTAATTCACCATGGGATGGAACTTGAAGAAGTAGCATGTCTGTTTATGCTACTATAAGATATGACCCTGAGAAGAGTAATTACATAATGCAATGAACCCAATCAATGGGATGGCATTTTAATAGTGGTTTTTTTGGGGGGTAATACTAGCTCTTGGCTTACTCTGTTTTCCTTCGTTGGCCAGGAAGTTTGAAAATTTAAGTTTTATTTTAGTCAGTCACTCTTAGTAATACAAAAATTAATAAATTTAAAATTTTTATCAACCCTTGTATTTAGCTCCATTGAAAAATTTGTGGAAGAGAAAGATAACATGAGGATTTTCTCCATGAATTATCTAGAAAACAAGCTGCTCTTGAGACTCATCCATACACGAAATCTTTAAGGCACGCACAGGAAAATACACTACATGTTTGAAACACCTTCCCTAAATAATGAATTATATAACTTACCGATAACATAAGAACACAGAAGAAAAAAATAAATAAATTTGTTTTAAGACATTCTTGTGCCATTTCGAAAAATAAGACCTCCAAATAATTCTACTTCAGTCCATAAAAAGTTACACATACTTCATTGTGAATCAATCTTCACTAAATGCACATAGCCAGAACTGTATACAACATTACCAGTGAGAATAGCTTTATTACAATTAGTTTATCTCATAACGTCACTAAAGTTATGTCTAATTTCCACAGTGTACAATAACCATCCCATGAAAGGATAATAATATTCAGGAGTTTCCCTTCTGTTCTCATTTATACTTGAGAGTATCTGTAAATGAGAACAGTTGAGAAAAGTGATTTTAGGCTGTAATAACATAACCTTACACTATAACCTAACCTTACACAGTAAACTATATTCCAGTTCATAATACAAAGTAATCCAGTCCTTTGTACATAATAATTGTACCCTCTTCTGTAGTATTATTGACTACCAAAGTCATTATCTGTATTATTACTCAGGAAGCTTCTACTACCTTTGTTCATCACTTTGAATATTAAATACACAAAAACCTCTGTCCTTGATAATTTGATCAAAAATACCCTCCAACCTGTTATTCTTTCAGTAGAGCAAAGCATTATCTTCCCTAGAATCACTTTTTCACCTTCTTTGTAAGGCTTTATGTCTAGATTTGCATAATCTTAATTTTTGTTAATATATTTTTCTTCCATAAAATAATTTATGTTGTGAAAGAAAGTCATGAGGTTGCAGAATCCATTTTTTCACATGTTGCTTCAACTGTCCATTTGATTGCATGTTTTCTTGATCACTTCAAAATTCACCCTGAAGATTTGCATACCTTAGCTCTCCATTTTTTTATACAATTAGAAAATAGAAAAGATAGGATCTACAACTTCGAAAATGGGTGATTGCTACCTCTTGTGATTTAATAGTCTTATTAAAAATCCTTGCCATTACACTTGCAATTTCCTGTGACAGCTGTCTCCCTATTTCGAAATGGAGATTATCCTTCCTTTCTCCACCTCTGCTGTCCTCACCTCCTGACCTGAACACACTAATCTTCTTGAGCTTTCCTTTTAAGTTAGGTGTAATGATTCAATTTCTACAGACTATTTTAAATCATATCAACCCAGTTTTCAATTTTGCAGACATACTTTTATGCCTACAGGTAAATCCAAGAATATACAGTTGCACAAATTGGAGCATGTGGATATCTATTTACATAAGTTGCAGGCTTAATTGACTGTGAGTACAAAACTGCACCTAAAACGATTCTTATAAAAGTATGGATCCTAATGACACCTGTGCAAGAGTAAAGAAATATATCTATTATTTTATAAGAATTGTAGTTTTCCCTCCATACCTAATGTTTCATTGACATAACAGACAGGTGGTGAGTCAGTCAGATGAGGTAGACAGTCATAAGCGGAAACCCCCACAGATTCATCTGTCAGAACTGTCAGTTATTCTCCAATGGAACTTCAAGAGCAAAGGTTCATGTGAAATAATCCTACTCAAAGCTAGGACACTTGGATTGCACTAAAGTCTTTTGATTAGCTCTCTGGAATTTGTTTCCTGTTGCCATTATAGAGATATCCCAACTGCCTAGAAAGGATCCTCTAGACACTAAAAAATAACATTAAATGTTAGAGCAATCCAGTACTAAGGAAATTCTCTATAACAGTGGAAAGTATAGAAAAGAAGATTTAGCTTTTGCAGAGAATAAAAAAATCACTGTCTGCTGATAATGTTTTTGAACTACCTGTCAAAAATTAAGTAACATGCCAATAAGGAGAAATCTTCACCACAACGGAAATCATGCCAAGTTTTCCCATCCTCAGAAATCCCTGCATTCCAATTTAAGTGAGAAGCTGGAGTTTGTGACAATGGTAATGTCTACAAAGGCAGTAGCTGGCTTCTTAAGGGATATGTTGGTCAGTGGTCACTGATTGTATAAGAATTTCTTTCACAGTTCTTTCATACCTGGTTGTATGTGCACCTGGTTCTTCACCAAAAAAAAAAAGGGGGGGGGAGAGAGAGAAAATTAATGGAGAGAAAAAAAAAGGTAGAAAATGCTTGCAGATTTTATAATTAGTCCTTATAAACTAAAATGTAACTGTAATATTGCCTATCCAGGAAGCTGAGTTTTGCCCCACAGAAGAGATCACCAAACCCAGAGAATGAAATGGAGGAAAAAGATGCTGGTGTGTTCACAACTGGGTGATAATTTGCTTCATGTACACATATTTCCCCTGTTTGAAACTCTCTGTACCCATGAATATCAAAGATTTTGGCAGCATGCTTTCTCAAAAATGCATAACAAATGTGAATAGCATTCAGACTTAGTCTTGTCGCATACATGCAAACACTTGTGGTAGCTTCAAGGGGCACGTGCTTGCTTATATTACACTATTGCCATTGTTTTTAGGCTAAAACAAAAATGTCAGATTCTTGAGATTAAGGTAGCTGGTTTTTTTGTTTTTTTAAGAAAAATCTTTAATTTAAAAAACATACTAACATGGAGAACAGACATCAACAGGCTGGAGATCTTGTTACCCTTTGAGGTAGTGTAAAATATGGTACCTGGTATATAAGCCTGTCACTACATATGGGTGGAGCGTTCCAGTTTTCTAGTGGGTTTCACAGCTGTCTTCTAAATAACAAAATAATGTTCCTGAGAAATCGATTTACTTCCTGAAATGCTTGGCATATAAGCCAAAGTTTCACAGTCAGGCATAGAGTACCTAATTTGAGACAACTGCAGTCTAATTAGCAAAATTACCAAGAAGCTTCAGGGCGCAACAGAAGTCAATAGAAGAACTGCTGTGAACATATAAAGTACAAACACTATAAAATGCTGAATAATCTGGTAAAATAAAGCACTTCTAATCTGATTTAGAACAGTGAATATGCCTACCTATACAATGAAAACCCTCAGTGCAGTGCCCTCTCTCTGAAGAACACAATATAATCAGGCATTTAAAGATCTACGCCTGTAAATTCAACCGAACGTATACATGCAAGTATGAAGAAATATGCAAAAAAGGTCAATGGATTCAGTGAGTAGGGCACTGGATTTGAACCCTTTAGGCACAATGTTAGTCCTAAGTGCTTCTGTTTATCTTTAACTCAGAAAGTATTGCAATCTCTTTGTAGATTGCATTATTTCATTTATTTCTGCTGTTACACAAATAACAAATTGGCAAGTAACAAATATTCATCACTGTATAAAACCCAGAAGAGACCAAAATATGCTAGAAATAGTGGGTATTTGAGGAGTGGGTATATGAGCAACAAGAAAATTTCACAAAAGTAGGGAGCTTTACTAAAAGAGTTATTTCTTCTTCCAGCAGAAAAGTAAAAAGTATAGACTAAAACATTAGATTTCATACAGGAACTTAATAGGCTGTTGAAGTTCACAACTGAATGCTCCTACCTGTTGGCATCCTAGTGATAGCAGTAGAAATTCGCTATTTGTTAGAATCAATCTCTTTTTTTACCCCACAGTGAAGGAGGAGTTGGAAGCATCCTACAAGAGAGCAAGAAGGTTCAAGAGCTGGATACGCTACTTGCATGCCAGCCATCTCAGCATTAAATGCCAGGTGGTATTCTGCAAACAAATTAACTGACATGTTATGTCAATGGAGGCTGTGTGATGGCCTCTTTGCCATTGCTGAGCCACTCCTGAACTGGCTCAGGTATTGCTTTTCTACTCTTCTGTCACACAATTCACATAGGTCACTACATGACAGAGGAACAGAAGCTTTTTAAAAGCCCGGGACAGAATTTGAATAATACAGTTTTACTTCCATAACAACGCAACTTTAATAGTAAGAGAAATATTTTACTTTTAATAAATTTAGAGGGTCTTTTTTCCATAAATTTTATCCTATTTTCTTTCTTGAGTGTACCTAATAATTTTAGGACTGGGTTACACGAAAGGTGTAATATCTCAACATGCTTTGCCTATCTAGTCTTAGTGTTTCAGGCTAAGCAGATGCAGGAAAATAATATATTCTAGGCGCATGATTCTAGAAATGCACTTATGAGCTAATGAGCATTCATGACACATTTCTACTTACAAATATTTCTTTTTTTACACTTCTAAATATTATTAGACAGTAAAAACTATCCTTAAAATTATGCTTCTTATATAACAAATAAATAAAATGAGTGTCTTGTAATGGTAGTATAGTTTTTATAGTTACAATAACTGCTTTATTCATTTGTATCTCTGCCATTCATAACTTATGTAGTCACTGTAACTTAGAGAATACAGCTTCATCTATAGCTATCAATCTTTTCTGGTGTTTTGATGTTTCTCATTTTATGAGATGTTACTCTAGTGATGCTGTGGCTGAATTTCAGAAGACACTTTTTTATTCTAAGATCCATTTAAGCTCTTTTTTTTTTGTGCAAGTTAGTCTGTCGCACGGTGAATGTTTATGAAAGACCTAATGATATTTAGTGAGATACCTTTGAAGCGCTTTTTTTTGTTTATGGTTTTAACTTCATAAAACATTACACCTTCCACCTATCTTCATTACTCATCCAGATTTCTATAGATTATTCTAGTGTGTACATGAAAAAACAAACTAAAATTCAAAATTATTGTAGGTTGAGAAATACTTCCTTAAAGAAAAATATAGCTTCTTGGATCACTTTTAGTACTATCTATTGTCACAATTATCCCTCTCTGGTGGCCACTCCACAGAAACAATGATACACCTACTACCATGTGCTAGCTTTGCAACACTTTTGCACCTGAACGGTTCTGATCTCCAAGTTTTTGGCATATAAGTACATGACATATAATTGTCTTTTACATATACTGGCCAATTTGATTCACAGAGGTTGATTCTCACATATACTGGAATCACATTACTGTGCTTTAGCAATGTAAAAGGATATTAGAGTGAAAATACTTGATATTCACCCTCTGTTTCAGACCCTTTACACTCCAAGATCAATGTAAATGGTGGAAGCATAAATGAAGAAATCCAGTTCTAAAGCCACAGTTCTAAGATAAACCCACCAGATTCTGTTGTAGTTATTCCTTTTCAACAAATGTAGAGTGAAAACAAGAAAGTGAATTCCACCGAAATGTGAAGGCTAATTCGATGAGAGACTATCTATTTGAATAAGGAAAGAATAAAAAAATACCTCTACTATTTAAGTTAGTAAGGTGCACAAGAAATAAGATAAAAAAAAAAAGACATATTTTTGTTTACCTTTAAAAATCTGATAAATTTGATAGGTAAGCATGGCATCCTCAGAAATGTGAATCATCTGCAGTTAACATAAAATGATAAAAGCTGAGGGAGATAACTTTATGCCTTGGGATATAAGTGATAACAACTGAATCACAGGAGGAAACATCCTTTCCAGCTACAATTCTGATGAAGCGGGTGAGATGTGGTTATCATTATGAGGCATATTATCATCTGCTGGGCATCTGTAAGGACACCTCTCCATACACATACTATTTAGAAATCTAACCAAAATAAATTTTTTCAAGAGTCAGAACCATAAATAATTTGATGAAACCCTTTTTTTCTTGCACAGCTTTGACTTTCCAGGTTATTATTTCTGATCAGAGAGACATTAGAATATTGAATGTCCTGGATGCTGATCTTTTGCACATATAAAGGAGAATAAGTCTGCTTGGACCTAACAGGAGAAACAACTCATCAGGAATAAGTACTGCCCAAAACAACTGTATTGTTCTGGTCTTCCTAACCCAGTATTATGAGAGATGCAAACACTAGATTGGACAGTAACCTCATTAGACCTCAGATCTTAGTCCAGACCTCAGGTCCTGTCCATCTTGTGTGAATATACAATGAACCGTCCCTAAAGATCTACTAAAAAAATATGTGTAAAACTTTGCTTTTGGTATTTTTTTCTCTTTTCCCCTCATCTTCCAACACAAAAGAGAGTATCGTGTACTGCAGTTACTGCATACCCACTGTCTCATTTGCCTTGCTGTCAGGCAGCAAGAAGCAGGGAGCTGCTCCACAAGGGAAGCCAGGCCGTGGCCATGGCCATGGCCAGGGCATTGCCCCATCAAATGGAGGGAAGCCCCACAGAACCTGAGCAGAGCCAGGGTGGGGACAGTGCCAGGGTTGGGGACCACCACACAAGGTGAGGTAGGGTCAGGTCCGGGATCAGTCTGGGATGTTCAGGCGGCAAGTCAGGACTGCTGGAAACCGGGCTACTTACAACACAGCTCAGACTCTCTTTAAGCCCCTAGGCCCATGGGCAGGAAGTACCTGTTGGCAAGCCCCAGGTGAGGCTGGTCAGGACAAGGAAGTCCTGTTGGTGCCCTCAGGGCCCTGAGACTTTGTTTCGTGGTCAAAGAAATTGAGTATCATAGATCACGAATAGGTTTGTCTTTGCTGATTTACCTTAAGCAGCATTGACATAATTGCATATTTTTTTTTGGCTGAGATAAAGACAGTTTTAAACTGTATTACTGTGACGCAGAACTCCTTTTTAATAACATTTGTGGAAAAGGAGTCCATATAGGTGGTTCTGTGGTTTTACATTAGCTTAGTACTGCCCTGGACAGGCAGTGTCATGAAACCATAAAAGGTCTATAGACAGCATGTATGTACTCATGCACATGCATATACACATATGCAAACACACAAAAAACCCACATTGAATTTATAAAAATATTTCTAAGGGCATTTTCTTCCATGATACAAGCTGGTGCGTTAGGTACATACTGTTTCAGCCTCATGTAACAATAAGAAATGCAAAATAAGACACTATCTTTTTGTTCTCCTTTCACAGAAGCTAATAATTACCCATTGTTTAGTTCAGTGAGACCAAAATTTCTGCATCAACAAATAACACCTTCATTGTCAAGTTTCCAAGCAAAGTAGCTACAAATGTTTCAGTGGACCAGTACAGAGAACATCAAATGGCTTTTCAGTCTGTTGCAGGTTGAAAGACAGTAGTCTAGGAGGTGTGCCTTAGTTAAAACTATTTAATTTGTTTTGATAACTAAACTGTATAGACATGATTTTGTTGTTAGTTTCATAATTGATATATTCTCTCGTGCATTTTGGCTGAGTGATTTCTCACTGTGCTTCATTTACAACCACATAGCCTCTAGAGCTTGCAGATATCAGATGTTCGTGCTTCTGTTTCATTATGTGTTGCCTGTAATTAACTTTTATTGTCAAAATCTGTCAGACTCATGACCATCTTCTTGAACCAAAAATTATATTTGACACTTATAAACCAAAATTAATCCTTAAAGTGATTTGTATTAATCTGGCATAGGGTCAAATCCCCAACAGGTTTAAGTCAGCATAAAGCTGTTGACTTCAGTGAGGGGATGGCAATTTACATCAGTCAAGGATCCAACCCGGACACACTGGCAGCACTATTTTGAAAGTACTTCACCAGTCTGAAGTGTGGCAGACTCTTATGAGCTTTTATTTTGCAACATACATGTTACATACATTCTGTAATTAAAATGTAAATGTAGTTTCTTTACTACTGCTAATATATTTTTTCACTAACTTTGAATATCTTAGAAAGAAAACAGCCTTTGAATGCAGTCACTGATTTTAATGTGGAAGTCTGTAGATTTGTGTCTTTTAGTTCCAGAAATTATCTATTTGTTAAGTGTAGCCACTCATGCTTACAGTTGTACACATGCCTGGTTCAGCTCCTCATTCATTAAACACAAAAGTAGTTGTTACACTTTGAAACAGCTAACTGTCCTGAATGAAGGGCTATTCACTGGGGATCACTGTGATGGAGAAAGAAAACTTCTCTAGCCTGATGTACAACTGTGATTGTGTCTACTGGTTGTTTTTTGCTACTGTGACATTAAAACGCCTCTTCTACGTCCTAGAGAAAAGGAGCAGTAACTTTCTCTGTTTGTACTCTGATTTTTGGTACACAAGGGAGGCTGGTAACAAAGTGACCTTTTATTTTTTTGCTTTCCATATTAGGGTGTTTTTTTGAGAGAAAGAGGTTTGCATCATCTGGCAACTGTGCTAAACACTTTGACAGTACCAGAAATTGTTAATTAAATGTACTTACTATAATCAACCAGTTCCATTTTCCTTAAATTATTAGGTGGCAAACAGAATTAAAAAAGAAAAAAAAAGGTGCATAAAAATATCTTTCTTTTTTTTTTAAATTTTATTTTTTACTTCCAAGGAATCAGGACAACGGTGACATGAAATTTCAGTAATATCTCTTTATCAAAATTGGCTTATCAACAATTTTAGGCTAGTTACTGCTTTACAGTCTTTCCAAGAGCTTTGTGTAAATCTGTGGTTGAACTCTCTCCTGCGCTACCTGAGTGTAAGGAAACAAGTATTTAACTATTGATTTTGGATTATAAATAATGCTTGTCAGCTATTATGGGCAGGGAGAAGAAAAGATCCATTAGAAAGAGTCAAATGCAAAACATACCACACATAGATAAGATCTAGAAGCAAGGGCACGTTTCAAAATGTTGCTTACTTCAGAATTTCCCTCTGCACTCTTTTATCTAAACCTGTATGCTGGGGGAATTCTCTTGATTTGGGATTTCTGCTTATTTGTTACTTCTTGACAGGTACTTTAAGTCTTGAGGCTCTTAAAGAGACAGAGAAATCACCTTTCCTCTGATGGAAGAGCAAACGCTGGTACGCAACATGGAGAAGAGTTTTGCGGACAGTGTTAATTGGGGTTTACTTCTACAGCATATGAACAGCAATGCTATGAATCAAGCTCTTCAAATCATTACTGTCCTTCAGAAGCACCAGTGTGATAAATTTTTTTGTATGACACTTAAGATTTTTCTTTTCCTGAGGAGTATGATTATTTCCTCCCAAAACTAGAATTAAGAGAGAGATTTTTCACAAAACATTGAGCTGGTTTAAATGACACAATCCTTGCCTAGCAAAAGGAAGCAACTTAAATTTTTTCTACTGTTTGATTTTTTGTACTGTACATTAGAATCCTGGTTAGAGAACAAGACATGTTACAGACAGTAGTCCAAGCTCTTCATTTGAGTGAGGTCATTATTATAAAACAAACAGAGAGCTCTTCAAATTTAATGAAATTAATTATAATACTTTTTTTTCTATTTTCTTTTTATCCAAATATCTCTCCATAGTAGGCAATGACAGACTTTGAAAGCTTGTTTACCACAGGAATAAGTCTATTAATTAGAGGCACTGATGTTTCAAAATACATAGCATTTCTGTAGGATAGACAATGAACATTTAAATAGAAAAAGATATCAACTGAAAAGTATCTTGTGTTTGCTGGTTGGTTGTTGGGCTTTTTTTTTTCTTGATTGGTTTATGTCTAAACAGATTAATTCTTCAGGTTGTGATGATTTCTTTCCACACTAAAACATTTCTCGCCAGCCACCTGTAAGTAAGCATCCAGAAAAAAAAGATACCTCTGAGTAAATAAGCATTGTAAATGTATCATGTTTCATACAGCATCATCATTTGGTATGTATATTTCTAGAGAGACTGTTTTCACACAGTAACCAGTCCATTCACATGCCTTCTCCATTTTTCTGCTTCTACAAATTCTATGTCTACTTCTACATATTTTTCCACCTATATCACTGAAGGGTTAACTTACTCTGTTCCCTCTCCTTTCTCTGTATTTATCTCACTGAAGCAGCTGTGATAGTTGCAGTCACCCTACAAGTGAAATGGCAGGCAGACTCCTCTGAGATTGCATTACCACTCTGTAAGCATCTGCTAGGGGAACACAAAGGCACAGTGCACTCTATATATCTTCTCCCAGAGTCTCAGAATATTTTCTGTATGATAGCCCCTTTTCCAGCTGGCTTGAGGACTGAAAGTCCCAAGGCAGCTCCAATAACCATACTTGTGGGCTGATAGACCTATTCATTGGACTATTAGCAGAAGCATTAATTTCTTTAACCAAGTGTTAGAAATGATAATAAATATGACTGAGGCTACATCTGATAGTGATTTGTGAAACATCTCATTTTGAATATATTAATGTAAACTGCACCTGAAGAAATAAGGAGGAAGGGGAAATAAAATCATCTTTACTTAAGAAAATATAAATATTTCACTCTAAATGTTGTCCTGCTTCTAGACAAAAAGTGATTCAAAACACACACCCATGTATAAAATTGCATTTCACAAGAACTGTCAAAGACTTTGGTCTGTCAGTTTTACTTTAAAAGAGAGAATAATTGTGCATAATAGTGCTAAATAAGTCGTCTTCATTCTGGAAAGATAACCACTCAATTTCTATGTCTGAAGCAGAATATCAACTATGGACTCCAGGGGGGTGTTGTCTGCTTCTTTTCATCTTCGGCAGATGAATCTTGCCTATGGTGCTTGATTCATGACTCAAGGGAATATAAAATGCTACTATAAAATAAAAGATATCTACAATGAAAATACAGTTATAGATTATTGCACAGAACTGTGATGCTCTTCAGAGGGCTTTATAGAATAGAATCTTCAAATTCCATCTTTTTTTCTGCAATGAAAAGCAAACTCATAAGAAGACTTTTAGTTGACTTATAAAAGAATCAATCATATTTGGAAAGTTTGTGTTTCGGCTGTTTTGTCTTTTGTTCCTTTAACTTTATGCTTCTGAGACAGAGATCCTCAGATAGTTTTGAATAGTTTAGCTGGAAGTGGAAAGATATAAGGCAGGATTAAAAGACCAGAAAAAAATTTATCAGATTTCAAATTCAGATCTAATTTCCTGTTGCAATGGGGGCTAGCAAAAGATGCTTCAGAGGAAGACTAAAGAAGCCTGTAGTAGACAGCATAAGATAACCTGTTCTTACTTTTAGTCTCATTACAGTGTTAAGCAGGAGATTCATCCTGAAAATTAACAGGAGACAGGAGATCTAAGTAAGAAAATTTAGCAATCCTCACCAATGCTAATACCTACCTGTATTAGCATTAACTCTGTAGACAGTCCTCATTCTTGCTATTTTTAGAAATTTCTAATTTCCAGTTTCTTTACTTTGCTCATTTCTCTCACAATGGGTTCTGCATTTGTTGGAAAAGTATGTTTTATTAATTTCCTATTTTTTTGCTTTTCAGGGCCATCATGCGGTCCCATTGCTCTTATGTCTTTACAAATGAGAGTAAACAATCTGTCTGCCTTTCACAGCTTCAGATATTTTTGAAAAATTTTCCTTCTTATGAACCTATTTCCTTTGCTAAATGACTGTAAGAATTTGTCTCCATTTTCATAATAGTGTTTTGTCAATTTCCCACTAACCTCTATTACTCACCTCTGGCGTGGCAATGATTTTCTTAGTACAGGACAATCGGTCCTAAAACCCATATTACAGGTGAAATCTCATTATTATTTCATTTAGTGTTACTGCAGCCATTTCCCTATTATTGACTACTGTATTTCACATGTTTACTTCTGCACAGCAAGCACAGACTTTCACTGAGGGATTTGTGTTATTGGTGGTTTTCAGTCAGGGCCTGCTTTTTTTATTTGGAGCAGATGAGTGGTTTAATATGCAATACTTCAAATTTATAAATATGAGATTGACTTTGCTTTGTATGTTCTGGTTTCAAGATTTGAAGGAAGGCATGAAAGACCATTGCTATGGTCTTGGTTAACTCCAGAAGCCCTGCTGCAGTTAGCCTTACAGCACAGTAATACATCTGTCTCACAGGAGGGGCTGAGCACAATATGTTATAGCTCCTCTGTCCTGGCAGTCACTCCCAACAAGAAGCATCCAAAGAGATAAGGACTGGTCAACACAAAGAAAGGACTGCTAAATCCATGGAGTTTGTAGCAAGCCCTAAAACAAGCTCTTTTTTTTTTTTTTAAATTTCAGCTCTTTATTTTTTCTTTAATAACTTTTCTTTAGCAAGAGAAAGAGACTGTTGCCAGATAGCAATGCTGATAACGTAGCTTTGAATACCAATGACTTGCGATTGGTAAAATTTATATTACTGTTGAAAGTTTTGACAAAGTCATCCGTACTGCTCAAAGTCAGACATAATGAGAGAATAATTTGCTCATACAGTAAGAATACAACAAGGCCTCCAAAATCCTCTTGCTGTGAGGTTGTCTCTATCAAAGAGATGAGTAGGGAATCTTGTGACCAATCCTTGGAAAGATCCAGGAATCTCAACTCCCTTAAAATGGCTGTTTTCAAACATCATTTCTGCTCTCTTTTCCCCACAGAGTCTCACCAAATTTTAATTGCTTTCCTTAGTATAGGTAAGGTCAAGAGATATACCATTAAAGCGTTATACTTTGGGGTGATACATTTTCCTACATCTGTCACAATAATCCAGGCCACCTCGGTAGCAAGATAGGAGTGGTAGCAGCTAAAAACCAGCAAGACAGGTTGTTTGATTACTATCTTTAACCTCCTCACCCCAGCTACTGCAGCTCCTCATCACGTCTAGCAGCTTGATACAGCAGCAGCAGCTACAGTATGTCCTTCACCTGTGCCGTGCCAGAATCCTAGATACCATTTCGGTCAGTGCACAACATGAGCTACTGAAACAGCCATTCTCTTATTATTTAATTTGGGGAGTGGGGGAAGGGTTAATTGAAGTTGGGGAGGGGGAATTGGGACAGGCAAATGAAATGTCCTCGTTTGTGAGATTTCTGGAAAGGGGGGTTGGGAGATTGAAAAAGACCAGAAACTTGGGACTAAATAAAAAAAAAAACCAAAAACCAACTCAAAAAAAATTAGAACGCCCTGGCAGGAGTTTATTTTTTAAATAAAATTGACTAAGAATACATCGATGGCATTAATTATCAGCATTAATTCATATTATTCTTGGACTATACTGAATAATGAGAGTGAGAGCAATTCTTTTTCCTAAAGTGATGCCTCCAAGTCAGTACTGATAAAAAGAGTTCTAATTAAAGACAAATGAATGATGAGGATTTTTAAACTCCCTTTCATACTAATACAAGACAGTTTTTCAAGCCTAGTCAATCATAATGAAACGTGATAACACTAGCTGCCATTATAACAACAGAACATCTATACGATAACTATCAACATTTTCAAACCTATTACATTTTTATCAAGAAAATTGTGAAGTAAATCTAGGGAGAATACACCACTATTTTCCCAAAATGTTGTTCAGAGATGCATTTATTTAGACAGACATTATTGAAGTGTCTGTCCTTATGTGGAAACTTAGCAAAATAAGAGGAAGACCCTTCAAAAAGAAACCAAACATGTAGTTACAGTTACTATCAAGCTGTCACTGAGCAAATAAACTGTGCTATTTAAACTATATACCCTTGCAGCTTAGCCACAGTCTATGGGTTTGAGAGCTTATCAAATGTTCATTGTGCTAGTAAGTAGCACTGGTAAAGTTCAGTCACATATTCTTACAAAAAACCCCGTCATATAGATGTTCTTTGATCTGCACAAAACCAAGGCAATTGCAAAACTAATTCTAAAGCCACATTTCTGTTTCAAGCAGGTAAGACCTCGTGGAGAGTATTGGTATCATCTGGAGCTCAAGAATTGCTAGATGTGTATTTCAGGCCCAGCTGAATGTCCACTCAACTTTGTCATAGTTATAAACTTGTGCAAAAGATGCAAGCCCAAATATTTGTGGTTTTAGTATCAATATTGCAGATTAAAAAGATTTTTAATAATGACTATGAAATTACAGTTTTGTACCACCATAATGTTTTATAAATGTTAAGAAAGTTGTCATTGCCTTTACCTCACAGCCTTGAAGAATAGCTGACATGGTGATTCGTAGAACATCAGAAAGTTTAAATGCTCTTTGAATTAAAAAATACTTAAACCCACTGATTTATACAAGGCAATTATTAAAAACCTGACTTTTCTTCCCTTAGCAGAAATCAAATTTTTTAATAGGTTTGGTTTTCAACATAATTTACAGTGAAAAATATGTTGCCTCAGTCAGCGGTAGAAGATCAGGTAGGAGTGGCTGCATCCTGCAGGTAAACATGTGCCTGCAGGGCTGATGTTGCAGTCCGGGCTTTGACTTTTATAATTCAAGAACTTCCCCTGAGAAATGAGGACTACTGAGGAAAGACTGAATCCAGCTGCGAAAAAAAAGGAGAGAGCATCTTTCCTTTAGCAGGTTTGCTAAGCCAGTGTTAAGGGTTTTAAGACACGCTGCTGGAAGGTGGAGAATAAAGTTTCAGAGAAGCTGAGGAATAAGAAGCGAGGAGGAACTGCCTGGAGGGTAACTTGGTGGGAAGGCTCTCACAATTGCTCTGGGAAAGTGGCAAAACTAGGGGCACAGCTCTAGTGCCTGCACACAAACAAACTCACACACAATACGAAAAAAAGCCCGTAGCAGGAATTAAGAGTTTATGCACAGGCATAGAGACATGTTAATATTGGGAACATATCATATGGTGGGAACATGATAAGTTGGTGGGAGCATGATCACAGAATCACAGAATCATAGAATGGTTTGGGTTGGAAGACACCACAAAGATCATCTAGTTCCAACCTCCCTGCCATGGCCAGGGACACCGTCCACTAGACCAAGTTGCTCAAAGCCCCATCCAACCTGGCTTTGAACACCTCCAAGAATAGGGCATACACAGCTTCTCTGGGCAACCTGTTCCAGTGCCTCACCACCCTCACAGTGAAGAATTTCTTCCTTATATTTAGTCTAAATTTACCCTCTTTCAGCTTAAAGCCACTATCTTTTGCCCTATCACTACATGCCCTTGTAAAAATTCCCTTGCCAGCTTTCTTGTAGGCCCCTTTTAGGGACTAGAAGGCTGGTATAAGGTCTCCCTGGAGCCTTCTCTTCTCCAGGCTGAACAATCCCAACTCTCTCAGCCTGTCTTCATGGAAGAGGTGCTTCAGCCCTTTGGTTATCTTCGTGGGCCTCCTCTGGACTTGCTCCAACAGGTCCATGTCCTTCTTATGTTGGGGTCTCCAGAGCTGAATGCAGTACTCCAGGTGGGGTCTCACAAGAGCAGAGTAGAGGGGCAGAATCACCTCCCTTGACCTGCTGGCCATGCTTCTTTTGATGTAGCCCAGCATACAGTTGGCCTCCTGGGCCGTGAGCGCACATTGCTGGGTCATGTTGAGCTTCTCTTCAACCAACACCCCCAAGTCCTTCTCCTCAGGGCTGCTCTCCATCCATTCTCTGCATAGCCTGAGCTTGGGATTGCTTCGACCCAGGTCAGAGGCACTTGGTCTTGTTGAATTTCATGAGGTTTGCACAGGCCCATCTCTCAGGCCTGTCCAGGTCCCACTGGATGGCATCCCTTCCCTCCAGTGTGTCAACCATTCCACACAGCTTGGTGTCGTTGGCAAACTTGCTGAGGATTTGCATGATGATATGGTAGGACAGCCTGCATGGCTGGAATGCTTGGATGAATACAAGGTCTTTAAGGAGAGAGAAAATATAGGGGTAGCTGTGAGCTGTACACTTGCCCAGAGCTTTTCTATGAAATGGGTGGTGAGTTGGTCAACAACTTACAGTCAGGATCAGAGGGAAGACCAACGAGGCAAGTCTCTGGTGGATCCTGAGACAGAAAAGGAAGTGGGTGAAGTCTTCATTAAATAGATGGTTATCAGTGGTGTTCCTCAAGGGTTGGTAATGGAGTTTATACAGTATAACGTGTTCAGTAATGATTTAGATTGTGGGACAAAATATATCCTCAAAAAACTTCTGGGTGAAAACAAACTGGGGAGAATGCTATGTGTCAGGGTTGGTCTGCCATTTAGATAGTTCTCAACAAGCTGGAGAAATTAAGTGAACCTCGGAGGTGATGAATATGAAGTCCTGTACATGGGGTTGAATAACCCTACATGTTAGTACAGGCTGGGGACTACCTGGCTAAGTAGAAGTTTGGAGGGAAATT
Organism: Pluvialis apricaria; assembly: GCA_017639485.1. Classification (NCBI taxonomy): domain Eukaryota; kingdom Metazoa; phylum Chordata; class Aves; order Charadriiformes; family Charadriidae; genus Pluvialis; species Pluvialis apricaria. The sequence goes on along the minus strand of CM030008.1, from coordinate 107,251,324 downwards.
ACAAGGGAGTCGTGGTAGACAGCAAATAAAACACAAGCCAGCTTTGTGCCCTTGTAGCACTGAAGGTTAAATACTCACTATTAACTTGTTAGTAGTAGTAGGGGCTGCATTAGTTAAAGTGCAACCAGCAGGTTGAGGGAAGGAGTTAATCACCTCTAATTGGCACTTATGAGACCATATGTGGATCCCCCTGTCCAGAGCTGCTACCCTCACCACCCAGTATAAAAGACAGAAAGCGGAGAGAGCTCAGTGCATGGCCACTAAGAGATTCGGAGCTGGAGAAAATGACATACAAGGAGGGGTGAGGGAGCTGTGTTTGCTGAGTTTGGAGAAGGGCAGGTTGAGGAGGAACTTAGTGCAGTCTTTAGCTGGCCAATGGACAGCTACAGAGAAGACAGAGACATTATTCCCAAGCTGCAAGTGAAAGGATGAGAGGCAACAGCTGCCTTGTGCAGGAAGGGAAATTCTGACCTGATATAAGGCAAAAATTCTTCACCCATGAGGATGGTCAAACACTGAACAGGTGCCCAGAACAGCTCTGAAACCTCCATCATTAGAGATATTCAAAACTCAGCTGGACAAGGCCCTTTAGTTAGCTTTTTTTCAAGCAAGAGTTTTGACCACCTGACCCTTCAAAGTCTTTTCCAGTCTAAATTATTCTACAAAACCTGCATAACAATGACAGCTAAACAAAACATACAAGGGGCAGCGGGGGGGAGGGAAGGAGAAGCCACTGTTTGTAACTGACATATTTTAAAGAAGTGACAAGACGTTTTATTTATTTTTTTCTTCCCATAGGATTAAAACTATCTGTAAACAAACTTCCTGTCACTGCATTTTATTTAACTCACTGTTTATAGTTCTTAACTGGTCATCAGCAACTCTTCAAATTTAATTAGTTCCCCTGTTCTCCTCATGAAATCAAATTGCAGTCTTCACAAAATAGTTTTTTATTATTCTAAACAATATTTTCCTTTATGCTGAAAATCTAATACATGAAACATTTCTATTCTAGCAGGTCCTAATAATAATTGTATATGGGTAAAGTCTAAATCACCTAGTTTTACTGTTTCATCAGATAATTTTTGCCATTTGGTCCAGACAAGACTCTATCCATAGCCAAAGGACAAGCTTTATGCATTAGACATCTATTGTAGGGTTGGATTAAATGCTCTCAGGGAGTGTGTGTTCACTGATTGTTACAGAGGGATCATGAATGACCAGCTAATAAATATTGGATTTCTACACAAATACAGCTAAATGAAATGATTGTCATGTGTACTCCCTTATTATTTCTCAGTCATGTAGTTGTAATCTTGTGGGCCTAAAGCAATGCAAAACCAAGGTAAGAATATGGCCATACATGGTATAGAGCCCTTCAATGGGGTCAGAAACCATGAACCAACTGGCAAGTACTATATTGCATTAAACATTTGCTTGTGTTTTCAGGTTTGGTTTTTTATCTCTGTATCTTTAAGGGGTATAGTATGAAGACAACAGACGTGGTGTGGAGGTATCTGCATGGCCTTCCCTTGAATCTTGGTCTGCCAGAGACACATATGTGGTGTCAGTGACAGCTGCCCCATGTCACCAGTGTGGGCGCCCTTCCTCAGTCACCAGCCATGTGGTGCACTGGTGCTGCCACCCACGGTCTCTGGTGGCTGGAAAGGTGGTGGCTGCACAGTGAAGTGTCAATTAATGCGTGAAGGCGCTGGCATGTGACTGTGTGCGTTGTTATTGTAAGTGTTAGGCTAGATGCTGCTTGCATGCATGTGTTACCAATAAGATTAGAAATTATAACTGTAATACCGTTTTCACATGGAAAAGAGATAATAGAACTAATATTCCTTGTGCTGGTCCTTGTCTGATTCAAACTCCACTTTCTGTGCAAATTGATCTTTCCATTTCAGGGCTTTAATTGCTCTGCGACAAGCAGGTATCAAGGGCAAGGAGCTTATCAGATGGCTTAATGAGTCCAGGTAGCACTGTGCAGCTTGAGTCTCAAAAGCAGTATAAATGCCTTGGTTTGGCGCAAGACCGGATTGAGGACAAACAATTTCAGACAGCTCCTCGTACTGAGGCCTTTTAACCCATTCCAGGTCTCCTGGCTGGTGCAATTACTGACAAACTGGGAGTCTACATGATCACTTCACCAACCTGCAGTGCAGAGACAATTTACCAATATAAAAAAAAACCAACAAAACCATGTGGCTAAATGTGATTTTTTAAATTATTTTCAGGAGCATTTCCCTCCTCAAAATGGGCACATATACCACAAATTGTACATAATTGTTTCCCTCCCTCATTTTAGAATTTCCTTTTCCTAATAAATTTTGCTGAGCAAGACAGGTTGCTGCCAAACTCTAACATAGTGATCGCAGTGAACAGCAAATTGCTCTGTGTGATGCTAGAATGAAGGCTTCGGGTAGATGACTTAGATGAAGGCACTGTAGGAATTTGTCTTAGATCGAGGGCAAACCTGGAGGATTTAATAATGACTGGCTTGATTCCTTGTTGTGATTACACATTTATTGCTTTTTTCCAGATTGCTCTTAGTTTTGTTTGTTTATGTAAATGAGTCCTCTTATTTGTAGATGAGATTTTATTTCACTGGTTCAGTACACTGCTAGCCAATATGAAAGCCAGGTCCACATGAAGCACTTGGTACGGAAAGTTAATCTAAGCAGTAAGACTATTCACACATTTGGTGAATAGTGGACATATATCAAAACTCAATGTGCTGACGTGCTGTAGTTATGGGCATTGTGCAAAATACACATATAGAGTAGTAGAACAAGAAAATAATAAAAAAAACATATTTAAAGTATTTACGTATGTCTGACAAAGAACAGAATTTAATGGGTTTTTCCCCTTTAGAAATACAGATATTTTCATATATCAGTTTGTGAACACATGTGGCAACCCTGTATACTAACAGTATTTGCTGTTGGTACGTTCAGGTTTTATATGTCTATGAGCACAGGAAAGGAAAAATATTTCTTGCTGCATGAGTACAGAATATGCCTATTGCAGCTGACCCAATTTGTTAGTGAAAACAGATGCTTTTTGTGCTGTTTTCTGAACTCACCAGGGCCAGCAATGTCAGAAGGGTCTAAACACTAGAAAGCAGGGGGAGGTATTTAGCATAGTACAAGATAACATTTCAAAGACTGATACTAATAATAAATATATTAGAAATACAGTCTGGATTCAGCAAAAATGTCTTGGCATAGAATATTCACCTACAGCAAGTTTTGGAAACCTTATTGCCTGGCAAATTTTAACAACAGATAAGAGAAGAAAAGGCATCTTGGTAAATGTACTACTGCAGGAAAATGTTGTTTGCAGGTGGAAGTCATTAGGTCCTTTCCATCACTGAATTTCACTTTCCTAAACATGAAAATCTATCAGGATGTTTTCCACAAATCACAGAAACAATAGGCTACAAGAAATTAACATTTTTCAGACATACTTTTGACACATGCTTTCCAAGCTGGTGCAAGAAACTGTGGGAGATGGACTGAAACTTGACAGTTGCAGTGTAACTGTCAAGATCTAACCAAAAAACACAGAAGAATACATTTATGACTGTGAACTGCACTCCTCAGAGCAGCTCCGGCCAGTATGCGCTGATAACAGAGCAAGTAACCCTTGGTGATGACACTATGCTTAATTTATTGAGCATCTACCACGTGTAATAGGTTACCACCATCACCTGCAATAGGGGAATCAAAACATCTAGGCTGACATAGACAGATTTGTATCCCTCCCCCCCTTATAAATAGCAGCCAAAAAAAGCTATAAACAGCTGTCAACATGAATCTTATTCATCTGTCCAACAGCTAGCACTTTTCATGCCACTGAATATCTAAATGGGCAGGTTCTGCTCCTATGAAGCATCTAAAAGAATTTAAAGAGGCTGTCATTCTGACACTTTACATCAGAACATACCTGTTATTTGTACTCTATGCATTAGTGCTTGTGTATGCGTGTGTATTTAGTCTTATACAAAGATAAACACAGGCACACTTTTTACCCCACTCAGCTTTCCCTGAGTTTCTTTTAACTTAATAGATTATTAACTGCTCCCTGGATGACTTTGTGGGCCAGTTTCACCCTACACGAAAAATTTATGACTAACTTACAAACCCAGGAAAATTGAGCTTTAACGAAGAAATGTTTATAAATCATTAACTAATGCCTTCTGCCAGTACCTGCCTCAGTACTAAGATGGAAAGAGGTGGGATAAAGGTGTTATAGACTTATCTTAGTCATTCACATATTAAAGTGGACAGTAGGAAGACCAAGGTCTCCAGTTATCTTTATCAAGGGACCAATTCTGTTTCCACTGAAATCAGTGTGAACAGAAGTAAAAGGATAGAAGAGCATGGGGACTCACTTCAAATGTGGAAAACTGTATATTTACTTTTTGAAGTTTATTTTTTTAGTTTCTGTCAAATAATTAATATATTCTGGAGCCCCAGCATATCCCATACCTGACAATTAAGGATATCACATTTGCAATAGACCATGAAGATTTCAACAAATGGATTGTCACAATATCTTTTATGCAGTGCAAGAAAGTCAATGTGCAACTCCTTCCTCTTCCTTTCCCTCAGCTGCTTGGTCTGACAGTGAGGATGGGATCAGGGTTGCACTTACACAACTTTGAACAAGTTTGTGCTTCCTCCTTCTAATCCCATGTGTCTTGGATATTGGGCTACAGAGGGACTTACGTTCAACGGGAAGAGTAGCAAAAACTCTTCTTTCTTCTCTGAGGAGTCTCTGATGGTAGCACTCTCCTTTTTGTGGCAGTTTTCTAATGCTCGTATGCAGTAGTCCATCTTCAATACTCAAGTGGACCACTGAAGAAACTAAGGTATACTTTCTTAAGTAAAGGTGTGCAGTCTTGAATTCACTTTATTATTAAATATGTGTTTGAACTGGACTCTGTTCATTCAAGCATGTGCAGATGTGTGTGCACAGACTATCAGTTAAGCAAACAGCTAAGGCAGGGTTGTGACACTAAGATTTGGATAACACCTTCGAATGCACTGTGATGTAGGCAAGGAGGATCTTTTTGCCTATGTGCTGCAAAGATGTAGAAAATGAAGGTTAGGGGTGCAATAGATTTTATTTTAGTTTCAAAGTGTGGTTGAGAGGTTTGCAGGCTATGAAAAAAATAGCTGAAAATTGTGCTTTACTCTTTCTGCAAAAGAATGGTATGTCTCATTACTGAGGATCTTATAAAACTGCGTTTAAGTATACAATGTGGCAGAAAAAAATGAGCAGAGATTCAAAGAGGAAGGGTAATGGGAAATCAACAAAGCAATGGTGTATTCTTCAGGCAAGAATTTTTGCTAGTGCTGTGACTATAAAAACAGGCTTTGGTGTGAATGCTCAGAATGCTTTTAATGAAGCTACAGCAGTGTTCCCTTCCAAACTGTGCTGCGACAGTGCAATTGTGTAACCTTGTCAACACAATGACATCCAAACAAATGCAACCTTGAAAAAAAGGGTGACCGAACCATAGATTCTATGCAAGTTTAATCAAACCTATTTTTAAAACATAATCCATTACAAATACTTAAAGGCAGGCAAGTGTTATGGATGGGTTATTTGACTCGCATGGAGCATGTATTGCTACTGGAATTACTGGATAACCGTAACAAAAATTAAATCACAATATTTGCCTGCCACCGTAGCCAGAAAGCAGTATCCTTACATACAGTGGTGCCAATGCAGCTACCTTTGTGTGCCTGTATGTGCATGGCTAGATGATTATATGCTTTTTCTTACTTCGAAACATGAAATATAGCATGCTCTTTCATACTGTAAAAATACTTAATTACTTGGCATGGAAATGAATTAGCTTTTCAGTAAATTTAACTGGAATTTTTCTCCATAGTAGTCCTAACATTTTAAAGGGAATGTTAAGATAAGCTGCAGTCAACCCTGGTTCAGCCTGTTATAGAGCTCCACTCATAGTGTGTCAGGGACACTAGACTCCAATGCTAGACTCTAAGCAGCTGCATGTCACAGGAACTCTGTGTAGATGAAGGACGCAAGAACAATCTTGTTCCCTCTGATAACATGAAGAAAAGCCTGATGATTAAATGCCTCAAGCCTTTTCTTGCAGAATGTTTTTCCCAGGCTGTTGTAAAGAGAACAGTAGTCACTTACGGTTGTCATTGTAACATAAAAATTAAGGTCAGGTTCAAAGAAGTATTTAAATCTTTTTAGAGTGTGACTAGTCATCCTTCGAAAGTAGTGCAGCTAATGATTTGCTTAAAGCTAGACACATGCCTTAAATGTCTTGATACAATGGGAAATTAATTAAAATTAATTCAAAGATTATTAGTAAAATAAATTGAACAGAATTACTTACAAAAGCATTGGTGGTAGCAACAGAAGGACTGGTCAGCTCTGTCCTGGTCCACCAAATGACACTTAGGCAGCAAACTGTGTGCTGTGAATAGGGGTAAAACATAGATGCACACAATGTTAGCCGTGAAAGCAAACTTACCACTAACTCCTACAATATTTCATCTGCTTTTTTGTATGGGTCTCCATATGGAGGACTGAGTCTTTGAATACAGGGAAGTTCCATGGACTCTATAGCTCCTGACAGCAGACAGATCAGCCAAGTGCATCTCATGCATGAAATGCAGGAGCAGAGAAGAAGTCTTGTTGCTTGTTATTTGTTACTGTATGCATATTTTCAGCATAGAGGAGAAACTGTCAGGGGCATATATATGATACAGGTGTCAAACCAGTGCGACTAATGCTCAAGGCACAAGAGTTGACAGTTTTGAAGAGAAATGGAATCACCTGGAAGTGGATGTCATAAAACAAATAGATGATGGCAGACAAAGACACGAAATGTCTCCACTGGAAGTGAGAAGTGGTACTAGTTTTCAGTAGGGATGCTGGACTAGTGACTTGAGGAGGGATAGGATAAAAATGTGTGTGATGTAAATTAAAAAAGAATATCAGAATCCCCTAAGAAATTGTAAAATTCTATTGTTACTATTCCAGATGACTACAAATGCAAATATGTTATATTACTATACTTCCTGTAATTATTCCCCATTGAAAATTATTTTGAGTCTGAAGGGAATACATAAGAGTTTAAAATTTTCATAGACACTATGAAATTCATTTTCTACTAACTTCACAGTTATCTTCTGCCAGATGGATTTCTCACTGTTACTGCACACATTGACAAGTGAGAATGCTGTCATTTTCGAAAACGCTGATGTGAGCCCTCCTGCTTAGCCTGCAACCTGTGTGTGAAGTTGCTTTTTCTGCATCTTTCAAATCGATTTCTTGCCTACCACAGTAGTGAAAAAGGCAGCATATATGAAATATACACTACAGAAAAAAATGGTGTTTAGCATTTCCATGGAAATGTTCTCAATTTCCATGTTTTTCCCAGTCTATATTAGAGTGAAATAATGGACTGTCACTTCTTTTTAGAGGGAGAAAGCTCTCAGCTCCAGAATGGCAATTAAGCCACTTAGCAAGTTGGTGTTCAGGGCATTCAGCGGGTATGTGGGAGTCCCCATTTCAGCTTGTTTGTTCTGCAGCCGTCTGAATAAGACAGCATAGGGTACTAAACATATACCTTCCACTTCTCAGATACAGTCCTAACGTATTATTCTGTGGACCATTAAAAGTAGTGTCAAAAAGTGGCATCTCTCTAATAAGGATCATTAAGAGGACTTTTAAAACTCTTGGAGACTAAGGAATGACCCGAACTGAGCAGAGCGGTGACCTGTACCTTCATCTTGTTGTCTCCTTAACAAATAACTCCATAGTTCAAAATGTACTTCATAAAGAAATGTGTTTAATTAAAATGTTCCTAACTCAATCCAGCACTTAGTATGGACCACAGCTGTGTTTCAGCTATGTTTTTAAAAACCTATTAAAAATTATGTCAGTTATATTTCTGAGATGATTGCAGAGGTTTGGAGAGATATTTTAGACACAGTGTTATGCATCCACAAGCTGGTATCAGAATAGTTCTCAGTACAGTAAATTTTTGGGAAAAGTGTACTGCTGTAACTCAGTCACATCAACCCTTGATTTCTTCAATTTGTCAAGAGAATATCTATATTAGAAATATCTAATTTGACCATAAATAATTCAGATGACTTAGCAGTGGATGAATGATCTTGGTAGCACAATATGCAGGATGTCGCTCGCCTTAAAATTTGATGTACAGCAGTTCATTGATACTACACACCACATGTAACAATCCCACTGTAACTCATAGTGATGAAAAAGAAAAAAAAATTCCTTTTTTTTCTTTTTTTTTTTTGGTGTGTGTGAAACCTATTGATGTGCGTGAAACCTATTGATGTGCAAAGAGGCAAGTAATGAAAATAAAAACAATCTAGAAGGAAGAACAGATGTTTCGTTTTCCAGTCTCAACTCTGTCCCGTAGGCTGTGGTCAGTCATTTCTGCCCACCTGTTCCAAATACCCTGTTGCACTACAAACCTTCTGTCAGGTTTGTCTCCATATTCCCATCTTCCTTTCTTTTCTGGTCTGACCTTTTCCTTTCTTCTTGCTGGAGGACCACCTCCCACTGTTTCCATCTGTAACCTATAGCTTTTTTCCGTAACTACACTCACAGCCACTCAGATAAAAATCTTTTTGAGTGTGTTCTTCAACACAAGACAAGCCATAAAGGAAGTAAAAAATTAACATTTACAGAAAATATGTTGTGTAAACTGACTTCCCCTGTAATAACAATTTATTAATGTTATTATTTCCTGTTTCTAAGTTCTGGTGAACTTAAATGGCACTCTCTTCTAAGATTATGCATATACTTTATCATTTACATTGGAACTTTACTTTGTTAGATCCAAGGAATACCATTTGAAATTTGGAAGATAACTTTATCAAAGCTGATGGTTTTTATTTTGGGATAACTATTCAACCAAAGCTAGCATCAAAAATGATAAGGCACACCAGAATATGTTTATATGGTGCACAAATGTGCATGAACAACTATATTTTTATTTGGCTGAGTGAGATTAAATTATTGTGTTTGGGTTTTTTTCAACACAGTTCAACAGCGCTTTCTGAATTTACTCCTAAAGAATGCTAATAAGTGCAATATAGTAAGTGGTTGCTACTACATGTAGACCAAATGTCGCGTTCATGTAATTTCTGATTCAATTTCACTGAAGCTAAAACTATGTTAAATTCAGCCCGACTGCTGTGATGCAAAAAGTTCCAACATTCAGGATGATTTTATGCAGTTTGCACTTCATGCCTCGGAACAGTTAGAAAGCAGTAATCCCTGTATATGTACGCTGTACTTCCAGTTTAGTTTCTTTTTTCCTTTGTATTTCTCCTTCTGCTTTAGATCATAAACCTAAAATGTAGTAAACACCACTTGTGAAACTATCAGCAGTTTTGGTAGCCTTCTAATTTAAAGGTGTGGAGAATTCATAGAATCACAGAATGAGGTTTAATCTATTTAACATTAACTGTAAGTGATTTACCTATGTCATATTTTAACTTGCATCTCTTTTGTCCTTACCACCTGTAAGAGATGACTTGTAAATTCCTTGAAACAAATAGTGAGAGACGGGGAAGGCCCTCAGAGCCTCACTGAGGAATGTCTCAAACACTCGCAAGGACCTTGACATACGGCTGTAGTCAAGGGGTGGACAATGTGGAGCCTGGACAATGTAAGCCTTGTGCTCAAAGAGCTGATAAGGCTAACACCTCCTTATCTCTTGTGTGACCCAGGAGAGAAAACTCATCTGGACAGCACAGGATGCGTCTGTAGGGGGGAAGTCTTGTGAAGACAGGGCTTTCTGCTCAACCTGTGAAGCTTGTTAGTTTCTCTGTTTTCGGTCGTGTCTGGTGAATGACCTTTGCCTCATTATCCACCAAATGCATATTAAAGTTCACACCCCTACCTATGCTAATGAAGATTATCGAGATCATGCTAAACATACATGACTATGGGACTTGTGTCTCCACCCAAATCATGCTACACGTCACCTGGGGGGGAGAGAAACCTGAGCACCGTAACAGCGGGGCAGGTCGTACTGATACCGCAAACATAAAAGGGGAAAATAAGTGCCCCTAGAGAGACTTTTTTCCCTGGAGATCCACAGAAAAGGGTTTCTACGAACCAGAGACCCCCGTTGGCTGGACCAACACTGGAACCAGGACCGGTGATCTCTATCTCTCTCTCTTTCTCTGTTTCTCTCTTTCTTTTCTCTTTTTCTTTTAAAGTTAAGTACGTAACGCAAGGCATACCTTACCACTCACCATAATTCCTGGTATAATTTGTTGTACATCTGTTGCAAAGTAACGCAAAGTGTATTTTACCTCTTGCCATACTTTGTTTTACCGTTTGCCATAATTTGTTGTATACTTAACCAATTATCATGGACCTAGTTAAGACATATATTAATCACTGTGGGAACCTAATAAATGTTTTTGTATGGACCTTGAGAGTTGTCTCACCTTAGTCCACACCGCTGGGGATTTGCGAATCTGAGCCACTTCCCCCCCTCTCTCCTGAGTGGGGCGTGACACCACCCAACAGACACAGTTTGCCGTATCCCAGGTGTAGAACAAGAGCTGACCAAGCTCTCCATGGCAGAGATCTCAGGGTAGCCTCTACTGTGCTGTCCCAAGGAAAAGAGTCGGGGCTGGAACAACCCTGCCACTGCTTCTCCCCTTGGGTTTAAATCTGACTCCCTCCTGTGGTGTCAGAAGAAACCAAAAAAGGGCATGAGAAAGGTTTTATGCTCCTATCTTTCCCTTTTCTTTGTATGTCTTCTGTGTCGTAAAGTCTCATATGGGTTCCCTGTGAGCAACAATTCCAGCCAGGTATGCCTGTGCATTCCCACATGTGCTGTATGATCTCCTGGCTGTTGATTAGTAACCCTCCTTCCACAGCAGATACTTGAGCTCTGTTTTTACCACATCAGATATGGTTATTCTCTTTCCAACCTAACTAGATATAAGGAGTTGTTGACCTGTCTAAAGACTGTTGACATTTGTTAGAAATCCGTTCCATTTTAACACTTTGTATTTGTCTCAGGCATTTGCTTCAAAAGGCATTTAGGCATCTGTTCTTGGCTTTGGTGGATTTCCAACTTTCAAATCCATATGCTGAGACACAAATAGTACTACAACTGAAATTGACAGGAGTTGGGTGCATTATGAAAATCCCACTAGGAACCTTTCAGCATTGTCAGTTTCTAAAGAAACATTTAGATCCCTTGCCTTTCAAGGCTGACCTGAATCAGTACACACATGAAAATCAAGTATCTAAGCACCTTAATTCTAACAAGTTTTCATCTAGAACTAGTTACTTTGGTCTATGAAATGGCTTTGAACACTCAATTACTGTCTCTTAATTCTGCTTTGAGGATCAACAGCACTCATAGGAAAAAAGTCATTGGAATGATACTTGCGCATGTACAGCATGTCTCATTGCCAGCTTGTGAAAAAATATCATTCTCAAAATTTAAAAGGAGGGCATAAAAGGCAAAAATTTCTGCCTATGAAGACTAATGGACCTGATAATAAGGACTGGTGTGCATTTAATTGACAGCCAGGGAAATAGGTTGCTTTGTCAATATGTAAGTTCTAATTTATATTATTAATTTTTTAATAATGTAAGCTGTAATTTACATTGCTAATCCTGAAATACACTGCTGACAAATCAATCCACAACATTTGTATCTCTATGAGTGCTTACGAGGGACCAAATACAAAAGTAGGAATTCTACTCAGGTACTGCAAAAGCAAAGTTGGTGAAATATTTCATATCTGGTTCTTATAAGTAGTTACTTCTCTAATTGTCAGTATCCAGGGGCAGAAACCTACAATGGAATCTGTATTTGATTTTGGGTGAGAAGTGATCAGTAACCATTCTAATGAGCAGCAGTGCCAAAATCTAAAAAAAAAGAAAAAATAACGGCAGTCAATACATTGCCTCATTTGCCTGACAGCCTCCCCTCCTCTGAGTGCATATTGAAATACTTCAAGGGATAGAACTTAAAATGAACAAGAAGAGATCTTAGCTATATTCAGCATTCAGCGAAAGTCTCTGACTGCAGAAAAGTTGTTGAGTTCTCAATTTAATAATCACTTAATCTTTGATTTATCTTGACAATTTTCATATTTATTATTCCATAAAGATTTTATATCTGCTCTATCAGTCACTCCTGTGCATGCAGGGATGCTGGTTAAAGGCATAAGTGGCAATGGGAAGAGAATCTGAACAAACTTCTCATATGATTGTGAAACTCAGATATTATAGAATCCCAGTGATTCCATTTATATGCAGGATGTGGGTATTACTGAAATTGTTTCTAATGAGTATCTTCTCCAAAATTCCCTAAACAGAAACTAAATAATCCTTACCCTCTATGAATTATTTACATTCTATACACAAAAAGAAACTTTTTCGTATCCCTGTAGAACATTAATAGCAGTTATACATTTTTAAAAATATCTTCTACCTTTGTGTGATGCATTTGTTGAAACAGAAAGAGACATCAGCGGGAAAAACAATGTCTTGATAACTGGCATTTCAAATTTAAAATATTTTTAAAAAGCAAATACCGTTTACAAAAATTGTCGACACTTTTTTATAACCACCTTTGAAAACTAAGGAAACCTTATCATAGTCTCCTTGACTAATAAATGTGCCATTTTTCCTTTCTGTTTATGATGACAGAATACAATTACTAGGTTTTCTGATAGCAAACACTGCATGCCAATGTTGTGGATTTTTTTTTCTTGAAGGACAATCTGTTTCTATGAAAATATGACACTATCTGTCATAGCAAGGTTTACAGACGGTAACGAGTCCACCACAGTGAAATTAACACTTCCTGTGAAATTTTGAAAAAGTGGCTGACTTTGTTTATGTGTTTGCTTCATAAAATCGCATAACATCATAATATTTCAAATTCAGTTCAATGTTGGTATTGGCTTTACAAAACATGTGTTCAAAACTAGTTTTCAAATGCAGAAAGACCAAAAGGACTGATAAATTATAACTACCTACAAATATGACAAGGCATGAGTAAGTGTACAGAAAAGAAGTACTAGAAAATATGAAGTCCTTGAATTCACTAAATTACCTTCACAATTAAAGCAAAGCTGATGATATGCACACAATAAGAACAATTTATATGAAACAGAGATCTTAAATCATTCTATTAAGACTTTCAAGAGAGTACAGTAGAACCAGGATTTTATCTACAAAATAAAAACATTCAAAATGTGCTCCACATTCCACAGAAAGACATGATCTGGTCTACTCAACACTGTGGAAAAAAACCTCTTTTCAGTTTCAGTAGATTTGATTTATCTTCTCAAGGTAACGAAAAAAAAATTCCATAGAGGTAAGCAGTGCTTGTTACTTTTAAATGTTTAGTCTAAGTTGTGGTGCTTCTTTTTTTCTTTTATAAGTGTACACTAACAGTCATTTTTAAAAAAATCAGTTGCTTTTTTATCAAAGAAATGAGCAGAATTTATAGAGGCCAAAAAAATCTACCTTGATTAAAATAAATTTTTCTAAATGCTACAATGAAGTCATTTTATGTAAGCTGTAAAATTGAAGCACTGGTAAATGGAGAAAAGACTAGCAAGAGCCACTGTGTATCTTCTGCTGTCCTTGCAGCAATTCTCCTGTGAATTACACCAATGTTAGAACAGTCCATGTAAATTCTCGGACTTCATTGATTATTCCTGATTTAGTCTTGAAATAAGAAGAAAATCGGATTCCAACTTTTGCCAATGCAAAGCAGCATACATTTGAAGCAGAAAGAACATGCAACCATGACTTATATTGCTTAAAGTAGCAGAGCAAGTAGAATTTGACCTTTAAATTAAACTATTAAAAGCAAATAACAATGATTCATTTTCCAACTGTTATCTCTGCAAGGCTCATTTCTAAAGACTTCTTCTGCTTTTCATTTAAATTAATTTGTGTCCTTGGTCATATCCTGTAAACTTCCTTACAGAATAAAGGCTCCAAATGACATTTATAGTTGCTTTTGAAAGAGTCACAAGGATTTTTAACATCTCTAAGCATTTATTCAATATAAATGCTGGTAGAAATATCAGAGGATATAGACCGTATTACTTTAGATAGTTAATCCTTTAATAAAAAGCATGTATGCATAAAATGAGCAATTATATTAAGTGATCCAAAAGAAAAAATATTTTAAATACTTATGGGTTTATGGTTTGTATTTGATTTAGCTCTCTGAGAGTAGTTTTAACAGTACAAACACACATGTTAATATGGTGTGGTCTGAAAAATTTTCCTCTCTTAGGAAATGGGATCATTTCACAAAAGTTTTTAAAATTTTGTCTGGCATTTATAAGCTTTACTTGAATTTTTATTTGAAGAGATTTATGCTACTTACTGGTTTCTTGGTGATAAAACATATTTGACACCAATACCGTAATACATTCAATTTGATTTTAGCTATTTTTTAGATCATCTTTCATTACAATGGTTTTATTCTAGCAAAAAGAAGGAATATTTTGATGTTAAGAAACCCCACTTTAGCTAACACTAACTTGAAACCATTTTAAATTATTTTTATTTTATTTTGGTTTATTTTATTTCACTTTATTTTGCATTACAGTTACAGTAGTCACTAAATGAGAAAAATGAAGTAGTTCTAAATGTAAACATAACATAATTTTTAATGATAAAGTTCAAAATTCTAGAATCCAGAAATGGAAACATTTTTCTGCAAAAAATCTCTTCTATAAAAGCAACATTCTCACTTATTTTTCTTTCTTCATTGAGTGGAGACAAAAACATAAATTATGACATTTCCTTCTTAGGATGTTAAGAACTAAGAATGTCTGGTAAGACTGAAAATGAACTAGTCCACAACAGCAAATATGGTTCCATAATGCCAAGATTTAGCTGATGATATGGAAAATACTAGAAAACTAATTGTACAGAGCTTTGCCATAGTTGGAAGCACCGAGTGAAAGCATTCCTATACATACAGGAATTGTAGTTGATGTAAAATATACATAAAGAAGAATGAAATTGACATATATTAGCATGCTCTACTATCAGCACTTCTATAAACAGTTCTATAAATAAGCAGGATTCTCCAGGCTGCAATTGTACTACCAAAAAAGAGGAGAAAAACTGAGAAATTAAACACAGGAAACATGGGAAAAGAAATTAAGAAAGGGGGCATTTCTGACTTTCTTAGCTATTACATCAACTTGTTATGTACTTTTGAAATCCTGGCTAATACTTTGGGTGCATGGGTTAGCTTTGTTTCACAAAGTACTACTTTTGTTTTGCTATTTTGCTTACTAATTGTGAAATGACGAACAGAAGGAAGAGCTTTTTTAATATTTCCATTTTCACCAAAGGTGATTAAAAACTAATTGGCTGCTATTTTCTGTAACTAGTTTTATGTGTTGAAAAGGTGCATGACAACATACAAAATGGTTTTGATAAAAGCATAATGTTACCAAGGTATAGAGTACGATCAAAAGTGAAAATCAAAACAAAAAAGAAAATTAAGACAACAATGCAATTTTATATGAACATTTGACTAGAAATTTTTCCAACTTAGTCTAAGCTTCACCTTGTCTCAGAACCAGTTCCCAAACATTTTATTTTGGGTGGCCGATATAGTCTCATTATTATTTAATGAGTTATTTATTAGTTATGAGTGAAATTCAAACAGTTCAGAATTTGGATGTTTCTGTAAGCTAACTAAATCACTTGAGACAGGAACATGCAGGTGGTATTCTCCTGAGTAAAGACTATTTTTTAAGGCTGCCAGAATGCCTGTTTCCTGCCAAAATAACAGACAGATTGCTCTTTCTATTTTTCACGGAACTAAAAGGATGTGCTGGACGCAATGGAGTGCTGAAAGAGTTACTCAAAACACTGAAACAGAAAAAGGTTGTCAGGTGTTAGTATCTCTGTTTTAAAGAAATGTTTTCATAGGGAGGAAATATTTTTTGGGAAAAAAGACTAGGAAAACAGAAAAGTAAGGCACATTCTAAGATTTTCGCTTTTCTCATCTCATGTTTGGATAATATTTCATTAAACTTCTAGAAACAAATACTACAGTGTGCATACATAGAGTTTTTATGGCTTTTTAGGAATGGAAAAGAGGTCATGTGTAACTGATTCAGATAACCTTTACAACTGTGGATCCAGTAAAATTTCTGTAGTACATGCTAAGGTATCTATTAAAAATATAGAGGAAAAAAAAAAGGTTTCAGAATTTTTTCATCCAGCGCTTCCCAAGCTTTGGTCCAAAAGTGTTACAGGAAACCCACTAAATTATTAAAAAAAAAGTCCACAAACAAACCCATACATATATACTTCCACATATGCAACTAACTAAATAACTAACTGCAACTGGGGAGAATCAAACTAGTAAACAAATGTTCAAAGTTATGCCTAAGTTTTGGGTGGTCCTGTCTGAAAGCTAGTACTGTATATGAAGAATACAATGGTGTTGGAAATCACTGTGCCATTACTACACCATATGGTAATGTCATATGCGCTTAAAAAATAATATATATATACAATCATAGAATTTAAAAGTGTAGAATAAATACTTCTCTAATTCATTCTCCTGATCCTAATACTCGTTCATTTATACTACCTAACTTAGGGAATATAACATCCAGGTCCAAGTCCTTTTGTTTTCAGTCCTTTGCCCTCTAGAATAATGAGGTTATAACATTTTCTGTCAGCGCTAAAGCTGGAATCATTCTGTTCTGTTTCAGTAGCTTAACGTCTTATGTATAGTGGCTGGATGGTTGCACTCAAAGACTTGTGGTAAACAGCTCGATATCCAGGTGGATATCAATAACGAGTGGCGGTCCTCAGGAGTCAGTATTGGGACCGGCACTGTTCAACGTCTTTGTTGGCAACATGGACTGTGGGATTGAGTGAACCCTCAGCATGTTTGCCAATGACACCAAGCTGTGTGGAATGGTTGACACACTGGAGGGAAGGGATGCCACCCAGATGGACCTGGACAAGCTTGAGAGGTGGGCCTGTGCAAAACTCGTGAAGTTCAACAAGGCCAAGTGCAAGGTCCTGCACGTGGGTCGGGGCAATCCCATGCATGAATACAGGCTGGGCAGAGAATGGTTTAAGAGCAGCCCTGAGGAGAAGGACTTGTGTGCTATTTTTCATATGAATTTTGGCTCAATCCAGTTTGGAAAGGCTTCAAAACCAGCGAATTTCTTTGGGCTTCCCTTCTTTTCCTTAATAAGAACACTTATTCCTTTACTATTTTAAGCCTTATTCATGCAAATGTTGAGTGTAAGATATTCAAATGACCTTGGTGGAGTTGCTGGAAACAGATAAGACCCCCCTTTTATTAAATCTGAGCAGGGTTTCCCCCTCTCCATCTACACTGCTATCAAAATTATAGTTATTTCTGACTGTAACATTTTTGATCATGTACGTTGATGGCGATCACTCTAAATACAAATCCTTTACCAACCCACTGATATAATACAATTGAAATTCATTGAGTAAATTCATTATTTTGTTACAATACAATCACTATTCTAGGACTACAAGTTCTGCAAGAAGTGGAAAATTTACTCATTTTTATAAAGGTTAAGATTCAGATAACATTTTTAAGGATTAAGCAATCTTACATAGCTTCTTAAATAGAATCATAGAATCATAGAATCATAGAATGGTTTAGGTTGGAAGGGACCTTGAAGATCATCGAGTTCCAACCCCCCTGCCACAGGCAGGGATAATATATATATAATAATAAATAGCAACTTGCTTGAAGTGACTTCCACTCGAATGAGCTGCTTCCAATGGAAAGCCAAGAAATGTTATTCTAAGTACACCAGTGAGTCTATTGCATTCTACTAACAATGAAAGTAATGGTAATAAAATCCATCTGCCAAATGAACATGGTATTTATTCAGATGTCACAGGTTTCTCCCACAGTTTGTGGCACGAACATTTATCACAGATATATTTCTTTCTCTGTCTCTGTCCATGGGTATGCCCTCTGCCTAGTGTAAATCAGTAATAGATAATATCACCTGGATGCTTCATAGAGCTGACAAAACCTGCCAGTTTACCACAGTATTGACATGTATCATGTGTCATATTCATATGAACAACACACATGATCTGTGGGAACCGCAACAAGAAATGCTATTGTCCTATCCCTCCTCTCCTGGTCCTAATGAATGTGGTCCTGATGGAAAGCAAAGACATGGTCCTTGATTCCTGTATGGTGGGCAATGTAAGATGGGGGGCTTTAAGATGGTTTTCTGTACTCATCTGAGATCTGTGGCTCTCTGGTGTTCAGTAGCCCTTCTCCACACACTCCCTGACTTCACGTACTGCCTTCTTAGCTCACACACCTGGCAGCTCTGTCCTGCCAGTCACAGGAAATGCCAGAAGAGCCCAGGCAAACTTCAGTCCCTTACTGTCAACACTGCTAGTGTCTCCATGCCAGGTAGTCTCCGCACTGCTGCTCTGCAGAGATTACTTTCATAGCAATATACATACGCTATGGATAATGTACATCGCTTTTGAAACAGGAACAGGAAAGGAAACAGGAGCAAGAAGAGATCACTTTCAAAGAGACTGTGGGGCTGGGCTGGTCTGCATGGACAAAAGTTGCCCCGACACACAGAAAAACACAAAGTCTGGGATTTGGCATATTACAGTAGCCCTGAAACCCAACAAATATGACCCTGTTTGGTGCTGCACATATTTGGGATATCAATACAGTGAGACAGCAGTGATCCAGTGCTGACAGCTTGCTAGCAAATAGAGGCAAACAGTTAAAGCTGCTCCATTCAAACTAAATAGTAAATAAATTTACTTTGGCATTTCTTGCCAATGTTTTGGTTTTCTTTGCACATTTTATTTATGCACTGGTACTAAAAAACTGCATGGGGTGTTTAAAATTTAAAACATACTATGCTAATCTTTCAAAAAGATTTCATTAACTTGCATACTGTAAATTAATAATTTCATACAGTACAAAATACTGCAATGAAATGGTCTTTCAGCACATGATGTAGTGTCCTGCAGAGTATCGGCAGTAGGAAATGTATCCTTAATGGCATATACATTAAATTTATAGGATTACAGTAATTGCTTTGAAAATTTAGTCTCTATGTCTGTCTGTCAGCCTTTCAACAAGAACAATGTAATTTCTACAGATGATTGCTCTTTGTCTTGGTTTAGAAAGACAAGATCAATTCAGATTTAAATTTCCTGAAGTATTTTAGTGAGGCTACGTTTCTATTTCATTTAGGGGCTGTAGTATTGGTTGATAAGTATCTATTCTGTGTGCCATTATAAATCTACTTTATCCTAACATTTTTACCATACATTTAATTGCCATTTCATTTAAAGTAATTTCTTACAGAAAAGGGCTATAAAATTTAACAGGCAATGATAACTTTCTTAGTTTCAGTTAACCAAGACATGAAATTTGAATTTAATTCCTGTTATATAATTAATTGTGCCTGAAACTGGAGAAAGAAAGACAAGACACAGGGAAGAAGATTTTAAGGTAGTATAACTTCATTGTATGTAACATCTGGAAAAATATCAGACAGTAAGCTAGTCAGAGTAGGTCATTCCTCCTTTATAGCTTCACCCAAGGCAGATCTCTGCTGCCAGCTAGCCTCTTTGATCCTCCATCTCTCTAGATACAAGAGCTGTAGTCGAGCACCTCTCATATTGTATAAGGTTGAAAGGGGAACGAACATGCTATGGCTTTTTGCTAAGTAATAACCATTTCCCCCATTTTGGGAAGATGCTTTCTGTGGCTCCTAAGAGTAATGTTTTTATGTTATCTTAAAATCATTTACTTATATGTCTCATAATTGAGTTATTGGTCATTGTACTTCCACACTCCCTTCTGAGATATTTGAGGAGGTCAAGACATTTCAGGAGACCAGTTTGGCTAAACAGGAATGTCAAGACTCAGTTCCAAGGCAAAAAGCAGTCTACAGGTGGTGGAGGCAGGGACAGGCTACAAAAGAGGAATTTAAAAGCATTGCTCAGGTCATGCAGGGATGGTGTCAGGAAAGTCAAAGTTCAGCTCAAATTGAGACTTGCAAGGGATACTGAGAGCAACAAGAAGACCTTCTACCACTGCATTAGTTCAAAAGTAAGGAAAACAGAGGCCCATTGCTCAGTGAGGTTGGTGATTTAGTGACAGTGGACACAGACAAGTCAGAGGTACATACTGCCTTCTTTGCCTGAGCTTTTCCTGCAAGGTCTCACAGGTGGCTGTGATTAGAGGCAGGATTCAAGGAGGAGAATGACCAGCCTTGGATGAGAATTGAATCAGGGATTACTGGAGAGATTTCAACCCATACAAGACCCCCATGGCTGGCTCTGAGAAGGATGATCAATGTCCTTATAAGGTCTCTCTCTATCATCTTTGAAAGTTTGTGGAGATTGGAAAGGCCACTGACAACCAGAGAAAGGCAAATGCTGCACCCGTCTTCAAAAAGGGAAAACAGGATGATCCAGGAAACAAGAGGTTAATCAGTCTCATTTTAGTTCCCAGCAAAATCATGGAGCAAGTGTGTGTGTGCACATGATTGGGATATCCTTCAGACATCATTCTTGTCCTTCAGCAAGTAACAAAATATTTGGGGGGGGGGGGGGGGGGGGGGGTTGAATGAATAATTGTAATAGCAGCAAAAATTTATTTGGCTCCCACATAAATAAGATAGCTTTCCCATAGCTGTCACTGGCACGCTAAGGAGGAGATCCAAAGTAAAATTACTTAGTCATTTTACATATAACCCTGAAAGATACTATTGCTTTTCGGTGCCACAAACATCTTACTAGTCACTTGCTTCATTAAAGACCAGCAAATGGATTCACACCCTGGGAGTTAATTTGCTCTTAAAATAATCACAGAAACTTTTCAAGGAATTTTTCACTTCAAATATTTTTAATAAAAGTTGTTCAAAACGGCAATATTGCTCAGTTACATCAGTACAGGCAGACCATTTTTGTTAGTTTTTTAACTCAAATGTAATAAAAGACTTCAGGATTATGGAAATAAATAAAATGATGGATTTCTTTGCTTTCTTAAAATGAATAAAACATTATTTTTTTTTCTTTTCAACTTAACCTGAATTTAGTGCATAACAAATAGGAAAAATAAAGTCTGAAATCTGATTTAATCAATTGGTTTTTTTCCATCTAAGTTTTTTTGTTTGTATTTTTGTTTTCATTCACTGTGTAAAAAATGGAATTTCAACCAACTGTATTATTTTTTCATATGAAGTTTTGATTATGCCAATGTTCTAAATTTTGGGGAAAACTTTGAAAATTTTTTTTAAATGCATCTCACAGTTTAAGTTTTATCCTCCCTAACTTTTCTTTTCATGAAACACAGCATTCTTTCTCATCAGATTAAACAAAAAAAATTAAGGTGTTTTTCTAAACAGTTGCAATAAAATAAAACAAAAAGTCCTTACTTTAAAATAAGTTGAAAAAATATAAGAAATACAAGTAAGAAATCATTTTCAATCAGTTCTTATTTGTCAATGTCCTTGATGAGTTTAGTCTGTTCATTGGCTTTACACTTGATCAACGTATCAAAACTAAACATCATTAATGTACTATGACAGTTGATTCCAGACCAGTTTATTTTTCATCCATTGATCTTATACCAAAGTTACTGGCTTCTACCCTGATGTTCAGACACATGAGAAAATGTATCAGTGGATAACAGAATAGACAATGTTTCGTGAAGACACTCTGATAGCTATCATGCAACTCGGAAATAACACTTTTCTGCCTATTCCCTCTATATTCCTGCTTGCTTCATTAATGACAGTGAATGGTTGCCACATTCTCTGTAAAACAGCTTTTATGTGGACAGAACAATAGAGCTTTAACAACCGATAAATAACTGCAGAGATTAAACCAAGCTGCAAGTAGTATAAGCCCATTAAACAAGTCCATAGCACCAATATAACAAGATTTTGTGTAACAGTTATAGGTCAGAGAATGACAGTCATGAGAATAATTTTAAAACCATGAGACTTGCTGTAATAGGTTTTTTGGATGGGGGAAAATCATGTGGTGTTTTATAAGACAGTAATAGCATTTTAGCACAGATTTACAAGTTCTTGACATGTCCTGCATATTTTCCAAATTAATTGAATTCATAATGTCATATTATATCTATGAATTTAATATAAAAGTGTTACAAGAACAGACATAGAGCTAAGAAATTATTAAGCACATGAGCAAGGTATTGACTGGACAGTTTTACACTATGTCAGAATTTTAACAACGGGCTAACTGAGTCCCCAAGTGTTAAGATATCTGTAACTCATCAGCGACAAAACCAGACGGGAAGATAGGTACCAGCTGCCTTCTAATCAGGGAGTAAAAGCTGCTTCACTAGGAGAGCTGCGGTAAGCAACTTGCTCTTCAGATTTGAGAGCTGTGACAAAGAAAAGCTCTCCAAGCGTGAGAGCTCACTACTATTAACCTGGTAGGCCTGGAACGAGGAGCAATTCGAGTTAACCACCTATAAAAAATGTCAAGCTGCTCCAGTCAGGGGAGGCAAATCAATTGGAATGATCATACAGAGATCATGTTTTGAATGATGTTACGTTATTTCATTGCATATCTGTGACTATATGAGTCAAGTGGAAAAGAAAATGAGTGAAGGCTGAGTAGGTCTAAGCAGCATGGAATAAACCTCTAAAGAGCACATCTAAATTGTCACTTTCCCATAGCCATCATGAAGGGTTACAGATGAGTGAAAACTCATACAAAATGGAAATGTCTGACATTTTTCTCTGTGTAAGTTTTTTCATTAGCTGATAGTATGGGCATTTGGCAAAGTGTAAAGAAGCAGGGGAGGAATAACCCCTGGAATTAGTAGAATTTCAGTGCTGTTATCTAATTGTTTCTCTGACATTTTCAACCAAAAATAAGTTTAAGACAAGTAGATTGCAGGAAATTTTCCTCTGTTTTGTTCCCCTCTCTGCTTTTCCCACTGCTCCTAAATGATATGGACCATCTTTCAGACTGCACGTATCACTCGAGAGAATACATCTTTCCTCTTAAGAGGGTCAATCTACACAACTCATATGGGTTAAGAAAAAAAACTGTTTTTCACAGGAATAAATATTTTTATTTCATTTCTTGTGGAAACTGGAGGCTGTGTGTGAAAGAACTATGTTATAGAAGAATGTCATTCTGAAGGAATAGAGTATCTGCTTTGGGATTCCCCTGTAATATAAGACAACTCACATAAAATGTTTTCACAGGTGGCCACTATTTAATTTGAGGTTCCTGGGGTATAACTTACAGAAATGCAGTGTACTCTTTTCTTTGATGTTGGTCACTGAAAGCTCTGCTCTGAACACAAATATGTAATGCTACTATGGACCTCTTGTGTTCAAAATCATTAGAAATTTTTAAAAATTTGAGCTTTAAACTCTGTTTGATTTAATTCCTCTGTTACAAAAAATGGGGATAATTCATAATTCTTCACCTTACATGGGTGTCCTGAAGATAGGTTTTGGAGAGGAATAAGAACATTGAAGTTAAAGCATCTGAGAAAGAGTCATTAAAATAAAAAAAAAATCAACAAAACCCCACAGTTATTTGTATTTTCTGGTGATTTGTATGAAGCCAAACAGGTAATACATGGGGAAAGACATGAAGTGAATAAAGATAAATACTAAAAAATCGTTATTTTGTGAATATAAAATAACAAATAAATAATAAATATAAAATATAAAAAGATATTAAAATATAATAATATAATAAATAATAAATATAGGGCGAAATATTCTATGGAATTGGATCATTAAAAATGTATTACTATCATGAAAATATATGCAGATACATGAAATTATGTTGAATTTTCCCCAACTTTCGAGTTCTTGATTGTCAGCATTCTAACAATCTTAATTTTTTTATTTTATTTTTTGGAAGTCTGTATTAGAAGGTATCAAAAGATATTTAGTAAAGTACTGCACAAAAATTTTGAGGCTATTGTTTTAATAGGTAGGATATAATTTCAAGCAATTCATAATAGGTGTTCTGTTGTATACCTTTGCACAAGACTATAATCAAAAGTAGAGTTCATTTATAAAACAAAAATACACAGATAAGCCTTTAATCAAGCCACCCATTACCAGCACTGAGCTTATTTTTACATGCTTAGTTATTCAAGTATCCAAAGGATAGTTTAATGCTCATTCAGGAAAAATTTATTCAGTTAGACATAAACTTAATAAGCAGTGAGTTAAAATTGTTGTACAGACTGTTAATAGTCATTTGAGGGGGAGGAATAAAGCAATGAAGCAAACCAAAGTGACAATCTGTGACAAGTCAAGTCCCCTAAAATGACAAAAAACCCAAAGTGGTTTCAACAAAGTGCTTGAAATACCAAGTCTGTCATCAGTATTACTAGTGTGCGGTATGTAGTCACTACAAAAAGGTGGAAGTAGTGTCTATAAATAGATTCTAAATCTCGCAGAGCTGTTATTCCTAAGTATGTATATAAGTGGTTTATCACAGAATAACAGAATGACTGAGGTTGGAAGAAACCTCTGGAGGTCATCTGGTCCAACACCTCTTCTCAGGCTGGGCACCTACAACCAGTTGTCCACGTCCATTTCCAGATGACTTTTGAATATCTCCAAGGTGGGAGACCCCACAGCCTCCCAGGGCAGTCTGTTCCAGTGCTCAGTCACCCTCATGGTAAAAAATCCTGATAGATGAAACTCCTTGTGTTTCAGTTTGTGCCCATTGCTTCTTGTCCTGTCACTGGACACCACTGAAGAGAGTCTGGCTCCACCCTCTTTGCACCCTCCTTTCAGGTGTTTGTGCACATTGGTACGATCCCCCTGTGCCTTCTCTTTTCCAGGCTGAACAGTCCCAGCTCTCTCAGCCTTTCCTCATATGGGTGATGTTCCAGGCCTTTAATCATCCTTATAGCTCTTCACTGGATGCAGCACTCCCGGTGCAGCCTCACCAGCCTCATCTCCCTCAACCTGCTGGCAACACTTCTAAAGCAGCTCAGGGTACTGTTTACCTTCTTTGCCACAAGGGCGCATTTCTGGCTCATGGGCAACTTGATGTCCACCGGGACACCCAAGTCCTTTTCTGCAAAGCTGCTTTCCAGCTGGGCAGCTCATCAGGTGGTTTGCAACATTTATCAAAGTACTTTGATGAAGAAAACCATTCAACCCAAAATTAATAATTTAATAAATAATGAAAATGACTATAGATATAAACTTAAAACAAGGCCAAGGAAGGAGAAAAGATCCCACTTCCTGAATGGCAGCATAAATCAAATCATAAATACAACCATCTGCATGAAGCCAGAAATGCCATCACAAAATTCATAATGCTTAATTTCTCATCCCCAGAACTTGGAGGATGTTTATATTAAATATAAACTAGAATTACACATGCTTGGTTTGTATTTCCTTCAGTTTTCAACTTAGTTGTTATGACCTTGACAATGTTGTATTAGAATGAATGTGGGTTATTTTCTGTTTTTTTCTGCCATTCAGAGAATATTCAGGAGAAAATGGAAAATACCAAATGAAGTATTTTTGTTTCTTTGGAAGTCCAAAACTAAACTTAAAGTCATATGTGTGTGTGTATTAAAACAAAATCCCAGGAAGCCTGAAAGCCAGTATCGTTCAAGCACCAAATTCTGATTATCCTAGTTACATATCTATCCTTATGCATTAAATTCTGTTTAACCTACCCCACCATTGCTATAGTCTCTCTGTTCTGAATCTACTTTATATAAACATTGCTGAACATAATACTTCACAGAAGTTCATCTGAGCTTTTACAGTCACGTCAATTAAGCCTTTTTCTACTGAAATGCCTCATTCAGCACATCTTAGAATTCTTTGTTTGCTGGTTTAAGCTGTGTCATATTCACAGATCACAGTCACCCTGGGTCAGTTAGCATTCCCTGGAACAGTCTCAAATCAGTACCTAGGTGGTGCAAAGTTCTTGGTTTTCCTATAGTTCCTGTCCAAGATCTGTTTTGTGCTATTTCATTTTAACTTCTACTCCTCTAATCTTTAAGATCATCCGCATCACATATGTTATTAAACCTAATTTCTACATGTCTGGGAAGTTTTAAAGGCATCATATTACTCTAAAAGAAATGATTAGTGAGATGAAAATACTGAAAGTTAATAGCTAAGATATGCACTGAGTCAACAGACCGTGTGACAGATTCTTCTAATGATAATTCTGGCCTCATCTCTGCTGCATCCAGTTCTGAAGCCCCCAGCACAACAAAGACATGGACCTGACAGAGCAGGTCCAGAGGAGGGCCATGAAAATGATAAGAGGGGTGGTACATCTTTCCTATGAGAAAAGGCTAAGAGAGTTGGGGTTGTTCAGCCTGGAGAAGAGAAGTCTCTGGGGAAACCTGATTGAGGCTTTTCAATACTTAAAGGTGGATTATAAGAAAGATGGAGAGAGACTTTTTACCAGGGCCTCTAGTGACAGGACAAGGGGTAATGGTTTTAAACTGAAAGAGGGTGGATTTAGCTTAGCTATAAGAAAGAAATTCTTTACTATGAGGTAGTGAGACACCGGAATGGGTTGCCCAGGGAAGTTGTGGATGCCCCCTCCCTGGAAGTGTTCAAGGTTAGGCTGGATGGAGCTTTGAGCAACCTGGTCTAGGGAAAGATATCCCTACCCATAGCAGTGAGGTTGGAGTAGATGATCTTTGAAGGTCCCTTCCAACCCAAACTATTCTGTGATTCTATGATTCTCTGATTCTATGAAAACCTATGAAGCTATGAAAACTGGAAATGTGATAAGGAGACAGATCTACAATCTGTAAATGTTATATTTAGAAGTGAACATCCCACACCATCTCCAAAAATACTGTTATACTGAAAGGTAATATAAACAATATTCCCAAACATAAAACCAGAAACAACCAGTGTAGATATGTAATAAATTAATCTATTTTATCTATTTTTATATATACCTACAAGTGTATATATATATACATGAAATTATGAGCAAAACTGCAAAAGCTCAACTGTATAGCTTGTACCATAGTGATGATATGGCCCAGATTTCTATGTGAACATCAAGAAATCAGAGAAATTCAATGGTAAAAGATGTGAAATAAGAATAAGAGAATGGACCATACTGATGAAAAGAAAAGTAGTTGTCTTATTTGAATAGAAGAGGATGTTCTAAACCAAAAAAGGTTAAAATAAACTTATGAGTCTATGAAACCTTAAAAAATAGTTATAGACTCAAGCTATACTAAGAAATATACAGGTTATATATCAGGGGAGAGGGACTATGACTGTTAGGACACTTAAGTAATGGAACAAGCTGCTATGGGAGGATGTGAAATCATCTTTGTAGGGGATAATAAAAGTTAAATGGCGTCCACGTATCCCAAATATTGCTGAGAGGTTCAACATGAGTTTTTCCTAAGTATAAGATGAGACAGTGACCACTCAAAGATTTTTAATACAAAATTATTCTATGTTCTCTACATGACTCTTCCTCATGCTCACAACAGGCAACCACACAAATGAGTGACTTCATTTCCAACTTGACTCACACTTTAAAGGGGGTTCTGTTTCCCAGAAGCTTTCATTATTACTACTCCAGAATTTGCAGTACATATTTTGTGGCTTATATCAGAGAAGCTGGCAAATTGAGATGCAAAATATGGTCCTTTTTCATGAAATCAGGTTGACCATGGTTTTACACTAGAAACCAAGAAGTAAAAAACCAAGAAATAATTTTAATATATCAACATTTTTAGTATAGGCACTTCTGCTGTATGTATTTAGAAATATTTTGTAAGAACTGAAACAAAACATTTATTCATATATTATTCTTAAAAATAAGCTATAATACAGAGTAAAAACAAATTGTTTTTTGTCATTAATGCTTTCTTTTTCAGTCAGTATACCATAAGTATACTGAAAAAATTGACTAGTCACCTTCGCTTGTGCATTATAGAAAGCGGTGTGTGAGCTTTAATTTCACAACTTCCACATTTTTAAACATAGTGAGTAATATTTGAAAAATAATTTCCTTTAAGTCTTTAATTTCTTTGTTTCCTTTCCCTTACTATCATGAAATCTCATAAATTCTGTCAGGTTTTCTAAAAAAAGTTGCTTACAAGTACACACTATTGTGCCTTCCTCTCCAGAAACAGAAAGGTAGAGAGTATCTAGGAAACTGTTTTGTTTGTGTTTTTTTGTTTGTTTTGGTTTTGGTCTTACCTGTTCTTTTCAAATTTCATAATTTCTTATTAGGTGTAGCTCCTTAGTGGTAGGTGGGTTTTTTAGAGCACCCACATTTGATATTCTCTTCTTCAGATAAAATGGATGGTTAAACAGATAATGTAATCTGTGCAATCTGATTCAAAGTGCCTTGGCTTTGGTGAGTTTCCTCAGCTTCCAAGGAACACAATGATCTTCTCAGCTTCTTCCACTGAAAATAGGAACAACAGTAAAGTGGTCTGTCTTAACAGTGTACCAGATCATTGAAAAATGGATAATATTAAGATTTGCCATCATTACTTTAAATGGAATTCCACTTCAAGAATTTATGTTCAAATTTATTTGTGCTTGTTCTTCTCAAAAATATCATTGCTTGCAGTACTTTTTATACTACAGAACGAGGAAAAGTTCTGTGGATTGCGAAAAGGCATTTGTTTACATGCAGTTTTTTCACTAAATGGCATTTGACTATCTGTTCTTTATTTTTCTCTTTTCTGAGGTTTCCCTTCTAACTTTATTCGCCTCTACCCACAGAGGAAAACTGATGTCTTCCCAGAACAAAATGGCTTTCCCAATCTTTCTGTTTTCCTGTCTTGTACCGAAACATGTCTGTCTTTCCCTCCTCTCAAGCACATCACATTTCCTTATTGATAAATCTAATTTCTGAAATCGTGCAAAAAATATAAGAGAAATTAAAGAAGAGACAAAGTGCAAAGAACTGTATTAACACAACTGAAATAGAGCTGGAGAAAGGACATAAAGAAAAAAGAAAACAACAAAAATATATGAGAGCAACATAAGCCACACAGAAAGTAAGAATGAAGATGTATTAAGGAACAGAGAAGTTGGAAATATGGCAGCTGGAAAAGGTCATAGGAGCTATGGGCAATTTAAACACCCTTAACATTCTTAATGGAATGCAGCACACTAAGGTGATGGAGCTGTATCCGAGAGAAACAACTGCTGTCTAATTTGATCCATCCAGGTAATTATTCAAAAGTTATTAGCTGTCATCCCTGGGGAGCCTGTAATCCTGCCCAATAGAATGTAAAGGAAACATAAAACACGTGCTTCACAGTGACTCTTTTAACTTGGAAGCTGTTTTTTTTCCTTGTTACGTCCTTTGTCACTTCACAATCTTGTTCCTTCAACAGAATGTCTCGTATGAGAAAGTTTTAGGGACAAGGAAGGAGGATTTGGGTTATTGCTTTATTAATGATCAAAATTAAAGAATTAGTGAAGCTTTATTATATACTAGATCAAAAATTTAATGATACAACATACCCCACATTAGTCTTTTAAGAAGAATAATGCAGTTAGCCAAATCATAATTTAAAAATAATTATGAAATAAAATAAATGTTGTGGAATTAATTCTCGAAACCTCAAGACTTATGGTGATTTAGACATTTAACAGGGTGGACTCAGCAAGGGTTTTTCCCTGGTCCATACAACTTCCTATAAAGTCTGCTTATTACTTCATATCAACAGACTTCCAGTTTCAGCTAAAGAGAGTGTACACACTCAGAAAGGACAACTTAAGGTTTGTGCCAGGAGCCTTCACAAATCTGCTGCAGTGCTCATCCAGCGAGTTTGGAAGTGACTTTGTAAAGCTGCACAATGTATATGACAATGCCTTGGCTGACTTTCTTCATCTGCCTTAGTGGTCACAGGAAAGTCCTTTTGCTCGTTTCTCCCATACGACAGCCCCCTGGTTGCTATTTTATTTTTATTTCTTTTTCTTTTTGGCAAAGGTGAATACCAAACAGCAATTTAACTAGCCTCTGGGCTTTTCCCTTTTAAATATCCAGTTCCTTATACCTGTATATCCTTTCCAGATCTTAGATTACAGAATTCCTTGAAAGTCCCGTGTGCTTAGATATGCCTTTTTCTGGGAAGAAACCAGAAACAAATATCTTCATATGTGTCTGTCCTTTAGATAACAAATACATAGTGCGCAACAATTGTTTGCAGGGAAAATGCTTCTGTATAACTTAGTGGAACTGGAAGACAGTAACAGAGCTGTACAGAAATTGCACGTGTGCTTTCATTTTTTTAGTGCAGCCTATATTTTCCTTGAAGAATGAATGCTAGTGTACTGAAATTGAACAACTAATGTTACTGAGTTACAGTCAAAAGAGAAGCAAAATTAAAATTCTCAGTGTCAGGATTTATCTTCTTTAGAAAAAATTTTCAGTTGTGCTAGGCAGAAGAAGGAAAAAAAGGACCTCATTCTCCTTTTTTTATTTTTACTCATATTTTCAACTGAGCAGTGAATTACCTCTTAGGAGCTTAAATGCTGCAGTTGACTACAGTAGATATCCGTGTAGGTGTAGAAAAGGACCAAGTCAATGAGTGTGAAGAAGTCCAGACAAAAAGATAGAACAATACAGATAGAAGTTAAAAAAAACCAACCTCCATTTTATACCATTATGCTTAATTTTCAAGATCCAGCTAAGGAGATCAGTACTGGGGCCTTTCTTGTTGACAGTTAAATAGCTAGACTGCTTCTGCAGCCATTCAGCAATAGTACTGAAAGTGTTCAATGCAAACATTTGACTGAACTGATTGTACAGTTAAATTATTTGTCAAAATTTAATTTTAATTAAAACAAATTGCATAAAATTTATTATCACTTGTGTGCACCAATATCTGTAGAATACTACAATTCAACATTCAAAGTATTTTCTGTCCTGAAGATGTAATTCCTCTGAAAAATATTCCTGGATTATGAATCTTTTGGAGTGTGTGTGGCATGAGACATACTATTAAAGGCATTTTGGTGCTTAAATTCCATGTGAATAATACAGACGGGTAACATTTCCTTTGATGATTTTTTTTTAATGGAGGATAAGGATGTTACAAACAATGTCTAATTTTAGTTGAATTCAGTAAAACTTTCTTGCCCAACATCTCCATAAAAACCAACCTAAAAGCAATTTTCAGGTTTTATGATAACGTTTTTCAGAAGAAAATTTTGTTTAGGGATTTTTTTAAATATTAATTTCAAATGTAAAAAAAATAAAATCTTAAGACTTGTCTTATCAAAATGGCTCAAAATCTCTAAATCTGAAACAGGTTATTTTATTTTGCTTTAAAGAACAACATTTTGACTGATTAAACCACTTTTTGTTTTGACCAAAAAAAAAGTTATCTATATCTATCAGTATCGATGGATATATATAGATACACAATATCATACATGTATCAATTATATTTTTTCCACTAACTCTCACACTTTAGCTGCCCTGCATCCTAACAGCTAATAACTTTTTTTTTTAATTAGATAACATTAAAATGATATCTGAAGCATACCAAGGAGCTGATATAAATGAGGTCAGCAGATTTTATGTGTCTAATCTGCTTAGATGTGCACCTGAACAACACATTAGAGGACAGGCACATAGCTCTATTTTAATGTGAAGCATAAAGCAAAACACAATACACACCAGTGTCTTCAGAAACAGCTAATGAGCAGAAGAATAATATTATGAGTTGATATGCTCTAATAATGTTGTCCTGAGATAATAAAAGGATGGAAAAACAAAATGTGAAATTGCAGGGGGATAATGAGAGGACAAACAAGGAGATCCAAGCTCCTTAGACAAAAGGTTTGGGTAATACCATGTGGGATACAACTGAGAAGCATGACAGTAAACCACTCTGATTGTCTCATTTCTTTTAGCACATGAGAAACCCTAATAGATAAACAGAAAATAAGCTTTAAGATCTCCCTGTCTGTTCTAAGCTCTCCCTTCGTTAAAAGCCCAATAGTAGTTTTGATCTGTTGACACAGTATGAATAGAAGCTATAAAGATCACAGCTATTTGTGTCATTTATTTTACCAGTAACAAAAGGAGTTGGATATAAAGAACATAGATACGAAGAACAAACAGATTACTCAAGGGTAATAAATTAACATGCATATTATGAGTGGCAATGGCAACGTAGTCTACCCTGGAAAAGTAAACATTCATATTTTGATTTTTTTTTCAGCCTGAAATCAACACTGAAGCTGCCAATTTAAAGGTTAAGTTCTTGTTTTTCACCTTTAAAAATTCTTCTTTTCAGTAGTTCAAACCCCCATAAGATACATGTGCATCCAACTCAAACTTGCCATGAAAGGTCAAAACATTTTTAACTTCTTGTTTAAACAAAAAAAAATAATGTGTTTTTAGCTCGCAAAACAAAGCTACACACATTTGTAGAAGCAAGAGCTTTATGAATAAAATTCCAGTCTTAAATAAATAATTCCTTCTTTCCACTTTTCAGGGAGTAATACTCTCCAAACAAAGGGCCAGCCTGCTCTTCTTTAGGCAGTGCTCTTTACCCTGAGCAAGATCTGTTCAAGTACACATTAAATAAACGAAAAAGATGTTAGTTATTAGCAGCGTCCAAATGGTTGCTGGTGAAATCTGAGACAATGTAGAATTTATGTGACTTCACTATAAGCTTGTTTGCATCTATTAAAAGAGACATAGTTCAGTGGAGCAAAGCAAAGTTCTGACTGTATCTGCTGATTCATAAATTTAGCATTGGACTCTTACAATTTCCTTGTGAATCAAGTACACTGAAGTGCCAATGACTTTGACGGAATTGCCTTTAAAACTCAGAGTATTTTTTTTAACCTCTGCCTCCACCAACACTGAAAAAAAAAGCCTTAATAAGCTCTGTAGACTGAGATCTGATAAATCAGATTATCATACTGTAACGGCCATTATGGCCTTGGAGATGTAATAACCTTTTCCTTTAAGATCCCTGATCGTAGTGCATTCCAGTAGAACCTGGCTGAAGAGTTTCAGTTCAATCTTCATAAAAGAAAAAGCAGGATTTTTACTTGTGATTGATCCATTTTCTTTATATCATAAAAGATAAGCAAAGAAGAGAAGTGGACAGAGATATATTGGATTTGTTTTACTGAGATTTTCTGGTAGTGAAGTTTTGACTCTGAAAAAATCAAGGTCAATCCCTTTGTCTTCCGCATAGCTAGCTCCTCAAAACTATCTCCATTCAGGTGGATAAATGGCCTGAATAAATGACACTGCTTATTTCAAGAAGATTTTTTTTTTTTTCTCTCCAGGACAACATCACTGTTGAAGATTCTAGAGTCTCTGTTCATTTCCTCTGGAACTTGGTCTCCATATGATAATTTCACATGCTTATTTTTACCAACTAGCTAATTTATGGTGTTGAACAATCCTTTAATGAGAGGAACTATGAAGGAGGATTTTCAATATAATGCTCTGTTGAGAATATTTTAATCACTTTTTTATGTCTTTGTATGAAGATGATCAGAGGGCTGGAGTACCTGCCCTATGAAGACATACTGAGAGATTTGGGGTTGTTCAACCTAGAGAAGAGAAGGCTCCAGGGAGACCTTAGAGCAGCCTACCAGTGCTTAAAGGGAGCCTACAGGAAAAATGGGGAGGGACTCTATCAGGCTGTGTAGTGATACAGTTTTAAACTGAAAGAAGGTAGATGTAGTTTAGATATTAGAAAGAAATTCTTCACCGTGGGGGTGGTGAGGCACAGGAACAGGTTGCCCAGGGAAGTTGTGGATGCCCCATCCGTGGAAGTGTTCAAGGCCAGGCTGGATGGGGCTTTGAGCAACCTCGTCTAATGGAAGGTGTCCCTGCCTATGGCAGGGGGTTTGGAACTAGTTGATCTTTAAGGTCCCTTCCAACCCAAACCATTCTATGATTCTATGTTTTTCAGAAGGAGACATCAATCGGCTACTTCAGGGAAATAATTTTTCTCTGGCATCTTTCTTTTTTCTTATTTTTTTTTAATTTTTGTAATAAGCTATATTAATGGATGCAAAATATGAACTTAAGCCTAATACTGTCCATCCTCCCAAAAACTTCCTTGAGAATATTAAAATTTCCAATGGAAAAAAGAAACGTATTTTAAAATGAGGGGATACATAGATAGATAAACAAACAGATAGATAGATAGCTCACCTGGACATATATTCAGTTGATGTAATTTGACTATGTCTCTGTGAAAACCTGATCGACTTCAAATAAAGGCGTGTCTACAACACATTATGATATTCTTATTACTCTTTAAGTAATAGCAGTCTGAAAATAAGGTGCTAAGGCCAACTGCTATGTGAAATGGCTGGGATTTTTAGTCTGTGTTCAAGATGTCATACTCTTAGGAATCAGTAATAGTTACAACTATTCAGCTGAGTTGCTGAATGCGAGCAAATAATTATTTTTTTAACAACAGTATTGAAAGACTGGTTTTTTTAGTGTTGTTCTAGTATTACTATTCCAAATTGGCTTGGGGCTGTGAATTTTCCGTAGGTCTGAGAATTAGCCAGACACAAGATAACAGCCTTTGGGGAGCCAAAATTAATTTCCAGGTTCTGAATTTCTAAGGCTGACTTTAATAACTACTATTAGTGACATTTGTACCAAAGAATGGAGTGAAAATCACTGGGTCATTATAAGCTGTGTTATATGAAACTGATCTAGATTTTTGTTTGAGAGTGGTTTTATTGAAGACAGATTTTGTTAGAACAAATATATTTAACTAATCTTCACTTGCAGGCTTTATGGCTTTGTTTATCAAAGTCTATGGTTTTGATTTTAATTTAAAGAGTAGTAAAGAGGTCTAAGGCGTTATCATCAATATCTTTGTAGCCTTGTTACTGGAACTGATTTGCTGCAAGAGTTGGTTTCCTTTTTTTGTCTTTATGTTCTTGAATGGGAGACTAGACATGGCTGTTTACAAGCTGAAGGGATAAACTGATTAGAGATGGCAATATGAGCTCAAATTAAATGAAGACCTTCAACTACATGTACGTTAAATTGCCAGATGTTGTAAAATATTCCATGCCATTTCTCAGTAAATAAAGCATGTTTGTGTGTAGAACATAAGAAGTGA
Source organism: Pluvialis apricaria (assembly GCA_017639485.1). Classification (NCBI taxonomy): domain Eukaryota; kingdom Metazoa; phylum Chordata; class Aves; order Charadriiformes; family Charadriidae; genus Pluvialis; species Pluvialis apricaria. Next base: position 107,216,130 of record CM030008.1, on the reverse strand, counting down.
GTTCAATCTTGTTTTCTATAAAATCAGTGCTAACAGGAGTAACAGTAACAGTCATCATGCTGAAGGGTTAGTGGCTTATTTACTCTTCTACAATAGGTTTATCCAAATAAAAATACGGTATTGCCATTAACCTACAAAGCAAAGCGCTTCCTTCAACTCTTATGTTGCTTAGCTACTCAAAATGAATTAAGTAGGAATATCACTATCATGAAAACCTGTTGCCACCACATTGTAAATTGTCCAACTGGAAACATTTTAATGCGGAAAACAATCCAAAATCAAATAAAACAAGAAAAAAAAAATAAGAAAATTGAAAGTAGGAAAGTAAGATAGGAGAATGAAGATCTCTTTAAGTTAATGATATTTAAGAAGAAAAAACAAGACTGTTTACTATTACAAGTCCTTACACTGTGTAGTAATTGAGCTGCATATCATCTCCAAGAGTCTACTTCTGTATAATATAAAATAATGACAAACTGAGGCAATTTTCTACTTAATTTGTGACTGTGCACATTTCCTCTTACAGGAACAAAAAATATGTTAAGCTAACAGCTTAACCTGACTTTTGTATTTCTACTAGAGAGTAAGAATTTATATATTAATTTTTTTTTAATAGTTCACTGAAAATAGTTCATTGAAAAAACATCTCAAAGGATGCTATACAATCTTTGTGACTGCATAGCAAGGTTTTGGTAGCAGGGGGGGCTATGGGGTGGCTGCTGTGAGAAGCTGCCAGAAGCTTCCCCTATGTCTGATAGAGCCAATGCCAGCTGGCTCCAAGACAGACCCGCTGCTGGCCAAGGCCAAACCCATCAGCAATGGTGATAGGGCCTTGGTCATAGCATATTTAAGAAGGCAAAAAAACTGCTGTGCAACAGCAGCCAGAGGAGAAGAGTGAGAATATGTGAGAGAAACAACTATGTAGACAACAGTGAAGAAGGAGGGGGAGGACGTGCTCCAGGTGCTGGAGCAGAGATTCCTCTGCAGCCTGTGGTAAAGTCCATGGTGAGGCAGGCTGTCCCCCTGCAGCCCACAGAGGTACACAGTGGCGCAGATATTCACTCTGCAGCCTTTGGACGACCCCGTGCTGGAGCAAGAGAATGTGACTGAAGGAGGCTCTGACCCTGTGGAGATCCTGTGCTGGGGCAGGCTCCTGGAAGGGCCTGGGACCCCATGGAAAGAAGGTCATACTGAAGCAGTTCTTCTGATGGGATTTGCGGTCCTGTGGAGGACCCATGCTGGAGCAGTCCATTCCTGAAGGACTGCACCCTGTGGGAAGGACCCACACTGGAGCAGTTCATGAAGAATTGCAGCCCATGGTAAGGACCCACATTGCATTAGTTCATGGGCTGTCTACCATGGGAAGGAGCCACGTCGGAGAAGTTCATGACAGACTGTCTCCCACGGGTGGAATCCCTTGCTGGAGCAGGGGAAGAGTGTGAGGAGGAAGGAGTGGCAGAGACAATGTGATTAACTGATCACAACCCCCATTCCCAGTCCCCCTACACTGCATGGGGGGAGGAGGTAGAGAAAACTGACAGTGGAGCCTGGGAAGAAGGGAGAGGTAGGGGGAAGGTGTTTTAAGATTTGCTTTTGTTTGTCATTATCCTACTCTGACTTTTTATTGGCAATATATTAAACTAATTTCCCTGAGTTGAGTCTGCTTTGCCCATGACAGTAACTGGTGAGTGATCTCACGGTCCTTATCTTGACCCACGAGCCTTTCATCATAATTTATCTCCCCTCTCTTGTTAAGGAGGACAGGTGATAGAGCAGCTTGGTGCTTACTGGCATCCAGCCAAGGTCAACCTACCACAGAGTCTCAGATTTTTTGATAAGGAGACAAAACATGTGCTGAACCTCTGACATCTGAGTTTGAAAATGTTTAAAGACAAGATATGTGATTGTCTGACCATTCTTATCCGTAAATAAAGAAGAGTATGTTCTACCTACTTATTGCATAACCTATATTACATATATTTGCAATTGCCATTTTCTTGACAATCACCACCTTAGTGCAGAAATACAAGATCTGTGTGAAAATAACATGCAGGCAATAGAGTATCGGTCCTTAAGGGACCAGAAGAAAAAAGAAGAAAAAGGAAGAAAAAAAACCCAAAGACCCATGGTCTGGTGTTTTGTTTTTTTTTTTTTTTTTCTCTAAAGGCAAATAACTCAACCTTTGCGTTTCCATTTCTATCATCCCACCTCTATCTCTGTCCTACATAAAATCTGTGATTCATTGGGCCCTCTCCTTTTCCTTTGTATCTTCCAACTTGTACTGTATCTATCGTTGCTATGGATTTCCTTTCTCCATGTGTTTCAACACATTGTCTCTTTCAGATTTTTCTAAGAGGCCTTCTGTAACTTAGTATAGTTTTTAGAGAAGCTAACTGTTATGAATAAGCATAAAAGTCTTTAGGCTAAGTTGTCACAGGTTACCTGGACTCCAGGGACTAGCTCTATTCTCTTTTGAACACTGACAAAACAAAACAAAAGCCTTAGTGTTGCTTTTGTCAGGAATCGGTGATAGGGCTAATTAAAAGTGCAGTCTGCCTTTCTCAAATCACTCTGTAAGCCCCTCAGGACAAAGTTACTTCTTGCACTTAAGCTCTAGACAGTGTAGCTACAATCAGATAAACAAGTGTATATCTATGGTTGATAACAGTCATATCAGAGACATCACCTATGTTTTCATCAGCAACAAAACCATAAGGTTTTATCTCCAGTTAGGTTAAATGATGTGCAGTCACACCAGTGTGAGAGCTTTATAGCTCATATAGAGGTTAAATGAGACTTATGTGTCAGCACCACGTGTCTCTAAATGGCTTAGGAAGGAACAGTCTCAGCATGCTTGAAAGGTGTACGCATGTATGGGGTAGTTATTTATTATTATGACTGCCAACGGGATTTAATCCACTGTAGAAAGTGAGTTAGAGTAGCTTTTAAATACTTTAAAATATGGGAACTCAGAAGCAGTAGTAGGCATCTTTGTATATATTCTTAAATATAGGAATGGAGAAGGCAACAAGTGGACTATTATATTAAATGTGTGCTATGAAGGCAGAAAAAGATTATGCTTAAATTGAGTGCCAGAGCAGCTAAAGTACAATCTCTGCATATTTTCATTTTGCTTCTGAACAAAAGTAAAAGCAAAACAATTCTTAACAAACAAAAAATATCCACAAGTTCTAAATAAATCACATGAGATTCTGATTGTGCTGCAACTCTTGTTTTAATGTAGTTGCAACTTGCACCATGGTTAGAAAACAGTATGGATAATATAGACAGTAGAACTATAGTACATGCATATATGTGAAGAAAGATACTTTTTTTCACATTCTAAATGTCTTCAAAAATCGGTATACTGTTCTTATGACTTCTATCTAAAAATTGAAGTCATGCTATGTTTATTTGAAGTGCTCTGTATTTTCCTCTGGCATGCAAGAGACAATTGAGCGGTATGTTCCATTTGACTGAATTTGGAGAGTGGTTTTATTTCTGTTTGCTTAGTTTTTCTATTTCTAGCAAGCAAAAGCCCCATCAATTTCCAGCCATGTCACTGATGGCTCCTGAGGCTTGGTCACACCAGCTGGCTGGGAGCTTTCTCATTATAGTGTAAGTAAATAAACATTAGATGTTATGTTCTTATTGTGAATGTCTCATTGTGAATGTGTTTTTTCTATAAGTTTAGCAGATCCACTGGATATTTTGTGCTTTCACTCTGTGAAGCACTATGTGGGGCACACGCAGACTGCTATGAGCTTTATTTCTGCCAGAACTATCTATGGGTCTCTGTTTAGCCATTAACAAAAGGTTTACAATTCTGAGTTTCATATCAGTAAGAAAAATTCATTTTTTGAAGAATCTATAGTTGAACATTACTGATTCTTCATTAATCTTTTTTTTTTTCCTGTAGCCCAGAAAGTCTCATATATTTTAATATGATACCTGATCCAACGTTCAAGGTTGGAGCCTAAAGTTCTGTATTTAGATGTCTAAATCTGTCACTGATGCTCAAAGGTATCAATAGCGTATATCACCCCAAGCTGCAGACAATAATGAACTAATAAAAATCATGTTTGAACAAGGCACATTTTAGAGCTTGCGTAGCTATTCCCCCCCCCCCCCCCCCCCACTAGTATTCCTAGCTTTTCAGGATTTTCGAAAGGCTAAAACACTGAAGGATTCTCTATGCATATGTTCTTATTCTTCTGTAGTTTCATACAAGATGTTGCGTACTTACTCATTTTTATGATATTCATAGGAGGATAAGGAGGAGTGGTGGTGAGAGAACCAGCAAAGTGCTCACACTGGTCTATGTTTACCATGGAGAAGACAGGCCAAATGACAGCACCTTGTGCTTCATGTTTTGTGGTGGACTTACTGTCTAGAAGCAACTGTTCCATGGTTTTGGATGAGCCCCCAAGAAAGCCCCATCTCACACAGTGTGGATCTTGTTGTTCTAAGATCCATACTGCTGGAGGTCTGGTTACTGTGCCCAAAGCATGTGTTCTGTTAGGAAACTGAGGCTTAAGACTGTTGAGCTGCTTGAACTTTGTAAGGCTTTGAGCTTTACAGAGAACTACCCACCGTACCTAGAATAGATCACATTGCTACATATGCATTTTTTACTACTGAACTTTGAGAAAACACTGTCTGACCTTTAATTATTGTTCACAAGTTGTCCTGACTCACCATGTTACTGCCTTAAATTGGTATAAAACCACCTTTGGGATAGTCAGGGATTTAAGTTACTGTAATGCAAGTATTTCTTTAGAAGACATTACAATCCAAGTCAAGGATATTTTCCTATTGTTTAGCCAGTTTTAATTTCTTTCATTTATTCCAGTGAAATATGTATTTTACTGTGTACATAAAATGTTTTCAGGTTTCCAATCTATTGTTTGGATCATGCTGACTAGTTATTCAAAGAAAAGGTGGCTGAGACTGGGAGATGTTAAATAAATGATGAAAAATGCTTAAGCAAAGCAGTGAAATCAAGTTTTGGCTGAGAAATTATTGTGAACAGCAAACACTATTTTTCCTGAAATAGGGCTCTGAGGAATACCAACAGCCAGGTTTCAGTCTGGTTGGTGAATAAGTCATTTATTTCTTTAGAGATTATCATTCCTCCTACCATTTTTTGTCCTTTCTACAGTCTTTGTACCTAATAATCTCATATCTCACACAGTTCCCTGATGTAGTCAAATCTCAGTAGAATGATTCTTTGTTTTTTCTTTCCTTCAGAAATTATTCTTCTACAAGTCATATTTCCCTTACCTCATTATTCTTTTCTGTTTAGACTAGCATTTGTCTCTTGCCGATTCTTTAATATTTTCATCATAATGCATTTGCAGAATAACTTTATACTCTTGCCATCCATGACCACTTTGTTTAATTGTACCCCATGCTCCCTCACAGCACTGCACTGAGTGGTTTTTAGGGGGTCTAAATAGGACAATATTCAGAAGCACGCAAATACAAATTGTAGGTCAAGAATGTGTTCAGTACTGCTTATTACCTCATGTATTAGCATCTCTTCACTTTTGGAGAAAGTGTAATTAATATTCTTAGTTTTAATTAATTTTTAATCATGGGTCAGTTATCACTTATTTTGATTAATCACCCTGTGGAATACTTAAACCTCAAAACCAGCACACCTAACAGTCACCAGTGGAGTCATGACAAAAAAACTGATTCTGTAATTGGCATATCTCATCAACTGAGCGTGCTGTTGTTTAGTCTGTTCTGGCAGTAGCTTTGCACCATCGTGTCCAAATCTAATATAATGCCAGTGAAAGAATATTTCTAAGTACATGCAGTTGTACTCAAGAAGCAGTACTGCCATCTTCCTCACATTGTCTATTTCACATTCCAAGTGGAAGTCTGCCAAATAAAAATACTAAGTAGCACTGTGTTTTATGTTTGATGTAAAGGAAAACTTAAATCAATAGACTATTTTCATAATATAATTCATTATTTCTCTGTATTTGGATCTAAATCCAAATGGAATCTGAATAAATTCCCCAACTTTATAGTTTCCTGAATACAAAACGGGACTTTTATGTGCATTATGCAGCTTTATGTAGCCTTTTCCAGCTGACAAAAATCCAAATGGTAATTTGCCAAGCATAGATGTTTGAGGACTAAGATAGAAATTAGAAGAGTTGGAGAAACATAAGTTCTTTTCCTTTTGTGGGCTCATCCTCTCTGTCTCCCAAACAAACTGGATATAAGTACATCATATTTAAAGATACCTTTGGTCTATTTGTAGTGACAACAGGAATAGAGTGAACTGGCAAAAGAATACAGAAAAGCAATAATATTGGTACAAAATTATTTCCCTACTTCCAGCAGATTACCTCATCATCTATTCTTAAAAAAAATATTCAGAGTGAGTATTTTTTGTTATATATTTAATTGGACTGATTAAAGGAATTCAGAAACAAAGTACAGTGTACTTCAATAACTATTACTCTCTTTTATCTCACCTATTTTATTGCATGTGGGTGACCTGATGAAATTAACACTTTGAATTAAATAAGAAAATCCTTTCATGTTTTCTGGACTTTGTAAACATTATCAAATGTCAGACATTGAATTGCTAAAATGGACACCAGACTGAAAGTAAGCATTGGTTCTCTTCTCGTAGAGAGGAACTCTAAATTCTCACCAACTAATATTATGACAACCACCTTCTTCAGTGAAGGAGAATATGGCAGTGTTTTTTTCAAAGCTCTGTACAGCTATCATTCCTAACATAATAGAGATTTTATGTATTTATTTCTGTTTAAACATGTGACAGGCTACTGTAAAGCCAACTAGCCTATTCCCATGCCCAAAGACTTGGTTGGTTTGGTTGCCAAAACCTGACCTTTAAAACCTTTGAAGTCAAAAAAAAGTTCTGTATTAGTGGCTTTTGTTGGGGAACTTTGATTTTATCCCTTGAGACAAATAAAACTCATGTTTGTGCTTAAATATAAAGAGATTTAATGAACAATGCTTTGGATAGACTCTTACTGCCATAACTGATTTCACAAGGAGTCTGTAAAGATGCAGCAGAAGCCAATTCCTTATATACACTTGCATCCACACCAATTATACAAGTGTAGACATTGGGCACCCCAGAGTCAGTTCTGCTGACTGAGCAACAGAAGTAGACTTTGAGCACTTGCTCTCCATGATTCTTGCAAGACAAAGCTGCAGTTGTTTCTTATCTCATCAGCAAGGGAACCTTCCACCCCTTACATGGAGTCCTTCTGTCTCTGTTTCATGGCATAAACACGCTTCCAGACACTTTAATTCTTTCTGTAGTTGGGCCTACTTGCCATCCATGCCAGATAATTCCTCTGTCACAAATTACTATTACAATTTTAATTTCCCCTTACCTTTCAATAGTCTTTACAAGAGAACTGCCACCAATTAGAAATATGTTATTCATAGACATTGCATAAACTACCTACAAGGTCTAGTGACACTTGGAATAAAACAATAAAACCTACGGCACAAATACTACTTTATGACTTTCAGAAGGGTCAAGCTGGACAGTACGCAAAAGAAATGCCTGTAAAGAGTAGGAAAGTGTCAATTACATACTCAGCATCTGGAAGACCCAGCTCCTTCTGGATATTTTCTTCGACAAGGTGTTGCTGAATCTGCTGTAATTTATGGCAGACGTTGGTCCTTCCTTACTCCAGTTTTTCTGGCATGTAAACCACTGTCATTCCATTTCTGGCTCATAGCAAGATGATCAATTCTCTGTCAGCCCATCTCATAGCACCATGCTGCACTGTATTTCTGTCGCTGTGTTAGTCCACCACTTCAGACTACTCCCCAGTGAACACCGGAAGACGCAAGCTAAACCTAGCTCACTGATTTGGCAGATCCACATCTCTTTTTTTCAGTCACAATGCTTTTTGGAGCAAATATGTCAAATGTCTATATTCAGCTATGCTGCGATGACCAATATGCTGTACTTTCCTCCAAAGCCAAGAACACAGCTCAATATTTCACAGCAGTCAACTCTGTATTTTATTCTAAGCTTAATTTACACTTACGTACATCCTCACATGTAGCAGGCAGAATGAATAAAGGAAGCAAAAAATTATCATTATTCTTTATAACATGAAAGTAAAATCATCTAATATATACTCTTGTTTGGCTCAGCCACAGGAGAGCAATTTAATGTTGAAAGGTCATTGTGGATACTTTCTGATTTTTGTCGACTGAATTTACAACTTGCACGTATAATGCTGGAATAAAGAATCAACTATGTAATATATCGACGTAGAAAAACTGAGAACAATGATTTAAAAATCCATAAAGTACAATGCTTATCTACTACTGAAAACCTTCTACAGCCTCACTATTATTTTGCAGAGACAAACTCACTTCACAAGTGATTATCAATCATGCAGTTAAAGTGGTGTTTATACTTTCTCCTATTAATGTCAAATTTCAATGTTGTGACTAATATTTCTAAAAAAGAATTACTTTATGGCAAAAGTATTGGCCTGTTATTAGTGTAATTAAAACAGAAATTTGACAATATTTGTATTGTGAAGAATATAAAAGCTTAGTATGTGTGGATGCTGACACTGAAGAAGGTCTTGAAAGGAAATAATTAGAAACCAAGAAAAAAAGAAAGGAATCATAATTCTGTAAATATTTGTAGGCTCTAGATTAAAAAGAAAAATCAATGATGATTGTGTTTTTGCTCCCTCCAAATCCTACTGTAAGACTTATTAAAAAAAAAAATCAGTACACAAAACCTAAAGCTTCAGCCAATCGATGCTGATTAGATTTACAGTTTAACTGCAGTTTTTATAGTTTTCATCTAAGCATTTTCTCCTAGATTATGTTTCTGGACAGATCTATACAACAGGAATTGCTTTAATCTCATTTACTGACAGGCTGACTACCACCATGCAATGCAATTTAGCTCTCACAAAGCCCAATATTTCTTCTCTTGCTCATTTATAGCAAAACTCACTTGGTTTCAAGTGAATGACATTGTACAGTAATTCCCCACCAGCAGGCCTCAAGTTGTGAATTTTCTGATCAATTCCTATCTACAGGGATGATCACTTCCATCCTGTTAGATCTTTTATGCTCCAGTGAACAATAAAGTTGTATGCATGCTAACAGTTGATGTCTACATGCATCTTTGCTGAGCCTTCCAGGAATTGTGTCTGTGAAGAGTATCACTCTACCCAGAAAAAAAGCCGACTGCTTAAAAGGGCTGGAGAAACATTTCCCGTTCTAGTACAGTACGTCTTACTCGTGTGGCATTATCTGGCAAAAGGGCAAGTGATACATACAGTTTATTGACATCTCACATCACTTACACCTGCGGGTCACAAAATGTTGAAAGATGGCAATTAGCTGCAATTTATAACCAGGTGAATCTTGCTGAAATGATCTAGTGCTTCTTGCTGAACTGCAAACAAATCTTAGCCATCAAAATTATACTATGCCTGGTCTTGCCGCTGAGACGCAAAAAATCTTTGCTCCCGTTACAGATTTTTTCCCATCAGGATTGCATTTAAATAAATAAAAACATCCTGTCAACATCCAGAGTAATCTTGCTGGAGGGCTCTGAAATGGTGATGTACTTTTTAAAATAACTATTAAATTATGTCTCAGAATTTTTTAAGAAACATGGGACTTGAGTTTATTGTAAAGATCTGTAAAATGGTGCCCTAATAAAGAAGAAAAAATAATGAAATATAAAAATTCCTAGTGACTGAAAGAAGATCAGGTCTGAAAAGATATTTGTTAAGAAATTAAGCCACTTCATATTCACTAAGTTTATGCACATGCAGTTAATGTATTGGTTGCTTAATTAAGATTAGCAAAATTATCTGGCAACAGCCAAGGTTTAATCTAGTCCTTCTCGACTGTTTCTAAGCTCCTGTGCCAAAATAGAACTCTTGAACTAAGTGGTACATACCTTTAAACATGTGTTTAATTACTAATTAGTTTATTTCTTCCTGTTTAATTTTAACTTCAAATTATTAAATTGGAATTCACATGGTCACTAAACGGTGGGGAGGCCAATAACTCCAACACACCTCTCATTGATGTTCCACCATGCTCTCAGTGTCTCAGCTGCACCCTCTGCTCCTGGTCCTTGATATATCTGCAATGTATAGGCAACCCAACCTTTCACAACAGCTCTCTCATATCCTTGTCACCATGCACTGCCTGCTCCTTAAGAGCTCTGCGTTTGCTGAAGCCACGCTGCTGTATGAACGTGGGTCTCTGCCTACGGTGGTGAATCTGGCACCTGACCTTGCGTCTCCTCCTACAGATGATTTCAGCCACACAGAAGTAAGTACTGTATAGCAATATACAAATTTTCCAAAGAGAGGATCAAAATCCAGTGACGTCTAAATTGCTCTTTATATGCCATAGGGACCCACTACACAGGGGAGGAAACAAATTGTTCAAAGCCTTTTTATTATTGAAAAGAGTAGGTTAAGGAACTAATATGTTCTTAGTACTACCTATAAACCTGAAAGACAGTTCCTCCTTCATTCTTTCTGGGAGCTTACGTAGAATAAATTGTTCTTACAAAATCTATGATTACCAGTGATTCTGCAACCCACTGGCTTAGGATTTAAATTGCATGATTGTTTCTTGCTTGGAAATTTTTCCCCTACTTCTATTAATTTAATGGTCATTTTCCAAGTCCATATGAAATATGAAGAGACAGGGATAATAACAAAGATAAAATTTGTTATAAAAGTGAACAAATAAGGAGAAACATTGTTTGAAAGGCAAGTGATAATTTGAGATATGCTCTTGTCCTCTTTTACTGTTTATCTGTCTCCCAGTCTTAAACTCCATAAGGGAACACCGGGCTAAATCAATGTTCAATTCTTTATGTTCTTATTTTTGCCTTAGTTTTGCTGTCAGGAAAAAATAGGAAGGGTTATTGAGCAAGCATGTCTTTGTCATATCTTCTCCTGTGAAAGTCAGAACCCAAATTTTCATAAATAAACCACTGCCTTGCTTGTTTCTTCTTTTTCCCTACCAAGCATGCTCAATCTTCCAAATGATCCAAGATCTGCAATTTGTCTTTTAGGGCCTCTGCTTTGGGGGATGGTGGTATTGTAGCAAACGGGACAACTGCCCATCTCATTTTCTGTTGGCCAGGGACAGTGGGAGAATGAAAGAAAGAAGGGAAGGAATGGTGGGATCACAGTGACCCAAACGTGACCTAAAGACAGTGACAGACAAGCAAAGTTATCTATCTACCAGAAAAGTGAAAAGCCCAACTGCATACAGGAAGTGTAAATAAATCTGTGATGCTTGACCCCTGCCCACACAAATTTGATTCCGCAGGCCCTGAAAAGACATTATAAAGATTTTTGGGGCAATGTTTTTTATGCCTAAATAATATTTTTGTCATGACTGACTTACAATCCCATGTGACATTTGTCATCTCAGTCCTTACTGTTTATGTATGGCTTAAAAGTTCCCTGAGGTCAGTTGGAGTCTTTAAACAGATAAAATCAGAAGATGATAGCTGCATCACAATGCATATACATAGATATATACATTTACAGGTGCTTGTGAATATTAAATATCAAACACACTAAAAATATAAATAAATAATCAATTCTATGTCAAATATGATATATAAATATATTTTCTAGAACTGTCATCTATTCAGAAAGATGACACTTTTTTTTTTTATTTACACCCATGGCTCAATCACCCCAATTAGAGTATCTAAAAACTTCCTAACTTACTGATGTAAACTGTCGGAATGGGATATCACTTTGAATTCAGGAATCAATCATGCTGATGTCATATGTGTCTATGCATAAGAGATGAGGATCAAATCCTGTGTGTGTAATACCACTAACCACAGGTGGCTTAGGAGGCTGAAACCAGTCTGACTGGAACGATCCCTCCTTGTAAGGCAATTTAGCAGCAAAATCCAGAGCTCAAGGTTTTAATTTTTCTTCCAAACAAATAAAAAGTATAAATAATAGTTTACTACTAACAAATGATGTCAAACTTTTACAAAGAAAACTGAAGTTCAAAGACAAGTGGAAATTGCATTATTTTGTAGAGACATTGCTTAAAAACTTCAGACTATTCTGAAAGGACAAACAGTAAGGGCAAGAAAATGGTTTATTATCCATGATTCTTTCACCACTGGGGTTTTAGTAGGATTTCCAGCAAAATATACAACTTGCATTTTGAATGGGTGGGGAATATTTAAAATATTCTCCTTTCCATATTTCCAATCAAAATTCGCAAAGCATTTTCACCTGAATCTAGACCATCTCAAGGCTGCAGTTCCTTTGCTCATTTAGACCAATACATCATGAGTTCCCACTGGAAGATGCATTCGTGTTGCCTTTCCATGAAAAGCCTGATAGAAAGCATAGAGCAACAGGAGCCTGATGAGTATCCAAGGCTTTCATGAGACATAGCTGGACTTGGGAAGGAAGAAACAGCTGTAGACCCTACTGAACTTATTTTTGCCTTCATCCTATCTGTTAAAAATCCAGCAGTAAAGGGAACTGAAATAGAGAGGAAAGGAACAACTTCGAGTTACAAAGAGAATATGTAAAAAGATTGTGAGTAAAACCAAATGTCTTGGGTTTTAGCCTTGTTTTAACTGCAAATCCCCCCCCTTTTTTTTTCTTTAATGCCTCTACAGTATTTCAGCTGTTATATTGTTTAGGTTCTGATGTTTTTTATAACGTCAGTCACAGAAATAAAAGTACAACCTTTTATCATTGATTGTGTAAAAACAACCAATCAGAAACGAAATGCAAGTGGTGTCAGCTGATCCCTAAATAGTTTAAAATTCAAAAATGCTATTTGGTTCAAGAGACTTATGCTGATTTAGGGCTGATGAAGACCTAGTTAGAATATTATTTGGACATAAGACAATATACTTTTAATTAAAGCAACAGTTGTAGTTATCAAATTCAGTTACTATAGTTGACCACAAAATAAGCACTCGCATCAGAAAAAAAGATTTTTTTCTCTCTTATTAAGAAAGAAAATCCAGTTGCTTCTTTCCCTACACCATTTTCCTATCCTTTCCTTTCCTCCCAAAAAAGAGAAAATCACAAGTAGGTTTGGATTTTGTTTGTTTGATTGTTTGCCTTAAGTCTTTAAACAATTTTCTCTGTGCTCAGTAGCCATACTGTTTGTGGCTTATTCCCTTGTCCTTGCACCATTACTGTCTTTGGCCGGGTGTGGAGTGGAAGAAGAGCAAACCTGTCTGGTCAGCTGGAGCTGCTGCCTAGACATCTGCTGAATGCTATCTTGGGATTGTATTTCTTACTATCCCAAAGCAGAGCCATCTGGTCCTCATGTAACTGAAACTGTGAGATGTCTGTAATTTCTAAAGGCATCAAAAGTGCAAAAATAAGCTATCATACCTGTTATTGCTATGAACGGCTTATTTTGTGATGTTGTCTCTCCCCACAGCATATAGTACAAAACTAATGTGTGTGCTTTAAAGTACAGAAACCTTTAAAAGTGATTAATATAACAATAAAGATGTATTTACAGTGGCATGACAGCTAGATGGCTACATCAGACACCAACCTTTTTGGTGCTGAACAATTTATATAGATTTTAAAATGGTATGACACAAATGAAGGGAAGAATTTATTTTAGGACATTTCATCCATTGGATGCTGTATTAGAACTTCATAAGAAAAAGTATGACTGAATCATTATGCACTGACCACCAATCTGAATGACGAGAATGAATTAAAAAAAAATTGATGTTTGATCAGGCCCCAGGATTTAGATGCAATATTGATTTCTCAAAAAAAAAAATTCTTTGAGAAGAAATAAGGATAGACCTTTAGACTAAACTGTAGAGGTGATATTAAAATAAAATATGACTCACTCATCAGGGTGAAAATAAGTTTTGCCCTTGGAAGCTTCAAAAAAAGCTTATTTTCACCCAGTTAAGCCATTCTGAGGTGTTTTGAATAAAGGTTCACTTTATTTTGAAATGTTTTTATACTGAAATAGCTGATTACATGATGGGTATTTATGTTAATCAAACTATCACCAGCATGGTTACACTTAGCATGAGAAATACTGTGTATTAGAAATAATAGTCAGCTTTCATTAGCCTACTTAATATCAAAAACAGCTTACATAGAATTCAAAGATCATTATTACTTTTAATGCTGGTAATTGTGAGTGCAGAGTTACAAATTCATAGTGTTTTCCATGAATTATCAAGTACAAACCTAAATGATATCTGGCAGTCACGAGGATTTTACAGACCATGGCATGCCCTGTTGTCTTGTGTGAATTGCTTGGGCATGCTGCCAGTCATTCTCCTCTGCCAATTTTCATTTATCAGTTGACACTTACTGGGTACTGAAACATAGAGGCTCAGTTACTCTGTAAACTGAGATCTTTATTCTAGATCTCTGTACTCTTGTTTATTGCAAAGGAGTTTCCTCCAGTGCTGGAGGGGAAAAAAAAAAGAAAAAGAAAATCATCTTCTATTTTATATTTTTATATTAACACCATGAACCTAGCATCTAACTGCCTTAAAAAAAAAAAAAAGGCAAAACCAGTTCAATACTTTGTATGCTTCTTACACTTCTCTTTAAATAACATCTAAGAGTATTGTTGTTGTTTCTGACAAAAGAACTGAACCTGGTGAAGAAAAAGCAAAAAAAAGCACCAACATCCTATACCCAGTGAAAACCTTGATAAATTTTGTCCTGAGCAAGAGAGAAGCCTGGCAGGTGGCTGGGTGGCTGGAGCTGGAAAGCAGACAATGAGGTGGTCGTTACTGCAGTAGAAGCTCACAAAATCAGCCTTGTTTCAACTGAACTAGTGCAATGCATTTCTACGGGATTCGCTCAGTTACTCTAGATCTCCACATTTTATAAGCTTCTGAGTGTTGCCTACAGTCTCTTATTTATTCCCTGCAGTCTGGATTGAAGTGACAGAAAGGTCAGAGTAGCACTGATGCACTCGATCATGCTCTCCAGGACCCCCGAAATTTCTTTAACTGCCTAACTGTAATTTGGTCAGTGAAGAGAGCTCCTTGACATTTCACCAGTCACCAGGAACATATATATATAATATATGAGTGTTTTTTTCTCACTGATTGACTTAGTTACACATTATGATCACCCATCTAATTTAAACTGGTATATGGTGAATCCATTTATGACTTCAAGTAAATGGTAACATGCAGTATTTCAAGAAATCTGATCGTTTAACATCTACTAAGCCAAAATAATATAGACAGTTGATAAGGTTTATAGCTAAAATAGACAAAGAGACAATAAACCTAACAATAAATATTCATAAATATTAATAAATAAGATTGAATCAGAACATATATGTTTAAATATTTTAAATATACAATAATTTTATCACACACTATAAATTAAAATAATATGCTAAACTATTGCATGTGACATGGCAATCCTATACTAGTCATTGTTTAGAGACTTTAGTATAGTATTCATATCATAATCTTCCAAGATACTTAATTTAAAAATGTCCTACTACTTTAGTGTTTCCATAAATGGTTTGGAAATCCAGTCACCTTTTCATGTACAATGAAACTGGTTTCTCTGCACACATTAAAAATGAATATTTGAAGTGCAATCCACCAACTATTCAATATCACTACTGTAGTTGTAGGTGTTTGTTTATCATCTCTTTATCTCACTGAGGAAGATATGTTGGATGTTGCTCTGAATCATCATAATTATACCACATAAAGGTCCTGACCCAAAACCCCCATCAGCTGGAGTCATACCCAGGCCATACTCATCCAACATACCTAAATGAAAGTGTAGGCAAAGAGAATCCCAGTTAATTTTTTTTATTCTCTCTTGCCAATGTGCAAATCTTTATTTAAATAGGTTACATTTCCCATTTTGGAACATTTTTTTTAAATCATTTTGAGGGGCTTGGTAGGGGACTGAGAGATGTTATGTTCGGTAAATGATCTCTTCAAGATGTTGAATTTTCTTTATAACCATATTGGTCATTTACTATAATTTTAAAGTAATGTTCTTAGTTTAATGATCATTTTAATAGTCATTTTTCAATTTGGACTCAGCTAGATATGTTTATCCCTTTAGATTAAGTACTAATTATTTTACTGATAGAATTCCAGTTGTACTGTCTATGGACACACCATATAAATTAAACTACTCATTGCTTTTGAAAAAAAAACACCCTAAGTTATTAATGTGTTCATTTCAGAGCCATTGTTTATTTCCCTTCATTATAAATGATTTATGTGATTCATTAGATTGTGGTAATTATCATTTTAGACTCATAACTTTGTTATTTATGCAAGCTTTGCTGGTGTTGATGAAGTACACCACTATTTACAAGTCAGGTTTGATAAGTAGTAAATGCAGGATAATGAAGCCAGTCAAATTATCTTTAAAGGACAGTAAAATGGGTTGTACTTTATTCCTAGACACACCCTAGCTTGGTATTACAAAACAATTGTGTTGTCTCTTAAGAGAAAAGAGAAGCTTTTGAATCCATTACTGCATTATTTCTAGAAGTAGCAAAATGTTCCTAAAAAAACATGAACAGCTGTACTAACACTACATCATCATTAGAATAAAGAAAGGATTGCCCAATATAGCATATCAGTACAGAAAGACATCACATGGTGCATTACTGAAATAACCAGTGACCTGATCAGCTCTCCAGTTTTTCGCCAACTCATTCAGCCCCTTCTCCCTCCCCTGCCTTCTGCTTGGCTGTGCTGTTCCAGCCAAGGCCACCCATCCACCTCTGAGCCTATGGTCCAAACCAATTAGCCCACTCTTTTTAGCCGATCTCCTTCCTCGATCTCCAAAGATTTCAGCTTGCCAATCTGAAACTGTCTTTGCTGTACATCTGTGCCTCTACCACCTCTTTTGAATGGCAAAGTTGAATCATTTTTTCTCATCACACCGTTTAACTGTCCTGTGTTCCCTTATCAGGTGTTTTGGTTTGACATTATTCCATTGCCTGTTTGGATTTGTTAATGACTAATCTCAAACATCAGACAAAAACAATGACCAGCCAGGAAACAAATTTCCTATTCTTTTGTGTGTTCAGAAAGGACTAATACAGTCTTGAAATGAAATAGGAAATGTAGCTCAGATGTGGAATCAGTAAAGTGGAACGTTTTCTTTCTTTGTAAGTATAAGTTTTGTAGCTAAAACAGGTTCAAGCGAGAGAAAAAATCTTCCTCTTAAAAACTACCTTAAGATACCAGAGGGAGATTTTGATGAGAAGATTATCAAGTAAAAGCATTATTTCTATTGGGATTTCAGAATTATTTATTTATTTATTTTAAAAAGCTTAAAACTAAAATAAAATAACAACCACAATGGCTTGATGCTAGGAAAAAGGATATTTTTATAGCCTAGTAAGTTGTAGTGGAGATATTTTTTTAAATTAATGTGAGTCAAACTAATCAGTAGGGAAGTTAAATTCTTATAAAGGCAATTTGGCAAAGAGTTTACAGCTCTGGCAGCAGGGGAAAGAAAAAGCAATTTTTTGTCTTCCAGTTAATTGTCTTGAGTTACAGTCTGAGTGCAGCTGACATTTATTGTTTTGCAGACTGGAAATGTGCAATATTTATCACTACTGTTTAGATTTAAACCTGTAGTTGACACCAAGTACGCCACCTGAGAGACCCTAGAAACAGATAATATCACAAAACATTCAAAGAAGGTATTCATGTTAGAACACGTTAGGTGTAATTATTAAAAGATTTTTTAAGATGTCAGTGTAAGACAAGCTCAAATGCAGAAGATTTAGGGCTTTGTGCTATGCAGATATACTCTTGTGTCTTCTTAAATTGTCCCCTAATTTTGTCTTGTCTTTGTAGAGGGCCTGAGATCTTAGAGCTAAGATGTGCACCGCAGCTCCCACAGTTTCTCAAGTCACCCTGTGTCAGGCAAACAACAGCATTTCCCATTTACCCCATGGGCGGTTCAGCTTTGCTCGCAGTGAATGACACCTGAGGAAAATCAAACTACCTTGCATCCTCGGTGGATCAGTGAAGGTGATTTGTAACCTGCTTGTTCATATAAGTCTTAATACATGTGTCAGCATTACTTTGGCTCACAGCGTACATGGGTACAGCAAAACGTGGGGCTATGAAGAAAGGCAGTGACATCTCTGAGGCAATCTGGAGCCCCACACACGGCACCACAAGCCTTGCCCAGAGTGCCAAATGGCACAATATTCCGGTGGTTTTCCTTACCACTGCCCTGGCTGTGTGCAAAGCAAGTGGTTGCATGGCTGCCAGAGTTTGTGGTGCAAATATTAGTAGCTATTAACAAATGGTTCAGAAAACTTCAGCAGATACCACCCCCACCTATGGGGTGGTGGGAAGAGACACCATTCCCTGTTTGGGATGCAGCGTGCAAGGATTGCTTTTATTTTATACTGACCAAGGGAGGCCAAGGTGCAGTTGGAGTGTGATAATACACTCTGATTATTGGCTTTATGTACTCTGGAAATTAAACAGTTAAGTTTCTCTTCCTGGTTTTGATATATTTTGAATAATGGAGAGGTAAGTAACAGTTACAGCAGGGGACATTTCACAGACTGGTATATTTGGATTTTCTTTTCTCAAGAAGAGTCAGTATATATCCCCCAAATCTCTGTATAGGTAACAACATTAATTTATGCTACAAAGAACCATCAACACGTTTCATTTTCCCCAGCTGTGTAATCAGAGTAGGGAACCATTGTGTACTGAGTCTGTCTGGGATGAAGTTAATTTTCTTCTTCATAGCAGTCTGCACAGTGTTGTCCTTTAGACTGGTGACCAAAACAGTGTTGATAAGACACCAGTGTTTTAGCTACTGCCCAGCAGCGCTTACACAGTGTCACAGTCTTTTCTGTTACTCACTCTGCCCCACCAGTGAGGAGGCTGTGGGTGGGCAAGAGGCTGGGAGGGGACACAGCCAGGACAGCTGACCCCAGGTGACCAAAGGGATATCCCATACCATATAACATCATGCTCAGCAATAAAAGCTGGGAAAAGAAGGGAGAAGGGAGATGTTTGTGGTTATGACATCTGTCTCCCCAAGTAACTGTTAGCATGATGAAGCCCTCTGCTTTTCTGGAAATGACTAAATATCTACATAATGATGGGAAGTTGTGGATGTACTAATTTTGCTCTGCTTGCACATGCAGATTATCTTCTTTCGTTAAACTGTCTTGATCTTGACCCATGGTTGATTTCTTGCTTTTACTCTTCTGATCCTCTTCCCCATCCTGCTGGAGGGAGTAAGTGACCTCACCTCCATCCCTGGAAAAGACGATGGAACTGCTCATTCTGGGCGTCATCTCCAAGCATCTAGAGGAAAAGAAGGTTATCAGAAGTAGTCAACATGGATTCACCAAGGGGAAGTCATGTCTGACTAATCTGATAGCCTTCTATGATGGCGTGACTGGATGGGTGGATGAGGGGAGGGCAGTGGATGTTGTCTACCTTGACTTCAGCAAGGCTTTCGACACTGTCTCCCACATCATCCTCACAGACAAGCTTAGGAAGTGTGGGTTAGATGAATGGACAGTGGGGTGGATTGAACAGTGGCTGACAGACAGAGCTCAGAGGGTTGTGGTTAGTGGTGCAGAGTCTAGTTGGAGGCCAGTAACAAGTGGTGTCCCTCAGGGATCAGTACTGGGTCCAGTCCTGTTCAATATATTCATCAATGACCTGGATGAAGGGACAGAGTGTACCATCAGCAAGTTTGCTGATGACACAAAACTGAGAGGGGTGGCTGACACGCCGGAAGGCTGTGCTGCCATACAACGTGACCTGGACAGGCTGGAGAGTTGGGCAGAAAAAAACCTGATGAGGTTCAATAAAGGCAAGTGTAGGGTACTGCATCTGGGGAAGAATAACCCCATGAATCAGTATAGGTTGGGGGCTGACCTCCTGGAGAGCAGCTGTGTGGAAAGGGACCTGGGAGTCCTGGTGGACAACAGGATGACCATGAGCCAGCCATCTGGAGTATTGTGTCCAGTTCTGGGCTCCCCGGTTCAAGAAGGACAGGGAACTGCTGGAGAGGGTCCAGCAAAGAGCTACAAAGATGATTAGGGGATTCGAGCATCTTCCTTATGAGGAAAGGCTCAGGGACTTGGGTCTTTTTAGTCTAGAAAAAAGAAGACTGAGGGGGGATCTTATCAATACTTATAAATACTTAAGGGGAGGGTGCCAGGTAGATGGGAACAGTCTTTTTTCAGTTGTGCCCAGTGATAGGACTAGAGGTAACGGGCACAAACTGGAACACATGAAGTTCCATCTTAACATGAGGAGGAACTTCTT
Organism: Pluvialis apricaria; assembly: GCA_017639485.1. NCBI lineage: Eukaryota > Metazoa > Chordata > Aves > Charadriiformes > Charadriidae > Pluvialis > Pluvialis apricaria. The sequence goes on along the minus strand of CM030008.1, from coordinate 107,195,795 downwards.
TACTCTGAGGGTGGCAGAGCACTGGCACAGGCTGCCCAGAGAGGTTGTGGAGTCTCCCACACTGGAGACATTCAAAACCCGCCTGGATGCCGTCCTGTGCAATGTGCTGTAGGTGTCCCTGCTGTGACAGGGGGGTTGGACTTAGATGATCTCCAGAGGTCCCTTCCAACCCTGACGATACAGTGATACTGTAACTGCACGTATAAAACGGCCTTAAAGATGGTACGTAGAGTAGTAAAGAGTTCTAGAAAGTTCAAGCAAGTTCAAGCAATGCTATTTTTTTCTACAGGAACTGAATTTCATGAAGTGCTCAAAGCAGGAGGATTATTGTATATCAAGGGCTAATACCCCCTGTAGAATCTCCAGATAATTTTTTTCAAAGGCTGGAAGATATGCACCTAAGAAAAGGTGATAAAGTTTCATGGTTAAAGACACTAATGTTCTAGTGAACTGGCCTCTATATCAATTACAGAGTTTGTGGGTGGTGCTGTAGGTTTTTAATGAGTTTTTCCTTCTCGGAGTGATGCACTAGATACAGGGGGACAATGTATATTCCTTATTTCCTGACAGAAAATCTTTTGAAAAATGAAGACTGCTATCCTGTTACTCTCCCTTCTTGCACTTTCATATCTGTAAAAAGGGGAAAACTCTCATCCTGCATAAACAAGCTCTGAATAAAAGTTAGTAACTATGATACACTATTACAGTAACAATTTGCTATGATAAAACCAAACCAAATTAAGTCAGTTCTATAAAGATAAAGACTAGGATTACCTCTTGAGCAAGGAAAGAAGAATTTGATAATGAATATTCTATGATTATGTGAGTATGTACCCTGTTAACTGATGCATCAAATGAAGAAGAGCTCAGAAATTAAGTATGACACTAATACCAGAGGCTATACAAGACTGCTTTTGTGTATTTTTTTTTCTTTTTTTTTTTTTAATGAGAACTCCTACAGGTAAGATACTTTGAAATATTCATGCGGACCAACAAGATAAAAGATGCAAAATGCAGATAATTCATAGTGCATCTATGAACATATGATAGTAGAGACATTTCAGACATATTCACAAAGCTCTGAAATACTGCTAATCAGCAGAAATTGGAATACTTCAGACCTGCTAAGAAATATTGGTAAAGTTAACTGCATATCAAAGAATGGTCAGGCAACATGTTAATTTTCCTGGAGCACTGAGTCCTTAACTCTGACCTTAAATGGGGTAGATTTTCTGTGCCTGCTTGGAAATATCAATTGCTTAGACAAACTGAGATGTTGATGGTTAATTTTTGATCATGCCTGATTTTATGAAGCTTGAAGGATTTCCCTCTATGTATGACATTTAACAGACAGTTTTGCTCTCTCTTTGGGTTTACTTTTTGTTCTTACAAATTCTTTCTTGGAGGTAACCCTAGAACTAACCCTCAGTCTCCATTCTGAAATTTTAGTCTTCCTGTTTAATACGCTTCTCACAGGACGGATAACTTAAAAGATTTTCACCTTGATGATAAAGTTCTAAGGAAAATCATGATTTTTTCTTCAACATGGGAGGTTGAGTAGGCTGCTATTCCGTTTATTAATTGTGTGGATTTATTCTGTGGGATTTCCATTCCTTTACCAGAATGAGCTCTTTGCGTGCTTCCTATTCTGGAAGTTCAAATAACCACAATAAGCCAGCAAACATTTTTGAGTGAAATGGTTGTTTGGCATCTATACAATAACCCCACTTGTATCTGTTTTATTGCTTTTACTTTTTTGCTCTCTTTAGCTTTAGCAGTCTCCTGATTGATTTTGTGACCTGCAGTCATACAGTATAAAATTGGTGAGCTGAATTTAGTCTTTGACCTTGTGCTCTATCTTTCTGTGCATTGTAGAACTGTTAACTGCATGAAAACCAAAAGACCTTGTTTGTTTCTTTGTTTAATAACTTCAGTTATAAAAACATTGAGTATACATTTTCTAGGTCACTTTTTTCAGGCAAATTTTTCACTCAGTTCTACTCAAGAAACAAACAAAACAAAACAAAACAAAAGAAACAAACAAAATAAACAACCAACCCCCCCAAAAAAACAAAGAAAAGCCACTCCTGCATCCTATGACTGCCAGTGAGGGTGGTACAACGCTTCAAAGTCTGACATGGAGGTATGTAAAGGCGCCGAATGAGGCTTCAATTTGCATCAATAAATGACAAGAATAAGAAAAACTGGAAGCACCAAATTAGAGATCAGAGGCAGAAAACCTGTCTCATGCTCTATTGCTCGTTAAATCCTTTTGAAAAGTGCTCAAGAGTGAGATGTTTCAAGAATACATTCTAATATTACAGACTATCTTTTAATATTGATAAACTCAAATTAAGGTCCCTCATTCAGTGAGAGTTTATACCCCCACATGGATAAAATAAAGGTCTCCATGTCAATTTTTTTTATAACTTCATGTAAAAAGTTAAGTTTTTCATAACTGTTGTATCTCATAGTGGTAACTGATAATTCTGGTATCTCAACAGTTCAGGATAGAAACAAGCTTATTGGCAAGTATCTGGGGTATTTATTTTGTTTTCAATTATTTATGGGTACTTCTTTTTGAAATACCACGGTTTTGCAGTACCACTTTTTTCCTTCCTCACCAAAACAACAGAATTTTAAAAGTACCCACCTTCAAAACCACACATGCAGGGAACAATTAGATGTTTCCCCTGTACTACAGTGAGCTTAGTATACTTGAATTCAGCCCTGTTGAACCTGCCTGTTTAGCAAATTAGTTTTTTAAAAAAATTCTAACTGTAAGAAATGATCACTTTATATACATCTACAGGCACAGACACACACACATGCACATACAGTCCGTGCTTCAGAGGACAAGTTCCTTATGATCTTTTTTGGCAACCATATGAAATGACTTTATGGTTTTTTTTCGAGCTTTGCTTCACGCTCAGATGAACTCTTCAATTTTTCCTTCTTAATCAGGTGCATGACTTTTACCTTGTTGTAAAAATAAAAGACCCTGGGTAAAACCACAAGACAAGCTGCAGCCCTTTCTTGATAACCCAGTATGAAGCCAGAAACACAGCTGCTTATTAAATTGGTTTTTTTTTTTCCAGTTTTTGCACTCTTTGAGTTTCTGAGTCAAATAAAAGTTCAAAGATAATCTTATAAATTTGGGGAGCAATCCAGACTGCCTAACTCTTACTGAGTGGGGTAACATTTATAAGTGAATTGTTCTGAAGATCAGTCTGAAAGAGTATATCTTGATATACTGTATCTAGAAGATGTAGGTAATAGCAAGTCTGCATCCAAAAGCCAGCATACCTCTAGAACTTAGGCATCTGCATGAGAAAAAAGAAGCAAACAAACCAACAAATAAACCTTCTTAAGAAGTGTGTCTCCTAAATAGATGGACAGTTCTATCTTTAAAAAGACCCCAAACCCAACAACAACAACAAAAACAACAACAACAAAAACAACAAAACCCCACTTGATCTTATTTTTTCAAAAAGCAAAAAACCTGAATATCAGCCCCCAGCTAGGTAGAGCTTTGATCCCATAAATTTGGCATTTCTGCATGATCAAGTCCCACTTCTCATCGAAATGGCAGAACACAGATTGTTTTTTAATGTTAGATTTCAAACATATTACCTTAAAAACTCCTCTGTAGAAGCTTGATAAAATATGAAGAGCAAAAGAATTATTTTCATAGAAACTCTTTAAAAAGTACTCATATTTAATTTTGACCCCAACCTTAAGTAGTCCTGAATATAATTCATGTTATAAATTCTCATAATCAAAACTTGCAGCATACTTTATGAACAATTGAGGAAAGGTGAAAAGGCAGGAAACCTTATCTAACTCAGTGACTGGAGAAGTGTAGCATAGTCACAACATATGGTGATACATAATCCACTTTCCCCTTGTACTTAAAAACACTGAGAGTCGGTCACATTTCCTGTGAACACGAAATGCTGAACCTCAAAAAAACTGGGCCTCTGCAGAATTGGTGAGCTCTCTATCAGGACAAATATCCCAGTTAGTGGTCAGTTCAGCTGTTTCTATGGTTACAGACTAATTCAGTGGTTAGCAAGGCAACCTTTGGTATATATTTTGCTTAAACCAAGAACAGGGACAGCTATGTTTGTAAGCATGGATTGGCTATCATGTAACAGGTTTTCAAAACGTATGACTTCTTCAGTGATGCTAATAAGCAACTATCTCATTAAAAAACATAAATAATTTTTCAACTAATGTAACTGTTTAGGAAAAAAGTTCATTTGGAAGTAAACATCCCGACCCCTGCAGTTCAGGGAATTATTTTTAAACCAATTCTTAAAGCCTGAAGAAAACAATTAAAGATAATGACAGGATTATGGCTTCTACATGATGTATAACTATACAATGTGTGCTATTTGATTAAATCTCAAAGGGATTAGAATTTCAGTAGTATTCCTTATTAAAGTGTATTTCTGGGTAAAATCATGCTCGTTTAAAACTTTGCTTTATGCATGACATTAAAGAAACCAAAGGTCTAACTCCTTATAAATATGCCTACTGAAACATGACTCGAAAAGCAGAGATTTATACCATCTATCCCAAAAACTGTAAATTAAAACCTCACATGATTTATATGAATATGGTACTGAGTACGGTGACTATGATACAGAAATCCTGAAAAGGAATCACTACTTAATAGCTAATGAAAAGAAAACACAAATTATCTTAATGCTAATGATACTTTTTCCTTCACCTAAACAGCCTCTAAGCAAGAACCATATGTTGTCTACCTGTACTAAACATGCAAAGGTGTCTGCTATTATGATTTGCTGCACGAATAATGTTCATGTCCTTCTGGACATGCATTAATAAGAATAGATAATAGATTTAACAACGTCAAAATCTACAATCCATTCCTAATGCAGCCTAGGGAGAAAAATCTTCGCACAGAGAGTCAGAGAGTATTTCTGATCATTAACAATTCTGTCAAGTGCTGGTGCTACATCTACTGGATGGTAGATGCTGATGCTCTACCTGTAGTCTGAGGAAATACTGAAAAAATTCATTCAGAAAAGAGCAGAACTAACAGAGAAAATAGTATTCTAAGCAAATATAGCTATGTAGACAATGGAAGCATTGAATCAAATAGATATAATGTCACTTTTTAATTTTGTTAAATATATATTAAAGTTATCTTCTTATCTTTAAGACCAAGATTATGTGGAAAATATCTGCATAAAGGGTCCTGTAGAGCCCAAGGAACTAGATGACAGGAAACAGTCTAGGCAACTTGAGTCCTCTACTTCAGGGCAGCTTGGTAACTGATGTAAAAAGTGCAACAGAAACTCCTCTCATTCATCCAGTTGTAAGGTAAAAGAGGGACTGGAGAGACTATAAAACAGGGAGTTATTGACTACCTATTTTTTTAAAAAATGTATCGATAAAAAGTTTGATTAAGATGTCACAATATCTTATACGTAAAGTAAAACATTACATAAAAAAGGACATGTAGGAACAATCATATTTTTAAAATGTATGCTGTGTCCAAGTTTAATACAAAATGTGATACATGATAGAGATGTATACTTTCTACAGCCTTATAAAAGCTGTCTGCCATGAGTTGAACTGATCTTCATATTGTGTAAGGTAGATGAAAAGAAAGATAGAAAGGTGTGACTTGAAAAGGCACTTAGGAGTTTCAGTATGATTGCTAGAGTGCATTAACGTAATACACTGGAGCCAGAGAAGGATTGTGTAAGTGTGAAGTAAATAGGGTGTCTCTTATCTCATATAGAAGTGACAGTGATTAATAGTTACCATAAAGAAACAGAATGATTCACTGCATCTTTCCCATGTAACTTCCTGTGGCAAATATATGTCTTCATAAGCTTTCTTAGAGAGTAAGATCCAGTCTGCCCAAACCTTCTCTGTACTTATGTGCCTAACACTCTCCACATCCCAGATGGTTTATCCAGTCTGCTCATTTTCCAGGTTTTCCAGGCCGTGTACTCAGATTTAGTACAAGAAGTGATACAAGACAGAAATACAATACATTTCATGACTGTATCAAAGGGTGTGTCATGAATTGAGTTGATCTTAGAATTGTGTTGGGCAGATGAAGGGGGGAGGAGGGGGGAAGGATACAGAAAAGAGAGAGAGAGAAAGATGTGAAATGAAAAAGAACTTTGCAGCTATGGCATGATTGCCAAAGTGCATTCCTGAAATGGTTTAGAAAAAGCAGTCTTGTATTCCTGCCTATACCGCTGCTCATCCTAGAGAAAGAGGGGTGAGAACTGGCAACATGGCCAGAGCATTCTTCTGAAATGTGTCTTAAATTGTAGCACAGCTGTAAACAGAGAAGCTAACATTTCTTGCATCCTTAATGGAAAAGAAAGACACTCATCTTAAGCAAGGTTGAATAAAATCTCTACAAGCCTTCTGTGGCTCTTGCTTGTCTCTATAGAGAAGCAAGAGAATGCAAGCAGCCAGGTGACTAAATTATTACATGTCAGTGTTAGGCAATCAGGATTCCATCAGTAACTTATTACAACATAAAACCTATATGGATTTGTATGATAAGCACTCTTTTTATTTTTTTATCTTAACAAATTATTTAATTGACTTTACTGCAGCATATGTAGTGACAGTAATATATACTCATGTAACACAAAATATTCAAAAATTTAGAATGGCTGTAGCTGTTCAGTCTAACCAGTTTAGAATAAGCCCTAGGAAATCCCTTGGTGAGAAGTCATTGTAACAGAAACTGGTCTTCCTAAATCCAAAAGCCAGACTCCAACACTGTAGTCAGGCCATGGCTCAAGTCTTTAAAAACCAATGAGAAATCTGTGTTACTCTCTTACAAAGTTGATTGTCTATTTATTCTACTGTAGTCAGAATAGATCTCAGACTAGAACAACAATATAGTGTATAAGTTTTCACAGGCAGAGACCCCAGTGAGTAGACCTTGTGTGGCAGAAGGAAATAATATTGATTAATTGCTCCAGTGAGTCTTGGTAGTTCGGTTGGAAATAAAGCCCATGAAAAATGTGCTTTCATTGAGAGTGACTTGCTAAATGCAGTTAAGCAATTAGAAGAAATCTGTAATTGAAGGTACTTACACCTAAAAGAAGAATGAAGCATATAAAAAAAGGAGAAAGGAAAGGACTCTAAAAATACCTTCTCCATTCTCATTTGTAAGTAGCTAAAATACACTCAAAGATATGCAAAGAGTATCAGGGATTTTTTTTAATTTTTCTCATCTTCTGTGTGTCAGGGAGATTGCAGGTGAAAAACTAAGGATCATATTGCAAGCAAAGTTAAGTTCTGGAAAAAACTATTTTCACACATTCAGTTATGACTTACCAAATGATTCCTGAGCAAACTGTAAATTGACAGTTAAAGTAATTTCATTACAGGGTTGATGGTAACACCTTTTGTACTCTAGCCTTTCTGTTTCCATCTCCAAAATAGAGGTTAGTGTCTGGAGGAAAACACGAATTAATTAAGAAAATACATTTCAATTTATGGATTTAAAAATTGTATTAGCATATTCTGTCTCTCTTTTAGCCTTAATACATACAGCTGGAAGGCACAGTTTAGTAGTCTCCATATAACATTTGGAATAGCTAGGCTCCCAAATACTGGTATATTCAGGTTCCAGCAATACTCAATCAACGCTTCTTATCAGAGCAGATAGATACATTGAAAAATGAACCACTTACAAACCGTATGATACCTATGTTCTTCTTGACACAGGTTTTAGATGTATTCCCTTGCAAGTCATTTTTCCTAAAAGGGTGCAATATGGTTGTGAGCAATTGTTATAACATGGGCTGAAGAAGGATTACCCTATATAACACTGAAGTTTCAATCTCCTCTTTCACCTTGCTTGTAAAGATTTCAGGCTATTATACATTGAAGTCCAGAGAAAAACCTGTATTGACGTAAAAGGAGCACAGGACTGAAAGTACCTCATGTGTCACTGAGTTTAAGGGAAGCATGACATCTTACTTACCTCTGCCTTTAAAAAAAAAAAAACCACAAAACCAAACCAAACCAACCAAACAGAAAACAACTTTTGCTATTGTGCCACAATTTAAGATGAGGCAATGGAGTTGTGTAAATTTAGCCTAACCAACTGCGACAGATTTTACCTTCTCTGTTTAGTGATAGTATGACATCCGGGCAGGATCCACAGCCACATACACTTTCCTGAATTTCTTAGGATATTTCTTTCTAAACACAAAGGCTTGACCTATCTTGTAGCTGGAGCCACTGATATTCCCTCATAGGTCAATAGAACAGAATATTAAGACATGGGATGTCCAGAATCAGTGCCTCCACCAAAAAAATTCTAAGAGTGTTCTTTCACTTTTCATGCTGAAACCTCATTAATCCTTGGAGGATAACTTATTTCTGGTTTGCTCCTTTCAGATAAAGAGGAGGAACAAGAAGGAACATAATTTCATAACTAATTTTGAGCTTTTTGCCTTTTGTGGTTGAATAGGATCCCTGTCCCTTTCAGAAGTTTCAGTCCATGTTTATTTGATTTAAAATGCCATTTATGAGGAGGTGACAATCACTTTGTCACACTAAAGGCAAATATTTCTTGCCATCACATTTTGTGCACTACAACATCTGAGAGTTTACTTTATGGAACAGCTACTTTACCAAGACCTGTAGTCGATGTGTGAAGCTCGATGACAGTGAGGTAGAGATGGGTAACAGGATATTCTGGGAAACTGAACTGATTCTGAACATGTCTGGAATTAGAGTTTTAGGAGCCTGAATAGCTTTCATGGGAGTGCTTTAGGACTAAGACTCCAAATCAAATTCCAGAGTCTCCTTATTTTATGTTAGAGGTTTGATGGACTACTTCATACAGTGTGCTGCACCTTGCAGTCTCTCTGGCAATAACATCAAGTTAAGTCCATCACCCATCTTTGTGTTATCACTGTAAGAACTGTTGGAACTGATCAATCTATTAATTTCTTACAGGAACTCCCCAAGTTCCATTAGTTTAGTTTGGCTTTGTTTATTATTGACTCTAATTCTTATCTGAGCTTATGGATAATGAATTTATTAGTGATACATTCATTTTAAATTATCTTTCTAAAGAGATAAGCATGACAGTGAATTCAATTTGATGGTGAACAGCTAGCCAATCCATAAAACAGACAAGTCTATTTTATAGATTGCAAGGATAGGCCAGAAATACCTACAAACCTTTTTGCACACTTGTAATTGACTCTTTCTGAATTGTGCCATCTGTTCTTTTTTAGGTGAATGATTGATTAACTGAGCAATATATGAATAGTGTCTTGCCTTGCTACTGTACTGTACTGTACAAGTTGTTCCAGAGCGTGCTCTCGACAACCACCATCTGTGTGCCTAACAAATCAAGCAGGGAGACATTCTGCTCCATGACATCCATGTAACCCTTGTGGTTTCAGTCAGGTTACTGACCCCTTTGGTCTATGGGCTGTGATTGAACAAATCTGGGCAAAAGGTTTTTTCTTCTGTCTTATTTCATACTATTATTGTGTCTTCCTTACTCCCTCCCTCCTTCTCTCCCTCTCTCCCTTTCTCCTTCTTGCCCTCCCTCCCTATGTCCTTCTCTCCCTCCTTGCAAACCAATAAATTTTCCTTTAACCTTGTCCACTAAGATTCTGAGCTCTGTTCTTTTTTTATTATTATCATTTATTTTTTTATTTTAATCATAATGTCATTACTCAGAAGCAGATACCCCAACAGCAATTTCACTTGATGTTTGAAGTTTGAAGAAAATTTGAAATTATAATGGAAGATATTAGGAAACTTTGATGATAACTTCAGAATTACAGAATGGTTGAGGAAGCACCTTCAAAGGAAGGGACCTCTGGAGTTCATCTTGTCCACACTCTCTGCTCAGAGTCACCTACAGCCAGTTGCCCAAGACCGTATTCAGATGGCTTTTGAATATCTCCATGGATGGAGACTCCATGACTTCCCTGGGCAACCTGTACCAGTGCTTAATCACCCTCACAGTAAAGAAGTGTTCCCTAATGTTCAGAAAGAAACTCCTGTGTTTCAGTTTGTGCCCATTGTGTCTTGCCCTTTCATTGGGCACCACTGAAAAGAGCCTGGCTATGTCCTTTTCACACCCTCTTTTTCAGGTATTTACAAACATTCATGGCATTGGCTCCTACAACTGGAGTGTTGGCATGGAAGGTTACAGGCTTTTCAGGAGATACAGGCAGGGCAAATGAGGAGGCAGTGTTGCCCTATAAATCAATGACCAGCTGGAGTGCATGGAGCTTGGCCTAAGAATTGGTAAGGAGCTGACTGAGAGCTTAAGGGTTAAGATGAAAAGGAAATCAGGAGCAGGAAACATTAGGGTGGGGCCCTGCTACAGACCACCTGACCAGGAAGACCAAGCAGATGACGCCCTCTATAGGCAGATAGGGGTGGCATTGCATTCGCAGGCCCCGGTCCTCATGGGCGACTTCAACCACCCCAACATCTGTTGGAAGGATAACATAGCAGGGCATAGGCAATCCAGGAGGTTCTTGGATTGTATTGACAACAACTTCCTTCTCCAAGTGGTAAAGGAGCCAATGAGGAGAGGAGCTATGCTGGACTTTGTCCTTACCAACAAGGAGGGGCTGGCAGGCAGTGTCAAGCTCAAGGGTAGCCTGGGCTGCAGTGACCATGAAATGGTGGAATTTGAGATCCTTGAGGCAGCGAGGAGAGTGTGCAGCAAGCTGACCACCCTGGACTTTAGGAGAGCTGAATTTGACCTCTTGAAGAATCTGCTTGGTATGGTGCCATGGGATGAAGCGCTGGAGGGAAGAAAGGCCCAAGAAAGTTGATTAATATTCAAGGATCACCTCCTCCAAGCTCAGGAGTGATGTATCCCTACAAAGAGGAAGGCAGGCAGAAAAGCCTGCATGGATGAACAAGGAGCTCCTGGACATGCTCAAAAGTAAAAAGGAGGCCTATAGGGGGTGGAAACAGGGGCAGGTAGCCTGGGACGAATACAGAGAAATTGTTCGAGCAGCCAGGGATCAGGTTAGGCAAGCTAAAGCCCAGATTAAATTAAATCTGGCCAGGGATATCAAGACAAACAAAAAAATCCTTCTGTAAGTATGTCTGGGAGAAAAGAAAGACTGGGGAAGATATGGGCCCTCTCTGGAAGGAAAGAGAAGAACTGGTCGCCCGGGATAGAGAAAAAGCTGAGGTACTCAATGACTTCTTTGCTTCAGTCTTCACTGGCAAAGACTGCAGCCACTCTACCCATATTGCAGAAAACAAAAGCGAGGACTGGGAAAATGAAGAACTGCCCACTGCAGATGAAGATCAAGTACGAGACCACCTAAGGAACCTGAAGGTGCACAAGTCCGTGGAACCTGATGAGATACATCTGCAGGTCCTGAGGGAACTGGCAGACGAAGTTGCTAATCTACTATCCATCATATTTGAGAAGTCATGGTAGTCTGGTGAGGTTCCTGCTGACTGCAAAAGGGGAAACATAACCCCTATTTTCGAAAAGGGGAAAAAAGAAGACCCAGGGAACTACAGGCCAGTCAGTCTCACCTCTGTGCCTGGAAAGATCATGGAGCGGATCCTCCTGGAAACTCTGCTAAGGCACATAGAAAAAAAGGAGGTGACTGGTAGCAGCCAACATGGCTTCACCAAGGGCAAGTCATGCCTGACAAATTTGGTGGCCTTCTATAAGGGGATTACAGAGGTAGTGAACAAGGGAAGAGCAACTGATGTCATCTACCTGGACTTGTGCAAAATGTTTGACACTGTCCTGCACGATATCCTAGTCTCTAAATTGGAAAGGCATGGATTCAACAGATGGACCACTCAGTGGATAAAGAACTGGCTGGACGGTCGCACTCCAAGAGTTGCCGTCAATGGCTCGATGTCCAAGTGGAGACCAGTGACAAGTGGTGTTCTTCAGGGGTTGGTACTGGGACCAGTGCTGTTCAACATCTTTGTTGGTGACATGGACAGTGGGGTAGAGTGCACCCTCATCAAGTTTGCTGATGATACCAAGCTGTGTGTCAAGGTAGACATGCTGGAGGGGAGGGATGCCATCCAGAGGGACCTGGACAGGCTGGAGAGGTGGGCCAAGTCTTCAAACTGGAAGATAGTAGATTTAGATTAGATATTAGGAAGACATTTTTCACTGTGAGGGTGGTAAGACACCGGAACAGGTTGCCCAGAGAAGTTGTGGACGCCCCATCCCTGGAGGTGTTCAAGGCCAGGCTGGATGGGACTTTGAGCAACCTGGTCTAGTGGGAAGTGTCTCTTCCAATGGCAGGGGTTTGGAACTCGATGATCTTCAAGGTCTCTTCCAACATAAACCGTTCCATGATTCTATGATTCTGTGATTCCTCCCCTCAGCTTCTCTTCTCCAGGCTAAACAGTCCCAGCTCTCTCAGCCTTTCCTCATGGGAGAGATGCCCTTAATCATCTTTGTGGTCCTTCGTTGGACTCCCTCCACTATGTCCATGCCTTTCTTGTAATGAGGAGCACAGAACTGGACACAGGCACTCCAAATGTCACCGCACTGGTGCTGAATAAAGAATCATGGAACACACCACATACACATAAACAATTTTAAAGCTATGATGTGAAAACATGCAACACTGTTCTCACTGTTGTATTCCTTCTCTTTGAGAAAAGCAAGGTTATAGACATGTTCATAAAATATGGATTCTCAAGTTGGCTAAACAAAGTATGATCAAATGCTTAACAGATATAAGCAATAAAGTGAAATTTCTAGATTAGTTTTGTTAGTGATTCACAAAAGAGCTTGTCATTAACGCTTTGCTATTTAGTTATTAAGTATGTGAAAACTGATACCATCACCATTCATTCTTAAAATTTGCTATTACCAGTAATGAAAACTTCACAATATTACCCTAGTCAGTATTGTTGTTACCAGTTTAGAAAGAACAAGAAAAAAATATGCCTTCAAGAATTGTGGGGTTTTTTTTTCTTCCATAACTGGGCTTCTTTTTTAAATATAATTTGAAAAAAAATAAAATGTTTCAAATTCATCAGAATGTAATCTTCCCCCCTTGTCTTTCTCTCATTACTTTTTTTTTGCTGTATAATCAAAAGCCTGTGTTTAATATAAGGTCTATGGACTGGTCAAAGCTGAAACATATCTGTTATTGGGAGAAGACTGGAGTATATTTAATTAGGTGTACTTGTATTGAGACAGAAGGGGAATTATATTACTGGGTCAGATTGCTCCCAAATGTTGTTTGATTACAGCTATAAAACATTATATTTTTTTATGTTGGCAATGGACCAGTTAAAATATGGCCAGTAAAAAGCTATGAGCTAGAAAAGAAACTCTAAAAATAACATCTTGTTAGTGCACATATCTGCTTCCTGTGTAGGTTCTGCTTCAGGGTTTTACTGCTGTCAATACTGCTGACAAAAAGCTGTAAAACCACAAGCTGTGCTCTATTCTGCCTTGTGCATCATCAACAAAATTGACAGTTAACACTGATTTTAAAATCTGTATTGCTGATGGGCAAAAATGTATATCAACGAATATTCAATTGCAAGACAGCCTGCAGTCCTGCGCTGAAGGCAAAAGGGATGGGAAGAAAACAAAAAAGACAATCGGAGAATAGAAACCACTGTTGGATAATGTCTTGAAAACCGAATTAAGCTTTTGCCACTATGCCTTTTTTAAAGATCTTCTCTATTTGATAGCTTACAGTTCTGTCTTCTTATAAACCAGACTGATTAAAATAATGAGTTGGGTAAACAACAACCCTGCTTTTCCTTTAGCCATGTTTCTTTTCTTAACATGCTGATACACTACAAACTACTCAAAGCAGAGCAGCATAGCATCAAGTTTACATATTAATGCCCCCAAAAGACAGCTGCTGGTTCATGTACTTTCTTTGTAACTGTTTCAAAATATCTGTAAGAGGTAGGCAGTTTGTATTCTCTCACAGGCAATTTCATTGATAAATGCCAGAAGCTGGGAACCAAACTGAGCTCGTGCAGGACAAACGCTTATGCCATTTGTTCATTGCCCTTCAGCTTTACTTCTTAATCAGACTCCGGTGAGGTCATGCCTGCAGTGCTGCGTCCAGTTCTAGACTATCCACTACAAAAGAGATGTGGGTGTACTGGAGGAAGTCCAGTGAAGGGCCATAAAGATGATGAGGGTGCTGGAGCATCACTCATATGAGAAAAGGCTGAGACAGATGGGACTGTTCAGCTTGGAGAAGAGAATGCTCAGGGGGCACATAGATAAGACAAGGGAGCCAGACTCTTCTCAGTGATATCCAGCACAGATCAAAACGCATGTCCATCTGGATGTACCGAAGCACTTTTATGTTGGTTTGACACTGGAGCAGGTTACCCAGAGAGGGTGTGGAGTCTCTGGCCTTGGAGATATTCAAAACCTGATTGAATACAACCGTTTTCAACCTGCTGTAGCTGACTCTGCTTGTACTCAGGAGGTTGGACAAGGTGATCTCTGGATGCACCTTCAAACTTCAGCTGTTCTGTGATTGTGTTACTTAGTAGTTTGATTTTCCATACAGCATGTGACCACACATCAAAAGTTCTTATCTAAGAGATGTTTTAATGCTGAAGCACTCAAAAATCTCTAAGTACAAAATACTGAATGGAAAAAAGAAGTAATAGAAAGGAATAGGTATCATAGAATCATAGAATATCATGGGTTGGAATGGACCCACAAGAGTAATTGAGTCCAACTCCTGACTCCACACAGGACAACCTAAAAGTTAAACCATATATCTAAGAGTGATGTCCAAACAATTCTTGAACACCGACAAGCTTGGGACCATGACCTTGGGGAGCTTGTTCCAGTGACTGACCACCCTCTCAAGTGAAGAACTCTTTCCTAATATCTAATCTGAACTTCCCCTGATGCAGCTTTAGGCCATCCCCTTGTATCCTATTACTGGACACCAGAAAGAAGAGATCAACACCTCCCTCTCTTTTCCCTGTCATAAGGAAGTTGTAGACAGCAGTGAGGTCACCTCTCAGTCTCCTTTAATCTGAACAAACCTAGTATACTCAGGTGCTCCTCATAATTCATGTTTTCTCATCCTTTCACCGTCATTCCTTTGGACACATTCTAATATCTTTGTATCCTTCTTATATTGTAGAACCCAACACTGAACCTAGAACTTAAGGTGAAGCAGCACCAATGCTATAGTGGGACAATCACTGTGTTCAACTGATTAGCTGTACTGTACTTAATGCACCCCAGGATACAGTTGGCCCTTCTGGCTGCCAGGGCACATTGTTGGCTCATATTGAGCTTACCGTCAACCAAAACCCCCAGATCCCTTTCTGCATGGCTGCATTCCAGCTTCTTGTCCCCCAGTCTATACATACATCCAGGCATCCAGGATTACAGTGTCCCAGCTGCAGAATCCAGCATTTGTCCTTGTTAAATTTCACACGATTGGTGATTACCCAGCACTCTAATCTATCAAGATCTCTCTGTAAGGCTTCTCTGCTGTCAAGGGAATCAATGGCTCCTCCAAATTTAGTATCTTCAGCAAACTTACGTAGTGTAACCTAACTCCTGTGCCCAAGTCATTAATGAAAACATTGAAAAGAGTTGGCTCTCAAATTGAACTCTGAGGAACACCACTAGTGACTGACCACTAGCCAGGTGTTACCCTAATTACTACAGCTCTTTGAGCCTGACCTTTCAGCCAATTGTTCACCTACCATTTCGTGTGCATGTTTAGTTGTATGCTGGATTTTTTTTTTTTTTTTTTTTCAGAAGGATACTGTGAAAGATAGTATCTAAAGCTTTGCTAAAATCAAAAAAAAACCATGTCCACTGCCTTCCCTTCATTCACTAGGCAGGTAACCTTGTCATAAAAGGATATCAAGTTAACAGGGCATGATGTCCTTCATGAACCTGTGTTGGCTTTGACCAACCACCGTATTGTTTTTCAAGGGTTTTTCAATAACTCCCAGAATATTCTTCTCCATACCAAGCATCAAAGTGAGATTGTCAGGCCTATAATTAGTAGGCTCTTATTTCCTGCCCTTCTTGAAAATTGGACTAACATTTGCCAGCTTCCAGCTCACTGGGACCTCTCTAGATTCCCAAGACCGTTGAAAAATAACTAAGGTAGGTCTTGCAATAATATCAATGAACTCTTTCACCACCCTGGGATGGATCCCATTGGGCCCTGTAGACTTATGTGCATTCAGTTGCAGCAGCAAATACTGTACCAATTGAAAGTCAACTGGAAGCTTATAACTCTCCCAGTCATGGTCTTCCAACCCAGGGCTCTGGCCCATCAGTGGTGTTAGAGAGAAGTGAAGAAAGCATTCAATGTCTCTGCTTTATCTTCACTCATATTTGTAAGGTGATCAACATCATCAAGTAACAGATCAATGTTTCTTTAGCCTTCCTTTTGCTGTCAGCATACTTAAACCTTCCCTTTTTTGATATCCACCACCACATTGGCCAGCTTCAACTCCAGCTGAGTTTTGGCTGTACAAATGTAGTGGTGAACAGCAACTCTGTAGTTCTTCTGTGTAGCCTACCTTGCTTCCACAGTCTATACACTTTCTTTTTCCATCTGAGTTCCAGAGCAGATCCCTGTTCAGCCAAGCCAGCCTTCTGCCCCTCTTGCTTGACTTCTGACACGTTGGAGTCACGTACTCCTGTGCTCTTAAAAGTGACCAGCATTTGTGGACACCACTGCACTCAAAAAGTAGATTCCCAGGGAACTTTACTGACTAGTTCCTTGAGAAGTCTAAAGTCTGCTCTCCCAAAATCCAGGGTAGTAGCTCTATAATTCTTTTTTTTTAAGTCTTGCTAAGGCAGTACTTACCAAAGTCTAAAGGGATTCAACCCACTGATTTGTTCAGGATGAACAAACTTTGTCAATGCAATACAGACATATTATTCCATCCTGGGACAGTGAGTATAAAGACATCAGCATGCTTTTTCTTTAATGTTTTCATAAACAGTACCTTATTTGTCTCTACCACAGGTGTTCACACATTGAGCCAACTGGGGACTGATGGAGTATTTCATAAATACATCCATGGAATTAGTTTATGGTGTTAGGAAGTTAGGCCATCAAATACTAATTTAAAAAAAAAATTCAAATGATACAGTAAGTCATTAAAATTTTCTCACTATCGCAGTCACGATTTATTCAACTATAACTTCCAATCTACCATCAATACAGCATAAAACCTTGAAATGGAGAAAAGAGATAGAAATTATTCAGTTACTATGAACAAGGGCCCTTTCTGAAGTAGCTGTTTCAATTTCTTATGTAAATTCAAGAACTAAATTAATTTTAAGTTTATTTTGAAGTCAATAGAATGAGTCCAAACAAAATGAGAAAAAGCATGTAAATTAATCTTGAGCAGTTAGCCAAAATTAAAGACTGGCTTAAGTTTGTTCTGTCTACATATTTTATGATTCAACTTTTGCCAACATTTGCATAATCTATGTTTTATTTTTATATTGCTATCAGTACAGAGGCAAGAACAGGTACAAGTGTATTCCACTTGCAGCAGAAGCTGCAATGCAGAAGAAATATGGTTCCATATAGTATAAAACCCTACAAGGTAATTGGAGAATAATATGTTCTGATATAGGAAACTGATACAACAAGAAATTTACAGATGTTCCATGTTACAATTATTATTTATACATTTCTTATACAATAAAGTGAGACTAACAGTGAAATCCACAATCTGAATGTTATCAATGATTGTGAAAAAAATGCATGGTGTCAAGTTAAGAGGAAGATGTCCTATATCTTCAATGGACTGTGGACCAAAGCCTAATCAAGTCAGGTACACCACTGTCAGCTATATTATTCCTAGATGATACAGATGTTAAAACCTCTTATTTTCCTGTATTTGTCAGAGTACACACAAAGGATCAGTAAACCAGAAGAGATGCATTTCCTCTAATGTGCTTAGCAGATCTATTTGAGAAATATCTGGACCATCAAAAATTGTTGAGCATTAATTGTGAAACATATCACTAGTTTGCTTGAAAACAAAAGACTTCCTTATCTTCAGTCAAGAAGAAATAGACATCTTTTTTAGCAGATGTGGATTGGACAAGATATCATCATTACAATGAATGTAAAAGTCTCTTCTTATCTTAAAGGATTATTTCACTGCTTCTTATTGCATACAGTGTATGACTACAGAAATCACCACTAAAGTCAGCAGGGCTTCAAAAGGTATGTAGAGGTTTCTGTGATACTAATAAATGTGGCACAAGCTATTATTTCTGAATCCCACTTTTGTCTCCTCTTACCCTTGCGTTCAGACACTCCTTTTAAACGGTACTTCTCAGAGCTCATAATGAAAAACATTCACAGAGCTAAACATGAAAAAAGATAATAAGTTTTTAAAATCTTAAAAAGCATCCTAGATATTGTCGCTATACTTTCTAAAGGAAACCAGCCTCCTACCATCCTTTTGCCTAATTGTTCCTATTTCTATAGATTTCTGTACATCTTTTTCTATATACTGTCTTTTGCAAATTGAGACTTCCACAGCATCTGCAACATTGGATCCCCAAATACAACAATACTTTGTTGATTTGAGTGTGTCAGTACAGGGGTCAGTACTGGGCCCAGTCCTGTTCAATATATTCATCAATGACCTGGATGAAGGGATAGAGTGTTCCATCAGCAAGTTTGCTGATGACACAAAACTGAGAGGGGTGGCTGACACGCCGGAAGGCTGTGCTGCCATACAACGTGACCTTGACAGGCTGGAGAATTGGGCAGAGAAAAACCTGATGAAATTCAACAAGGGCAAGTGTAGGGTACTGCATCTGGGGAGGAATAACCCCATGCATCAGTACAGGTTGGGGGCTGACCTCCTGGAGAGCAGGTCTGTGGAAAGGGACCTGGGAGTCCTGGTGGACAACAGGATGACCATGAGCCAGCAATGTGCCCTGGTGGCCAAGAAGGCCAATGGCATCCTGGGGTGTATCAAGAAGAGTGTGGCCAGCAGGTCGAGGGAGGTCATCCTCCCCCTCTACTCTGCCCTGGTGAGGCCGCATCTGGAGTACTGTGTCTGGTTCTGGGCTCCCCGGTTCAAGAAGGACAGGGAACTGCTAGAGAGAGTCCAGCAAAGAGCTACAAAGATGATTAGGGGATTCGAGCATCTTCCTTATGAGGAAAGGCTCAGGGACTTGGGTCTTTTTAGTCTAGAAAAAAGAAGACTGAGGGGGGATCTTATTAATACTTATAAGTACTTAAGGGGAGGGTGCCAGGTAGATGGGAACAGTCTTTTTTCAGTTGTGCCCAGTGATAGAACTAGAGGTAACGGGCACATACGGGAGCACAGGAAGTTCAATCTTAACATGAGGAGGAACTTCTTTACTCTGAGGGTGGCAGAGCACTGGCACAGGCTGCCCAGAGAGGTTGTGGAGTCTCCCACACTGGAGACATTCAAAACCCGCCTGGATGCCATCCTGTGCAACCTGCTGTAGGTGTCCCTGCTGTGACAGGGGGGTTGGACTTAGATGATCTCCAGAGGTCCCTTCCAACCCTGACGATACTGTGATACTGTGAGTTTCTAGTTTTAACAGAAGAAGAGAATTCAGACTATGAAGACTCTAAATGCTTGCACTGTTGCTGGTCTGTTGAGGTGATCTTTGACAAGCCACTGCGGAGTTTATGTCTTAATTTTCCTATTTGAAGAAGGCAAATAGCGTTGTTTGCATCACAAGTGTGTCATAGAATGCTTTTTCCATGTGAATAAAACCAATAAGCTACCTAGATGGTGTTAATTTTAGCATGTTCTAGGAGGAGTTCATTAACAAGTTCTGGCAGACACTAGCTGAATTAACTATTGGGTAATTCTTAGAAGAGATTTATTTAGAAAGAAAGGTGTTTAACAATGGGTAAACTGCTGTCTTTGTATGCTGCAAAGCAGTGTGAATATTTCACTTTCCATGGTACAGTGCAAGAAAATGCTTTCAACTCCTCTGTGAGTGCTTTAGGTCAAATACTCCAATTAGGATATTTGAGTAAGATAACAATACCCAATGAACAAATATGAACTCTGACAGCATCTGTTAAGCAAAGTGATTGTATCTGTGGTGATAATAAAATGGTAGAGAAAATGATCTCTTTATCATAACACTGGTGATAGTATCAGTCACTAAGAACCAGGAAAGGGGCATATATAGAGTGGTTATCTTTCAAAAGATGGGAGGGGAGGAGAATGACGAGGAATTATCAAGCAGTTACTCTTAGTCCGTAACGAGACAGAGAATGGAAACCAAACATCAAATATTCATGTCAAAGTATAGAGGGAATAGTAAAGAAGATTTAAAAACAAAATGAAACAAAAAAAATATCTAGCAAAATCCAGTTTACTCCTTTCATAGGGTAGCTAGAGTAGTGTTATAAGACAGCAGGCAACAGAAGTGAAAATGCCATATAAAGCTTTTGACACTCCTTCCTTCCTCAGAAACATCAAAAACAAACCCCTATTCACATTCAGTCATGAAAAAATAGATGTATAATAGGTTAAAACATTTCTACAGAAGTAGCTGCTATAATTTATATTCCAAGAGGGCCTTCAGCTCAATCCTTTGAAACATTTTTGTTAGCAACCTGAATGATGAACTAAAGGCAACACTTGGACTATTCACAGATGGTAAACAGATAAGTAGAGTTGCAAACACTCTTCAGGACAGGATGAAAATCCTTCTGACGGAGTGGAGAAAAGTCTGAGATCAACAAGATAATATCCAATAAAAACAAGTGAAAAGTACTAAACATTAGAAGTGAACAAATACAAAATTAGGAATATCTAGCAGACACTGAAGGAAACAGATGTCATGGTCTAGAGCAGACTGCAGGCTTGACAGGAGTCAATAGCTTGATGTTCTGCAAATGAGACAAATATTCTTCTGGGTTGTGCTAGTAAGACTGTCAGATGGAAATCACATGACATAATAGTTCTACTAACTGTGATTATAGTTCAGGAAAGATTTAATATACTTGGATTTCAGGAGAAAGAAGACACTAGTTTTAAACGGTCTTGAAAGGAATACTGTTTGGGGAAGGGGGTTTATCTAGAACAAAAGAGAGTGGAATAGAAGGGTAACAGTAAGATATGTTAAAAGGGTTGTTGTAAAAGTACCAGTGTTACGTTATTTTCCTGAGTCCACCAAGGTCAAGACAAATAGTAATCAGTATTCTTCATTAAAGCAAACCTTAAACTCAAGATTGAGAAAAGCTTTCTAATGATGAGAATGAGAAACATTGCAGCAGCATGTCTGAGATGTATGTAACCTCTTTAGATTTCAAAGGCTAGGCATAGCCAAGACGTATGTATAGCCTCAACCTTTAACAAAGGGATAGAGTAGCTGAGCTCTATTTCAAGTTCTGCTTTATTAAATACTTGCTTATCACTATATACAACATTAAAAGAAAGAATAAATGTTACTTCACTTGTATGATTGCCTAGAATCAAAATATATATCATTATGTTAAATATGCACAAGACTGTAAATTAATAGTATATTATTTGGGAATACACTGAATTTATACAACCCACACACATACAGAAAGAGATGTTCAAGCAAAAGGTTACAAAGGAACTGCTGTATTTTCCAAGATATTGTTTTATACAATTTGATACAGTACCCAGCTGGAACAGTATTGTCATAATAAAATAGGGATTGTAATTATTTTAATGTAGAATTAAATTTACACTTCCCTTTCCCCAATTTTAAAGTACTGAATTTTGTTACTCAACAAGTTTTCTTAAGGAACCAGTATTAAATAGTTCATTAATATTTTGAAACTTATTTAATGTTCACTGCCATTTGCTTTTATGTGTAATAAGGCACAGAGATGAAAAATTCATGATAATATACCATACTAGAAAATTGGATTTTGAATTGAGACAAATGATATGCAAATAAGTGATCAAAATTCAAACAAAAAGAGCAATTATGAATTTAGTAAGACTGAAAAAAAAGGAGAAAGAGAAGGAGAAAAAAAGAATAAATAAAACTGTGCTTTGATGGATGGTAAAAATTGATTAATCCTTAAAATGTCAAGCCTCTTGCAGGAACAACATTATTAGTTCTACCTTTTAATATTAATAAGTCACGCTGTAATATCTACAACTATGATTTTTAGAAACAAGTTAATTTGCAAGCAACATTGACTGTGATTATAACTAGTAACTGCTATAACATGCCAAAGGCATAATTTGATACGAGGAATGTTAATCATCGGTAGTACTGTGAGGAGGAGGGGGAAACCCTAGGTGTATGCATAATTAAAGAACAACTATGCAGATTAATATAGAGTTTATCAGGTAAAACAACTTCTCCGCGTTCCACAGAATAGCTGTGTACCTGCCTGTTCTTCTCTAGTATTTCTCTTTTATAGTAAGAAGTATTAGAAGAAGACAGAGCAAATGCTTTAAGAGTCATGAGCTACTTTCCCCATTCACAGACTTTGCAGAAAGCCAATGGCTGGTCCTTAGTATCCACATATCCCTAGAAGCTGTAATAAAAATAGTCAAATGCTGCACTTTGGGCATAACATAAAGTCCATATGACCAAAAGGACGTCTGGAAACCTATGGATGGAAGGATATTTCATTTACCTATAAAATTCCATTAAAGTGAGAAAGTCCTTTAGAGAAAAATAGAATTATCAACTTATGCTGCCTGATACATAAATAATTCACACTGTGCATTTAAATTTATTGCAAGAGAACCTCATCTTTTTAAAAGACAAATGGTCCTTTGAGTTTATACAGAATATTAAAATGCAGCTTGTAGTGATGGTGGAGATAGTTTATTTGATTAAATGCCTAAAATTCTAAGAGATTTTTAGGGCAATGCAGAGTAATGTGTAACAATGCTTTTCATATTTTTTTCTAACACTTATATGCAAACTCACCTGCATCAGGATATTTAGTCAGTTAAACAAGCTACAGTTTATACCTTAAATAAAGTAAGCATTATTTAGAATTCTTGGTGAGTCACAAAGTAAATGGGAACTTTTGATGTTTTTATAGGAAAGCACTAAGAAAAAGGGTTCAATGACCTAAGCAAAATAATTCAGTGGTCATGGTTTCAATTGCTTTAAAATGTTAACATTTTCATTGTGTTAAGATTATTGTATGAATTATGGTCATATCAACCAGAGAAAAATGCTTTTTAAAAGGATAAAGATGTTAAAATAGAACACCTTTGGCTCTGAGAGATTACAGAGAACAAGACATAAGTGATGTTCACTCTGAGTAAGGACCTGATGCAAAAGTTATAGTAATCCTCATAATGTTAGAAAAAATCTAAGTGGCCTAAAATGCTGTAGATGTTCACAGAAGGCTTTTGCAGCAGTTGTAGTGTATGCCCTTTAAGTACAATATGGTGTGCTGGCAACCAACTTTCCACCTTAATGTTTAATCTTTTCTTAAAAAGAATTAAATTATTCAAGGTGTATAAGGTATTGCAACTGTTTTGGTAAGTTCTGAATCCGTTTTATTCTGTCAGCACTTCTGAAAAGAACAAGTTTATTGTTGTAAAGTACATTCCATACAGCTGTATAGCGCTTCACATGTGATAATTTCTATTTATAAAAGAGTTTGATTTAATTGGTAAAATAATGCTTTACATTCAACTAGACTCATTTTTCTTCTGTTTGATCCAGAGTAGTACAAAACAATAAAGCTGACAGTTGTTCATCTGCAATATGTTAGAAATTCTTCAGAAAGCTTACTATCAGAGAATACAAAAGATTCAGAAGAGATGAAAACAAAGGTATCTGTCGTTTGTATAAAAATTTGGACTTTTTTAAAAAAATACATATATATACACAGGACTTTTTTTTTGTACTTAGAACTTCTGTGTTAAAACCCCCCCAACATTTGGTACTTTATTATAGACTACCACTATTTATAGAAATTTATTTAAATTCATTTGATTATTAATAAACAGCTAATTTCTCATAAAGCACAGACTTAATGACAGGTTCATGGTTTTATCAAAACTAGTTTCTTTTAACGTAGACATATAGAAAGAGATGGAGACATAACGATAAAATGCCTAGAATGAGTGAGGCCAAGTATTAACATAACACTAGACTGGAAGAGCTACCATACTTTTTCCCCATTTTCAGGGCTTCTCCATGTGAACTGCTTTAAGGTGGATTGGGTAATCACCATTTTCTGAAGACCAGGCCCTACTAAGGTAAGGGATATTAAGAGTCCCAAATGAAAATGACAGGTAAAAACCTAAAAGTAGTAAGAAGCCTCACTTTCACCCACCAGTTATTTAATCTTTTCAATTAATTCCTGAAGATTTTACTGAAAACAAGAGTCTGGAGTATTCAGTAACTACTTTTACGGTAATAAAAGACTTCAAAGTAATGTTAGTAGGACTAAGAAAAATCAAAGGATAATTAAAACTGTAGCATCTGAGGGTTTTGGTTGATTTTTTTTCTTTTTATTCCCAAGCCATACTGACCTAGAGTATTTTTCTTAAGATAGCATGTAAGGAGAAAACCCTACTTCCTTCAGCAGTTGTTACCAAACAAAACACCACCAATTTTATCATTAGAGAAAGAGAAAAAAACCCAAACCCTACTATTTTACCACATTGCAGTGGTTCAGAAAGAAAGATTTGAAAACAGCTATTTGACCCAAGGACAAATTTGAAAATAAGTGATTTAATGAGTTTCACTGCTACTTTATGGGAACTGAACTTTGGAAACAAAACGTGTCATTTGGAAACCTTCTTAGTATTTAGGATTCCTTCTTAACATTTCCCTCGAGATCTTTAAATCTTTTGAAAAATACCATCTCCCACATACAATCCGATTTTGAAGCAAAGCATTATAAAGCATATGTTATGTTTTAAAAGTTAAACAGGTAGGCAGTCCATTGGGACACTAACAGTCATCATCAGTACACCTAGAAAAGCTGCAGTACACTGTCAGTCACGGCTGACTAATAAATGTGCTGTAACTGGTCTTAATGCACTGCCAGGGGAAGAAACTGTGCACTAGTGAAAGCTCCAGAATCTGAGAGCATCCTCCTTCCCTAACATAACTGTAATTTAATGATAGCAGTGTGGCATTGACCCCTAACAAGATCATGTCAAAAGAGATAAGCAAAAGAAAAGAAATTCTCACTTAAAACACATGAATTCATTAATTAAAAACAAAATTTCACTCTGGTGTCTCCACAAGTTAATGCCATGTGAGCTTAAAAATCTGAAAGGTTGTTATAAAAAAAAGGTTTAAAAGGCCAGTTAGAGGAATTAAAACCTTACACGCATCGTGGAGACTTCTTAGGGAAGCAGTATTAGAAGCATAGAAGAAATCTATACTGCTCATAAAAGTCCTGAGAAAAGAAGCAAGCACGGTTAAAAGGCAAGGGCAAGGGAAGTTATTTGAAAGCAGTCTTCAAATAACTGGGATCACATCCAGATGAAGAAAATAGAAGAAAAGTAATATCTGGAAAGTTTAAAAAACTCCATAAATCTGGGTGAAATAAGAGTTTGAGGTACAACTAGCAAAATACATAAAAATTAATAAATCTTTCTTCAAACACATCAGGAGCAAGAAGTCTGAGACACTTCAAATCCCACAGAATATCAGGGTATAAAAGAAGCTTTCAGGAAAAATAAAGTCACAGCAACAAGTCGAAAAGACACTTTGTGGCTTTGTTCAGTGTGGAAGAACGTCTAAAGATTTTACCACCAGAACACCCCACCTTCCCTTTTCTTTTTCTTTTTCTTTCTTTATTTTTTTTTCTAATCAGGGAAGGATTTCAGAAAATGTGTTTCAGCTTGAAGGTCCCCTAGGAGAAGTTACAGACAAAATAGACAGTAATGAGAGGCCAGGAACAGATAATTTTCATCCAAGGTCTTAGAGATCTGATGGCGAAACAGCTGAACCAGAAGGTGTGATGCAGTGTCTCTCTCAAAACCTATGAGGTACCTGAGAAGTGGAAGGGAAGTGCAGGAAGTTGTTTAGCCACAAAAGCTTGAAGGCTGGCAGGGTACTCAAAGGAGGTACTATTCCTGTTTTCCCTGTTATTATAGGCTCCCTTAGGCACCTGCTTTTGATTACAAGACCAGACATGAAGAATATTTTATTCCGTTTCAGTACTGCTTCTCTTCTATTCTTGGATTATGATGGGAATGACAGTTTAAGTATTACCAAAACTTGTGAAAAGCACCTAAATTCCAGGCTAAGCTAGCCATTACGCCAGCCACAACAGCAAATAAAATGTAGTTCCACATCATACATATTAGCAACTGTAGTTCAAACACCAGGTTCGTTAAGCTATTTGCTTTAATCTAAGCAAACACCAGAAGTTTCTGAGGTCTAGGGCAATAACGTTCCTACCTTGTCTAAGCCATGTGCAGAATTCACATGTAGTAATGATGCTTTCTATCAAGCTACAGACCTCATATGTAAACTAACCTTCTGAAGAGATGCAAACATATTTTCCTAGAGAATCTCCAGTTTCTATAGTCCAGTGAAAATAGGAAATTATCTTTAAACCCCGTGGAGGCTCAATCAATAGGGTTACCTTAATCGATAATTATTTACTCCCAGAAACAACAGTGGAACACAAGACACGTATCCTATGAGACTTCATCCCATACATACTGAAAGTAAAGGGAAGACATTCATTGACTTTAATATACTTTAAGTCTCTGTTTCACTGTCAATACCACTCTAACACTAATACAAATAGTGCTTAACAGATATTACTCAAAATAATAATCATTACAAATCTTTTGAATGATGCAATTGAAAAGGGAGGAAAAGTACAGATTTGTGTCAAAAAGTGGGTAGTAAATATTGGTCAGTTCCTGTAAGTTTGTCTAAAACTCTGGGTTTTGGAATCCTCTCAGTCTTGGTTTGGCCACAATTGTGAACTGGTTTTGCTGGAGTGCCTCCATACTTTTGATTATGCATAAAACAGGGTACTACAGGTGAAGTAAAGATGAAAAAATAAGGCAATGGAAACACCTTACTAATTCAAAACCTGAGAAAATTCTGATATTAATTGTTTTGCAGAGGTTTGGCTTGCTTTTATCTGAGGGACTGACATCAAACTGCTCATTTCAATCCAGGGCTCTTTGTAGGCTATTTGTTCCTTATTTGGGTGGTAGTTGAATTCTCTTCAATTAGCTGCAAAGGCTAATGGGCTGATTCCTCATACCAGACAGATTCTACAAGATGACTGTCTCAAACTATTTTCAAAATAGCATTTCCAGGGAAATGGTCTCTTAAATAAGGAGGAGATTCTGTACCTGAATAAAAGGGATTGCATATTTTAATTTTATAGCAGCATCCTTAGGATTGCAATAAATAAAGTTGTCATTAACAAATATAATTTGAATAGTTGTCATTCAAATTGGAAACAATAATACTTAAGATATCAGATTAAAAGGCACAGAGTAACCTCACAGCTTCCTAAATCCAAGATCTGACTCTCCGAGTTTCCTTTTAACTGCTTTCTTATCATGAAGGAGTTAGAAGCCTCTAGACACTTACATCACCCAGGTCTCAGAAATTAGCTGCCATCTCTAAAAATGTACAAATTTTTAAATAAAAAATGTGGATCTTTAAGTTTAGGAGCATCTATAGCCTAGGTCATTCCCTAGGCCCCTATGTCCCAGAAGCACTTGATATGGCAGGAACATTCCAAGTGTAAACTTACCAACAGTCATTTTGATTCATAAATATACAATGTTAGCAGGCAAGATTGTATAAGCAGCTGTTCTGGTTTGAGGTAAAACAGGACCCATTTTCTGTTTTGTAATTTTACTTTGCAGCTAAGCCTCTTCTAACTAACTGAACTTTCTGAAATGAACAGCATTGTCCAGACACTGTTCGCTCTCAGAGTGACAAGACCTATGTTTATAGCTGATGCCAAGGCGTGGTATGCAGAAAGGCTCTTGCTTATACTCATTGCCATAACAGCCAAGGGCAGCTCAGTCTGTTATTTGCCCCATTGGACGGTTGGAAGCAAAAAAGCATAGAGGGATCACACATGCAGGGAGGAGTGGACAGGACAGGTGACCCAAAACTGACCGACAGGGTATTCCATTCCATCTGCCTCATGCTCAGTATAAAAGCTGAGCAATCAGAGGGTCAGCCCTCTTTCTTCAATGGCCGGCATCTGAGAAAGACTTTGTATGTTCGTCGCCTTTGACCCCGATCTGTGCATACCTGAATCCACATGTGGCTTCCAGTTCCTGTCTATCGCTGAGTCCAGTCTGGGACTTTCCCAGTGCCTGCCAGTGATGTGATCATCATCCTGGGAGCTAGATGTGGTTTTGTATATATTGTATATATTTCATTATTTCTTTTAAAAATATTTTATTAACTTATTAATATTTTCATTAAAGTAGTTTAGTTTTTTTCTAAACTCATAAGTCTCTCTCTCTCTCTCTCTGTCCTCTCCTTGGAGACAGAGATGGGGGAGGGCATTTGTCATTCGCTTCAGTGGTAAGTCTGGCCTGAAACATGACAGCAGCATGGGCAGAAGGGCAGAACCAAGACATACAGAACTACATTTGCAGAGTGATAATGCCTTACATACACCATGTGAATACCCTGCATTGTAGTTAAAACATTTCTTAAAAGGCACATTATGTAGTTTTGAACATATTAAGCAGAAAAGACCTGAAACGAGGACTCTAATATCTTAGGTGCATGCAATGAGATCCAAAAAATTGCACAAAGGAACGCTTTTGGTAAGTGAGAGTTAAGTGGAGAAGATCTTAAAAAGCACGCTTTCTCCACCATTTTGTTTTGCTGAACTTTGTTAACTCTCTGCCTGATGACTGTGAGGTGTCTACAGCCTTGCTACTCTGCAGAGTTCACTCCTAGACAAGAGCAACTTTCAAACAATATAAGAATCATACACATAGATACATATATATATATATATTATACTTATACATGTTTCCACTGGGCAGGCTGGAAAGAAGTGTAATAAAATCTCTGGAGAGCTGGGAACCTGAAAAGAGAAGGATGTACTTTAAAAAATTGAGCAGTATAATCAAAGTATCATCTCAAACAATTCATTCATTTCCTTTTACAAGGCTTGTATTTTGTGTATTTTATAAACATAGGAACTCCTCCTGACCCTTTATACAGCATAAAGTCCAACATAATCTGAAAACTGACTGTGGACTTTGGTGATTTTTATGACAGTAATGACAAAAGTAGCTATGGTTTTGGCAGTATATATATTATAAAATCAATTCTAAGCTGAATTATATAGATCTACATACACACAGAAAGTTATTACCAACTCCAGTTTGTTAGAACTACAGCAGCTCAATTTCTTTTCAGGACGTACCACTGTCATTGTCACTTTCTTTTTCCTTCTTTTTCTCTTTGTTAATTTACTGTAGAAATTTTTTGGCAGACATTTAGATCGTTCAATAACTAAAATTCTGCCTCACGGTGATGAACACTACTACTACTTGATCAATCATTCTAAAGTGATGCTTTAAGATTGTCTTAATCTCTTAAGAAACTAAATGCAAATCCTTTCCAGGAAACCCAGAGAAAGAGAGAACGTAGTGTTCAACAACAGCCTTGATAGTTAATATTGCATTTACTTTTCCTGTTCATTGAGAGGCATATTTGAACATAATCCAGATTTATAAAAATCTTAAAATCTGAGCGTCTAATACAGGCAGAATGAGGTAATGAGTTATACACATTCTGAATACTTCATTTTAAAGTTTATAATTACAGTGGGATTATTATTTTTGTACTGGGAAAGAAAATGCCTACGTAATATGCTGTGACAGATATTATGTCCATTCTCTGAGCATCTGACAGGATGCATGCCAGCCTTGATCCAAGAGCTAGGTGACCATGTTAATGCATGTCAAATCTGAGCTAAAATACCCTGCTTCTCAGTGTGGTTTATCTTCACAG
Organism: Pluvialis apricaria; assembly: GCA_017639485.1. Lineage (NCBI taxonomy): Eukaryota > Metazoa > Chordata > Aves > Charadriiformes > Charadriidae > Pluvialis > Pluvialis apricaria. The sequence goes on along the minus strand of CM030008.1, from coordinate 107,165,842 downwards.
ACTCTGTGCCCAAGACTCTCATGGATACTAATGCAGTTATGGGGGTTTTTTTCAGCTCTGCATATGGTTAGAATGAGCTCACTAATGTCTGTGGTATACCATGTAGATAAAGCCAGGTGAGTTTCTTTAACAAACCTTCTGAATTGTATATGTGTAGTATATATGCTGGGACATGAATTGGCCCAGCCAGATAATTAGCAGTTACAGCCAGTGGATTTTTTATTTTCATAGAGATACTTATTTATTTATTGTTATGTCAGTGCCTCTTCCTTCCCCTCCTCCATTTTTTTTTCCACTCATAGAGATTTTGGAGAAGAAAAGAGAAGATGACTGTGCAGGAAAGATTTGGAGAAGGGAAGACGTTGAAATTCATCTTGTTTTGCAAAAAAGTTTCAAGAGCATAAATACCCAGGCAAAATGTTCTTTGTGTGTTACCCTGTTGGTGGAAGGCATTATACCAAAAGGCAGCCTTAAATCTGCAAACCCAGATTGTTAATGTTCCTTGAGAGCAATTCTGAGAAACAGCCTTAGCCACGTGCTTGTTTCAATATGCTCTCAAGGATCTTGCTTCTAGAATGAGAGCTGGGTCTATGCATCTAGGAGAGGTTGTGAAGACTCCATCTTTGGAGACATTCAAAAATTGTCTGGATATGACAGCTGGCTCTAGGTGTCCCTGTTCGAGCAGGGAGGTTGGACCAGATGACCTGGAGAGGTCCTCACCAGCCTCGGATATCCTGTAATTCTGTGATTGTTAGCCTTGCCAAAAGTCTTATATTCTGATTCTGACTTGCTCAATGCCTTTTAAGAAAAGCTGAGCGCGTACAGAATGTAGCGGTATTTATTTTTCGTTTTGCACTGCTGCATGTGGTAACAGCATAGGTAGCAGCAGGAAATAAACACATCCAAGTATTTAATAAATTAGTGGTAGCTGAATTTACTTGTCTCAGCCAGTCTGTTAATTTCATCTGTGATGCTGTTTTGTGAGTGTTTTTTCCGCTCCTAACTTGTCACTACTTACAAATACGTTGTATTGCAATACTCTGTCACATGCTTATAAGCCTACACTATAGTGTCAGAACCCTCTTTTCTTCTCTCCTACACTGCTACTGATAGAAATTAAACTTGGTATGAACCACACACACAAGGTTCAGAGTAGGTACCATATATAATAATAGAAATTTTCTTTGAGAACCTTTTTAGTCTGGTTCGTTTATGTATCAAACTTTGTGCTGCAGAGATATTCCAGTCAGAATTACGTTGGTAATCATATTAGAAATTGTAATGTGTCATGCTTCGTGATTATTCTTGATTTTCATCATTAGAAACAAACAGATAATCATAATGAAGTTTTTATTCAGTTACAGTGTAGGCCAGTGTCAGAGCTACACAGAGAGAAAGGAAGGACAAGATCTTATTACAAGTCCCGCTGCGGTTGGAATATGCCCCCAAATCCGGATCGTGAGTGGGTCAGTATTAATCCATCTGACCTGTATCTTGGATAAATAACAAGAGTTGCAGGCACTAGGAGCAGAGCAGAGTGTAACACTGTGCACTAACCTCCCTTTGCTGGAATCCCTCTCCAGGAATAATAAATAGCTTAAAGACAGAAAGTGGCTGTATTCACTAAGTGAAGACTTTGGGTGTTAATGTGGCATAAAAGGTTCACATCTCCATTGTGGAAATGTAAAACAAGGAATTCTAAAGGGAGCCCTGATCAGATAAACTCAGAGTGAAGGCTTGGGGTAGAAAAAATAGGCCTTCTTGCTGCAATACACAGCTCTTTATTATTTAAGTCTCTTCTGAGCATTCTCCACTTCTCTGATTCCCCGATGAATGCAACAGTGAGAACATCAGATGAAAGTCATTTCTCTGACAGAGACAGCTTGTATCTAAAAATATTTTGCTTCTTGAGTATGATTAAGTGACAGAATGAACAAAGGGACGACTTGAAAATTGTTTATCGGTATTTCTCTAACAGAGACAGCTTGTATTTATAAATATTTAGCATCTTAGTTGAAATATAAGCATGAATGGAAAACAAGAGTTGGACATGCAGTATCTTGCAATAAACTAATTACTATTATAATCAATTATATGACTGAAATACTCTGTGTTTTCAATAGAACATTAGCTAAATGACTTTTTAGAAGTGATTTGCTGAATTTGTTAATGCGAAGCATTTAGTTTATTATTTTCATCTGGACAAATGTAACAGCAGCTTTTTTTCTACTATGATTCCCTCAAATGCTTCAGTTCCCTTCAAAATGCAAACATATGCATACTTAGATGAAAGAAATACTATGGAAGTTAACTGGGAATTTACAGGATTAATGTAAAATAAACTGGAAACAAGTTTTCTAGGACTGTCAACTGTTTCCTCCAGGTGCAGAAATCTACACAATCCTTGCAGCCATTTTGTCTGTTTGAACTTTAATGTACACCTACTTAGGTTGCCATCTCAATGAGGAAAATTGGCCATGCTGCCAGTCATGATGGTTCCAGTAAGAAGATACTTGGCTGACAAGAAAACAGCAAATTCTAAAACTGAGGCTTCTGGAGGGCAGATTCCATGCAGGTCAAGGGATGCGCTGTAACCTTTGGAACTGCTGGGGGTCCACCCCCTAGGAGACAACAGTTGTACACAACAGGCTATTAAACAAGCCAATGTGTAGCACAGATTCCTTAACATAAAACATCTGCTTTCCTTAGATAGGGATTTTTTATATTTCTTTTTTTTTTTAAGAAAAAAAAGATAAAAGGTTCTGGTTTTGTATCAAACAGAAAATTGATCTACATCACATGTTTAGGAATCTTGGTTGACATTCAGTGACTGAGATTACAATGAATGGTCTTTTCTAGTTTTAAATAAATCATCAGAGCAGCAGCCAAATTCTACAAATGCGCCTAAAATGTTCAGTTGTGCTCTGCATGATACATGGATGAAGAGGTGACACAAATCACTATGTGAGCTCATATGGCACACCCCATGCAGACCCACACGCTAAGACCCAGACACACTACAACTACTGAGCAGGCTTTTTGTCACTGGGCCCAAGAATACTGCTTTCAAACCCACAGTAACTTCTCATCTTGATTATTTGGTTGGCTTTTACGGGGTTCAGCATAGCTCACAGACATTATGAGGATGTTACTTGGATATCAAACTGTTTGGGATACAGACTTTCATAAACCATGACTGAGACATAAGTGTTGTGACAGCTAGTCTATCATCTCCATGGATTTTGGAATAATCTGTGAAGGTCTCCATGTGTAGTGATACACAGACATAGCTTCAAATTAAAATTTACAAAACTGGATTAGGTGCCCAAATTCCCTCACAAGATGGATGAAGAGACATAAGTGCCCACCATTAAAATTTAATTTCCTGATTGGATAAATTATAGCAGATGGAATTTTTATGCCTTGTCTGTACCTAGAGTACTTGCTGAAGCCTAAAGAAAAATGCTTGCATGAGTGTGCAAAACAGAGTACAAAACCTCTTCCTAGAATAAAAACATGCCTCTTTTCCTCTGAGCACAGATGGCAGCTCTTTTTCAGTACAATTCAAAGAATCTCTTTTGTGTGAAATCACTCAGCTCCAACTGTAAGGAAAGAAGAATCCATCGCCCCTGCACAGCCCAGAGCCAGCTATGCAGAGTACTCTTGGAAATGAATGTTGGGCTGGAGGTGGGTAGTCGGGGGAGTGAATTCATACAGGAATGATACAGAAGTTCTCAGTTGAATGAAACGCCTCTTCCTTTTCTCCTCTGAATTTCAGTAAAGGCTTCTTTTTAAAATAGAACAAAAAGAGAAGGAAACATAAGGCTTGCTCAAAACATTTGTAAAAGTAGGAGAAAACTGGATTCAACTTCCACCTTTTCTTCCATCATAGGACATACCATGCTCGAATCAACAGGGACAGGACTAATTTGCAGAGAAAAGGTAGTCCCAAAACTCCCGTTGTGTTCTCTCAGTCTTGGAGAGAGCCTTATTCTTTTAAACCATTGACTATTTAAAGCATTGATTAATTAAATACTAATTGATCTTAAAAGAGAGCAGATCCTGCAGTACAGCCCACAACTGGAAGTCAATACTCCTAAGATTCAAAGCCTATGTCAATAAGTACTTGAGATATAATAGGAATGTATGTAGTACAAGACCTGGAGCCTTTTTCATCCATCTGTGAAGCATGCAGATTCACAAAGACTCTTTTCCTGACTACATTTCAAACATAATGGAACAGCTTCCAGGGAGCAACTGAGGAAGGTTTACCTAGTTGACATTTGGACCATTCACTCAGGACACAGGAGATATATATTGTATCCTATGCTATCCTATTTGATTAGACCAGACTAAAATATTTGAGTAAGCCATCTACTTTTCCATCCCTTTTTTCTGTTTACTCTCAAGGCTTTTGCTGGGACTGATCAAGTAGCTAAGCTCTGAGACCATGATCAAGCAATGCAAACAACAGTTATCCTAAGAAGTCTGATGAGGTCAATGGTTAGCTGCACAGGATATACAGAATTTAAGAATTTCTTGTGTTCAAGAAGAGTCCATCAGGCAGCACAAAAAAAAATCATTGACGAAAATGGATAGATTTGAAACAATTTCAGATGGGAGCTGAATCCAGGAAGTAAATATCTAAAGTTTAGGGCAAAGCAGTTATTGTAAGATATCGCAACCCCCATATCATTCTGTGGATCTAGTCTTGCACCCCAGGCAAAAACTTTTAATGAAGCCCACTATGTCTTCCACAAAATTCATTTTGAAGTAATTTAGATCTGATACTTTCTAGAAGTCTTACACAGATACTTCCTTTACAAAGGGTCTGTTTTGCATTATTTTGTATTATTTGTATTACTTGAGATCTGAAATGGAGTAGCAATGACATCTCCATCGCTGTAAACAGAGACAGCTAAAGGGAATCTTGCTGGCCTTGAATAACATTGGAATTTTAAAATTCATATAAAAATGCAGACTTTGGCCAAATTATTTTCCCAGTTGAAACAAGCCTTGGGTAATTGTAAGAATTTGGTGAAGAATCCAGCAATGCTTAACATGAACTTAAAACATAATTCAAAGTCAGCATATTTGTTGCATTGAAGTGTATAATGGAATTTAGCCTAACTGCTTATCTGATAGTGTATAACTATGTAGAGGAGGTAAATACTGGTTTAGGATTTTTTTTCCCTTCTATACTTATTGACTGCAGAAATTCTGACCTTACCCTTTGTGCTTCTCACTATTTTAAACATATACTTTAAAACTGCATTTCTCAGAAGTGCAAATACACAGAAAGGCCTGAAGACCAAAACGTAAGAGAAAATGTAGACTACAAGCTCAACAGTTAGTGATAATTATAAAGCCAATGATTACTGTCAGATAGTCTCTCTAACATCAGAAGTTCCGTGTTGAAACATATGCCCCAGCAATTCCTTCTTTCCTAACAGTCTGACTTATAAAAGTGTCATTCATTTCAGTGGCCAGTCCGGCCCAAACCTAGACAAAAGGTTTGTACATAAGACAAAAGGAAAGTATATAACTTTCTCTTTTCACTGCAGTCCTGGATGTATCAGCTGGAAATGTATAAAACAAGAGGATAATAATTTTTTCTTCAGCGCATTAAATGCACAGAAGTTGTGATCACAAACAAAAATCTTGTAAAAGTTATGACCTGCATTGACAAGAGCCAAGTGTATCCCACACTGAGGCTGTCACAATAAAGGCAGTAAGCATTCTTCCACTCTCTTGACATTCCATTTTCTCTTTCCTTGCGATACTTTGTCAGAGAAATAGTTGCAGACCAAGTATTCCCTGCCACGTTACTACCACACCTACACAAAAAATCTTCTACCTCAACAGTCAAGATTTGGTCTGGCAGAAAAAATGGACTGAATTACAGTGAGAATTTGAATTAAGATCTTTCTGGGCTAAAAATGGACCTACAGTGGCAGATACAACAGTTAGCACCAGAGTCATTAAAATCTAGCAAATGGTTTCTAATCATGTTTCTAAGCTGCTATAGTGCCATAGCATTAAAGGAATTTGCTTTCCATTTGCAATTGTGTTTGAACAGAATCTGGTTTAGAAAATTCATCAAAAGATATTCTAGAAAGACAATATACATAAATGCCTCTTTAAAAGTAAAATGTGATAGGGCTTACATTTCTATTTTCCATTTTATATTTTTTCAGCTGATACAAACTGATGCAGCACCACTAAGTCCAGTGGGAACACACCAACCTTCATCATTAAAGCCTCATTAGGACTTTTTGTTTTATTACTTTCCCCTCCCAATAAATAGCATTAAAAGATCACTTATTATTACAGTTGATTACACCTATGTAAAAAAATGTGTTTGAGAAAAGGAAAAGGGAGGGGGATTTATGAATATTTTTTTCTATGATACCTACTGACCTTCTTAGACCATTAATTTTTAATCCTTCTTGCACTGTATATTTGTTTCACTGTGCAGCTTTACTTAGTATGATCTGCTTCATCAGTCATTTTGCTATGTTGAAACTCTGAATGTAAAAGTTTTACAACCTTTTGGAAGAGAATAATTGTGACTTCAAACAACAAAGGGGTTACTGCAGAGCCAGCCTTAGTATGATCTTTTTTATGCTGGCCAAGAACATTCCCATTTATTAAGTGCCTAGAAATAGCATTGTTCTCTTATTTAAACATAGCCAAAACACTTTTTTTTTTTTTTTTCACCTGAAGAAATCTAAAATTAAGGTCAAGATCCAATCTATTCATTCCAGAATACAATAAGCAAGTGCTGCAGACTTTTTCTTCATGAGCATAGGTCACAGGAGTTTCATCTTTCCCTTTCTTCTGTCACAATTCTCTTCTGTAATTCCAGGGGCTACCTGCCCTCCACACAGCTCATTACACAGCTGCTGGGTCCCTGCCAGCCATTAGCAGGCCAAGAAAGGCTGTCAGAGAAGACTGCTTTGGAGGTGGTGGGCATGGATGCTTTGACTGTCTCTACTGCCTTTCATCTAAAGATCTTAGAATGCTTTTGGAACATTAAAAAAAAAAAAAAAAAAAAAAAGGAGGCCCTCAAAATTGCCCAAAATTGTGTGAGAGAGAAAATGCTCCTCCACCTTTCAAAATGCAAAATGTAGCAAAGAACTGTTTAATAGTTATTATCCTATAGGCAGTCACATACATGCATGGTCCCAGTGAAATAATTCATTTCACCGGACTACTACTAAATGCAAAATTACACATTGGCAGGCCTGAAAAAGCTGCCACTGCCAGTCTTGTGGTATACTTGTCCAACCTCTGGATGTCATGGAAATGTGTAAAACAGTAGCTCAATTAAAACAAAACACAAAAATCCCTGGAGCTAAAAGCTAAACGAAAATCCAACCAACCCCAAACAGAAAGCCCACAAACAAACAAAAACCTTCAAACCAACCAAAACCACCCTAAAAATAAAGATCTCTGTTAAACCAACATAGCTTTGTGAACTATTACATTTCTCTCCAGTTTTGTAGTTACAGCTATGAATACCTAAAATGCGCTGCAACCAGTAATACATTGAAGAAAAGATTAATTTATTTAAGAGGATTTAATTAAAAAAAATACAATTAAAGCTGAAATTGCTGATTCAGAGAGCCTGAAATGTTTAATTTAATATTCTTTGAGATCAATGAACTGCTGACAGTCCTGGCCAGGACTTGGTGCAGACAGGGCAGATCTTGGCACCACCAGGTTCCTGCCTCTCAGGAAAACACTTCTGGCTAGTCACCTTTAGAGCAACCAGTCACCTATTTACCCCTGAGTGCCCAGAAGCCCTTTGCCTAACAAGTCCAGTTTGGAGCCAGAGCTCAGCCAAACTGTCCCAGCTCTTCTCAAAGCCACAGCCCCAGAAGTTGCGGCACAAAGTGCTGTTTAGCTCCAAAGAAGGGAACACCAAAATCCTAATGCCACAAACTCTGGCTGGAGTCAGTGAGTCTGTGTCTACACTACGTAGTAAGCCAGACAAGCTCAGCGACAGCACAGCTGTCTGCCTGTCCCACTCCGTTGCTAGCATGCTCCCTGGCGTGGTGTTACACCAAAGCAACACATGACCACTGGAATAGCATATACCCCAGACTGCTCCCAGCACACAGGGGGATGGAACTCCATGATGATATATATGTGTGTGTGTGTACTTATGCATGACAGCAAGGGAGCCATGTATTTTGAAAGGTGCAGATCATACTATGTGGCCCCAGGACCAAAGAAGAGACCTTGCACCTTCTTTATTCAAAAGAGGTGCAGCCTCAAAGACAGCTCTGCAGTACAGAAGCATCTATCACAGCAGGGCTACCTGTGCTCTCCTGGAACTAGTAAAATTCATAATCTGTATAGATTTCACTGATGGTATCTATTGACTGTTGTGAAACAGATTCAGGATCTAATGTCATCAAAAGATACTTTTTATGGGAGCTATTTTCTTCAGAAAAACACCAGTTATCCCCAAGATGACATTCACTAAGAAGGGGAGCCGCAGGCTGGTCCTGAGTGCGTCTGTGTCTATAAGGAAATTACTCCCAGAAATTTCTCATAAAAGGGATTTGCTGTTGTGAAATTTGTTTGTTCTGTTTGGTTTATTGTTCTGGAAACTGTTCTGATTTTGTTCTGAAGAAACACACTGGACACTAGACTAGGCACATGTACAGACAGTACCTATCATGATTCCAGATGGGAATAATATTTTTCCCTTACAAAAATTCTAAGACAAACCATTTAAAACAGATGAAAGGAGAGGACAAAAACCTGCAGTGGGAGATGTGAGTCACAGAAAGGAAACATTTGCATTTAAAAGAAGCAGCCAGTGTAGTTTTCCGCAGTTATGTGCTAAAACAGGCAGATGCCAGCCACTCCTGAGTTTCGGTGATGATCCTGAGTTCTGTGATGGGGTAACACAAAAACTGAGTCATCATCTCTGCAAGGTTATCTAGGTCCTCAGAAACTACATTCAGGCTGAGGCACACCAGAGCAGCCAAGAGATCAGTTTAAGAGTAGTGCTGGCACAATTTACATCTTAGTTTCTCCAGCAAGCTTTCTTTTCCGAGTCATCCAGCTAGTACCTGTATTCAACACCTTCAGTTTCAGAAGTTTAATGTTTGCTTCATTCAATTGTTTAACCTGTGCAGGATTACTATGTTGTGGTTTGGGCCAGACTGGCCACTGAGGCGAACACAAAATGCTCTCCCCCACCCAGGAGAAGACAGAGAAAGAGAAAGAGACTCATGAGTTTAGAAGGAACAGAAATACTTTAATGAAAATATTAATAATAAGATAAAAAGAAAAAAACCGAATTATATACAAAACCATACCAAGCTCCCAGGATGACAATCACATCCTCGGCTGGCACTAGGGAAGTCACAGACTGGACTCAGTGACAGATGGGAACTGGATTCCACATCTGGATTCAGGATCGGGAACAAGGGCACATGAACATACAGAGTCCTTAGATGCCGGCCATTGAAGAAAGAGGGCTGACCCTCTGATAGTTCAGCTTTTGTACTGAGCATGAGGCAGATGGGATGGAATACCCTGTCGGTCAGTTTTGGGTCACCTGTCCTGTCTGTTCCTCTCCGCAGGTGGGACCCTACTATGTTTTTTTGCTTCCAACCCTCCAAAGGGGCAAATAACAAAGTTAGCAGGCCTTGGTTGTTATAGCAATAAGTATAAGCAAGAGCCTTTCCTCATACCATTCCTTGGCATCAACTGTAAATGTAGGTCTTGTCACTCTGAGAGCGAACAGTTTCTGCATAACATGCGGTTCATTTCAGTTAGTTAGAAGAGGCTTAGCTAAGAAGTAAAGTTACTGAACAGAAAATTGGTTCTGTTTTACCTCAAACCAGAACAGACTAAATCATCATGAAACTATGAAACAGAAGGTCTACTGGGTCCATCAAGATCTCAGGTTAATGTAAAACAAGGTTCCCAAGCAGCTCAGCGAGTCTTGCCTTCTGAGATGGGCTCAGAGGAATCCAGTAGCAGAGAATGAGTCTTGCAGACCACAAATGGTCAGCAAGGAAATTAAAATAGATGTTTTCCAGCAAAACCCCCTCATCTGCCACAGAAGAGGTCTTGTTTCCCATTTTCAAGTCAATAATAGTTTCCCGTCCGAAAACAGAGAGTTTCCTGAAAATTTCGGCTCAGTGAAACTCTGAAAACTGCTGGATTTGGTTCAATTCAAACCCAAATCAATTTTCTACTAAAAAAAAGATCCTGAGAAATCAGAATTTCCACTTTTAGTTAGCTGAAACTGAAACAACAGCACAGAACCGCAGAAACATAGAAACTGGGAAACAGCATTGTACTGCAACAGTTTTTGGATATCTGAATAACACTGTGCAACTAAGACCTCTTCAGACAATATTTTCCATATATATACATGATTGTATTCATTCCACACTTGTTTGAACGTGAAAAATATTACTTTGTTTATCCTATCAAATTTATGATGGTACAAGAGACTGCATCATGTAATCACCCTTTACCTCTGCAATAACTTTGCTCACCATGTTTTTCTCTTTTCTCTAAATGACCATTTCCTTAGTCATTGACAAATAAAAGTATAATTAAGCCTTGCTTGAAAGTTAATTTTCATGTAAGGAAAAGGACATGAACATCTCATTATTATCGGTGCAGAAAGCTCATAAACAGAACATTAAGCCCAATGTTAAAAAATATTGGAAAGTTTTCATTCTTGAGAATAGAAAAAAACAGCCAAACAAAACCCCAGAAAACTCACACCAAGATATCTACAAGAGATGGAGTACTGTGATTAACTCTATTTGTTTCAATAAATGGAGATTATACAGTGACCTTTACTTCAGCTGCCTTGGTTTCTCCGTTTTTAATCATTATGCAAGATTCGGTAGGATTTGTTGCTGACACTCTACTCCTCAGGGGGCAATTAGCAGAGAAGTGAATTCACTAGAAAGTCAGCAGATCTTTTCACTTTATTACCTAAAATGACAGGAAAGAGCCCAGCTTTGCTCGACTGTCATAATACTCATCTATGGCTGGTTCTGACAGAATCCAGACAATCCAATGCACTACAAAATTACATAAATCTGTCTGAATTAAACACTGGAGATAAGGAATGCTAATGATATAAAATGTATTCTGCCGTGCTGCAATTAAAAGTTTCACTGCAAAATAAAGTAACAACTTTACTGTTTTCATTCTGAAGGATTAATCCAGTAGTTAGTTCTCTTCACCTTGCCCTGAAACTTAGCATCTTTTTCTTTACTTGAAGTACTGCTAATGTTGAGAGTTCGCACACAGGGATATATTAAGTGTTTTTCTGGTTTTGAGCTCTACATTTAATTCCTGACATCTTATCTTATGCAGGCAAACACATTCACCTTCATCTCTATTGCAAAGATCTCTGACTGACACATGCCTTGTATATTGTGTTAGCTTTATATATGTTGTTTTGCACCTTGTTAGAAATGCAACTCTAAATTCCTGGTGCATGCATGCCTAAAAGTGCTTTTACAATCATCATTTCAGTTTCACTAATATTGCTCTATTTCTATCTCCCTCTATTACTTAATATGTACCGGGTGTCTTCTACAGTCTAAGGTGTGGTTAAAGTTAACAAAAATTCAGGTAGTTTTGTATTTCCAAAGAAAAGAAAAGCAGTATCAGTAATATGTTATTCAGTAGAAAAAGTCAAGAAAGAAATCTGCTATAAAACTTATTCTTCTCAGGGCTTTAAACACTTTCCTGTGCTTGAGATTCACAATCCCCAGAACTCTTTGGGAAGAAGATAACCAAGCCTTCCTTCTATGATGACCCGCTCCTGCCAAGAACCAAGTGGGTCTCTGGGATTCTGTTAGAACTATGAATAGTAGAAGAATATTTGATCAGGAAGAAGAGACAGATTGTACAGGGTGACCCAAAGAGTTGCGAAAATGAGTGTGGTGTCCAAAAAAAAATCCACAGGGAAATGAAAGTATGTGCTTAATTTAGCACACACTGCCATGGTGAAGTGTATAAAACCAGTCCCCAAAAAAACCTGAAAGTACTTATTCGCCGCAGTGATTCAGACAAACTTATTATTTGCAGTAGAAGGAGAGGAAAATAAACCTGCAACCTTTCCAGTTTCCTCTCAAAAGGGAAAAGGCGGCCTGGGAATTAGAGCTTCTTAGGTATTTTTGGGCAAACAATTTGTGTGGTGAAAACTTGACATAACTATGAAGCCACGTAGAAATAGATGAACCAGAATATGACAAAAGAATTCTAAAGACCCTAAATAAATGCATGTTAAGGTAAAAAGAAAGGGTTAAAAAATAATGAAGGCTATGTAAACATAGGTCAGTACAGTTGTAAGAAAGAGATAATCCTTTTAAAAAATAAAAAAATGTGTGCATTCATGTAAGAAAATGTTTGCAGTCTTTCTCTCTTTAGAATGCACAAATATTTCCATGAGAAAACATTAAAAGTCTGTCTTTTAGAACAATCTTCTTTCTTTTTTTCTTGTTTTAATATAAAGTTTCTTTCTGCTTCTGTTGTTGACAAAAAAAAATTATCTGAGAGGACAAAAATTTGCTTTTACTTTTTCTTCTGGATACATGGTAGCTTTCTATGGTGCTAAATAACAGGCATACTAGAACTGAAATTGAAATATATTTAAGAAATTAAGTTTTCAGTTGAAGTAGGACTTCATGAAACTGTTCCATTGACTGACATTTTTTTCTTTAAAAACTGTTTATTATTATTAGAATAAGTAACCATGTTTTTTCATGTTTCATTTCATTACTTATTTAAATTTTTATTATGAAGCTCTGTGTGAGGTTTTAAGTGATGCAGTGTAAGCATTAATGCTGAGTCTGAACTAAGGGAATAATAATATTTTTTAAAAAAATTAGAAACTGGAAAATGCTCATCTACACCTATATTTCTTACCAACTCTGTGTTTACCCCTACAGAGATGTGAGACTTCTGTTTCTACTACCAATCAAATTTTACTTGTGAGAGCATATATTTGCTTCAGTCATTTTTGACATGAAAGTTGACATGAAAGTTGACATGAAAGTTAACATGAAAGTTTTCAAATGCTTAGTGGGCATTGCTGTGGTAAAACAATACCCCCTACTTGAAATGACAATATATGTTAAAAAACACTTCCACATAATGAGATACTCTGCACAGTACTTTGAAAGACAATATATGTTTTTGTAATCCCTATCCATACAAATCAATCTCTTTGAGATTTAGTCCCGTGTTTTAGGACTACAGGAACCCATTTATAAATTAGCTGAAGACAAAGGAGAGCCTTATAAAATAAATGATAACTGGTAAATCTGATCTGCTAAAACACACTCCTCAACATGCATCTTATACCTACATGTTACCTGAACACTATAAAGACTTTTAACACCTGTCTAGTATGCATTCTAATGTTACTAATGGGCAATTTATGTTCTGCAAAATGAACAATTTTTATATTAATACTAGCATACGCAGGAATATTCACTAGTGAGGACGCAATATTTTTCCATATAATAATCAAACTAGAAGAATAACATATGGCTGCTAAATGCTGCAGTGTAACATGATCCTAATTAAACAGTTGCAAATTCAGAAGAGCCACAAGTCTCAGTCTTACCGTAATATAAGTAAAATGGATACTATTACTAAGGAGTTGTCAGTTACATAGTAAGTAATTCATGTTCTGACCAATGCCAACTTAACCTCAGATGCAGCATACAACGGAACATAAATTGGTGAACATACAGAACTTTTAAGTACAGCGGCAATGATGTCCAACAACAGCTAGGGTCTCTGGTGAAGTGAGTGGATATCTAACACTAACTGCTCCTGATGGCATTGTTCTTACTGGAACATACCAGTTGTAAAGTCCAATTTAAGAAAGGTGCATACTGATTCTTATTTATAGCAGCAGATGTTTTGCTGTTTTTTAGGGTTTTTTTCAGAAAACTTGAACAAGCTAATTCAATTAACAGCTTATGCATTTTCACATAGCTAAAGAGGAAAAGTGCATTTGTGTAGAGGTAAGTATCCAAACCACTCAGGGGCATAAAACACCCTCTATTTAAATTTTTCACAGGAGTCTCAAGGAGAAATTAAACAGCTCTGGTAAAGATAAATACTCACTGCATTGTGTTGTCAAGAAATACATTCAAAATTATATAAAAAACTAACATCTGGAGACCTGGTTTTCTCCCCATTGGTCCTGTGTAGGTCCACTGATGAAAGGCCAGTGCTATCACCGAGAGATTAGAGTAGGGTAAAAGGCAGTCTGAGCACCAAATAGCCTCTGAGCACAGAAGTATTAAAGGAGGGAGAGGAGATGATTATCGCTATTAAATCTGAGCATGAATATTTTTGGGAAGAATGATTCATCATTTGCGTCCCTGCACCGTATAATTGAGATCCCAGTACAGTTAAGTACAGGTCTTTACTATCTAATCAGCAATTAGTTATTCTTTTCCCTATACAGTTCCGAAGCCCCAAGATGCATTCCATTGCTACTGCCCACTGCTGTCAAAATTCATGTCTGATTTGTTTATTGTTTTAATTATACATTAAAATGGTAATCACGCTTTCTGTCCTCAGCATGGCTGCATCTAGTTGAGTAAAAAGTCTATCGCTCTATAAATCTGTCAGAAGAAATCAGCCAAATACTAGCACTTTATTTCAATAACACCACTAATTTCTTCCACAGCTTATGTATGAGGCCAAGCTCAGTTCAAAAAGTAAATTACACATAGTAAAAACAGCAACCAATTGTTTCAACAATGACAAAAAAGAGTCTGTGATCAAGAATTAACACAATGGATTAATCAAGGTCCTAATGTAAAAGAATTGTATGCAAAGTAAATGTCCAATGTTGTATTAAGATAAGAAACAGAGTCTTCAAAATACTCTGTCTAAACATCAAACTGCAAAGCTTTCCATCAATGTGCCATCTTGAGGTAATCTACATTTATAACTAATTAAAGTTCTGCACTGACCTATTTAATTTAAAACCCACATTTTTTTATTTCCAGACTAATTCATCATTTTGGTGATAACAATTGTATTTTTGTGGTAAATCACTATAAATTAAACCAGATTTTGCTTGGAACAGTTCTCATAAGGATGCAAACATCATTACAGAGAAGCTTCAGATCAGCAAATATATTCCACTGTGAAGAGTAATCTCTAGAAAAAATAGTGTACTGGTTTTTTTTTAAAGGATACAGTTTCTATCCTACAATTTGCATGAATTAACGCAACCATTCAAATCTAATTTGGTTGAGCACAAGGACGTTTTCCACGTATATATTTTAGTAAATTTTTCATACTGGACTGTGTTAAATAATACATGCAATTTATAATCCATTGAGAGAGTGCAAACTTACAGTAAGTTTACATAGAATTACATTAAATAGTTTGCATATGCAATTAGCAAGCAGGTGTCCTATGATGTAGATGCAATTGCATAATTTAGAACATATCTGCATTTAAAAAATGACACAATTTATTCTTATTTTACTGCATAATATTTTGCTTCGTATCACATGACAGTAACACAACATTAGACATACAAAGTATTATGTCCAGACAGGTGTGTTGAAGAGTAGGGGAGGACTGCTCTCTTTCTATATATGCAACATTATTCTCCTTTTAAAAAATATAGTGACTCAAATGTTTTTAAGGGTAATTAGAATGTTTGTTGACATAATATATGCTGATTACTACTTTAAAGACTCATTTACAATATTAAAAATAATTGTTCATTACATATGGTTTGAAGATGTTGGAAGTCACTATCTTGAAAAAGAAATACACAATATTACAAAATCACAAAACAGCTAGAGAAATAAACTGAATGTTCTAGCTATTAAATGTGGGTAAATAGTAATGCATATATGTGATCAAATTAATCTCCGTCTACATTGTTTTGATAGTTTTCCTTGAAATGAAATACCATTGTTTTATTCAACACAGGCATTATCTAAATGTGTTCAGAGGTCTGTAATTACTTCTGATCTACAGCTTAGCCATGGCAATCTGTTGCAAATATATGATAGCTGAAATTCAAAAGTCAGCAAAGTCTAAACAGGACAAATAGGCCACATAGTTCTTTGATAAGAGGAATCTATTGCTTAGAATCCACTGTTTGATCTCAATATTTTCTGGTTTTACTCTAGCTGAAATATTTATTTCATGTTGCGGGAATTGCTGTTCTGTGGGATATTCCAGATTCTGAACAACTCTGGCATATGTTTGTGAACTTATTCTGCCTCCCTAGCCTGGTCTTCCTGTTGGTCTTTTTTTGCTATTTTATTTTTCTGAATCCCTTCCAAAATTTCAGCATACTGAGGATGTGAACCAGTAGTCAACACTGTTTTGATTTCTTTTCTGTCCTAGAAGGAACGGATGGTTTATAGTACCTAACTTGTTACTGAAAGAAATAGACAGGAACTAGCCATTATTAACATTATTGTACATGTCAAAATATTAAAATTCTTATTAAAACATAAGTTTAAAATAATTTTAAAGTATTTGATCCAAAGTATTTGACCCAACCATCATTGATCCCACTCAGTTTCTTTTCCAATATCCAGTCCCCCTCTGTTTCTCTGCCGACACAGGTCATCTCTGGTTCCCCAAATTTTCCTGTCAAGGACACATTTATGACATAACTCCATTTCAGTGACCTCTTTTGTTCCCACCTTGTGCCGGATATCCAAATGCACGGGAGAAAAGAAGATCACAGTGCAGGTACCAAGGAGAAGAGTAGGGTCTCCTGATGCAGCAATATCTCTTTCCCTGCCTGCAGCCCAAATTCAGTGCAGAGGAAGGGCCCCTGCTAACCCCAGACAGAACTTTAATTTCTGAAAACACAGCCCCACACTAATTTTCTTTATGATTGCTGCCTGGATGATCCATTCACCTTTCTTCCCTTTTCTTGTCAACACTAACCAGGGCTCGTCTAACTCCCTATTCCCTCTCCTCACACTGATTAAATAAAATCCACCAACACTGCCATTACCTCCTTCATCTTCACATTCACACAACTTTGACTTCTCTTTCAGCCCACTCTCTCTCTTTCATGCCAGACAATTTTAGTGTGCAGGTTCAAGCCATATATCACTATCGTGGTTAAATTAAATCAGGAATGAAGCTGTTAATAATGAAATGAATCTTTCTCCATTGCATGTATCCTTCAGCTAAGCATATTTACTTGGAATCAGCACAGTAGGAAAGACTAGGGCAAACCGTAGAAAGGCATATATAGTATGCAATTGATCTCAGTAATTGTCTTACACGGCTGTGAATTATGCTCCAAATTATTTTCCTTGAGCAGAAAAGCATCGTAACTTATTTTTCCCTGATGTCTGAAATTTCTGAGGAAGTGTGATATGTCTGGAAAACTTTCACTCTAAAATAAATAAATGGGTTCCCTTTTTTTTTATTATGCTTTTTCTTTTTTTTTTTTTTTTTTTCTTTTTTTTCTTTTTTTGTTAGGGGAGGTTTCTGGCTTGTGACAGCCAGCATCCAGGGCAGGGAACAGCCCGGTGCCAACCTTTCTGCAGGCTAAAGGAATCTCACCTAATAGTGGGCATTCATAGTATAAATATCTACTTGTACGATGCTCACCTAGATTTCTCCACAGTCAGTGCAACAAATCAGGCATTTCTAGAACAGTTTGTTAGATCTAGTTATCCATCTTAGGAAAAGACGAACTGTGCTCTATGGGGATCTGTCTCTTTTCACTCGACTATAGAGCTTCAGCTGACATACACATCTATCCTTGGTCCGCTTCTGCTCCATATTTGTATATGTAGCTAATGAGACATATACAGTATACAGGAAAAGAAAACTCACAGGCAAAAAGGAAGTTCAAATCTCTCCACTCAGATATCCTCCTCAAAGAGATTATACTAGGTGTTAGGGATCATACTTCTTTTCTTTTTTTTTTTTTTCCTTCTTTTTTCCCTCTTTTTTTTCTCCTAAGCATAGGCCCTTTTATTCAGAGATCTGCACTGTGGTCAAGATACCACAGGTACCAACCAGCTAGAGCACTGTTTTTGGAGAGAATGTGCTGCCCTAGCCACAGATGTGACTTCCTTGAGAGAACACTGCTCTTGTTAAAGGAAAAAGAAATTCCAGGTTTGCTGGACTGGAAAGAAATCATGAGAAGAATCTCATTAGGGCTGAAAAATCCTAGATTCTAGTCCCTGATTAAAATATTATTTGCATATTAGATATAGTTTATCACTGTTTAATGAGAAGGAACATTAAGATAAAAAATAACAAGCTGTGCCTATGGCCCTCAGATGACTATTGTCAGCATCTGAAAGGGATCAAACAATTTGCATTTAAAAGCTTAATTTCCATATTTTTTAATTTTACCTTCTGAATTAAATACATAAACTTTATCTTCTATAGCACTTCACACACAGATTAGAAGTGAAACAGATTCCTCTCACTGACAGAAAACAAAATATGCACAGAGGAAATAGTGGCCTAGTACTGGACTTCATGCCACAAAAAAGACGATATGTATGAAGAAACATTTTTTGGCTGAAACCTTTCAACAGAAAGCAGCCTTTACTCTTGAAAGTGGAAGAAAATATCAAAACCAAAACCAATGTTTCCTCAGTTACCTTATCTGCTACAGCTGCTCCCTACTTAAGCAGACTCCAATCCGAAATCCTTTTATTCTGAACTCATTGGGTGCAGCAGCATAACTCAACCATCCATCACAACTTTAGCCCCAAAGCCATTGCTGTTTGTCCCCAGTAACCTTTCACGGTCATCTGCAAAAAAATATGGACTACTTCATAGGAACAAAGAGACCCCTTCTGACACAACGGACTGTGTAAGTCAGTCATCCAAGGCAGATCAGATTTGGAATCATTATTGCCCAATGAAAGAGAGTTAAAGGGAACTGAAAGAAATTGAGGTCTGCAGACATTGTAAAGCCTTTTAGTTTAGAACTTAATCTTACTACTGCTTCACCACATTAGCTCTTAGAGTCAATGCTTCTGCCCTGTCGGTGCTCACTGCAACATGAGGAAACCCTCAGCCTGCTCAAATGCCTTTTTTAGTATATACATGGTGAAGAAAGACCTGCATTTGCCTGAAAGCTGACCTCCTCACACTGTAATCTGTTATCTAGAGGTTAACATTTGCTCACATTGAGAAATCACCACATTTGGAAACCTATTTTAGATCAATATAATCTTTTTTTTCACCTTAAACAGATTAAAACAGCCAACCGTATCCTGGGTTGCATCAAAAGAAGTGTGGCCAGCAGGTCAAGGGAGGTGATTCTGCCCCTCTACTCCGCTCTCGTGAGACCCCGCCTGGAGTACTGCATTCAACTCTGGAGTCCCCAACATAAGAAAGACATGGACCTGCTGGAGCGTGTCCAGAGGAGAGTCACGAGGATGATCCGAGGGCTGGAGAACCTCTCTTATGAGGAAAGGCTGAAAGAGTTGGGGCTGTTCAGCCTGGAGAAGAGAAGACTCCGGGGAGATCTTATTGCGGCCTTCCAGTACCTAAAGGGGGCCTACAGGAGAGCTGGGGAAGGACTTTTTACTAGGGCATGTAGTGATAGGACGAGGGGGAATGGCTTTAAGCTGGAAGAAGGCAGGTTTAGATTAAACATTAGGAAGAAGTTTTTCACTTTAAAGGTAGTAAGGCACTGGAACAGGTTGCCCAGAGAGGTTGTTGAAGCCCCGTCCCTGGAGGTGTTCAAGGCCAGGCTGGACATGGCCTTGGGAAACCTGGTCTAGTGGGAGGTGTCCCTGCCTGTGGCAGGGGGGTTGGAACTCGATGATCTTCAAGGTCCTTTCCAACCTAAACCATTCTATGACTCTATGATTCTATGAAAATTAACTCAAATTACAACGGTCTACATACCAGATTTGGTTATAGTTTGTTGTTGATCAGTTCCTCATTGAAGGTCCAACATATGTATCAGAATAAATAATGCCACCTTTGTCCTACTGATAAGCTGACATTTCAGATTTCTAACGAATAACAGGTTTAATTTCTAGCTCTGGTAGCTCATAAAATCCTAGATTTTAAAATCACGATACGCAAATTTATCTGAAAGTAGTTTCAGCTCATTTTTAAGGGATTTACAAATACTATGCATACTCAAATGGGTACAAATCTATTTGCTCCATAAATTCATAAAAATTCTTGTTGTTAAAGTATTTACAGTTAAGTTACTATAGTATTTTTTTTAAATATAAAAAGCTCTGATCCATAACTCTGGAGCAGGAAGAAAAGAATTATAATCAGCCATTTATAGATTACCCTATAAAATATACTCATAATGAAGACATCAGGATCAGGAATAATTTACTAATGGTAATATTAAAATATATGTGATATTTTAAAAGGCAAACTTCTTTTCTCATAGTTTCTTCAAATGTGTAAGAGAATTTCCAATGCAGTTGCTGAAGTAAGTAGCCTGAAACACTGACTGAAAGAAATATATGAATATGCACACAGACTAAGCTAATTGAACCTTAGAAGACCTTTAATAGAAAAAGTAGCTCATTAGGGTTGTTTCAATAGCTTGAGTTAATTGGAGGGGTTAGGAATAAGTAATAAGAAACAAGTCAGAGAAAAAAATGCAACAGAATTGTGCAAAGATCAGAAAGGGGAACATGGAAAAGGGATAGGTGAAGAGGAAAAGCAGGTGCAAATAAAACTGTGTATTCAAAATGAGAAAGAGCGAAAAATAATTCATAGAGCAAGTAATAATCACCTATATATTTAGTTGCTGTATAAATGTTGCATCTTCTTTTTTGATTTCTCTGCAATATAATTAACGTTTCACTAAGCACAGTGGAATATCCTAATGTATGCACTGCTATTGCAAATAAAAGTTGGTCTTCTCCTCTGTACTGGATCTATCTGAGGTGGAGTTAATTTTCTTCATAGCACCCCATATGGTGCTATGTTTTGGATTTGTGAGTAAAACTGTGCTGTTAATGTATCGGTGTTTTGACTATTACTGAGCAGTGCTCAGACAGCATTAAGGTTTTCTTTTCATTCCTACTCCACCCCTGTAGCGAGTAGGTTGAGGATGTGTAAATTGGGATGGGACAAAATCAGGACAGATGATCCAAATTTACCGAAGGTACATTCCATGCCATATAACATCATGCTCAACAACAAACCTGAGGGATGGAGTTTGTTTGGGTAGGTAACTATTGCTTGGAGACTGGTTGGGCATCTGTCTGCTTGTGGGAGATGGTAAGGGATTGACTTTGTATCACTTATTTTGTTTTCTTTCTTCTTCTTCCTTTTGCTTATTAAACTATCCTTAACGCATCGGTTTTTCTGGTTTTCATCTTTGTAGTCTCTCCTCCCATCCCGCTGGCAGGGGGGAGGGGGCAGAGTGAATGTCTGGCTATGCAGTGCTTAGTTGTCAGGGTTAACCCACAATATCCTCTACATGCCTGCTGTCTAAGACTTCCTTGCCCTTCAGCCATCATCAATATAATCAGGAGTCCAGAATAACTTGACTGAAGTCATTGTAATCAGCCTACTTCAGAAAAGTACTTGCCATGTAACTTATCCAGTTAGGTTGACAAAATCAGGGCCATTAAGCTAGTAGTAATGAAGGCCCATATATAACGGGCTAACTCTACAGTTCATCAGTAGGGTGTCAATGAGCCCATTTTGCTCATTTAGAAAAAGAGACTATAGAAAAGAGAAAAAATGAGGCAAAGTTACTCCTGGAATACCCCACAGATACACTTAACTGAATGCTGCTTACTGTCTTTACTACATCTTACAATTCTATTAAGATATGTGATGCA
This sequence comes from Pluvialis apricaria, assembly GCA_017639485.1. NCBI lineage: Eukaryota > Metazoa > Chordata > Aves > Charadriiformes > Charadriidae > Pluvialis > Pluvialis apricaria. The sequence goes on along the minus strand of CM030008.1, from coordinate 107,144,015 downwards.
CAAGGGTATCCATGGAGTGTGAGGTGAGTAAAGGAACAAGATTAGGCAGAAGAAGCTTACAAGGCAACTTACAATAGATCATCTTCCTTATTAGGTAGAATTGTGGTTGTGTGAAAACCATACTTTGATAGTTTAAAGGGCTGTAAAAATCAGTTACCTGCTTCAAGTTTGGCACAACAGGAACTATGAAACTACAAAGTTAAGTGTAATCTTAAATACAAGGAATAACAAGGCAAATGCACAGACATCTGAGAAAAAGGCAACTGTGCTAGGCTTTAATTGCTTTTATACAACAGAAGCCACATGCAGCTGCTGTAATGTGAAAACAGAGAATTTATATCCTCATTGTTTGAAAAAAATCCCCTTCCAAGTGAAGGCAGATTTACTGCTTATGTGGAAAAGCACACTTCAGTTGGATAACACTGCCTGCATGGGCTCTACATGATAAAGATGGCTTTAGCATTGCACTGTTACATATAATCTTACAGGGACTGAGATGTGCCCCATCACCTTCCTAGGTAATGCTGTCTCATAAGTTCTCTAAATGACATAAATAGAACCAAATATATATTATATTTATTATATTTTTTTTTCCTGCCATTGAAACTAATGATAGATAATGGTTCATTAATTCTCACATATGGAAAACATCCTGAGAGACATTGTGGTCCTGTAATTCTTTTCACTTTATTGAGATTGCCTGTTTCTGCTACCATTGGCACTGGAGTTTATCAACATTGAATCTGTGTTCTATTCTTATGGCACGTAAACAGAGTGATCATGAAAAAGACTTTCATTTTTCTTGTATTCTCCTTAATAATAGCTACAAATCAATTCCTTTGAAACTTCGCCAGCTCTAGACATGTGCCCTGGTCCCAAGACCAATTATTCGCTATCTGCTTCTTTTTGAAAGTAGCAGGAAAAATTGCTTATTTGTGAGCAACCAGTGTTCATTAGCCAGAAAAAGGAAGAAAAACAAGATATTCAAATCTGTTTGCTACAGGTGGCGGCCATCTTTTTGCATTTATATATCTTTAAAGGGAGATTTCTTCTTTTGACCACTGCCTAGTTTAATTTACAAGGTGATTAATTATGTTGTGCAGTGTCACATTAAATCACATTAATAAACCTAGACATTACATGATATCAAGTCAGAAGAGAACTTCTAGTACTTTTTTAATATTTTGCATGTAGACAAAACTAACATGTTTGTTAATTCATTAATCCTTCCTCACACACATACACTATACATCTTCCCTCAGCCCAAAAATATTCCTAAATTTAACAGCCAAAGCTCAGTTCATTTATTAGGATTTTTTTTATTCATTTTAGCAATTAAATGGGTATTTCTGAAGGCAAAAAAAAAAAGTAAAAAAATCCCACCATGATTTATATTTTTTAACAATATGTTGTCCACAAATTTCTCTGCAAAGCTGTTTATATGAGGAAAATAAATGTCTATCACTTTAGAGAAAATGTGAACAGAAGCTGATGGAATAAGCAATAGTTGTTAAAAAAAAATTGCTGTCTTCACAGTGGCCTACAAATAGTAGAAAGAAAGCAGATGGGCCTGAAGAGAGCAGTATGTAGCAAAATTGCCATTATTCATACTTGTGACAGAGACTCGTGCTTTCAAGAACAAATTTTGTGGATTACTGTACCTGATAAAAACGTGTTGGTTTCTGTATAAATGGAACTCTTAATTTCTCTCCAGATGATTATAAAAGACCTACTGACTTCAATGGACTCTTGCAATATGTATTGCAGATCCCTGTGGCATTTTCTTTTGACATGTTTTTCCTTCTCACCAACTTAATGTGATGAATTTGGCTCAAGATGGCAAACTTTGGTGGGGATTAGGTTAAATGCATCAGCCTAGAAGGAACAGTATTCTGGACAGAGAATCAATTTACCTGGGTTTTGGGCTCATTTTTTTCCCCTTTCATGACTCTACCACTGATTCATTATATTAGCTTGAATAAATGGCTTAATGTTTTTTGTCTTTAATATCCTATGTCTAAAACAGAGACAATGTCACCTCAAAAAGTGTGGTTTAGGTCAGAGATGAAAAACGTTATGTTAACATAATAAAACTAGAAATAAAATTTAAGGACAAAATATGAAAAAGACATTCATCAAGTTCCCACCAATGGTATAAAATGTTTACGTTACTGTTGTTGCTATTTTCTGCTGGTATGCAAGTCATAACAATGAAAATATTTTAAAAAATATATCATCTTATCAAAATAGACAAGCTGAATAATTTCTAGATGATGCATTTGCTTTATATAGCCCTCAACACAGGAGACCTTTTATGTTGCTATTCCTGTTAAAGTATTTGTTTTAGGGACATTGCCATTCAGCTGCCATTGTCCTTTTCCCTTAGTCTGATTTGAACATTCTCTGAGGCCTTCCTATAGCAAGCTAATGTTATAAGCCATACTGAAATACTCTTTTGTAGTGTCAGGGGCTCAATGAGCCAAATAAAAAGGCTTACAATTTTAAAATCAATTGATGTCCTAAAGAAGTCAAATAGCAATGTTAAAATAAATATTTAGTTGAAACACAGACAGAGAATTGCAGTGAGAAAGACTGAACCTTTTAATTTCAACACTTTCTCACCCAGTGATGTTTGTTTAGTCCTAATTAATTTTTCTCTGAAAAGCTACAACTTGCTTATGTAACTGTGAAGCGTACCAACAACAAGGTGGCAAAACTGCAGATCCTATTTAATTCAACCAGTTAGAGTAAGGAGCACACAGCATGTCAGAAAGGCTACCCGACATCAATTTAAGAAGTTGACACAAAGACTAAAGGGTCTGCGGCAATTGCTTTCTGAGCCGTGATGCACACTGCTTTCTGAGCCATGATCAACCATGCACCACCTTCCTTAACACTGGCAGGCTAAGAAACTGCATTACAGATGCTCTGCCTTCTAGAAAGCAAGGATGAGAAATGTTCAATAGTGCAGCATACTATGGCTATATAGGCAGTATTTTGCCTTCTACTAGCATTTTTTTCTTTCATTAAAACAACATGCAGCATAGCAAGACTACTGAGCTGCAACTGTGCATGCTGTTTTGCCAGAATACACACAGCATTTCAACAATAAGCAATACAACGTAGGGGGAAAGAGCAAGCCACAGTGAGTTATTTCGTGAACTAGAAAGAGAGGCACTAGTAAATATCTTTATTACAACAACAAAGATGAAATTAAAGATCATCAGTGAGATCAATAAGATCAAAGCAGTCCATTCTTAAGCCTTTAACTGTAACTGTACAGAATTAAACATAATCCAAATGGTTTCAGAACCTAATTGAGCATAACCTTTTCTCTCACATTGTCATAGCACCAGAACAAATGGCAATTAGTATTTAAAAAAATAACCTGAGGTAGTGAAACAGGTCAAATCACAGACTATCAGAAATATGGTTATTTTGATGATTACTTATGAATTACTTATATTTTCTATGAGGAAGAAAATCACCTAACACCAGTGTCACAGCTTCCTAAACACAGGGCATGTTCCACACAGTTTAATCTACAACCTAAAATGTCTTATCTGGAACTTTTGAATACTTATCTAGAAAATGTTTTCTTGATAATAATGACAATATGACATCAGAATGGTAGACAGTCATCTTTTTATTGTTACAGAAAACTTCCAATTTAATTAAAAAATTCCTCTATTTGGCACAGGGAGAAAACTTCATTAAGTGTTGCTATTTTGACACTCAGACAATTGCCTCGGATTACTTCAGATGAGCATTTCTATTTTCATTCTTAATTTATTTTATTAGAGAAGAGGAAATCCTTCCAGCTATAGTAAGGTTAAATAAATGCTGCAAATAAAAAGCATTATATGATTAAACCTATCAAGACTAAATTGAATAAAATTAACAGTCAAATAAACTTTTTGAATATACATTTTCTTACACTTTCTGACAACTCATTTGAAATCTTTGATGAGTTACTTCTATTCAGGAAGTACTGCTTGTAAACTTTGTCCTTCAGACAGTATCAACAAATCAATTGAAAATATCTTTAATTGAAACACAGTTATGATTGCTTTCCTCTTGCTAAAATTACTGACAAAGTGTGAAACTATAATATTGACCTTTTTGGAATGTGAGCCATTTTCTGACTGATGAGTTATTAATTTCTCAAATGTACAGGTAATTCCCTATCATCTTGCTTATGCTTAGATGCAAGTTTCATGCACTTTCTCTGTCTTGAAGAAAGATTTGAAAGTGTCAGATATAAAACACAAACATCCCATCATTATGCAGATGACTAGTGCAACCATTTTATGTTACACCACAAATTTTTATTCCACTAATACTGATTTTGTCTTCATAGTGCTGAGATATCCTTTGAAGAGGACGCAGTGAAACAAACACAAAAGCATTTTCTATCAGTCACAGATTCCAGAAGTGACATCACCTGTAAGTTTTTCAGAGCAGATACTTTGTGCTACAGAAATCACAATAAACAAAATATCTGTCCCTTCTTCAGTCTAAAGTTTTCATCTTAACTTTGAGGTTAAAGTTTTCAAATCTATTATAGTCTGAACAGTAAGGATATATTGCTCAGGGCTGAGTGTTTCAGCAGAACACAGGGAATGAGTACTGTTATGAATGAGAGTCAAAACCCAAACACCTCCTTCAAAGAAAAAAGAGGAAAAAACACACCGCAGGATGCTAATTGTGAGCATCTCCTGACCAGACCTGAATTAGCCTGGCCAAAGACAGAGGAGTGCCATAGAGGTGTGATAACTGAAAGAGGAGAACAAAACTAAAGAGCATGCATTCCAGAAGAGAGAGAAATAAAATAAAAAGTGAGGAGTGAAATAGAATGTAAAAATGCCAATAAAAAAGCAATGATGTAATGCACACATTAAAATAACTCTGAACCATCAAGTGGCTAAAGAAAGTATTTCTGCTCTCCAGAGTTTTGAAAATATGATGAGGTAGTTAAAAAAAAATAACAGAATTTTAATAATATTTTGCAATCTTTATGTGGATTGCAAACTTTGACCAACTTTAACCTTAACATCACCTGGATTCTGAGGTCTCCAGCAGCAATAGTTTTTGAGAAGCCATAAAAACAGGGAAATTTGTCTTAAGGCATCATCCTTAGCACAGGATATTTCCATTGTTGTATGATGTAGCATCTTACATTAGCTGGAGAGTTTACAGTCTTTGAGATCTCTTCCAGTCCTAGGCAGAGCTGGGCAAGTGAGGAAGTTTTTGGCTCACTAGAAATTCCAGTCAAATCAAATAAACATGCACATACACACACACGGAGTGAAAAGAAAACACCTACTAGGAAAAAAGTAAAACAGACGAAAAAAAAGAAAAACTGCAAACAATTGACTGTAGAGAGTTGTAAATAGTGTCACACACAGACATGTTAATTTTAAATTTGAAGATGTTTAAATTTTTTTTATTGAAGAAAAATGTTATTTTCAGTAGAAAACAATACATAGAAATTATAAAAATTCAAAATGTTATTTTCAGAATTGCTTTCTGAAATGAATTAATGATTTTTTTCTTGAGAAAAACTTTTCAGTGTCTCCAAATTGGCATTATATTCACAAAAAAAAAAACCCAACTAACCAAACAAAAAACCCAGACAATCAAACAAAAAAAACCCAAACCCAAACCCCCTAGGAAAGTTGGACCTTGAATTCTTAGAGTGTTGTGTTTGGAGAAGCTTAGGCTTAAATTGAAACAAGTTACAGGTTAAAAAACACACAAAGAAAATGGATGATATGTTTCTGTGAGATTTCAAAATAAATATGATAAATATGGACACTTTTTTCCAACAACCTGGAGTGCAGGACTAACAAACAGTTCAGCACAAGGAGTCCATCTGGTGCATTGCAGGTACAGCTACAGAACAGTATTATCATACTTACATCTTACATGATCAAAGCTTAAGTGAAGAAAGAAACAGCACAGTACTGAAGTAAACACTTCCCATCAGAAATAATAGGATGCACCCAAGTGCACAAAAACAGAACAAAAAAACCCAAGGGAAGGTGGAAATAAGGATTGTCTCTTGAAAGAGGTGGGAAAATTTTTGAGTATTAGGAAGAGTATACACCCTAGTGTTGTACCTCAGCTGCACTCTGGTTTTGTTTAAGTCAGCCTAAACCTACAACAGATCTAAGTGAAAAACAGCCCATGGGCTGTTTAGATAAAGCAACATGGGTGTAGCCAGATGAGCAGGGCAAAGTACACTAGTACAAGTAACACAGGAAACCTGGGCTTAAGTGAAGTCATGAAAATCCATTTAGGACTGAAAAGAAGGTAACATGGGCTAAGGTCCAAAAGCCCTTAAAGAGCCCTATTTCAATAGTCTTTAATGGTTTAATAAAGATCAAATTCCTGCAACTACAAGAGGAGAGGAGAGAATGAGGACACCAACAAATTCTAGCTTCAACATATTTTTCCTTCAGAAAGAACAGTATGGGTAGGAGAAGCAGCTTGAAAGAAGTAATCTGCATGTGAAGACTAGCTCATAGTGCTGCAAGTGATTTTCCTTCAGCAAGACATTTTCCTTTTCCCTCTGTTCATTTTTAATTTCATAGGCTTTTGGATAGTGTGAGTTATATAACTTTCCTAACATGAAGCAGCAATAAATTAAGTTCTTAAAAGTAAAAATATTTTTTTTTCCTCTGTGAACTGGTTTTCCTCTACCATCAGGAAGATAAAAGAGATAAAATCCAAAATACTTCTTTATGTAGAAAATTAAACTGACTATAATTTCCTTATCCTAGTCTCATAAAAACTAAAGCCTATCTAGACTAAGAAACCTCAAACTCAGCCAAAGAATATTGTCTCTGAACACTAAGAAAGAATATTCAATTTCTGTTTTCCTTACTCATAAAACTTGTGGCTGAAATAAACTTTCCTTTCTCCAAAATATAAGCATGGCCTCACATATTCCTGAGCAAATAAAGGAGAAAGTTTTTTTTCAAAATGTCAACTCCAGTAGATTCTTACTGTCTTGTAAAGGAAAAAGAACTAAGTTCTTCCTGCAGTTCTGGCTGGTCTGATCTAGCATCTATTTTCCATTAAAATGTTATCTACAGTAAGTAGGAGCTGGACCATCCTCTTACTCCAACAGGTGTATCTAGAACAGTTTAGGATCTAAACTGCTTTTCTCTTGCAGCCAGATCCAGTAAAATGGGGTTTAGTGACTTCCTAGATCTGTTAGACAGTGAGATCTCAACTAATAATGAGCATGGTCAGTTAAAAAAAACACCAACTAACCATCAAACTAAACAAGCAAACAAAAACCAAAAACCCACCCACACATACAAGCCATAGATCAAATCCTATTCACATGTCTCATTCAAGATAACAGCAGAACAACTTTATGAAAAAGGTCAAAAAGCTTTGTTCCATATAGGTTTGTTTTGTTGACTTGTAACAGTGATCTGGACAGAACACATTAAAAAATATCCTCTGATTTCCTTCTGTGAATATATACCTTTATCTATAGTTCCTTGGAGAATTTGAACTAGAACATTCACTTTTTCCACTGATTCCAGACCTTGAGTTAAGAAAAAAAAGAAAAGAAAAAAATTAAGAAAAAAGAAATCAATGTTCTTCTATAGTGCAAAATTCAAAAAATCCAAAAAAAAGGATCCACAGTGGGAAAAGAAGTGGTTTCTTATATCTGCTATGTGGTGATCCTGCATAGCAGGTGATAAACTGCACAGCATTTCCAACAAACATATCTGAAAGCCCTGTAAGTGGAGAAAGAGGCAGTTCACTGATGTGTGGATGCTGAGAATATTTTGCATAAATATTATGAGAAACTGATTTCTATGTTTACGGGAAATACATAAACACAGGCTCATTACAAACACAATTGCCTGGACAGATGAATCATGATGAATCAAGGTAGCATGCCGAAAATTATTATAAAGTTCATAGGACCATAGAAAACACTTGTAGAGTCTAAAAATGAGAACTAAAAGCCTTTATCTGCTCATGTGAAACTTAAAGATGCCTATTACTCACTATGCAACAATTTATTTATATGAGCAGTAAAAATGAGAGGTTCTACAAAACATATGCCAGGTCTCTGTATTCAATTCAGGAAACATCTTGCATTGGCTCACTACTGGCAAACAAAAAAGATTAATAACATCAAATGGTTTAAAAATACATTTATTTCAAATTCAACTTCCTTGCCAAGGACCCAACATAGTTTCAGGGTATATTAGTAGGGAGGAGGGACAGAAACAAAGATATTTAAGCTGCAAAGTCTGCTCTTGTCCTCTCTCCAGCATCTGTAGCTATGGTTTTTTGTAGTTGTCTTAGTAAGACAAAGAAGTTGCCAGGGAATGTATGTAGTGGGTCAGAATCTGAACAGAGATCAGTAGTGTTTCTTAAAGATGTAAAGAACAGGGAGTTTTGGTGTTTTGTTTCTTTTTTTTTTTTTACAAGAAAACTCATATTATAAATAGTATATTTTGGTAGCTTAGCATTTTGTGTCATTACATGCATACAGCAGAGTAAGAATGTATTGGAGTCTTACTCTAGTGATTTGGACACATGGCCAGCCTTAAGCTGTAAGTATTAAAAAAAACCAAACAAACAACAAAAAGCCCCATAAGTTTGTTCATTCATTCATGAGACCCAGAGAGACAAAGCAGAAAGTTTTCTGGCTTCCTCAGGCATTAGAGTGTTACAAAGAGCATAAGTGTAACATATATTTCGATTAAATACTTTGATTTTAAGTGGAAGAAACATGACCATAGAAAAGAAGATATATCTTATTTTCCTTAGTGACTGTGTTCAGTAGGTTCCTACTTGCATCCTATGGACATGGTAGATTATTACAGAGTCTTATGGTCTGCAGGTTTTGACCTGGGTTTGGAGAAATGCTTAATGTCCACTAAAGTCATCATCATCTTTATAGCCAGATTAAATTGATAAGTGAGTAAAAAGAGTCATGATAACTACTATGAGCATTCTAGCATGAAGGAAGAGTTTTAACTATTCCTGTTGGGAGCAAGTGTTTGCATTGACTAAGAGGTAAATTCTATAAGAGGTTTTCTATTTCCATTACATTCCATTGATTGCTATGAAAACTCATCAGTTAGAGCTGTGTTTGGAACAGGTTTGATATGCAAAGAAAAAACAGATATTGGGGATAACACAAAAAAAAATCATATTCACCTGAACTTTATCAGAAATTCACTTAATTTTAAACTACTCTGACCTCTGAACATAGATCAGGAAAGACAACTGAAAAAAACAGGTTGAACATGCAGACAGCTACAGTACTACAAATAGCACACCAGAACCTACCTAAGGATTTTTTTCTTTTTAAAATCTACTAGATTATCTTAAAAAAAGTAAAGTTCAAGGAAAGTAGACTTTCAGCGCAGAAAAACATTGCATTTTACTTCTACAGTTTTGAAACTGTCGCACTACAGACAACAAATTTTAAAAAACACTTCCTCTGGAGTATTTGTAATATGCTCAAAGAGAGAGACCAAGTAGGAGAAATGCGTTGTTTAAATCCAATGCTGTTACAAATTAAATATACTTACTGGTTGTTCTGCATCCCAGAGGGTGCACCACTGGAATTCAAACTATAACGAGTCCCTGAAGAAAGGCAGTCACAGATGCCACATTATCTCAACCTAAGGAAGGAAGGAATATATTCCCTTGAATATATTTACTGTTAGGGTCATGTTTTGTCTCATCCCATACCCCACAGGATCAGATTTACCTCCTCCAATAAGCACTACTTTTCCTACCATGTCTAACACACCTTAATAATTTTTAACACTGGCTTTCAAGGCCCAGTCTACAACAGGTCAAGAACTACAAAATCAGTGAGGGCTAAAAAAGATTTAAAAAAAAACAACAAAAAAAAATATCATTTTAGAGTTGAATGTCAAAGCACCAGAGCAGTACTTAATAGCACTGATTTCCCTGAATGGGACATGATTGACTAAAAGGCCAGGAAATAGTATAGCTCTCTTGCAGCTGGGGACTAAGATGCTTTTCACAGTGAGCAATTCCAACTTAAGAGCAACGTGAAGGAGAAGTGAAACAGTCATCAAAGTAAACTACACTGGCCTCTAAAAATCAAATGCAAGATGTCCTCCTTTTCTAGGCTCACAATTTGTTGGAGAGTCACTGTAAAACAAACTCCTCCAGGTAAAACAAGAAGCGTGAAGAATCTATGCTGTTGTCTTTGATTCCATTTTAGAGAGACCTGCATTACAGGTTTCTTTAAACTGTTCAGTTATTTAGAGTTCAGTGACCTATTTACTGGATCCTATGTGAACAACCGATAAAGTAATGTCCAAGCACAGAACATGCGCGTTTTACAGAAACGTACAATAACTTCGTGGTAGGAAGCTGTATTGGGTTTGTGTGGCAAAGTTTTGGCAGCAGGGGCGCTACAGGGGTGGCTGCTGTGAGAAACTGCTAGAAGCTTCCCCCATGTCCGATAGAGCCAATGCCAGTTGGCTCCAAGACAGACCCGCTGCTGGCCAATGCTGAGTCCATCAGCGACAGTGGTAGCGCCTCTGTGATAACATATTTAAAAGTGGGGAATGTTGCTGCACAACAGCAACTGCAGCCAGAGAGAGGAGTGAGAATATGTGAGAGAAACAGCCCTGCAGACACCAAGGTCAGTGAAGGAGGTGCCAGAGCAGAGATTCCCCTGCAGCCTGTGGTAAAGTTCATGGTGAGGCAGGCAGTCCCCCCGCAGCCCATGGAGGTTCGCAGTGGAGAAGATATCCACCTGCAGCCTGTGAAGGACCTCACATGGGAGCAGGTGGATGGCCAAAAGGAGGCTGTGACCCTGTGGGAAGCCTATGCTGGACCAGGTTTGCTGGCAGGACTTGTGACCCCCATGGGTGACCCATGCTGGATCAGTCTGATCCTGAAGGACTGCACCCCGTAGAAGGGAACCACACTGGAGCAATTTGTGAGGAACTGCAGCCTGCAAGAAAGACTCACATTGGAGAACTTTGTGAAGGACTGTCTCCCGTAGGAGGGACCCCACACTGGAACAGGGGAAGAGTGTGAGGAGTCCTTCCCCTGAGGAGGGAGAAGTGGCACAAACAATGTGTGACGAACTGACCGCAACCCCCATCCCCCACCCTCTTCACTGCTGGAGGGGAGGAGGTAGAGAATTTGGGAGTGAAGTTAAGCCCAGGAAGAAGGGAGGGATGGGGGGAAGGTGTTTTAAGATTTGGTTTTATTCTCATTACCCTTTTCTGATTTTGATTGGTAATAAATTAAACTAGTTTCCCCAAGTTGAGTCTGTTTTGCCCTTGATGGTAATTGGTGAATAATGTCTCCCTGTCCTGATCTTGACCCACAAGCCTTTCATTCTATTTTCTCTCCCCTGTCCAGCTGAGGAGGGGGACTGATAGAGTGGCTTTGGTGGGCACCTGGTGTCCAGCCAGGGTTGGCCCACCACAGAAGCATACCATCTTACAGTATAGTACGAAAGGAGAGCAGAATATAATGCTTCAAAAGCCTTCCTAGTGGAATTTGTGCAATGCCTAACAGCTGGCTGAAGTTAGGATGATGGTCTTAAAGGTCTGAGCAACAGGAAAACATGAGTTTGGTTTCCTGAAAACTTCAAATGTTAGCAAAATTGATGTAATGTCTTTTCTTCCAGTACCAGCTAGTGTTGAAACAAGACTGTTAATTAGACAGAGTTTGTAAATTCTTTAACTTGCCATTATGTAATTCAGAACATAATGACACAACATTTCATAAGGACTGTTTGATTAATGTTTATCTTATGACTGCGCAATGAACATTTCTAATGCTGTAAGGATATAGAATTTAAAAAACAGAACAAAACAAAACAAAACAAACAACCACGAAGATCATGAAGATACAGACACAAACAATAGTAATAATGCTGCAATGACTTTAATGATCATTCTTCAATCTTATACCACTACTATGTGTTTCATTATATTATGACACAACTTACCTGTGCTACCACAGAAGCTTGCGAGGTAGACAAGGACCTTTAATGAGAAGACTGATAGCCCTTCATTCCCAGCAAGTCTGTGGTTTCTACAGGGTCATGATAGATCTCTCCTGCAACAATCTAAAAATAAAGTTAATATCTTCCTTTACCCAAAGATATTAGGTAACAATAACCTTCAAACACTCTCCTTATTCTTTTTTCCTGTAGGCTATTTATTTATTTATTTAAAATGCTTTAGGCAGGATCAAATTTTCTTAGGCCTTATTTGCAGAGTAGAGGGTAAAAACATAAATATTGTCTTCTGTTAATGTCTACTGTTACAAGGCTCCAAAATGCAGTTCTTCTATTGTGTATAAGAATTTCTGCATATACACAAAGCTGCAGAACTAATGGTACAGGCAGTTTTGAATGAGTTTCAGTAGTTTAAGATAAATATCGCTTGCTAAACTCTGCTTCAGCAAATGCGACCATTTTCATTTGTTGACAAAAACTAACTGAGCCTGTATTTGTCTCTGATGGAGGCAAACATGACAAAAAGAAAGATTGAGAGGTTCTGCATGTAATAAGGGAGTGGGAGGATAAAAAAAATAAGTAAATAGTCACTACAAATCTATTATCAAATGGACTTTAAAAGAAAGCAAGCTGTGATGCTACTCAGACAATATTACTGTTCATAAATACATGTATTAAATGTCTTCTTTAAGGAAATTTCTCCTACATATCAAGATTTACTCTATAATATTTATAAAATTTTAATTGGAGTAATGAGAACCAGATTTAGAAGTCAGTAAGACAGCATTAAATTTAAAAATATCTGTCCTGCTGGCCATATTTCTTTCATTTTTTCATTGTTTTCAAAAAACCGGCACTGGTCTGCAAAATAATATTTTGATAATTTGGGGATTTCTGTATTCAGCTGAATGGTGTTTCTTGACCACACACTCTCAGGCCCTTGAGTCTATATTTGAAGCCTGTTTGTATAATAGAACTTAATTTGAATTCCCAGTTTATATTTTCCCACATTTTTTAAACACCTACAGTGGTTTTCCAAGGCAGGTTACTTTCCCTACAAACCCTTCCTACATTTTTACAATGACTCAGCAAACTCCCTTACTTTCTTATTAAATTTTAAAATTAATTTGAAGCTCTTTGCAGTTCCTTTTTTCACGATCATTTCTACTACTCAATATGTATCTAGTTAATGTTTCCAACAACACCAATAAGAAGCAGAAAAATCATCATTAAAAATTATCATTTTGTGAAAAACAAGAGATGAAAACACTCAGAAATACTAAAGCAATATTGAACAACAAAATCACAAGCTTATGAGACTGTTCTGTAGAGGCATGTTAGTCTTTTGGGCTCATTTGTTTCAAGATTTTAGGCAAATTTTATCCACATGCATTTATGCTGAAGTTCTGCTAACTGTTTAGAGTAGTGGATACCACGAGAACAAGGTCAAAATCAGTCATGTAATGGAATTTATTTGGACAGAGGATTTGAGGGTGTTCCCTGGCAGAATAATAAGCAACAGAAGGAAAAGAGGTGCTTTTCCCGATGTGGGATGGGCAATGGGAGAAGATGGACAACGCAGAATTTGTTAGAAAGCCAAGCTTCAGTAGTGTCCTCTGTTGATTTTAATTTAAGTACGAAGAACAAAATTTTGAATTATAATAAATTTCATGAGCATTGTGAAATTAAGAGTGATTTCTAATTGGAATTGACTTAGAATAGGAACCGTGCCATCTAGTCAAATGGGAACCCTGTTCCCGCTGGCCATCCCAGTAACTAAACGTCAGTGCCTTTCCCTGGTCAGGGTCCAGCTGCTCCCCCCTCACATTAGAGATCAAGATTATCAGGAATAACACCATCAGAGTAATGCTCTACCACACATATGTGAGATCCTTATCTAAAAGTGATTTCATCCAGAACTGATTTAGAGTATTAGAAGCACCTTTAAAACTCTGCCGCTGTATGAGCCTGTGATAAGTTTGACATCTTTGGCAAGGGAGAGAGATGTTACAGTGTGCTTTCACAGGTCTCATTTACTCTCCATTTTGAAATAAACCTTGATTTTGTCACTCATCATGTACTGAAATTCTTGCAGTTTGTAGGAAGTGAAAAGGTGGGAAAGGTGATATTAAGGTTTTAGGAAAAGAAATATATCAAAGGACCATTTTGAACTAGTCAGGTTTTTAAACTCGGTTATTTTTAATCAAGCTAAGAGGAAGCTGGTACTTTGCCTGAGTAAATAGAGCTTTGCAACTGCCTCATGAATTACCTGACAGAGCAGTCTGGAAGTCTCACTGACTTGGAAAATCAGAAGACGAAGAAAAGATCCAAATAAGACAAATTTTTCAACTTTGTATCTGAAATACATCTGAGTTTCCTGTGCAAATTCTGGGAAATGGTAATGACTGAAAGGGAACGCTGCTCCCAGGGCTCTAATATTTCTGCATATCCAGAATTCTAAGAATAAAATATTTGTATTTAGAAAGCTTCTTTGCAAAGCCTGTGTTTGTTCTTTGTGTTAATTGGTAGCTATTTTCTGAGAAAAGAAAAAAAAACAACCCCAAACCCCAAAACATAAGGAAGTGCACCAAAAGGAAACTCTGGTATATTGGTTTTGGCTGAGATGATAGAATTAATTTTCGACATAGTAGTTTGTATGGGCTATGGTTTGAAACTGTGATGAAAACAACGTTGATAACACAAGGATGTTTTAGTTACTGCTGAGCAGTGCTTACAGAGCTTGACTATGTGTAAACCTTTTCTGCTCCCCACACCACCCCGCCAGTCAGTAGACTGGGGGTGGACAAGAAGCTGGGAGGGGATAAAGCTGGCACAGCTGACCCAAACTGTCCAAAGTGATATCCCATATGATATGATGTTGCACTCAGCAATAAAACAGGGGGGCAGGTGGTGGTGGTTGGTTGGGGCTGCCATAGCTCACAGACTGGCTGTGTGGTGCTTAGCTGCCTACCAGGGTTAAACCATGACAGCGGGAAATGAACAAGACCTACATGGTGTCATCACCAAAAGAAATCTGTACCTGGGAATGTCCTTGACAGCTAATATTTTTGCAGCGATTGTTCAGTGTTTCAGTGCTGGATCTTTGTGGCCTTCAATAAATAAATAAACAAACAAATAAATAGGAATTCGGCTGCAAGTAATAAAAGACCAAGCTATGGCAGTAACAAAACTCACCTGTTTTGAAGTTCGTCAGACATGATGTTTTATTGTGTTACATGTAGTTATTTCAAGTATCATTAAATTTGCTCTGAGAGTGCTATTCCATTTGCATGGGTTTGAGTAAGTCCTAGATCCTTGGAAATGTTTTCTGACATAATTTTTAAAATTGTGCATATCTCTTATAAAAGCTCTAACACATCTCTTCAGGTCTTTTAAAATCAGCCATTGCACCTATATATAATACACAGTTGTTGATTCCTACACCCTCAACCCATAAGACCTCAGTAGAAGAAGAGCAGAGCCAGCTCCACAGCCCTGGGGGGTCTTGTGAGAATCAGAAATTCTGCACATAACACATCTAAGAGGAAGTGAAAAACATCTGCCAAAGGGATCTGCCTTCCACTGAATAATAAAATCTACATCTCATAGTCCTATAAGGGTCAGGTCAATATAAATCCCCTATAAAAGAGATGATATTCCTGCTGTAAACACCAAAGCACATGTCCAGTGTTACTTTCTTATAGAAAGATTCTTTGTCACTGTATTTTGTCCAAAAAAAATAAAAAAAGAACAAAAGAGAAAAAAAACTTTTCCTCTAACAACTCCTGTATATTAAATTTGCTTAACTTTGGCTAGCTCTCCAAACAGCTTTAAGTGAATGCTTGTCTTCTTTCTTGAGCAAAGTGTTTAAGGAGATGTTGGTCTTCAAATCAATCTTGTGAACAGATAAGAAATCCTTGTAGAATTAAGTAGATACTTTAATGAAGAAAGACCTTGGAGTAGCACAAATTTCACTCGTGCACATTTGTTTCAAAGAAGTAATTACTTTAGAAATGTTACAAAAACCCTGTAACTACTAAAGCTGTGTCTATCTTCAATTATAATTAGACCCCTAGCAAATAAAGCAAACTCACAAATAGATCTCCTAGTCTTGGTTTACCTGTCTCTGTCAGTCCTAATCTTTGATAATTGGTTACTTAGGCTCTTAGTTGTTAGCTATTAAAAAGCAGCTATTCTGAGCTAGGTTTCTTACTCAGGAAAGGAATGGTGGGGAAAAAAAGAACAAAAATATCACTTCTAATGCTTTATTACAGAGGTACTCTCAAGAAAGATGAACCTTAAATGTGAATCTAGAGGCAACCACCACAATACTTTTTAATGTCTTGCTGGTTAGGCTCTATACATGATTCTGTAAAATATAGACATATGTCAAAGAGGAGATGCAAACATTTCTATCACAAGTGAATCATAAGTGAAAATTATTAAGGAAAAGGTGAAAAATTATTTTCCTCTTTCCCTGAACTTATTTGAACCTTCCCAGGAAAAATATATTGACTCATAAATCTATGAAAAAATATCTTAAGATAACTACATTATAATTTTCTGGTGAAGTGGTGAAGACAGAATTGTGACTATCTAGCATAGTAGGTATTATGAAATTTTAATTTTCTAACTAGACGTCTGCTTTTTTCCTTATGCCATAGAAGTTTGTTTACCACAGGCCATTTTCTCAGGCACGTAATTATTTTGACTTTAAATATAGAAGCAGTCATTTATTATGTGGCATAGAAGCTGTTTAGAGACGTGACAGCTGTGGCATCATATTACATTTTGCTAAATCACTTAAGTCTGCTGTTATACAACAGGGTACTTTACCTTTACTGCAAATATAAATTATCTTCAAAATGAGGTATCTGTCTTCAAATCTGAAAAATTCTGCATGAAAGTACAACGTATGTAAGGCATGAGTATCTAATGGCCATCAACACATCTCTCAAAAATTTCAGTCAGAAAAAAAAACTAAAAAAACCCCAAAATAAGTACATAAAGGACATTTTACTTAGATCCAACCACAAGTTCTACAAAACATGACAAAAATTACTTGCTTATACAGTTGAAAAGCCCTGTGTTTAGCATGCTTCATTTCTGCAAAATAAACCCTGTGGATCTCCGTTAAAAGTTGAGAAAAAATACACAAATGCTGTACAAATTTTACGCTGCTGAGCATCTATATCAACATGTAATTCTTCAACAACTTAAATGTCTCCCACTTGTCGTGTTAAAGGTACACATAAAGCACGGTTCTGATTTTTTTCAAAGTTTATTCATAGAATAATAACTTTCTTCAGAGCAGAAGTTTTCTATTTAAAGCTTTCTTTTTCCTGTGCCAGTTGCAGGGGTATCAGGTATAATAAAGTGCATTTTGTAGCAAACAAAACTGCTTTGCTTTGTTTCAAGGACTTTTATTCAAAAAGAAGACAGAGTAAATAGGGTATCAAGGATTTGCTGAGAAGTATCCGTGACTACAGGAAAGGAATCCCTCTTTAAAAAAAGATTTCCAAATTGTATGAATGTCCCAAGTTACAAAACTGTTTATCTAATTTTAATAAAGAAGTGATTAAGCTTTCTACAACAACTATAAAACGGATATACAAGATACGAAATTACAATCTTGAAATCTTAGGACAAAAGGGTAATAAGCAGAAGAATCTTGAGAAAAATACTTAAACTTGGCTGGCATCTCCTTGGAAAAGCATAGCTGTTGAGTAAGAGTACTTTTAAACAAATCCACGTGTTACAAGTGCTCTAGATTGCTTCATCAGGATGGAGAACAACCTCTTCCATGCTTGCTTCTTTGCTTTTAGTGGCACTTATGGTAAAGAAAACAGGTGTTTAAAAGAAAATTTTGTTTAACAGGCTATGTGCTTGCTCCTACCTTTATTTGGGCTTTAACTAGTTTACTGACCTAAAGGCATAGATTCAGTACTCTTAGCAGGGGTGGGCTAACAGACTGCAGAATTCCAAGTTAGGTTTTCTACTACACAAAAACTAGTCTCAAATTATCCTCTTTGTGCAGGGCTTCTGTGACTGTCAATGAAATATTGCATGTGTGTTGCACTTACACTGACCATTAAGGATACAGCAGAGAGATTTCCTAAGACTGATATGGAGTAAATAACTCCACTGTCTTAGAATCATAATTAAAAAAAAAAAAAAAAAAAAAAAAAAAAAAAGAAGAAGAAGAAAAAAGCCCCATCACCTGAAAGGATTCGTAAGTGCTCATTCTGTTGTTTTGCCCAGAGGTAGAATCATCCATCATTTTTAAGGTACATTTGTTACAGACCATATTACAATGAGGCCTCTGATTGTATGGGCTTTCTGACACCCATGCAAAGGACCAGGTTTGCAGAGGAATAAAGTAGGTGTCTTTTTCTGCAAAAGATACTTTCCAAGACAGCCATTTCACAAAGTGAAGGTCTCACCATTTGTCAGCAACAAATGCTAAAATTGACAGAACTGTTTAATCTAATTCTTCTGCTATTTTATTGCAAAGCTGAGAAGTTAAATAGAGAGGCATCAAAAATGTCCC
Source organism: Pluvialis apricaria (assembly GCA_017639485.1). NCBI lineage: Eukaryota > Metazoa > Chordata > Aves > Charadriiformes > Charadriidae > Pluvialis > Pluvialis apricaria. The sequence continues at coordinate 107,125,455 of CM030008.1, read as the reverse complement.
AAGAAAACAGGCTGAAGCTGCTGCTGTAGTACACAATCACATCATGCAAATTACAAGCATATATTCAGGTGTTTTTGAAAGGATTATTCTGGAGGCTGGGGCACAGTGAACTGAATCAGAAACCTCCAAAGTTTACAGCATAGACAGCTGTAACCTGAACAATAAAAAGAGGCAAAGCTGTGTGCTGCAGGTATATTCTTTGCAGATCAGACATATAAACCACACATTCATATCATGAATAGCACAAGGGAGTGTATTTGTGACAACCAACTATATTTTCAGATCTCATGGAGCAACAGGCAGAATATTCATAAATTAGAAGTTTCTTCTGTTTTCTTATTAATAATCCTCAATCTGTGCACCATTTCCCACATAATTTCTAGTTTCCTTTTTTTCTTATGTGCCTCCAAAAATTATAGTCCAAATGAAACTTCATTTCACTAGCCTTTCTATATCTCTTGTTTGCAAGCATATATACTTTTTAATGGACTATTGTGTAACCTGAAAGCATTCTTTGCTCATCTAGTTCTTCATAGCATGTCTGACAGTGGATTTGTTTAGTTTCTCTAGAAAGCATGAATCCATTGACCAACAAACGAAAAACTTACTTAAAAGCTGTTAAGGGTTTACTAATTTAAGTTTTCCTATGAGGCAAGATATTCTGCTGGTTTTAATAAGTGCAGTTCTAGCCACAGGATAAACACATCTATGTTTTTGTTCTGTCATTCTTTATTTTTTCCGTGGTAGGACTTTCAATTCATTTTGAAGATATTTAAACTAAAGAAATAAAGGTTTTTTAAAGCATTTTTGTAGACGTCAGCATGCATGTTTAAGGCCAGAAGAGATCATTAAATCTGCAACACAAGCAAAAAAATAACAATAAGCCACTCTTGTTTGTTGCTCAGTAACACTTGTTTTGAAAGAGATACATTTATGTTCTTATTTTCATTATAAACCTAATTTCCTCAAGCACATATGCAGAAGTAGATATAAATAAATAAAAGTCCCTGGCACATCAACCATCAGGTCATCAAACTGGTTTTCTTTCATGGAGTGGACAAGTAGACTCCAAAGACTTGGCTTCTCCATGGAAAAAGCAACAATTCCTAAATCCTGACAGAACAAAGTATTATCAGCTTACATATCCCATTAGATTTTAGGGTCTAATTTAAAGCTGAAAGGGCAAGCAATGTCAGGACATGACTGCAGAACAAATGTTTACAAGTACACCAGTATTAAATTATCAGTGAAGCTAAACCGGTAAGTATTAACTTTGTGTAGGCATTGTTATTCTTGAAAGAGAGTGACTTTTGTATGTCATGTAAACCTTTTGAAAACAGAAAAAACTGGAAAATTTTGTATTCTGAAGTATTTTGAAAAGATAACATTGGGGTCAAACAATATATGCAATAATTTTTCTGCCTTATTTACCCAAAGTCCACTTCCTAGTCCTAGGGTGACAAGCTAGTTCATTACTGAAGTTTCAAGCAATACTACGTTAAAAGCATACTTGAGCTTTTAATAAGATTTCTTAACACATAACCAGCTAAAAAGGCGTACAGGGTGAATTTAGCTGACCCTGTGCCATCAAGCAGAAACATAAATGCTGCAGTTAAACATAAGAACAGGAATAAAAGTAGAAGTATCCTATACAGGACACTCAAAGGTAAGGTTTTTTGCTGGTTTTTGGGAGGGTTTTTTTGTGACAAATGGATTAAAATTCAATTGAATGCAAAATGTACTTAGGGTCACAGAATCACATTTCAGATTTGTATCAAAATATCTAGAAAGAACATTTTAAAACATATTGTTTAAAGACTTTCCTGGATAGCTTCCCCTCCATTCCAGCAGGGTTACTGACATCAAGCCACAGTATTTAATGTATTTGCTTCAGCCAGCCAGCCTCTTGAAAATAATGTTTATATCCAGAAAGCCACGGGTGAATGGAGCAATAACTTCAAACAATGCCCAAGTTGTTGGCAAAATCAGACTAATCTGTTCAAGACCTCAAATTGTCCTGTGTATTTAAAGCTCTTTGAAGCCTGTCTTAGCTAATTGTCTTTCACCTAACATTGTTACCTAGCTAACAATTAGGAGTTTAAATCTGAACCAGCTCTCTATGAAAACAGAGAGCCTATTCAATAAGTGTTTTCTGAATTTTGGATTTGGCAGTTCGTTGTAGTCACCTATGAAATGGTCCTCTTTTTTTATGTTTCAGGAGTAAGTTCTTCCTCAAACAAGGAAATTATAAAGGAAAAGCTCAATGGTGGGAGAAAGACAGGTACTTTCAATTAGAATGGGTAAGAAAAGAAAAACACCTTGGTTTAAAAATTGCTTAGTGTATAGCTTTGTATTTTTTCAGTCTTATGACCAGAGTTTCATAAAGCACATATTCAAGTAGTGCAATGTTATTTAATTGCACATGTGTAAGCGAAAATTTAGACAGGCAGTAGTAAATTTCATTTTGATTACCTTTACTTACTGAAGTTTCATGCCCAGAGTTATAACAATATACGTGTTTTCTCCTCCTGTGTTCATTAGCAGTTTCTTTACAAGATGGTAACGGAACTCAAAATAGGACATTCAACACTGAGGGATAAGAGAAGTGGACAATAACCATAAAGCCATCTGTACAACATATGAAATTTCCTCGAGAGATGGTAAAAAACTGATGAGTGACATCGCATGGAAATCAGAGAGAACCATCACTTCCAGCAGCAAGTTCAAAATGCATATATTTGACCTTACTCTCCCTAGAATCAAATTATAGTATTATGCACATTTCTTTAAATAAGAGAAAATTAAGAGTATGAACATAGTGCATTTCAATGCAGAATTTCAGGAGCTTCCTGAGAGAGAGAAAGAATAGCATGAGAAAGCTGTTGGCCATGTCACCTTATGTACCATAAGACAGTGCTTGAATGATACAGTAAAAAGTGTACTTTAAGAACTCTTTGCAACTGAGGAAAAGGACTTAGAGTGAGGATCAGCGCTTCCTATTCCTAGTCTGCCACCATTCACAGTGCTACCATGAGAGAATGTTACCATCTCTAGCTATTCTTCAGTTTTAATTTTTTAATAAATTTAATAACTATACTCTTTATCCTCAAAGGAACTTTGTGATGTTTATTTACTTCGTATTTGTAAATGGGAGTTGAATATACACTTTTTAGAAGACAGCTGGAAAAAATAAAACCCATAGAATCATAGAATCGTTAGAGTTGGAAGGGACTTTGAAGATCATCTAGTTCCAACCCCCCTGCCATGGACAGGGACACCTCCCACTAGAGCAGGTTGCTCAAAGCCCCTTCCATCCCGACACTTGAACACTTCCAGGGATGGGGCATCCACAATGTCCCTGGGGAACCTGTCCCAGTGCCTCACCACCCTCACAGTAAAGAATTTCTTCCTAATATCTCATCTAAATCTACCTCTCTCAGTTTAAAACCATTAGCTCTCATCCTATCCCTACACTCACTGATAGAGTCCCTTCCCATCTTTCCTGTAGGTCCCCTTTAGGTACTGGAAGGCTGCTATAAAGCCTCCCCAGAGCCTTCTCTTCTCCAGGCTGAACAAACCCAACTCTCTCAGCCTGTCCTCTAGGAGAGGTCAGGTTTGAAACATCTGGTTTCTAGGTCAACAACCCATATATTATAGACTATACAGGGAAATCCTTCATTTATTTATAATTGAGAAACTTAAACTTTCTTCATCTAGAAACTCCAGCATTAAATCCTACCAAAAGATAGAACAAAACAGTGGGTTAATTCACAGTTATTCAGATTTTTAAAATTGTGCATTTAGCCAAATAAGGTATGGTCTTAACATGGGACTACTAATTCCCTGGGATAGAAAACTGTTCTAGGAATATACTGGAGTTTAAAAGGTAAAGAAAATGTGGAGACAATGGAGGTTTTTATTAATCATTACGAAAGGAGGCCCCTGACAACTGATCTTAATGCAAAGGGAAAGGTTAAGTGATTAGAAATTCTGCTGGAAATCTCATCAGACCTTCTGATAGCAGGCTAGTAATTTTAACTGTGTGGTACCAACTACCACAGCAATCCTTTAGGACCTATCAAGAGTAGTGAAGGCTTTTTTAATGCTTTATTTCTAACAGTTCACTGTCCCTGAGGCCACATCAGCTTTTCCCAGCATCGATGACTCAGATGAGATTGTTAGTTCTAGACCTCCTGCCTAGAGCAGATAACAGTTGCAGGGTTCCCTATACCAATATAACATATGCACCTCATCAGCACAGATCAGTTGAGCTGACTATATGCTATCCTACACTTTTTCTCACTCCCTCTTTTATCACAAGCAAACAGGATATGGGAGTAGAGAAAAAAAGAATATCACTACTAAAAGCGTGCATTTTAGATGTCTGTGAAAAACTCAGTTACATCTTGTTAGCACAGTGTAAAATATTTGTCCTTGTTGTACTGTGACAGGATTTGAATGGCTCTGCAATTTGCTTTGTAGGTCTTTCCATAATAAGCACATTAAACAAACATTGTCCAAGTATTCATTGTTCCTGGGAAAATCAAGTGGAAAACTGAAGTCATACTTTCCTCAACTAAAACAAAAGAACCAGAGAGTGCAAATATAACCTCATTAAATAAGACAGCAAATCTAAGTGGCATACAAGGCTATTAAACAAACTAGATTGGTCCATAATAAGAAGAAACATATTTTACATCTGTTGAACAGTTCAGAGCTTTTAACAAGTAATAGGCATACTACACTGGAAAATAGTTGCTATTCTCCATCAGTATATCATTGTCAATGGCTGTGCTGTCTCAAAAGAAGCACTTATCTCATACACTTTATTGCTTGATAGCTTGCTGATTGCTTTTACAAAGCAATAAATTGATGGCCTGATTCAGCAGTGACATTAGGCTATGTTCATTTTCTGTGATTGATGCTTTGAATTAGAACTCTTACACTCTCTTCTGTTTGGAAATATAAAATTCCAAACAGGCAAACCTGATGTCACAAATAAAATGACACAATGGATGTCAGACGAGTGAGATTTATACATTTAAATATCTAACTAGCTTTCCTCTTTATTAAATTTTTCATAGTTTATTGTTGAAGGGATTGTCTTTCAATAAAAAGAATCCAGCCAAATAAGGAGAGAGGAAAAAAAATTAAAAGATGAGAGTAGAATTTCCACGTTATAAATTGCGGCAGTAATAGAAATGCATGTGAAGGTGAACAACAAGAACATATTAATTATTTAGCTCTCAATTAAATAAATTGAATTATTTAAACATTTTCCTGCAAGTTTTAAGGTAAAATAGAATTTCATTATTTTTCACTGGCTAAAAAATTCATCTATCAACCATAGTGGCCTTTTTATTATACATCATTTTGAATTGATACTTAAAGTGGTAAGGCAAAATAAAAAAAAAAAAACTGAAAGAAGGAAGGGTGACGGCTGACTGTCTTTCATCATTTCTTTATGATAAATAAATACGAAGCAGTGTGTTAAACTAATCTTAAAGATGGGACTAAAATTCTCTGAGAAGCTAAGAAGCCATCTGATTTTACATTTAATATACTATCCTGCCTCCTAGGTCTTGTCAGCTTAAAAAATACAAACAAAGAAACAAAAAAACCCAACCAACCAAACAAACAAAACAAAACAAAAATCTCAAATAAACAAATAAACCACCCAACCTGCTGACCATCAGAGCTGTTTGGAAGCAGTTCTCCCCTCTAGAGGCTAAACTTCAAAAAATAGAGCTGTCATGTGGGGAGCAATTCCCCAATAGCTGTGGTTTTATGTACAAATCACCCAATTCACTTTGTGACAAATGCAGCTCCTTGACACCATGCATAAAATGCATCGCTGACTGCAATGCAACCCAACAGCTGAAACAGGACAAAGATGAAAACTCAGCTTTCTCAAATCTGATGGTATTTTTATGTGTGCATTGTGTTTGCTGAATAAATATATATAAATTAACAGCTTTAGCCCCGGTGGATTCCTTGGATCCGACTGTGGCTTGAGCAAGGTTGTAACACCTCAGTTTCCACATCTGTAAATTGAGGGTATTATTTACTAACCTTCTTGATGCTGAAGGTGTTGACATTCATTTGTGGCTTTTTATACTGGCCTTTTAAATTATACAGGCAACATTTAAGTGATAAATATTTATAGCAAAAGGCAAAGCATGATGGGCATCTGCTCACAGACTGATGTTCTTATCACTGAAAGGGCTATGAAATACAGCAGCTTTCACTTTTAGGTACAACATAATTCTTTGGCCATTCTTTTCAACAGACTTCGTGCCAAAAATGCAGCTAGTAAGAACTACAAATGAACTGTACTTCCTGCAATACCACATTTATTTTTAATCTTTTTTTTTATTGCCCCCCTTCCAGTTTGTAAATCCTAATATAAATAGAAGAAAACATTGCCATTTTGACTTTATGAAACTTCAGTTACAAATCAAAGCAATTCATAAGTGTATCAACCTATTCTGGAATAGCTCAACTTCTCATTAATGTTGTTATGCCCTATCCTCTAGGGGTTTCAAAATACATATGTATTTTCAAATTATTACCAGTGTGCTTTACCCCATCACAGAAGAGCGGCACCACAAAGTTCCCTCTAATTATACTATCTTTTGTTCTTACTTTTTTAATTTATTTCCATTGAAACTTTGAAAATATTTATACAAAGACTTCAAATACCTACTTTTATGACTTTTTAGTATACCTTTTCTGAGGAAGAAAATGTACCTACACATTCTCATAAGGTCTATTAAGTCTTTTTTAATATAACCACGCCAAAACACAGCAGAAGAGGCCCATGTTAGGTACAGCATTTCTCATTGCTCTCAGGGTGCAGCTACCCTGCAGGACAGGGAGCTGTGCCACAGACTGCAGTCCCCATGCCCCAAACACCCAACACAAACACCTGCTGCAGCCCCGTGGCACATGAGTGTGTGTCTTCCCCCCCCCCCAGTAACAACTGGGACACAAGCACAGAGCAGGCATTCCCTCCTCATCCTCACATTAAAGTGCTTTTATAGAGCTGGGGTCAATCACTCCTTTCTTTCTTCCTCATTTCTTTCAGCTGCGCTGCCACAGTCTTTAACCATGCTGCCTTTCACCTCACACTTGTTGTGTGCAAAGTCTCCAGAGCAATGGGTCATGTTCCAGGTGCCTTTTGTATCAGCTCAAGGGGACAATTTCACAGAATCACAGAATTGTAGGGGTTGGAAGGGACCTCTGGAGACCATCTAGTCCAACACCCCTGATAAAGCAGGTTCACCTAGAGCAGGTTGCACAGGACAATGTCCAGGTGGCTTTTGAATGTCTCCAGTGTGAGAGACTCCACAACCTTTCTGGGCAGCCTGTTCCAGTGCTCTGCCACCCTCAAAGAAGTTTTTACTTATGTTCTGGCAAAAATTCCTGTGTTCCAGTTTGTGTCCATTGCCCTTTGAGCTGTTGCTGGGCACCACTGAAAAGAGTCTAGCCCCATCATCTTGACACGTGCCCTTTAGATATTTGTAAGCATTGATAAGATACCCCTGGACTCTTCTCTTCTCCAGGTTAAAAAGACTCTCAGCCTTTCTTCATAAGAGAGGTGCTCCAGTCCCTTGATCATCACTTCACGTTAGGTGAGTGCCAGTCTTCAGCACCAACATTAGGAAATCCATACAGATGTCCTTCCCAGGGAAGTGAGCCCTGGGGCAACTGACAGACAGACTCGAAGCTTAAATCTAGAAGTAGTTTGCACATTTTAAACTTTCCTTGTTGGTTGATTTTTGCTACTAGTTAGCACACTTTTTTTCTAAGAAATTTTATTATTAAATTGTTAATATAATTATTTCCATTAGTTATGCTTCCAGTAGATTTAACAGCAGGAAGTAAGAGAAACTTTATATTTCAGGAATCAGACTCCAGAATCATACAGTCACACAGGAAGAAGCTACAAAAATGGCTACGTGGCTTGGGACTGTGGAGAAAAAGTCAAAAGGTTGTAGCATTTTTGAATAATTGCTATAAAAAAAACCCACCTGCCTCTAAACTTTGCATGGATCTTAATGCATACCAAAATTACAGGATAAATTTGATTTGGGGATTAATTGTGAGAACATCTAAGATCAAAGGCTAATGAATAACTTAGAATGTTTCAAATGAACAATTAACCATTTGGAGTAATCAATTAATCAAAATTAGTTCCTGATACCTAACAGTGGCATTGAGATTTGCTTGCAGGAATCAAATGAACCTTCTACAACAGAATAAAAAACAGAAAAGAGAAAAAAAGAAACTAAATAGTAATAATAAAAAAGAAAAAAACACAAAACAACACCTCACTTGCCTAAGACAATGAGGAAAGAGTCTGTCAAGTTACAAGGCATATGAATGAGAATGCGTTGTAGAAGCATTCGGTAATTATGACTAGATATTCCAATGATTTTTTGTTTATTAGTTTTTAATGACTATGTTAAGCTAAGCAAGACGACTATGGTGTCTTCATATCAACATAGAAAGTGTCTATACTTTAGACAACTACAATAACAACAATCAAAAACTTTTTGGAAAGCCCTGTTAAGCCTTTTGGGTGACATACCCTCACAAAGTGGTGGTAAACAGAACAATGTTGGCAAAACTAGACAGGACGGCTTATTTTCTGATAACTCTTCCAGGACAATGTGAAAGAAGAAAGGCTGGATCATTCACTTGACACAAAAAATGTTAAAAAGACAAGGGGAAAAGGTTATTTAGTATTTGCACAAGTGCACACACAGACATAAAATGCTGAAGGAAAATAGCTGGTGGAAGATAGTAATCTTTGCTGCTAGTTATCAAAACCCTTTACCTGCACCTGAGAACTGGCTAAACTGACAGGTTTCCTCATTTGACCCTATCTGCTGTCTACTGTAACGTTGTGGATCACAGGTAAAGACATATTGACCGAAAATCCCTGCAAATAAAGTGGCACTGAATGAGAATGCTTATAAATGAGACAAGGACTGTGTCCTGCTCCCGGCAGGACACGAAAGGCAAAAGCAGTCTATGTCTACCATTGAGAACTGGAAAATAAGACCTCCAACTGGCATGCTGCAACAGGAGAAGGAGAATTTCATTACATTTCCATTCTTCTTACCAGCATGGGCATTACTAACCAGGAAATTATAATCAACATGTAGTCTGTTAATTCTTGGGTTCTAATATTTTCCTGAGCCACAAAGGACAGTAGAGTAATTATTGCCTCAGAGCAACTAAACACAATGCCAGCATGTCAAATACTGTTTGATTTTGAATTAGCGGAACCCAGGTCTATATTGAAAGCTAGTATGGGACTTTGCACGTATTTATTTTGTGCATGGAAAATTGTTAACTCCAATTTGACATGAAATACATATACATAAAAATAAAACTTTCAGAAGTTGTTAAAGGATTTTTTGTGGTTCTATATTTTATTAACTCATTTAAAACATATCCCTTTTCTTTCTTAGGTATAGCTTAAAAAAATATTAACTCTGCTTGCTCAGAAATCAAGCCTGTTTCAGTGCTGTGGTTTGGGCTGGGCTGGCCAATAAAATAAATGACAGATGCTTCCTATTACCTTTTCTCCCTTCAGAAGGGACAGAAAGAGAGAAAGACTTATGAGTTGAAAAAAACTTAAACTAATGAAATATTAATAATAAAATAATAATGAGAAAAATAATAATATTGATAAGAAAATAATGAAATATATACTATGTATACAAAACCAATATCGAGCTCCCACGATCACAGCACCAGCAGGCACTGGGAAAGTCCCAGACTGGACCCACTGATAGATAGGAACTGGATTCCAGATCTGGGTTCAGAAATGCACAGATCAGGATCAAAGGCAGATGAACAGACAGAGTTCTCCTCGGACATCGGCCACTGAAGAAAGAGACTGACCCCTTTGATCCCTCAGCTTTTATACTGAGCATGAGGCAGATGGGATGGAATACCCCGTTGGTCAGTTTCGGTCACCTGTCCTGTCCGCTTCTCCCTGCAGGTGCGACCCCTCTACGCTCTTCCACTTCCAACCCTACAACATGGCATAAAACAAAGTTAGCTGGCCTTGGTTGTTATAACAGTAAGTGTAAGCAAGAGCCTCTCTGCATACCATTCCTTGATATTAACTGTAAACATCAGACCTTATCTGCTACAAGAGGATACTGTCTGAAAAAATATGCCATTTATTTCAGAGAGTTTAAAGAGACTTAACTGAAAAGTAAAATTACTGAGAAGAAAATTGGTTCTGTTTTACCTCAAACCAGGACATTCAGCTAAGTAAAACAGAATATTTCACAAATGGGCACATCTTATATGCAACTGCACAATGAATGTAATTTGACTGAAAAAATTCTCATGTATTTTAGTACTCACACTCCTTTTTGGTTAATACGTGTCCCCATGAGTTCAGCAGAAAGAGGGAGGTATAGTACAACATCACAATGAAGTCTAGATAACAAGGTTCTGAAAACCTTTTACACCTTTAACATGGCAAATTATAGAGAGAGTGAACACAGAAATGAAAAATGAATAAATTTGGATTAATGACAGGCAATACTACCTGGTGCCTGCTAGGATTTCCTTGTGACTATCCTAATAACACCCAGAAAATATCCAAACAAGCAAAACACCTACACAACCGCACACACATACACACACAGATGGCCTAGACAAACATTTTCAGGTCCCGAAAGAGAAAAGCAATAAGAATTAGAAAGGTGCACTGTAGAACATACAAAGTTTCAGTCCAATACTAACAGAAGACTAATGCTGATAACCTTATGTTGGTCTTCCTAGAGCCAGATTGAAATCCAAAAGATTTGTAACTTCATTTTATGTACGAAGAAAGGAAGTTTTTTACTTTTGCTCTGAACTGTTCTGGTCATTGGGAAGGAAGATTGACTAAAACACAGCTTGTTTACTATTCTTCCCACCCTGTCCATCCCCCCTCCACCCTGGGGGGAAAGGGAGCAGAAAGAAATAAAGCAAAATATATCCTTTTTCTGCACACAGTATAAAATCAAAATTAATCAGTGAAAACTACTTAAGATGTGGAAAGTAACATTTTACCTATGAGCCTCTAAACCCCAGTTGTGTTTAAGACAACAACAATAATGTACTTTCCTGTTTGTCAGGAAAACTCTGAAATGAAGTAAAAAGCTCTCCCCCCCCAAAAAAAGTTTCTTTCATCTTACGAAGAAACACTTGGTGAGTAAAATTCATGATAGAATAAACTTGTCTTTATTTGCCAGTAAATTTTACCATGTAAAGCAATAATACGTTTTTAAGATCCAAAGTGCTACCTCAGACACAGCTCTTGATGATGGATGTGTCCTTTGTTCCAACTCTATATCCTGTTTTTCAGTAAGTGTAATAGCTCTGACTCCATGGATCTAAATGTTCTCAACTGATTAGATTAGTTAAATGCCAACTCTCACTTTGGCATCTCGAGGCTGCAGTAGTTGCTATTAAGCTATTGATTGGAAAGTTGGGCTAAAATATCAAGGTTCACAAGCACTGGGAGTCCCGCCTCTCCGCCCCTCCCCCCCCTTTTTTTTTTTTTAAATCTTCAGAAATTTAAGGTATGAGGTTTTTCCTGCACCTGAAATTCTGACCATTAATGCTACACACAAGGAGAAATCAATTTAATAAATAAGCTAGGTGAGGGGTCTCACTTAATTAAGCAGAACGATATATTTAACCCAGGTGCAATTGGAGAACCACACAGAACATGAAAGAAGCTTTCAGATTTGACTACAGAGTTAACTTGATAGATATGCTTTTGAAAGCTGAGTTTTTGGACTTAATTAGACTTAATTAATAAATCAAATAGAATTTCTGGATTATTTGACATATTAAAACAGACATCATTATTATTGCTTTGTTTTTAACATTCTAACACTATTTCTAAACTTTGTTCTTTTGTGACATGCCATCAAAAATTTGATCTTTCTAGTAAAAACCATCACCACCACTCCCACCTGCTCGCTGGGGAAAGTGACAGATTTTCTACTCTCTCTGTGTTGTTATACCAATGATGTATCCGAGCCCTTTCCAGAAAAAGACATTTTTCTCCTCATTTAATTTCTGATCTAATGTGGATTTTAACATTCTTCACACACACTGAGAATAAAGAAAATCTGAATTTGAAGGTTCTCAGTGGCATTTTTTGTTTTATTTTAATGAGCTATCAGGCTATACGTCCCTTTTACAGGAAAGGAAGTTGAAACATGCTTCACGTTTAGACTTTAAATAAGTGATTCTAATGATTCACTGAAAACAAAACCTCAACAGAAAAAGTACAACTAATTATGCTACATAGGAAAGGCAAGGATCCCAAGAAGTTTAAAATGTAATGTTTTCTGAAAAACTGTGACTGCAGATGACCTTCACAGTCATAATATAGAGAATTTAGTTAAGCTTAAGCTACATGTCTTTGGAAAAAGATTGTTTACATCAAACATCTGAAAGTGGCTGATGATAACATTTCTCTGTGGGACACGTAAGAATGGTTAATGTCAGATATAAACTTGTATACATTATTCTGCCATCGTTTCTTAAGTCTGACCTGGGGAGACATCTAGGGGCGAGAGATTTATTCTGTACTTGGTGTCCCTGCTGAGATTGCCAGCTGGGGAGCCAGCAGCTCTGGACAGCCTGATACCTACTCTTCCTCTCTCCCCAAGGCCTCAGAACTGCACACATCTTTCAGCAAAGATTTTATTAACAACCCGTCATGCTTGTTCTCTAATCAACAAGTCATTACTACAAAAGGAAATATTAGAGTTTCCATGAAACAGCATATAAAACTGTGGTGTAATTATTTTTCATTTGCAATTGCAGCTTATTTGAAAAGTTTGAAATTTCCCCATTTTTGTGTTTCTCATTTATATGTTTTTTTTAATGAATTTCCATTTCACATTCCAGGGCTCCCAACACATTGCACACATTGCAACACATAGCACACTCAAAAAATTACTTTTCAGTTATTTGGTCTCTATGCCCAGAATCAGTGGACTAAAGACAGCTCACACTACATAAGTTTTCCAGTGTCTGAGATCATGTTATATCAGCTCATGTCCAACAAGAAATTTAGGTAATGAATTATCCTTAGTTGTTTTATTTTATTCATTCTGCATTTAAATTTGAAAGGTTGATGATATATCTGAATAGTAAAACTGCATCTTGATATTTGTTTTTTTTAAATTGATGGGATATCCCATTATTTTTTAAATACACATAGAACAACAAAATCCAGTAACTTCCCCATGTTGTATTCCTCCAACAGAGAGTAAATGCAGAGCCTGCAGGTCAGCAGGGCGGGTGGAGCAGGGAGTGAGCCCAGGCTGTCTCACATTCTGCCTTTCCCTGTGTGACCAAGGATTTTGATAGTGCATCGTGTGCCTGATGCATAGGCCAAAGTCCTCTTTTCCTATTCTTTGTTCTCTTTACAGCAAGAAGACAGTATGAGAATTAAACAGTTGTACAAATTGAGGAAGGCCAACTCTGATCACGGGTCAGGGCCCTGTTGCTCCTTAGGGGGATATATTTACCAGCCTATACAGAATGAAGCCATCACAACATTTTGTCGCACACTAAATTAAAAATTCAAAAAACCAGGGGGAAGGTGTAATTAAAAATCAGCATGTGTATATGTATGTATATGTATGTATATGTATATGTAACACATAAAACATACCATGTTTATGGCATACCATCACTTTAAACCTTCTGCTGTTCTGCGTTCAGATTTAAGTGGCTTAGGAATAGCTTTAGATACAGCAAAATCAGGCAGTTATGAGGAAAATTATAATTCCTCTTTCTGCTTTGCCTATATCATGGTGTTAAAAAAGGGAAAAAAAAAAAAAAAAAGAATAGGCTTCCGCTGCTGCCCTCACGCAATGTGGGTAAGGAAAGGCAGAAAAAAGGCAGCAACCTCTCCCTTCTCCTCTCCACAGGCAACAGATAAAGGTTATTCTTCAGGGTCCTCCTAAAAGTTTTTGATCCTAGTCCTGTCCCTTTTCCCTACCTTTCTCACTCCTTTCTGTGACAGGAATGAACTAGCCTCAGCACAGGAAAAAAATAATTCTGTCTGTGCTTCTGAAAGGCTTTGGTCAGGTCCACTGAATCGCCCCCACTTTGAGAACAGAAAAACAAACGTCCCCCCACCCCACAAACAAAAAAAACCCTATTCCCATACCCATGAAGACACATAAACAAAAGACCGCTTTGGTTTCTGTATTCTTCCACTTCAATTATATCTCCTTTTGCAGACTGCACACAGTGGTCAGGAGCCCATTATGACTGATAATCAATACCCACGCAGCGCTTGCCTCAAGAGCTAACAACCAACATACTCATCAGACAGACTAATGTAAAGGTTTGTAATGCTGGCTCTACCAAGGGGTGTGAATCTACAAGATCCCCAACTATTTTGCCATTGAAGTTACACAACCTCACCAACTGAGTGATTTCATCAGCAAAGGTATTCCTCTAAAATGATAGACTGTATCAATGCTGGACTTTTTGAAATTTCAGGTTTCTTGGGGATTAAACAAATAGAAAACAACAAACATGCTTATGACTGAAATAACTAGGCTAGCAATAAGACTCAGGTGGACTTTCTTTCCCAAAATAACTTCATCATATATGACATAAAATATTGATCCTTGTTCTACCTATTCTTTCCAGCCTCATGTGCCGCTCTAGGTAGCTCACTTTGCCTTTTAATATCTCCTTTCTTCCAGCCTCACTTTTAAACTCTGCATGCACCAATGGTTTTTAATTCATTTATATGGTGCCAAAAGTCTCATCTACCATCTCTGTGCATGGAAGATATAAGTACAGTCCTGTGAAGTCATGCAGGCTACAAAGCCATGCCCTAAAAAGTCCAGAAAAAACTGCTACCAATACAGTTGTCCAACGCCTTTAGTTTATGATCTTATAAACACATTTGGGTACAATACATAAACACACAATAACTTTTCCAGAAGAGCCAACCTCTACCAAAACACAGAATGACTAGCTCATAAAAGTATTTTCTCTTAATTGAATAAAAAAAAGAGAAAGAAGGTCTGTAATGTTTGCAGAACAAATACTTAACAAATATACTCTACATACATACACAGTCTGCCCTGCCTGATGTGATACATCCACGCCAGGCCATGTGTAGCTCCAGCAGTTTCTCTGTGCACCTGCATCCAATCCTGCTACATGAAGCTTGGTGTTGCTAGTGTTGGCTGATTCAAGAGTCAAGATGAAGTGACAAACTCCATGAAAGCTTCTTTGACAATGACATATATAGTGTGCATGATGGGCTTGATTACAGTTTACTGTATATTTTGTTTTAAAAAGTGGTCATCATCAGCAAGGAAAGTTGTCTGCTCACTATTTTGTTCTAGAGCAGTGGAAGCTGCATGAAGGAAAGATGGATCTGTCCCTGGATGCTGCTGAGCATGATCAGCTGGGGGAAACCTGGACTGCAGGAGGTTTGCATACTAACAAACAGACATGCAAAGTCTCCCTGAAACAGTGGAGTACAAAAACATAACCAACTGCATGGCACAGGAAAAAAAAATAAAGTCATTGGAAATTGCTAGATTGAGAGCAGTACTTGAGGAAAGATCTTACCCTAAAAGAATACAAGAAGTAATTTGGGGAAACTTTTTTTTTTGTCAGACCTTTTAACGTCTCACCCAGCAAATCTGACTTCCCTCTATTTCAAGAGTTTCCTTATTCCTTGTGCTGTAATAAGACCGAGCTTTAGCAATTGGAAAGCCATTAGTGGTTTTTGGCACTCCCACTTTAAGGGAAAGTTGCAGACAGTTCCACTTCAAGGATCTGGCCAAATCGGGATCTCATCACAACTTGTTAGTAAAAAAGTCAATGTCTCAGTGTGTGGTGGCTGTGCTGAAAGTCCTGCTCAGAAATGAGGAGCATTATCTCTCTGTGTTACTTTTACAGCTTGTATGTCACTACCTGAGCCATTCACTATATTTAACATAGAATCTACAACTTCCTGAAGAGAGGTAGAGAATCACTATAATCTACTTCCTATCCCTACAACTAAGTAAATGAGAAATCCAAATCATGTAGTCTGTAATATATAAACCAGCTGATTCTACCACATATCGGGTGCTTCTGTAAAGCCTGGATTTTCTCTTAAGTAGATGTCAAAATGTATTGTGAGGAATTTGGTTTTACTGGTTTATGTTAACTAGTCAGGATAAGGGGAAGCAAGTTATTAGCGACCTCCAAATTAACTAATGTGTCTTTAGAGTGGAGGCATGTTTCTTACAATTATCCCTGGCATATCTACTCACATAGGTGATATAACTACGCATTGGCAGTAAGTACCACTGTGTTTTCCTTCCTTTCTAAAAATGTGATCCCCTGCCTTCTCAAGTGTGTATCATCTCCCTACTACATAGCTCATTTCTGTCTGCAATTTGTTAGCAGGTTTGCTAGACTTCTGCTGAATATCCTTGATTAGAAACAGTTGTCCTCTATTTCACCCTTCAAAGAGAATTGTAAAGTTATGGACAAGCACTATGGACAATCACCTATTAGGAAAGTCTAAGACATTTTTTCTTTTTAATACAAATCCAGTATTCAAGGTTTCCTTGGACAGTGATATACAGATATATAGCATTATTAATTGTACTTTCAGACTAAGCACCTACTGTCAGGCATTAGAAGGGCTGAGTAAGTTTTGCCACAGAAGTAGTCTGACTTTTCAGTAAATTAAGAAGTCATTTCCATGATTCAAAATTCTGAGCATGCCTGAGCAGAAGAGAAAATAGAAAATTTCTAACTGTATTGCTCTCTCCCCACATCCTTCTCATAACTTGAGAGTATGACATCAGTCTTGAGTTCAGTTATAGTCAGAACATGCACAGATATAGAGTCTTCAGGTGGTTTATATTAGTTAATACTTAGATACCCATACAGTTTATTAGGCTACACTGCAGCAAAAGATATAGAATGATAGCTATGAATGAAACTAGGACCTAAAATGTGAAGGCCTTAAATCACATTATTATTTAATAATGCTTCATGTTTGAGATTTTGTTCAGGACTTTGTGTTTTTTTTTTTTATTTCACAGGAAAGTTATGCAAGCTCCCAAAGCAAGACAGAAGACTGTGAGAGCTGTGTTCCAGCCATGGGTTGCCAACAGTGAAAGTTACTACAAAGATTAATGAAAACAAGACACGTTATCCTAGAAGATGCTGTAGTCTTTCAAATTCTCTTTAGAGAGTGAAGATCTCAATATGGCTCCATGGTAATTGCAGGCAAATGTCAACTTGGCATATTTAACTGCAGTTAAACATTGTCAGGGAAAAAAACCCCACAGCTCTGTATTAGGCTTTGGCAGAACATTCATTACAGCTAATTGTCATACACTTCAGGAATCTAATTTTACAGTGAGGTGGCAGAGACATTGCTTGTTTTTTGAGGGTTTCCTCAAATTTTTAGAATTTGTGCTTAACATCTTTTACCTAGGGAGACAAATAAGTTGACTTGATTTGCTTGTCAGATACATGTTTTATTAACTACTTCAAGTGGTAGGACAGCTCCAATTAGTCCTCTGAGAGCAGGAAGGGTAGCCCAATTGAGACATATACTAAAGCAATGTGCTTCTCCTACCAAGAAATTCTTGTAGCCATCAAGGAGGTCAACTTTAAAAAACAGAATGGCAATGTTATCCTACAGCATTAAGCATGCTTTGTGGAGATGTCAATCTGTGAGCCTCACAGCAAATTCCAGGAGGTGTTTAAGGCCAGGCTGGATGGGGCTTTGAGAAACCTGGTCTAGTGAAAGTTGTCCCTGCCCATGACAGGAGGGTTGAAACTAGATGATCTTCAAGGTCCCTTCAAACCTAAACCATTCTACGATTTAATGAAAATGTATACATCCACAAGACAGAAGTACGCAATTTTACAAAGATTTCAAGGTAAGGTTGAGCTCACAGATTTTAATGTCTTGGATTTCCTTTTGAAAATGCTCTTTTGTAAAGAAGTTTATCTATATTCACATGTTCACATATGGCAAAAGAAGCAGCATCTCTGATTTTTAAATTTAATTCAATAAAAACCTCAATTATTCTTTTTAATTGTCTGAAGGTGACAGAATTTCTGGTTAAGTTAACACCTACTGAGATAAATGGGCTTGTTGTAATTTCTCAGAGCTTTGATGTCAGTTTGCAGGTATGAAGAGGGATCACTTCACTTGCATTGAGCAAAAGATTGCCTTCTCCCTCACTCCTGAAAAACAAAACTCATTCTAAAGAGAAGATACCATTTGCCTCAGACAATTGTGAGGACATAAGAAAGCTCTAGTTAAATCCTGACTGGTGGGAATTGCTGACATGATTAAAAAATACAAACATTACGAAAACAGACAGGCTAAACTTGACCATCAGCTACTGAAGCCATGTTAGCTACAGCAAGGCATAAGACACATTTCATCATAGCTTCCAAAATATCCCTGTTTAATAACAGTCTTTTGCTTTTAAAATAAACAGCTGTACCTTTACCATTATTTATGGTAGAATACAAATTCTGTTGCAAAAATTTTGCCATATATGCTTTGAACGATCAAATTTAACATTATTCATAAGCATGCTCAGTAATACATTAGAGCAACTTAAGGCATGGATAGTAAAAAACTGCAAAGTTTGCAAGAAGGAGAGGAACAAAAATAATATTTCCAGTTCCTTAGCCACCAATTATTTTCAGGTATTTGAGGAAAGCCAAAAATTTATTGTCTGATTTTCTTCCATACTTTCAGATGATTTCATCTGCTGTATTGGCCACATCTGCTGAAATCATGGAGACAAAGACAAACACAAAATTTGGAAATTACAAGAGGACTAATGTGGTAATTTTGTTATTTATAATTATGTGACATCGTGAAATACTGTAAATAATGCACAACCATTGAATATAGTACAAAAATATCTTTGACATTGAAATCGGCTGAAATAAGTTCAACAAGGCTGTTCAGAGGAAATGTTGTGTTACAGATGCATTATGTACAGTTGTCATCAACTCAGTGGATGCTACCTGTTTCCTTTTATTATGTCAACCTTTCTAAACAACTTTATGAGCAAAAGAAACCTTCTTTGAACATGTTATGTATATATACATATATATGCATACATATATATATTGATTAAATATTTAATAAATATATGTTTTTTAAAAACACATAAATAGGAATGAAAACATCTTGGGGCTTCAGTTATGAGACATTAGTTTCCTTCCCAGTTGGAGAACTAAGGTAGCCCTGGATTATTTCCTAATGAATAGAGCTCTTTTTAAGAAATACTGTTGCAATCTAAAGCAGCATAAACTGAAGCTCTTTTTTTCCACTTTGGAAAATAACGGACCCTAAACCATGTCCTCTGCCAGGTAATTTAGCACAGTACCAGTTGTATTAATATTTCCATTTTATTTATCTAAATCAGCTATGCACTGAAATAACTCATGGTGCCATTGTACCAGTTCTTGCTAAACAATAATTACTGAAACTGACACAAAATAGTTGATTTGTAGGTGGGCTTAGTCTTTAAATGGATCTTGTTAATGGAAAAGAGTCTTGATTCATGAGTGTAGTTTAATGCAAAGCAATTTTATGCCATGGTAAATTACCATCAAAACATAAAAAAGAAATGAAGCCACGTTGTGCCCAAAATTAATCAAAACTATCTTGAAAGATTCTTGATTTGCAATCTAAAATACAAATTGACAGAAATAAAAACTTAATATAAAACACAAAGCTAGGGCATCTGAATATTTGGCAGGTAAGTATTGATAGAATGTATTTTATCAGGAATTAAAGCTGAAAATAAAAACTAAGGGTATTTAAATATTTTATCAGAGTTCTTGAGTGGTGAATGTTCCCAGAATGTTAACAGAAATGCCCATCAGCTTACACCACTAGCAGCCCCAACGCATTCGCCTCTTGCAGAACTAGAAATCCTCACTTCAGTGTGCAGTCATTTCTCTGCTCCTTTTTCATAGCAGACATTTCAATCACAGCTGGAAGGTCCATTCTTTGAAGTAATATACCTCATTACCTTTTATCTCTTACTTAGACAATAAGAGACATCTTAATGAAACCTGTGGAAATATTAACATGTAAAATGCTAAAATATCTGTTCAAACTTTCACAGAATTTATTCTGTAAAGGAAATCAGTATTGCACCATAATTTTCCTGATTTTTTTTCTTCTTGTTGCACTGTCATATAATTTTATGAATTATCTGAGAACTGTAATTTCCAGAAAATTTCCCTGTACCCAGGGATGCTCAGGGTTAGGTTCACCATTGTGCACACCTTCAGAGCCAGTGAAATATGGTAAGAAACCCTCAACCTCTGTCTAAACACAGGGATCAGGAGCTGGGGACTCCAGATCAGGTCCAGGTCTGGACCTCTTTTCCACCCCTCCTGAATGTCTTGGTGTCCAAAGAAAGGAAACCCAAGAGAAAGAGCTAGGCAAGAGCTTAGGAGAGTTTCAGCAAGCTCCTAACCTGGCTAACCAGGGAGATCCTGGCTCCTGAGGGTGCTGTGGTGCCTATCTGAGTGCAGCATTGGAGCAGGGAGAGCCCCTTATGAGTCCAGGGCTCTGCTGCCCAAACCAGGCTGGTGAAACCAGGACTGAGTTTTGGACAAGGCTTTGAGCAACCTGGTTTAGTAGGAGGTGTCCCTGCCCATGGCAGGGTCGTTGGAACTAGATGATCTTTAAGGTCCCTTCCAACCTACACCATTCTATGATTATATGATTCTATGAATCCCCAGCTGCATCATGAGCTCTGACAGTTCGCAGGCTCTCCAACTCCAGTGACTGGAGGCAAAGCAACTCAAGGAACTTCCCCGAATTGGGGCAGTTGACTGATCCCTTTGGCTTTGGGAAAGTCCAACAGGACAATTTTCCAGAATATTTTACTAACACAAATTTTCTTTTAATGGAAGATTTTCATTTATTTTTGAATAAATAAATCTATATTCCGTTCTAAACTAGAACAACAATTATTTTTCAAATATCAGTGTTTTCTTTGAAACAGAAAGTCACTTTCATTCAGTTCTACTTGTAGCTGAAACTATGCCAATCAAACTATAGTTTGCATGTACAAAAATCAGCGTTTGTCCACCTTAGTGAGCAATTGTTAGTCTCTTATCTATCTTCTTTTTTTCCAGCACAGTCCACTCCTGCAAGGTTAATTATTGACTTTTGTGGATCACTCAGATACAACCATGACCAATACGATAGCAAAGACCACAAGAAAATTAATTCATCCTGATATCAGGACAGGATTTACAGGAAATAAAGCACTTTGCCACATTTTGAACAATGATGATAAAATTCTTACAGCTTCCTACCAAGTGTGTATCAGGCAAATTTTGTGCAATGAATGAAGAAGGACTCCTGTCAGAGAGAAAAAGAATTATTATATGATCATACAGTCAGTCAAAGTAGTAAATCAAGCAGAATCCAAAGTACATTTTTATGCATCACTCAAGCTTCTTTCATCACTTGTTTGCCACTTTGCGAACATGTTTCCTTTCATATAGATAAATCATGAGAGAGTGTTCTAGTTGGGGCCCATCTCTACACTACTCCAATTAGCCTGAGACTTGAAACCCCCATTTTAAATATTGGTAATCTTTATTCCCACTGAGAAAAAGTTCAGATCCAGACTTAAACTCTATAATTGAAATCTGTTTACTTCCATCTCGTGTAGAAACAGAGAAATAGCTTTTGTCTTTTTTTTCACAGGAAAACTTGAGTAGGAAGACCTGATTTAATGTGGTACTCAGCTAATATGTGCCATGTTAAGGAAGATTTTACAATGCATTTTGCATTCCGTAAACAGGCACTGACTGAGCGCAATGGAGTTCAAACTGTCATATGAAGTGAAATCCTGACTGAGAAACTAAGTGTAAAAGAGCATTCCATTTTAGAATTAATATATTATTGGTCTTGTTCTTCTTTCCAGAAAAGGCATACTCAATTTTTCTGCTGATTTATTAGCAAAGCAAAAATGGTCTCTCTCCATGTAGTGATTACTCACCTAGTGATGGCTCATGAGCGAAGGTAAAAAGTATGTGTAACCTGGGGGTAGAAGAAAGACCTCTAGGCCATGATCCTAATTCATTTTTACTATAGGTTCTTTCACCTTCTGCTACAAAATTAGCTTTCAGGTAACTACTGGCACATCTAGAAAATGAAACTACTTCACTGAAAAGGAAATCTCATCTTCAGATTCTTCACTTGTGATCATTTATGGTATAAACAATCACATTAGAAGTCACACATGACATCAAAGGACCCACAACCTTTGGAGAGCACTAAAGCCAGTAAATACTTTTAACAAATCACTTATGCAGTACTTTAATTTCAAAGTACCGTACAAATGCTTCCAACAAATGAGAACAGCTTCATGTGTGTGTGCAGAGTTTTCTGACTAGCTTGAAGCAAACTGTATACTTGACCTTTACTTCAAAGGAAAGTTAAAGGGTTGCGTAGCGATGCTGCTCCCAGAAGATTTAAGCAAGGTACAAGCAGCTGTCTTCCAGTGGCTAGCTTCATTCAGTGTATAGCCTCCGTTCATTTAGTGTAAAAACTTGAAACATTAACTTTATGGATCAAAAATATGCAAGTTAAAAAGAGTGCTTCATCCTGATTAACCTATCAGCTTTTACAGCGTACTTGGAATAATGTAGACCACCCGGTGGGGGTGTAACTGCAGCAGCCCAAAGGTCCCCTCTGCAGCAGCCCTGCCAGTCTGTGCTGCAACAAGCTTTTGGTGGGCAGTGACTAGTTTAAAATTAACTTGCATATGCTTATATATTAAGGATTTTCAAGCCTTTGTATTTATATGTATGAATACTTCCAGTGTTGCTGTCTGGAGGTTTTAGGGGGTTATGACTTGACAGGCCCTTCAGAAACTGCCACCTGGGTCTACTGGAAGTCCAGGCAAAAAAGGCACCATACCTCCATAAGGACAGATTCAGTTGAAAGAAAAGGTATTACTCCACACCCGCTCTTTGCTGGTTGCCTTTAGTATTAGGAATTATTGGATGTGGTAAGAAAAACTAAATTCTTAGACAAGATAGATGTTTATTTACTGTAGAACTACGTGGTATGATCAATATTTAAAATGTTAATACTTAAAAGATGAAAAAGTTTACTTTCAGAAAACCACAGGTAATAGGACCAACTGAGCAAAACACCTGGTAGTTTATGCTTATATTACACTTTGCTACATTTACTGGTTGGCCATCTAACGACTGTTTTTGGTGTTGCATAAAAGAAATAAATAAAAAGCAGGTTGCTCAATAGTGGAACACCCCAAAGTTTGCACATTTTGCTCCAACCACTAAGAAATAAAAAAGAGAGATTCTTCTGTCTCCATCCAATTTTTACAACTGTGATCTGTCCTCATACCATACATATGGGCACACAGACACTATTAGGTAGAAGAGACTTTGATACAATATTAGTTCTAAAAGTCAATGTATTCCTGTAATTACTGGTAAAAAAGTGCTATTGGAAAACCCTCATTGTCTCCCTCTGTTGTAGAATGCTGCATCAACAGATATTTAGTGAAGGCATTTAAATCAACAGAAACAGCTTTTCTGAAAAAACATCTGGGATGGCAGGTAGCCATGAAAATGCCTGCTTTGCAATTGAAATGTGGCATTCATGCACAGTGATAGTCAGTGTTCACTTTTCACTCACTTTTCCATTAAAAAAATGAATGCTGTAACTAGTCAGTCAGAGGACAAAATCTTAAGTATTCAGCCATGTCTGTCAATCACATACCACCAATATAAGAAATACAGCAGAAAGGTGAACACTTTGCAAACAGACACTTAAGCATACAAATTATTCAGTGGATGCTTAACTGTGATGCTTACGGAAACTGTTTCACAAAAGATTCATGTGCATGGAAATTGAAGTTAAATTAATCAGACAAAATTTTCACTGTTGCAGAACAATGCAATTTAAGAGCTCCAGCACCTTGCCAAAGAAAATTCACCTTTCCAAATTCAGTCTGTACTAAAAGACATCGTATAAAAGTAAGACTATAGACTACTGAAGACAATAGGTCAGACTGTTGGAAACAATAGGCCAAATTTTAGCTCCAGTGTCATCCTATTTGAGTTACACCTGAGATTAATTTACTCTGTTGTCTGTGTAGGACAGCACTAGAATGAATACATCAACCTTGTAAACCTGAAGTGTCACTTTCATTCCGTATTCACACCTTAATGCTGTGGCTTGCTTAAATCAAGAGTGATGGGTTAAGTTTACTAGTGGTTATTTTAAGCAACAGACATTTGACAAAGAGTTTCTTGCACAGGAATAATTTATATATAATTTATGAATAGAAAAATTTTGAAAACAGCAAGAGCTTTGCTTGCATATACCTGGACTTTTGTATGTAAGCACTGTTCTATCTCCCCAAACACCCAAGAACTTAAAGACCAACAATGTGTTGGTACCTTGGTACATCTTCCATTTGCTTACAGCAACACAGAGTTACACAAAAGGTTAAAACAGAGGATGCTTAAAATAGAGGATGCTTAAAACACATGGGCAAAGATCAAAAGAAGTTATGGATTCTTCCCTTTTTCATCAGATGGGTTCAGAATTTACCTGCTGAGGTCCATAGGCTGTCTTGAGAAAAGGTACATGGTGTTTTGAAATGAGATTAAAAGCTATTCTTCCACAATATGTTAGTATTACCCATAATGCTGATATTAAGCAGGTAAGATAGTTCCATCCTTTATTGAATAGCGTCTCTCATGACTGTTACTGCCATCTACTAAAATCCAACTAAGGTTAAAAAAAATATATATATATTAAAGACAAATTTATGCTTTTCTCCAGTGCAAAAGATGTTAGTATATGGATTCCATGATGGTCATGAACACTAAGCATTACCAAAAATGTTAAAAACTTCAATAATATTTGCCAAATCGAGGCATGATTGTTTCTTTCCTATCTGTTCAACTGGAACAGATACAGTCTGGGTCTGTAGAGAAATGTTATTACTTCTTTTTAAAATTAAAAACTTTAGGAAAATAAACATTTTGCCTCGCACCAAGATCTAAAGGATATCTCAAGAGAACTTTAAGATTATTTTATGATTATTTCAAGGGAAAAAAAAGACTGTTTATTTCTAAGCTATATATTAGTTTTTCCTTGGTCTGGTCAAAATAAAATTAGTGTTGAATATAAAACCACAATGCTCTCAGAAATCTCTCAAAGTGTTACTGACATGCCCTGTGCAAATTAAAGTCTATAATCTAGAAAAATTATTAAAAAATCTTCAGACTTTAGTAGAGTCTAAAAAAAGAGGAGTTTGGTGAGTAGCAAGGGAGATTTAGCACATGCTTATGCAAGTAAAGCAAGTAGAGCAAGTGTGCCTAAGCTTTAAGAAAACTACAAGTGAAGCCACTCTTAAGCGAATTTGTTAATTGTTTCCTGATACATAAAAATTACTGTTATGCCGTCACTACCGATTTAATCCTCTCCCTAATGTTCAGTAGTCATAGTCATCATGTCAAGTTTAATGTGTTGATTACAAGCATTACCATATAAGAAATTAGAGGGTTTTTAATGTCTATTTTCACAGACAAAATCTGTGGCTCTATTAGTAAGGGTGTAATTATTACTATTAAGCCAAAACATATCAGATGTATTGGCTTAAATCAAAATATTGTGAATGAGCAAAGTTAAAGAAAAAAATGAGAAAAAATCACAGAATCATAGAATCGTTATGGCTGGAAAAGACCTTTAAGATTATCAAGTCCAACCGTTACCTAACTCCACCAGGCCCACTTCTAAATCATGTCCCTGAGCACCATATCTAGACTGCTTTTAAATACATCCAAGGATGGTGATTCAACCACTTCCCTGGGCAGCCTGTTCCAGTCTTTGTTAATCCTTTCAGTGGAGAAGTTTTTCCTAATGTCTAACCCAAACCTCCCTTGGCGCAACTTGACACCGTTTCCTCTTGTCCTGTGGATTGTGACTAGTGAGAAGAAACCAACACCCACCTTTCTACAACCTCCTTCCAGGTAGTTGTAGAGAGTGATAAGATCTCCCCTCAGCCTCTTCTTCAGACTAAACAACCCCAAGTCCCTCAGGCACTTCTCATAAGACTTATTCTCAAGACCCTTCACCAGCTTCGTTGCCCTTCTCTGGACCCTCTCCAGCACCTCAATGTCCTTCTTATACTGTGGCGCCCAAAATTGAACACAGTGCTCAAGGTGCCGCCTCACCAGTGGTGAGTACAGTGGGACAATCACTTCTCTAGCCCTGCTGTCTACACTATTCCTGATGC
This sequence comes from Pluvialis apricaria, assembly GCA_017639485.1. Lineage (NCBI taxonomy): Eukaryota > Metazoa > Chordata > Aves > Charadriiformes > Charadriidae > Pluvialis > Pluvialis apricaria. The sequence goes on along the minus strand of CM030008.1, from coordinate 107,099,077 downwards.
AGGCCAGGATGCCATTGGCCCAAATGTCTCTGAGGAGACCATTGTGAACATGTTCTTCACTGGACACAGACCGAAGGAGTTCAAAAAGGTGTCTACTTCACACAAAAGCTGAGTTTCAGCCAGCATTGCTCTGTGTAAGTTTCTTTCCACAAAAAACAGGTTTCAGCTGCACCTTGTGAATGCTTCTTAAAAGTGCACACTTAAATATCTACTCATTCCAACCAGAAATTACAGTTACACTCAATAACAGTATAACAACATTTAAATACAAGTAAAAAACTTAAGAAACAATGTTCACTCCAACAGTTTCAAAGAGCTTCAATTTGACAATGCTACTTTAAAAGGACTGCACTGATGTTCCCCACAGCACTGCCTGTGGGCTATGTGATTTGGAAATCATGATTATTATGCTTCTGAGCAGGTGTATTTACAACAAAACCTTTGAGTTTTTCCACACTTTACATTAAAATCTGTGATGTTGTCTCCAAATGCATGAGGGATACAAACTTCTGCATCCCTCTTCAAGAATTCCTGTGTCGTGGATACCTATAGATCTGTAGGTTTTGTTATATCAGCCACAGGCTAGAATGGTGCTTGTCAGCCAAGTCAATGCCATGAACTCCACAGAGCCACTGTGTCTTAGAACAGCCTTTCGTACTATTAATAACCTCCATTTTTTGTTCAATGAGACATAGTTTTGCTTGGCAATTATAGGTGCTAATTACTTGCTTGTAGTCCTCTTTCCAAATAAACAGATCAATTACTACTACATTTTTTACATACCTTGTACTTTTTTGTCAGCTCAGCATAGCTAATAACATTTTATAGTATAATGTCAGAAAGCTCTATCTGCGCAATCTCAATAACAATGCACTGTCTTAATATCCCATTAACAATTTTGTTTTATGACCTGTCAGTCAGCCAACTTTTAATCCACTGATTGTGTGCCAGGTTGATTTGGAATCAATCAGCCTCCTTAAACAAAATAACTTGTAGCACAAGGTCAATTGCTCATATAAATCTAAGACTAATACATCAATATTACTTTTGTCAAGCAGAATAACCACCTAAAAAAAAAAAGCATCAAGGTAGTTTGACAGACTATATTTTTCATAAATCCTTGTTGGTTGGTATTCATAACACCAATCTCCTTGTATCTAATTTTGCATCCAATATTATTTTCTTTTGTATTGCTATGAAAGAATTGAAGTACCTAGATTATGGAGATTTTCTTTAGGAAATACTGGTTACCACCTTACTGCATATTATTTGAGCCTGCATAATAGAGCACATCTATCTTAAGTATTGACTACTAAACACTCTTTGGAAGTAATTTTAAAGTTTTAAGTGTTTCCTCATCATATGATTACATAGCCTTCTTTTTATACAAACGAAGAGAAAATTATTTTTCAGAAACTTCAGCCTTTTGACATGATTATTAGAGATTTCCCAATTTTTATCTAATAATGGGCAATACTGTGTTTTAAGGCTCCTTTCATCCCATTAACTTAAGCTAATAAAAACTCATGCACACTAAAAATATTAGTAGAGAATTGAAAGTTTACTTTAGATATACACTGAAACCTCAGCTGTATTGATTATTGAAAGTTACTAAATTCCTAATGGTGATAATCTGACTCAAATTTCATTTATCTACTGTATCTCCATCAGTAACTCTGTAAGTAATTCCAGAAGAATGAAATATGATTCACTTGTCCTCTGACTCCAAAAAACAATTAAGATATTAAACAAATATTCCTTCCCTATGTTTTAATCAAAAACCATTATGTTCTTCACAAAAATGCAAAAAAGATTCAATTACTGAACTTATTAGTCTCTGACACATAGAGGTATAGCTTTTCTTTCTACAGTTCTTGGAGACCAATCTTAACCAGATATTTCACAGTATGGAAAAATTTTTGAACAAGCAGACATCCAAATACCTCAGTTAATTTTTGTGAAGAAAGACAGGGAAGTGTGCACACATTATGTTATTTCAGAACTCAGTGATAGATCACTGAAAAATAGATGCCAAAGCTATTTTTATTTTTCATGCAACTTCTCCAGCCCTGAAATGTGCTTAGATTGCACATCTTTTAGGGCATGAATCATATTTTCAATCTTGTGTATGCTTAGTGCCGTTGTGCATAGGAGGCACAATTATTAGTAACTCCCAATAATCTGAATATTCAAGTAAATTAATAATCACCAGTTTACTCTGCCAGGCTTTTTAAGATGTCAGATGTCAGTAAGAGTTCTTAAAATTATGTTTCAAGCTCAATTAATGCTTTTCAGAATATAAAAGAAATTTCTCATGGCCTTGATAATAACTATTATGCTATTAATACTGTATTAATTTTTAAAAACATAAAGATCAGAATATGCAACATTTATTTATAGTAATATTTCCAAAGAGTTTTATAAGATAGTATGGAGCACTACTCTTGTGTCTTGCGTCAGTCAGGTCTGCCACAATAAGGCAAGATTTATAGACCTAATCACCAGACTCATCTTTCTTCTATTTTATATTGTAAATGTTCCTGTGCTTAAGTTTTCAACTTTTGAAAGAGCACTTACAATACAGCATCCTTTGGGGTACTTTTAAAACTAGTCTAGTATGATTCACTTATTGGCATGAAAACAACAGTCTAATTCCTTTGAATCCTTTAATTTACCATCTAATTCTATAGTCCGAATAGATGCTGTTGCTGAGCAACAACATACCTTAAGTAGCAGAAAGATATTGCAAGATATAGTTTCCTGCAAATCTTCTTTTATTGGAATAACCTAAGATGTTTATTACAAGCCTTATTTTTAATAGTTAATGGGTTTTGTGGACACTGGGCATAATGCCTACTATAAAAATAAGCCTAGATTTGCATACACAGTAGTATAATAAAATCTGGACCTGCTAGCCCACAGTGGCTTTCTAGGGATAATAATTTCAGCATTAACAATTTTAACTGCACAGAAAAAATTACACAGTACCAAACAATGCCTCCAAAGTGTTCTTAGAGCAGGTGTAATGAGGTCCATTTAGAGGAAAAGCGTCAATGATCCCTTTTTTCTTTTCTCGGAAAAACAACTGTACCTTAATAGACAAGTGCACTTTCTTAGAATAAAATTACTTTTAAAAATTAAGCTGCGGAAGAACAATGAAAAAAGGAATATTTGGGGGAAAAAAAAAAAAAGGATGGGATGGAAAGTCTTTAGTATATGGGGTAATAATACCCTATTACTATTCACTATTGTTTCTATGTATTGATATGTGTGAAGGTAATGATGAGAAGCCAAGTGACAAGATTAATAAAAGCTGTGTGGTGCAGTCAACACACTGGAGGGAAGGGATGTTATCCAGAGGGACCTGGACAAACTTGAGGACTGGGCCCGCGCAAACCTCATGAAATTCAACACGGCCAAGTGCAAGGTCCTGCCCGTGAGTCAGGTCAATCCCAAGCACAAATACAGGCTGGGTGGAGAATAGATTGAGAGTAGCCCTAAGGAGGAGGACTTGGGGGGTGTTGGTTGATGTGAAGCTCAATGTGATCTGGCAATGCATGCTTGCAGCCCAGAAAGCCAACTGCATCCTTGGCTGCATCAGGAGAAGCATGGCCAGCAGGTCAAGGGGAGTGATTCTGCCCCTCTACTCTGCTCTGGTGAGACTCCACCTGGAGTACTGAGTCCAGCTCTGGAGACCCCAAAATAAGAAGGACATGGACCTGTTGGAGCGGGTCCAGAGGAGCACCACGAAGATGATCAGAGGGTGGAAGGACCTCTCCTATGAAGACAAGCTGAGAGAATTGGGGTTGTTCAGCCTGGAAAACAGAAGGCTCCAGGAAGACCTTACAGCAGCCTTCCAGGCAACCTAAAGGGGCCCTGCAGGAAAGTTGGGGAGGGACTTTTGACAAGGGCATGTAGTGATAGGACAAGGGGTAATGGATTTTAACCGAAAGAAGGTAGGTTTGGATTAGATATTAGGAAGAAATTCTTTATTGTGGTGAGACACTGGAGCAGGCTGCTTAGGGAAGTTGTGTATGCCCCACCCCTGGAAGTGTTCAAGGCCAGGCTGGATGGTGTTTTGAGCAACCTGGTCTAGTGGAAGGTGTCCCTGCCCATGGCAAGGGGGTTGGAACTAGATGGTCTTCAAGGTCCCTTCCAATTCTAACCATTCTCTGAGTCTATGATTCTAACCATTATGACAAGCTTAAAGGAAAGACATTCACCGTCAGCAAAGTTTGCTTCAAATTGTTATTGCTCAAGCTAGTGAGTATCGTGTCAATAACTTAAACAAATAAAAAAGCCCAACAAGATCTCTGCAACTTTATCTGCAAGCTGAAGTAAAACCACATGAGGCTCTTGGCCTGGTCACATAATTCATCAGAGAACATATTAGCTAGGGCTACCTTCTTCCACACTGCAGTGCAGCAAATAGGTGAATGTATGCATTATAAAGGAGTATAGATGTTTCAAAATATATACTAAAACAAAAAACCAAACAACCTCCTCCCCAAAAACACCAAAAAGCCAAAAGATTTTCCATAGTGTTCCAGACCTAGTTTTTGCACTGTAAAAATCTTCTTCTGACCTGTGTCACAGGTTGAGAAATACCACATCACTTACAGCAATAATTTTTGCCAGCATGGCAAGCCTCAGGATCCAATCTCTCTTCATTTTTCAGATGATATAAACACAACAAGAATAACAAAGAGTAATAATAAAGTACAGAACTGGTAGTTTAATATGATTGTTTCCTGACTTTTCTCTCAAAATTAAGCAATTCTTTTCATACCTCAACAGCAAAGTGATAAATGCAAGAAAAGAATGATGTATAACCTTGCGTAATGCAAGTTTATCAGTAAATATCCTTAAAACACTGTTTCTATAAGTAGTTAGGTTATTTTTATAAAAAACCTACTATCTAGTGTTCTGCACAGAAAGCAGTGCTATTTCAAAGCCATTTGGCATGCTTTTATTATGTAAATTAAATGAAGTCGATAATTGACAACAACATGTAATGCCAGATTACAACATCCATATTACCATGTATTATATTAAAATACAATGCATTTTCCAGTCTTATGCATTGCCCCAAGAAACATGCCAACCATTCATTAAATTACAGACTGCAATCTTTGGGGAGAGACCATAGCTTTATTAAGGACAAGATTTAGTGAAACAGTGAAATTTACATACCAAACTCATTGTCGTTATACCACATAATCTAAATCTCTTGTAGGACTACTTAATGGTTCCACAATTAAAAGCTTGTTAGTCACATCATTCCCCTCCTGGTTTTAATGGTAAGTCACATGATGTGGTAGAAGCTACCTTAGACATTTTACAAGGCTGGAGAGTACAATGCTGGAGGGGAGGACGAAGAAGAAGAAGAGAGGTTGACTGTCTGTCAGGAAGCCAATCCCACTATAAGCAGTATATTACTGATTATGCTGTGTTGGACAGACAGAAGCCTTAGGAAACAGAAATAGTACACACCCACACATCTGCTCTGGTGAGACCCCACCTGGAGTACTGCATCCAGCTCTGGAGCCCTCAGTACAGGAAAAACATGGACCTGCTGGAGCGGGTCCAGAGGAGGGCCACAAAAATGATCAGAGGGCTGGAGCACCTCTCCTATGAGGACAAGCTGAGAGAGTAGGGGTTGTTCAGCCTGGAGAAGAGAAGGCTTCAGGAAGACCTTACAGCAGCCTTCCAGGCAACCTAAAGGGGCCCTGCAGGAAAGTTGGGGAGGGACTTTTTACAAGGGCATGTAGTGATAGGACAAGAGGTAATGGTTTTAAACTAAGAGAGGGTAGATTTAAACTAGATATAAGGAAGAAATTTTTTATGATGAGGGTAGTGAGACACTGGAACAAGTTGCCCAGAAAGGTGGTAGATGCCCCATCCCTGGAACTGTTCAAGGTTGGGTTGGATGGGGTTCTGAGCAACCTGATCTAGTTGAAGATGTCCCTGATCATTGCAGTGGGTTTGGAATAGATGACCTTTAAAGGTCCATTCCAACCCAAACTACTTTGTGATTCTACGATCTCTTCTCATCTTAAATGACAGGATAATAGCGTCTTTCATTTTTACATGTTTTTGCAACTACTGGCTTAGATGTGCAGGAGGTATGATAAGCAGATGTCTGTGCTTCACACATCAGTAACAACCCCCACTCTAAAGTCAGTGTGTTTACCGTATCTGGCAAAACCAGGAAAGGTGTACTAGGCATACACAGAGAAAAGTAGGCTAGAGAAAACAGTTTTCCTTATAGCACAGCATGCTTCTGGAATCATCTGTGTTTGTATGGATTTATGTTACCTTAGACAGTCTTTGTGTATTGCTACATGTGGTCCCTGCTACAGGGAACAACTCTCATCCCAAATCATATCAAAAGTGTGAAAGAATCTCATTAACATCAGCTCTGTATTTCTGCCTCTGGATTGGTTCAATTAAGTCAATTACTTTAGACCTAACCTATAATCAGATGGTGGGATTTGTCCTTTGAAAGAGAAGTTATCAGGAGGAAGCGCACACCCCTTAGAGCATACTGAGATTACAGGATATGTCAGATAAGAGGGTAAGCATGAGTCATTTTTTCCTTCTCTTCTTATCCCTTCATTTTGACGCTGTATTAAATCCTGCTGGCAATGTCTCGGCAACATTTTCCAAATCCACTCTTTCTGATCTCTTCCCAAAGAAAAAGAGTAACTTTTGACCTTGACCTTTATTTCTGAAAGTCTGTTTTCTAAATATAAAACTGATCAACTTTACCTATTGTGTCACTTTGTCCATGTGGCCAGCTTGAAGACACCATTAAATCTCTTTCGTATAGTTTAGCAACACCAGACTGAGGAGGTTTCATTTTCAAAGTTGGGTTAATATATTCTCTACTTTGGAGAAAATCCACGCCCACCTTCTGCTCATGGGGAAACAATTAGATGAATGGCTCTCCCACAGAAAAAAAAAATTATAACTAGATATTTGTGCATGTGTGTATATATACACAGAATCACCAGAATCACAGAATGGTCAGGGTTGGAAGAAACCTCTGGAGATGATCTCGTCCACCCACCCTGAAACCATTCAGAACAGCATGTAACACTTTTCCACCATAAATATATTGTTACTACACTCACAGTCCAGTGCAGGTGGAACATTCAGCAGCAGGTGGTGCGACTTCAGGTAATGCAAAATTGGATCTTGAGTTGTCCCCAAACACAGCAGTAACCTATTCCTTCTCCTTCATCTTGCCAGGTCCCTCTGCATTGCAGTCAGCCCAATCCATCTTGCAGTGCCAGCAAACACCCCGCTCACCCATTGCCAGGAGAAAAACTCCCTTTCCCTGTCTGCTCACTCCCCCTGCTACAGCATTTGCCCACCTTAGTTTTCTTATATCTGCCAGGTTGTGACTTCTCAATGGGATCCCGTGGCAGAGTCCCACAGAATTTCACAAAATCTTTTATGCTGTGTTTTGCTTGGTTTAAACTATTGGCTGCCAATAGTTCAGTTGCTCTGAGAAGCAGTGTCTGTTACTTGTTCCAAGTTTGCTGTGGTAGTCATGCTTTTAAAGACCTTCACCACCTTTTGCAGAATAAAGGTTCTTGAGCTTTGTAACCTCTGCTTTTAAGAAAGCCAGTTGCTGTTCTGTGATATGATTTGCTCTTTTCCCTACTTTCTTCTGTCTGCTATATCCTTTTGAGAAGGGTGGCAGAAATGGTGCAGTTTCAACATGCGGAACACCATAGAGATGCTGGCATAATAATTACATTTTGTTCCCAATATCTTCTTCTGAAAATCTAGCATTAGTTTTGTCCATTTGACTTGTCAAACAGTGTAAATGTTTTCAGAGGATTTACCTGGCCACTTCAAAATCTCTTTCCTGAGAAAAAGAGTGATTTTAGGGTCCATATTTTTGTGTGAATAGTTGGTATTATTTCCTGCCCCTCATGTACATTGCTTTGCATTTCCTTTGCTTGATAGATCAGGAGACAATTCAGGAGTCTGAGCCTTGCCTGCAAGGTTTTGCAGTCAGTATTAATACTCCCCTGTTATTAGTCAACATCACAGAATTTAGTAACTTTGTCCACTTACCTAATTTTCATGAGTATGAATCTGTTTAGTAGTGCAAATTCCTGTATGTGTCTTTTTATGCACTTGCTAAATAGATCTGACAAACTTATTGGTGAAGATTATGCAATTCATTCAGCTTGCATTTAAAGATAAATTCAGATCAGAAATGGGTTGGAATTTAAAGTAAAAAGTCAATTAACCAAAACTGTGGGAAATATCACTAACAATTTTAAAATTAAGAGTGGAAGGTGATTAATTTAGGGGGGAGAATTTTTTGTTAAGTGCTATGTTCTATTTCAGACAATAATAAATTCTAGTGCCTGCATTATTCCAAAAGTCATACCATAAGTCTACAAAGACAGCTTTTGTGACATTTGTCAAGGCATTGTTAACTCCTGAGTCTGCAGATAACCTTCATAAAAATTACGTGGAAAAATATTGGTTAATGACTTATTGAAGCATATGATAAGAAAACTGCAACTAATAGTAGAAATGCAACACAGATTTTTCCAAGAATAACTTTGAAACATATAAAACATTCTGGTGATTCTTTTCTTGCAGAGGTCTACGTTGCCTCAACAAGGGATAGCAAGCAGGTTGATGCTTACGTGCCCTGTGATTAGGCAGAGGTACTGAAGGAGGGAAAGACCCTCCACCAGGCAGAGACAGCAGCACTTGTGCAGTTGCCAGCCCCTCATTTCAACCCAGAGCTGAGCCTGCCTCTGCCGCTGTGACAGAAACACGCAGGCTTGGTAGAAGCAGCTTGTAACCCTGAGGCTCCTGTTTTGCACAGGACAAGTCCCAGGCAGGACACAACCTTTGCTGCTTTCTGCTGCTCTGCTGCTTTGCTGGTCTTTCAGCTTCTGTATCAGAGCATGTTCTCCGTCCTTCCTTACATCTAACCAGCTGTCTTAGCCATCATTTTTGTATACTTTCCCATCACAGCCAACCTCAAATTTTAATAACAAATTTGTTTAACACTGACTTAGCCTGTTGTTCCACAAGCTAATATAAACTTAAATTTCCTTTCCTTTTCTTCTTTTAAAAAGTTGCAAACATAAAATGCCAGGTAAATAAAAAAGGATTAGCAATCTTATTTCAAGTAAGACACAAGATCCTCTTTAGCTCAAAGAATTTATAAAATAGCCCAAACAGAAAAAGAATCTGATGTTTCTGTATTTTCAGGGGGGAAACAAAGTACATGACTAAAAGATTTTTTTTCCTCCTAAGTGGTTTCTAATTTTGTCTTGTTGTTTTGCCCCTAAATATGTATATTTCAATAAAATAATTTAACTCTACTTCATACTGGCATTATGATTTACTTGATATTCATATCTGGACCTTTTAAAAAGTCTAAAATAAAAAGGTAAAGAAAATCAACTAATAAACCAGCAAGAAATATTTGGAAAAAAAAACCCCACACAACTCCCCAGCACCAAAAAAATTCCTCTGTAGAAAGAATGTTGTCCTAAGGGCACTACCCCCTTTTCTTATCTGGCATCCTTTCCTTCTTTTTCAGTCATTCACTATCAGCGTCTATATTTATTATCTGTTGCTATCTAACTTAGATTGCAAGCTCCTTAAGGCAAGAACCTTGTCTTCTTACATGTCCATAATGTGCCATGAACACCTCTAGCACTAAACAAATAATAAGCTCTGCAGACTCAATTTAGTATCCATTTCAATTTGTGGTGAAGGCTCACCATGTTTTCAGAGTGTAAGGTTCATTTCTTTCTCTTAATGGCTGATGCTGGACAAGCATAAATATAAATCCATATTTTCTGGCTTCTGCTGGATCATATTTGCTCATTACAGTTCCTGCTAACAGAGACCTTAGTCCAGTATAGTCAAATCCAAGTCTTGGCAGTTAACACTTTCTTGCAGTCAAAATTCCCTGCACAGCTTTCTTTAGATAGCCCTCTTTGTTCTTTATTATCATCTGTTACTAACAGAGTTTTAAGTTTGAATAACCAGAAGATCTCCTTCCAGCAATCTCTGATAGTCCATAAAGAATCTAGAAACAACTGTTCAAATGAGAAAATAAAAACTGTCAGATTTCGTCAGTCTGTTTTCTAGCAGCCATTTCCTTATCGAGAGAACAAAAATAAAACTAAAAAATCGGCTCTTCTGACCACATAGAAAGTGCTTCCTTTGTTAAGCAGCAACTTTCCTGCTTCCAGGAAATTTTTTAAAATAAGTTAAATGGTTGGAAAACAGCATTAATTATATACTTTACTTGGAAAACTGCCATTACATGGGACATTTCCGTTGTTCTGATTAACACGTTCTCTTATCATTTCTCCAAAACCAGAATATCAAGCATGCTGAGCTACCATGATATCTTCAAGCAAAACAAATGACTACCATAACCTCTCACTAGAATACCCCAAACCTTTTGACATTTGGGGGTGTGACAGGTTGGTGGCAGGGAGGGAAGAAGGAGGACTTCAGTTTCCCCAGCTAAAACAGGCTGTGCCACGTCGGAGTCAGTGTAATGTGGCAACCCTTTCAAGCTCCTTGCAAAAGAGGCTGCACTGTCTCAGTTGTCAAGATGATGCACGTAGGATGCTTTTGCCCACAAGGTGCAGGCTTACATTGGTTACTGCTACAGCCCACAGATGAGAGTGGGAGGATGTGAGGGGATGAAGAATTAGTGAAAACCTCTGTTCCAGTCTGCTCTCAATTCTGCATGCTGTGCAAAATGTTGCAATCTTTCCTCAAACAATATTCACAGTGAATACATCGGGATTTCTGAATTATCAAAATAATGAATCCAACATTTATCATCTTTGACCTCTCTTTCAAACCTGAAGAAGCAGACTTTCAGAAGACATGAGAAAGGAGTTAGCCTGTGGCCTGTTGCTGACTGTTGTTACTATTCCCTAGTTACTCTTTTAACCAAGAGCAGGGGTGTTTGGGCACGTACTACTCCACACACTGACCTGGCAGAAGATGTAACTAAGCAGAGCACAAATGCTTCAAGCATGTGTTGGAAAATCCTTTCCTGTTAAAAATGCAGCCTTGTTCCTTTACACAAGTGAGCTGTCATTGCAATTTTCCTCTAACAGTTTCCACAAGTGTCATCTTTACACAACACCAGGGCTTTTTGCTGATAGTTGAGGTGATGTTACCAGTATTAAAAAATGTCACAAAGAACCATAAGAGCAACTAGGTAATGTGGTGTTAGTAAACTCTATAACAGAATTTTATTTTTTTTTTTTTTGCTGTATACTTATGGATTTTCAAAAGTAGGATTATGGCAAAAGCCTCTACTGTACAATCAGTAAAGTGAAAAGCGTGCACAGGCTAGACGGAGTGGCAGGCTTTAATGAACACACTAGTGTCTGTCACTGCTGAGGGATGAGGAAGTAGGCAACTGTTTTAAACCCACAGATCTCCTGAGGAAGGGGTGCTCAATAACTTACTAAGATGTGGCAATTTATTATTTTGGAAACTACTTCATAAAATGACAAGATTAAATTATTAAGTCAATGTTGCCAAGTTGGCTTGTGTCAGGAATGCACTGATCATATAAAAGCACTCAATGACCTGTTTATTACATTGCTTCCCACTTGATACGTGACAGCTGTTTTCACCAGCATATTTATTTGCTTTTGCTTTAAGTGCACTAATTAATATATTACTGTGATGAATCAACAGCAGTCAACATGGAAAGTTGGTTGAAAAATTTAGCAAACAGACTGGTATGGATTTGGTAATGATTGTTTTGCTCAGTCGTTATGGGGTGACATACAGCAACAACCATATGGGACTCAGTGAATAGTCAATTGAGTTCAACATCCTTTTTTTCTGAAAACATTTAAAATAAAAAACATTGTTTCTAGATGCTCAAGAATCATAACATATCTTTTAGTACTAAGATGGTAGGCAAAGACCATATGCAGTTGACAGAGATGGAGATGTGTCTTGACAGGCTCCCACCAGCACCGTGGATAATCCTTATGAAAGCTGATACAATCTATTAACTTGCCAAGCACTGATCTTATGGCTTCAACAGAGCTATGGTGAACCCACAGAAGTCCACTCGCTTGTAAAGAAAGGAAAAGCACAGAGCTTTGCAGTGAAAATTTTCTCACCTACCAACACTATTACAGCCCATGACTGAGTTTCTCAATGGAGCTCAACATTAGAACTGTTCAGGCCTTGGATTTCTCTCCCTCAGTAATTCATGATTGAGAGATATATGTATACTGAGTTAGTTATTTTTAGGCCTCTTCGGAATATATTAAGGAGTCTGAGAAAGGTCGAACATTTTCTGCAACTTCTGATTCAAATATACTAACTAAAATCATTAAAAGCTTTTTGTTTTCCATGCAGAAAATAATAAGGAATTGTCTTTGTTCCTTTCCATCTCTCTCTCTTCCCCCCCTAAAAGAAAGACCGTCTCTTTTAATACCAGAAAAACCCAAAAGAAGCACACATAAACCCAGGAAATTAAAAGTGAGATTGCCTGTGAGGATTTTCAGGCCTCGCAGCAGCTTGACCCCCTACCATTGCAGGACACCTTGGGAAATTCCTGAATCCTCCCTGGAGCTGGAACCATTTTATGCCACTCTAAAGAGACATTGGCATGCATCTATGGGGAAATAGTCTTCAGACAAGAATGGCTAGGCAGACAAAGCAGGGAGTTTACAGCTCTAATTAACCAACATTTCAAGAAAGTAACATTTGAAAAATAAATTAAACTGACCTGCTGCTGTCTCGTGTACAGATCAGCAAAATCATGTCACATCCCGTTTCATGCAACTGAATAACTTGGATCTGCATCAGTGTCTTTCACTGCTTTCCTATCCCAGCAGTATGGTTTCCACAGAGCATATAGGTAGTATCTGCTGTGTGTTTGGATACGAGAACATGATGCTACTATTACATGTCATATTGGGTCCAAACTAGGCAAGCATCCCTTCTATTTCATCCTTCTTCAGTAACTAATTACACATTTATCTGTGCAAAAGCTTTTGTGAGCAGCTTACCATTGAGCATAAACTGCCTGTACTGAAATAGATCTTATTAAAATGAAAAGTGACATATAGGATGTATATTTACAATTCCATATAATTAGCTGAAATATTTACGGAGTTGATACAGAGTAACCTGCTTTTAAGAAGAAAAATAATAATCCGCTCTCAAATGAGGTTTTGTTTTAATATCTCAATTACTAGATATGTAAAAACAATTATGAAATAATGAAATGCTTAAGGCAGAAATGAAATTTCTTTCCTAAAATAAAAGTTCTTGAAATATAAAGTTATTATATAATCACATTTTTATACATGAAAGATCAGGCTGTAAATACTAACTGTTCTGATACTTATCCCTTATTTACTATGCTGCATGAAAAAATTATTTAGACCCACACACACACAGACACATACATATATATTTGAACATTATAATTTTACTGTGCTGGATGCCTTGCAGAAAAAAGAATAAAATTTTAACCTGGTCTATATTTAGTTCCAAAGCATTGGAAGATCTCAGTCAGAGCAATTTCTCTATACCTTCCTTTCTCTTCTTCCACAATCAAAAATACCTTCCTCTTCATCCAGAAAGGTGCAGATGTACCACCATCTCTACACTGATAGAAGAATTGATTTTTTGCCCTGGAATAAGAGTTATGGATTTCTTAGTCCTTACCATAGAATCAAAGTCTGCATCTTAACATCTCCAATTCTTTATTATCCCCACACTGTTGTAAAACGGAAAATTTTTTTTTTTGTTGATTTTAGTTTATTGTGCCATATTTATACTGCACTAACCACAGGCTTCAGAGTTTCTGTTTGTTGTTTACATGGACCAGAATGGAATTTTCACACCCTACAGAACCACTTTTCCTTCAATCATAATTTGACTTTCAGGTGGAGGTTTCTTTTCTCTGAAGGAATAGAAACCTGCTTCAGTTATGGACAAGATATTGCACAGGAAACTTCCAGTGGTACTGCTCTTCCTCCCTAGTCCTTAGCCGGTGCATCTTGCTCACTCATTCAGTATTCAAGAGATCATGAGAGCTGTTTTGGAAATAATAATAATAATAATTTAGAAAAATCTTCATTGGATTAGAATTCTTTTTCGCCTTAATCTGTGGCAGAGAACATGGTATCCTCCTAGCATTATACCAAGTGAACATCTTGGTTTAACAATGAAATGACCTTCACCTCTTCTTTTCCTGTGGCTTATTACAGTTGATGATTTTTCTTCTTTTGAAGTATGTCTTAATCTCGTAATGAAATACTTGGGGTGTTTTGTGTCTTTTGATACCAGGGCTAAATGAAGAAATGTGCTTTATGGATCTTTTTGTACTAAAAATCTAATGCATAGATGCTTCTGACTGTGGAACCAGCCTCAGGAAGTCAGTGCTACTTTCCAGTCCTACATGTTGGCAAAGAGTTTAGTTTCACAACTGCACATACTCAGATGTAGCTTTATTCAAGGGAAAAAAAAGAAGGAAGAAAAAAGGAAAAAAAAGGATATACTAATAGGTCTTCATGGGGAACAAAACTGAATATCAGTTTAAACCCTTAAAAAGTCTATAAATGTTGATCCTCTTTCCTTGAAATACTTTGATCTGACATGGCACATACAGGAGGTGAAAGTGATTGCACTTGCAAGTGTTTTTAGATCACAACAGGTGATTTATCACAGTAAAGAAACCAAGGAACATCTGAAGAATTCAGACTATCCTTTCAGTCAAACTGAATAGAATATTAAGAGGACCGTCTCCCCATCTGAGAGATAGCAATTTGGCATAAAGCAATGATAAAACTGACACAAGCCAAGCTTTACTATCTTGGTGCCAAAAGACTTTAGTACTCAGAATTTGATAATGCAGATGGGTCTAACCAAAATCAACGCAGCCCAAACATTTTAGACTATTCGTATCCAGACTGCTTATCTTCAGTCTTAAGAGTAGTTGAATTTATTCTTAAGAGACCATGACTTGCCACAGAAGCTGCATTTTCAGCTAATACATAATATATGCTACAGGAATCCAGAAAGCTATTCTGAGTATAAGAAAATCCAACAAGCACCCAACTTCCCACACAAATAGAAAAGAGCAAAGAGAGAGGATGTATGAATAATTAAAAACAAAATGCTTGTGGGGTAAGCAGTTATATTATTTTTTATAATAAAGCTGAAAATTCTAATCATATTAAAATGTTTTAAATATGTATAAAACATCTCCATTGAATTACCACTTTATTTCTAACTACTTCTTCTTCCTTTTTTTAGCCAAAATTGCTCCATCGCATTAAGTTAAGGCTTTCTACATTACTTTTTAAAACAGAAATCAATAAAATGATGGCTAAAAAGGCAAAATATCCACCCAGCTATATAAAGCACTAGCCCATTTCAGTGATTATTTAAGATGTGGCATAGAAAATTTGGCTCATAAGTGTTTTGGTGCATTATTTACGTGGAGACAGGTTTCTTCTCTAACACACTCAAGCATTGGTAATTAAGTGCAGGGAGAAACACAGAAGCCTAGAGGAGTTAAGGCACTAAAAAGTATTGAACAAAGAGTGCATATTGAATAACACAGACTTTAAACAAGAACAGAATCAAACCCTTTCACTTTGGAGCCCCCTCAGTGGTATAACCTCCTAATGAATGCTTTGATGTGTTGATTCTTAGCCCTACAACACAAAGCTCCATTGTCAGTACTCACAGTGAGGACTGAAAGATTATTGTAGGAAGAAAAGAAATTCATGCATGTGTAGAGTTTTTCATAGCTAGCATGCTGCCTTGAAGAGCCTTCGAGGAAAATCCAGCTCGTCTTTGTGTGTGGTTTCACACCTGCATTGTTCGTTGATGGCTGTAGAAATGGGAAAATACCTGGGACACTTGTCTGTCACCTTTGCGGAAAATAAATATAATCCTCATGGTTCTACAGCCATGACAGAGAATTTTGTAATAAAAATCATCAGGTGAAAATATAAATTCACAAATTCACTTAAAGACAGAGTGAATAGTTGCAATTCCAAAATAGATTATTACCCTTTTCCCCAGACCGTAATATATTTTTATAAACATCCAGCTCTGTGTTGACCAGTGAAATGACAGTTTCCCCACCATCACCAGCATAACACATGGTAAATATGACATGCACTGGCAAAAATATTTGTGTTTTACTGAATTTTTTGTGCTGGCTGCTTAAACGTATTTGGCTTCTCTTTATCTACAGATTAACATGACTGTAAAATTGATACTGATGTGGAGTAAGTAGCTTCTAATTCAAAAGCTTAAGACAGAACCATTATCCTAGTATAGGTTTTGCCTATGTACTCAGAGTAACATAAATTTATAACAGAGTGCTGATTACAATGTAACTGGGAAAGAGAATTTAAAAAGAAATTTAACAAAATAAAAAGGAATAATTATGGATTTGATCCTTCAATTAGTTCAATGGTTTACTGCAGTACAGGGTGCCTTAGAGTTCATTTACACAGCAGCAGAGAACCATTCCTTCCTGCATTAATCCAGAGGAGTTTTCCTGAAAAGCTCTATAAACACAGATTACAGACCACAGATCACGTCACTTTTCACTTTTAAATAAGTTCTAAAAACTAGTATGCTTTAAAATTCTCAAACTACATGAAACCAAATCAACTCGGAGGCAAAGTCAACCCCTAAGAAACTGCTTGCCTTACTAGTTGGAGTTCTGGCAAGTCAAATGTTATAAAATAAGCTAATCCTGTAAAATGAAGAAAGAGGAGCATTATTAGAGTACAAAGGTAAAAAATTCAAAGAAAACCCCATTGAGCTAGAAATCTGTCACTTTTAATTTCGTAATAGTTGATAGAAACTGCTTAGTGTAGTTTACAGTAGGTGAGAATTATCCTTGAGAATGAATTGTGCATTTCTCACCATCCTCCCCCACCCCCACCATCCTTGTGAAGTGATAATTATTGTTGCAGAACAAAATGGAGAACAGAAAAAAACCTCCAGAACAATAATTATGCTACAGGAAGAGACACTCAGAGAAGTACAGCGGAAAAATACTGGGCTAGGAGTAAGAATAACAGACTGCATTTCCCAGTCTTAAAAACAGGCGGGGGTGTTGGAACTCGATGATCTTCAAGGTCCCTTCCAACCTAAACCATTCTATGATTCTATGATATATGTGACTGTAGCACATTAGGTCACTTCTGTGGCTGTTCCTCTTTCATACTCTGTTTTAGACACCTACTTGAGGAATATGGGCCAAGGAACAACTTTTTTAAAACATAAAAGTAGCTAGAAAATAAGAATAAAAAATAAAAGATATCTCACCACTGAGTAAAGAAGGAGAATCGTCAATTAAAATTATCCAGAATACCAATTATATTAGCACTGTAAAGAACAAAGGAGGATCCTAAAAAGAATTGACATATTACCCTGTTTTGGTTTTCAAAGCACTAGGACAAAATATGGTATCCAGACTTTAGCTTCTGTCACTTCAGGCACCCTAGGCCTGGATGACAGGGATTTAGTCTAGCAATCAAATGGAAGAACAACTCCATTTATGACACAAGAATTCCCTCCAGTGTTGTAAATTGTCTGGTGCTCATTATTTCCCTTGTGTTTTAAATAAGAAGGCTTGGTGGGGTGTTGTTTTGTTTAAGTTTGGTTTGGTTTTTTGATATTAAGTAAGAAGTACAACCTTAGCAGAGATAGTTAACGGTTGAGAGCTTTTTGCTGGCAAATTTTGCCTTGATCTTGACTAAGATCTGGGCACATGATGCCTCTTATAGACCTATAGACTATTCCCTTCATAGAGATAACTATTGCTTTCACCATCCTCCTGTCCTCTGTAGATGCTGACCTTGGCTTCCCAGCATTGGGAAGCAACTGTAACATGCTGGCACATTTCCCAGGCATGAGTGCTGCGGGAAGTGCTTGGGAGCAGAGGTCAATGGAGTGCAACTGCTCCCTGGTGCCAGGCCTCATCTTTCATAGTAGGAGTGAGTGAAGAGCCCTGAACTAGAAACCAGAGAGACTGAGAGACAAATGCTCCCAAAGGAGAAATTTTCACAAATTTGTCTATTTCATTCCATCCCACATCCTTTCTGTGTTGGTTTGTTTTGAAAGACTTGTTCCCAAGTGGCTGCAACCATCAGGTGACTTCTCAGCTTCAGAGCAGGGAATAACTCTGTATCATCAGCAGCCCAGGACCTGCTCACAAACTGATGTCAAGACCAGAGTGGTGCCAGCATGCATCATTACTAACATCAGTGTCATGGGGCTGTGAGGAATGGTGACCTAAAATCTGACATTAAAGTGAAGACATATCAAAATCTGCACTATGGTAGTTTTCGTATCCTCGGAACAGTAACATCCTCAGTCTCACTCTTCCAACACAAGAAATGGAGGAGATCATTTGAACCATATTTCTGGTCATAACCAAAATACTACAGAGAAGTTCTAAGGGGAAGGGAACTTAATCAAATGTTGTTTGCAGTTTGCAAAGGACAATATAAGTTTAGCTTGCTTGCCCCAGCATCAGAAATCCATCAATGAGTGGTGAGAATAAAGAACAAACTGAAGACAAAGAAATTGCTGTTGGTTTATATATTTTTTATTGATGTTAGTTATGACATCTAACTCAATTCACACTCCTTGCAAAATTTTGTCTCACCTCATGTTTACAGGTGCTGCACACCAAAAGCTTTTAACT
The DNA here is from genome assembly GCA_017639485.1 of Pluvialis apricaria. Lineage (NCBI taxonomy): Eukaryota > Metazoa > Chordata > Aves > Charadriiformes > Charadriidae > Pluvialis > Pluvialis apricaria. The sequence goes on along the minus strand of CM030008.1, from coordinate 107,080,332 downwards.
GAGAAGTTGCCTAGCTGACTTTAAGCCAGTTTCTAAGTAGAAAGTTGCATCTAGTTTTCAGGGTTGTCCTTTTCTGTCATTTTTATCTTTAACCAACTACTTGTAAAATGATCAGTTATTCCCTAAAAAATGACTAAACAAAGGGGAAAGTACTGTGCAGGGCCAACACCCTGTTGAAGAATTCAAGAGCACCCAGAGTTTTTCATCAAATTCTGTCTCCAAATGGAGCAGCAGAGCCAGCTTTTTGTCATAGGCCACCTAGCTTCCTATTTTACAAGATTTTGAAGATAGCTTTGCCTATAGATTTTTCATGCCTATGTTTTTTCTTCACACTTCTTAAAGATACATATTGTTTCAGTCTTAAAAGTTGAAGTCACTTTTGTTACCTGTGAGCAGGACTTTATATCATGCAGATAGAATATATTAACATCTATTGGAAGAACAGGCAATCTTTCCTCTGATATGGATGTTTCTCAAGCCCCTATGCAATGTAGAAAGATTTACTGAGCACGAGTCTCTCATTAATGAGATATACTAATTAGTGGCTTGTACATGAGAGAAGGAGAAAAGGAGCTGGAAGAAGAAGAAAAAAAGTGCTATGTTCTGAGGAATTCTTTCTTTTCAAATTTGTTTTCATGTTTCATCTTTCTTTGCAATAACACCAAGAGTTTCCTAACTTGGCAGTACTTGGGATAATTAATACTGATTACTACACTGATCAGTGTCATCTAGATAGCAAGATAACTGGCAGAGTAGAAATAGCTAGATACACAATTTTTTCAAATATTGTCGCATAAACTCCTTATGGGTTTTGTGTTGCTCACCTCCAGCTTGGCCATGAATTGTTTTCTGTTCCCAGAACCACTGAAGTATGCAACTAAAAGACTACTGTTGTTACAATAATGAGAAAGATACTCTCATGAGATTAAACTCTGATTAAAGGAGTGTTTTCTTCTTGCTTTGAAAACTTTGCAGTTGTTCACTGGTACTATATTAGATGGCTGATAGCATCATACATACATACATATGGACATGTTTTATGTCCTTTTTCCACTGTCAGAATCCAGTCAGGTTTTTGACACATACACAAAGATACCTAGTGAATGCAAACCCAGGTTGCAAATGGCTGATCCGAGCAGCTTTGCTATGACTGCACTATGCAATGAAATATCTTGCTTGAACCTTAGCTTTTCAAAGTTTTCAAAACTAAAGAGCATTTCACATAAAAATTAACTTTTTGCTTAATGAAGGAATTTTTATCTTTCCCCTCCCCATGCCTCCAGATTAGGATTCCATCAAGATTTGGTACATTGTTTTAAAGTATTTCCTAGTCGCCTCATGTACTTACTACGATATTTCAGTTTTACTGCTCACAGTACTTTCTTGAATGTTAAATTTCTAATTATACAACTTCTTCAGCAATAGAATTCAAAGACTCACTGTATTTTTGTCTACTTCCTAGAATTTCACACATGCACAAATCAATAGGATATCTAAAGATATATTTGTTTCTTTCTCTAGTGATCACAAACTACTGAAAATTCAGTGGCAGCCAAACGTCCTCAGTCAGCAGAGACAGAAGGGTCAGCTGAGAAGTAATACCTGCAAAAATTTCATTGCTATGAAAATACATCGTTATAATGTTGCACGGTATGAAGTATTTGAACATACTCTGTTAACAGAAATTAAACAGACCCTCCCGAGATTTGAAGTGCATGTATCCAGAAAGGTATAGTATTATGGTAGATGTAACCACACAAAACTCATTCCTTGAAGTACATTACAGTAGCTTTGAACGCATAAAGCTTATTCCTTGAAGTATAAACAGTAGTAGCAATAACATTCACTATATAGCTGTCAAGCTAAGGTTTGTTACAGTTATTAAGTTTTTCAGCTCCATGAAGTCCAAGGAAAATATAGTGTACCAATAATAAAGCAATTATTTGACAAAATACGGGGCTTACAGTCCTGGGTTCCTATTAACTCACTATAAGGCTTTGTACATTGTGAATGAAGATATTGTATTCTTCCACTGGAGAAGCATAATTCTTACATTGGACATCTAAAAATACAGAAGAGATTCAAAACTACAACATTGTTTTTCAGAGTATGAGTACTCTTACAGCATAGTTTAATTAAATAATTCATTATATCTTACCAGCTCAAGCTTGAGACTGGCATTTATCCTTTGACACAGTTATTTTGGCAAGTCACTACCTTTCATGACTTCCAACTGTAAAATGCAGTTGTCTCATCAGCTGCACAAAGCACTAGAATTTACCTGCACACTCAAATATTAGTCAAATGCCAAAATCAATAATTTTGTGTTATTCTTGATTTCATGGCACATTCATATTTTAGTTACAGATTGACAGTCAGGATTTTTGCATTTTTACTTTTAAATAAAATTGCTTAAGGAATGGAAGGAGTAGAATAGAAGTAGCTGCTTTACAACGTTTCTGGTTCTATGCTCAAAGTGTAAATAAAACAAAAGATAGAAAATCAGGAATCTTTTCCATCTACCTGCACCTTGGTAAGGTCTGGGAGGTATGTGTTTTTGAACAAATAAAAATTGTAAATAAATTTAGTAAGAATTAGTGTAAACTGAAAGTATCAAAACATATATATTAAAATAATAGAAACACTATTGATGAAACTTATCTTATTTTAGGAATCGAAAGTTTATGTAACAACTAAAAGGTATTCCAACTCCATAGTATATATCCTTTGATACTCATTCTTATTTTTTCATGTACTGGACATATTCTTTCATGGAAGAAAGGAATTCTAATAGGAAAAGAGAAAAAGGGAAAATCTTCCTCCCTTTTACCACAGGGAATCTCATGTTAATGGAATATCAAAGTTGAGATCCATCTGTTGGACCCGAGGAAATAATTTTCCTATAAAGATATGCTAGAAGTAAGCTTATCTCCAGGGACAGTGAGAGGGAACAGTAATCAGCATGACAATTCTGGAAGATCATGTTAAATCAGGGAAAAACATACACGATGGAGATGCTCTTGGATTGTCAATTACTCTCCAGCACTAGTTCATCTATCTGTCTGCTGTTAACTTGGCTTTGATCACCTGAATTCATCACTTTTCATCTACACTGAGGTCCTCAAAGCATCCCACATCTCCTGCTCTACTGAGGGAAAACCTGATACACAGATTTGCTCCACTTCACAGCTGCAAGCTAAAAAAGGCCACATAAGGTTTTCCTATCCCTCACAGGATCTCCTTTCTCAGTTTCCTTTGCCCTGGCCTAATCAATCAGGGATAAATTTGTGTGCCTGCAAGCCAGCTGGGGGCATGTATTAAGATTTGCTTCTAAGGTGTCTGAAATTCAGATTATTTCCTTTCTATGAAAGGAAGCTAAAGGGATCTACTTATTGCAGACAATGAGCTCTCAGTGCCGTCCTGGGAGGATCCAGCCATAACAGTAAGTTAGTTTGTTTAACAAAATAATTTTTAACTTAGTTTCAAACATTTTTGAAGTAAGTTGTCAGCTCAGGGGGTCTTGTTTGCTAATGAATATTTTCTATCTATCTGACACGGTTTAAAATTTTTAAAAAAAATTGCTGTGTTGAAAAAAAGTCTATAAATAGCATGGATTTAAAGTGTATTCACCTTTGATTATACCAACTCCCCTGATATCCCAAGAGTTTGAGTATGCTTAGAGAAAGAGGAGGGAGGTATTTACCTCATAGGACTGTGCCTTACATCTCACTCAACCTGTTAATTTCGCAACCTTCTTTTGATTATCAGCGTGAATAGTTCATGACATCTGGTACTTTCATGTCCTGAAGGCCACAAAACCTCGAGTCAGACACAAAAATGAACATGGATATTCTTCTTCATGAAATATGCATAGACTACATACCCTGACTCAATGTAAAAAAAAAAAAAAAGAAAGATGTGTGACTGGAAGTATGTATTTTCACAAAAAAAAGAACATTTAGTTTATTATATTTAAGTTTGGAGTGCTCATTGTTTTCATAGACTCCCTCTCACTGCCAGTTTGCCTTTGTTGTATTACTGCTTTCTTCTTTTCAAACATTTTCCTATCATCCCACTAAGTCAAGAAGATAAAGCTAGTTTCTTTGAACTAATATTAGTACAGTCCTGGGGAACTGGCTGCCAAGAGATACTCTGACAGAAACAGTCTCTGAAATCCACAATGTGCCAGAACTTGTTCTCTGTTGTGCACCGTGTACGGTCACCATGGGAATGGGAAGGCAAGAACACCCACCATCCTTTAAATCCATTCTAAAAAAGTTGGTTTAGTGTTCCATAACTTGCCTCTGGAGACCAAGACGAGAGTAAAACTATTTCGTCAAACATTCCAGATGATTTGTGAGCACAGAAAACAAAAAAATGGTCATTATGCAACAAGAGCTAGGGAACTGTAGTCCTGCATTTTCCTTATTTATTGACACCACCTTTTCCTGAGTCAGCAAAACTACCTGCAGTAGTAAATACTCTCCTCACAAGTAACCAAGTTTGGTCCAGAATAATTAAACAAGTTTCCCAAGGTATACATACAAAACATTAAAATTGTGTGATATAGCTTTTAGAAAAATGTAAAATAGTACAGCCATTGTGATTATTCTGAAAATTGCAAAGAAGGGGAAAAAAAATTCAGGTACAATTGAAATCAGTTGTGTGTAAATGTTTTGTGCACCCAGAAAGGGAACAGTCACAACCAATACCTCTTTGTCCTGTAAGTCTTACTCAAAGTTTTGTCACTGCCTTTCTTGGTTCTAGATATCCTAAGATTTTCCAGGTATTGCATGAAATGTGAGTGAATCAACACAGCTTTTCACAATGACAGCTTAGAGTTTATAGCAAAAAAACAATAAAAGCAGCATATATATATTATTTTTTATATAATGTGTGGTGGACTTTGTGATAAAACAGTAAAAACAAAAACACCAAAATATGTTTGGGAACAGACAAACTCTTCTCAAGACAGAATTATGCTATGAGTTCTTGACCTACATTTCACTTTAAAAGAGCAGGAAAGCAAAATTTAAAAAATGCAAATGAAGCAGCAGAAATTAGCTTTATTTACCATTGCACTAGATGAAGAATATGAAGGTGCAATCTGTGCTGTTGGTGTGATGGTGTAGATCAAAAAGAAAAAGAACCAGCAAGGATTTACAAAACTGTAGCATGGACTTCTTTACCTTATAGTCTTGTACAACTTTTCTTCAAACACATGCTTAGTGCTGAACATCTAAAAGCTATCAAAAGCAGAATGCACATATTGCATTAAAGGAAAATGGAAAATAGTTCTAGGGACATAGATGCATTTTTAAAGACGCAGACCCAGTTACAGTTGAGAGAGGTTTTTTGAGTTAAGTTGGTGTTAAATATATAGGGGAAATAGATTAAATTATAAAAGTATTTAACTAAAATAAAATCTTATTAAAATATTTACCCATGAAGCTTTAAATTAATGTCTATACAGTATTAAAGCAGATCTACTTTTGGGAAGATTAGTATGTACCTGCTACCACAGAATATGTAAGATTAAAAAAACAGACAAAGAAATATATCCAGATGGGTGTTTCTATGGAACTACAATAATCAAAAGCTAGAGTAGACAGTCATTTGGTAAGTTACAGATAAAGAGATATATCATCAGAAATATGGGGAAAGTTTGTGATCTCAAACCCAAACCACAATTATTTATGCTCGAGACTTTCTGTCTAGTTAGGTCTTTGTCAGATGATAATCACTATGCTTTCAGAAGAAAAACTAGGGGTTTTAAGGATGATGTGGTACCCCTTTGGAATCAGTTGAAAGAATATTGGTTCTTCCAAAGAGGATCCTATGTGCTTGAATGAGCAGCAATAAAAAGTTTTCTCTCTTACATTTATTATACCATAACATACAAATCGTTAAGAACTCATTTAATAAAGCATGCATATGTGATGGAGAAGTTGGGACACCATTGCTTATTTGCATACTCTGATATCAGAAAGGAGAGGAGTGGAAAGGTACAACCCCTTACCTCACTTCAAAATATGCAGCATCCATAACATAACTGAGAACAAATCTCCAGCAACAGACAGGGCAAAACAATCCTCTTCCCTGTAGTACTGTATTCTAAGTATCCCAACCTTCTTTTATCTTAATATAGTAAGTCTGGTAACAGCTATCAGGCTTAAATTATAAGTATGCAAATCACATTTTTTCTTTAGTTACAACTTCGTAGCTGGGTATCAGAGCTGCACTAGTGCCCTGGTTTGAGGTAGAACCAATTTTCTGTTCAGTAATTTTATTTTGCAGCTAAGCCTCTTCTAACTAATGGAACTCTCTGAAATGGACAGCATATTGCCCAGACACTGTTCGCTCCCAGAGAGATAAGATCTGATTGTTTCTAATTTATGCCAAGGCATGGTATGCAGAGAGGCTCTTGCTTATACTTATTGCTATAACACTCAAGGGCAGCTCACTCTGTTATTTGCCCCATTGGAGGGTTGGAAGCAGAAAAGCATAGAGGGGTCCCACCTGCGGAGAGGAGCGGATAGGACAGGTGACCCAAAACTGACCAGCAGGGTATTCCATCCCCTCTGCCTCATGCTTAGTATAAAAGCTGAGTGATCAAAGGGTCAGCCCTCCTTCTTCAATGGCCAGCTTCCGAGGAGGACTCTGTTCATCTGCTTTTGATCCCAATCTGTGCATTCCTGCATCCAGATCCAGAATCCAGTTCCTGTCCATCGCTGAATCCAGTCTGGGACTTTCCCCATGCCTGCTGGTGATGTGATCATCATCCTGGGAGCTAGATGTGGTTTTGTATATATTATATATATTTCATTATTTTCTTTTTTTATTGTTTCATTAATATTTTCATTGAAGTGATTTAGTTCCTTATTTAAACTCATCTCTTCTCTCTCTCCCTTCTCTCCCTGGGGAGAGAGGTGGGGGAGAGCACCTGTTCGTTTCAGTGGCCAGTCCGGCCCAAACCACGACAACTAATTAGCAGACCCCTTGAGTGCACTTAAGTCATTAAGTCCTAGGGTGATCTAGGAACTGCACACATGAGATAAGGAACAGGTTTGAGATCAACTGGAAACAAGGTGATTGATTGAATCTTCAGTATCAAGTATTTGACTGATTGTTACAGGATCCCTCCAGATAGGAATTTTCTAAAGTTCTTGAAATTCCCCAAGGCAGCTCCTGCTTTGTCTTGTCTGATTTGTGTGCCTAAAGGTGTTGACTGACATCCTAGATGAAGTGTCCAAAGTGTCCCCTGGGTGGTTCCTGCTCCAGAAATGGTCACATTATGCATAAATAAGATATTTGTAAGTAGTCAAGGGAAACTGTTCCTTTAGAAATGGTAACAAGGGTCAGTTCTTGTGTATGGTTAAGATAATCGATAGCAATGAATTACACATATTGCTGGGGTGGTCACATACAACCATGGGCAGCTGGAATTCAAGAACCAAACAGAAGTTTAGGGAGTCTCACCTGATTCAGATAAAAATACTACTGCTACAAGGACTCTTACAATGGAGACTTCTGTCACTACTGAACAGCAACAGACTGTCCTGTTTCCCCATGAAACTGTCACAGTATCCCAAGACCCCAATAAATTAAGGTTATATAAATGTGCATTTATCTCTATTTTAAATACTCTGTTGTGAGAGTCCATACAACATAAGAACACAGCTAATTACTTTAGCTGAACAACGGATTTGCATCTATATGGCTAGTACTGATCTTCATGATTGCCAGAGACCTACTTAGCAAATCCATTAGAATATCCATAAGGTACCTCCCCGAGGCTAGGTCATCATGCCCAATAAATTTGGTGGCCTTTTATGAAGGGGTTACAGCAGCAGTGGACAAGGGAAGAGGAACCAATGTCATCTATCTGGACTTGTGCCAGGTGTTTGACACTGTCCCACACGATATCCTGGTCTCTAAATTGGAGAGGCATGGATTGAACAGATGGACCTCTCAGTGGATAGAGAACTCACTGGACAGTCGCACTCAAAGAGTCACAGTCAACGGCTTGGTGTCCAAGTGGAGACCAGTGATGAGTGGTGTTCCTCAGGGGTTGGTACTGGGACTGGTGCTGTTCAACATCTTTGTTGGAGACATGGACAGTGGGATCGAGTGCACCCTCAGCAAGTTTGCCGATGATACCAAGCTGTTTGGCAAGGTAGACACGCTGGAGGGGAGGGATGCCATCCAGAGAGACCTGGACAGTCTGGAGAGGTGGGCCCATGCCAACCTCATGAAGTTCAACAAGGCCAAGTGCAAGGTTCTGCCTGTAAGTCAGGGCAATCCCAAGCACAAATACAGGCTGGGTGGGGAATGGCTGGAGAGCAGCCCTGAGGAGAAGGACCTGGGTGTGCTGATTGACAAGAAGCTCAACATGAGCCAGCAATGTGCAATCGCAGCCCAGAAGGCCAACCATATCCTGGGCTGCATCAGGAGAAGCGTGGCCAGCAGGTCGAGGGAGGTGATTTTGCCCCTCTACTCTTCTCTGGTGAGACCCCACCTGGAGTACTGCATGCAGCCCTGGAGCCCTCAAGGACATGGACCTGTTGGAGGAAGGACATGGACCATCAGAAGGATATGGACCTGTTGGAGAGGGTCCAGAGGAGGGCCACGAAGATGATCAGAGGGCTGGAGCACCTCTCCTATGAGGACAGGCTGAGAGAGTTGGGGCTGTTCAGCCTGGAGAAGAGAAGGCTCTGGGGAGACCTTATTGTGGCCTTCCAGTACCTAAAGGGGCCTACAGGAGAGCTGGGGAAGGACTTTTTACTAGGGCATGTAGTGATATGGTGAGTGGGAATGGCTTTAAACTGGAAGCGGGTAGGTTTAGATTAAATATTAGGAAGAAATTTTTCACTTTGAGGGTGGTAAGGCGCTGGAACAGATTGCCCAGAGAAGTTGTTGAGGCCCTGTCCCTGGAGGTGTTCAAGGCCAGGCTGGACGTCGCCTTGGGCAACCTGGTCTAGTGGGAGGTGTCCCTGCCCATGGCAGGGGAGTTGGAACTCAATGGTCTTTAAGGTCCCTTCCAACCTAAACCACTCTGTGATTCTATGATCCTTCTTATGTTCTCTTTCTAAAACGTGTATTTATTACAAAGAAAAAGGAGGAAGAGCTGCACACAAAATGAGATGATGGAAGTTTAAAATCCAAGGGAAGTCTTTTGTCTATATTATGCAGGAGGCAAGTCACAAAAATCTAATCACAATAATCCGTTCTAGTTTTATATGAAGAAACATCATGTTGTAAACACAACCCCTTACCTCATTGAAAAGCTGCATACCACTTTTTTCTTTTTTTTTTTGGGGGGGGGGGGGGGGTTGTTTTTTTTAATTCAGGTACCACCTCTAGCAAAGTATAGCTATGATTTTTCAGCACAGTCATAAAATGTCAGGAATTAAAATATGTTGCAGAGCTAGTGAACAAAGCATTGATATTTTCTGTTCTTGATATTATGGTTCCTAGAGTAATTTTTTATTCATCACAAAAATAAAACATTACAGGAATAATATATGTTGAATAAGCAGATTTTTTTAAACTTCACAAGATGTATCTACCTTTGAGATGAAAACAGGTACTAAATGCAAACAAAAAGCTTTCATTCTTTCCTGAGAACATGAAGAGTGGTATAAATCTATCATACTAACTAAAATTTTTACTAACAGAAGGTAGGTAAAATTTTGGTACAAAAAAAATGAAAGTTAGGATATGTCATCATCTTGCCTAGTAGGAGAATAGGAAAAAATAAACAAAAACAACCCCCCCCCCCCAAAAAAAAACCCAAAAACACCAAACAAAAAAAGCCCCCAAAATTTGGAGACCAAAATGGAGATCAAAGAGTAGGAACAGCAAACTACTTGTTAGCACAAAGAAAATCAAAGCCAGTGGAAGTAAAATAATTGGGGAAATAGAAAAAAGTTTAAAGAATGTAGAGAGAATACAACAAAAAGCATTTAAAAAGTGATTCACAGAATCACAGACAATTCAGGTTGGAAGGGACCTCAGGAAGTCATCAGGTTCAGTCTCCTGCTCATGGCAGAGCCATCTCTGAGGTCAGACCTGGCTGTTCAGGAGTTTGTCCAATCAGACCTTGAAAACCTCCAAGGACAGAGACTGCACAGTCTCTTTAGTCAGCCTGTCTAACTGCTGGTCTATCCTCGTGGGGAAAAAGTTATTCCTCATATGTAGTCTAAACATCTCATTTCAACTTTTTCAAGTTGCTTCTCATGGCAGACACTTGTGAAGAGCCTGGCTATATCCCCTTGATAACCTCTCCACAGGCACTGGTGGGCTGCTGTTAGGTGCCCCCTCCTCCAGGCTGAAGGAACCCCTGTCCCTCAGCCTCTCCCCATGGCGGAGAAAATACTGCAGATATGGTCTAATAAGCGCTGAGCAGGGGGAGATAATCACTGTCTGTATTGGCTGGCCATGCTGCTTTTCAAGCCAAATCTTTGCTGACTGACGTTCAGTTCAGTGCTCACCAAACTCCAGGACCTTTCCTGCAGGGCTGTTCCCAGTCTATCTGTCCACAGCCTATGCCATTATAGGGGCTCCTCTGTCACATGGGCAGCACTTGGCATTTGCCCTTGCTCAATTTCACAAGGTCATTGTTGGCCCATTCCTCCACTCTATTCAGGTCCCTTTAGATGGATCCTATCCTGGAGCATATCAAGTTGTCTCCCCAATTTGGTGTCATCTGCACACGATGAGTGTGTGCTCTCTTACATCCTCCAGGTCAGGTGTTAAATGATAAAAGCATTAATAAGGAAAGGTCTCAGTACAGACCCCTGCAGTCCTCCCCTTCTATGGACCTCTTGGGGATGACCATCCAACTAGCTATTCACCAGTTGTCCACCCCTCCATACCATAATATCCTAGCTTGGATACAAGATTATTTAGAAAACAGTCAGGTTTGTCAGATGTGATTCACCTTTGGTAAACACATGCTGACTGTTCTTAGTTACCCTCTTGTCTTCCACATGCCCAGAAATGTGTTTCAAAAGGACTCACTCCACAATTTTCCCAGGGCCCAAACTAAATCTGTCCAGACTGCATTTCTCTGGCTTGTTTTTTTGTCTCCTTTTGAAGATGAGTAAATAATTTGCCTGTCTTCAGGCATTGCAGACCTCCCCTGGTCTCCACGACCTTCCAGATATGATGGTCTTGGAAGGATACAAGCCTGTTCTCTCACCTTCAAGATGAATGCAGCAAGAACTAGACAGCCAATTTTTTTAGATCCAAAGGGTGTCAGCTAGACTTGATGGTACACAGTTCTGCCAAGAGCAATGCTTCTCCAAAAACAGCAAGAGAGGGGTCATTCTTTCCTACAGGTGAACAGTTCTACTGCCCATCTGACAAAACTGATACATGTGTTTGCACTTCATTTTTTGTTCTGCTGTAGGAATAAGTTCTTTCATTCAGAATAAAATGTCTGAGGGAACTTCAATGGGAAAAATACTTGGGATTCAGCAAAAAATATAGCGCAGGTACATCAGTCAAAATTTAGTTACACAGAGCTGGATTACCCTTTGAATAAAAGAGCAAAAAGAATCTGCCAAAAGCAAAACTGGGTACTTACACCTTAGCCTGGCACCAGATCAAGATGTTTTAAATGGGGCTAAAGGACAAGTTCTTCCCTAAGGACAAAATCAGTGTGAGAAGAGACAACTCATTTGTTACTTCAGTCATCCCAAGAGCTCAAAGTGACAATGAACAAATGATGACAAATTGAAGGACTGATGTCAACACTTCAGTAATTGCTTACGATATGGGTTTACTGTTACACATTGTTGGCTGAATAAAGCACCAATATTTCTGAGACTTGTTGGTCAGTGTCTCTAAATAACCTGTGCTACAGGTACATGGATTGCTGGTCTGCAAAACAAAGTACCGTATCAAACAATACATCACAGACAAACACAGAAGAAAACAGTGTTGGCTTTGCAGAATTGGGAAGAAAGAGCGAAAAATTAAACCAAATGTTTATAAAAAACCTCACAGTGATTACCTCAGGGATATTCAAGAGATACCAGTGATCTGAAGAATGCACACTGGTTAGTTCTGGAAAAAAAAGTATTTGCTTATTTATTTCTTTTACAAATAAGAAACTAAATGGTGTGTCTACAGAATTAGCAATACTACTCATCTTGGTCATGATAATTATGAGAATGTCTACTCAAGAAATCGTAAAGCTTCTTAATGCTGTACATGAAATAGTGGTATCGCTTTTAAGCTGACACTGCCTCAGTGGCTTCCAAGAAGGTGAAAAAATCCCAGCTATAGTTTTTAGGGCTATTCATAGGTCTTTAACTTAAAATTGTTACTATAAGGAATTAAATTTACTGAAATAATGTCATCCATGGCATTGAATTAGACATATTCTAAAAGAAATCAACCTGAGTTGTATCATAAAGAATGTCAAGCAATAATAGCAAGGAAATTTTGAAGATGAATTAAAATTAAAAATAGAAGACAGGAACAGAAGAAAGTAAGGAAAAGACTGAAGAGATTTGAAAGAAGGATACAAGATCAAGAAGATAGGAAAAAATATTATTCATGAATGGACTCTGTGGTTCAAGTTTTGCAGAGAAAAAGAAGAGAAAAATAGGTAGGAATAGTTTAAAATGTCTTAGTTCCAGGTCAAAAGAAAGAAGAAATCTAACTCGACAAAGAAAGTTTATCATATAACAATGACAGTCTACTCGAGGCAATAAAACCAGCTTCGTCATCCTTTTAAGACCTTTGTTCTTAAACAGAAAATTATACATACAGTTATATATACACCTTTGAGCTCATAGTTTATCTTTTATGAAATTAACTATATATTGCTATCCAGAGAATGTAAAAGACTTTAGTCAGATTAATGTTTATTACATACTGGATTTCTGTGCAGATATGACAGTTGGACTCAGCTTTTAGACCTAATTGTGCAGGCATTAAATCAGCTGAGTATCATAGTTTCTGTTACAATTAAACAAAAGAAAACAGGTAAAGATAACATCAGCAAGAAATATTATCATGTTGTCACCAGAAAGAAGAGTAATGACTAGTTACAAAATGTAGAAACTTCTGTGACATATTATCGATTGCAGTTGTAATACAGTTTCTCTAGCCTGGGATTCAATGCCCGACATTAACAATATCATTTATGCCATATATTTCTGTAGTGCTTCAGTTTGTTACAATCACACTCATTAACAGATTTCAAAGCCAAAGAATTATAATTTAAGAAGTACAATTCTTGCTCTAAAAAGCTCTGTTACTATTTAAAAGTACAAAATGTAGTTTCTAATAAATACAGTGCAGGATCTTTCTTAAAAATATATCTCAAAAGCTTTTGCTTTCTGTCAACCAGATGTTGCTGGTGCATTTGCCTAAGCAACTCAAAGTTCCTTCAGAAAACCAAAAAAATAAACTATTTACCTAAAGATGACAGTACAACACTGGGGCAAGAGGAGATATCATGCTCCTACTTCAGTTTAAAGCACAAGGATACAAAGGGAAAGAAATTTTTATTTGTTTTGCCTTTCCCACCCCTTTTATCTTTCCAAGGTAGTCGACACTCAATGGTTATATACAACAGGCTTCTGGTCACTTCTGGAATTGCAAAGGCTTCTCACTTCTACAGGCACAATTCCAAGATAACATATTTTTTAATGCTGGAAAGAGACACCTAATGTCGTATCAGTGGTATCAAGGAAACAGCTTAATAATACAAGCCAAGTGGTTGGTCAAAAAGTGCCACTGTTAAAGTAAATAAATAAATAATGTTCTAAGATCTCAGTTTATCTTCTTTTCATTGTTGAAAATCAGCTGCTTTGAATAAATCCAAGATAATTGAGAATTATTACAACAAAACGAATCCAAAAGAAAAAAAAATATTTCAGCATTGAAGTACTCAAAAATAGATAAAAATTGCACAACAAAACTTACCAAGTGAAGACAATTTTGGAAACAAAAAAAGTAAATTTTAATTTATTATTTTGCAACTAAATTTTAAAATGGAAATTTAAAAATGGCAAGACCCAAAACTCATGAAAATTTTGGAAATAAAAGTGCATCAAATAAAACTTTCTTCTTTCCTAAGGATGCTCATAAGGTCAGTGGGGTGACTTGCTTGTACTATTTTCTTAATGCTTTTCTTTCAAATTATCTGCAGTTCTACATATTTGGTTTTAAAAGCCTGAATGATTTTGAATATTTTTTTTCTCCCCATGAACAACTAAAGGTGACTTTAGCTGGGAATTTCTTCTGATTCTATATTCAGTCTGTACAATTAATCATTGGGCAAATGACGGTATAAAGTGAAAAGGAACTACAAATTTCTATGATGCTCTATGTTATTTTCTTTGAATGGATGCTTTTGAATATTCATTTGACAACAGAACATTCACGAGTAATCCAGAGAAAGAACCATAAAACAAGACATAAATTGTTCCTATAAAAAAAGACATAAATCCTTGGCACTTTAAAAAAAATAAAAGGTTGAAATGCAAAATTGGGTGACTAGATCCTAATGAATTCAAGTGCAGGCCTGTATCCAGATATCTTTCAATATATGTGCTTAATATCACTTATTCAAAGCTGCAAAGGAAGCTTGAGGCAAAGCAGGAAATTAAGCTGGGGCCCAGTGTAGCATCACAGCTCTTTTTATATAATCATATACTCTGTATATGAAGTGACCCTTATTCACAGGAACCTGCAGACACCACATCTGATAAAAAAATCTGCTCTTTCAGAACCAAACTCCTTGGCTCCACCACACACAAACCCCCACATCACAAGTTGTGGAAGCCAGGAAGTCACTTACACATTTATTGCATCTTCTTTTATGCCATTGGTCTAATTTGGCACTAATTCATTGCCATAGTTCATCAAAATAATTTTTTAATCTCTCACACTACAGTATTGGTCTCCTGCTGTGAAGGCCCTTCGTGCATCATACTTCTGTGCACTTCTGTATCTGGGTTGAAGCGACAATATTAATTGCCCAGTAACGTTTCAGTGAAGATGGATATTCAAGCTTAGCAGAGTTGGCTGCCAGGCAAATTTTGTTAATCAAAGGTCATTAACCCTAGTGAATGGGATCCTGACTCAGCTACAACTCTGAGGTAAATCTGTCTAGACATTTTCCTAATTTTGCATTGGTTAAAGAACACTGAATGCTTCTACATTTGGGAAAAAAAAAAAAAGGCAAAAACTTCACCGGAAAAAATCAAGAGAAAAAAAAAACAAAGCAAACAAACAAACCAGAAAAGTTGAAGTTAGCAGGTCTGCCAGAACAGAAACAAAGACAGTTTATAGCTGCTCCCTCCACCCTTTGGGTCCTTGCAGGCAGATTCTTGCTTCCAGGTTTGGTTTTACGTACCTGTCTTACTTTCTGAGCTGAACTGAACTGTGCAGTATCCCCCATTGTCCCTCAGACAGCTCTTTCCATTAGATCTTAGGCTGACTGCTTCCTCCTTCATGCTGCTGTCTGTCAGTCCCTCTGCTTGAGCTGCAAGTTCGCAGCTCCGTGCTGTGAATTTCCTCCTTGCCACATCTCAAAGCTTCTTCAGCCTGCTCAGCTGCTCACCAGAGAAGGACAAGTCTTCTCCCTTCACCAAAAGATCCATCTCACCCAGTCACTCCTCCCTTTAAAAGAACAGTGAATAAACTTAGAAAGGAAGAAGAAAATAAACCCCCAAACACTGTCACCCAGAACGAATGTAGTTTAGAGATTCCAGTATCATCCATTCATTCTTAAGAGGAAAAGTATATAACTTGCCAGCCGGAATGAAAAACAGCCCTGCAATTCTTACTGTTATATGAGTGGCAAGTACCAGAATTAGTTTGGCAGTAGGGGTGAGTGTTTACCCTGGCATAGCAGTTTTAGGCAATTTACTTCCATTATCAAGTTGCTTCTGTACACTTTACAATATCTAGGTTGCTCTGGAGGAGAACTCCATGCTTCAAAAAACATATTTTTTTTCTGATTCAATTATCAATTATTGACTCACTATTTTGCTAAGTAGCATCTCCTTCTTCCTGGAATCTAAAAATAGAGCTTCTTTATTATTTTAAATTGCCCTTTTCCTGTAGGGAACAAAAAAAAACTGTATTGGAGGTGGTATGGGTTGTTTTTTCGATCAATAGCTGACTCAGCTATTATTTCTCAGACCATAGCGAACATTCAAGTAATATGTGGTGTACTATTAGCTCCACTCCAAGTTGCGACTATTGAAATAGTAGCCTACGTTGAAGCAGAGTCAAACAGCTCACTTGCCCAAATGATGTATTTTCTTCCTTATTGTAAATCATAGCTGAGAATTGGACAAAAGACCTTTATTTGGACACAGAATTTGACTTGCAAGCAGTTAAGATACTTTCCTGTTTGAATAAGTTCGTTGTTCCTGAAGGTATACAGTATTTCACCACATTTCTTCTGCCTAATAGATCATAAATTATAGTATTTCTTAGATTGGAAAAGACATTTAAGATCATCAAGTCCAACTGTTAACCTAGCCCTGCCAAGTCCACTACTAAACCATGTCCCTAAGTACCACATCTAGCCGTCTTTTAAAGACATCCAGGGAAGGTGACTCAACGACTTCCTTGGGCAACCTGTTCCAATGCTTCACAACCCTTTCAGTGAAGAAAATTTTTCTAATATCCACCCTAAACCTCCCCTGGCGCAACTTCAGGGTGTTTCTTTCCTCTTGTGCTATCACTTGTTATTTGAGAGAAGAGACCAACACCCACCTCGCTACAGCCTCCTTCCAGGTAGTTGTAGAGAGTGATAAGATCTCCCCTCAGCCTCCTTTTCTTCAGGCTAAACAATCCCAGTTCCCTCAGCCACTCCTTATAAGACTTGTGCTCTAGACCCTTCACCAGCTTCGTTGCCATTCTTTGGATGTGCTCCGGTACCTCACTGTCCCTCCTGTACTGAGGGGCCCAAAACTGAACACAATATTCGAAGAGCAGCTTTACCAGGTCAGAGTACAGGGGCACAATCACTTCCCTAGTCCTGTTGGCCTGTCACGTCCTGGTCCAGGACGTGGCAGTGGGGGGGGGGAGTCCGGGAGGACCCCTAATAATTCCACGTGTGAGATTAAGACACAAACGAGGTGAGATGCCATCTGCTAAGCTTTATTGTTATCTCCCAGCCTTGATTACTGAAACGAGCGATAGAGCAAAGGAGGAAACAGAGGAAAGGGAGAACAGAGAAGCAGTATTACGGAGCACAGCAAGAGGATAGCCACAAACACTGACCCTCAGCATCCTGAAGGGCCCCTAATCACCAGCAGTGTCCTGTTGGCTCACGATCCTTGGATCACAACAATGGTGGGGGTTCTGGAGGTCCGACTGTAGAGGGACACGGTGAAAACTTAAAGTCTGCTCGATACTTGGCCAATCAGTGTAGAAGCCACTTTTGCTCGGCTAATCTTTCTTGGAGGGTGGTCTTCTTGGAAAATGGTCACTCCCAATATATTCTTGTGGTAAACAGGATACTGTGGTTTGTCACGCTGGCACAGCTTGCAACATAACTCAGCAAGTTTCAGGTCCTGTGATGAACAGGTGGTGGCTGGTTTGCCTACAGTAAGCGAGTTTTGAGACATTTTGATTGAGACATCTTGGCAGTCTTTTACATGGCCGCACTATTCCTGACACAAGCCAGGATGCTATTGGCATTCTTGGCCACCTGCACATACTGCTGGCTTATGTTCATCTGGCTGTTGCCCAACACCCCCAGGTGCTTTTCCACCAGGCAACTTTCCAGCCGCTCTTCCCCAAGCCTGTAGCGCTACATGGGGTAGTTGTGACCCAAGTGCAGGATCCGGCATTTGGCCTTGTTGAATCTCATACCATGGACCTCAGCCCATTGATCCAGTCTGTCCAGATCCCTCTGGAGACCCTTCTTACTCTCAAGTAGATCAACGCTCCTGCCCAACTTGGTGTTGTCTGCAAACTCATCGAGGGTGCACTCGATCCCTCGGTCCAGATCATTGGTAAAGATATTAAGCAGAACTGGCCCCAATACTGAGCCCCGGGGAACACCACTTCTGACCGGCCACCAACTGCATTTAACTCTATTCACCACAGCTCTTTGGACCCAGCCATGCAGCCAGTTTTTTACACAATGAAGAGTATGCCCATCCAAGCCATGAGCAGCCAGTTTCTCCAGGGGAATGCTGTGGGAAACAGTGCAAAACTTTACTAAAGTGTAGGTAAATAACGTCCACAGCCTTTCCCTCATCTACTGAGGACCTGCCTTTCATGAAACCATGCTGACTGGGCTTGATCACTTGATTGTCCTGTATGTGCTGCATGATGGCACTCAAGATGATCTGCTCCATAACATTCCCCAGCACCGAGGCCAGACTGAGAGGCCTGTAGTTCCCCAGATCCTCATTCTGTCCCTTCTTGTAGATGGGCATCACATTTCCTAGCTTCCAGTCAACTGGGAGCTCCCTGATTAGCCAGGACTGCTGATAAGTGGAGAATGTCTTGGTGTGCGCTGCTGCCAGCTCCCTCAGTACCCTTGGATGGATCCCATCTAGCTCCATAGACTTGTGTGTGTCTAAGTGGTGTAGCCGGTCACTAACCATTTCCCCTTGGATTATGAGGGCTTCATTCTGCTCCCCATCCCTGTCTTCCGGCTCAGGGGGCTGGAACAACTGGTCTTACTATTAAAGACTGAGGCAAAGAAGGCATTAAGTACCTCAGCCTTTTCCTCATCCTTTCTCACTATGTTTCCACCCACATCCAATAAAGCATAAGATTCTCCTTAGCCCTCCTTTTGTTGCTAATGTATTCATAGAAACATTTTTTATTGTCCTTTATGTTAGTAGCCAGATTAAGTTCTAGTTGGGCTTTGGCCCTTCTCATTTTCTCTCTTCATAACCCCATGACCTCCTTGTAGTCCTCCTGAGTAGCCTGCCCTTTCTTCCATAGATTGTAAACTCTCTTTTTTCCTCCGAGTTCCAGCCAAAGCTCTCTATTTATCCAGGCCAGTCTTCTTTCCCTCCAGCTTGTCTTTCATCAAATGGGGACCGCCTGCTCCTGTGACTTTTAGATTTCCTTCTTGAAGAATGTCCCTGCCTTATTGGACTCCTTTTCCCTTTAGGACTGCCTCTCAAGGGACTCTGTCAACCAGGCTCCAAGACAAGCCAAAGTCTGCCCTCCAGAAGTCCAAGGTAGCAGTTTTGCTGACCCTCCTCCTTACTTCTCCAAGAATCGAAAAGTATCATTTTGTGATCTCTATGCCAAAACCAGCATCCAACCGTCACATCACCCACAAGTCCTCCTCTGTTCGCAAACAGGTCCAGCAGGGTGCCTTCCATAGTTAACTCACTCACTGGCTGTGTCAGGAAGTTATCTTCCACACACTCCAGGAACTTCCTAGACTGTTTCCTCTCTGCTGTATTGTGTTTGCAAGCAGACATCTGATAAGTTGAAGTGCCCCAGGAGAACAAGGGCTAGCAATTGCGAGACTTCTCCTGGCTGCTTACAGAATCTGCCTCTTCATCCTGGCTGGCGGCCTGTAACAGTGTCCCATCATGCTATCTGCCTGTTGGTCTTCCCCCTGACCCTTACCCATAAACATTCAACCCAGTCATCACCATCATTAAGCCCTAGACACTCAAAACACTCCCTAACATACAGGGCTATCCCACCCACCTCTCCTTCCTTGCTTATCCCTTCTGAAGAGTTTATAGCCATCTATTGCAGCACACCAGTTGCGCGTGTCATCCCACCATGTTGCTATGATGGCAACTATATCATAGTTTTCCTGCAGTACAGTGGCTTTCAGCTCCTGTTTGTTGCCAGTTCTGCTTGCATTGGTGTAGAACAGGTTTTTTTTCAGTGGTGCCCAGTGACAGGACAAGAGGTAATGGGCACAAACTTGAACATAGGAAGTTCCATCTTAACATGAGGAGGGACTTCTTTATGTTGAGGGTGGCAGAGCACTGGAACAGGCTGCCCAGAGAGGTTGTGGAGTCTCCCACACTGGAGACATTCAAAACCCGCCTGGACTCCGTCCTGTGCAACCTGCTGTAGGTGACCCTGCTGTGGCAGGGGGGTTGGACTTAGATGATCTCCAGAGGTCCCTTCCAACCCTGACCATTCTGTGATTCTGTGATTCTGTAGAAGCACAGATGGGCTGTTGGCTGTGTTACCTTCTTAGAGGAATACCCTTTAATTTCTTTGAGTTTTTTCACTGGTGTTTCCCTGATGGCTCTTATTACCTCAGGAGCCCCTGTCTTATCTCTGTAAGACTTCAAATGTGCTGCAATGTATTCAGGAGGTCTCAGTGTAACAGGCTGAAAGCCCTCACTACTACCCTGTCTATCTAACCTTGGTGTGTCATCCCTCAGCTTGTCATGGGCAAGCCTGATACTATCCCCCGTCCCCCTTCAAGCCTAGTTTAAAGCTCTGTCAATGAGCCCTGGTAGCTTGGGAGCAAAGACCCTCTTCCCTCTTTGAGAAAAGTGATTCCCATCTGACATCAGCAAGCTTGGTGCCATGTAGGCCATCCCATTATTGAAAAAAATCAAAATTGCATCTGTGATACCAGCCATGGAGCCACGTATTAATAGACTGGACTTGTTTGTTTCTTCCAGTGTTGCTGTCTGCAACTGCAAAGAGAGAGCTAAAAATAACCTGTGCTCCAGATTCCCTTACCAGCCATCCCAAGGCCCTGAAGACTTTTTTTGATTGCCCTTGCAGCTTTGAAGGCCCTTTTGATTGCCCTGGCAGCTTCATCGCCACCCACATGGAGGAGCAGTAATGGGTAATAGTCCAAGGGCCATACCAGGCTAGGAAGTTTCCTAGTGATGTCATTAACCCAGGCCCCAGGGAAGCTGCAGACTTCCCTAAGAAGAGGGTCTTTTCTGGTATATTGGACCCTCTGTTCCCCTTGGAAAGGAGTTGCCTACAACTATAACCTGTCTTTTGTTCCTCATGGAGGTGCTCATGATACCGGGGTAGGCCTTTCGGACCTTGGCATCGCCTCTGGTGAAGCTGGACTGTCATCCACAGTTAACATCCATAGTGTTAACTAGCTTTCCACATTCAGAGCCTCATACCTATTGCACAGAGGCACCTGGGAAGGCAAGGTGGACAAGGAGGGGGTTTGCCTGCCACCCTGAGTGTGGACTTCCCTCCATTCACCCCCTTCCTTTAAGCTACTGCTTTCAGCCTGCTGGGGAGAGGATACAGGATCCCCTTGATCTTGTTTTTTTATGGTGGCTGTTCCTGTTTCTGTCTTAGTGAGGACAGACCATGGTTCCACCAGTCTCTCTTTCTCAGACTCCCTGATGCCCCTTAACCTCTTTACTTCCTCTCGTAGCTCTGCCACCAGTCTGAGCAAATCGTCCACTTGGTCACACCTCACACAGCTTTTCTCACTACTGCCATCCCTTACCAGCAAAGGGCTCTGGCACTCCCTGCAACCTGAGACCTGGATGGCTGCACGTTTACATGGGAGCTCTGTCTGGGTCGCCACATCCATTCTGCTGAGTGCAGAAGACATGGCTTTCTGCCAGGTGGATAACATAGCTATGCTCCTTCTGAGAGGGCAACGACCACCAGTTGAACTCACCACTTGAGCTGGTATGGTGACTATGACCTTCCTGCACACCCTTCCACATGAAGTGCCATGCAGACTGCTGTGCCAGACCCTGGTGGATGCCCCATGCCCTGTTTGCCCACTCTGGTCACTCACACTCCCCAGGCTGCTTTTTATAGATGGAGGATGGCTACAATCGCTCTGGCAATGCCCAGGCCTCATCAGCATCTCCCACGAGAGCTGCCCACTCCTGGTGAGTCTCTCCACTGCCCTGGTGTTTCCCTGCCTCAGGAAAACCCCCTGTGTGCCAAGATCTGCTGCTCCACTGCAGGTTGGGCTGACTCCAGAGCAGCTTCCCTTGGTGACTGACTGGTCCTCCATTCAAGGCCTCAAAACTGTTCTCACATATATCTTTTTAGACAGAAATACATAAGAATACAACACTAAAGTAAGAGCAGAAACTGATTCAATAGGGGATAACAATCTCAGAGTTGCTCGAGTAACACTAAGAGAACAGCTGTTTTTCTTTTCATTTTCAATACCATCTTTATTTAAGCTCCTGGTATACATTGACTTGTAATACTCTGAATAAAATATGATAATCCGTCCATTGCTGTCTAGAGAAAGACTGGGCTGTATCTATTATGTCTCACTAATACTGTTTGTCTTAACACGTGTTCATCTTTTAAGATTCTGAGCCATTTAACTAGTCTACCGAGCTTAAGCTACTCTTCCAGACCACAGTCAGCAGTGCCTGACTCCACAAGGATTGTTGTTGTCCAGTAGTCATTTCACTGGACAATTCATTTATTCAGCATTTCTAAAGCTTTCCTCCAAAAAATCTTAATTGAAGAGGTTCATACTTTGTGACTTTCTTTGCCTGTATGGGTTTATTTGCTTTCTTTCCATCTCCTCTATGTACATGCCTGCTGTTTTAGGCACTTCCTGACAGTCATGCATATGGTTACTTTGCAACTTACTTCCTAGAAAATTACTCCCCTTGGACCTTGGCAATCATCTTCTCAGACCAGGGTCCTCCCTCAAGCCCACCAGGTGTGAGGATACAGGAATTTCAGAAGTTCTCTGATTTGATTTTGTAACTCCCAGGGAGTAATAAATCTCTTTAGAGAAAGAGACGATAGCAAATTAAAAAAAAAAAAAGAAAAGTACACTTAATTGTATTGTAAGTGAGATTCTATCTCACTGTCTGTGAAGCTCTTTACCTTGGCTCCAGGGAAATATTTTCAGAGACATATCAGTGCTCAATCGCATGTCATGAATACACTGAGTCTTTGTTTGATATGTCATTTTATAATGGAAATATTTCAAACTTCAGGTACATATTCTTAGGCTTGGAAATGCTCAATTTTATTTCATTCATAACTGAAATTTTCAAGGTGGCACAATTTGTTCTTAATACTGAAGCTTTCTAGCTTTGGGTCTTCAACAAATATCACCATAACCCTCTAACTTTTAGGTTGAGATTATTAAGGAAAATATTTCAAAATATCAATATCGAGACATTTTATTTATGGTTATACTGAAGAATGATTTTCTTACTTTATTCTCTCCTTTTAATGTAGCCAACTGTTATGTGCCTTTTAGCCAGGTTCTTGCCCAATTTACATTTCTAGTACCAAATTCTTTCATCAAATTGAGATAGAGGAGGTTTTCTGCAATCATTTTCGAAAAAAAATTCCATGATTTTCCTGACTGAGTTATCTGTGTTCTCATTTTGAACCTTGTTTTGTGGACCCATCATATTTTGTATCCTGGTTTTTTTTCTGAAACAATCCTGATTTAGTATTTAAACTTTTTTATTCAGAAAACTTCATTTTTTTCTCCATTTGAACCTGAAATTATCAATTTGTTATATGATAACGTACTAAGATCTTACACTTTCGCATTATCCTATGTGACCCATCATAAATAAATAAATAAATAAATAAATAAATAAATCATAAAGAGAGCTGGCAATAGAAAAACTTTGGGAGGATGTGTAGTTAAGAAGTACAAATAAGTTACAGAAGGGAGGAAGAGAAAAGAGTGAATAGTTTGCTGACATTCAACTAAACTTTAATCATTCTCTTTCCAAAGAGGTAATTGCTATTTACAGGAGTTCTGGGTCATGATCCCATCTTGCACCCAACTTAGAAGAAGTACCTGAACAATACAGCACACCATGAGACCTGGGCTGTGAATGAGCACATCTTCAGGCTTCCTAAAGTGCACTGCATCATTAAAAATAAATCAAAGCCTGTAAAAGTTGACATATTGTAGCTGTTTTCCTCACCCCACCTGCTTTAATATGACACATTTTCAGAGGAAAGTCACTATTCATTTCATATCTAAACCTGTCAAATGCTCTTCCTTCACTTAATACCAGAGAAGTCAAGTTTCTTAGTATAGCTTATTGAAAAGCTGGAGAGACCAGACAGCACATTGCATGCAATACTTCAGTGGGGAAAAAAATAAAGAACATAAGTAAGCAAGCATTAAAAAGCTCAAATCAGAGTGGAAAAATAAATCACTGTTCAAAGCATTGCATTCAGTGTTAAATAAGAAATAAAAAGTAATTGATACTTAATATTCCAAATAGACATCTAACACTACCGGCGTTAGCAGAGGAATGATTTGGGGGGTTGT
Source organism: Pluvialis apricaria (assembly GCA_017639485.1). Lineage (NCBI taxonomy): Eukaryota > Metazoa > Chordata > Aves > Charadriiformes > Charadriidae > Pluvialis > Pluvialis apricaria. Next base: position 107,056,124 of record CM030008.1, on the reverse strand, counting down.
TGATTTGTTTGAGTTTTTTTCCCTTTTCCACAGGTAGAGTGCAGACTTCTTACTTCTGAACCTGTATTCCTTAGCTACTGTTATGCACAGTTAATAAAAATTCATATTTTCTCTAGGTAGGTTCATGAGACAGTTAAAACTTGCAGTGCCATAAAATGACAAATATCTGACAATAACTCATTACCTCATTCTGGTTTCCAGTAAACATTCCTGTAATAGGTAAAGAAGATTTAAGAAGCATGGGGATGTGGTTGTACCACCTGAGGGAAAGAAGAGTAAATACCTTTGACAGGTAACTCTGGCCTTCTGTATGTCAGAATGGCAACAAGGTACCAGTTATCTAGGAGTGAGGTGCCCCTCAGTCTTTGATCAGCAATTCCAGCATGAACCTAGTTGACAAAATTTGTCGGAGAAAACCAAATTTTTTTTTTTTTTTCTTTGTGAAAGTACTAACTTTGAAAAACATTTAATTGAAAAATGCCTAACCAGGCTTCAAAACCGGCTCTATTTTCATGTACCAACAGTAGCTTTTCAGCAGCTTATGACAATGCTACCTTTAGACGCATTTCAAGAACATTAGAAGACTTATTTCTTCCCAATTTAAGCTTTTTTTTTCCCTTTTTTTTTTTTAAAGCAATTTATAAAAAGAAACAACCCGAGGAAAGACAGCAAATAAGCAAGGAAGTCTGCCTCCAGAGATTATTTTTTTTAAGTAAAATCCTAAATAATCAGATTAATGTTTATATGGAAAACTGCTAGGTAATAAATTTATGTGGAATTGCCTGCTGAACACATAACTTGTGTCTGGGAAAGAAATCTTGAGCTAAAACTTGTGCAATAAATTAGGTTTTGTATTAATCTCAGCATCTGTGAAATGTGTTATTACTGTGTGATTTTGACTTTGGTGAAGGTTCAGTCTCAAGCAGAGACAAGTCTCCCATGTTAGTTGATATTTTCATTGTTTTAATAAATTAAGTTATCACTGAGTCAAAATTGCAGAGAAGGATGCAGCTACTCAGATAGCAAGGGCAAAATCTCATGGAGCGATGTGAAACCTGTCTGCTCTGCTCAGTGTGCATTCATTATAGGAAATAGTGAACTAAAGCTATATATTTCCATGGATATCACTGTGTAGGTAAACTACAGGTGTCTAAGCATGCTGCAAGTCTCCATGACTACAACCAAAATCTTCAAATCTACATGCTATGACTGATTTGATTGCCATGATTACCTTTGATCTGCAACCACAGCTTTTACAATAGGGAGGACTGATTGATGAAGGACTCTGGCCATATAAGACAGTTTAATAACATGAAATAAGCTTGACTAGAAGAGATGGAACAGGTGGCTAGCTCTGTTAAGAGACAGACACAGCTGGCTTCTTCCTTTGACATCTAGTAGACATAATGGCACCAACCAGCGCTGCCAGGGTTGAGCAACTTAATATGAAGAAACTGACTCTAATAACACATTTTAGGAAGAACAGAAGAAGCAGACATAGGAAGTGCAGAGTTGTAACAACTATTGAACTGCGAATTTGCTTTGTAGGATCGTACTAGAATTGAGGCCACAGAATATGCAATTATGTCAGACTCTGGAGGCCACAGTACAGTTGTATCACATGCACTAGAAACATCCTGGTCACAATAGGTATGGTTAGAACTAAGATCTGCCTCTTTTTAAAAACTCATGCCAGCAGAGCTCCAAGTAGTACTTTATTATCTTCTAGCAAAACACTGATATACTGTGTGGACTCCATCCAGTAGTAGACAGCAATAAATATGTATGCTAGGTAGAAGATTAAGATATTCTGGCTTTCCCTAAACCTATCACCTGAAATTGCCTGTGAGAAAATTAAAGACTTGACAGGAAAAAATGCAATTAAGCATACTCAGGTGTATTTGCATGTGCTATGACTGAACAATAGAATACAGTGAGAGTGCCAATCACTGTAGATAAAATTATGGAACCGACGACAGAATAACATCCTCATTCAAAATACATTCAAAAATACATTCAATCTAGGTCTCAATGTTTTGAAAAACAAAGCAAAATACCACCACCAAAACCATGCCTTTCTGAATTTTAAAACTAAAATAAGGATAAGGAAAAGAAACAATTAGAGGGAAAGTTTTTTTAAGGTAACACAACTGATTATGAGAATTTTATGCAAAATACCCAACACCTGCCAAGAATTTTTAAAATACATTATGAAATTAATACAAATGAAGAAGAAATTTTATCCACTCTTACTCAGGAAAGACAATTTTGTCATAACTAATACTAATTTCTGGTTATTTTAATAGGGAATTTAGCCAATTAATCTTCTATGACTGTAAGTGTAATAATCCAATTAAAGTTAACAGAAAGGTTAACAACTTATGCGCATTTTTATTACTTTTATATTAATTTAATCCAAAAGCAGTCATTCAATATTATTTTTTACATTATACATACTCAACCACACTGCTTTCTTAAAAAGTTGAGTGTCATTCCTAAACTAACTGAATTAATATAACAGCAAAGCAACTAGAAATACCTAATTAAATATTTCAGTCACCTTTCACGTCACAGAATTAAAGTAATATATTTTGGATTTAAAATATGCTAATGTAGCTGATAATTCAACTCATTGTACACCTGCAATTTCAGTTTCTCTGTACAAAACACAGCAGTTTCTTGAAAACAAGATGAATTATTCAGAGTTCGTAATGAACTCAAAACCACAAATCATGTTTCAGTGCTTTCAAACTCTCAGTATGATGTCTAAGAAGCTTGCTGTAGGTGTTAATTAATGGCTGCATTAATTGTTAATTAGCAAGTGTTAAAATGGTAACAGAAATGAATACTGAATGCATTCAGACTTTCCTTAGGTATCCACTTTATAAGAGTGACTGGCATACCTAGACAACTTGATTTTTCAGTTAGTCTTTTGTGCAGATTCAGAGTACAGCCATGGCCACGGCTCTTACTTGGCTTGGTCTGGGCAGATTTCCCTTACTTTTCTGCTGGGAACAGAGAAGTGTCAGACAATCCATTTCAATACTCCAGTTCTTGTAACCAAATCACTTCTTAAGATTTCACGACAGGAAGTAAAGTTATTGCACTGGGCTGGGAATATGTAAAGGAAACTATTTATCCATCCATAATGTCAAAGTTCTCCTGGGTTTCCTCCTCCTTAAGTCTGAGTCAGAATGGGTGAGCTAGCAGGATCAGGACTCAGGGAGGGAATTTCCCTATATTAAGATTTCTCTTAATTTCAAATTTTTTTAGTTGCCCAAGCACAGAGTCCAGACCACTTAGTAAAACAAACAACACTATTATTAGAATACCACTATATGCGCTGAAGAATTTTAATACAACAAACTTCTGTTTAAACATATCTGTTGCATATCACCCAAACAAAGCCTACAATTTAAACAGACAAGGGTACCTGAAGAATCATCACATAAAAAATATGTGTTTATGGTGTCTTAAAAAGTGATGGCAGGTTAAGAACACAAAAAAGTTCAATAACAAACTTTGTGTTCAGTTGAATACTAAAATTGCATACTTCCAGTAACAAGACTAGCATTCATTTCACAGCAATTTAATCCTCAGAAATTCTAACGATGAACACATTTTACCTTAGAAATATTCACCAACCTTTACTTATGTTTCAGACTTTGAGATTCTAAAGTGAATCATAAATATTTCATGCAAGTATTGTTCTATGGTACCCATCTGGAAGAAGAGTATTTTCTCTTTCGTTGATTAAAACTTTATTGACCTTACTGTCTGTCAGGTTCTGCTAAGGGGATTTTTGCCAAGCAAATTTTTAATATTGTGCTTGCCAAAATGCATCAACAGATTCTGTAAAGGGTAATCGTAAAACCATGGGGAACATTTAATATTACAGCTAAGACCATGGCATTTACATTTTAACTTTTGCTTACTTTCAGATTTTCTGCAGTTACAATGGGAAAATGAAATGCAGACAACACAAACACCCTTGCATAAAACAGTGAAATGCCAAAATGCCATAAGCTTGATAATTAAGGGATGTCATAGACTGACTGACAATATTTCCAAAGTGAATTTCCGTACTTAATAACTAAAAGTCAATGACAAAATTCTTCCCATAAAGTCTCCTCTGTTTCTTTTTTTTTTTTTCCTGACAGACAAAGAAATAGAAAGAGTCATCAGAAAACAATCTTTGTACAACCTAAACTCTGAGCTCTGTAAAAGCTTCTGAGAAGGAACCTAAAGACCTTTCTTTGGTAGGAAGCACAAAGAATTGACCACTAGGTTGCTCTGCAGGCAAGAGAGAGCAGAGGTTCATGCTTTGCAAGCGCCTGCAGCTTCTCTCTGTAAATTCTGAAATCCCTCTAAAGAGAGGGCAGCAAAAACAGTTGCAGGTGGAGGTAAGGTGGAATACAGCAGGACACAGAAGACCTTGTTCTAGAAAAAAAAAGGATTTTAAGGACCTTTGTCCTTAAGGCTAGACATGAAAAACAGGTTTTCAGAAACTGTTACTGAATTGTATAGGTGGTGAGTATATGTGAATAACATTTGATAAAATAAGTGTCTGTGCCTTAAGTGAAAAGTCTTGTTTCTTTCTAGCAGAAAGCACTCCACAAATGTTGTCCTCTGTCTTGGGCCAACTCACCAACCTGACCCCCATCATTGTTCCACCAGTATTCTTCAGTCATATTTGAACAAACCATTTTTCAGAGAGAAATGAAGGTACATTGTTGACCAAACAGTTAATTGTGGGATACAGTCTTAATCATCAGTATTTGTGTTGAGGTCTACCAGCATATTACATAAACTCTTATTTTCTTTCCCATCCTTTCTAAAGCCCCAGGGCCCTTTCAGCCTATATGAGTACCACTCATCTCTTCGTAAGGTATAATCTGATCCTACCCATATGTTTAATTGCCAATCTGTCCGATTAACCTAAAAAGAGTTATTTCCAAAGCAAAAGTGACCTAGAAAGACCCGATATTGCCCAGCCTACCGCAGCTATTTGGGATGACTTACCACAGAGTGAAAGGTTATGGAGAATTTGGAAAACACATCTAGTTTGGTGGTGCAACAGAACTCCAAAATAGGCAGCATACAAAAATAATCCAACAGAGCCATTTATTTTGCATTTATAATGTAGAAATCCTACAATTTTGTCTGAAAATAATAGGCTTTCAGTGGGAAAAAGAAAAATAATTGTTTTTTCTTCCAGACAGAAAATAACTAAAGTCAAAAGAGTTCAAAAATGCATGCAAAAAGAGTGTCACCACAGGCAAGGTCATATGATTACATTACCGTTTAAATTTTGTGTTTAGATTTTATAAGTGTTCGAGGCACAGCAGACACGTAGAAAGTGCATCAACTGGTATATAAACAAGACCATATACGTTATTTTTGTAGATTGATAGGTTCCACTAAATTTGAGTTAAACTGAAGGGGGAAACAAGAAGTCTTCGCTGAACTGTCCTTCCCAGTTAACTTGCAAAGAGCCTTTATTCCCCATCATCATCAGTAGTACCAGCTTCTAGCATTTCGTATCTTCAAAGGATCATTTATCTTCCCATATACCTATGTCAGTGGTCCTTTTCTACTAAGTCCTATACAAACACAACACCTTAACAACCTCCAGACACAAGACAAGAGTTAATCACTAGACTGATAGAGGAGGAAACTCAGCTACACAATAAGGCAATATTACCCAGCATGACAGGGGATCGTCATGTTTCCATGCAGTCACACCAATGATTACAATATTGCAGAGGCAATCCAGAAGTAGTTCAGATTTATCTCAGCATAAGCCACTTAGCTTTTGGGGTAGTTTCTGCACTGCAGTGATAAAAATACACAACCCAATTATTTTAAACACAGTTTGGGCAACTATATATACCCTTTATTGCAGGCACAGTAGCAACTATACTTTACATGTGAAAGTTACATTCATGCACTAACAGAAAGAATAAAAAGCAAATATCTGGTCCACTTACATATGTCATTTAAAGAAAAATATTCTTTTTTTAAGATAACATTATTTGGTACTCTGCAAGACAGAACTTCCTTTTTCAGTCTGCACCCTCTGTGCTATATTTACTGACAGCTGTTACATCAAGAGTCAGGAGGAGGTTCATCGTTTTTCCCAAACCGCACTGCCTGAGGGACTTAACCAGTGGGGAGCTACGGTGAACAATGTGGCAAAGAGCAGAGTAAAACAACAGGATATACTTTAGTTTAGTTAGTTTAGCCAGTGCTTCTGTCTTGTGACAAGCCAAAACCACATCACCTGAGGTTTCCATTCAAAAATCACTTGGCCATATGGAGTCTGTTACCACATCTGTTCAGAAAAAATAGGTCACAGATATGTAAATAAGGAAATGAAATCAATAAAAATAATCCACTCCATGACCATAATTTCTGACCCAAATAAGATGCTGACCTCTAGAGCTGTTAAATCTGTTAATAGATGGCAAAGATCCAACAGTGGAAAAATTTATATTTGTAGGAGCCACCCACAAACAAATTTATGGTGACAAGCAAGAGCCACAAAAATATCTGTACATACAGATGTGCTGCAACATCTGGTTTAGGTGACCTGTTTTATTTTGTGCAGCAGCAGCGATTACCTCTGCTTGTACACTATATTTATACCACTGTTCTTTTTTTCCTTAACACGACTCCATAGCTATGATGACACAGCATTCACTAGCACACCTGCAGCACACATGGATATATCCAAAGCTGGAATCATGCCTTTCAATTACAGATTCCTACATCTGGGAGATCAGATCTGAGCCCAGAGATTACAGTCCTTATATCAGCAATTTAAGTAACCTTCACAGGCCTGTGCTCATTTTTCTGTATCCACCCTATGAATCCTTCTCAGGGTCTGCAAAGAAATGCTGGTGTACCTGTAAGGTTTAGTATATGAAAGACAAAACTCTGAATTATATTAGGGTTTTTTTCACTGCTTGCTGTAAATTGTTGGGAAGCTTTGCCTGCTCTTTATAAATTCCCTCAAACAATCTCATACTATAAGCTGAGCTTTACAATGGCTCAACTTTAGTGGACTTCAAATTAATACACATGTAACTATTTGTACCATGATAAAACATTTTTTCTGCATTGCAGTTTGTCAGCATCCCTTGTGATCCTGTTAATCTAATTCAAACATATAGACTGTTATCCTGCATTAGGACTTTATTCCAGCTATAATGAAGAGGTTTTATTTTAGCTGGGCTTTTTTTGGTTTATTTGTTTGTTTTTTTATTAACAGAACTGCCTAAGAACACTAATGCTGGAAAAAGGATCCATGTTTGCTCAGTATGCTACAAATTTGGACAGTTAAGACCTGAAGCGCAGATAGACAGGAATACAAGGAAACAGTGACACAATACTTGCAGCATGAAGCAAAATAGTAGCCTAAGCACCACTGCAACTCCACTCATTTTTAAGATTTTTTTTATTTCATTGGGTTTGGGATTTTTTCTTTTGTAACAAGGTTTATTTGAAGGGTACTACTGGAAGCAACAATACACAATAGTAGTCATAGTTTTAGAGATTTCCTGCCATGTGCAAGACAGGTAAGCTTTTAGTATCCAGGACGCAGCATCTATTCACAGAATCACCCAAGTTGGAAGGGTGTCAGGAGATGTCTAGTCCGATGTCCAGCTAAAAGCAGGGTCAGCTCTGAATTCAGACCAGGTTGCTCAGAGCTTATTTGTTTAGGCATCAAATATCTCCAAGGACAGAGATTGCACAACCTCTCAGGACAACATGTTCCCACACTTGACAGTCCTAACAGTGATTTTCTTCCCACCTCCCAATATCCAGTCAGAACATCTACAAATCGATGGGCCCTAGCAATATCCACTCGAGAGTGTTAAAAGAGCTGGCTGACATCATTGCAAGGCTGCTCTCCATAATCTTTAAGAAGTCATGGAGATTGGGGGACATCCCAGAAGACTGGAAGAAAGCTAATGACACCCCCATCTAGAAGAAGGACTTAAAGGAGGATCCAGGAAATTATAAGCACATCAGTCTTACTTCAGTCCCTGGGAAAGCTATGGAACAAATCCTCCTGAGGGTTTCAGATTCACCAAGGGCAAATCGTGCTTGACAAATCTGATCGCCTTCTACAACAAAGCAACATGCTTGGTTGGTGAGGAGCAAGCAGTGGACGTCGTCTACCTGGATTTCTCCAAGGCTTTCAACATGGTCCACCACATCCTCCTCCTGGAGAAACTGATGCATTACAGTCTAGACAAGTGGTCTGTGCGATGGATGGGGCACTGGCTGACAGGCCATACCCAGAAGGCGGTGGTAAATAGCTCCTTTCCAAACTGGTAACCTGTCAAAACTGAGGTCCCCCGGGGATCAATACCGGGGCAATGATGTTTAATATCTTCATAAGTGATCTGGATGATGGGATTAAGTGTACCCTGATGAAGTTTGACGATGACACCAAACTGGATGGGGAAGTGGGCACTTTGGAAGGGAGAGCCACCCTGCAAGAAGACCTGGATAGGCTGGAAGAGTGGGCTAACAAGAACCTTATGAAATTCAAGAAGGGCAAGTGCAAGGTCTTGCACCTGGGAAAACACAGTCCAGGAGTGCAGCACAGGCTGGGATCTACCCAGCTTGGGAGCAGCTCTGTGGAAAGGGACCTGGGGGTCCTGGTGGACAACAAGCTCAATATGGGTGAACAGTGTGCTGCTGCAGCAAAAAAAAGCCAACAGGATGCTGGGTTGCATCAACAAGGGCATCAACCAGCAGAGATAAAGAAGTCATTATCCCACTCTACTCAGCACTTGTCAGGCCACACCTGGAATACTGTGCTCAGTTTTGGTCCCTGCTATATCAAAAAAGATGCAGACAGGCTGGAGCGGGTCCAGAGAAGGGCTACAAAGATGATCAAAGGACTGGGAAGCCTGCTATGTGAGGAAAGGCTGAGAGAACTGGGTTTGTTCAGCCTTGAGAAAAGAAGACTTAGGAGAGACCTTATCAACATGTTCCACTATTTAAAGGGTGGCTACAAAGAAGATGGAGACTCCCTTTTTACAAGAAGTCCCATGGAAAAGATGAGGGGTAATGGGTACAAGTTACTCCTGGGGGCATTCCAATTAGACACAAGACAACAATTTTTCACAATGAGAACAATTTAAGATTTGGCTGCACAGGGTGCCGGGCCATCTTGTCTAGACTGTGCTTTTGCCAAGAAAGGTTGGACCAGATGATCCTTGAGATCCCCTTCCAACCCGGTATTCTATGATTCTATGATCTCCTGTTTAATTTTTGACCAATTGTTTCTCTCCTGCTGTGAACCTCAACAAAGAGCCAAGCTCTGGTTTCCCAGTAATCAGCTCTTGCATACTGGGAGGCTACCTCTCGGTCTCCCTGAAGCCATCTCATCTCCAGGCTGAACATTCCCAAAGGTCCTGTCCCCACAGCCCAAAGTGGTCTTGGTCATCTTTGCTGCCAGGGTTCATGACTGGCTCATGTTCAGCTCTTTGCTCTCCAGGGCCTCAGGCAGAGCTGCTACCCAGCCAGTCAGCCAGTCTCCCTCCATATTACTGTAGGGAGTTCCTTGCCAAGTGCAGGACTTCATGTTAGGCCGTGTTGATTTTCATGAAGTTTCTGTTGACCCATTACACTTGCCAGTGTAGAGCCCTCTGAACAGCAGCTCTGCCCTTGAGCATTATCAGTTTCACTCCTCAGTTTTCTGTCACGCAAAAAATTTGACAGGTGTGTATTATGTCTCCTCTTCCACACCATTGATAAAGATATTAAACAGGATAGGTCCCAGGATAGACCCTCGGAGGAAATCCACTTCTAAATGTCCTTCAGGTACAATATGTCCATTTAGTACTACATTTTGAACCCAATGGTGCAGCCAGTTTTTCACCTCTCTGGTAGTCCACCCACCTGGAGTGTAGTACTGCAACATCCCAACACAGAGACAAGGGATGCTGCAGGAGACCATGTTGAAAACATTGCTAAAGTCAAGGTAGATGGCAACTGCTGCTCTCCCCTCATCCACAAATCTAGTCATTTCATCATACAAGGCAGTCAGGTTGGTCCAGTGAAACTTGCTCTTGATAAATCCTTTCTGGCTGTTCCCATTTACCTTCTCCTTCAGTGGCCAGAAATGGTTTTCAAGAGGACTCACTTTGTGATCTTACTGGCAACTCAATAGGGGCTGACTGGCCTGTCGTGACCACTAAAACTGGGATGAAGAGCTGGAAAAATGAATCAGAAGGATCTCAGTAGTCTGGAAACATGGGCTGACAGGCAGCTCACAAAGCTCACCCGAAACAAATGCAAAGTCCTGTATCTTCAATGAAATAGGCAGAATAGAGAAGGAGCAAGAATCTTCTTGGAGATGTATAGCAGAATTAAAAAGAAGAATAACTGCAAGCAACCTGATCTAACTTTGAAATTAGCCTTGCAATGAGAAGCAAATTGGACCAGATCTCCAGAAATCTGTCCACCCTTAATTATTTCATGATTCTATGACAGATAAATAAGAGCAACTAGAAATTCGCTGAAACAAATCAAGGCAGGAGAAATAAATTTCTTTCCCTAGTAGTATTATGAATGACACATGCAAGGTAAGAGCAGAGGGAAAAGTGTTTCATGCTGAAATATAAATAAATATAATAATGAAACCCTCTCATAAGAAAGGACATAATGAAGAATGAATATATTAAGTTGGAAGACATGTAACTTTATCCAGTTGGTAAGTAAGTGCATGTAATAGGAAAATCTTTGGTTCATATTTATATAGGTTACTTATCATAGAATCTACTTTCTCATAAGAGATGAAGCAGTGGTACACTGTCAAGCATGACAGCAATTTGACTTTCATTCCCCTCTGGCACAAGCGTATCTTGAAGTAGAAGAGACAAGATCAATATAGGATGCATGCTCCTACCATTCAGCTGATGCCTCAACAAGCATTTCCTCTCCACTTATTTCCACATTTCTCTCACTCCCAGTGTGTGCTTGTGTTACATACATAGATACCTGGTCCAGATGAGAGGTATTTTTCTGGGTTCAGGTTGCAAGATGATGCAAAAAAAAAACCAAACCAAAAACTAAACCTAAACCACAAAAAACAACAAAAAATCCCAAAGCAAAACAAAATGAAAAACAAAAAAACCAAACCCCAAATGCTGTACTATCAATCCAACACCATCATCTGAGATCTTCAGAGTAAAAAGCCCATTATCTAAATGTATGTGTATAATAATACACTAATATAATATAATAACTAAATATATAAGTGTATAATGTATAAATGTCCTCAAACCAGGACAGTTAGTAATTCAAAGTTGTGAGAATTGTTACTCAACTCATTTCTCTTCTTTCCTATTCTAAAACATCCATAATGTTATTAAAATGCTAATAAACAGGTAGGAATTATAATGTTGATTTATGATATACATTTTACCCCTGATTGTTATATGAAATTATAAATGAAAAAAGTATGAAGTACGTAACTGCGATGATGTAAGACCTAGGTTTCTCACTTAGGCAGTTTCTAAAAAGTCCGGTTCAATTTATTCCAAGGGGATCCTTATTTACCCAATACAACACTGGAACAATTTACACCTGTCCTGCACCTGCTGAATCTCTATTCCTTATGAACTTATACAAACATCACGGAGATATGCTGGCACCAGGGGCAAAGAGGAAACCTTCTGGGCAAATGAATAAGGTGGTATTGAAAAAAAGGAAACTTCAGAATCTTCTAGGGAAAATATATTTTTACTTACTATTTATTCTGTAGCAAATTGCAAATAAAACACTTGCAGAAAAATGATAGGAAACCTTCTGTCCTGGTTTGAGGTGGCCAGTCCAGTCCAAACCACACCACCTTCTCAATTGTAAGAACAGTCTTTTTCTCCATCTTTTCAAATGTAACTACACAGAAAAGAAAATTCTGTCTAAAGATAGAATTGAAAAAAAAAAAAAAAAGACTTTGGCTCCAAGAAAGGAAATAGTTCTTTAAGATTACATTACAACAATAGATTTAATCCTACTGAAGAATGTTTTTATTTCTGTTACTCTTAATAACATACTGTTTAAGAGTTGGGAGACGGACAGGGATATAAGCTCGGCTGATGAAAAAGACTTTCATTTATATTTCATTTTGAAGAGACAGAGTCCCATCTGCCTAGTGTGTTTTATTTGAAATTTATCTATTTAACAGGATAACAAATATTTCTTAGCAGAGTTCACGATGCGTATTCATTAACTTTCATTTCATTTAAAAGATTTAAGCTTAGATATGGCTGAACTTTCAAGTGTTAAAATATTGGAAATCAACAAAATGCATCTGGAGAAAAAAAATTAACAAAATTTGGTACCTGATATACCTTAATAGAAAGTTTCAAATACCATAACCTTGTTCTCTGCTGATTCCCCAACACATATCTTAATTTCAGCATTTTGAAGTTAATACATTCTGCTGGGATATGGTTGATTTGCTGTCATTTTAAAATAGGCTCTGTAAGCCTTATGGGAAAGTTCAGGAATAATTCTGAAATTTTGTGTTTTAATTTTAATTGTGTTTGTTAAATTGTTATCCCTAGTGGGGAAGGACATATTTTAATAATAAATATAATTTTGGAGAACTATGTGACACTTTGTTGGTTTGCATATGTACCACTAAAAAAGAAAAAAGTTAACACCACCATGCAAGTGTCCAATTCTCTTTCAAATTCTTTTATAGAAACATCCACAGAGGGTTTGTGCACATTGACCAAGGGTACTTGAAAGAAAAAAGAAGAGGTGAAGACTGCATTTATTGGGAATGGGGGCCAGAGCCAGAATAAATTGTGCCTTTCAACAACTTTCATCTTTCTATGCCTCTGATGATGTTTACATGGACAGCTTAACTCACTTTAACTCAAAAAAAATACCTTGATATGCTTTATCACCCCACAGCCGCTTGAGTCAAGACGTTCCAAGGCCATTGTGAACTCGTTGGTACATCAGCCCCTGAGTGTGACGATTTCCTAGCCATGCTGTTTCAATCCCAACGAATCATGTATGATGCTACTGCACTATTGATGTGGGCAGACTTACTGCGTGACACTCCAGGTTAAAGTTTAGCATGTATGAAGACTGAGAACACAGTTAAGAGCTGTGAGATAAGCGCACATGGGCAGAGCTGCTTCATATTCCAAAAAGTGCTTTCTGTATCACACAGAAATAGCATGAAGGGTGGAAGGTACTTGAAACATGAACATCCAGCACAACTTCAGGGGACCAGAGGCAGCAGGTACAACACAGGATGTGTTGCCATAGACCTGAGTCCAGGAGGATCGGCTGGAAGCTATGCAGACTGCAAGAGGATGTCTAAGGTGACTCTACAGTTACACATGTAAATAAATTCTCTGTTGTCAAGGAAGAGTTTGGGAAGAAATTTAATACCATTCAGTTTGTTACATACATATATAAATAAAAGCTTTTGTTTAAGATAAAACTGATACTGGGATGTGAAATGCCCTTCAGCAAAGATTGTACAGATTCAGTGACTCTTGAGTCTTTCTGAAAACCATGTACTTCTTTCTTTTCTCAGTTGATCCAGCTCTTTGCTTTATTCCTGGAGGCCAGTTTCTTCATCTTTGGACTCACAGTGGGAACTTTCTATCTTCTTTCTTCTTTGCAACTGTCGTCTAGTCCTACACTGAAAAGAAATTCATTCCTTTTCCCAGTTCCAGCACATGATATGACTGCTACTAAGAATAAATAAGCACAGCAAAATCACCTCTGACTGTGGGTTCCTGAGCTTAGAGAGAAATGTCTGAATATCTCTGGTGAGACCTTTGCCACTTGCATATATTTTTCATAGCACTACTCTACATACAGTTTCACTGGACTGCTACAATAACTATATTAGTTTTTCCTTGTAACAAGAATTTCTTCTTTATATTTGGTATTTACACAACAACTACCAAGTAATCTTCCATGTCTGTACGACATTTCTTTGTTTCGGTTAGAAGGAGGAAAAGGCAGAAGGGGAGAGGGGGAGAAAAAGAGAAAGAAAAGAGGGAGAGAGACTGGAGTAGTGCTTAACAGGAAAAGTTTTACACATGAAAGCACAGCTATGATTTTTACTGCAGATTCACAATCCATTGTAGTCTTAGGACATCATAAAAGTATTTTACCCTTTTTGAGCTCAGTGGTTAGTTTCTGTTAAAAGACTGGGTTACTTCAGGCTGAATTCTGTTCTGAAAACAGGTTTAATCAGTGGTTACACTGTCCTGTGTTGTAAGACACAGATTTGGGTGATTAAGCCTTAACATGAGTACAGCTGTACTGGGTCAGACAAAGGTCCACCTACCAAGGTATCCTGTCTCTGAGGGCACATATCTCAGGGAAAAAAAAAAAAAAAAAGAAAAAAAGAAAAGGTCAGACATCCTGTGACATTTTACGCCCTACATTTCCTCTGAGATAACAACAATGTGCAACTTGAAGACTTTGAGTCACAGGTTTTACCTTTGTGTTTATCATCACTTAACGACTATTTCTTTCATAGATTTCAGTAATTGATTTTTAACTCATCTAAACTTTCATCATACATATTATTCCGTGGCAATAACTTCCACAATTTAATAACACCTTCTGTGGAAAAAATATATATACCTATTTCTTACTCTTTGACTTAAATCTGCTCAAAATTTCATTTGGCTCTGTCTTGTTTCTGTATCATGAGAAAGAATGAATAACCATTCTATTCACTCACTGCCGTGGTGCTCATTATCCATTTCTTATTCAGTCCTGAGCATTCAAATCTGTTTCACTTTTTCTTATGCGGAAACCATTTCACACTATTTATCATACTTGTTGCCCTTTTCTGTCCCTTTTCCATTTCTAATATTTTATTATTATAAACAGAACTGCAAATAGTATTCAAGATGTGAGGACAACATGGATTTATACAGTGGCATAATGATATTTTCTGCTTTCCTCTCAATTCTTTTCTCAATTCTCAAAACTCTATTTACCTTTCTGACCACCACTAAACATTGAGCTGATGTTTTTGGGATGCGATTATATAATGACTCCAAGATCTCTTTCCTGAATAGTAATAACTAATTTAAAGATCTTCACTGTATATGTAGAGATGGATTGTTTTTCCAACCAGCATTATTTTGCATTTGTCAAAAGTGAATCTCACTTGCCCTTTTATCACCAGTCAGTCAGTTTCACAAAATGCACCCTGTGTTCTTCATCCAGATTCCTTACTTAATATTCTGAATAAATTTAGCATTATCAGCAAACCTTGTCACCTCACTCACCACTTCCCTTTCCAGATCAATTGTAAACGGTATGCCCCAGCACAAACCCCTATGGAAATCAACCAGTGGCTTTCAGCTGCTGTGAAAACAGTTTTAAAATGGTCCTCTTGATCCAGTTAGCTAACAGTGAAAGGATGTTCCCTTCTACCAAATAACAACTGTGTTTATTTTCTTATGATTACATTTTTTGGTAATTATATGAAGTTGATTCACTCCCTCATGTCTTACATGCCTGCTCCTCTCCAGTCACCCTACAGCAACCACTGCAGTTGGCTTCTGGGATCCAAAATTAATAAGACAGCTTGGTTCTTCTGAAAAATGAAATTGGGCTTGGAAATCAGAAAGGTCTGCTTTGAACTCTGTACCCTACAGACAACATGGATTCACACCACATCTGATTTCAATCAAGAGCCTCTCTCTCAGCAGTGCAGCAAATGGTTTTCTCTTTCCCTTAACTACTGTCCTCTGCACACAAACCTTTCACTGGTTGAAAGCCTGACGTTCAGGCAACCTACACACCACTCTCTCCATGTCAGAAGGATGTGAGGACTGAAACCAACTAACTTCGGATCATAATTGATGACAGCTCTGGTTTCCCTGCGTAAATACCTCAAAGACCAAAAAGACCTTCCACCAACAATTCAAGAAAATGGATATCAACTTGGTGTTGACAGCTACCAGTACAGAACTGAACAGAATTTGATGTAAGTTAGAATCTGCGTACATGGAGGCGTGCAATGCAAACCAGTATGCCAGTGTTGCTTGTCAGAAATGTCTGATCTGTACTGATCTCCACCATCTGCACCCAGCAAGCATTTGTTTTTTCAAAACTTTCAGGTTCTCAGCCTGGGCCTACACATGAAGCTTATGGAAAACAAGAGCCAAGGCTCATCAGAGAAGTGAGGTGAGGGTTTGAGGAGGGGACTCAGCATCTTTTCTGTCACTGTCTAGAGGTGTCAGATGTATTGTCCTGTGGAACTGCCTCTCCAGCACAGGAGAGGAAGTTTAGATTGGGCGATTGTCTTCATTTTTTGCATTTGTTTGGTGTTAGCAAAAGATGAAGAAGGAAAAACACAGCTTGCCTGAGCTTAGGAGATACACAGAGCAGTCAGTATTTGGCATACAGATAAGCACTAGAAGAATTATAGTGGTATATTAAAATGTATATTACAATTTGTTGAGCAGAACAAAAGCAGCAACCCTTTCCTCCAATACCATTATTAGCTATGTGACGCCTGTTCCTTCAGCGATTTCACTTCCAGATCCAGGGTCATAAGTAAATATGATCAAGCACAATAAATGATAGTGTACTTCTTCATACCACTTCCAATTACTCTTGGTTCAATTTCACTGACATAAGGTAAAGGCCTGGTAGATGTAGCAGCTCATATCAACATCAGCGCTGAGAAGAGAGTGAAGATAATCTCATTCCCAGTCTGTGCTATAACAGTGTACTAAAGTCAGTAGCTGATTATTGTGGCCAATTTTTTCCCCAGGGTGCACCCTGCTCTACAAAGTACTGACGGTTTGTATTGTTGTCAGCTAGGTGTCCCTGGTTTTCCTCTAGACTATTCCTAACTTTCATTTCACACTTCAGGCTATTTGCATGGGAAATTAAACATGTCCTCTGACAGTAGAAAGATACTAAAATGGGGGGGGGGGGCAGGAATTATTCTCCTTTCAGATATCAAAATTTCTGTGTGAAACCTACCCCTTTAATGGTTTCATTTCCTCATTTAGGAAAAACGCAAGCAAAAACACAGGTAACTTTCCAAGAGTAGCCCGTACTAAAAACTGAGATTATGTGCCTACTCTGGTAACGAGATAATTCAGGAGATATCAAGAGGGCAGGGTGGAATTCAAGTTTCTAACTGGGGCTTCCTGCATGCAGAATACGATGAATTTAAGTGACTCTTAGAGTAGGTAATCCATTTCAGAAATACTACAGTACAGATCCCCTCACAACTTCAACCTATAGTCAGAAGTACCGGCAGCTGCCACTCCCTTTCAATGTGTTTCAGACACATCTCTGTTTCCAATGCTGCTCTTACAGAGGCCTTTTGTATATTGCTTTGAGTACTGATTTTTTTTTTTTTTTAAATCTAGGAGCTGTGTTAGAGCGGCAAGCATGAGAAGATATTCCAAATAAACTGGTGGTCCAGAATGCTATGAATAGGTTATTGACAGTATCTGATAAATCCATGTAAGTACCTTGGGTTTCTGCAATAAGGCTGTCAGTTGATTATATTTTCAGTTTATACCACCATTGATCTAAATCTTTTGTTTACAAGCTATAGCTTTGCCTCGCACGCATATGCCCCCACTCGTATACCCCCACAGCTAGCAACAAGAAAAAACATCTGTAATTAGAACAGAGCATTTCAAGCTCCCTTCTCTCCCCAAAATGCAATTACATAAAAGCAGGAATTCCATTAGCACATCTGCGTGAGGCAGCGTTTACACCTAGGTAGTGTCACATACTGCACAGGAGAAAAGCACAACACGTACTAAAAATACATAACCTTTACTTTTTTCCCCACAATCAATGCATGGATCAGTTTGAGCTTGAAAACTTACTTTGGAGACCAAAAATGTCAGCAAACTGAGCATTTTACCATCAGTACTCTTTTGATAGGCACACAGGTATCTCTCAACAAAATATAGTGGTAGGTTCTACACCTGGAAAAATATTAGTTTCAGGCAAGTGAAAGTAAGCAAAGGGTAAACTGCATTATTAAAGTCTTCAGTACCTTGCATTCAAATGAAAGATCATATATTAGGGACTAATAACTAGCTCACCTGCAAAAATCCTGGTAAGATGCAGTGCCAAAACTCTGCTCAGTTGAGAATGGCCCCACTAAGCTACTTGCTACTGGCCTCAAACACTTTGACATTGATTCAGATTATCAGAAACATGTGTCCCTGCCAGTCTGGGAAGCAAAGGAAGCCAGAGAGGCAAGAGGAGCTGCGTATACAGCAACTGGGTTCTATCAGCAGCAGGGGGAAATCAGCATGGAAACGGCTCTGTGCAACTCAGGCTATTTTTTCAGCTTTGCAGGGAAATCTCTGCAGAAAACAAGCCATGAAACAATCCTGTATTTATTTATTTATTTTTACCAGGAGGAATGCATTAAGAACATAAGGTAGACATGCAGAAGGTTTTCTCTCTTTTATCAAACATCTCATTTAAATTCTAAAGCACAGCGGACCTTCATTAAAATTCAGTTGTTGCCAGGAGTTTCAGTGACAGAACTGTGACAGCTATAGAAAGGGACACTCTCAGTGAGGTGGTCCAAACTACACTGGAGATACTCGCTCTCAGAAACACAGAGTTTGATCAGATCTTTTTATTTATTTTTTTCTTACCCCCATTGCACTGAATGTTGTGAAAGTAGATTTGTGATTAGACTGGACAGCCTTTCAAGCTAGGGCTCCCTGCATATTCAGATCACTCAGGAACAAAAACCACAGTGAGCACAAAAAGATCCACAGGACTACTAAAATAGCAGGAAAAACATAGACAGCAGTACCATGGGCACATAGCTGGTAAACAAAGTGGTGGGAAGGACTAAGAAAAGAAAGAATACAAAGAAGTGTACATAGCAGTACTAAGCCCTGACAGAGCCCTTCCATCTTATTTTTCTTACTCCATAGCCTTTACCTGTCTCTTTGTCTGTCTGGTTTCTGTCTCTGTTCTCCGGGGATTCAGATTCCTGCTACCAATTAGGCTCATTAGGATATCCTGCAAGGCTCTGCCATTGCCCAATTAAACTAGTTGCCTGATTGCAGACAGAAATGCAGGTGACTCTTGCTGTCTGAAGTCTCAGCAAAGATTGCAAAATGATCTCACTGTATATAGCAGAGAGACCATTAACTGCTTAGGTGCTCGGCATGGCAGTGGCTCAGAAAACAATCTTCTTTGGAGAAGTAATTGCTTAACGTATATACGGCTACCTCTAACTGGAGTTATTTATTCCTACTTTTAGTCCCATCTTGAAAAGTAAATCACAAGTTATACCACCAACACATGTTATACAAAAAAATATTAATTAATAAATAAACAAATAAATAAGGAATGGAAGCAGTCATAATTGCCGCCTACCCTTGCAATGCAAGTGACCACACCAGACCTTGATTTGTGCACTGCTAATAATCTGTACATTATTCTAATCACATTTTATAGTAACACATTTTATATTGTCTAATGTCTTCCAAAATATAGTTTAGAATGAAATTTATATAAATCATCCCAAATAATGAAACTCCTGCAACTAAAGAAAAATCAGGGCTGAGAAAATGTGCATTAAAATTAGTATAGTACTTTCTAAAAAAAAAAAATGTTAAAAGCACTGCAAAATGCATTTAAATGGACATATATTTTGTCATCCCTGTCAAACTAAAGGTATACCAAAACTGCTGGAGATTATCATTAAAATTTAATGATGCAAATTTCACCACAGGTTTCCAATAAAGCTGGAGTTTTTGAATGGAAAAGATTTGAAAAGGCATACTATGAATGACAGCTTTGAGAATCCCTGTTCTGAAACATTTTTCACCTTTGTAATTTTTTTCCTGTTCAGTGCAAAATTCATAATGTCAAAGAGAACGAACATATAAGACATGATTAGACAAAATGACTGTGCTTAAACTGCAGAAATAAACGTGTTTTGTATTCTAATTTCTTCCACTTCTCAAGTAGAATTATTTTTTATTATCTGAAAGTAGAAAAGATTAAGTTAATTTAAGGTAAATAGAACTCATCAGCTCTACAATATTCATGTTTAGACCTGCTTCTAGGCTTTAATGAAATTTATTTTTATTGCTTTTATTCTGTTGTTTCACGAAGATCGAATCTACACAAAACAGTTGAAAATGTAACTAAAACCTAGAGAAAATGTTTCTAATTCAGAATTGCTAATTTCATTCAGAATTGTTATTTCATATGCAGTCAAGCTCTGATCCAGCTCTTACTAAAATCCTGAAAGGTGAGAACCTTAAAGAACATTTAAAGGAATTTCCACATCTTACTTTGTTAGGTATTATCAGTGCCAGCTCAATGTTTTATTTGTTTTACTTGGGAATTTCATCAAAATTCTAGAACAACTGTAAAACACATCAGTGTGGCTAGCTCTGCCTCCAACCTGACAGATCCAGCTTTTCCCATAATAAAAGCCAATCTGCAAAATGTTACTCCAGATTTTGAGTTGATCTGTGTCAAAACTCAAAAGTTATGATATCAGATTTTAACAAGATGTTCTGATTACCCTCTGCCATGTCACAAACTAATGACAGAGGATCTTTATAACAGAAAATGATTAATAATCAGACCAATAGTTTGATATAGAAGGAGATGTTATTGACATGTATATTGGTTAATTTTTAGCACTGAATAAAGTGTGGAAGGAACATGATAGTATTTATCCTAAACTCGGAGAGTAGCAGATAGTAATTAATTTTCTGTCTTTAGTACTGATGATCTGTGCCCTGCAGAAAGAGCCATACATCTATGTCTTTTTTTAATGTAAGCATTAAATATCCATTTATTAAGTCTTTCCTACTTTCTTGTCCTAGAGAGCTGAGTGGGTACCATGTACTCTCACTGGACATCCTCCATGTGTTAACACAAGATTAGTTTAACAGCTACTAAAAGCAGATTGGGGCTTCTAGGTGATAACATTTCAGTGTATAGCAAAAGCGCTTACTTAGTCCCCAAGATCCTGGCAGCTTGTGTTTTGAATTTTATGCTATTTATTTTAATCCTTTTCTTTCAGATATCCCAACAACGTTTTCCTTAGAACATGTTATCTTTGTTGTATCAAGAAACACTTTTATGAAAAGTATCCTTCTACTACTGCCGAGAAAGATGACAGCATTAAACAAAAACTGTTCCAATACTGTTCCAATACTGATCTCTGACTACTCTATAGGCAATACTTTCTCTTTTCATATCACCTCTTGCTCTCTCTCCTGGAGTCAACTCCTTATCCATATTTCATTACCACAGATTAATAATTTCACATCCTCCTCCCAGAAAGCAGGGTAATAAAGAGGACCCTGACAACTACCAACTAGTTAGCCTTACCTCATTGGCCGATAATATCATGGAGAAGATCCTCTTAGAAGTTATGCTGAAACATATGAAGACAGGGACGTGTTTAGAGACAGAAAACATGGCTTTACCAAGGGCAAATTGTGCCTCACTAACCTTAGTGGCCTTCTATGATAGAGTGACAGCATCAATGGACAAAGAAAGAGCTACACGTCATCATATCTGGACTTCTGTAAGGTCTTTGATAGGGGCCAATCTGAGTGGGGTAGTTGATAACGCTAGAGGGAAGGGATGCCATCCAGAGGGACCTTGACAGGCTTGAGGAATGGACCCATGTGCACCTCATGAAATTCAACAAGGCCAAGTGCAGGGTCCTGCACCCGGGTCAGGGCAATCCCCAGTATCAATACAGACTGGGGGATGAATGGCTTGACAGCAGTCTTGACAAGAAGGATTTGGGGATACGAAAAATTGGACATAAGCCAACAATTTGCACTTGCAGCCCAGAAAGCCAATTATATCCTGGGCTGCATCGAAAGAAGCATGGCCAGCAGGTCAAGGGAGGTGATTCTGCCCCTCTACTCCTCTCTTGTGAGGCCCCACCTGGAGTACTGCACCCAGCTCTAAGGTTCGCAGTACAAGACAGACATGGACCTATTACAGTGGGTGCAGAGGAGGGCCATGAAAATGGTCGGAGTGCTGGAATACCTCTCCTATGAAGAAAAGCTGAGACAGTTGGGATTGTTCAGTCTGGAGAAGAGAAGGCTCTGGGGAGACCTTATTACCGCCTTTCACTATATAGAGGGAGCTTATAAGAAAGGAAGAGAGAGACTTTTTACCATGATCTGGTGTAACAGGACAGGTTTCAGGTTTTAAAGTGAGGGAGAGTTAGATGTAAGGAAGAAATATGTTACTATGAGGATAGTAAGAAGTTGGAAAAAGTTTCTTAGAGAAACTGTGGATGCCCCATCATTACTGTGTCCAGTTCTGGGCTCCCCAGCTCAAGAAGGACAGGGAACTGCTGGAGAGAGTCCAGCAAAGGGCTACAAAAATGACTAGGGGATTGGAACATCTTCCTTATGAGGACAGGCTCAGGGACTTGGGTCTTTTTAGTCTAGAAAAAAGAAGACTGAGGGGGGATCTTATCAAGACTTATAAATGCTTAAGGGGAGGGTGCCAGGTAGATGAGAAGAGTCTTTTTTCAGTGGTGCCCAGTGATAGGACAAGTGGTAACGGGCACAAACTTGAGCATAGGAAGTTCCATCTTAACATGAGGAGGAACTTCTTTCCTTTGAGGGTGGCAGAGCACTGGCACAGGCTGCCCAGAGAGGTTGTGGAGTCTCCCACACTGGAGATATTCAAAACCCGCCTGGATGCCGTCCTGTGCAATGTGCTGTAGGTGTCCCTGCTGTGGCAGAGGGTTTGGACTTAGATGATCTCCAGAGGTCCCTTCCAACCCTGACCATTCTGTGATTCTGTGAAATGTTCAAAGTTAGATGAACTAGTGGAAGGTGTCCCTGCCCATGGCAGAGGGGTTGGACTAGATGATCTTTAAAGGTCCCCTCCAACCCAAACCATTCTATGGTTGTATGATTTTATGATCTGGTCACACTCTTTTCCATCGTCCAAGAGATATTAGACAAGTTTCTCTTTCCCAAAAAGCATCAAGCCACTACATTAGGTATCTATCACCAAAGTTTCCCTCAAGACCTTTTACTTATTCAAGCTGTTTAAAAGGCATGAAGGATTTGTGAGGTCAAAAAAAAATAGAAAAAAATACTATAATTCTTCAACTCAGAAAATTTATCTTGAAGTATCAAAGGTATGGGTTCTGGTCTTTGCTTTTTTAACTCTTCATGCATTTTATATTTGTAACTGAACTTAAAAAAAAATAAAAATCCAAACCCCTAGTAGAAAACAAACATCTCTCATAAATAGAGAAAACTAAAACTAACCAGAGATTCACATTTTTAATTTCTACTTTCTTTCTGCCCCGTGTTAACTTTGTTTTGCTTTCTGCAAAATACAAAAGACCAAATACAAAGGATGGTCAATGTTGCAATCAGTAATGTCTTTAACTTTCTAGATAAGTGTTATAATCAATGTGCAAGTAAAAATGGGAACTGACAGTACAGTCGGATGGCTTCTCCTCTGCTTGTATTGGGAAAGAAAAAAGTGATCCCTGCTTAACTGCCATGAACCACTAAGCTCAGGAGAGAACCTTAGCGTCTGCAGTCAGGTGGCTGAAGGTTCCTGCCTATAGCCCAGACTTGGATGACGAAGTTCTGAAGCTGAGCAGGAAATCACACTTAATATTTCCCATTGTGCAAAATGCAGGATTTTGGTGACTTTTGTGAGGCCAGTAATCTTCCCTGCATCCTGTGGAGAAGACTTAAAGGCATCTAATGCTGGGTTTTAAATTCCAGCTGGAGACAAGGTACTTACTTAAGAGCTATAGCTCCTTACATGAAGATAACAGTTTTTCATTACATTTAGCCTTAAGTGTGGAAAAATCTTAAGGTAAAACCACAAAATACACAGTAACTCTCAGGTTATTCTTGCCATAGCCAGGAAAGTTACCGTTTTTAGCCTATATGCTTTTTTTTAAAAATCTATGTATAACTAATGTAATTCAATTCCTATATTAGAGGGAACAGTAGGGAAGAAGTAGAAAATATCCATATATTACTGGAATCATAATAATTTTACATTTTGCCTGGAAATTTCTATATGGCTTCTCTTCTGTGATAAATAGTGAAGACAAGCCTGAGTCCTCCGAGGACAAGAAATGAAAATAAGGGACATAAAGAAATAGTCCCAATTATCCTCTTTGGGTTTTTTGTTTTTTTTTTTCCTGTCAGAGGTCTTCAAAATGATTAGGTTTTTAAGGATTTTCTTTCAACGTCTGCTTTTGACTTTGTAGGCATTTACTTATTCCCAATGTTCAGTTACAAGTGTTCTTTATCTCCTGTACACATATCCTAGAAATAGGGCTTCAATAAAAACACTTAGGCACCTCTGTCAACATATCAATGAGAAGAAATCATAATATATTCCTGAGGAGAAATTATCAGTCCTTTAAGAATATAGCAAATTTTTATCAATTCAACAAATCTAAAGTATAATAGTGTTGCTTGTCATAGGGTAACACAATATTAAGTGAAACAAATATGTTTTTATCATCGAGAATTATTTGAGCATAGTCTTTAAGTCTATCCCCACTGGTAGTAGCATTATCGTCATGTTACCCTTTAAATTAATTTATTTCTGTTCTTTACACTGTGTTACTAGAAGGATGTACTCTATATGCAGCTGTGAGAAAGCACTGAAATGTCTATTGTGAAAGGCTGACTGGAGTGACTGAAACTAATGTGCTTAGATGATCTTAGGCAAAAAGTATAATAAAGGTATACCTACTGATTTTGGCAGGCTTTTTGGTTTAACACTCCCCAAAACCATACCATTTTTAGCCATCTGTCCACATAAATATATGGAAACTTCATATTACACTTCCACTTTTATGTAATTTGACATGTCAAGGATAATGCCTGTTGAAACTAAGCTTATATCTACAAGATGAGGCCTGTGGGCATAAGTCCATATTACAAAAGTCTGCTCAAGACCTCAATTAGTGTTGAATAAATAGCTATAATAGAAATTCAAATTAGAACAAACAAGTCCTGTTCACATTGGTCTAAAACAATCTGATCATTTGGGCTTTTGGCCATACTCTCAGCTCCTGTTAACTGTTTGGGCTAGGACTCTAGCTCCAGCATGAGTGAAGGAGCACTGTGCAGCCTCCCTGGTAGCTGCTTCTGCTGTCATCCACTCCGGGAAGGATGGCTTACAGGACCAGTGTGGCAGCGGTTGATGCCAGTCGCCTGGGCATTTGATATACTGTATGGCTAACTCCACATTCTGGGGGCTTTGACAAATATTACAATGTCAGGAGCTTTGAGGACCTTCCTGATGCTGTTTACAATATGTCAGAGGAAGCAGATGTTAACACTGCCCTATGTCATGACTCCTGTCTACCGATGTCTTGGTGTCAGTTTTTTTCTGCCTGAAATATTCCAGTGCGTTCTCATTATCTTCTCACAAATAGAGGGGCTGGTTCTGAAAACTGCTGAGCGCCTTCAATTTCTCAAGTGCAGTTTCAGTCAAGTTCAGAAAATACTAAACTTCTTTAGGATACCTGGGTTCAGCTAACCAGGACAATTCTCCATCCATAATGACATACATTGACAGGTACCATAAATTTGATCAGAAGATCCTTGCCTGACAGTATTGTTCAGCATATTTGCTGACGATGTACGGAAGATTTTACAGACATATTTATTCAAAATACAGGATCCAGTAAACAAATAGAATAGACTATTCAGCTCTACTGAAGTTTATGCAAAAGGCATAAGTAATGTGTTGTGTGCTTGGAAAATAAATAGATATCTACATTGTGTTTTCAAGAGCAACTTACAAACAGTAGAGAGTATACACAAATATTGGCATGAAAAGTCCAATTGTGTTCATTCTGAACAAGACCTCTTTCTACAGTTAGAGATACTGTATTAACTAATAGTTACAGCAGCAGAAAGTTGTTTGATTAAAAAGTCAAGTGCAGAAGCAAACAGAGCCCAGTATTTTAGCCCCTGTCCCTGAGTTTCATGTTATACCCACCATTAAGACACTGAATTAATTTATCAAAATTCTTCTGCTGAAACAGCAAATATAGCAGTGCTAACATCCTCTGTGGGCAAAGAGGTTCTTTAAAAGCCTTTTATTACAATAAATGTAATATTGTGACTCTGCATTTGACCAACTTACCAGAAATTCTCATGTAAAACAATAGATTAAATGAGGGTTTGCCTTTATTATGTGTTAGGAAAACTATGTATGTTTTGCTCTGTGACTGCTTATCTTTCACATTTTAACAACTTAGATTAAAAGTTCACCTTCCTGCTGTTCTATTATTCAGCTAATAGCTTTCATTAAAAAAAAAAAAAAATTATTTCGCTCTTACACAATGTCAGTACCTGAGTAACCTAAAAAATATCACCTCTCCTGAATAAGAAGGTTCAACTGAACTATAGTGAAATTTTAAGATTTCTACTAAAATATAAAAAAGCAATAAAAACCCACAATCTTGTTAATGTCTAACTATAGCTCTAAACTATAGTTTCCTAAACTGTGTCTGATAGGCCTTAGCTATTTTAAGAACCACAGACTGAATTATCTAAAATAAGGGACATCAACACATCTACCTTTGGCTCATTAAAAAATCTTCTAATTCAAACCTTCCAAGCAAAAAGTAATAAATGTTGTTTTTCTAGTTTTTTTATTATTACTTTTAGTTCATTTCACCTGCAGAGTGTCTATAAATGAAGTACTTTTTAATACTGCTATAGGATTTCTTTTGCATTCTCCAAAGTAGCAGCCTGAATCTGACCTTCTCACTCATGAGAGTACCTAAATCCACTACTTCTCTCAGTGAGTTGTTTGGGAATACCATGATTTCAAGAGTAAATAATGTTCAACATCTGCAACAGTGTCAGAAAATGGGATCAAGTACAGGAATTTTTAAAATGTAACGTCACTATCATGTAAAGATGTTTAATTTTCTTAAATCATAAAAATTTAACTTGATCCTGGAATGAGTAAACCCTTTATTACAAGCAGAACTTTCTGGATTAAATAGTTACACACATGAACTGCCCTACTGGTTTCATGCTTATAAGATTCAGCCAGGGCAAGGTATGCTAGGGTATGGTTCATTGTCAATGTGAATGTTTTTGTGGCACGCCAGTGGTAGGACATGGCGAGAAAACAGAAGGGCTTTGTCCAAGGTATGATTCCTCTGTAAGATGAACTCATGTAGCAGGTCTGCCCCCTATTACTCTGTTCTTGTTAGAAAAAGCGAGTCCATCGCTAGGATTTCAGTGTCAGAGCACACTTAGAAGCAAAGGTCCCCACTGGAGGTTTGAAAGCATAGTACCTGTAGCATTTAGTTTGCTACACAGGATGAAGATGCAAAAGTTTCTAGTTTCTTCTTTGTTTTTCTTTAATTATTCTGTGAATTAAGATACGTAGTTCTGTTTAGTCTACTGGTGTTTAGCTTTACTTTCCCTTTCTGTTTCTATTAATTAATAGAACTAATAGGTTATGTTTTTAAAAGAATTTAGGTGACATCTTTTTCTAAGAAAGACATCATCCATAATCTGATTTAAAGTCAGTTTTAATTATCTAGAAGTTTGGGTAATTATTTTTTTTGTTAAAATGATAGTGAATAATTCTAAATATTATTTTACTTCTTCCTGTTATTTTGGGGTTTTCTCATGCCAATTTACTGAGAGTTCATTGTGTACAACATAGGCAGAACTAAACTATCCATTTTCATTCTGTCCTATTACCCTGCTTGTCCAAAGCAGTAGAAAAGATGGCTCCCATGACTTGTTTTTTCTGCCTATAGAAGAAAACTAGGGAAATCTGAAACCCTTCTTAGAACAAGATATATTTTGTAATTTTCCTGAACCAGGGACAGAGATTACAATTTTGGAGAAGAACTGCTTGTCCTTCTGGTGGTGAGATTTTTTTCTTGCCTGCAACAGGTAAGTGGGGGGATGCAGAAGACCAGCGTCAAGAAGGATAATGCCCTGTGCATCCTGGACATGTGCCATGCCTTGAACAGCATAAGATTTTGGGAACCTGGACACAGTCTATGTATCTGAAAGCCTTCGGAACACTCGAGTGATAGGTTACCTGCCAGCTAAATCACTCTGATCGCAAGTATGTTGAAGTTAGTACAGTGGGCAGGTGAAATGTGTAATAAAATAAATTTCTGATGTGAGAAATCATTATACAGACAATAAGACGCAAACAATATAGGAATAAGATCCTGTAGTAAAGTGTAATAATAAAGTTACTGATTTTCTTCTAGTATTGATCTCTTCCCATGGTCTTTGATACAGGCTTACTGCACTGGAAATATTTAAGACATGGAACATTTTATTGTGTGTGAACACTGACTAGGGAAATTACTTTTGCAATGACTTATGCTATTAATGAATGTGCAGGTGAGGAATAGAGCTATGCAAATAAGTTTCCCTGCAGCTTAATCTCAATATAATCATCAGAAGGGAAAGGTGATAAAAATATGTTGGCAGCAGATCATCACTAATATTTACTCTGGGGGCTGGACTTGCAAAACCACATCTACCTAAAGGTCTGGGAGGGGTGGAAAATAAGAACAGCATTATTATTATCAGTGGCTAACAAAATAGTGAACAACAAGGAGAAAAAAAGGTATCAAACAACCCTAAAAATTAATATAGAGGGTGAAATTCGCTTAGAGGATTAAAAGGAAAAAAACCAACAAATTGGTTCAAATTAGAAAGGCTACACATACAAATATAAAACTGCTGCTTTTGACAATTAATCCCCAAACCTGCCACCAGTGCTACAAGATCAAGACTATGAGCAGGAGAGAGAAGTCACAGTTTAAATGGACACTGCTAAAATGGGCTTCTTTTTTTTAAGTTTGAGAAATAGAGACTAATAGATGAGCATCCAGGTCCAGTTTTACAAACATGTCCAGGTAGGAGAACTGTCAGGCTGGGTTAAACAGGTTGCTGTTGTTTCTACAAAGTGTGAGTCTAGCATGCCATAAATAGAGCTGGGTCCAAAAATCTCTGATGAAGACGCAATTTCAGACTGTTTTTATGCACTGAAACGTTTAGCTTCTTATCCCCTTTAGTAGTTGTCTCCGATCACAAATGGAATACATTTAGTAGCCTGCCTCTCTTTGGTCAGATACATCTACCTTGTGCCTGTGTAACCAGGATAGATATAAGCCCACAGCCCATGAAAGGGAGGCCACTCACAGCTCTCCCTGCTTAGCATAATTGGTACCAGCTATTATGGGAGAAAAGTAAAAGGGAACATGAAGCTATTGAAAGGTCAGAATTAAGGTGGATAAAATTTTCAATCAAAGATCTTTTTTGAAGAATTGTGCAGACTTGGGTTAGGCAGATTGCATTAATCTGTACACGGAGAATTGTTTCAGAAAAATGCATACGTGTGCCAATCTATTCTCGGTTTTAATGAAGCACTTTAAAGGCCTTTCTCATTTGGAAAGTTTTAAAAGAAAATATGTTCTAACTGCACTGAGGAAAGTGAAGAAAAAACTCAGAAATTAAGTACTTAATTCTACACCCAAATATTTTAGTCCCATTTCTTTCAATTCATCTACCGTATTAAGAAACCAACTATTTACACACTATTTACAACACAAAACCAGGTCACTTTCAAACTTTGCCTAAGACTCCTAAAAATATCAATCCATAGAAATGGACTTTTTCATGTGAGAATATTCAAACTCCTCCTCTCCTGTGAATTTGTTCAGATGTTTTCCCTATTTGTGAAGCCTAGATTTGAAGCACTTAATTCATTGCTGCAGGTACAGACATCAGTATATGCAGGCAAACGTGTCTGCTCACAGGACTGGGAAGGAGCAGCAGGACTACTTCTGCAAGACTGATATGACTGCTGTAACAAGAAGTTTGGATATTGTAGCTCATCCATGGCAGGAATCTTCAAAAACGTAAGTATGACTTATAACCCTTTTAGCAGTGCAAATAGCATCTGTTAAGGAACAGATTCCTGTGCAAAAAGTTACAGAGAAGAGTGTGGGCAAAGCATTGGCTCCAATTTGTCCATGTAATGTAAGTATCCAGAAATAGTGACTAATGAATATATCACAGAAAGCAAGACTTGTTTACCAGTGGTGGACTGGAGCGTAGCCAAATAAATTATTTGAAGCAGACCTCTGTTGACTGGCGTTCACTACCAGCTCTCCCCCACAGGCTTCTGTACCCTGCTCCGAAGGAAGTGAGCTGCACGCTGTTAACGAGGCTCATCAGCATTCCTGCCAACATAGCCTCCTCCAGCCTCACCAATCCTTATTAACGGAGCTCTAGGGCAGGTTAGCACCTCAGCTCGATCATGCATGGGGTCACTTCTCCATGCCACAGGACCATAATAAAGTCCCAAATTGGAACAACATCTTTTAAGCGTACTCTACAGCCTTTATTTAAATGCCTTTTAATGTAGATTCACTGCTCATAAAAGTGAAGGAATGACTGTTCTGGCAGCCTCTGGGCATCATTTGGGAAGATGAAGTGCAGGCTTATCTGCATAACTGCAAGTGCACTATCTCTGGCTGTGGCCTTGTAACCCCAGCTCCAGTCTCTTCATCAGAATTAGCCCAGTGGTTCCAAATCCTGCAAATGTTTTATGGACACCGGCAAATGTCCATTAGGGTCTAAACTGAGTTTTCCACTTGTGACCTAATTACAGTTTAGATTTACTGTGTGTCCTGTGAGCTGCCACTCTAGGTGATTTGCACTGCCTGGTGAGTCATAGCACTGCCAGTGGAAAGAACTGGAGAGAGATGAGGATGTTATGATGACTTAGCACCTGTGAAGTACAAGAAGGCTTCAGTCAAACTCCTGATCCATCAATCACAGATAGAGTCTGAAGCCCTCGAGAGAGCACATGAGTGTACTAATGACTCAGTAGTTTAACAGCATGGTCTCTTCCCCACCAAATGCTGAGTCAGTTTTACACAAAATAGATCAGTCTCCCTTCTTTCCCTATCACTTCAGCTGCCTCCCACTTGCTCATTTCATAGCGATGAGGACTCAGAGTGGGGGTATATAACCATCAGTAGCCACTGATGAGGGACAAAGAAAGAAAAAGACAGCAGGCCAGGCAGAGAGAGAGGGAGGGAGAACCAATAAATGTATGTAGAAAGCAGTGTATTTATCAGCCATGCTTGATTTCTGTACATCACTCATTCAGCCACAGACTTGCTGCTATCACACACAGCCCTAGTGCTATCACATCATTTATTACTATGAAGTAACAACACTAAAACCAGCAAGCAGGAAGCAAAGCAGTTCACTTATCTGAGATCTATTTAGTGTTATACAGGATTTTAAAAAATGTGTGATACAGAAGCTGTATCCACATGAGAGGATCACCAATTTAGGTGCATTTGTGTGAATCCTAATGAAGATATGGTTGCAGCAGCTCCTGCCAGTTTTTCTAATGTACAAGGCAGGAGCGTCCCACTTGGCAAGCGGAGAACGAGGACAGCAGTAGGAAGATTTAATTGGAAGTCTTCCCAGTAATGAAGGACAAGTATATAACACCAAAGGTCAGAAGTTGTTACCAAAAAAAAATCTGCCTTGATAGACCCAAAAGACAAGGACCACTAAAATCAGCTAATGGAACAGAGTACCCCTTTAACAGTGAACACAGCTGAAAGCCAAAAAACTGAGCAATGCCAAAGAGATCCTCCTGGTGAAAACTGAGTCACACCACAATAACCCAATCATTGCATTTCTCATATGAATCAATGCACTGGAGAAACACTAACCAACACAGAAGTTATTGTTAATTAGCTAATAATAATTGTTAATAAAAAATAATACAGTTAGTTTAGATTATGAATAATTATTTATGCTAATATATAACTGCCTACATTAATTATATGTAGACAGTATGTAAAAGTATAAACTAAAGGTGAAATAATAACATTTAGAGAAAATTAAAACCAACAATGAGCAGGCTAAGTTATTAAGCAATAAGAAAAGCAAAGATCTTACAAAGAAAATAGGAGTGCAAAAATTAGCCTAGAAAGGCATACCCAATGCCATGCTCAAACACTCAGGGCCCTTGGGGATTCAGAGGGCCCACATTGGCCTCACATGAGACAGTGCTTGGAGGCTCAGAGTTTACACAGCAGATGAGTCTGGCCATGGAGCTGCCCTCAGCAGGCAGTGGAGATGCACCCCTAGGGGCTGGGTGGCCCCATGTCCTGTCCCTGCTTCCACAAAAATAGGTGCCTTCTAAGCTAGTGATTAAATCTTGACTTCTGTCCTGCATAATCAGTCTCATCATACTGAAGAAGATTCAGCTGTCGTTTAATGGAAAAAGCTTTCAAATGATAGATGGCAAGGAATGAAAAACAAGGGCAAGAAGGGTGAAGTACTGTCATTTAATCAAGATGTAAATGCTGGCTTCCAGCATTCTTTAATGCCACCTTGGCTTAATTTTTTTTTTTTTTTCGGTGAGGCCTCCTCATTATTCCACTACTACCTAGAACATGCACCTTTATCTGTGCCTATTAGGCCAACATCTAAACTGTTTCTATCTCAAGTACATCGGTAATATACCTGAGGGTGTGCATATAATTACATCTTTCACAGGCTTTGCCCCTGGCCAGTGTATCAGACAACTCAGCAGCTCTCAATTTTTCATCCAAACCCACAATTTTAACTTGTCTTGAAAATGTAGATGAAGCTAAAAAAGAGTGTGCACTTTCTCCTGTAAACAACATTCTGAGGCAAGAAGGGCTAAATTCTACTGCTTAAGAAGCAATACTGTAATAAATATAGGTGACTAAAAAGAAAAAAAAGAGTGAGCAAGAGAAATTAAATAGTCCAATGTTATAAATAACAAAATAGTTTCCTCTAGTCCTTGCATTAATATTGTTGTTACTGGTAGTATCAGTAGAAAATTCCATTACTTTTATGCTTGCACTCTGACCCAAAATTATTAAATTACATAATACTGAAGCTTTTTACACTGAAAAGTCATGCACGCATTATGACGTTGTCAGGGAAGGCTGGAGATTTTGATGACTGAGTTGGACATTCTGCCTAAGATCCTAGAGTGCACTTTACATATTCAGATGCACAATCAGTACTACCCAAGCAAATATTGAAAATATTTTCAGAAAAACAAATGGAATCCATGCTACAATGGACACAAATGTCTCCACATGCCTTTAAGAGTGTCTTGACCGTTTGTTAATAAATATGTTCTAGGTCTGAAAAGCTTTTCCTTCTCACGTTCATGATTCTTTTCATGCATATGCCTCGAGCCAAAGCCATTTGCAGATATGGGATCTCTCCTAACAATGTTCCTTGGACTCCATTCTGAAGATAGGAAAGCAGCAAATCACTGAGCAGAGTATTTCAATCCACAATCTCTTTGCAGAAGAGTCTTCTCATTCCACTCTGGTGGAGGGAGCTCCATCTGTCACAATGTCTGTTGTGACCACTCAGCAGACTCAGCAGGTCACCAAATACTTGTTTTTATTATTACTGGACTTCTCCTGGGCTTATAAAGATGACTTTACAATTTTGGCGGCATTTAAATTAATTACAGAGAATGTTGAAGTTTGATAATGATGTCCTGGAACAAAAGTGGTAAGAAAATGCTATTAAAATAAAGAAACTACAAGCACAATACAAAGCAATATTAATGCAAGGATGGGCTATTTGTGATTTTATATTACATGGTTCTCTGCTGGGATTATTTTACTCAAACAACTAAACTATCTCAAACTTAATCTGATATTACCATGGCATTTGTCACTGCTGAAATTCAAAAACAACCACTAAATTTAGAGCTGTTCTCTTCACAACATTTTAGTAAAGTTAACATTGTATTAATTAAGGGCATTCTGCTCTTTGATGGTACAATGAGATCTCATATAGAAATAGTTTATGGCTGGTTTTACCCTCCTTTATTTACTTAGGGAATTTAGGCCCAAATTTTTAATCTATTTCTTGGTGTTTATTGCTCAGGGTTTTTTTTGCTTGGTTAAACTATGTCAATTTACCAGCTTGTCATGGTGAGTAATTGGCTTAGCAAGATTAGAAGATGGAATCCTCCTTATTTCTCATTCTTTGTCCTAGCCCAAAAATTGAAAGGCTGCTTTCTTTGCTCTTCAGATAAAATCTAGGTTGTGGTCTGTCTTTATACCTGTGCGTCTGCATTTATATCATACGATACAAATGGCCCAATGGTCAAAGCAGGGACTGGAAGTCAATAAACTGGTAGATGGTTTCTGCTTAGAATTCTCCTGCTGAAGGCATTTGACTCATTCAGACACTCAAGATCTAAATTCAGTATTGTGCTGTATGAGAAGCAGTAATAGGGAAATACAAATGCACAGGCAGGTAATTCTCTCAGTTATTTTTGAAACACCAATGTAAGATGTCCACCAAACACTCAGAAGTATTAGTGAGCTCATGAATGTATCTATGACCACATTGAGAAGACATGGTTCTGTTGTTTTAACTATGTAATTCAGTCAGCAACATTCAGTAACAAGAATATTTTTCTTCATTTTTGTGCATTTTTGTGACATTGTCTCTCTTCCCAAA
This sequence comes from Pluvialis apricaria, assembly GCA_017639485.1. Taxonomy (NCBI): domain Eukaryota; kingdom Metazoa; phylum Chordata; class Aves; order Charadriiformes; family Charadriidae; genus Pluvialis; species Pluvialis apricaria. The sequence continues at coordinate 107,021,535 of CM030008.1, read as the reverse complement.
ATGCTGGATTTGCAGTCACACAATGTTTGATCACATTCACTGTTCTCTTCCAACCTCTTCTTTCTCACCACCCTTCTGCTCTCTACAGTGAAAGCAAGATTTGTAGTTCTCATTTTAAAAGCTGAGACTGCCCTTTTCTGATGAGGTCATATGAAAGGTCTTTTCTTCCTGAAAAGAACTTTGGCGTCTTTTGTTAGGCAGTACTGTAAAACTGGGAAGTCTGTGTGTGTGTGTGTATGTAAGGGCATGTTCATATATATATCTGTTCATAGTGTATGTACATCTGAGTTACAATATTCTTTAGAAAGTGGTGATTGTTTTCTTGTGGACTCTGGAAAACGTTTTGCATCCTGTTGGACTTCATTTGCTGTCGCAAATTTTACTTCAATTTTGCATTTCAGATGCCAAAAAGTTTCACATGTCTTTGACCATTCACACCACACTTAAAGCAAAACAACCAGAGAGAGCCAGAACCTTTTATGCCATTCTAGCATAGAGTAATGAAAGAAATGTCAACACACGGAGAAGCCAGAAAGAAGAAATAAATTTATAATACCTCCGTTCTTCCTCTCTTTCCATCTTTCATCCACAAGACATTGTCCTCGTAACTTACTCTTTTTCTGTCACAAGAAAACCTGAACATTTTCTGATCTTTCTTCTCTGATCACAATGATATTCATTCTCTTATTCCCCTTGTGCACTCAGAGCCCTTCAAGAAATGTTGACTAACTTACTTTTCTGACATTCCAGTTCTTTGATCCTCCTGACAAACAAATAACAATTCATAACTTGTAACAGAAGAAGAGTGAGAAGCAGAGAGGGAACATACTTTTCCAATTTTCTTTTTTCTTCTGAAGACACAGCATTGGAGTATGGATGGGAATCACTCCCGCTGTTCAATAACTGTTATTCAATATAACTTCCTTCATAAGTAATAAGTGCATAAATATATATGTAAACAAAGCTTGTGGAGGATGGCTGCTTCTTGAAATTACTACTTTTTTTTCTATATTCTGTTAAGAACATGTTACTTGAATACCTTAAAAAGTTGATGACTGTATGAACTTGTCACCCTAGGAAGCTGCATGAAAACCAGGATGACAAGGTGGATGGACTACAATAACACAACTAGCAAGTATTCTTCTTTTGTGAAATGTCACAAACAGTAATTTGGCTCAATATCAGCATGGTATAACCCTGTCTATGCAGAAAAGGATCTAAAGACAGACTGAAACTCTCTCTTGTTGGTGTTTTACAGAGAAATTAATGATTTAGGATACATTGATAACAGATATTTTAGTATTTTACACTACATTCAATGAAACTAAATATTGAGTATACCTCCTGTCAGTGTTGAAAAAATTACTTGAATATTAATAAGCGTTTCAACAAAGATGTTTAAGAAGAGTTTAGAAATAAGAATTCTAGTAAACTGTTTTCTTATAATGTACATCAAGAAAAAAAGATTGAGAGACATTTTATGCCCTGAAAAAAAAGTAAATCTTTTACAAATGTTGATACTTCTTTCCAGTTCTTGAATTTAAATATTTTTCTCATGCAAACTATTCAGATAAATAGTTGTTAGAAATGACAGCTAAGAACTTGTTAATAGTCACAAGAAAGGTTTTATTTGAAACATTGTCAACCAGTAAGCAAATGATAAATAAATTGTGGTGGTGGGTTTTTCTTTTTTTTTTTTTTAAATTTGAACTTGATAAAGCTATCTGAAAGATTGCTCTAAGGATGGACATGCAGACTGGATGTAGAAGGAGGTACTGGAGGGACTATTGCCCACAATACAGGCCCATTCATGTATGTGATTTGGGACAGCCATTTGCCTGCCTGAAAATGTAAATTTGAGGTCACTGTGGCACACAGAGACCAGAGTAGATTAGAATAGGAATTCAACCCTTAAACAGAATGCATAGTAATAAACAATCTTTCTGGAGTCAAAAACAACCCCTGTGCTCAAACAGGGTCACCTAGAGCCAGTTGCCCGGGACGACCTCCAGATAGCTTTTGAGTATCTCTGAGGTGGAAAACCCTGCAACCCTCACAGTAAAAAAGTGTTTCCTGACGTTCAGTTGGAGCCCCTGTGTTTCAGTGTGTGCCCATTGCCTCTGGTCCTGTCACCGGGCACCACTGAAAAAGGCCTGGTTCTGTCTTCTTTACACCCCCTCTTTAGATATTTATATGCATTCAGGAGTTTCCCCTTAAGGCCTCTCATCTCCAACCTAAACAGCCCCAGCTCTCTCAGCCTTTCCTCATAGGAGAGTCGCTCCACACCCTTCATCATCTTTGTGACCATTCGTTGGACTCCGTACAGTATGTCCATGCACCTCTTGTACTGAAGAGCCCAGAACTGCACACAGCACTTCGGATGTGGCCTCACCAGTGCTGCGTAGAGTGGAAGGATCATCTCCCTCAGCCTGTTGGCAACCCTCCTCCTAATGCAGCTCAGGATACTATTACAATTCTTTGCCACAAATACACATTGATACCTCATATTCAACTTGGTGTTCCACCAGGACCCCCAGGTCCTTTTCTGCAAAGCTGCTTTCCAGCTGGGTGGCCCCAGTGGTGCATGGGGTTGTTCCTCCCCAGGTGAAGGACTTTACACTTCCACTTGTTGAACGTCATAAGGTTGAACTTCATGAGGTTCTTGTTAGTCTGTTTCTCCAGCTGGTTGAGGATGACCGCATGACCTTCTCATGTATCAGCCACTCTTCCCAGTTTCATGTCATCACTGCAAGTGGTTCATGTGAACAATCAAGTTTCAAAGCCAAAGTCCACGAATACATGGACTATGGAAGGCAGTCTAGAGCCTGATGGGGCTGAGCTAAGACTTCTGAACAGCAGAAGCCCTCAAAAGACTGTTCATACAACTTTTTAACCAGAGGAGGGTAGAAAGAAGACATAAAGAATCCTATGTTACACCCCAGGATACGTGTCTGATAATTGTTGACCTTGATAAAAAGAGAATGTATGATGGTTGTACTGAAACATTTGTTAATATTAATAAACAAAATATACATAAAATTGGGTCCTATACTTTTTTCATGAGACTTTACATGCTGAATTAATAAAATCCAACAGATGCAGAAAAAATAAATGACAAAATTGAGTTTTTAAAAATAATATGTACCTAAAATTAAATGTTTGTCTGATCGTCTTTATGCCAACAATATGAGGAAACAATAAAACTCAAGGGAAACAAACAAACAAAATGCATAAGAAAAAAACAGAGAAAAAGAAAAGGAACTCCCTTTTATTTTAATATCAGTTAAAACAGGTATTTTCCTGGTAATTTATTGAAATTTAAAATATTTAAAAGCTTAATTTAAAAAGGTTTTTTTTTTTTGAAAAAATAAAAAAAGAGATTAATCTTGGCACTCCCTTTTGGAAGATTTTGTTCTGCCTGATGAATAAATATAGCAGAATTCCTTATCTAATGCTTTGATGTAATCAATGTTTTATGCAGTGGTTAATTACATATTGTAAAATATGTGTGCGTTCACACTGTAGCAAAGTTTGAACTTTGAGTGGAGTTTATATGAGTTTATATGAGCAAAATAAGAAGAAAAAAAGTCACAAATTATCAGAGAGTTACTAGCTTAAGAAAAAAAATAAAGGTTTTAATACTAATTGTATCTTTATTTAAGCATAAGATTTATAAACAGGACAAGCATGCTGACTGAGAATGTTTAGTAGGCTAAAGAGCAAATAGTGATTCAGGCATTTTTTATAGATGCTAAGTAATTTTAGGAAAAGGCAAAAAAAGAAAACTCCAATGAAATTCCAGCTAATTAGAAGTACATGGGCTTTTGACACTGACTTCAGTGAATAAGGATTTCACCTTTTCTGTGGATTTTAAAAAAACATGAGCAGAGCACTATCAAATAGAACAGGTAAATTAATATGTACAACTAATCATCCACAATCTCAGTAACAAGGACTTCTCTAAATTGCTTTGCTTTTTAAGGTATTAAACATATAGATTACTTAGTCCTAATTGGCAGCTTATAAAGATAATTCCGGATTGCTTTGTCTTACGTTTTTCTGTGAAATAACATGATACTGAAGGTCATGCAATACTTTCATTGGGTAAGTATTGCTGCAGTACTTGGCAAGGTTTCCTTGTCTTGCAAAGTCAACTAATTCAAACACTGTTAAATATTGTATAAGTATTTTTGTGTTTGAGATGAATAAGACATTGAAACCAAACAAAAGTATGGTTGTTAATTACAAAGCATCTCATTCTTGCATGTTTTCATTTCATTTTTATAGCTAAGAGAATGTCTTAAAAAGATGACAGAAAGATACTTGATTAATTTGTTTACAGTCAAGTAGTGAAGCATACACTAGGAGTTACACTTTGACTAGGTACACTGTAAAGGACACAGAGCAATCAGACTGATATATTAATTGCTTATGAGTGGCTTAGATGAATAAAAATATCCTTGGTACATGTGTATATTATCTTTATACATATGTCTATACACATATTTATGTATATATTCATTTATGTATTTTTTTGCTTATTTTTACTTTTATTTATTTATTTATAAATATATTTATAAATATATATTTAAATATATATATTTGAGGAAAATAGGTGGAAAATATTTTCTGCCTTCTCTTCACGTGGACACTGGTTTATACTACTTTTGTTTGTGCTTTTTGTTTGGGGTTGGGTGGGGTTTTTTGTCATGAGACTCTAATATGTTTTACAGAAAAATAACTCTTCAGGTACTTCTTGTGATTGTCAAAGACTTGCTGGGATGGCAGAGGAACACATATCGAGCTACAGCTTGGAAAAAATAAGAAAAACTTTATGCAGGCAAGATGTAAGCATAAAAGGATTCCATTCATAAGTCAGGAAAAACACCAGAGAACCTATTCCTAAAATGAAGAAGAATGTGAAATGTTTCCAAAGTAAAACAAGAGTCTAAAAAGGATGAAATAACAAGACAGCAAGAGAAACTTACAATAGTACAACTATGTGGTAGACTCAAAGGCATTTCTGGACTTGTCAACATCACTGCCCAGTGAGCTTATGCAGAAACCCGCCCCTGGCTTTGTCAGATGCCACAGCTGGAATAATATCTTCCACTTTTTGACTTTAAGGTCCTCCAACTGCCATCTGAAAGAGTGGTGAGAAGCAGTGGAATAAACTGAATAGTGTTCCTACAGAGATTTGTTAAAGTAGAACATCTAATAGAAAAATGTTTCTGACATTTGAAAAACAGATATTGCCTAAATACTAATATATTTAATGGAAACACAGAGTGTTCTTGATATCGTACCCAATTCAGCCAGCAATTACACAAAGTTTACTTTTACACATTTCCAAATAATTAGCCGTAACCTCAAATGTTTGCATGGCAGAGACCTGTGAAAGTTTGAAATTATAAACTGGCCTATAAAGTACAGCATATAATTCCATAATGGATCACAAACTCTATGTTTTCTACTGTGAAGGGCAAGGATAGGAAAAATGCTGTACCACCTCGAGGATTTCCCATAACTTCTGAATTTTGGTTATGTCTTATTCATTCTTTTTGCATATTTGTTACAACGCTTTTGCTATAATCTTGATGGTGCCCTTGTTTGTACCTTTAGAGGAATGGCACCTGAGGTCCACTTTGAATAAATCATTCAGTGGTTCCATGGATTTACCAAGTATGTATTAAAACAATGGAATAAGTGAGACTGGAGAAAATATTCAAATGAATCACAAATCAAGCAGTTATATACCAGTTAGCTGTAGCTGCTTTTGTTGACTTAGTGTTGACCAGAAATGGCTCAGTAGATGAAATGTAAAAGCACACACACTGTTTTTATTTGAACTGCCTCTCTGTCACCAAGGCAGGGACAGACGATTGTTCTGAATACTGAACCCAAGAAAGAGGAACTGGCTATCTGAGTATGTGCTGATCAAAAAATACAATGTGCTTTGACAAAACCAAAATATGCTTTTTTGTTTTATATGTAAATATTTTATATGAATCTTTATACAAAACCTGTAGGTTTTCCAGCCTGGTCTGTGGAAAAGGTTACATCAGTTTGATTTGTAGTTTCAAGATGACCAGTTTCCCTACTGATCTCCAGAATTAAGACTCTTCCAAAGGCGTTCCTAAAGACAGGGTAATGGACCATTAAGTCTCAAACAAATCAAAACATAGCACTGCCTCTGTAAATAGTGCCATATGGAATGTTCTTTTCAACAATAGAAGTGAACTAAAATCTTAGGAAACTTGTCTTAAAGCCAGTTAAAGATTTCAGAATTGTTTGAATAATAAAATTTTCTTTTAAAGATATCAGCTGACTGACTTAGTGTTTCAAACTTTGTTTATATACACAGAAATATATTGTATATATTTATACAAACACACATGTAAACGTGCAGATGAAGATCACTTTTGGAAGAACAGATGACTAATATTGAATGGAATGATTACAAAGCATTCTGGATCATGTCAACAGACAAATGATTATTTTGCTTGCAGAACCATTTCTTTTTTTCTAATGGAAATCTAGACTATTTGGGGGACAGGAAGAGAAGGGAGAGGAGAGGAGAGGAGAGGAGAGGAGAGGAGAGGAGAGGAGAGGAGAGGAGAGGAGAGGAGAGGAGAGAGGAGAGGGAGGGAGAGGAGAGGAGAGGAGAGAAGGGAGGAGAGGAGAGGAGAGGAGAGAGAGGCGAGGAGAGAGGAGAGGGAAGAGGAGAGGGAAGAGGAGAGGGAAGAGGAGAGAGAGAAGAGGAGAGCGAGAGGAAGAGAGAGAGAGGAGAGAAGAGAAGAGAAGAGAGGAAGAGAAGAGAAGAGAAGAGAGAGAGAGAAGAGAAGAGAAGAGAAGAGAAGAGAAGAGAGAGAAGAGAAGAGAAAGAAGAGAAGAGAAGAGAAGAGAAGGAGAAGAGAGAAGGGTTGAATTCTGTTTAGAAGGGACCTACAATGATCACCTAGTTGAACTGCCTGACCGATTCAGACCTGACCAAAAGTTAAAGCGTGTTATTAAGGTCATTATCCAAATGCCTCTTAAACACTGACAGGCATGGAGCATCGACCACCTCCCTAGGAAGCCTGTTCCAGTGTTTGACCATCGTCTCAGTAAAGAAATTCTTCCTAATGTCAAGTCTGAACCTCCTCTGGCATAGCTTTGAGCCATTCCCACATGTCCTATCTCTGGATCCCAGGTAGAAGAGATCAGTACCTCCCTCTCCACTTCCCCTTCTCAGGAAGTTGTATAGAGCAATGAGGTCACCCCTCAGCCTCCTTTTCTCCACACTAGATAAACCCAGAGTCCTTAGCCACTCCTTATAGAACATGCCTTCCATCCATTTCACCAGCTTTGTTGCCCTCTGTATTCCTTGGAAAAATTCTGAAGGAAAAAAAGTTGTTTTTAAATTCACAAAGTTTCTGGTGCCTATTGGATTTTTCTGCTTTTTTTTTCTTCTTCCCCTCCTGCCTGCCCCCAAATTGGAAAACAAATAATCTTTATGAAATATTTGTCCAAAGCTTAAACATTTTAGAGGTTTTCCAGCTGTGTCTGTAAAAAGGTGTGTCAAGGGTGTTCTGTGAAATATCTTCCAGCTGACCCAGATTGCTCTTCTTTCCCTGCCCGGAACCAACCTATCCTTCTGTTGTCACTGGAAAGGTCTGTTGGTTCTGGTTGGATTACCTACAGTTTGAGCTGAGCTACCAAGACAAGACCCAATATCCAAGCAACATTCTCTAGTAAACTTGTTCTGTGACTTTTCCTAAGGAGTCTATGCATTATTTCTACACTGTATGAAATAGGAAGTATATAGTAATAATGTTTCCACTGCTTATTGACATAGCTCGGAGGTGCAACTACTGTATCAGGACAGTTTATTATGTTCATTATGATCTTAGCTTGTACAGAAGGATTCATTTTCTGAATAAATGCATTGTAAATAACGAATATCCGTTAGCTACATTAATATTTCTAAAAATTTTTTTAATGTTCATCATTATACAAACTCCTACACTGAAAACAAGAGATAGGAACTTTCACCCTGTTAAAATAGTAAACATTGAAACAGAGACTGTTTTTTCCGTACTTACACCAACTCTCTAAAAGAGGAGGAAGCTCCTGTCATGGGAGCCATATTAATGTTACGCACTTGAACCTCATTTTCACAAACACTTACTAAAAAACCTCAATAGGAAGTCCCACTAAATGTTCCTCCTCATTTTTTTTAAGTTGTTCTTATTAAGATATTTTCAGATGCATAAAGACTCAAAATAAAACAATATGAAACACAAAAAATAAAGTTTGTGTTCTGTTTTACTGTACTTTCAGGAAGGGAAAGTACTGTTTGAGTTGGTGTTTCTTTTCTAAGTAAGAATTAAATGAATAATAAGAAAGTACCTTACAAGAAATGTCAAGAGATCATAGTCTAATGAGTCTAATGAAGGAACACATAATTCATGGTGATGAAGAATTTACTAATTTTATGTGTGTTTTTTGTTAAATCTCTCTTTTAATTTTTGTTAATTGGATGGACATTACTAATTTTTAATCACTTGGATTGTGGAAAAGGTCAAGTTTTACAGTCCTCTCAGAGTACAAAAGGAGCTTCCAATATAGAAAATGTTCTATTTTCAATCAATTTCAACTGTACAACATAACTTAAGATTGCACAAAAAGTAGTGCTGTAAGTTTGTAATTCAGAGTAGGCAAAACCTTAGTGAGAATCTCCACAACCACAGTCATTAAATTTCACATGGCTTTGCCATGCAACTCAGTTTACACCATTTTCCCCAAATCAAATCTAAATTAAGTTTTCTACTCAGGCAGTTTACTCAATGTTTTGCTGCAAACTGTGTCTGTGCAGGAACAGTAAAAGTAAAACTTTGGTCTAAAAATAAATCATTTTTTTGGCTATTTTAAGGGCTGTCTCTGCTGCTGGTATTTTAGTAAGAACACTAGAAAAACTGCTGTGGGTCAGACTAGAGGTCCATTTAGCCCAGTACATCATCTCTGAAAGTGGCCAAAAGCAAATGTCTTGAAGAAAAGAGCAACATGGGGCAGATATATAAGCAGAAGTATTTTTACTCTCTTTAAAAAAATAAATTTATGTCAGTTTAAATAATTCACTGGAAAGAATCTCAGTTTGAAAGGAAGAAACCAGAAAGAAGAAAAAGTACCACAAACTTCTCTTCATGCCAGCCTACTTCTGAAGGACCTGTGAACTACCTAGTTCAATCTCTCACTAGGAAAAAGGGAAGATGAAGTGATTCAAGTGGCCTGTTGGCTACCTCCAGCCATCAGCATTCAAGGACAAGGCAGCAGGAGAAAGGACAGCTGCAAATAAGACTTGTATAGCAGCCAGCAAAGAGAGGCGATCAGAATCCATCTGGCTCAATCACGTTTCTCCCACATTAACAGTTTTTCATTAAAAAAACTGCTGCAAAAGAATGTGGATCGCAGAAAAGACAGACAAGTTACACTTACACAATGCTCAATTACCCTTCAGTAATTTCATTAGCAGGCACCATAAAGAAAGGATAGGAATCTAGGCCTTGGCTGTTTGAATAGCATTTAGATTTAGACACCATTGCCTTAATAAATATGACTATGTGATATACTGGAGAGTTAAACACTGTTTCACAGTTTCAATCATTATGTCCCAAATTATGGCCTTTGTTGTATCTGTGCTACTCTAGTGATATCCAAGGTATAAGCTGGCCTTATTTATTCAGTGATAATTCCCAGTTAATTGCTTTCTAGCGGTAGAGATCATTGCCCTAGTTTGAAATAAGGGTCCAACAGCCCTTGAATATCCACCAGAGCAGATACTAGGAGAAGGAAAAGGGTTTTTTTCTGTAGTTTCTCACCTGAATAGCAAAGGATGTCAATTACAACAATGTTAATAGCTGTACTATGTGTGCATAGCTTTGTAACATTATAACTACAGTCTCAAGGCTGAGAAATGACTGCATGATAATGAATCTGGAGTTCAGGAAACAATATTTTCACACGACAGCGTGTATTTCCACGATACTTTTCATTTCAAGTGCATCCATAACATGATAAATACATCTTTATAGTTACTAAGAAGCCAAATTAGATACAAAAAGTCAATTTATAGTCAAAGGACAGTCATTAAAGGGGAGTGCTGAACAACTGTAGGAATAAAGTTGTCAATAACAGCATGAGCTAATCAATTTAGTGCAGAATTGAGACTTGTAAGTAAGGTTCGTTCAATAAAAAAGAATAAACCCTCCTTATGTTCTCCATCAGTTCTGCAACACTGGAAAGAGTCTTTTCACTGTTGGATACTTGGCACCATGTCTAAGTCTTCTTCACTGTCACAGAAAGGAGGTGTCAGTAACAATAAGACTTTAATTCAAAAGCTGGAGAGGGAAATAATTCTTGTTTGTACAACCTCAGTCCTATTTGACTTATTTCTAGCAGAAAGGACACTTTTTACAGTAAAGAAAAATTTCTAATAGGCTTCAGCTATGAAAATATGTTCCCTACATTATTCCAGTTATTTAAGGAGGCAAAGTAAAAGATATATGTTTTTTCAAGAATGACATGCATTAAATAAAAAGTTAATTCAAGTCTGCAATGTTCTTTGGATTTGGCCATTCAGTATTTCCCTTTATAAAAGCAATTTTTGTAAATTTTTTAGAACAGAACTCTTAGATGCACACACAATGTCAGAAGCCATATATCTTTAGTTACTTGGTATTAAGACAGAATTAGCAGTAAGGTTCATATACTGTGCAAAGTTAATATCCCCACAGACTTTTTAACACAGCTGGTGTATCTGTGATTCAATTGAAAGATATAATGATTGAAAGATAATAGTGTAAAATTAGTCTGCCTTGCCACAAAACTGATGGAAATTTAAAATCCAGTTTATTGCACATATGTCTCTTTTTCTGCATTGCAGAAGCGAAAAATGATACAGTGATACATCTGTTTTCAACAGAGACCTTGAAACAGCAAAACAGGAGCTGGAAGACAGGGACGGGGAGCTGAATGAACCCCCCATAATCCAAGGGGAAATAGTTAGCTACTGGCTACACCACTTAGACACACACAAGTCTATGGAGCTGGATGGGATCCACCCAAGGGTACTGAGGGAGCTGATGCGTGTGCTCACAAAATCACTTTCCATCATTTATCAGCAGTCCTGGCTAACCGGGGAGCTCCCATTTGACTGGAAGTTAGCAAATGTGACACCCATCTACAAGAAGGGCTGGAAGGTGAACTGGGGAACTACAGGCCTAACAGACTACAGTCTAACCTCTGTGCCAGGGAAGGTTATGGAGCAGATCATCCTGAGTGCCATCATGCAGCATGTACACGACAATCAGGTGATCAGGCGGAGACAGCATGCATTTGTGAAATGGGTTCATGGGTCCTGCTTGACTAACCTGATCTCCTTCTATGACAAGGTGGCCCACTTAGTGGATGAGGGAAAGGCTGTGGATGTTGTCTACCCACATTTTAGTAAAGCTTTGACACCATTTCCCCACAGCATTCCCGTGGAGAAACTGGCTGCTCATGGCTTGGATGGGCGTACTCTTCGCTGGGTAAAAAACTGGCTGCATGGTTGGGTCCAAAGAGCTGTGCTGAATGGATTTAAATGCAGTTGGGTGGCTGGTCACAAGTGGTGTTCCCCGGGGCTCAGTATTGGTGCCAGTTCTGCTTAATATCTTTATCAATGATCTGGACAAAGGGATCGAGTGCACCCTCGGTAAGTTTGCAGACAACACCAAGTTGGTCAGGAGTGTTGATCTGCTTGAGAGTAAGAAGGGTCTCCAGAGGGATCTGGACAGACTGGATCAAAGGGACTAGGTAAGTGACTGTCCCCCTGTACTCTGCCCCAGTGAGCCACATCTCTAATATTGTGTTCAGTTTTGTGTCCCTCCATAGAGGAGGGACATTGAGGTGCTGGAGACAATCCAGACAAGGGCAACAAAGCTGGTGAAGGGTCTAGTCACAAGTCTTATAAAGAGAGGCTGAGGGAACAGGGGTTATTTAGCCTGGAGAAAAGGAGGCTGAGGGGAGACCGTATCGCTCTCTACAGCGGCCTGAAAGGAGCTTGTAATGAGGTGGGTGTTGGTCTCTTTTCCCAAGCAACAAGCAATAGGAGAAGAGGAAACAGCCTTAAATTGCATAGGAAAAATTTCTTCACTGAAACAGTTGTGAAGCATTGGAACAGGCTGCCCAAGGAAGTGGTTGAGTCACCCTCCGTGGAGATATTTGAGATGAATATATGTGGTGCTTAGGGACATGGTTTAGTGGTGGACTTGCCAATGCTAGGTTAACAGTTGGACTTGATGATCTTAAAGGTCTTTTCCAACCTAAATGATTGGCAGGAAGCGCGCCTCTTTGAAGGAGGAGCATTCCACTGGTGGAGCACCAGGTACCGTTCTGTGACCATCTTTGTGGGTCAAGGGCACTCAAGGCAGAATGGTGGGCACTCGTCAGAGGGCAAAGGCTGCAGCTCAGGCTTGGGGCTCTGCACCATCCACCCCAGCAGCAGCCAATGCCTCCACCCAGAGGGAGTTGCTGAATGGAGAGGCTGTGGTGCAGACCTCAGACTGCAGGAGGTGCCCAGACCTTTCTCCCAGGGCAGGGATAGGCAGCACACCTGCCTGCAAATGGTGTGTCCAGGTGGAAGACCTCCTGCAGCAGGTGGCTGAGATGCAGGAGGTGGTGAGGAGGCTGCATAGCATCAGGGAGGCCGAGAAGGAGATAGACAGCTGGTTACAAGCACAGCCTGCAGTGGACCTGCAACCCACAATCAAAAACTCTCACACTGGCACACACAGAAGGAAAGGAGGACAGTAACACGGAATGGAAGTTTGTAACACAAAGACCAGCCGGAGGAAGAGACTTCCCCAAAAAACTGAGGTGCCCTTGCAGAAACACTTCACTGCTCTACAGAGAGAAGAGGGAAAACCCGCTGCATCAGGAGAGGCATTGGAGCTGAGTAAGGCAGCTGGATTTCCTCCATGTATAACAACCACCCCAACTAAGAAAAGGTGACAGGTGATAGTCGTAGGTGACTCTCTTCTGAGAGGTACTGAGGCATTTGCCATCCCAATGCACTCTCTAGGGAAGCGTGCTGTTTACCAGAGGCTTGTATCGGAGATGTCACTGAGAGACTACCAAACCTCGTGCAGTCCTCAGACTATTATCCACTTCTGCTGTTTCAAGTGGGCTGGGAGCAGCCTAAAGACTATCAGGAAAGATTATAGAGCCCTGAGAGCCGCGGTCAGGGCTTTTTTCATCAATCCTGCCAGTCAAAGGGAAGAGGGTTGAGAGGGCCAGGCAAAACTGGCAAATCAATAAAAGGCTACAGGACTGGTGCCACAATGATGCGTTTGGCTTCTTAGATCATGGGGCTCACTTTGAGAAAACTGGTCTACTGGGGCTGGATGGGGTCTATCTGTCAGAAAACAGGAAGAACGTCTTTGGTCAGGGACTTGCCAAGCTCATGAAGAGGACTTTAAACTAGAGTTGCCAGGGAAGGGGAACCACAATTCATTCCACTCCTACCAGTTTGATGCCAGTGCCAGCGACAGATGCCCAAAACCTGCAGAGAGGTTGCAGGCCAGCAGGAGACCACCTGGAGTGCAGCAGAAAGGAAAACTAGCCACTCTAGCCAGTAAGTTATCTTCATTGAGGGCACAACTTAAATGCTTCTATGCAAACGCATGTAGCATGGGGGATGAACAAGAGGAGTTAGAGACATGCACAGCCCTGCAAGGCTATGGTCTTATTGGTATCATGGAGACATGGTGGGATGACTTCTGTGACTGGAGTGTTGGAATAGAATGATACAGACTCTTCAGGAAGGATAGGCAGGGGACACAAGGAGGGGGTGTTGCCCTTTATATCAAGGACCAGCTGGAGTGCATGGAGCTCACCCTGAGGATGAATGAGGAGACAACCGAGCGCTTGTAGGTCAAGATTAAAGGGAGGGCAGGGACAGGTGATGTTATGGTGGGGGTCTGCTACAGGCCACAAGACCAGGAAGACTGAGCAGATGAGGCCCTCTACAGACAGATAGGAGCAGCCTCATGGTCACAAGCCCTGGTCCTCATGGGGGACTTCAGCCACCCCAATATCTATTGGAGGGACAACACAGCTTAGCATAAGAAATCCAACAGTTCCTGAAATGCATTGATGATAAATTCCTTCTCCAAGTGATAGAGGAGAAAATGAGGAGAGGTGCCAAGCTGAACCTTGTTCTCACCAACAAGGAGGGGTTGGTGGGGAACATGAAGCTCAAGGGCAGCCTTGGCTGCAGTGACCGTGAGATGGTAGAGTTCAAGATTAGGGCAGCAAGGAGGGCACACAGCAACCTCACTACCCTGGGCTTCAGGAGAGCAGACTTTGGCCCCTTAAGGGATCTGCTTGGTAGAGTACAATGGTATAAAGCCCTGGAGGGAAGAGGGGCCCAAGCAAGTTGGTTAATACTCAAGGACCACCTCCGCCAAGCTCAGGTGCGATACATTGCAACAAAGAGGAAGTCAGGCAGAAATGCCAGCGGGTCTGCATGAATGAACAAGAAGCTCCTGGACAATCTCAAACAGAAAAGGGAAGCCTACAGAGAGTGGAAGCAAGGACAGGTAGACTGGGGGAATACGGAGAAATTGTCCGAGCAGCCAGGCATCAGGTTAGGTAAGCTAAAGCCCAGATAGAGTTAAATCTGGCCAGGGACATCAAGGGCAACAAGAAAAGCTTCTATAGGTATGTCAATGACAAAAGGAAGACTAGGGAAAATGTTAGCCTACTCGGGAAGGAAATGGGAGACCTGGTCACCCGAGACATGGACCAAGCTGAGGTACTCAATGATTTTTTTGCCTCAGTCTTCACTGGCAAAAACTCTAGCCACACTGCCCAAGTCACAGATGGTAAAGGCAGGGACTGGGAGAATGAGGAACTACCCACTGTAGGAGGAGACCAGGTTTGAGACCACCTAAGGAACCTGTAGGTGTATAAGTCCATGGGACCTGATGAGATTCATCCTTAGGTCCTGAGGGAACTGGCGGATGACGCTGCCAAGCCATTATCCATCATATTTGAGAAGTCGTGGCAGTCCAGTAAAGTTCCCGCTGACTGGAAACAGGGAAACATAACCCTCATTTTTAAAAAGGGAAAAAAGGAGGATCCAGGGAGCTACAGGCCAGTCAGTCTCACCTCTGTGCCCAGCAAGATCTTGGAGCAGATCCTCCTGGAATCTCTGCTAAGGGACGTGGAAAATAAGGAGGTGATTCGTAGCAGCCAACATGGCTTCACCAAGGGCAAGTCATGCCTGACAAATTTATTGGCTTTCTACAATGTGTTACAGCTTTGGTGGATAAGGGAAGAGCAACAGATGTCATCTACCTGGACTTGTGCAAAGCATTTGACGCTGTCCTGCATGGCATCCTTGTCTGTAAATTGGAGAGGCATGGATTTGATGGATGGACCACTTGACAGATAAGGAATTTGCTGGACGGTCACACTCAAAGAGTGGTAGTCAACAGCTTGATGTCCAAGTGGTGACCAGTGATGAGTGGTTTTCCTCAGGGGACCCTACTGGGACAGGTATTATTTAATATCTTTGTTGGTGACATGGGTGTTGAAATTGAGTGTACCCTGACCAAGTTTGCTGATGACACCAAGCTGTGTGGAGCGGTTGACACACTGGAGGGAAGAGATGCCATCCAGAGGGACCTGGAAAAGGTTAAGAAGTGGGCCTGTGTAAACCTCATGAAGTTCAACAAGACCAAGTGCAAGGTCCTGCAAGTGGGACAGGGCAATCCTGAGCACAAATACAGGCTGGGTGGTGAATGGATTGAGAGCAGCCCTGAAGAGAAGGACTTGGGGATATTGGTTGAAGAGAAGCTCAACATGATCCAGCAATGTGTGCTTGCTGCCCAGAAAGCTAGCTACATCCTGGGCTGCATCAGAAGAAGTGTGGCCAGCAGGTCGAGGGAGGTGATTCTGCCCCTCTACTCTTCTCTCGTGAGACCCCATCTAGAGTACTGTGTCCAGCTCTGGGACCCTCAACTTAAGAAGGACATGGACCTGTAGGAGCGAGTCCAGAGGAGGGCCACGAAGATGATCAGAGGGCTGGAGCACCTCTCCTATGAAGAAAGATTGAGAGAGTTGGGGTTGTTCAGCCCGGAGAAGAGAAGACTCTGGGGAGACCTTATTGCGGCCTTCCAGTACCTAAAGGGGCCTACAGGAGAGCTGGGGAAGGACTTTACAAGGGCATGTAGTGATAGGACAAGGGGGAATGTCTTCAAACTGGAAGAAGGTAGATTTAGATTAGATGTTAGGAAGAAATTCCTTACTCTGAGGATGGTGAGACACTGGAACAGGTTGCCCAGAGAAGTTGTGGATACCCCATCCCTGGAGGTGTTCAAGGCCAGGTTGGACGGGACTTTGAGCGACCTGGTCTAGTGGAAGGTGTCCCTGGCTATGGCAGGGGGGTTGGAACTAAAGGATCTTTAAGGTCCCTTCCAACTCTAACCAATCTACAATTCTGTGGTTCTATGAATTCAAATCAGAATCTTTAATACCCCAGAACAAACTAATATAACCTAAAGTACTCTTCCCTGTACAATCTTTGGACTACAGCACTATATTTAATTTCATATTCTGCTAAACAGTGAAACAAATATGTTACGTGCTGAATAAAACACAAGCATGTCATTTAGGCATCCTGATTTTTAGTTCTTTTTCTTGTTGCATATTTCACAGACACTAAGAAAGCTCTTAAGTGAGAAATTGTTGTAGCATATGTGGCCTTTTTGTAGCATAGTTGGGAAATTTTATTTCTTAGATCTTTATGGCGCACTAATAAACTGCTGCGATGCAAAGTCTACGGACTACAATAGTCTGAAAAGGGATTTATCAAAGTGTTTTATTAACTTGCATCTGTTCAACAGTGCCATAGCTGATATGCTCTTTTAAGAATATATTGATACGATGTTAAATTAAAGCAATTTCAGAGTTTTATGTAACTTGGACAAATTCAAAATAATCAGTGGAAATCGTCCAGGTTTCCTAACATTGCATTCTAATGGACCTTCAAACTGGCTCTTACATTCAGGATGAATGATAAACTCCTCAGCTGTCTTCTGCTAAAAGAATATCAACTGTATGATTAGAGTTTACTTCCACCCGCTTTCTCCCGCCCCCTGGAAACTTAATGATCATAGGATTACAGTAATGTTTGGAAGGATCCTCTGAAGGCCATTTAGTCCCAGCTCTAGATCAAAGCAGTATCAGCAAAACTGGATTAAGTCATTTATGATTTTGCCTCATAAAACCAAGAAAGCCTCCAATGACGGACAGCTTGGAATCCCCCATGACCCTCAGGCCTCTACAGCAGGGTGGCCTCCAGACCATGTAGATGCACAGGGCTACTTGTTCCACCTCAAGTACAAAACTTTGCACTTCTTGTTGACCTTTATGAAATTTGTGTCAACTAAATTCTCAGGTTCCTCGAGGGGTGAAAGCTCTACCATTCAATATGGAAACAGATTGTCTCTATAAATTTAGCATCATCAATACTAAATGCAATCAATAATGCAATGCTTTTAATACTTTAACTCTACACTACTTGTTCAAAGAGAATTACCACAGAAAACAAAACTTTTATAGATTACTTATAGAATTATAGATTTAAATGTAAGGAATACAATCCTATTAACAAAACACTAATCTAGAGCAGCTGAGAAGGTATTCTATAATTTTTAATACAATATTTTGTACAGATAATATTAATTTATACTCTCTATAAAAAGAATGTTATTAATTTTGACATAAAACCTGAAGAAGATGTTGCTATTTGTAGAAACTGACACCAAGATTAGTATTATTTCTGATATTAATTTCTGTGATATTTTTGGTAAAATAAAAATAAAAATTGGATACCTACATGTGTTACTCACCTGTCAACATTGATAAATAATGTCTTCTTGCTTTAATAATATGTACTATATAGAAGTATTTTTTTTCTCTGTGAGCAATCCATTCTGTTCTATACAAAAAAATCATAGTAAGTGTATGGAGAAATACGCACATATTGCAGCTTCAGAAGAATCTAAGACATTTTCCAAAGTCTTTCTGCTGAAAGTGATAAAGAAGATTTTGTCAGACATCTTGATGAATTTTATTTATTTCAGCAAACTTAGTCACAAGATCTATGTGGAAACAAGAATTATTTCTTTCTTGTTGTCCTGAACAATTATCTAACTAAATCTCCATATCAATTTAAATGAAAATATTTGTAAAAATCTTCCCCCACACACATTCTATCACTAAAAGTACAATATATGTAAAAGTAAAAAAAGACTGTCACTCATGTGATGTTGATTAAAACTACCTGAACTTATTTTTCTCATGAAATCTCACCAAATATGCAATTAATTTTCTTCAGCTCTACCCATGCTTGATTTGTGTTTCTAAGATACTGATTTTTACTGCACATATTGCATATATTGCATATATTTCATTGTGTATTTTTATATATTCCACAAATATTCATTGAAAGAAAGTAACTGAAACAGGAAAGTTTTAATCTTTATTCTGGAACTTCTTTCACAGCCAGTGACTCATAAAGCTTAACTAGCAAAAATTCAGAGACAAACAAAAATCAAGTTGTCTGCACTAAGACAACCCCAAACATTCACAAGTTATCAGTATACATGATATTTTAAAAAAACGTATCTACTTACAGTGATGAAAAGTTTTATATAAAGAGGCTGATCTTCCAGATTATTCATTCGTTGCAAGGTACTTGGTCTGCTGAGATGTGTTTACCACTTAATTGTTGAGGCCACAGCTGCCACTTGGAATCCAGTCTTGGTCTCCAGTCTTGTAATTGTCTTCTACACAAGTGACATGCTCCTCCTTTGTGAAGGACACTGTGAAAGTCCACTTTGTTAGCGCAGTAGCTTGCCCATGTGGAGCAGATTTCAGAATTGGGGCCCTTCCTGTCAGTTTTTACTACTAAAAGGTTTTTCGGTTGCTTATCTAGAATGATGTAGTTATCTCAGTTATCTGAGATACAGTTATTAGTAATACTAGTCATAGTATACTATATATAAAAAGTCTGTATATATATATATATAGAGAGAGAGAGTGTATCATTATTGGCAGTATAAAATGTTTCCTTTTACTGCTGGATTAAACAGGTTTCCTCTCAGAAGTCTTGGTGGAGAAGAGAATGTATAGTAGACATGAAGAGATCTAACTTTTAGGCATGGAGTCTCTTTCTCAGACTATGTTGGGAGGGGAACTGTCACTGTAAATCAACTAATTTTAGACCCTGTGTACACAACAACCTTAGAGGTTGATTAAAAATCAAAATAATCTCCCCATGCTTCTCACTAATCCCATGGAAAAGTAGG
Source organism: Pluvialis apricaria (assembly GCA_017639485.1). Taxonomy (NCBI): domain Eukaryota; kingdom Metazoa; phylum Chordata; class Aves; order Charadriiformes; family Charadriidae; genus Pluvialis; species Pluvialis apricaria. The sequence continues at coordinate 107,002,135 of CM030008.1, read as the reverse complement.
GGGGTAGGGAAAAGTGATCAGACTGTCACAAAGCAAGGGAGCACTCAGGTTGTTACTCTTAAGGTGATGTCCAAGGAGGAGAAACCAGCTTTACCACCTGACAGCCACAGAGGCATCTTGCTGCTGTGCTAACCTGGGGAAATGGCCAAAAACGCAGATGCCTCCACTGAAAACAAAACAAAACAAAACAAAACAAAACAAAACAAAACAGAAGCTTAACAAGGAAAGCACATCCTGATACATGAGTTTCTTTGGGAAGGGAATACTAGCATCCCCCAATGATTACATTAATCTTTGAAAAGCTTAACATTGCAATACTGAATGCAACTAATACTTACAGGATCATTTGTGTTGATATATTAAATTCTTCAGGCCTTCAGGTATTTTACAATTATTTTTTTAAGGGAGAAAAGTGTACATGTTTTGCAGATTTTGCTAAAATGTGCTTCTAAACCAAGAGGCCAAGAATTTTATATGCAGCCCAGATCTATGATACAGGACTTAAAGACAAGAAGTGTTTAACTGAAACACTGGTTCATCTTACAAAATATTTGCTTCTTGTCAAAACTCTTCATGGTGCCTTTAACTGTTTCAATTTTTAAAGAAAAGGAAAAAATACCGACACTGTTCCTCTTCTTTAGCTCATTTCACTATTTAGTAAGCCACAGTAAGATGTATGTCAAAGTAACAGAAGCATATAAAGTTTAAAAATCTAGCGCAGATAAAAGTCCATTCTATTGACAAATCATGAAATTATTTTCAAAGCTAGCAGAAAGCTTGATGTGTCCCCCCACTCCCCTCAGCTTATATTTTTTCCCGTATTTGTCTGTCATTTCTTTCTCTTAAGATTCTAGGGAACTTTGTGGGCTTAGACTTTAATATTAGTAATCTTATTAATCTTTTAAACTTTCACAAGCCTTAAGTGTGAAAACAACATATGGCTGTGCAACAGAGCACCTCTGGAGATTTTATACTCCTCGAACAGCACATAAAATCTTATGTTGTGTTCATTCTTATTCATTGCTTGTCTGTCCATATTTTAACCCTGCAAGTATCAAGGTATCAGTCTAATTCATTATGTTTTATTCGGTACCATCTGCACCCTACGGATTGTATTCATGGAAAATTAAAATCTCCTTTCACAAGGGCAGTGCATAGGTGTTATCACAGTAACAGATCTATTCGTGCAACAAACAGCAAGATATGTGACTATTTCTTTGGCCAAGGCAGTTACAACTTTGCCCGGCCAATAAGCTGGAATTGATATATAACATTGAGTATTCAGTCAGGATTGTGGTTCCTGATACCTAGGACTAAAAAATGCAATTACAGTCAGAGATATTTTAGAGTCTAATGACTCACTCTTGCAATTTATTAAACAAGGGAGGACCCTTGTTTATATTAGGTGATTAAAGAATGACACTACTGAATGCAGAATTCCATTTAAAAATTATATTGAGAACATTAAGGATGCATAGTTAAGCATGCATGTCATTAAAAGCTAGTGCTTTATCAATTTTTAATAATAAATGGAAACTGTATAGATGTATATTGCATACAAAAGACATTAAAAGAACATTAAGGTTGCAAAATCAAACATTCAAAAGTTAGGGAATGACAGACTTAATTAGCCCTCTTGTGCATAGGCATGATGATAGTTTTTCTCAACAACACATAGGAAGTCTGTATCAGAGCCAGGAAGGACTACAAAAATCTAGTTTTCCTTGGTTTCAGTTTAAAGGCTGAGCTATAAATGGCTACCTTTTCTTTTTCTACAGTCTCCTTATTCGTACCCTCTTCTTCACAGTATCTGTGGTCCTGCAGAAAAAGTGTCTATGATCAAATATAAAGACATCCTTTCCTAGAAGAAAGCTGCTGTAGCAGCTGGTAAAAGGATAATAGGAAGGATAATATAGAATAAGGCATAGCTATATCCCTGTGTCAGCTTGTGACTTCATGAGAATCATGTCCTTGCCCCAAATCTTATTGGACCTGTGGAAACCTTTGTGACTGACCAGTGCTTCTGTAACCCTGAAGAAATACAATAAATATTTCTCAAAAGCACATTGACAGACCCCATCCATTCTTGGGAGAGGTCATTAGTCCTTATTAACTTGAACAAAGAAGAAACACATTTTGAATTTAGCCCTGTTAATGAAATATGAGGATTTTTTCTTCAAAAAGGTTGATGCTGTTCCTCATTCTGCTATGAATTTTCAGTCCGCATCAAAAGGGATGATTTCAAACACAGATGAGAGTAATTATATAAGAAGGGAGTCAGAGATGATCGTTCATTGCCACAGGAGCAAAAATTATTTAGAATCATAATTGCAATTATGATTATTTGTATCAGTCCTTTATACGAGTCTTTGCTGTTTTCTGTTAGCTGCAAACTAAGAACAAAACACAAAGGGCTTACACAGATATCACACACTTGCTTATTCTGCTGTATGCTCTGTAAGCATTATTGTTGCTGAGAACAACTGAGTCATGTTTTTTATAGGACTACTCTCATGCTTGATTTGATAACCAAGATCTTGGGTTCCTTGACTGTACTAAGTATGTTTGTCCCCCTTATGAGAGTATCATCAAGAAACTACAAACCTCTGCTGTGCATGGATTTTTTAAGGAGCTAGCAATTAAAACAATTGCAGGGTACTTTTTTGCTTTGTCTTTATGCTAGGCACATTGGCATCCGCTGTAAACACCTAGAAGCATAAAAAGACCAGTATTGCTCAAACACCATGAAACAGCCGCCAAAAGATGTAACTCCCAATTCATATACTAAAACCAGTTTCAAGTAAAATAAAACTGTTTCAAGGTATCATAAATGACTGTATTAAAGTAATTACTCTTCCAGGAGAACCAATATCAAGTCTGAATTCTTTCTGTTATTCACTGCATTGTGCAGAGGAATTAGCATAAGCTTCGAAACATGGCCTAAGTAGAAATTAAATTAAAATACCAAAATGCCTAATGGACATTTTATTGATTTATTTCTTTTGTTGGCATACTTTATTATAAAATTACCCATGTATGGTTTCGTTTGTTTTTTTATTTCCCCTTCTACACCTCAACCTTCATCAAAGATCAAAAGAATGGATAAAACAACAAAAAGCTTGTACCTCTTTTCATAAATAACTGTCACTGGGTGTCTAAACAAAGTCACAATTCGTCTCATTCACAGTCATTTCAGCCTTTAGCAGATGTGTGCTTTGAACAAATTTATTGGCCTTATGAATAAAGATTAGCACTCTTCTGTTCAACTCTGTTGGAGAGAACATTATTCTACAGTAAATGGACATGAAATTCAGCAGTGGGGATATTTAAAATAAAATTGACCAGCTTCATCGGCTACATTTTCAAAGCACCGCATGGGAGGGATTCACACAAATACTGTTAATAAAAAGCTTTACAAATGTGCACCTTTATCTCTTTTTTTAAACGAAAGATCATTTCTAACTTCTGTGACTGTGGAAATGTAAAAGATGTAAAGAAAATGAAGTAAAAACTACCAAATAAAGATTTTAAAGTTAAAAATACTCAGCTGTGTCCAGTTAGGCTATGAATTTGTAATCTTGCTACCTTAGGGCTAAATATTAGTACTAGAAGGGAGGCGCTCACAAGTCAGAAGATTAGCAACAATTTGGCTACATTTCTTAGCTATTTATAATTATCAGTTTATAGGTAAACAAGTAAAGGAAGAGTAATGAAACAACAGGACGATAAATTTTAGATATTGTTGGAAAACATCTAACTACAGCAAGGGTAGCTGTTGCTAGCAATTTATCTGCCAGTTCTCCTTGTGATTTAAGCATTATTCCTGTTATACCTGGATGAAAAGCAGATAGTGAAGTAAAACCTACGTAAACCTCCATGACATTAAATGAAAATGGAAGCAAAGTATACATACCTAAATATATTTTCCAAAAGCCACACTTTTTTTTAAACCCCAAGGACTTTTATCTTTATCCATATCCATTGGCTTCTCAGATCAATAGCAGGTGAAAAAAATCCTCCATCAATAGCAGCCTGGAAGTTTTGCTGGATGCTGAACTGGCCAGAAAAAAAAAAAAAAACAAAAAACAAACAAAAAAACAACCCAAACATTTATGACTTGAAGGCTGTATTAGACTTGTAAATAAGGTTGAGACTCCTGAAAAAAACCAACAGTTGTTTCAAAGTGAAAGTTCACATAAATTATAAAAGAGGAAAGAGGAAAACGTAGGTGAAAATTATCTTGGTTTCCTGGACAATATCGTCCCCCTATATTAATACTAAATTATAGCCATGGACTGGGGCTTTATCATCAAAGACCAGGATATTTTTGTCCCAGGCAACTATAGGCTGTTGCTTTCTGTTACACACTTTTTTTCAAGAATAATTTATACTGCTAGCCCTGAAGAATAGGAACAAGGGGGGGAAAAAAAACAAACCAACAAACCAAAACCAAAGAAACCCTCACAAGCTCAATTTCTTCACATCTCATTATAATAGGGAATTTTAATAATTTTAATTTATTGGGGGGTATTTCCCCCCCCCAAGACTTTTAACTAAATAATAACAGTGGTAGTAACAGTAATAATATAATAAATTATTGCCATATGGCTCTCACTCCTGATCAGGGGAATAAATGAGAACCACACATGATCACTTACTATGCTCAGAGGGTCTATAGTCATTTATGATGTTTTTAAATTATATTGTTGATGTGGAGAATGAGAGTAACTGATATTAGTTTTTTAATTAATGTTCATATTACCTGCTGGCTATTATTTTGTTTGACTTTATGAAGTTAAATCAAAAAGACCTCTAGCACAATTAAATTGTGATTAACAATAACATACCATCTAGGAAAGTACCCTGCGCCCATAGAAGAACAGTGAATTTGCTTGTTTGATAATCACCAAGCTCACAAAAAGTTGGTTATTTTTGACAGTGCGGGGAGAGAGGAAGGGGAACCTGGGGTCAAGGGGTGTGACTGTTAATAGCTACTGCCTGACACATGACTGCCAGAACAGGGCAACCAGTTTCTCTAAAGGACATGGGTGCAAAGCAGCCAAAATGCCTGGATGGCTAGTTGCTATGTCTGTGCATCACATTAAAAGCTGTCTCAGATACTATGAAGAATCAAGATCAAACAATGCAGAACAGCCTGTGGGTTTGTGTACCTTGTTTCTATCAGTAAATGACTCCAAGTCAAGCTAAACAGTTCCTACTACCAAAGCCACCTTTTGTCTACAGAAATTATAGGTAGCTTCTACTCTGCACTGCAGTATGGAGTATAGATATATCTGTTAACAGAAACTGAAGAATTTATCTCCTCCAGGCCACAGTCAGTTTGCTTAGGAGAGCCAAATTTAACACATTGTTCCAGGAAAATACAAGGTTTAGTGAAAACTGAGGTGAAAAAATTTAATTGTTTTAACCTTTCTCTCTGCTTACTGTCTAAGACAAATGAATGTTGCTTTGTTTTGGGGAAAAAAAAAAAGAAAAAGCTGTTCTGACTTCCATTGTTTTCTTAACTTAACAGAAGTTTTTTACAAGGGATTACAGAACAAGAAGGTGCCAGCACTGCTATGTGCCCATGACCACTTCATATGCACCTACCATTCCTATATCCATCATGTGTTATCTTTCAACTGCCTAGCTCAGGTTATCTAAATCCACACTTTAATTATGTATATTTTTGTATGAGGTTAAAAGACTTCTCTTCCCTCCTGACTTTCTCAGGTAGCTTTTTTACTAATGATCTGCTTATCTGATCAGAGCAAAGATCTGCTGAAGCTGGGTCCTCTGAGTCAAGTATCTATGCACAGAAGCAGCCATTCAAATAGATGCTCAAAAGCCTTCTAGGTATTTCTGTGGTTGTCCTGGATAAGCATGGCAGAATGATGTAAGATCCAATGAACTGTTGCCCTATCCCTCCTATACACTAGCCCCTGAAGAGCAGAATTGCCTTCATCTAGTGGAGGATTTTTAACTACCTGTAGCTGTCTTCAGAAATGTGCCTGATATAATAACTGGCATACAGAATATTAGCTTTCTGGGATGTCCTGAGACTGTTAGTGGGCCATGGGTGCTCCTTAAAAGAGGCAGTGAGCATGCCTACACAAGGGATGCCATCACTGGTTTTTACTGGGCTTAGTGTATGGCAAAGACACGGTGAGGAGGTCAGCAAACAGTTAGCAGGTGTGAGAAATGGTAGCAAAATGACACAACCCCAGCAGGCAGCCAGCCAACAAAGAGAAATGGTCAACTGGCTGAGCAATCAGCCAGTGTTCCATTTGGGAATTACACATGACTGACCAGTCATCTCTCTAACTAGAAAGTTTCTAATGTCTTTGACTACTACTGAAACTGGGCTGGGAACTGCATACTGTTCCTAGCTCATACACTGCAGAAGTACATCTGGGATGTGTTCCCATTGCTGGAGATGCCCTGGATCCAAGAATACAAGATCACTAAGAAATGCTACATATGTTTTCATATGTGACACGTCATGTCAGGTTTAGAATATTGATTGTTCTGTACACTGAAAGTAGTTGACCTACCTAGGGTTTCTTGTTTTCATTTTATTTAGTTAGTTATGGGACTGCTAGCTATGGCAAGGTGTATTTTTTTTGCCTGGTTAGTTTTATGGCTTGTGTTATGCAAGAGGTGATTTATTTGCTCAAGCAAGTGTCTGTTTAAATGCAACTATCCCTGCTTGCTCATCTGAGACGACAGCATACCACTTTATTGTACCGTGTCAATTTCTTGCTGTTGTCTTATGCTTGTAAAATATTTTTGGTATAGCTATGATTTCTCATTTCCTTAAAATAGAGTGGACAGCAAAAAAAGGCAAACAAAACAAAGCTTTACTAAGCTCATAAATATAGATAGGGAGAAACCTGAGAACAGAAAACTAAGACCTTCCAATCACCAAGAGGAAGAAAAAGAACTTTTTATGTTATCTAACAGTCTGGTAGATTTAATCTGGAAAAAGAGAAAACTGTGAAATCAAAGTTTAAAATAAAATCAGAGGCAACTTGATTGATCTGTCCGTATTTTGCCTCATGTACTTGCTGCATAGCAACTAAGTGAGAGGGTATTTTTTGCCACCATGATTGTCAGAGCTCTGCAAATCTCAAGCCACTTGTGAATATGCCGGTAAAGTGCTGGAGGAAAAGAAGTGGCTAGTTCACAGAATCATAATCATAGAATGGTGTGGGTTGGAAGGGACCTTTGAAGATCATCTAGTCCAAACCCCTGCCATGGCCTGATGGATAATTTGGCAAAGGACTCAGAAGAGTTTTGCAGGAAAGCCATAAGCAGCTGACTTGACAAGGCCCATCCTTGAAGGCAGGCAGCCACTGGTGTAGGCTTGCTGTGATTTTGGAGCTGCAGGTGACCAATGAAGATCAATGCCCTGGTCTGGGCAGGCATTACAGGAATCCCTTCTGGCTTTTTCTTGCTTTCCAAATCCTCTTGCCATCCGTGCTTCTCTGCTTCTACTCTTTTTCAACCTCCAGCAGCTTCCTGAATTCAGCAGGCATTTTTTGCTTCTCATCCTGTATTCTGCATGGTCTGGAGGTCCAAGGAGGGATAATCATCAAGGGCCTGTAAAAGTAAAAGAGTTTATTTGGCATCCCTTCAAGAAATGTAAGAAATTAATTTCTCCTTCTGTAGTGTGAAATCTTTACCATTTTTGAGATACTAACATTTCTAATTTGCAAGATTGGCTGGTTGGAAATAACAGGTGGAATAAGAACAAGACCCATGAACACATTGTGAGTATATTTTTAATTCCTCATCTCTCCTCTTAAATAGATAGGAAAATTGCTAACCCATAGCACAGTTGTAATGCTGAGGTGATGTATTGTCCATCCTCTTTACTAGCATGTGTTTCTACTGAGCTATAAATCCTGTAACTAAAAAGTTATATCTATAAAAATAAAAAGCTATGACTAAAAAGTTATCTTTTTTGTGTCTTTTGCTAGAGGTGTGTGATATACTTACACCTCCATTGCCCCAGCTTGTGAATGTCCACAAGAACAAGTGACTTCAAAGTAGTATTATAATTTCTACTGTAGTCGTAAACTGGATAGTACTACTCAGGTATAATTCTCTGAATGTTGAAAATACATGCTTGGGTTGACAGAAGAGAGGCTAGCTGGCTATTTCAGACCAGCTGTCTGGTGCATATCTTCAAAAAATAAGTTGTCACCTGAAGAACAAGGAATTAAAATCCAGATTAAGGTAACTTAAGTTACAGTTAAAAGTAGATGCTGAAGGGTATTGAAATGTTATCATTTGATTAATATCTGTATTTGGGATTTAATTCAAAAATTTGCTGTGATAATATGGTAAACCACTTGTTTGGAATGGTAAACAGCAAATACCAAGATCTCCAAGGAAGATTTCTTTCATTTGGGGAAGGAATATTATTTTCTGTATGAATAGTAGGACAGTACAGAGTACACAAAGTCAGAGATGCCTTACAGTGTAGCCCGTCCTAAGAACTGCTGAACATGAGATCCTGCAAAGAGAGGAAGCACAAGATGGGTACTCTCAAAAAAATACAACAAAAGATCTTAGTTACACCACCACTCCTGCTAGGGATGCCAAGATAGAGAGAACTGATGTCTTCTTTTACACTATTCATGTCCCGTAACAACCACTTCTGCTTTGTCCCACGCTGATAAGTTATTCAGTTTAGAAACTATTGCTCTAGGATTCACCCAAAATACCACATACTTTGCCACTACTTCGAAGAGCCACAGAAGACAGAAGGGAGGAAGGAATCTTACAGACAGTAAGATTCACCCATAGTGAGTTCTGATGTGGGAAATTACGTGACATATTAGTAGGACCCTGAAAAAAATGTTTGTGGGTTGTGATATAAATGTGAATCAGAAGGTTTAATCTGGATAAACCAATTGCATTCAACAATGAGAAATTCAGATGTGAACAATGCACAGCCAGGTTATTTTATAGAGTTGTTAGTCATAATGAAGACCAAGAACATTCAAAAAGAGAGATTGGAGTGCATGAAACTCCATGGATAGGAGATTTTTTTCCAAAAACAGTATTTCTGTTTCTTAAAGGCCAAGAAACTAGCTAAAAAAAATAAATCCTAACAAAGCAAATGAACTTTAAATACAATCTCTGCAAATCTGTGCTGTTCCATTCATCTCTGAATGCCCCTCTTAATTCCCTTTAACGGTGCTTGTCAAACTATATCTCTGGGTCATATTCTTGAAAACAATTTCTTGCGAAATATTCAGGTGTTTATTTTATCTTAATTAAAAGCAGGATTTGTTTTATGGCTCTCAGATCAATCTTAGGCTAGATTAAGTTTGTCCTCTGCTGTCCCTGTAATCAGGGTAAACTCTTCCAGAGAACAATTCAGTGTATTCTATAGAAACATCTCTGAGTCATCCTCTGATAATGTTCATTTGTCTCTATTCTTCTTGAATGAAGGAGACTAAGTAGCTGCTTTAGAGTAGATGCCTAGTTTAGAACTGGATGATAATAATAATCTCAGACTAACAGTCTGTAATATTTACAAAACTTCTGAGTCATTGTTTTAAATTTATCATTTAAACATACATATTTTGAAAAAGTGTTTTTACCATAGTTATTTTAAGTGGTATTGAAAATCATTGAAGTAGAAAATAATCATAGCTAGAACTGCGTAAATTAAAGTCTCAGCTGTTCACATGGCATGAGAAAAGATTTAACACAAAGCCTTTATTTATTATATTTACTAAGAGAGCATTTGTCAAACACAGGTGCCTTCAAAACCTGGAAAGAAGTTAAAAATGCCAAAGACTAAAAACCTACTTTTTCTTAAATTTTATGTCTACTCATATACTACTACCATGTCACATACACACAACCACTCTTTCTACAGCTTGCATATATTTAAAAAGGTCACTTAGATAAAACTGAATTCACTAAGACTTTCATAAAGGTTGAAATTCATTAATTGCTAGATTTGAGTCCCAGAAATTACATATGAAGAATCACAACAACACAAAGAAGAATAAACAAACAAACAAACAAACAAACAAAAATCCAGAGTATCTCATGCAAAAATTCTGTGCAAAACTAAAGTAAAATGATGGTTTTTTCATCTATTGGAAGTCACTAACTTCAAAACCATTGTGCTCAATAAAAGGTCTAAGCTAGAGTCCTTGTAAATGTCCATACTATCACTGACAATGTACAGAAATGAATTACCAGGCAACATTCATGAAGCTGGCCTCTAACACTGTGGATTTTAAGGACTGATCAGTTTAGATCGCACTCTAGATTCTTCAAGATATTGCTCTTCAGACTCACAACCATGGCTAAACTTCTGTTCTGACAGACAAGACACGAGAATATTTTCTCCCATACTTAGAACTAATATTGTTTTTATCATGACATGTGGATTTTCCCTCAGCCAGGCAGAATTTTCATTTCTATGTGTTGAGCTTCCAGCAGCATGTTATTTTCATTACCTGAATTTTGTTAAGTAGTGAGAAACTGGAGGCAGTGAACAGTTCAAATGCAATGACAAGTACATCTCCATATTCTGATATACACACTGCTCTCTTTAGTATCTTCTCTTGTGTGAAAGTATGATAAATGATTTATTAAAGCTAGGTAGAATTACCTGTAAGAGTGAAAAAGCATTGATATAACACGGTATCCCATCAATTTTGTAAAGTTATACAACTGGGACAGCAAACCTCTTCTGAAAGCTGTAAGCGTGCAATCACACAAAAAGGGAATTATCACAGTGTGTTGTCTCCGCACTATAATCCAAATTAAGTTTAAATTGGTGACTTCTGAGCTTTATTGTGGTTCCTTGTTTCTGATTCCTCTTGCAAATTAACGAAGACAGTTGCTAAAACCATGAACCTAGTAAATGATTTCTTGAAAACTAAAGAGCCCCTGTCTTTATTCAGAAATGTTGATAATCATAACTTATTTCCTGTCATGAGAGTTAGGAGTTCAGAGATGACAACTAGAAGTATTCCTTGAACACAAAGAACCTCAGAACAAGAAATAAAAAGGATGACATTCAAAGATGGAAAAGTTGTCCATTCTTTTCCCCAATAATTTTTCAGACTTTTTGACTATGACTTTATGCAAGGCAAAAAACAATTGAAGAATCACAGAAGTACAGATTGAGGTAGGAAGGGACATTTGGAGGGTGTTTGGTCCAACCCCCCTGCCTCAAGCAGCACCACCTAGATCAGGTTGCCCGGGATCGTGTCCAGACAGCTTTTGAATATTTCCAAAAAAGGGAGAATCTACAACCTCTCTAGGCAACATTTGTCAGACCTCAGTCACCCTCACAGTTAAAAACTGTTTCAGGCAGAAGATCCTGCGTTTCAGTTTGTGCCCGTTGCCTCCTGTCCCATCACTGGACACCACTGAAAAGAGTGTGGGTCCATCCCTTCAGATATTTGTGCACATTGATAAGATCCCTCTGTGCTTTGTCTTCTTCAAGATTAAGTGTCCCAGCTCTCTCAGCCTTTCCTCATGGGAGAGATGCCCTTAATCATCTTTGTGGTCCTTCATTGGACTCTCTCCAGTATGTCCGTGTCTCTTTGTACTGGGGAGCCCAGAACTGGACCCAGCATTCCAGATGTGGATAACTATGATGAAACACGCTTCAAAGTCTGGTATGAAGCTACCAATCACCCTGCTTAACCAATGTTAATTTTCAGATAAAAAGCCTATCCCTCTCCTCACCTATCATCAATTTTTCCAACAAAAAGCTGGTGATAGTCCAGGAGTTGTGCTATAAGCCATGTGATATCAGCTAGGAAAGTCTGAAACCTTGACCCCTGAGAAAACAGGTCTCCTGTCCTTTTAAGAACAAGTTAATGCCAAAACCTGGCATTGACTGGACTAGAGATGAAATCTTGACCAGTCTACATTTTACTGTTCCATTTTTTTGCCAATCCAAAACCAAACATAGGTTTCAAAGCAGAAAATATCACAGCCCATCTGTTTGTTGTACTTGATCTTGCAGTGGTTCCTAAAGGGATTGTTCAGGCATCTGAAGCAAAATAAAACCTGTGTAGGAAATGAGGAATAGAAGAAGAAATGAGGCAAAATTGTCAATACTAATTAAGGTTGTCAGCAGGTGAAAAAAAAACACACAACCAACAGTAGTCCCAGGCAGAAATTAGGTAATCAAAATTATCTATGTATAATAAACTTTTAAGAAAACAGAAAGAACTCATGAAAGCATATGCAATTAATAGCATAGCTTCTCATTAAATAGCCAATATTAAATCAGTTAGTCAATCATTTTACTTAAGTACTTAATTTTTTTTGAAAATCAGTAAAACGACTAATAAGAGGATACCATATTTTATAGTGCTACCACAATATGTACAAATTGATTGTCACTTTTAATGTTTTTGCATGCAGGTGCTACATCATGTTATTGACAGTTGTAAGGTATGCTTTATAATTAAATGTTGTGTCTAGATAAATACACACACACTTATATATGTATACAAAATCACCTGTAAAAATCTAGATTCTGTTTCTGCAACTTGCTCCTATGAGCGTATGTGGGAGCATGTCATAAAAGAGAACAAGGAGCATCCTGAACATTTTAGGCTTTATCTTACAAAAATAGAAATAGAAAATCTATAGCAATATAGTGGTGAAAGAAATATGTAAATAAGAAGACAACAGCTATTCAGAAAGGATTCTTTTCAATTCATATACAAAAACATGCTATGAAAGTTGAGGTTGTACTGTAATGGGTGCCCAGAGAGGTATTCAACATAATGCCATAAACTTTCCTACAGAATGTAGGGGCAAGGACAAACATGTTCTCATTGAGCATGAACATAAACAACAAGAAATGAAAAATGACAAAGATCTCAGCAAGCCATCACAACAGGCAGCAGTAAGCCTGATCTCATGTCAAACTTCATGTGACGGTCCCTAGGACGTGCTTGAATGACACAGGTAAAGTTTTTGAAAGATGACTTCCTAGTTAGAAAGTAACTCCAACATTTAAGGTTAGATTTATGAATCTACAAATTCGCACCACAGTGGGTAGATTTTTGGCATTCAGCTCCTGAAACAGAAAATCAAAACCCAGAATGAAAATAAAGAAAAAGATGATGCAATACTTTTGCAATGAAAGAAGGAAGCTCCTACCCTGCGTCCTCCTTTGCCACCACAGCTTGTGCATAAGGAAGTTACATCCGACTTCTATATGGATGCCTGAGACAGATTTCATGCTGGCACTTGTGAGTGCCTGTTGAACCCAACCCCAGGGTCTTCTCCTGGTGACAAGAGTCAAAGTACAAGTAGTTGAAGTCTCTTGAAATCTAGCCCTGCACTGTGAGCCTCTTGTGCTCCTGGTGCTGCATACTCATATAGATGTGGTGATAAACTCAGGCGAATTACCTTGACTCTCAGAGAAAAGCAATAGGCACATAAGTCTGTCAACAAGTCCTAAGGCTTTGGGTGTTTTATTTTATGGATCTGGGTCTGGAAAACTTAATGCAATATTTTTGTGCTTGCTTGCCTTAGGAGATTACATACAAATACAGACAAACAAGGTGTTTTGAAGCAGGCTAGTTTAAAAACTTGCAGCCTATCTCTACTCCACAATAACTGCTGCTACTGTGCTGAAAAACTTCTGATTTTCCTGTTTTGGAGAGTTATTCAGCAGTGAGAGGCTAAATGGGGTGAAGAAGAAGGGGGAGAAAAGGGGGGAAGAAAAGGGGGAAGAAAGGGAAGATGACATCAGGGAAAAGTGCAAATCTGTGTCTGTAAAGAAACTGTTGTTTTTGAAAACACACAGAAATATTATGAAAGGCAGCAGTGCTGAAAAGTCTTGAGGTAACAGTGACCAGCAAGTCAGCTATGATATTTCAACATTATACCAGCAAGAAGGAAAACAAAAATAACAACTTTGACATGATTTTAGTGCAAACAGAGGTGTATCCATCACAGATTATTACAATATATTAAGACCTACCTAAATGGCAGAGTTGTGGTTTAGCCCCCATAATGCTGAGCTCTGGGCATCTGAGTTTACAAAATGTGGAGAATTCAGAAAAGAAAATCCAAACAAAGATGCTGAACTAATCTGACCTTTGAGGAAGGAACCAAAGACATACATAAATTTTATATATTCTAGCTAATTTATGTCAATGAGGGGAAATCCTTGAAAAGTGTGAGTATAAAGCAGCAAGAAAAATGACATAAACTGATCCGAAGGGGCATAAATACAATAAGAGGAGGACTACAAGACAACATGTAATTTCCCTAGCCTTGAAACATATTCAGCCATAGAGCAGTCTTCTAAAGCAGTGGAAGAAAGCTCATCACTCCAATAGCTTCACCCCTATGTTCTCTTGCTGCAATATGATAGAAAAATTACTATACCAGAAGTAAAATAAATTCTGTTATTCAACAATCAAAACACCACATATATGGCGTGAACAGGACACCTAAACCAAACTTTAAAAAAGATCTGGAAAAAATAATAAAAAAATACGTAGCAGGGAATAGTATTTTTATTGGCAAAGAGAACGATAAGGTGATTGAATGGAATTACCACACTTACAGCCAACTATGTTCCTAATACACAAATTCTTACATAATATTATGTGTCACTGAAACAGACTAAAGTATTATGGACACAGATTTATGGCTTCCAAAAACTGAGCAGTAAAGCTAATTGGGGCAGAATAGGGTTGCTTTTTTAATCTTATTTTAAGACCTACAGTGTCAAGTGAGAAAACTCAAGTCACCATAGTGACAACAACAGATATCTATATATCACATTGAAAAACTTGTGCTCTTCAGGGGTGGGGTGAGGGGGAAGAACCCTGGGAAATATCATTTATAACTTTTAAAATCAATCCAGGAAAGGGACTTCTTACCCCGCCTAAGAGATAATGTAGTACAACCCAAGCTGTCAGAATACAAGGGGATGAACAGAAGGTAAACCACTGTGGAGATACAAAAACAGAGTGCGAGCAGTCGGTCACGGTCCATACATGGCATGCATGCAAACACAGTGTAATATAATAAAGATGTTTGATTGAAAGAGATAAATGAGACAGAACAAATAAAAATAACAATTTTTGAAAAGGCAATTTCCTTAGCAGCAGCAGCTTGTTTCTCTCTCAAAGGAAAATCTCTGCCTTCTATCTTGTTTTCAACTTTCTTTTAGGGTTTTGGGTTTTTTTTTTTTTGGTATTTATCTGACATTTGCATGAGGTGAAGTTTCAAACTGCAACGAAACCTGTTCCAAACTAGCCCACATGACTACAGAGACTTGGTGAACTGTTTTCTCATTTAACAACAATGGAAAGCAGTAGCCAATACCCCATGGTCCTCTGGCCATAAGGGCCCCTGAGGCAAGAACTGCTTCTGTTTTTGACTGTGGATGAGCTGCAGGGATTATTGACTCCATTTAAGGACAAGCAAGAAGTTAACAGAACGGGGTTCATGAAAGGAATTAAACAATTAATTATATCAATTAACTAATATACCACCTTGATCCCCTTTGTCCCCCCTAAAAAAGAGGTGATAACAGACTTTCTTGGATTTAATGGATATATAACTGACTGCTGCTAAATAATTCGAAAAACGTGAAACAGGCTTGAATAGAACTGGCTGAAAAATTTCTTTTGTGTAGGGAAAAACTTTGTGCAACATGACCAAAAAGCACACAGCTGCATAGAAGCAGAAAGAACATTTCAGGAATTAAGTTGTTTTTAAATAGAAAGCTTATGGTTCATATTGTTTCCAAGGCTAAGATGAAACTTTGGCAAACGTCCTACTTTTACTGGTCCTATTGGCCTTGTGGCAAGTACAGAATAAGAGAATCCGTTTAAGAACTTTCTCAGTAGGTACTTATATGTAAAATTAGTGCTATATGTTATTACTTCCTTTGGTACCTTCTTTCTTCCTCCTTTGTGAACCTATTTACATCTGAGCAAAGACATTAGAGAATCAGGCCCAGCAACTGTACTGTACAGGGAGGTGAAGGGTTATAAATAGCAAATCAAAACAAAGAAACCCAGCTTGGTGCCAAAAGGAAGTAGTACAGAAAAATAATTTGTGGCACACCTCCTTCACAACCCACTAGTGTAATTTGGGGCAAATGTAATGCAATTTGAACTAAAACATCTTTCTTTGCAATGAATGACAAACTAGGGATAACTCGAACTCGGTTATTCCATATTTAATATGAGCATACATGGATATAAATAAAGTGCATTTCACATATAAAATTCAAAAGCAGTATAACTCTTTAAAAAATTGTGCTTATTCTCCTTCACTCACTGGTATGTTTTTAATCAGATTGTCCTACAGCGTATAATCAGACAGTTTCCATTAGGAAACATTTAAGATCTTATCCATTTCATCTAGAACCTAAACTAAGTTCTTCCAATCACTTCAATCTAATTACTAACAGATGAAAGATGACTTGTCTAATACAATTCCTGTCAAAACCATTCCAAATCAGGCATCTTATATGAGGTCTGAGGAAACAACCATGACATCCTAAATACTGACTTTAAAAACTTGCTTAATTTGACCTTTTTCATGTTCTTGTATTCCTCCTAATAATTCAGTGTTTTCAATATTTAAACATTTTTAAGGACAACTTTTTATTTTAAATTCATTAAGAATTAAGGTTTTTAGCAACACTATGTGATGTCTTTGCTTCAGTTTGATGTTACAGGTCCTGGACTTGGGGCCATCTGCACATGCACTGATTAATATTCCTGTCCATTTTTGCTTTGATACTTGAAGTAGCCTTAGTACTGAATTTAACCTAAATTCCTATTTAACAAACAAATCCTATTTAATAAATAGATTGAAACACGTAACCTAACAAGAGGACATTTAATTTCTAATACAGGTATCTAAGATGGCAGTACACAACCCATTAGTAACCATCTTTCACATCCTTTTGTTACGCTTACACATTAACACAAGATTCAAATTAGAGGAAAAAAGGTTTTCAAAAAAATCAAATAGTAACTCTGCCTATATCATCAACAAATTCTACAACAAAGGGACCTGGGAGTCCTGGTGGACAACAGGATGACCATGAGCCAGCAATGTGCCCTGGTGGCCAAGAAGGCCAATGGCATCCTGGGGTATATCAAGAAGAGTGTGGCCAGCAGGTCGAGGGAGGTCATCCTCCCCCTCTACTCTGCCCTGGTGAGGCCGCATCTGGAGTACTGTGTCCAGTTCTGGGCTCCCCAGTTCAAGAAGGACAGGGAACTGCTGGAGAGGGTCCAGCAAAGAGCTACAAAGATGATTAGGGGACTGGAGCATCTTTCTTATGAGGAAAGGCTCAGGGACTTGGGGATTTTTAGTCTAGAAAAAAGAAGACTGAGGGGGGATCTTATTAATACTTATAAGTACTTAAGGGGAGGGTGCCAGGTAGATGAGAATAGCCTTTTTTCAGTTGCGCCCAGTGACAGGACTAGAGGTAACGGGCACAAACTGGAGCACAGGAAGTTCCATCTTAACATGAGGAGGAACTTATTTTCTTTGAGGGTGGCAGAGCACTGGAACAGGCCACCCAGAGAGGTTGTGGAGTCTCCCACACTGGAGACATTCAAAACCCACCTGGATGCCATCCTGTGCAATGTGCTGTAGGTGTCCCTGCTGTGGCAGGGGGGTTGGACTTAGATGATCTCCAGAGGTCCCTTCCAACCCTGACGATACTGTGATACTGTGAACAGCGCATGTAGAGGTCCATTCCTCAGCTGACTTTCAGTACTATTTATTGTATATGCAAACATAAAGTTGTTGTACAAGAGTGAGTACAACCAGAAGATGCTTCTATTTTTTGGCAGGCAAGGCTTGTCTCTCATACGACCAAAGCCAATGGATATGACTCTTTTCCTTTTTTTTTTTCTTAAGTCTAGAATTCAGACAATCCAAACCAAGCCTTTAGATTTGGAATGCAGGAAAAATGCTTACCAGGCAACAATGAGGCTGAGGAGTTCTCTATAAAATCTGAACTCATGTATCTGAAGTATTATATTTGATTGTGGTGCAAAAAATCCAACCCTGTTCCTACTGCAAAGTCCGTTAATGTAATCTTTCTACACTTTACAGAATCTACAATTATCTACACTTTACAAAATTTAAAATTAGACATTTCTTTTACACTAACATTAGTGCAAAATTTAAGTTCGCATGGACACACAGTCAAGAAAGCAAAACTTTCATGTCTCTGCTCTTGCCCCAATGACACTTTATGATTTATTTCAATTTGAGATTCCTATATGTAATAATAAATTCTGAAAAAATGTGGAAATATTATCTCCACTGCTTTGTGATGTAAGACAAAAGAGCATACTTAAATACTTCTCTGAATAGAAATGCTTCCTTAAACTATATATTTGCTTTCAGTTAAATTCGCAACCTTATTTCAACACTCAAAATAGGTTAACCCTGTAAAAATCAATAAAGTTCATTTCAATTGACTTCAATAGAGTAGGATTCTCTTTCTTAAATTCAGCAAACATATATTTCTATAGAATTTCAGAGCAGAGCTTTCTAGCCTTTGACAGAACATAAAGAATAATTTTACATCTAGCAAAAATTTTTGCAAATTTTGCTGTTGCGATCCAGATCTTTCAGATTCACCAGTCTTATGCCAGTTTTCAGTTTGTACTTGTAATCAGAAAGTACTGATAATGGTAACGTATTTTTTTTTTGTCTGCAGAAAAAATATTGTAATACCGTAGGAAGAAAAGATGAAATATAATTTACCTCTTCCTGGCCTCACAAAATACCACAGAATTGTATTTCAAAAGTTCTAGCTTTAACAGCTGATGTTTGTATCTGTCATGTTGGAGATACTGTATATACTACTGAGAGTATTACTGAGTATATACTACTGAGAGTATTACTGAGTATATATTACTGAGAGTATTGCTGATTTTATATTACTGAGAGTATTAGCTTGCTATGATTTCTTGTATAAGCTTTCCCAGATATTACAGCTTTAAAAAACATTTTTCCTAAACAATTTTTTTCCTCAGCTCTTAATTTTAAATTTACTTAAAATTAAGCCGATCCCAGATTTTTGCATGTGGGTTTTGGTGGTTTTTAATGATAGGTTTAGAGGTATAGAAAAGAAACTTGTTTGCCAATGTAATTCCTTTCATCTTTCAACATACTGTTTTAAAATACCTAAGTTATGAAAAAAACAGTAACAAATACAGAACTTCATCAGATATGACCAGCCCACAGAAGAAATTAGAAAAAAATCCAACAGCTACAGAACAAAGAGTGAAAAAGGAAAACTTTTATATAAAATGTGTGGCTATGATAATACTAAGTTTTCACATGAAAAAATAGCAGCATATTTTGAAAAGACAGCAAATCCAGAAGTCCAAGTAAAGAATGCTATATCTTGTTTCCTTAAAAATAGTGCTAGGCTTCTTGGAGTCAGTCTTCATTTCACCTTCTTCAGGTTATTTATAAAGCTGGTTTTGTCTAAATTTGTAACTTGTGAGTACACGAGATTTCTGTTCATTAGCAAACTCATTCAGTGCATGTATTTCAGAACTGCTCATTCAAAATGCCTCAAATATGGAAAAGTTAGTGTCACCAACATTTTCACATTTGACTGCCCAAGATGTAAGAACGTAAATGAAAATTAGGGCCTTAGTTTTCATCTTCTATATGTTGATGCTGACCTACATGTGATTTTGAATTCAGTTTCCTAAAAATCAACCAGGGAGAGCTGAACACATACTGTTACAGTTGACTTTAGGTAGGAGATACAGGGATTATGATGATTTTTTATAAGACTACCTAGTTTCAGGTCCCCAATTTGAGAAAAGAACGAGAACGAATGACCACCAATATGGTTAGCTAGAGTTAGCAATGAAGCAGCAGCATTTTGTGATATAACTGAGTTACTACAAAAGCAGATCTAGTGGGACAGACTTTACCTTTCCATATCGATTTAAACCCACCTTTGAGCCTGTGCAGTTTTGGATCTGGCTTTGGCTAGTCAAGAGCTGCTGTGACTTATGGCAGGGTGTAACAAAACCCTGATGAAATTATGACACTGCTTAAGGAGTGTAAAGGACTGGAACAGCTCTGATTACCTCCCTCTACTTTATAATTACAATCAGGACCATCTATTATGTTGGCAAAGAGTAGATCTAATCAGTTTTCAAAAAAATGTTTAAATAACTTTAAAACCACACTGTACTGTTAATTCATTTAACACAAGGAGCTCAAATGAACATTGAAAGGCAAAGGGAATCAGACATCAATGTTTCAAGGTGCATCCTTTTTCAGAGCTAAGTCTCAAAAAGGAAGGAAATCACAGAAGCAGAAAAAGTTCAGAGAAAGCAGACAAGGATAATCAAATGCCTACAACAGCTTTTGCATAAGAATCAACTAAGGAAATGTTGGCCTAGGAAGTCCTTGAGTCAGAAATTATTGCTGGGAGAGACTTGGAGAAACTATGATCAGATGACTCCTCCAGTGTAAGCTTGCTCCCAAGAATCTGCTTTCTATCTATGTCAGATGCGGGATACTGCGTTGAATGGACCTTTTCCATCATCCAGTGTTCCTACATTCTTAAGACCAATGAATGTAACACAGAAAGAAAATGTATAGAAGCAAGCAAACAAATAATGTTTCTCATGTGCCACCTTTACATATCCATACATTAGACAGATGTTTCTATTTTCATGAAAATTCATTCTTTATTGCTTCTCGTTCTGAGTGTGTGTGTGTGTGTGTATGTGTGCATGCATTGTGTGTGTATATACATACACACACACACATATGTATATCATAGCGGGTTTTGACTGCAGTTGCATCACACAAACTTAGTCTGGATCAAATAATTTTTATTAATAAACAAGAACAATATTGTAATGTATTTTAATTTCCTGGCATTCAAAGAGATTAATCTAATCTATTTTAATGACACCTACCTGGCTGAATTAAATTTCAATTAGATTTTTATTAGACAGAGATGACTAGAGGGGCTGCTACTAAAGGAGAACTAAATAGCTGGCATCACTGCCCTAGAGAACTGTGAACAAACCACAAACCAGAGGGCAGCACTGCTCCGTGGTATTTTCAGTGCCTTTGTGATTGTAACATCTTTTACCATATAAACTCTGAAGAATTATGTCTTTGATGCTTCTGTACTCCTGCAAGGTCATTCTCTAACATGTTCTACCCTACAATTTCCTGAATTCCTTGCAAGCATTAAGTCAGAGTGTATCTTTAGGGTTGCTCTGTGTAAGGGCTATGAGATAGTTCCCAATAAGTTAAAAATAAATATGATAAATAAAAATTCCTGAAAATAGCACATAGCTCAAACAGAAGGTTACAAAAGTACAAGGAATGAATGTCAGGTAGCAAAACATACATACCTTTCCTACAGTGGAGTGTGAATATATGACACAGTTCTGACCTGGACATAAAGGTGACAAATAAACTGCTGCTGAACCCTAAGTCTAATCATAATTTCATATAAACATGCCTATACATGACCAGGGGAAAAAATACCAAAGTTTGTGAGAGAGCATATATAAAAGGCTCACATTACAATTGAGCAGAGTACAAAGAGCTGGATACTTCAGAGATATTTCCGATAAGCATCCAAAAAAAAAGACCCCATTATAGAATGCTTACACTGAATCCTAAATCATTTTTGCAGCAGTAGTTAATTGGACATCTTAGTTCCTGGGTTGTATGGCAGTTCCTGAGTTATTTCCAAATTGCAGCACATACATCTATGCTTAAATTCCATTGCTTTGAATTTATCTTTTTCAAGTTCTGTTTTAGAAATGTGGCTGACCTGGCAGCTCTTGCCTGCTTGATGTTGCTAAGCTTTAATTCCAAATAGCCATTAAAATTCTGCTTGCTGTACAGTCCCTCACCTCACTGCCACAGGCTCACAGAGAATGATTGTGGAGGGAAACTCTGTCTGAACAACTAAAATCCAGGAACAACCCAGCTGGAGTTCAAGTCTCCATTTATATCAGCAAGAGTATTTTCCTACAGTGAGAGCAGAAAATGGCGTATACACATGCAAATAGATACAGTTGAAATTAATGCTACAAAATAACATAATAATACTTTGTACTTACATAATACCTAATCATCAAAGCATTTTATATACAGTATTTAATCCTCAAATTACTTCTTCCAAAGGTATCGTCTTCCACATTTTTCATACAGATGGAAACTTGGTAGAGGTTAAGCAATACATTTTCAAAGAACTAAGTTTACATTTGGGCAGCACTTTTAAAATCCAGCCTTATCTAGCTTACTAAAGGTCACAATGCAAGAAAGCTTTAGACCTGTCAGCCAGAAAAGGAAGGCCAAAGAAAGCATACCCCCCGGATGACCAAGACTGGCAAACTGGCAACAATGGATGAGGAGAAGGCTGAGGCACTCAACAAATATTTTGCCTCAGTCTTCACTGGCAACCTCTCTCCCCACACCTCTTGAGTGGATGGACCACAAGGCAGGGACTGGGGGAGCGAAGTACCTCCCATTGTAAGAGAAGATCATGTTCATGACCACCTGAGGAACCTGAACATACAGAAGTCTATGGGAGCTGATGAGATGCCCTCGAGGGAACTGGCTGGTGCAGTTGCCAAGCCACTCTCCATGATATTTGAAAAGTCATGGCAGTCAGGCAAAGTCCCCAGTGACAGGAAAAAGGGAAACATTGCATCCATTTTTAAAAAGGGTAGAAAGGAGGACCCTGGGAACTACCTACCTGTCAGCCTCGCCTCTGTGCCTGGGAAGATCATGGAACAGATCCTCCTTGAAGCTATACTAAGGCATATGGAAGACAGGGAGGTGATTCGAAACAACAAGCATGGCTTCACCAGGGGCGAGTCTTGCCTGACAAACTCAGTGGCCTTCTGTGATGGAGTGATTACATCAGTGGACAAGGGAAAAGCTACGGATGTCATCTGTCTTGACTTCTGTAAGGTCTTTGACACAGTCCCCCCCAATATCCTTCTCTCTAAATTGGAGAGATATGGATTTGATGGGTGGACTGCTCAGTGGATGAGGAATTGGCTGGACTGTCACATCCAGAGGGTAGTGCCCAATGGGTCAATGCCAGATGGAGATCAGAGACAAGTGGTGTCCCTCAGGGGTCTGCACTGAGATCAGTACTGTTTAATATCTTCATCAATGACGTAGTGGGATCGAGTGCATCCTCAGCAAGTTTGTGGATGATACCAAGCTGAGTGGTGCAGTTGACATGCCTGAGGGATGAGATGACATCTAGAGGGGCCTGGACAAGCTCAAGACACGTGCCTGTGTGAACCTTATGAAGTTCAACAAGGCCAAGTGTAGGGTCTTGCACCTGGGTCAGGGCAATCCCGGTATCAATACAGACTAGGGGATCTGAGGGCTGGAGCACCTCTCCTATGAGGAGAGGCTGAGAGAGTTGGGGCTGTTCAGCCTGGAGAAGAGAAGGCTCCGGGGAGATCTTATTGCGGCCTTCCAGTACCTAAAGGGGGCCTACAGGAGAGCTGGGGAAGGACTTTTTACTAAGGCATGTAGTGATACGACGAGGGGGAATGGCTTTAAGCTGGAAGAAGGCAGGTTTAGATTAAACATTAGGAAGAAGTTTTTCACTTTAAGGGTGATAAGGCACTGTAACAGGTTGCCCAGAGAGGTTGTTGAAGCCCCGTCCCTGGGGGTGTTCAAGGCCAGGCTGGACGTGGCCTTGGGCAACCTGGTCTAGTGGGAGGTGTCCCTGCCTGTGGCAGGGAAGTTGGAACTCGATGATCTTCCCTTCCAACCTAAACCATTCTATGATTCTATGAAGGGATTGAGAGCAACCCTCCTGAGAAGGACGTGGGGGTATTGGTCATCAAAAACTGGACATGAGCCAACAATGAATGCTCACAGCCCAGAAAGCCAATTGTATCCTGAGCTGCATCAAAAGAAGCATGACCAACAGGTCAAGGGAGGTGTTTCTGCCCCTCTACTCCGCTCTGGTGAGATTCCATCTGGAGTACTGCATCCAGCTCTGGAGTCCTCAGCACAAGAAAGACATGGACCTGTTGGAGCAGGTCCAGAGGAGGGCCACAAAAAGGATCAGAAGGACAGGACACGTCTCCTATGAAGACAGACTGAGAGAGTTGGGGTTATTCAGCCCGGAGAAGAGAAAGTTCTGGAGAGACCTTATTGCGGCCTTTCAGTACTTAAAGGGGGCCTACAGGAAAGATGGGGAGGGACTTTCTTCAGGGACTGTAGTGACAGGATACCCAATAGGTAATGGAAAGAAG
Source organism: Pluvialis apricaria (assembly GCA_017639485.1). Lineage (NCBI taxonomy): Eukaryota > Metazoa > Chordata > Aves > Charadriiformes > Charadriidae > Pluvialis > Pluvialis apricaria. The sequence goes on along the minus strand of CM030008.1, from coordinate 106,977,833 downwards.
AAATTTTTTACGATGAGAATGGTGAAACACTGGAAGAGGTTGTCCGGAGAGGTGGTAGATGTCCCATCCTTGGAAATATTCAAGGTCGGGTTGGACGAGGCTCTGACTAACCTGATCTAGTTAAAGGTGTCCACAATCATTGCAGGAGAGGTTGGACTAGATGACCTTTAAAGATCCCTTCCAACCCGAACTATTCTATGATAATATGAAAGAGAACATCCTTAGTCTACATCCGAATCAGTCAAGTAAAAAGTGTGTCTATGAGCATTACATATTGGGCACCTTTTAAGAAGCTGTTAACAAAAATTACCCAGAATGAAAAGACAACTTGGTTTGCATAGGCCAATGGCAGCAGCAGTTAAAGTGAAAAAAAAAAATATTTCTGTAGTGAAACCAAATGTCTGTGTAGTAACAATGGTTTGGTGAAAAGGTAATATAGAGCACACTCCAAATAGGCAAATTGAAATCATGAGTAGAAAGTACATTTACCTCTGAAGAAGATGAAAAAATAGCCCACCTGCCTCAGTGTTGAACCACCAGAAGACAGAAAATGGAAAAAGTAAGAAGGGGATTACTCCAGTTCCCTCAGGCTAAAAGATCTGGACATCAGTGAAACGCCTAATGCCTGTCTAACTCTCAGGAATGCTGGTTCAAGCACACTGAAAATACACTTAACTAAGAGATCTGCCTGGGTCTTTATATTTAGGTGGGCTTTCCTCACACATCAGCAGTGTCAGCAGAGAAATTAACATTTGGGAAACCATCAGCCCTTGATTCAAGAGCATCTATCAATAAGCACATAATTGTCTTTGTGTCAATTAAGCCTAAAGGAACAAAGGAAGTCCTAATTTATAAAATGACTTGTTAATCAATTCTTTACTAGAGAAGAGAATTGTAAGTACCTGAAAACTAAATGTTCGGTTTGAACTGTCTGCAATCTTGAACTGACGAACATTGCTGCTTATGAGCTTTGGGAGGCAAGGTTAAAAATATTCTTCTAAATCCTTAGAATTTAAAAGCACAAATTCACTTATATCTATGTGCCTCCTTGGTCTCCCATGAGCTCCAGTGCTTTCAGGGCACAATGCAGAAGCCCCGATGCCTGTGCTCACAGGTGCTAAGCAAAAACACAACTTATTGGGTAGACTTTACTTGTGACAAGTAAACAGAAGACCTTGGCAAGAAAAACTTATTTTGTTTCATGGAAAATTCAGAAGATTCTAATTTCTATCCCAAATAAAAAAAAAAGAAGCCACAGTCAAAATCTTTAAAATGGCTAGAAAAATATTTACATTTTTCCATCCTCTGACCTTTGTAAGTCTCAGAATTTTATGTGAAAACTTTTTCATTTTGAGTTATTGATCTGATATTCACTGCAAATCAGAAACCTTTTGCAGCCTTTTAAAACTCAGGTTTACAAAGAGGATTTTGATTCGCACACAAATTTGGACAGTTTATTTACATTTCTATTTTCCTCTCATAGGATGTTACAGTTAAAAATAGTCAAACAGGGAAAGCTGACTTAGCTTCATTAGTTACTTTTAAATATCATTTCAAGAAAACAGAGTACTGTAACTCAGAAATAGAGTTCAAATGATACCAATAAGGACTTGCAATGGTCAAATGTTACTTTTAACTTTATTTCAACATTTAATCAGAATGCTTCCTCCTTTCCAAACATTTCCCTCTTTATTACCATTTTTACATAAGAATACTCTGTCTTTTCCATACTGTTTGTGAAAGAAATCTGTCTATAGTCAGGACTGAAGTTTACACAAAGACAAAACTCCTTCACAAGGGAGAGGAAGGTGAATGTTATTCTACTGTATGCGTTAACTCAATTTTCCAGAATATTTTGAAGGGTGACCTTGAGATAGCTCAATGACAATCAGTGTTTTTTCAGTAGACCAAGTTGCTTACCAGGATTCCCTGTTTCGATTTATGTATTTCAGAACCATAGAGAGTTATTCACATATAGTTATATGATATATTCAACACTTTGGTCTATGCAATATGATTTTACACATGTAGGATGCTATATAAAACAAGTAATAACCTACTGCTTCAAAATAATGCTGTATGAATACAATCTATGGGAAAGCACACAGCATTAGAAAGCTGTAGTAGGTACATTTACTATGTGGTTAAAGTACATTGAGCCTTGCTATGCATTATTCACAATTTACTTGCTTTATGTCTGATCATGGTCTCAGTTCATGTAACCTCAAGTTATTTATTTGTTGGAACCACTTAAACGATGACTGCTTATGCTTACATGTTCATTAATATCGGAAGCACAAGTGGCTACATGAAATTGAAAGTGTAAAATGGACAACTGTAATTTCTAGGTGAATTTGATACAATAAATTAACATGCAAGGAACTTGCAGTAAGCTGCTTTTATGAAAAAATCAATAAACCCTTGTAATAAAAATGGTAATAAGCATGTTAGTTCAGTAAATAATGAAAAAAAGTAGATTATATATTTTATTGGACTAATTAAGAAAAGCTTTATAGGATCAAATGTTCTCATCAAAATTAAAGAAATTCCTTTTTGAAAGTCATGAAAATAATTTCAATTTTCTTATTGAACTCCGTAAACTACTTGAAACTCATTGAACTGTAGTTCTTCCACAGACTTTATATGGTTCTTTTAAAAGGGGTTTTCATTTGTTTAAGTTGTAAGCTACAATGTCTCAAAGCAAACAAACAAAAATTTCCTCACTTAAAATCCCGTATGAGTACAGATATTCTATATTGTTCTTGGTCGATGTATCGAAAAAGAAATGTCACAGATTTCCAAAAAGATTTTTTTCTTGCTTAGAGGAGCTTTTCTCTGTTAGATAAGTTTGTTGCCTGGATCAGTGCCCAGCTATGACTGAAGATATACATTCAGCATGGAGAAAGCACATAAAGGAGTGAGAGTTTTCCTGGTTTATTGAATAGGGTTGGAATTACATCTCTGCTTTCCCTTAAATATGTGTTTAACTTGTTTTGCTGAATCAAGGTGGAAACAGTTACCCTTGGAAAGTGTCTTACCTGCTCCCAATTAGTTTAATAGCAACTATCAAGAACTCAAAGTATTCTGAGAAAACATTTACCCTGTCACCCTTCTATTTCATGTTTAGCTGTTAGTGACAAAGTATGTTCCCGTACATTCACAGTTTCAAATAACTCTCTTTTAATTAGCCTTACTCAAAACCATCTGTGACTGATAGAAATAACCATAGTTTCAACTTCTTTTCATCATGAAGCCTGAACTTTATGTATCTTGTCCAGAAGACTGAATGTTTATGGCACAGCCTGTCCTAATGCCTTCCAAAACCATTAAGTCTCTTCTGACATGTAAGAAAACTAAAAGGCTAAAATGGACAACCTGTAAGATGCAGATGTCTTTGAAGAGATGGAACTTCTACTCAGGTGGAAGTTCAGATTGTTGCTTCTTTGTTGCTTCTTTGCTTGATTTTTGTGGTGGGGGTCTGATTTAGACCACCCAATCAGGACAGAGAGGTAGATGAAATCTTCTACAAGCAGCTGGGAGAAGTCCCACGATTGCTTGCCCTTGTTGTTGTGGGGGACTTCAACTTCCCAGATGTCTGCTGGAAATACAACACAGCAGAGAAGGAACAGTCCCAGAGGTTCCTGGAGTGTGTCGAGGACAACTTCCTTACTCAGCTGGTGAGTGAACCTACCAGGAAAGGTGCGCTGCTGGACCTGCTCTTTGTGAACAGAGGACTGGTGAGTGATGTGACAGTGGGAGATCGACTAGGGCAGAGTGATCACAAAATGATTGGGTTCTCCATTGTTAGAGAAGTAAGGAGGGGGGACAGCAGAACTGCCACCTTGGACTTCTGAGAGGCAGACTTTGACTTGTTTAGGAGACTGTTTGACAGAATCCCTTGGGAGGCAGTCCTAAAGGGCATAGGAGTCCAGGAAGGCTGGACACTCTTTAAGAAGGAAGTCTTAAAGGCGCAGGAGCAGGCCGTCCCCATGTGCTGTAAGTCATGCCAGCGGCAAAGAAGACCAACCTGGCTGAACAGAGAGCTTTGGCTGCAGCTCAGGGAAAAAAAGGAGAGTCTATGGCCTCTGGAAGAAAGGGCAGGCCACGTATGATGACTACAGAGATGCTGTGAGGCTATGCAGGGAGAAAATTAGAAAGTTCGAAGTCCAGCTAGAAATTAATCTGGCTTCTGCTGTAAAGGACAACAGGAAATCTTTCTATAGATACATTAGCAGCAAAAGAAGGGCCAGAGAGAGCAACCATCTTCTATTAGATGCAGGGGGAAACATGGTGACTAAGGATGAGAAAAAGGCTGAGGTGCTTAATGCCTTCTTTGCCTCAGTCTTTAGTAACAGGACCAGTTACACTCTGAGGATCCAACCCCCTGAGCTAGAAGATAGAGAGTGGGAGCAGGATGATCCCCCCGCAATCCAGGAAGAAATGTTCAGTGACCTGCTGCAGCACACAGACATACACAAGTCCATGGGACTGGATGGAATCCACCCAAGAGTTCTGAGAGAGCTGGCAGAGATAATCACCAAGCCACTTTCCATCATTTCCCAACAGTCCTGGATGACTGGGGAGGTCCCAGCAGATTGGAAACTAGCCCATCTACGAGAAGGGCCGGAAGGAAACTACAGGTCTGTCAGTTTGACCTTGGTGCCGGGGAAGCTGATGAAGCAGATCATCCTGAGTGCCATCACACAGTATGCACAGCACAACCGGATGATCCGGCCCAGTCAGCATGGGTTTATGAAAGGCAGGTCCTGCTTGACTAACCTGATCTCCTTCTACAACGTGGTCACCCGGTTAGTGGATGAGGGAAAAGCTGTGGACGTTGTCTATCTGGACTTTAGTAAAGCGTTTTACACCATTTCCCACAGCATTCTCCTGGAGAAACTGGCTGCTCATGGCTTGGATGGGCGTACACTTTGCTGGGTAAAAAGCTGGCTGGAAGGCTGGGCCCAGAGAGTGGTAGTGAATGGATTTAATTCCAGTTGGTGGCTGGTCACGAGTGGTGTCCCCCAGGGCTCAGTACTGGGGCCAGTCCTGTTTAACATCTTTATCAATAATCTGGATGAGCGGATTGAGTTCACCCTCAGTAAGTTTGCAGATGACACCAAGCTGGGTGGAAGTGTTGATCTGCCTGAGGGTAGGGAGGCCCTGCAGAGGGATTTAGACAGACTAGATCAAAGGGCCAAGGCAAACTGCGTGAGTTTCAATAAGGGCAAATGCCAGGTCTTACACTTTGGCCACAACAACCCCTGCCAGCTCTTGGGGAGGAGTGGTTGGAAAGCTGCTCAGCAGAGAGGGACCTGGGGGTGTTGATTGATAGCCGGCTGAACATGAGCCAGCAGCATGCCCAGGTGGCCAAGAAGGTCAACGGCATCCTGCCCTGTATCAGAAACAATGTGGCCAGTAGGACAAGGGAGGTGATTTTACCCCTGTTCTCGGCACTGGTGAGGCCGCATCTTGAGTACTGTGTTCAGTTTTGGGCCCCTCACCACAAGAAGGACACTGAGGTGCTGGAGTGTGCACAAAGAAGGGCAACGAAACTGGTGAGGGGTCTGGAGCACATGTCTTATGAGAAGCGGCTGAGAGAACTGGGGTGGTTTAGCCTGGAGAAAAGGAGGCTCAGGGGAGACCTTATGGCTCTCTACAAGCATCTGAAAGGAGGGTGCAGAGAGGTGGGAGTCGACCTGTTCTGTCAAGTAACAGATGACAGAACAAGAGGAAATGGCTTCAAGTTGTGCCAAGGGAAGTTTAGGTTGGATATTAGGAAGAATTTCTTTACTGAAAGGGTCATCAGGCATTGGAACGCGTTACCCAGGGCAGTGGTGGAGTCCCCATCCCTGGAGGTATTTAAGGGTCATGTAGATATAGTGCTTAGGGACATGGTTTAGTGGTGGGCTTGTCAGTGTTAGGTTAATGATTGGACTAGAAGATCATAGAATCAATCATAGAATCATAGAATGGTTTAGGTTGGAAGGGACCTTGAAGATCATCGAGTTCCAACCCCCCTGCCACAGGCAGGGATACCTCTCACTAGAGGTAGATCTTACAGGTCTTTTCCAATCTAGGTGTTTCTGTGATTCTTACTTTCATGAGGGAATAAAACTTTTCAGATTTATATTTTCTCTTTTTCAGTTTTAATTTAATTTTATCAGCTGACTTTGATTTTTATGCTGGAGCAAGGACCAACTTCATTCTTGCCTGGATGGGATAAATAAAAGAGGTAAAGGAGAATACATATTTTAACATGAAGAAGATGTCCTGGTTTGAGGTAAAACAGAACCAATTTTCTGTTCAGTAATTTTACTTTGCAGTTAAGCCTCTTCTAACTGACTAAACTCTCTGAAATCAACAGCATATTGTCCAGACACTGTTTGCTCGCAAAGAGATAAGACGATTATTTATAATTATACCAAGGCATGGTATGCAGAGAGGCTCTTGCTTATACTTACTGCTATAACAACCAAGGCCAACTCACTTTGTTATTTACCCCGTTGGACAGTCAGAAGCTTAAGAGCATAGAGGGATAGCACCTGCAGGGAGAAGCAGACATGACAGGTGACCCAAAACTGACCAACAGGGTATTCCTTCCTGTCTGCCTCACGCTCAGTATAAAAACTGAGGGATCAAAGGGTCAGCTCTTTCTTCAATGACTGACACCCGAAGAGGACTCTGTTCATCTGCCTTTGAGCCCAGTCTGTGCATTTCTGAATCCAGATCTGGAATCCAGTTCCCATTCATCTTGAGTCCAGTTTGGGACTTTCCCGGTGCCTGCCTGTGACGTCATCCTGGGAGCTTGGTACAATTTTGTATATATTGTATATATTTCATTATTTTCTTTTTATTATTTTATTAATATTTTCATTAAAGTAGTTCAGTTTTTTCTAAGCTCATAAGTCCCTTTCTCTCTCTCCCTCCTTTCCTTGGAGAGGGAGGTGGGGGAGGGCATCTGTCATTAGTTTCAGCGGCCAGTCTGGCCCAAACCATGACAAAGTGAAAACAAATCCCAAATCTTGTTTCTATTGCCTTATCACACGCAATTCATGTTCTCCCAAATTCCTTAACTATTTTGTGCACCAGGCACATCTCAGCTATACATTTAATCCTCTTTTTAACACAGCTGCAGGCAATGAGATGTGGGTTTTATGCCTTGATATTTACAACTAATCATAGGCTAGTTTTACCTCTGACATGCAGCTGCTTTGCCACACAGCACCTGAGTGTAAATCAGTGCAGCTAATAGTTTACCACTCAAACCAGTGGAAGAAGGAACTGAAAGCATGGGAAACTCCAGTTGCCTGAAGAGGAGGACAGGCCTGTGCAGAGCAATCACGGGGACAGAGAAATGGATAACTCAGCTTCATGCTAGATATGTACATCTTGTCCCTCCAACAAAACCTGGGATTTGACCAAAAGAAAGAACTGCTCTATTAAATGTAATTAAATCTTGGTTGGAAATGTCAAATATTGCTAACTTGAGCCTCTTAGATGGTTTAGCCAAAAGAAAATAAAACCCACAATAATAACAGAAAACCCTTATATTTGATTTTTATGAAAAGGGCATTTTCTGCTGCAGCAAATATTCCAGGGGTTGTACAGACAATAAAGGAGAATGTATTTCAGTACAGTCTAGTCTGTAAGGAATATAAATTAGGTTTCTGTAGCTTTGAGTCTAAAAATCACATATTCAAAATCTGTAACATTTTTAATTTTGCCCAGAGTTTTATTGCCTAATTGTCTACAATGTCCCCCCAAATTAATACCAAAATATCATTATAGTCCTTTGTAATCAACTTTCCTTTCATTTTGATTAGTTTCATTCTGGGCCCAATCCATGGCCATTTAGTTTAATGAGAGTTGGAATGGGCTCATAATTTGCCAGCTGTAATTTTCTAAGTATTGCTTTTTCCAAAATATTCTGTTTTTCTTCTCGTAGGGATATATATGCTTTTAATCAACACCATGTTTTCTCTAAATCATGTACTAAGTGCCATTATATATCAGCAATTAGGAATCCAAATGGTTTAAAATGCTGTAGTTCTTTCGACAAACTTGTTTAAAAATAGAAAGAAAAACATCTGTCTACATATAGATACATTTTTGCACGGGGTAGTTAGTACATTAATGAGGTACTTTTTAAAAAAAAGACATAGCAAACATAATTTTTAATTGCTTCTTGGTAAAACATTGAAAACATTCAGGAGTCACTAGCTAGTCTAGGATTGTAAATTCTATAAATTCAGTTTAAAAAAATTAAAATATTTTTCTACTTTTCCCATGTATCTTTTTAAAATCGCATTCACCTTAATGCTCTAATTAAACTATATTCAAATGAAGATGGTTACCACATTACTTATGTTGATAATCTATGTGTCTCTTCTATTATTACATAATCTCTATTAATCAGTACATTTCATACTGTATTATTCAATCTGTAGAATGAATTGGGAGGATTATGACTAGAAGATTGTGTAGGAGTTTACTTCAACATTTTTCTTCCCTAATACAGAAGCATACTAATATAACTGGAGGTTAAGTGCTGTTATTAAAACTTAAGCACATCACCTAGTAAGATGCATTTCTTTTTCCTCCAGAATCCTTCAATCTTTCAATGTTTTATATGTGGTCAAGGTAACTTGCTCTTATTTATAAAAGTGATATGTTATCCTTTGCAGTCTTAAAGTATTGAATTGTTCACATGAATCTTCACCTTCTTTATTAATTTCATTTAGTAGATTCACAGATTCTCCTTTGCATAATTCTACCAGTCAGAATACTAAATTACCTTCCCACATCTTTTTAAGTTTTGACTTAGTTTTAAGCTCTCCAGTGTGCTGAAATAATCTCTATTAACACAGCTGTAAGAGATGTAAACAAAAGAGATCGGAAATCTCCTAATATTATGGCAGTAAGACATTTGAGATAAAATTTAGAACATATATTTCTTATATGCATCTCAGCTGCCTGGTAAGGAAGCAGGTTGTAATAAATAGGTGGTGATATGAATGGCTTTTGTATAAATGAATTAGCAAAGAAAGGGTCTTTTGTATGTTTTTTATATAGATTTATCTGCTTATTTTCACTATCTTAAATTTAACTCTTTATTCAATACCTCATAAAAATTTTGTAAGTGTTCTTTCTTTTTATCATGAGTTAATAGCATCTTTCTGTGTATAAACCAGTCTCATAAATATGTATGCTATCTTCTTAGCACCCTAATTTAGTTGAATATGACAGCAGAAATCTGTTGGCATTGTTAATGACTCATTTTCTTTTAAGAGAGGAGATGTTTGAAGTTGACTTAAATACAATAATTTCAACATTAAATGGTATGAGCAGCACTGAGCATAATATTTTGGAGTGTCCTGAAGAGGCTCCCGCTGTAATATTAATAACTTTTTTTTTTTCAATTAGCTTGTTCTTTGAAAATACTTTTAATTTCCTTCCTTTCTTCCTTCTTTCCAGTATATTGGGTTACAAAGTGATTTCTTGAGAATATTCCTATATTCCTCTATGATAGAAAAGTATATTTTACCATAACTTTTACTTGATAAAGAAGTGTTGTATTATCACCAATAAGTGCCAAATACTTATTAATTTATATTACAATAGTTTCAAATAGTAGTCTGGAATTCTTAAAGTTAGAAGAAGATCCTATTTTGGCAGGAACATGGCATATAGTTTACCCTTGAAATGTGGAGGTATTTCCTTCTCTTTGACTACAGAGGAATCCTAAAGTGACCAAGCTCTGAACTTAAGCGTTTCCTTCAAGTGTTTAAATTAAATAGAATGAATCTAAGTCAGAATAAATCTATGGTAATCTCTGAAATGTTCACACTATAAACAGATAAAAGAAAGAAGAGTATCTTGCAGTAAAATAGTCTGGAAAAAGAGTTACAAAAAAAAGGTGTGCTCCATGTAATTCAGGTAGAAATTAGAGCCCAGACCTACTTTTAAAAAAGGGACATCTAGCACACAACAGGTGAAACATTATTATTGTTCTCTAACATACCTTCCTTTTTGCTATTACCCATGTAAAAGAATATTTTTTAAATAAAGAAAAAAAGTTGAAGATGCACATTTAGAGGACAGCCATATGTACCTTTCACGTGATCTGACCTATCATAGTACATCACTTTAAACCTGTCAAATTTTTTCCTTTTATTTTTCCATTCAACACCATTCAAAGACTTTCCAAAACACTGTGGTGAGACTACAGCCTTCAATGTGCATGAAACATTTGTTGCTGATGCATGTCCTACAACTGGTATTTTTCATCACACTAAAATCTCCACCCTCTAATCCTGTCTTCATATAAATAACCCCCTCCTTCCATGCACTCCCTCAAAACATACACATACCTTATCCCAGAAAGTTGCATCTAAAGAATAGGTGCGATTAATTAGTAAAATTCAGCAGCCTGAGTCATAGGATTACTGCGATACACGTTTGAAGATCTTGAAAGGTCCACATGCATGTTCAAAAACAGGATCTGTAATCTATATTATTCCTTAAAAAGTTTTGTCTGCCCTGCCATGGCTGCATCCCTTAGGGAAGGCACAGTAACCTTCCCACCGCTGTATTCCAGAATTTCAGTACTCTTGTAGCATTATGGTTATAGAAAATGGACAAGTTCTCTTCTGTTTGCAACAAGCTTCATGTATCTTTAGGTACCTGAAGACTTAGTCCCAGGTCATCCTTTCCCCTAGGGATTCCCCATATTGAGCTAAGGTGCTCAGTGCCTCTTAACAGGACTTAGTTTTTCATCTACTTATTTTTTTCAGTATCCTACTCTGGACTAGCTCCAGTTGAACCACACCTCTTTCAAAGCTCAGTGACAAAAACTGGATACAATATTGCTCTGAAATTTTACGGGAATGGAGGAGAGAAGAATTATCACACCTACCTTGCAGAGTTGCCTCTGTTTTGTAAGTATATGATTGATTATGTTCATCATAATCCTTTAATCCTTTCTACAAAACTGACCAGTTGCTCACAGGTCTGCATTTGTGCACTTCTGAGTGTTGACCTTATTGGATTTCATCCAACTATTTAAGATTAATTCCTCTGGTTTAAGACCATTTTGAATACCTGTTCTGTCCTCCCAGCATCCTACCAATTTAATAAGCAGGTTTTCCACTCCATCACCCTGGCTTATAAAACACTGAGCAGAACTGAAGGTAGGACAGATCCCTCTGATATCCTCTCCAGGACCCCCTTGCTTTCTAGCTGTGAAGTACCAATAAACATGAATATCAGAATTGTGCTCCTCAAACACATAAAAAATAGTTTCTTCTTACTTATTTAGAACAATATCATGGAAGGTAATATTGTTAGACTAAATATCAAGGTGGTATCACATCCAGTGCTTCTCTTATCTACCAAGTCCACGACTGTTTTGCAGAAAGAACTTTCCATTGTTTGATGTCATCTGTTGACATGTCAGATACTACTCATGTTTCTGCAATTATTCTCTCAATAACCTTCTTAAACTCTAGAAAAGTATTTCCAACCAAATAATAACTCACACATTTTACCAGAACACTTGTATTCACTTTTTCCGAATAAATTCTAGGAGCAGCTTTCTTCTTTCCAAGTTTTTTTCACTTTTTATTTTCTATTTCAACTTCATACGGCCTACATTTAAAATGTCCATGTTTCTACAGTTCCCCACATCCTCGTTTGCACACTTCACTCAAAATCTGGTTTTTTATGTATTTCAAAGACTTGAATTTTACTCTTTTTATCTCCAAAACTTTATGTATCTCTCTTGACTCTTTCTTCTTATGAATAGCTGATCCACACAAATAATTGTAGTAATAATAATACCTATTTAACGAATAAGTAAATAATAAATATTTGGAGTTTTTCTAACCATAGATTTATAGGGGTGATACCCAAGTTCTTATAAAATAAATTTTCTTTTGTTCCCTATTCTATAGAGGAACACAATAATATCAGTTAATACTGGTGAAAATCACATTGTCTTGTTTCACCTGTTTTTACAATACCAGGTTATTGAATTATAACTTTTCAGAGAATTTTAGAAAGTCAGAAAGAACATCCTTAAAAGTATGGGTTAGTCAAGGCTACCACTGCTGCTGCTGCTGCAAAAAGCAGATGAGAGAAGTGAATGCCTGTACTACCTTTCACTAAGCAAAGGAGAATGTTACTAAGAAAGACACACCATTATTCATTATAGGAATATGAGTTCCAGCATCAGTTAAGGAAGTATTATGTGGAAATCAAGCAGCCCACTCCTTTTCCTATGTCCCAGTTTTACCTCTCCTCACACCCTTACACACAAGTTCTGCTTTGCCTCTGCCTGGCTCCACAGCTGATGTTCAGTGATTTGGGTGCTGGATGCATCTCGCCCACCACAATTGTGCCACAGAAACAGTACTGTCCTCCACATGCATGCACTGGTAGAGTCATGATGTGCAGTCTAGCTGATGTCATTAGCATGGGTACATACAGTGTATTGAATCACAGAATCACAGAACGGTCAGGGTTGGAAGGGACCTCTGGAGATCATCTAGTCCAACCCCCCTGCCACAGCAAGGACACCTGCAGCAGGTTGCACAGGATGGCATCCAGGCGGGTTTTGAATGTCTCCAGTGTGGGAGACTCTGGGCAGCCTGTGCCAGTGCTCTGCCACCCTCAGAGTAAAGTTCCTCCTCATGTTAAGATGGAACTTCCTATGCTCAAGTTTGTGCCTGTTACCTCTTGCCCTATCACTGGGCACCACTGAAAGAAGACTCTTCTCATCTACCTGGCACCCTCCCTGTAAGTATTTATAAGTCTTGATAAGTCTTGATAAGATCCCCCCTCAGTCTTCTTTTTTCTAGACTAAAAAGACCCAAGTCCCTAAGCCTTTCCTTATAAGATGCTCCAATCCCCTAATCATCTTGGTAGCCTTTTGCTGGACTCTCTCCAGCAGTTCCCTGTCCTTCTTGAACTGGGGAGCCCAGAACTGGACACACTACTCCAGATGGTACAGAAAAAAAAATACAAAAGTCAATGAAACATATCCTCTAGTCATGGACATGTAATCATTGTTATCTTAAGATTTTAGTGGACTCATTAGCAATTTACTACACTGGAAATACACTGCTCTTTAATTAATAACAGTGGGATACTGAATATAAAGCTACTTGTGATCTATTACGGAGAACATGTAGTAATATTGCAAGAAAGACAAACTGTCACAGTATTATTGTGCTTCTACCTACAACCAGGAAATAATGAAAACTGCTAGAGTCAAGAAGGACAAACCAATTGTAGTTGCAGATAGTCAGTTCAGTATTTAATACACACATGCCTTTCCTGAAACTTATATTAAATTATTTGCAAATTTAATGTTGTTTATTCTAAACTCCGGACCAGACAAAACATTTTAGGTGTAATTTGGAAGGCTGAAGGGAGAGAAGTCCTAATCCTCTTTCATAATGTGAGTGACATAAACTGGGCATACTGTAGTAATATCCATGTTCTGAGGAGATGACTCATATGCAACTTACACATCGTCTTTACCCTAAAGGAGTTTTCAGCTGTTACAAAGAGTTAGCAGACTTGCCCCTATCACTCTGATGTTAACATCTGAATAAATTACTATTATTCTGTCATTAAATAAATGGAAATAAATGGAAATACATCTCTGCATGGAAAAAAATAAAATAAAATTAAAAAATCGGGTATTAGAAAAAGAGTATTGCTCTTTAAATACTACACATAAGAGCTCCACAAAAGTGTCTCAAATAACTATCTATAAAGACTGTCACAGCCATAAGCAATATTAAAATATTGTACTTTAAATAGGGGACATACATGCTCACAGAGGGAAAAATTCTGCTTCATTTCCACAGTACTGTTTCTGCAAGTTTTTGGGGATTCTTTCTTTATTTTCTTTGGAATACTTTGAATCACACATCCTAGCTCTCCAAAATGTCATGTTTTATCTCTGAGTTTTCCTAATGATCACATCGTTGTCTGGGGATTTGGTTCCTTGTTAGCCTTTAGTCCTAAACAGCCCTGCTGAGCTCTGTTGCTTTCTAATTATTTTAAGCATATCAATTAAAGCTTCTCCTTAGTGTTTACATCAGAGACTTCTGTGCAAGAATGGCAGAAACCCTCACAGAAAATCTTCAGCTCAGTTCGAAGACTGGTGACAAAGGTCATTAAAGAAATGACTGAAAGAGAAGGGTTTCTTTCTACACACTGTTGAAAAGGGAAAGAAAACATAATGAGAAAACTACTCCAAAGCTTCACTTTCTCAGTGCTAGCTGTAACCCTTAAAAATACCTGATTACAAGGAATCTATTCAAAGACATTTCTTTTAAATGGAAATAAAATAACATAGAAAAAGAAAGGGCTCCCACCCGCCCCCCCCCCCCCCCCCCCCTCAAAAAAAAAAGGTTATGTCTTACCAGATATCTGCTGTAAATACAATGCAGTAGAGAGGAAAGCGTCTAGTAGGTTCCTGAAGTGTGTGGAAGATAAGTTCCTGACATAGCCAGTGAGCGACCAACTAGGGAAGGTGCCCTGCTGGACCTGTTGTTTGTGAACAGAGAAGGACTTGTGAGTGATGTGACATTTGGATGCTGGTTTGGGCATAGAGATCACAAAGTGAGAGAGTTTTCTATTCTTGGAGAAGTAAGGAGGAGGGTCAGCAGAACTGCTACCTTGGACTTCTGGAGGGCAGTCTTTGGCCTGTTTAGGAGCCTGGTTGACAAAGTCCCTTGGGAGGCAGTCCTAAAAGGCAAAGGAGTCCAGTAAGGCAGGGACATTCTTCAAGAAGGAAATTGTAAAGGCACAGAAGCAGGCAGTCCCCATTTACTGAAAGACAAGCTGGAGGGGAAGAAGACTGGCCTGCATGAATACAGAATTTTAGCTGGAACTCAGGGGAAAAAAGAGAGTTTACACCCTTTGGAAGAAAGGGCAGGCCACTCAGGAGGACTACAAAGATGACATGAAGTCATGCAGGGAGAAAACGAGAAGGGCCAAAGCCCAACTAGAACTTAATCTGGCTACTATCGTAAAGGACAATAAAAAATGATTCTATAAATATATTAGCAACAAAAGGAGGGCTAAAGAGAGTCTCCATTCTTTATTGGATGTGGGGCAAGCATAGTGAGAAAGGATGAGGAAAAGGCTGAGATACTTAATGCCTTCTTTGCCTCAGTCTTTAATAGTAAGATCAGTGGTTCTCAGGGTACCCAGCCCCCTGAGCTAGAAGACAGGGATGGGAAGCGGAATGAAGTCCCCATAATCCAAGGGGAAATGGTTAGTGACCGGCTACACTACTTAGACACACACAAGTCTATGGAGCCGGATGGGGTCCACCGAAGGGTACTGAGGGAGGTGATGGAAGTGCTCACAAAACCACTTTCCATCATTTATCAGCAGTCCTGGTTAACTGATGAGATCTCAGTTGACTGGAAGTTAGCAAATGTGATGCCCATCTACAAGAAAGGCCGGAAGGAGGATCCAGGGAACCACAGACCTGTCAGGATGACCTCTGTGCCTGGAGAGGTTATGGAGCAGATCATCCTGAGTGCCATCGTGCAGCTTGTACACAACAATCAGGTGATCAGGCTGAGACAGCATGCATTTGTGAAATGGGTTCATGGGTCCTGCTTGACTAACCTGATCTCCTTCTATGACAAGGTGACACACTTAGTGGATGAGGGAAAGGCTGTGGATGTTGTCTACCTACACTTTAGTAAAGCTTTGACACCGTTTCCCCTGGAGAAACTGGCTGTTCATGTCTTGGATGGACGTACTCTTCACTGGGTAAAAAACTGGCTGCATGGCTGGGTCCAAAGAGCTGTGCTGAATGGAGTTAAGTGCAGTTGGGTGGCCGGTCACAAGTGGTGTTCCCCAGGGCTCAGTATTGGTGCCAGTTCTGCCTAATATCTTTATCAATGTTCTGGACAAAGTGCACCCTCGGTAAGTTTGCAGACAACACCAAGTTGGTCAGGAGTGTTGATCTGCTTGAGGGTAGGAAGGCTCTCCAGAGGGATCTGGACAGACTGGATCAATGGGCTGAGGCCCATGGTATGAGGTTCAACAAGGCCAAGTGCCGGGTCCTGCACTTGGGTCACAACCACCCCATGCAGCGCTGCAGGCTTGGAGAAGAGTGGTTGGAAAGTTGCCTGGTGGAAAAGCACCTAGGGGTGTTGATCAACAGCTGGCTGAATGAGCCAGCAGTGTGCCCAGGTGGGCAAGAAGGCCAATAGCATCCTGGCCTATATCAGGAATTGTGCAGCCAGCAGGACTAGGGAACTCATTGCCCCCTTTGCTCAGCACTGGTGAGGTCACATCTCTAATGCTGTGTTCAGTTTTGGGCCCCTCAGTACAGGAGGGACACTGAGGTACTGGAGAGTGTCCAGAGAAGGGCAACAAAGCTGGTGAATGGTCTATAGGACAAGTCTTATAAGGAGCGGTTGAGGGAACCGGGGTTATTTAGCCTGGAGAAAGGGAGGCTGAGGGGAGACCGTATCGCTCTCTACAACGGCCTGAAAGGAGGTTGTAGTGAGGTGGGTGTTGGTCTCTTTTCCCAAGCAACAAGCAATAGGACAAGAGGAAACACCCTCAAGCTGCACCAGGGGATGTTTAGAATGGAAATTAAGAAAAAATTCTTTACCCAAAAGGTTGTGAAGTATTGGAACAGGCTGCCCAGGGAAGTGGTTGAGTCACCATTGCTGGAGGTATTTAAAAAACGGCTAGATGTGGTGCTTATGGGCACGGTTTGTGGTGGACTTGCCAGTGCTAGGTTAACAGTTGGACTTGATGATCTTAAAGGTCTTTTCCAATGTAAATGATTCTATGGTTCTATGATTCTAATTAGAGTCACCGGGTTTGGCCAGGAGGTGTCATGTCTGAGTAGGAAAACATCACATGAAAAATAGAACAATAGCCCTCCTTGGGGTATTTCTGTAACATGCTTGATTTCCCAATTGGAATGAAGCACGTACAGGTGTGATACCATAAAAAGAGTTATGACAACTAATTTATTTCATTGTGCTTAAGCTTTATTACAAACTTTATTTGAATGTTATAGAATTTGAAATCTAATCTAAGGTTTGAGATAATTACATCTATATTGTGCACAGGATAGGGACATAGATCTGGGTAAAATATCCTTACCTTGTAGTGCCTCTCTTATTTATTTCCCCATGCAACAGTTGCAGGTGATCCCCTTGTCCTTCATGGGACTGCTTTGCATATACCTGTTTTTGTATTCACAATGCTGAATCCTCCTCAGGGGTAATCATGAGGGATTATGACAAGACTATCCATGCTAGGTCACAACAGAGGTCCATAGTGCCCAGAATCTCTTCTCCCATACTGGTCAGGACCGGATTTTTGCAGGGGTATCTAGGTAAAGAAAAAGCCTATTTAGGCTTCTCTCAATGAAGACTCCTTTTGGAAATACGAGGTTTTAGAGTTGTACCCACATTGTTGTATTTAATAGCCCTTAATGGAGTTTCTTCCATTTGTTCAGCTAATTGCTTTTTGAACTGATTTATATTTTGGCATCCAAAACATCCTGCAGCAATGAGTTACATAATTTAATTATGTATTATATGAAAGGCAATTTACACTTCTTCCTGATAATTTACTTGGGTGCTTGCTGGGTTTCATGTTATGTATGGTGAATAACAGCTCCTAAATCACTTTACCCCTGCCATTCACGACTTCATATATTTCAATTATACTGTCTTTAGTTATCCCTTTTCCAAATTTGAATAACCTTGCTTATAAAATCTCTCCTTGTACAGAAGCCATTTTCTATGGTTCGTTGTCAAATTTACCCTTGCCAGTACCATTTTTAATTCTGATGATCATAGCTCAGTAGAGCAGTGAGTTTTACTCTTCTGTAATTTTATAGTGCAACAATGCACAGTAAACAACATGTGCAACACCAGGGACTTCACAACACTCTGATTACATTTTTTGTTAACACCAGTCTTTTGTATTTCCTCTTTTGGACAGTAGCAATTTCACAAAGGTATTTTCCCTGTAATCTCATGGCAGCTTAGTCTCTCTAACAACCTTGATGAGGGACTTTTTCAACATATTTTTGCAAATGCACGCATATTGTACCAACCATATCAAATTTGTCTATGTGCTCAAGTGATTTCTTCACACAACAAATGAATCTGAAATATGACTCTCCTTTAGAAAAGCCACATTATCTGTTCCCTATTGTATTACGTTTATCCATATATTTATTAATGTGACAATTTTCCAGCATTTCAAAAGATTTATTCAACATGAAAGACAGAGTTAGTTGTCTGTAGTTCTATGAGTTCCCTTGGATCTCTTTTTAAAGGCTGTAACTCCCCATTGGCCAGGTACCAAAGCTAATTAAAATGGTCACCTACAAATCACAGTTAATTGTTCATCAATGTCATATTTATTTTTCTTCTGGAACTCCTGGTTGAAAACCTTTTGATCCTGCTGATTTATTGCTATTCACGACTACGTGTCTATAATCTCTTCTAATGTTATTGCAACCTGAAACTAAAGGATGAGTCCAATGTATCACTGAGCTGTATGTCTACTTTGGAGCCTAGCTTTTAGAGGAATAGTTTGACAATTCCTCTTTACTTTTTTGCTCATTTTCTAGTGCCAGTGGATGTTGAAGCTCTGTTTAGAATTCATTTGTTCTAGAAATTGAGGTCTATTTTCATGTTATGAAAACCTTACTTTTTCTTCAAATACAAAAATACCTGCTAAGGTACTGTTGACATGACTTTTACATGAGCAGATTGAACATCTGTAACAATGCTTAGGATAGTTTATTCAAACTGAAGTTTGCTGTTTTCATTAATCTATAGGAGTAAGGAAATAAAACCTTACCAATTGTACTCAGTTCATGCTTCAGGTTTGTTCTTCCTATGAAATCTTCAAACTTACAGAAAGTATGAAGCTGAAGTATTAATTTGTCATGTTACAAGTCATGATACTTAAACAGTAGTCTATATTTCCTGTGTCCATTATTTTATCTGGTTTTGCTATGAGAAGATTTTGTGTTATTTTTGCTTAGCTACGCTTACCTGCACATATAATGGTGTTTAGCTGTTTGCTATCTGTATATAGTCTTTCATCTAGCATTTTGTAACTATGCTCTGGAAAGACAATGTTGTCTAGGTGAAATTCACTAAAAAAAACAAAGTCAAAATTTACTGGTGAGGGTAAAAATCTAATAAAGTCGTAAAATGTAGATCATCCATATATTTGGCAATTATGCTGTCAGTCTATGATTAGATTTCTATATCAGGAAGCTATAAGAGATACTGTAAGAATATTGCATAGGAAACACTACAGACATTAAAGAAAGCAATAAACACTAGACAAGTATTTGCAAATTAGAAAGTAAGGCTACAGTAAAGGTCTAAAAACTACAACTATTAATGTTGTCATAAAACAATGTGATTAACACTTCAGTACTTTTAGTGAAAAAGATACTTTTAACAGAAATTGCTTAGAAAAATTATTTTACTGCTTGACAAAGCCATAGTTCTTTAATACTTCACTTTTCAGTCTGAAAAAAACTTTTGGAATAAAAGGAAAAAAAGTATTTATATTGTCAGAGACACTTAATTCCTCCATAAGCTGACATTTTAGCAGTTACTCAAATATTTAACAAATAATTTGCTCTAACAGCTATTCATCACCTGAAGTTCACCAATATGTTTCATTACATCCTAAAATGTATCACAATAGTAACTTAATCCTTTTCTCAACTTCAACTGTTGAATTCCACACCCTAGTATCCCTTTCATGTTTTAATTCACTGATAGATTATTTAAATTGCAAATTACCTCCTTTCACTCCAGGATCTCCCGTCTTGGCCCTGCTTAAGCTTCAATTCACATCTTAATAAAAAAGAAATGTAATCATTTCCCTACTCAATTTTAGCATCAGAATTTTCCTTTGATGTCTCTTTTATGCAGCACTTAATGCCTCTATGTTTCATACAAAATCGTCTAACTGTTCATTTTATGTATGTGTCCACCTTACACACTAATATTTTTTCTTGTCCATGCTCCTTCTGTCACTTTTTTTCTAATCTCACAGGTCACCATCGCACAGACTGTAGCATTACACAAGAATTTAGAATTTAAACGGGAATTGTTTGTTTCACTCAGTATTAAACCTGTGATAAATCAGAGCAAAATTTTAAAGATTGAAGCTTTACCTCTCCTTTTGCAATAAAAAAGTTTAAAATTTTAATTTTTACTCTTTTTCTTCTCAGCTAGATTGTAATTTTATTTAAAAACTGAAAAAATAAGGTGTATACACATTAAGTGTATAAATGTTTCATTTTTAATGAAGTCAACAGATAAAGAAAACGTGTATACACATCCCCACCTCCAGGACTGAACTTTCATAATCCACAAATCACTGAAGCCCAGAAATATAGAATATAATAACAAACTGATGCTTATAGTTTGGTAGAGGCATACCAGCAGGGTCAGGAATAAAGCTCAAGTCATTCTGGGTTCATAACCTTTTCTTTCTTCCAGTCTACTTCTTTTATTCCTCCATACATGGTTATTTTAGTATTTCTCAGAATACATCTGTTCATATATAGGAACTCAGCTCTGGATTCACATTTTTGCATTTTGCTCCAGACACTTCATCTGTAACAAAAGCAGCAGCTATCACAAGAAATGTAAACACTGAGCTCCTGAGACGTACCCAGAGACATCCAGTGTATTAGACAGTAGCATTCATACAATTAATGATATACACTCGTTCAAACAGAAAAAAGCTGGAGAAAGGGTAAAATGGTCCTGTCTCTTGCATGATGCCTGGCTTCTCTAAGAGCCTGCGCACAGGTAGATTTGGGAACTGTGGCCTGAAGCGGGCACAGCCACCATATGAATTTAGTGGCGAACTTGCTCTTCTGTTCGTGGGGGCAAGGAGCACCTGCCAGAGGACATGGCACACCATGCAAACCACATAGGTGAGTGGACAGGACTCAGTGACAGATGGGGGATACCAGCCTGGAAAGAGTATGTGGAAGGAACCTGCAGGGGGGTGGTGGCAGGAGGGTGGGTTTCTGATTGGGAAGTTTTCAGGCGCATACTTAGGTACAAACTTAGTAGGCAGCTGTGGCAGCTCTGTCACAGTCAGTGTGGCATCTGGTGGTGGTGGCAGAGGCTGGTCCCTAGTGTTTGCCTCTTCTCAAAGCCTCCATGCGTCTCCATCTTGATGTTAAGGTCCCAGCAAAGCATAGTTGAGTGCCACCATAATAAAAGTTAGAAGCACCACTAGAGGGCATTAAAAACACCATGAATAACATGGCTGATACCAACAGCAGCACTTGAAAAGACCGAGATAAGAGAAGCTTCAGAGAATGACAGGAAGGACAGACAGAAAACATAAGGGTCCTATACAGTATGTGTTCACAGAAATAATATTGAACTGAAGGCGCTGAAGGTCTGGAGCTAACAATGCCATACAGCTTCCACAGAGAAGACAAGAGTTAATACTAAATTTTATGTCAGTGTTCAGATAATTAGCTAATTTACATATTTCAGCCTGTAGGCCATCTACCTAATGACTAGTGAATGTTATAAAAAGATGACAAAAATTACGTTGCATACTGTACCTAAAGATCAAACAGTGATCTTTAACTTCATTGAGGGCAGCAGAAGCAGCAGTGGGTAACAAATGCTTTAGTCTTGCCAGTAGAGGTAAGGAAATTGTTGAGAAGTCAGTGTAGGTTGAGCAGAAGGGCAAAACAAAGGATGCCTGCAAGCATCCAAAAAGCAGAGATCTCATTTCTATTGTAACAGTTAGACACTTTTCCTTCCTATTGGCTGAGCTGTGCAGCAGAACAAAAGAAACAAAAGAAGAGGCACCTTGTAGGTAACAAGGTCTGTCAAGTATTGTCACTTAAGGAAAAGTATGTTAAGTTTTCCTGCAGGCTTTCCCCAGCTCTGGAGGATTTGCTTCACTGCATTCTCTGATTTATCTCAGGAAAGAAATCCAAAAAGACCCAGGAAATGTTGCCAATGGTGAAGTCACAACATTTATTTTTAAGGGCTCAATGTTCCAAATGGTCACATAAACTGAACCTCCCTACCACAGTTTGCTCTGCCTAGAGGCATTGTATAAAAGATTTATTTACTGTTTAGAGATATTCTTTAAGGGAGCAATGTCCCTCTATATCATTTTATTTTGTTTCTATTCTGAAAAGGTCTGCATGCAAACATGTTACACAGGGTAAAGCCAAAGAGGGCTCAGCCCTTTAGGCCAGTAGTTCAAGCAGGACATCAAATACTGCACACAGGAGTGCAGAGGTACAAGGAAATGGAAGACAGTCACAGCTGAGAGAAAAAAAGCAGTATTTCTTACAATGGGAGAGGCAAACTGAATTAAAGTTGTGAACACAGACTTCCTAAAATCTTGGCTCAGCTGCGAAATCTCAATTTTGACATGCATGATATATCTCTCACTGAAATGAAAAGAAAGAAATGAAAGAAAAAAGGTGGAAAGCTTCGTGCATGGAAAGAGGCACAAAACAAACAGGCATCCTCAAGGAAGAGTATTTTTAAAAAACTTTTCCTTACAGATACTGAAGTATATGGAAAAATGAATATATACTTGAAAACAATATGAAAAGTAGAGCCACACTGTTGAATATAGTTTTAAGTTTCAACATATCACCTCTTCAGACAAAAATCATTGTAATCTTTTATCAGCTAATTTTTGCAGAGAAGAGATTTAAAGCTGAGGGGAGAGATCTCTTATGAGATTTGATGATTTTTGCTGCATTCTTGTAAATAAATGACATCATCTACCACAAGCTATGTTGTCACATGCCTTTTGCTAACATTTCAGACTACAGATACTCACAGGTTTAGTACTTACTTTAGTAGACAGCACAGCTGATCTTACTTGTTCGTGACCCTTTAGAAGTATGGGGTTCAAATGTAGCACGCAGCAGAGCACTGTGCCAGAGGAGAGCTTTCAGCTGGTGAGCGACCTGCCTGAGACAGAGATGCAGATCCCTTTCTTCTCCTTACATTGCCCAGATTCTTGTTATAAGTTTCAACTCTGGCTTCTTGCTATTCAAAATTCAAAATGTTACAGGACGTTCAAATTTTTCTATTTGAATTGTATGGTATTGGCAGAGAGACAATATTCCCTGAATCAAATGAAGTGACAATCATCTAAACAGTTTAATTTATTAGGTTCCTCTTTGAAAATACAAAATTCTGTAACATACACCTAATCATATTATCATAAGCTGCATTTGTATCATTCAAGTGTGTTTATTTTATAAATATTAAAATAAAATAGTTTACATAAGAATAATGCATGGTAGAATTAATATAGTGCATTATATGTAATTTGGTCATTTATGAAGTCCCTTACAGTGAAACTATTTTTCATTTTACGCTCTGTTACAACAGTAACAACATTTCTGCAACTCCATTTACCTTAGGAAAAAATATTAATTTTTCTGCTGCATTTGGATAATCATGAACATAGAGAATATTAAATGTTTTGAGAAATTGATGGAAGAATGAGTTAAAATGGACATTAGTCCACAATCTAATATAAAGCTATGAGACTTGTAGAAATTATTCTTTGAATCTCTTAACACAAAATACCTTTCACACAAACATTCCTTATCTAGCTTTTTATCAGATCTTCAAACCTCCGGCAATCCTTATGGTTTTTTATAAAGTCAATTTTTTTTAAAAGGAAGAGGTCTAGTTTGGCATTATTAATTAGGTTTGTAGAAATCAAAACAGGAAGTCACATTTGGAAACTGCTGTTTACCACTGAGTTGACAACTCTGCCCATTTTTTCTGTCTTGATGTGCTTTTAGATGAGTTGTCATTCATGATCAACTAATGACATCCAGTCTTTGTTGTAATTTCTCTTTCAATAAATGCATCATGTAGTATAATTCAGCAAATAAAAGACCAGGTATATCTAATTTCTAAGATAATATCAAAAAAATCTACAATATTTAGGAAACTGTGACAAATACAAATATTGTTCAATCTCTGAAATACTACTGAAGACATAAAATACATCAACCTACCTTAACAATCCCTAAAGAACTTAAGTAATAACACCCAACTATATAATACTCTTCTAATGTACCCCCTCGTCCCATAAAAAAAAAGCTTTTAAAGCATGGAAAATACTTCAAGATCCTTTGAACTGTGTAATATGAACATAATAATCCTGACATTATCCTCAGTATTGCTGTATACATTCACAAAATGAAATAAATCCAGTAATGCTGAGATTCTTCTAGAGATGAAGAAAAAAAAATAGTAACCTTTTATTAACAAAACTTCAAGATCTATTGGCAACAACTCTGATTTTTTTTTAATGTGGAGTATTGTGTACCATACAAGCTGAGCAATTAGCTAGAATTTGGAGCATATTCCTTTCTTCCCCATTAGTTTGTAGATTCAGTGATATTTCCCCAAAGTGAAGTTTTACGCTATCAGGTACAAAGGGTGATATATTGTCACAGTACAAACCAAGTTATTATAGTATATTTTTAACATTGTATACACATATAATCCAGGTCTTGAAGGTAATCAAGCATTCAGTTGACTACTCCACTTGCATAGCAGTCAACAGCTGTTAGAACTGTTGACATTCTCTTGGAAGCAGCAAGCCACAGAAAAGAATATGCCATCTTAAGGGAGTCTTAAATTGTTTCCTCAAGAGAAACAAAAATATTTGGATTAATGCCAAAAGTTGTGGGTTTTTTCAACTGAAGATCCATATATTTAATGATTACTCAGTCTT
Organism: Pluvialis apricaria; assembly: GCA_017639485.1. Lineage (NCBI taxonomy): Eukaryota > Metazoa > Chordata > Aves > Charadriiformes > Charadriidae > Pluvialis > Pluvialis apricaria. The sequence continues at coordinate 106,953,017 of CM030008.1, read as the reverse complement.
AGAAAACAACGCTGGCTTGATCTAGCAGTTAGACAGTATCTTTGAAGTACTGACTAACACTCTGCAAGATATTTGTTGTTTCAATGACTGTTTCTGTGTCACTTTTTGATATTTTCGCAGACATTAGCAACAACAACAGTTTCAAGAAGTTCTTCATGCTGAGAAGCTACACTAGAATTATTTCAAATAATACTCTGTTAGTACACAGACCTAAAATTGCAAACATTTTTTAAGCAATTAAAAACTACTTCTGCATCTACAACAGTAAGTTTGATTTCAATTAATGCTATTTTTACCACTCCAGGCAAAATTGCATTTCCATTCATCTTGTCAATTGTAAAGTTTTTTCTTCCAGTGCACTGCATCCCTTTCTTGATGAAATGTGGTTGACAGATAGAGAGAGCTCAGAGGATTGTGGTTAGTGGTGCAGAGTCCAGTTGGAGGCCAGTAACAAGTGGCGTCCCTCAGGGGTCAGTACTGGGTCCAGTCCTGTTCAATATATTCATCAATGACCTGGATGAAGGGGTAGAGTGTTCCATCAGCAAGTTTGCTGATGACACAAAGCTGGGAGGGGTGGCTGACACGCCGGAAGAATGTGCCGCCATTCAGCGTGACCTGGACAGGCTGGAGAGTCAGGCAGAAAAAAACCTGATGAAATTCAACAAGGGCAAGTGTAGGGTACTGCATCTGGGGAGGAATAACCCCATGCATCAGTACAGGTTGGGGGCTGACCTCCTGGAGAGCAGCTCTGTGGAAAGGGACCTGGGAGTCCTGGTGGACAACAGGATGACCATGAGCCAGCAATGTGCCCTGGTGGCCAAGAAGGCCAATGGCATCCTGGGGTATATCAAGAAGAGTGTGGCCAGCAGGTCGAGGGAGGTCATCCTCCCCCTCTACTCTGCCCTGGTGAGGCCGCATCTGGAGTCCTGTGTCCAGTTCTGGGCTCCCCAGTTCAAGAAGGACAGGGAACTGCTGGAGAGAGTCCAGCAAAGGGCTACTAAGATGATTAAGGGACTGGAACATCTTTCTTATGAGGACAGGCTCAGGGACTTGGGTCTTTTTAGTCTAGAAGAAAGAAGACTGAGGGGGGATCTTATCAAGACTTATAAATACTTACAGGGAGGGTGCCAGGTAGATGAGAAGAGTCTTTTTTGAGTGGTGCCCAGTGATAGGGCAAGAGGTAACGGGCAAAAACTTCAGCATAGGAAGTTCCATCTTAACATGAGGAGGGACTTCTTTATGTTGAGGGTGGCAGAGCACTGGCACAGGCTGCCCAGAGAGGTTGTGGAGTCTCCCACACTGGAGACATTCAAAACCCGAATGGACGCCATCGTGTTCAACCTGCTGCAGGTGTCCCTCCTGTGGCAGGGGGGTTGGACTAGATGATCTCCAGAGGTCCCTTCCAACCCTGACCATTCTGTGATTCTGTGATTCTGTGAAATGTTCACTGTAAGAGTCATGATCCACTTTCCAACCATTTCTAACATTACATTAGTATTAATGGTCAGTAGATTTGCGCTTAGATGGTGATCATTCTGGTTGTTCTGTGTTGCTTTGTATTGGACCAATAAAACCTAGATATTGTGCCTCATGCAGCTGAAATATAACCTGTGAAAAACACGTGAAAGAGAATTCTCATTAGAAACCAAAACAATGACTGCATAGGATTATTCAAGTTCATTTTCAGCTATTCTGAAAATATATTTAAAATGTACTATTTTGCATTTTGGCGATGGCTGGAGCAGTTTCTACACTGCGAAATTTAAGATGGTTTTGTTTAAAATATTGTTGATTGTCATGGAGCAATTATCAGCAAAGGTAGCTCAATATCCAACAGTCAGAATCCTTCGGGGGAATGAGAAAGTACTTTCCAGTCCAGCTGCGTCAGCCTGACCAGGTTCTTGTCTTCAGGTCAAAGAAGGTAGTATCGGAGAGAAGTGAGACCTCAGACCTAATGAAAGTGTTTTCCATCACAGTCTTGCCCTAACTCTCATCCACATATTCTCCAAGATGCAAGGAAACTTTTTTTCTCTTCTCAGTATTGTCACCAGGCTCTGCAACCTTGAAAACATACCAGTAACACAGCAAGATCTTCTAATGGCTGGACTTTTTCATATGTAAGCAACCAAGTCTAGAGAGCAATCTCCAGAGAAATCAGTAAATTCTGTGCCTTGTTCCTGCTATAGTACTAACTGGACCCAAAGCCCATAAGTAACAAGCAGATAGTTGTTATTCAGACAGGAACAGACTCTCACATATGTTTTCTTCCTTAAGTGCCATTTCCTTACAAAATTTAAAAACACAAAAAGAGCATCTTGGATAATATCACTCAAAAGTTGGCACAAATCATATAGCATTGGGCAATTTTGCTTTTCTTTTTGAATGTTGAAGTTAGTTATTTTAAAATGCTAATTTGTTTGCTGGCTCGATTGCTTAGATATAAAGGTGAGATTTCATCTGAAAGCTAAATTTGTTTATTTTCTTCCCTTGTTCATTAGGCAGTGCAAGGATAAACGACAGTCATGTAAAACAGGAGTTGAGCAGTCACCTTGAAATGGCTAATGTTAGCTAGCTAGAAGCCCTCAGTATGGCAATTTCTGTATTTATGCATAAAGTACTGGAGTTTAGTATTTCTTATTTTTAAAGATAAAAATGGGGAACACTGGGCTTTATTGTCCTCTTGCCAGTAGTCGTCTATTATCTGAAAATCAAGCTCTCAATGAATTCAATAGTCTGATCTTGCAAATTTTATGACTTTTTCCAGCTAAAGCTCTCTGCTTTCCATATGAGCATGGGAGAAAGGTCATAGTGCAAATTCTCTAAATCACTCATCCTTTGTGCTCCAGTGCCAGTGAGATTATAGGGGAAACAAGCCTAGATTAAACTTCCTTTACACAAAGCTGTGTTTCCTAACCTTTTTAGCTGAGGGATTATCCTGACAGTATGGGCGATACCCTCAGGGGCCATAAGTAGGAATACTGTCTGCTTTCCTGCAGAGGCAAGAGGTGGCACAATTCTTCCTGTCATCCTCTCCCATTTTCTCCCTAAATTTAGAAAAACTGTTTCAGTAGTACATTCAAAACATGGGCACTTAATGTCTCTGAATACTGCATAAAGATCAGATAAAATGCACGTCTGGAAACAAAGCTGGTGCTGAAATGGCACAGAAGCCTCATCCTTTGTCAGCTTTCTTTAAAAAAACACTTCAGCTGCAGAAAGACCATGATTTTTCAGGATGTTTTCATCTGGAATCTTGTTCCTAAGAAAGCAAGGTTCTCCAAACAGAAGAGGGAAGGAAAAAAACTGGAATGCTTTTTCCTTGTCTCTTTTGTAGTCCAAAAAGAAAACCCCACCAAAACAAAAATTTCATCCATAGACTGTGCAAAAAATAGACTGTTGACAGAATTTCTTCACAGAATGGCCTCTAAGCCAGAGATACAGTTAGCTGTGAACTAGTAGATTTCATTGTTACTAGCTTGATAACTCCTACATAAAGAAAACTTAACCTTGTTAAGGTTAGTATCATTTCACAATGTCTGCAACGTCCTAAGCCCAAATTCAGATCAATTACCTCCACATTATGAATGTTGTTTGTGTACACTTGCACTTTTCTAAAAATGGTACTTAAAGGAAAAAAGACAACTAATTGCCCCCTGTAAATCTGCGACTCAATTTTATTATTTGAGTAATTTGAGTTCTTCTCTAGAAGTTCAACTTCAGAAATCTGCAGGGTGCAGTAATTACACCAAGACATGAGAAAGTCCCGCATAGCAATACATTTCAGTCTAAAACCACACCTCCAGAATACTGATGAAGAGGAAAAATAAGAACGAGAAAACAAATATGCCACTATTACATACCGTTGCAGTCCCCTTGGTGGGCTATATGATACTACTTCATGAATAAAGATGCAGTAAACTACATTTGTAGCATAATAAGAAAAGGTAATTAGTGCCATCTATTCACCACAGTTAGAATTTGACTAGAACAATTTGATTACTTTTATCACATTTTAAACTTTGAGTAAGATTTTCAGCTCGGTAATCCAGTTAGTGGTAAAGTGTGGAGAATATAAGTCAGCTTCCCAATATGATTGATGAGTATGTGCTGTGCAGGAAAGGAGCTAGAAAAAAATACAGAACTCATAATATAGACACTGTCTGCTTGCTTTAAAGCAAATCTCTTCTAAATCAGTTTGAATCCTTCAGCCAGACTAAAATATAAGCTTAGTGTCTTCTCTGAACAAACAGAAAATGGAAAACTATTCATAGGAAAGAGGAACACTTTTTTTGGTTTGAACTTAACACTGATCTTTCTGTTATGCATTTATTATTTATATTTTGCTAATTCCCACATCTTGCTGAGAATTCGGCTCTAGTTATGCTGGGTGTTACACAAACACAGAGGTAATTACGGTGATGGACTATTTCAAATTCAAATATAAATGTATTGACAAAAGTTTGAGTGATACACCCTGAGACAATGGCAAGCATAAGGATCTAAGTGCCCGGACCCAGATCTTCATTGCCACTGATGTCAAAGCAGCCTTGGTAAAGTGAGGCACCAAGTTTGTACCAGGGTCATATAATATCGGTCTGCACTAACCAAAACTCCTAGCGTTACTCCTAGTCTAAGAGACTCTGTATAAGGTTAGAGTTTCATTTGTTGCCCCTTCTCCTGAGAGCTAGAAGCCAACTCCATCCAGTTCCACAACTTGATCTCAAGTAGTAGTGGGAAAAACAAGCAAGCAGACAAGCCCCACAATCTCTTTGAAGGAGGGGTGCCATTTAACTACCTGTCCACTGCACACTTGTAACCCACAGAAGTGCCAACAAATTACTTGTCCCCATTGGTTTGTTAGGATCCAGGCCCTGTGAAGAGTGGAATGTCTTGCAGAAAGAAGATTATGTCATCCTGATCTGTGCTTATCACGCTTTCAAACTTCTCTTTTTTGTTTCCTGCAAAATTAAGGTTATTTAAGGACTTTATTATTATGATGACGATAATGTGAGAGCTTTTTATTGTCCCATTCTAAGAAAGAAGATTTTTCTATTGATGAAAATGTGGAAGCTTTTCCTAGATGACGAGATAGCTAGTTATATTGCATCCTGTTATGAATAATCACACTGTTTTCTGATATGATTTTTTTGATAAACATTCATGTGGTGTGTAGTTCTGCTCTGATGATATAGCTTTATGTGCCAGAATACAAATTATATTTCTTTATAAAATATTTAAAATGCCAGGGGATTACTCTTTTTATATTTAATTTCTACCCACGGTGTTTTGCGGACTTCTTTATAACAAGATTTTTCTTCTTTTTTGTAAATGTTGTGGAATATGAGGACTTACATTTTTCCTGTCATTTTCCCTGGTGGTCTGCAATTTTTCTTTCAAAAATATAAACCTATAAAAAATGGCAGTAAGGGCAGGGAATTGTCTAGGGTTGCAATCTAGGAAGTGAAATGAGAGAATTTAAATCAAATCCTTATTTGGATCAAAACATTGCCTTAACAGTACTCTAAACCTGCGGTTTCAGGTTTACATGTCTTTAGCTGCAGGGAGCCTTATTTCCATGACAGGTGCTTTGGTCCATCCTGTCATCTATAGCACTGGGTGTTCAATGCACATTCATCCAGTGGTTTGATTCTTTTGGAACACCCAGTATATATGTATCTACTTAAATAAGTACCATATTTATTAGTGTTATTTTCCATTTAAGGATTTCAATGCAATTTTCAAGACATAAAAAAAATTACTACTCCTCCGAATAGGCGACATTTCCTTTTTGAATATTTCTTTTTTGAAAAAGAAAAACTGAAGCACTGAATAATTTAATTGATAGGCCTAGAATTCCAGAGGAAATATGAAATTTTCCTAGCAATAAAATGAAAACTCAAAACTCCAGCCTTTAACCTAAATACCTTAGATACATTTATGGCTTTTCGTTATATTTGAGCATTTCATAATACTTAATGATTTTATCACATAGTTCCTCTGCAAGGTTAGCAGTACCATTATCCCCAATTTACAGATTAAAAAATAACATATGTGATTTAGCAGAAATATAGTCACCTGAGCTAAAAATTAGATCTTCAAAAATGTTGCACTTTTTCCTCTTATCTCTGGAGGCATCTGATGCCAATCAGTCACTTTGGCCCTGATCTTGATTTCTTTCCTCTGTTAAAAAATAATTATTTTCCACAGGAGAGGATGCAAAGACAGATGTCTGATAGCACTTTCTGGAGAGAGGAATACAGTAGCAGGAAAGCTATTCAGCCAAAAGAGGAATTCTCTCTTTCTGGCTTGAAACATATTTCACAATGGAAGATTCTGGGTGTGGGGGATAACAGTGTTAGACTGCCTAAGGAGGGCATCTGAGGTCTGAAGAGACAGGTTTTAAAACAGTTCCTTTGTCTATGTATCTCTATGGTCAGACTATCTATAGATATATTTTTCCCTCAGTTGAGTATACTGGTTTTGTGCAACTCCCCAGTGAGAGTTTTGAAAAAAATTCAAGGGGACAGCCAAAAGCTAGCTGTACAACTTCAGGACAAAATTACAGAAGTACTTTTATAAGTAAAGAGAAATATGCCAAACTGAATTATTGCTGTGGCAGGAAACTTAATCAGTTTAATTGACTTCAAGACTTACAAACAGGTTGGCTGAAATACAAACCAGTTCTTGTTTTCTTCTGAAAAACAGTACTTGCTAGTGAGTACAGGATGGAAACTACCACTGACTCTCTGTGTGACCTCAGACAGGTCATATTAGCCCACAGTCTTTCTTCTTTCAATTAATCAGATTCTCCACTTCACTCAAATATTAATATGAAAAAAATGAGCAGCCTTTAATGCTGAATTGATGTTTCAAATACTCCTGATCATTGCTCTCATAGTTTCAAGGTATAGTTACTGCAAAAGATGAGAAAACGTTAATTAGCATAATGTAAGTCAACAGAGCATGTGGTATGGCAGGGAAAAGATTATAAATGAGTAATAATGTAAATGTGTCTCCACATGGAACAAACCCCGGCAGGCAGCATTACCCCATTCCTTGTCAGATTGGGCCATAGGACTGCAGAGGGAGCTAACACCATAAAAGATCATGGGACATCATGTTGTGCCCGTGCTAACTAATGCAGTTGACTGCAGTTGGACTAACTAGGTGAACCAAGCAAGATCTGTGTGTGTTACAGATCACATTGTGTGATTTTGTGTGGGAAGTGAAGTGATGTTACCTACCTCTGCATCTTCACTGGGGTCATTCTAGAAATGCTATATTCAATTGAGGTCTCCACATACCTCAAATAATAATGAAAATGAGCGACTGTATGGAGTATAGTCATAAAAATTATCTGAGGGGTGGAAACATGTCTTACAGCCAGAGACTTCAAAATGTCAATCTTTCAATCTTCTCACTCTTTTTTCTTCTTTTAGCAACAACAACAACAAATTTAAAAATTATTTCCTGTTGAGTGTATAAATGCCTTTGCAGGCAGAAATAAAAATATTTTTAGCAGATAAGGATGTGTTACATAGCAGAATGCAATATAATGGGCAAGCAGTATGATGCATTACTAGGCACTTGCCCAGATTAATTAGGTCTGTGGAGAAGACAAGACTGACTTGGGCAGATTCCCTCACTGCCCCAGCTACATGGCACTGGTCTGTGTTCACACATTTCTGGGTTCTGTGGAAGTACGCTAGTGCAGAGCAGCACAAACAGGTAACAGTCTGAATAGAAAATTACAAGATAGAAAATCCAGCGTATCTGCTGAAGAGAAAATCATTCTACTATTACTTTTTTTTTGAATCAGCTGTTTCACTAGGATACATGTCTCAGTCTTCCTTTTGATAAGCAGATGTAAGTAAAACGCATTCTGGAAAATCTGCTTGAACAAGTTACCAAGCAATAGTGGTGGACATTAGACTTCCTGAGCTTTTCAAATGCAGACTAGCTTCTTTCTCAAAGATATGATTAGTCAGACATATGTTCTCAGGAGTAGCTACAATGCAACTGGACAGTTTATTTTAAACCAGAAATTGAGATAGGTAGATTACCAAAGTGTTTCACATGAAACGTATGACTTTCTGAAGTTACCTTGAGAACCATGAGAGCCTCAAGCTGTACTGCAAACTTGATAGGTAGAAAAACAGCCATTGCACCTCATTCTGTTCAACACACCTGAGCAATGTGCAGGTCTTGTTGTCACTGTTGCCTGTATTACAGGTGCGTTAACATTATTTTATGTGCAAGACATTTCCCCACACCTTGTTTGGACTATATATAGGAACAAGGAAAATTATTTTAGCTACTGGAAGTCAGATTGAAAGAAAAGGAAAATGTTACAGTAGATCTTGAGAAACAGAATAGTTATATGTTTTGTAAGAAGATATTTCAGAAATATAAAAGAAATAATGAGAAAAAGTAGGGATGCAACAATGCAGGAAAAGAAAGGCATGATTGAGGCTAAAGCTGTCTACCATGAACACAGGCAAAAAGGAAAGCAACCAATATGAGAGGTAAGAAAACCTTTTTGCTCATTTTCTGGAAGCACTGAGACAGCTTTAAGGATAGATCTGAAAGATGGGAAGGGGTATGAGCTTAGAAAAATCCAGAACAAAAGCAGAAGAAAAGACATGTTCAAGTTGAAAAGTAAAATCAAGAATTATTAGAATCCTTCCTCCTCTTACTAAGATTTTCATCTGTATTCAATATTGTGTAAAGTGTCATCCAGAAGTGTATGTAAACTATCATGTTGGGGTTTTTAATCAGAAAAGGTTGGTATTATATTTCTAGTTCCTATATCATTTTCTGTCATCACTAATACCTTTTGTCTGTTAAGAAACAGTGTTTCTGGTCATTAATTCTCAGAAATATGTGCTTACTTCCTTCAGAAATGAATATTATTAATCTTTGTCCATTGTTTCGGGTCTTCATGTCCCTGTCATCACTGTGTACAGGAAATGTGTGCCATGTAGCAAAAGGTGCAAACTTTAATTAACATTCTTTCATCTCCACCATTGGATTTAATATGTTTAGATTATTAATAAAAATAGGGAACTGCTGTAACGCATCCCGGGTTGCACAAAATCACTTTTTCTAGAAAGCTGCACCTAAGCCACAATGCTTTAGGCTGGAACAAACAATATCATTGCAGATCAAAAGGCTTGAACTTGCCCTTGGGATTTACAAAGACTACTCATTTAGTGCAGATTGAGGTCATATGTGTGATTGCATATTCGTTGGCACAGTAGAAAAATCCTTGCATGCTGCATGTCCTTTCTTGTTCTTTTACAGGCTCACAGAACAGCTGAGGTTGGAGGGGACCTCTGGAGGTCTTCTGGTCCACTGCTCAAGGGAGGGGTTCATAAAAGCTTTTTGTAAAAGCGTGAAGTAGAAAGACCTCTGCAAGACCTAATCAATAGAAATAAGCTATGTTTCGCAGAGAAAAAAACTAAATGAGAACCAGATGGCTTTCATACATGGGGTACAGACCTCCCTTAAGAACCAGTAGGCCTGCAGCCAGTGTGAAGCACAGATAAAAGAAGAGCAATGGCACAGATTTTGGGGCAGATGCTGTATTTGATGCAAACAGTAATGGATAAACAAATCAATTTTAACAAGATGCAACTTTAAAAGCTTACCAAATGTTTCTGCCACACCACTGAGACTCTCAAACTGTATTTTACAAAGACACACATATCGTAACCTGACTTCTAACAGAATAACAAGGTAGGTCAAGGTTGTTGCTGAGGTGGGAATTTCTCCCACAGCCTCTCTCCACCAAAAGCCCAAGAATCTGTCTCTGTAAACGTTCCAGACACAAACCTTCACCATACAGACTGAGATGAGATCACCTGGGTCCATTGATTAAAGCAGAAAGATCAGATACTAACTTTTTACACTCCCTTCATACGAAGTTTGAGTATTCGGTGCATTGGTTTAAACACTTTGTACCATTATACACAAATTGTCCTAAGAGAATGCTATTAAGGACTCAAACATTACTTATATTGTGTGTGTAAATGTGGATGATGCTGCTGGCTCAGACAATGATGCATTTTTCTGGTATCCCATTTCTAGGAGGGGTCTATGGCAGACATCAAGGGAAGAGCAAAAGCCCAGGACAAGAAATGGTGGCATTTTTCCTCCAGTGAGCAACAGCTTGTGAGTGTTACATTTCATGAGCCAGAGGTGCTAGGATTGTCCTCATCACCCTGAGCCTTCATCTCTGCTGCAAGGCAAGGACATGATCCTACTTTGTATTTAGCAAAGTAAAGTGTAAAAGTTTGAAGTATTCCACACATACCATTACAGGAAAATAAATGTTGATATTGTTGATGCAAATTTGGATATGGCAATAAAATTAGATTGGTGTCTAATATGTCTAAAGTAGAGGCAATAACACCACAGAAACTAAAATAGTTATGTTTTTTTTCTATTTCATAATTCTTCTTTCCATGCCACATTAAAAAAAATAAAATAAATTAATTAAGTAGCAGTATCTCCTAGATATTTTAGAGTAGTTAAATCTTCCCTTTCTTCACAATCTTAAAAAACCACAACACTGGGATAGAAATGATTAATATGACCAGTCACAGATGTCTCAAGCTATATAGAAAGAGTTACAGATAAAAGACAGGGAGAGAAATTTAGACTCTGCTCTAAAAATCGAATATGCCATTACCAAAACAGTCTGCAGACATGAGGTGTATTAGTGCCCAAATGGCCCAAAAGCTATAAATACAATTGGCCTTCACTTTTACTTATTTCCTTCATATTTATTTTTTGCATATACTTTTGTGTAATTGTGGAATTGGAGCTGTAAATGATGCAACACATAATGTTTGAATAGAGAAAAGCTATGGTCTTCCATCCTATTAAAAAACCAAACACAACAACAACAACAAACCCTACAGCGCACTCAGCTATGTTCATAGATGAAACTAGGATCTCAGTTTTCTTTTTTTTTTCTTGTGAACAATCCTGTTTAAACTATTACTCAGCATAGATAAATCAGCTCAGTGGGACTTTCTAGAACTAGGTCTTTCTTGGCAGCTATTTAATCTCATTTCATCTTTATCAACATTCATGTTGCCCATCTGGGAGAAAAAAAAAGATAAAATAATCCAGGGTTTTCAAGATTAGTGATGATGGTGCATATACACCTCTGGATTCATCAGAAATCAAACACAAACTTGCAAGTTTTGTAGATTTCTTAAATATATTCTGTTAGTCCAATAAGAAAACACATGATCTTATTTTGTTTCATACTCTCAGAAGTCATTTGATCATGTGAACACAATTAAAACCTACATTCGTTTTCATCTGGACGTATGTCACATGACTGTGAAAGCTGTGAGGATGTGAAACAAGATTAACAATCCTGGTAATTAATATTTAGATTTCAGGGCAATAATTCTCAGTTATATCTCTAAAATACTTCCAATTGAATCCGCTGTAGTGGAGATCTTTCTAGAAAAAGAAATACTGGCTTTCTGGGGTTTCGCATAACAATCTTTGGTGGTGGAGCTACTTTCCTTGTTTGTTTTATTTTGTATTTGTGACAGACATTGAATTCACCAGTCTCAGGCAATACAACTCTTTTTTCTTTATAGTTTTTGGTTTGATTAGAATTGTTTTTTTGGTACTGTCGCAGCAGTTTAATACTAAAGAAACAACTCTAATGATGTGTAAGTCTCTAGTCTGTATTGAGAATATATAAAAAATCAGTAACTGATCCCAGTAACTGGGTTATTAACGCTCACTAACTGAAGTAGAAAGAAATTCCCATCATCTCACTTTGCACAGATCTCTAAAAATAGTGTGCCATATTACTGTATCAGCATACTGTTTCTGGTAACAGATCCCATATTTCAATAAATAAATAAATACACAAGAACAGATACACACCAAAATCCCAGCAATTTAAGACCATCTCATTTTGGTACTGCTTATTTCATCTAATCATTTCCTTTCAAAATTATTTCCCTATTTCTCCATTTTTTCATTCAAAAGTATTCAATTAAGCAAATACTGGGCTCAGGTATTGCCTTGTCTATTTAAAATGAAGGATCTTAAAATATTATCACAAAAATAACAACACTACAACTTTTATCAAACCTTTAAATTTAAAATAAAAATTTTTAGATGACTGCTGCTAATGACCTCTAAGAAAACTAAACACTATGTACCACACCTTTCATTTAGTTGAAAGTGGCCTGAAATGTTCATTGATTTAACCAATATATAACTAATTTATCTTAAATGTACACAAAAGAGCACAATAAATTGATATTGTTCTTATCCAGCACATTTAATTACATTTTCTTTTCACTTTTCGTGTATGAGCAGTGACTGTTATAAGTTTGTAGAAAATATAGTTCTCTGTTGCATTTACAAGGACAAATTACTGCCTTTATTTCTTTGCTTCTCAAAAAATGACTTCCTATTTATTGCCTTTATGTTTTTTAGACAGAGAACATCAATAATAAGAATATTTCTTTTTAGAATAAATACACAGGAATATATTTCTGATGTGATAATAGACATTTAATAAGATGAATATGTTGGAATTGCAAATTAAAATCACAAAAATGTGACCAAAACTTTCTCATCTCTTACCATTCCCGCATCCTAGGTACCAGCTACCTCCAGTAAAGACTGGAGTTGTGTAATACAACATAGACATCTTTAATTATACAAGGAAATTAAATAAAAATAAATCCTCAAAGGAAAGCTCCAATGTAATCCAAGAGATAATCTAATTACAAAGGTAAGTTATTAAAAGTGAAGTATTTTGATAATAAAGAATAATTAAGAAGCAAGCAGATAAACATAGCTCTCATCTCTTTGAGGAAGCAGGGTTTTTTTGATGGAAACAACAGAATGAGACTGTCTGTATGTTTGTGTAAAAGAGAAGGCTGAAAATAAGTAACTAGATATAGGAACAGAATAGTTTTGGTTTATTGACATTTCATTTTATTTATTTTTTTTTCTTTCCTTTAATTACAAAAATGTGAAGAATTTGCATGCAAAAATATTTGCCAGTCTTGCTCAGCCACTGCCTAACAGATGATTTTTGCACATTTTTTTCTGCACTTAGTGGAGAAACAGATGGTCATTTGAAGTCAGAGGAACTGAGTTAATTTTCACACCTGCTTCATAAAAGTTCATCCCTCTTAATACTGCTATATAGCATATAGATTTAAATCCAAAGAAAACACTGTGTCCTAGAAGAGTGCTGGATGAGAAAGGGGAAAAAAAGAATTCAAATCCAGTTTTCATGTTGTTCCTGAGGTTGAACTCTTTTCCTACACTGGGATTCTGTCAACCAGATTCCCATCCTTATCTTAAGTGGAATCAGGTTGACTTTGGGCTGGATTAGTACATTTATCACTTCAAATAATTCATTTACCTTACAGTACTGCTCAAAGTTACCAGTCCAATGTTTGGTTGCATCTTTAGAACTCATTTTCTAGAATCTGTATATTTCTTCAGGTTTCTGTAGCTAATAAGGTTATTTATCACAAATCTCTTGTTAATGATTTTTTTTGACAATATAAATCTAACGGTTTCCTTTCAGGCCTACTTTGTAGCTACAGCTAAGGCTCCACACCTCTTGTTGGTTTGAATTAAACATGTAGTAGTAGCTCCAAACGTGAATTCTCTAACTTTTGAGAGTCCCCAATCTGATGTTATTTAAACATGGGATTTAGTATTTCCTCATCAATTATTTGTGCACACATAGAGTTAGATCAAGCACTAGAGTCCAGATCTTCCAGGAGATGAACATAAAAGTCATCAGTATACCTTTTACTAATGCACCTGAAGGACTTAATTACATAAATGATATGACCCACATTATTATACCAATGCAACTCTACTAGCAGCATTTCCTGTTGCTGTTTTCAAATGGTTATTAATAGAACAATGGGACAGCTGCACAACTGCTAGGTCTATAAAATAACAAGAAAGAAACGAAAAATACCTCCCAGGCTTTGCACTCTTTTAACAACATATACTAACTGCAACTCACATTTTACAGTTTTAATAAAATAATTGACACCTTTGGCTATTAGATTTTCTCTGAAATACTGATTTGCATTAGCTTGGCTTTGAAAGCCTGGTAGACACACTTCTTATTAGAAGATTCAGGGACAGAGACAAAAAATTAGGAAACCTGTGGTTATGTTTGCATTTTCTGAGATTTCTGAGATAATAAAAGCATTCCTTTGCATAATTCCTGTTCTGTCTAGTGCCCTGTTCTCATCACTGATTTGCTGCAAGACTCTGGGAAGAGTGTTATACCCTACTGTGCTTTAATTTATCCATGTCTTGACATTAATGACTTTTTAATATGGACTTTCCTTTGTACATCCTATTCTGACGGCTATTGTGGCCAGCACTAGGTTTACAGTCAGGACGTGACTGTTCCTTTGCTGTAATGGCTACAAATGTGCTAGAAATCACTTCCCATCTTGTATTCCCACACAGGAGATAAAGCTTTTATGTATAGACTACAACAGGTACTGGAACCAAAATCTTTTCCTTTCCTAGATAACTCTTTCCTTTCTAACAACTGAATACTGCCCCGCGAATCTGTCTTGCAACTGTTTCCATGAGGATGCTTTTTACTAGATTTTTATGACATAGGTGCATAAAACCAGCAAGCATCTGGGTAGCATAATGCATATTTCATGTGAATTTTGAGCCGTTTGAGAAATTAATATTTATAAAGATCATTGGATGAAATGTTCCACGTGAAAACTGAAATGTTAAAAACGTTGCTGATTTTGAACTTTCATCAAATGAATAGATGTGAGCAGAATTAAAAAAAAAAAAAAAAAGCAAGCTATTTGATTCACAAAACTTTGATCCCAATACTGTTTTACAGGTTAATCACGTTCAGAAAGTATGGACCAGCAAGCCTCCCTCAAAGTCTGAAAGGGGGAAAAGATGAATACAGTTTGAAAACCAAAGTGTGCTTTCTTTGCATTTACTGAAGCATTTCCACTTCAAGAAAGACCATTTAAAAGCAATTTAGTCAGGTCAAAAAACAAACAAAAAAAACCAAAAAAAAGAACCAACCAAACAACCAAACAAAAAAAACAAATGAAAAAAACCCAAAGCAAAATCCCAAGAACAGGAGCAAGCTTTATGAGAAAAAAAAACCACAGAAATCAATGAAGAGTCACTGAAGCCAAATTCGACTCAGAAAACATGAAAATGTCAGTTTCTGGTCAAGCATCATAGTGTTTCCAAGCAAAAATCTTCTCTGATGTACTTGTGTCTAACTGCACT
This sequence comes from Pluvialis apricaria, assembly GCA_017639485.1. Classification (NCBI taxonomy): domain Eukaryota; kingdom Metazoa; phylum Chordata; class Aves; order Charadriiformes; family Charadriidae; genus Pluvialis; species Pluvialis apricaria. The sequence continues at coordinate 106,937,708 of CM030008.1, read as the reverse complement.
GTCAGAGATCCAACTACTCCTTCAAGCTTCTCAGTCTCTTTTGTTGTAAATAACAACCAAATGAATCAAATAATTGACAAAGTACTCAGTACCTGGACATCCAGTCTCTTGCCTTTTGCAAGCTAAACAGAGGAGAAAAATCTCATAATCTTGAAAATTTCGCTTTTTCTGGGGGAATAGTAGTTTCTTGCTGGTCTTTTGCTGTTTTTTTTCCCCTTCTGTAGACCTATATTTGTCGGAAATCCTTCTCTCTTCTTCTCTGATGAGAGCCTTTATTATCACCATGCAGATGTCCTGAGTCATGTTTTTCCTTCCCAGAGGAAATTATGTGTCAGTACCTATCCCAGAGCCTTAGAAAATTTGGGCATTATATCACCAATATATGCAGTTATTCACATTAGTTCTAGTGTTCTACAGAAAACTCACAATTCTCTACTTACTGCCAGAAACTTTTCCAGAAATTTCCCAGAAAGTCAGTTACATTTACAGAATATATCCATTTCCGACTCAAACTGGGGTCCATGATTTGCAGCAATGGAGTATGTTTTTCAGAAATGGCATCTATATGTGAGAAATGTTGCTATCCACATTGCCATAACATAACAAAAAGAGCTAGGCACCCTCTTCAACCTATCTAAAATGTATAACGACCTTCTCCATGTACGGCATAGGTTTCTTGACCTGAATGGCAGAACTTCAATACTTAAGGACTCCCAGTCTGCAGGGACTGCATAAGACTGGGGCACCAGAGGAAAACATGAGCGGGCAGGTGGGAGGTTCTGCTGAGAACCGCACAACAATAAAACTGTACCCTCTGCTTTCCTGCTAGCATAAAGCATTTAGATTCAAATAACTAATATATAGCAGTAAAGATGTTAAAAAACTATAAATGTTTATGGTAATTTAAAAAAAAAAAATTAAAGTCAGAATTAAATTATCTCACAATCTAGAAATCTTTACAATGAAACTTCTAAAGGGGGAACATTTGAATTAATCTTATTATAATCCAAATACATCGTTTCAGAGTTTCAAAGTACTCCTGCACTCAGCTCAGCTATTTCAAAATTCACCGCACTGAGGATGCAACAATAAAACCAGAGAAGTCTTGACAAATCTAATTAAAGTAAATGTATAGTCCATGTTACGAAGGGAGAAATAAGGATAGATTTCTTTTTTATTATAGTTACCATATGCTTTCAGTACTAGTGTATATATACACAACAGAAAAGCTCTTTAAAGGATCAAGAATCCATCTGACCTTCTGAACATTTTGAGATGTTGCTTTCTAAAAATAGATGGAGTAACTGTTCGTATACAAGCAAATAAACAAACAAAACCCCACCCTGCACTGTTTACCTACTTGAAGCCAAGTACAAGAGCTAAGCTGGCTGACCAGAAAGCAGGGTAACATGAGGATGGTGGTGGGATACAGACCATCTGAGTGATGTAGAATTCTTACTCTCAAACAGTCACTTTCAAACACCTGCTGTGTATGACAGTTTCAGTAATCTGATCTCCAGGATCTAATTGAAAAAGGGAATTTTGTATGATAAAGAATGAACAAATAGGTGGTTTCCCACCACAAAAGGTCTTAGTTGTACTTAGAAGAAAATTTATATTGGATTTTTGATGTAACACCTCCTTTAGAAAATTTCAGGCCACAAAAAAAAAAGAATTCCAGTGAGGTATTTAATTGCACTTACTCAGGTAATTGTCTAAGCACAAGAACAGTAGTTGGTATAAACTAGATTAAAGCCATCTGTCTGGAAATTCTCTTCTTAATCCTGACTTTCATTGCAAGAGTAGTCAGGATAACCTTGCTGAATAAAACTGGCTGTCAGGTGTCATTACAGACATAATCTTACACAATGAATTTATTTTCTTGAGTTCTTTTCTGTGCTGTTTTCAGAAAATTAAATCTATGATTTGAAAAAAAAACAACAAAACAAAACCAACTTTCAGGCCTGGCTGAAAAAAAAGGAGCTATAATTTTCAATGGTTACAGAAGTATTTGCCTCCAATTCTTGAAAGAGGAAAAGGGCAAAGGCTACATCATGTGTCGTTCATTAAAGAATTTAGAATTATGCTTTAAAGTATTCTTTTAAATTATGGTTCTTTACAACACAGGTTGCCATGAAAGATATTAATTCGGCAGCAAAGATCCAAGCCAGATATGGCACCTCTAAAAATAAGCATCAATTACATGCTAAGCAAAATAAATGAATGCCACCTATTGTCATTTCAAGGGCTGTATTGATATCTAAAAAACAATTAAGAGACAATAATTTTAAATACATAGTATTTGTCCTCTTTAATGTCTTTCTGAAATTATTTATCTCTCGATAAAAACTCTAAAAAAACACTTGATTTGTACTAATAATATAACAGAAGAAGTTTAATCAGAAAGAAAAAATAAACCCTAGAAGTATAAATAAAAATGTAGCTTACTGTGGTACCTATGGTATTGTCTGTTTCTGGTGCTTTTATTTAGAGGAAATAAGGATCACATGTTAATTTAATGGAGAGAAAAAAATAATTATACTGCACAAAAATGGGGACTTCTGAGTGAAGGTATGTAAAGCCTTCTCTGAGGTGGATTTGTAGACATAAAACATAAAAATCAAATACTATAAAATGGTCTCTTCCAGTCCAACATTTGCATGTTTCTTGAAGGCAACAGAGAAATTTCAGGAAGAAGGAAAGCAGCAAAACTAGACTGAGTTGGGATAATTGTAATCATGAAGCTCAAGAAGTAACACTCAAAGCTATGCTAAATATGCTTTGGAAGCCGTTCACCACTCCTAAACTCTGTGATTTGCCAACAATATTCCCAGTTAGCCTATGATGCAGCCAACAAGCAATAAAACTAAGGCTATGAACTCTTATAATGAAGTAGAAATTTTTCCTCACGGAAATGAAAGAAGAAATTATACAGAAGCAGTACATTAAAATGTTCTTATGGATCGCATCTCTTTAGTACTCCTAATAAAAGTTTTCAGCCAGTGGAAGATTTTGATCATCACAGAAATTCATAGTGACACTTAAGAAATCATTTCCACATCATCTGGAAAACTCTTGGTCGAATCACTGTGCTCTGTCTTTTATATTGGTCACCATTCCCAATCTTCATGCTTTCAAGGACCATTATCTCACATTAAGCCTCCTATATTAATGACTGATTTTGGCAATATTTGTGTTAGACTAATTCTTTGTCCATGTTTAGCGCTTGTAAAAAACCTAAGTGTTTGCAAACGTAAGAAAGGAAACGTTTCCAGGGATATCAAGAGTAGATGAAGTTCAATACTGAGCCTATATCTGGCTGCAAGCCTTCTTTTCACAGCAGCTGGATCAGAAGCTACATACTCATAGTTAAATATCCAAATCTGAACGGTTTGCGTACCGCCAAACTGACCCATTTCCTATAATGTCTGCCTCTGTGTGTGGTGAGGTGAGGACTGTGCTCTGGTGCATCCATTCCCACTCAGGTATTTTCACCTTTGAATATTTTATTTTATTTTGTAGGAGGCTAAGAGAGAGGCAAGGAATCTATGATCTCCAGTTCCACTGAGTGGTTGTGCTCAAGACAGAAAACTCTGGCTTATATATTTATAGAGCTCAGAGCCATAAAATAGGTATATATTTTAGCTGCAGATCTTGCACAGGAAAGCTATGCTCATTTTTAAAACTAGCACATGTTCTGTCTGTAGTTGAATAGAGGAATTTGAAAATGATGTTATGGTGTGCATGTTTAACTTATCAATACACTGAGCATTTCGCCTAATTTGTTGTTGCTCCAATCATGAGTTCTGCACATTGAAAGAAAAAAACAAATGAGTTGGACTATTATTAAAATTACTTTTACAATGTATGTCAGCAGGACATACTTTCATTAATTCAAATTAAGATATGCCTATTGCAAAATAACTACAGATGATTTGCAGTGTTTAGAGAAAAAAATACAAAACAGGATAACATCCCTACATGTAACACCATCCTAAATATTTTTCAATGTTTTTACTTGGAAGATTATTTGGTTTAAATCTTAGGTTTACTTCAGTGTTAAGGCTTGCTTTTTTCCCAGCATCTACATGTCTCATTTCAAGAAAATAACTTCATTAAACACACTATGTAACACAAATCAAGATAGAAAACATTTTTATATTAACCATATTTATTCATGTAATTACCTAATACCACTACACTAGTAATTCACTAAGCTAGTAGATAATAAAAAAAAAAACCAAATCAATGAATAAAACCCCAGATACTGAGGTGACTTTAGTGTAACTGAAAATTTCACAGAGATAACTATGCTAGCACTAAAATTAACTGTGGAACAGGTTAAAATTATAATATTACAATTTCAAGGAGAATTTTGCATTACCTTCCACTCAAAAAAAATCTAACAGCTTAACCTTATCTATTTTAGATACAAAAAATAAACCATTGTGAGAGTTTGTTAGAATCGTAGAATCGTAGAATCATAGAATCATAGAATTGCTGAGGTTGGAAGGGACCTTTGAGATCATCAACTCCAACCATCAACCTACCCTGACAAAACCCACTTCTAAACCATGTCCCTAAGTACCATATCTACCCTTTTTTTAAACACCTCCAGAGATGGTGAATCCACCACCTCCCTGGGCAGCCTATTCGAATGTTTAATAACCCTTTCAGTGAAAAAATGTTTCCTAATATCCAGTCTAAACCTCCCCTGACATAACTTAAACCCATCTCCTCTTGTCCTATCACTTGTCACCTGGGAGAAGAGGTCAGCCCCCACCTCTCTACAACCTCCTTTCAGGTAGTTGTAGAGGGTAATAAGGTCTCCCCTCAGCCTCCTCTTCTCCAGGAAGTTGTTGTTGTTGTTTTTTGTTTGACTATTAGTGTTTCCTTTCCTAAAATATGAAACTGGGAAAAATAAGAGAACAAAAAAAATATTTGGGAATCTTAAACAATTTTTGTATGCTCACTAAAATTCATAGACCTAGATCCTGGCTGGTGGTGGGAGGGAAGGTGTTGGGTTTTGGTTTTACTTTTTTTTATTTTTTAACCTATTGCAGCAAATGTAGAGTTGTTACTGGGAATCTTAAAGACTTTAACAGCTGTTGAGAATCATATCTTTTCTCAAACAAGGCAAGAAACATATTGTACACAGCTAATACTATACACAGCAATTGCTGCCCAGAATCTAATCCAAAATTTATTTACTCCTTAAAAGGAATTATCTTTTATTCAAATTTGTTTCAAAGTTGCCTGCAAGTTATTTCATCTTGGAAATTGCTTAACAAACCTTATGGTCAGAACTTTTGTGATAACTGACATACGGTTGGATGGACATTCATGCTGAATGATGTGTGTATGTGCTTCACATAAATGTGTTAAAGACACACACTGCCTTCTTTTCAAGCAGACTTTCATAGGACTCTATTTGCTTTAATTAGGCTCCTAAAAGGCAGCTGGGTAAAGGCCACAGCTCCACCTTTTTGTCCTCAGACCATTAAGAAGGGAGAGATATGCAAAGACGCAGAACGTCATTTGTTCCTTGCATTTCCCAGCTATGTCTCTGTCCTGGCTAACAAGTCCTGCAGAACTTGGGAACAGCCAACCGCATACAACAAAGGTCCCCAAGAACTAGCACCAGGAGGAAGACCATCAAAACCATGGTATGATTTGCTTAAAATGCCTCCAGTCACCAAGATAGATAGTCTTCTAAAATTTTCACTGACCTTTCCAAAGTTCTGTCCTCAATTGTTTACTGTATTTTAAACTAACATAGGGGAAAAAAAAAATCCTCTATGTATTTTTTTTCCCTAGCATTACTTCCCTGTCTTACTGTTGACCAAATCTTGCACATAGAAGAAATAGTTAAATATATAAACTCAGAGCTCAGAGAAGTGTATTTGTTTAACTGCTTCATTCTTTATTGTGTTTATTTCAATGGCTTCCATGAATTATTCAGTATGTTTTAGGGTAGCCTAGAGAAAATGTTTTCTTTCAAGACGCTTATTTCTCAGACATTCTTTTAAGTGAGTTAGATAGCAACAAAGTTTTAGAAACTATATCTATAAATATGGAATGATTTTTTTTTTTTAAACTAACTCATTCAAAAGTAAGGAATACTGTATTAATATGAAAAAACAATCAGAACTCTTGACCCAAACTCTTTCTTTTTTTTAATTGTCTCAGCAGAATTCACTTCATTCAAAGATTATTTTCATGTCTAAAACCAATTTCTACTGAGAGACTGAGGGAACTCTGATGATGAGTACAATACAGCACAATTGCTTCAATTTATGCCAAGCATTATATTGGCCGGAGAAAATCTATAACAGTAAACAACTTATCTAAAAATGCATTGAAATTCACCTTGGCATGCAGCTGATATTTTTATACCTTTTGTCTAGGAAAAGAAAGAGATATCCATGAATTTCAAGTGTTGCCCAACAACAGTAGCAGTTATCTTCAAAACATAATTGAGTGTGTTGTACAAATACAAGTAAAAACATTTTAACACACTTCTTAAGCATTTGTAATTTTTCTCTCATAAACCATAATCTTATCAAAATTTTATTTTGTTGCCTAACAAATATACACTTTGCAACTTATAATATTAATATTTTGTATCAATATTATAATAGTGATATTATGTATCTGAAATCCTGTCAATCTAAAGCATTAGAAGAAAGAATTAGAAGCAATTACCTCTACTGATAAAAGTGATCATACATTTTCATTTTGAGCTTGTTTCCTGAAAGCCAATTTTTGCATTGATTTGAGAAAGACTTAACCTCAGAAAAAGTTGTCTTTGTGCAAGACAGTAGTGAAGTTTCAGGTTATAACTAATTCCATTATTATCTAGACTATTTAAACCCCAGAAAGGTCTTGAGTTTGATTCAGGTTTGGCTTATCAAACTTTCTTTGCTTATCTTTTACTTTATCTGAAAACCCATAGTTAAGAGTCTCTCTGACAAATTACCAAACGGGGCTTTGACATAGTGATTAACATTCAACTTCAAGTATATAATAGTACTGTGGAAAACACAAAAGCATGAAGATGCCTTAATTCTGCCCTTCCCTTTGTTTATTTATTTATTTATTAAGAATACTATGGGTTGAATAGACGTTACTGTCTCCTAAAGCTGCTTTCCATAAGCTGTCGGTGCAGACTCATTTCCTTATGTCAAAGGACAGGAAAAATCATATTCAGTGGAAAACAAATCGGTAGGCACTCCCCGTTGGCCCAGATCCAGGGGCTGAACTGCTTCCAGTCCACCCTCAGCTAAACTCAGAAAGAGCCTGGGCTCAATGCAGCATTCACCAGTGAAGGAAAACTTTTGCAAGTACATCCTTTGGCAGGGACATGAACAAAATCTTGAACTCATGACTTGATTCTTACAAATGCAAAGGTCTGTGCATGAAATTGGTCTATGTTTGTGAACTTCTTTGAGGGAGCTGTTTTATTCAGATTTTTTTTTGCTTGTTTGGTTAAGACGTTTAATACATAGTTCTTTACAACTGATGTTTGTCTCAGTTCTTTACTTTTGATAGTATCTCATAAAGCTGTCCAAAGTAGCCTGTTTCTAGATACTGTGGCATACCTAGTCTCACCTCAATTGGAATATGGAATGTTCTGCATGAATATGTAAAACTGTAACATATCAACATACCAGCAACCGAAAAAAATTATCCCTGATTCAAGTTTTGATTAAACACAGTGCTTCATAAACCTTATGCAAATAACATTATTATCATATCCTTAGGCCTAATTTTTACATAACTGAACACAGGAATTTGTATCTTATGGTTTAGCAATAGTTACCAGGTAATCATGATAAATATTAACATAATCACTACTGTTTATGATGTTTACTTATACCTAAGCCTAAGCCTACTGATGCTTATACCTAAGCCTACATTCAATAGACATCACTGCCTTAAAACTACTATCATCTGAATTTTTATTACATACAAACCCCAGACAAATAATTTAACTGCACTGAAACTTCTGCAGTAAAACGCCCTCCTCTGCTCTAAGATTTTTAAAGCCACATGTAATAGACTAGACTCTGTGGTAATCAGCTAAGTTTTTCCACTGGCACAATAGTGCATGAAGTCTTTACACATTAAGGTCACAGTTCTTAAATAAGATTTGCAAGTTGCAAATGTCTAGTTATGAATTCATGAGCTGGAAATGTGCAGTCATAAAATTTACCAGTCCCACAGCTCAACATTTACAATGTATGAATCTGAGAAGATTTATGAAGTTGTATGGTAGTCTTGAGCAGATGATGTCAACTGCCAACTTCACGTTATGTTGGACTTTTTATTTTACAGCCACAGCTGTTGTGTTGAGTTACTTCAAGAAGGTGTATAATTTGGGAAGGGATGTCAGGACAGAAGGGTGCAAGAGGGCTTTCAAAGAGTTTAGGAGGCAAAAGTAAGCTCAGGTGTATCTTTTTATTATCATGACAAAAACATGACCAAATACTTTGAAGATGAGTTTTATTTGTCTCTAACACATAGCTTCAAAAAGTCATACTCCTAGTAAGAATATTGACTTTAATAACCAGTAGATCTAATGGTTCCTATAGCTTCCTAGTTGACTAAGTGCTAAGAGTGAAAAGGGCTTTGTTTCTTTCAGCGTAATACTCCCTCAGGCGAGTTGGTCCATCAGATTTTAACACACCATATGTACTGGTTGATAAAAGTGCACTTTCAATCTGACTTTCTTTCTGGTGCTACTAAAATCACTAAATCCTTATTGTCAAACACTTAATTCATCCTTTTTAATACTGAACACCTGACTTCACAGTAATGTTCCATTCAATGCCTCAAGAGGAGAGTTTCCAAGACCAGACAAGATAGAGATCTTCAGAAAACCATAAACCACAGACTTCCCTCTTGGAAAAGTTGAAAAGGACAATATGTGGCAATAAAGACAATTTTGGTTTTGTTTTGTTTTCAAAGCAGCTGGCCATGCAATTGCAGAACTAGTTCAACAGCTTGGGACCTCATTGACCTCTAGTTTTGTGTTTACATTTTTATATTTTTATTTTGGAATTATCTTCTAGGTATTTTAACACTAAAACATAAGAAGTTAAAACATTTTATATACTTTGATATCCACCCTGTAAAGCATTTACATTTCTTAACTTATGCTCATAACTAATGCAAAGCAGGAGGTGTATTTGGAGCAACTTTTAAGTCATTTTTTCCAGTTTCGCATATTTCTATCAATAAATACAGATTTTGTGTACAAAAAGACATTTTGTATGAATGTATGAAGTACAGACATGACAGTGTTTTTCTAGGACTCCATTCAGAGAGGTAACATGATAGCAGGGACATGTTTGTCGTGACACTAGGCAATAAAAATCTTAACGTTTGATAGATTCCCATTTTATATCCACAAGAGGGAAAATATTTTTTAATTATAATACATGAAATATCTATCAAAGCATTTTCCTTACACCAAAATATTTATGGCTTCCCTTCAAGCATGGATCAGTTCTTGTCAGTCTTTCAAGAATACTTAGTCACTGCTATGACTACAGTGCTCCTCATTACTAGTCAAAGTACTCATCAGTTGTGGTTTTTCATATTAGTTGTTCCTAAAGTAGCTAAATGAACCACTTGATTTTTTTAGTGTTTCTTGATTGCCAACAACACCGGGCAAAATACTTCCATTTCACAATGTCTCTCACAGCTACTTTCTGCAGTTTCAGTTTATATTAATGTGCCTCAGTCTATAGCTTTATGCTGGCATTTGAACCTCAGGACTTAAAGAAACAACCATTTAAATGAAACAAATTTTCTGCTTTTTCACACCAAAACTATGGGAATCGATGAACAGATCTTTTTTACTTCCGGCTGGGGAACAACTGCTATGTTTACTTTCTCCTTACCTTCTTCCACCCACGTTTCCCTTTTTATTAACACTGGTTTGTATAGTAAAATGTTGTATTATGGGCATGGTTTTCAATAAAAGGTCATGTATATGATGGAAAATTACCACAGATCATGAAAAACACCTGTAAATAAATTAATATCAAGTGCATAGATTTCAAGAGTTCTAAGGATTTTGGTACAGAAGATTTGACAAGCAAGACCTGATATAGCAAACAAGGTAGAAAGCAGTTCTCAGGGCACCTGGAATACAGTGTGTCCTTGACACATGACTCTTTAAGCCACTCTAAAGTCATTAGTTTATTTTTCAACAGTGTCACTGTTCAAAAATGATATGGACTACATTAACCACAACAGTGATTTTTATAAACTCTTAAATCTCTGTTCTTGTTGAAGAACTGAATTGTCAGAGGTGGGATTCAGAAAAAAACAGTGGCTTCCCAGAGTTCCTTCTTTCATTTTCACTATAAGTCCTGTCTGACAATAAGCATATTACAGAATGTATTTATTTCTAACTTGATATCGTTCCTTATATAAAGAAGGCATAAATATGCCATTCAACTAAAACTTATCAGATAAGAAAAACAGGATACCATTTCTTAGTGGTCAAATATACAAAATAACAAACAAAAATGTGAGACAATGAGCTGAGAAGCATGCTCATAAAAGAGTCTGGATTTCTTTTTTGAACTACAAAAGAATCTGGAAAGTGTATGGTTACATACTCAGGAAAAAAATTTCAAATACTTTGGACAGCAGCCTAAGTCATATTTCACATAATAATCTTTTAATAAATATTTTTATATAAATGAACTAATGTTTTTAAATAAAGTAAAGTTATGTCTTCAAAAATTCTCCTGGTATTCTGGATTTCAAATAAATTTTCTCCTCTTTTTAGACTATCTTCCAAATAAGTACACTTCTGTAATATAACTAAATCTTGGATTGTAAGTTACAAAGTTCTCTTTGCATGAACTCCCCTCAGAAACAGGTTTTCGGGGTTTGTTGTTTTTGTTTTTTTTCCCAAATATCCTGTTACTATATCTTTCTCTGAATAAGATCACACTGGTCAGTGGCAGACAGAAAAATTCAAATCCTTGATTTCTTTGTGACCTACTTCTCCCTCCCGTCTCATCCCACATTTCCCCCCTCTATTATTTCACACACACAATCTATTGATCTACTCTTATTTTATAAACCACCCACCTGCCCTTGAAGTCTCATTGCATCCCCTGAATTCCTTTGTACCATCTCTCATCTGCTTCAGTATTATTCTCCTTTGCTTTTCAGTCTGATGTCTCTTTCTGTCCTCAAAGTGCAAATATGTCTTTGTCTCTTTTACCATCCCGTCCTCAAATCTTTAACTCCTCTTAGTACTTCAGACTTTCTTTTTCTTTTGAGTTTTGCCAGGCATGCTCTTCCCAACCACCACTCATAATTTTCCTCCTGAGCTAGCCAAGACCCTCTTCTGTTCAGTTTTCAATCCTTGCTTTTCCCTCAGGAAACTATTCCGAGTCAACATCTCTCACAGGGAAAAACTGCTCAATGCACATGGTTTAAAATAAATCAGGACTGAAGTGATTTATTGATTTATTATTGATATGTAATTAACCAGCAGTCGGTGAGCTATAGATACAGGAACAGTGTCAGTGACATAACAGATAAACCACAGATAAACCATGTACAAAGTGTCTTACAATGTTTAAACTTTGTCCATGTTTATTAGCACACTTTTGTGACTAATCCCAAAAAAGTTTAGCCACGCACACGAATATGCACGCACACACACACTTGCTGTCAGGGTTATGTGCATGCCTCCCTCCCGCTCTGCCATGGGGGTTACAGATGTGCACCCATTCACCTCTCGACCCTTCTGCGGTTAGTGTGGGTGCTGCAGCTCTACCTGATGGTTGTCTTCGCCGGTGATACCGCTCTGGGGACAAAGACTCTCTCAGATGCAGGGTGTCCGTACATCGTGTCTACACCTCATTATCTGTACTGAGTCCTTTTTTTTTTTTTTTTAAATCAGCCTGTGACACTAGCCTTACTGATCATTTATTCCAAATCCCTGTATACTTTGTCATAATGTTCCTGTTGTGTAAGAGAAACTCCCTATAAACCTCCAGACTAACTCACCATCATTTTGTGTATCTCCTCTTAGTAAACTGCTTTACTATGACACCTGAGAAAAATCTAACATAGCTTTTGATGTGCTGAGATCCATACACTCTTACTATGTCCTTTCACTCCTGTTGTTGATATCCTGTCTGCTACCTTTCATGTTATATTTGTGAGCTTTATGGGAGAAAAACATGTTTTTGCTGTGTTCATACAGTGTCAAAACAGAATTATTTTTGTCTATGTTTTGAGCCATACAGTAATATAAATTGCAATATTTCACAAAAAAACACCATTCATTGAATGAGTGTTTGTTCAGGGAGTGCTCCACTATATAAGGGAATTTTGTGCTTCCACAACGCATCCTTCAGAAAAGAATATGACCATTCCGAAAGTCACACAAACAAAGGATCAGAACATGAATAGAATGCTAAGGAATTATCACAGAACTGGTGTCCTTACTCATAGAAATATGAATCTCAGATAAAAGTAGCATAAATCTCTCAGTTCTTTCAGTCAATATTATGGGGAATGGTAACAGATGTTATATGATTTAAAAAAAAATAAATCTAAAGATATTATGCATCTTTCTGATATAGCAGAGGAGCATTAAAGGCTCATGCTTTCTGCGATGTTTTGCATATCCTAAATTTAATTTTTTCTTCATTAATCACTCTTCAGTATTTTAATCCAGGAGTATCTAAAATAGAAAAAAACACCTGTGTAAAAAAATGTGAAGTCCCAACTAGGCTGCAAAATAGCACTATTTTTCTGTTGAGAAATGACTTTTTCTTTACAAGAGAATGATGTTATGTTGGTGCCTGAAAGACTAACCAGCAAACCACGTGATAAAACCCTGCCAAACAGAATGACAGCAGCTGCACTCATATAGCCACTATTCAGTTTGAAGAAGGGTCCTTTCATGATGCTGTATGTGTAATCATAAAACAGAGACCTACAGTCTCATAATGCCAGGATACTTTACTGTTTTCCATTCCTTGGGTCTTCATTTGCCTCAACAGCTACAATCCCTTCTTACTTTTCCAGATCCATGGCATGTACCACTTGAAGCTGTTCGGGATAGAGCCAACTGTCTTTTTTCCATGAAATTGGAGCCAGAGACATGTGAGGAGAGCTATAACCCCCTTGGGGGGGGCAGGTGTTGGCAAGTGTGTCTATTTTTCAGCAAACACAATTCACTCCCATAAGTTGCCAAAACATGTGTTTAACAAAGAGACCAATACAGGAGTTTCACATGCTTGTGGAGAAGCTAAGCTGTTGCTCTGGAGGAGCCTTGGCCCTTCCGTTTCCAAGCTGAAGCTCAAGGACACAGAACACGTTTCCAGTGCAGTGGCATGTGAAAGAGCCATTGTGATTGAGCTTCTTGTGGAATCAAAAAGGACTGGTGGGTAATTTCATTCCTGCTGATAGGCAGGGCTTTGTTGATTTAGTTGCTTTGCTTACAGGCCTCAGCTACCATCAACATGCTTTGTAGATCTTTGTGTATCCAGAGCTGGCTTCTGAGAGGTGAACTTCACTACTGCACGTTCCAGACAGGCAAAATTACACTTGGATATAAATGTTAATTTATGGAATACCCTCATATCAAACCATAGTTTTCTACAGACAAATGTAAGATATGAAAAGCTGCTGATTTATTTCTCTTTGTACAAAGACATATAGATCAGATCCCCCTGCACGTCTCACTGAAATGTCAGTCAGCCATTAAAAGGCAAAATCAACATTCAGAACAATAAAGTTTCAACAGAAAGGAAAATCTATCTTTGTTTCACTAAGCTGAATAATATTACCTATTTGATATATACAGTACAGTTCCAAATAGGCACTAGATAGCATAGAAGTTTAAGGACCTTGTTCTATCAAGGTTACTCAAAACCTATTACCTTCCTATCTTGTAGAGACCTTTCCTGGTACGATTATATGCAAGTTTACTTCCCTGAGCCAAAAACTTTAAAAGAACAATATGATAGAAACACTTTTGTTTCATTTTGGGTTTTTGTAAAACCTAGATGACTGCCATTACTGGTGCATTGACTTGTAAGCAATCAGAATTGCACTCTGATTTTGCAAGCAACCGTAAGACTATAAAATCTTTAGCATGTTGCTGTGTGTTATCCATGCTTGTTTGTCATTTCTGCACAGAAAACAAAATTCCAAAACCCTCTGTAAACATTCCAAACACTGAGTCCTGTGTGTACTTCACAGCACTACCATACGGATTAGATCATGACATCCAAATTCAGCCTCTAGATTTTGGCCTCTACTGTAGAGCATCAAAAAAGCTTCAGTCAGCAGCAACCACTTTGCCAGCATACATTTCCAAAATTGTTTTTAGATATGTGGAACTTTGGTCCTTGCAACTATGAAATTTGTATTCAGAGTTTGTTAGCATTGCTTTCTAATGATAATGTCCTACTAAATTTGCCCACTTAAAAAAAAAAAAAATCAGTGCATTTCCTAACCCATTAGGTGAGACTGGATTTCTTGTGTCCAGGCATAAAAGGCATAGCTTTTTACTATCACTAACTAAGAGTTAAATAACCTTGAGATTTTCACAAACTCTATGAAATGCAGACTGACAATGTAATTAAAATGTTGTAATGTGTGATTTGTATAGACTTGCACTGAGAGCTGTAACCAGATTAACTACATGACTTGCACACACTGCCTGCAATGAGTTATACTACTCTAAATAATTACAAGAATTAAGCTTTAATACAGACTGTCTACAAAATATATTGGCTCTGACCAGATTAAGTACTAGAATGAATAGATTTACACTGACTATACCCACAAAATGAAAGTCCCTTCCAATACAAAACACAAGAAAAGTGACCATACTGTGCACAGTACAATGCAGTCATACCTCAGTCTCAGTGGGATGATCTGGCACAACCTACCATATTTTAACTTGGTGTAAAATGGCAAAACCTCATTTGTTTAAACAATGGCTGTGTCATACTGCTTAAATATGATTTTTGTACAGCCTAGTCTAAGCACAAGGATGCTACCTTTCCTCCCCCTTATCCTGGAATCCAGGTATGGTACACATGTAAAGTGAGGGTGAGATTGTGGGGTACTCCTTGGAGCACCATAAGTGCTAGACAATTTCAACCCTAGCTGAAATGACCTTTATTTAGGTTTCAAACCAAGATACAAGAGTGGGCTAAAACACCAACAGTTTTGCTTTCACCTCAGGGATCCATGGTGAGTACATGCTTAATTTCATCCTTGTGTTAATTCCATCCAAGGAAGTTTTTCAAAAGCAGATATACATCCAACAAGAGCTCTGTCTAACAACCTAAGTAAAGGGAATGTCATTACAAGATGACACTCAGATGGAAAGAAAGCAGCACTCAAGAAAGAGGAAGAGTAAATAAGACCTTTGTGAAAATTAAAGCTGACTTTATGCTTATAGAAAAATGAAGGGACATGAGCTGCATTAGTGAAGATCCCACAGTATCTCAGCAGTTTCATGAGAAAACCAGGGAACCTGGTTACAAATCCTTCTGCAAACCTGAAAGCAGAGCAGGCTTCCCCACACATCTGTAGCAAGTGCTCATGCAAGGTAAGGACTCAAATATTCCAGCACCCACCTACCACCGTACATATTCTTCTTCACCATGGTAGTCTATTCAAACACAGCATGTACATGCTTTCTAGTCTCACATAATTTTAAAAATATTATTATTTGTTTTAAAAGGCAATTTCATTTAAGTATTTTTCCTATGAGGAAATTACACATGCACGTACAAAATGGAAATAGAATAAGTGAATTGAATATGGTAAAACAAGTATTTATTTTTCTTTTCTTCTAACGTTAAGAATCTGATGAAAGGTGGGAGGCTGATAGGCTGGGGGAGAAGGAAATATAGTGCTGATGCTGGAGATGTTCATTCCGTTATCTACAAAAAGAAATAAAGAAGTCTGGGCCTTGGCAACAAAAAAAAAAAAAGAGCAGAAAATAGAATAGGCTTCCAGATATGGAAGTTATGTGAAATTCGTTTAGCCTGTCTCTGTCACCAATCCCACACCATGGTGGTGTATAAATCACAGAAAGGAAAACTGTCAACTGTGATATTGTTAAGATAAGCATAAGCCAAGGCAAAACTGAATTATGCCTAGACACTTAGACTAGAGCTTTTCCATGTGTCAAAGAACAGTCTACATTAGAAAAAGGATGCTTTCAAAATGAAAAAAGAAAAAAAGTCAAATTAGATTCAGGAGGATTTCTGAGCTGCATAAAAACTGAGGCTACATACAAAGTATTTTCTTTGGTTTACAATTTTATATCACTGTAATACTTGAGAAGCCTACAATTTACATGCATACTCATCCCATGGAGCTATCACATTTCTTCCTAAAGGCAGAAAATTTAAGCTTTGTCTACTTCTTCAGTAACTCTTAGTTGCCAGTGTTTTGTTTCTTTATTTACATATTACCCTTTACTTTTCTTCTGTTTCTTTCCTCATTTTCTGGTATACCCATCCCACTAACCATGCAGTCAGTTTATCACAATTAGGTTTCTCACTTGTCTCTATTGATCAGCTTTTTATTGTTGCCATAAGAAACAAAGTCATAAAAACAGAACTATAGACAGGCTATATTATGGGAGTCACTCTTCCCTAGTAAGAGTTCATCTGACCCCCTCTGACTATGTTTCAGGCAAAATTGGTAAGTGGGAATACTGAAGAATACTCAAAGCAAGCTTTACTACATCATTAATATTTAGAAACAGGAAAGACTACATGCCCAAATTACTCCAATAATCTGATTTCCAAAGAGGAATAAAATTCTGGTGACAGGGTCTTGTTCTGTCTAAAGTGATATCAGTTCTGTTTCTAATATCTTCACAAATTCCTAAGTGGATTTATGTGTCTCAATTTCTTATCTGATAAGTGAAGATAATAATATTTGTGCTACCTCATAGAGGTTTTAAAAGGCTAAATTCAAGAAAGTGTGAGCTTTATGAGTAATGTGATGACGAATAAGCATAATAAGCAGTTTTCTAGTAGGAATTCCATCTCCTGCAAGAAGAAGAATCAAAATCACTAGTAATAACAAGAAGAAACATGAAACGAAACCAACTAAGATGATGACTCTATATAACTAATAATGCTTTTTAGTGGAACTTCAATTCTAGTTTTTTTTTTTCACTTTTTCTAACCAGTATTTGCTCCCTCCGTTCCACTTATCTCAGGAAAGTTGGTTAATTTCCTTTTTGGGATCAAACAGTTCAAGCAAGAAGGACCAGAACACGATAACCTATCTTATAATTGAAGTGAAAGCAACCCTCAGGATTTAGTAGGATTCACCCTGAAACGTAGAATTAAGTCAATGTGAGATGAACGTAGAAACCAGAGAAAACAAGGGAGTGATGAGAAAGTATAATAACCCAGCCAGAATTCAGGCCAGGGTCTAGATGATACAGAGTTTGAAGACCTACTCTAAGGTGGCCAGACAAGACCACTACCTGAATTCAGATCTATGCTAGCAAATCTGTACAAGCTAAATCTAGTTCAGTTATCACACTCAACCGGAAGAGAGTTAAAGAACTGAGACAGGAGCAGGGATCAGAACAAGTGAAATTAAGAGCTACGACAGTGGGCTGGAGCTTTAACAGATGCTTTAACAAAGTTTTTACATGTATATATACATTTGTTTGGTGGCTGCTGACAACCCTCAGACAAGCTCTGAGAGCAGGTTCCCTGTGTGCAAAATGTCCTTAGCTACCCTAGCTACAGTAGGCCGCAGAGAGATAAAAACCTGTGGAAGATGAGAGAAGCAAAATTCTGAGACAAAAGGACCACACTGTAGTAAAAGCTTTGTCTTAGAGGGTACCTAATATCTGCACAAAAATTTGTTTTTCCTCACCAATCAAGAGAAAACCAGGAGGCGTAGTGAGGGCTTGACAGTCGACGTCTCTTGTCATGTGTGTGCACAAGTCATCCTGTCTAAAGCAGTTGGATTTACATGTCCTAGTGTTTGTGGGTGTGGGAGTACTAGTGGATAAGATCAACTTTCCTAGAGATTTTTTATAATAAAATAACCTTCCTCTTTCATAAGAGCTCACACTGACTTTTCTTACACTAATTTCCTGCACACAAACCCACATTTATGGAAATAAGGTTTAAATTTAGATGTACAAGTATTATTTTGCTGGTTCTAAGAATGATGGCCAATTCCTAGAGAACAGAAGTGCACAGTGTGACTTACGCCCTGTCAATAGCTGAACATTAAGGCAGTGACCACTCAATAATGATTTGATTATAAACGAACAAAAAGATAGAAGTTACTCAGAGAAATAATTTGGCAAAGGACACATGATTTTGAATATGCAAATACAATATAAAACATGTATGGATGATCTGGGTGTTATAAAAGGAAAAAACACAGGTCATTGTGAATTACTGAAAAATATTGATAGTAACTTACTACAGTGAGAGATATTTCTTATGATCTTGTTTGGCAAACTGTTTTCATAATGATGTTCTATCTTCTTAAGTAGAAAAGACACCCCATCAAAAGGGTTCAAGCTAAAGAAATAGGATAAAAATGAGATGTCAAATGCCCAAGAATCGCAATTCCCAAAAGCTGGTATCAACAATATAGATGTGAGGATTTAAAAAATGAGAAAAATAAGAGGCAATCATAACTGCTATGAAGTACGTCCTATGACTGCTAGCAGCAGAGGAAAGCAAAGTTGTCGTGACTGGAAGACCATTGTATGAGGTTGCTTCATGAAGGGGAGCTGCAGCAGTGACCCACATCTGGATGTAGGCATATGCTTCCCATCCTTTGACCAAGTAAACCCAGCCCATCTCAGCGGATGCTCTGCAAGATGAATCTCACAGATTTTCAGTGTTTTCTCATTCAATTAATATAAATGAATAGACTATTTACCTACTACTAATAATAGTGAGAAAGAGATTGTCTTCAGTTACAACCATTTCCACAGATTTCCCCCACCTCCTTGATGACTGAGGGAAAGATATCTGAACCTTTTTATGGTAGAGCAGGACTACATTTTTGCATTGCAGAACTATTATAGCAGGCTGCAAGGATTACTTATAAGCATTGAAAAAAAAAAGAGCTATAAACCAATAAAAAAGAAAGTAAATCTGCACTAATTAGCAATAGTCATTAATCTGTACGATGTAACAGCAATAAATGTAAAAAAAAAAAAGAACAAAGTCACAAAGTCTTAGGTTAAATTAAGCAGGGGAAAACAGACTAGCATGATCAGTGCCAGAAAACTGACTATAAAACTTTTAAAAAAAATATACTATATCTAATCTAATGTAGAATCTTTACTTTTTCTTTTTGAAAAGTTTTATAAACAGGCAAAGTTGTTTGGCTATGAATGATCAAATTACCTGAATGACTGACAATGCTAAATCCATTCTGTGTGAAGAAATATATACATTACTTAGTGTCAGCAGAGGGAATAGAAAACACTAAGTATATTGAAATACAATGTAAGAAGCGTGAAAGGGAAAAATGACTAAACTAAGTTTGTGGGCAAATATTTTTATACCGCTAAATTTGAAATAACTTAATCCTAATATATGTGTGTGTGAGAGCGGTTCCTGAGTCTAATATAGTAATACAGTTATTTTGGAGATTTGAGATCACCTTATACAACCCACAAAAGTGAGCAGACAGTGCTTAGTAGCTTTTATTGGATACATCCTCTGAATGATACCTGGTTCGAATATCATGTAAGAAAGAAAAGAATTTTCTAATAAAATTGATCTGTAGGGAAGGAAGATCAGTGCGTTCAAACAGCAGGTTGAAACAGGTTGTTTCCTCTTGGCTCCCAATTGTTTTTATTCCTTTTTTCTCCCCTTAACTTTCTATCCTCTTTAAGAAACAAGAAGCACATAAATCTTAAAAACACCTTTGAAAATAAGAATATATGATAGTCTTTAATAATAAACGGAAGCAAGTTGCAACATATAATTTTCAATAGACGTTTTCCAGGTTAAAAAGTAAATGGACATCCTCCATCCTCTACCCTGAAAATAAACACACACATACACATTCTACAGCTGGCAAAGGGGGAGCCTAAATGTACCCTCCACTTCCAAGCTAGCAAGGAGATAATCTGCTATTTGAAAGGAGAAAAATTTTTGGTTTTCTGCAGTGAAGAAGATGGTCCATGACCTTTTATATGACAACCTTAAATTACCCTTATTGAGGACCAGTAAAGGTAGGTTCTGTCAACCAAGATTTGGAATGGAATCTGAAAGCCATAACAACAAAGTATGAAATGCAGGTTTAACTTTAATGGTTCCTTCAGAATCTTCATCAGTATTTAATAATTATATGGTAGATGCCTTGATAAGTATTTAGACAGTACTGTTTCATTACCTGTACACCTATAAAAAAACCCCAGGGTTCTAAGCTTTCATAAAAAACTTTTTTCTTAAGATGTATAGGAAAATAACTGGCCTGAAAAAGGGTTATTTTCCACAACCTACCTTTAGTGTTGGGTAGCAGGTATTCACACCTGCCAGAATACTTGTAAAACAGATGGTCGATAGCCACAGTCATTAATTTTTACATTAGAGACATCCAGGTGGTAAAATTGTGGATAATCTGCTGAATTCTTTTCCAAAGATCATTTATTCAGTGAAGGTAGAAGTTTATTTCTATTTTAAATTTTTAACCTGGTATAACAGATTAATGATGTATCATGTTGCATTACATTTCCTTCCATGTAATCTATGATACTACAGTGTGTCAAGATAGCTAATAACTTTCATGATGTACCATGAGGCAATTTAAACACAGCACCAAAACTAAGGCACAGAGTTAGTGTCCACGTCCTTTCCTCCTGCTGCATCCAAGAGTGAGATACCTTCTGACCTGGGGGAGTGTGCAATAGCAACAAGCAGCAGTAATTATCCTTCTACCCACATTCAGGTGTACCTGCAACTTGTCCCACATCTCTCATCTGGAGAGATGATGATTCATTGGTGGTTGTTTATCTTCGTCAATGGCTGCTGTGATTTTCTGGTGCAATGAGATTACAGATTGCGTTTGATCTGTAAAGCCACCCATCTCTCAGAAGCGCCAAATTTAGTAAATTTCTCAAAGCCTTTCCCTTTGTTTCAATGTGTATGAGTTTGCACTGTGCAGTCTCTTTCTGAGCTTCTGCCTTCAATAAATCTAAAACTTAAATTGTGACATAGAAAAAACTGCCTCTGTTAATGATGCACAGTAGTGTCTGTCTTATATTTGGTGTAAAATTCTCAGTTACTTAAGTGCTCAATGATTTCACATTTTGGATATTGTACACGGTTCTGGGTCAAATTACAAATCTATCAGGGTTGAATATTAATCAAGCTAACCTCAATTTTAAATATGTTACGAGTTATGACTGCTTTTAAAACTGCTTTGAAATATGTTTACATAAATAAAATGACAAAATAAAGGTAGAGTTATAGACCAGCTTCTCCACCAGAAGCTAATAAAATTGCATTTTTTCTTCTATATAACATCCTTTTTCTTGTGTGTGATAAATGGATGGAAGCTGTCCATATGTACCGTGAGATTGTTGCACTAAAAAGCCACACTCCTCTCTACGCAAGCAAAAGAATCATTTCAGTCTAATGAAATAATAATCACTGGGACAACAGGTATAATTGCTGCCGGCTATTACTATACTACCCCATTGGAGTGTATGATTCTATTTTGATTGTTCTTTTTTCCTGCTTGGCAGATGGCAAATTGTCTTTATTACCCATTCACACTCCGAAATCTCTTTAACCTCAACCAGTTGCCTTCTTGAAGACCATCAAGCAGAAAATATGTTCATCCAGCTAAGCATGATTATAAACTGTTTCTTTCTAATCATGCAGCAGTTTACCACCCAAAGCAATATTTATCCTATTACTATAGTAACAGTAATAGCTGCCTATATTAATATAGGCAACTTTTTGAGAACCCACGTCCTACTACATACCATGCTAACAACAAAAGAAAAACCAGCTTTGCAAGTCTACATTGCTTTCCTCCATCCAACACTTTCTGCTTTCTGAACAAAATATAAGTTTTCCTTATTTCTTTTCCCCGCCACCAATAACTATGAATGCATTCCCCTTGTCCTTATTATATGAAAAGCATAGGAATTTCACCACTGAGAGTTACTATTTCTTCCTCAGACACTGCATTAACTTTGCAGGTCCTGAAAGGGAAACTCCACACTTCACTACTCAAAAGATTAGTGAGTTTGGTGTTTTCTGTGGAAGTATTTCCTAATGCAGAGGATGTTTTCATAAACCACCCCCCAAACTCTATTTGTTTTTCTCCCACTTTTTATTTGAGGTGTAATACTGGGCAAAGGCCAATTTATTTGACACCTAACCATTACTTTAATATACTGTGAGACTCACAAGACTCCTATTGCACACATGGAAACTCCATCAAGAAAAAAATTAGCTGATTGGCACTGGTCAAAAAGCCTACATTTTCACAAGCACAGGGATTTTCTGACAGAAGAGGGAACAGCATAACTTGCACACGGAACAACAACAAAAACACACAAAAATCCCAACTACAGACAATGGCCCCTACTCAGAATTGAGAGATTGATGGTTCAAGGCACTGCAGGTGACTCTCTGACATAAATGTAGTTTGAACTTTAAGACTACTGCTGATCAGAAAATATCCAGTGAAAATGTAATTCATAGGTGTTCAAAAGTTTTACAGAGATACAGCATTGTTTTTTTCCGATTAAGACTTCTTCTAATTCAGAGGTATTAGGTATTCCACCTAATCTGCAGAAGGTATTTCCAAACTAATCTCTTGACCTGCTACTAAATTATATACAGGTCTTTCCTTATACAGGTCAGAGAACAAGACTCACTAATCCTGTAAATTTGCATGAACTTTTAAGAACTGGAATGTTTTGCAGTCATAAGCCTCACATTCTGTGTATTTACCTTACATAATGTTTCTTAGGATTCAAGAACACTATTGCCAACTTGATTTCTCTCATTACATTTAGTTCTTCTTTCTGTCTGCTGAGTAAATTAACCACCGTCCCCAACAAGTATATTCCAATGTATGACACCATTAGGCCCCATACATGTCCACTTATTGACATGACAATAAGAAAAAGTCCTATGTATAATCTTCTGAGAGACATACCCCATTTTATTGCCCAGGTACAGCTCAGATATCTCCTCTGACAAACTCCACTCAATTATCCTTTTCCAAAATTTGTCTAATGACAAGTCAATATGTTTCATCTTGGATTTCCTATGCTGACTTGCATTTACATTTACAAATGAAGCACAATGAAAACGAAATCAAATATGCTATAGAAAACATGATTACAAGTAATTCCCAAAGTGCTACAATAAACCCTTAACAAAGGCAAAGGGGAAGCAACTAAGCTTTCTTGGTTGCAAAAAAACCCAAACCCAAATCAAACAACAAACAAAGCCAGCAACAACAACTAAAATTCCTGAAACCTAGAAGAAAGAACCTTTTGTCATGATCTGTCAGACTTTCTCTGGCACCAGCATTTTGGGGCGGGTTTCTGTATGGTGCTATTCATTTTTGTTTGACACTGATGAATAAAATCTATGATGTTCTCCACATGACTTCTCCTGGTGTTTCCTCAAAACTGTGCTGCCAGTCCAATATACTCCTGAACAAAGAAATTGTCTTTCCAGCACCTCTCTTTCAGTGATGCATCAATAAGAGATAGGGAGAGTAAGAGATTTAAAACAAACCGAGAAATAAAATAGCATGACCCAACGACAAGCCGTTGTCATTTTCCAGTTGAAACAAGGAAGGTTAAAACAGGTATGAATGTAGAAATCTGTCATTTTTAAAACCTGTTTTAGGTCACGCAGCATTTTCAAAATATTCTAAAAACTAACAAAATAGATCAGTTTTAACTGATTAATTAATTTAACTATAGAATCATAGAATGGTTTAGGCTGGAAGGGACCTTAAAGATCATCTAGTTCCAACCCCCCTGCCATGGGCTGGGACACCTGCCACTAGACCAGGTTGCTTAAAGCCCCATCCAGCCTGGCCTTGAACACTTCCAGGGATGGGGCATCCACAGCTGCCCTGGGCAACCTGTTCCAGTGTCTCACCACCCTCAGAGTGAAAAATTTCTTTCTAATATTTAATCTAAATCTCCCCTCTTCTAATTTGAAGCCATTACGCCTTGTCCTATCACTACATGCCCTTGTAAAATGTCCCTCTCCAGCGTTCTTGTGGGCACCCTTCAGACACTAGAAAGCTGCTATAAGGTCCCTCCAGAGCCTTCTCTTCTCCAGGCTGAAAAACCCCAACTCTTTCAGCCTTTCCTCACAGGAGGGGTGCTCCAGCCCTCTGATCATCTTCATGGCCCTCCTCTGGACCCTCTCCAACAGGTTCATATACTTCTTACATTAAGGGCTTCAGAGTTATTAGTTGTAATAATTAGTTTCCAACATTAAAAAAAAATATTTTTACATTTACCTTCTCCAGAGTATCCTTTCATATTTTGTTACTTAGACAGATTACTTTGTTACTTAGACAGGCAACCTTTCCTACAGAATCAAGAGCTTCTTCCTCTAACACAGCACGCACACAATTTCAGCAAAGTTAGTCTGCTTTTCCAGACAATCTCAATTGCTTATCAACAAGTTTGCATGTAATTCGGTTCATGTTTTCCCCGTCTGTTCTCAGGTACAGAGTCTATGTTATACAATATGGCCTTTATAATTTGATATTTCTTATTTTAAGGAGGGTAACACAGACGGTGTACCAAAGTCTTGTTATGTTCTCCTTCCTCTTCTTCCTCTCTATCACTTCTCAGCATAAAATACCAAATAGCATCCAGTAAAGAGTATGAAAGCTGGTTTAGGCCCTCCATCACAAAAGTGACCTCTAGACTTTACTACCCCCACACAAATTTTAATGACCTGTAACAGAAAGAAGCAGGAAGAAAAATTCAAGCATGATGACTGAAATATTTTCTCAGTGAAGCTCACAGATCCTGGTGCAGTCCAGGATTAAAAAAACAAACAAACAAACAAAAAAACAATCAACCAATCAAACAAAAAAAAAGGTCCTGTTATGTATATACCACCTTTTTCTTTGGTAGTGAAAAAACAGCAAAGCAGATGTGTTATACCAGTCTTCAGTATCCAGGCCACTTCCACTCAGTCACAGTCCCTTGCTTCAGGGCACTTTTTCCCATCTGCATTTCATAAGAGATCTGGAAATGAAAGCAGTCTCATAGCCTGCAAATACTGCATCCTATGAGAAAAAAGTCTGTATAGCTCATTCACAAATGCAAGCACTGCCTCTGCCTCCAGCCCCTTCACAATGCCAGAGTCCCCATTCCACCTCCTCTCTGTGCACGGTGGGAGCTATCGCTCGCTCTGCCACAAACAGCAGTTTGGGCAGGAGGAACCTGCCTTTTAAGGGAGCAATCTTGTAAAGCACTAAGCAGTGCTTTATAACTCTTTTTTTTTAATGCAATTTAGCTCAAAAGTTAGCGCATTAGCTTCCAGCTCAATGGTTTGGAAGGTGTTTTGGTTTTATTGCATCTAACATGTTTCTATGTTTCCCAATGCACAGACAATATATAAAAAAATATTCAAGGTACCATGGCTGGGGCTCTGCCCAAACAGTTGCAAAAGTAATTACACTAGTGAACATCAATATAAGGACTAGCATACTAACACTGTGGCATACCTTAACCTCTTTTTCTGACGTTCTGAAATCTGAGCTACTTCTTAAGGTAAGTGACCGTAGCTCTCGTTTGGATTAAGATTCAAGAATACGGAATTCAACAACAGAACAGAAAATCAGAGCGGGGAGACGATGTGGCTCCATTGTCAGGTGAGTGAGTACAGTGCCTTTCACTTGGAGGTCACCAGCACAACATAACACATCTGTGTGCAACGGAGAGCCGTCACTGCCACAGAAGCTGTTTGATAGTGTGGGGGATGGCGTTCTCAGACTAGTTTCTGGTGTACAGATACATATATCATTTAAAAAAATAAAGCCCTCACAACTGCCACTAATTGAGTCCTTTCTCATCAGTTTCAGCAGCAAGGCTGAAGACCTCAGAGCTGCTGAGATTAAACTGTTTTCTAATCCCTAGAAATGCTCGATCCAGATCAGGGAATAAAGTGAATTATTCAGTGAAAGGGAATTTGCGCTTGTGCTGTCCGTGCTGTCCATCTTCTCAAGGTAATTAAGGCACTCATTTTCTACGGCTGTCAGTCTGATGTCTTCCATCAGCACTAACATTCACTTGATCTTTGTATTTTATTTTGTTAAGAGGAACGAAGGAACAGGAAGAAAAAAGAGAAAAAAAAGCCTTGCAGAGTGAAATGAAGCACTTCAGTAGAGTCGTCTTATTTACACCTGAAAGCTGATTGAACCCCAAATTGTCAGTGACTTGACAAAAAAAAAATATGTTTCTGTTGCTTTTCTGATTCCTAAGCACACGAAGAAGGAATAGTACAGTAAGACTTTACTTTCACCTTTAAATACTTGTTCACTGAGTCATTTTTCCAAAGCCAGTTTGGATGCAGTTTCAAAATGAGTTATATGAGACACAGAATAGTCATGGCTATTTCTTTTATTACCTGAAATTATGTAATTAAAACGAAAAGACTCTTCTCTGAATGAAGCAATTCCTTTCCCAGTAGTGATATTTCTTCATGTTACTGAGATGGTAAAAAAGGTATAATTAATCCACTGTCCTTTTATCAAGACCAATAAACAGAGAGCAATAAAATATAATCTGATTGTGCCATTATCTCAAATGAATATTTTATCAGCTGTTAGCAACTAAATCATAAATTATTTTTCAACAGCTTTTTAATAAGATGAAAGATAATCAGGGCCTGCAATGAAGTGCTGTAATACCCAATTTGAATAATCAGTCTGTTTTCTGGGAAAAAAATGAGACCTTTGTGTGCCACTTTGGAAATGTACAAAATTTTTGAGACCTCCGAGAACTAAAAATAAGGCGATCTGCTCAGGAACACACTCAAAAAGTTCTTAAATGTTGCACCCCAAATTTCACTTACATCTTCACAATGTCAGGAGGAGTCATTCTACCGGTTGCAGATCGGGTCCGTATTAACATTAATTTGCAATCAGATATTCATCTCAGTGATCGGCGTTAATAATGAGCTTCACATAAGCAGTGAAGTTTAATCACAAACTCAGGGGTTCTAAATTTGCATTAATGTGGAGTTCTAGTCAAGCATAAATGCTGCCAGGCCTTCTTAGAGCTAGAACAATGGATTTTATTCACTTGGTATCCCATTGTTGGTTCATTTTCTCCACTACACATTAAGCCTGAAGGTGCATATATTTTATTACAGTATCTGGAACACTAAGCGTACTGAATTAATAGCAAAATAATAATATCACTATTAAAACCATCAGTATCAACGCAGGATACTGCAGAACTGATGCATCTCGTTTTCCAGTCTTTCTAGGATTTTTCAATTAGTTTTCTATTTTTAAGAGGCAAAGGACTTTAAAAAGTGGCTCCTTCTCATCTTTCTTGAAAGAATCAACAGCTGCTTATTCACTCTGTAACTGGTATTATAAACATGAGATGAAATTCAGTGACAAATAGAAATGTAACACTTTCCACTTGTGAAGCAGTGTGTATTTAGTGCTATAAAATCTAATCCTTATCCAGGATAAACCAGCATAATTTTGTTCATTTCTGCCATAAGTAGATAAATGCTGTTTTAGTTAGCTGATCAAAATCACATCAGATTTTCAGCCTGCTTTTTCCACTCACATGACTGACTGATAATTGATACATATCTGAGCACTTTTGAATGCTAGGCCAGTGCACAATTCCTTCAGTAAAACTATTGCTTACAAGTGCTGGGCTTAGAAATCACATTTACAAATGCTGACCATATGAACTTCTAGAATAAATTAATAGTGTGAGGAACAATAACAGGTTAGACATAAGTGGCTTCTGCAAATGATCAAGTTCAAAAATAAACAAAAATATTTCATAATTGTAACAACCATTTTTTCATAAG
Source organism: Pluvialis apricaria (assembly GCA_017639485.1). Classification (NCBI taxonomy): domain Eukaryota; kingdom Metazoa; phylum Chordata; class Aves; order Charadriiformes; family Charadriidae; genus Pluvialis; species Pluvialis apricaria. The sequence continues at coordinate 106,909,614 of CM030008.1, read as the reverse complement.
TATACTTTCAAACTCTGCAAGCATTACTCTTACTGACAGACAAGGTTATTAATTTTTAGCACTTACACAGTGCTTGTCATGTTTGAAGCACTCTACAAGAATTAGATAATCAATCCTTACCACCACTCAAATAGGTTGTGAAGTGCCAGAACTGGAGCTGGTGACCACAGATATTTCAGCCTGCACTGAAACTAATAGCAATTGATATTTCCTAAATGCAGCATCTCATTCCAAATATATGCAAGAGCAGAAATTAAAAGAAACAAAATTCTGTCAAAAAACATTTGAAAGAGACTTTTACACCTCTCATACCTCTTTGTGACATCTAGCTTTAGTCCTTTCTGAGTGGTACAATTTTGGGAAATCAGCTCCAACCAAACCTGAGGGATTCTTTTTGCGTAGTATTCATATTACTACACATAAGAGGAACATGCACAGGTGGAGTGTTTTAAAGACACTTTTTCTACTTGGAAAACTGTTGACTTACCATCCTCTATTTCATTGTCACAGAGATAAATAAAGGCAGAGAGAAATAATTTCAGCTAATATAAACTTGGTGGCTAGTACCAACAAGCAGGTAACACTTAAAAAAATTCCTAAGTATCACTTTTTCCTCAGGACCACTTAGAATCCTGTTATGCTCTCATCACTGCTGAACATTTTGCTTAATAGTACTGAAACATTAAGTTTGATAAACTGCTACCAGTCACCCATATTTTCTGAAACAGCTCTTCAGTTGTAAACTGGGTTTCTACTTGACTTTCTATTTTCCTTGAAATGACATGTAACTTCCAGTGCTTTAAATACACCATAATAACTGCTGCAATACATAATTTTAGCTGATCCATGATATCATGACATGAAAATGAGAGCAATCACAAGAATGTTTAAAATTTTCTTGAACTGTACATTTTGTTCATCTTTTGCAGAGTAGGAAATCAGTTATTTAAAGCATTATGGGTTTATTTTATCTCTGTGTGTTTGTATAAATTTCTGCTTGAATATTGGAACTTTGAGAAATTACTTAATGTGATACTCATTGTATCAAATGATGCCATCCAGTCTAATGATTCGTTACACTTCTTGACACTATACAACAGTGTAGAACTTTGTTAGTTCTCATATAATCAGAGGTGACAGGTTTCTGCCCACATAAATGTGATGATCTCCAGTGAGACAAATAGTTCATGAGCAAGCATTTAGATGCTGTTGGAAAGGAGGACTCTTTAGGAGAGATAGAACCACTGTCTCTGACTGTGCTCATCTAAGCATGTTTATCTTTTCCACTCACCTTCTGTAATACACATTTAAAAGGAAACAAATACCTACTTAGCAAAAATATGAAACAAGACCACTAAATAATACAAGACACTCTAGCTTCCATCTTGTTACATTCATTGCATATGTGATGATAATTATAATGTTACCAAAACCCCTGTTCGGTAAATGACTATGCTGTAACAGGTTTTCTCTACCTGTCATAACTTGGTTACTCCCTTTTAACAAAACCAAATAAAACATAAAATACGTGCAAAATAGACGATAAACTACTAATTGATTCATCTTACAGTTCACACTATGAAACTTTTGACAGGTCATTCAGTAACTGTAGTAATAAACTTGTCATAGAACCAAATTACAACAGGAAGAAGCAAGCTGCCAAATGTACAATACACATCATTTAAATTTAATCCACAGCCACGATCTCACTTCCATTTCTTTCCTGACACTTCAGGGTTCCAGCATAGAGTAAAACTATGAGATGTTAAAAGAAATTCATTATTATGTGGCATTTGGACCAGAAATAATTCACATTTTCTATTAAGAACTTCATACGTTCAGGAACTCTACAAGGTTATATAAAGGCAGATTCCAAACACTGATAAATTATGTGTGTTTCTCATAACAAGATGCTTGAGGACAGTGCAAGAAAATCCCTATATAGAATATAAATGCTTAGTGAATCAGCAATACTAAGGATATTTTAAAGAAATATCAGTGACATGCTTGGTTGTTCTATTATAAAACCTTGTACCAAGGTGAAGATATACATACCTCTTCAAAATTCTTCACAAGTCTTTTTTATCCCTTCCCTAGGTCCCACTACAAATAATAGATTTCCACCACATGTTAAAAATATGTATTTGAAAGTGCACAGGTAAGAAGATAACAGCTGTGTGGATCCACCACAGCTAGTTGCTGTCCTGCTAATTTTCTGCTGAATATATGCAGGTTATTTGACTACAAACATGTTTGTTTTGTGGTCAAATTATAGTATTGTCACAACCAGTGAATCAGCTGGAGTACATTAATATTGTGACGACTAGATATTAGGAAGAAATTCTTTACTGTGAGGGTGATGAGACACTGGAACAAGTTGTCCAGAGAAGTTGTGAATGCCCCATCCCTGGAGGTGTCCAAGGCCAGGCTGGGTGGGGCTTTGAGCAACGTGGTCTAGTGGGAGGTGTCCCTGCCCATGACAGGAGAGTTGGAACTAGATGATCTTTAAGATCCCTTCCAACTTTAACTATTCTATGATTCTATGATTGAATGAGCTTCTAACATGTCTGAATCATTGTTTTAGCATGTCTGTCTTCTTCAAAATTAAATGATTGATAGATGCTAATGTGAGGATAAAAGGAAGGAATAAAGGCTACAAAATTTAATTTAGAGGCACTGACAGATTAATATCCCACAGAAAAAACATCAGATTATCTGATTAAATGCTGAGTTTAACTGGTTCAACACGAATAGGACTTGAACTCTGTTGGCTAAGAAAGTATTTTCTCAAACATGGATCATTGAACCAGCAGACCATAATGTCTTCTTTAACAGCCTTTTATGGTCTATTTATGTAGCTTTAGAGCAAATACAGACAAGTTCTGCCAACATAGCTACTCTCTATGCATATTATATTCTAATGCCAAAAAAAATGGAGTTCACCAAAATAAAATAAACACTGTGTGTTAAACGGTATCATGTTTCCACAGCTAAATCTTGTTTTCTTGTTTTTCATTAATATAGTTAGTATGTGAATTCTAAAAGCTGAATGGAAACAGAATGGGAAAAGAAAAGGAAGTAACATATTTCTGGTAAATTATGATGTCAATTTAACATCCTCTCCCTCCTCTTCAAGAATTATAAGCCACTCAAAAGCAGAAGTTCAGAACTGAAATTTGCAAATCATTTTTCAAATAGCTCTTATTTACCAGAATACATACTCTGATGAGCATGATTTCTATGATTATCTTGATAAAATAGCTAAAATAACTGTCATTTGTCTATTTTCATTTCTAAAAGTTGACCAGCATTCAAAGGTCACACACAGGAACTGCTTGATCGTGTACAGAATTGGCTTGTTTGTTCCCCCAGTGAGTGCACCTGAAGCACACCACAGCCAGAAGCTGAGCACACCTTTCAGTGTTTTGCTGGAATGAAATCAAACCACAAATCCTTAGGCTCATCCTGGTTCATACAGCAAAAAGACCAAGAGGTCGCCATTGTAGTATATCAAGTATATGGATGGGTAGTAAATAGAGTGTAATAAAAGCTTTTTACTCTGGCAGAGAGCTGAATGAGCTTCTGCATTCAGAAGTCGTATCAAGACAAATTCTAAATGGCACAAGGCTCAGTTTTCTAACATTAAGGGCAGTTAAGCACCAGAAAAAAAAACCAACCCACATTTAAGTGCCAAATATTCCATTTTTGAAGTATTTATTTTGAAATTGACTGTAGAAGACATCTATTAGCTGGAACTAACTGGAATTAATAAAGGCCAATTCATAATATTCTCTGACCTGTGTTACACAGGAGTCAAACCTGCACAACTGGCTAATTATTTTATGTCTGAAAAAATCTGTAAATCCATTAGCACATGCATGGTGGTAAACGATAAGAAAATCAAAAATATTTTTCTTGAAAAGCCAAAACCAGGAAAAAACCCATATAACTTATTTTGCAAATGGTTGATTGTAGAATAGGTACCTAAGAGAAAAAAAAAAAAAAAACAACCAAACTTCTCTTTGCCCAAAGTTTAGAACAAAGTTTAATTAGATCAGGGACAAATTAGTCTAGCAGAGGTGCTCTGATGAAGAGTGTAGTACAAAAGAAAACCAGCTTTTACCTGAGGTATAACTGCTAAAAGAATGTAAAAACCTGAAGAAGAAGTGGGAGACCAGGATAAATAAACAAGTTTGCTCGTCTTAATCATAGTAGTAGATAAACTTTTCTGGAGCACCTTTTAACTTTTACAAATACCATTAAATATCTGTTCCAAGTTTTTATCTCAAAACCTCCTTACTGAATAGTCAGTATCTCCATACTAGAATATATTTCCCAGGAAAGGTTGAAACACAGGTTATTTTTCTTTCCCTAGTTGAAGGCAGACATTTATTATGAGAAAATTCAGGATAAGTCTTGAAGGGGCTTCATTTGTTTTCTATTGCTATAGACTCTTAAAAATTACTTAGGCGGACACAATATAGGCCACCCCAGAAAATACTGGAGAATCAGCCGGAAATACTAGAACCTGAAAATTCTAGGAAGAAGAAAGTGAATCTTTATGTATAAAGAAAATAAGTATCAAGAGGTATATCATGCTGACTTTTACTTTTGTATTACAAAATCCATTTACATTTATGTTGCAGTTTCCTTTAGGAGACTGTGGCTGTTCTAACAAAATATTTGAAGCAATTAGTGGAAAGGGTGTCATAGCAGAGGTAGTTTTCGTTGTGTGCCACAAATCTGAGCAGTTCTCAGTCTGACCATAAGAACTAAAAAAGATAACATCTTTGAAGTCAAGTTCAATGTCTTTATTAGACTACATAAAATATTCAAATACATGTTTAACAGCTAGTTTATGTGCACATACACTATAAAATTCTGTTAGCTACCTTGAAAATATTTAACATTCTCTGGGACCACTGCAGGGTTCATGAAGATACAAAGCTCATTCTCAAGAGGCAGGGCACAGAGTTCTTGGTCATAGTTCATGGTTCTCTACATAGTCTACAGGTGCAATTCTGTCCTCATTTTCACCACAATATTACATAAATTTTTTTGAAGAGTTGGCTTCTTTCCCAGATTTCTATTCTCAGATCTGCTGACATGGAATATAGGTATTGGAAGCCAGATAATCTCTCCTTTCCAATGCTATAAATCCCATTAGCGAAACTTCTTCGAAGAAATGAACTATTCACTGCTCTGAGCTTAAGCTGAGGAGAATAAGTGATAGCACAGACACGACTACCCTAAGCAATAACACAGCAATACTTGCAGATGATTTACAAAAATCGCAAGCTGAGCTGCATTTTTGGATCTACCAGCTAAGTCTGCTGACCTCAAACTAATAACAAAGACATGGTATATTTTGTCATACAATTATTGTTTCAAATAATCCATACAATAAATTATAAACACTAACACAATTTTCACTTTGAAACATCACTGAAGTAAGGCAATCTGGACTAATTCCAGAACACCAGCAATATTTAGCTCACTTGAGTTTAGTTTTAATATCATTTAGAACATTGCATTTCCCAATTCATTAGAGGTTAATTCATAGAAAAAATTGAACTTCTGTCCCAATTGGCTACAAATTCACCCACAAGCTTCAAAATGTTGTTTTTAAAAAGATTTTTTTCTTTAATATGTAATTGCAACATCACACCTCAAATTAAATTGTTGTGGGGTTTGGGATTTTGGTGTTGGTTCCTTTTTTCTTCCTTCCTGGGACTTAGTGACCCAAGATATTTTAAAATTCAAGGGAAACAAATGAACAAACAACACCACCCCCCATTTCAGGCAGAATAAAGGCTTAAGATGTAGTAGACAAAAAACTGAAAAGTTTGGAAGTGGAAGTGATTGCTATTCCAGCTTACCTTCTGAAATATTGTCAGTTCTATGCATCAATAAATTCCATAAAACTTTAGCAGTACCTGAAGTCATAACTGAAATTGTTTTGAAAGGATTACTTTAAGTGGAAATTTGCAAAGACGAATCACCCAAGGTACAATGAATGAAAACCAAACACAAATTAAGTTTACTTACCATCATATGAACAGTACTTGCAGGGGAACTAAATATGGTAGCACTTGGATAAAGGGTGTACCTTTTTCTTGGATGCTTTCTTCTTAACAGGTCACAAAGATAAACAAAATCATACATACAGTTTGTCCCTACTGGCCTACTTACACTGCCTACTCCAAATGGTGACATTTTTTAAGAGTTTATAGTCACATTTCCAGAAATCTCTGCTTTTCTGAATTCTTCATTTGCTTTGGCCTTCTTACTATCCTAGATTACTGCTTTCTTCTTTCTAATCTAATGCAATTGGACAATAAGAATTACTGATAGTTCACGTTAGAGAGTTGTGATCGTGACATAGCACTTCCTTCAGGAACGCATCTTTCTCCGTTGCACTTATTCAGAAGATGACTACGGGAATGGGAATGTGATCAACACAGGTTCCTCATTTAGAACATAAACCATAAAATATAACTTATTTCAGCCACCTTCAGAAGAAAGTGAGCAAATCTACTTGACACCTTCAAAACTTTACCAATATTTTTGAGGTTCTGATCCATATTTCCATCTCTATGTATCCCTCCCATTTTATCTGCTGTTTCATAACCCTTCTTCATGCCACTGCACCCAAAAATTAACAGTGTAAGATAACAGTTGTTGAGTGGATGTCTAGATATAGGGTGATTGAAAGGAATACAATGATTAATCGATTCTAGAGAGGTGTATTTTCCTGTCGTAGAATCTCTCTGTATTCTCATATTCATTTTAGAGGAAGGCTAGAAGGACCAATCAACCATTTCATTCAGCTTAAGCCAGATGTCTCAACCTGGGTGGTACAAGTAGTTCCTTCAGGCTTTAGGAGAAGAAGAATAATCAGAATTTGTTATGACATTATAGGTCTCCACAACCCATTCATAATTTAGTATATAAAGTTTCTGATACTTCTTTCAGGTTGGTGATACTCTTCCATATGTGCTTTTTATGGTTCTTGCATCCTATCTTATCAAAGTTTAACATTGAAAGAAAACAAAGTTCTTCAAAAACAGCACTGATTTTATTAGCAGTTCATTAGCAGCTCATATTAATAGCCAATAAAATTTAGTTCAGCTTCAGCTGGATCAAATTTAATCTAAATGTGCTTTTCTCAAAACTGAACTAGCTTGCATTCACGCATCAGTTTTAAGTGTGTTTTCACTAGGAAAATGGAGACAAAGCAAAGAGAAAGAAACTTTGAAATGGGGTGAGATTATTTCTTGACACGACACCCAAAAAGTTTTACTGTGTCTCTGACATGGAATTAGATCTAATAGCCTAAACTCATCACTTAGGAAATTGCCTAGTCTGGCTAGACTGTAACTTCCATTTACAATCTAATGAAGCTGCATCATTGTACAGTGGAAATGCAGTTCCTTGAAGGTTAATAATACTCCAGTGCTCTCCTAGAATTTTCCCTTGTGGAAAGATACAGTCCTTTAAAATGTGTACAAATTCTGGGAATAGACTCCTGGAGCATTTTAACGCAACAAACTTTGGAAAATGTTTTCAGGGGCACATTTTAGGAGCAAAGACATTAAAACATAGCAAAAATTGACAACAGGAAAATTCAAAATTTAGCTACAATAACTGAGTCACTCATGAGAACTATGCTTAATGAATTTTTGTGCTGTATTGTGGTCACAAGATCATTGGTCTAGTGTGCGAAACAAAAATTCAGACTCCTGTTTTGCTCAGCTTGCTCCATTGACATACAAAAAATGTAGCAAAGAAAAGACTTCTGCCAGATCTCCCAGGCCAGACAGACAACTAGCCATGTTTTTCCTAAACTGAAGATTGCAGTTTTCAAGAGAGTGGAAATTGCCAGACAATTGCATTTATCATTCCAAGTGCAGAAAAAAAACCTCAGAAGCTGTTGTTCAATGAAATTCGCTGTCTCAACTGATATGTAACACCTTCATAGCTTCTACTTAAGCATATCCACTTAAGAACATTTAAAGCTCCTTGAATAACATTACATTGAAGGCGCTGACCCATGCTTCATCAGTGCTGGAGAAGAGGAGAGAAATGAGAGATGTCCAGAGATGTCTAATACTCAGTGGAGTATTACTGGTTTTCTCTAAGATCACCCGTATTTTCATCATCCACAGCACGAGCTTGTTACAAAATGTTGTATACAGGGGCTACACACAAAATGACCTCAGTGTTAGCTCCCACACATAGTTCCAAATAGAAGGTATTAGCCATATAATCTTAGGTGAAAAAACTTTAGTATCTCAAAGTCTTTGCAATAGTGGGATTAGAGCAAAGAGACCTCAGTATTCCCATGAACTCCGGAAACTGCCCCATATAACCAGAGTTCAAGAGGTTTTCCAGCAGAGTACAAGACCTATTAACTTACTCAAAAGCCTTTTGATTACTAGTCTTCTTAAATTAATATTTATTTACTTTATAACAGGGAAATGAGAGTGAATATGAATCTCTATATAAATAAATATAAAATAGAAAAGGGTACTTAAGATAATATGCCAAGTAATCCATTTTGATTACTCCAAATAACATCTTAATGACATATCTTATTTAGTTAACTAACTGGCACATATGGTATTTTCTGAGCTGAAGATTTTTCAGATAGGAATTCGCATTTCCAGCATATATTTTCTAGCATTGTTTGAGCTTCAGGCTACTTTTCTGCAACAGCTCAATTGCCAAATAAAAAAAAAAAAAAAAAAAAACATAGTCAATAAACTCCATAGTTATGATTCTTAAATAAATTTGAACATTAGAAGATTTTTAGAACTCAGTGGTGATGGGGAAATTAAGAACATATTCAGTTAAGAAAAAGAATGGGTGAGGTCTAATTCTTAGAGTTGGTTACAAAAACCCTTTAACAGGACAAGATCGATATGTTGTTAATCAATACAGTCACTCATCTCTTGATCAGCTTTTAAAATTTAAAAAAGAATCATCACGAAGCACAAGTAACAATTCCACCTGACAGGTTTTATATGAGGGGCCATATATACCTAGACAAGACTTTGCTTATGCATATTCATTTTCTCTCAATGAAACTCTGTTTTTCCACTCTCTCTCCATTGATTTTCAGACAGGCTTTGTTAATTTTATCTCCAGAACAAAGTCCTCACTTCACAAAATACTCAGATAATAGCAGTGCCAATAACTTGCACTTTTCCCAATATTTTTCCTTTGAAAGCGTAGAGGTTTCTACAATGAGTGAAAGGAGTTTGTGATCACCTTGCTTATTCAACTTACTTTACCTCTATGAAAACCTAGGCAACAATCTCACTAACTGGAGATTTTCTCAGTGTAAGTTTTCTCAGCATTGAATTTTTTTTGCTGTAATTCACACTAGAATTGTGTGAGAACAGAAAAAAATGTCAACAAGTTATTGTACTAGCCAAAAAGTCTGCTTGGATAAAACAGTGCATATACGTTGCATTATGAGCCATCCCTTCTGCTAGGCTTACTAGTCTTCTAGACCTTTGACTACTCTACATGCTCATTTGTTGATACAACCCATATACCTAAGATCTTCTCAGGCATAACCTAGATTTCATTATATTCCAGAAGCCAAATCCCTCAAATAAATAATATTGCAAACATATAATGCCTGGTTTCGTTTTTGCCCAACTCTGATGGAGTTCTTCATGAAGGAGATAAGTTAAAGACAGACGTCTTCAAACTGTATGAACCATCAAAAATTACCTAGTAAGTTCCCTTAGATCAAGATGGCTAAAAGATATGTTCTTGAATTCTACTTACATTAAAATTTGTGTTCAGGAGCATGAATCAAAACACTTCACTTGTCAGTATCTATTATCTCCAGCAGAAAATGGAACCTACCAGACATTGCTCATAAATACAAAGAAGCTGAAGCGATATTCACAAATTTGTATTTCTTTGTCTTTCTTTGTCAAACACTTCTGACTTCACAAATCCTGTATACTTAACTCTGTTCAGGTCTATGGAGGGCATTATAAAATGTTCAGACAACTCACTATAAGATCTGTTTTATCATTTTCTTTAGTCAAAAAGAGAGAAAGATTCCTCAAAAGTATAAAACATAGTTTCTTAAGCTTAGAAGGTGTCATATTCAGATTGGATCTTGTCAGGAATATAGTCTGGAAGGGATCAGTTAATGTAGTTTACATATACCAGCCCATGAATAGCTACTTGAGACATTTCTTTCCTTCCTCAATCTTTTAGGCATTGCAGCATTTACAGTCAAAGTATCATGAGGAGAAAGCAAAAAAGGGAAATTCTGTTAAGGCTGAAAAAAGAAAGGCATTCTCGTTCTAGCCTTTTACCCTCCACAATACTTAGTATGCATAACAAATCCCAAACAGTAAAATATACCTGAAATAACACCATGAAATCCCAACTGAGTTGTCAAACTCCTAGAAAAAAGATATATAAACATGGCTGAATTATTATGAGCTCCACATTTCTGAAAATACTATATATTTATAGAATACACCACAAACCATTAAGAGGCATTTTCATTCTATACACCACAAAGTGTTATTTTGCTCAAGATGAGGCAAGGCCTGCATGAAACCAAAATCAAATAAATAAATATATAGATAAATAATATATCAACTAGAGTTGCTTGTGGAGAAAATTTAGCCAACGCTGCCTTCTGTTGAAACCAATCCACATAAAACATTAAATCCAGCAAAATGAAAATGGTGCATTTTGTTTCACAACTAAGTATCCTTCTTGGAAATTCAATGTAACACTTAATCTTTGGCCCTTCAAGAAGGAAAAGAACTTCTCTCAGTTTTCATAAATAGAGAAAAAATTCTTTTTCTTAGAAATATTTCGATTCCCATTTGTGATATTAACATAGAACAGAGTGAGGAGATGACATTAAGCTAGGCAGGTGTGTTGGTCTGCTTAAGGGTAGGATGGCTCTGCAGAGGGATCTGGACAGGCTGGACAAATGGGCTGAGGCCAATGGTATGAGGTTCAACAAGGCCAAGTGCCGCGGCCTGCACTTGGGTCACAGCCCCATGCAGCGCTACAGGATTGGGGTGGAGTGGCTCGAAAGCTGCCCGGTGGAAAAGGACTTGGGGGTGTTGATGGACAGACGGCTGAATATGAGCCAGCAGTGTGCCCAGGTGGACAAGAAGGCCAACGGCATCCTAGCCGTGAGCATAGTGTGGTGAGCAGGACTAGAGAAGTGATCATCTCCCTGTACTCGGCACTGGTGAGACCCCACCTCGAGTACTGTGTTCAGTTTTGGGCCCCTCACTGCAAGAAGGACATAGAGGTGCTAGAGTGTGTCCAGAGAAAGGCTACAAAGCTGGTGAGGGGTCTGGAGAACAAGCCTTATGAGGAACTGCTTAGGTAACTGGGGTTGTTTAGCCTGGAGAAGAGAAGTCTGAGGGGAGACCTTATCACCCTCTACAACTACCTGAAGGGATGTTGTAGAGAGGTGGGGGCTGACCTCTTCTCCCGGGTGACAAGTGAAAGGACAAGAGGAAATGGATTCAAGTTATGCCAGGGGAGGTTTAGACTGGATATTAGGAAACATTTTTTCACTGAAAGGGTTATTAGACATTGGAATAGGCTGCCAAGGGAGGTGGTGGATTTGCCATTCCTGGAGGTGGTTAAAAAAAGGGTAGATATGGTACTTAGGGACATGGTTTAGAGGTGGTTTTGTCAGGGTAGGTTGATGGTTGGACTTGATGATCTTAAAGGTGTCTTCCAACCTTAGCAATTCTATGGTTCTATGATTCTATGATGTATAGTTACATGGAATGGAATTACGTGTTGTCTTTGTTTTTGCTTTTTAATTCTTATTACAAAACAAGGCAAAATAAATATGATAACATATTAAAATCCTTGAATTGTGGATATCATCATAAGTTTTTATGTATTAACCTAGAATTGTGCATTTACACATACAATGGATTTCTGTGGTAATAAGTTGGGTGTCACGAAATTTGACATAAATTAAGACGGTTTTTGTGTTTTTACAGTTCTGGAGATCTTGCGAGAGAGTCTTCAGAAATGTTTTAAGTACCAACACAACATCTGACCACAAAGCCATCAGTTCCCTTCCTTTTTCTCCCCAAACTTCTCAAAGATCATCTAGATAATGGCCTCATCTGCAAAGCAAGTCCTGCAATTAGTATCCCATGCACAGAATGTAAAATCAACTTTTTACATTATAGCCATCCGTACTTACCTGGCAAACATCCACAAACCAAACAACTAATCAGCAAACTAGTTGCCAACCCTGTCTGGTACAGGGAATCCCAGGACCTAGGCAACTCAGCCATCGCTTCCCTCTTTTCTTCCCTCTGAAGCAGGAGTCACGTGTCAGATGCATCATGAAAGTTTGTATACAGGCACCAGTCACCACTTGATCGCACATTTGGGCTCTTCCATATTAAGATACGGATAGATTGAGAGGGTCAGTTTCCAATTTGAGGGAAGTTTTTGTATGCAATATGTATGTGTGCTTATATTCATGCTCAAAAATAGAAGTTTTATGTGGCATTTCTCTGCCCATGAATTTTCCACACATACAAACTTCTGGAATATTTTTACGGCACTGTGATTGACTAAGAATGGTGTGATTGACTTTCCTTTGCTCTCACAGTTAAAAATATGAGATAAATAAAACCAGATAAACTTACATAACCTTTATAAACTGATATTAAAAAACAGTTGTCAGGGGAGCAATAACTACTGAAAATAGGTCAAGCTATTCAAAGGACTGATATCAGAAGGAATCAGCAAAATTTTGCCTTTTTGCTGCCTGTGCTCAAAGCTAACAGCATTTGTTTTCTAGCTTAAAAATCCTGCTTAAAGTCTACAAAATAATTCAAATGCTAGAAAATATATTTGCTTAAAGAAACAAAGGAAAAAACCCACAGTAGTCAAGTTCAGTTGAACTGTGAAATATGACAATATTAAAGTTTGAAGACATTTGTCTTTAAACTGTATTTTTCTTCCAAATAACATGTAGCCTAACCTGCCAAAATTAAAGGTTTGTCAGATGTTAGTTCACTTGCTGTAATACAAGAAAAGGTCAGAAAGCAAACTGAAAAAAGAGTCTAGACAGCCTTAACCTCAAGGCTTTACTTTATTCCAAGAGACAGGGTTATCAGTCATATTATTTCCTATAAAAATAAAAAGAACCAAGAAACAGAAAAAATCATAAGACTTAACATTCAAGGATATGACAAGAGGCTACTATTCTGATTTTGTAAGAAGTTTTAAATCATCTGAAGCAAAATATCATTCACCTTACATTCAGATATTATTTTCAGCTTCTGAAATCGCCTGCAATTGTTTAACTCATAGTAAATTTCTGAATTATTTAAACACACAGAGATAAAATGGGGCAAAACAACAAACAAACCATCAAAAATTGTTTATACAAAATCCCAAACAGACAGAAATCCTGAGAGCTCGCTTGAAGTAAGTAATTTACCTGTTGTAATTTATCCACATGTGATTTGTTAGATTAAGCCAGTCATTGCTTTATCCATATTCAGGATAATTCCATAAAGTTATACAGATATTTTCCACAATAATGATGAAAGAATAACAGCTGTGATTGAAATTCTGCAAGTCCTTTTCATAAAAGAATGAGTAAATGATATTGCTGGTAACACTATTATTACTAGCAGTGAAAATTTGGAAGAACAATTAGATTTCAAAAAAACTGGGAAAGAATAAATTTTTTAAAAAAAAAGTTTGTTGCAGAACAAGATCGGAGGAAAGGCATTCATTGTTATAAAACATTGTGATAATAAATTCTCGGCTGGTTTCACGTTCAGTCAAACTAGATTATTTCAAACATCCTCAGAAAATAAAGAAAACTCCACCATGGAGGTAACTGCACACAACATGTCACTGCCAATCGCTGAAGTGAGAGTTGAGACTGGACTGCCATAATGCACCTCAGGATCTATGTAAACAGGAAAGTTTAGAGAAAAAAAAAATGGGCACACACATGTACAAAATTACTGAGTAGTAGCTTTTCCCCCAACACACCCCCTTCTTTTTGCTTACCAAAAAGTCACTTGCAAAAACTATTTAATTGAAACTTTGATAATTTTGATAAGAGCATTTTGATTCTAAAATTCACTATAAAATAATTTTACCTTTGACATAAAAAACCTGAAAGCCCTAGAAAGATGTAGCTTAATGTTTTCCAGTAGTTTTATTTTAGGAAAAAAAACTCTATTATTCCTACACCCTAAGCTTTACAAACTTATTATGAACAGTAATGAAGTGCCCCATGATCCCTGACACTTTTCTGTATATTCAAGGATCCCATATTAATTCTCACTTTTCAAAATCTAATACTGACAGAAATAGCCCCCCCAAATTTTGTGCTACTACGTGTAAAATACACTAATCAAACAAACAAACAAAACCCCATTGACTATCTCAATTTTCACCAGTTATGTTGAGATTTAAAATAAATAAATAAATAAATAAAATAAATTAAAAAATATCAATTTATTGAATATATAAATTATATATAATCATAAAAATATTCATACTTCTCTTCTGTAAACTATTGCTAATGTAGAAACTAAACATGAAGGCCATCAGAAGCAGCCTGTTTACTTGAATTCCACTCTGGTGCTCTCTTCATAAGACTATCTGTACCCTCTCTCTTTTCCATCCAATTCTGTATATAAAAAATTGAGATATTTGCTAGAATTGAGACACTTGTCTATTAGAACATCTTCTTTTATCATTCATAGAGCAATATTTAGTCCCCTTTCCCCCCTTTCCTCAATTTTTTTAAATGTTAAATATATTGACAAACTTGTATTCTACTCTGGAAAGCTGTTCCAGAACATTTTAATTCAATTCTGCTCATTACCATTCTATCTCCCTAATGCCATTTAACTTATTTGCCCTCACATCACTGTTCTGTGGCAAGGAAGAAAAATGGGCCAAGGAGGGAACACATGACTTGTTCATGATGCCACAAAAGTCATTAAACAAATTGAATCAAGATTTTCTCATACCAGCTCTCAATCTCTTAAACGTGTTATTTTGCTGAATAATTTAAATTCACTGTTTTGTGTCATGCAGATACTTTTGAACTGAAGAAATCACTCCTATTCCATGTCATATTACAATGAAGGAAGATTTTTTCAAAGGAAAAAAATAAATTACTTTAAAAGCTTCTATGCAATTTATGTTTCTCGTTAAGATTTTGAATTACCAATTGTGAAACTACCCAGAGCAAACACCTCAGGAAATGGCAAAACATCCATTTACACACTTCCACCTTTTAGTAATTCCTACTTCCTATAAATGCCATCTGTTTCCAGCTGTCTTCTACACAACCAAATATGTGAGACTTTTCGGTTGGTAACAAAAGATCTCCTTGCATGCCAACTGACACTAGCTTTCAGCTAACTAAATAATTCCTCTATGAATGCTACATAAAAATCAATTATTTAATGGGGAAAAAATGCTGAGAGCTAACTGAATCTTTTGGGACAGAGTACAGCCTACAGGGAGGGGAGCTGCAACAATGCAAGTCTTAAAAGCAATAGAGGATGAGCCAGCCATAAATCCTCCTGCGGGCCTAAGGAAGCACGTTCTGCAGCAGAAGGCTGCTGTTGGGTAGATTAATGCAATATATATTCTGCCCTGCAGCTGCCAGTTCCTCCTCAGTTCACGCTGTTTCCCTTGGGGAAGTCAGTTCTCTCTGGAGACAGAGTCTCCAGTCCCCACCTGCGTTGTAGCTCCTGCAAGGGACTCACAACATGAAAAAAACCACCAAACCAAAAAAAACCCTAAGAACCAGCCCTCACAGCAAACTCACAAATGGAGCAGCCACAGCCCACTACAAAATATCTCCTGGAACCACAAATGCACCCATACAAACGACACCTATAGGAGAATATTTTGAATTTTATTTTTCCTTACTTGTTTTTTTTTTTGTAGAATTAATAACCACATAATAAAACTTAAGGGCTTAATTTTATATAGAATTGAGAAACAGGACATGACAACCCAGAAAAGATTATGGTCAATTTGTCTGGTTATCACCAGAGACTAACCTATTGATTTCCTACTGGCCAGGATCTGCAAAAGTATTTTGCACTGTGCATTACAACTTAAGGGTTTATCATAACTTCATATAGTAATTACTGGAATGTGATCATACCAATTAAAGACAATGCATGAGAAGCTCCAAGAGATAAATATAATTTCAGGCTCTATACCCATAAATATACACTAAACTCTGTGCTTTTAGTGAATGCCCTTCGAGAAAAGTTTCTTTTTCTCTCTCTCTACAATGAAAAAAAAGAGGCACCAAAAAATCAACAAACTGCTGTCTTTCCTGTATTTAATGTGGCTTAATGTTGCTTTGCATATGTTCTTTCTGTTGTTTCAAGATCCTGTTGGCAGAGCAGCACACCTCAACACTGTTTTTATCACAGTGTGAAAAACACCAGATGTACAAAATTAAAGTTCAAGTTAATCAAAATATTGCTTGACAAAGCAAATAATTGAATTGCACTTTCAATGCACTGTGGTAGACAATAATTAACATGCAGCATCTTCAACATTTGGATACAACTTCCAATTTCCGTTTTAACATCATAGAATGCTGTCTACACATTTTTTAATGGTACCCCTGATAATAATATATTCTGGTTTTAATCATATTCCACGTTGCAGGAAATGAAGCTTGCAATTTTCCCAGGTGCTTACCAAATTACTACTGCAAGCTAATTCTCATTCCCCAAGTTAAGAGTTTCAACACTGTGCACATTAACATCCTGCTTATGTTCTTCCTCTACAACAGAAGGTAAGTTAATATGTGCTTCAATTATATCCAGTTTGTGCATTTATAGCACCCTGTGGGCAGCACTAAGAAGGCTGTAAATGTACTTATCCTGCTTCTTTAATGTTCTACTGTATTACAGGGGAGAAAGAGAGAAAGAGAGAGAGAACTGTATCATTTTATCAAGAGAATCGATAAGGAACTCAACTTCACTGTATTGATTCAAGAGGGCTGCTAAGGTACAGGTCTGTCTTTGCTTGCTACAAAAAAGCTTGCCTGAGCTTGACTTTTGTATACATTTCCCTCTTCTCCACAAATGCGCATGAGCACACACATTATTAAGCCTATATTTGTCAGCTTTAATAAAATGCACATGAAGCACATTTTCATGTATTGTAGACACTTCATTTTAAATTAAAATGGAAGATGTATTGCACAATTGCCTCTTCTAACTGTGTCTATTGACATAGCTGAACAGTGTCTTAAAAGAAGGCACCCTATTTTTTTCCCAGCTTGTTTACTTCATTGCAGGCCAGCCTGAGCTTTCATGAAATAAGTGTACATTTGCACTCATACAGTTTTGATTTTTTTCTATTTCTAATGCTACGTTGATCTAAAAATGGTTGACTGAGTACATACTTCTATTTTGTATTTTAAGATTTTATTTTATTTTGGATTGTAACCACTTTCCTTCTTGTTCTTTATGGAAATTTTCCAGAAGCTTTGGGGAAAAAACCAAAACAAACAAAAAACCCACAAAACAAACCAGTGTGGAAAAAAAACCAGTTTTAGAAGTGCCACAGCATTTTGGGAGGGAATGTAAACCTCTCCTGCATTAGAGTACATGACAGCCATATTTCCTGTAGCTAGGGAAAAAAAAATTCCTTGAGGAAGCTTATATGCAAATTTTTACACTCACAAATTTTGAAAAATATTTCCTCCCAGTTTTCATTCAAATAGTTTTTACTATTTAAAATTTCAAAGTGAAAAAATTGACTTCATGTTTGTTAATATTTAGATTTCACTACACAATTGTTAGATTTAGACAACATGATACTTCCCTTTATTCTTCCAATCTTAGTTTACCACATCAAAAAAGAACAAAAAAAGATCAAAATCAAAAACTGTAGTTCAGCAAAAGTATAATCCACACGTATGTGTTAAATTATAGTGGGAAAAGTTTATACCAGGAAAATTTTTTCAAGAAAGGGTATGATTTGAGAGGTGATCTTACTGGGGTATAGATTATATACATGACAACATTGACAGTTCCTTCCACTTGCAAAAATTACATATATATAAGGTGCCTTTTTTCATTTATTGTGTTGATTGTTAAATATGAGAGAGATCCTAACCAGCAAGAACAAAATCAAGACTATTTTCAGTTTCTGTGCCTTGGAGAGTCTCCCCTTTGCATGAAGTTTGTGTGTAGCATCAAATTTGACCAAAAGAACATGAAATTGCTTTGTGTGCTCACTTCTCCTTCAGAAGTCCTCAGACTTGTAGTCAAAACGTCTACAAAAAAATTTAACATGCATTTTTACTGCATCACCACATAAATTAATTGCAATTAGTTTTAAACAAGTTTTCTTTTTAACCTTCTAATTTCTTTCTAATGTTTATAATATTTATTTTCTTCTCCATGACTACAGACATTCTAAAGCACTGTTGAAGCAAACATTATGTAAACATGTCTTGGACTTTACTGATACAGCAGTCTAGTTATGCGCACCTTCAGGTCAACCGGAGGCAAAAAAAACAGTTTGTCCCACAAGGCTAGGACAAAGGTAGAGACAGAAAATCTCAAGATTTTCTTCTGCCATAGACCTAAGCAGCTCTGTTTCACTAGCTTCTGATCTACCTTGTTGACAATTTACAGCTCATCTTTACAAAAAATTCTGTAAATTACTACACAAAAAAGTATGGATAGGTAGAGATCAAATAATGTGTCCTTTTTTCTCCCTTCTGATTCATGCTGTTAATTCTAGGTGTCTTCTAAAGATTAACTTGACAACAGTCAATTGTTCTTAAAACCAGATAAGCTCAAAACACAGAGTGCTTGTTCCTACACTTGCCACTTGAGTCTGATTTTCCCATGTCCTTACTGAATGGTAATAGAGGTTTTGTAAAAGTTTCTGTTAAATTAAAATCAATTAACTGACACTAAATCAGTTAAAGTCAATGAACCTGAAACACAAGTACTGGTATAAAGACCCTTTACCTAAATCAAACTCCAAAATCCAATGCACATATAAGGTCCATATTGAACCCAAAAAGGTTCAGTAGCCCATAATTTAGCAAGGAGGCAGAGCAGAAGAATAAAATCTGTTTGAGCACTATGATGGGTAAACAAATATGTTAATTTTGATTATTTTTTACTTGCTTGGGAGTTTCAAAGTATTTTGGTATTAAGGAAAAAGCATGAGAAATACATCATTTGGTTTTCACTCTTCAGTCTTTTTTTGTACATTTATTATTCATGCATTCAAAGAGCAGGATTTATCCCATGGGATTCATTGCCACAAAAGCAAACGTTCAAAATAAACAGTATGGAGGGAAAGTGACAGTAGTATTCTCACATTCTAAGTTCAGCCACTTACTACTTTTACTAAGTAAATCTAAGTTAGCCTCCTCATTAAATTTTGTGAGACTATACTTATAGAGCCAATGGAGAAAAGTAAGGAACCTGAATCACTGCTCAGAAGGTGAAACATGAGTCCTCGTTTAGACTAGCCCTTGAACAACTGTTTTTCTCTATTAATTCTTTACAGAGAAACTAGCTGCATTATTCTTCTTTAAACAAGTCCTAGTTTGTAAATCTCCACATTGACTCCTGTATAAGACAGCCTTTCTTTTAAAAGGGAGGGAAAGGAAAAAAAAATAGCATTGTGGTTATTCTGCTGCGGACTTCTTTGGGGAAGATTTATTAATACCAACCATCAGTCCAGATGATGCAGCCACAGTCAATAGATCACAATGGAAAAGCTGGCAGCCTTTGTCAACTACATCTACCTCCATACCCTATTTCGGCATTCTCAATACAAACTGTCCCAAGAGACTCCAGTCTGTGGGGACCAAAATGTCACATTAAAAGGGTTTAGTTTTGTTCCTGTTTCAGGGCCCTGCCCAGGGCCTTCACTGAAACAGTTCTGCTCCGGAGCCCTGCCAAGAGCTCTCACTAAGACAGGTCAGCGTTTGCCTGTTTCAGAGCCCTGCCAAGGGCTTTTCACTGAAACAGCATCGCAAAGCTGAAAAGATAAACGATTTCGTCTTTCAGAGCCCTGCTAAGGGTTTTTCACTGAAACAATTCAGTATTTGCTTGTTTCAGAGCCTCACAAAGGACTTTCACTGAGACAGTTTTGCAAAGTTGAAAACCTAACAGATTTATTGAAGCGACAGATATAACAGATCCAGAATTGGTGTTGATAAATGCACTAGCTGCAATAGTGTTAATATATTATAATAATGCTAGCAAGATAAAATAAATGAATAAATGCTGTCCTGGGTGTTCTTTGCCAAGAGGTGAAGGCGCAGGGCTTGCCAAGAAGGCATCCATGTCTTGGCAGAGGAAAAGGAACACAGCTGCCGACAGTCTCTTCTAGGTCTCAAGTTTCTTCTCTGTTGGAGAGGTCTCTCCTCAGTATCCCTTATATCCTAACCTTATCTGTTCCCCTCCCTGCGGTAATGTTTCAGCATGATTTGGGTGGAGAGTTGGGTGCTATAGTCATATATGTTTAACATGTTCTTCTTTTAGCTCATTATGATACTTAGGGGTGTCAACTTTAATACTCATTTCATGGATAATTAAGCAAAAGGTCTCACTGCAGGCACTGCGGCCTTCTGGATTCTCTGCCAAAGCCGTTTATCTGCTGTTCCTCATTTCTGCCATTTTGAGCCAAAACAGGACCATCCTGCTGCCACAAGACTCCCTCCGTTCAATGCTTTTCAAGTGGACTTCTGGGCTCCCCCCAGGTTTCCCACAGCAGATAAGCAGACACCAGCATTTTTAACCACTTATGTACCCAATTCCTACATTGTCCACCCAATGACTATATTCACAGATTTGAGATCCAAATCATGCCCATATAAAATCAGTCTTGGGATTATCTCTTATGTTTGAATCCTCTTCCTCGTCACCTGACACCATGCTCTCTTGGTGAATTAACACTCGTGTTAGCATGGATTTGACACAAGTTAACAATATAGAAAACATAATAATCATGATGGTTACTGTTAATGCAGATTGCAATAAAGAAGCAAGCCATCCTGATAGTGAGAATCCTAATCCATGCAAAAGTTTATTTAACCATCCTACCTCCATGCTTCCCCTAAGGTCCCTACTTGCTTTTGCCACACGCTTCATGTGGTGTAATTGTTCATTAAGGTCTTGAGTTATATTTGGTATACGGATACAGCAAGTGTCATTGGCTAAATTCAAATATCCACACACTCCATTTTCATGCAGCGACAACATATCTAACATCAGTCTGTTCTGTAATGCCATTTTTGATGTTGCTTGTAATTGCATATTCTATTCTTTTCTCCCATGAGTTGCACTAGTGAATGCTTCAATCTATCCGGTGAGGTTATACACCATAATTCAGTTCTGGAATGCCATTACTTGAGGCGTGAAAATCAATTCCAGAGCCCATCCGACCACAGTTCCTGTTGTCGGGTATTGCCAGGGGTCTTCTAATACCTTTCTAATCTGTCCCCATAGAGTTGGTGCAAGACATTGTTTTCTCCAGAGGGAGAGAGCAAAGTGTTAGCACTCCCAACGTATGTTGGCATCGCTAGCCCACCACAGGTAAGTCTGTAGTCCATGTTCCATCACTGCTAATCCACACAGCATGTCCCATAGAGGGTATACTGAATTCTGAATAACTTATATCAAACCAGGTGTCATTGATAGTCAAATGAGACCAAGTGTCATTGATTGAGGTGGTATAGTTACAACAAATACAACCTAGTTGGAGGGCTTGACCTATCAGACTCAATCTCTGAATTTCAATCTTCTGGCTGCTACAATTATAAACATTAGTACAATTCCAATTATAGTATTTTAGGCTATCTGAGTGGGAAATATTAAAGTTTGTATGTCGGATATCGACCTGTATGGGTTTGTCCAGTAATCCAGTGGTCCCATCCCAATCAATGCACCAGTCAGTAGTTTGCATATGATGACAGTCACTATGTTGTGGTGTTCCCCACACCCTGGGTATATTGCGCTCCCCATGGTGTGTTGGTACATTGTTCGCCAGAAGGATGTTAGATCGTCTCAGCTGTTTCACCACCAGCTTCAAACTTTAGCAGTGGCTTAGTGATATTGCAGCTATCTATGGTTCCATTTCCCTTAGGGGTCCACTGTAGGACATATTTCCTTTCTTCGTGTGCCATGTTAGATTGGTATAGTTTCGCATTTCCCACATAGCTTCCCAAGTCTGGGTCAGACCCATGGTCAATATTCCCCCAGATTACTAGTGAACTGGCAGACTGGGGAAGAGGTAGGCACACTGTGATTCAACTAACATTATACATGTGCCTGAAAGCTTGATTTAGTCGCAATACGAGATTTGGAGTTTCCGTTTCTCCAAACAAAGTTCCTG
The DNA here is from genome assembly GCA_017639485.1 of Pluvialis apricaria. Taxonomy (NCBI): domain Eukaryota; kingdom Metazoa; phylum Chordata; class Aves; order Charadriiformes; family Charadriidae; genus Pluvialis; species Pluvialis apricaria. The sequence goes on along the minus strand of CM030008.1, from coordinate 106,887,186 downwards.
TTAACATGACTGGGATAATCTGCATGGCTGTCCCCATGTTAAAATTTTGGGTTCCAAATTGTTATCAATATCAATAACACAATAACTCCAACCATAAATATTAACAGCCCTTGAGGACACTCCAGCTCGGTGTAGGATAACCTGTCGTCCCAGGTACAGTTTCTTGGCATCAGTATTCCTGTAAAATACAAGAGAGAAGATGCTCAGTCATAATATGACTGACAGAGGTTAGGTTAAAAGGTGGGCTAGAAATTTCTGCTGAAACCTTCACCAAGGTGTTGAGGGCAATGGTGGGGGAATGCTTACATCCCTGAAGCAGCCTGTTAAAGGTATACTGTATTCCTTTCCAAGTAAAGGTGAATAGAGCCTTATCGTGATTCTTAAGTGGAATCATAAAAAACATATCCTTGATATCTAGGGTTGCCATCCATGTGTGAGATGCCCCCTGAGTTTGGGTTACTAATTCTGCAATGTTTGGTATAGCAGCAGTTAAAGGTGCAGTATTGGTATTCAATCACCTATAATAAATCATAAGCTACCGCTGTCCGTTCAGCTTTTTCACCAGCCAGACAGCAAAATTATATGGTGAGTGAACGCAAGCAATAATACGTCTTTTTTTCCCAAGTCTGTTACCACCCCGTCAATGCCCGCACGCACAGCTGCTGGTAAAGGGTGCTGACTCACATTGGCAACTTTTGATGGAAGCAAAGGCATAGACACCTCTAATAAATTTATACATTTAGGCTCACCCTCTCCCACATTAACTCATCCAGCGAAATTCCAAATTGACCAGTCAGGGAGTTTCCATATTCTGCCATACAATAGATCAAATGCCAACATGTTGGTATTGGCAGCATCAACCAGTACTTCAGTGTAGGTCAATTAGTCTCCTCCGGAAGCCACAGGGTAATTTTTGCTGTGGGGCGTTCCTTTATAATACCATCAGTTCCTGTAAATTTGACCTCATGACAACCAGGCTTCACATTTAAGCTTTCTGTGGTCTGCTTAGTAATTACCGACATTTGAGCGCCCGTATCAATGAGGAAATTTATAAAAGTTCTCCTTGGTCCTACTGGCATAGCAATGACAGGTTCGTGATGTTTATCACAGTGCCACTGTATAACTAGCACCCACTGGGCAGGGTGGCTCACCATCCTCCCTGGGGATGTATATTTTTTGGAGGGGTGTCTGCTAAATCAATTAGAAGACGCTAATGCAGGATGCCCAGAGAGGCTGTGGAGTGTCCAGCTCTGGACACATTCAAAACCCACCTGGACGCCTTCCTGTGCAACCTGCTGTAAGTGAACCTGCTCTGGCAGGGGAGGTTGGACTAGATGATCTCCGGAGGTCCCTTCCAACCCTGATGATTCTGTGATTCTGTGATGCTGCGGGGCCAAGGGCATGGATCTTGCAGGAGTCAATTTATTTCCTGCTGGTTGACGTCTCCCTGCTGAACTAATTCTTTGGCTTAACAATTGCACCAGAGCTCAGAGGTTGGCAGTGGATGTGCCATAAAGTAACTGGCGCAGCACTCCCATCACCAAGGCCCTACACCAAAGATCATTACATTCCTTATCAAACTTTGGGTTCAACTCTGGCTTGGGCTTAGGGGTGTAAACTTGATGAAACCATGGAGGGGGCTCAGGCAGTTTCCTGGAGGTTAAATCAACCCAGCCCATATGGCGCCCATAATTTACTAGCTCCTGCCAAAACTCACTCCAGGTGCTTACGTGGACCTGATCTCACAGAGGCTGAGCAGCAGCTGCAGCAGCATTCATAGCACAGGCACAGGTAGTTTGTATGCAGCCCTGGGCATTAGCCACATATGTCTTTAAGCTATCCGGGATTCCACAAATAAGAGGAGTTAATCTCACTGGATCAATTGGGGCTAACATCGGGGATCTCCTCAATACATTCCTCTCATACATCACCTGTATGCAGGTTGCCTTTTGCACAGACATGGCCAAATCGGAAATCTACAAGGTCTTAACAACAAGGGGATCTCCTCTTTCTTGCAGGTCTATGCCACCAGCCCAACAGGCAGACTGTGTAGTCAATGAGTAATTTTTCTTGCCTCACACAGTGGTTAAAAACGCTCCGGGGCCCCAGTAGCCTCCTGCCTCTTCTTTGCTTAACAAGATTCAATCCTCCCCCATGAGGGAGACTCTCCAAACATTCCGTCTCGGACTCCTCCGGATGCCTGCAATATTTTTCCTGCGGCTTTCCTAAGTCAGCAGGACACCACGGAATTTTTCACACAGTAATAGGAACATTATTATCTCCCTCATTTATGGTTTCAGTTTTGATCAACAGTTGTATAGGTACGGGTTCTGGGGTAAGATCATAACCAGAATCTCCCACTGATACATCAGTGTTATCACTGCACCAGATGTCCCCATCCCATATTTCAGGATCGGCACAGTGTATTAATTTGCAGATTTGTTTAGCATGATGGCATCTGGTTTAGTAAGGGATTTAATTTTTCCTGTAATTGCCTTTCTAGCTTTTTGGCTGAGGACAACAGCATTTTAAGTTCTCTATTTTCTATTTTTAGGCTTTCGTTTTCAGTCATGAGAGCACCTACTCGTGTCCCCAATTTCTCCCAGTTCTCCCTTTCAAAGGTCAATGATGTTTTCAACACTTCATTTTCTGACTTCATAACAGTGTATTGTACACTTGCAATTCGTTAGGGGGAAGGACTCTCTATTTTCCTTTTGGTTGCACGATAAACAAGCTCCAAGTATTACACAGACAATACCTTCACATTTACCTTCTTTAACCTTTTGATCACTTCCACATTGTTCTATCATCTGCTCTACTACTTTCGCCTCATCTTTCAAAAATTTTTGGACCCATTCTATTCCTGCTTCTGGTGGTGCACGCTTAAATTTTTGCAGCAGTATATCCGGGGCAATCCTGCTGACTACTCCAATTTCTGTTACATTAAAGTGGTTTAGTTTTGTTCCTGTTTCAGGGCCCTGCCCAGGGCCTTCACTGAAACAGTTCTGTTCCAGAGCCCTGCCAAGGGCTCTCACTAAGACAGGTCAGCGTTTGCCTGTTTCAGAGCCCTGCCAAGGGCTTTTCACTGAAACAGCATCGCAAAGCTGAAAAGATAAATGATTTCCTCTTTCAGAGCCCTGCTAAGGGCTTTTTACTGAAACAGTTTTGCAAAGTTGAAAAACTAGCAGATTTATTGAAGCGGGAGATATAACAGATTTGGAATTGCTGTTGATAAATGCACTAGCTATCCCTTCTATCCTAACCTTATCTGTTTCCCTCCCTGGGGTGATGTTTTAGCATGATTTGGGTGGAGAGTCGGGTGCTATAGTCATATATGTTTAGCATGTTCTTCTTTTAGCTCATTATCATACTTAGGGGTGTCAACTTTCATACTCATTTCATGGATAATTAAGCAAAAGGTCTCACTGCAGGCACCATGGCCTTCTGGATTCTCTGCCAAAGCCGTTTATCTGCTGTTCCTTCATTTCTGCAATTTTGAGCCAAAACAGGACCATCCTGCTGCCACAAGACTCCCTCTTTTCGATGCTTTTCAAGTGGACATCTGGGGCTCTCTGCCCCCTAGATTTCCCACAGGAGAGAAGCAGACACCAGCATTTTTAACCACTTATGTACCCAATTCCCCCACAAAGACACCAGGTACAAGTTTTAGTAAATCCCATTAGTTCAGGAGAACCTGTAGTTTGTCTTATCAGCTGGCAGGTGTCTTACATTCACCATGCCCTGAATTCAGAAATATGAAAATTATTTAAAAAAGAAAAACAAAACAACCTTTTTTTTTAATGAATTCATAAAATTTGTTCAATTTTGCTAGTAACTTCTCACCAACTGTTTGAGAAAGCAAGTATCAGTTCCTTAATAGTTCAGTAACAGAGAAGGAGAAAGAGAATAAAATCATATGTAAAAGATTGTTTGACCACCTCCTGTAAGATAATGCATTTCAATGTTCACTAACAGGATTAAGAATTTCTCATCATTAATCTGTTGTGTGTACTCTACAGTTGCTCTTTGAGCAGGTCAGCTGTTGACAGCAATGACAACACAGAACATGGAAGCAATATAGAAAACACATTACAAACACATTACATTATACACTCTGCATGGGATATCCAGGAGTACTTCTTGAACATAAACATGCAGCCCATCAGTCCTGTGGTCATCCAGAATATGTCAGCTTAAAAATATGATCTACTTATCAAAGGGGGTCCTTTACAGTAGCTCTTACATATGCTGTTCTGAATTGTCTCGGAACATTTTCTTGTATAAAAACTGAAAGATTAAACTGTGATTATATGCAACTTTTTCTTTGCTCTAATACAGTGGTGATAGGCACAAGAGCTGTTATCTCAGTTATGATAAAAGGATATGTACCAGTGGGATATATGTGTAAAACTACCATAATGAATCTCCTTGTGTGTGTGTATAAATACATACATATATGCATACACGTACACACTGAAGTGTTTATACATATAGATAGACTCAGATACTGTTACTGATATATACTGGTTTATACAACAGCACCTCAGTATATCCATACAAGCAATATGTTTTCAACTTAAGAACTTCATTCTTTCCTGTCTCCAAAACCACTTTTTTTTTCTGATTTGTCTTTTTACTACTTAAGGAAACAAATACAAGGCAGACAAGAGGTTAACATTTCCAGATAGTTATCTTATGCTTGTGTTTATCATAAAAAGGAATATACTCTGCACACACCCCTTCACTGTATAACCACTACATTGTTGGCATGATGGGTCCCTGAGCCTGTCAAACCATAATGCTTCTTTTTTTTCTCATAAGAAAAAACACCAGAGTGCTAAGTGAATTGAAAGATTTTTTTCTTTTTTTTTTTTTTTTCTAATTAACAGAAAACTCAGAATGGGACTTGTCTTCTTGCAAGTTCATGTCTTTCCTTCAGTTCTGCTCAATCCAGAAGCTGTGCAATTTTTTCTTTGGTTGCTCCAAACTCCACAGTCATCTCTGGGTGTCTAGAAAAATAGGTTTTGCAGTCTGTCACCTTGAAGGATGGGTTACATGAATCTTCCCTGCCTGATCTCTGTTGTGCTGCAGGCTTCCAGTTCACCCGACTCCCCAGTTCCCCTTTCCACAATATGCTGTGGAGATTTTCCCTTCTGAGAGAACTCTCTGGAAAGAAACAATTTCCCTTTCCCTCCTTGGAGCTATACATAACCCAGAGGACAGCAGCCTGGCTGGACCAAGCCAACAGGCCCCCTTTTCTGCTGGTACCCAAAGGAGCATAATGCAATGACGTACAACACAGAATAATGAAGTACCATCAATCGCAGAGAGCAGTTTGTCAGAATTAGCTAAGTAACTTCCGTATAACTACTTATTTCTAACTCATCAAGTGAACAGCAACACCCACAGTATTTGTATGCTGAACAGAATGTTTTAATGCTCCCTTGCAAAAGGGACATTTGGCACAAATAGCTTTACCACTGACAGGTGTTGGTATGTAGAAGAATCTTTTGGAATATCTGGTCTCTAGTGAAACTTCACTTCATTAAAGCACTGCTTACAGTTTGATTTCACTGTCCTTGTTCAGTCTCTATTTTCATTAACATGGGGGTGGTTTTCCTTTTTTCCTAATTTTTCCTCATTTATTCTGGATTTTTAAAACAGAGTTAATAAGAAGGCGAGGTTCCTGCCGACTGGAAAAGGGGAAACATAACCCCTATTTTCAAAAAGGGAAACAAGGAAGACCTGGGGAACTACAGGCCAGTCAGTCTCACCTCTGTGCCTGGCAAGATCATGGAGCAGATCCTCCTGGAAACTCTGCTGAGGCACACAGAAAACAAGGAGGTGATTGGCGAGAGCCAACATGGCTTCACCAAGGGCAAGTCATGCCTGACAAATTTGGTGGCCTTCTATGAAGGGGTTACAGTGGCAGTAGACAAGGGAAGATCTGCTGATGTCATCTACCTGGACTTGTGCAAAGCGTTTGACACTGTCCCACACGATATCCTGGTCTCTAAATTGAAGAGACATGGATTCGATAAATGGACCACTCGGTGGATAAAGAACTGGCTGGATGGTCGCACTCAAAGGGTTGTGGTCAACGGCTCGGTGTCCAAGTGGAGAGCAGTGACGAGTGGCGTTCCTCAGGGGTCGGTACTGGGACCCGTACTGTTCAACATCTTTGTTAGCGACATGGACAGTGGGGTAGAGTGCACCCTCAGCAAGTTTGCTGATGATACCAAGCTGTTTGGCGAGGCAGACACGCTGGAGGGGAGGGATACCATCCAGAGGGACCTGGACAGGCTGGAGAGGTGGGCCCAAGCCAACCTCATGCAGTTCAACAAGGCCAAGTGCAAGGTCCTACATCTGGGTCGGGGCAATCCCAAGCACAAATACAGGCTCGGCGGAGAATGGCTGGAGAGCAGCCCTGTGGAGAAGGACCTGGGGGTGATGATTGATGAGAAGCTCGACATGAGCAAGCAGTGTGCGATCGCAGCCCAGAAGGCCAACCGTATCCTGGGCTGCATCAAAAGAAGTGTGGCCAGCAGGTCAAGGGAGGTGATTCTGCCCCTCTACTCCACTCTCGTGAGACCCCACCTGGAGTACTGCATCCAGCTCTGGAGTCCCCAACATAAGAAGGACATGGACCTGCTGGAGCGCGTCCAGAGGAGAGCCACAAGGATGATCAGAGGGCTGGAGCACCTCTCCTATGAGGAGAGGCTGAGAGAGTTGGGGCTGTTCAGCCTGGAGAAGAGAAGACTCCGGGGAGATCTTATTGCGGCCTTCCAGTACCTAAAGGGGGCCTACAGGAGAGCTGGGGAAGGACTTTTTACTAGGGCATGTAGTGATAGGACGAGGGGGAACGGCTTTAAGCTGGAAGAGGGCAGGTTTAGATTAAACATTAGGAAGAAGTTTTTCACTTTAAGGGTGGTGAGGCACTGGAACAGGTTGCCCAGAGTGGTTGTTGAAGCCCCATCCCTGGGGGTGTTCAAGGCCAGGCTGGACGTGGCCTTGGGCAACCTGGTCTAGTGAGAGGTATCCCTGCCTGTGGCAGGGGGGTTGGAACTCGATGATCTTCAAGGTCCCTTCCAACCTAAACCATTCTATGATTCTATGATTCTATAAGAAGGGCAGCTCAGAAGTCAACATTTCAGCCTCTTTTTAAAGACATTCCAGTAGATGTCAACTGGCCCCTGTCAGAAGTGAAGTCAGTGACACACGCACACTATGTTGTAACAGACTGACAGACATCGACACCAGCCAGGTCCTTTGTGGTGAAGGAAGCACTGAATGCTGCATGTGGGAGCACTCAAAACTTTTTATGAGCTGGTGTAGAGGTGGTTAACACATTAATCACAGCCAAGAGCAGTGGCATCTCCCTTCTCCTCTGAAAATTATTAGCCAAAATGCTGGCTCTTGATTTCACATCTTTTGAAAGACCAAGGAGATCTTTCATATCTCCTTAACTGCTACCACTGTGTCTGGTGTCACGAGATTTCCAGCTTGGACACATACTTCAGACTTAACCAAATACTGCCTCGTGTTCTTCCGTATCTTGACTGAATAAAAGATAGAGACAAGAGAAACATGCTTTGCAAAATCTATCTTGCCACCATAATTTACACCATTTTTCCATTAAATAGCTTTTACACTTCAGCTAGAGAAAAACTGATATACAACACAGAGGAAGCTGTGGTAGAACTTTCATAATAATATAAAATAACATAAAATAAATAGTTAACTTTTCCACAGCTTTGTCAAACCAAATCTTCAAAATTGTATTTTGCTTTCCCTATAACAGTTATGCCATGTGATGACATGAAGAGGGCAGAAGATTTTTTATGCCAATGTGGCTATAATGTTGATGAATAACTGGAAGACTTATTTTACCATCATGTAAGTTAACTTTTAAGAACTGCTAGAATAATCTTCCCCTCTCTGCCTTTTTCTTTGTACTACAGATATTCAAGATAAGGAAAAATGATACATTTTAATGCTTTATTGAGTACTTTGAAAGAAACAGAAAAAGTAGAATAAAAGATCATTTTGAAATGGTCTGTTAAATTTATACTTCTAGGGTATTTTTTTTAATGAAGATCATTAGCACTTTGTTAAGTTCATCATTTTTCCTTGTAACATTAGGATTATTAAGTATAACACCATTTTTCACTGGAATATATGGTACAATGCCAAATCATAAGCCAAGCCAAATGGAACACACAGGGAGAGAGAAGGGGAGACATACTAACAGAGGTATTTCTTAATAACGGAAACCTAGCAAAAGAGGCATCAAATTTGTCAGCAGAACTGCAGATATGACTCTATCAATAATCCATGGCACTTTTGTATTTCCCAGCTGAGTCTATTATACAGCTTTGGATGACAGCCTGCTTCAACTTCATCATACAATCCACTGGGACAGAAACTCATAACTGGCTTTCAACATAGATCCTTCATATAAAGGGTAATAACTGCAGCCAGTCAGTGTAGTAAGATTATCAGAGAGTGCAGCAATGAGCTGCAGAATGTGGGAAAGACAGCCTGACAGAAACCTGACAAAATAACCTCAGCAGAATAACTTCTTTAAACATCAAGGGGAGAAGAAAGGTATCAGAAAGATCCCCCACAGAACCTTCCTCAACACTGTTCAGCTGATGCTTTTTAATTAAACTTATCTTGACCTATCTTCAAACATTAGAGAAAATGAATAATTAATCAGAAACTTGAGCTACTTCAAGAAAAACAATAAAGAGACTACAGAAGGTTTTATCTGTACTGATGAACATTACTGATATGCTTGTAAGTTCATTGATTTCCAATAGAAGGTTTCAATAGGACTGTCACTGTGACGCAATGTTATTATCTAATAATGAATTGTCTAATAACGTATCTATGTGGCGTACATTTAAAAAAAAAACCACCTTAATTGGGCCTATTAAATCAGCAAGGGCAAAAGTTTAAAAATCTTCTACATGGCTTATTTCGGATCCACTATCCTATTTTCAGAGATTCAACATAAACATTAATCAGAGCCAGATAATTCCATCTCCAGTTTCTGAGCTCCTTCAAAATGTACACAAAACTTTTTTCTGCATTTGTTTTGATATAGGCTGGCTTTCACATCCAAGTGGAGACTCAAGGGCCCAAGCTTGTGCAAACTGCCCTACATGATCAGAGCTATTTAATGGTAAAGTTTTGATTATAGATATAGAGGTAGATATACTCAGTTGGCAGCCGGTCACAAGTGGTGTTCCCCAGGGCTCAGTAGTGAGGGCAGTTCTATTCAATATCTTTATCGCTGATCTGGACAAGGGGATTAAGTACACCCTCAGTAAGTTTACAAACACCAAGTTGGGTGGGAGTGTTGATCTGTTTGAGGATAGGAAGGCTCTGCAGAGGGATCTGGACAGGCTGGATCAATGGGCCAAGGCCAATTGTATGAGATTCAACAAGGCCAAGTGTCAGGTCCTGCACTTGGGTCACAACAACCCCATGCAGTGCTACAGGCTTGGGGAAGAGTGGCTGCAAAGCTGCTTGGCAGATAAGGGCTTCGGGGTGTTGCTCAACAGCCGGCTGAATATGAGCCAGCAGTGTGCCCAGGTGGCCAAGAAGGCCAATGGCATCATGGCTTGTATCAGAAATAGTGTGGCCAGCAGGACTAGGGAAGTGATTTTGTCCCTGTGCTCTGACCTGGTGAGGGCCCACCATGAATACCGTGTTCAGTTTTGGGCCCCTCACTACAACAAGGACATTGAGGTGCTGGAACAAGTCCAGAGAAGGGTAACAAGCTGTTGAGGCATCTAGAGCACAAGTTTCATGAGGAGCAGCTGAGGCAACTGGGATTGTTTAGCCCGGAGAAAAGAAGTCTGAGGGGAGACCTTATCACTCTCTTCAAGTCTTTACTTGAACTATTTTCTACTTTCTTGAACTTTACTATCACTCTCTTTACAAGTCTTATGAAGAACGACTGAGGGAACTGGGGTTGTTTAGCCTGCAGAAGAGGAGGCTGAGGGGAGACCTTTTCACTCTCTACAACTACCTGAAAGGAGGTTGTAGAGAGGTGGGGGCTGACCTCTTCTCCCTAGTGACAAGTGGTAGAATGAGAGGAAATGGGTTCAAGTTATGCCAGGGGAGGTTTAGATTGGATATTAGGAAAAATTTTTTCACTGAAAGGGCTATCAAACATTGGAATAGGCTGCCAAGGGAGGTGGTGGATTTGCCATTCCTGGAGGTGTTTAAAAAAAGGGGTAGACATGGTACCTGGGGACATGGTTTAGAAGTGGTTTTGGTTAATGGTTGGACTTGGTGATCTTAAAGGTCCCTTCTAACCTCAACAATTCTATGATTCTGTGATTCAACTATCTGAAAGAAGGTATAAAGTTTTGTTTAAAAGTTCAATTGATTTCCCTTTTTGCATAGGAAAAAAATAATAACCTAAAACCTCTTTAATTTTTTGTCTGATTTGATTGACATGGAAAAGATACCAATGAGCGTAATGAAGGTCTCCTTTAGATCCTTGCTTATGAAGTTATTATTGCTAGAATTTCAAATTATGTTAAATAATAATTCAGAAGTATATAACTAAGTTTTAATTATTTCCTTTCAGTAATATTACTCTTCCCCATAAAATACTATGATTTTGGGGTTTTTTTGAAATTTATCTGTTTTGTTTTCAGAAATCACAATTCTATTTCAAATACTACATTTTCACAATAAAAATAGTTTTAAAGACCCCAGCAAATAACTTCTTTTTCATGCTTAGCTGCTAACAGTGTTGAATAACTGCATAGCTAGCATGGTTTTGTTACATTGAGAAATATATTTTTATGGTGTATTTTATATTTTAAGAAGTTATAGGTAAATGCAGCAATTTGACTATGGCAAAAAAAAACCAAAACAAAACAGCATAGTAATAATTCGTTATTAATAATGTAAGTTTTGAGAGGAAGGAGTCAATAAAATTTCATCATAAGGCTTTATTATTAAATGCCATTCTGCTGTTCTAGAATCTACACAAGCGGGATTTCTATTCCCTGTTCAATCCTTCTCACAGCATTTTGTAAGGGAACAAGAGAGAACTCACCTAATGCTGTTGGGTCACCAGGTAACCAGTATATATACTCAGTGTGGCCAGACTAAATGTTTAATTTTTTCTGGCTTTTCTTTAACAGTTGTCTAAAGAAAAATGTTAGTTTTGACAATACAGGGAAAAAATATCATTTAAATACAATATTAAACTTAGTCTTCCTTTCTTTTTTTTTTTTTTTTTTCCCCATTCTCTTATAGGTACTGATGTTTTCCTATCAGCTGTTTCCTTGAAAAGACCATACCTTATAATTATTTCTCCCAGCGTGGGGAGATTCTATGACCCTGTGTACCAGCTAAATTGTAGTTTAATATGAAAGTCTGTGGACAGTGGGACATCAGGTTTCTATGTCTTCAGCTCCCCTAAATGAAGACATTACACTGGCCAAAATGCAGTTTACCATTAAACCAATTTGAACTTAAACAGCTTTGTTCATAGTAAACAATATTCTACAATTCATTAAAGTGGTACATATCAAAATAGGTTTTGTTTTGATTAAAATTTTGAAATTAAGGATGTGACAGTGGGAGATCAACTAGGGCATAGCAATCATGAAATGATCGAGTTCTCCATTCTTAGAGAAGTAAGCAGGGGGGACAGCAGAACTGCCACCTTGGACTTCTGAGGGGCAGACTTTGACTTGTTTAGGAGACTGATTGACAGAATCCCTTGGGAGGCAGTCCTGAAGGGCATAGGAGTCCAGGAAGACTGGACACTCTTTAAGAAGGAAGTCTTAAAGGCGCAGGAGCAGGCCGTCCCCATGTGCTGTAGGTCATGCCAGCGGCAAAGAAGACCGGTCTGGCTAAACAGAGAGCTTTGGCTGCAGCTCAGGGAAAAAAGGAGAGTCTATGGCCTCTGGAAGAAAGGGCAGGCCACATATGATGACTACAGAGATGCCGTGAGGCTATGCAGGGAGAAAATTAGAAAGTCCAAAGCTCAGCTAGAAATTAATTTGGCTTCTGCTGTAAAGGACAACAGGAAATCTTTCTATAGATACATTAGCAGCAAAAGAAGGGCCAGGGAGAGCATTCATCTTCTATTAGATGCAGGGGGAAACATGGTGACTAAGGACGAGAAAAAGGCTGAGGTGCTTAATGCCTTCTTTGCCTCAGTCTTTAGTAATAGGACCAGTTGCACTCTGAGGATCCAACCCCCTGAGCTAGAAGATAGAGACCAGGAGCAGGATGATCCCTCTGCAATCCAGGAAGAAATGTTCAGTGACCTGCTGCAGCACACAGACATACACAAGTCCATGGGACCGGATGGAATCCACCCAAGAGTTCTGAGAGAGCTGGCGGAGATAATCACCAAGCCACTTTCCATCATTTCCCAACAGTCCTGGATGACTGGGGAGGTCCCAGCAGATTGGAAACTAGCCAATGTGACACCCATCTACAAGAAGGGCCGGAAGGAGGATCCAGGAAACTACAGGTCTGTCAGTTTGACCTTGGTGTCGGGGAAGCTGATGAAGCAGATCATCCTGAGTACCATCACACAGTATGCACAGGAAGTTTAGATTGGATATTAGGAAGAATTTCTTAACTGAAAGGGTCATCAGGCATTGGAAAGCGTTACCCAGGGCAGTGGTGAAGTCCCCGTCCCTGGAGGTATTTAAAGATCGTGTAGATATAGTGCTTAGGGACATGGTTTAGTGGTGGGCTTGTCAGTGTTAGGTTAATGATTGGACTAGATGATCTTACAGGTCTTTTCCAACCTAGGAGATTCTGTGATCCTGTAATTTATCTCAAAAACTTTAGCTGGCAACAATGCATGCTACACCAGAGCAAAACAGCCAAGATGTCCATAGACAACAGATAGGAGTCGACATTTCTAAAGAACAATTAAACTTATTAATTTTGGATATACGGTTTAGGATTGCACACTAGAAGTGCCCATTTCTTTCCCTTGACTATAAAAAGAGTTTCTAGTGATGACTAAAGTCTTGAGGATCCACTGAATTCTGCTGAAATGTTTTCACATTTTGATAGGAAGCAAGTATTACAATTTTTTTTCCAACAGGATATTCACAGTTTTCAGTGATTGCCCCATTCTCTACAAAGAATGGAAATATCAAATCATTCTGCAACACGAAATATCTTTATTTGACTTGTCACTATTTATTAATAACAGAGGAACCTCAGACATCTCTATCTAGTGTCTGAAGTATAAGGTACTATCGCTATCACCTGAGTTTAAAGACCATAATGAGACTTCTGGATAGAAAAATCACTGGAAGTGCATGACAGCTACTAAAGGAGTACATATGTACTGTGTTAAATTGCCAGGTATTCCTACTGAAGCCTACTGCGATATATTAACCCTTCTTCATGCTTCAAGCAACAGACAACGAGCACAAGGCAGGCATAATTCATATGAAACCTTCAGCTACATAAAATTATGTAAGATAACTTTTCAGTCCACTACAGCAGTGAAGAAATAGTCCCATTTTGTCTAATAAACCCTTCTGTGCCTCTTTTCTTCCTGCTATGACCTTTTCTTAACTGTTCTCTTCATGCCCTAGAACAAAATGCAACATTCACATTAGAGAATGCTGGTTTGTTTCTGAATCAGTCCCTCATATACTAACAAATTGTGGAATTATTTTGATACAGTTCTGTGTCAGATGACAAAATCTGTTTACATTTTTATAGAGATGTTACAAAAATAAAATTGTTTCTTGGGTTCAAATGTAGCAAATAAACAATCTTAGCATATTCAAGCACAGTATAAGGAGCATTCTTTAAAAAAAAAAAGTAACTCACCTCTGTGCCTTACCTGAAAATACATAATTACTTATAGAGAGAAGAAGTTATACAGTCATGGATTCGTACAGAGGTTTCTGTTACATATTACACAACTGTGTTAGCCCTCAGTCTCCACTGAGGCATGAATTCCATGAATACCTTAAAATTCAGTTCTGTTATGAGCTAAGGGTGAAAAACAGGCTTATTAAAATTCTCCATGAGAGGAAAACCCTAGAATCCTCACACTGAGGTACATCTATGGTTTGGCTGAATCCAAAATCCCCAAGAACTCCAGGATTTCTGCTCCTGGCAGCAACCTTCTTCCTGACTGTTGCAAGGTTATGGATACTTGGATGCATAATATCTAACAGCTTGATTTAGGACAGGAAATACTCAGCACTTTTCCAAGCAGATAAGGTGGAAGTAAACCAAATTTACCCTGTTTCCAGAGGAATTTGAGTAGAATTTTCTTTTTTACAAATCAAAGAAATTAAATTAAAATTGCCCAGACTTCTTCCATCAGCTCTTTCTCAAAAGAACCTCTACACCATGACTTCTGTCACATACCTGGCATGTTTCATAATCTTTTAAATACAGCCTTACATGGTTTAAGGAAAAAGTACCTATATGAGACAGGAGACTTTAAAACCAGCACAGATTCATTTATAAGGCAATTAATTAAAGAACACAGAAATATGGCCTACAAGAGATATCATTAGTCCAATTTCCCACTCAAAGCAGGACTACCATCAACGCATGATCAATACTAAAAATATCACTCTCCATTTAAATCCTTCCTCAGTGTTAGAGATGGGAACCATATAAATCATAAAATCATAATAAGGCAACTATCATGGACTTCCAGCTTTCCGGGTATCATACATCAGCAGTGTTCTTGAACCACTATTTTTCTGGCAATATCCTCGAAGGGAAAACATACCAGGGCCATCGTCAATAGCAAATATTAATTCCTTTCTAAAAATGAAAATATTATAGAACTTAGTATTAAAAAAATATACGAAATATCATTTAATATATGTTTACATGCCGCATAAACTTACTTACTAAAAATAATACAAGATATGTTAATGATTTTGTTGTGCTGTATTTATGTTTATTGTAAAGGTATTCTGTATTTCAGAAGGTGCAGTGGTTGCCATGGAAACTAATTTTTAGTCTATTGCAGAGTAAATAATTCTATAAATCTCACTTCATATCCAGTCCACAGGTATGATTTCCCTTTATTATTGGTATGGGGGAGGAGGAGGGGATAATTTTTTTGTTCCCTAGGCATTTTTTTCTATGTAGTAGCTTTTCAGTTTGTCTAGCAGTGTCTTCTAGAGAAACAGAAGTAATTAAGAAGAGAAGGGAGAAATCCAGATCTTGCAGGAGTCCACATCTGAATTACTGAATGCTTCATGAACTTATGGAAAATCATTTATTTTTCAGAATCTCATTGCTTCTGTAGATAGAATACAAATAAAAGACTTGCTAAATGTACTTCTCAATAGGTTGAGAAGCTGAGTTAATTATTTTTGTAAAATGATTTAAAATACTGCAACTAAAGGTGCTGTATAAGCTCAAAGTACTACTGTTGTTCTGAGTATTACTACCATTTATTACTGTGCTGGGATCAGTGAAGTTCATCATTTCTACAGAAAATAAAGTTATCAAGTGGATTTCACACTTCCTGGAATCTGCACATCACATACCACACATCAGTATTTTAATGTTTTAATAGAAAAAGACTTCTCTTTCATCCAGTGTGCAATTTTGTACTTAGTAAAAATGCACATGGATGTTCATTCGACACTCCAGGGTGTTTGCTTTAGGGATGTAATTGATGGAATTACACTAAGAGCTCCATCTTTATTGGGTTACATCTTTATATTCTATTGTCTTCTTATCTGTGCAACACTATAGGTACGATCTCTGTATCTAATAGGAAAACTATGTTTCTTTTGTGCATAGTTTATTTTTTTCCAGAACCTAGACTTTTGCATTACCCTTTTCAGTCTATCTTCTGCAACGTCTATGCAGGGCTGGAAAGTAGAAATCCCTATTCTACTGATAGGACTGAAGTACAGTGGAGCTAACAGATTCATCTAAAACTCTGAAGGAAACCTGTGCCTCGGCCAGAAGAGGAATCACAGCTCCAGAGCCTACTTCCACTGTTTAACTTGTTTTCATATCAGGGGCTAACCACCATACTAACAGAGAGGAAAGCTGTCGAACAGTGTCAGCTCTGAGTGTTGAACAGAGCCACGTCCAGCAAATTTATTTGTAGAGTTCACCACTGAGCCCATTCAAGACTTCTTGTAGCGAAGACACGTTTGATCTGTACTCTGAGGAAATGGGTTGCTGTTCCTGTAAGGAAGCGAGGAGTAGAAGTGAAGGAGACCCTGATACCTGAAAGGGAAGGAGGAAGGCGGCCAGATGGGGAAGTCCCTGGAGAGTTGGTCCTTCTGCATCTGCAAGGAGTCTGAGAGATACAGAGCAGGAAACACTGAGTAGTGCTGCTGGGAATGGATCCTTCACAAGCCCCAGCAGCATCTGTCTGTCTGCATCAAGTGTGCTGTCATTTCCTAGTGCTCTGACATAACAAAAGCAGGCAGCAAGCCCAAGGCTGTTTTACTGTCCCCAGGGTTCTGCTGCCTTGGAGAACTACCTACCTTGGCTATGACAAGAGCCAGGCCAAGTTTAACAACAGCAAAGCTGCAGCCAGGGCAATTTTACGCAGTTATATCAACATTGTTGGATGCAACATCTTTACAGTAAATTTGATACAAAGAAGAATTATCAAGTACCTTTGAATATCAGGAAGGTTTCCATAAGAAATCATGTGGAGGGATCACCTACAGCAAAAACAAAAATAGCTAGTGGATATAAGACTGTATTTTTTTCAAAAGACTGCCCTGTCCAATCTCAAATAAGCATAGCAATGCCTCTAAGTTCATCTTATTAGTGATATAGAAAAGTATTTTCAAGTTTGGATTGCATGGGGACTTCTTTATTTTGACTGCTCTTGCAGTTACATCTGTCTCTCTCTTCTGTCTGTTTCCATTTATTTCCTACTCAGGCAAAATTGCTTTTAATGTCAATGGGAGGTGCAAGTGCTCAGACTTTATGCATATTGTCCATGCACTTGAGTATCATAAGTGGTTTAACTGTTTCACTTTTGGCAACCATGTTTCAAACAAAAGCAAGGCTAAAATGTCATTTTTGCGATCTCTCCAGTGGCTGCACTGAATCACACTGCTCAGTTCAGTGTTTCCAAGCAATATAATCTTCCTTATACAGGATTTATGGACTTATTCAGGAATAATGAAGGAGAGGAAGATTACCATAATCATGTTTTCTGACTCGCTATGTATTTATCGGTACACTAATTCTGTAGCAAGCACATTTCCTTTTCTGATGCCAGCAAAGTATTCCTCATGTACTTAATCTGAGAACTTGGGCATTCTGGGAATGTCTTATTTGTTTAGCCCTGAGGTTCTGAATGTTTTGGGTAAATAGCAAAGGAATCCAAATGCAGCGTTTGGTTTCAAGGAAATAAAAGAAGGAAAATGTTCGCACAAGGAGCCTTTATATCTAAGTAATTTATATTCTTGCAAGTCTCAGACTGACACCGACATTTCAGAGCTTGCCAAACATATACACCCCTTAAGCAAACGAACTATCACACAACTGCAAAGCTGCTACAGCTGACCTCCATCAATAATCTGTACATTCTTAAGGTGCCTCCTGTTTCTGGCTGTTTGTTGTCCTACTCCATCCTCTGCACTTTTCAAGAATGGAAGTGTTTAATATTAACAGTGCTATAAAGAATGTACATTCGTGAAGAAATCATTGGACTGAATCATTTGGTTTACAAAAGTTTACATAACTTGATATAGTATAACTTAAACTAAATCACACAAAAGAATATGAGCAAATTGGAGGGTATATTAAGACTGCCTAGCTCCCTTCTTAAATTACAAGTCAGACATAAAAGCAGCCAAAACCACAAGATCCAGAGAAAAGTTTCTTTCATGCCCATCTTAAGACCACAGAGGCCAGTAAAAATACTGTTTAATTTGGCAGATTGTCTCAGACATAACTTCAATTACTCAAAAATTCATGCAAAAAAAAAAGCCAAAATGAGTTAATTTCTTGACATATTACAACAGAGTTTAAACTATAAAATGAAAAGCAGAATGACAATCAGATGGAGCGAACACTTTTATACCTATCTCTGTAAACTAGCGAAATTTGATTGTGGCATGCACTCAAGCATCTGATATCCTGAAAACTTCTGTATAGTGCATACCAATTTTCACAAAATAGTTCTACTGAGATGGCCAGAGAGATGAATGCTCTTTTTCTTATCTTTTCCAGTATTTAAAAAACAATATTGCATTCAGTTTGCCGAACTACAGGGTGCAATGTTATTTAATACTGTACTGATTTTGTGTTTTTTAGCACTTAATATTGTGAAGCAACTCAATAAATTACAGTAAAATGCTCCACTCACCTTTCATACAATTTCTTTACCAACAGTTGAAAAATTGTTCATGAAGGAGTTAAATAATAAGAATCTACTTCATATTAACAACAGAAAATGCAATAGAACTTGATATCTAATCTTTACTGTAGGCAGCAGTTTGTGGCAAAATAAACAAAAGGCAAGAAAGCTATGGCTGAAGGAAAGGAAGTATTTACTGAGATAGGTAGCATTTAGAGCATTTAGAGAGTTTCGTTTCCACTGCGCTTGAAATGACATCCTTTGTATATGGTTTTTGTGGACTTCCCTGAAAAGTCCATAAAACAATATAGTTTAAATTATGGATCATTATTGTTTAATTTTGCACATAGATAACCTAAACGTCTAAAGCCTATTTGCACTGGTTTTTGCTCAAGAAAATCTGATCAATTACATTGATTTTGAGGACACGATATGTCAGTGCTAAACTACAATCTCCTTCTTAATGCACACTTACAATGAACGTTAAATAAATCCAGAACACAATACCTCGCATAGCTTCATTGCCTCAATTAATCAAACAGCCCAATTTCTCTAATTAACATTAGGTGCTATCTGTTCTTAGCGTGAGGTAATATTCATTTTGAGCTGACTCACACACTGCAAACTGGAGCTCAGGCTTCACACTGATCACACTAAAAACTCCTACTTCTCTCCAAGACGAGGGAAGTCATACCAATCAGCCACAGGTTCAAAAGCTCCAATTCAACTACAATTTCAAGTGTATACATACACACATTACAAAGAAAATGGGAAAAAAGGTCAAACACAGACCATCTATCAAAGACAATCTCCATTATGTCCACATGTTAACGTGCACAACTAAGATATATGAGACTGGTGTCTTCTTCACAGTTACAAAGGTCTTTAAAGCAGGATAGATATAATACAAAGTCATTTTCTTCCAGCAGTGGATCAAGCACAGAGTCAGTGACTTTGTGTCCAGCCAAACATATCCCAGATGTTCAGGGCTCTGCAACATACTTCTGTAAAATCCACTATTGAAGTTACAGCTAGTTCTTCAAGAAATCACTAGTTGCCTCCAGCAAAAT
This sequence comes from Pluvialis apricaria, assembly GCA_017639485.1. Taxonomy (NCBI): domain Eukaryota; kingdom Metazoa; phylum Chordata; class Aves; order Charadriiformes; family Charadriidae; genus Pluvialis; species Pluvialis apricaria. The sequence continues at coordinate 106,867,779 of CM030008.1, read as the reverse complement.
GTTTTCCTTCTGTGCGACCTCCCCTTACTCATTCCCCTTCAGACACCTGAAGCCAGAGCATTCCTCCAGCTACCAAGTCTCATGTGGTCTTAAAACTTTGGCCACGATCTTGCATAGACACCAGCTTCCTTGGACATTTACAGCATACTTTTGTCTGCTTCAAGTGTTTCAATGTTCCTACATTTTAATGTTCCACCAGAAAAAACACACAGATTTCACTCCATATTTTAGTTTGGGGGATGAGGGCAGTAAGTCTGTCAGCTACGTTATGATTCCGAAGTTATTTTGTGTTGGTTAATTTTATTTTATTTTTATTTTTAGTTATGTATTGTCCTTGCCTAACTCAAAAGACAATTCATACTCCCATCCAGATTCAGACTTGGACATCCCATGTTCGCAGTCCCACACTTTCTACTCTCAAACCTTACTTTCATACCATGAGCTGACTGTTGCTAGTTTGGCAGCAAACAACTGCCATTTTCAACGTATTTTCACTGACAAAAAAAGGGGAGGGGAAGGGAGGGGAGGGGAGGCAAAAAAAATGACACAAAACAAACAACAAAAGGAATAAAATGTATTTTTTCTAAGGAAACAGCAGTAATACAGTAGTTTGTGTGAAATCCAGAATGGATTTGCCCCTAAATACCAGAAACACAAGATCCCATAAAATGGTCTTCTCTGTGTGAAGCAAGAGGACACAACAGAGAGAGGCTTTTGTAAAACTGTTATATAAAGTCATGGTACTTAAACTCTAAGAGTAAACTATTAGTGCTACTATAAAGAGAAACAAAGTGTTTAGCGTTATTCAAAACTGATGGTGCAATTTTTTTCCCAGTCTTAACCACTGTTCTTTTACTTTGAGGTCTTGGTCACAGAGCAGGATATCTGGCTTTGTTAAAAGTTTGCTTTTATCTTTTTACCAAAAGATTTGGTTTCCAATCAAAATTATAAATGCATTAGCAAATAGTCTGGTCAACATCCATTGCATTGTGAATCAATCTGCTTCCGAAACACCAGTTGATTTGTTGGGGTTTTTTTAAACCCTCAGCAAGAGGAAGATCTAGAAGCAAACCTTACGGGAAATATTTTTGTTTGCACTCTGTCTGCATTTCATTCCTGAGACACATCCAAGACATGGGGAAAGAAACAGCATCTCAGAGAAAGATGGAATACGCAAAACTACAAAGACTTCTCTAGGGATGTTGTTCCTCTGGTCTACTGGTTTATAGACTTGTGTACAGGACTGTCACGCTCCTAACTGAATTGATAGATTTTCCTTTTAAGCCTGAACACCGAACAGGGATAAAGAGTCAAGGCAATACATATCTTTATTCCTTCAAATATTCTGTTCTCTCTCAACAAACACATTTGAGAAGGAGAGTTCACCAAACCCCCAGACATAATCGTGCTAAAGCAGACTCACCTGGGAATCCATCTATTTATCATACACCACTTTTGTCACATTTATTTAAAGTGACAAAATTACACACAATAAGGTACCACTGTGGTTTGCATCATCATTTTTTTTAAATCTGCTACTGATGCTGTCTTCCAAAATCTGGCACAAGGGAGCCAACTTACTTCTAAATTTTGAAGTTACTCCTCCATAGCTGTGATAGTAGCAATTCCCCATTCTATATACCTTCCTGTTCATGAATAGTTTGTTATATACTCCTTCCTTTTTCCTCCCCACTGCCCCACATTTACTAGAGCTTCAGTGATTCTAGTTATTGATTTAGCCACCCAACGTACAAAACCCTAGTACCCAGGTGAAAATATGACAACTGAATTTTTCTTTCTGAAAAAGCTACGTAAACTACATATGAGAAAATAATCCAGGTTTGCCCGTAATGTTGCTTTATCTGCTTATTTATCTACTTCCAGAACTCCAGTTGTGATGCTTCTATATAGATATTGGTAAAAAAGTTTCAATCAAATGACTGTCTAGAACTTCAGGTATTTTTCACGACCTCTCTTCTATTTGGTCTGTGTTTGCCTCTCATATGTGTGTTCCTCACTAGGTCTCCAAAACACATGGTCAAGTTTAGTTAGTTTATGGTGTAAAACGCATTCCACCCCAGAAAGATTCTGACGGGTTCTTCAGATAATTTCTATGAATTTGTATTCTCAGTTACCTCAGTACTACAGTTCGATCACTTTTACCTGTATTAGTTGCTATCATACATGCTTATCTCATCTCAGCAGCTACAATATTCATAGGAGACCGTACTGAACTGAACTGCAAATACGTCAAGATTAAAAAGTGCTTGTAGAGTTTTTCCTGGATTCTTATTAGTTTGACTGGCAATTGTTAGGTGAATGACTAAGCCAATATTTTCTATGTTTTTTGTTTCGTCCTGTTAAGCTGAAGATCTTACATTCTCATTCAATTGTCTTACCTTAGAACTGCATGACTGCCCTGAATAAAAGTCAGTTTTCTGTTTGTGACTTTCATGCAACAGATAATTAAATTATACTGTTGGGTTTCCTGAGCATGAGCCAAAGGAGTCCTGAGCTCAGTAGGATGAGTGCATTTGTTAACATCTGTGCTGATTTTGGCTGGGATAGAGTTAATTTTCTTCACAGTACTACTGTGGGGCTACGTTTTGGATTTGTGCTGAAAACACTGTTGATAACACAGGGATGTTTTAGTTACTGCTAAGTAGTGCTTACATAGAGTCAAGGCCTTTTCTGCTCCTCACACTGCCCCACCAGCAAGCAGGCTGGTGGTGCACAAGAAGGTGTGAAGGGACACAGCCAGGACAGCTGACCCCAACCGATCAAAGGGATATTCCATACCATGTGACATCATGTTCAGCATATAAAGCTGGGGGAAGAAGGAGGAAAGGGGGCATGTTTGGAGTGACGGCATTTGTCTTCCCAAGTAACCGTTATGTGTGATGAAGCCCTGCTTTCCTGGAGATGGCTGAACATCTGGCTGCCAATGAGAAGTAGCGAATGAATTCCTTGTTTTGGTTTGCTTGTGCGTGTAAGCTTTTGCTTTACCTGTTTAACTGTTTTTATGTCAACCCATGAACTTTGTCACTTTTGCCCTTCGGATTCTCTCCCCCCTCCCACCATGGAGGGCTGTGTGGTGCTTAGCTGCTGGCTGGGGTTAAACCATGACGAGTCCTACTAATTTATAGCTGCTTTCTAAAGTCTCTGGGCAAACCGCACAGTTTACGGCTAAATAAAGTTATAGCACAATATGTTTTGACTTGAAAACAGGCCTCAACTTGAAAGCAACTGTAAAAGTGATATTCTGAGCCCTGCCTCATTGTAACTATATTTTCTTTCTAGGAGACAATACAATCAGTCACCAGCTTCTTGGTGCATCTGATGCTGTGTTATGTTAGGATAACCATGTCCATAACACATCTTTGCCTAACAGTTTCCTCAGTAACACAGAGGCACCTTGAGATTATTAGAAACTTTGGAAGACGTTTAGCAGACAATTCACAGATTTCAATAGCCTAGTTAATACCTGCAAACATTGACATTGACCGGCTTTTGCCTTGGGAAGCAGTTGATAACCTTTAGACTAAACAGTATAAGGCACACTAGTTAAGTACAGCAAATGGATACACATCAGACTTGTAAAAATGAGGCCAACAGACAGCTGAAACTGTGGCTGTGATCTGCAGCAGCCTCTACCATGCCAGGTCCACACCTGTGGTCATCAGCAAAGATACTGCTTCCCTATATAATAATATAGATAATGCACCCGATAGCATGTCTCAATGTTTGTAATGGCAGTTTTGGCTTCAGGCTGAATCTCATATGATATTCTCAATTCTCTCTATGTAGTGCTGACGTCCAGAAATTGTAAGGTGCTTGTTTTCCTTATCTAGTAAAACCTGCAAAACCCTTCCTCAGCATCTTATACTCACAACATTTGTACTTTTACCAAATAATATCACAAGAGACTCTAAACTCTGTTTTGTGCTTCAAACACTGTATCAAAGGAATGTGTCTGGCTTTTCAATGGTTACCACACTCTTTATGCACTGTAGTGAATAAGTCACAGTCAAACAAGAAGGATGATTCCTAATCCACTGACCTAGATGTAATTTCCATGTTCCTCAAAACTTCTACTGATCTACCTCATCCAACTTTACAGACGACCCAATGACTCGACTTAAGTTCCAGAAACCTGCTGGTTTGTAGTAACTGCAGGGTTCTTTCTAAATCAAAATTTTTAAAATGTTTGGCTATATTAACAACAAATTATATACATTTTAAAAGCTGTACATTCTTCTAGCCATACACTTCAGTGGTAGGTAGAAAGCACTACCCAAAAGAGCTTACTTCATGGGTTGACTTCCCTTGGTTTTGTTTGTACAGACATTTCCGCTTTTGTGATCTAAAGAATGTTCATCTACCTGGAATCAAACAATAATTTAGGTTGTAAAAGACAACTGGAGCTCGTCTAGTCCCACCACCTAGCCATTCTAGTCAAAGCAAGGCTAACTTAATATCTAGACCAGGTTGCTCACAGTCTTCTCTAGTTGGTCTTTGAAAATATCCAAGGACAGGGAACTCACAGCTGCTCTGGGAAGTCACAGAGCACACCACCCAAATTAGAAATTCAGTCTAAGAAATAAGTTTGGCAAGAATATTGAGTGGCTATGCTCCATTTAATTTTCTCAGTCAAAACCCTGTGATGATCCTGGATATATTTCAATAAAGGAATAAATAGAATTTTGCCATAGCGTAACAAAGGGCAGATTTGGGACAAGGCGGAAACGTTCACACATCACTGAAAATGAGCTCAATTCAAAGATATTAAAAGGTATAACATAACACCATAACATATCCTCTGCCATAGCAGGTAACCCAACCCACATGGGTGAAGTGGGGACTGGGAAAGAAATATGTTAGTGAAACAAGGTGTCACTTACCTCTGCCTGTAAAGCAAGGTTGCACTATAGGGCACAACTGCTTTTAGTTATTCTTGAAAAGTGCATGAAAGTATGAGACTGGAAAGAAAAAAGGACCATGAAACATACAGTGAAGCAGTGAAAAGCTACAGGAAATGTATAGGTGGCTGCATAATTATTTACAGCCATTTTAAAGATTTCTTATGTAATCATTTTAGGTTAAGATAACAATAGTACAGTCAACCTGCTTTCTTCCACATCTTGTATTGGGACTGAATCTCTCAACAAGACCATATAACCTTTCCCTCTCATTCAGAAACATTCATTAAGCCAGTAAATATTAAAGCAATACCGGCAGCTTTAGCATCAAAATGATATTCCTTTATCTACAAAAATGAGTGTAGGGAGGGAAAGAAGATTGTCATGGACAAAAGAAGAACCACGCGGCTGCTCGCGTGCTCAATCCCTACAGCTGTGGGAGTTGGAGTAGCCACAGTGCCTACCGGTCTGGTCTCCCTCTCTTTCCCCCTGGGGTGCTGCGTAATACCAACCAGTGTTTGGTAGATACTGGCCAGGGCCCAGCACAGTGCAGTGAGTTGTGCCTCTATGGAATAGCCACAGCATTTTCCTTTCAAATATTCTACCACTTTATTAGGGTCCTGTAATTGTTCGGGGGTGAAGTCCCAAAACATTGGAGGCAAGAAATTCTCTAGATACCTGCCCATATTCTCCCACATGCCATGCCACCCCTGACTATCCAGCCTCAGGGCAGATCTCTGGGTGGTATTCTTAAACAGTTGATTAGTCCTAAACAAGACCTGAAACACATTCATCAGACAAGCAATAGGAACATGCTGGTTTGAGCATCCCAAGGATCTTAGAAATTTTCAAAAGCTGTCATACTTATCCCAAAAGAGAAAAGGGAGGTGAAAGAGCTGGGGAAAGTATCCCCTCCTGTTTCCCCCATAGATTGGGTGTGATTATTAATAAATCCTGAGAGACAGTGCCCAAGGTACGGGCAGGACAGCAACACTGCATAGATACCCCAACAAAACCAGCTGAACAGTGAAGTTATCATATCATAAGTTGGTATTACACAGGACAGCAAAATGATAATCCTGATCGCTCTCCCAGAGGTAATAAAAAGCATCATGGGGAGTACATAAAACATATAAACACAGCCATGCAAACAAATAAAGCAACGTTGTAACCAACGACTATCTAACTAATATGAGAACTTCATATAATGGATTCATTTGAGCAAGCTCTTGTCGGATCTGTCACTATCTCAAACCTCCGAGCCCCACATTGGGCGCCAAAAAGGACTGTCACGGTTTTGGCCTCAGCCGGCAACAAAGAACCACACAGCTGCTCACTCAACCCCCACAGCCATGGGGGAGAACTGGAAGAAAAAGGCAAACTCCTGGATTGAGATAAGGGCAGTTTAACAGAACAGCAAAGGGAAGAGAACAACACCACCACCAACAACATCGACAGAAGAAGGTACAGACGTGATTACAGTACCACCGCTCACCCACTGGACCCAGGCAGCCCCAGCTTGCTCCTGCCCCCTGCCCCGGCCACCTCCCCCTACAGCCTGGGCATGGCTTACATGATGTGGAATACCTCTGTCCTGGGCCAGACCCTTGGGAAAATTAAGCCTACCCCCACTGGAACCAGGACAAAGATGGAGCTTGTTCCCTCCTTATACTCTTTTTCACTTTTTGCATCAGAACCATTAACTAGTGAACTCTGATACAGTGATTCTCATTATATTATGGTGCCAATAAAAAACATCAGTTGATTCAGTACCTGACAGCACACAATTACCTTTCTACCTATAAGTAACTCCTGCTTACAATGAAGTTTTCAGAGAAGTAAATGATTCCACTACTACAAGAAAAAAAAAATAATCTAATTTTGCCTTCTAATTTCCTGACAGTATTAGAGGAAAGTATTTATAATGCAGCAGTATAGTTCTGCAGAATTAGAAGGAGAAAAGAGCAGCTGCTGCTGAACTTAAAGATCATATATCCAGCAAAACCCTTTGCTTGAAAATAGCAAGTGGCATAAATGAGATAACAGATAAGGGTAGAATGAGTTGCAAATTGTTTTTGTAAAATCTCTAAACATAACTTGAATGGGTATGCCATTTCATTCATCAGAGAAAGTTACTTAATACCTTGTTTTCTAAACAGTCCATAAAACAGAAATTTGACCACAGTATCTAAATAAATAAAATAAAAAGCAGTCGGTGACTAGCACAAAATAGTACTAATTTGAACAGTGTTGATTATTTAGTTTGTCTTAAGTCATCTGCAAAATAAACTCATCTTTACGATGCATTTGTCTTGCAACATGGTTGCTTTTCATAAACAGGCATCTCTCTCCACTCTGGGAGGTTAACTGGCTTCTTGTGTTTGTGATGTGTTGCCATGAAGGCAAAACAAGAGATGTGTGGCATCTACTCTATGAATAGAATATCTTACAAAATAATTAACAGGGAAATATTACCTATGCAGCTTTGCTAGAAATCTTAATTATGAGCTCTGTTGCATAACCTTCATAGACACCTTGCGCAATATACTAAGCTGGGCATTTTAATGTTTTTGATTCCCTCTGTCCTATCAGATTTGTGAATTTTTTTCATCTCAACCTCCTGGAAAAGCCACTGACCATTTTCAGTTTATAAAAACATCTAAAAAGGATGCCAGAAAAGGTGTAGATGTATTTTAATATCCTTAGATGAAGCAGAATACTTCAAAATTATTTTACTGGTTAAGAATTAATAAAGCTACAGCACATTCAAAGGACAATGCAATTATCTGTATTACTTACTGGATGAGTTAGACTTCTTGCTGCATGTTTATTTTATTAAAAAGTTAAAAGCAAAGAAAAAAAGTCATCCAAGGGAATTCACTTTTAAGAACCTGAAATTACAATGACAAAGAAAAATGAAACATATTTGAAATAACTTGAATTAGGGAAGAAAAATGTGATTGATTTATTACAAGAGAAAATAGTATGCATAAACCTAGGCAATGAAAGTGTTTATGTACTTATGATGTACACATGAGAAATACTTCTATTATGTAGATTAAGGTTTTATTGGAATTTAGAATAGGCTGATGTTATTTGGCTTGACTCTTACAACAAAATAGGAGTGGAATCGGTTCTATGGTGTTTGTAAGATTTAAATTATTTTATTTTATTGTTCTCTTTAAAGGAAGAAAAGCATTTTAGAAAGGAAAATGCATATTCTTTATAACACTGGAGTAGACTGAGGCAGAAAATGCATTTGAAAGAACTGTAGAACAGTTTAAATAATATTGAGGGATGAAAGGTAAATTTATTTTTGGCCCTTAATGATATTAATAAAGGTTGTGATACTACAAAAAAACTTGTTTGGGTAGCCATGTAGAACAAAAGGTACAGTATTTACTATCTGAACCAGAGAGTACTATATTTATCAATGAGGAATAAGCTATATAAAGAAGCAACTGCAAACAGCCTTACAGTAAATGCAAGACATTTGATTTATCCACCATTTCATTTGATCTGTCCTTCACAGAGAGTGACAAATAAAGAAACCTTTTTCAGGTGTTGTTTTCTAATTTGCTTCTCTTTCCTGTACCCTTAGTGCTCCTAGATTATTTGGTAATCTCCATCCCCTCCATCCCCTCCCCCCCCCCGCCATTTCTTAATATCATAAGCAGAAGGAAATAACTTCTGCCCCAAAAGGACAGGCTGGGTGACAGGTATTATTCAATTTCCTGAGACCTCAGCTTCTCTGGCAAGGCTCTGATTACTAAGCAATGCTGCTTAGAGTTTACCTGGCACAACAGGGCATCTACTGGAGGAGTTGTGTTTAAAGAAGGTCTAAAAGCAGAAGGGTTTCAGGAAGCTTGTCCTGTCTCCTGCCAGCATGCCAGCAAGGCTCAGGAGGATGCAAGACAGGAGAGCCCATCACAGTCCAGCCCAGGAAAAGAGGGCTTCGGAGCTACAAACCCTCACAGACCCCAACAGCTGAAGCTCCCACCTTGCCTCAATGGTGGCTTGTCCACATAATTGTGACAGCAGCATCTTCCCACTCTCCAAAGGGACAAGAAAGAGAACACCAAAACTTGACAAATTCAGTGGCGGATTTAAAGTCAACGCTGACATCATCCAGTGTGTTATTCAAATTTTAATTGCTTATTCTGGAAGATTCCAGTAAGTGCTTACTGTACATTGAAGCATGTCTGAAAGACAGTGATACTAAAAAACCTGTCTGTTGATTCTGATAGCCCTTTCCAGAATTCCAAGATATTACTGCAATATTTCCTTGGAAAGGGTTATTCTAAAAGCCAGAAGTTTGAGAGAACTTTAATATGTTAACAGTGAACAAAGAAAGGAGCTCTGAAAGGAGAAGGAAAAAATGGTGATCAGTTCTTTTTCAGTTAGATTAACACATTCCTTATTCTTAAGGAGTCAAAGTTCAAAATAATGATGCTTATGATGACCCTAATAAAAAGGAAGCTTTTAAGACACCAAAATCATAATGTAATCATCCTGTACTGTATAATGATTTACTTGGAAATCTACACGTAATGAATGTTTCCTGGTACTGTGTTTAGCACCTTTTCTCTCATCAACATTTCAGGGATTTTTTTCAGGGAACATTTAATAATGATAAAAGTGGTTCTTTGCATAATATTCCCATGCTACAAAGAGAGACCTCTGATATGACCCTCCTTTTCTCCCCCTTCTCCAGTATTTTGTATTCTCTTTTATCTCTTTTCTATTTCTCTCTGTGATCAGCACTTTATCTATCTGTCAGATCCCAGTTAGAGGCTGCAGAAAAAGTATTTTTTCTGAGTAGCAGACTGAAAATGACCAAGACCTTCCGCAACGAAGCACACATTTAGATGCTGGAATCCAGCAAATGTTATGCTTGCCAGATTTGCTTGTCAGATATTATCCTTGTCAAATGCATGCTCTCACACATAATTAATCCTCTATAACTCACAAAAGAATTTAGTCCATAAAATTTGAACTGATTTCTCTCTTATTTAAAGGAAGAAGGAAAACATGGAAGAGACTCTTTACTGCTAGCTAACATATTTTAGCAATGATCTCTTCCCCCAATATTTGTCTCCTATTCCATCGCTTTTAAAAGAAAAGGATTCCTAGATTGCTGTTTTAATCTATCTGATAGACAGAAATGTGCGTGTTGTGGGGGTGTACTGGGCTTAGTGGGGATAGAGTTAACTTTCTTCATAGCTGCTTGTATGGTGCTGTTTTAGATTTATGACCAAAACAATAATGATAACACACATGTTCTAGCTACTGCTGAACAGTGTTTGCACAGCACCAAGAACTTCTCTGTTTAAGTCTGCCCCCCTGCAGCGAACAGACTGGAGGCTGCGCAATAGGTTGCGAGGGGACACAACCAGGGAGGTGACCCAAACTAAGCAGAGATATTCCATGCCATATAATGTCATGCTCAGCAATAAAAGGGAAAAGAAGGGGGTTTAGGGAGGTTAGCCATCTTTTGCTTGGGAACTGGCTGGACATCGGTCTACCCATGGGAGGTGGCGAGTGATTGCTTTTGCATCACTTGTTTTGTTCTCTTTCTCTCTTCTTCCACTTATATTTCACTTATTAAACTTTTTAATTTTTTTTTTTTTTTTTTAAAATCTCAGACCCCTGTTTTTCTGGCTTTTACTCTGCCTTTCCTCTTCCCCTGTCCCACTGACGGTGTGTGTGGGGGAGCGACCAAGCGTCTGTGTGGTGCTTAGCTGCCCACCCAGGTTAACCAACAACATGGGGACAGGGGAAAGAAGACTGTCTGAGACCTAGTTCCCTCAATTTAAGGGTAAAGAAAAGCAATGTGTTGAAATGTATCATTAAATGAAACAGGTAACAACTGCTTCAGTAATCCAGCCATGACTGACAGTTTCCATTTCAGTCCAGCCTGCAAAGGCACTTGTCTTTACCTTGTTGAGCTGTGGCTATCTGCCAGATATGCATTAAGGAACATCATTGACTACATGGTCACATGTACTTTGTTCTGTTCTCTTCTATCTACAGAAAAGAATATAGCATGCAATGCAAATTAATGAAAATTAAGCATTTTGGTTGCTTAAGTTTTATTTGTTTTGTGCTTTGAAAATGAGACAGTAGTATAAGTGACAGCTACATGGGAATTTATGTTATATCCTGTTCATATCCAACAAGTATTTAAAGAGAACAGAATTTAAAATGGCAAATGTGATCAGTATTTTTATTAATTTAATAAAGTGAAACAGCAGATGATTTGCAGTCTTCCTGAGCTGTGTTTTATAAACACGTCAGTACAGTTCCTGCCATTCCAAATATCCTACTTTACACATGCAAAATTCATTTCTATAAGCAATCACCACCATTCATTTGACTTCTGTTCTTCTGATGAGCTCTCCTACCAGCATCCTCATCTCACATATTAATAATGGAGATGGGAGTTTCCACAAAAACTCCTCTCTCTACTACACTATGGACAATCAAATAAAAAACTCTTCTAGGAATTGTATTCAGTGGATTCTTTACAGCTGGAAGTCTCCATTTATAGATATAGAGTTTTCTTAAACAGCTATTACTTAGTTTCAACACTATATTTATATTGGTCACTCTTCAAGAGGCTTGAAGTAGTAGACAAGTTGGATTGTATCTCTTTTCAACAATGCTCAGTTTCTGGTACACAGCAGCTAACCACATTGATTATTGTTCTGATTTCAAAAAGATCTTAAAGCACATTTATTCTGAAGTGTTCGTTAATAACAAAGATTTTTTTTCCCCTCTTCACATTCCTGTCCCTGTGCATTAATTAATATAAGGATATTAATTTTGATATATTGATAATATAAGGATGTTGATTTTGGATAACATGGGGGTATTAATATTTCTACAGAAAGCTCAGCTACAACACAATACAAATGCAGTTCTCTATAAAACAAAAGAACAGAAAAAGAAAAAAAACTGAGGAAAATCAGTGCCTTGACACTGTAATCAGCAGGTCTAGGATTAATATTCATTTGTAACAAATAGTTTTGCAAGAGTTCAGTACAAAAAAAAAAAAAAAAGAAAAAAAAAGAAAAAGCAATCCAAAAAGCCATCTTGCTCACTCTTAAGGAGCAGCTTGTAGGTCTCTTGAGACAGTGATGATATGGTCATTGCATGCGGTAACAGCACTATGTATGTATTTGATACAATATAAATAAAAGATCACCTAACAGAGTTGCTTTTGAATATAATCAACTATTTATATACCCCACCATCCCCTCCATAGCAGAGATATGCCTAGTAACATGACATCTGACTCGGCCTGGTGGGAAAATATTTGATAGACATGTTTTCTAGAGTGTAACTCGAGTAAATAAACATCAGCAAAACCAGTAACATTTCCACTACTCCCTGTTTTATTAATTTACCTCAGTTCCCCAGTCAAAAATCAAGATCAGTGAAGATTTCTGCATCTCACACAATTTTATAAGAAAAACCCTTGGGAGTATTTGCAAGAGGTTCTTCAAGTACTACCCTAAGACAGTCAGTCAATAACACCCAGATATCTTCTGACAGTTTAGTCGCCATTTTACTCTGCACTTCTCTGTGAAACCAAGAAACTAGTACCATGTTTTCTTCTAGGAAGAGGAATAGGATTTGTTTAAACAAATTTAATACTAATGGCTAGTTATTTTTCTCTTATGTATATTCATTTGACTATTTCTCATCCTCATTGTGTTCCCATGCTGAGGACGAGACTTTTACATCCTGTTTAGGAGACCCAGAAAAGCGTTCACAACCCAGAGAACTGCTTTAGTCATCTTAACCACTCTTCCAGCCCTTGACTTCCTATGGCTACTCAAACATGGTGCTCTTGTACCTGTGGCTACATAGTTTTGACTTAGCTGTTCAGGACCTCAGTGTCTCTTTCACTGCTGAGCACCCTATTTTAGGCTAAATTCCGACACCCTCACCCATCCACACAGACAATGTCTGATTTTGCAAATAGGCCAATGTATTGGGAAGTGGTTCTGCAGAGCAAAACAATGACACTGCAGAATTAAAGTCTGGAGTATGTATGTTTCAGAGTATACATGATTAGCTCTGGTCTGAGCCAATGGGCTGAATGCCCTTTAGCAGTTGGAGGGCATTAGGCGTGCTTCTGAAATGCATATGCCATATTATTTCATACAGAAGGAACACAGTTTTAAGGAAGTGCAGATCATTCCCTAAAGCAAACCAAGCATGGATGTTTGGAAATTATCTTCAAAATTTCAGTTCTCATATGAGCACTAATGAAGATGTACCCATAGTATAAAGGTTAATTCACACTTCAGCTCCACTTCAGGGTGAATTGAGTAGACCTCTGGCTAAAAGCAAGCCTTAAAATGAATCATAAGAGGAAAGTTTCCAGGACTCTCTTGTTCTAATTGTTCCAGGAAAATGAGCCCTTTGTCAGGGAAGGAAAAAACCAAAACCAAACAACTCCCCAAAAAACTTCAACCCCACAAATAAAAACAAACCAAAACAAACAAGCAACCCCCATACACTTTTAACAAAGCCTCCTTTATGCTTTTCTAGCCTTGGTATAAGGGACTAGAGCAAAGGATGAAAAGCTGCACTGAATATCCGTGCTATAGAGAATAAAGAGCTATTTAAAATATTCAGATAGCAAGGAAGAGTTTGATTATGCCTTGTGTTCTTCATGTCTTTACCCATTAGGAATTGATTAATTTTCCATTGTCTTGCTATTTGGAAAGGTGGAAGAGGAAAAAGAAACATTAATATGCTGTTGTTACATTTGTTAAAGTGTTTATTCACTCATTGACACCATTTCTGCTCCTATTTCTGAGATAAGGAAAACATCACAGGACCTCATTGTTAATAATGACTGAAGGAAGGACAAAATCTCATTTTCAGCGTTCTAGGAACAAGGCAGAGGGTACGATCTCTTAGAAAAAAATCCAGGGAAAAAAAAAAAAGAGGAAAACAAGAAAGAGCCATTTTAAATCCTAAATATTGTTAATATATACTTACAATATATATCAGTATATTATAAGTAAACACCTTTAATATACGAGGAAACACTGTTAATTAGATTTATAACACCGACTATTAGCTCATTCATACAAATAATCTCATAAATTCAGGAGAATTACTTACTGAAATCAAGTTTTGCATATAAGAAAGCATTTAAAGAGTCTGGATTCCACAGAGGACCTAGGGCTATTATTTCTTCTCCCCTTAACTCTTATTTTCCTTTCCCTCTCTTCAAATTGTATTTTATTCTTTCAGATGTGTCAGGACTCTATTTTGTTTAGAGGACCTAATTCTCACATTGTTTTATCATACGGATTCAGAGTGCCAACAATTATGTATACTGGAGGTGATCTAGGTCTGAAGAGGAATCATCTTCAAAAGAAACTTTTATACTTACACCATGCAAAGCAAATTCAGTTAGTGAAGATATCTGTAGAAAAAAATTTCAGTGAAACGGGTCAGATATCAGTCATCAGGTCTCATACAGATCCAAAACTCCAAAATTTTAATGGAGCATGTTGCATTCCATGTTGCTAATGAAAAGGTCCAATTATTGGAGTTATACACAGCCTCCAATTTTTGTTTTGTTGCATTTTCATTAATATATGGAGAGTTTGTTCTTAATAGCCCTACTTACCAGTTCTGTTCTATATGACAGGTATTTCATTACAAAATTAGTTAGAATCCTCTTTCAGTGAAGTGTCTCAGTCAATCTTTTGAAAAGCCTTTGACTTGAGATTCTTATTGGAGGAACTACCTGCCCTTCATTTCAAGAAGTAGTTCACTAAGAGAAAAGAATTGATACATATTACGTCTCCTTGCTCATCTGAACAGTACAGAGACATCAGTATGCAAATAGGATTAGCCTCCTAAATAATGGAATTTGAAGACCTAGTCTGGTCACAATTCACATAGTTCATTTTTATCTGCGACCTCAGAGGGCAAGCAACTTCCTTTATCTGGAGAAGAAAATAAATAAATAAATAAAAATTAAGAGTATGAAGGAGCTTTGTCCCTTTTGTTTGACCTTTAAGAAACCCAAATAACCACAAGTAGCAGAGTGATTTTATACTGGCTTTGTCCAACTACTCCTGGCTGGGAAAACAACAGTGGTCCAACATGCTGATAAAAACAGAGCTACACCATTTAAGTATAAAGAGTGAAAGAATCCTTGAGTTGTCTTATTTGTATATCACAAAAGTGTTTACCAAAATGTTCTTCGAATGTATTACTTCCAATCAAGTTCTGCCTTCTAATATCAAATGCCTTGCTGAGTAGGCAATTTCAGACATTAAGCAGAACTTGATGGTGTGTCATGTGCATTTACAGAATAATGGATTAGTCACTTACCAATGACCAGCCTCATTCATGTTCATTTGATATTGAGTTAAAAGCAAATCTTCCAGGTAAGTGGAAGCCGTGACTGCCAGAGCTGAAAATCCTGAAAGCATTATACAGCAAGTGTTACCACAGCAGTCCCTGCCAAAAGCATTCTTAAACAGTGCAATATTTGTGTTCATTCGCATCTGTTAGAAGCTAAAGACCAAGCACAGCTAATTCTTATTCCTAAGAGAACATTACCTCATCAATTATTTCTAGGAGACTTTCATTTCAGTTACATTTTGTGTCCATCAAGATTCTTAAATTAAAAAGATTCAAATAATCTGTGGACACAGCCAAATTGAGACTAGCTACTCATGAATATATTACTTAATAGTCATCCCTCTCGAACAACTACTTTCCTTTTGTTATGCAGCTTATGTATCTGTACTATAATCTATTGGATAACAACACACATTCAGGAATACACTGGTGGATCATTAGAGAATATTAAACACAAGGGTAACCAACCTCAGTAAATGAACTGGCCCAGATTTTTCTTGCCTAGCTCAATTTGGATAAGCACTAAAAGTAGTTCAAGGAGAAAGAAGCTGTAGTTTCCACAAAACTTCAGTATATTAAATTGCTTCAGATGATTGAATACACATGAAAATTGTTAAAAAGGAGAAAATTGGGTGCTGAGAGACACACTTTTTAGTTTCTAAGTATGGTGAAACTTGGCACCCCTGAAAATTTGTCATAAAGAACATTAAGGTCACAGGTTAGAATATACAAGTAAACCATCTGAAAAGAGCTTTCACAGAGTGTAACTCATTGTTAGAAGTGTAGCAGCAAAATTTACATATTCTTGCACAAATGAGCGTGATTGTTTTCTTCTGGTTGCTGGAAGATATGGGCAAACAAGATGCCATGAGGTCCCACAATGGAAAATGCAAAGTCCTACATTTGAAATAGAGTAACCCTAAGCAACAGTACAAGCTCTGAGATAGGCAGAAAAAGAACTGGGTATCCTGATCATCATCACAATCTTGAACAAAGGACAACAGCACACTGGGTTGTATCAACAAAACCATAATCTGATTGAGTAGGGTTAGTTGCATGCAAGTAGCTTTGCAAGACGACTTCCACAGATTTCTTCTAAGCAGCTCTCAGATATCCTATGCTTCCCTGTATTTCCTTTTCACAGTATTTGTCGTAGTGAGATGAGGAGCTAGTGGTATGTTCTTCCAGAAGGGGCCTTGTCTCTTCCTCCTGGAGCCTTTCATCCAGCACTTGGCTCTGTGATATGGCATCAGTTCAACCCCAGGACAGTAAAGAATCATGCTTGTAATTGCTAAGATGGAAGAGAAGAATGTTTCCCTCTAGAGAGCTCAGAGTAGATTGTTCTTACAGACTTGCATTCAGGTTTTGTTTGTTTTTTAAATGACTGTAACGATTCTCGTCAGTCATCAGATAATGCAACATCAGGGGAAAAAGGAAATTAGTTTTCAGTGTCAGAAAAATGAATGAATTACACAGCTGTGAGATTTGTAAGGAGAAAGAGGCTGGCTCACAAAGAATCTATTTATGGAAACTAGCATGCACTGATCCAACAGCCAGACTGAACTTGTGTAGGTGATGGAGAAAAAAAATGAAGCAAACTGTGGGGCAAAATGGCCAGGTAAAAATGTGTGGAGTGGTGCAACAGTGTCATATTCAGCACCTTCTGTGCTCAGACAGCAGAGAGCCAACCTCAGAATTAAAGGACCTGTTTGCAGCCTGTCAATGGCTAACAACCTACCAGGGGCTAAAAGGAAAGGAGATCCTTCCATTTCAAAATCCTTAGTCTTCTATGGTGAAAGCTGTGCTTGAGAAAGCTGGTATGGATGTGTATACAGCTATAGAAGTGGTTTCTTTCTTTTCAGTACTTTTATTTCAGTTTCTCTTGTTCTTTTGCTTGCACCAGTCAGTGTATGGTGAGTGTAACATAAACAGATGCCTGAGCAGCTTCATGAAATGCTCTCACCAAAGCACATGTCACAGCTCTATTGCAGAGACCAACATTTGTCCAAGATGTTCTGACACCTCACTGGCTCGTTGATTTTTTCTCTTCTGATGTCAGAGTGGATGCTTCAGCAAGGGATTGTTCCCTTCCAAATTTTGTAAACTCTGTGGAAGAGCTGTATGTCAAAAGGTCTCAAGGTCACCTTAGGCTCTCATTTCCACCTGTACATGCCCTTTTGACACAGCTCAGTAAAAAAATAAAGGAATCTCTAAAAACAGAGAGAATGTTTGGATCCTGAAACCCAGTAGGTGCAAATTTAAGATCAAGCTTTAAATGAATAAATAGCATCTTAACACAAAGATTGAAAAAAAAAAAAAAAAATCTCTGTGGAATTAGCAGCACACATTTCGGTGCTAGAATCTTTTTGTCATGCTTGTATAACCACCACCACTTTGAACAATACATCCAGAAACCAAACAATATAACAGCTTTCAGTTCTTCAGAGGCTTTGTATCACCTAGCTCAGTGTACACGATACAAGCATTTACATAAGGGGAACAGAATACAGCTTTTTGCAGTTTAACATTTGTTCATTGTCCTCATAACTCTATCTAAATTTAGTTCAGCTTCTCAATCAAAGAGTCTAGAAAGTCACACATTAAAGTGTGCAATCAATATTTTGCATTTATAGAATCATGTAACACATACTCATTAAACTTGCCAGAAATCTGTAAAAAAGTCCACCCCTTCTTAAAGGTTTTGCATATATAAGAGTAGATTGTTCATTAAGATTGCAAAATCAGATCATTGTGTTGACAGATACTTACGTATCCAGATCGTGAACCAAAGTCTACATCTGACTTGATTAAAATAAACAGAGTTTCTCCCAGTTTATTCCTGTAACTGAATATAGCATCTGACTTCACTCAGCATTTCTCACAGGCTTTGTATGATGTCTAACAAAAATATTTCCACAGCATCAATGACAAAATACTAGATTTGTCCAGGCAGAATTACATATTGGAAACTCACAAGTGCCCATAATTTAAATTGATTCCAACAATGCAGTTAGAATACTGTAGAAAAACACAGTGCACCATCTTCTGAGCATTTTCTAAATTATACATAATTACACATGGCTAGCTTTTAAGGAATGTATTATTAATTTGTTGGGTGATTTGGTTAGCTAATCATTGGTAATAAAGACTTGCAATAATCTCTTATACATATATAATCACGTTAAACTCATCAGAATTATAGTTTTAAAGATAATTTTATGGGCAGTAGAGTGAAAATTGTTATTAAGGACAGCAATAGGATTAGCTCGATAGCAACAGTTCTGTACTAAGACAAAACCTTCACATAGCACAAAGACTGTCAACAAGCTTGTGCTATTCGCTTCTGGGGACTCATCAGTGTACCTCACTAATGTCTCAGCCAGCAGAACTGTCACCTCTTTGGGAGGCTTGGATTGCAAGATTTAATAACATATTTTGTATGAGAAGATGATCCTCGGCCTCACAGTTCCTTCTTGGGACTGCACCAAATTTGGGGGTGGGAGAAGTGAGAAGTTTCAGACAGGTATGTTCACCTAGGATGTTCAGGGAGACAGAATAACACCTAAAAAAACTGTGCAGTGGCAGCTTTTTGAAACAAAAATCAGCTAAAAGCATGCTCCTACTATGTGTACTAATACACCAGATTAAGCAAGAACCGTAAAGTTCACAAAGTTAAGACCTTATCTAAAAAAAGAATCTCTCCCAAAATAGTTTCATATCAATTTATCTACTCATGATCAGTTACTCAGAGTCTAGTTCAACATAAGCAAGGAGTAGACCAAAGCAATGGCAAGGGTATGGTCAAACTGATAACAGAGATGACTTAAGGAACCGTGAAGATGAACGAAGAAAACCGATGCAGCCAGTCACTGCCAATTTTCACCCAGGCACCAGCAACATCCTAAACTGCTCTGACCCAACCATGTGAGAGCTGCATTGGGTTATCTAGATGAAAAGGGAAATGAGTTAAACTGATAATTTTTTGGTATGAGGACAAGTCCTAAAAAAAAACATAGGACATGCGTAGAAAGAAGAAAATTACAAGTTAGAACTGCATCAAAACCTTTTTTATTTCAGGAGAAGCTGTCCTGCAAGAGCTACTCAGCCTGCTTGTTAACCCATAACTCCCAGGCAACCCACCTCTTGTAGCTAACTCCCTTTGTCTTGGAGGCAAAGAGGAGAGGGAATAAGCAAATCAAACACAGCAAGCTGACACAGTTCTGTCAAGAGCAGCCAAAAACCTGTCCACCACCTGAGATGTGCAGTCACAATCCAGCCTTTCTACTGATTTTGCTGGCTGCCAGATCACACCCTGTAAGGAGGAATAAAGGATTGATTCCCCTTCCCACCATCAGACAAAAGCACAGAAATCTGGTTTTAGCTGAATTATTCAGTAAGCCTGATGTTTGGGGTATTTTTGGTTTTCATTGTTGGTTTTTCTGTTTGTTTGTTTTAAATACAGAAGATTTTAAATGTAGTTATTTTCAAATTTATTTGGAAACATTCACTTGCAAGTTCTTGTGATTATATCTGAAACCAACTTTCAACATCTAATGTGAAAGTAATAGAAGAAAATATGCCAAAACAGCACTTGAAAAGGAAATCTCAGTAGGATTAGGGTAATAATCAGTTTGTTAATATACATACAAACTCACAGTAGGTTCCTAGTCAAGCTGAAATTTAAAGCAATATTAATTTTTTTCTCCTTTTCAGTCGGTTATGTTTTCATATTTCTCTAGAGATTAAGTTTTCATTTCCTTGTCCCATTCTGCACAAAGTCTGAAAAATCCAATTGTATTAAATAGATGTATAAAGACTGCTTCTTCCACAAATCTGAATTCTAAATCCAGCAGTGGTTGATTAGAGAAAGACTCCAGCTTTCAGTGTGGGGTTTTTTTCAGTTGCCTTTATTTATCTGTTTTAATATTAAAGCCCAAAATACAGTTGGGTTGGGTTGTTTTCTAATATTTCATGAATGTACCAGTCTTGAAGAAACATGTGTTGTGCAGTATCAGCATTATGGGAAATTGAAGAGAATACTCTATTGGATCGAGGCAAGGAGAAGAAGGAATACAACAACGTTTGTTGAAATTTATAACAGTGACAGATCCTGAACATGCTTTATGATTATACACTGCAAGGTCCTTATACCTTAATTGTTTCAGGTTATAGAAAGCCCAAATAAGGGTTTTTTGTTTGTTTTCTTTTAAAACTGTTTTGCAGATATGGTAGTTAGACTGTCATGCTTTAGAAGAGAAAGAATTAATTTTCTGATGCATGTCATTTTATTCTTGACATACATTCATAGGTTCCTGGTTTCAGTACAGAAATAAGTTCTATAGAAGAAAGTATTTTTAGTTCACGCCTAATAAAAACTCATCCATTAACTGAATTTTAGACACAAACATTTTAATTCTGTCATGGGAGAAAGCAAAGCCCAGAATCAACACATACTGATCTGCCCCTATTTGAAAGAATAGGGCAGGTGCAGAGGCAGGGTGCTTTTAAGAAATTTTCCTGGAATATGTTTTATTTTGGTTGTAGAGAGTTGAAATAGATAGAAGCTAAATGTGAACAATATAGGATTTAAGCAATTACGTATGTACAGTTTTCTAGCCTTCAGAAAACCATCTTTGTAATGTACAAATATTCTGATTTTATACACTCGTACTAGATTTAGAAGAGTTCATAAAGACATGGGAGATGAAATTTACATGCCATCTTTACCCCATGATTCTTGTAAGCTAGCTGTGAAGTAGAATTGAAATGGGGCGCTACTGTGAAATACTGTAAGCATCACTTGAAGGAGATGTGTGCACAGTATTTAAGTTACCATTGGTCTTTTCCCTCCCCTTCCTTTTATACAAGAAGTGTTCCGGGAACAGAAACACTCTAGCAAATCTTTACACCAAAGTACACTGAATTAGGCAGAGCTTTTCAAAGAAGACAGGAGACAGTTTGCCTTTATGATATTTTATCTTCCTCAATATAACATTTTACACTTCTGTCTCTCTTTTTGTTTGTTTGCTTGTGGGTTTTTTTTAAAAAATAACTTCCAGCAACCTTCCACTAACATCAAGGTTGCAATGGATCTTCCATGCAGTTTCAGTAAGGGTTATTTTTGTAAGGGCTTGTTTTGTCTGGTCTTGGTGAATTTTTGTGGGAGAGGTTTTTTGGTTTGGGGTGTTTGGTTGGTTGGTTTTGGGGGTTTTTGAGGGGGAGAGAGAGTTGTGGTGTGGGGTGGTTTTTTGTTTTGATTTTTTTTTTTTTTTTTAATGCAAAGTTCTCCTCTGAAGCTTCAGGCCCAAACAGAAGCTTATGAAGATTACTGACCTTTTGCATCAGTTTCTCAAACACCAACAGTGTTAAGACACCAGCCTGCTGTGAGCTTTAACAAGCCAAGAACTAGCAGCAACCTCAGGCTCTGATTTAGCAGTTTTCTTAAGTAAACCATTTTGCCTCTGCTTTATCAAAGCTCTGGTCTTTCACTAAGATTTTACACAACATAGTGGGCTTATTTAGTTTCTATTTATTTCTTTGTTTCTTGTCTATCCTCTCTGTAAATATACTTAATTTCTCTAAATTGATTTTGCAGCACAGTAGTAAATTCCATAGGTCTTTCCAAACTCAGTGGTAGTTCAGTTTTTCCCATCACCTAAATAAGATCCCTCCCCGCAACAAAATGAAGTCTTCTTTAAAAGTTAAGAGAATGCTTTAGAGATGCTTTTTTTTTTTTTTACTCTTAATTGGTGGCCTCTTTCGCTGTAAAAGCACATTGCTGTCTCACTGTTAATCCATTGTCCACTATGATCACCAGGTCCTTTTCTGCAAAGCTGCTTTCCAGTCACTTGGCCACCAGCCCATTCTGATGCATGGGGTGGTCCTTCCCTGGTGCAGGACTTTGCATTTCCCTTGGATGAACTTCATGAGTTTCCCATTTGCCCACGTTTCCAGCCTGCTGAAGTCCCTCTGAACAAGATCACAACCATCTGGTCTATCAATCACTCCTCCCAGTTCTGTATCATCTACCTGATACTCACATAAGGCAAAGTGGAAGACATGGACAATGAGGAAAAAAAGGCAGTGTAACATTTGAGAGCCTACTTTTTTTAATTTTTTTTTTTTAGTGAGACTTTCACCAAGATAAACTTGTAATTGGAAATGTCAACTTTACCCACATTCTTCACCTTGTAACAGAAGGTCTTTCAAAACATTTGTAATAGAGTACAACAAAACTAGCAACCTTATTCAGGGAAGTAAACACTGCATGTATGTACATACTGAGAATAGCTGAATGGGTTCTGTTTGCCTTTGGTCCACAGCACCCACATGATTAAACAGCAGTATCCACACACTTTAATCAATTTCAGTCAAGTAGCTAGTCACAAAAAGGTAAGATCTAAATTATGTATCTGTGCAAAGTCCATCTGATGGAACAATTTTGCTACTTTAGCACTGAAATAGCTGCAAACACATAAGGTGGTTGAACTGTAATACTGGCTCCACATTTCTGACTATTGCATTCCTCTCCAGCCCAAAAATGCAGTTTGCTGTTTTTCCATCAAATCAGAAATTCACTTTTTGGGCTAAATTAACAGTCATGAGTTCACTAGACTAATCAGAAAGAATTTCCATTCAATGATGTCCCACACATGGAAAAGGTCTGATTGTACAAACTCTACTAAAAGTAATTACTCTGTTTCATTCAAAAACAATAGCAAGATTGCTGCTAAGCATTCTATTGTCTGAAACATCATTTGGAAACAATCAAGGGAAAAGAAAAGACAAGAGCAGGAAAATTGTGGAAGGAACAGTGACATTTATTAAGCATATGCCAGCCACCAACAACCAACTCTTTTCTGATAGCATAAATGTTTTACTCTATGTAATCATACAAAACTATTACAGAACAACACAGAAGCTACTGCCAATAAAACCCGAGTGTTCTGAGAAGATGCCATACTTCTGAAATAGGTTTTTCTTTAGGGAAAAAAAAAATAAAAATTGGAGCATAATGAGGAATGGTGTCACTTTATTTAACAACAGAAATGGGTATAGCATATATTTTCATAATTCCAAAAAATATTTTGGGGAAAAATGTCAAAAACAGGTTTTTATTTAGGTTAAATCAAATTGAAGAATTCCTTTTCGTTTACGAAAAAGTTTTCTGTTACGAAACAAGAAAGATCTAGGTTTTTTAATATGGAATGCCCAATTTGACCCGAAATGCTTCAATATTTAATGAAGTGAAGTTAAAAGTTTACGTTATGGGGTAAGGAGGGTGGGGGAGGAATCTTACCAAAACACTAGAGGAAAAGGAAGGAATCAGGTTAGATAAGGACTCAGTAGGGAAGATCACCCAAATGTGGCAAACAAGATTGGAGCGAACTTAACCAAAAGAGCTTTGGATCCCAACTTCCCACCTGGTGATTGTTTTCCATGTTCATCATACTTCTGAAGAATTTAATCTCTGCTACTGATTTTATTAGTAACATATAAGAGAGTCTCGATCTTCACCAAGCACCCTAACCACTATAGGGAATACTCACTTTAAGTCTTTTATACAGACAGGAACATACCAAACAGAAGGAAATGGAAAGACCTCTATTAAAGCAACCAAATTCTTATACAGGGTGCAAAATAATTTAGTAAAAAGCCTGTAATCAGAAGAGTTTACTTAATTCTCATGGGAACCTTTAATAATCCTGCTCATATCCTCAGCATTTTTTGTTTAAATTAAAAAAATGCTTTGCATGAACAATTAATCCTGCTCTCAACCTGTCCCCTGAAATATGCAAGCATCTGATTTTTCTGACTAATCTTTAGGTACATACTTTTCATTCTGGTTTCTCAGAAAAAATCCTGATTATGTGGTTCATAGCCGTTTTGTAAATTGAGAACAGAGTGATCAATACATCAAAGTATATTACTTATTGCAGGCAATAACTGCAAAATTCAGCAACTAACAGCTGTGAGATAGTATGTTAAAGAAGAAGGAGCTCATAACAGACTTCAGCAAACACTGGTTATCTTATGGAAATGGGGCTATAAGCATATTTGCCAAGAAATAAACCCACAGATGCATTTACTCTTTCTGTATGTCTGAATATTATAAATGCTCGCAAAAAAATACTATGAACACTCCCAAAATAACCAAAAAAGAAAAAGTATCCCTGAAATCTCATGTCTAACAGGATATCTGATAAATTTCAAATCACTTAGTGTAATTAAAGTTGTATACTATCAAAATCCCCAGGCTATTTATTGTTACTTTACCTACAAGTTTATGGCTTGTTTAGAATGTTAAAAAAACCAACACCAACCAACCAACAAAACCCCACATCCCCAAAAAACACAGCTTTTGCTAAGATCTTAATAAATGTGACAACCAATATCAAACTCACCTTGAATCTTGTGGGATGAAAACAGGGTATGACCTGATCTTTTGAATGTAGTTCAGTACTATTTATGTACTACAGCCAGATTCACCCTAACATTCTTTATTTTTGTAAGTACTTCATAATGATATTAGCTCGTGTTACCTTAAACAACATATGTCTTAAAATGCATTTTATATTCATATCGTACTGCTCAGAATATCAGAGACTCGGTTCTGCATTTGATTTTATTCTACTCAGGCACTGACTCTTAAAAGTGTATGTTTGTGTGTGCATGCATTCCTGATGCTAACAATTCCAGAATACCCGTGTCTTACTGGCTATTATGTCAGACAGATTCTTTTAGTCTACTTCTCTCTACACCTTTCCTATTTTCTCACTCTCCCAAATTGAATCAACTTCTTTGATAGCTTTGAAGAGTGTTTGTTTAATTCCAGGGTATAATGATGAGAGCAAGATACCATCCCTGACTGAAGTCTATTAGCATCCAGTATTTTCAGCCCCACAAGTCCTTATCTAACACTAATATTGTAAGACTTTATTGAGATATTGAATACCCAGCCGAGAGAAAAGTTTGGATAGTTGGCTTACTACACATAGTCATTTACTTAGATGTACCATGTACCTTACTTCATAACTGATCAGAGAGCTTAGATTTGTTCTCCCACGTTTTACATAATGATGTTAATATTACTTAAAGTTTAAATAGTAACTTTTCACATTTGAGGACACCCACTGGGTCAACTGTAATTTTAAGTTAACTAGCACCCTATTCTCAGCTTTGTCCTGAACTGTAGCATAAACTTGAGAAAGTAATTTAGCCTTAGTTACTCTCAGTTCACTGCAAAATGCCAATACTAATGCCAACCTCTCATGACCATTCTAAGATTGTATAGTTCACGCACAACACAGGAAGACCTTTTAATGAATGTCATTATAAGAATTCAAAGTATTATTCAGATATTCACTTGAATCACCACTGAAGAATAATTTTCTTAAAGAGCCCTTAGTGTTCACCAGGTAATAATCTTGATTACACCAAGATTCAATCATGAGCACACAATAATAGTTCCCTGTAAGTAGACGAGATTTTTCCGAGTTCTGTCTCAAAGAAAGATTCCCCCGACATGACCAGGAACATAAATAAGCGGGGGGGGGAGGAAAAAAAAAGGCTTGTTTATTTGGGAGAACAAGGACTTCAAACCTCTTTTTCCTCCAAAAAGTTTCAGCAAGCCAAAAAACTACCTTTTCCATTTTCATATACTTAATTTATGCTTAAAATTACAACACACCTCGATTAAAAGTGTCTAGCAAAGATAAAGGCCAACATACATATGATTTTCTACTGGCAAAATTTATTAGAAGTGCCTTCCACATGCAGGAGGTCATAGACAGAAAAAAAAAAAAAAAAGACATGCTTTGACATAACTAGAAACAATTTAATAGAAGCACAAGTTACTCTTGAGATTGTCTAAGAGGAAAGGCCATTCTCTCAAATACTGAAGTTTTAGTTTGGACTTTTCAAGCCATCTATTATTTGTTTCTCCTATTTGCAATAGGCTTAATTCCAAGTCTGGCACTTCCTTTATTTTGGGCTGAAGAGTCTGGTTTGGTACCAACATAAAATGTTTGACACTCACAGCTTTGTGTAAATATGAAGCTTTTCATCTTTGAAGTCTTTGCACTGTCACAAAGCTATACAAAGAGAGTAGGAAAGAAAGGGGACCAAAAAAAAAAAAGAAAAGAAAAACATGGAAAAGAGTAAGGAAGGATGGAAAAGGAAACAAAAAGCAATAAATGGATTGGTTGGAATGATAACAGACTGAGGAGGGAAAGTTCAATACATTAGAGTTTTTAAGAAGACAGAAAAACATTCCTGTGATTATTGTGCGAACCCATCAGTCAGAGCACAGAGATATTTGTTACACTGACAACCAAGATTCTGACTGCAAAATAGCAAGCGTTCAAGCAGGACCTTCAGCACAACAAAATCTAAGAAGATGCTCCGTTTAAAACAAACCATAACATACAATGGCTTCAGAAAGTCTGCAAACATGAACAGCTAGATTTATGAATAAAGTATATGGAAGTTTGTTTTAAGTAATATATTACAATGAAACTGTATCGCTGATTAATTCTGGAACTACATGTTGAAAATTAATATCTTGTCCTTTAGAGCACCAAGGATTTATTAAATATCCTGTTGCATTTACAATAGATTTTTGCTTTACTTTTTTTAATTTAAGCATTGAGGTAATAAAACAGATTAGTTTTAAGAAGTGAGGTGTATAGATAAATTGTTTTGCCTTTTCTTTTTTCAAGACCTGAGAAAATTCATAGCCAGAAATTCAAACTGGTCATCCACTGGATCCAGAAAACAAAATAGCTTCCTTCTATGTCTAGAAGAAAGTTTTCAAAGACCAGTATTTCAATACTTTTATTTACTTCCATAGTTGCAATCTGAGCAATGTAATACTGGATGTGAAATTAACTCATGCAAACTGATTCAGCATCTTCTAACTAATACAGGGTAAACAAGATTGAAAGGAATAAACCCTTTGTACATGCAATTCTCCCCATCTCTATCAACCATTTTTAAAAAAGAAAAAATAATCTACTCGATAAAGAAAGAGGGCTATATACATCTAAATAATCAAAGGCGAGTGAAGTGAATTACACTAAGCTTTTGACAGGGACATCAAATGGAAAAGAAGATAGCACGTCTCAAATAGAAACGAAAGCCTGGTTGCGATATGTTTTACCTTGTTTTGGAAAGATTTTCAGTTAATCAGTACACCTAAACCACCTGTATAATGAATAGTTGATGGCATATAAATGCAGATATATTGGAGAGATTGGTAGAAATAAGTAAGAACAAGAACATCTATAGCATTTTGTCCATTTTTGGAAAGATGACAGTGAAATTGCTTTTGATCAAACTGTAAGTGTAAATTCCCCTGGAGCTTCCTGGAGAAAGCAAAAGAAACTCTTTATGATCTAAACCATTACCCTGTGTTCATAAATGTCTATTGGAAAATTAGAATATTAACTGCCAAAAAATATCCACTCAGTGGATAAGGAACTGGCTGGACGGTCACACTCAAAGAGTCACAGTCAACAGCTCTATGTCCAAGTGGAGACCAGTTACGAGTGGTGTTCCTCAGGGTTCGGTACTGGGACCGGTGCTGTTCAACATCTTTGTTGGAGACATGCACAGTGGGATGGAGTGCACCCTCAGCAAGTTTTCTGATGATACCAAGCTGTGTGGCGAGGTAGACATGCTGGAGGGAAGGGATGCCATCCAGAGGGACCTGGACAGGCTGTAGAGGTGGGCCCAAGCCAAACTCCTGAAGTTCAACAAGGCCGAGTGCAAGGTCCTACATCTGGGTCGGGGCAATCCCAAGCAAAAATACTCAACATGAGCCAGCAATGTGCAATTGCAGCCCAGAAAGACAAATGCATGCTGAGCTGCATCAAAAGAAGCGTGGCCAGCAGGTCGAGGGAGGCGATTCTGCCCCTCTACTACACTCTTGTGAGACCCCACCTGGAGTACTGCATCCAGCTCTGGAGCCCTCAGCACAGGAGGAATGTGGACCTGTTGGAGCGGGTCCGGAGGAGGGCCACACAGGTGATCAGAGGGCTGGAGCACCTCTCCTATGAGGACAGGCTGTGAGAGTTGAGGTTGTTCAGCCTGGAGAAGAGAAGGCTCCAGGGAGACCTTATTGTGGCCTTCCAGTACCTAAAGGGGGCCTACAGGAAAGCTGGGGAAGGACTTTTTACTAGAGCATGTAGTGATAGGATGAGGGGGAATGGATTTAAACCGGAAGAGGGTAGGTTTAGATTAGATATTAGGAAGAAGGTTTTCATTCTGAGGGTGGTAAGGCACTGGAACAGGTTGCCCAGAGAAGTTGTGGAAACTCCATCCCTGGAAGTGTTTAAGACCAGGTTGGATGAGGCTTTGAGCAACATGGTCTAGTGGGAAGGGGGTTAGAACTAGATGATCTTCAAGGTCCCTTCCGATCTAAACCATTCTATGATTAATCAGCAGAAGGCTAATACCTTCTTTTCATTAGTATTTCTCAATTTAATTGCAAACTAAAAGTCTTATTAGACATACCCAACAGTAAACTGATAATACCAGCTAAGTGCTCAACAGATGTCTCTAACTGGAAACATAAAATTTTAATAGTCAGTTTCTTCAGTGTTTAAAGACTATATTGTTATCAACATATTTTTCATAAAGGAAGTCATGCGCTACTGTCAGTTATATTTATTACACTAAGGAACATTTTAATACAATAATGCAGATGTCTTCATTCTATAAACCCCAATGGTACTTAAAGCTAGGTTTTTATTACTAGTGCCTGGGGCCAAACAAAGCTATAAACCTGCTACATACTAATTCAAATACTGCTGGTGGAGTTTGCATTTTTGTGCCATAAATTACAATACAATGTAATCAAATACGTGCAGAAATGGTAGTCATGGAAACAACATTTTGGATTCGTGAAATTTTAAGATAAATGAAAAAAAAACCACTGATTTATGAAGAATTATTTTTACTATGGACAAATGTATTTCCCCTCAAAAAGTATATATGTTAATATTACTCCAGCATTATAGGATATTAAATACCCTTGGATATGGAGTGCCACTCAGAGCTACTCACACTGTTTTCCATTATACCACCTTTTCTGTTCTAACAACGTGTACCATCAGTTGCATCAGCTTTATGTTTCAAACAGACTAATACTCACCAAGTGTTTCATGCAGTAGCAATACATCAAGACATTAAATGCATCACAATTGATGTCTATCATGTTATTGCTTTGTTTAAAATGAGAGCACACATAGCACTTGGAAAGCCTCACTAATATAAAGTATTACAAGAACAGGAAACTCTCCAGTACATTATGGTACTTGAAGCTATAAAACTTTTTAAAATCATAAACAGTGGAATTCCCAGAGTATTACATTAAAGCATACAAAGTTTTTATATCTAACAAGACTTTATATTTTTCTTGAGGGTTCAGTTTAAGATGTGTAGTATTTGGTAACACTCATAAGTGAAAAAATTATAGCTTGCTTTACTAACACTGTATTTTAGAACTATTTTAGCAGTACTTTTTAAGTCATTTGAACACACTTTTGCAAAATCTTATTATTTCATATTTATCTTGGTAAAGTACCAGGGAGTCACAACTATGTTGGGCATTCCTGAATTTGGTGCCATACAGACACGTAATAAATGGCAGACTGAGAGACATCAGGTTTTTTAAGTATATATATATAGTACTTGACTGGAGTTATATAGTGTTATCCTGAGTTTTTCATGCTTGTACTAGAGATATCAGTTCTTCATGTAAGCCATCAAGAAGCCCAGACTGCTTTATAAATCCTGTTACTCATTGCAATTTCTAAAATAGTAGAAGCAGGAGGGGCATGGCAGTGTTGGTGGGGAGGACCCCTCTGACCAGTCTTCTGTTACCTAAAGTGACTAGGAATGGACAAAAGAAAGAACTCAGAGGGCAAGTCCTCTTCAGAGTCCTTTGTGAAACCAAGTTTTAATGTAGAAAAAGGCAAGCCAGATGTCAAGAGGGGGCATAAACCAATGTTTACTCCTGATGGCAAAAGTAAGTACCTTTGAGTAAAGGGTCAGGCTTGCAAGTGCTCTCAGAACAAGTGAGCACATACTGGTTTCTAGTACCTATTTTTTTCCAAACCAGGAAGTATCATTCATTCACATGTTCCAACTTGGTCGTCCCGGAACTCTAAAATGCAGACTGCAGTAGAAAAAACTGCTATTATTAAGAAACAGCATATAACCCAAGATAATCCATTTCCAAACACTAAACAACATATTCATCAGTCAAAAGGAAATTTTAGTTAGTTTCAGCATATTAAGAGCAAAAATCATATAACAGAGTATGTTGCCAGCTGTCAGTTAGAAGTTGTGCCAACTCTCTAAAGAAAGTGTGCAGCAATTCTATGCGCACACAAAAAAATGCTTAAAGAACAAAAGAAGATGAGTGTCAAGAAATACGAGCATGCATACACGCAAAACTTCCCTTCTCCAGCTCTCCTGAGCAGGTTCAATGAAGTTCATACAGCACAGCAGGGTCATGGTTTCCTTTAAAGCATATAAGAAGGCGTAGATAGCATCTTGAATGCAGACTAGATACTCTTACTTAGGGAATTTGGTGCAGAGGAGCCACAACACATAGCTGACCATTCCTGTGAAGAAAACACTTCCCTCATCACAAAATTGCAGTATGGCTTCACTGTTCCTCTAGAAGCACTCTATTAGGTCATGATAAGAAGACAACACTGAAGTAATGCATTTTGAATTTCTGCAGTGGCCTATACTAATGACTGCAATAGAGGAGATAAGACATCTTTAAGATATAACCTCAGCTGAGCCAAAGAATGTGCTGCAAGTCATTTGCTAGTACATGAAGAAAAGTGCAAACCCATTTTTCATTGCTCCTGTGCCAAAACTTGGATGTAAAAATAATGTGCAGCTGCAAAAAGCACCATTCCATTACAGCAAAGGAAAAAAGAGAACGCGAGGAATGGAGATAATACTTGCATGCAGTCACAGATACGTTTCCTATGCCACCTCCAGAGGTACAAGCCTTCCTTCCTCATGGTTTCCATCTTGCAGAAGAGTCACACATTCCCTTCCATCCTCCTTCTCTGAAAGGTGTAGCATCTATACTACTCAGACAAAGCTCCCCCTCACAAACCATTGAGGCTGTGTCTAAACATAAGAGGAAGGGCATTCCACAACATACTCAAGTCTTGATCCCCAATACCAGTCAGATCAAATACTTGTCTGGAGCATAAGTTTACTCTAGCTCATACACCTAGGTTTCATTCTATGAGAAGCCAAAGCACAGGGATGCCGGGAGTCATCCATGCCTAGTTTTTTCTTCTGCACAGAGCTGAAATCCAGCTAATACTACTAACCCCAGAGCTGGGGAGTTCAGTCATCAATCCCACAGTTCAGCTAATAAATAAATAAATAGCTTAACTTAACCTTCTTCTCTAAATTCTCCTTCAGACATATGTAGATGCTGAATGAAGAACGTTACACAGCAGCATGTTAGGGATGTTCTAACAACGTATTACAAGGTAGAAAGGTAAAGATTTATCTTTCTGTGACCCACTCTTCTCGGCAAGGCCCAGCAGCTACCAAGTTTGCCTGGGTTTTGATGCTATGGTGGAATGGTTTCTCATGTCATTAATGGCGACAAGATTTCTAGTAAACTATTTTGATTACTCTTTCTTTATCTACTTAGAATCCCTCTTACATCTTCCTCTGTCTCACCACCATCAGTACTGTATATGAGGACACCAGGGATTAGTTTCAGAACTGGAGGTAGTTAGACTGCAGCTTAAATTCCCATTTTATTTTTCTTAGCTAGAAGTGTACCCAGCTCCACACATTTTTCTGGTATATGCATTATTTTATTCCATCATTATTCCAAGACACTTCTTAGAGTAGAGTAAAAATTGTTTTTATGTAATGTGCCCTCATATGTAATGAGATTTTTATGAATATATATGTAGTTTTAAACAGACCAAGTCATAATTCAGTAATATAAGCCTATGTCCTAAAGGAGAGAAAATAGCTTAAAGAATTAACACTGGCTTACTAGGATATGAAAGCTGTTCTAAATAAGACACCATTCTGAGTGTTCTGAAAACATCAGAAGTATTGTTTTGCTTAAAAAAACCAAATATAAAAGCTAAGAAGAATGACTTGTCCATTCACTTCTTAATTTTTTTTTTTTTTAAATAATTTCTGGTTACCTGCAAACAATTAAAGAACATTTGGAAAAACTGAAGTGGGCAGAACATAGCAAGTCACCTTTCTAAGACTTCAATTATCCAAATAGTAAATTAATTAATAAAATAAGTACTCACATAAGAATCCATCATTACCAAATATCAGAATTCTTACCTTCACCTGCTCCAAACTGTGGTATGCAAAACAACATGGTAGAAAAAGCTTCACAATAATATCATTCTCATAACACTTTTCTAAGACAGCTTCTATTCAAGCCTCTCTCTTTTTTTTTTTTTTAAATATATCATTCTTTCTTCTACTGACTATCAGGGAGTCATTTATTCAGACTCATAACCTTTTGTCTGACTTTTTCATTGGGCCTTCATCCCAGCTTCATTATTTAACTGTTCACAGCTGCAGTCTAGCTAGCTGAGTACAGCATTAACTCCTGAGTGGCCAGTAGCTCAGAGCAGGCTCCTGTCTGTTGTCAAAAATGCATATTATCATCTTTGCTAGTTTGTTGCTATATTTAATAACAAATGATATTTTAGTAACAAAGCTTGGTATTTTGTATTCCTATGACTATGATGTGCGTGCCTTTCAGATATGAGAACTGTGCTACCCACAGTTTATCGATCAAGTGAAAAAAATGCAGCTACTGACATCTTTTTGCCATATAACCTTTTTGATTTGACATTACATTTTGGTGATCAACTGAACTGCAGCCAACAAACAGGAAAATACCACTACAACTAAACACAAGGATGTGGTCAAATGTAACAAAGACAGAAATTGGTGCATATTTTTATTGTGAATGTGCTTTCATGACTTCAGACTACAACACGTTATTGTTAACTAATGCATAGTATACAGGGGTGGTTATACTGAAATAATATTTATACTGCTTTTTGACAACAGCTGTTAGGTAACATGTTCTTAGAATTTGTTGCACAAGGATATGCACTATCCCTACATGTGCTATCTTCTAGCTATCCTTAGGTTTTCCTGTTAAGAAAGGGCTATACATTTCTCAGCTGACACCTGTAAGCTACTATGTATAAGCTAGTATGCTTATACAAGCATCCTGGCATGGAATAAAGGGTGCACCAATCTCATCACAGAAATTCAGACTGGTATATTCACAGTTACCTCTTCCTATATAAAATAGTATGCCCTGTTGTTTTCCTATTGAGTTCAAATGTTGTGTAACTCATGCAGGGTCCACAGAGAGATGATACACTTTTGAGTTAGTGTTCAGGACTGGGTATTTAAGAGCCAAACGGAGCAGTATCCGTGTCTTAATTCTGCTTTCTAGTTTGGCCCAAAGGCCTGCAGAAACAGAGAATCTATAACAACCCAAATACAAAGCAAAGCTTTTCTAAGAACTGTTACTGCTAGCAGTGAAAAACATTATCTTTCTGAACTATTTGATGCAGTGTACCTCATCTTTATGTTACAGAGTGTATAAGTTTCACTGAAGTCAAGCAATTAGAAAGTACAATGTCCTCTTTCATTATGTTAGCTATCAGTTTTGGAACTTTCAAGGGCCCTACCCATTTTTCTTGCAATATTTTCATTCTAGGATCTCCCTGTGACACTGCATGGTCCAAACTTTGACTGCCATAGTTTAGGAAGGACTGAAACACATTTCTCTTCTGGGATATGTTCTAAGGCACAGTTGAATTTCCAGATGCAAACAAGCACAAAGTAAAGAACACAGAAAAACTAGTTCCCTGACCAGAGTATGATCCACAGACCTTTTTCTTTACATCTGTCTAACCCAAAATGTCTACCAGGATACAGCAAAGGAAATGGTTTCTCTCCTGCAAATTACCTCTAAGGAGGCTCAGTAGAACTCATTTGATCCATATCAGCTGACTGCCACAAATAAGCAAATTGACCCTCAGCCTCTTCTCCTCAAGGCACAATACTTCTTGCTGCAGTCTGCTTCATAAAATTAATGGTGTGGGTTATCACTACCAGATACTACACAACACAAATATTTAACTTAATTAAATCTAAGGAGGCATATTATCTGTTAAACTTCAGTCTTTTGATTTTACTGAATTATGTCACTAAAATTCACCAGTTTGTTTCTTTTGTCAAATGTTATCACCCATAAACCAGAGAACCAATCTGAGTGTTTTCTTCCCTGTCCCGTAGTAAAGAGGCTGCATTCTTTTCCACTGCTTTCTATTAGTTTAAAATGACAGCAGAAAATAAATGTCCCTCTTACCAACATTTCACATATTATCCTAAACATAAGAGTTAACTACAGAAACCACTTCCACCATTACCATCAATCAACATATCAGGCATGAGAATTAGGCTTGATGAGATAGATTAAATTTTCATCAAGGCATATTCAATTTTATGTTGTTTTGTGGTTTGTTGTTTTTTTTCCCTAAAAATCTATTTAGCAGCAAGAAATAATTTTAAAACCCTGAACCCTCCATGACTGTTGTAGATGCTACACTAAAAAGGACCCTTCCACACAGATGTAGTCCTTTCATTTAAGATGTTTCAGCAATGAAAACATGGAGATTATGCATCCTATTTACCCATTCTTGAGTTGTACTGTACTAGCTAGATAACAAGCATCAGCAGCCTGCAGAGATACTAGCTCCACATCACCTGTATGGATTTACTTCAGAGAATGGCATAGGGTAAAATAGTTTCAGCTGAGATTTCAGCTCCCAATCTACCCCCAGTCACCCCCACCAGCTCAGCAAGCAATATCATTCTATGATACAGTTATGGTCTTGAAATGATGCAGCTCCTTTAGGCAAGGGATGTATCATAGATTTCGGTTAAAGTGGTTATGGCATTTGATTTATAAAGCTACACTGACTGGCTTGAGAGTGGTTGAGAGTAAAAACATCCTAAGAGAATAAAACATTGCCCTTTTGAATACACGAAACCAAACACCAGGAAGGAAATATCTTAGACTTTTCACTATTATTTAGGAATATAACTGAGATCAAAATAGACACATGTACTTGGGGGAGGGGGTGGTGGTTGGTAATTCAATGAACTACATCATTCTTTTGGTGCATTGTGTTAATAAGAAGATAGGAAAGAAGTAAAGTTTAAAAGAAAAGTTAATCCCAAGGAAGGCAGGGCTATACAAAAAGGAAAAAATATCTTTTTGAAACCATTCTCACTTCCTTCAAGCCCATGCTCAATTCAAAGATTTTTCTTTTGGTCCCCTTTTCACAGCATCAAAGAATCACAGAACGGTAGGGGTTAGAAGGGACCTCTGGAGATCATCTAGTCCAACCCCTCTGCTAAAGCAGGTTCACCTAGAGCAGGTTGCACAGGATTGCATCCAGGTGGGTTTTGAATATCTCCAGAGAAGGAGACTCCACAACCTCTCTGGGAAGCCTGTTCCAGTGCTCTGCCACCCTTAAAGTAAAGAAGTTTTTCCTTATGTTCAGATGGAACTTCCCGTGTTCCTGTTTGTGCCCATTGCCCCTTGTCCTGTCACCGGCCACCACTGCAAGGAGTTCAGCCTCATCCTCCTGACACCCACCCTTTAGATATTTATAAGCACTGATGAGATCCACTCTCAATATTCTCTTCTCCAGGCTAAACAAACCCAGGTCTTTCAGCCTTTCCTCATAAGACAGATGGTTTAGTCAGGCTAGAGTAAAGAAAGGGAATAAAACTGCGTTTGAAGATTTTCTACACAACCCACATAATTCTGTACCTATTTAGGAAGGGAGATATTTTTCAGCAGCCTAATTATTCTTATGTCCTTCTCAGTACAGTTCAAGAGCATATTTCTACATTTCTTTCTTTGTTTACTCAACACAGCAGTGCTGAAGTTCCTTTACCTCATGAGTGGGATAGAAGACAGGACATAGAGACAGGAAAAACAGAGATCCTACGTTTTAGGGAAGCACTGCTGCCTCTTAAACTTACATTGTGATGTCTTCCCAAAAGCTAGATTCCCGGATTGCAAAATCTTTCATGAAATTTTGTGGCCAAGGGATGAATATGGTTGGGAAAATTAAAGGATTTCAAAGCAAGAACAAAAAATGCCAAAACTATCTGCTTGACAAAAGTGTTCTGACAAGGTATCCCTTACTGTCTTTTATTCTTCCTTTTTTTAAAGTTCATAAATTCTTCAGGTTGGAACCTTGTCTTCATACATGTCTATAAGGCACCTACCGCACAGTGATACATAAACAACATATATTGAATCACAATTAATAACCATCATCTCCCTTTAAAATCCATGAGGTTATTCTTCTGCTAAAATGATGCTGACGAAATCAGCATTAACATGTGCAGACTTATTCTCTCTGGCTTCAGGAGGCCCTTGAGAATGGAGTAAGGTAGGATCACTCTGGCCAATGGCTTCTGAGGATCAGAGTGCCCGTTAGGGCCTAAGGGTTGCTACAGAGAAGCTGTAACTCTCCAATGATATCTATGCCTCAAAAGAGCTCAGGTCATCTATGAGTTAAGTGTGACATACTCTTTCTGGAAGGCAAATCTTATCCCCACTACACTCACAGTAAAAATTCAAGAGCTTAAAAAGCTTCAGGTTTTGCTTTTCACTGAGTATTACTCTGCTGGAGCAGTAGGCAGCTGACCTATGTACCAGCAGATCTGAAATCACTTCTTATTGAAGAGAACAAGAATTTATTTCAATCAATGGAAACTATTTTGGCTACTTTCTTTATTTTACAGATAGGATTTAGAAGGCTATTTTTTTCTTTCAAGATAATTCTAATGTCTCCCAGGTTCAAAGTGACATCTCTTGTCTTAGAAAAAGTTACCATATTCTTTGCAAGATTTCTGTCTTGCATTGCTTTATGGTTTGTACAATTCTTTGCAGAATGTGAGTATAAAGTGGGTAGTAAATTCTCTTGTTCTCATTATTTTTGTACATCTTCCAATATGCCGAAATCAAGCTCCTTACACTGATTTAGGTATGAGATTACATAGTTCTGGAATTGTTTTCAGAGATGAATGATGAACCTTGCATGTAGAGAATGTAGTCAAGGAATGCAGTCAGAGGTAATGGTACAATTTTCTTCTCTTACTAATTCTGTTATTCTGGAAAAGTGATATTCTATGTCTCCATTTACTAATTATAAACAGTAACTAGCCACACCTACTCCTGTTTTTGTTAAATTTAATTTCTGACAGTAAAATCTCAGATAAAACAAAACTGATTCTGAGCTAGTGTAAGCCAATGCAACTGCCCTGCACAGGAACACCCTGACTTAGTTTCATGAAAAATGGCTACTGAGTTCTTGCTGTGGACTCTGATAAAACTGTGGACTTGCAGAATTAGCAGACTCCACAGTGCTATAGATCTGTCATAAACTGGCTTATTAATTCTGGGAACTGAACTCCTGAGACCCTGGGCATAAGAAAGGCATCTCTGTAGTACACCCAGGAGTGTGCAGCCTCTTAGAGGGCCCTAGGTCTTCAAGTCCCTTTGAAATAGAACAGGAGTTTGGAGTCCCTTTGCCAATTTAGGTTCAACACTTTCAGAACATAGATTTCATTTACTCCCAAATATTCTTTTTCTAAACCTCATTGTGTTGGAACATATTTCCCTTTCCTTTGGAAATGCTTTAACTCCCAAGTAGAACTTTATTCAGATTTTGTAATTTTCTAATAAACTGAATTTCTGGAAAACAAGACACTATAAATGCCAAGACTCTTTTATTATTTTTAGTTATAAAATATTTTCAATTTTCTAACAAAAGAATTCACAACTTATCCGACCTTTACTCATCTAGAAGTGAATTCCACTTTCTTAATTTTTAAAAATGCTAGCAGGTTGTTTTTTTGGTTTTTTTTTGTTGAGTTTTTTTTTTTTTGGGGGGGTGGGGTTCTCTTGTTATGATGTATAATATTTTGCCCTAATGGATAGGATCAATCCAGACCTCTCACAGACACATTGCTATTAACAAAAAATACCAAATACCTCTTCTTTGAGGCTGTGTTTAAAGAGAAGGTGCTGTCTCCATAGCCTCTCTGAGGTACTGTGTCAATACAGGTGTCATCAGCATCAAGATAACTGAGAATTCCTAGCTGCTCATAGATTTAATATTATTACTTTAAGTGTGTGATCTGGAATACATTACTCAGCATTGCTTTCTGTGTAGTTGTGAGATTCCTCTCTAGCCTGCTTTCCCAACAGATAAATAATGATATGCTGCCACCATGCATTTTAATTGCCACAATAAAACATCCTTTGCTGTCCACACAGGTACAGGACAACTCTAATTCAAGAGAAGCCTTCATTCTCTCTCAAAGCCCTAATGATATGGGAGATTATTGCTGTTTACTCTGTACTCCTGAGCCGTTTTCCATGTGAACTGCCTGATGTGTGCCATTAAGATGAATGGTCTTTAAAGAGATTCCTGTCAAATCGCCTTTTGAGAAGTGGTCCTGTTTGTAAAAAACTTCATGTTGGGACACAAGTCTCTATTTTAGACCTTATCAGGAACCAGAACTTCCTAACCTTATAGTACATCCTGGTAGAAAAATTTTCTTCATCATAATTCAAGGAATGGATTATGAAGTCACAAGAACCCAGTAATGAAGTCCTTTATGGTGACAGTTATAGAGAAGTTCTCCATAATGTAAGGATACCACAGTGATTCTGATAAAGTTTAATGAATACAAAATTAAAACACTTCCACACAGAAGCAGTGTATTCAAACCCTCTAGCATCTCAGCTAGCAACACCATTTTACAGAGAGCAATTGAAGTGGATTATGTCATATACAGTAGAGGAACTATTACTTTTGGAGCTTTATGTTTACATGTTTTCCACAGCTTTAGCTTGTTCATGCATATCTCTGAAGCAAAATGACTGCACTTGTGGTATTTGATCTATTATTCTACACTTTCTGAGCCAGTAGAAATAAATCTCCCCACAGTTCCAGCATTCCAAGCAAACTAGAGCCCCAATTTAAAGATGAGAATGTCCTGAAATATCTCTTTACACCTAAACCCCAACAGGCAGGAATTTGCATATTAGTCAAGCAACAGTTTTAATCCCAGCACTGCCATCTACTGAATTAGAATATGTTTTTCTGGAAGATGCACTTTAAAACATAGACAAATTATTATCTCAGTAAATGGATTACTGGATAAATGGAGTTCCTAACCCAATAAAACAATAAGCTATGCTATACAGCCTGGCAAGATGATCAAATGACCTTAAAATATATATGAATCCAATTATAGGAATGGTGACATTTCAGCAATAGTGAACAGACAAATTCCAACTTACTGTGCCTATGCCTGCCTTGCTCCGATTGAAGGCAAATAAATCCCAGTTGGATTAAATGAGAATAGAATCAATTACTGTTTCAAGTTAGTAAGACTGGATATTAATCAATTAATTGCTTAAAAAGGCACCCAAAATTAATAAATCAGTGTTCCAGACTCTGGAAGGTCAATGTAAATTGCAGAGGTGAAATACTCCACTGGAAAAAAATTTTCCCTAAATAAGAAAATCTAAATAATAATTTAGGACTGAAAAAAAGCTTGATCACCTATGGACAACCTTGTCCCTGGGGTATCTGCTAGTTCCTCATGGGATGAATGCATTTTAGTGACTAGACAACTCACTATATACACCTTGTTTCCTTGCTGAATCAACTCTTGTATGAAGCACTTTATGCTGTTGGTGAACAGATTAGGCCACAACCTACTAGTTGCATTTATCTGCCAGGTTTACTGCACCAGATGGTTTAATGATACCTGACATTTCCAAAATTTCTTCTTGAGGAAGCAAGCTGCAATTTCTGCTGGCAAAGTATGGTAGGCCAAGTGCTGGCGACAGAGGTGGGAAAGTGGCTTCCTGCTTATTTAGTGTGGGTTGAAAAACCATTTTATACAAACAACAAATGAGATATTTGGAGTTTTTCCTTAGCCCAACAGTGTGCGTGTCAAGGCACTGAGGGGGCTGGTGGCTCCTGGGGGGTGGAGCACTCCAAGCCTGGGGAGTCCTCATGGGATATTATCAGGGCAGGGCCCGTCCCACCACCCCAGCCAGGAACAGGCAGCCTGGGGGCAGCAGGGGCAGCCCCAGCCCCAGGCATCAGGCACCTCCCTGGGGATGGGAATGGGCCATGGCCAAGCTGGGACATGGGCCTGCCCGGAGGCCCAGTTTGGCAGATCCCATGGCTGGGCAGGGCCAGGCTGTGGGGAGATGGAGATGGGCCCTTCTGGGGCATCAAAGGGGCAGGGGCCAACAGCCCTGGGGGCCTGACATGGGGTGCTGGGCTGTGGGGAGGATGGAGGGAGCCCCAGGGGTGGGCAGGAACAGGCAGGGCTGTGGATGCCCTCAGGGCCATGGCAATGTGTTAGGATGGTTCCTAGTAAGCACATTCTTCTTATTTAAAGGTATGTTCTTTTACACCACCACCACCACCCCCCCCCCCCCAAATTGGAAACTGAAATATTCCAACTAAATCTACAGCAGTTTTTAAAGAAGGTCAGCAAAAGTATAAACTCAAACCATGCATCATTTTTTTCCCCATTGTTTTCCATCAGTTTTTGGGAGCCAGAAGGATTGCAGCTAACCAGACCGTTGGCTGCATGCCACCAGATCTGGGCAAACTGCAGCACAGAACGACCATCTTTCTGGAAGAATGGTGCTGTCACAAGGAGCATGGTGAGACGAGGCGAAAGGGACAGGCTAGCTGCCCCAAAAATGAGTCTGATGACATCTTTTGATGGGTCAGGAAAAGAAACCCATTCTTAGGAAGCAATACACCCTTCACTTCCCACTGGCATTGTGTTACTCATGCTGGCAATGTTTTCAACAGTTGGTAGGACTGGTGAGTCATTTGCAGAGAATAAGAGGAACTAGCATAAATGGAAAGGTTGTTAACAAAAACAAGAGGGTACAAAAGCCCTTGAAATAAACAGAAACAAGAAAAGAAAAATAAGGAAGTGCTCAGAATTCTTTCCAGTCAATGCATTTTTGAGACAAATACACAAAACCTTAAATCTTTCACCTTTTTTTGTGAATCGATTTTTTTCTTTTAACTTGGAAACCATCTGTAAAAGCTATGTCCCTTTTGCTATGTTCCTCCACTGTTGCATCAGACTGTATTTAACATCTCTATGATACTCCTGTCAGGTATTTTTTGTATTGCATGGTTTCACAGCTTCTTTAACTCTCTTTCCCTATACCTACTTCTCACTGCAGTCTGACCAGATTCATTACAGGCCCTGAAACTCCATTTATTTGTTCCCTTATTCACTCTGTATATTTTTTTCTCTTTCTCTGCATTTTATTACAACTTTTGCCCCAAGCCTCTCATTCTGTAAATCCTTCTTTTCCACTGTTGGAAAAAATTTCTAGTCTCTGACTCTTATTCTAGTATTTCAAGACCTGTCCCCTGTTTTACACCTAATTTCTCTTCCCCCGTGCCCTATCTATCATTACACTAAATCATTTTCAGTCCTAATAACAGCACCTTTCAAACAGGATCCCTGCTTCATTCAATTCTCTTTTCTTGTCTTCCATGTTCTTCAATTTGTCATTTCATTTCATTTCTTGTCTCTTCTGGCATATGCTTATTCCTGTTTCTTCTTATTTGCCTGCCTTTCAGGTGCTGGAAAGATACATGATGGTAAAAATATCAGTGAAGAAAGTACATCATTGTTTCTATTGTCAGATTAGTGGGCACTGAAGCATTGAGATACTGTCCAAATATCACAGAGTAGAATCATAAATTTTCCCCTCCTCTCACCAAGACTCAAAGAATTAGTATTGGGGATGCCAGCTCAGTATCCTTATCTCTTCACCTACCACCTGTTTCTAAGCAGATTTGGAGTGCATCTTGGATCCACGTTTTTGTAGAAATATTGCAGAGGCTCAGCTCAGCCAGATTATAACCCCTTGCTGCTTCTCCATGTGAGTACCAATGGCCAGGGGAAACCAGAGTGTATCAAGAGGTGGTGACCCTGAAGAGCTTGAGAGGTTAGGTGGTGTCTCCTCAATCTTTCCAGTGAAGGGGAAAGGCTCAGGTAGAAGCAAAAGTCCACTGTGTATCAATACCTGCCTGTGTGGCTGGTATCCCATGCTGGGCTTTTGCATCTATGACCACTGGACCCTCTCTCAGGAATAAGGAATAGTCGTCTCCATCTGACAAAGTGGGGCAAAAGTATTTTTGCAAACAAGCTTGCCAACTTAATGACAAAGCCTTTAAACAAGATTTTTCAAGGGATGAAGACTAAAGCCTGAGAGAAATGGAACAACAGGGGGCAAGAAGGTGACAACACAATAAATAAGGTTCTCACACATTCCCTAAGAAAAGAGCACAACTGGGGACCTATCACAAGTGCCTGGACCTGAACTCCTCCAGCACGAAAAAAAAAAAGGATTTAGAAGTTGTGAGCAGTTGCAGTATAACAGAAGCATGGTGGGATAGCTCACATGACGGGAGCACTGCAATTGGTGGATATAGGTTCTTTAGGAAGCACAGGTTGTGAATAGGAGGAAGACAGATTATGCTCCATGCAAGAGAGCAACTTGAATGCATGGAGCTTTGCCATGAAATGGTCCACCAGCCATTTGAGAGTTTATAGGTCAGGATCAAAGGGAGGCTAATGAGGAAGTTATTGTGATGGGTTTCTTCTACAGGCCTCCTCATCAAGAGGCAAAATAAGATCCAGCCTTCTTTAGATGACTGAAAGAAGCTTTGCAATCAGGAAGAAGATTAAAAATATTGATTGGGCATGGAATTAGGAAAGCTAAAACTCTGCTGTGACTGAAATTGGCAAGGAATGTGAACAACAAAAATAAAGACCTCTGTAAGTATAATGACAGGAGGACTAGGGGATCTTGTGGTGAGGATTTGGAAGGGATATTCAAAGCTTTGTTTGCCGAGGTCTTTACTGGTAAGGTATGCCCTTTGGCTTTCCAGGTCTCTGTGCAGAAAAGTCTGGGAGACTGAGGTACTGCCTATGGTAGGGAAAGATTAGTTAAGGGTCAGTTGAGCAAATAAACTGGTTATACAGCAGTTCATGAGACCACATGAGAGACATCTGGTGTTGATGAGGGAGCTTGGCTAAAGTCACCGTTCAAAAACTGGGTGACCAGGAGTGGTCCCTAGTGACTAGAGAATGGAACGTGTCACATCACTCTTCAAGAACAGTGAAAAGAGGATCTGGGACATTAGGGGCTGGTCAGCCTCACTTCAGTACCCTGGAAGATTATGGATAAAATCTGTATATGGTAGTCATTCATGAATGACAAGAAGA
This sequence comes from Pluvialis apricaria, assembly GCA_017639485.1. Lineage (NCBI taxonomy): Eukaryota > Metazoa > Chordata > Aves > Charadriiformes > Charadriidae > Pluvialis > Pluvialis apricaria. The sequence goes on along the minus strand of CM030008.1, from coordinate 106,824,013 downwards.
TGAATGGGAACAATCACAATGGATTTACAAAGGGAAAATCAAAGGGAAAATCATGCTTGACCAGCCTGATTTCCCTCTTTGATGACTGGCTTGGTGGACAGGAGAAGCTGTTTACCTTGACTTTATCATGACTTTTGGCATGGTTTCCCTCTGTATCTTTGTAGGCAGGCTAAAGAGATACGGACTAGATGCATAAACTACAAGATGAATGGAAAACTGGTTGAATCAGGAGGCTTAAAGGGTAGTGAGTAGCAGTTTGAAATCCATTGGCCAGATGGTTACTAGAGGCTTTCCTCACAGGTGAGTACAAGGGCTGTTACCATTTATTATCTTCATTAGCTACCTGGATGACAGGGCAAAATGCACCCTCAGCACGTCTGTGGATGAAACCGAATTTAGCCAAATTGGGATGAAATATCCAAATTCCACAGTATTGTCTGGGGCCGACTGGATAGAATTAAGTTTTGCAGAAAAAAAAATTGAGATCCCGGGGTAACAAGTTGAACATCAGTCAGCAGTGCAGCCTCTCAGCAATAAAGGTTTATTGCATAGCTGGATGTATTAGCAAGAGCGTAACTAGAAGATCAAGATCCTCTATCTTTGGCACTTGTGTCCACATCTGGAGTATCTTGCTCAGTTTTTGTTTCCCAGTACAGGAAAGGCAGTGACACTGGGGACTAAGTCCAGTAGAAGAACGCCAAGATGGTAAGATGCCCAAGAGCCTGTGGAGATTTTTTTAATAGATCATTAAATCTATATTATTAGGCAGTTATATATAGCTGGGAACTTCTTTTCCAGTCCAGATTCATTGACCACATATACTGTTTACAAGAAAGGACACACTGATTTGCAATCTTGGGTTCAGCACCGGAGTACTCTTGAGATACTGAGTCTGTACTTTGCCATGCCAATTAAATGTTGCCTGAAGTTGTCTTTCACTGCACCTGGCTGCCTTGGGCACGGATAAAGTACGGATACAGCCTATATCCAACAGATAACCTGAGCCTGGATCTTTCTAAGCATGATGTAGACACTTTAAACCTTATTTATAGTAAATCTGAGAATCAGTAGTGTGGTAAGAAAGCCTGCTGCTTGTGGGTTTAAGATGCTAAAGTACACTTGCAAATCAACTTTCAATCATTTAGTTCAGACACAACCTATGAAGCTCTGAAAAACATCAGTGCACAGGTAAAAAGCATTTGTGAGGCAAACCCCTTAGAGAGGATCTGGACATGGAGGCAAATAAGCAAGGCTCTTTTTACTTCCACTAAAAATTAGATCATGCTATATAGTGCATGTGGGTTCCATCTTTGTTTTCAGGAGGTAAGATACTTCTTGACTGAGGGGAAGAGAAAAATACCAAAATGTTTATCTCACTTTTTATGATGTGACCACTAGTCTGAAATGTATTAGCTGCGTTCTGATCTCTGACTCTCGTAGTTCTGTAAACATAATTTTGTAAAGTTTGCTCAGAAATAGCTTAGGTATTTGTTACATAGTGCATCATTCCATGCTTGAGTGGAGTACACTGTGTAATATACCTGTTTTGAGTCACTGTCCTTATAAACAGTTTGGTACAATCCCTAAACACGTGTGCATGTTTAATCCCACTTAAATTGCATACACATTTTCATCTAATTTTGTTAATTGTATCAGTTAGAACTCTGGGAAAGTGTTTTACATACCAATGTTTGTCACTTATAGCCATGGTTCACACATGTACACGCATAGGCGTACCCATATGGTTTTGAGGTTGGTATGTGTGCAAATAATAGTTAGCAACCTTCCTGTTTGTCAGGAGGGTTTCTTCCCTTCCCCTCTGATTCTTGCAGACTGTTCTCTCTTTCTTACAAGGTGTTCATGTTAGAAGAGCGCTCAGGTACCTGAAAATCTGATTTCTCACTTTTGTCCAATGGCCTAAAACCTATACGAGAGGGTCTGTATTTTCTAAACTGGCTGTAAAGGAAAAAGGGGAGATTCCTAGCATCCCTGTTCATACAAATATTTTAAATGGATTTAAGAAAACAGAGAGGTGCCAAGTCACTTGGTTATGCAAATCATGCTCACTGAGAGGAAAGACTGAATGGGATCAAAACATTTACAAGAAATCACTGATTCGTATACAGACCAATTTTCCATATTTTTTTAAATTTATTTAGATTTCTATTTTGTCTTCACTAGACTGGGTTCTTCTATCTGAGAGTTCTGGCTGCAGAACTGAGGGCTAAGATAACTTGTGAGAAGCCAACTAAAGCTGTCATCATTTTGCATGAACAACGTTTCACACAGTTATGAATGAGAAGCTGAATGGAAAAGCATTATTTTAAAAAATACTCTTAAAAATTCGACATTGGGAGCCTTTCGAATATGAATGAAAGGGTAAGAGAGGGCAGGAGAAGAGAAATGAAAGTGTCTTAGAGAGGCAACTGCAGCGCGAATCTCTTTTTCTCTACTGGATAGTTTCAGCACAATCCATGTAGTATAAGGAAACAATAGAAACCATTGCAAAGAAGAAAAAAAGGATGGTTTCCCTACCCAGATGAAGTAATTAGGGAAGACCAGTTTTACTACACAGTCAGGATTAAGGGACAGTTGTATCTAGAGAGATTATAAAGTCTAATGAGAACACAGCTCTCCAGAAATGTTAGGACAGAGAAGAAGCCAGCTGTTACAGAGACTAGCTATATCCATTTAAACTCCATCCTAAAATACTCCCAGTCATACTATTATGAACAGGGCTGAGAAAATTCTGCTCTTGGTAGCAATAAATAAAGAGAGCTTAAAAGATTCTTTTTTAAATAATTTCTCACATATTTTTCTCTGGCACAAAAGCCTGTAGGAGCAACTTAATTTCTGTGCTAGGTTATTTCTCTTAGTGAACAAACACAAAGTTGGAAAACCCTTTATCATTTGTCCACTGAAGCCACTGTATTCTTAATTCTGATATGTGACAGTATCCACAACCAAAATTAAGTCAGCTCATATGGATTATTTTTGCTAAGTAACCAAGTATAGGAACGTATTTTCTCTTTCAGTTATATGTATCACAGGTTTCCCATCCAGTGTCAACAGAACGATGAACTGAACCTCCAGTCTGTGACACCTCCCTGTCGATGCTTTGAAGCAATTTCCACACAGCACTATAGGTTCAGTCATCACAAAAGCTTTCGACAGAACTTGAGGCACTGTCTTTTATTAATAACTCTATGCTTTGCTTTACCCTAGTATTACCTAAACTGCGGCAGCTCTCAGCACTGAAAGGTATACTGCCATTTGCTATTACTCTGTCTGCTTTTGGATGTAGGCAAAGATAAACAGTTTTAGATTTAGAATTACAATAAATAAAGTAGCAATTAATTTGTTGGGGTAATGTTTTGGAGAAAGGAAGGCCAAACTACACACAAAAAAGTCAGCTCTCTCTCCACCCGTTCCTAGCTAAAAATGGATGTTTTACGTGCATGTGTACATATATATACTTGTATGCACTCGTGTCTATATTCACACATAAAGAAATAAAAGCATTCAAAGAAGTAGTTTCAGTTAATAGAAATATATCTGGTGTAAAGAGAATGTTACATAATAACTGCTAATTACTAATTGATGAACTTATGTTTCTGTTGAGTCATCAATACTCTTGAACAAGAGTCTTAATACAGCTGATCTCACAAAATAATTTAAATTCTTTTATAGATTCCCATAGTAAAAATAATACTTCATTATTACAGTGGAAGTAGTACCAGTTGATAACATTAGTTTAAAAACTTAACTTTAATATTTCTTGAGTTTTGGAGCATTTGTCAATACAACCTGAATTCCTGTTGATGCAGATATTTAATTTTTTTTTTAATGCAGAATTCATAACAGTAGTCATTATTTGCTTCTCCAGGTCTTGCTAGGCCATTATTTATATTATCGGTGGTACATGATCTGCAGAGACCCAGCAAGTTAGGCACCTTTATTTTGCTGATTAATAGCAGAGGGGATTCACAAAAAAATTTAATGTATATTACTTAGGAAGAAATGAGGTATGTTAGATATATTCAGTATGTGAAGTGTGTTTTCATTATTACACTAAAATAGTATAACGTACAATTAGTGGTCTTTGGATTAATGGCTAATAAGAAAAAAGACCATTATTATGTTGGATAAGACCGTAAACATTACTGTTTTGAGAATGGATTTAAAACATGCGTTCAAATTTTATTTGTAGGATTTTGATTACATTATCAGAATCATGATTAGTGTCTAAATGCATTTAAACTGAAGAATGATTATTGTGTTAACTAAGGGTTTGCACTGATTATTGTCACTGATTTTTAAAGTAAACGTAAGAGAAGATCATGAGAAAAATCTAAACCCTACAATTCAGGCTAAATACTATTGATGTGTTTCATAAGCTTCTCTATAGAGGAATGGACTTTACTGGAGTGAGTAAAACAAACAGGATTAGCCTCTTTGTTGAAACAACAATATATTTATTTTACTGTGGAGCACTTCAACTTTGCTGACACTTTATTATATAAGCCGCTGATCAAAAGGTTTGCCTATAATCTGCCTGGCCACCTAGTCTGTGTCTAACTACAGTCACAATAGATATCAATAATTCTCAGAAGTTTATAACCTGTTAATGTGTTCTAGTTTACAGGTGGCCAGGAATCATAAAGCCCTGTTTTGAGCATTCTGACTGACGAAGTCAAATAAAGGAATCTGCTCCATTAAGAAAATGGGTATTTTACAATGAATCATTATTATTTAACAACTATGATTAAAAATGGACATGACTCATCTCATCAAACATGATTCTGGAGCAACTGTTCAAGACAGTGTGTGGTTCCAAATCTAGAAACTATGCATTGTCTCAAAGACATTCCTTGGCCTTTCAACAATAAATAAAAACAGGTGAATCAATTGTTTTTCTTTAGTTATGTATAACTGCTTAATGGACTTCAGCTGACAAGTCATTACCCACGAAAATTATCAAGTATATTAATGACACTGATTTTTGAGTGCTTGTTAACTCTAGAAAGTTATCCTGGATTGAAGCAGACTATTAATTATAACAGCTATTTTTAAACAATGCTACCTGTGACCCTACCTATTCCAGAAATGAATGTCACGTTACAAGGACATGAAACCACTTTCAGCTATTTCTGAATAACTCCATCAGTAAACAAGCCCTTTTAGCCTATGTTCTACTTTGACAGATTGTCCAGGATACAGATTTGGTCAATAAAAACAAAATGTTCTTTTTAAAAGTTAGAAAAGTCACAGCCAACAAGCATAATGTAACTTCTAAACAATTCCCTAGTTTCATGTCTCTGTCTCTTTCCTCCTCCCACCCAAAATAAACAGATCCAGCTTGCAAGATGCTGACCAGTAATGAGAGACACTGCACATCCATCACACCCACTGACTCAGGGGGAGGTAAGAGCACATAGTTTTTTGCAAGACCGTGTTCAAACTATGGATATAAAACTGAAAAACCTAGAGGAAGGCAACAAAGTATACGATGAGTATTTATCATTCCTAATACAAGTCCCTGTTTCTACCCTGCCAAAAGTGAGCTGAAGAAACACTAAAAGAGTGGTTCTGCAAAACACCCAAGTGAAGGTTGTTCCCTGGAAGGGAAACAGTCAGACAGACAGTGTTTTCACAGGGATATCTTATGATTTTGTTACACAATAGCTTATGAGAAAGTTTGAAAGTTGTTGGAAGGAATATTGTGTTATTACTCCCACAGGAACCAGAGCCATTATTGTGGCATTGGCCTGCCTCGCTACCATATGTGTTTTACACTTATTAACCCCTCAACATTAAATTTACACCAACTCAGAATGTTACCTAATCAATTTGTTTATATAAATTACTTCAGATGAGCCTACTCTTAATGTGCTGGGAGGCTCCTTGAAGTGGTCTCACATAATATTTCTTGTTGCATTCTACAGTGCTGCTGTCATATATTTTCCCCCTCTAAAATAAAATATACCATGATATCCACACCTTATATGTATATCAAAATGTCTACTGTTTCCAGTGACAAGTAGATTGCACCTTACCAAACTCAGACACAAAATTAAGTAAAAGGGGAAAGGGAATAAATACTGCAAAGAACATTAAAAAAAAAAAAAAAAAAGCACCATAGTTGTAATTAGTGTACAATGAGAATTTAGTGCCCATTTTCCATTTAATATAACTGTTTATATAACAGTCCTAACTGTATAGCTTAGCGTGAAGGACATCCAAGAAGAGGGAGGGAGGCAGTCTATTAGAGACCTTTAAATTCAGAAGATTTGTTATCATATACACATATTTAGCTTTATAAAATAAGCATGGTCAAAACTACTGAACTTGAATACATGTAGTGCGATATTCAGATTCTGAAGCTTCAGTGGCTTAAGAAAATTTTGAGAATATGTTCAAGTAAAACCTTGTCATTGGCCTCATTTGGCTTAAGAGAGAGCCAGAACTAAGATGTCGTTGACTTATTCAAGTCAGATGAACTGAGATAAATGGGACAACTGAAAGTGATTATGGTAGGCAGAATTTCAAAATAGGACTGAGGAAACATAATAGAAACAGAAAACTTGGGATCTTGAACCCATCTCGGTGTCTATTTTCTTGAGCGACACGATCAAGTTCTAAATGCAAGAACTGAGATTTAAAAGTAGTTTTACAATATCTACCATTAAGACAACCGTTTTCATAACTATTTTTATATTTTAATGGAAAAAGGTTGCTGCTGACTCAGGTTTTGTTTCATGTCTTTAAACATAGCCCTGTGGTATTTTGCAACTAGAAACATTGCAGTCATGCCAATGCACAAGGGGGAACTAGAAAATGCAACCAATTAAAAAACAAAACCTGACACCCATTCATTCAGTAACCAAAGCAAACTAACAGCATCAATGGTGAAAATACATGAAAATATTAAATTGGCTTATATTTTAGTCATCTGAGGTATCATAAGCAACACAGATTTTTTTTAAGAATATATGACTTTAATTGATTTTGTCCCTTTAATGATAAATTTACAATGAAAATGACATGTCCACCATAATTTTGAAATACAACATAGCTACCACCGATTTGTTGCAAATGCCTTTGCATTATATTTGTTTGCGGCAGAGGAGTAAATTTGACAAAAATAAATTCTTATACACATCCACCCTTGTGGGATTAATAGCAAGATGAAAAATTTCAAAATATATAAATGAAGATAAAAATAATTAAAAATAATATAAACATTCCTGCTGCATCTCCTCAAGCAAGATTTTCCTCAGCACGCTGTCTAACACACCAACCTTCATTAAAAAAAAGTGAAGAAACAAGATCTGTTTATTGAGAATGAGGCAAAAGAATGCAATTGACGTTGGCCTGATATTTTACCTCCCGTCGACTGGAGTAATAACTTTTCCTAACCTCCAATACTGATGTCAGTCCACCCCCAGAACTCTGAGGCCATTTGTATTGGGAAGAGTACACACGGCTAATAAATGCACGGCACCCGTGCAACTTCTGGTGCGTTTGCTGATCCTCTGAGGCCCCTCTCCCAAAGGCTGTCCAAGACACTAGTGGCAGCCCCTCCGATACTTGCCACGGACAGGTCAAGTAGAGATGGTCTTATTTAATTTGGAAAAGGAAGAGTTTGCTCTGCCATCTCTCCGTGCTCCCACAATGTGTACTCAAGCATTAGTGGACAAATACAACAAATAAATATCAGATAAAAGCACCCAAAATACGCTCGGTAATGCAAAGAAAGGATATATTTTAGGGTATGATCAGAGAAGATATTCAAAGCCTCCATTGTTGCTTCTAGAAATGTCAGGACAATTCAGAAATGTCAGTTCCTTTACCGGTTTCCAGATTGTAATTGAAGGATCATGTAGCTCTCTCGCTTTTTCTCTCTCTTTCTCTCTCTCTAAATAGGTCTATAAAGATCAGCTGGAAAGTGCAGACAGAATTGTTCACTGGTTGGCTTTACTTAGAGCTACAGGGTATATATGTGCTTTGTTTTGTCTTATTGATCAATCTAGCTTACATTTTTAGCACACACAAACAAAAATCAGGAAAAAGAAAAAGTCGATGAAAACCACGAACAACACAAAACAAATAAGGTTCCAATCGTGCAAATTTTGCTTCACTGGATAAAGCACTTCTTGACACAGTAATGTCCAGAATCCCCCTCCCCCAGAAAAAATACAGGACTGAGACTGAAGCCATTCTTTTTTTTTTTCTTTTTTTTTCTTTTTTTTCTTTTTTTTTTTTTCTTTTTTCCTTAAGGCTATACAACACAAAGAAATAAAGCATGGAAAGAACACCTCATTGGGCTGAACACTTCATTCTTCTGGCTCTGGAGCGAGCCTTTGACAAAGCAATTGTGTGGTCCAAGTTATTTGTCTCATTGGGACAACAACAAGAGAAAGAAAAAGAGGAAAAAATGAAAGAGAGGAAAAAATAAAAAAGAATAAGAAAGTCAATGATCCCAACAATAAAATCCGAAATTGACTTTACAATCACAGGTACAAATTGCTCAGGTCGATAATTTCATTTCTCCTAAAGATCACTGTCGTCTAAAACTAATTAGAGGCGCAGGTTCCCGAGGAATTGTCAATATTCAAAGCAAATGTTGGAGTTTAGAAGGTTATCATTCTTCTACCGAGACAGTCTGACGGGGTGACTGGAAATATTGTCATGTGCAGCCAAGTTCAGGGTGTCATTAACGATTGAATCCTTGCTCCGGCTCATGGGTCTGTCTCCTATTTGGCCTTCTTTTATAGTGGAAAGACTAAGAAGCCGGAAAAGGTTGAATATTTCCACCCTCCCATGAGGTTACCCCTTTCCAGTTTGAGATGCACTTTGTCTTCTCTTTCCATGTGGAGCAAGACCCCATTGCTGGCTGCTTCTCTGGTGACGTCCTGATCCCCTGCAAAAGCTGAAATCACTGGGTAGCCGTTTTGCATTAAACTTACCTAAAAAGTGTAAAGAGAGAGAATCTGAGTTTTCTCAATACTCTCAATGACTTTTTTTGCTCTGGGCATGTCACTAAACTTTTGTGCAGGTTAGAAACAGGGTTGAATTAAGCTAAGGCAATGCGTGATTTCTGTCATGCATACAGACCCCTTTAACTACAATAACCTACAGTCTCGTTCTTCACTTGCTGGTTTTGTAAATAAATGCACCTTAGTGTCTAGACATGAGCATTTGAGGAAAAAAAAAAAAAAAAAAAAGGAAAGACAGCATCTTCTTTAGATCACAACCCACCTGGATGGTTTGTCTGTTATAGACCTTGACCACGTGGAAACTGAAACTATATATCCCTTTTCTTGGTGCTACAAATATACTGGAAGCAAGATCAAAATGGTTGCCAATATTAACTAATACCTGGAAAGTAAACATACAAACAAACAAAACAAAACAAAACCAAAAAAAAAGAGAGAGAGAGAGAGAGGAAGAGAGAAATCAGACCCCACCTTAGAAAAGCACCAGTGAAAATCTGACATGAGCTCCATGACCAATATAAAGCCTACTCGAAATGTCATTTGCAGCACAATTAAAAGTGCACTGCAGGGGAATGGAGCCAAGTTACAGAGGTATTTAAAAAGCATCACAGTTCATAAAATGATTTAGTTACGCAAAAATGATCTCCAGAGCCTGTTAGATGAAGTAAAAATGTCCACACTGCACTGTCAATAAAGCAACGGTGGCAGAAGCAGTGGGGCAGGGGAGGAGGAGGTGGATGGAAGGAAAGGAGGAAGGGGAAAGAAGCAAGGAAAAAAACCTTGAAATTCATCAACGCATGACGCAAATGTATGGTTTTTAGCTACCACTACTGAAACCAGACCTGCCCTCGAGTTTAATAGGGTGTAGAACTAAAATCGTACTGCAGAGCGGGGCGAAGGAGGAGAGAGGATGCTCAGCACCAGCGACATCTGCCAGCTCATGCCTCTCTGTCCGTCCGGAGGGCTGTGCCGCCTGGCCCGCACCCTCCTCAGAGGCGGCTGGGGTGGGCCTGCTCCTCCTCCCCGACAACAATCTTAATTTGTCATATATTTCAATGTCTTTTGAAACAAAGGAAAGAAAAAAAAAAAAAGAAGAGAAGGAGCTGAGCCCTCCGGCAGGTGTGCAAAGCTCCCTCGCTCGGAAGCGGCGGCCGCATCCCGCCCCGGCAGAGGCGGGATTTGACAGGGATACGGCCTCGGCTCACCCGCTCGCTCCCTTTCGCAGGCTCCAGCGGCCGGCAGCCTGATTTAGTCCCAAAGGCACGGGTAACGAGGGGAGAAAACCCCGCGGGCCCGTGGCGATCCCGTGCGGCTGCTCCGCCGCGCCCGCCCCCGGGGCGCCTCGGCCGCGCTCCGCTCTGCCGGCTGCAACCGCGGTCTTAATGAAGAAAAATACAAAGCAGGAGGAAACAAAACCGAAAACAAAGAAGGAAAAAAAAAAAATAAATAATCGAGCCTTTCCTCCCAAATAGCCAAGCCCTATTGTTTCCAAGAAAGGGGGAAAAAAAAAAAAAGAATACGTTCTTGCCGGAGCACCGAGGGAGAAACGCCTTCAAACTCCTGAGAACTGAGCTTTGCCGGGTAAAGCGTCTGAAATACGCTATACGTGAAGCAAGCTCTTTTTTTTTAATTTTTTTTTCCCTCTACTGATCTGACTTTATGAGATCTTGTACGCGAGGTATAGCTGTGCAAACTCATTAGGAGGGACAGGTAGACAGATGAATGACAGGCGGACAGACAGATTAAAAAAAAAACCACCACAAAACAACAGAGAAAACAGTTTGCGTGTGCTAATTTTGGCTGACTCTGAAATACTACTTCAGGAGTCAGAGGCGGTAGAAAAAAAAAGTAAATTTAATGGCAAAAAAATCAAGCGGAAGGAGGGAGCATGGGCTCCGGCAGGCAAGCGGTGCGGCGGGGACGGGGCAGGACGACCAGGCCGGGCTGTCCGCTGCTCTGCCCGGTGTATGCCGTGCAGGTTAACCCCGCTCCGTTATAACCCACCGGGGACATCGTTCGCCCCGTTTGATAAGGCGGGAAACACCCTCTTCTTCCTCAGCCCTCCCTCCCCCTGAGACATGCTGTAACATTGCCAAACGGGCTCGGAACAGGCAGGTCCGGCGACTCCCCATCGGTAAATCTCTGTCGTCCCCTTGCCCCTAAAACTGAGCATTTCCGACGGAGCACCGAAAAGGGGATGCGCACCCTTCCCCCCGGGTCGTCCCCGACCGCCCGGGGCAATCCTCGGCTGCAAGCCGGCCCTGCAAGGGTCTGAGGCACAAACTCACCCTTTAAAGCCCCCTCCGTACTAGGGATGGGGCCGGCCAAGCAGTCAGCGCCCCCCCCCCCCATTACCACCCCACCAGCAAAGCCCCGCAGCCACCTAAAAGAACTTCCCGAACACTTTCTGGGGAGTTGAGCTGCAAAACTGCTATCGAGCGGGTGGGTCGGGACTAAAAGGGGGAAAGGGGAGCAAGAACGAAAATAATGGTGTAGTCACGGGGGGGGGACTAGGGGCGGGGATGGCCGCGCAGGGAGGCGAGGGGCCGGCCGGCGTGGGGAGGGGAGGGGGGTGCAGCGCAGGCAAAGCAGGCGGCGGCTGACCTGGTCGAAGTAGATGGTCATGGTGCGGTTGCTCATCTCGGAGGGCTCATGGTTGGTGCTGCGGGTGGCCGAGAAGGCCACCTTGGCGCTGCCCGAGCGCACCGAGATCCCCAGGGAGGAGGTGATGGCGCCGTCGGCCGAGGGGCTGGAGTCGCACACCACCAGGCACTTCCCCTCCAGGACGATGGGCTCCGTGTCGTTCTGCGCCCGCACCGGGCACCCGGCGGGCAGCAGCAGCAGCAGCAGCGGCAGCGCCGCCGCCAGGCAGCAGCAGCAGCCGCCCGCCGGCTCCGGCAGCGCCCCCCCGCCGCCGCCGCCCCATGCCCAAGCGCCGGACCGCCGCCGCTCCGGCTCGCCGCCGCCGTGCGGGCGGGCGGGCGGCCGCGGGGAGGCGGAGGGGGCTGAGCGCCTGCTGCCGCCGCGGCGCCCTGCGGCCAGCGCTCTGCGGGACGGCGGCTGGGCAGCGGCGGCTGGGGCCGCGCCTTCCTCCCCTTCTCCTCCTCCTCCGCTGCCGCCGCTGCCGCCTCCTCCTCCCTCCTCCGCCTCCTCCTCCTTCTCCTCCTCCTCCTCCTCCGCGCGGGGCGAAGGAGCCTCCTCAGAGGGCGGGCGGCGCGCAGTAGCCTGACAAGGGCAAAAGCGGCGGTGAAGCAGAGAAGGGGACAGGCAGGAGCCGGGCACCGGCGCCGCCCGGCAGCACCCCGCCGGCGCGGGGTTCCCCCTTCCCCGCCCCGGGCGCCCCAGCCGGTACAACAACAGGTCTGGGAGAGACCTCGCTGCCCGGCGTCTGCTCGCGTCTTCTCCTTCTCCCGTCCCCCGGCAGAGGGGGGGTGGGGGGGAGCGGGGGGGGGGGGGGAAGGGGGTCCCGCAGCCCCAGCCGTACTTTGAGGTGGCAGGAGGGAGCAGCGCGGCAGATTTCGTCCCTGAACCCAGGGTGGAGCACCCTATGGCGCCTTGGACAGTCCCTATCCCGCCCCACAGCCGACGGGGTCTCCAAAACCCGGCTAGTTCCCACGGCCCCACTTTTTACTACCTCTGCGAGCCGGGTTTACGCCGGTCTCCTAACGCCCCCGCCACTCCGAAAGGAGATTTCGTTACTGTTGTTGTTGTTGTAAATGTCCCCTCTCCCCGTCGCCGGCTGCCCCGCCACCCCTGGGGTTCGCGGGGGGCCGAGGAGCACCGGAGCCCGCGCCCCCGCCGCGGCGCTGCCCCTGCCGGGCTCTGGCAGCCGCCGCCGCCCTCCTCCCCGCCCGGGGGCTGCTGCGCCCGGGCACCGGCTTGCACTTCCCAACGCTTTGTCCCCCCAGGCCAGGCTACCTCCGCTTGCCGCCGATCCCGGCGTCTCCCTAAACTCCCGAGAAGGAAGCGGCCGGCTCGGACATCCCCCGGCTCCCACCCCGGCATGCACACACATCGCAGGAGGCAAAACCTCACCCGCTCTCTCCCTGGGAAGTTGCATCTCAGTTTTCCCCGCTCACCAGAGCAACCTGAGACCTCGCTGCTGGGAGATCCCCCCTACACCTCCCCCGAGGCATCTCTCCCCCTGCCCTAACCTCGTATCTTATTCTTGCTATCATTTAAAATCGTATTTTGCAAAAGGAACAGCCGGCGGGGAGGGGAACGGCTTTTTTACCTGGGAGGTCCATGGCGGGAGAGGAGGGCTGGCTAGGTAGCTCGTCCGTGAACTTGTATTGCTTAGAGAAAATGAGCCGAGATTGCGCTGGCAGAAAGAAAAGGAAACAGGAGTCGCCTCTTTCTCTCCCGCCCATTGCCAATAATCCCCCCCCCCCCCCCCAGCCGCTACCACCACCACCCCACTTCCTCCCTTCCTCCTCGCTACACACACACACACAAACACACACACACACACACACACACATACACTCGCACCCGGCAGGGATTCAGAGGGCGGGAGCGGGGCTGAGCGTGGCCCCGGCACCCCCCGCACCCCAGCCCCTGCCCCGGCCAGGCACCCCCCGCCCCGGACCCGCACCCCGGCACACCGCGGGCAGCCGCGGGGGGGCGCGGGGGTCCCGCCGGGACGGCCTCTCCGGGGCGCCTCGCCGCAGGGTGCCACTGGCGGCAGGGGAAAGACGCACCCCCTCGGCCCCCCCCTTATCGCCACTTAAAGCCGTCGGGCTGAGTCGCCCCTGTCACCGTGTCACCGACACGTTAGCGCTTACGGGCCACTGCTGCGGCCGAACCGCGCAGCACCATGAATTTGTTCGCTCTTTGGAATTCAGAGACTTTAATAATGATGATGACGATATTAATGATAATCACTAAAAAAGGACACGTTGTTTGGGGCAACTTCAGGCCGTAAGGCTGCGCACCGCACACCCAAAGCCCCCATTTCCGTGCCTGCGCCCCGGCGCCCAGCGTTCGTAAACTGTTTCTTCCCCGGGGCGGCTCCGCTCCCGGACCTCCACCGGCTCCCTGGGACGCTCCCGGACCGGGACCCGCTCCCAGACCCGTTCCCGGACCGGGACCCTCTCCCGGTGCCCGCTGCCCGACCGGTACCCGCTCCCGGCCAGGTACCCGCTCCCGGCCCGGTACCGGTACCCGCTCCCGGCCCCGCTCCCGGTACCCGCTCCCGGTACCCGCTCCCGGCCCCCGCCCGGCCCCGCCCGCGGCTCCGCGCCAAGAGCGGGCGCAGGGCGCCACCCGGCGGCGGCGTTGGGCGCAGCGCCCTCGGCGGGGCGGGCCGGGCCGGGGCGAACCGCGGTGCCGCCGGGGGCTGGGAGGGATGGAAGGAGGGAAGGAGGGAGGGTGGCACCCCGGCAAGGGCGGGAGGGAAAATCCCAAAGGGATTATGCCGAGGAGCCGAGTGGCCGCCCCCTCCCGCTGCCTGCAGGGCCCCGGCGCGCTGCGCTGGCGGGTGCCTCCTGCCTTACGGAGCGGTAATGGTGATGTATGTCACAGTCAAGGTTATCATCAGATATTACCGGCTGCAAATGTTTCGTGTGTCTCAGCTCGTGTGGCTGCTGCTGAGAGGTTAGCGGCAATGCGAGGGAGGGTAAGGCAAAGCTCCGGCGGTGGAGTTTTGTGCAAAAGCGTTGCATTTCAATACCTTTCTCTCCATTGCAAATTGGTTTTCTGGTTGCAAATGGCATTTTCCTAGAGATCCTGATACTCAGCACCTGAAAGGAACATGTCAGAAAACTGCATATAAATACAAATGGTGGCTCTTGATATGGAGAAAAATTTGCAGGTGTATCTCAATAGTAAAATTACGTTCTCATCTATGAATGAGCACTCCTCTGTTTCAATCTTCCGCTTCAAGCACAAGTAAGGAACCCCTGCGGGTGTCTGCCTGATGATTTGCACCAAGAAATGAATCATGCCCTGAAATGGCAGCTAAGCAGTGTGCAGGGAATTCTTAACCTATAGCTCCTTATTGGAAATGAGAATTTTATACTAAGGCTGAAATACTTGTGTTTAATGGTCTTTTTCCTGAGTTCAAGCATGGAGGGATGAGAGTAGAAAGCTGAAAAGTGTCATGCATTAAAAGTGTCAGAAATCAGAGCAGGAACCAGTCTGTGGCTGTAAGGTAGCACCTATTCTGCAAGACTGTGAAAAGGACCACAGAAATTCCTCCAGAAGACATCAAGACTCAGTCTTGCAGGGGTCTGGTACACTAGGGAGCTGCTATTATTTCTCTTTAGATCAGACTACTTATTGATTGTGACTCTGTTGTATAAACAAGGAATGAAAGCAGAGCCAAAAGATTTGCTCCTTGTTTTATATGACTTACAACATTAGGCCGGGTGGTGAGGGAATGATGGCACGTCATCACTTCTGCCTGCTACTTTCAAGAAAGATGAACATAAGAACTAAAGGGAACTGAAAAGCTCTTAAATCCAATGTGCATCCACAGAAAAACAGATGAAACCTTGCCTCTCTTTTAACACAAGGAATGAATCCCACACATACAGAAACCCCTTCTCCTCAGATAGCTAGCTAGCAAAAGAATCAGTACAAATCACTAAAGCATGAATGGAAAGGAGGAATAACAAATTAAGAATATTTATTTCTAATAAAATATCTAATTATATGACCCTTACAGTGCTTATTAGAAAACAATTCCATGCATTGCTTCTAATTAAATACTGTTCTTAATGGGATAAACCTGCAGCCTTCATGAAGTTATGTATCTGGAGGAACTATTTCTGTGTCATTCCTTTCTTTTATGAGGGGCAAGGCTGAAAATACAGATTTTGAAATTATTAGCGTAGGGAAATGCAGTTCACTCAGTTACGGAGTGACTTCAGAAAGTGCAGCATTTAAAGTAAACAAGCAGATAAGGTATTTGCAGTCCAATTTTTTTTCCAAATTTCTTGAGCTCAAAAAGTTGGTTGTAGTTGGAAAAGAATAGTGTGTAATCAAGCTTGTGTCATTTTTCATCACTTTGCCAAGACTGTTAGGAATAGAAACATTTCTACCAGGGACACGTTGAACTTGATGGTGTGGGAGTTTTACAAGAAATGAAACCTCTCATTTCTTTGGAGCCTTCCCTAAGCTAAGCACTCACCTTGAACTCATTTAAGCCAACAGCTTCAAGGGGAAAAGCTTTTTGTCTCATCTACTAAATCAAGTTATCAACAGAAAGGTATTTTGATCAGCAGTTCCCAAGTGTTTCCCATACATTATTTACAGGGATGCCTAATAAAATGGGACACCTCTTTCAAAAGGAAATACTTACATATCTTTTCCTGAAATCATTTCACAGATATTTGCATGTATTATCTGGATATTACATATACAAATACAGAGAAAGAAGAAATGGTCATTTAATGTGAAACATACTTTTGTGTACCCCTAATATTAGGACAAGTTTGTGACAGGGACATGAAAACACTTCCTCGATCAGCCAAGGTGCAGAAAACTGAGTCCTCATTTATTAAACAAGCTACTATTTAAATCACTGAACATAGTCTTCATGGATTTTGTGTCCTTTAAAAAACAATTTTACTGTTAATTGTAAACAAATTTGATTTAACAAATCTGATTCTTTTTTCTTTACAAGCATACCTTTGACATTTATTGTATTGGTAGAGGAAGTGTAGCCTTCTGTACTTAGCCAGTGATGACCTCCATATTAACCACAAGTTGTGGTTAAATCAACCAAGGTGTATCCATCCTCTGTGTGAGAAGCCTCTGTTAAATTTGACCACCAGTGTGACTAAAAGAATGCTTTGTAAATTCAAGTTACTCATTCAATCTCCAATTTATTGGGGCACCAGGGCAGATTACCTTATAGCTACCAGCTACGGCAAAGGATATATAACTCTGTTGATAACATGCACAACATTCTCAAGTGTACAAGACACAGAAAAAAATTACCTAATAAATTAGAATTCATTTACAGAGATCATTACCTTTTCCTAGCTCCTGAGCCTTACTGCTTCCCACATCAACCAAGGCAGTTGTATTTTTTCCTGCAAAAGAAGGTTCATCAGGAGTGTTTCTGAGGTGTCAATTCTCATTTGCAAAGGGCCTCCCCCTCACAGGAAGGTCAGGATTATGGATGGGAGATTTTGCATGACCCACCTTCCTATGGAATATCATGTCTGATATAATTTCATAAATATTTGCATGAGATTTTACACATTGAAAGAAATGTGTAGTTCCTCAAGAACATTTTATTTGTTCTTGTAAAAATATCAGGACAACCAAGACTGCAGTTTGTTTTGGAACATAAAACTTTATTTTCTTCCATAAAATATCTTTAATTTCTAATGATTTATTAAATAAATAATGAAAGCACGATATAACAAAAAAGAATAAGACATTAGAACAATTTTTTATTACAAGAATATAATTCATAATAGAGCTCTGATCTAATACTATTTAATATCAGAATGGATCTCTGAATGTCGTTCCCTGACATTCAGAGTTACTTGGATAATACTACTTTTTCTTCAGATGTGCAAACTTACTGAACCATTGCAAAGCTTGTCTTCAACAAAATATTTGTGTGATGATTATTTAATCAAAATATTGTTAAATACAGTGTTGTACACCCCACAGAGATGAAATAGACGTGGAATACTGCATTACTGGAGTGGTACCAGAGCTTCTACATATGGTTGTAGTGATATTTAAATGCACTCTTCTAAGACAAGTTTGTAATGCCACTATCTTACATACTGTACCAGAAATGTTTGACAAATAGCTCCTGCAATGAAATGGCTAGCACTTAGCAACATGCCACCGTACTCTGTTTAATCCCTCTCATTTCATGGAATTTCAGCTCCAGGAGGAGAGGGGATTAATAACTTTTAAGACGGAAGTTATTTTGTAGTGCCTTTTTTCTAATATCATGTTCTGACTCACCAGCCTCTCTGACCAACACATATTCAGGCCATTCAGGTTTGCTTCAGAGAATTTAGAGATGAAGATGTCACATCATTAGAAAAAATTGGTTGCAGAGAGCTTGTTTTTTCTAAACATATATTAATTGGAAATGTTCAGACAATGCACATGCAGTCACCTATGTGGTCCATGTGTTCAATACTTATGTTCAGTTTCCAAGGTTTGGGGTGTCCTCAGAACAAACTGTTCTACGATGACCCAGTGTGCCTTCCAAAGACTGAATATTTTTCTAAGTGAAAAGAAAAGGCACTTGGGAGAAATGTTTACCACAACAGCAGCCAGGCGTGGGGCTTGGTATACATGGGGCATGGTGGCTGGTACAAATACTTATTTCTTTTATATGTAACACTCAGCATTGCTTGTCTGCCTAAGTTTTGGGTAAGCACTTCCCACTCATATAAACTTGCAACTTGATCTTTTAAATAAGGAGAGCATATTTTTAACGTGTAACTCCTAACTAACAGCATTGAAGACTTCATTTACTCTCTTGCATCTGCAAAAATGTATGTGTCCACCTAATATCCCCCCTCTCAGCCTCCCAATTGAATTCTGAGACTGAAAACTTTAAAAGAAATTTCCAATCAAAAAGTTGCTATAAACATAGCACATCTCAAGTTTTCTTTCAGGAGATCCTTTCAGCATCATAGCCAATATATATCAATTTCTTTGAAGTTTATATGTGTTAGATATTATAGATAATATACATATATTAGAACATCTTATAGATATTTTATATCTCTTAAAATATAGATAGATATTACGTAAATATTAGACACTATAGGTATATATTAGGTACATATAGATACTATGTGTTAGTTCCATGTGAAAGTTGGGAAGAACTAGTGTTTTTAAACTACATTTTTGCATTGACTTTTTTGCTACAGGTGAGACGTTTCTATACAATGTAACACAAATGTAAAATTTAAAGCCGAGATACAGACTGCTTATTTTTGGAAGAGACAATCTTGAAACGGGACTTTGAAATACAACAAAGAGATGCCACAGCCTTCAATTACATTACCGAGCTTCTCAAGTTCATTCAGCTAGATTTCAAAGCAGGCCTTCCAGTTCTAATTGGAAAACAAAGTTACACCAAACTGCATGTTTTTACTGATGCATGGTAATTTATATTAGCAGAGAAGACTCTGACATTTCTGAAAACAATCCACAGAAATAAAAATATATGGCAGAGAGAGAAGATCACATTATTAATCCTTTCATTTAGTTAGTTCTGAGTTTAGCATTTCAGAATACAAAATCAAGTTTGAAAAGCAATGCTGTAAAAGACTGTCTCTTTAATGACATACACAGAAGGAAATCTATAACTCTTTTGTTCATACATTTCTTTGCCTCAGTTTTTTGTTACTTCATTTTTTGATTCTGCTTGAAAGAGCCATAAATATTTTTTGGGAAAGCAACTGCTCTGTAAACAGGACTCTCTACGTTGTCTCAAATTGCACACTCACAAAATAGGAATATAAAAAGCACTACTTGCTTTGGAAATCTGATCCATTATACAGAGCTGTAATCATTCTGGTAGAGAGCAAAACCAGCTAGGTTCAGCCGTTTTAAATTAATTTTTCTTCTGAAATAAATAAATCTGTAACATAACCAAGAGACTATTTATAGCTTTAGAGAATTAAACCAGTTTTATTTGGTCACCTTTACATGCTCATTCCACCTCAGCACACGGCTGCTGAGAACTCTGATGACATTTGAGAGACCCAAAAGATTTGAGTCTCAGTTTCCCTCATTGGGTAATGAAAAAGATCGCTGGTTGTTGATTACTCAGTCATGTATCTCTCTCAGCTTTTATTTGTGGCATGTTTTTTCACTTTTCCTTCATCAGAGTTCACTATTTTCACCAATAATTAAACTAGTGTGTCAGTGAGATTTGTTGTCGGACATTTTTAAGAGAATGCTGCTGCTCTGGCTATAGAACTTCCATTTATTTGAAATGGGAAGACTGGAATTCCTAACCCAAAGAATACTTACAATCTCATCCCAACCTACAAAAATGGTATTTCATCTAAGGTGAGCATAGAGAAAATCCAAAGTAGCTGGAGGCTTTTGAAATGTTGTCTAGGGTGCAGGAAGATTTACATCCATCCAAGGTCCTTGATGTGAATTACAAACACCTCACTTCAGTCACAGCTCTGTGCTGCAGTAGGTTTCAGTTCCACCACTTATGTCAAAATTTCATACCCCTTTACCTTTCACAAGTCTGTGGAGACTTCTGTTCTTGCCTCATTAGAAATAGTTCTGAATAGCAATCTTTGTCTCCTTTGAAAGCACCAGGAAACATATAACTAGTCCAGATCCGGTCATTGTGCATCAGTACAGTGTTACGTTGTTCTCATCCAGAATTTAAAGCTTTTATCAAAAAAAAAAAAGGTTTTAGCCCTTACGATTGTAGAGATAACCTCACAAACCATGGTGATAGATGCAATGGCAGCTCTCTGCTACTTTTAAACAATTACATTATGAGGTATGACCTATCCCATTCATCTTAGCAGCTGTTAAATTGGATGTTCCTGAAAACACTTGTGACATGTCACTTCTTTCAGTCCTCATCAAAGCAGGTAGGAAAGGAGATGGAACATTACCTGTTGAATGCTTGCATAATCCACTCTGAATGAAAGCTCATTTGGGCTGGATAAGGCACCTGGGAACACCAGTATTCATCCCTTCTTACAGTAAAGCTCTGGGATTCTCAAAGGAATAGAGAGAGAAAGCAACGGAGAAGAAGCTACCATATTCGATGACAAAGGGGTGGAGAACCAAGCCCAGGGGCATGAAGAGTGCATGTCACTATGTCTGGAATCATTATCAGCTTTACTTTTAACACCTTCATTTGAAGAAGAATTGGAAATTAATTTTCTGTCCTGAACTGAACCTTTGGCATATATTACTGTTTAGTCATTCCCTGTTCTCCTAGGAAGTATTGCTACAGGTGAAAGAGATGTTTTTGTGAAGTAACTCATTGATTTATTTTGAAGGATCTTTATATGTGTTTGTACCACACCTCTGGGAAACCATGTAAACCTCTGATCACATCTTTTGATTTAGGCCGAACCCCCAGAGCAGTAGACCCAGGCAATCTTTCACTGTAAAGAGGCTCACATGGCCTGATCTGTGCCTGTCCCAAACACTGAACACCCAACATATTCTATTGCATGTGACTGCATAGAAGAATTGTGCCATCTGAAGGCAAAGACAAAAAATAGAGACACAGAAGCAGTCATTCCCATCACCTTGTACTTTTCCTTCCAGAGAATTGCGGAAACACGCAGTACAAGAAAACAACTGTAAAATTTCAGACTTCTACATTAGGGACTTTGAGGCAGACTTAGTATTTCCAATTCTAATATTGAGGCCTTCGCAAGGGATTTCACATCTGAAGCTTTCTCAATGCATTGGACTGAGTGACACTAAATTCAGTTACTTTAAATTAAAGAAAAAAAAAATGAACCAGAGCTCTGATACACTTTTGCCAAACACAAGAACAATGTGTTTTCAAAATAAAGTAAATTTCACTTTGCAAATCATTCCTTTAAGTACCAATTGCTCTCTCTATATTATATACATTATATAATACATATATATTAGGGAAATTAATGAGCAGATAGCCTGAACTGAAAGTCTCAGGCCTACAAAAATTCATCCTGTGTTTTACTTGAGGCACATGAACAGTCCCACTGTGCTTTGCTCTTTATGTACATAAACCTTTATAAGCCTGGAGCCACAGCACAGGGGAAAAAAATACCAAAAGCATTTGGTAGCTTTTCTCTTCATGACTTTGTGCTTATGATGCTCTTGAATCAGTATCATTATTACTTTATTATGCTTTGTCATTGTGATGACAAAAAGAATTTCAGTGCAGCTCTGTAGAGACTGTTGTGCCACGAGCATATCTTTCAGATGTCAGCTCTGTTCTGTAAAAAAGAAGAAACCAATTCTGGAGACAGGTTTTGCAATGACTGCAAAGCAGCTGGCATCTCTGTAACTGTCGCTTTTCAAGACCAAGGAAAATTCTTTGATATCTTTTACAGCTCTGCTTAAATGTTGCGTGTGCCAATGGCAGATGTGTTTAAGCTACTAACATACTTTTATCTGTGCAGAGCTTTCCACCAAAGGAAGGCAAAACAAAACGGCTATTTCTGTTAAGGGGAGGCATGACTGAGAACACACCAACTCAGTCATGCATGAGGTTATCAGCTTTCAAAGAGAAGACAGCGACTCGGGTCATGTGTACTGAGATGTCAGGCCTGAGCAAAGCACTGAGAATGTGTGCTCCCTTTACAGTGTCCTGTGGCATGGGGGCTACAACAAGCCCTTAGTTTCCCAAAATCATGATGTTCAGCTTCCTCACAGCTACTGCCAAACAAGGATTATATAAAAAATAATTCCAAGCATGGTGATAGTGGGTAGGGTTGTTCATGGAAGAGCACCAATAACAATGTGTCTAAGGCAGTTTCTCTGTGCGATATGTGTACATGCAGTGTAGATGTATTTTATTTTTTTCTTTTGGTGTTTTTCCTAAGGACTTGATGACATTTAATAGTTTACACAGGATTTAGCAAACATGGAATTTTCAGTACTTTCAGACTAGGTTTAAGCCCATGCTTGTATCAAAATCTGCTTCCCATCCACTCTGTCCAGTTGTTAGTATATGGGGTCTTGGATGCACCCTAGTATTTAGGCCTAGAAACACACCAGTCAGAGCAAAGCCAGCTGGCTGTGCTGGGAACCGGAAGACAGTACTGCCAAACCAGTGAGTCACAGCTGGGAGGCAGGGATTTCACTTGTTAAGGTCAATCTCGAGAACACAAGAACTCGATAAGCTACGTACCCCAAAAATAAATATGTAAACAATTGATTCCTATCATCCAAAACTGTCTGAAAACAGACCACAAAATGAGAATAACTAAAAGTAATGTCTCTCTGTCAGTCTTTTTAAGGAAATAATTCTTGGTGTGTCAAAAATTTTTAACTCCCTGCAAATAGTCACAGTCCACTTGATGGCTGTCTGCTTACGCAGTATGGTTGTTCATTACTGGCTTTTAAGTATAGTGTAACTTACTTAAGAACAGGCAGTAAATGCTACAAACAACATGTAAACCTTACTTCCGAGTGATATCCCTCCTATTGCCTCCCCATTGCTTCCCCCCCCCCCCCCCCCCCAATAGGGGCTATTCTATGGAAATTCACCCAAACCAATATTGATTTTAAAATCTGGAAATGTTTTGTCTATTTTTCTTCATTTTACACTGTTTCCACCTGAAACACAATTGCTGCCAGTCATATCTCCTCTTCAACCACTTCATTTTGACAGCTTTTATCACCCTCCTTATATAGATTTTCCCCAGCTATAATCAGGTGAACTACCTTAGGAAACCTTAAACAATCTTTACTGGTATCCCATGGTTTCTCACAGGGAAAAAAAATCAAGGTAAATTATGTTGTCATGTTGTCATTTTATAAGCAGAGAAAGACATGATTGAATTCCAATTAGTCTTGAAGCCTAAACAAAGTCTTTTTGACTCCTGATGACCTAAACCCTTTAATCCATATTTTTTCAGCAAACAACACAAAACGTAAACTGGATAAATGCAGTGACAGGATGCAAGAAGGAGAGCGTGGCTGCCTGAAAACAAACAACAGACTTGTATCAAAAGGCATGCAAAGATGTAAATAATATGGCCTAAGTTCAAATTCAGTTAATCAGTTAATCACATGCTGAACATTAAGCAAGAAATTCTTAATGGACTGAAAAAAAGCTAAAAAGTCAACTGAGTGGAGCTGGACTGCTCAGGCTTGACTTCTTCAAACACTCTTATATGCTTTGGAGATCCTTTGGCTCCTTAGGCTACAGCTTACATTCATCCATCCATCCTATATCTGGCACACCTACAACCCTTAAACCATGAAGACTGAATCATCATACTCTGTAGTCAATCCCAGATGGGATACAGCTCTCTTCCTGTGATCGCATGCGTGCGCACAAACACACATACACACACCGTTTTTGAGAAAAAATAACATGTTCTCCTACCTCTTTTTACTGCATTACCCTACAAATATAATCAGACTACCAGGAAAAATATATATAACTGGGGTTTAGCTTTGGTATTTACAGCAGCAGAAACATTTTGAAGACCATTTGCATATCACTATTGCAGTTTGTGAAGAATTGCTGGGAGCGCAATAAGTTTCAACATTTATACATTTTTAATAGTAAAAGGGCCATCTAGTACAATGGGAAATAAAGAATACTTTAAGAGCCATTGGAAGATTTCTTGTTTGCTTTTTTCATTGATTCATCTGGTTTACTCTTTAATTTTTACTGTTTCTCACCCCATTTGTAACACACTATGTATCTAAGCAAAGTGGAGAGTTGATATGTATGTCTTACAAGCAGCCTGAGACACAGGATAAAAATCATCTTCATGGCTCTCTGAATCTGGATATAGCTAATGGTCCACACAGCTAATAGAGAAGACCCTCTGTTGGGAGTTCCGTGCTCCCATGCAGAAAAAAAAATCATTAGGTAGATTTGCAACCCCTGGAAACTTCATCACAAACCCCAGTGGTATATTACGGAGGCTTAACTATCTCAGCATTGGGATAAAATCCTATCGTATCATACTGATATTTATGTTCTAGTTGTCAGATAATGAAGAGCAAGTTCTCTGCAGAAAAACAAAGCATTAGGCTTTTTATGCAAATTCGTGTAGGTGTTAATATTTACCTTCAGATCCTTCAGAATGCAAAACTTCTTTCAATTTTTTCAATATGTTTCAATTGGACAAACCATTAAAAGCTGTTTATTTCAGATTTTCAAGTAATTTAGATTCCAGAATAGATTGAATGTAGAAGGGCAGAGGCTCTGTCAAAAAGAAAACAATAAACAGAAAAGCAAAACAAATTAAGTATGGATCATGCACAAGTCTAGAAATAGAGAAAGAGGCTTTTGAAAACTGGTTATGCACTGAATCATCACTCATTCACTAGTCCACATTTTTTGTGTTGTCATAAAGGACATTAACTCATGAGGGTACAGACAATAAAGAGGTAACTATTTATACAAATATTAAACACACCTTTTACACAGTACAAATATTGAACACATCTTTTATACAGCCACGTGAAATTCTCACATGGAATGAAACTCTGAGTTTCAGAATTTCTTAAAGGATTTTATCTCATGATAATGAGGTTTCCAAAGAGGACATGTGAATAAGCTTCTTCTAGACCAAAGCCTATTAAACTTACCTTTCTCTTCTAGAAACTTGGTCAAAGTCACTGGAGTCAGAAGTAGACATCACTCCATACAAACCATTTTAGCTTTTTAGATTTTGAGGTCACAATGAAATCTTTCTCTATTCCTCCTTTGGAGCTGGCCAGCTTTGTATACATGATGAAATAACCACTGGAACATATAGAAAGGTTAATTTGAATATTCATACCTAAATTCATGCCCTGCTCAGAGTATTAAAGGCATTCATTACTATAATAGTAACATTTCAAAACATGAAGCACTCCAGGGCTTTAGAGTTGAAGCATCTTTTCTTTCTAATCCTTAGAAATTTCCCCCAATCACCACACATTGTTACGTATCTAATAATTAATTTTAACTCTAAGAGTCATGAAGGGTATCCAAACATTAAAGCTCATCAGGCTGCAAACACTGATTTGTAATATATAAATCCTGCGCTGGTCCACTGTGGTTCTCCCTAGGATTTCTTTTACAAGTAATAAATTACAAGTGACACAGACTTTTTCCTGCTTCAGAGCACATATCCTTAGTATTCGCGTTCTCCCAAGACATAATAGATATTTCAGAGAAATGTATAACTGAATCTATCAAACAATTGATTGTGAAGTTTCAACCAATTCTGAGTGTTAGTGTCATCTTCAAACCCCTAGCTGCCTTGTGTAGAAAGGCATGATTCTCACTTCTTGGTCTCCAGTTGGATTGCCTTAGGTGGCATTCTGGCTAGAGTCAATCATCTTAAAATACCCTTCTCCATCTCTTTCCTATGTAAAGCAGATACCTTTTCTCTCTGCAGAAGTTATTTTCCTAAAAACACAGGTCAGATGAAGCAGGAATATATGGTCCCTTCTTCAGAGGGAATGGCAATTTACAATAGGGGATTATTACACAGCAATTACTACTCAAATGCATTTCTGCAGATGAAAAAAGTTAAAAGAAAATTGTCCTTTAAAATTAAACACTTTAGATGAACAACCACAATGCAGAGAACTAGCTACTTTTGAACTAGCTACTAACTAGCTACAATGCAGAGAACTGCATTGTGCATTCAATTATACAATTTTGTGTGTGCATGCATGTCATAGACAAAAAGTAGCTAGAATACCTGGGGTTCTCAACAAGCCAAAGTGAATAAAGAGAAAGAAAAATGAACAATTATGGTGAGTACTCATTGCAATTTAAGACCAAATTGATGGTGTGAAAACTAAATAGACTTGGATAACAAACTATTTAGTTACAGATATACACAGAGTTTTACAGTACTTAACACTGCAAATTGTCTCCATTTTTGGTCAGTCTATTCTCCTTGAACAGATATGAGAAGA
The DNA here is from genome assembly GCA_017639485.1 of Pluvialis apricaria. Lineage (NCBI taxonomy): Eukaryota > Metazoa > Chordata > Aves > Charadriiformes > Charadriidae > Pluvialis > Pluvialis apricaria. Next base: position 106,797,437 of record CM030008.1, on the reverse strand, counting down.
CTGTAGTTCTGCACAAATGTCTATAAACCATATAATATCACATTTGGTTTTAAGTTATTGCAATGCTTATTGCAGACCAGCAAAATCTGCAACGCACAGGAGTCCTTTATTTCCTAGGGATTCAAAAATGACAGCACACTACAGTTTGAGGATCTACCCTTTCAGTTGCTTTCTTCAGTGTATAGAATGACTGCCAAGTCAGGTGGAAATTACCTCATTTGGCTTTAAAATATATTTCCCGTACTGCATCTGGTGTTAATGATTCTCTCAGCTTTTGTAAGGAGAATGGAATGGTAACGGAATGGTAAAGGAATGGTAAATATGGTAAGAAAAAGATGATTTTTCCAAATTCTAGGTAAGGTGTGTTTTCTTGCACCGTGTTTACTTCATTTCTTTTATAAAAGTTACATTCTATCCTCAGTCTAAGCTGCCATTGATATCAAGAGGTGTTCCCCTATGAACAGAGAGCAGTTGCGAACCCTAAATTAATAAGTGAATTAAATGCTTGTGAAAGTACCAGCTGACAGCCTTAGGGCTGAAAAGATTACTCCTCTGTATACAATTCTACCAAGGTTCAAGTACCAGCAGTATTTCCTGGAAACATCTTACAAGGAAGTCATTAGTCCACTTTGAAGAGGCCACAACTCCAGGGGTCGAACCAGGTTACTAAGATCTGAATTCGAACACACTGGTCCTAAATAAATGAGGAACTAGGCCACTGAAATTAATCAAGTTAGACAATGGAAATGGAAAGAAAGTAAGGTACTTAGATGTGCCCTAACTATTTTAATCTTGCCATGTGAAGGATCGATGTAATTGTGCTGAAGTGGGTGAAGCTATGTTGTTTCTCACTAGATGAGGAACTGGTCAATGAATAAATAACTAGATTTACATGTACAGCATCTTTCATTTGAAGAGCACATAGAGCAACAATCAAACTCAGGAACGTGGATTAGCTACATATTCACTTATTGATCAACTTCTCATCTGAAATCAATATCAGCAATAAGCTGATGTGCAACAAGAACATAATAAAAATTTCTTATAAAAAACCACAGTTCTTCTTCGGTTATATGCTGAAACTTCTCAAAACACAGGACAAAGTATCCATGAATGATATAACCATTAAAATTTTTGCAAAGAATTTGTAATTTTCAAATTTTTATTTTCCCTGGTCGGATCTAGGATCTTCTGGTCTCCTAGTGAATACTTATTCAAGTATTTGCAATTATTTTAGTCTAAACTAATATTATATTTCTTTCCCAAACAATAAATTAATGTTTTAATACTCCCTTCCCTATAACTGCTGATTACCTAAAAAACACTTTGGTAGTCAAACAAATAGTTTGACTATTATGGTTGAGGCAAGAGTCTTGGAAGACTATGGGTTGGAGGTTAATTTGGCTTTTCTTCTCATTCATGGCATCAGATGTTCTGTCAAGTTTACTGTCTCTAATATAGCCATCCATGGAAGCAACCCACTGCTCCAGTCTCCCATTTGGATCTTTGATATCTTACATTTACTTTAGGCCTCATAAATAGTAAACTCACCTTGGACTTTGGGGTAAAAGTGTCTCAAGTAGTATGCCAAAGTTCAATTTGTGTCCTTTCTGTTGTTTGGTTGTGTTTTGTTTCTTTTTCCTGGACAGTGTACCTATTAAAATCAAACCCTAGAATTCTTACTTAGGCACAAATACACTTAGCATCTATTTAAAATTTTAATAAAATATGTAGGGGCCTTTCCTTTCTCAGCACCTTAGGACCAGTGAGTAGCAAGTTGACGTTTGCTGATATCTAGTGAACAGAGTTTATTGAAAGAATTAATGAAGAGCTGCTTATTAAAAATATTGGTAAGATGTTATGTGACTGACAGCCGTTAACAGTTGAATTTGTAAAGAAGACTAGGCAGTATATTATATGTTCTGTATAGAAATGGATAATGTAATATAAAGTGCTGTTAAAAAATAAGAAATTATTTAGGTTTCTAGTGTAGCTTAAACAAATTCCTTACCATAATTAAAATGATAGAAGAAATCTTTCCAGATACAGACAGGAATATACATGGACTCCTTTGATGATAATTCAGCTTTAAAATGTTCTCCTTAAGAATTGTGCAAGTAATAAAGATGATTCTCAGAACTAGAAACTTTCTTTCTATTGGATCTAATAACATTGGGACTTACTTGAAATAAAATTTCAAATCCCATTAAGCTATAATGATATTAAAAGTCCTTCAGAAGGTGGGGAAAAAAAAAGAAGAAAACCCCAACGATCCAGAACACAAACTAGAAAAATATTCTGAGATTCCATGCTCTCAAGAGCAGAAACAATGAAATGCCGATTGCATATTTATTAAGAGTGTCTTCGCCAGCTACAAAACCAACCCGTGCACATACTGAGTCAATGAAAGGATGACTGCATGTGTGTTCAGGCAAACTCTAAACACCTGTGTCGTGCAGCTTCAGTGAGACTCTGAAGAGTGCAGTCTTCAGAGGGCTGATGTTGTTATTTTGTGGCTGGCTGCCTTGGTCTGGCTTTGGCAACATGCACACTGTGATGTTCCCCAAGGGTGAATCTTGGGGATTAGCTCATGCTGAGACCTACACAAGAGACTGGGGTTGTTAACTTGGGTATGTGTATCAGAAAAGATTGCAAAAACACTGACTGCAGTGGAAACTGTACCCATTCTGGTGTGGACAGACATATTCTTATTTCAGTTTCTGTAGCCCTTCTGCGCGAAACCTTTAATTTTGCTTCTACATACTTTTTTAAATTTTTTTTTCTAAGCAAGTACATAACACCGTATGGCTTCAAGGCTACTATGTCAGTATTTTGCAAAGATAGTACAAAGGAAATGTCATGAAAATAGTTTTGTCATTCTCTAAATGAAATCCTTAAAGCCTGCTGTTATTGAAAAGGTGGCCAGCCCTCATTTTACGCTGCTTTTTCTGTTTAAACTTCAAATTCTAGAGAGGTGATGCTTCCTTGTGAATAGAGATAAATAGTTGTATTTATCTGAATTTGAGATTTCTAATTTCCACTAACTTAACTGGTTTAGGATACCACCTTCAGGAGTTTCTCTTAGGAATTTTCTTTGGTGTTGAAATGCATTGAGTTATTGAAATAGTGCATAAGAAACTAGTGTAAAATCCTTGTGGTTGGCTGACCCTAGCTGGATGCCAGGTGCCCACCAAAGCTGCTCTATTGCTCCCCTCCTCAGCTGGACAGGGGAGAGAAAATATAACGAAAGGCTTGTGGGTCGAGGTAAGGACAGGGAGATCACTCAGCAATTACCGTCATGGGCAAAACAGGATTGACTTGGGAAAAACTAATTTAATTTATTACCAACCAAAACCGAAAAAGGGTAATGAGAAATACAACCAAATCTTAAAAAACCTTTCCCCCACCCCTCCCTTCTTCCTGGACTCAACTTCACTCCTGATTTTCTCTACCTCCTCCCCTCCAGTGGTGCAGGGGGACAGGGAATGGGGGTTGCCATCAGTCCATCACATGTTGCCTCTGCTGCTCCTTCTTCCTCAGGGGGAGGACCCATCACACTCTTCCCCTGCTCCAGCATAGGGTCCATCCCATGGGAGACAGTCCTCCCTGAACTTCTCCAATGTGAGTCCTTCCCATGGGCTGCAGTTCTTCATGAACTGCTCCAGCGTGGGTCCCTTCCACAGAGTGCAGTCCTTCAGGAACAGATTGTTCCAGCGTGGGTCTCCCATGGGATCACAAGTCCTGCCAGCAAACGTGCTTCAGCGCAGGTTCCTCTCTCCATGGGGCCACAGGTCCTGCCAGGAGCCTGCTCCAGCGTGGGCTTCACATGGGATCACAGCCTCCTTTGGGCATCCACCTGCTCTGATGTGGGGTCCTCCATGGGCTGCAGGTGGATATCTGCTCCAGTGTGGACCTCCACAGGCTGCAGGGGGACAGCCTGCCTCACCATGGTCTTTACCACAGGCTGCAGGGGAATCTCTGCTCCGGCACCTGGAGCACCTCCTCCCCCTCCTTCTTCCCCCTCCTTGGTGTCTGCAGGGCTGTTTCTCTCACATATTCTCACTCCTCTCTCTGGCTGCTGTTGCAAAGTAACTGTTTCCTCTTCTTAAATATGTTATCACAGAGGTGCTACCGCCATCGCTGATGGGCTCGGCCTTGGCCAGCAGCGGCTCTGTCTTGGAGCTGGCTGGTGTTAGCTCTATCGGACATAAGGGAAGCTTCTAGCAGTTTCTCACAGAAGCCACCTTGGTAGCCCCCCCGGCTACTAAAACGTTGCCATGCAAAGCCAATACAATCCTACAAAACAAAATGCACTTATCCTACAATGAAAACTCTTGACCTATTGATGACATACTCATTCTGGAAATAATACACTTTGCCTTGGAATTTGTGGGTGGAGAGCATCTCTATGATGATTTTGAAGATGCTGCCATTGTCCAAACTCTGTAAAAGAAGGATATATAGGCATTCTGAGTGAGATGACCATTATTTTTCACTTGTGGTTTTAACTTTTTTACCTCAGATTTGCTTTTTTTCATTTATAATTCAGTGATGACAGTTCACAATTATAATTACAGTGTTTGATTTTTAATTTGGATGTTATTGTGCCACGGCAAAGATATGTGCAACACTAGAAATCTCAAGAGGCATTGAAAGACAATGATAAGAATTGGCCTACTATTTCTTGTGCTCTAGATTTTTACAAGTTAGTAATTTCTCGAATAAATTTACTTAGTATTCAGTAACTTAAAACACCCCTTCCTTTTGTAGGAAGGAATCTTTTGAAGCTAACTGAAGTGTAGTTTGTACATTAAGGAAGATATTTTGAGGGAGAAAATTTTGTTAAATTCCAGATCAGTAAGAATTCAGGGACAGCAGCTCTAGTTTAACAAATATATTTGACTTTTCTGAGGAAAATAGAGCAAAGTGACAAAGGGATGTAGTTGACATTATTTTGTTTAGACTTTTAAAGCACATTTTACGTGGCATGACAGATAAAAGCCATTTTGAAAATAAAGTCTCTTGGGGTTATAGGAGGAATAACAAAGTGAATTGGAATGTGGCTAGAGGAAAGAAGCAAAGATCTATGATTTATGTTGTAAACCTGGGCTAAAAGGCAGTCATTTGTGCAGTCCATTAGACCATATTTGCTATTTTTTTTATGTAGCTCCTGAATCTTTTTTTCTAGCAGTAAACTATAAAGTTTGTAAATGATATTAATTTGGTTTTAATCCCTGCAGACAGTATGTAATTATACATTAGTAACCTAATTCTAGAGCCTAGTGAGTCTGGGTAATCAAATTCAGCATAAGCTAATTAGGTGTTGAATGGCAATTTATTTGATCTCCTTTACAAATACTTATTTTAATGTATTTCTATAATATTGATTGAGGAAAAAAATCTTAATATTGTACCTTTTTACTGCTCATCTTTATCTGCTTATGTTAAAAAAAAATAAAATTGTGTTAATAATCATGTAATAAAAGATGTTAATTCCTTGCCTACTGCTAGTCATTGGTTAAAAGTGTTGAGTTAAGCTATACTGTTACGTTTGCTTGTCTTTATATTATTGTTGAACTAGAGAAAAATCTGTGTTTTACAGCTCTAAACAAAAGTGTACCTTTCTGTAAATGAGGGAAGCTGGAGCAGAAGCTGCATAGACGTCCCTTTTCTTTAATAGGATCATATTTCAGCAGAGCTCTTACATTGATTTTTAACTATATGTACGGTCTAGTACAGCATATTCCTAATTTTGCTATATTCGTTCAAAGCTGCCTTTTTTTGAAGGAAGACTGTGACGGACTCTTTAACTGACTCTGAAAATTTTGAGCAGAAAGCATTTCAGCCCCAAACCAATACACCATGGGAAGGAACAGAGAGTGGACGAATGAAAAGGAGGTTATATTAAACCTGGGTTCTTTGTACTAACAATGCATGTTCAGCTATGTAAACAGTAACAGTTACAAAGGGAAAGGGAGTAAAAAATTCAAGCCAGCTGCTTTCTTCCTCATATATGCTGTAATAAACATAGAATTTCAAATATCTTTTGCAGCTATGATTAGGAAATATGTGGAATTATTTGGGATAAAGTTTGTTATTAATGAATAAAAAAGTTTGTATGTTAAATGACTGTGGAAGTTAGATTTACAGTTTTTACTGACAGACTTGAGCACAGGAAGTTCCATCTTAAAATGAGGAGGAACTTCTTTACTCTGAGGGTGGCAGAGCACTGGCACAGGCTGCCCAGAGAGGTTGTGGAGTCTCCCACACTGGAGACATTCAAAACCCGGCTGGACGCCGTCCTGTGCAACCTTCTGTAGGTGTCCCTGCTGTGGCAGGGGGGTTGGACTTAGATGATCTCCAGAGGTCCCTTCCAACCCTGACCATTCTGTGATTCTGTGATTCTGTAACCAAGTACTTAGGATGCATAGTCCAAGGACACCCTGAGTAAACATCATAAAGCACTTTAACTCAACAACATTTTTTGGCTTTTTCATTACTAAGTCTGGATGACTTGGCACAATATAGTTCTACAACAGGAACTTCAGATTTTGGATCTATTAAGAGCACATAAATTATTTATTAACTTACGGTATATCAGGAGTAATTTGGCAGTTGGCAGCCATCTGTGAGCCATAGATTAACATAACACTACTGTTGTGTCTAATACCTTCTGAGCAATCTATTTCAGACCAGAACGTTTTAACAGAAACTCTTATTTTATTTTTTACTGAGGACATAAAAGACACTTAAGCTGCTTTGCTTACTTGCTATTGCTATGTTTATAGGCATAACACAACATTTTATATTGACTGAAAGGAGAGACTGAATATGTTCCCAATTGTTTCTGAAAGCAGCATCACATACAGCTACTTAGCAAAGGAAGGGATTTTTGCTGTACGTGAAAATCAGCAACGTGGAGACGTTCTGGAACAATTTTGTGATCTCGTTACAAGGGAGGAAAAAGTGGCAACAACAGCAAGACACAGTTGTAGACAGCAACAGCCCATTTCTTCAGAATGATCTCATCAGGGAGACCAGCCTTGTTGAAGAGGACTGGCTTGCTTCCCAAAGGGCTTGTGCCAGGCAAAATTTAGCAGGTAAACAGTTGTCATTGTGCTAAAAAAAGATTTTCCAATTCTCCCATTGCTTAAACTCTGCACTTCTACTCCATATCTTGCAACTGTGAAATCAATAGCATGTTGTTGCTTTCTCTAGTTGCTGCTGTTTCTCCTCTGTAGAGTAATTCAAAGCACTGATAGCCTTTGAGGTTTCTGTTGCTTTCTGAAGTACCTTGAGCTTTCTAAGCTCCCTGACATTTCAGTATCACCGATACTCGTTCCCCCTGAAATTTTATCTTGTCATAGTGGATCAAGAGCTTAGAAAAATCCCAACAAACCTTAGGCATTTTCCTTTTCAGGTGTCTTCCTATGGAAAAGAAAGGCTTCAACAGAAGGGGATTTACCCCAAAACAGGAGCTTTTGAAAACTCCCCCTTAAATTCAAAATAGGCCATGTCCCTACTCAGGGCCCCAAGTTAAGCCAAATGAGAGGAAAAGATGAGGATATCAACAAGGAGGCAGTTTTCTTTAGGTGATCTAAAAGTTTTAGTATATTGAGTTAGAAATGCCCAGTAATGTGTTTTCAGTAGCGTAAAATCTTTACATTTTTTCCATGGAAACATTAAAAGGACTAGTCCCCTAGGAATAACAAGATCTGAGTGAGAATTTAATCTTTTGAACTACCATTGAATTTAGAAGGGAATATTACATATCACTGAAATTGTTCACATAGTTTTCCCAATTAAACCCCAATATTTCACGGGAAAATATCAGCTATAGTCAAATATAATTTGGAAATGCCAAAATGATCTTCATTCAAATTTACATTTAAAAAACAAACACAACAATTTCAATTTAGTATAAAATTGTATCTTAAAAAAGAAATGCCCCAAACCCACCAACTACCAAAATTCCAAAACTGAAGTGGTACAGCATACTGAAGTAAGTTCTGATTAAAATTGACTAAAAATATTCACAAAAAATTATGTTTTTCTAATAGATTCTTGTTAATCATCTGAACAATCATTGACTAATCCTTTTTTTTTTTTTTTATGTAAATTTTTATTGGCAGAGTTGAATCCATATCACAACAAAATTTTAGTGCTTCTTGAGAAGAGCATTTCCCATAGGACTGGACATGAGAATGCAGCCAGTTCTGTTCAAACAACACATCTTTGTAATTTATTACATCACGAAGCTGCCAAAATACCAAACAAAACACTAATCTGATACTTTTTCTGAGTTCTGTGAAGGAATAAAATTCACATCTGTTTTCTATTGATTCAGTCTGATATAGAAAGATCAGAAATTTCAATAAAAAGGAAACAAGGCCATGCAATATTTCTTAAAAGATAAATAAAAAAAATAATCTGTGATTAACTTTTCACTATGACCAATAAACCTATGCCATCATTATGTCAGTGTTGGCTGATGTATATTCTATTACTCCAATATGTCCTAATTGAATTTATGTCATGAAAACATACCTGACTTCTCTGCTCACTTGTAGTTTAGAGGAAGTTTATTTCTTCCAAACTAAAATAACTACTGTTGGAAGTAGGTATTGAAAGGGTAATGGAGCCAGCTCACTGAGTAATTTTTGTGCATATGTTAAGTTACAAAGGCATTTAATTTTTCAAACAAGTAATAAACAGTTATTAAAAATAGTAATTAACTATTACATTTCTTATCAGTGATACCTTAAAAGGTAAACCAAACAAAAAAAACACCAAACCTTAAAAAAAAGGGAACACCAGCCCTGCCAATATTGGTATATAATCAACAAGGGATATTCAAATCATATAGGGTACAGTAATATAAAGAATAAAACCTGAAAGCTTGCCAGAACAGAAGATAGGTTAGGTAAATTAACCATACAGTGATGGCCACTCATAGCAGACAGTGAACACCAATTATGTACTATGATTGACCACGTAATATACGTATTCTCCATCTGCAAAGAGAGAGAGCAGGTAGCTAGTCATCAGAGATGTACAGAACTGATTCCAGAAGTACTTATTAACATCAGTGATTTTGATAGCATTTGTGACATTTCATACCACTCCCATTCATGCACTGACCACACACAGTTTCTGTCATCCACCTGAACACATGAAAATCTTGATATTGGTGGAATAAGCTAAACGATCTTTCCAAGTCAAGTAAATCTTTTGATCATTTTCAGAGCAGGATGATTAGACCAAAAAATGTCGTGCTAAAGGGTAAATGGTGAGAACCAGCAAATCTGAGTTCACTTACACCCTAAGTACAGCTGCAGGTTTAGGTTAATATGCTGGAGAAATAACAAGGAACTAATTTAATGAAGGGCAGCAAGGTAATTTGTATGTAGAAATCTAATTATTTTTAAAAGCCCTCTCTCCCCCTTTCTAAAAATGTTGTTAATATATAAAAATATACTAATATTTCTGGTGATGGACAACTCATTCCCTGTCTTATATTCCAACTTTTTTTCCCGTCTTTCATGGTATATAGGCTGGCTAGTTTTAAAACACAAAATGTTTGCTGTTATAGAGACTATACAGACACATCACTGCTCCAGAGTATGAAATAGTTCATAAACTCAAGGATTCCTGCCTCGTTGGTTTTCAGAACATACCACTGCCCCACAAGCAAAAAGGTCGCCCTCTTCTTATGCTCCTAGAGTACATGACTGCTAGGAGGCTGGGTACCAGATACAAATGTGTAACTTTAGTTTGGCAAGTTTGTATTTCTGGCTCTACTTGCATGAAAAATCTGTGTTGGTTTTTGGGTTATTTGTTTTTTGGTGGTGGGTTTTTTTTTTCATCTCAAAGTATGCCTGTCCTCCAGGTGTCTTATGGATTGACATTTCTAAAATAAACCCCTTGGAGATTCACAAAGCAGGCAGCCGGGAAGCTGGCACATAAATGAAAAAATAAAGGTACTTTTGTATTTTTTGCTAAAGCAAATGATGGTATTTAAAGGCGCACTGTCAATTTTTAAGTCATACTTTTTTGTTTGTTTTTTGTTTGGGAGGGGTAGCACGTTTGGGGTTTTTTTTGTTTGTTTTTTTGTTTTGGGGGGTAGCATGTTTGTTTTTTTCCCCTGTATACTACTATTATGATAAGCAGTGTCTCAGATTATGGTAACATAAAGAGATGAGAAGGGGGAAAAAGCCATCTTTCCATTGAAAGAAATGCAGGTACTTAGGTAGGCATCATATAGAGTTATTTTCAACACTTTATACACATCTGATCTGATTTATTGGCCTTCCACATACAACAGAAGACTCAAAAGCTAGAATAACACTTGTAAAACAGACATATCGGTAAAGGAAGCCAGAACAAGAATCTCAGTGCCTGATGTCCCTTAAATTCATGTCTGTATAAATGTACAAGCGTTCTCATCCAAACACACACATTATATTTGTCACTGGCTGGAGATACATTTCTTATATTTAAAAAACCAAAACCAAACAACAAATCACCACCAACAAAAAATACCCCAAACAGATTAAAAGAAAAACCTCTGTGCAGGGACAGACCAGGAATTTCTGGGTAAGGAGGCAGCCAATAGAATCCGAGGGCAGAAAACCGAAAGAAAATGTTCACAGAGGCGGACCTGAGCTTGGCAAGACAAGAACTGACTGTTGTGCAGAAATCTGGAACAGGGACAGAATGGGTGAGACAGGAGAAAAGAACTCATGTTATAGAGCATTAGGATAAGTCACAGGAAACAAAGTTAAGGAAAATAATGTACATGAACATATAAATCAAGCAAACCACTGAACTTTCACAGAGGTGAGTTATGCAATGGTAATAGTAGTAGACCTCCATATTGGATAATTTGCCTTGCAGCTAGACTGCCTCCAGGAACTGAGTCAGCTTTTGGCATCCGAACTACTGAATCCAAACTTGCATCGGTACAAGTTGGAGGCTGACCTCCTGGAGAGCAGCTGTGTGGAAAGGGACCTGAGAGTCCTGGTGGACAACAGGATGACCATGAGCCAGCAATGTGCCCTGGTGGCCAAGAAGGCCAATGGCATCCTGGGGTGCATCAGGAAGAGTGTGGCCAGCAGGTCGAGGGAGGTCATCCTCCCCCTCTACTCTGCCCTGGTGAGACCGCATCTGGAGTACTGTGTCCAGTTCTGGGCTCCCCAGTTCAAGAAGGACAGGGAACTGCTGGAGAGAGTCCAGCAAAGGGCTACTAAGATGATTAGGGGATTGGAACATCTTTCTTATGAGGAAAAGCTCAGGGACTTGGGTCTTTTTAGTGTAGAAAAAAGAAGACTGAGGGGGGATCTTATCAAGACTTATAAATACTTAAGGGGAGGATGCCAGGTAGATGAGAAGAGTCTTTTTTTCAGTGGTGCCCAGTGATAGGACAAGAGGTAACGGGCAAAAACTTGAACATAGGAAGTTCCATCTTAACATGAGGAGAAACTTCTTTACTCTGAGGGTGGCAGAGCACTGGAACAGGCTGCCCAGAGAGGTTGTGGAGTCTCCCACACTGGAGACATTCAAAACCCGCCTGGATGCTGTCCTGTGCAACTGCTGTAGGTGTCCCTGCTGTGGCAGGGGGGTTGGACTAGATGATTTCCAGAGGTCCCTTCCAACCCTGACCATTCTGTGATTCTGTGATACCTTGTACACATACTCTTTGAAGGAAGATTCTTTACAACTTTCCTGGAAAGGAGAGAACAAAAGATCAACAGAGAGTTTTTTTTAATAAAACAATGCTGCTACTTAGGAAAGCTGAAATTCTTACTTTGCTACTCAGTGATGGAGTACCTCCAGTTTTCCGAAACAGAGATAGCCTTCTGCCATTTTAATATTGCACTCTAAACTACAAATAGAAAGGTAGGAATCTTGACATTTAATCTAACTCAACTGAATATTCAGATAACGTGCTAAGTATGTAGTGCTAATGGCAGAATAGATATGATTTTCAAATTCAGGTACAAAGTGGGGACATCTATCTTACACTGTCTGATCTGCAAATACAACACCTCTCAATCATCCATCACCTTTTTCTTGTCCAAACAGACAAGGGTTTAACTTTGCCATGTCATTGAAGTCTATATCAGCAAGAGGCTGGGTTGCAGACGGCCGCTACACTTTGTATTATATTCCTTTGTTGCTGTCTTTTACATGGCCAAGAGACAGAATCCCCATTTTTCCAGTAAGATTAGAGTGAATGGCTGATCTTGAATGTGGAGATTCAGGGGGTAGATAATTTCAAAGAAGTTTAAAAAGTAGCTAACAGTCCCTGCCTCATCAACAGGATGCCAGCATTTAGCCTAGTTAAAGTATTAAACCTAGTGATATTTGAGGGATGAAGGGAGAATGGAAGTTTTTCCTTCCTGAAAAACTTTCTGGTAGAGGAGTGGACACAAGGGTTGTGTCTACACCAGCAAGTAGCTCAGTAACAGTGAATCTACCAAGTGAAATGGATGGTGCTAAGGATCCAGTGTCCACACTACCTGTTTTTCATGGGGCTTTACTTTAGATTTGTTTTAGTTTTGCCCAGTGGCCTGATTTCCCAATAGCTGTTGGATCACATTCAATGTGTTCCTAGAGAACATCTTCCAGAATAGCTTAATCCAAAAGAAATCTAGCTCATGCACTCCAAAAGCTGCTACACTCCGAGAACCAAAGCAGTTAGAAAAGCACAGCTTTCAAAACAATCTAAGCAAAGCTAGCTTTTCAAGCTAAAATGTTATGTAGATACACCCAGCAGAAGTGAGAGACTCAAACTGGCACTGCAGTATCACTTTGAGGAAAAACATGTAATTTTTCTTTCTACCACATGCTTACACTCTTATTAGCTTTGTATGGCTGAGAATGAAGAAAGCTCTGCTTCCTCTGAAAGACCCAGAAAGGATAAGGATAACGATATTCAAGAAAATGTTCTCTTATCATCTTCATTCATAGACTCCAAGTAGGGCATTTAGCTTGAGCCAGACTGAGGGATGTATTGATTTGACAACCACTATTTACGATAACAAACACTGTTTTCTCTTACAGCGAGCTGACATCTGCTTTTCTCTGATGGAAATGAAATTATAGAGAAGAGAGAAAAAGGAAGTCACTCATGACTCATTGTATTTTCACGACAGCAAATGTTTTTACAGACATCAGAAGGCAGATGCTCACCACATACATTTTAATACATTTAAATTATAATGTCCCACTCTTAAAATCTGTGTGTTTACTGTGTTATCCCCTGAAAGATACCAGGGGCCACATCTATAAATAGCTGCCTGATTTTGTATACAAAGTGAATATCCTAGAGCAAAATATGTAAACCTTAAACCAAAACTCTGGAAATCTGTGTTTTCTCCCTATAAAACTAAGTAATAAGTCCCATTCTGCAGTTTAATTTGCCTTTTTATTATATGTATTCCAATAATTATCAGGATGTCTGTACTATATTAACATCAACATCAACATCAACATAAAAGCTGTAGTTTATTTCATAAACTGCTCTTTAAAATATACATGTTTAAGGTATGTTTATATACATTTAACAATCAAGCCGCCATATCTAATCCAGCATAATAGTCCAGGAGGCTATGGTTGCTCTTCTCACTTAGTTTTAACTTTTTATTACAGAAGTTTTGAAATAAACTTAAAGAAATGTTTATTAAAATATCTGTATTGTTTGAACTTTACTTTTTGTTAATGTCTTCCGAGAATTCAGTTTGCAGTCCAGCAACTTTGTATGAAAGGGCCACAAAGGTCAGATTTGATTTGGTTTTGTCGGTCCAAGAATGAAAGTAGTTTGAGGGACATGAAGTTGTGAGACAACAAGAAGCTTTACTATTTTATAGAAACTCATTCTTGTGTACACAAGCCTACATGCATATTGTACCATACTTATCTCTACACTTTCCACAAAGCAGAGTCTGTCTGGACAAAAACAATTCCTGCTTTCTTGATAGGCCTAACCATAGCTTTTAAATCCAGTGTGGTCCAAAATAACAGCCTCCAAAAGTAGACTGCTCTTAAATATCAAACACCTATTACATTTAAGAATGCATTATTTCTTCAGTGATCTGCACAAATGGTTTTATGATTATCAAGAAATCTGATTTAGCCTGGTCCCTCAAATCTATTTTACTAAAACACATACATGGTACTACAACATGATGAATTCTCTGGATATATGTATAGACACATACAGACATTTACATTTACACACTCACACATATTTATTTATATATGTGCAAGCTGTAATATCTGTATAAATGTAAGAACTTTACAAATACACATGAAAACATAAATAATTGCTGAAACCTTATCTTGCTTCTCATTTTTTGGACTTCATGAATGATACAAAAGGAAAGACATTAGTGTTTAATTACTTCCAGATGTTCAACAAAAATTCTTTATACTTTTTAAAACAAAATCTATTGCAGATTGAATACTATTTTTTGGAGTTTAATACTTTCTAAGAGCTTTATAATTTTCAAAATGTCACTGCTTATAGTCTTTAGTTAAATAATGAAGAAGATTTTACCAAGAAGTACCATTCTGTATTTATTTCAGTATTTCTGAATGTATTTCCATTTCTACTCTTCTTAAATATCAGCAAGTAATATCAAAGGAAAATTATGATATGAAACCAGGAAATAGTTTATGCTTCAAGAAACGTGAAAATTATCCTATGGCCACCTGTGCCCTATTTTCCTGTGCAAAACTCCTGCTCTGTTAGACTAAAACAAGCAGAACATAGGTAACATGCCTGAAAGCAGTGTTTTTTCCCCATGAAAGTGCAAGGAGTTGAGATCAGGCTTTTTTCTTTAATGTTTTGAAATGAAGTATCATTTGCATAACTAAAATATTTCTGCTTAAATACTGTTCTGAAAAACATTTTGTGGTGACGTTGAGAAAGTTCTTCAGTATTTTACCTCTGGGGATGATATTCTGACTCCACCAAACTCAAATCTTATATTCATAGTGTGGAGGCTGAAGATGAACTATTCTTTTTCAAAAGTTTATATCAGAAGAGAAATACACATTTCTTACATATATGCTAAGGATTTATCTGTAACATGCTTCTGTGATAGTAAAAATACTAGAACATGTTCTGGACCAAATGAGAATCTTATCGTAACTGAATGATTACTCTTTGTATTGCAGAAAAAAAAAAAATGACTGTATAGAGCTAACTATAACTTGTCTATGGAAACACATCTCCCTAAAAATATTCACAATCTATGTATAGTGTTCTGAGATAATATAAAAAAAAATTAAAAAATTAGCAATGATATACTGCTTCAAAACATTCAGTAACAATGTGAAATGGATAACCAGAAAAATCTTTCTCCAACACCCAATTTCTGTTCTGCAATAGCCTTACAGTATAGCTCCACTCTGTATGCCAATCACTGTGTAAAGTTTGATGCAATTATTGTTCCTGTAAAGGAAAAATTCACCTGAGAACTTTTCACCCACGCTTCATTTTTCTGTGAGAATGCACTTGTTTTTGAGCAAGAGGAGGAATTGTTATACAAGTAAAGAGATGAAAAGTCAAGGCTGGCTTTTTACTGCTAATACTTCTAACTGGAGGAGCCACATGATGCTGAAGTACAAGAGTGGCCAACAAGACATGTATGTGCGTGCCATAAAAGTGGTTGAGATGCGATAATTATACCAATCTTTACAGTCCAACTAGGGGATTCCTACACAATACAATTACTGCAGAATATGAATCAGACATTCAAGTACAACCAGAGAGCGATGAATCACATAAAAAAAGGGAAATGCATAGTTATGCACCAGTGATTTTAAAATGTGGTCAATAAATTATATTTATTAAAATATATTATATTCTAAATAATTATCTTATTTGGAATGTGGAGCTATACACAAGGAAGGCTGAGAAGAGCTGGCCTTTTTGGCAAGGAACCGTATAGCTAAAAGTGTTTCAGTTCACCGTTTTTTTTATTTTTAAACTATACATAATAATGCCAGTAAAAAATAAGAAAACTGTCAGATTAATCTAACTTTTCCGTACTTTATGGTGGTTTTAAAAAATTCTGTCTATACAGAAATTGTTTATATCTTAAAATAAGAAAGAAACATCTTAATGTTTCTTTAGTGGCCTTTTTGTGTCACTGAATTCTGAAAGCCTGTGGCATTTTATGAATGTCTAAAAAAATTCAAACCAACCCAAAAAACAACAAACAAAACAAACTTCCTATTGAAGAATAGAGATACGCTTCTAGTATATTGTCATGGAGGTTGTTGATGACTTTACACAATCACATCTTTCATTTCTGAGCAATGTTTACAGACCTTGAAAGAATGTGTTGGTGTTATGTCTAGAATGAATACGAATTTATGGTTTAACATGAACTTAACACAATAAGAAAGCACATCCATGGTGAAATTTCCATCTTGTAATATAATTTTGGTGCAATGGTAAGTCAACTGCCTGTCTGCGGGGCTCTTATTATTTTCACATCTTCCAGTAAGAATGTCAACTTTTACGTAAGGAAATCATACAGTTACAACATATCAAGGCTTCTAGTTTCATCTAAATTATGATAATTTCTCTTCCACCTTATTTCAAAATAAATTATGTTTTCTAGCCAGCCAGGTGTGTTAAGAATGTCACCTGACTTCTTTTTGCCTAAAAAAGAAAAGAAAAAAAAAAACAACAAAAGCCCAACAAATAAAACAAAAAACCCTAGCAAACCCCCAAATGAACAAAAAACCCAAACCCAAACAGACAAGAAAACCCCTTAAAAAAACCGAAACACTTCTAGGGAGTACATGGTACAAGATAGACCACTTCTCAGAATGCAGGAAAGCTGGAGCAAAGGCTAGCTCAAACTAACTCTTGGCTTCTTGGGAATGGGTTGGGAAAGCAAGAGTGGCATGTCAGCTGGGGTGTGCTGAAAAAAAAAGCCCCTAGAGAAACTAGGAGGAAGAGGAACTATAGCATGGTGACCACAAGGAAGATGGATAATTTCTTTTAACAGAGCTGGATAGAAAAGGAAATCTGAACAATGGGGTGAGAAACTGCCTTCTGGTTATTTGTCCCTGCTGGGTTCAAAGAAATAGTATATTCTCTCTCTGTCTTCTGTCTAAATAAACAGATCTGTATTAGTAAAATACCCAGATGAATATCTTTGAACAAAAGGATATCTTCACGAGTTTGAATGTTAGTTAAGTAGCTACACACAAAGGGAAAATATGTTTTAGCATATAATCACTGAATAATTTAGGTTGGAGTGACCTCTGGAGGTTATCTGGTTCAACTTGCTTCTCACAGCAGGGACAATTTATATCAGGTGGCTAATCACCTCTATTGTATTGTATCACAGTAAAAACCTTTTCCTCATATGTAATTGGAATTTTACACATTACAGATTGTGTTTGTTGCCTCTCATCCTGTCACTGTGCCCTTCCAGGATGAGTCTGGATCCATTTTCAATGATATCTTTTATTAGGATAGATTTGAAGACAGCAACTAGATCTCCCCTTAGTCTTCTCTTTTTAGGATTAAATAAAGCTATTTCTCAGCCTCTTCTTGCACTTCATGTGCTGCAGCGTCTTGGCCATCTTGGTGTCTCTCTGCTGGATCCACTCCAGTATGTCCACATCTTTCTTCTTCTGCAGAGCCCCAAACTGGACATAGTGCTCCAGGTACAGTCTCACAAGCATTGGATAGAGAAGAATAATTGGTTCTAGCCTGCTGGTTACATTCTTGCTAATACAACCCAGAATGAGTCTGGAAAAGCCATCACCACAAGGACACACTGCTGACTGATGTTTAACATGTAGACCACCAGAATGCCCCAGATATTTTCTGCAGAGCTGCTCTATGCCCCAGCCTGTGAGGTGGTATGGGGTTATTACTTCCCAGGTGTAGGATTTTTCATATCCTTTTGCTGAACTTCTTGAGATTCTTGTCAGTCCACTTCTCCAGTCTGTTGAAATTCCTCTGGATAGGTCTGTACTCCAAATTGTTGACCACTCTTTCCAGTTTGGTCCAGTAGCAAACTGAGAAATGCCTCTAATGATCAACTTCCCCATCGACTTCGTAGCTTTGATTACAACTTTTTCAACTCAGGGCTCCAGACAGTTTTCCGTCAAGCTTCTTATCCATCTATTCCATCCGTATCTCATCAATTTGCCTGTAAGTATACTATGTGAGGACATGTTAAAAGCCTTGTGGAAATCAAGGTTAACAACATCCAGGGCTCTCCTCTTGTACAGTGCCAGTAATCTCATCATCAAAGGCAATCATGTTGGCCAGGCATAATTTGCCTTTGGTGAATTTGTGCTGGGTCTTCCCAGTCATCCTTGTCCTTCCTGAGCCTGGCCACAGCTTCAGCAACTGAATCCTGTATGTGACCAGGAACTAGTTCTAAATGGGTTCCTTCGAGAAACATGGTATCATCTTTCACCTGAGCTGCTTTTTTTTCCTTTTTTTCTTTTTTTTTTTCATCCTTTTCTTAAAATACAGTGTCTGAACATTATTTGGAGTAAAAACCTCGCTGTCTTGTTAGAGCTTTGTATTATCAATAATGACCATAATGTGAAAAAGTTCAGCTCAAACTTTTCTCTGGCCTCAACTGCTCTTAACATTGCTATCTTAGGAGTGATCCTTTTTCCTATGAAAGCCATTATTTCTGAGACCCATTTAGCATTTTCTATCTGCAACAAAAGGAAGATGTTCCAGGCAAACTCTACTAGCTTGCACTCTAAATCAAAGAGCAAGGTAGGACATATTACTATGAACATGCATTGAGCCTGAAGGGTCCTTAAAAGTGCAACTCAGGTTTTCCTTTTTCCTTCCAATTAAATTAACAGATTGAGGCAGTTTTCTGTCTATCTGACAATAGTGCATATTTTATCTGACAATGTTTTGTTTGAGAAAACCACAGTGAAATCCCAGATCGGAATTTTGATTTCTTCTCAGTAATGGACTCTGGCTGCTACCTTGCCATATAACTAAGCAAGCTGCCAATATATATCACAGCCACTAGAGAAGGATACTCTGTCAGTACTTTTCCCAGATGAAAGGCACATTAGAAGCATTTCCGCATCTGACTGCAAAAGGTGGAAACTGGCAAATAGAAAGCTATCTCAGTGCATCACTCTCCTGCATGATTATTGACAATTAAAGCTCTTAATTTTTTCTAAACCTATTTGCGAATTTTGGTACCCCCTCTGAGGCAGATCAATAAATATGAAGAAAATTAAATTAAATGTTAGATAAAATTCATTTTGAAAAGTATGAATGACCTGACAACCATAATGGGAAGGGAAAAAAATTGTGTAAGGTCTGAGCAAGGATTTTGGATTTAGATTTTTTTTATTTTGGAGAAAGGTCAGGAGAAGGACGGAGAAGTTGAAACATGGCATTAAGAATGACACTACATATTTTATAGCCCTTAGCTCAATGACATGGGTTTCTACATTGAATTGGCCACCTTAGTAGCAATAAAAAAGAACAATAGTACTGATTAAACAACACAAATAAAAAACCAAAAAAGGAGCAAAATAGTATAGGTAAAATAAGAAAGATGAAGGTGGGTGCCTGATTCCTTGTAAAAAATATTGTTGTTAGTGGAGACTGTGCAAGCAAAATAAATCAAGATTTGCAGATATTCTAAAAAAGACAAAGCACAAATAAGGTAGCAAGCAAATTCCAAGAAGCACAGCAGGCTGAATTTACTAAACTAATTAACACATCATTGCCTGTCTTGATAATTTAATATTTGGAATCACAGAATCATAGACTACCAGGTAGGAAGGGACCTCAAGGATCATCTGGTCCAACCTTTCTTGGCAAAAGCACAGTCTAGACAAGATGGTCTAGCACCCTGTCCAGCCGAATCTTAAAAGCATCCAGTCATGGGGAATCCATCACTTCCCTGAGGAGATTATTCAAATGGCTGATTGTTCTTATTGTGAAAAATTGTTCTCCTGTGTCCAATTGGAATCTCCCCAGAAGTAACTTGTACCCATTACCCCTCGTCTTTTCCATGGGACTCCTTGTAAAAAGGAAGTCTCCATCTTCTTTGTAGCCACCCTTTAAATAGTGGAACAGGCTGACAAGGTCTTCCCTAAGCCTTCTTTTCTCAAGGCTGAACAAACCCAGTTCTCTCAGCCTTTTCTCATACGGCAGGTTTCCCAGTCCTTTGATCATCTTTGCAGCCCTTCTCTGGACCTTCTCCAGTCTGTCCGCATCGTTTTTGTATAGTGGGGACCAAAACTGAGCACAGTATTCCAGGTGTGGCCTGACAAGCGCTGAGTAGAGTGGGATAATGACTTTATCTCTGCTGGTGATGCCCTTGTTGATGCAACCCAGCATCCTGTTGGCTTTCTTCACTGCAGCAGCACACTCTTTGCTCATATTAAGCTTGTTGTCCACCAGGACCCCCAGGTCCCTTTGCACAGAGCTGCTCCCCAGCTGGGTAGATCCCAGCCTGTGCTGCACTCCTGGATTATGTTTTCCCAGGTGCAAGACCTTGCACTTGTCCTTCTTGAACTTCCTAAGGTTCTTGTTAGCCCACTCTTCCAGCCTGTCCAGGTCTTCCTGCAGGGTGGCTCTCCCTTCCAAAGTGTCCACTTCCCCATTCAGTTTATTATCATCAGCAAACTTTGTCAGGGTACACTTGATCCCATCATCCAGATCACTTATGAATATATTAAAGAGCACTGGGTCCCGGATCAATTCCCAGGGGACCCCACTTGTGACAGGCTGACAGTTTGGAAAGGAGCTGTTTACCACCACCCTCTGGGTATGGCCTGTTAGGCAGTTCCCCACCCACCGCACAGACCACTTGTCTAGACTGTAATGCATCAGTTTCTCCAGGAGGAGGCTGTGGAAAATGTTGAATGGGACCATGTTGAAAGCCTTAGAGAAATCCAGGTAGACAATGTCCCTGCTCACCCCACATCAACTGAGCAGGTTACCTTGTTGTAGAAGGGGATCAGGTTTGTCAAGCACAATTTGCCCTTGGTGAATCCGTGCTGGCTTTTCCCTATCACTTACCCCTATCATTTGACTTGTGATACCCCCCAGGAGGATACATTCCATAACTTTCCCAGGGACTGACAGGGCTAGAATATTGAAGTGTTTCAATCCATGCTGTAGAAAAAAAAAGAGGTCCGCTATTTAGCAGTGTTGATGATACAATTAATTTGTATTAAAAAAAAAAGACCTTTAAAAAAAAAGTTATTACTAGTACACATAACAAATACCTGCGTCTGAAAGGTGCTGCATTAACCTCTCTCTACCCTAGAAATGACTCAAGAATCTATCACTGGAGTGAAAATGCCTTTAGGCAATGTAACATAGATGAAAAAAACCATCCAAGTGTCATTACTGCCATATTAATAAGAAAGGATGAAATCAGATTTGGTACTTCCAACACTCATGAAAGGGCAATATTGTCTTGCCTGTAGTATTTGCAGAGCCCATATAGACCAAAATATGTAGAATGAGTATAGTTAAAAATGGAAATATTTCCTTTTCTTCTCTCATAAGTAGCAGAAGTATCAAAACTTTCTCCTTTACACTGCTTGAAAATAAGACACCGAAAGTCTTCCCCTTGGTAGGCATTCCAAGACATTGATGTATAATGTATCTAGTCACTGCAAGATTAAGAAGTCTTTCAAGTAGCGTATAATTTAGTAAGAGCAAAAGAAATTAGAAATAGATTTTTACCTTATGAATCTAAAGAAATCAGTAAGATACTTTAAGTGAATCCTTCTGCAGGAACCTTATTGATTACCAGAAAGGCTTTGGCTGCACCATACGAAGAATCAGGGTAGTAATGCTTGAAGTGCATTTTTCTATCATCTCATGTAAGCATATTGTTATGAAATTTGCTTGAGAAGACACAAAATGAAAATAAAAAACCCTTCCCCCCATGCACACAAACCCCAGATAAAATTCTGACTGGCAAGAGAGATTTAGACACTTAAAATATGAAAAATAAATGTACTTTAAATGTAGTTTCACTACTTGCACTAAAGTCTCTTCAGATTCACATTTAGCAATTTGAACATCTCAGCTCATGCACAGAAAAATCAGCATAAAGCCCATTGTTAGGCAGTAAAAGGAAAAGGAGCCCAATGAAACCATTTGTTCCTCCTTACCCTGGTGTTTGAAGAAAAAGCATTTTTGCTATCTTCTTCTGTACTTTAATGGTTGCATTTATGTTGAAGAAAGGAGGAAAAATATCTTCTGTGGAGTTCAGAAAATAAAATATGTAACTAGCTTTAGCTAAATGTTGGAGTAGAATTTGGACAGAACACCATTATGAACAATTATTAGTCATTATTAGTGTCTGCAAATTAATATCACAGTAGATAGTAAGTATGCACTGAAGCAAATGAATTATTGTTTGACTTACATCTGGGTTTCTTTTCTCTGCAGAGTTCTTCTGAGATTAATACATGAGTTTTGCCCCTAAATTGAGTTCGGTCCACAAAAAGTACTAGAAATTGCGTTTTCATACTGTTTGGACTCGTTGATCAGCTTGTCAAGGAGTGTAAGGTAGGTCACAAGGTAATACAAATCATTCAGTAATAAGATAAATGCACCATATTAATTCTTAGACACACTCACTTTAGAGATAATTTATTTGCTTTCAGTAATTTCTTGCAAGGTTATGCAAACTCATCATTAAGCTTGTATATTTTCAAAAACATAATTACAACAGCATAACAGCTTAAGATTTACTCCATTCACAATATTTAGAATGCTGTACTAACTCTTACAAAATACCAACACCCTAGGTTCAATGGAAAATGGATCAGTGGATGGGCATGTATGACAACATGCCAAGAAAGATGACAAATCATTTTTGGTTAATAGATGTTCTTATAGACCAGAGGACCAATGAGGCCAGAACAACATACCTGCTTATAATCAACTGAAGCAGTTGTTTTTCAGAATATGGAGCAATGTTTAGCTGCTCTTTGACTTAGAATAAATCTGGTGCTGGTTTTCTTCAAGGAACACTTGGTTCCTATAATCAATATTTAAAGAGAATAGAAGACTAACAATTACAGGACTTGTAAATTCCTAAGAACTGACAACAGCATCTGTTGTGCTCTGTTGTTGTATCTTATAATGTAAGGTTTAATTTGTTTGGGGAATGCTAACTCATCAACTTATAAGAAGTGAGTTAAATTGGTGCAACACTTTATTTAAAGCACGTCCAAGTGTGTGTGTGTAGCCCTGCCATGAGGATCAAAAGTTGCAATAATAATTTAAAATCACAACAAACCGAACTCCTCTCCAGTGCAGACTAAGTGGAAGCCATCATCTATCCCTTTGAGTTATTTTTACTTTTCCATAAATGCCTCAACAAGTATTCCTGTATATTAAATTAAACACATGAATAAAATCAATAGATTTTTACATTATTAATTTAAAATACTTATCAAAAGATGGAGAGTCAGTTCTATAAATACCCAGGGCAGAGAGTTCATATTCCTTAACTTATGAATTATAAATCACCACTGTAGAGCTTAGGAGAGCAACACAAAGAGAATGGACAACACAGCTACCTTTCATTTCAAGACTAAGCTACTGAGAAAACCCAAGAGACCGACATCCATGATTATCTCCAACACATCATTGTAATAATATCACAGTTTGTTGGGTTACCCTTCACATTTTGTGGATAATAACCAAGACGTGACTTGATATGTTGAGAACAGATATTATGAAGTAGGTGGTAGCTTCCATCTTTCATGACTGAAGCCTTCAGTGCTGTTTTCACAGAATAGCCATAACACGGGGTAAAGTTGTGTATTAGAAAAGGCTGACATGGGTGTGCTTTCATTATCCTTTTGGGTATCATCTTTAAAGGTGTGGAAAGCAAGAAAGCAGAACTTTTTACTTGTAACACCTCTCTGTCTTCAAAGGGAGTTTATAGGCTGAATACTATGGTGCTTGATGGAAACATGGACATAAGAAGCACGTTAGGGGTTGGCGTCATTACAGTAGTTTTGAAGAAGGCTCTTCCATATGTTTTCCATATGTTTTGCCTTCAGAAAGTACTAAGGCATCACGGGAATGTAATTTAATAAAACCCCTAATTACCATGAGTTATACAGATGATTTATTTCCTTTTTTCTCATCTCCTCTTTCTTATCCTCTAATCCAAAGCATTAAAATTCAACAGTGATTATAAATGTTACACTAAGATATTGTAGCTGAAAACAGCACAAACTTCAAATAATGGCAATTTACATACTAAGTTAGGCAAAGACAATGGAAAAAATTATAAATTAATGTCTGTATCATTCTGGCATGAAGATGGAAGGAGTCTGAGTCAGCACAACACTTTATTTTGCCCTGATGAAAATTAAGGTCAGCACCCCAATGCTCAGTTTCTAAAACCTTTCCTGTATTTGTAGCAGAAAAAAATGGCATTTTATAACTGACATCATTAATCCTAACTATCAACACTTAAAAGCAACTGTGTTAATGAAAGACTCTGTGCATAATGTTTATTTCTTTTGTTATATATGGTATTAAAATGTCTTTCCCAAAATGACATTGTTAATATGCAGTGTATCCTCTTTTTATAGCTCTTTCAGAGACAACTGTTTTGATCATGAAAGGAAATGTTTTTAATAATGGCACAAGTGTAATGGGACTTTAGGCAGCTATACGACAAAGCTCATTAACCCTGTACAATACAAATATTAACATACTACTAAGTAAAAAAAAAAAAAAAGTTAACTGTATGATACAAGAAATTAAAGAAAACACAGTTTAGCACAACTGATAAAGGCTGCCAGAGCACAAGCTTTCCAGATTTCCCAACTCTCAGACCTTGTGTAGGGTGACAAAGTTCAACTCATTCTGCTCTCACTTCAATGGCAGACTTCTTCCCTTCTCTAAAAAATTGCCTTTATTATTTTTTCCTAATAAATGGTACCTGTCTCTAAGTCTGAAGTTGAAATTGAAATTATACTTTGGAATAAGCCTGAGCAAACAAGTGAAACCACGACATTCAGTTTTGACGCATACAGAGTTTTATTCAAGAATTGTTCAAATCTCTAAGGTCTATTATGTTAAATGGTTATTTATGATGTGTTCAAATGTCAGGAGTATTCAGACTAGTCAGATGCTAATGTCTAAAGGTGCTGTCTATCAGATTTAAGAGTCTACAGAAAGAAACAAACAAAAGATCATAGCCTCAGTTTCAGTTTCTTTTGAGATTTATCATGCTTCCAATTATTTTTGGCTCCCACAGATTTCATTTTGGGGAACAACAGGAAAAGCGGTAATAACCAGACTGTAATTAAAATGCCGTGAGCACAAAAAATAACAGTCAAATAAAAGGACAAAAACTTCCCCTTATGAAAAGTTTCATACTGTTAGAGGTGGTCTTCAAAGACTTCAAGCCTGAGTTCAGGAAAACAGGTCTACAAAAGAGACCTACAAAGCTATTGTCATTTCGTTCTGTAAGATTGAAATCACAAGGAACATTTCCTTTGGTCAGCTCAGAGGGAGAGACAAAGGAATGAAAACAAACACAATATTCAGAGTAGGAACAGGGAAGAAGTACAGCCGTTGCACAAGGCCCTTGTGGGACCTCCAGTGAAATGCTCTGTGCATTTCTGAGTACACAAGGCATTCAAGCTGGGGCAGGAGTAGGGAGGGAAAGCCACCGCAGGCAACCTGATTTACAAGAGGAGGTTTCATCTCCATCTAAATGGATGGAACCTGCAGATGAGATAATAAACCCAGCTGAGATTTTTTCTTTCCCTTCAGGAGCATTTACAGTATTGCAATACAAATATAAAACGTTAACAATTCGAAATAGCAGACCTTTATTTGGATGGCTAATTTTTAAAAAATAAAACTTTTCCTGCCTGGTACTTCTTGGGTTTTAAGCAAAATTTCTCATATGCAAGGTAATTTCCTAGTCTATTGCTAAGACTTTATGACACAGAAGACACGACTCTAGTGAGTGCTGTAGCAGAGCATTTTCTTCAGCACAATTACACATAGGGAGCCTTCAGTTTTGCTCAGTAGAAACAGCAACAAATTAAGAATATTGAGTAGAAGGAAACCTTCACGTGGTGCTAGCAACTTGACCATTAAATGTATTTTAAAGGCCTGTTGTCCCAAAGTGGGATCGTTTACTCGATGTACAAGATGCCAATGTACACACAGAGCAGAGGTATTTATTTAAATAATTTTACACAGAGATGGGTGCTAGGTCGTAATCCACAAAGCTAGCACACTGGCCTACAAACTCTTTGGAATATTTATACAGTTTGAAACACAGAAATACACACCCTTAATTACAATTATTGGTTCATACTTTATCTTAACAATTTCTATTGGTCAATACAGTCTCTCGCTTTCATGTAAAGCTACAATCTCCTTTAAGTGATCTGCGCATGCTCCTGTACAGTGGGGGGGCGTAGTTCTGTTCAGTCTTTAATTGAGTCGGTGGTCACAATCTCCCACTGCTGCCTTTACCTTTCCCCCAGTTAGTGCAAAACTTTTTTGACTTTGGGTGTCTTCCAGCAGCTGTTTGTTTTTCAGCGGTTTCGGCACTTTCTGCATACGGATGTTCCCTTGTTACCAGCCTTCAGTTCTTCTTCGAGGGTACTTTCATTAGCAAGGCATGTATTGTTTATATGAAGTGTCTTGTTTCACAAGGCCTTGTAACCTTTTTACAGCTTTTTGCTCTTGCTTAGTGAGAAATTCTACCTTATAAAATACATTCTACCTTTTAAAAGTAAATTTTACTTTTCTAAAGTACACCAGGCTCTCTCCAATATGCACATTAAGCAAAAGCAATACTCTGAGAGCCCAGTTGAGGGGAACTTATTATAATTGGCTTCTACTTGAAGGCTGTACAGTTTTCAGGAATTTTACCATGAATTAGGCATATGAATATAGGTCAAAAGGTCTGCAAAGGAGCTTTGAATCCAGACAGTCATTCATGGTGGCTCACACATGCACAAGATTGTGTCATTCCCCTCTCTGCCATGTGTTACCATCTTTCTGTTGACTACCCCTCTGGCTGTTTCACCTGGCTCAAACATTGTATCAGTATACTTTTTGTTGTTTTTTTTTTTTTTCCACCCCCTAAGCATAAAAAAGAGTCAGTGACATCTGGTAACTTGCACTGCATCTCATTGGTGTTTTTCTTTTGATCATACGTCGGTCACTTCTTGCTCACATCTTAGTCCAGCTTAATAACCTAGAGACTTTTATTCTATAGCAAAAAAAGACCTCAAACACACACCACGAGCAAAAAAACCTACCCCCAACCCAATCAAAACAAACAAGCAAAACCCATCACCTATTTTAGAATGGTTGGAGGTTTTGTACTGAGCTTTTTCTTGTTAATTGAGGTTTTGGTGCCCAGAAGTGCTTTCTGTTTCTTGAAGCCCTTCGCTTTCTAGGGATGGGAAACCTTTGCATATCTTTCCATTGAAACACATCTTTTGTGTTAAGGAATGAGAAAACTCCTCTTTCCAAAAGGGGAAATTTTCTTTTACATAAAGAAAGACAAGCACTCAGGCACTTGGCTTCCTCTGTTTTGGAGCTATTTTCTCTCTGGGAGAATCTGGCACACCATACCTGTACAACAGAGTAAATTTGCAAAACGTGTGCCCCTTCAAAATCTTGGGTGGCCCTGAGCCTGGTATATAGACAATCAAACAGCAGATCATACTTACCTGCACAGAGCCACTGCATCAGTTAAACTACTTCATGCACCATATTTTCTCAGAATTTATTTTCATTATTATGACATCTCTTTGGAAAGTGATTTGAGAAGCTTAGTTTAATTTACTAAAGGCTACTACTTCCCCCCCCCCCGCTTTGAAATTGCTAAGTATAGGAGAGACACCAAAGAGAAAGCTAGAACATCTTCTCTAAGTGGGAACTTACCATCACAGCTATAGACTGTCAAATGAAAAAAAATATCAGGAACAGCTATTTACTCAGGAAGACCTTTCTCTATGCCTTTTTATTTTTTCCTCCCCCCAAAGCCAATATTTTTCCCCACAATGAAAGATAATGGAGAGTAAAAACAAGCAAACAAAACCCACCCACAAGCTAAATCTTTATTGCCCTTTAATTTAATTCAAACTTCAAAATCTTGTAGGCTACAATAAAGTGATACAGTTTAAACAAAATTAGATTGGTGTCTAAACACTGAATCATTTATGAGCACGTTACATAAATATATTTACATTTTGTGCTACATTTTTTGCATTTGGCCTAAAATGCAGCTCTGGAGTTTGACACTTTAAATTATCCTTTCTTGAAATCAACACCTTTGGATAATTAAAATTACTTCTGCAAAAAAATGAAAATAAACTCTGCAACATTTCTAACTAATTTCTAGATGTAACTTTAATTTTTATGGTTTATTTTATTGGTTTATTTTGAAATAAATGGTAAAAATATTTGTCAAACAATAACATTTAATCTTTATACCTATTTTTTCTCCATGCAAAGTCTTGATTAAGGACCTTCAGATAGAATTAATTCCATAAATTAAAATGAACATATTTTATATTTAAATACCTGGAGAGGGTTATGAATAAAATATGATAGTAGCTATCCACTTGTCACTTTCGGTTGAGATCATATGGATTTGAAAATGGAGTTGAAACTTCTTGTCATTCAGGTTCTTGGAAAATTATGCCTGGATTGCACAGTAGGATTACTGTAGCTCTTCAAACTTTTCATTTAATGTATATATTTGATGAAGGAAGATCTTAAGTACAAAAAAGAAGTAAATGTATCTGTATACAGAACATTTTCTTCCTGAGTTTTCAGACAAATTAACAGATAATTCAGACACACAAATAAGATTCTACCAGTCTATTTTTTTGCAACTTGCCATAAATTTCAGTTATTAAGTTTCAAGTACTGATGAATACATTTCCATGAACACCAAAGGAATTTCATTAACACTGAAGGATGGCATGCTTTTCCATGTGTAATCCCACCCACGACTGAACTGACAATCACTTGAAATCAATCTGCAACTCCTCCATACATTTCAAACGCTCTTGTCAGGTCAGAAATCACGGGTAATGTACTTAAAATCACTTTCCATGTCCCCAAAAGATCTTCACGAACTCCTATATGTCCCCCTGAGATCAAGGATCATTTGTGGAGTTTCCCTCAGGTCGCTCAGATGGTGGTCTCCAAGACTCTGAAAAACCACAACGCAGCTTTGTGTGATGTGAATGAACCTGCAGTCAGTGCCTCGGGAATGCCATGAAAAAACAGACAGGCAATTTCCTGCCAAAATCGCTCGGATCCATTCTGTCACATTCCTAGCAGCCTAAGCAAATTTGCATCATACCCAAGACAATAAAGAAAAGTAGAAAACAAGTCATCTCCATGTGTAGTAGAAGCAGCCTGAAACTGATGAAAAATAGTCACCATTTTAGTTGCCAAATATGCAGATTTTCTAAACGGAATCTTGTACCTACTAAACATGGAGATCCAGGACAAGCAGGTGTCTCACTGCCTTTGCAGATCTGGTCCCCTATACGTTTCCTGATTACTCTCCCGATCACATGAGCTCCAGATCTGATGGGGGTTTGAAAGGAATTGAGGAATGGGTCACATTACAAGGTCAGGGTCTGCAACACAAACACTGCAGTGAATGCTGATCTATTCCTCCCGAGAACAACTGACTCCTTGGCTTCCTCACTAATGGCCACTTACGGTGCTTTAGAGAGTCATAACAGTTAACAATTTGCCACATAGAGACAATTCTTTTCTAATTTATTTCCTCTGTCTGCTTGGTCATCTCTAAGCAGAGGCACCTGCATGGAAACACCTGACACCTTTTCTGAAGCTTGAGGGAGGGGGGAATGTGGTACAAACACATTAGTTATGCAAGCTCCTTCCTATCATCATTTTGACCTAGATTCAGCAGAGGACTGTGGCTTAACTTTAAGCCTGTAAGAAGTCCTACCACATGTCAAAATAGGACAAATTTCACAGTTAAAATAGTGATATCTTAGATGCTTTATGCAGCAGGCAATTGTGAACATCCTTCCCTGCTGTGTTTTGGTTATGGTCAAAACTACTCACCAACAGTCCCAGCAGCCAAGAATGAGATTTCCTTCTTATCACAGACACATTTGGTTACCTGCAGCTCTTAATCTTTCTAAAATGAAATCACCAGACAATTAATTGATTTATCATTGTTGTGCAGGAAGAAAGTTAATTGCTAGAAAGTGGAGAAGATGTCAATAACGTTACCTTGGGTCAGACAGTGGCTTGGCATGGGATGTGAGTGGACACGTAAACTAATTCATGAGCATAAAGGTAGAACACAGAAGTATCTCATGGCTAAAATGCAAAGATAACTAGTAAATTTCTGCAAGGATGGGATGCCACAGGGCACGAAGAAATCCTGAGTTTAATTCACCACCACTTTCTTCTTGCTTATCTTCCTCTCAAGTGGATTCTGTTATTTCTTTTGGGAAAATAATCCCTCAGAGAAAATGAGATGGTAAGGCTATTATTAATTATTCTGCCTGTAAAGTCTTTTCTTTTGTTGTCCATGCCTCTACCTTAGAAAATTCTTCCAGAGCTCTGGCTACAGCACAACATGGCTGGTGTCCTGCAGGATCCAGGTGCCCTGCTGCACAGACTGCAGCTCCCTCTTTGAACCAGGAAATCTCAGCCTCTTGGTTAACTCAACAGATGCCCCTTCCCTCTTCAGTTTTTTCTCCATTTCTGCCTTCATCTTGGTATTTAAATGCTGTAGTTTTTCCATAATCCCTTGTATTTGGTGCAGGTGTCCAAGCACTGGTGGGATGGGGCTGCCTGGGTGACCTTTGTGAGGAGAGGCTGGGCTGCCCTGTGCCTGACTCAGGCAGTTCCAGACAATTCCAATCAACCCACCTGAGGCATAGTTGAGTCTCTCAGCCACGGGTTGGGGGGGGGGGGCTCTGAGAACATGTATTTAAGAAAGAGTTAACTATGCTGCACAGCAGTTGAGAGAGAGTGAGAAAAATGTGTGAGAAACAACCCTACAGACACCAAGGTGAGAGAAGAAGGAGGGAGAGAGGGTGCTCTAAGAGCCAGAGACTCTCCTGCAACCCCTAGAGAGGACCATGTGAAGCAGATCTCCACACTGGGGAGGACCCCATGCCAGAGCAGGTGGATGTGCCTTGAAGGAAGCTGCAGCCTGTGGGAAGGACCCACACTGGAGCGGGGGAACAGCATGAGAAGGAAAGAGCAGTAGAGAGGAGCTGTCATGGAGTGACCACAACCCTTATTCCCCATCCTCCTATACCGCTCAGGGCAAAAGCAGGGGTGGAAGGTTGAGGAGTAAGAAGTGAAGCTGGGCCTGGGAAGAAAGGAGGGGTGGGAGGAAGGTGTTTTGCTTTGATAAACTTGTGTTTTTCATTGTCTTAGTCTATTCTTAATTGGTGATAAATTCAATTAATCTCCCCCAAGGTGAGTCTGTTTTACCTATGACAGTAATTGGTAAACAATTTCCCTGTCTTTATATCAACCCATGAGCTTTTCCATCCTATTTTCTAATCGTCCTGTTGAGTAGATGGAGCAAAAGACCAGCTAGGTGGACATCTGGCCAAGGCAGCAGCCAAGGTCAACATACCACCTCTCCAATCCCCACCACCTGCCTAATCCCCACCACCCTCCCAAACAAGAAAAAAACAAAATAGTACCATTGTATTTTTCACTCTGCTTGAGTATCACACATTTTTTCGGCCCAGAGTACATGTATGTAAACAAAACAAACAAAAATCCAAATGATTGAAACACAGGCTTCTTTAATACTCTATAACTGTCTAAGACATTGCTATCACTTTATAATGCTTATAATTCACAAATTGTTCCTTCAATACACTTACCTCCCAAACTTCCCTCCCTTTCTCTATGTTTCCTACTAATGGCTTCTTTGGAGGCTCAGAGAAGAACTAAGGCTGTTTGTAACAGGAGCATTTGCAGAAGGGAGCAGCTGCAGTAACAGAGAGGAAAGGGCAAGGGAAGATTCTTATCAATGCATTGCTCTGTAACAAGGAAACCTCCTGTGCCTTTACACTCTTAAATTTCACCCATGCAGAGGGCAGAACATGCAAAGATGACCAAACTCTCTGCATATATCACAGTTAAAATGCTACACTGGGAGTTCGATGCCTGCTCTGCAAGGAAACTGCTCCTAATACCCCTGTGTCCTCACACCTTTTTACTCACCCGTTTGCCTGCAGATTTCTCCGCTGTGGAATACCATATGCTTTAAAATAGCTCTTGCAGCAGTCATTCAAATCGTACACCTGATACTGTCGCTGCAATTGGGCCCCGAGGCGTTTGCCACGCTGCCCTTGGTCGCAGGTCAGTGTGCTGCATGCTTTGGCTCACATGTCTTTTTGCTCATAAGAAGGGTCACCCAGAGGCTTTTGGTAGTCTGTATAATGCCCAGCACAACCTTCTGAACATGTTTACACAGTAAATAACATAGCATTTGTCTGACAAGATTATTTCAGAGAACCCGCTTACAAAAGTAATTGGCACCCTCTGGTGGTGTGTGGCTCCTACTGCTTGAGAGCTCTCTCCTCAAATGACAGATGCAGTGCCAAAAGTATGGTACCAGTTTCTGACATGATGACAAAATCACTTACAAGCCCTGGGAAAAATGCCAGAGACGCTCAGATCTGAAAGATCTACTACATTTAAATGCTTAGATTTCAACCCACCATGCTCTCCAGAGTCAAAAACAATTAGGAAAAAGCCATTCCTCTTCTCAGTACCTAGACATCTGGGGGAAAAAAAAAAAAAGAACAACCCCAAAACAGCCTAAATTTTTACCTTTTCTTTGGGTTTAAGATGCTGAAAGTTTATAAAAGCAGCATAGGCGATTAAAATGAAATCAAGCAGGAAGATAACAGAACTATGAAATTTGCAGTGGCTTTCTTACCCATACATCTCTTTCTAGAGGAAATGTTATGGTAGAATTAAGATCTGGTTTTAACCTTTTTTTTTTTATTTTTTTGGGGGTTTTTACAATAGCAAAGTATAATTCCGATGACAGAGCTAATCTAATTCAAATTTCATATTGGTTTCATTGACTTGTAGGAACAAGGAATCTGGCTTTTCTGGTGCCTACCCAGTCATGCAGAACATTATATAAACTCCCCCAAAGGACTTTTTCATAGAAAGGGCAACACACAGAACCATACACATCACATGTCATGTTATGAAGGGCAAAAAGGCAAATATTATCAGACCTGGGGCTGTGTGTGCCCTCATTCTTTTCTTTTTGTCAATGGAGCATTATTGCTGACAATATTGAGAATGTCACGGCCATTAGTCTGACAGCACATGAACTAGTGAAGTAGAAATGACTGATTTTGCAAAATCATGTCATTTGCAGACAGCACTCCACATTTGTAAAGTACAGGTGGGAGCTTGCAGTTTATTTAATGCCTCCCCAACAGCCATCTCAGCTGCCTAGTAAAAATTGTGATGTATTGAGCATTTTTCTAAAATAAAAAGTAGTTTCCCTGTATACTAGATATACTAGATATACATAGAAGCCATGTTCAATGGAAAGAACGGTGTTAATTGCCTTTTCTTCATAAAAAAAGTATCTGTCCTAGACTACAAAACAACACTAGTACCAACCTAGTCTTGTCGCTGTTTTCATGGAAATGCATTAGATCATGCTTTGCCTTTCCTCTTTAGAAAGTGAGCAATGGGAGAGATCCAGTGTCAGGGAGACCCACCATATTTTGGACTTGGTTTGCTTATTTCACAAGTAGACTGGTATTTAATGCTCTCTTGAGTACTGCAATCATCACACTGGATGATCATCATTATGAAGAGGAGATGACTGCTACCTCCATTTCACAAATAGCAAAACTGAAATAAAAATTTAGAAGGTGACTTGCGCAATGTCACACAGGCTGTTTGTGTCAAGTTCCTACTTCTAATTTATTGTCCTACCAACCCAACCGTCTTCCACTAAGTTCTAGAATCTATTTTGGTAACTAAGGGACAGAAACACTAAGATTTTCCACTTTGTTTTCTTAAACACCACACCACAGAAAAAATATAGGTCAGAAAGTGTCTTCAAAAGTCACAAAGTCCAATTTTCTATTCAAAGCAGAGATAACTTCAAAGGTGTTTGGGGCCTCTGGTCGATCAAGGTTCATCCAATTCAGCAATATATTGCAACATATTTGTAAAAGAAATGCAATGATTCATAGAAAAATATTGCCCTTCATCATCACTAAAACTCTTCTGTTTGGACAGTATTTGGTGAGACTCATATCGGAAAATAAGCTATATTTAAGCATCATTTACCACTTTTTCGGGCTGGGGGAATTCCTCAGTTTCTTCTTTTTCCTCTCTTCCAGTGGTGACATTCAGTCAGACACAAAATGGGATGAAATTGGACCTTTCAACAAAGGAGCAGCTGCAAGGTTGCACAGAACCATGAGTCCCAGGGAAGTCTGATGAGATGACAGCACTATTTCCATATGGATCATATACACTTGATAAATGCTTCATGAAGAATTTTTAAAGGTGGGGAAGAAACAATATTTTCTCCTCTACTTGATGGTAGGGTGTGAATATTCTCATTTTCACTAAACCCCCTCTGTCATCAGTTAAGCTCTCTAAATTTTATTTACAATGATTATGTCAGCCCTCTGGTGGTTAGAAGTACAGAATTTAATGTTGAGAGGTTTAAAACCTTGTTGCCTTCCACCTCAGGACAAAGAGGAACTGGAAAACAGCCTATTTATTTATCAAGGTAATAACCAAGCTATTGATTGCAACAGTTTAAGGAAGGTCATACTTTCACCACAGTTCTAAAAAAACCTAATTCTAATTAATACTCATTCTAAGAATCTGATCAGTCTTCATTTAAATATCTGTGACATAACTTCATCTCTGGCAGCACAAAATACTGTGGCAATATTAATTTTATATTTACACCAACGTTCTTTAGTCTGGGAAGCTTTCACATGTTCTGCGCTGCTGCTTACTGTAGAAGTGGTCTTAAATTGTCTCAGAAAATTAGTTTTCAAATCTCTATGCAGTATGTGGTCTTTAGAGTCAATTAAGTTGAGGGGGAGAATTCTGGAAATGTCAGCTAAGACTTTCAATGTAGGTAGGTAATATTGTTTGCTAATGTCTGTCACTTGTCCTCAAGTCTTTTTTTTCATGTAATGAATATGCATGTTTATTTTGCTTCAGCTGCTACGAAGAATTTAATGTACTGTCTGTCATGTTTACTTTTACTTTCTATTCCACTTTCTATTCTATTCTATTCTGTGCTGTTTGTGCTGAATGCAGATCTCAGCTGTAATTATCATAGTTATTTAGAAATGAAACTCTGGTTCATTATGTTGGCTATTACATACTGAACTTAGTTTTGAGCATACAGAACTTAAGGACTAAAAATATAACAATCCACACATACAAGACATACAAGAGAAAACAAGAAATCTTCTTTAGATTCATGAAACTTGTAATTCCTTTTTGCCAATCTATGAATAAAGTAACCTTTCATCCAGCTGACAGATCTAGAACAAAATAATGCTAATGCAAATATTTGAACATAGGACATGTATGTCATGCATGACACTTGTTTAGTCTCTTTCCACTGTGGGTGTTTGGACGTGGGAATCATTTGTCATATTTGAGGTTTTGTTACATGTGTTTCTAAGGAATAGAGATGCAAAAGTCATTTCCTGGAAGATCCTCTAGGATTCACAGTCAGTCCGCCTATTTTACCTTCCCCTCAAAACCAATCAAAAACGTTCATTTTAGCTCCACGGCAAGACAAAATAAGCCCAGTCTGGGTCAATTTTTCCCCAAATGTTACTTGTGGAGAAGAGGATTTGGAGATTGTCAAGGCTTGATCTGAGACCCGTGTCTAGTCTGTGGCTAAGGATAAATGTTGAGTTCAAATGAAAAGAAGCCAATAACCTAGGTTATGGCTCAGCCAGAAAGGGCTGTTTGGCTTTGTTTATTGTGAGACTGTAATTTACCAGGAAAAGCCCGAAATTAGGTCTGTGTTTAGCAGAGATTACCAGAGCACATTTTGGTTCAGATTGCATAAGGGAATGTTCGCATGCTTTAAAGGTAACCATTATAGTACTAATGCATATGTCAGCAGAGATGTGCTGGCGTTGTCTTGCTCTGGAATTGCTAATGGCTCCTGGGCGTAATTAAAGTAAGATTCGGGTCAGGAGCATTGTTCAGGCTAGCAAAGAACTGTAAACTAAGTTAAGGGCTGTGCCTGGAAAGACTGGCTAGTTCAGAATTAGCGCTACAACCAGCAAGGGCTGGAAAGCCTCGTCCAGTGGTGGTATCTGTGGCCACCAAGAATGACCAGCTTTGAATAGACTCCCCCAGTTGTCACCTTTCTCAATTTGTTCTGATTCTGACAAGAATTGCTCAATTGCTTGGACTGTCAGAGCCTACTGAGCTTTGGCTGCTGCCTCCAAGAGAAGTAAAACTGGCTATTGGGAAAACCTGGTTTGGTTTGGCTTGGTTTTCTGGAATTGGCACTGGGTACAGGAAGACTCTTCCAGAGATCTGATAATTTAGAGCTGTAGCTGTTTGTAACGTGGGCAGAAGTATAAATTTAACGCAAGCATCTACAGGGCCAGCCAGCTTTGTGTTGGTCTCGCAGGGGTTGCATGGCTGTGATTTAAGATAGGGCTGAGGTTAGGATTAAGTCAACAGACACCTCTGGGCTCAGGTGGGTTACTGCATATAGATTACTGAGTCTGAAACCAAGCTTCCCCATTCAACTTCTTATATGAAACACTTGTTGCCTCTTGGCACAAGTGTTTCCACAGGATGACACTATAGGACTTGATGCCAGTTTGTAAGAATTAGATATAAAATTTATCTCAGCAAACTGGAGACTTGAAGCTCATTGTAAGAAGGAGGCATTGTAAGGGTGGGGAAAGCTCCTGGTCAGACCAAGCACAGAGCTGTAGACTGCGATAGATTTCTCTATTGATATGTATTTTCTAAGGAGAGAGGTGTAAAAAGCACGACAACTGACAAGTTTGTCTATTGCCTCTCTGGGAATATATTTTTCACTAGTAAATTTTATGATAAAGAAAATGATCTTTAAAGGACTATGACATTTAAAAATGGAAACATATTCTCTATGTTGAGCTCCTCTGTATTTATAAATACATGTTGGGTGAAGATCTCACTTTTCTTTGTGCTAGACAAAACTGTTTCCTGATGTTTGTATTTGCTGATACTGAAATTGAAAAGGAGGTAAAAAGGCACTTACATGACACTTTCATATAAACATAAATGTTTATATGAAAACATAATACAGGGATTAGTATGGATGAGAAAACCCATGGAAAGGTTAGAAATACCATTTCTGAACAGTTGTTTCAATGAGGAAGAAAACCAGTTTTTAATTTCCACACATTTTTGATATATTGTGGGAGTGAGATCTTTTTGACTTTTACTGCTGAGAGAGAGGAAAAGGGAAATGCGATCCTTTATTTTTCTTCAGACTTCCTTCTCTCTCTTTTTATGTGGCTAGGATAAAGTAGGAAAACATAGACAGATAACACTGAATATTTTTTAAGTAGAAGATGGCCTATAGACAGGTGATTAAAAAAAAAAAATTCTGAAGCCTTTTGTAATGAAAACTCATTTAAACACTTCCTTAAATTAAAAACTGTTTGTTTTTCAAAACAGTCCAGTAGGCATGAAGTCAGTAGTGTGCTACAGCAATTAATCTCAAAGCAAAAATATGAGAAGAGAATTATAGCATAACTATGCAGTTTTATGGGTGTCTTTGAGTATTTTGTAACTGAGGTTGGCACTTTCACTTCAGGCTGTATCATAACCCTACAATCCAGCCTAATTAAGGAACAGCCAGATATTTCCAGGGGCAAAGAGATGACCAGAACAAGAGTTTCACTTTTCTCTTGCTGCTGACATGAATACTTTGGAATGATCTGTTTGCTAATTTCTGACTCTTTGCTCTTGTTGATTGTGACCATGGAGAAGGAGACCTCACGCTTACCCTTGTTCCTTTGTTGATTAATAGGAGAAGCAGCAGCAGCCAACCATGTGGTTTTCTTCTCTTGTGCAACCTAGTTATTTTAAACACATTGAATGTCCATGCATGTCTTTCTCTTATAATGTGAGAGTTCAGCATGTTTTATGCAAGCCTATAACTCCACGGCATTTTTACGAAGGTCGTAGGCTGCTAGTCTTTGCCCATTTCCGTTCTCTCTATTGTACTCAGGAACCATGTTATTTCAACATTTCACCTCCATGTATTACTGCGATTTTGGTGAGCTCTCTGTTGATGCCAGCAGGGTAGCTTTCGCTTAGCAAGGCAGCTATTTCAAATGCACCAAGGTTCAGGTACTCTCTGTATCTGGTTTATATGGGAATCTGATATGCTTGTTTGAATTTGATCTGTGCCTGCTAACAACCAGGTAGAACCTAATTTTCAGTTGTCACCTTATTTCCACTTCCACCACAGTTTTAGGAAGAAGATAGAGGAGAGGGGTGGTTCCTTTTCAACTGTTTGCCTTTTTTTTTTTTTTTTAAGAAAAACCTCTGCTTAACTGTTTGGACTTGTCTCAAAAATCCTATTCAATGAAGTTGAAGTTTGGATAAAGCACTATATTTTGACTGAATGGTCTTTTGAAATAAATAAAAAAATATATTTCTCTGTCCACTAACCAAGCATTTTTGCAGTGATATTTGTACAGAAGATAAAAAAATGAATTTTAAAATTAGAATTAATTATTTGGAGCTGAGAACTTTGAACCAAAGAAACAATCTGGTAACAACTATCACCAACTATTGTCCAGGTGCATAAATTCGTATTCTTTCTACATCCACCTATATTGCAACCAGACTAGAGTATCAAAAGGAAAATTTCCTTTGGAGCACATCTCATATTACTTCGAATTTCCCTGAAAGGAATGTTTATTCAGTATTAACATTAACCAAGTTCCATTTCTTTGCCATTAGATGGCTCTGTTACCCTTTGTAAAACATCAAATGCTGCATGACTTTTTCAGTGTTTCCTGAATTGTGCTTTGAGGATTCTCTTTATCGTTCTCCTATGCTTTTATTTGGAAGGGAGGGCATGTATATTAGCTGTTTTAAAGATGATAGAATGTATCTCTCCCTATGTCTTTAAAGTTTGCACAGGACAACTAACAAGGAAAAATTTTGCAGTGTTGTATCCCAATCCAGAGAAAGGAGTCTCTTAATGCTGGTTTGTCAGAGTAGAAATAAAACTAAAAGCATCAAGAAAAAAGCATATGAAAAAGTGTTTTTCCAGCAATTTTCTGCCTGTATTCCCTCAGCATACCTCTTTCTCAAGTGGAGCAAAACAGGGAGATAAAGTTTTACAACAATGAGGTATCCATTGTCTCTTGAATCTCTATACTGTCGTTTAATTATTGACTGGTCTTCTAATAAAAATGCACCAACTTTTTATTTTCTCTATATTACAGCTTTCCAAAGTTTCCAAGTTCTTCCAGAATGCAAACCATTCAGCTAACTTTATGCCAGAGGCCTCCATACCACCATCGTATCAGAGAAAAAGCAAAATAAATTAAAAACAGAGCGAGCTGTAAGACAACATCTCTCAGCAACACCCGTTACTTTACAAGAAGTGATTAATCAAAGCTGGACAATCAAAACAGAAACATTAGAAACTAGCCTTGACACAGGTAGCAATGAGAGAGCGGAGTTTTTCATAATAATCCGTACTATCTGGGCAGCAAGGAAAATTCATCTGCCAGATTAGCCAAAGGTACATGATCTCCCTAAGTATTAGCTACCCCCTAAGCAAACACCAGCAGCCCACGGTACTTTTTGAAGGGTGACAGACAGTGTGACAGCAATTCCAGCTGTGGTCTGGTAAGGACTCCATTAAGCTGACAGAAATACTTCAAGTGTTTATCTGTCTGGTCTAAGAGAAGGATTAGTCATATTCTGTTTTGCATATTTTTATTTTGGTCCTCCTTTTTTTGGTAAGACTAGTACAGATCTGGAGACTAAGCTAGAATGTATGCCTGACTGTAGGAAATGAAAAAAATTAATACCTAAATCCTCATTGCAAAGCCTTTTCCTTTGTGGATTCTGGTACCATTCAAAATGGCTTTATTTTCACAAACTACCCAAGCTTGCAGGCCATTGGAAAACCCAACTTATAACTTATAAAGAAGATGTGACTTCGTCCAGGAATCATTGAGAGACAATAAATGTGGAATCCACAAAGTATATTTTACATAAACCACTTTTCAGAGCAGTAACACATTTTAATGTCAATTGAGTGCATGCTTTATGTTGAAGAAAAAACAGCTTAGTGTACCATCTGTTACTTTTAATAGCAAATGAGCAACATGAGTTGTAGTTAATACTGTTGATGTAAAATATAAGAGGGATGTTATAAAACTGCTCACTGACAGATATAAACATGTTTTGAAATATGAATGAGCTCAACCAATTCAATATGCAACTTTTACCAGCCAGCTGTTCTCAAAAGATAAGGCAAGACCAGAGTTTTAACAAACCCTGTGCTAGGCAAATGCAAACTCACTTCACTGGCCCACAAGATGATGGGAGAGACATTTCCCATCGGAAGCACACATAGGGTGACAGATTCATTCCATTAAAAGTGTCCAATCTTAGGGGAAATAATTATATCTTGTACGGAATTGTCACACTTCTCACAACCTGACAGGTGGTATGAAAATGTCATTATGAATATACGTATCTATCTATCTTTAGAAGAGATTCTTGTGACAAATTAAAGTTTTTTTTTCACAGAAGTGTCCAGAAAAAATCCAAAAAGCACTTCTTCATTTTCTGCTTGACATATGATGCTGCAGTGAGTTTAGTTATAACATAGGTCTTGGTCCTGTAAATGCTCATGTATTGGGACATGGCACATGGATAACAGCCCAGCCAATCTATATTACATCTCTCTTTGACAAGCTCAATATTGAATTACAAAAGAGTGTATCTGTATTACTTCTCCCTCATTTTAAAATTTAACATTATGCACCCTCTGTATAATATGCATTCTCAAATCTTTGGGTGATCAAGACTGTGATTTAGGAAGTTTGTTTGGCCTATTGTCATTAATAATTGTTGTTTCCCTTCTGTTAGATGGTGTTTCATTGCTTTTATCTTCTGTGAAATGCTCTTTCTCATCCTGAATGGTTTAAGAAAACAGACAAAACTGTTTATTGACAGAGAACAAGTTGTTGAAATCTTTTTAATATTGTCTATTAATGTTTGGCCTTTTGGGTGAGGAACATTCACTAAGTTTGTTGATCCATCTAGAACACAAGCTAGATGCTTTTACTCTGCGCTAATTTGAAATAATAAAACATAGAAAAGAGCACTTGTTAAGACCAGTTGTTTTTCAAAGACTCTTCAGATTTCCTTGAAACCATGCAAGTTATGAGTCATTGCAGTCTTTAGTTCAGTGCCCTGTTTTATTTCTTACCCATGATGAATTATATTCTAGTTAACTAGAGCTATACTGACTTCTGTCCCAGTTACTTCTCAGCACATACACTGAACATTGGTCAATAACGGATGTAAACTACCTGTTCAAGTAACTTTAGATCAAAAGTACTATAAAAATTGTCAGAAACAAATGGTGAGATAATCTCACAGAATTTTAGTCGTGCAGAATGTGTGTAGTCTAACCTGGGAATCAAAACCTGGTCCCTTTGATTCCCTTTATAATGTTTGTCTTGGTTTGTCTCTTTTTGGTTTTTTGAACTTGTTTGAAAGTGTGGGTGTAAATTAATAAATTAGGTCAAAGGTGGTAGTAGTAGATTTACATGTGGCACTTGAATTTACTCATCTGGGAGCAGGGTGTTAGGAAGTTTATGAGAATCTTAGTTTGCATAAAATTATCTAATTTCATCTACCTTACACAACCCCTGCATTTGGCCTGCTGAATCTAAACTGTAAATTTACACATATGGAGATCTATAACTCAAGAGAACCATTCTTGAAACTTCAGTTTTGTCTGTTTCATGTGATAAGTGTGCTTTGTCCTGCTTTGCTTGATTTTCATAGAGCTCTGAACTCCCTCAGTATTGATCAAATTGACATTTCCTTGAAAGACGTCCAGGGAGCCCTGTAATGTCCTTGGCAGTTCTGGCACTAATAAAATTGTTTCTTTTCAGATGGCAACGGCTAACTTAAAATCCTCAGTGGAAGGCATAAAAAGACAAATAATAAAATGGTTTTTAATAACATAGCTCAGTATTGCATGTTACAGTTCCATATCCATGGACAGACAGTTATAGAGACAATAGCTTCAAACGATTAACAACAGGGAGGTATATTGATGTACAGATGTCTCATCATAAATCCTTCCATCAGTAATGGCAGTGACCATACACTATTAACTCCTCGCAGTTTTTGATTACTATAGCATGACCATACCGTATCAAAAGGAAAACAAATAACTAACCTTACAGGAACCCAACCTGTCCAGGATTCTATTAATATTATCTGGATTCTGCGTTTGTTTAAATTCAGGTATGTGGATTCCTTTCAGCAATCGCTGCTTTAGATAAAAAGTTTGCTCATGATGTTTCAGATCTAAGGCCATTTCTTTAGCTGATAACTGTGGATGATTTTTAAATTCCAGTTTTACACAGGTAAAATTTATTGAGTGCAAGTGAATTAGGAACAGCAATTTCAGTGTGTTTATTGTGTTCAACAAGCTTTTAAAAATCACACGGAAAGGACTTTCCATAAGTTCACAGTTACAACATACACACAAGATTTTCTTGGTCTTTTTTCCAGGCCACAGTGCTGTACCTAGACATGTATCTCACTAAAGCAATAACTATGACAAAGACAACAGCAAAATTCTGTAACTAGGCTATCTTAAATATGTATGCACAGACACACATATTAAATTCTGCTGGGAAGTAACTATTTAAAGCCAGTGAAATAATCTTTCAGCTTTGAATGAGGCGTTGGATTTAGTGAACAATGCTATAAACCAAAAAGATTAATTCTTTTAATTATGTAAGACAGTAGCAATTGCTTTTGATGCAAAACAAGTCCAGAAGTAAATGGTACTTGAATGAATAAATGGATTAGCCTGTGGTCTGCTTGTTGGTTAATTTACACACCAGCCATACCCTTTTATACTTCATATAAAGACACAGTTCTTCTTTCATTATAGAAAAAAATGTGGTATTGTTCCACTGGTAGCAGAAATTGCCAAAATTTAGAAAGGATTGACTGGTGAATAGGAAAAAATGATAATGAAAAGAACTGGTTCAGGTAGGCTGACATAATAAAAATGAAATTAATAGATACAGCTGATAACACTGCTCTACTAGCTTGATTTAAAATAGCAAAATACTTCTAGTAAATACATTTTTCTTTTTTTTATACGCCAGACTGCTTGAGATTAGAGGATTAAAGAATGACAGCCATTTTATTAGCAAAGAAATGTAGAATGGCATACAAGGCAAATACCTTTTTTTAAAAGAAATCTAATTTTTAGAGAGCAGACATTGCAGAAAACTTGCCACTTAGTAAATTTTTGCAAATGCTTTATGGATCTAGATATCCCAAAGTTCCTTGGTTGCTCTCATAATTTATCCCTGCCTCTTCCTTGGAAAGAAGGTGGCAATGAAGATTATAAAACCAGAACTGCATTTTACTGCCCTAAAAGTGAGAGGTTGAGCATGAAAGGGGCTGAAGAAAAGGGTAGTAAAGGCCCTGCATATCCAAGCTTGCTGCTCAGAAGGCTATGGGACAAAAGACAAGGGCTACTTCTGCTGCTCTCAACCCCAGCAGTAACTGCCCAACTCCTGGTATTTCTCTTTTCTTCAAAAAAGCAGTTGCTTTGCTGTACAGTGCTGTGACCCAGGAGACAGGGTCACAGCCCCAGTAATCAATTTCTTCACTCATGGCTACAGTCTTGTACCAAAGACATGTTTTTTCCTCCTTGATTTTAATTCATGTCACCCATAGGTCTTCCCTATCTGGGAAATAGCTTTCTCTGTTTATCCTACTTTGCCCAGAGTACCACAAAATTTGTTACTTTTCATTCTTCAAGTGTAGTACTCTTGGCCTGCTGGCAGCCAAACTCTTGACTCTTTGTTTTCAAGGCATTTACTGGTCCTTTTGGTGTACACTGCCTAAAACGTGAGCCTAGACAGAAACTTTCTCAAACACCTTAAATTTAGTCCAGTTTGAGAATTTTTATAGTGATTGTGCCACTTCTTCCATAGTCGTATTGAGTACTGAGTGTACTGCATTTCCTTGTTTTAATTTAATACCAATGCCAAGTAGTGCCAAGGACACATTTTTTACTGTTTTTAAAACTGCAAGCCAAACAGCTCTCTACCCAGGTAGTTTATCAGGATTTTCAGATCCTTACATTTTCTGCCACGGGTCAGAGGCAAAATATTACCAAAAACTGTCTTAGGGATCTATAAACCTGTGCCTGCTACTATCGCATTATTTCAAAAACATTTGAGATCTCAAAAATGTTTGGTATGTACTGGTTCTGTTTTATCAAAATCTGCACTAGTAGCCTGTAATATTTTTTCTGTATGAGAACGAATTCTATATAAAGGTATCAAAAGTAGGCTTTTGTGAACCTTAATGAGAAAGATATGAGCCTTAGCTTTCATTTTGTCTGTCATTAAAAAAGGTTGTAATTAAAACCAAGAAAACTACCATTGTCTTCTATTAATTTGTGATTTCTTTTAACCACTAAAGACAAAATTACTTTTTATATTCCTTAGCTTAAGCTAATTATGATTAAGTTAATAATTCCATGGAAGTTCTATTAACATTTATTGCATTGCTGTTCCTGACCAGTTAACTCTCAAAACTCTCCAAAATTGATAAATATTAAACTAATGGCTC
Source organism: Pluvialis apricaria (assembly GCA_017639485.1). Taxonomy (NCBI): domain Eukaryota; kingdom Metazoa; phylum Chordata; class Aves; order Charadriiformes; family Charadriidae; genus Pluvialis; species Pluvialis apricaria. The sequence goes on along the minus strand of CM030008.1, from coordinate 106,752,478 downwards.
AGGTAGTGTAGAATGAACTAATTGTCTGGGGGGGGGGGGGGAACCCACAACAAAAAAACCCAACCAAAGAAAAACTCACAAAAAAAACAACAAAAAAAACCCAACAACAACAACAACAACAACAAACAAACAAAAAGAAAAACAACAAAAAAAACCCCAAACAAAACCAACCAAACAAATAACCCTCCCCAAATGGTAATTTTCTATTCTTGTGTATGCAATTCAGACTTAATTAGTTCAAGACTTAGTTTTGGTAAAGATTTTTCAGGAGAAGTTTTGGGTTTTTTTTCCAGATATGCTTTACAGCTTTGAAGTAAACGTGCCTAATTGGAGTGTTGTCTTAGGACTCTGTTGAATTCAGATAACTTCTATTTGGTCTGATGTGGCCATTAAAAATAATCTAGAAGACAATGATAGGTGTTATATGGTCAAAACATAAAGAGGCAAATGTTCCTCTACAAATTTTCAGTTAATATCTCCGCTCCCCTCAGCAGGAAGCAAGTCTAATGTGTGGAAAGGATTGTTTCATTCTGGTTCTTTTTCAGCGGAACAACCCCAGTGAATGCTCTGCTTTTTGCAAGTTCCCAAGAGATGAGCTGCTCTGCTCCTTTTAAAGCCTCCTAAGCACCCAGCCCTGCCAAGGGTGCATGCAGATGAAAGGCACATGCTCAGCTTGTGTTGCTGGACAGAGATACTTTCCTGATGTGGGATCTGGAGTCTACAGTTCCCTTCCTTTTCTCTATTTGCTCACCATAACATAACTTAGTACCTTCCAGAATGTCTTCTCCTTTCCTTGGTCAGGGAACGTTGCAACAGCGGTAGCACCAGAAACTAGATGTAGCCTTTACAGATTCTGACATTATTTATTCAAGTCAGGATCAGTTTTAAATATTTTCTACCTCAGTATCACTACAGAAATATATCTCCCTAAAGGCAGCCATCACAATACTGATTTGAAAATAAGTTTTTTAACAGAACCAAGCGAGTCATACCAACATGTTGGGTAAACAATGTTTTTATGTAGATTCTTAGGTCTGTCTGTTTCCCAGACAGCAGGGAGGGATCACTCCTGCCTTTATATTCCTTCCAGCAATATAGAGCATATGCCTGCCCGGTTTGACTGGCAGACACCAATGGAGTTTTGCCCTTGATGGCTCCTGTTTACACAGATGGCTTTAAAAATGCTACCGGAAGAGAAAACAGCCTGCACTGTAGGAAGCACCTTATACAGGAGACAAAACTTAAAAAGGCAAACTGTTTTCATCCGTCTCTCCTGCTCAGTTTGAAAATTTGAGCACAATTTCACTGTGGATCTTGAAACTACTTTTAAACTTACTTTTGTCTGTTATATTTAGTCATGTCAAGATTTCCAACATGATATTTTGAAGATCCCATTTAGAAGATTCATTAGAGATCTGGGTATTTGACTTGCCTATATTAGTCATGTTTTTCATTCCCCTCCAAGTGGATGGAAGGAAATAATTCAGGTGAATCACCCTCCACATACTTGTTCACACTTGCATTTGGATGGAATGAATCACTCTCTAGAGAGGGCTCTGCCTTTCCACTGACTGCAAGGGGAACCTAGCAAATCAAGATGTAGATAAACTACAGATAGGGTCAGCATTTCATTCCAGAATCATATTAAAGTCGCAGAAAAAATTCCCATTGCTGTCAGCTGTTATCAGGCTTCCATCCTTTGCCGTGTGAACTGCCATCTGTAGGACTACTGCCACCAGTTATACAATAATAATGTCCCTCAGAAAAGTATGTATTTGTTTTAAAGCTGTAGGTGATGGAAATTCTAGCAGCTGGTTTTTCTGATCCAGAATATGATTCATGCTCTTTCACTCATTAAAGCAATCCTGTCCTGACTGTCTGCATTCATATTTGGCTGATTCCATCCTCACAAAAACAAAAAACCAGAGCAATACACAAGAGCTATCACTAACTTTTACCTTGATCTACAGTGAATGTACATACCAGAGGTGAAATCTGGCCTGTTGAGCTCAGTGAGCCTTTTAACATTGACTTCAGCAGGACTGAGGTTTTGTCTCAGAAAAGCCTTTTTTTTTCATGGGCTAAAATCCCAAACTACAAAAAGTACACAGAGTAATAATACATTAAGCACAAACAATTAGCTGCCCCTTTTACAATTCTTTTAACAGCAGTACATGCCTACCTCATCTGACAGGTCATGAAAACTGACCATAACACATGTCCTTCTGTTAGGTTCAAGATGGTGATAATCTTTGACACTGCAGTTAGCTGACACTGTGGTTCAACAGCAGCAATGTGTAAGCCTGCTACGGCAATATAGATAGATGGGATTATCACTGAAACAGGAATTAAAAGGAAAGAGCTTGCAGAAATTAATAGATGCCATTAGCTGGGATAATGGAACTATCAGGAGTTAGTGTTTTTCTCATCTTTATGAATTCTAATGGTAAAATTAAATGCTTTTAAAAATCTTATGGTAAATTTGTAAACATATGAAATTGCTGTATATAGAAAAAATTTTGAGTACCTTTGAATGAATATCATGGAGATAGAGGCACATAATCACTTCATAGACTCCATATCACCTTCCTTAAATTATAGAAACCAGAAAACAATTCTCTCTGACCATTTGATCATAGAATAGTCAAGTTCAGAAGCATAATCTTTGAAAAAAAACCCAGTGAAACGTTTCTCTCTGTCAGTGATCACCAGTGTACAAGTCTGGGAATAACACAACTGTTGCTTAAACTTCTAATTATTCCTATTTTTTGTGTTAGCCACATTCTCCAAACAAATTTTTACCAACACAGGATTCAGAAGCAACATAACAAATTTGTTGATTTTTAAGCAAAGTACAGTTTTGTCCGATCTATTCTATGAAGTTAATCTGTGCTGAATAGAATTTATTTTTGAACTGAAGTTCAGTCAATTTTAGATGAAATGTAATAATGACTCTGCATTGGCAGTGCTATGATGAAAGCTTTGCATAAACAAATGGAAATTGTTTTCTTTGTTCTAAATAAAAGGAAGATTTTTAAGCCCAGTTCCTATAGTACTTGGAAGTAATTCGCTTCATTAGGGAAGACTGTATTAGCCCCGGGAAAATTATGATGAAAGATACCTAAGAGGTTGTCAGAATAATGTTTTGTGTTAAAGACAGAGGTTTGTTTATAAAGGTTTATCGAGTGTTTTGAAGAATGAAGTAACCACAGATATTTATTCCAGTCAGAAATGTTCATTTTCTAAACAGGTAGCAGGCTAGTAGCTGTAGCTGTATAGAACTGGAGTGTACAATTGTGTCCCTACTGACAGAGTATTGTGAAGCTATTAGGTACATCTAAGAGCCATTTAAATGCAAATAGGATATGAGTTTGTCAGTGACTAAAAACAGTCTTCCAGGCAACGGTCTTAGTAATTAGAAACCATCTGGTACCATGAAAGAATATAATATTTTCAATATATCCACAGGCAAAAACGATGCATTTTGTCTGCTACAATAATAGAAACACCTATGCTTATATGTTAGAGCTCTGACAATTAGTATGCAAAATCAGATACATCTTGCTATTTTTCCTCTGGGTCACTCCTGGAAAAGAAATAAATGAGAAGCCTGGAAGAGAGAGTGCCATAAACTACAAAAAGGACATTTAATAACACACACAAACAGATGAGTGCCTGACAAAATGAGGGAGCCTTGTTGAAATCTTTACCTCCTTTTTACCTGGTAAGATTATGAAAGACATGAGTTTGATAGCTCACGTGTCAGATCTCTTTACAAAATTATGTTCTGTATTTTCAGTGAGTGCTATGTAGAAGTGAATTCAAAATACAGTAGTTTATCTAAAACCTCTCTCTTCTCTGGCACTTAGAAACTGGGGGTTTAAGATTCTATTGCTGCATAGATTGAAATTAAAAAATTCTAGTTTGTCAGTCTAAGCCTAAACTACCTTTCATCATCTTTGTTTCCAAGCTAGTATACCCTAGAGAATATATAGACAGGTTATTCTCTATTAAAAAAACCCCAAAACGTCACACCTTCAGTGCTAGTCTGGGAGATTAAATGATAGTTGAATACTGACAACAGATAATTTGTAGTAGTTGTCTTCTTCAACATCATATTTACATGACATTTACAGTTTTCAATTTCATTTGCCAGTTCATAACAGTTGACAACAATACAGAACTTCAGCTCCAGAATTTATTTGTGATAACCTTTTATTAAGAATATGGAAGAAAGTAATAATAAGATATTTCGTTTTGAGAGTTTCAATAGTTAGAGGAGTAATAGGAGAGGCCCCATGCAAAGGATGCAGTTTTTATGCACAGTGAAACTGTTGAAATATCCAGGTCTGTGTGTCTATCAAAATAAAGAGGTGGTGGTTGACCCACAGTAGTTCTGATCAGTTCGCATGGGAAAGATTTAACAGACCTAACAATGCAGGTTGCCAGGCTGAATAAATGTCTTCTGCAGATCATCATAGAGCCTGTACCATCACACAGCTGTGTTTCGGGGACTATATACTACAGAAACTGAAACTATCCCTACACCTTATTCTTATATGTACCAAAAACATCTCTATTTGCTGTCGACATAATTCATGCAAGATCTTCTCTCAAAAACTTCTCTCAAAAATAAAATACACCAGAAGTACTGAAACTGGGTTGTCAAAACAGTGAACAGCAAAAGTATCAACTGTGTGTGAAGAGGGTGTCTGTGTGTCTGTTTGTCTCTGTGTGTGTAGCGCATTTCCACAGCTAAGGAATAGTATTTTTTCTTGCATAGGTGAGTATGGCAACTGAGACTTTCTTTCAAGCTCTCAAGACTCAGGATTCCCTACATACTTGTACTTTGGGATAAACCACTTCTGAACAATGAAACTGTCCTGGTTTGAGATAGAACAGAACCAATTTTCTTTTCAGTAACTTTCGTTTTCTGTTAAGTCTCTTCTAACTACCTGCACTCTCTGAAATTAATGGCATATTTTTCAGACAGTGTCTTCTTCTGGCAGATAAGGTCTGATGCGTATAGTTAATACCAATGAATGGCATGCAGAGAGGATATTCCTTATATCTACTGCTATAACAACCAAGGCAAGCTAACTTTGTTATGTGTCATGTTGGAGGGTCAGAGGCAGAAGAGTGTAAAGGGGTTGCACCTGTGGGGAGAAGTGGATGTGACAGGTGACCCAAAGCTGACCAACAGGGTATTCCATCCCATCTGCATCATGCTCAGTATAAAAGCTGAGGGATCAAAGGGGTTAGCTCCCTTTACTTTGATGGCCGGCATCCGAGAAGGACTCTGTTCATCTGCCTTTTATCTCAATCCGTGCATTCCTGAATCCAGTTCCTAAATCCAGTTCCCATCCAGTCTAGGACTTTCCCAGTGCCTGCTGGTGATGTGATCATCATCCTGGGAGCCCATTATTGGTTTTATATATACTTACATATGTTGCCTATCTGTCATTATTTTCTTATTAATATTATTTTTTCTTTTTATTGTTAATAGTTTTTGTTTCATATTTCACTGAAGTAATTTAATTTATTTTCAACCCATAAGTCTCTCTCCCTTATTCTCTATGTCTTCTCTCTTGGGAAGGGAGAGAGGTTAAAAGAGAGCATCTGTCATTCGTTTAGTGGCCAGCCCAGCCTAAACCATAACAGAAACTAATTTCCAATGACAAATCTATTTGAGACAATCAACTGTGAATCAAATTGTTTATTCCGCTTTCTGGGTGTAAGCTCTATAAGTTACAAGGCTTTGGTATGGTTACTCTTCTAATATGCATCACTTCTGTACAAAATCAACATTATCACTCTCTAGTACACATAAAAGTTGTATCTCCACATTAATGGATTGTTTTATAGCCTTACTTCAGTCATTACATGCAGTATAAAGAAATCAATACTGTTTGCCAATAACAATGCTTCATTCAATAGCCCTGTGTGTAATAGCTATTTAAGTAATTAATTTTCCTACCAGCACCCATTTGTTCTGTTTTTATATATGAGAGGATGAATTATTTTTCTGTATACTTTTGAGTTATGGTCCTAAATAAACCTTAATCAATGAGAAGACAAACCTACATAGACATTCAATTCCCTATAATTTTTGGTTAATTTTCTTTGCCCACTTGCACATCAGAATGGTTTTCTAATGTTCAGCCATATCACCTGTATTCTCAGCTAATTTAATTAACATTAATTTGATACGAGAAACTAGCAGTAAGATATTCCTGATGTATTTGAAACAGTGATAATTTCATAGATAGCTCCATATCTAACATCACTTAAAAGATTCTTAAAAATGATACTGTGGTAACTCTTAGGTGGTTTGTAGATAACAAAGTTCTAGAGAGAACATGTAAAGTTTCTGCAGAACACCCTGTCTGAGCTGGGATAATATGCAATTTACCACACCACAGTGGCATACTTGAATGAATTCTTGCATTTCATATTTCAGTATTATCTCAAAGAAGAAGAAAAGAAAAAAAAAGTTACTTGTTTTAGGTAAACACCAGAAAACGAAGTTTATTGACATCCCTGTAATTTGGTCAATTTGAATTATCACACTCTATAAAACATATGCACATTATTTTTCAAGCTGAAGATGTAAATCGTCATCCATAATACTGAGTACAGTCCTTCTTTTATAACATCAGTCACTCATGCAGCTGATCCTCCAATTCCCCTTTCATACTTGCACACACATTTTTCTTGCATGACTTTTCTTGCGAAAGCTGTTGAAAGGTTTGTAGTCTGTGCCCTTCATAGTTTGTTAGCTCAGCTTTACTGAATTTATTATTTTATAATTTAAATTTAATAACATAGATGACAGAAATAATTTACACAGTATAAAGGAAAACAATTCCAAAACTTTCCGGCAGTGTTATCATAGTATTTTTTCAAGAATATAAAGAGGCATACTACCAACATTCTCTTGCAAATTAGGAAAAGAGATTCATTGCAGCAGGCAATATATTAACAGTTTTAATTAGTGTTCTTGCATGAAGTCTAAGAACTAGCAATAAGAAAATGATAAACTGACATGAAGAGTCTATATCAAATAAAAGAACAAGTGAGTGTAACGTTTATTGGGAAACTGCACAATATACAAGCAACCTTCAAAAACCAGTAGCCCAAAGTCAACCTCAAGACCGTATTTACAATTTACATGTACAGCTTTATAGTTTGGTTGCATTATAAACTACAGTCATGCCAATATGCCCCACAGAATATAACTTTGCAAAACTTAATAGTGCACCTTTCCAGTGTTCAAAGAGAATTTTTGACCTATACAACATCGTAAACTGCACAAATGGGGTCAAATAGGGTCACATCAATCAAAGGACGTATGAACTATCACAAGAGTCACCTAGTAAGAAATGTAACCTTTTATAAGGAAACAAATTATCAGGTGAAATAATGATCCCAATTATGATAGATTATAAAGTTTCATGTAAAATTTGTGGTAATTGACAAGATTAATGCATTCAACTTGCAATGGGAAAATAAATTTGGATTTTTATTTCTCTCCATGCCAAGGAAAGGAGGATAGAAGTCTGTGTTAAAAAATGACAATTTTCTACAAAGTACCAGAAAGTAATTGCTTCAGGCTGTTGGCCAAAAATGGAAGATGTGAGCACCCTCACACGGAAGGAGGAAAAGGAGAAGAACGTATCAGGACTGTCTGGACTTGAGATGCCTCTGAATAACTGGCAGAAATTTTTCAGTCTCCCACTTCTTCCCTTTGCAAAACACTTCTTTTAGAGTTGTGGAAATTGAAATCGGCAGTGTCCAATTCTTCCACTGTTACAATAAGGATTGCTGGAAGTCCAAAGGCTTTTTCAGCCATTCACTCTTGAACCACCAGCCTTGATTACAAGCTTTTTGTTGGTCCTGATCACAAGGTTTTAAGGTTCTCAGTTTGTATTAACTGAGGAGGAAGCAGAAGCAAATCATGTGCTCAAACATATACCTGTATTTTTTTAGTTGTCATATTTATTGCCTTCATAATCAGTGGAGATAGAGGTAGTTTTGGGGCATAGTTCATCAGATCAACTTTAAACAATTGCATGAGCGTGACAAGATTTCTGCTACAAAAGCACTATCTGTAAAGGAAATCATAAGTAACTAGCTCAGACACTGAGACAGTCCTGCAGATGTCCAAGTCAGACATCCCATAACTAATCAAGACTATGACACCAAAAGCCTTGAAGCCGTTAATCAGCCTGGGCTCTCAGGCATTCAGGATTTCAGACTTTTACACGACTTGAAACGGAACTTTTTCCTTGGAAAGTATATGGGTTCAAGAGTTAGGGAAGGATTTTCATTTTTTCTACTTGCTCTTCAATTTAGGAAAATTATTTAAATTCAGGAAAAGCAACAGCAACAACAACAAAACAGGAACTTTGTAATCCCCTTCTATTTGTTCTTTTTAAAGAAATCCTTTAGTTTCCTTCAATTTTGTAGCATATTTAGATCCCTTGTACAGAAAGAGAAATTTGAAAACATAGAAAAAATCAATGATTTTTTTGGTACTCTTAATTTTCTTTACAGTCATTGAGACAGAAAGTGACGTCTCTAGTGATATCATTGCTTTATTCCTGAATGACAAGGATTTACATACTAGAGCTCTGGGACTTTTAAACATAAATTCTCCCCTTTCCCTTGGGAACTAAGAAATACTCAGAAATTTATCTGCATTGTTTCTCATAATTTACCAATTTATTACATGAACATAAACCCCTGCTTTCTCCATCAAGTATTTTGAATGTGACCAGCAATGCTTAGACTTTAAGGGTTTTCTTTACCGTTAAGATAAACTGGGTGCTCCCCGGGAGCAATGAGACATATATACAGCCATACTCATGAGCGAAGTATGAGTATACCATTGTCTTCAGCATCTTCTAAGACCTCAGGAAAGGATGCCACTTGCTTACAGCAGACTTTCGCTGGGATTCTATTCATTTTAGGAAGTAAAGGCCTGATCCAAACCCCGCTGAAGTCAATGGAAAAAGACTCCCATTGACTACAATGGGCTCTGGATCATGCCCTAAGTCCAATCTCTTCATTAATGCAGGATTAATAATAAGATGTCTTTCCAGTAGCCTGGAGTACCTAAGGTCCCAGCAATTTCAGCTGAACAATTTCACTTTGGATTGCTGTCCACTGGAATTTGAAAGGTGAAGCCGAGATCTTTTTCAGTGACAAGAAGAACTTAACTGGGGGCATTTTCAATTCCTAGTTATATTCAATGCCACCAGTTCAATCAAAATCCTTAGGCATCCTAATGAGAAAACAGCAAGAACAAGTGAAGCCAAAGAAATATATGTTGTTCAGTGCACACTTCAGAAACACAGTGTAGGCTCTAATTTGATCAATGAACAAATGCACGTTGATGCTTTTTGAGAGATCAGCGTAGAGCTAGGCTACACAGGACAAATTAAAAGATCACAGCACAGATGACTATATAAGGTTTTTGGTTGTATTTCTTTTTAAAATAACAGACAAGGCAAGATAAAAGGTTTCTCAAAATGTTTTCTCAGTTTGCACAGCAGAGCACAATCAGTTCATAAATAATGAAAAGTGGCACAATGATATTGACATTACAAATAGTAGTAACACCCTCAAGTTCTCTGAACATGCAGATGTGAATTGTGAATGTTATATTAGTACAAACTTTGACAGACACCTGGTAAATGGATAATATTACTATAGCCTTATTAAATCAGATATAAATATATATCAGTAATACGGTCAGTTTTGTATGAAATAAGTATCTGAAATAAACATAGCTTGTGCTTTTACTGTTTAAAATTTGTATTTCTGATAAACCACTGGACAGATCAGCCATTCCAAAAGATCTCTAACATCATCCATTGTTTACATTTCATCAAATTGCCATTAGCAGTACTTACTATTTTACCTTGGTTATTCATACTGACAAGAATGGCTCCAAAGTTGAAGCATTTTCATTTAGTAATTGACTACTAATTGTTCCACTAAAAAATATCATCCAGGCTGCCATGCACTTTATAATACTTTCTAAAGTTATATTCCAGCACTTAAAGAAAAAATCAATGTAAGTTTACCATAATTTCAATAGGATTTACTCTTAAAATCAGCACATTCACTAATCTATAAATGCTTACAGACCTGTCACCATCTTCCCACTAAGTCAGTGAAATATACCAATTTAAGCTGAGTTTTGAGCTCAAGAACTGTTTTTCCCTTCACTTTTACTTCAGGTATTTCATCAGTCATTTCTGTAATACTGTTTGACCACTCAGATTTAGCAGATCTTAAACCTCTATATCAAAATATGCCAGTTTTCCAGAGGAATAAATTTATTTTGCATATACATAAGTACAAACTTGCGCATCCAAGGACTCTCCCAAAATATGGAAAAAAACTCAGGTTTGGATCCGTTGTATGAATCACCTCAGACTCATGTACTTCTCTCCAAAACACCTGAATATTATAATAAAATGGTGTGTTTTCCTTGTTAAATTAAAAAAAAAATAATCACGTGATTATTTGGCTGTAAAATAAACTTATGACATTTTACAAATCTTGCCAGTTTCTGGCAAAGGAAAATTTGTCTTGCTCTACAGCATAACTTTAACCACATCTAAACTCACATAGCCATGAGTGACATCAAGGAACCCCTGATTTGAGATAAATGTTTGTGACATTGATTTCTTTTTCTTCTTCATCTAGCAAGTTCTGGCCAGATATGCTACTTCAGCTTAGAATCTAGTATTTAGTAACACAAGAGCTAACCCAATTGCAAGCCTGTTAAACAAATGAAGTACAAGGCTTGTTTTCAGTTTGACTCAGTATCATTTTCCACCCCTTCATTCTTGTTTAAACTGGTACCTTGTCAGTACTCTTTCATTCAAACTGTAGTCTCTTAAACTTTATGCAGAAAATGAGTCTCCTACCACCTGGACCAGGTGAAAAAAGAAGAAAATTTATGGAGTTTATATGCCGTTGGCTGAAGCCAATATAGACAAACTAAAGTTTCACATCTATTTGTTTAAATAAAAGGCATTAATTTGCTTTGATGTGGTTTTCAGTTTATCCAAGGATCTCCATTTATCACTTTCCAGATGAAAGGTATGGCTATAATCAGCAAGATCGATAGACATCAAAGCTCTTTAAGCAAGGTTTAGCAACTGCTTGCTCGAGGCATATATAGCTTGGCTACTAAAATTAGCTTGGATCATTGGATTATAAATAACATCTTGATCCATGGGTCCCATTTCATTTAACTAAACAAATGTTAAATTCCTGCCCTTAGAGCCTCACAGTGACACTGGCCAAAATTCAAAGCCTGGAAGTTGTCCAGGATGTACAGTGCATAGAAAATGTTCCCCATTGATTTTCAGACAGAAGAAAAAAGTATTAGTCCAAATAAGATGCTTTGCTGGAGAGGATTACACAGCACAATGCTGTATGGAGAAAAATTATTTGTTTCCCTTACTGTATCTATAACGAGGAACTTAAAGCATACAGGAGACTGCTCAAACACCCTCATCAGAGAGAATAGTTAATGCCATGATGACATCCAATACATTGTTTAATCTAGTTTTAAAGTCAACAATTAGACAAAAGTATTTGTACATTAAATAGATTGTTTTCAGCAATTCTAAGTCTTTCAATATACATCTGAGACAGAAATTTCAGATCAGTCTGTAATGTTCCCTCAAGACCTAGAGAAATCAATAAACAAGGCCATAATGAATTCACAAGACATTGTCATTAGAAAACCTTGTAAGCAGCTAACAGTTTAATTCTTACAAGGAGTGGGAATCGCTACCAAGCATCTAACACTTTAGACTGTGTAATTTAGGTTTTTAGAATAAAAAGTTAGTAGACTTAATTACATTGCACACCGTTAGAAATAACTTCTTACTGACTTAGCAAGTCGGTAAATTGGCTGGGATTTTACTTTCTCCTCTTCTATCCCCCTACAGTTATTAAATCCAAGTAAAAATTTAATTTTGCATTAATTTCAGATGCCCTACAAATGCCTTCAACTATCATCTTGCACATAGCAATATGCTGTGTGTACCCGCACAGAAGAGAGAGAACGAATATCTTTTTGGCATTGCACATAAGGCCTAAATCAGTAACTATAGCGCAAAATCTTCACTTAGACCAAAGTTATGGTTTTCAAATATGTACCTGAAAGGAGGGCATTATATACATTCATTCAAGTATTAGCCAGGCAGGACTACTGGCACGTACATTGCAAACCAACAAGTACACTGTCACTAGAACAAATCTGAATGAAAATCAAGCCAAATTACTCCCTTTCTCTTTCCCTTCTTCTCTCCACCACTCAAGTAAATATCTTGCTTCCTCATGGAAGAACACACCAGCATTCAAGTATGTTTTTAAGAGGTGTTGCTTTGTCCACATATCTTCCTTCATGCTCTTATCTGAATCTGTAGTCCCCAGTACCACATTCTTTTCACCTGTATTGTCAGTCATAGCAACCAATGCCACAAATTGGATCAAAAGGCAATACTTTTAGGTGTCATGAATGTAAAATAATAAGCACTGATCTGACAGGTTTAAAAAGAATAAGTGGATAAGAATGTAATGAGGCTTCAGAAATGAAACCAACTATCAGTAATATTAATCTTGTTTTCACAATGGACATTCTATGAAATAGAAAGGAGGTTTATCTTCTCTGGAGAGCCTTGATGAGAACCAGGATTCTTATTAATCAAATGCATTCTTTTTTTTTAATTAAAAGAGGAGAGAAAGTGCATGCTTGCTCTCATATCCCTTATTCGTCATCTCATTTCCCAATTCATCCTCAGGCAAGCGTATTTAGTAGATAAGGTCTCCACTAGAAAAAAAAAATCATGTTCATATTTTTTCCATCTTTAGAAACCGTCAAAACTGAAGCATATCCTGAAAAGTTAAAATAAAACAGCCCCCTCTTTAGCTACACACAAAGGAACTCTTAATTAAAACTTAATGAAGGACAGAAGACAAAGCAATAACACAGTATCGAGGGACAGGTAGATGAGAAGGAATCATTCACTCAGATATTTAATATTTTAATTGGTTATCTGGAAGAAATAAGAAACTGAGTGTTATGAGTCTGATTCTAACCTTATTAAAGTCAGTGGCAAAAAGCCCAGTGAGTTCAATGGGGCCAAGATGAAGCTCTAATTGAATTAGGAACTGACTTCAGACAAAATACGTTACTTTATTCCCTTCATCTTCCCATTCTAGCAGAAAGAAATAAGCCAGATTTAATGCAACCTGTCACAGAGGCAGGTAATTGAGTTTGTTTTGACCTGGATCGAAAGAAATGAGTACTCATGAGGAAAGTAACTTTCACTATGAATTCATTGAAATAACAATGCTGGACACTGAGCTTTCTGATAGAAACTGACTGCCATACTGAAGTGTCTAAAACCTGTCCTGCACTAAAACCTGAGGTGTCTAATCACCTTGCTGATAAGGTAGTTCTATTTAAACACAATAAATATTGAACATTTCTCTGGAAAAAATATGCAGAATTAGTTGAGAGAAAAACACACATCCACTTGTGCTTACAGTCCCCTCTGCCAGTCAGCATTTGCTGCAAGTTCACGTAAGGTGTAAGTTCACATAAGGAGGAGCTGTCCAAAGGAACCTTCACTCCCTTTTACTGGATGTAGGATGACTTATTGGTTGTTACTGGTGAAAAAACAGTAATAACAGACCAGGAAAAGACCTCCATCTCCCTTTGCCAACCACAACACCTCAGGGTCTCATTTTTCCAGCTGCTACTGGTTGCTGCCACCTCGTTGACCTTGGTCATCTGTGAGAGTGACTGAGCTGGGAGGAAGAGAGATTCAGCTAAGGCATATGTTGGGGAGCAGCCCCTCTTCTGTAGGGATCTTCTTCCAGCCCTCAGAAGCAGGAATATCCAAATTCTACTGGAACAGCAGAAATGAAAAATGGAAAGACAGATGCAATGTCAGAGCCTCTCTTCAACTGGAAAGTTTTAGATAGTGTTACCCAAAGCTGTGAATTCAAGCAACTTAATGGAAATAATGAATTATTCTAAAACTAATCGCGTGCAAGTGCAACACTCTAGCAGTTTTTGCATGGTTGTCTGTTAAATTGCTTTTGTGAGAGCTACTCCTTTTCTATTTAAAGACAGCCATTCATTAGAACACAAGGGAAAGTGAAGGGAAAGGAGTGAGGAAGAGTCAACTCCTTGACCCAGCGGCTAGAAGCCATTTGTTTCATGTGGGAGACTAAGCTTGAAAACTCCCAGATCAGTTTCAGAAGGAGACAGAAATTCTATTGCATGAAAACTAACGCAGATGAACAATCACCTAGTAATACATTAGAAGAATGTCAGACAGCTTGAATTTGCCTCTCCTATTGTTTTTGATGGCAGCAAAAGAAGTACTTTTACAAAAGAGGGAATTTATTTACAGTGCTTAGGTTTCGGATGTACAACAGGGTTAAGGAGTCCAACCAACATCTAGAAGTTTTTTAGACAAGGCTGTTTCCTTACCTCCTCTCCCTGAAGTGGCACAGGCTTGGGGAAGTGCCAAGTACCCATTGTTCCCTTTGGCTTCTGCTGTACTTATCCCAGTAAGGGTCCAACCCATCCAAGATCTTCTTGAAGCAAGATTCAGTTTTGAGACATTACGTACCTTTGACTAACAGCTTTTAAGGTTCATTAAGAGTAATTGAAAGACACAAAACAATACCAAAACACAAATAAAGTAAGTGTGGAATTTCTTTAGTCATGATCTGGTAGAACAGATGTTTTCTAAGTATCATGACATTTTAGCTACATCTTTTTTCCCCCCAGAATAAAACACTACCAGCATCTTCAGAAAGCAAACTGATAAGTCATTTTAATTTATGTTCATCATCATAGCAATTGAAACACATTTTGTAATGCCAAGCATGAAATGTTCTGGAAACGGATGAAAGCCTTCCTTTGTATTTCTCTGTCCAACTTCTTTGTGCAATATCAGTCCAAATACTTGCAGCGTTACCTTGGGCACATTTGCAGTTTTCTGCAATATCTGATGACTGCTTATTGCTGTCTGGGGACGTATAAGCTCTTGTGTTCATAATGGAGTATCCACGTACCTGGGAGATATGCATACTAAGTGATGGAAAGCATGCCATATTAGAAAATTGATTGCACGTGTCAGCATATGCACCACATTTTTACAAATTAGTCTGCGTTAAACTCCACTATATGCATGACTCAGGGGAGGGATTCATGACTTTTGTTCAAACTTGAGCTTCCTGCAAATTTTTAGCCAGAATATATTTCCTATTGAAAACAGCAAAGGCAAAATGTTGTAATATTCTCATATCATGTTTATTGAATTTATGACTTTTAAGAAAAATCAGTAACAAGCTTGGGAGAAGCTTGCATAAGCATTAGCATTGCATGTTATGATCAAAAGCTTGTATCAGCACAGAATTCTCCCCAAACAATACATCACTCAAGCAGTAGATGTAGAGACAAATGTTATTATTATGATGAAAGTAAAAAGTTCGGATTATGCTTTTGTTCTCCCCTTCTCCTTCACAATGCTTGTTAATATTTTAGACATCAGCATAAGAAGAAAGACAAATTCAAGCTCCTCAGAAATAGCTATGCACTGCCACTAAAAGGTCCTTTTCCAGGACTGGGCCCTCAAATGTGACCTTATATTACATCATTGTATTTTCCCCCTTCAAACAATGCACCATGATTACAGTACTGGCTAAATGCCATAGCTATGCAATGTTTTGCTAGGCTCAACAGGAGTTCCATAGCGTACTTCCTGTTTCTAGATGATTTTTAAAATACATAGAGCAGAGGAAGGTGTTGGAACTGTCTGGCTAACAGCTTTTAAAATTATTTAGGAATGTATAGAGTTCATAATTCTTAGAACTAGATGAAGCAAGCATAACTAAAGTGTTAGCAGACAATGCCTGATCCATATCTAAAAACAAACCCCATAAACTCATTAGAGTATTTTAAAATTGTCCAAAAGGAATAAAAGTGGCTTCACTCAATGATGTGCTGTACATTAGTTTTATGCACAAATGTACAATGATTTATTTACTTACCACTGCTGGGGTTTGGGATGTTTTTGGTTTTTTTTTCTTAGCAGCCTCTTTTGCTTTCCACTTTCTGTTGTATGTACTTTGAAACTGAGGATAACAAAGAATGTTTTCACATGGTGAAAATACAACTATGGCATAAACCTAGCTAGTTGGAACTTCAGATTTTTTTCTCCCCTAACAGTAGAAGGATCCATGTGGCTATAGTACTCAGGTTGTTCTTCGCATTGAGAAAATATATCAGCAATCTTCAAATGCAAAAATTTTCTTCTTTCTTCTGACCCAGCTGGTACTTAACACTGACAAAAGTCAGCTCCAAACTGGATAACAGTTCCTGAGAGGCTTGGAGAGCTTTAAAATGTTAATAAATGTTGGGGGCTGCAGGGGGAGGGTGTGGGGGGTTACAAAAATCTAGATCTTCAGAGCTTCATGCTCAAGTTCTATGTCATTTGAGCCATGTTGTTCAACAAGAAATACTTCAGATAGGTGTTTATTAATGAACATGTTTCAAGAATGCGAAAGAAAATACAGAGTGATAGAATGTATTTTAAATTAACTACCCTGTTATTTCTACTTTGCTAAAATATACAGAGATATACAGATGATATACATATATAGTTAAGGTTTAACTAGACCAAGTTGTCCATCAGCCAATAACTTCTGTTATTACAATCATAGCTGGAGGTGGGATTTGCAGTGCTAGCAAAAATAACAGGTCTATCATGAAGAGCATCGCCTCTGAATAATCATCCCATTTAGTGTCATCAGCAACAGAGGGTGGTGAGCCCAACCTCACAGACTGAATAAGATCCTGATTCAGGAACTAGACAAGAACCTCAGTAAGAAACAAAGTTTCCTAGTGACTTCATTTGATATTACCCCCTTGGTATGTAGCATCTTGAAATCATATGCCTTATAGTAAGGAAACCAAAAGGTGATAATTAAGTTTTGCAGTATTTCAGGGTAGTATTTACTAGGTTCAGAATCATATACCATACTTCTAAAGACTCACTACCATGACCTGCCTCTGTTGCTTCTTGAAGATTGCATTTTATACCTCGTATTTAACTGTTTTGTTCATCATGATTCTACAGAAAGGAGCCTGTGCAAAGTCTGTTTGGCTAATTCTGAGATAGAAGAACCACTCATTTTCTCAAACCATTAAAAAAGTTCCTAAATATTCCCTTTCTTTTCTTTGCTCCATATACTCCAAACAGATGTGTGTTTAAAACTTTATGCCATATAAAGTTTATGTCCCTGTTGAGATTTCCATAAAAGTTTATGCCTGTTGAGATTTCTGTCTTTTGATCAAAGCCAGTTGAATAATAAAATCTTAGAGAACTAAAATCATGCAGAGCTTCCAAAGTACTTTCCTATTTTTATTTTTATGCATCTTGGATCTAATCATTTTCAAGCAGCACATGAAGTGATTCAGCTAAACTCTAATGACATCTAATAGCCTTTTTAAAAAAAGCTGTATATTATATGTTATCATAGCAAGTATTTTTTTTCTTTTTGAGTCTGCACCAAGATTGCAATTGCAAAAGAGATTTTCATCCAATAAACATATACAGAGTACAAAGTTTGCATTACAAAAGGGAAAGGAGGAGTAAAACTAAGAATTCTAGCTGAATTTAAGAAGAAGAATCAGAGATCTGAAAACCCTAGCTTATATAATAACAATGTCACACTATCTTTGCTCCCTTCTGCTATGAACTAAAAGTTTTCCAGGTTAATATCACTCTCTTTTTCAATCTCCAATGTGACACCATATTCATATTATTTCTACTAATTTAAGGTTGAAGTTATAACTGGCTAACTATCTCTCAGTGTTTTCCTAGATTGGTGCAGATTTTCCGCCAACACACTAAAAGTTAACAGCATCTTTTATGTCACTAAAGTTACTCTCAAATGACAGCAGAATTCTCTGGGCCTGGATCTTTGCCATGCAACTTAGATAACAGTTGAAGAAATTCCTTCCTGCAGGAAAAGCTATAATGTACTGTTTCATTACTAAAGAGGTGCCAGATACACTCAGAATATCAAACAAAACCACCCCATGGGTTTTTTTCTGTACCAAAACAGTCAGTAGAATGTAGGAGTGAAAAAGTTGGAAAGGCATTAAAAATTTCTTCCATTTGGCAAGAAAAACTCAAAATGCAGGGCTTGGCTTTGAAAAAAAGACAACTATAATTCCTTCTGGCCAGCAAAATCAGTTGTATTTAAAATGTATGTCCCAAAATAAAGGATATCAGGTCCTTGTTACAGATTTTTAAATGTTGGATTTATAATTTTAAACTGGTATACAAACATAAAATAATTTGTATTTCTCAGCTGAACTCCATTTTAGGATAATGTGAAATTTGTTACAAAAATGGGGGTTAGTATTGGGTTTGTATAGAAACCAACTGTTCAGCTGTTAGTCTTTTAACTGTTAAAAATAGTATTTGTCGTATTGATACTTGGGAAAATATACTTACTTTTGATTTCTGGTGTTCTCTTTCATTATTTTACATCCTTTTCTTACTTACATGTGTCAGTTAAGTATAGAGCATTAAGTTTGCTTTGAATCACTGATTTGTCAAACAAAGGGAAAGATCAGATTACCTATATTTTCACTGATGTTGAAAACTCCTTTAGCACTAAGCAAGAAATACGAAATTAATCTCTCCTTCCCAAATGTAAATTCTGTTCTGCACTTCACTAAAGACGGTGAAAGCCATTTGCTTTCATCACACCGATTTTTCCTAATTAAAATTTTCACTGAACTCAGAAAAAAACAGGATCTAAAGGGATGATGTGACTAGAGCATGAATCAGACCCTGCAGTTTTATTAGCAAAACCTCAGATGGAAGGTGTTGTCATTTACTGACGCAGTTGATCATAGAATCATAGAATGGTTTAGGTTGGAAGGGATCTTAAAGATCGTCTAGTTCCAAGCCCCCTGCCATGGGCAGGGACACCTTCCACTAGACTAAGTAGCTCAAAGCCCAATCCAACCTGGCCTTGAACACTTCCAGGGACAGGGCATCCACAACATCTCTGGGAAACCTGTTCCAATGTCTCAACACTCTCACAGTAAAATTTTTTTCCTAATATCTAATCTAAATCTACTTTCTTCCAGTTTAAAACCATTATCCCTCGTCCTATCGCTACACTCCCTGATAAAGAGTCCCTCCTCATCTTTCCTGTAGGCCCCCTTTAGGTACTGGAAGGCCGCTCTATGTCCCTGGAGCCTTCTCTTCTCCAGGCTGAACAATCCCAACTCTCTCAGTCTGTCCTCATAGAAGAGGTGCTCCAGCCCTCTGCTCGTCTTTTTGGCCATCCTCTAGACTCGCTCCAACAGGTCCATGTTCATTTAAACAGATACACGTATCTAGGATCTGTGCCAAACCCTCCAACCCTCCAATTATTTATTTTTTTTTACAATAGATCCAGCAAGTGCCATGGATGCCTCTCACATCCCACTAAATTAAATGCTAAGTAATCACTTTCCAACAAAGCCACCATTTTAGAAATAGTTGAGTGCATTTACTATGTCTCTCACTGGAGATGAGGAGCACAGACTGAAGAATGGCAAACTTAAAAGGTCTAAGTAACTAGATATTGCAGGGTTGTCCACTGCATGTGGCAGCACAAGACTGCCCCTATAGGCCCAGTAAGTCCTTCTCTACCTACATTTATGCAAGCAGCTGTTAAGTCCTTCCAGAGCCCTAAACAGAATCGGTACTCACAGTTGTAGTATCCTGCTCCCTGGGATAAAGAAGATGTGCACTTCAGTCTTCCCTTACTTGAGAATGAAGAGATGCAATGCTGCTGCACGGTGTTGCTCAGGCCTGTTACTTCAGTAATGAAATCTGAGCAGTCTTGTTCTTTCTGTTTTTTACCATGGGCTGCTTAGATTGTCTCTCTACTCTTAGTTACAGTTTGTTGCTTGAAGGGGATAGCAGCCTCCCTTTTTTCCCATAGATCTTGTTGGGAGGTTGTGGATAAGCACGACTCCTTTTCCTGGGAAAGAAAACGGAGGGAAGCAGCAACTCCTGCTTCTCCTGGCAGCTGATGTTCTTACCTTGCTGATGATAGCTCTGCCACACCACTGGCAGGTGTTTGCCAGGCTATGCAGCTCAAATGTGTTTTAATAGGCATATGAAGGAGGCTAGGGCAGGGATTTATGTTGTGTGGAGGATCATACTAATAAAAATACAGCATAGGAGAAAACACAGAAGTGCTTGAAACAAAACTCGCTTTGACAATGGTGCAGGTATCACTGGGAGAGGAAAAGGTGTGGAAGTTTCTCTTTGCAGCACATGGAGGTATGACTATAGCAGGAGCAGGCATGACAACCCAGAGGTAGATGGCTCAGACAACACTGATGCACAGTCATTAAAATATATATCCAGTATCCCTAATAAGCCCGTACTCCAGTCAATGCATCTTCATTGCTTTTTTTTTTCTGCATAAATTAAAGGTAATTAAGATATGCTGCTATGACATGTTTTCATTTTGCTGTTTATAGGCAAGGTAAGGATAAGATGGCTCTGAAGTGATACATGGGGAAGAGCCAGGTGGACGCAAGGGTAACACAAGGTCAGTGAGCTGATAGGATTTCAGCATTTCCAGTGAATTTGGAGGAGAGAAGGGAACTGAACTAAACTCACTTTGAACAGAAATGAAAGGCAGCAATGATAAATATGTAAAATGATCATCAAAGAGTAAAGAGAGATGATGGTAAGTGATGAGGAAGAAAAGTGGAGCCGTGAGTCCAGGACTTTCACATCAAATGTTGAGTTGGGAGTGAGGAGTTAAGAGACTTCCAGATCAGATACAGACTTCTCTGTTAAAAAGAATTTTGAATGGTGCAGATTTCGTCCTTTGTATCACTTAGCTCTTCAGCTGTGCTCCCTCAGCTGAAATATCTTTGTGGTAGCAGGGAGACTGCACATAAAGTAGAAGACAAAAAAACACAAAAGGCCAACTGGTTGTTTGTGGGACAGTGTTCTATAAAGCACAGGTATTACAGCTATCTTTTCCAGTTGGATGTGTACAGTACATTTCATTTGGTGGCTAAGGACTTCATCTGTCCTAAATGTGTCTGTAAACTTGTGAATGGATTTGAGCAACAATCCTTCATACTCTTCTTCTCATTAGCATACATTTCTCTGTTTCTTTTCTTTGTCTGCCTTTTTTTTTTTTTTGGTGCTAGCAATTTCTTTTGAGCAGGAAACCCTTCTACTTTCTCTTATTCCCTCCCATTGGTTACATCATTGCTAGGTTCGAGAGAATATCTTTAACATAAAAATGGAGAAAAATAGAAGGATAAGTTACTAATATTTCTCAGAGCTTTTTTTTTTTTTTTTCCTTCAATCTGTTTTTAGAATCAGGAAGACAGGAAAGTTTTACACTGGGATGGTTTAGACTTCCTGAGATTTTTAAATGATACTGCAGAGAAGACTTCATAATCTGAAAAGGCCATAATTCCTGGAGCAGAGAAAAATATTTGGGAGTGGTTGTCCACACTATCATCTAAAAAGAAAAGTATATACATAACACTACACCCATGGGAGAAAGAAAAAAAGAAAGCAAAACTATGAACAATGTGGCAATGCACTGCGACAACAAAAACTCATATTTAAAAGAAATGAGCATACTGTCAACATGGCTATACATCACACACATTGCACCAATCAAACCAAAATGGTTTAGTAACTACCATTCTTAATTTTAGCTTAAGGCAAACATGATGTAAAATGCATGAAGCTAACACTACCAGCTCAGCTGGTAATTTAAGAAGTCCAACGTTCTTTCCGTAAAATGGAAAAGGTGTAATACAATAGGTTAAATTTGACTTACAGTATGTGGTCAAGCACTAGCTTTGAGTATTCTCTTTATACCTAATTGAACTTGTGTGAACCTGAAGGTGCTTGAACTAGCTTGTCTGTTTGAACTAGCTTGCCTGAACTGCTTTCTGGTTTTAAAAAGTGGCTTCGTAATAATAAAAAATACTTACAGGAAAGGCGAAACTGTTTACTTTCAGCAACAACCCCTTTTATTTTAATATTTTGAGTTTTATAGATTACATTAAGATATCCTACTATTGTGTGATATGAAACAAAAGTTATTTTTACTGTTTGCAGTATAGTGGACTAGGGTCCACTGACTATATACAGAATGTAATTACTTAAAATTGAATAATTCAATTATATTTTAATTGGGTTCGAATTTATTGTTGTTTATTTTTTAATAGATAATTTTATAATTTGACCCTGTTCTCTCAGTATACATATATTTTGTCATTTACAATGGTGTTTTTGTTTAAGGGTATACCTAGCTATTAGACAACATCTTTATAAAGAAGTTTCCAAGATCAAGTAAGAATTACCATTCTCACTTTTCTTGACCTGTTTTATTTACACAGTTTTTTATGTTTCCCACTCATTTTCCCTGATGCAATTACTTTGGGTTTTTTTTTCAGAAAGCAAGGATGTGCATGCAACATAATTATTAATACCCATGTCTTCTCCAGTTAAGTTGTCTCAGTCAACATTTGCTTCACTGGAAAAATAATAAAATGGATTTCATTGTGTGCATGTCTAGGAGGGACTAGACCAACTCTATGTTCCAGTGGGATTTAGGCACTTGAATATATAGCAACTTTAATATCCGAGGCTTCAGCATTTTTCCAGGTGACAAATATAATTCATTCAAAGCTAAATTCCCATATTTAGATTTCTCCTCATATATTTATTTATACACTATCTCCATTCGCAAATATTGATAAATATACATAAATGTGTGTGTGTATATGCATTTCTTTCAGCAAGTATTTCATTCTTCCTTGATTTTATAATGGATGCATGTATATGCATCCATTTTAAGCACAGATGTGGCAAATATCTTAACAAAATATACTTAAGAAAGGATCATGAGAGAGGACTTAGAAAGATTAAGGAAAAAAACAGTGATACAGTATATGAACTTAGAAAGAGATACTGATCTGGAAATGAACTATTAGTGCATGCTAAACATTCATGTAACTGAGAGATGACTTAATGACTCTCAGTGACTGTAGAGGAGGGAGGACTGTTTTTTGCAGCTAATATATGACAAACAAATTAATCAAGCTAAAATCAAATTATGTAAAATAGATTGCAAATATAATGTACAAAAAAGGAGGCAAAATACCTGAAACCCTGGTTCTTCTCATGTCATTCCTAAATCACATTTGTAGAAATTGCTTTGTAGGAATCAGATTTCCTGCATTTTTAATTATCTAAATTATGTGCTATATATTTAAATAGCTTATATAGATCACCTTATTTTTTATGTCAGCCTTTCAGGTTTCTCTTTCTCCATCTATTTATACTTTGGGAAGATCCATGGAATTTTTCCCACTTTTTCAATAAAACTAGCAAATATTTTATACACAAAAACCTAAGAACCAAGAATGACATGATATGTTTAAGAAGGAACTGGGATTTGTTTTGAAACAGAATTTGGAAGATAACACTTTAAATAGATAATGAAACTATGATTCTACGCATGGTTATTGAGTTTTTAACTGAGGGGGTTTTCAACGTTACATAATTGTAGCTGTTCAGCCTACTATAATTCCTTAATATCTTAACCTGTCAGGTTGCATTTTGGTGTTGGTTACTAATCTTTATAACTTGACATACGAATATCATTTTATCTTGCATAAGGAAGTGGTTTATATCTGTATGTCTAAAATGGGAGTATAGCCATTACATTTGTATAACTGAGAAAAATCTGCTACTGCGCTACACCGAAGCAAATTTCTTAATAACTGCCATGACAATAAATTAGTTAAAAGTACAGAGTTGAACATAAAGGTTATCATGAACCTTTTAACTGAAATTAGGTGATCAAATTTATGTATTATGAATTCATTTAAATCTTAAGAAATTAACGTATTTTACTTTTCAATAAGTGTGGGAGGAGACACAGCTGATTCTCTGATGTATCTGGGTTTCAAGTTCCTAGAAGCTACATTATGAGCTTAATCTCCCGAATTACACAAGATTTGTAAAGTTGGTAAAAGAAAACATTGCCATTAAACTCAGGGTAAGAAATTATTATACATTGTTTTATGTATCTTTATATAAAAAGTTACAAGTAGCAAGCATATGACACAGAAATGGAACAGTAACAGCAATAATTGTGAATGCATGCTTTTTACAATGTATCTAATAAAGGGATTTTTCCAACTCAAATATTCAGTAACATACATGCAGATTATTTTCTCAATGTCAAATTCAGTCATATTGCTAGATGCTTATCCAACAAACATTTCTATTGAAGTGATTATGAATGGCTAAATACCTGATTTCAATAAATTGTTCCTGAAATTGGGAATTTAACTTGCAACGAGAAGAAGAGAGAGAAAGAAAAAGAGAAATGACCAATAAGCATAATAACCAAAGTCTTATTGCCTTCTAGTAATTTTACTCAACACTGTTTGCTGAATTTTGTCATGATATGAGAATAGCTGGTCAGAAAGTCCATAAAACCTCTAGCTGGTGTTTCCAAGGACGATAGTTTCACATTTCATTGTAGCATGTTCAAAATCACCCAGGAGCGCACTATTCTCAAGCAGTCTATATAATGAAAACAACGTACATATAACAAAAGTTCAATGTAAATCTTCTTCCACATATCACACAACATACAAGTAAGCAACAGACCTAAAACATGTCAACTGAAATAAAACTAACATTAAAAGAAAAAAAAAAGTTTGCAGCAAATCTCCAAATGTATTTAAAAACTAAGGAGCACTTGGTGGCTAGCAACCAAATTACAAAAGAAACATATTATTGTGCAATGGGAATGTCTTGTTAAGGAAGTAAGCTATGTTTGTACTTCTTAGGTTTGGATAAAGGCAATGAAATGAAATTAGAAACATGCCCACTCTCTCTTTCAGACAACTGAAATAATTCACTATAGGTTTTTCCATTCAGAGTTTGCATGACTGCATGAATAGTTGTCTGAATGCGAAACAAAGTTAAAATATGTTCTCTCTATGAGGAAAAATACAGACAAATATTTACCTAAACTGTCTAGAAGCAATAAAAGCATTAATAGATTCTTTCCCAGTAAAATTGCTGTATACATATATATACATATAAACATGTATATACACATATCTATGTTTATATATATATACACATATACAAATTGACAGACTAACGGCTATCTATAACTTCATTATAAACATGTGAGATTATGTTTATTGAGATTGTTGATAACAAATTATACAAAATGAAAAGCCTAGGAAAAGACTCAAAAAAGGAAGCTTAATTTGCAAACATTAACATCAGTGCTACAGAATCTCTAAATTTGTCAGTGCTACCACTTACCCTTCCCTCAAACTTCACAAGGTTGAATGAATAAAATGAACTGACAAGAGATAGTTCCACATCTTCCTGGCTTGAGTTAGATTGCCAAGTTTTACATACTGTTTCACATGCTGGGACTGTAAATTTTATTTTCATAAACAAGAAAATAAATGAAACAGCAGTGCCATGCAAAGCATCTGTCTTTATAATGCATTTGGAATGAAGATTATATTTAGCTAGGGGATGCTGTCAAGAATAAGGAATTAATAGATTTTGCTCAGTTTACAATGCTATAGTGGTCATCTATCTGTCAGTTTTCTCAATATTCAAACCTGGCTCTCTCCATACAGGGTGCCATATAACTTGAGAAGTAACATGCAACTTAGCAATATAAGAAATAAAATGGAAAGCAACAGATGGTTCAATTGTTGTATAGGTATGTTTACTTACCTCAAGTTTGTCTCTTAGACCCTAGTTGTGTTGTACTCAGACTCATGTTTGCTTAGAGACCCAATGAGGCAGAACCTGGAATGTTATGGCTATTTCATTCAAAATAATAATGTTTGCATAGAAAAAAAGAAATATATGCATATAGATACTTAATAAACAGTACACCATGATAATCTGATCAATATTCATGAAGTAACTTATATTGACATGCAATTAGATTAAAATAATCAAATAACTTATTTTTTTTTAAGAGACAGAAATGCCGTAATGTGCAAAGAATATATGGAGGGCATGTAAACAGTCACAAGAAGTGCATAAATAATGCATGCAGGAGAAAACACAAATATATATTAAAAGTTTCTGTGTTCTTTTTCAAATAAATGGTTCATAAATGTTTCTGATTTTCTTTTTCTTTTACTTGTAAGCTTTTAATCATTCACATTTACAGTAATTCAAAGTGCAATATACAGTAGAAATAGCTCTTTTATTAAAAATATCATGCTTGAGTTTAGTTTTTTATTGATTAGAAAGATTCCTTTTAACTACCTTCTTAGATGTAAATATATGAGTATTCTCTATTCACTAAGCTGTCTCATGTTCTAATCAATATATATATGTTAATATGACAAGCCAAGATACTGTGATTAATAATGGAACAGATACAGTAAAGTTTTGCAAATATTGTCATTCGTTGTATAAAAGATAATGTTTCATAAGAAAAAGGGGTTTCCTTACCCCAGGACTGTGTTTCACATTTTTGTGCCATGCATCAAAATGGATACATGTATTTTTTATTTATTGATGTATTGAGTTAGAGATGTTAGACCAACAGTGGATAATACTCAAGGCCACCTCAGTTACAAGGAAACCACATGTATGTGGTTCTTTCAAAAACTAGATTCACACAAAATCTTCTTTGGTTTTTAAAAAGTGTACCTGTTCTCTGTTGACCTGTGTGTGTATGCATGTGGGTACGTGTAAAATAGTAAAAGAAAAAGAAAGATATAAAGTAGAAAGGTAAAACTGAGATTCAGGATCCTTCAGGAAACAGGAGCAGGGATGAGAAAAAGAGAGACAGGAAGACAGAGATAATATAATGGTATGTGCTATCAGGAAACAGAAATTTAAACAATAAATAAAGAAGAAAGAAAATATGTCTTTACTGGATAAAGGGTGAATATGGTTGGGCAATCAAGTCCTTACACAATAGTCTTCATCAAAAATCTATTGATACTGACCGCTGAACAGCTTTATCATGTCTGGACAGCCTGTGACTTGTGGTTGGTACCTCTTCAATTTCGTCTATCTCACACGCATCTGCAGCATCTTGTGAGTAGCTATGCTTCATGACAAGGATATTTCTCCTGTTCATGGGCTGAATGAGTGGTTTTACAGGCTGGGGTTGTATTTCTGTCAAGACAGAAGCATCTCTTGTGCTGAGGTTACTACGGCTGCCCTTAATGCTAGATACTTGTGATCCACAGTGATGGTCATGAATGCATTTTGAAGATGATCTCCGCAGTTTATGATAATTTTCAAAGTCATCTGCAACATCAGCAAGATCAGCTGTAGGCCCTGTCCCTCTGAGGGTGCATAACTCATAATGAGGAGGCTCAAACACCTCCTGGAACACTGTTTGATCAAAGTCTGTTTTCCTTTGGACAAATTTTTTACGAGGCTGCTTGATCTGTACTATAACAGAGATAACAATGAGGATGATCACAATGCAAGAAGTCACCCCAATTATAGTCCCACTGGTATTGGTAAGTTGGTCCAATAGGTTAGCTTTTCTTTTTTCTGTGTGACAGGAGAAAAAAAAAGCACAACATTAATTGCAGTTCAAGAATAAAACCAGCCGTGATGGGTTCACAGATTACTGCAAAGCCAAGCCTAGTCTATGTCTGAGTTCACTTAATCAATCTCACTGACAAAAAGCAAAAAGGAAGAAATCAGGTATTCGTGAAAGCCAAATAAACACCACACAGGTCCTCTGTGTGCGTATTTGCTCGGAAAGTGATTTATTCAGGGTATATTGCAAGCTTAAGATGAAAAAGGTATTTAAATTTTTCATAAAAAGTAACCACCATAACAAGCAGATGGCTTTAGTGTCACCTCTGAACTCCATTTGCCTGCTAAAGCCCCCAGAACTGTTACAGATGTTCTTTTCATGATTTTCTGTCTCTTCCAGTAAATATATGCAACTAGGACATTAGGACCAATGAAAGGGCAAGACTTCCAGGTTTTAAAAAGAAATCATTGTTTTCATTAGGAACTTCAGTGAAGTCCTAATATTTATGAGCTGACTGGAACTGTTGACAGCATTCAATGAAAAATATAAATCAGGAGAAAATAGAAAAGTTATTCAAATTGAGGTTTCAGAAAGGAAAAAAAAAAGTGTGCAAGTTGCTTCTTTTGTTCCTGACCTATTAATTACCACAACTTTTCTAAACACCCATAAAAATCCAAAAAGCTGATTCTACCTACTATCCTTTACTCGGGGGCCTCTAGGAAGTTAGCCAGCAAATCAGCATTGGGAAAGAAGAAAAACAGAAAACACACAGTAAAATACTAAAAACAGAAACAGTTTCACCCTACTGTTGTGTATATTTCTGTGTTATTTGCTTTCAAATGGCTGCAGACACATGAGACGGTGACTGAGCCTTGTAGAAATCCAAGCTGAAAGCATTCGCATCAGTCTGTCACAGGCATAGCAAGACTCGACAACTGTGATTAAATTTCAGCACCCATTTTAGTGTAATTTCTCCTGGCAACCTAAAACATACCAAAGGACTTAATAAAAAGCCTTTGAAATGAAAGTTATTGGCACCAAAACAATAACATCCATCTCTTCATAATCTCCTAGACACCAAAAACTAACTTTTCAGTAGTCCCCGTTGCCTACTCTTGTAGATTCACTTGGGGTTTCTCTAATTGACTGACACAGGCTCTGGGGAAGTACCAGAGTTAGAAAAAGCAACACAGCAGCAAACAACCTTTTTGCTGGAATCAGCAAACCTCCTTTTTCTAGTCAGAAAAACAAACAAAGATAAACGCACAAGACCAAATAAAAAGATACTTGGCAAATGAAAGATGAAAATCATTCTGGAAATTAAAGAGTGGGGAAGGTTTTATGTTTTCCTCTGTGATGAAGTAGACAGCAGATAATTATTTCCCAATCATATGTTTAGTTTCTTTGAAGGATATTATTCCATGCCACAGTTTTGCTGTGTTCTTTTAAAGTATGTTTTCATTTGTGTTTTACCCTATTGCACTGCTTGTCAGGATTTTACAGGCTTCAGCAGACTTATGAGCTGACTGCTAATCCATCTCATTCTGAATTTTTTTTTCTTGATTGGTTCCTAAATTTGGCATATCCCATGTTTCCAGGAACAAATCTGCAGTAGTGAGAGGGGGAGGGGGGAAGGAAGCGAATTGTCTCCCTAGCCTGCAATGTAAGTTAGTTAAATTCTTTTCTCTGAAGACAACACAGATGCTGATTTTTATTTTTTTTTCCCCCAGAAACACAGAGCAATATTTAGAAACCATTGTCACCACCTGGTTGGGAACACCAGTCCCTACCTATGAAATAGACATTATGCCTGATTTCCTGTGTTTGTTCCTTGCTCTTAAATTTCATCTGATTATAGGTAGATTTGGTTGGTTTCTTACAGTGTTAATTCCACTTCACCTTGGCTTTTTAGCCCACCTGGGCTATTATGGGCATGGCATGCAGCTAAAAGACACCTGCTACCCATATGTTACTCCACTACAAAGGTAACTATGAAAAAGGAATCAAAATATGACTTTTAATTACATTTTAGATTGTAGGGGAAACAGAGACCAAGTGATCACAAAGCCTGCCAGAAGGACATAACCAGCCAGAAGGACATAACCAACACAAATCAACACCAAGCAAAACAAATGCAAACACTGAAAGTAAAATCCATTGGTATTTTTACCTCTCTTCATTTTCTCTAGTCCTTGATGTATGCTCTCCCTGAATTACTCTTCCTGAGCTTTGACCCATCTGGCACATACTTAACAAGAAACTAACTATCCCACACAGTCTAAATGACTTGGCATTTCCAATTCTACACATTACCTTTGCAGTGATTTTCATCCCAAGGATACACACAATTCTGGAGTCCATTGCAGACCAATGTATTATTAATACACATATTACTGTGGCAAAAGAATGTGTTGGCTTCACAAGGGGCTAAAAACAAGAGAGAAAAAGCTGATATTAAGTAGTAAATCACTCAGCTCTCCACAACAAACACATCTAGGAGTGATCATGTACTCTGTAATAGGAAAAAGCTATAGAACACAGGTTTCTTGAGCATACTTAATATTTGACATGCAGCATTGAGAGCACTCAAGTCACACACTGTTTATTATTCTGTGGCAAGAGATTTTCAGTTCTGTCAAAGATGGATGGACTTTCCCATAGTCTGACTTTCATGTGTGTTGGCGCCCGAGACCTTGGTGGGGGGTCACTGATGTATTATCAACAGTTTTAGCCACAGATCCAAAACACAGCACCCTATGGGCTGCTATGAAAAAAAGTTAACTGTATTCCAGCCAGATCTGGTGTATGGAAAATAATTTGTTTCAAAGTTTGTTACTGAAACTCCAGTTTTACAAGAAAACTTGTGTGGCTCAAAGAAGATATGTACTTTAGTGCCCATATCAACAGTGCCTGAACATTTATACATAGTGGAAACAAAATTATTTTAAACCCCTTTTGTTCATAAAAAGGCTACAGTAAAAAAGTACTCTTTTGATCACAAGTGTGAAGATTAAAAAAGACAACAGTCTTCAGTGTCCATGAAGCCCATGGCCTAGGAGAATCATGCAGATTAAAGCCACAAGATGAAGGCTTTACTGAAGGCCGCATACTATTACTGTGAAGAAGCAGCTTGGAAGCCATCAGAAGGAATTGTACACACCGCTAAACTGTGCCACTTACTCAAGTGTTGGGAGATCCTTAGGTACTGGTGTTGTAAAGATACTACTCCAAAATTATATAAAATAGTAAAGATAAATTACTCCTTATATTTCTTTTATTAAAACCAAACCAGAAGACATTCTTCCCTTTAGAAAAAGAGCTACAAACTTTATCAGTGTTAAGTCACTAAAAATTAACAACTGTTTATGGTTTTTTTTGTGTGTGGCTCAAACAACCCAAAAGCATTATTACAATTAATTTTAAGGGAAAGTTAAAAAATAAACTAAGACACTTAACTAATCAGAAAGGAGATGCTCATATTGTTGATACTTAGAATTTGATGTTTCATGGCAATTTTTCTCCTCTGTACCTTTAAAAGCAGTTCCTATGACAACATATATGCATAGTGTGGAGACTGGCTTAGAGCAGATGACTGCTTCAGTGGTTTGCTAACTAAGGACAGTACAAAGGATTTATATTGTAGAACTTAATGACACCATATATCATGTCAAGAAATCTACTTTTCAATAAGTGCTGAAGTTCAGATACCCATAACTGACTATAATGGCTTCTTCAAAGCAATTATGGCCTGTTAAACAAATAGTATATGCCATCAAAACTTGTACACACCCTCAAATACGCAACCATCCACTCAGATACAACAGTATACGTACACTATATCTCTTAGCCAATGCAGAAGGCTGCTCAGCCAGACTGGTTCTGCCCACTGCTCAGTTTTTGGAAAAATCTGGTATACTGCCTCCTAAGTGACCCTGGTCAGGTGTTAGTTTGTTACAGTAAGGATTTTTCTTGAGAATGGACAGAAAGAGCAGAACAGCACACGTGTATTGGCAAGGGAGGGTGTTTTGGGACAGTCCTTATCTGTTGCTGTCATTTGGGGACAGTGAGGGCTGAGCCTGGGGGGATACTGTGACACTTTATACAAAGGACCCACCAGAGGCACTATCATGCTTTCACACTCTAGCTGCAATCCCTGTTTCTGGGCAAGGCGAGGATCTTTTGGGACTGGTTCTTTCCAAGACACAGAAAGAGTTTCACTGCCTGCTCCAAGCAAAAAAGAAATAGAGAAGGAGAGAACTTATGAAAGGGAAACCTAAGAAGATCTAAGTAGCCACCCGTTCAAAATACATGGTAATAAGTAGGAAGTGCACAAGAAAAGAAGACACAAATGACAAATGGAGAAAGTACAAGGAGTGACAGGGGAACAAGGGGAAAAAAAAAGTGCAGGATTAGGATTAGGAAAGTTTATGCTAGTAAAGCCACAAAGGAGACAAAAAACACTCTACCAAACCACCAAAATACATGAAGAGTAACATAAAAGGCCTTAGAAGTGAAGTGGTGAGGACAGAGTGCTGTGTCTGAGCAGGCAGAACTTTTAGATGTCTATGACTTACTCTTGCCACCTTAAAATCAGTTTGATTTAATCATGAATGCAACAGCAAAGAAAGGATTAATAGTGGACAAACAACCTTCAAAAGGATAAACAACAATTTAAGGGAAGGAAGGGCAGTTGTGTGAGGCAGAAATAAAGGAATTTAGAAGTACAGTGGTGGTAAGTAAAAAAGTAGGAACTAGAGGAAGATAGTAAAGGAAGTGAAAGGAAGAGGAAGAAAGAGAGAACTGTACAGCAGAAATAGATGACGACATTCTGCACTGAAAGGAATGACAAGAGATTTTATTTCAAATGAAAAATATTAGGAAATGTTTCAGTAATAAGAGAGAAAAAATAAGAGCAGTACAAAAAATTTTTTACAGATTTAAGAAGAAGAGGTAATTATGCAAAGTGATGGCAGGGAGATCTGGAAATGAAAGGCAAGGGAAAGGAAGCACAAAGAAATAAAGTTTCAGTTTCTCTAAATTGTGCTGTTGAACTATGAAGGAAAGAGATGGTATGTGAATAAATGTCAAAACCAGATGAATAGTGAGGCAGAGCAATTTCAGAGTAAGTACAGCAAACTTAGCATGAGAGAAACCCAAATGTAAGGTTCCTAAACCTAATGACAAACAGCCCCCTCTTGTTCATGTTTATAAAATTAGTATAGTCAAGTCCTCTCTGTGGTTTCTTGAACCTGGAGTGATTAAGCTGGACAAGAAATCAATATATTTTCCCCACTCTAATGAAGGCTATTTGTCGGAATGAATGAAAGCATCAAGGGAAGCTGAAAACTTGCCAGTCCCATTGCACATTGGAGGAATTAGGGGTTTTGCCCTAGAAGAGGCACAGCAAAGGGGTCTTGGGATGCTGCATCATGGACATTCTAGTAATACCGAAAAGATAAACAAACTAGTAGTAAACAGTATTCTTTTACATCAAGATGGATCTGTTCCTGATGCTTTCCTGAAGCTGTTACAGAACCCAGGATGAGAGTGGAATCAAGCAGACAAGGTATGTGGTAGCAACACTTGATAGCTTGAACATCATCTCTGACAATGCCTCAATATGTAAATGTTTTAACCTGAGGAACGATTGCGGATGTTTTCATAAAAGGAAGCTACTGGTATCGTTAGTTTCAACTACACAGAGCAGCACAAACCGCTCCACCCAGCAGAAGCCCTACTCTATCAGTCTATGGTCTTCCCCATGACTATATAAATGCCCTTTATATGAGAGAGCGGCGGGAATGCAGAGAGCTCTGCCGTGGGTTGGATAAGAAGCCAAGCGAGAGATTTTGAGTCAGGATTAGTGGTCAGCCCAATGTCGGCCCACAGCTATCAATATTGTTGTTCGTGTCTGTCTGCCATGGACTACCTGATCAGGGACAAGAAATACATGAAAGCTTCTTCAGATAGATGGAAGAAGCCTCACGTTTGCAGGCCCTCATCCTTATGGGGAATTTTAACCACCTGATACCTGTGGAGGGCAATGCAGCAGGGCACAAGTAGTCCAGGAGGTTTCCAGAGTGCATTGATGATAACTTCCTGGTACAGGTAATCAAGGACCTGATGAGGGGAGCTCTGCTGGGCCTCATACTTTTATAAACAAGGAAGAACCGGTCAGGGATGTGAATGTCAGGTGCAGCCCTGGCTGCAGTGATCATGAGATGGTGGAGTTCAGGATGCTGCAAAAAGGGAGTAAGGCAAAATGCAGGATCACAACTCTGGGTGTCAGGAGAGCAAATTTCACTGTTGAGGGGTCTGCTTGGAAGAATGCCACAGGAGCTGGTTCTGGAAAGATAACTGTTCCAGGAGAGTTGATTGATTCTGTAAGGTCACCTCCTCCAAGCTCAATAGTTGTCTATCTGGACAAGCACAAAATCAAGTGAAGATGGCAGTTAGCCTTCACAGACAAACAATGAGCTCCTGGCTAAACTCAAACATAAAAAGGACACATTCAAGAGGTGGCAACAGGGTCAGATGACCCCAGGGGGCACTGACCGAAGATGCAGTGATACAGTTAGGAAAGCTGAAGCCCGCCTGGAGGTGAATCTGGTGAAGGCTGTAAAGGGCAGCAAAAAGGACTTCTACAGGTATGTCAGCTGCCAAGGCAAGATGGGGGAAAATGTGAGTGTGATGCTGAATGGGGCAGGGGACTTGGTGGCAAAGGACATGGAAAAGAGGTAATGAAGGACAGACAGAAGCCCATGGGCCTTGATGTGATGCCCCCAGTAGCTGGCTAATGTCATTGTGAGGCCATTCTTGATTATCTCTGAAAGGTCACGGTGATCGGGGGAGGTTTCCGAGGACTGGAAGAAAGCAAATGGCCCCCCTCCTTTGAGAAAGGCAAGAAGGAGAATCCTGAGAGCTACAGGTCAGTCAGCCTTATTGTGATCCCTGGGAAGGTGACAGAGCAAATAATCCTGAAAACCATTTCCAAACACGTGAAGGACAAGAGGAGTGTTGTCTGCATCTATTCATGAAAGGGAAATCATGCTTGACCAACCTGACAGCCTTCTACAATTGGATGACTGTCTTGGTGAGTGAGGGGAGAGCACAGTGGATGTTGTGTTTCTCTACTTAAAAAAAGCTTTCACCCCTGTTTCCTATAACAGCCTCATAGACAAACTGGTGAGTATGAGCTAGATAAACAGACAATGAGTTGCACTGAAACTGGTTGAACTGCCAAGCTCAAAAAGTTGTGATGAGTAGCACGAAGTCCAGCTGGAGGCCAGTCACTAGTGATGTACCCCAGGAGTCAGTACTGAGGCCAATATTCTTTAACCTCTTCATTGGTATCCTGGATGATGGGACAGAGTGTAACTTCAGCAAGTTCGCAGGCAGTACAAAACTGTGAGGACTGGTTGGGTGGCTGTACGTATGTGCCTCAATAGGCTGGAGAAACAGAACCTTCAAGCAGATCAACAGAAGCAAATGCAAAGTCCTGTGCCTGGGGAAGAATAACTTCATGCACCAGTAAATGCTGGGGACTGACCACCTGGAAAGCAAATTTGCATAAAAGGTGCTGGTGTGCAATAAGCTGACCACGAGCCAGCAATGTGCCCTTGCGGCAAAGGTGGCCACCAGTATCCTGGGCTGCATTAGAAAGAGCCTTGTCAGCAGGTTGAGAGACATGATCCTTCCCCTCTACTCAGCACTGACAAGGCCACATCTGCAGTGTGGTGTTCAGTTCTGGGCTCTTCAGCACAAGAGAGACATGAACGTACTGGAGTGAGTCCAGCAAAGGGCCACAAAGACCATTAAAGGCTTGGATCATCTCTCCTATGAGGAGAGGCTGAGAGAGCTGGGACTCTTCAGCCTGGAGAAGAGAAGGCTCGGAGGGGGCTCTCATAAATGTGTACAAATACCTGATGGGAAGGGTAAGGCAGACAGAGCCGGCTCTAATCTCAGCAGTGCCCAGTGACATGACACGAAGCAATGAACACTAAATGAAATACAGGAAATTAAATGCAAGAACAAACTTTTTCTTTGAGGCTGGTCAAACACTGTGCAGGAGCTGGATTTCCAGAGAGGTTGTGGACTCTTCATCATTGAAGATATTCAAAACCCACTGGGACATAGCTCTAAGCAACCTGCTGTAGCTGACCCTGCTTTTAGCAGGAGGATTGGAGTAGACCATACCCTGGAGTCCCTTCCAACCTCAACCCTTCTGTGACTCTCTGAAAAGATGGGTTCATAATTAGATTAAAAGTAACAGCTGGGAACGCACAGTTCTGTTATTTCTCCTGTGTCCCAA
This sequence comes from Pluvialis apricaria, assembly GCA_017639485.1. Lineage (NCBI taxonomy): Eukaryota > Metazoa > Chordata > Aves > Charadriiformes > Charadriidae > Pluvialis > Pluvialis apricaria. The sequence goes on along the minus strand of CM030008.1, from coordinate 106,716,477 downwards.
AGCTGCCTTGAGTCAAGCTCTGCCAAGGTACTGGCCTAGAAATAAGTGAGATGATAGCATATTTAGCACAATGAACAGTCCATAATGATCCATAATCCAAGCAAGAAAATTAGAACTGTATATATAACTCAGCATAATGTATTTTAATAATTTAAGTCTTTGATAAGCTGTTGGATTTTTACAGCACAAAAACACTATAATTTAAATTAAATTACCAATTAAAGAAAAAAATTATTATTAAAGGTTCTTTTTCCAGTTTGGATTTGAACCAATTATTATTTTATGTAAAATTATATTTTTTATAAAAGAATGTATACAAAACGAAAAGCTTCAAACAATTTCATTCTACATTATTTTTAATTATATTTTATTTTTAAAAATTTCTGTGGTATGTGTAGGGATATCTTGTATCTTAATAAACAAACAGATTTTATAGTTATTGAATTAATCATAATGCAACATCTTCAGCTTTGCAACAAGTATTCATACTGAACACAAGATGGCGCACTTATCCTAGAAGATATATCAGCAAGTGCGTTAACAGAAACAGACATGATCTCCCAAAGGCTTTTTCAGGTTTAGGAAACCTGTATTTTAAAAAACCCCATAATAATAACAACCCTATTTCTGTTATCGGGCATGTAAATATATTTAGTTCCTAGTACAAGTTAGGAGATTGTTATAATCATCATATTTCCAGGAAGTTACCATCACAGTATTCAAAAAAGCCTCAGTTTAGTATTTGAAGGTTACTGTTTTCAAAATTTATAAAAATGGAGCCAATAAAGTTGTCTCTATTTTCTTACTATTGGAAGGTTTGGGGAATGCACATGGAGCCAATCTATACTTTTTCATTTATTAATGCAAAATGATCATAAATTCTTTTAATCCTGAATAGCCCTAAGGCAGAGAAACATAAAGAGCATTAATAGTTCTTCCATATGCCATGTTTACAAAGTAACATGAAATAAAAGTATTCCTATTTTATATTTTTAAAAAAGTACTGCTTTCACTGAGGCAATAAAATAATCACAAGTGATACGTGCTCATTTATATTATAAAATAACAGTATTTATAAAGCACTATATAAATTAAATATTCTGTGTGTTATTAATAGTTATTATTCTGTTGTGATGTTATGACATTAATAATAAAATACATTATCTCTGTGTGTTGAGCATCATTTTGTCAGGCATTGCAGGATACTTTGGGTATAAAATGCAAACATGGCCAGGTCAAAATATTTTTACAGGACGAAGTCAAAAGCTGACTTACTGAGGGCCTGGTGTGAAGCCTGGCTGTTCCACTTCAGTGCAGTGCTTTCCCCAGCGTATTTACGCCGTTTCTCAGCACCATGCAGAGTTAGCGCAACTCCTTTGCTTCCAGGGTGTGAATTAGCCCTGAGCAAGCTAGCTTGGGTGTCTACATCGTACTTCATTGGACTGTGTGTATTTACCCTTTGAGCCTGTTTCAAGACACAGATTTCAGTCTGGGACTCCCTAATCTTAGATGAATGTCCTACCCTACTTGCTGTTTTTAGATTTCTCGCTCTTCCCCCCTTCCCTTCTTCCCACAACATTTTTGAGAGGTCTTGCTTTCTCCTGAGGGTGAATTCTGAAATCTGAATAATGGTTAGATGTGAGAAATATTTTACACTGAACTTGTTAGACATTTCACACCTATTCCTCGCGTCCTCAAGATAGCTCATTGCAATGTGCTCTGCACATGAATTCTGTAAGTATAGATAATTTGGATTTTCCCACTGTTCCTTGCTGAAATACAGAGCTTTCTTTCCTTCACAAACAAAGAAAAATAATTCTTCAGAAGTTCCTTGAATCATCCTTGAAACAGAGGAAGAAGTTTTCTCTCAGCCTCTCCAAGGAACAGTTTATCAGTCATGCTGAGTGACTTTTTCACTTACTTTATTAAAATTATAAAACTATTCCGATAGTTTTAGTACTGTACACTACAAGTATATCACTTAAAGTAAAATTACTTTTCATTTGCCACTAATGAAAAAAAAACTTATTAAAATACAGCTATTAGAAACTTGAAAATGAAATGTGCTTAATACTGACTTTTATTTCTCAGCCACCTTCAGACAGCTCAGTTCAAGATAAATGTAATTTTATGGATAGTTAATACCAGATACACATCGATAATCTAGTCTTTGAAAAACAGTTATATGTGGTTTCATGGGTTTTTTTGGAACTCACCAGAGAATGGCAGCTCAGGAGCATGTGCTCAGAGCTCCAGTCTGTGTTCAGTTTATACATGCCAGGCACCATGAACACTTACTTTGTTCAGGGGCAGAGAGGCATTGGGATGCTTAGCCAGTGAGGGCTTTTCACCAGAGATAACTGAAAATAGCACAGAGGGGCAGAAAATCACAGATAAGTGCTCACCAGTAAGGAGGCAATCCCAATGTTTTGTTTTGATTTTTTTTTTTTTTTTAATATATGTGTTAGAGTAGAAGCAGGAAGCAAAATCAGCAAAGCTGCAATCTATTTACATGCAAACCATCTCTTCTCATGTGTTGCACTTATCACTTTGTCGTTCCCTTTCTCAGTAGTTCCCTTTGCATTACCACAATAAACACAGTCATTAATACTGCATATCTGCAGTGCCTTTTCCCCATTACAGAATTGCCCACGCTGGGGTGGATCATCGTCAGGGATTGTGGCTGTAAACGAGGACTTGAGTGCTGTTACTTGATGAAGCTTTGTGCTACTCTTCTAAACACAGCCCTAGATTTCTATCCAAATACCAGTTTTATTAATAAAAAGAAAAGAAGAACAGTAGAACTTGTGCTCCTTTAGGAAAGCCACATGTGACAGGGCTTTAAAAACAGGCTTAGAGCTCAAATGGGTAACAAAATAAAAGAAGGAATGATATTTTTCTGGTCTGGGGTTTTTGATGCAGGGTTATGGATGGAGAAGGAAGCAGTGCTACCAAACAGCAGTCAGAGGTGAGAGAATGAACATCTTGCCTGCTGTGCATACACAGGGATTTTCTTTTATCCCATAGGCCCTGGTTCTACGAATCTGCTTTTAGGTTAAAGCATAGGTGTGTCTGCTCAGGAGCAGCTCTTTGAAGAAGCTGTAGGTGTAGCACGTCTGTCATTAATCAGGCTGGAGATCACTCTCAGAGTCATGGAAAATGAAATGAACAGTTAGTCAGCGGGTGAAAAAACAAAGAGTAATTTTTCAAGTCTGAAACCAGATGAACAGACACCTTTTGATGATACCAGCTTTCTTGCTTTCCTTTTTCCAATTCTTAAATTAATTTACTGGATATTTGAAATCTATTGTAGACAGTGACTACCACACACAAAAATATGATTAGATATGTATGCTTAGAAGATATGTTAAAGGTAAGGACATAAGGAGACAAACCCCATAATAATAGTTGGAATAGCTAATAATGCTGATCACGAAACATCAAATCATCACTCTAAATTATCAGCTATTAAGAATTAATTGGTTATTAAGCATTATTTAGAGCTCTACTACCATTCTGATGATGTGAGAATCACTACTGATTTTCTGGCATAGGAAATTTAACAACTTCTTGCATTGTATCCCCTTCCTTCAGACATATTTATAGCACTGCTGCTCTGCAGACCATCACTGCTAGAGGTCTGGAAACTCGTAAGACCACTTTTTAGACACCAATAAAAACGAAACATATATTTCAAATGTAATTGGAGCACTCTCATCAAACTATGAAAACAATCATATAAGAAATGTCTTTAAGATTTCTCTTTCTACACAAATGTCAAGTCCCGAGGAAATAGCTCTGTAACAAGAATTAACACTGAGCAGACTTACACAGAAAGAAAACGTTCCTCAGGCTAAGTAGTCTGTTTCCATAAAATAAACACTTCCAGTTCACAGACCCTTCTGTTAGGGAAGACTGCAATCTCAACAGCTTAACTAACTCCACACTAAGGAGGGGAACCTGGGGAGCTACAGATCACAACACCTCCTGGCTATTCCCACGGCAACAGTAAACACAGGAATTTTACTTGATAAAGAGTGATAAAAAGTGATAACTCTTTCACATGCACACAACCACAACATAATGTCATCTTCTATTTTGTTTCTTTCTTGGCTATAGGTGAACAAAATAGCTTTCTTCCTCTCTGTCCCCGAGTAGAAACACAGGTGTCTGTTCCCTGATGCTTATCTCCCTGAATGAGGACTGACATTCCTTCTCTTCCATGCAGATGATCTAATTATTCCCACACACTGCTGAAAGACATTGCAGCTTTCATGCTATGAGCTGTGTCTCGCAGTGTGCACACCGGACATCTGCTCTAGCTGACTCCTGACAGCCAGCACCAGTCTGCGGCATAGGGCAGCGCTTACGGACAACTGACACGGCACAGAAAGTACAATCAGCATCACCTTTAAATCTTTTAAAGTCAACTTCCAGCATTAAAAACACAAATGCAGTTTATTCTAATATTTATGAGCAGGCTGTGTATACATATCTCAAAGCACAATTGAGCCCTTAATAAATTTTCAGCTTTTAGCGTGCAATGACTGTTCAGAATAAATTTACAGAAAATGCACCCTGTTAATATTTTCAACTTCCCAGTCAGAATACCATACAGTGTAAACTACCATCTGTTTACAAGAACGGAGTAGCTCATAAGGTGTAGCATGTCAGGCAAACATATTAGGAATCCTATAAGAGAAAAAACCACATTTTTCCTTATTTTCCTTTAAAATATGAAAGCCTTGCAAACACACACTTATTCAAACCTTCATTTCAAGTTAGTCATCACAGTGCTTCACTCTCCAGTTCTTTATATGCTGTGAACCTCCAGTGTCTATGCAGTTGTTTCTAAGGTAACAGATCAGGATGCCTTGTGAAAAAAATGAATCAGATCTTGAATATTCAAGACATCTCCAGTTGCAGAAATGAGAAAAGGGCAGTATCATCTCAACTGAGGGTTCTCAATATCTTTTAGACCCTGGCCTGATTTACAGACAAGAAAAATATAATCCACCCTAAGGCTGCAGTGTGAGTGTACAGTGGTGTACGCAGTTTCAGGCATGTAGACTGTCAGAAATTTTTAATCAGAGCCATAATTAAGGAATTATGGAGGCTGTTCTCAACAGAGTCTCATTGCCTCATTGCAGGCTACACACACACAGAATACAGATGAAGAATGTGTTTGGTAGGATTGTGCCTTCATTCCAACTACTGACAGCCGCACAGAAATCTTCCTGTCAGACATGCAATGCACAAACCAAAAAATACATTAAAAATGAACAGGAATCAGCATGTGAAAATAAATGCATATACTCCTTCCTCAAGGACCAAATATGCATTATTTCCATTAAAGAAAACAAATCTATATCTTTCGTGGGTGATTACCTGAGTCAATCATTTTTAGTGAATGGGATTATTGGGTTTTGTTGACGGTGGTTTTGTGGTTTGTTTGGTTTTTTTTTGGTTTTTTTGTTTGTTTTTTTTTTTTTTAAACTGGCTAGCTTTTTGTTTCTTTCAAAAGCTGTTATGTTTATCATCTGAGTCCAGAAATCATATAAACATATGAATGTGGGCAAGGTGTACAGAGAGAATATTGATCAAAATGTCAAATAAGGCTTTTAGAAAACTTCTCTTACTGAAAAAAAAACCCCTAAATTCTTTGCTTAACAACATCTGATCTATATGTTTATTGATATGTGTATTCTGGAATATGCATAAACACACCCACCATCTGTGATAAAATAATCATAAGGTATTTTTCAAATGCCCACCATAATGAGATCTAAAAAATCAAATTCATAGAAAAGGATTAGGCTTGATAAAAACCTTCAGAGCTGTATTAATTTCCATGTTGTGCAAGGGAAAACTGAGACATAGCGGCTCTATAGCTTGGGGATCAGATAAAAGTCATGGTCATACGACAGGACAGGTCATGACTACTCATACCTGTCTTCCTGCCTCCGAATCCTGTGCTCTATCTACTGGATTACAAATTATTGCACACTATAAATGCTTGGAATAAAAACTATTCTGAATATTTACATAGTTTGTTTGGGAACAACTTCAGTGACTACTCCACATGAAGAAAATACTAACAGTTTTGGAGATTGGTATCATTTAACAAGACAAAAGGCAGGCACACTGATTAGGGTCTTACGTTCTTGGAAAGATGTGAAGAGCATCTGGAATCGGCTGCTTCGACTGCCTTCATCTGCCCACATGCGGATTACACCGAGACCCGTCCGCAGCATTACATCATTAGCAACCGTGCTGCAAAACTTTGCTTTCAAATCCTCCACGGAGCTGCTTCCATCATAGACAGCTACAAAATTCCTTTTGCATTCATTGGAATTTTGCATCTCGTAGTCCAAGAATCGCAAATAGATCTAAGAAACAAACAAACAACAAAGGCAACATGTACAGACATTTGAGAGTGACTAAACAAACATTAAACACCTTTGCTCTACCTTGGGGGAGAAAGACTACACAACACCACCATCAAAGTAATTTTTCTGGAGCTGGTGATCCATAGGCCACTTTCCTGGAAGGGCATGAATACGGAAACTGAGCATTGTTTATACTTCCTCGTATTTTGTCTTGTTTCAAAGTAGAATCTAGTGGAAGATCTAGATATTTTTGTTCTTCTTTGCAGTAAGGTCCTTATTTCCAAATATATACCCGTCTTTGAGAAGTACATACGACAGTCCTTCAAGCTGAAGGACAGACAAGCTAGAAATTTCTTCTTTCACTGGCTGGCACAATATTGCTTTATTACTTGCCTGACATGGAAAATAATAAGGCAAATAATTGCTGCTCCCTCCCCAGAGTCAATATGTGTCATCTTTGTGATATGACTCAGCTACACTGATTCAGGAAGTGAGAATCTGGGAGCCAGGCAGAACTCAATCATTAATCTTTTTATATTTCCTCAAGCAATTTGGCCACCATCTCAGCTTTTCTAAACAAAGCCTTATGGTATATATCTTCATAATTTAACAGGGTTGAAATCAAGAGTATTTCGTGGAAACTGCTAGAAACCTAGAAAGTTTTTTAGGAAACGTCTCTTGCATACAGGCTAAGTTGTCTAGTAAATGTAATAGATGTCTTGCCCTTTGCAAAGAACTCTCTAAATCTACCCAAAAAGAAGCAGGGATGAGGAGAAAATGCTATTATTTGACATTCAATTCTATATGGACTTTAACAGAGAAACCCACTCATTTTAAAAGCAATTGCTAATGCAAGCAACATCAAGTATTCCAGTAACAAGAAGCTAAATAATATTTTAAATAAATGTGATACATAATCAAACTGCCAAGTGTACCCAGAAGACTTCAGATTCAGAATGGTACAAAAAGGTGAAGTATGGCAGAAATAGCATAAAACACCAGTAAACATACCCAGCATCCAGCTATATGCATCTTCATTTGAAAAACTAACCAAAAAGAAACTCCAGTGTATTAGACATCAGATATACTTCTTTACAAACAATCCTATCAACTTCAGGTAGTTTTTTACATGCTTAGAAAAACTGCTTAAAAAGCTTCTCTGGATTTGCATAAAGTACGCAAACATAGCATATCCTAGTAGCAACAGGACTCACCATTCACCTCATTAATATATTAAAGCTCTTACGGTTTGAGAATTACGTGCTATTATCAGTCTGCCTCTGTTTAATAATAGCTCAGATTTTTAAATGAGTCTTTTCAGGTAGAGTATTATAGTACATTTTCATTCCTTGTTGAGCTTTGCAGTTGGTCTCTTTGAAAAGAATATTTGTAAAACTATTTTTACTAGCATATGAAATTTGGTATACTAAGTTTGATTTTGCTTGCCTAACCTTTTTCTAGTATGTTATTTCTTATGCCTTACTTCTCCTCCAACATTCCCTTCCTCCAGAAGAACCCAAAGGAATATATTTCAATTAAATTGCAGTTAAGTGAATTCTACTTTCCCCGTGTATCCTGTTTTTTAAATACTATAAATTAAGGAAGCGGCTTATATTGATCTCTAAAAAATGGAACAGTTAACAGCAATACACAAAGTAATATTCAGATAGCAATATCTTATGTCAAGAAATACTTTTTATAGTGTTTTTCACTTCATTTAGTGGTTGCTCTACCTCTGCAGTGGAATGAAAAATTACTAGAGTTCAGTCATCCAGCATTGCTGAAATTTTCTCGCAGTATCACCCACTTTTTATAAATGTGTTGTCTTGAGATGTCTCGCCATTTCCTCTCCTACTAGGGGACACGCAGTTTCCATTCCTGTTAAAACAGGTTGCCTACTTCCTTGGCGAAGTCATACTTAAGGGCTTGTTTTGCATTCTGAAGATTTGCTGAGTGCAGAAAATGCATTTCTGAAGTTCCTCTGCACTGGTTACATCCCTCTACAAGTCTATCTTTCATTCTCTACTCTCTTCCTCCCTTCCCTAGGTGCTCAGGCACCTGACCCTTTACTCCTTCTTGTGCTCCAAATCCTTGTTCTTGGTGTTCTCCAGCTATTTCGACCATTTCTGTCTTGCTGATGCCTGACTACTTTAGCCCCTCAGGTAAACCTCGTCTTCAGTGTGGCTGGCTCCTGCTCTTTTCCGTTTATATAGCATCAGCCACTTCCATGACCACCAGGCAGATGGCTGACCTTTGCTGTCAGCTACTTCCTGGAAATTGTTACACCTGTGTAATAAAAGTGTGTGAAAATGTGCAGAAATTAACTGGAACCAAGCAAAAATGAGCAGCAAAAGGCCAGTGAGAGAGCTGCAGACAGGAATTTTGGACCACTCAGTGACTTGAACACAGCCATGCAGAACTGGGGTGGGCAATGTGAGATAAGCTCTTAGTCCTCACTCCTGTGGTTTGATAAGATCCTCTTGAATTAGTGGCTGTTGGGGTCCAGCTGGCACAGGCACGCTATTGTCCTGCCAGAGCAAGATTATGAGGGAGGGATGTATGGGAAGAGGAAGAGCCACGATACCCACACCCAGCAACTGGCCATTATTGGGGCACTCTGGAGAGCCGCTTCCTGTCTCCTACGGACCAGTTGCTCCTGCTCAAACAAGAGCGTAACAGGCACTGTGAAACCATGGCACCACAGCCTCTCCTGTGAAGCTGCTGAGATAGTCCATAGTCCATCTCTGCATAATGTTTCACTTAGAACGAGGAGTTAAATGTGCATCTTGCTTTTCTTTCCTCTACTAACAGAAGCTGCCGGCTTCAGATGGATGCTTCAGTGCTTGCCAACTTTGTCACAGGTAATGCAATAAAAACCCTCTGCAGCTGATTATATGCAATACTGTATACACATCTGTTTTCCAGGATGTAAATGTCTCATAAGAAGGCACAGAATGCTTCCAACATATTATTGTCCTGAATAATTATTTTAATGCCATATATGCCTATCACATGTATACCATGTCTGTGTTCTAATAGACCATGTATAGATATGATAAACCATACAGATATAATGCAATGTACATACATCATATTTTTGTCTTACTACGTTCTTCAGGAAAGCTCTTACTCCAGAAAAAAATACCTTGGTCTGACTGCAGAACAATAATAAAATTATACTTCACCTAATGGAGGAAGCATGTCTTAGCTTGCTCACTTCTTTATTTCTATCCTGCTGTCATATATATACATATGTATGTGTGTATACATATATATAAGCACACATATATCTTGTATCAGGTGTCCCATTTCAGGATTGAGATGTAATTTATATCAGCTTTCATTCTTACAAGAAATGTGGACTAATCCTCACTGCGGTTATAAAATACCAGCTCTCACAGCAATTTCCAGCATTCATCAATTATTCCTGATCTGTTCAAACAGATTGTTCATATGAAAGTACAGCCAAAGTCTTATTTCTATGGGCTTATCATTTGACATTCGCTAGTTTCTGGTGGCACACTAGCCTTATAAAATAGTAAAATATTTCTTAGAGCAGCAGTTGTAAATGCTGAGAAGGGATCAAGAGAACAATAACTTAGCATTTCACTTCGAGTCTTTCAGTGAAGAAGCCAACATTTCCAGTTTTTCCCTAGCCTGAATTCTGCTGTCACTCATACCAGTATATTTCTCTCTGTGATAAATTCAGCTAAGATCATAACATATATAGACTTGATAGGTCCTGGAACCACTGGAAAGAAATATTTGGCTTTAAAATCTATGTCCACCCTTCAGAAGAAAGATGGCACCTTCTCCAAAGTTTCATAAATTAAATAAAATAAATTCCTGATATTCTGAGGTGAGTTGGAATTTCATTCTCATAGTCTCCTTTGAAGATGACTATTCCCAGAACTTTATATAAAGTTATGAGTTATATAAAGTTATATAAAGTAATGAGGACTTCATCCAAAGCTCACTGAATCTAGTGGGTGCCTTTCCATTTACGTAAGATTATTTGGATCAGACCTATGGATTAAGACTACAGTGCATTTTTAAAAACTGGAAACTGATTACACAAACTGACAACGTGATATTGGATCAGATTTTATTTTAAAGAGCTGGAATAATTTAATTGCGTCTGCATGCCTCTGCCAATTTTTATGATTTTATTACTATATATTTGCCGTTGTTCCTGTCACTGGCTGTAAGACCCACACTGGCAGAAAAAATGACTAATAAATTGACTTCCCTAGGGAAAGAATAAAACTGATTACATGACAAACTGTTATCTAATGCAAAATGTTCCTGATAACATAGTTTGTTGAAATCAGTGGCAATATTCTGATTAATTTCACTTCTGTGTAGATATCACTAAAAGAAATCAAGCAGAAAGTGAGAGAAAGATTATCAATATTTCTGGTTATTTCATTTACTGAGATCTTAGTCATTACTTCTACCAGCAGTGGATAAGAAACTTTGCTCCCTTAAAAGAAAACAAATGAACAAAAAAGAGGTCACAAGCTCAAATGCCACCATCTGCCTTCATTATGCCTTTTTTCATTGATGCCAATGGGAGCTTTTAGAATGATAGCATTTCTGTAGGTGCTGACACATTATATTAACATAATCGGGACATTCTTGTTGAAAAGAACATCTTATTTGGAAGAAGCAGCATAACTGCCCTATCTTCTTCTTTCACATTTCTGTTGTAAAGTTTTAATAAGACACTTTACTCAAATCATCAGTTTCACATTGCTTAGAAGAACAGGCTTCTAGTGCACAAGTATTAGCTTTTACTGAGCTTTGAGATGTCGCTGCAAATGCCAATGCCATTAGCAACAAAACTGATAAAGCCCCACTGCAGCTGTGGCATATATAACTTACAATCGGTCATGTTATATTTTAAATACTTGTCTTGTCACCTTTAAGGTTTGTATTGTCATCATAATAATGAAAAAGGAAATGTCGGATAAGTTTTACTATTTTTTATTTGAATTTGAAAATAACAGAAACCTCTGCATATATTAGAAAAAAAAAAAAGAATGGTTGTAAACTATGAATAATATATCAGCTCAGTAAAATGGTCAGATTATAATCTCTCCATAGTGAATCACTTTTGATGAGTTCTGCTTTTTAATCAATCACTGAAGGTTAGGGCTGACAACATGATTGATCAGGCTAGTCAGGAAAAGCTTCAAACCATATCCCAGAATATCAGACTTAATATATGTGCACAGACATTCAGTCCTTTATAATGCATCAATACAAAACAAACCAAAACAAACAAACAAAAAGCCATCGTTCAACTGCCAAAAGTAATTTAGATGCAAGACAAAAATCTCCTCATCAGGGTCTAACGTCCAGATTTTGCATATTCAGCTTCTAGGTTCAGTCGATTCTCTTGTAAGCACAGGACTGGGTTAAATAGTCCTATGTCCTTCCCCACTGCTCAGTGATCAGTTATGGTTTTTGCTTTGTTCTGCATCTTATTCAGCTGTATGTGATTAACAAAGGACTTTCAAGATGATACCTCCAGTATATAGGCCTGGGAAGCCCATTTTTTTAAAGCAGATTGTGCAACACTAATTAATCTCCTTCAGGCAAAAAGACGACAAGCATACCAGCCCAAAAAACATATTAATAACAATGCTGAATTTGTCTTCTAAAGTAGCATGTCCTGTTGCTTGGATTCTAAACTTTTTTTTAAAAAATCAACAGCCCGAAAAGTGTTAACAGTACATATTCTGTTTGGTTTTTTGTTTGTTTGGGGTTTTTTTTGACATTTTTATGCCTACTGTTACCAGTCCGGGACCATGCTGTGCAAACAGAGAACTTCATACCTCATATTTTCCTCTCTGCTGGGGTTTGGAGAATATTGTCTCTCAAAGGTGACAACCTTATATGGTACTTCTTCTAACGCTCTGTGATTCACAACCAGACTCAGACACCAAAATACCATTTTCCTGGACAAGTGAAGCTTTTCAGATTTCTTTGCTTTATCCTATTTGTTTCTTCAGGCTTCTGCAAGTCCCAAGTAACTGACATTTATTCTAACTGTCAAGTCATCCTCATTTTTCTCTCCTACAGTGGCAGAATGCTTGCAAGTGACAACCTTTACAGCTCCTTGGTGGTATTCTGCTTTTTAGCACCGAAACATGTAGATCACATCCTGAGTCTGCTGTTCTCTTTGGTAGATGTTTTATTACTTTCATCAGTAGTTTTTTTTAAATTGCATTTCCTAACAATTATTTGGTTTGAGGATGCTGAGGTTGGTTATATTTCTATACCTGAATGGAATAAATTCATGCTAATTTAAAAGTGAGGGTTTTTGTCAATACTACTCTGGCATGTGTATTACCATGCCTGCTAGAAGAGAGTCTACACACGCGCTCGTCTTGCGTCTTCATCTAACAAACCTGTTTCAAAGAAGTTATTTTAATAGTTTAACATAGGTAAAAAATATTTTCTACTTGTTTATACATAATTCGTTCACCTTGATCCAGGGATGCCATACAAATATGTTGGGCTTTTATTCATTCATAATATCATCTGCATTATCTGTATGTGAGCAAGCTTCAGAGCTTCTTCATAGATGGATCTTATCTGAAGCCTGTAAAAGTGTCTCTGACTATTACGTTTTTCAGTCTCTAAATTTCATTTTTCTGTAACATTTCAGAAATCACCATTCAAATGCCTCCTATTAAATTTTAGTGCACTACTTAAAGCTTCTCTTCTATATCTGATTAAGAAGCCTTCAAAAATTAGGGATATGCGAGTCTGCTAGTGCTGACAGCTTAAATGTTTTTTCGTGCAGGTCTCATCCAAGAGCACAAGTTTTCACTGCACATGTGAGAACAGAAAATGTTCTGGTTTAGACAGATTGGTTTATCCAGACTTCTAGCTCAGCAATTTGCTTCACCACGTGTTTCTTCCTAACTGTCTAGGAAATGTGTGTGCAACAACAACCCATTCTCTCTCCAGACTACATTCAATCTGGAAGTCAAGCACCTGGAACCAAAAGCATCAACTCTCTGAACAGGTATTTGGATACAAGGTCCACCATGAAAACAGGGATAGGTGATTTAGAGCTTCTACCAGGCAGCCATACCTATCCTTTGTAAACACGCCAGTGTCTTGGTCCCACTTGGGCTTTTGCCCCACGCCCACCCTCAGGCCTCACTGCCCCAGCCTTGCCTTGCCGAGCTGCCACCCCAGCTCAAGATATGGCTGGTCCCATTGCCACAGGTGAGCCCAGCCACCACTGTGCCCTGGCTGCTGTGGCTAGGCCTGCCCAGCTCTCCTCATCAGCCATGTCCTGGCCCTGTGGCTACCCCTGCCCTGCCACCACCCTGTGTGCTGTGCATCCACCTCTCACTGCTTCCCAACAGCTCTGCTTGAAACAAATGTCACTGCTTATAGATAGCTCAGGTTTAAGGATACCGCAATAATATCTCAAAACTAGATACTTGTTAATTAACCCTTTCAGTTTTAGCTTTTTATTAAGCCTTGCATCCTATAACCTGTGAAGATATCTTCTTTGCCCAGTAGCGTGCTCAGTTTGGGTAGGAGAATTAGGCATCACTTTGCCTAACTAGCTTGCAACTTCATTTTTTTTCTTGTGGTGTGTCCAGACTATTTGCCCAGTCTAAATGTACTTCTTGCTCATTCCTCCTAAACCGATAACTTCCACTGGACTGGGTTCAAATAAATGCTTCTCTATCTGCAGTTTGGATGCTCTTTCCTGAGCTGACCAGAGCTTCTGATCATAAGCACTGCTTACTGTTTTTTCCCAGCATCAGAACATCGTCTTTGTAAAGGTTTTATTATTTTCACCATCAAATTCTGCTCTTTTTTTTTCTCTACAAAACCTCTCAAGGAACAAGAATGATACAATGGCACCTTGCTGAGAAAGTTACCCACCAAAGGGAGCGCTATCTGAGCACAAACATGCTTTCTGTCTTCCTAGGGGGCCTTGTCAAACTCTGCTGACACATACAAAACAGAAAAACACTTGTCTTCAATACTATCCTCTAATATTTCACCCTTAACAGACAGTGAGAGAATACTATCATTCTTTTCATTTTCTTATTTTCTGTTCATAAATAGAGGATTCTTTCTTATCCACTGCTGTAGCCTATGATATCTCTGACATTTTTCAAAACCCGGTGCAATAAGCTTATCTACCTCCTCTTTTGGGCTTTGTTCTATAGTGAAGAATTTTGGGATGGGGAGGTTCCTCCAGCTCCTTACCATTTTCGGTGGGTTGGCACATTTGGTCAGCAGCTCTCTTCTTCATTTTCCCTTCTTGCTCTTTACTGATTTAAGTCTGCTTCTATAGGAAGTGCAGAACACCCGGTATTTCTGAACTCCAGATTCACAGCTATATTACTCAGCAGGAACTGACTTCGAATGATTACAAGAAACACATTTTGCAACCAGTCACTGTCAAATATAAGGCTCCAGGTCTGTGTATAGATGTAAATTGTGTTTAAACTGCCTTCTGCTGTCTTCTGCACTTCCAGAAAGTTTCAGTTCTTCATGCATTTTCAGCATTTTACTTTTGGTTCTATAAGGCAATCAGTGAGGGCTCTATTTTGAGTGTGTGCAAGAAATTTGCTATTCTCTGTCCCATTCCAGCTTGCTGAGGATAGCAGCAATGTTACACCCAGACTGTCAGTTTGAAACTCAGGCTCAGAGATCTCAGGTTCATACTCCCTGACTGATCTCATTGCTCATATGTTGAGCTCAGACTTGGCTTCAATCTGGAATTGCAAACCAAGGAAAGGACTTGCATCTTGCTTCTGCAGACAGTTTGGATTGGATGAGTTTAAGCCAAATGAAATTGCAAGCAGCCCACATTCTGGCACAGTTTAATTAAGAGACTAAAGATGTAAAGATCCAACCCAAACTCTGTCTGAGAAACTCTGGCCTTTTAGGCATAGTTCCCAGTAACAAAGTGTGCAGCCCAGAGTACAGGAACATGTGGATTTAAAGACGTCTGCTGAGTTCTTACTGTTCTTAGTAGGAGAACCTGTTTTCATAGGTGAAAGTTGCCATAAATTAGAATGATGTCACTGAATTATTGTACTGAGTATGTCATTAGTTCAAGGTTAGATATGCACAAAGGAAGCCGACTAAAATACGGACAATAGAATCCAGTTCAACTGAATCAGGCCCATAAACAATCTTATCATAAATCTTACTTCAAACAAAGTTTTTTAAAATTTTATCCACTGAATCCTTCCTTAATATATGAAAATTCTGTAAAATGTGGTTAGCAAGATTCTTCAAGAGATGACCCAGTCCACCCCTCTGCCTGAAGGTAGGATTAGTAATGTTTCTCTTATTTTTTATAGGTTGTTACCCAACCTGCACTTTAAGACTGCTAGCAATGCTGGCTGAACAAACTTCCTTAACCAATCATTCATAACCCCATCCCTGCTGTTTGAAATTTTTTTCCCTAGTATCTAACCCGAATCTTTCTTTCAGAGTGCAGGACCATGACTTATCCTATAGACATGGACACCAAAGCATTCCTTCCTCATTGTAAAAGCCTTTTATTGTCTAGTATCATGCCCCTTCACAAAATATTCTAGATGACGTTAAATAACTTCCAGTCTCTCCTCAGGTTTTCTAGAACTCTCTCATTGCTCTCCCTTCCAGATGCTCTTTAGCTGGCTTACACTTTTTGAAATGCAACACAACTAAATGCAGGTATAGAATTTCATGAAGAACTAAACAGTCTTTAATCCTCTATTAACAGTGGTAGTGTTACATTCTTCTGTTACACACTGTGTTTATGGTTATGTAGCTACACAATTTGTATTTTTACATCAGGACTGAAGTGTGGATAAAGCCTACAGGTAAATAAATATGGGATTTCTAGCAGGACTTTGAATCATCTAGAACTTTAGAGTTAGATCCAGGGAGAATATCACAATGACATTATCTACCAACCAAGCATAAACTGAAATTAAGACTACAGGACAATTTTATTACCTTATTTAGTTGTGCTGATTCTAATAAGCACAGTTCTAATTTTGTGTTTACCTGTTTTCTTTCTACTAATACCTAAGTATATAACATATGCAATAATCATTCATCAGTCCAGTCATTTTACATCTATAGCTACTTGCTGTAGCAAAGTGGGAAGCTCATCTACTTAATTGAAAACCTCTGTGAATATTGAATTTATCCAAAAGTAAAGAAAAAAAAAAAAGATTAAAGTATATTCTGGAAATAATTTATCTGTAGTCTTTTTGAGCCAACTATTCAACTCCTCTCCTAAACTTTCATAATAGAAGAATGCTGATACTAATGATGACTTCTCTCTTCTGGAAACCCTTCCCTCTGCTTATTCAATACCAAATACTGGAACAATTAGATATATTTAGTACGGTCTGCTTTGAGATTCACAAAAAAAAATCTTATCTGTTTAAAAATAGCAGAGATTAGTGGATATATAGATTCTACCCTGTAAAACCTTTCCTGTCCAATAAAAGAGCACTAGAAAAACTATAATGTGGAGTTGTCTTTAACACAGTGAATGAAAGTAGGTGGGAGGCACAAAGCTGTTCCACTTGCAAAGAGAGGAGAAATGGTAGTGTAGCCAGCAACAATTAATCCATATAATAACTGATAAGCCATGGTTAAGAGAGGAACTCAAACAGAATACAAGAAAAGAATTGTTAAATTCACTGCAGCCCTCTCCTGTTTGTTACAAAGGCATGGCTTGCTGACTGTGGTGGGAAAGAAATGAGAAGACTACCTCTTTTTGTCTGTGGCTCTAAACCAAAGGAACTAAAGGTCTCATACAGAGGAACATGAATTTACCTTGGCTCCGTTTTCACAGCTCCCAGATGAGAAACAATGATGACCTTAGGGAGCCAGCAGTATTCCCTTAGGAGTCTCTATATTAGGTATTTGAAATATATTGAAAATTGAAGTGATAAGGTTACCTCCCACTTAAGAAAACACATTGATTCTTTAAAAATATGGGAAAAATTAAAGATGAATTCAAGAAAATTACTTATGGCACAAAAAGCACATTAATGCTGCCCACATCATTATTTATAGAGAAAGAAAGTTACTTTGGCTCAGGTGACAAATTACCCTTCCATGGCAGAAGGAAAAAAAAAATAGTTTACAAGTTCAAGCTGTAAAGTTATTAAACAAGATCTGACTGTACTAAGAAATGCACAACATATTAGAAAAGTCAATTTCTTAAATTAAATGGCAAATCAGCAACTGGATGAAGGACTGACCTTGGATCGGGGTGGTGCTCGGATGTACCATTTACAGTCTACTGCTTCAGTTTCAGAAGCTTTTCCGTCTTTGACAATTTGTACAGATTCCACAATTCCTTCAGGTCCTCCCATCTCAAACTCACAAACTGAATAACAAAATACCAGAAAAAATGAAACCTGAACAGCAAACAAAAATATTTTCTACAGCAGAGTGCAAAGGCCTCGAAGTTTAAAAAACCCCAACATACCAACCTGGCAATGGTTTCAAAACGCCAAGGTCCTTAAAATCCGGATCTTAAAAATTGAGAAAGACAAAATTAGTTTTGTTCAATAGCTTGGCTATAATGTCAATGTGCTAAAGTTTGACAATGCACTTCAGTGATATGATTATACATATATTTCTTGGAAATGAGAAATGTGTCGAAACTATGGCAACAAACTAATTACTAATGCTTAAATTATTGATACTATCATATCAAAATCTTTTTTTTCTCTTATGAAATCCTGCTTTTCTGTCTCTCTTTTTCAGAAGAGTGAGTTCAAAAATATTTCTGCAGACACTACTGAGCAAGAACATCACACAGGTAACCACATGATATTTTAATACATAAGTCTAATGAAAGAGGATATATTTACAGATCCATTCAGAATCCTTTTGCCTATTTTGCATTTTGCATTATGATTATAACACTCAAGTTAAATAGAAAAATCTAAACTTCATTCTGTGTTTATGAATACTCTACCGTCCCTACTGAGAAAGAGGAGACACTTTGTCAGAAACATCCATTTGGTCTTCCTGGAATAAATACCGTAAGAATTTACAAAGGAATTCATTGTGCTAACAAGGTAATAAGTCTAATACATGTGCTATTTTCAATCAGATAAACATGATTATATTTAGTGTCTGAGATGTTTTGTATCATGCTTTTATAGCCAAATACAACACATAGATGAAATGAGTTTGGTCTTAGACAGCTATCCATTGACAAATCATAATTTCACAAAATTTGGCCCAGGGTGAAGACACTGTCCAAACCCAGAAATGTGAAAGAGGCTAAAGTATTTCAAGAGAAGATGATCTCTTCAGGATAGACTGGTCTTGTCTGGGAGATTTTTATCACTTGCACTGCTTTTCTACATAAAATGAATATTCTGCACCTTTTTTCTGGTTTTCAGGAGTTAGACAAAAAAAAAACAAACAAAAAAAAACCCCAAAACCCAAGAAAGAAATCCACTGGCCTTTACTGTTTTTTTCTGAAAAGTTGATAGTATCTGGTTTTCTGAAAACAATGATAAACGCTTATATACACTCTTCATTAAGCTTCTCGTGAGCCACATACATAGTGCCCAGGCCTCAAAAGGATTGCACAAGAGGAAAACCAAGGTAGAGTTTTAGTCATGTAGTCTATTCATGGAACTGATCTTATTATTTCAGGATTGGGTCAGTGTAGAAAAATCTATAAAATAAAGCAATGAAGAGAAAGTTTGAAAGTAGGAAAGATATCAAATACAAAAACCCAGAACCAATCCAGCACCAAAACTGCTGTTGCCCTCTAGCCTTAGTTGAGTCAGGACAGCATGAATCTTAACCAAATAATATCCTGAAAAAGACCATCCTGAAATGGTCTGTAGGCAAGATCAGCCATTTTAACACAGCTAGAATGTGTTGACTTCAAAAACTGGAGTTGTAAAATCATTTTTTTAAACTGTCCCTCTGTAACCAGGCTGCTGTTATTCTTCTCAGTTATCTTTTACAGTTGCACAATATAAATCATGACTAAATACTCGTGATCTTAAGGGACTGCAAATATAATTGAATAGGCGATTAGCATTAATTGTTAAGCAGTTTTATAGATCAGTAGATAGGTATGATAACCAACAACACTAAATATAATTAAATATTTCAGTTAATGTACTCAGATGTTGATATCTAGTGCTGAAAGCAAGATACTTAAGGAAGCCTACTTTGACTATTAGTTCAAATTAACATACTAACCATGTCTAGCATAACCATTACATTTCTTCCTTTTGCTCAGTTTGCAAGGATCACTCTGAGCTACTGAAAACACTCCACCACATTAGCAAAGTACAGAGGAGGAAAGAAGGCGAAAAAGGCCCTGACGGAACTTCTCCCATATGAAGCAGTTTTCATATAAAGGAGTGCTAGTAGAAAGAATTCAGGCTGAAGTGTAATCTAGACTATGCAATTTCACCCACAAAACAATTCTGAAAGTATGCTCTCATTTGTTAACAATACAGTTAGAACAAAACCACGTAGAAATGCACAGTCTTAAAATTTTAGAAATATGGTAGATCTTGCTCAGCTTTGAAAAGTGATCTTTTTGCAACCTTTCAACATCTCAAGAGTGATAGTGAAATAAAATCTACAAAACCTGAGGTGATACACTTCATTAAACATTAGAAGTGTACCAATATTGTTATAATAAAAACAACAATCTATAAATAATGTATTATCAGAGATGCTGGAAATGCAACCATGTTTAAGCATATTTACCCAGCAAATGTTTGTTTTTTATATAGTCTACCATTAAACAGATTATACTTTAGCAGCTCTTCTGTATGTAATTCAATCAAATTGTTATTATCAGTCTGGCTGAGTCAGAACCGTTTTAATAATGTCTAAACACTGACTGGCTAGATCTTCTGATAGACAGATAGTCCTGATGAAAATCATGTTCCCATTAGGAAAACCTCCCAAGATAGGAAAATTTTGCCGTGAAAAATAAGATTGATCACCTATAATGAAAGACAAAAACAGGAGGCAATGGCCTTGAGGGGAATGCAGGACACGTAAATTTTTTTTATGGAGATCTCCTTAGTGGGGAAATGAAATATGTACAGAGGAAACCAGGAATTTTCATAAGAAATGTGAAAAAGCATAACGGTTATGTAAATGGAAGGCCTTACATCCAAAATAAGTTCTGTGGCTCTTTCCTGAAGCACTGAATGTCTCTTTTAAAACCAACCAAAATCAACAAAATAAAGGTTAGCCAGAAATTTGGTGATATGTTCCAACCTATTCCACAAATAATAGATTCCTGAAAAGTTTATAACTATAAGCTTTTCTGTAAAGTCTGTGTGAAGTACAGAATTATATTAGAAACTTCTTAGGAGATGCAAAAGTCTATGCCAGGTTATTTAGAGTTACCAGCAAACAAGCAGAATGAGATACGTTAGAGTGGCACAAGGAGAAAATGGTGATAATCTGCAGATTTCCTTAACCAGTAAAAAAATGGGGTGGATGAGCAGACAGTGAGGTGGACTGAGGAAACTGACTGAACAACCAGGCCCACGATGGTGGTGATCAGCAGCACAAAGTCTAGTTGGAGGCCAGTAATGAGTGGTATACCCAAAGGTTCAATACTGGGTCAGATCCAGTTTAGCATCTTCATTAATGATCTTGATGATGAGGCAGAATGTACCCTCAGCAAGTTTGCTGATGACACAAAACTTGGAGGAGTCGCTGGTAGACCAGATGGTCATGCTGCCATCCAGAGGGGCCTCAACAGGCTGGAGAAATGGGCTGACAGAAACCTTATAAAGTTCAATAAGCAAAAGCCAAAATACCTTCATCTGGGGAGGGATAACCCCATGTGCAATATATGCTTGGTCCACCCAGCTGGAAAGCAGCTTTGCAGAAAAGGACCTGTGAGGCATGATGGACAGCAAGTTGAACATGAGCCAATAATGTGTCCTTGCGGCTAATAAGGCCACCGGTATCCTGGCCTGCATTAGGAGGATTGGTGCCAATAGGTTGAGGGAGTTGCCTCTTCCCCTCTACTCGGCACTGGTAAGGCCACATCTGAAGTGCTACATCCAGTTTTGGGCTCCCCAGTACAAAAGTGATATAGAACTACTAGAGACAGTCCCGCAAAAGGTCATGAAGCTGATTAAGGCACTGAAGCATCTCTCATATGAGGAAAGGCTGAAAGAGTTGGGAGAAGAGAAGGGTCAGAGGATATCCTACTTGTGTATAAATACCTAAATGAAGGGTGCAAACAGGATGTAGCCAGGCTCTTTTCAGTGGTACCCAATGACAGAACAAGAGGCAATGGGCACAAACTGAAACACAAAACGCAGGAGGTTCCCAGTGAACATCAGGAAACACTTTTCCACTGTGAGGGTGACTGAGCACTGGCACAGGTTTCCCAAAGAGATTGTGGAGTCTCCATCCTTGGAGATATTAAAAATCTGTCTAGACGTGGTCCTAGGCAACTGGCTATAGGTGACTCTGCTTGAGCAGAGGTTTGGACATGATGACCTCCAAAGGTCCCTTCTAACTCCAACCATTTTATGATCCTATGATTCCTTAATAGCTAAACACTGGAATTGGTTAATATTGATATAACTAGCTGAAAGACAAATCTAAGGTAATAGCAGAGGTTAGACAAATCTCTATCACAATGCAGACTTATTTTGATGAAATTTGCTTTGCGTCATTGGAACATATACATCCATCCTGGAGAAATCTGTTGCTTATGTCGACAGAAATAATAGATATCTCAGTCTTGGAAATCAAATTATTGAAGCCAACAGATGTCTCAATATTTCTTTTAAAAAATGGAAGATTGAGCTTGTATGTTGCTTAGCATATCTGGGCTAGAATATACTTAATTACACAGGTTTTTTTCTATCTGAAGTATAGTATATACAGTGAAGAATATGAGCAATTACTGTATGGTCAGAATTTAAGATGAAGGAAATGTGTACCAGAAAATCCTGGTGCAGATAGAAGATCTGATTGTGATTAACTTTTGAGGTATTTATTTTCTTCTATAAATGAGAAATAAAGGAATTATTTGATCAACCTATACACTACGAAGGGTTGATGTTTGAAACATAACTTTTTGCTGCTTGTGAATACAAACCCCTCCTTTTTTAATGGACATATACACAAAGTACTCACAATATGTAGAAAACATATTTCCTAATGATAAATAGGGAAACTGTCTATCTTTATTCATTGAACAGACAGCTGTAGATACATCTCTTCATTTTCCCATCTTTGAATGACTAGAAATAGGCAACTTCTATCTATCGATATTTAAGAAATTTTAACACATGCAAGTAGTTCTTTCTCCTGGAACTAATTAGAGACCTGATTTTACATGTAAACGATCTGGAAAAGTAAAGAGAATTGCACTATTCAGCAAGCCACCAGTTATTTATTTTCAAGTTTATGAAGTCATGTTCTTTTACAATGATTTCTGGGAGCCTAAACTAGCTCTGCCCTCTTGAGGGGTGAAACATAATTCTCTGTAAAAGCAGAGCTTGCAGAACTCAGAACAGAACAGTCTATATCTGTATTAAAGATATCAAAGGATCTTCAAAGAAAGCCAACAGTTTCCTAGACACTCTGAAAAACAGTTCTATAATAATTATAGCTGGCAATAGTATGTGCTGTATTTGCTCTTTGTTTTCTATGTTCTTTCTTTTAAGGTCAATATTGTGAGCAATGGCAGCTATTTTAGAGGCTACATATTTATAATCTAAAGCAATGCTTTTCAAATTTTTCACTCCTTACCACAGTCATGAAACAACTTGAAGGTGGTAAGTGTAAATGTAAAAGTGAATATGACTCTTGGTATTTCACCTTGAAGTTCTACCTGCTGTTAGATCAACAAGAAGTCCTATGAAGACAAATAAGCCAAAAAAGATTTGTAGTCTGGAGAAGTTTGAGAAACTCTGTTTCTGAGGATGTAGAAGACACCAGTTTGTCTTGCTTTTGGTGATCTTTTCATGCACACAATGGCAGGCTGAGAGATCTTAGTCTGCTTGCCTCCCTTGTCTACTCTCAACGGGTAAGAGGAAGTTCTTTCTCCAGTGTAAATTTTGTATGGGTGGGAACCATGCCAGAAGCTAAGAGGACTCATAAGAGCCTGGGTCTCACTCTCAAATGGTGTTTGGACTATTCGATATGTGCACCCAAATCCCAGAAGTGTTTCTTAGAACTGACGTAGTGAGAAAGGAGAACAAGAATGGGCAACTATGTCATACTCCGATTGCTGAGTGGAAAGAGGAAGTTTGAGAGCCTTGATATGTGTGGGATTATTTGGCAGATCATTTTTGTTATGTTAAATATTTACACTAGCAGCTGAGTGCTCCAGTTAGGCATCATATTCCCCATATGTAGCACACTTGTGTGTGGAAACACAGGGAAAAAATGATCCTATGATGAATATTTCAGGGGCTGCATATACCTTTATCTGCCAGTTGCTCAGGAACATGGGAAACAAGACTGAATAAGCTCAGGAGCCCACTTTATCTGAGCAATGCAGCCTTGCTGTGACAGTGCAGCTGACTTGACCGCCAGGACTGACTGTCAGTCAAGGCCAATATCTCGTATGTGTCTCCCCAAGATAATATCCCAGTGGCTTTCTGTGATTGACTAATGGTCTCTGAACTTGACTAGGAAGAAAGATATGCAACATAAAAGTGCTACAGAGCTTTTCCTGAAAGATGTTGAATACTAAGTACATGCAATTTCAGCATAAAACTACCAAGGCTTGGGATTTGTCTCATTGGTTTGTTAGAGATAACTTCTAGCCTACCCCATGGCCAAAGTATAGGGAAAAATTATCCAGAGAGTTTAGCCACAACTGGTTGCTAGGCATTACTTGTTCAGATTGAACTAATTTATATATGGTTATTGGTTGCCACCACTGAGTGCTAAATCTGCATATCCTTTTCAGAGAGGGCATCCATGCTGTATCAGTCCATAGAGTGGATTTCCCAGGACAGAAGGAATTTATGGGAATAACTTGATGATATAAAGTAACATTACTTTATCATAGGAGAAATGCTTTCTCCTAGTTTTAGCTCAGAACATTCAACAGAATGAATACATTTACTACAATGTTCCCAATTTTGAAGCTACATCTTTTTCAGTTATTATATTCAACAGTATATATTATTTGTGCTACTTCAAATAGCACTGAATAAACTGTAGTTGACCACACATTAAGACACATTTCCAATACAAACAGAAATGTCAGGATACTGTTTACCCCTACTGACATTCTCTTGATGTAGCTGGCCACACCAGCTATGCCATGTAGGCTATTGGCATCTTTTTGAAGACAACTGCATCTCACATGGGAAACTCCAATGTCTCCTCTAGTTTCCACGCGTGAACAGTTCACCTTCCACTTTAATAAGAGACTTCTTGTGCTGTCTCCAAATATTTTTCTCTTACAGCCTAGCAAAACATCAGGTGGACTTTTGCTAAAGTGAATAATCATGTCAGAGAGCACTGAAAGTTGAGTTGCGTTTGTAAAAACAACTGATTACTTAATCATCTTCATTTATTAAGATACCAGAAAAAGATGAACCAGACACAATACTCCAGAAAATATGATCCTTAGAGTGCAAAGAAATTAAATAGCCATAGACAAAAAATCATTCATTAGTTTACTGTGCAACTGCTAGATTTTTCTAAGTTATTGGATGAATTATATTGTAGTGCTCTCCTATAACAAGGTCTTTGTACAATTCCAAAAGCCAATGTCACAGGATGTTTTAAAAATGTATTCTATATGCAGAGTAGAAATCTGTTGGTGCTTAGCATCAAAGGAAGAATTCTAGGGTTTCGTTCCCACTGGAGCCTGAAAGCTCTCTTTCTAAAGGAAAAAAACCAAACCAACAAAACCCCAATCAAATCAAAGGAAGAGGGAAATTCATTCGTTAAACCAAATTGTCAATTCTAATTGTAATTATATGTGCCCACCACAGACAATGCAATAGAGGTTAAACCTATGCTTTCAGTGAGCAAGAAGAATTCTAAAAGTCACACAGCTCAATGAATTGCTGAGGAAGGCATATCAATACCAAGTAAGTCCAAGAAAAAAAAAACACAGGAAAAGTGAGTCTTCTATCCTGTCCTTTCAGCATCCATAGCAGTATCTCACTTCAGTGACCACAGTTTTCCTTCTCTTTCTGCTACTTTTAGGAGGTTTCCTGCTTAGAAGTAGTCTTCTCAGGCAGCACTGGGCTGTTGACCCCATCTGTCTTCCCAAATGTAAAAAGCCCTCTCTGCAGGATGAAAAGATGGGTCTTCATCCGCTTTAACTACAAAATATACAGCGGAGCTGCCTTGGAGATACTCTTGCATTTTCTTTCGCTTCTTCATCTTTTTAACAGTATAGGGTCGCAATTTCCTCTGAGGAAAAGTTTTGGTATAGTCCAGTTGTCAGAAAGGAGATAACTCTGTGTGTTAGACTGTGAATTCCTACTTAAATTACCCACAAACTTATGAATTTTACATTTTATTATACAAGAAAACATTCCGATGTTTAAGGAACATAAATAATATATGGGAAGGGAGCAATAACCCTTCCACTCTTTCAAGTATTATGAAATTCAACTTATCCTGAGATTATGGGAGGAAAACATTTTCATAAATTTTTGGTTAAGCAAGGCTTTACAACTAGATTTTTTGGCCTTACAGTTCATCTGCTTCCTGTTGGTTACAGCTTCACAGACTGACATTCCCTTTTGTTCAAATAGATGTTTTTTTCTCCAATTTCATGTGATTAAAAGTGCCAAAGAACAGTCCAAACCATGATTAATTGCTAATACTGACCTAACATAGACATAATCTTTTAGAAACAAGACACTAGGTCAACTAGGACTTTTATTATTTTGATTAGGAAAGCTCTACTGTGTGTTTTACTATGTATTTGACTAAAACAAACCCTAGCCCCAAATGGTTTCCACTTAAATGAATGAATGAATATTGTTGTTCATCAGTAAGACATATTTTGCTGTATGTCCCCATGAAAAAATAAGCAGGGTGATAAATTCTAAACCAAAGGGTCTTGTCTTCAGCATTTTTAACCCTTTCTTTAAACAATAAGAGTGTTCTAATAGATCCTCAGTCCTCTTTGAATATCATTTATGCCACATGCTCTGCATTCACTAACTGATTCTCAAACTGGTTTCTCATGAACATCAGCAAACAAATGGGTCTGTGGATCACTGGAGATCTGTAATCTAGAGTTTGAATACATTTAGATTTGTGTCTATAAAAACTCAGTTACTGCTGACTTTTTCACACCCCAGAAACTCCAGATCCAGCTATCCCTAAACAGCTATTATATTCAGCACAGATTAGTAAATTTTTAATTCTATTGTCATAACTTGGGAATTTAGATTTTAAAAATACAGTTTCCATGGAATTCAACAGATTTGCAGGTCTTCTCCTTTATTCAAAAACTACCAGTCTGAAGTAACAATTTGATTTCCTCTAGATTTACTCACAGTTTTAATATTGACTAACAGAAGCAGTTTTAGGTCCACAATCTGACCTGAATTTAGCAATTGATTTATTGAGTGCTACACTGATTGACTGCCTCATCCTCATGCAGAGAATGAAAACTGGTCTTTTGCATCACATTCACCATTACAATTCATTGGCTCACACTTCAGAAAGGCAGTGCTCATAAATCGTTATGTCTACTTTATACAATATGCAATATTGCCATTAACTGGCTGAAGCAACTGGGAAAAGAACAGCAAAGTGGGTACTGATTAGAGATTCTCCAGTTCTTCCGTTGATGCGGTAATATTTAGAAGAAACGAGGTATCAGGACAGTTTTCACTCTCAGCAGCAGCAGGAGGTCAAACGTGATGGTCAGTCCCAGTACTTGGGATTTTTAAGTACGGGTCAGCCGCTTATCCAACAAGCAGGCAATAATTAAATTTCATTTGACCAGATCAAGTTTTTGACTGCCAAACAGCAGGATTTTTCCTAGCTTGATTTGAAAGAGTTATTTAAAGCTCTAGTAATAAAGAAAAGAATAAAAAATAGATAAAAACTTTCATTTAAAAGCACTTGGTAAATCATTGATCTGTATGTATGGTGGAATATCACTGATATGCAATATTCTGAAATACAAACAACTATATTAATGCTACAAAAGATTCTTGTGGGGAGAGCACATAAAATTACAGAGATTCAAATTACCCAAATAGGATTTTTAAACTACAAAGCCAATATGCAGTATTTTATTAAAAAGCCCAACCTATAAACTAATTTTATATAATCTCAGTATGGACTTTGTCGTTGGTAGCAGTTAATAACCAACTATCTAATCCATGAAATGAAATCAACATTGAAGAACAAAATATTTTTAATAATAATTTTCTGCATTTTCTTTTAATACTAGTTTTCACATGGAGTTGAGAAATGAGCTACAAGAAAGAAAAGAGAAGAAAAAAATCAAGAGAAAACAAGAAGTGGTATCATACAATCTTTTATTAACCCACATACTGCAACCAGCAGATTTGATAACATTGTCTCTTGAGCTTCAACTATCAGATAACATCTGGCAAATGATGTTTGTAAGTCCTGTTACACAACATCTTCTGGCTTCTCAGTGTCATCTAGGGGACTGATATGTGACTAGAATAACACATTTCATGCTGCCTGCTTCTGTCATGCTAGTACAAATTTTTAATATTGGCTGTGCCACAGACATCAGTTTATTTGAATCTGAATTCTCAGAAAATATTTGGCAATTCTGTTCTCATCATCTTACTCATGACTCAAGTAATCTTTCTTAACACAAATTGATGGATATTAGATGTAGTCTTTTGACATCAAAGAATTCAAATAACCTCTCTGCATCTCTAATGTGTAATGATATCTGAAGCAATATTTTTAAAATCTTGATCAAAAACATTTGCTTACTTATTTTCACAATTTCGCAATTAATTTTTTTCCTTTCAATGGCATTCTCAATTGTTTGGTAGATCTCATCACCCTAACCATTAAAAAAAAAATTAATCGAAAGTCCATTTTAGACTGTATAGCACAGACCAAAACACTTTGTCTCACTGAACTTAAATTCTCCTCTACAAACCTATTTGAGGAAATACTAATGTCAGACACCCATTTACCTAGTGAATTGCAGACTATGCTGTGATCATGTAAACAATGTGGATTTGACATAATCAAGGAGAGTCTTCAGAGCAAGAATAGTTTGAGAGCACTGGATCTCTCAATTTCAAAAAATATTTATGTACTTGAATATTTGTGGTATTTATTATATCATGCATTTTTAATAAGAAACAGAAAAATCTGTATTGAAAATTGCTCTCTACGGGCAGAAGAAATTTTGGTAACAGCAGTGTTACCTGATTTGATTATGAATGACTAGCAAGTCAAACTTGAAAGAAAGAATGAGAAACTAGAAAGTTTCTTATTTAGACTGCATGTTGATAGGATTGCAAAGTGCTCTTAAATCAGATTGTAAATATACCAAACAGGAATACAAGACTAAACCCAGCCTGTCTGACTGTGCATCCTACTTCACTGGTACGAATAGAAATCTCATTCTTAAACCAGAGAAGAATTTGGTCTGTTAAGCTGAAATCTTTTCTGTATTGTATGAAGTTGTCGGTAATGTTTTTATGCATGAGATTATATTAGTTAAATAAACATTGGATTGCAGCAAAACCACTTTGGGAAATAAATTCAAAACTTTAGGAAGACAAGAGGGGTTAAGGAATTCTGTAATCATCATTCAGTAATTATAAATGCAAATTTTGAATGTAGTTTTAAATATTTCTTTATACCAATAAAATAAAAATATCACATTTTTATTAATAGAATGTAATTTCTAGCAAACAATCAAGTTTGGCAGTGGGTTTTTTTTCTTAGCTAAAGGGGAAAGGAAAGGCAGAAAATACAAATATGAAAAATGCAACTGAAAGATAATAAAGTGCCAGGTCAACAAAGAAAATAAACTTCTTAAATTTGAATCTTCCTAAATCCAGTTCTTTTGCTTAAATGATTGTTTATTTCAACAGGTGTCTTGCTGCCTAAATGTCTTTACACTTGGTCCTAAATGAGTTAAGAAAATAAATGAACAGAGAATGTAGACATTTTTAAAAATCTTCAGATTGCTGAATAAATGAATGAATAAAGAGTAAATAAACTAGCAATAAATAGTCATAGCTGCCAACAACATACAGCATGAAAGACAGACACCATTCTTTGGAAGGTGTGCAGCTGAGCTAGCTCAGGCTCAAGAGACCTGAGTTTTGTCAGTATTGGAAAGGTATGCGCTAAAGACTACTCCTCAGTCCTGACTTCTACTGAATTGCAGAATCAGCTGGAGTGGGAAGATGAGATTTTGCTGAAAGAGCAAGATACTAAATATCATCTTGGCTTTCCCTATGTACCTCATTTTTTGTGGAGATTTTGTCTGGGAGCTTAACTTCCAATTTTAGAGAACAGAATACATGATAACACAAAAAATCACTGGCCTCTTCCTACCAATAAATAATTGTTCTTTTCAAAAAATTATCCTGAAGTACTGCTCCATTTTTATTCTAAAAAGCCCATTTGGCAATGGATGCACTACCCCAAGTTTAAGTAGAGGGAATGTAACAATAATCTACTGGAAAGTTTATTTATATTTAAAATTTAAAATCCAAGAAGTGGAATCAGTACTCATTGCAAAGTCGCAGAACTAGTATCACTTAATTTTACAAGTAGCAAACCTGATTGACAAACTGAGTTGCCCAAAAACCTTATCTGCATGAATTCAGTTCTAAGCATGGTTGAAGAAAACTATACATTTTTTGCATACAGAAAATAATTTAATTTCAGACGATTCCAAGGTGATTTTTTAGGGTCAAGGATATCTAGAAGGAGAATAGCATAAGATGACAGACAAATCACTAATCATGATGTTGTAACTCCAACAAGAACTCAAGTTACAGAATATGAAAACAAGTAAAAACTGGGAGTTAGTGAATAAGTTGATCCTACTTAAGGCTATATTGGTGTGATACTGATCAAATAGACAAACGCCGAATCAATATATATCTACCAAATCATTTTTGTAAAGGTAGAAAATTAGGTTTTAATTCGTGAAAAGAGTTGAAGAAATAGTAATTCAGTTCTCCAAAATAAATGAATATTTCATTATGAGTTAGTTCAATAGATGAAAAGGTAGAGGACAGTATTTAAATGTACTTACCTTTAAGTAAGTACCCAAACCTAGAGATTGCCCAGATTTAAGCACGTGCTTAAATGTAGACTTCCTGAAGTTCTTTGCTAAATTGGGACTAGATTTAGTGGCTTGTCGGTGCAGCATTTGAGTACAGTAAGCTTAAGCAACTGTTCTTTGGAATTATCCTTGGGCATACCAGAAAGTAATTTCAGAGGTTTTTGATGGATTACAGTGTTAAATTATAGTAAATGTTATTCATATTTGGCTTGAGGGTCTTAGAGAAATGAACAGGTTTTGCAGAGGAAAAAAAATAAAGACACCTAACATTTGGATTTGCCACAATAAAAAACATGTGCAAATTGAAAATATCTACACATTGAACATAAATTGAGCAAAAATGACTGATTGGCTCCCCAAATAAAAGAAGAACATTAGCTGTGCTAGTGGCATTCTGCATGTAAAGACAATTTCAAAGATTTGCAGGAATGAAAATTATGTGACTGTTTTTTTTCATTTCAAAGCTAACTAATAAAACACCCACAAGATACAGTGGAAATTACATTATTTGGCATTATAGAAACAGACCACAGGAGGCTAGAAAATTCTGAAACTTTAAATAGGGATATCAGACACTTGTGGCATCCTGTATTTGGTGGCTGAACTTTTTGTCAGCCTTACCCTGTTAACCAGAAGGATAAGCTACTTATGAGATTTTGAAGGATCTCTGCATAGTGTGAATTAATATTATAAGGCAAAAAACTTTAATCTACTCAGCATTCACAAACATTGAACAACACTCACAATAAGCAGGTGACTCTTGCATGAACTCACTATTACCATTATATGCCTCTTCATTATAGATTTTCATATTTTAAAGGTTGGATTCTTATAAGATTGGACTTAAATAATTCAACTTCTCACTTCCTCAATTTGTCATGATAATTTTTAGGATAACATACCTGCATTTATTATACACATAACATCAGTTAACATTACTGAGATGAGGTTTGTTCATAACTCTTTAATGTATATATAAGGTAAAGGTATATATGGTAAAAAGTGCTTGTCAGTAGCTTCAGGCAGGTCATAATTATACACAGAGAGAGTGAAAGAGAGAAAGGAAAAACAGAGATAGGAGTAAGTCCAGGTGTTCAGAGGCTGGATTCAAGCTCTTGATTTTCCACCATGTTCGTGTCTAGCAATACGTTCATTGGCTAGAATTAGCTATAGAGTTAATATCTACTTCTCACAAAAATCTTTGTATTTCTGTTCCTCACATGGAAAGGACTATGCACGATGGTATTTCTCTATCCCCACATGGAAAAGACTATGCATGATAGTATTTCTCTACCCCATGACACCGGTATGACACTAAAGACTGCAGGGTCTTTAATATCACATAATAAGAGAGAAAGAGAAGACAGATCAAAGGCATAGATACTCTAAAGATAATCTAAAGATACAGCTAAAAGTTTATTTACAAAAAAGTTAGGACAAAAGCTCTATCAAAGTTGAAGGAAGCATGATCTTGCTTTTGGACCTGAGCACCAAAGAAGCTCAAACACTATATCTGAGATGAAAGAATTACACAGTCTGCATTTCTCTACAGACAGTAAACAAATCAACATTGGTCATAGCCACCAATATCACAAAAGATATATTAAGGTGACAACATACACCTACTAGAACTACAAGTATACAAAACAATGTTCAAAAACATTCACGTCAGTTCTGTTCAGAAAAGGAGACTCTCTGGATTGACCTCTTTACAAAAAAATATAAATACTTCCCTAAGAAAATGAACCAATGCTAAACAGTCGATAAGTATATACAAAAAGGCTGAGAGATGATGTATCTTGAATTTGACACATTTACTTATTTACTAACCATTGCATACTGCAAAAATATTCAATTCTAGAAACAGACACATGACTGACTTTTCCAAAGACTACAGTGTGCAGAATCAGAGCTTCTAATTATGGGGCATGAACTCTTTTTACTAGTTACAGAGGACTGGGAGCTTTCTAACAAGGGTTTGTGTACATTTCTTTAAGGAGAATTCGCTAGAAGCGCTATTCAAAGAGTAAAAAATCTGTTAAGGAAAGCTAAATATGTCAATAAAGATCCTTATTGTTGTTAGAATTGAGAAACACTTCATTAAATGAACACATGATAACAACAAAATCAACAAGCACAGTTACTTGAACCTATGCAAATATCAAATTAACAAATATGGGTGACAACAAAAGTGATATAAACATGGTTTTGTGTCTAACATAAAAGCACCATTTTCTATATGGACAGTTAAAGAATCAAAACACTTGCCACTCTTGGCTAGAATAAAAAAAAGTTTATCTGCCTAACAAGGGCCACAGTCATGCTGATTATACAAAAGCACTGAGGTGATTGTCAAGATTTATTGGCTATACCCATAACACCTCAGAAACCTGTAGATACAATACATAAAGATGAAAATTTAACAACTTAAGGAATGCATAAGTAAAGAAAAGATTTGCTTCAATGTCAGCAGAAACTCTGCAGACATCCACATTGCCAAGGTCGCTAAAAGAAACTATTACAGACAACAGTGTTGCCAGGATGAGGCCGCAACACAATCAGCCAGAAGTGCAGCCCAGTAAGAGCTATTAGAAAATCTGCCAGATAAGGAAGTCAGATGAACTGGAACAACTTTGAAGAGTATACAAAAAATCCTTACTAATTACATATGAGGCATGAAGTTTCTTATTTTTTTCTCTGAAGAGATAGGTGTTGAAATGTTTGAATAAGAACTACCAAGTAAGGTACTTAACAACAGGTTTTGGAGGTGCTGTTCTGAATATGCGTATCAGTAGTGAAAATTCCCATTGTAAACAAGGTCTTTCCAACCACTTGTGGAAGATGACTACCCAGGCTTTCTGTTCAGTACAAATTCCATATTATCTTCCCCGTGCCGCCATTTCCAAGTGCTTCACAAACATTGCAGAGAAATCAAGAATTAATAGGGAAAACAAATGCCCAGAGCTCACTGGTTATTTCCACATTTTGCAGGGGTTTAAAGCAAAGGGTAATCACTCTATATCAGACCTAATGTTAAGCTAATTCAGTGTAGTATTTGTGTAAAGCCAAAAGTGCATCCTTAGGGGAAAGAGCATAAGAAAAGCACCATAGTTAAGGAAAATACTCTCCTGCCTCTAAGATTTAGTTTTAATTTTTCTGTAACAAGTAGTGATACAAACTATTTTGAGAATGGTGACAATGGTGATGTAAAAACGCAGCTTAATCTCAAAATGTTGGTCTTTTAGTATTATTTTTGAATGAACATCTAAGCTTGTTAAAGGTTCCTCCCAAGTGCTTGCAAAAAGACAGACTTTTTGTCAGAGAAATGTGGTTCCTCTGTAAATAATATTTAACAATGCAACACCATAATCAACTTTATTGGTGAGATCACTGACATATCAATTTCCGGTAGAGATAGAAAATAATTGCTTGTACCCGTACTGCAGTACAATACCCTAATAAACCTCCTCTAGAAGTCTGTGTTCAACTTGTGGAATGGAGATAGAGAAGAGATTCTTGGAGGGAGGTGGGATAGTACTGATGGCAAGGGGAACAAAGAGCCTACAGCATAAAAAGGGAATACAAGAATTTGGCTTGTGTAGACAAGCAAACTGTCATCTTAAAAAAGAGATGAATGGCATCTTTAAGCTCACGACACAGTGGCATATAGTCCTGGTGAGAAAAAAGGTTTCAAAGCTAATACGCAATGTTGGTATAATAAAGCAAAGACATAAGCTGGCTGTGAATAATTTTACATAAGAAATCTGAAAAACATTCCCAATAATTTAGATCCTGGAACAGTCTTCATAACAATGGCTGATGTAGAAAATACCCAAATAAAATAAACTCTGAAAATCTTTTAAGATCCATCAATAGAGGGATATGAATTTAAACATTTATAACATGAGTTGGAAACTTGCTGCTTGCAGTCACAGTGTGTGGGAAAACACTACATGACTTGGAAAGCCCCTTCCCTCCAATGGTCATACACAGTCAATAGAAATGCAACTCTAATGTCCCTAGTTAATGCAGCCCTTACTAAACCGTGCAATAGGGTTTTTCTCTTTCTTCCAATGTTAGAGTACTTAAAAATATATCTTATTTTCTATTGCTCTTATTTTTACAGCAAAGCTCAACAGAGTAGGAACTTAAGCGCTCAACTTCTTTCTGTTGGTAATATGATACTCCCAGCATGCAGGGATTTCTAAAACAGGAAGTTCTGTAGTTGTCTTTTGGGTATTGTAGAAAGAAAAATATAAGTATGCGATAACAAGAGGTAATATGGGACCTGAGAATCCTGTGAGATCTTTTAGATACTCATTTGCTCCACACAAGGAATTATTTTTCACTTGAAATTCAAAATAAACATATTATCCCATTATATTCTCATATTTATGGTACTGAAACACTCTGGGCCTAATCCTACAGTTTGTGTAAATTAATGGAAGCTATCGAACAGCACAGGGCAAATCAAATTCCCTTGAAAGGACAATATTTATGTAGCTGATCATAATTTTCAATGTAACATGAAAATGCAACATCTTACATGTTACAGTGAAATTCATTGTCATTCACAAGACCAAAAGCCCTAATACATTGCAAACAGTAATGAAGTCCCCGACTGTTGCACACTTGTATGTACACTAAAAGTTCATAACTTAAGGAAGCTGCTTACAACAATTTGAAGTACTGTGGGACAGAAACCTCAATTTAAAAAAAAAAAATCACACTTTTTTTTTTTAAACACCAGAAGGTTCTGGTTCAAAAGTTTAAAAGAAGAGTTATGATGAGTAAATTCTTATAATTTGAAACCAACTCTGATCCCAAAGGGAAAAGATTGACTCACTCAAACTCAGATGACTCTGAGATTGTTTACTGTTTCTCAGAAAACTTAACTGGATTACAAGTTGGTTGCCTGACCAACCTAGTGGCCTTCTATGATCGAGTGACTACATCAGTGGACAAGGGAAGAGCTACAGATGTCATCTATCTGGACTTCTGAAAGGCCTTTGACATGGTGCCCCACAACATCCTTCTCTTTAGATGGGAGAGATATGGATTTGATGGGTAGACTGTTTGGTAGATGAGGAATTGGCTGGATGGTTGCATCCTGAGGGTAGTGGTCAACGGGTCAATGTTCAGATGGAGATCAGTGACAAGTGATGTCCCTCAGGGGTCTGTACTGTTCAATATCTTCATCAATGATATAGACAGTGGGATCAAGTGCACCCTCAGCAAGTTTTTGAATGACACCAAGCTGAGTGGTGCAGCTGACATACCATCCAGAGGGATCAGGACAAGCTCAAGAAGTGGGCCCATGTGAACCTCATGAGGTTCAACAAGGCCAAGTGTAGGGTCCTGCACCTGGGTTGAGGCAACCCTGGTATCAATTATAGGCTGGGGGATGAAGGGATCGAGAGCAGCCCTGACAAGAAAGGCTTGGGGGTACTGATGGACGAAAAACTGGACATGAGCTGGCAATGTGTGCTTGCATCCCAGAGAGCCACCTGCATCCTGGGCTGCATCAAAAGAAGCATGGCCAGCAAGTCAAGGGAGATGATTCTGCCCCTCTACCCGGCTCTGGTGAGGCCTCACCTGGAGTACTGTGTCCAGCTCTGAGTCCTCAGCACAGGAAAGACATGGACTTGTTGGAGCAGGTCCAGAGGAAAGCCACAAAAAGGATCAGAGGGATGGAACACTTCTTCTATGAGGAAACGCTGGAGAGGAGAAGGCTCTGGGGGGACCTTATTGTGGTATTTCAGTAAAGGGTGCTTATAAGAAAGATGGGGACAAACTTTTTAGTAGGGCTTGTAGCAATAGGGCAAGGGGTTTAGATTTAGACTAGATAGAAGGAAGAAATTTTTTATGATGATGATGGGGAGATGCTGGAACAGGTTACCCAGAGAGGTGGTAGATGCCCCATTCCTGGAAACATTCAAGGTCAGGTTGGACGGGGCTCTGAGCAACCTGACCTAGTTGAAGATGTCCCTGTTAATTGCAGGGGGGTTGGACTATATGACCTTTAAACCTCCCTTCCAACCCAAATGATTCTATGATTCAAGTTGTTCTCACTGCTGATGTTAACTTAGAAGCAGTCGGACCAAGTTCAGAAGAGAACAGGAAAATAAATTACCAAACAAATAAAAACAAATGAGCAAGCTTCCACATGTATTCAGCTGTCCCAGGTGACTGGGAAATAACCCTTCCTTAAATAGACACGAGGGAGGACATGGACATAGGATGGCAAAATGATCTGAAAATATCTTATCTAAGTTCTTTAAAACCATGATTGAATTTAATAAATTTATATTAAATTTTTCATCAGTCCTAAAATATGGAAATTCACCAATTGGGAAGAATTTGGGTGGGGTGTTTTTTCCTCAAGATAGATGATGTCATTATTCTATTATCCTGACATACTACAGCTACTTGTACCACTGCAATGGAGATGTAAAAGTACCATTATTCTGATTAGACAGTGTTTTACACTCCACTTTTCAGGACATAAGAGTATAAAATTATTTTCTTTTTCCATTATCAGGCAGTTGAACAGAAAACATTACCGGCTGACCTTTATATTAATGAGGCTAAATAAAAACACAGATGGCTTCTACTAAGTGAAGGAACTGAAAGTAATGATGTGCTATCTTAAGCCACTGTCCTGCAAAATCAGGGACCAGGATAAACAGAAATCTGATTATTCTAGCTGAGTAAGAAAGCTCAAGTAAACATATCCTCTCTCTGTCTGAATCCTTGTCTAAAATAAAAAAATGACTCATTTTAAAGAATGGTTTTCAAGAATATGCCCCCTTGAAGTAATACTTGAATTTTTCTACACGAAACAGTGATTCAACACTATGACACATAACTTTTTAGGAAAAATGAGGGTAACAGATTGAGTCTAAGAACCCAGAGATGTAAAATGAAATTTCAGCTGTAGGCCTTTCAGTTGCCCAAAGAATGACAAAACAAGAGCAAGAAAGAATTATCATGTTACTTGTCTCGTTATCATGTTACTTGTCTCGTGTGTCTTTCCCTAACCAACCAAATTTGCATTCAAAATGAACCAGAGCAATCCGAAAATATTGTAGTCTATGTTATTTCTTTTACATATGACATTTACAAAAAAACAACAAAATGTTTGTATACATTTTTAAGGTTTCATAGCTTCAAATAATTCCATTTAGAAATGATCACAGTTAATCAGCATTTAACAATAAAAAATAAAATTAAAGTAGTACATAAAGAGTTTTGTTTTGCTTATAAACTCTCATGTATACAAAATAGTTGAAAATTTACTTTACGTCCAAATTGCATCTGGTTATTACTGGTAGTTCGCTGTAATAATACAAAAGGAAAAGGCAACTTCTTCCCTCAACCCAGAGTTCTGATATTTAAAATGGTTGATCCTTATACCATCTACACAGCTTCATTCAACTACATCTTGTTTAACCCTATAATTTATAAAATCACAAAAATGAAAACCTAAATTATCCTCTCAATAATGAACTTTTTTTTTTTTTTCAAAATTTTCAGTAGTTTTACCCCTTACTGGTTGTGTTTGTGTTGGCTTTGTCTGTATTTCTAGATTTGTCATTAAAGTTGTTCTTCTGCTAGATCTTACCTTTTAGAGTGCTGAAAAGTGCTTTGAATAAAAATCTATTTAAATGGAACAGAATTTATGGAAAGAGAATTATGTTTGTTTCAAGATGCCTGAAATGCCAGTCTGTTCAGAAACTACCGAAACTCCACTGGACATTTGCATCAACGGATGAAGTTCCAACAATTTCAATACCAAGGAGTCAAAGAAATTATTAAACAGAAAAGTTCTAATAACTGCAAAACATTAGTCTGTTCCTTAGGATTGCTGTATATAATTCCTTTTTAGGACTTAGTCCAAGCTAGTTTTAATATGCCTCAGGTGACAGGGCTCTTTCCATTTGCACAGACTAATAGATCTTCATTGGAACATTTTTCCTGATACCCTAATTGATCTTTTTTCCAACTTCATCCAGTTAGCTGTTATTGTACACCCTGCAGATATAGTAAATAATTTCTTTCCCTGCTTCTCCAGGTGCCATTCAAGTAATAATAAATGGTTGCAGTTTCAATTTAGTCAAAATTACTTAATTATTTTTTTTCAAATCTTGCCACACACCCACACATTCAACATCACATTTCTTGTCTTTATCAACAAACCAGAGCCTCTATCAAGACGTCAAATGCAAAAGTGGCAGCTGAGGAACATTTCAGGGGTGGGTGGGGACCACACCGGTAGGGAACATCAAAGATTGCTGGTACTAAAGAAGTAGCTCTGTTGTGCTTGTCACTGGGATGGAGAAAGCTTCCTATGCAGGCTGCAGTTAGGTAGAGTGTGCTGCTTGTGTCCCGTCAGATGCAAAAAATTGCATCTCCCCTGAGTGTTCAGCTGCTCTAGATATCAATAGTTGTGAAATGAGTCTTTGTTTTGGTTCATTTTCCTGATGATCTTTAAAGACAAGTTAGCTGAATTTTTTCTTCTGATCTCTACTTTACTCATAGTTTAATTTCATAAGTTGTCGCTACCCAAGATGGATCCACATGGTTTAGGTGATAATGTCTGGAGGCAATTCCTCTCTATGCTATTCTTTTATACACTCTTCAAAGCCATCACTCTTTTTGATGAGTTGACAGTGACCCCTCCCACTGCACACATTTGGAGAACAGATCTCAAAATGTCCAGCCTTATCATAGAATGGTTTAGGTTAGAAGGGAACCTTAAAGACCATCTAGTTCCACCCCCCCTTACCATGTGCAGGGACACCTATCCATGCCTATATAATAAAGGACTGGTCAAGCAATCATCCAGAATGAAAACTGCATTCTGTTACTGGTGATCAAGGAGGCAGCAGTGCTGTTTTGCACTTGTCAGATTCATCATATTCTCATTTTGGCCAATATTCCTAGAAACCCTCCATCATTTGCACAGCTTCCTATTGAAGTCTATGGAGATAAAAAAAAAAAAAAAAAAAAAGAAAGAAAAAAGACATAGATATTCCATCTGAAGTCTGGAATAATTTATGCTGCTATAGCAATTTACCAGCATTGATCTCTGTGTAGAAATCCACCTTACCTCAGTAGAAAAGGAACGAGGATAAAACATGGCCCACAAAATTGTTTTTCACTTGAGAGTTTTTTTAGACAGAATAAGCTGTAGATTGTGCTATGAACATAACCCTTTGAAACAAGAAGGACATGAAATCCAAAGCAAAGAAATTTTGGCAGAGGTGGGGAGGAACATGGCAAAAGCCCACAGAGCCATGGTAAATGACAGACACAAATTTAACTTGTTTTTCAGAGACGAGTAAGTGTGGATATATTAACATTTCATCCATTGTCTTTGCATTTATAATTGCCATGGTCTGGGCCGGACTGGCCACTAAGGAGAATGACAGATGATCTCCCCCACCTCTCTCTTCAAGGAGGGGAGGGGGGAGAGAGAGAGAGATTTAAGCGTTTAGAAGGAACTAAACTACTTTAATGACACATTAATAATGAAATGATAAAAAGGAAATAAATAAATATATACAAAACCAGATCAAGCTCCCAGGATGGCTATGACATCACCAGAAGGCACAGGGAAAGTCCCAGACTGGACTCAGTGATGAATGGGAACTGGATTCCACATCTGGATTCAGGAATGCATGGATTGGGATCTAAGGCAGACAGACAGACAGAGTCCTCCTCGGACGCCAGGCACTGAAGAAAGACGGCTGACCCTTTGATCCCTCAGGTTTTATACTGAGCATGAGGCAGATGGGATGGAATACCCTGTTGGTCAGTTTTGGGTCACCTGTCCTGTGCGCTCCTCCCCACAGGTGGGACCCCTCTACGCTCTTCTGCTTCCAACCCTCCGATGGGGCAAATAACAAAGTGAGCTGCCCTTGGGTGTTATAGCAGTAAGTATAAGCCTGTCCGCACACCATTCCTTGAAACCAACTATAACCATAGGTCTTATCACTCTGAGAGCAAACAGTTTCTGCACAATATGCTGTTAATTTCAGTAGTTAGAAGAGGCCTAGCTGCAAAGTAAAATTGCTGAACAGAACATTGGTTCTGTTTTACCTGAAACCACGACACAATAGATAGACATATCTGACTATCAGGTTATTTGCTACATAAATTTTGTGTTCCATTGCTCTTTGAACCTTCTAAACATGTTTTACCCTCTAGAAGACAGTATCTTTGACTTAAAAGAAAATTGAACTATCCTGGGTAATTCTGTTACTATTTTTCCTGCATTAGGGAAAGAAAACTGTATAGACGAGCATTCAAGTTGTCCTGCTATTTTCTGTGATGCTACTGGAATAATTAAGCAAGCAGAATTTGGGGCCTGTTAATTTTAGCAGATATTCCAAAGAATATTGTTCCACCTAATACAACAATTTAGCTGAAACAATAGTGACATAATTGACAAAATTACATAATAATTACAGTGCTTTAGAGTGAGCTATATTAAGGTATGACTCATCACTCAATACATAAGAAGGTACAGAACTACGTCAAATCCAGCAGTGCAGTGCAGTATAGTGTAGCTGCAGCCAAAAATGAAATTTGAAATCAGCAATCTTTTGTTAATAAGTGGGGGGAGAAGGGGAATTAATGGAAAGTATGACTATGAATTTTGTTTTACTTTAATGAATTAAATTTCAAAAGTGACAAGGAATACTTGTACAATTACAATTAAGATTTACATCTTTTTTAGAAAAATATTTAATACATTTTACTGTTTGAACCTCACACTTCCTCTGGCAATACTTGTAATAGTTTGCTTTATTGAAAAGGGAGAACTATTCCACTCTGCAGTTGGGGAAATGATTGCTGAAGTGGAAAAGCAATGATGGAATTTCCTGAGATAATTACATTTTTTTATTAGAATACTTTATCAGTGATCATTTTGAAAGAAAAGCTACACAGTGTAACAATCAAGCATAAAACACATAGCTTCCCATGAAACATTTTGAATGATTTTCTCTAATAGAATTCGATTGAAAGTAATTCTTTTAAAAACTGCAGAGGCTGAATATATGCATGTTGGACAAAACTGTATTGAAAATGTCTTCCCTGAATAAGCTTTACTTGTTATGCCAAAGATATATATACCTTGTATCATTTTCCTATCTGT
Organism: Pluvialis apricaria; assembly: GCA_017639485.1. Lineage (NCBI taxonomy): Eukaryota > Metazoa > Chordata > Aves > Charadriiformes > Charadriidae > Pluvialis > Pluvialis apricaria. The sequence continues at coordinate 106,674,638 of CM030008.1, read as the reverse complement.
TAATAATTTCCTTGATAATAAACATAGTTCTAGTTAAAGACATTATTCAACAGCACAATTATACATCATTAGCAAAGTTACTATGCCAAGGTTTTTCTATCAAAAAGTGTGATGGTTTGTACTCACCAGGTGTAAAATTATACCGAGCAGAAAACCCAATAGATTCCAGCTCACCATCAGCAAAAAATTTAATCCACAGGAATCTGCCACTGGATTTTATCATAGGTGGATTCTGCTGTCCACAGAAACGTCCAATGATTGGGGAAAAGCCAAAAGGTCCATCTCGTACTTCAATATGATCAAATTTACACTCCCAAGAAGGCTCTATGGAATATTTTTCATCAAAGTGTAGTTCAATGCATTGTCTAGGGGCAGCTGGAGATGAAAAGAAAATAATTTTTATTATTTTCTAAACCAAGACCCTTCAAACCTAAAACAAAATTAAAGTAAATACAATGTATCATTTTCGTATGCATCTTAATGTTTCACTTAAGAATTTGTTTGAAAATTAGTACATCTATATTTTTATAGATTCCACCACCACCAGCTTACATGTCTATTCTTCTCCTTTAAAAAAGTGCTCATGACAGCAGCTCTTAGCAAAACTAAGAGAGACATCTATGATGTAAGCAAAATACTATTTAGGAACAAAGGGTTCAAACACAAAATCATTCTAAGAAACTTGTGCATCTGGAAAAAGTGTTTTCTTACATTGCGGGTGATGGGGAGAATGTTAATCAGAACACTTTTTTACCTAATGTTCACAAAGATGAATTAAAAACTGATCAGAACTATGCTACAGTAAGAAGGACAAATTCTGTTCCTATATGTATTGCAGTTAATGACAGGCTTGAGCATAATTGCTTATACTCAGAATTACTTATCATCTCATTTGAAACATAAGGACAAGTGTAATGAATTCTCACTTAAGAAACTACATAATGATGAAGCAAAATTAATGTCTAACTAAAGAGCAAACAATATTCTCCTGAAAACATCTAAAAACTTTATAGTGGTCACTTAATTAGACAAAATACATCTTTATTCATAGATACTAAGGCTAGTGGCAGCAAGAATGAGCTCTAAAACAAATATTCCCTGGCATCTCCTGTATAAGTCAAAATAGTTACTGGTTGAACTATAGTATTTTCTTAAAAGGAGAAAAAAAATCATGGTTTTGTCTACTAATTTTAAGAGCTGCATCATCCCTGGGGTGTGCTGTTCCTCTGCTTAATCCTGTCCATAGCAAAAAACGTATGCCTTCAGCGTATAGACCATGGTGCGATATAGCCTTTTGCTGACAAAGCCTTCTGCTAAGACAAGAGTTTGTTGTGTCACTGCATGCTGTGCCTCTCCTGGGACTGTGTCCTACACTTTACACGTATTAGAAGAGGTTGAAATTATTACGAGCTTTGCCCGAGTTACCATTCTTTTCACAATAAAACATGAAAGATCAAACTCCAAGCCAAGTGCATAAGCTTAACATGGAAACTGCTGCCACTCCAGCAGTCAGCACCTTCCATTTCTTTCCTCAGGAATAACAGGAGAACTATCAGTGACCAGAACCTAGATCTTGTACGTATTTTGAAATGTTTTAAATTGGAGCTTTTGGGATGAGCTCATTACTTACTTAAGAAGAAAGACTATTTAAAATGAACTAAATAAGCAGACATTAGGTAAATCTTAAAATCTTTACATAAGAGCACACAGTCAGACCCCATTTACAACTATTTCATGCAAATAAATACAGCCTCAGTTTATGAGAAGCATTGAGGAAGTAAGTTAATAACACAGGTTATTTGAGAAGAAAGATTATTTTAATAGCTTTACATTCATTGTTAATATAATTGGGTGTTTCGTATTTATTGAAAAATTTCTTTTAGCGTAGGAAAAAAAACCTTACCTACAGTTCTCAATTTGAAGAAATTCACATTTAGGAAAGTACTTACTATTGGCTTGTTGTTATTTACACCAATTTATAGGAAATTTGTGATCTTTGTGCTCATACAAATTCAATAGCAAAATCAAACCCTGAAATTTTACATATAATTGAAACAAATTCACAGCCCATGGAAATGAAAATACATTGAAAGTGTGAAACAAACTTACAAAATTAAAATCAGATAATGAAGCTCACAAAGAAGATCTTATTAATGCTACTCTTGGTGAGGTCTGAAGACCAAAGTAGATCTTTTAGACTATAGTGAAAGACGGAATAACTGGAAGACATGATCGATTAAATTTATTCAGATGTTTCTACCCTTGACTTCACATATTTATAACAAATATTGATTTAAACTTAACTAAGCAATACTAGGGAAGAAGAGAGCAATCAACACCTCTCAATCTGGGATTGTACTTTGTATGCTCTTACTCCTTTTAAGCAGAATTGCTGAGAACTACTCATCATTCAGCTAGGGACTGCATAGTCAGGTATCAGAAACTCCATCCTGGCAATGCTTTAGGTCATCTTAAGAATGCTCATTAAGGCTTGAAAGTCTTATATACTCAGTATTCAAATATTATGCTATTAAGCTACCTAACCTTTATTGTAATGTTTTAATGTTGGAAACTAGATATGAAGATGAATTTTTCTAGTATTACTAGTGTCAGACAGCATCATACCACAATGTGTGTCTGCTCTCCTTTCCACGGCAACAAAATGGTCCATGCCATTGTTCTTGTGTATATGCCATTAACGTAACACATTTGTCCTTTATAAACTTCCTGTGTTAGGACTTCACTTATCCATTTTATACCAAGAGGAGGCTTACAAGTTCTGGTCCATAGCTAAACCCTTAACAGGTCTTCTCTGAGTCCAAGACTTGTGTAATGCATGATAAAAATGGGCCTGAGGACACCATTGAGTTATAGGTGGGTCATTTGATATAATTTTGAAAAGCTTTAAAGCCATTTACAGCCTCAGTATAATACAAATGGAGTCTTTGTGGGTAAAAGAGAATCAGGCCTACAGAGTTACGCATGAGATCTATTGACTCAGTGAAAGTGTGGCCTGAAAATAGAATGCTCAAATTCCACAACCTCCATATAGCACTCTGAATCTCACATTGCAAGCTATTTTTAGGATCAGAATATTGCTATAGTTTACTCTTCTCAGCTTTTATTTATTTTTCAACAAAGTCAAGATAAGGCTTTTCCTAGTGAAGCTCAGTTCTTGCTAGAGGGTCAGAGAAAAATCACAACAGCTCAAGGAGTGTTCAAGGAAGAGTTTCTACTTTCCCCCGACGCTCCCATGTGTAGAGGCTGCTCCACTTTAAGAATGGAGCATTGACTATTCATTAGCACCGTTTCTCTGCTGCTAAATAAAACAAGGCTAGGGAATGAGCTTAGAGGCTGGACCACTGATTGTTCACGCTCCTCAAATGTTAAAATCACCTCCTGGCATCATTTTGGCCATGCCAGACAAAACCACCAAAACCTGTTCTTTGGCATGATTTGGTGGTTTGCATCAGTCAAGGACCATTCACAACAAGCAGTTTGCATCTGTACTCTTGACTGGGAAGGTGAAAGGAGTTAATCTGTACATGTGTGATTGTGCCTATCAGTCTTAAGGCCAGTGACCATTTCCTGACCTGTTTTAGGTGTAAGTACTGTCTGTGTCCCAACTTGCTCTGCAATCTAGTCCAAATAGGACGAGGTCCTTTCTCCTAACTCTCACAAGGAATGCAACACTTTGTGTTTCTGTAACTGTGAGGACTGTGGTGATCACAAAAGATTAGGCAAAGGGAGGAAGGGGTGCTATACACACATCCATGCACTTTTTCATCACGTGCTTTAAAATCCACCTTCATGCTTAATCTTGTATGATATTTAGAGTTACAGGTTAAACAGGGTTTTTTTGGCAATAATTTAAACAAAATTATTCAAATTTTCCTGGAAATGACCATAAGGGATGAAAACACAGAATTCAAACCCCCAACTTTAACTTTCTTTTAGCAAAAAAGGTATTGTTTCGGACTCATACTCTGGCTTTAGCAGAGTTTATTTTCCAAACGCAAGCTAAAACAAGCAGATAGTTTCTAAATACACATCTTGTGCCACAGCTTTTGTGACAAAGTCTGTGCAAATGTGGTCACAGTAAAACTTACTGAGATACAGTTAGAACAAGTCCAGAATAATGACTGATAACAGTGCATGTATAACTACAGAAAAACAAAACAAACAAACAAAAAGCCCAGAATATGCAATTCTTCCAGACTGGATTGAAATCTGGCCATCTAATCAGAAAAGGAGGGATGGAGTGGTCATTTCTGGTATCCTTATTCACAGGTAAAGCCCATTCCCATCTTCAGAACTTTTTCTGTGACTACGATGTCAGGAAGAGTTGTTGTTAAGTCCAAATGAAATATATTGAGGTTGTCTCATAAAATTATTTTACTTCAAATCTTAAAAATCTTCCATATTTAGCTTCCAATTATCTTTCTTCAAAAACGTTTAATACCATGGAAAGACTGCTTAACGCTTGCATGTCTTGTCATATTTTTCATCTAATTATCTTACACAAGTACTGTCTTGAGGTTTTACATTCAATGAAAAAAAACGGCATTGGGTTCCAACTTGCGGTAGAAGAACAGTTGCAGCAAAAACACACAATTAAGGTTTTAATTCTGATCAGCCTCTAAGTCTGTGTAACTGACAGCTGAAGTTAAGCGAAAAATCTGTTTCAATTTACCAGACTGCATTGAAATGAGACATTGAACTCAACAGCTACCCCCATCTATCTGAGCTGCTACAGTACTAATAGTTTTCAATAATCCTTGGTCTTTCTGGTTGTCCAGCTATTATTGATAAGAAAGCCACCCATAGCCTCCTTTTAAAAGAGGATTCTTTCCTTGTTTTGATGAAAACTTTCTGAACACAAAAATCACTGTGAAATACAAAAGGACTTTGAGCAGAGATTTTTCATACAGTGATATGTGACTATTTTCTAACACCTGTGAAATACCTAGGATTAGAGTTTAATGGTCTTCAGTGAAAACGTGGAAGATCTTGAAGAGAGCTAACTCTAAATGTCCACAAACATAAAGTGGAAGATTTATTTCATATCTCCGAAAAACAACTCTAGTCCATACATAGATTTATAAATAAGCATTTAATTACTAAAAACTGAAGAACGGATAAAATCTTACAAGTATTTCACTTACAGGATTTCCAAACCAATATATTTCCAAACCAAGATATATTGTGTAAAGTATGACTATCCCACTCCCCAAATATTTTTAGCACAAACAAAAGCCTTTGCTCCTACAAAATCTCCTGCACAAATTTCCTTTTGGAGCACACATGCCAAATTTTCTGCAGCCTGGCAAAGACTGCTACCGCTGTGGTTGTTCCAGGCAGCTGTGAATTTTGCCAGGTTAGAGTCATGAATATGAGAAACAAGGGTCAAATTTGGCCCAACAAGGAACTTAATGTGTACACTCAGCTATTTCCTACGTTTTATATATGCCTGATAAGACTGAAATGAAAAAAAAAAAAAAAAAGAGAACACATTCTCAAGGCATTTTGAAAGGCGGATGGGATTCACCAGAAGCTCCTCTATAGCATAATAATTTTTGTACTGAGTCCATGACTTCCTGATGACCTAAAGGATTTCTTTTAGGAAGGCATCCAATCTGGACTTTAAAATTCCTGGTTGTTCCAATAGTTAATTATCATTACGACTAAAATAGAAGAAAAGAAAAAAAATAGGAAAAGAAAAAGAAACTTCTAGCTGTTTGATCTGCTTACGCCTTTGACTGCTAGGACAGAAGCTTCTTCAGTCAAAAATCCTCTTCTCTTTTAGAAACTCACAGTCTATGATCATGGCAATTTTTGCCAGCTCCTTTACTTCATCAAAGTAATTTTGAAATGATAAAAGGCTTGCATACATTTAAGATGAGCTACAATGTGGGGCGAAAAATTGTACCATGAGATGAAATTCAATATTATTACAACCCTACATGCTGAGTCCTCACTGAAGACCACTAAAGTCAGTAGGAACTGTCTTTGAGGGAAGCCATCAGAATTTGCCCCAGATTGTCTTTGATAGCAAAAAATGAAGGAAAGCAAGCGAGCAGTCAGGAAGGAACCTGGTAATTCGTATATGTATTTAAACTCACATCACACAGCTGTATGGTATATGCAGTCTTGGTATGCGGAACTAAGACACACAAAGGAGAGACAGCAATGTGGGAATGCTATTACAGATCATGTCAACAGTCCTTATAGTTTGCTACTTGGTATTCAAGAGCAGCCAGAAGCTATTCGAAGCATGTTGGAATCTTAATAATAAATATAAGAATAAGATGCATATAGAGATGTTTCTGGCTTACTCTAAAATTGAATGGATGTTTATGTCCTGGATTAGCAAGGATTATCCACTCCGTAGATTGTTATCCTACCTCAGAGATATTGTTATTAGTAAAATAATTAATCCTTTTTTTTGCAGTCCCTAAACTTCAATAACTTATGCCGATGAGTTTCACAAAATACGAAAGGGGAAAGATTTTCATTCGCTAGCCTTCTTTATTATTTTCTGCCATATTTATATTGTAAGAAGAATAAATATGAGCAAATAATTTTCTCTAATTTACAAAGTAATTTTTGTTGTCCTTTAGTGTTTCTCATTTTGCCTCTTTTGAAAACTGCCACTTTTAAAAATATCAGTGCTCAGATATTTTACTATATCTGTTTATTTTTGTGACATTTTTCAGACATGACTATTCCTGATTGTTTCAGAAGACAGAAATGGACAGGGGGAGATCAGAGCTGAAAATAATGTGCAATAAGCATGGTTCTCATCAAATTATATACTGATAGAGCTCCAGTCATCATGGGTTTTAAAGTACCCTGGTACAATCCAAACTGTTGATTATGGCTGGACAAGGAAGCAGAAAATACCGGTGTTGTAAGAAATTATGTGCAACTGGTTTTTGCTAGATTGATTTTTTCCATAAAATATAACAAGATGTCTGTTGAATTTGGATTATTCCTTCTACTATACATTGCTCCAAACTTGTCAACATGGAATTTGACCTTCATCATAGAAGCAGTTTGATAAAATCTTTCCTTCCTAAATTTGTCTTAGAAATTTCCAGTTTAAGCTCTTGTAAATCAGGCTATTTCAATAGCATATCCTGCCACTTTTCAGGTTATTAACTGTATTTTCATAAGTACTTAAGTAATATAATAAAGACAAAGGTCTTTACAATAAAGGTCTTTCATGCACCTTCTTACTAAGATGAGGAACACCGTATGGCCTGAGATACTGGACTAGGTTTACAAAAATGATTATCTTTTCCATAGCTTTTCTCTTTAGCGATAAAACACATCTGTGTTCCAGATCCTTAAAGATAAAATAGGCTTACTTCTTCCCAGTCTCACGGGAATATTAGAAATATAATTTGATTAATATATGCAAAAAGACCTCGATCTAGCAATGTAAGTGTAACAAAAATATAACACTAAGTAGTACATATTAAATGTACACATTCATCTTTTTTTTTCCATTTTATTTTTATTTTAAATCAATTACTAAACCATGAAAGAACTTAAATGTTTACCGTAAGTCTGCTTAAATTCTGGACTCAAGAGGGAAGACTAGACAAGCATAAATTTTCTTTAAAGGACCTGTTTGACTCCATGATTTACAATCACCTCTTTACTTCTGACTTCAGTCAGGTTACCTAGCACTAAAGTCAAATTCAGAGAACCTGTGATTTTTTTTCCTAACCCATACATACAACATTTACTATCCATCATTTCCCCGGAAGATTTTTATGAAATATATTTCTTTTAGCAACCCAGCACTAGATTTGGAAAGACAGACCAGTTTCTGGAAGTGCTTAGTGGGGAGTTCCAAAGCAGCTAAATCAATTTGAATTAGCTACACACCTTTGAAAATCTCTCTTGGAACTACCTGCATCTTTAGTAAAGTAAATATTTCTATAACTCCTGGTTCCATCATTTGTAGTTAATAATTCTGTCCAACTAAGCATGGACAGAACAAGCATCAGTGTTGTACCCTGCATGTAGTCACAACTCATGAATGGATCTTCTTGGTTCCAATGACTTACCGTTCTGTACCTGATTCATCTTTTCTGCTACTAAGCTCTGACAGTATCTAATCTCTATTACTTTCCACAAATTCATTTTTACAATAATCCCTTCAACATCCATTGTGCTCGGACTGATGAAAAGAAACCATGTAACTTGCTTGCAATACACCTCTGCTTTTCTTACAGAACTTCCATGCCTGCAGCTGTCTACTCTTTAAAAACTGTGTCTTACAGCTGTTTGGTGTCAATGTTTATTCTTTTCTAGTTTGATTTTGGGTTTGTTTTTTTTTTCCCTTTATTTTCATTTCTCATGAATGCTTGGATGGAAAAGAATTTTTACACTCGCTATATGGATACCTTCTGTATGACTTTCTTTACTGTACTTCGCCTAGCTATGCTTGTCATCCCTGATTCAGTTATGATAAGTTTAAAATACCTACATAAAAGTCAAAAGCATTTTCGTTTCCTGTGTTCACTTTGTAAACTAATTTTAAAATATTCTTTCTTCTGTCATATTACAGCATTTTAGGTTCTATTCATTCTCTGAATATCCTGAAATAAATTATACTGTGTTTATTAAGAAGTGACTCATGCACACTTACCACCTGAACTAATTTACGAGCAATGTCAGGAAATAAATCAAATATTTTCCAGTATTTCTTAGTATGCTCTACAAAATGTTTAAATTTTTTACAAAAAAAAAAAAAAAGAAAAAGAAAAAGGTGTAGAGATAGAGCTTCTCTAAATCTTGTGTTTTGAAAAGATTTATCATGATCATACAGGCTTTACCTACTGTTCACATATAATAAAAGAAAACAAAGACAACATTTTTTTTAATACAGTTGATGATAGAATATAAAGATTCTTTGACTGGTCACCTTCTATAATGTAGACACACTCTCTGTCAGGAGGATACTTGTTCGGGTAATTGGGAGAAGTGAAGATGCCTCCTTCTGCGTATTTTGTCCAAGTTCCACACTGCACTGGTTTCTGTCCTTCGGAAGTAGTTTGTTTTTCTGTGAAGCAATCACATTAAGCATTATATAATTAGCTCACAAATTATTACGTCCCTATGATACTTAGAACTCTCTTACAGAAAAATCAGTCCCTTCTGTCTGTGGCCTCAGCTTTTTTCTGTTGAGACTAAGAGTATGATCATTGACCTAGGGGAAAATGAGGCTGTTCTTCAGGGGTACAAACATATAATTCTTACTCAAAACAGTTTTTCAGTGTTTCAGTGTTTCAAACAGAGAAGAGGCTTGGATGTCTAGGGGGAGACATATTTATATTGCTTTTTAAATAATAACCTTGTAGGGAAAGTATGTGCTCAAGAAGTGGGAGACATGAGTTTCCGACTCCTACATCTCAAAAGGCTCAAGCATGTGCTCTATCAGCAAGCTATGTGCCGTAATACAGGAATTCATCAGAGCTGCAAAATCAAGAAAAAACCCACAGAATTATGATAGCATATATGAATTATTTTAAATGGGCAGCAGCTTGACTCTGTATTCACCAGACAGAGATAGACAGAGGAATCCCTAGATTCTGGTTCATAGATTATTTCTATCTTGCTGTTTGCTGTAAAATAAATAAATAGCTGCAAGGCCAGAAATCACAGCCCAGAACTTTCCTTCTCCTAGGTGAATCATCAGCAACCAGAGTCAGACCTTCTTGTTTGCTTTCTTCCTAGCCCTGAAACTCTTGCACATTGGCAGAGAGCCTGGAGACAAAGGTTTGAGTCTGTTCAGGCTGAAGAAGATGAAGGATCATTTCCTGGGCATCATGCTTTAACAAGTAGGCTAAAACAAGATGGATTGTTCAAAGAGAAAAATACCTAAGCTTGTATTAAAGGAAGGATAGTAGGTTCTAGACCTCACACAGGTGTCTGAAGAGGACTCCTGTGTTTTGCTCTGAATGAGGTATCTATATCCAAGGAGTGTCCCATCTAACTTAAGCCTCTGATGTCTAGAGCCGAGTTGTTTGAGGCTCCCTCCTGTGATCAACGGAGGGAAACAGGCACCTTCCAAGGATGATTTTAACCACCTGAGATCTGCCCTCTGCTCTGCAAGCATTTATCTTTCTTCCTGGTCTGTATCCAAGCTGAGTATGACATGGATCCTAATTTTCTGAAATGAATTCAGGCCTGCAGGGGCTGAGCATTCAGACACAAATTCAGACACACGCTGTGCTTAGCAACTCTCCCTGCTTGGCTCTCACCACACTTAGCATCCAGGGCCTTTGAGAACCTCCTTCTATCCCCACCACTTTCAGATTATGAATTCTACTTCAACAAGCAAAAAGATCTTAAAAGTAGTTAGGTCAATGCCCAAACTGAACATTCCACTTTGAAAGTGGGGGCACTTTACGGTCTTTAGTCAGGCTGAGTCTTTAGTTGGATCTAGCTGTGGATCAGGTCACTAACTTGTTAAAAAAAAGTACCACCGGATTTTTGTGTGTGTACAGGCATGCTAATACTCAAAATAAATGAACAAAGGACAAGCACTGGAAGTAGGCGAACTACTAAAAATTTCAAGAACTAAACTAACAACTCAAATCCATAGGTTGGACTCTAATATACTGTCTGAAAAAATGTCTAAAGTTTACATACCTGTTCCTTTTTTGGTTGCCCCAGACAAATGTAGAATGATTAGACTTGCTACAACTGAAAAAGAAATATGCATTAGCTATCACAGTGCGATAGTGCCTGCAATCAAATCAATTGTAATCATCTCTCTTACAAGAATACAAGTTAAATATAATTACTGTAAAAAAAAAATGTTTCATGTTTACTTGCATCTTGAAATTGCACATTTTGTATAAACAAGTTTTTTTTGTGATCTGTCCTTGTAAGTATTTATCTTTGTAAATGTATCCAAACAAAGAGGAGATCTTTCGGGTTTAAAAGAAATTCCCCAGGCACTAACGTTTCCCTCCTATTTTTTGTAATATTAGAGAAAAACATTTTATCAATATTTATTTATACAATCATACTTTGAGCCAGTAATAGAAAAGTGGCTAATTTTAACAGAAGGAGAAAATGCCTGCAAAGTTTTAGTGCCACTGGTCTCACCTACGTCTCTCGCTATGGCATAATAAAATTTGAAAATGAGTACTGGGACAATGAAAGAAGTGAGGGGTTGGGTTTCTCACATCTATCAAAGCATTTGTAAATCCCCAGTGAAGTAAATTATTGTGTGTGCTTAACAGTCTCATTAATCTAGTTTGTTTGACTTGTCAAGAGAATGTTGCTTTGTGCTGCAGTGAATCTGCAGTCCATTTTACAAAGAGATATCTCCTATTTCCAACCATGATAGGACAGCTCTTGGGAACAAATGTGGCCTTTCTTAGATGGACTTTAACCTGGAGCTAATTCCTGAGTTTCTGGGAGTTTCCAAATATAGCATTTTAACTAGAAAAGGCTAAGAGGCAAACACGCCAGTTGTAATGAGACTGCCTGGGAAGATCAGACTGACTATCTAGCTACCCAATGAAGAAATCATGCACTGATTTTCTTGTCATCACCCATACCCTCTTTGGCTATTGGAGAAAGTGGGATAGCAAGAGCAAAAGAGAACAGATCCACCAGTTCCTGGAGTGCTTGGGGTTTTGTCCCCAGCTAGTTTGGCGTTAAGCCTGGACATAGTGCCCAGACTGAACTAAAGTTAAAGTGGAGATTAAGTTGTGTGTTTATTCCGAGTATTTTGGATCAATCAGCTGCCGTTTGTATTGTTGACTATGATAAGGAATTGATGGACCTGTGGTCTTTAAAAAATACAGTTGAATGGCATACTTTCCTCTTCTTATCCCCAAGAGACACCAAAAAGCATAATGGGCTAGTAACTAGCGACCTAAATGATCCTTTCAGAAATTGTACTTGCATCATTTCCAGCTTTTACACTGCAAATTCTGTGCAATTTTTACCCCGAAGGAAGCAACTCTCTTCATATTTCCAGTATTCTGATGGCATTGAGATCTCTATTTCTATGCCTTTGACCCTGCCCATGTGACAAAGGGTTTGAGGCATGGATGATGGCTACCTTATTAAACAGGGAAAGGCTGAAGTGCTGAGAAAATGAAGGTTTGGCAGCATATTCACTATTTCTTGGTCAGGCTCACAGCCCCTGTGTCTTTTTGAATCCCCCAGCTAACAGAGACGGATGTTGGCAGAGCTGGTACTTAAAAACTCTTCTGTGTCATGGGCATTCAGTGAGAACATTACATCTTCGGCTCGGATCTGAATGCTACCCAACCATTCATGCCCTTACTCTCCTCAGGGATGGATTCTGGAAATACGTGCTAGCTGGGACTCTGCCCGCCGGCTGTGGCAGAATCTGAAGGCAATGAAGGATTCGCCCATTTACTAAGTTGCTCATTTACTTTCGCTGTGTTTCACGCAGTGAACATAGTGCTTCTATGCCTGTAATCCTCACCAGTGAAAACCTAATTTCTCAGTAGTGTAAGGTGAACCGGTGTTAGAATATGGAGCCAGCTGCCAGTGTTCTTTCTGCCCACAAATTTACAGAAGCTAGAATAGGAGGCAGAGCAGCTAAATGAACCCCACGGGAAAAATGTTTTTTCTTAGGCAATTAATAACAATTCATATCTGATTCTCACAGGTTCATTTCAAGCATCTTTATCTATTAGCTCTCTGCTCCTTTTTTATATGGAAAAAAAATTGAAGTTCAGAGAAGCAAAAGGAGTTGGTCGAAGTCACAGAGATATTGCTAAGATGACAGAAAAAACACAGGGCTTTTCAATTCCAGCTGTAACCTCTAGAAAGGATGCTTCCAAGTTGCAGAGATATGTTATTCCAAAGCAGGGAGCTATACTTGCATATCATCATGTCAGTATTGATTATTAATAAAGAGTCAAAATAATCTTGAAAATAAAATGTAATAGACAAGAAGAGACTAAGAGACTAAGTTTTTTCTGTGTGTATCATATCTAACATTTGGATACATGGAGGGAAATACTTCTCCCGTATTTCAAAAAAAAAGAGAAATCCTCTTAACTTAGTGGCATTAACACCAGCATCACCAAAATCTATATATTGCCAGAAAGCAATTAATATTGTGGGAATTATGGGAAAAGATAACACAATATTTTTCACTTCTGCAGTCAAGGCACTCCACTTTATTTTATGACCCCTTGCCTTTTTCTTTCTCAAGCCATGGGAAAAAAACAGTGCTTTTCATAGAGAGAAAAGAAAAATGAAAATCACACATTCTTCACTCATTCAAAGCTGTCACTCGGGGAAGCTTTGACAGTATGGCAACAATATTGTGATTATCTGGGTTTGGCAATATTTTTAAAGAAGTTTCCACCAAATTTCTTGTTGCTTTCTCTCTGTCTTCCTCCTCCCCCTTTCCCTCCTAATCACGGGTGTAATTATAATCATGCTTTCTAGTGCCACTCTGATTACGCATCTTTGCATCTTTTTGGATCCGTGTGCATTTTTTTCCATTACAAGCTGTACATTAAGAGATTTATCTCTTGGCCGGGCGGCTTTTTGGAGGCTGTGATTTGGCACGGACGTGGCTTAGCCTAGCGAAGAGTTGTTGGACAAACAATACCTGGCCATAGCACTTCTATTTTACAGGTGTGGGCGTAGAGAGAGGTGCTGGAAGGAACAGTCGAGCCCCTCCAGTGGGGTGGGCCCTCTGCAAAACCCAGGCGGGAGAGGGGGTCCCATCCACGCAGCCTGAGCCCCCCGGGGGGTCTTCGACGAACCGTTGTTACGTTTCGGTGCCTCCCTGCTGCCCCTGAAGGATTTCTCCCGAGGGGACCGCTCCCGCCCCGCAGCCCGCCGGGATCCGCGCCCGCCGTGGCCGCCCCCGCCGCGGCGCTCGGCGCTGCCCCCCCGCCCCAAAGCCGCCGGTTCGAGCCCCGCCTGGGGCTGCACCGCACCGCCGCGGGTGGCGGGGGCCGTTCTCGCCCCTCTCTTCCGCCAAAGCCATCAGGCGCGTCGCGCCCAGGTGAAAACCTCCACCCCACAGGAGCGTGCCCCCCGCCTCCCCCTGCCCCACAGCGCTGACAGACACCGGGTCCCCTCCGCTGCACCGCAGAGTGGTGAGGAAAGGGGGGGGGGGGGGGGGGGGTGTTTGTGTGTGCGTGGGGGGAGTTTGCCCCCACGCCGCGGAGGTCTGGGTGTCCCGTTACGGTAGTTGTGGAGGCAGCGGAGGGCAGGAGCCCCGTGCGCGGTGGCGGAGCTCAGCCCGGGGTGGGGGGGATCGGGCGGGAATGGGGAGATACTCACTGTGAAAGAAGCTGCGCCCATGGGTCATGTCTGTTCCTTACACAAGGGGCTTCGGTCTCCACTAATTCCATTTAGATACGGGAGGACTTCCAGTGGCGGGGAGAGGATGGAAGTAGGAAAAGAATAAGAAGATGGGGGGGGGGGGGGGGGAAAAAAAAAAAAAAAAAGAAAGAAAAAGAAAAGAAAAAATCCCGAAGCCCCACACACAGCAGAGCGGAGCAGCCCTTCCTCTCGCTCGCTCTCCCTCACCGCCTTCAAATAATCACCGCCGGCTCTTTCCCATCACACCCGAGCTACCATCAGCACCACCACAAGCGTTGCATCGCGGCGGCGGGCAAGGCGGCGGCGGCGGCGGCGGCGGCGGCGGCGGCCCGCGCATCCAGGTGCCGGCGGGCGGCGGCGGCGGCGGCGGGGCGAGCCGAGCCCCCCTAGTCACCAGTTTCGTACAAAACCAAAAGGAGATCGAAGCATTTCCTGCAGGACTCCGAGCCCAGCGACTTCCAGCCCTTCGGCTTCTTTTGATGCATTGAAGAAGGGATTAATGGGTCCGTCATCAGCTCCCTGTGCTTGCTCCTCTGAAGGGGTGGGGGCGGGCAGGAGGGAACCCAAAGAGGAGGGGTGGGGGGGGGAAGAAAGATTTACCAAATAGGGGATTTAGTCATATTTGTGTGCAATGCGATCCTTATTAGAGAAGAAATCCTTTAAAATCGAACAAATCCATTTTTGCAAAACCCTCTCCCTGCGCGTAGCATAGTATCAAGTGGTAGCAGCGGCAAGAGGCTGAAAACACATTGCACCGTCTGAAATCCTCTCGGGAATGGATGGAGAGAGATAGAGATGGATGAGGATAGAGAGATGTCCCCTCACTTCTCCAGTCCAGGGCGAGAAGCAGAAGAAAACCCTGGAGACTCTTCCATTCATTCAGTGGAGGGGAAGGGGAGGGGGAGGGGAAGGGCGGGAGGGTGGCGGCGGTGGGGTAAGAATGATTTCAAAACTGGGAAAGGAAGAGTAAGAGGAAAGGGATCGGTTTCCCTTCCCTAATCAGTTCATGGATCAGACAAAACGCTCCTGAGTTCCTCCTTGAATTGCACCTGCCGAAGGGAAATTGAAAAGATTCCCCCCATGAGAGGCGACTTCTCCATTTACACCCCCCCACACACACGCACGCACACACACACACACACGCACGCACAAAAGGGAGCAATAAAAGTTTAGCTGCTAATCCTCCGGCCGCAGATACAATGATTGCCTCTTCCAATCAGCCCAGAGACGACAGCAAAATCTCTCCCTTTCGCTTCCCCCTCCCTTTCTCCGGCTTATCTTCCTCCCCAGCTACATCCCACCCCAAACACCCATCCCTTTGACGAGGTGGCGGAGGGCGAGTGGCCAGGGCGGGAAGGCGGGGGGGGGGGGGGAGACTAGAGTCGGGAAAACATATTAATAATAAGAGTACCGAGAAGAGCTGAAATGATCTCCGCGAAAAACAAGAGAAGAGGAGGAGTGGATGGAAGAGAAAAGGCAGCGTCCCCTCTTGGCCCCGGGAGCCGGCCCTGCAGGGCCGCGGGAGCCCGCCGCTGCCGCCCGCACCGCCGCCGTTCCGGCACCCCCCGGCCCGGGCAGGGGGAGGGCGGCGGGGATGGAGAGGTGGGGGCGAAGAACGCTACGGGAGCGGCGGGGAAGGCGGAAAAGAAAGGAAGATTGGTGCCACAGAAGTGCGAGGGGGAGCCGGGTGGGATCCCCCGGCCCCTCTGCACCGCTGCTGCGGCGGCGAGGCTGGGGCAGAACAGGCGCGGGAGAGCCGCTACCGCCCCCCGTGGGGATGGCCGGGGGGGGGAGGGGGGGCAGAGCCGGGGGACCTGGGTGCCGGGACACACTCAGCCCCTTCCCCGGGCTCCCCACGCCGCAGCCAGCACCTCGGAGTTCGGGGTGCGCCCGCTCCTCCTCGCCCGCACCTGATGCTCACGCCGGTTGCAAGGAGAAAAGTGTGTTTGGAAGCGCGCAGGTTCAGGAGGGTGTCGGGGAGGAGGCTGTAAATCGATTAAAAATCAAATATAGTCCAGGCTCCACCTTTGCGCGGGCGAGGAAAAGCAAAAGGGGGGCGAGCGCAGGTCAGGCGGAGGCGATCGGGGCTCGCAGGCGGCCCCCGCCGCCGGGCGCGGAGGGGCGGTGCGCACCCGCGGAGCCGCGCTGCCCGCGGCGTCGGGGCTCGCAGCCCGGGCTCTGCCGGCTGCCTGCTGGGCAGCAATTACGTACTGGGGCGACCTGTTGTCTTTAGGGCAGCTTTTTAATGAGGCGGGTACCTTTGCTTCCTCTGGGACAGCACTGAACCGCACGACTGCTATTCCAGAAGGTGAAGGATGAGGAAGCCTTGATGTTTTTCGGTAAACCGCCGTGTTTCAGCAAAGAATCTCGGGGGGGGGGGGGGTGGGGGTGGGGTGGGGTGGGGGGTGGAGTGTGAGGGAGTTGGGGGTGTTCAGCCTGTGGATTGTCTGCTCTGTACTCTGAAATCAAGAGTGTATGTGCCATCGATGCTTGCGAATGCAGACAGTCCGCAAGAGCGGCGTGCACATTAGGGTAAGTCCGAGGTGATCTTGGCTAGCAGAATTCACCCGTTCAACCAGCCAGCCAGCCAGCCAGCACCCCAGAACAGCCATGACTTTGAGCATTTAAAAATCCTGCTGGGTGAGAAGGGCACAGGGCTATGCAGTAAGTGCCTTACAATAAGGAATATAGAGGATATAAGACTCCATGAAAGGATTCACCTATGTTTTCTGTAATCTGTCTTGCCATTAGCAACATCCTCTGCAGCTGTTAATCTTAATAAACTGTCCTACTCTGCTTTCTAACCCTCTCAGCACTTTCTCTGACCTTCCCTAGTCTCTCCTGCCTTAAGTTAAAGAACTTTATTTGTGCAGTAATTGAAAGTCATCTGATTTATTCATAGGATAAACTTCTATAATACAGATGTGTAGTCTGCTTTAGTCAAGCAACAGTAGAGTAACTAAAAAAATATGGTGTTGAAAACAGTCATAGGAGTGCTTATAGACAGTGAGATGTTTCTTCTGCAGGATGATGCAGACATCCATATGGCTAAGTTTCAAGTTATAGTTACTTAAAAAAAAAAGGTTATAGAACAAGTAGGCACAAAACAGCTGATTTTGCTGTTCTGGGAGAATGTGCTGTGTCACATCATATAACAGCAAGCTTCAACATTTTTCCTTTTCTGAAACAGGATGTTTTTATCCTTAAAGATCTTAGATCTCTTCTGATTGGCACTCTTAATTTTAAGGACACCGTTGCATTAGTATTGGCAAATAGCATGTAGTACACACCAGGTATGTTTAAAATATGCCAAAATGTAGTCAGTCACCGTTGTTACGGACTGAGACATCCACAAAATAGCTGAGGAATGGCCACAGTGAACACTGCATGTTCTGCTAACGAGACCTTAAGAGGCTATCACACACACAGTCTCACACAGTATCATCAGGGTTGGAAGGGACCTCTGGAGATCATCTAGTCCAACCCCCCTGCCACAGCAGGGACACCTACAGCAGGTTGCACAGGATGGCGTCCAGGCGGGTTTTGAATGTCTGCAGTGTGGGAGACTCCACCACCTCTCTGGGCAGCCTGTGCCAGTGCTCTGCCACCCTCAAAGGAAAGAAGTTCCTCCTCATGTTAAGATGGAACTTCCTATGTTCAAGTTTGTGCCCGTTACCTCTTGTCCTATCACTGGACACAACTGAAAAAAGACTGTTCTCATCTACCTGGCACCCTCCCTTTAAGTATTTATAAGTATTGATAAGATCCCCCCTCAGTCTTCTTTTTTAGCTGGATGCTAAAAGCTTGTTCAAATGTGTTTATAAGCAAGCATGCAGGGTTTGTAAGTTAGAGACTGGTCAAAATCACTTTTTACCTCAACAGATCTCCCTCCTGTAAAGAGTCTGAAATTTTGAACTTTGTACAACTACTAAAGTCTTCACCGCTACCTATTTTGCTTGATGTCTCATTTTGTTGCAAAATCTGTTTATACGAGTTTTGATAAATACTTTTTCTAAAAAGGTAGTAGCTCGCTAGTCAGCATGCACCTTTTACTACCCTGGTGTTGTATGGGTAAATATTTATATACTTAGTGTGTATTTTTTGCATCCTTAATTAACCAGTAACCGTACCCTTATATTCCTACTAGTCAGTAAACTAAAAAAGGGAGAAAGGGATTCACATTTAATAAAACATGGAATGTAAAAAATAAGAAAAAAGGAAAAGAATAGTGACCATAAATAATTGTCTCAAACGACATCTTAGTAGTGTTTGGAATCCTTTGGATTTTACTTGGTAAGAGTCCTATTGATTTTTAAATGGGTTTAAGTTTTTCTGAAGTTTTAAGTTTTGCATTTTCCTTAGAGTAAGAACATTGCCTTATTTTATTACATGGAATGACAGCCACACTTTTAGATTAGAAATGTACTTTTATTAGTTCTTTATTGGATGTCAGCTGAAATCTTATTTTTAAAAATAAGCAAGACAACCAAACACAATTATGTTCCTTGATCCAGTACATAAAATGTTATTCTTTGTAGTTTTAAACCATCCGTTACATGGTAATCTCTTCATATAGCACATTCTGTCAGCCTCTCTCACTTTCACAGCTGAGTTTTTCTATTGATTTTTATGGGAATTTGTTTGAACTCAGAATATTTTATTCAGCAAGATACGAAGCACTTCCTTCCTGTGGTCTAACATCTTTCGGCTAACCTAAGACACCGGTCAGCCTGAGGATGGTTCGCATAGCTGAAAGGAGATCAACCATTTGGAGACCAATTTAAGCACTATGGAACATTTTGAAACTGAGATTGCAAAATGAAAAAAAGACAAACAAGGACGAAAATATTCCTAACAGTTCTGTCAGAAACAGTCATGTAGAGTCTTCCATTGAGAACTAAGTGAAGGACTGGACACTTTAATAGACAGATGAGAAGTTTTTCCCTCTGAACTGTGTTATGCTGGTGTTTCAATCACAAGAAAAAAAAATCTGCCTTGCTTTCCCCCTTCTGTGCTTAATCTATGTGTTCATATGACAAATAGCAGAAGTAAGTCCTGGGCAACTGGCTGTCGGTGGCCCTGCCTGAGCAGGAGTGTTGGACCAAACGACCTCGAGAGGTCCCTTCCCACCTCAACCGTTCCATGATTCTGTGAGTCTGTAAGCACTGAGGGACAATGGAGCATAAAGGAGAGGAATAGTTTCATTTTTATGGTTAGTGAGAAGAAACTCCTTAGTATTCAGGATTGAATTAGCTTGCTTTCATTTGTAACATGTAATAGAATTAGACAATATATCTGGATTACTTTCTCCTTGAACCAGAGGAGATTATTCAGTTTCATTTAGAATGGAAAATTATTCAGTCTCAGTTAAAAATTCCCCAACATGGAGGCGTAGAGGGTAAATTGCCCCTGTACCTTTGTCTGTTAAAATCTTTCTTATGAAAACAGCATTTATACCTTTTCTTGGCTATTTCAGATAGTCTTGTCCTGTCCCTGCTTTGCCATTGACTGCTGTTCTAACTACGCCCCTTAATAACTAAGTTAATTAATTCCTCTTTGTGTAGATAAAAGACTCAAAGGGTTCAAAGTAGCCATGAGTTACTCCCACATTGCTACTGACAGACTTCTCAAACTGCAAGAAACAGTGAAGTTATGAAATGGAGGAGACATTGGCTTCCTGATTTATGGAGAGCCGTCTACCCATCTGAGGGTGGAAAAGAAGAAATCAGAGAGCGATATTTCACTTCTCTACAGTTTTTTAAAAACAGTGTGAATTCTGTACTGACGTATGTAATCACAGATGCACTTTTTGTCACGATCTTTTTGTAAATGGTTTTTGTAGCTAGAACATAGCAGATCCAAACTACAGGCTCAGAATAATACAGCTATACACAGTGTGACATTTGGAAACACTAAAATGAGCCACCAAGCCGACCAGCACATCTACGTTCGTGTTTTAGTTCAGATTAGGAATGTGGTTTTGAAGTGAATCTTCCAATTGCCCCCACTTACCATATTTTGGATTGCAAATTGGAGCAGTCTTTGAGTGTGTGAGCTGTATTACTTATAGGATGAAACTAAGCTGAGAGATGTGTTCCAGGAGCAGTCTGTTTTCCAACTTCTAAAGGGCATGCAGTCCATGGGAACAGAGTAAAACTGATGCTAAATAAATACCCCTTGAAACAGATACGGAGAAGGCATGGAGATCTCAGTATCAACCATTTCACCTTTCAGGTCAGCTCCTTTTGCACTGAGTTACTTATTAATGTGGACTTACCCAATACTTCTTTCAACTGGGGTAGAAGCTGAAACAAGAAAAACTGAAATACGCTCCATTCTTTTTGTACTGAAACACCTACCGAGAGGCATAATATATACAGACACTGGTCCCTGTTTGATATCAGAATAATGGCACCTTTTAGTCCCTTAAAACCAAATCTATGTTCTCATTATCCATTTTCTGGGCATTCACAGACCTTTCTCCTGTAAGTGCAGGAGGACTCTAGGTCTGCACCCTCCAACAAAACTTTCTTGAACACAACAGGGTTAGAACACGTCTTCTCACAAACTTTTCTTGGAAATTTAAGTGTGTTTCCCTTCTACAAGCTAGTCTGGGTGATAAGACTTAAATATGAAAAGAAAGCATTTTAAAAAAGCAAAGAAGAAAAAATTGATACTTTTTACCTGCAGAGTTACTCATAATCAGCCTAGGATTTACTAAGCGCAATTTGGATTTACACAATACCCCACAATTTCAATGACATAATAGACTTATCTTCCACAGGATGCTCACATTTTTTTCTTACCATTTGATTTAGTCTCACTCTGAAATGGAATGAATTAAAATGTATTTGTTGTGCGATACAGGAATTGGCAAGGTTGCCTGCTGTACTCAGTTTTCTTTGCTTTATCTAGAACATCGGTCTCCAAAATGGGGGGAGATTGTGCACTCACAGGGTGTACAATACAATCCATAGGGGTGCTGGAAGAAAATGTTTTTTGCACCATTGTTAAACAAAATGAAAAATATTTTTTAAAATAGTGTTTGTTTCATCTCTAGCTCATCCTTTTTAGTTTCTATTTTTTAGTATGTTTTATAATGTACAAAATACATTAGTGCAGTGGTACATGTACATAATTTATAAATAAATATATTGAAGATGCGTGCTCAAAAATCTTTTACTGATATGGGTTCATGATCAAAAGCATTTGAAGACCACTGTCCTAGAAAACCACAGCCAACTATCCTCTCTGGAACAAATGATACTTGCAAAAGTGCCAGACAGGATTCCAATTTTCAGGCTGAGATTATTTGGCACTTAAATTAAGGGTTTCAAGAACCTTTGATTTTACCATTTAAAGAAAAAAGGGCATTCCTAATGGAATTTCTTAGTACAGAATATGGGAATTTTTTTGGTAATTGACAAGTTGGTGACTTGGTCTATGAATTAAACATAGACATATTGGCATCTGAAAGAGCTCTTGAAATTCCATACTTATTACTGGCAAAATCTGGAAGAAAGCTGATAAAGCGGGAATATTTGAAAATATTTTCTCCTTTTCAACTCATCCAGTAGGAATTTTGTGATTACTACTCTCTGGCCAAAATAACTAATGCTAAAAAAAAAAATAAAGAATGAACAAGAAAAAATTGTAAATAATCAGTTTTCAAAGAAACAACTGTAAGAGTACATGAATCTCATGGTAAATCTTTCCCAAGATTATATTCTGAATCATCAATCACAGGCTAAGAATTTGAAGACAACTGTGGAAGATAAACCATGGGAATATGCTTAATTGAAAATTGAAAACTGAAATGGCAGAAACTAAAACTAATTTTAAAGTGGATAACTTATTACTTACAAAACTTCTGTAACTTACCACACAATGAAAACTTATGCTACTTGCCTTTTTTTCTAAAGAATAACTTCCACCTATTTTCCACACAATGGGCATGTTGTATGAAAGTCAAAATCTCTTTTACATAGATCAGCCTAATCCAAGTCACTAACGTTACAGTAAGAAAGTTCTACTAAATTTTGGTACCACATAACATTGACTGGCCCACATTTGAGATGGAAGACTTAGATCTTGATATCATGGTTGAACGTGACCCTTCAAACCTAATAACTACCATATAATCAATAATTGGTATAATAAACTAAGATCTATTGCAAAATCAAAAGCAACACTGTTTTCAACAGAATGTGGTTCTGCAAATGCATTAAAGAATTAAAAATATCTGATATTTATTATGAAGTAATGAATTACAAATATATCATTATATATGAATGGTAAATTTTTTAATAATCCTGTAATTACTTTATTATTAAACTTGCTATTTAATACTAAGAAAGACTATGTTAGATTCGAGAACAATATGATATTAAAGGATTCAAAGAATTCTTAAGAATTGTTAAGAACAGTTCAAAATGCTTATATACCTACCTATTTTTAAATCCTGAAAGTAATCCCTTGGATACGAAAATATGCTCCTCTGTGATTCATATTCACACAAATAAAAGTTTGTGAATTTTTCAAACCTGTAAAATATCTAGGACATCTTTCACTTTTATATCCTAAACTGTATTTCACATTTTTAAATCTTCCTAAAATCAATTGCTACATAAATGCATAAACATAGTCATATGCATATGCAGAGTTTTGGAATTAGGTATTCATAATAGCACTGTGTTATCTTGCGTAATGAAGACTAGAAACAAGCCAACTTTGAGGTTTCTAACTTCATCTTTTTTGAGCTATGCCAATTCAAGTATGAATACTCATACAAATCAGAGCATTCGTTTCCATATTTATTGGAATTAAAAGGAGTCCTTACAGAGATTTTGCTCAATCCTAAAAAAGGGGGGGAAAAAAGAATCCTCCCCATATGATGCCAGCTGTAGAAAATGTTAATCCAGAATGAAAGCATCTGATAAAACTGGAAGGCTCCAAAGTGGAGCAGTGAAATGTAAACTGTAGAATGGATTTCTCAATAAAATCAAGTGACTGCATACTCCGCAGGAGGACTCCAGTGCCCATAGGTAGCCAACAGAAGCTGCTGCTGAACCACAGGAACTTTCTGCTCACACAAGTAAGACAGTTTTGGGTCTTGTTCCTGTTGCTCTTCTGAAGAACTTTCCCTTTTGAGTCACAGGGGAATAGAAAATTCCTCCTGTATCATCTCTAGTTACTTATGTGCAAATACAATAAGAGCATTCATTTGCCTATTGGTCTGCCATGTGTGAATAGAAAATGTCTGGAAATAAGGCAGATAACCATTGTAGTAGTAAATTATAGCCTAATGATTGATGCCATTGGGACCTCATCACAATATGCAGATAAAGTAGACTCTATAGCCGTGTTCTAGTGACATTAAATATTAGCTGATTCATCTGCACTTACCTCTGGGCCATCCTATTGCAGCTTTCCCTGCACGTCATTTCCTATAGCTATACTTAGGGTAAATGTATCCCACCTGAAAATTGTATTTTAAAATAATGGGACATATGCAGGGACTATATGTACTTGTTCTTCATTGCATCTTAAGACAAAGTTTAATTTGCTTATAAAGATACTTGCATATTTTCCAGAAGCCCATTAAATATTCTGTTTGGCGCTGACAAAAGAAATGACCTCCTTATTAAGACAAAACAACACCCTTTCTCCTATCTAATAGTATGGAATCTTAAAACAATTAATTGGAAAGTTCAACTAATTTTTATTTCATTAGTGTTCCAGCGGAACACAGTGATTAAATGCATTTTCCCAGAGGATTGTTAATAGGGCTCAAATTACATTTTAAGACATACTTTTTTTTTACACTATGGAGGCAGGGTAGGTCATCTTTATTATTTAAATGGAATGTTTGTAATATCCTGCTGTGGAAAGAAAAGTATGAAATGCACTGTCTTACCAAACTTTTCATCCTTGTGAGAGAGCAAGAGAGGCAGTGGCGGATCACACATTTTGGACTCAAATTAGTTATTGTTAGGCACCATGAAAATACTAATTACAGTAGACCTGGTTCAAAAAGGGCACTTATTTTTAATCTCTTACAGAAAAGGAATTTGAATGCTGAATGTAATTTGCTAACTGCCAAGTCAGCACCTTTGCTATATCTAGCACAGGAGTTACAGATGTAACATATATAGCAAAGCTACAAGTAAATAAATGATGTACTGAAAACTAGATTGAGATGACAGTAAATTGTATAAGGAATTGGCTGAATTTACTGGATGGCCACAGTCAAATAGTTGCAGTCAACGGCTCGATGTCCAAGTGGCAACCAGGGATGAGTGGAGTTCCTCAGGGGTTGGTACTGGGGTCAGTGTTGTTTAACATCTTTGTTGGCAACATGGACGGTGGGATTGAGTGCACTCTCAGCAATTTTGCGAACAACATCAAGCTGTGTGGTGTGGTTGACGCTGGAGGAAATGGATACCATCCAGAGGGACCTGGACTGTCTTGAGAAGTAGGCCTGTGCAAACCTCATGAAATTCAACCATCCGAAATGCAAGGTCCTGCACCTGGGTTGTGGCAATCCCAAGCACCAATACAGGCTGGGCAGAGAATGGACTGAGCGCAGCCCTGAGGAGAAGAACTTGGGGGTGTTGGTTGATGAGAAGCTCCACATGAGCCAGCAATGTGCACTTGCAGCCCAGAAAGCCAATTATATCCTGGGCTTCATCAAAAGAAACGTGGCCAGCAGGTCGAGGGAGGTGATTCTGCCCCTCTGCTCTTGTGAGGCCTCACCTGGAGCACTGAGTCCAGCTCAGTGGCCCCCAACACAGGAAGGACACAGACCTGTTGGAGCAAGTCCAGAAGAGGGCCACAAAAAGGATCAGATGGATGGAGCACCTCTCCTATGAGGACAGGCTGTGAGAGCTGGGGTTGTTCAGCCTGGAGAAGAGAAGGCCCTGGGGACGCAGACTGGCCTTCCAGTACCTAAAGGGGGCCTACAAGAAAGATGAGGAGGGACTCTTTATGAGGGAGTGTTGTGACAGGATTAGGGGTAATGGTTTTAAACTGGAAGAGGGTAGATTTAAATTAGATATTAGAAAAAAAGTCTTTACTGTGAGGGTGGTGAGATACTGGAACAGGTTGTCCGGAGAAGTTGTGAATGCCCCATCCCTCGAAGTGTTCAAGGCCAGGTTGGATTGGGCTTTGAGCAACTTAGTCTAGTGGAAGGTATCCCTGCCTATGGCAGGGGGGTTGGAACTAGATGATCTTTAAGGTCCCTTCTGACCGTAACTATTCTATGATTCTATGATTCTATAAAAGAGGAAAAGTTACATGGGAACACTGAATTAGAAGCAGAAACCTAGCTTTGTCAGCAGGTGTAAACCAACAACATTTCACTGAAGGTGTTGGATACACATTTATCAGTCCAAATGAGGTCCTATTTTAATTACTAATTTCTAGATTAACACATAGTTTAGACTTTATATTGTTCTGTTCTTAATCTTGAGGTGGGGAGAAAATAGAATGTTTGCAGGAGATGGAAAGAGTAGATATATGAAGGTAAATGTAACATGCTCCCAAAGGAGATACTTGGATATTAATGGATAACATTGTAGACTTAACTCTTCTCGGGTAAAACTGCTTAATTACAAATACTTAAAAATCCAGGAAGCTCTGTTATTAAATATCAGATTAACAAAGGACAATCACCCTGAGGTTCTCAGTAATACAAGCAAATTCAAGTGGTAGCGTCCCCAAAATGGGGACAGTTGACTTCGGTAGAACATGAAAAGGACTCCAAAGAGTCGCTGCTCCAGCAGCATCTACACAAGTGGTCTGGCAACTGCTGCTGCAGGGAGCATTCATTAACACCCCAAAGTTCTGGAAGAGACTCCTTCCTGTGTATCTGTACTGGTTTTCGCTGGGATAGAGTTAATTTTCTTCATAATAGCTTGTATGGTGCTATGTTTTAGATTTGTGACTAAAACAGTGTTGACAACACAGGGGTGTTTTTTCTTATTGCTGAGCAGTGCTTACACAGCATCACAGCCTTTTCTGCTTCCCACACCACCCCTCCAGCAAGTAGGCTGGGGGTGCACAAAATGTTGGAAAGGGACACAGCTGGGACAGCTGACCCCAGTGCACCAAAGGCATATGCCATACCATGTGACACGTGTCAAGCAATAAAAACTGTGTGGAAGAAGAAAGAGGAAGGGGTTGGATGTTTGGAGTGATGGTATTTGTCTTCCCAAGTAACGGTTACACATGATTAAGCCCCGCTTTCCTGGAGATGGCTGAAAACCTGCCTGCTGATTGGAAGCAGTGAATTAATTCCTTATTTTTCTTTGCTAGCATGAGCAGCTCTTGCTTTACTTTTTACACTGTCTTTAGCTCAAGCAACAAGTTTTCTCACTTTTACCTTTCCAATTCTCTCCCCCATCCCACCAGAGGGGAGGAAGTGAGTGGCTGTGTGGGGCTGAGCTGCCTGCTGGAGTCAAACCACAACAGTATTGCATGTGGTTCTCACATGCAGTACCTGTCTATAATGGCACAGGACACACTGATGTCACATCTGTCCTTACTTGGGTCTTCTTAGTGCTTCCCAAAGCCAGTTGCCTTATGTAGGAAACTACTTTATTAACTCCTGAAGTTATCTGGGATGTTTTTCTTCTCCTGCATACACGGGAGTTTGACTTTTAGGAGACTGCCATCAAAATATTCTAAATGAGGCAAAATGATTGTATTATACTTTGTGACAAAGCATTAGTAGGTATTAAGGTTGTAATTTCTCCAAGAAAATAACTATAAATACAGACTCCTTCCTTGACTATTATTTACATCAGTAAGTTACCAGGTGAAAACTTTTCTCAATTTCTAGTTTAAAATGGATGTCCTGTCACTTAAGTCCTATAACGCTTCTTCATAGTTAAGAAAAATGTGTTAAGCCCCAGCATTTTTAGTACAAATTTCCCATAAAATGCAAACTATTTATTTCCAAGGGGTGGGCTCATGGAAAAATAATCAGCTGTCTTTAAAGTCATAGCTAGAGTAAAATTTATTATAATTAGGCTAATAATGTTAAAATTAGCTTTGATTTCCATCTTTTGAATGGCCTTTCATTCACAGTGCATGTATGCAAATTTTCACAGAGATTTTCATGGTTAAACGAATAGAATGCACTTGCACATGACAGTTTTTTAAATTACAATTCAGCTTACTCAGAGTTTTCTGGAATATCTTTCTAAAATGAATAGCCTCAAGTTTAGCTATTCTGTTTTAAAACAGCTAAACATTATTAGTAAAGCAGAGAAGCAGTTCAAAAAGTAATTAATTCCAGGGCTTAGAGTAAACTGCTATTTTAATTAAAAGAGCACTAAATACTAATGTTCTGCTTCTTGTACTTAGAACATAAAATAAAAAGTCTAAGTCAGTTGTGTATAATACATTTTAAATGTAAGTTGCAATATATTAAAGGCATATATCCTGGTCCTACTCTTTATAAACTGACTCAAAAGAAAAACCCCAAAATTTAGAGAGTTCATACAACATATGTGTTGGTTATGCTGTGCCATTTTTGTTATTGATTCTCTCCCAACTTGTGGTGAGAAGAAAAATCAACTGGTACAAAATAGGTCTTTTCACCATATTCATATTGTATAAGACGCCAGGCCTCAGTTGTGCAGTTATGACAGTTGCCACCTATAGGTCCACAGATGATGTAAGGCCCCAAACACTTCTTATCTGAAGCTGTGGAGTAGCGTTTTCTATGCTTTGTAAATTTACAAGTCTCCATGTGAAGAAACATGAGTTTCAGGCAGGTTGGTTACTACTACAATTTTACAGTCTCCCATTTGGTGATTCTGTCTCCTCATGGAGCAGTGAAAGTCTCAGCAGGTATGTCTGCAGTGTGCGACAGAGCATAGCATGGCTGCTCCCAAACTAGCACTGATCCCACTCAGTCCCAAACAGGAATTTCCAACAGGATAATCGCCGTGGCCTGAAGGAGCCTGAGCTGCAAGACACCTGTGTGAAACATGGTTTATTTTCTAGAACAGGATGGTCTGTGTGCCACGTGATTCTATCAGCACTGCTTGGGGCTAGCTTAGGTATCTATGTACGAAGTTCCTTTGCACAGCATAGATCTGCGTTATTCCTTATGCTTGTCATGCTTATCTCACCTCGTAGCTGAACTGCAGCAATGCAATAAGCGTCACCACAGAACTTCCCATGTGGAGAAGACTCCAGCTTATGCAAGAAGATTTAAAAGGCACATATTTTTGACAAGAATAACAGACCAGGCTTGTTCTTTGCTCTCCATGATACTTTACTTTCCCTACAATTTCTAATTCAATTGCTGCTTTATGGCCAGGACCCAGGGAAACTAAAAGACCAATTCAAATTTTGTGGAGGAAGACACAGACAACAGGCTTACTCTTCCAGTAAAAAAAAATAATCAAGAGTTTGTTGTAGATTACAGGTATAGCCTGTAACAGCATCAGATAAAGTTTAAGAAACTGATGCAAGTTTTTATCATCACTATGAAGCAAAGGACAGAAAAATGCTCCCCTTTCTTCCTAGCTACAAGGTTCGTCTATGACCTTGTCTTCTGTAACACACTTTTAAATAGTTTGACAGGAAACCTGCGTCTGGAATCTGTGAAATCTTGGTTCAAGTATTATGTTAGTCACACTAATTGGTGAAACACAAAAACTGTGTTGGATGGTCCATGAGGCTTCTTCAGCTCAGGTGTTACGTAGGATCAACTACAGAATTAGAGACTGAAACTCCAAATGTAAAGCATAAATATCCATACCAAAAACACTATTGAATTTGGTCTTGAGTTTATATTTCCAGCAGAGATACTCAGAGAGGGATGTTCAATCATTCATTCTCTGCTCAGAGAATGAGTTTAAACATTCAATGAGTTGGCTATTTACTGATCCAGGATCAGTGAAACTTGCTTTTGATGTACTGCCCACTTGAGTAACTGTTCATAGCATACAGATAAAATTTTATGTCATCATTTTTTCTATGGGAGAAAATTCTATCAGGATTATCATGGTATTATATGAGATGGAATTTTTTGCAAGCTACGTTATTTTCATGTGACATGTTAATATTGGCCCGATGTTATTCATATGAACACATATCCTGGATGGTGTATCAAGGCTTATTTCAAATTTTTCAGCGTTTTCAATTTTAAGGTCCATTCTCAGTTTCTTATACTTTTCTAAGATTTATCCATTTGTGTAGACTTTTTTTGCCAAGTATCCGATTCTATCTTCATACTTCAGAAAAATGTAAAGGACGGTTCAGCCGTTTCTTGGTCTGTTGTAAAGGAAAAAAAAATGCTAATTAATTCTTTATGACAATTATTTCACTGAAAAGTTTTATAGAGATCTTATTTTAGATAGAGGGATATGAATTTAAGTTAAATTTCTAACGCCTTATACAAATAATAAAAGTAACAAAAGTCTACCCAAATTTGACCAAATTAGGATACTGAGGAGCACATTAGTGCTCTCTTCCACCCAGTAGGAAGGAAAGAGGAAAAAGATAGATGTGAAAAGATTAACACATAACTGAAAGTATACTTCTTCTAGATGGTGCTATTGCTTCGGTCTTGTGGAAAAAAAAATCTTTTTAGAAAAAATTAGATTGTGATTATTGAACTAAGCTCTATACTATTGTTATACAAACAAGGGATATTATTAGGTCATCAAATAATCTCACATATAGCATACCTAGCTTCTGAATGTATGTTATATTTATGTTTTCAGGTACTTTTAAGGCATTTTTCAATTTTATTCATCTTGTCATAACTAAATTACATTGCAGTAGTTAACACTATTGACTGGATTTCATCTTTAAAATTTGTACCAAAATGAGCCTTTGACTACAGAAAACTTGCCTTTTTCCATCGACAATATTAAAAGCTGTGAAAGCCAGAGAAGACTCATACAACGCTCTGAGATCTGCGTGTACATGTTACTAATCAGATGACCTGCACAGCAATCAGAATGGAAAGAGGTCTCCAAAGGTCAAGAAGGAAATGGACTAAATCAGAGAAATGTTCCTTATAGAGATATTTACACTTATTAGCATTTATAGCATACTAATCAATTCCTAACAATCAGAAAGTGTTCCCTTCTGCTGAGATGCCTAATTTCTTTATATGGATTTAAGAATAAAGGCTTCACTGGAAATAAATTAAGGGATTCAGTAGTATAAGTTTTCAGAAAAGCTGTAGTTCAAAATCACTTACCTGGCAAAAGTCCCAGGAAGACAGCATTGGTGTCATATATTCAAAACATTATGTGGCTCCATTACTGCAGTCTGTGAGCATCTTGAAGCTTTCATTATATTTATTTTCAAATCTTCATAGAATCATAGGAAAATAAAGCTGAGAGGGACTTTAAGAGGTCACTGCGTTCTCTGGCACGGGGCAAGATGAGCTATATCTTTGTCATTCCTGAAGATGAGCTGTATCTTTGTCGTTCCTGATACCTGTTTGTGTAGCCAGTCCTTTAAAATTTCTAAAGAAGGAGATAACAAAGTCTCGATGGGCAATTTCTTTCGATGCTTCAGTGACCTCATTATTGCAAACAGTTATGCTAATATCCAACCTGAATCTTTCTGTATGCAAATCATATACTGACAAAATGCCACGGGCCAGCTGAGCGAGTTTAAGCGTCACGAGACTCTGGGCTTGTGCTGCTCAGTTGAACTTACACTCCCGTTAAGGGAACTAGATTTTGCACTTTATTATTATGATCAGTCTGGTCTTTGGCTCAAAGAGAGATCACAGAAGAGTACAAAAAAGAGATATCCCAAAACATAAACTGAGGGCTTAGCACTAAGAGTCCCTCCCTCCAAACCACCTGCAGAGGAACTCTTTGCCAAACTACTGCCCCTGCAAGCTTATATATGGCATACTTATAGTGATTTCTTACTGGTTTGTGGAAAGCATTGCAGTTTTAGTTCAGTTACACCATTTATGCTGTCTGTGGTGTAAGATACAATATGACACCACATATCTGAGACATTTGGGGTGCCAATTATTCCTTCTTCATTTCCCTCCTGGCTGCCTAGTGCAGCACATGAGATGATGCCCCTCACTGTTGCTCACCTGGCCCGTTTTCGTTGCTGTTTCTAATCAGAGTTTGGCTCTCATAGCCAACTTCTGCATAAAGCTTTAACAAGCAAGAAAAAAGATAAATCACGAAGTAAGCACAAAGGTCTTTATGCTTTATCCACAGCATAGAATATTAAGGTACAGTCTAGCACAAAGGCCTGAGATCAGAACATGCTTGCTGGAATCTAAATAATTCCCAGATAATCCTTAAATTTTCTAATAAGTCTCAGGAAGAGTCAGATGATGGCATTGTGAAAATAATCCTCATAAATCAACTCACTTTCAAAATATTTAGAAACTCATTTGCCATACAGAAAGGGAGAAATCACAGGCAATAACATTTCTGAGATCGTTCAAAAGTTAATTCAAGAATGCTCTGAGCCTTATAGTCCGCCTATCCTGTTGTATGATGATTACTATGTTACAAAATTTGTCCTTTTCTTTGAAATGTACTTTTGAAAATGGACCCAAATCCATCACTAAGTTGTCTTTATCCTTGCAAACCAAATTATTTTAATTAGAAAAATCCTATCGATCAGGTTTAATTTCCACAGCAGATCTGAACTGAATAAACATATCACTCTTTTCATTTAATGAAATGCTGCGTTTGCCAACAAAGTCCACCACAAGCCACATTCACATTCTGAGTTATAACATGAAAATTTTAATAGGATTAGTATTGGATTTCATACTGCTTTCAGAATCAGAAATACACGATGTAGTAGAAAAAGGAAATGTGTTCATTTAGATTCCATTGCTTCATAGTTTAATGAAAACCTGACAAGGCAGATATATAAGACATATATATAAGGCATAAACAGACAATATATACAAAATATGCAAGAAAACTAAATTTTTATCAGGAAAAGAAGCAGATAAATTCTATGCATTGGTTTTCATCACAGAAGAGGTGAGGATCTTCCCTCTCTGGAACCATTCTTTATGGCTGAGTTTAAAGTACTGCTTAAACTGGAATTAGTTCTAGAGGAGTAAAAGGTGACAGTAGCAATGCCAGCTTGTGAAAGAAAGCTAGATAATAATTTGGATAATTAGATCATCCTGAGCTCTACATTGGGCAAAATGGTAGAAACAAGAGGAAAAGGTGACTTGAGGGTAAATACTGCATGCTACAAAGAATCAACACTGCTTTTGTAGAAGAAAGCCATGTCTGATACATCCACCAGACTTCTCCAAGACAGTAATAAACTTGTGAGAAAATAAAAGGCAATTCGGTTATGTCATGGTTCGGGCCGGACTGGCCACTGAGGCAAACAACAGGTGCTCTCCCCCACCTTTCTTTTCAAGGAGAAGCGGGGGGGGAGAGAGAGAAAGAGACTTATGAGTTTAGAAAGAACTAAACTACCTTAATGAAATATTAATAATGAAATAATAAAAAGGAAATAATGAAATATATACGAAACCAGATCAAGCTTCCAGGACGACTATCACATCACTAGAAGGCATGGGGAAAGCATGGGGAAAGTCCCAGACTGGACTCAGTGATGAATGGGAACTGGATTCCACATCTGGATTCAGGAATGCATGGGTTGGGATCAAAGGCAGACACACAGACAGAGTCCTCCTTGGACGCCAGGCACTGAAGAAAGAGGCTGATCCCTCAGGTTTTATACTGAGCATGAGGCAGATGGGATGGAATACCCTGTTGGTCAGTTTTGGGTCCCCTGTCCTGTCCACTCCTCCCTGCAGGTGCAATCCCTCTATGGTTTTCTGCCTCCGACCCTCCAATGGGGCAAATAACAAAGTTAGCTGACCTTGGTTGTTACAGCAATAAGTATAAGCAAGAGCCTCTCCACATACCATTCCTTGAAACCAACTATAACCACGGGTCTTATCACTCTGAGAGCAAACAGTTTCTGCACAATATGCTGTTAATTTCAGCAGTTAGAAGAGGCCTAGCTGCAAAGTAAAATTACTGAACAGAACATTGGTTCTGTTTTACCTCAAACAGGAAATTTGCAGGTTTGTAACAACCTATTTACAGGTTAATAGACCATCCTCAGCTTTTCAGTATATTCTACACAGAATTTCCTAAGTAAACTAAGATATCAGAGATACCAGGTAAGATTTTCCAATGGTAAGACACAAAACATGGGAATAAATGGTCAGTTTTGACAATTACAGAGACTTCTCAGCAGAATCTTTTTGGGTCTCTGTTTTTAAATATGTTCACAAATAAATCTGAAAATTATAGGAGCAATGATGTGATACTGCTTGCTGAGAATAAAAAGTTATGCAGAAGAGTCAAAGTTGAATGGGAAATGCTACAAAAGGACCTTATAATACATGGATAAAGCCTCAAGAAACTGGAAGATAAAGTGGCAGATAACCTCAAATGAGATAATACAAGGTAACTAATTAAAAAAAAATCATCCAGTGAAATACTCACAATAACAGACTCTATTGTGATGAATGAAAGAGCTCCTGAAGTTTTTGAAGGTAGCTCTTTGAAAATATCAGATAGAACTTTCAGGCGGCAAAAGGGCAAAATGAGTGTTAGTCATGATCAGGAATAGAAAAAAGAACAAAATACGCAACTTGGTTAGAACACATATTCTTACATGCTGCCTACAATCCTGTTCACCCCATCTCAAAAAACTTACATTAACATGAAAAAATATGGATCAAAAGGTAGGCAGCATGTTGAAAGAAATGGAGTAACTTGTATAGTAGAGAGACTGCTGACAACAGGTATGACGGGAGCCCCACAGAATTATTAGTGACATGAAGCAGGTGATATGGGAAAGCTGGAGGATAAATACCTTATTTCTTTTTTTCCTTTAAGAATCTGCTTTTGTTGATTGTGAGGGACAGGACATTGAACAAGATTTTGGCGTGATGCAATGCATAATTTTAAAAAATATTCTTATTAGAATGCTTTTCGGACTCTGTTTCAAAAAAATGCATGTCAAACTATTATTTGCATGCAATCTATATGATAAGTCTAAAAAGAAGGAAATTTTTACCTGGACTTGGTCGTATCATATGAATTGCTGGCCAAGTACTAGTATGTGCTGTTACAGACTTCCATTGGGTAATGCTGGTTCTTTCAAAGCCAGCTGTTTCCCCATCAGGCACCTGGTTAAACCAACTGCTACAAAAGACCTGAAAGATTCTTCCTTTTTTCCCTGTGTATTCTCAAGCAGGTCACAAGGACTTGAAGATATTCAGATTCCCAAGCTCTAAGGGAGTCCTGCCAATCAATTTTCCTCTGCCTTGGAGACCGCAGAGCTCTTGCAATATTCAAGGCTCCCTGAGGTGCTTGGAAGTCCCAAAGGCTCTTAGTCTTCCTAAGTGTCCTTGAATGAGATTAGGAGTTTGGAGTTTTCAGGTTCTTCCCACTCCAGGGGTGAGCAGGAAGATACTCTCTTGGCCAAACATCCTTCCTGGGGTTTCTGGAGTCCCTGATTTGACACTGAGCAGCTACAGAATCTGGAAATCCCGGCTTTCAAACTCACTGTCAGTACACCAGTAATGTGTCACAGCCTGTGCTTATTCTGCAATTTGGGTAAAAACCTGTAGCCAGTTACACAGTTTTAGTGCTTGAAATATATACTCAATTATTTGGTCAGATTCATTTACATTCGCAGAGGCAAAATCTCAGCTTAAATTTAATCAATATAGGGATCAAACTATTAATTCTACAACTCAGGTCTGCTACAGACTGCTGTGAAGAGTGCAGAGAAAGCTTACCCAACCAAACAAAACCCCCAAAACCCAAAGGATCAATGCTTATTTTTCAGAACTTTACAGAAAAGTAAGTAGTTTGGCTATAATAAAAGCTGCGTTTTGAGTCAAGTCTTTTCTGTTTCACAATACTGAGTAAAAAAGAGCTTGTTTAAGTTTTGTCTCTTCTCAGAATGCCACATTAAAAGGCCATACTTAAAAGAGAAAGAATGAAATTCACTTGCATTGTAGGACTCAAGGTGCAAAAGGAAAGAAATACAATTCATTCAGAAGCATTGGTGTTACTTAATCCACAATGCACTCTGTGTTTATGTGTGTTCCTATGCACTGAATGAATGACATTCCCATAATCTTGCTATAACCACAATATACAATGTCATACTTGTAGCTTTACACCAGAAAAAAAGCTATTTAAATTCTTGGTTTCAAAGCCAGTCTTTCATCCTTAATGACAGTCTGAATTTCCTTTCTTTTCTTGACTTAACATGGACTCATACCTGATATTCATATTTTCCCCTTTGCTTAATTACAGAGTTACTAGATTCTTCTTTTAAACTACTTTAGGTTTGGACATAGCAGCTTGGATGGGAGCAAATGTTCTATTTGTACGACTGAATAAATGAAGAGAGAACAGAATAAAAACAAAAATAAAAGCATGATGAAGATGCCAGCTAGTACGTTTATTTTGTTATGTGCCTTACAGATGTCATAGATGAAAGAACTTTTTGCTCCATAGTAAACCTGATATTTTTGAGAACTGTATTAATAAGATTTGGCCATATTCCAGAATAATCAGAAGTCTTTCTGCAGTGTCTGTCACAACTTTGCTTTCATTCTCCTAAAGCACAAGAGGAAGCCCCTTCTCTCTGGAAAATCTAACATACCCATCCCATCTACCCTTTTTAAAGTATGATGTGGTTGTTGACCATCTGATTTTAATTGCATGGCCAGGCTTGAAGAGTTGTTGTACATTCACAGGTAAAATAAACAGATTTAAAAAAGAATATGTGCCTCTGCATTGTAGTTGTGTGTCATCAGTTGCAGGAGTACAGTGAGATTTTTTTAATTATTAAATTGTGAAATTTTAACTTGAGCAATAGTTGTGGCTAAAAAAATACTGAAAGGTGCAAAATGTGACTGTTACAGGATGCTTTAAAAAAAATAATTTTGACTGGGAAAAAGTAAAAAAAATTCTCTGGGTGAAATTTTAAACAGCTGTGACTGAACAGACATCACACAGTGCATTAGAAATTATGATGAACTTATTTTCAACATGAAAGTATCATTAAGCTATTTCAAAGACATAAGAGGAGAGCGTGAATCAGGATGGACAATCATTTACCACATATGCACATTAAACACAGAGAAGTACAAGATGGCTTTAGCCTTCAAAGTTACAGAATCCTGACATGCATCAAAAAGATCCAAAACACATGACAATGCATGTGAAGATAAGCAGACTTCGGTAGCAGACTACCCACTTACAAAAATACAGCCAAGATTACTGTGTGATCAATTGAATCCATGAAGAAAACAAGTTATTATACAAAAACTTGATGATGACCAAAGCACTTTGCAAAAATAGGACTTTGGTACCGCAGTCTTTTCCTCATGGCTGCCCATATTGATGGTACAGGGCGGGGAAAAATGGAGAGGGACATTATGACCGTGAGAGAGTGTAGAAGATCACCTTATGCAAGCTACAAAATGCCTGTTCCTCTGACCTTGAGGTGGTGAAAGGTGACTAATTAGTCCTCTCTGCTTTGACACCTACAGTTTGCTGTTCTTGGGGCAAGCAATGTGTGGCAATTTATCTCTGTGTTCTTTAGTAGCTTGAAAAACGAGATGATAAGACATATCTAGGTTTGCGACTAATGTTCATGTGATCGCAAGAGTGTCTTACATTGTTAGATATATTAACCCAATGTTAGGGTTTCAAAATCATCAGGGTATTCCATAATGTAAAAACACTCTGCAGAAAATGCCTTTCTCTCCGCAAAATACCCTTGAGCAGTATATTCTTCTACTTCTACAGGATAGCCATTGCAAAAAGAGAATGCAGCTCTTCCAGGAGGCAATGAAAAGTCAGACAAGATTTCATTTAGCAATTACACCTGCAGACACTCATTTTGAAATCTTTCATGTGGTGTCGAATGCTGGTGGTGTCAAGAATAATAAGACAGTTGTGAATATATTAAAAAATGTCATGCAGGAAAACATGTTGCTAATGGTATATAGGCACATGTCTGGGGATGTGAAAGTTTTGATAGTGATTTATTTTTGAGGGAGGTACGTATTATACAAACTGTTCAAGTACCAGTTCATGGGTAAATACCACTTCGAATGTTGTTAAAGGCAGCCTAATGATGGTGACATGAATGATAAAGTGATATTAATAGCAGGTCCTCAGGCCTTTTTTTTTGTTACAAGTTGAAAATAAGCGACCACTTGAATTTCCGGTGTCTTATGAACTATCAAGTGACTGCTGTAATCCTCTGTAAAGCTGATATAGATCATTGCCTTAAGCTGCAAGATCTGTGAATAGAACACAGCAGAAGATAATAATTGCATTCTTCTTAAGATTTATTTTCATTTTTTGATTCAAAATAAAATAGAAACCTTTGAATGCTTTAAGTGTGTGCCTTTTAAGTGTAGAGGTTAGGGTATTCACTCAGATGATAAGATTCAAAACAGCTTTTGGTCTACACTGAAAAATCTCACTCAAAATATCTTATGTCTGCAGGTCAGAACCTTGAGCAATCAGCCTGAGATAACATTTTCACCAACATAGGGAAACAATGCCATACAACAAAAAATGTTCTGACATAAGATGAGGTCACAATTACTTCTTTCTGACACATTTTTGTCTCAGAATCTCCACTCTGATCTATTTTTATCAAAACACTTTCAGAAGACCTCTAAAAGTTACAGCCAGTATATGTTTCCTGGCGAGAACTTTTTTCTTTCAAGTGCAGTAAAGCAAGAGTTCTCTATCATATGGTTTAACAGTCCAGAGAGAAACAAGTCTGATCATATTTACTGTTGGTACGGGGTTATACTCCCATTCGTTTCAATTTTAGTTAATCAGGACACCGAATTGTAAAGCACATAAATGAGATTTGTTAGGATCCAAGAAACAGAGCTGCATAGTCTGTTTCTCTTTATGTTCTCAGAATACTTTCTGAAAGATTTATGATGGTATGTGCTTATGACTCGGAAGGTATCCTGCCTGTGCAGTTGATGGCACAGAAAATTTGATCTCAAAAGCTCTCCTCAGGAGCTCAAGCTACCAAGCAATACCAACACGCCCACCTTGCTTTACTCCATTCCATTACTCCAACTTGCATTTCACTCTTAGGTGAATTATTACCCATGGATGCAGGTCTATTTTGAGACACATTGAGAAATGACAGGCGGAAGTATTAAGAGCTATCTTCTCCTGATCTTCCAAAGTAGCTTCACATTTCAGTTGCTAGACTCAGTTTGGATGAATCTTTGTAAATTAAAGCTGAGGAATAACTAAGGACAACATTCTGTGTTTGCTGGCTGTATAATTGCAGTCTTAACGGAAAATCAACATTAAATCAACGCAGATGAAGATGTTTATCCTATTATAGAAACACATCTATAGAAATAGTTTAAAACTTCATTTGCAGTTTTGCTAATTTCAGAAGGGTACGAGGTTGCACAGGTACTTGTCTTAAGGCACAAGTGTAAATTATTGAGCCACCTTACTTTGTCTGTCCAATGACAATCTGGAAGAATGAATGGGGATTATGGCCAAGACAATGCCCAGTAATTTTTCAGTGACAGTTAAAGCAAATTTCTGAACTTAACAACAGGTCTTAACGGCACAACTAAAAAGATACAAATGAATGAAATGTACACAAACAAAAAATATACAAAAATGCACTAAAAAAGTCTTTTCTTGATCTCATTATCCTAATTTTTACAGCTTACGTGTCGTAAGCAAACTAACCTTTTCTTCAAAATTACAAATATTTTGTGACCTTACTGTCTCCCGTTTAGGGATGACTAACTTATCCCTGAATGGTTTTAGAAAAGCAGAAGTAGTATCTTCATTAACAAGTCCCTGTAGATTGGCCACCTGAAAAATGAGTCACAAACCATCAAACATTATAGAAAGAATAAACCATACGTTAAGGTTTTCCAGAGAGCATGCTTCAATAGACAAATCAGACAAGTCAATTCCTTAAATTGTAGGCAGACAGAAACTTCTTGACTGGAAAGAGGAATGAGAAAATGTGTCTCGGTGCTAACACAGGTTTCTAATATCTAGAGAAATCATCTGCCATGCACATTCAAAGTTCAATTACCCAAATATACATTGAATTTATTGCTTAGTTTCACTGCATTTTCACTACATTCGGTTTCAGCAGATTTTCAATCAGTAAAAATTCAGTACCTTATTTCCATTTGCTTTGCAGTTATTGCAAAAATCATCTCATTATATTGTACAGGGTGAGGTGAAATACACCAGAACTCCGTTAACTTCTGCTGTTCGTGAACTGCTGTATAGTAGTTTTGTGTTATGGTTTGAGACCCATAACAATTTATTGTCATTTAGACAATCATTCTATCAGCCGATGACCCCTCCCCACCCGGGAAAGGGAATCGGGAAAAACAAGGAAATCCGGGAGTTGAAGTATAAACAGATTTAATAGAGTAGGATTAGATAATTGACATTAACAATGCTAAAGAACCAATATTGATCCCGATACCAATACAGAATATGCAAAGATTATACTCAGCCAATTCTATCAGTAGGAAGCTGTGCCCTCCCAGCAGTGGACAGCAAATGTCTGACACTGCGAGCGCTACAGCTTCTGGAGGAAGGGAAGGCCTCAATAGTCTGGCACCGGTGCACAAAGTTCTCAGGATGGCAGCCATCAAGGGAGAGAGAGAACTTCGCAGCAAACTTCCTAATTTGTAGTGAATGTGATGTTGATAGTGTGAAATAGTCCTGTTGGCCAGCTTGGGTCAAGTGCCCGGGTCTCGCTCCTCCTCATCCCTGCACCTGGCAAGCTCAAAAACACTGAGACCTTGAAACCCACCCATCATGGCTGGCTAGAAAGTAAATATTTTCACAAATTCAGACACTAGAGTCCTCTAAAAGTGCAGTCTTCCCAAGTATTAGAAGAGAAATTAGTCCTGTGTCGCTTAAACCAGGACATTTTGTTATCTAATTATCCTCTTCTTTCCATGATTAACGTCGTGGGTCAGATCATACTGACAGTGAGTGAGGGATCTGTCTCAAGGATTCTGTATCTTTTGGGCTTTAGATTATTATGCTTATTTCAGTGCAAAATGCTAGCCTTTTGCTGCAAAGATCTCACCAGATCTTGCCATAATCCAATTTCAGGAAAATAATTTATGAAACCAATCAAACATAAATCTAGCAGAGACATACTGGCAGACAATGTCACAGCTGTTGTTGATCTTATTTCTCTTTAGGCCTTTGGCAATGAATGTAAACTTACAGTGCCTTGATTATTACAGGCAAATCAAAGAAAAATTCAAAAATATCTGGTTTGTAATGACAAAAAATATTTGCTTATATTTATTTTTGCAATAATATTTTGTTAATTATCTTGTCAGATTGTTGCGCATGCCAAAGAAAGATTTTTTGGTAGTATAATCACATGACACTCAGTATAAGTTCTCCACAATATCAAATATCAAGTTCTCTTTTTTTAATACATACTTTTTCCTCTTTTGTATTTTCCTGCTCTTAGATGAGCTGCAATAGCACTTTGCTAGAGCTACAGCAGACATATGGGATATGAGAGATTTGCCTTTTTATAGTCAGATACGAAAGAAACCTGGAATCTTTTGAAAAAAGAAAAATATATACAGAAAGGTGAGTGGAAAGTGTACTTTAAAATATAATTGGTTTATTTTTTAAGGTTGCTAAGATATTAACTATTAATTGGTTCTTCTTGATTTATTCCCTCAAGTTGCTATTACTGCTTACTATTTTTCTGGAACCTTAAAATTCTTCAGCCTTTGCAATCTTTCCTGTCATCTTCATCATTTGATGAAGAGATTTCTTAACCTCAGACAATTACTGTTATGTTACACAGCAGTTCACTGGAAGCTCTTCTGTCTACAGTGAAGACTTCAGTAGACATATACTGTGACAAATGAAATGATAAAACTGCATGGCTTGATTAAAATCTTGATTATACTGGAATAGTAGGGAAAACATGATTTCACTGTTTTCCTTTCTCTCCAATCAGCTATTGTACATTATATTTTAAAGGTAAATTTTTTAACTTGTCACACAAATCATATTCATTTATAGTTGATAAATTAATAATTATTATTTCAATCTAAGGTATATGTTTAATGTCCATTTATATAAATAATTGTGTGTGTGTGTGTGCGCATTCAAAAATACACAATGTTTTTCACTGACATCAGAAAGTCTGGTTTCCTTTTGCATGTGGAAATGGCTTTTAGACACAGGGAGACACAGACTACTGCCAAGAGGAAATATTACTTAACTACAAGTTATTTTTTTCATCTCTTATTGTCTTTCCATACGCAAACTCTATGGCCAACTTCTTCTGAATTGCTGTACTTGCAACTGTAGGGTAGTAAGGAGAAAAAGCATGTAGAATAGAGAGAAGATGCTCTGAACTGATACAGGAATTCTTGGTTCCGTGGGAGCTGAAAAGAAAATGACAAGATGGGTTTAAGGATACTCTTTGTTCCTGTTAACTAGACATGTTTCAGATGAGACTGAAATTATAGAGAAGATGAAAAGAGATGTTAGTCAGTTACACTTCAAATGGCAAATGATGGCAAAAAAATTGTCTGTTCTGACTGTTAGTATCACACACAAGTGTTGTGCGTGACTGAATGTACATTTTGTGAAATACGTGTAAAAACTGGTTCTTGCTTTCTTCTTAGGGGCACTCTGGTCAGACTTGGGGATTAGGCTGTGAAGAGAGGGAAGGTGAATGGGCTCCTTATTTGTTGGGCAAAATGGCCCAAGTGGCCTTGAGGCTTTAAACAATGTACAAACTGATATTCACACCCTAAGTGTATCACTTCTAATTCAAACATCTTGGCATACTAGTACAAAAAGAAGTTATAATTCAGCAAGAGTAAGTAACAAGATAGCTATCTGCAATAAATATCCTTGCTTTACTATTCAAGAATAACAAGAGATCTCAGGGAAATCTGAGATCCACATTTTTTTCATTATGTAAAGAGTTAGTTAAATATGAGCAACTGTCCCATTCCTTAAAATAGTTGATGACTATTCAGACTCAATGAAAATAGGAAGAGGATTTTGAAAAATTATTTACTTTGTCACTCGTTCTGTAAGAATTAATATCCTAAATGCAACCTCTCATTACATGTATACTAAATTTCATCAGAGCTATAAGCTTTTCACCTCTCTCTATCATCATCTGTTTGAACCTTCAAAACCTTTAATTTGATATAATAGATGTGGTTTCATAGTAGTGAAGCAGGGTAAGTGCAAGTCTGAAACAGGACTTAGATTTGTGTCATCTGCTAACACCACACAGAGAGGTAATTCAGTATTTAAATTAATTACCTCCTGCCCTAAATCAAACTCCAGCCTGGCTGTACTTGGCAATAATAAATATGATTTTTAGTGTATCCTAGGACAAGCTGATCCAATGGTACTTGCATATAAAGAAATCATGGTACTAGAACCAATATCCTTTAATTCAATACTAAAATGTGTTCCATCTCTTTTTATTCATAGCAACTGTGTGGTGGAATTGTGGGACAGAAAGCTAGTTCTTGTTTTTAGTTTATGCTGTGTAAAGGCGCATGCAATTATTAAAGACTGCAGCATAAAAGAATCATGAGGTGGTTGGAAGCACTAGCAAAAATTATGAGCAGTTCTTTAAAAATTGGACAAGAGCCTCAAACGACTGTGGTTGATAGCTGTTTTCTCAAAGAAGCACAATATGAGAAGATTTTTAAGGAACCAAAGCTAAAAGTTTCCATTGTTAATGTAGCTCCTTCACAAAGATATATCTGCTTTGTGGCCAATTTCTGTTGGTAGTGAGATGAGCACATGGTAGTGTGCTCCACAATACCAGTGACTTATTCCTTATGTCCTGTCTTGTTAGTCTTGTGTAGTGGTATCAAACAACAGTTTTGTTGTGATCAGATTTCTCTCATCCCATGGGTCACAGACTGTCCCTGTTCTGAACTGTGAAAAGTAGCAATAGATGGTTGTGCTTAGACAGAACAGGGACCAGATGAGGTATGGAAATTCAGATGAGCTACCGCTACGTAAGACCACAGGGTTTTATTATGTTTCCCTAGTAAAAGATTTATGGTCAAAAGGAAAAAAGAAATCCAACAAAAATAGGGAGATTCAGATGAGTGACAATTCTTAACAAGGCCAAGGTCTTACTATGCTCTAAAATGATGAAGTTCAACACTTAAAGTCTATCATCATAAGAAAAATGCAGCTTTATGATTTCAGTCAGTCATAAATGACCCATAACTAATTTTAAAATCAAAACTTAGAAAACAGAAGGGCATGGAAGATGGTGATGGGCAGTAAAGGTAGGGAAGAGAAGGGAAGTGCAGGAGACAACAAGACAAATCTTGGGTCTCATATGTTTCAGGTGAGCTCTCTAGGTGGATTGTAGTTTGTAAGAAAAGCATGCATCCTTTCAATTTTTGGCTAGGGAGGTAGGGAGGTAGTGTTGGTTACACCTTTTGAACAAGGAAACACATCTAAATCATCAAGCTGTGAATGTCACTGGACCCTCAGTGTAAACTAAGGATCAAACAGTGGTCAAATTTAGTCAGATAGAAATATGCCCCATTTCAGAAATGTTTGCTTATAAGGATCCTTTTGGTATTAAAATTTGCCACTTTGGAAATTCTGGAACC
Organism: Pluvialis apricaria; assembly: GCA_017639485.1. Taxonomy (NCBI): domain Eukaryota; kingdom Metazoa; phylum Chordata; class Aves; order Charadriiformes; family Charadriidae; genus Pluvialis; species Pluvialis apricaria. The sequence continues at coordinate 106,630,561 of CM030008.1, read as the reverse complement.
TCTGCAGCTATGAAGAGATTTTAAACTTTGATTGAAGAGATTTTAACTTTGGATTTAGGCATCTAAAATGACAATTATCAGTGAAAATCTTTGTCTCAGTAGTCTTATCTCTGTCTTATTTTAAGACAACAAAAACTGTTCAAGATAGATAAATTCTAGCACTCTCCTTTAGGGTGCTGTGGTCTTTGAGAATATGTTTATATATTCATTTGAATTGATTTCACCATCTGTTCAGATATGAGTGGCTGCTAAATGATGATCTGCATCGTGATACTTAAAGTTTCCTTCACATATTGGAAGCTTTTGTTAAAAAATGATCTTTGCTGCCCTACAAACTGGTAGAGTCACTCACTGAGAAGGGCAGGGAAACTTTTTAAAATTGGTTTTGTAAAGGTCTTTAAAAGCTGTGAAAATCCTGAATACATAGCGTAGCCAGTCTAGCTGTTATTATATTGGATGCATTTACATGCAGCGAAGTAAAAAACATATTTAAATTAAGAAATATCTTTCTTAATTTGAAGTAAAATTTTAGTGATTACAGAGTTATGTGAACTATTATAGAAGACATCAAAAAGGTGTTTATGTCTAGTAAGAAAAAATACTTTGAAAAAAAAAAGTGGCCTAGGATGTCCTGCATGGTTTTTATCAACCAATAGACACAGTAAATTACTGATCTGTCATATTTTAGATTTGTCAAGTGGTGACATGCAAAGATTGAAGCATGTTACCCTGGCATTTCTCTCAGATATTCTGTGACTGGTGGGTCAAAATTAATTTTATAATCCTTCACCTTTTAATATGAAAATGTTTATTTCATGTGATTTAACTTAAGGATGAGATGCAAAAGCTAATCCTGGATCCAAGCACCACTAGACGGTTGTAAGTGGTTCAGCTCTGGCTGCATAGTCCTAATCTTACATTCAGTCACACACATAAGTGATTTCCACTTCTGAGGTTTTGAACTATGCTGAAACCCTCTGGGTTTCATTCTTTCCAATGCATCTTTTCTCTCCTTTTACTTTACCTATGACTTTCTCTAGATTCATGATCAGATTTTGTTAGCAGAGCTATGGTTTCCAACTTCTTAACTCATGAGAAAATATTCTGGTCTTTGGTGATGAGTAGACAGGGCACCCATACATTTTCTACTGAAAATGTTGAGCTAAATAGTGCCCTGCTGTAGTAAGTGGGCTGCTTTGAAGAGTCTTACAGAGTTTGAAGTGATTGTTGGGAACGTAACCAAAAAAAAAAATAATTGCCAGGGTGAAGCAACAGGAAGATTTAGCCCCAAATTTCATGAAAACACGAGACAGCGTGGGGTATCACTGTCTCCATAAAAAGAAGCCTTGCCTTTTCTTCAGCCTAGCAGCTAATTTCTGTCTTTGTGTGACACTGAACCAAATATAAGAACTGATCTGGCTTTATTTTTTCTTCTTCTTCTTGATTTAGTTTACAAGTTAACTATCATGGTGAAAGTCTGATGTAGGCAATGAGAATCCTTTCAGGAAATGTTTGTTGGTTTTTTTTGGAGAGGGACTTCCAAGGCCTAAGTGAAACTCAAACTTGAAAAAATATTCTGAATTGATTTCTGTATTGAAACTGATAAATGTCTCACTTAACAGATTGGATTTTCCCAGCTGATACCATTTTTGCAAGCAAATGTCTCAAATATGGTGATGTCTTTATTATTTGTTTTTAAGGAGATATTTCTGTGTTACTTTGAAAACATAAGCATGCTAGCAGCCAAGAAAGTTTTGACTGATTGAAGACTATAAAAAACCAGTCAATGGGTTATTAAACTGGTCACTGAAAGGAGCAGAATAGCCTCAGGCGTACAAGGATGCAGAATAATAACAGGAAATTTGTTATTTACAGTGTACACATTTTGGCTTTCTAACAGCTTGTCATAGGAAAAATCTTGACAAGTTTATTCTCTAAGTCTAACCAATCAAGAAATTTAGGAGTCCGTTACTGTATTGGACACAACAGTCAAGGTTTTAGTAGTGAAGGGGGCACAGGGGGAACCTGTTTAGGAGGGGGCCATGGACTACCCTGTGCCAGACACAGACATTTCCAGCCACCTCCACAACAGAGAACATAGATGCACTGCGTGCCAAAACTGAAGCAATGTGATGAGTTTATGGTGCCTCTGTGAAGACATTTAAGTAATGATGGTAAACCCCATGAAAACAGCGCCAGAGGAGGGATGCCGGAAAAAGGAAGAGATGCAAGAGACACAGGGCAGGGACAAGAGAGACACAAAAAATATACCAGGGCAGGAGGGATGGTAGAGCAGGAAAAATGTGAAAGCAAAGGTAACTGCCCCAAGCAGGGCAGAAGCTTGAGGGGACAGAGAGGTGACCCAGGAGGAGGCATGACCACAAAGGCACTGCAGCTGATGGGGGAACCCACACTGGAGCAGCTGAGTAGGAACCAAAATGCACTGACCCTCATCTTCTGTGCCACCTGTTGCCTGCCTGAAAGGACTGAGTGTAACCTGCAGCAAGGGGACTGGAGACTGAGAAGGGGGGAGAAGATGTGTCCAGGTGTAAGCTGAGATGTTGCCCTTAAGTGCTTATTTATTTGTTTTTATTTCTAAACACAAGAATCAGTAATGCAAAGTTTGCTAATTGGCAATAAGTTAAATTGATTTAATTTCCTTGACTCAAAACTGGGGTTGGCTAAGAGAGAACTACTAAGAGAGAAGGTTTTGCACTTATTTTTTCTGGAAAGAGAACAGAAACTGTTAAGAAAATTTTTTTTTTCTTGAGTATCCAGCTTGGTGAATGCTCCTTACCTAAGTAAGAAGTATGTTTCTTTAATTATTTTAAGATCAAGCACCTAAGACTGTAATTCTTAATTTGTGAAATATATTCAATAACTCTTTGATCTGATTTAATCAAGCAGTTAGAGGGAGAAAGTATTTTCAGGAAAAAAAGTAATTCTACATTCTCTCTAGTTATTCTAAGATATTGACCCGAAAAAAGGTAAAAGAATGGGCGATAAATATATTTGTGCCTGTATAAATGCTGAAATTGACTGAGGCTATGTGGGCATGGTCAAAAAGTTAATTAAGTTAACTAAAGGTGTGAGTTTAAAGTAGGCTACTTAACCCCATCTACTACTCCTATGAACATGTTCATTCAAAATTTAAATGGAATAATTGATTTGGTGCAATTCACTTCAAAATACATTAAACTAAACTGAACTGAGCTGAAATCCTGTAATTCTGATTAAGCATTGCCACACAGAGGTTTAATGTAATTTAATAAATTCACTTGAAAGGCTAATCCACAGTAACTTTGGAACGTCTTTGGATACCCTTTGTGAAGAGACTGAATGGCTCACGAAGTAACAACTGTTTGTTATCGTTTTCAAGAACCTGGTTGAAAGCCTATACAGACTGATTATAAATAGAAAGTGTTCAGTGAAAGTATGTTTAGCAATGTGAATGTATCATTGATCTACCTAGAGGGTAAATTATCATGGTTGATATTAAGTATCTTGTGAGCTCGCTTAGCAAAGGTCCACAATTTAGCTAACAGGAGAATAAATTGTTCTTTCATGTACTTCTAGGACAGAATTAAGGGAAGCTGACAAGGCAAGACTCAGAAGTGGTGTGTTGCTCATTCATCAAACTGAATACATTTGACCGAGAGATGTGACTCTTGCCCATTTGTTAGGACTAATTATTTACACATATTGAAGCAGAACAGCCCCAAAACGTAGAAATTAGAGCACTTGTTGGAATTTGGGAGAACAAAATTGAAGTTCTGTGTGCAGCTGAGGCAGAATAGAAATTTGAGCCTTGGAACACCACAGTGAATCTCTGTGTCCTTCTTTGTGGAACGAATAAATAAATATTATTTTAAAGAACTTTCTGAAATCTCAAACAAAACCTTTTCCCTCTTAGTCATCCCTGTGTGTGTACCTGTTTGTCTGTTGTACCTAATGAAATTTCTTTCTTCATTATATTTGATCAGGTCCCTTGATAACTAGTGGCTTAAACATTTTGACAAGTAGATAAGCCTTCTTCTTTGTGTGTGTGCATGTATGTGTGTTGTGTTTCCAGAAATGTTACTGAAGCAGTGGTAGGGATTATTCAGATCAATCACTACAACTCAACAGAAAGCTGTGGTCCACACTTCTTTGTTTTATTTTCCTTTAATTGCAGTTTAGTTTGCTGAAAAGCACTTGAGTTAAACTCTGGAAATCAAGGTCATTTATCTGCGGTTTTATTTGTTATGCAGATCAAAACTGTCAACAACAAGCTTCCCATACGAACAAACAACTGACTAATTTCTGCTTGCATTTAAAGCACGGCTTAAATATTTCGACCTTCTCTGGTCTTATCCCAAAGGTGGTTTCTCTTAATGATCAAATTCAATTCTTCATGAAGATTTCAGTTGTAACGATACAGCAGGACACACCATCTTTTCTCTTGCTCCCTTGACAAGCACTGAGTATTTTTTCTTTATTAGAGTATTGCTCTGCTAATAGTGAGTCTTGTGAGAAAATAAAGTACTATTTCTCCTATGGAACTCACTGGAGATCAGTAGTGAGTATCACATCACAAATCAGACAGCATGCTCATAAAATTGAAAATAATTTTACCATATTTCTTCCTATTTGTAATGTAATGTTTTACTGTCGTTCCCATTTTACACAGATTTCTGCTTTGGATCCTGATCAGTCCCCATCAGTCTAAACTGTGCAAAACCCCATCAAAACCAGGTACTGACAAGTGTATTGTCTTGTTTTTCCACGTTTTCTTCTTTCCATTTCCACTGGGAGAGGTGGATGAAAAAGAGACAAAGTGGGAAGAAAATGCAAGAGAAAAAGAAGTTAAATACATCTACTAGTTCACAGATTCCAATGCCATAGAAATCAGCTCAAGCTGTTACATTCATACCCAGAGCTGTAAGTATGCAAAGACTGAAATTCAGAAAGGTTTAGATACAAGCTTTTAGGTTCAGCACACTGTATATATAAAGCTGCCTATATCTGTACTCAGTTAGATTTTAGGCCATTAAAAAACAAAGCCAAAACCAAAACAACAAACACCACCCCAACCAAAAAAAAGACAAAAAATCCCACCAAAAAAAACACCCAACAAAACCACACAAAACTCCAACTACTGTAGATTATAGACAGGATGTTGTAGCAATGATTTCATTCAGGTTCATTTCTAAAATTTAATACTGATAGTCAGGGAGTACAGCAGTAAAGATTTACATAGTGTCATCAGTGAACATGAATCTTTGAATTAACTTGTGTGTATTTGAGAACCAGAATCCTATTTTAAATTCGCATTAACATAGGCTTTTGCTTTTAATTCTGTATAACTTCAGTGATTTTCTGCTGCTAACTGAAGCCTGAAGGCAGATGTGTGATTTCAGAAACTGCCAGTACACACCCTATGGATTTCCTACATAAATATTTTACAGAAATCGATTGTATGAACCAATAAGAAAAGATATAAGATACTACTTGATTAACATTTGGAATGGTAGCATTCAAAGCACATCAAAGAAAATGACAAGAATGAGGTTTATTTCTTGGGACTGCAAGAGAAAATAAATCTCTTGGTAACCAGGTTGATGAGATCGTGTATGAACTAAGAATTAGGAGCACGAGGACTTTTGGAATTCTTGAAAAATCTAAAAAAAAAGTGTCTTGTCCAATTCTCTTTTTTCAGGTTGCTTGCCTGAAATTATCAGGCCAGAAGCAAAATGAGGGTGACACTTGATATCAAAATTTGCACTTCTATACCTAATAAGGTTGAACCTTGATTCAACAAAGCCCTTCAAACGTGGTCTTAAACAGTTTGAAGAACACTCCCTCCTATTCCCTAACTCTCATTTATTATGAGGAAACCCTTCATTTTTGGTGACGTACATCTGCTCTGCTTGCTGTCTCACAGTCTGTCTAGCTAGGAAAGATGACTGCTAGTCTCTGCTAGTCTGCTCTCTGCTAGTCTTTCTAGCACTGGGAGTTCTCATATTTACAAGGAATTTGGGGATGTTATCCCTGTCTAGTAGTGTGGACAGATGGGAAAGAATAATGTACATCAACTTAAGCCCAACAGGTCCTTCAGGTAATAACACTGACAAAACAGTAAGAAAACTACTTTGTAAAATCCCTCCAAATGTATCAGCCCATGACTAGCTCTAGGAAACAGAGCATTTCCTTTCAATACTCCCTTTAAAGCGTGTATAAAAATTCAGAAACACTGATCTATAGTTAAGGACTCTACAGAGACCATTTGCGAGAAAGAGCATCCTGGGTATCTGTTCAGGCTCAAAGTGATTCTGATATTAGCAGCAAATGAATCTCATGACAGACAGCTGTGTTTAAAAGGTTTAAGGCAGGACAGCTTCTTTTTTTTTTTTTTTTTTACTACAAGAATTTGGACTTTGTACTTAACAAAGTTTTCAGAGAAAATTGTCCTGGCACCTTTTCAGAGCAAGGCATCAGAACTCCAATTTTTATGGATACACTCCTGTCTAAGGGATTCACTCTAAGTTACTACTTTCCCCTCCTACAGGTAACTCAACCTTTTGGTAACTGAAAAATGAAAAAGAACATTATTCAATTTTATACCATACTGGCTAGAAAAGGGTATGAATAATTGGCATCCAAAAATCTGAGCTCTATTTGGCACTCTTAAATTGCAAGAGAAATAAAAGAAGTGAGAAACTTTGGTTAGCTCTGCCCATCCCATAGACGCAATGGTATATATACACTGCGGTGCTTTGAACAAGGTTCTGCTCCATATAAGTTGAATAGGGGGCACCTGCACAATGCAGATATGAACACTTTTTAAATTTTTTCTAGATTTTTTTCCTTGACTGAGAAGACTGGTAAGTAAAGGAATCAGAAAAATATTTAGTAGGAAGACACAGGCTGCTCTGAGGCAAAAGAGTAGATCTACTGCCACAAATTCACAAGGAACAAGTGCTTTTTACCATCACTTATCATGCTTTGGACTTTGAAAGGACTTAGGCACATGACCAAATTTCTCCAGGAATAACGAACAGTCTACATCAGCTGATCTCTGCTAAAATTAACATCCTTCACGCCATCATGCTTAGCAAAGCTAGCAAAGCTGAACAAAATAGATCTAAACGTTTCCACAGTTTGCGTGATTTTGATAGAGATATTATATATGAAATAGACAAGTTATATACACTTATTATACAAAATTCAGACTCAGAAATGAATAGCCATGCTAACTGGCAGAGGTTTTTTTTTTCAGGCCACCCAAATGGAAGCTATTTCCATTTTGACAGCTCCTGTCTTTTATCTTGTAAAAATCATACTTCTCCATAGAGATTATTGCAAATAAATATTATCACAGTTAAAAGTAGGACAGATATGAGATGGTAATACTAAGGAAAAAGCAAATCAGAGTCTGACAAATGAAATTAAATAGTTCAAGAACTATACATGATACCCAATGCAAATACACATGCTACCTATTGCAAATACACAGTGATACGCTCTCATACTTGTGCTCATTCCTCTAACTCCAGCACCCACTAGTTACTCATTGTAGGGATGACAGGTGGGAAGGAAAACAATTATTTGTACAACTTGTTTAAAGCATGCACTCCTACACACTCATGTCTCTGGTTTGCAAGGTAAGTAGGCAGGTTCAGTGCCAACCTGTCGATCAATGCAGTTCCAGCCTAGAGGGACTTCACCCCAAGGTGAAGGAGGAATATTTGTGTTCCTTGTCAACTTGCAGTGTTTCCCCTAATAAGAGCATTTTCAAACGAGGGCCAAATTACAGTGGGGGATCACGTAGCCCAGATAGCAGCTCCTTTATCTCTTATCTCTTTATCTCTAGTTGACATTTGAAGAGAAATGTGCTAAACATAGCCTATGCGGAAACAGAGAAAGGGTCTGAGTTTCGTTTTGTCTCTGTTCTGAAATCTTTCTGTAACCAAGACACTGAGCTGTGAGTTAAATGTGTAAAAAACCTCTGAGGAGATGATGGGTTCCTCATAGGCTCACAAGCCCCGATAACAGAAATTGCTGAAGTATTGTTGCTCTGGACTTGCGCTTTCAAATCTTTTCCCAAGTGAGCTGCAAGCAGGGGCTGGCGAAGGACTGCTTAATGTGCCTGACAGCAGCTGCTATGTCTGGACTAGGATTCTGGGCTCTTAAGGTCAGTCATGTCTCAAACCCTTAGAAAAGAGCTTCTCGCTTTGTAGGGAATGCAACCCAGTATAGGGAAGGTTCAATGAGAGAAGGGGAGATCTATACGTCATCATTGCTATACCTTAAATAAAACAAGGCATTTCTTCCACTGCTTACAAAGACACACAAAATTGAAAGACAAGTACACACTATATAGACAAGACTGATTTGACTGAGAATATGTAGATCCCTGGAATAGCTACTAGTGCAGTCTCCTTACCTTCTGCTGTGGTCCTTGTGGTGTGGCTGTGTTATTCACTCAGCAATGGTTGCGATGACACATTAGTTCAGTTTGTTAGAAAGCCTGCAAAAGAAAAATATTTAAAGAAAGTAAGACAAAAGCTAAAACTCAGCAGGAGTTGGCAAGTCTGACAGGAAATTATACAGGTCCAGTTGCACACTGGAAATACGCAAAGAATAAGGTGCACAGGCCATTTTTCTGAAAGAACTGCTTAATTGAGTATTTCTGCTGCGTTTCTCTAATCAAAGCCAGCCTGACAGGCCAAGAAAAACAATTGCTTTTCCTGTGCAGTATTAATACTCATTAGCAGCTGCTGTATCCCAGATTGCATCATATCTGTCATTACTTGAAGGTTGTGGTTTAGCAGTAAAGCACCTGCAGCATACTAAACGCATCCCAAATAGTAAATGTCTTGTACAGTATAGTTGAGTACTGTATGAGTAAATTGTGTGAAACGATTGGAATTATCTAGTCTTCTGTCCGTATCTTGTCTTACATAACTTGCATTAGGCTTGTGAGTTTGGAAAGTCATATTGGCAGCTTGCCAGGCCTCAAGAATTCATTGGGATTTTAAAGCTTCTAATGATCTTAGTGGATATCACTGCCAAATATTTGTACAAGTGACTTTGGTTTGTTGCTCTTCAAATGAAAAGATAATCAGATGAGAGATTCTCCTAGGCTTTTTAAAGTGCTTTTTTCCCAAAATTGACTAGCAAGTACGGCTATCTTACTCTTTTCAACCATTTTCTCAAGGAGAACTTATGAAGTCATAAAAAAAATTTCAAATTCAGTACGTGTAAATTTGTGAAAATGGGGGAAAATCTTATCCTTGTTCAACCTTCGTATCCTCAGCACTACATTGGAGAACAGGAGTTCTCCAGACATTGTTTGCAGTGCTAGATACAGCAACTCTAAACCACTGTTTCCTATCAGCATAAATGGCATTTTCTACTAAACAGTCTGGTTTGCCCCCAGCACTACTGTGGTAAATAATGACAAAAATTCAAGTGGCAAATGAAAAACATCAGTCTGCCATTGTCTAATCTGAAGATTAGATTCCAAGATATTTACACATTTTTTTTACACTTTTAAAATAGAAGTTAGATAAAAAGCTGAACTGATAACCTAATTGAATTACAGTCTAGTTTGTTAATCCTTGTTTATTGCATAATATATGAAGAGTCTGATATATGTAAAACAAGACTGCAATAGTATGGCTGAAATACGTCAGACATTTGCATATTTGTAATCACTGGTTTATTTCACTTCAAGGAGATGTCTCATCCTTAAGGGGGCTAAGCCACTCGGTAAGGCTCCAAGACCTTGCAAAGATTTTCTCTAAGTTGACTCTTCTACCTCTGTGTAAGTGCGTTTCAAATATTTAAATGGTCACATTTAAATATTTCTATGCCTTTTCAGCTTAGTTTGAGCAACTGCCACTTAATGAGATATTTAAACCTTTGTGCACTCTATTAACAGAAATAATTGTTCCTCATCTCTTTGACACACACTGCAAAGGATGGGGCTAGCCACAACTACAGACGCTGTTTGTCTGAGCTGGGATTGCAGCATCAGGCCCTGGAAGAATTGGAGTGAGATGAGGTGCTAAGGACAGCATGTTCTTATTTATTTTGTAGTTGTGTTTTAACTACTTTGTTCTAACAATAAATAAAAGCTTGTGAAGCTTGGCAGACTAGCTCAAGGTAGGGTACAAACACAGTTTTCTGATAGCAACCTCACAGCTTTGTATCTTAATGTTGAGTCAATGTTGAGTCAATGTTGACTCAACAAATGGTTACAGGACTGGTGCCACAGCCAGGGGTTTGGCTACTTAAACCATGGGACTTGCTTTGAGAAATAAGGTCTACTGGAGGCTGATGGGGTCCATCTGTCAAAGAAGGGGAAGAACATCTTCGGTCATAGGCTTACCAAGTTCTTGAAGGGGATTTTAAACTAAAGATGCCACACAAGGGGAACCTCAATCCATCCCACTCCTACCAGTTTGATGCCAGTGCCAGCAATGGATGCCCAGAGCCTGGAGAAGGATAAGTCAGCAGGAGAGCACCTGGAGTTCAGCATAAAGAAATTCCAGCCACTCCAGCCGGTAAGTCAGCTTCATCGGAGGCCCAACTTAAATGCCTCTATGCAAACGCACGTAGAATGGGGGATAAACAAGAGGAGTTACACGTGTACACACCTGCAGGGCTATGATCTTATTGGCGTCATGGAGACATGGTGGGATGGCTCCTATGACTGGAGTGTTGGAATGGAAGGATACAGGTTCTTCAGGAAGGACAGGCAGGTGAGATGAGGAGGGAGTGTTGCCCTCTGTGTCAAGGACCAGCTGGAGTCCGGGGAGCTCCACCTGGGGACAGATGAGGAGCAGACCAAGACCTTATGGGTCAGGGTTAAAGGGAGGGCAGGGACAGGTGATATTGCAATGGGGGTCTGCTACAGGCCACCTGACCAGGAAGACCAAGTTGACATGGCCCTCTGTGTACAGATAGGGGCAGCCTCACGGTCACAAGCTCGGGTCCTCATGGGGAACTTCAACCACCCCAATATCTGTTGGAGGGACAACACAGCAGGGCATTATCAATCCAGAAAGTTCCTGGAATGCATTGATGAGAGCTTCCTTCTCCAAGTGACAGAGGAGCCAATGAGGAAAGGTGTTATGCTGGACCTTGTTGTCACCAACAGGGAGGGGCTGGTGAGGAATGTGAAGCTCAGGCCATAGCCTTGTCTGCAATGACCATGAAATGGTGGAGTTCACAAGCCTTAGGGCAGTGAGGAGGGTGCGCAGCAAGCTCAATACCCTGGACTTCAGGAGAACAGACTTTGACCTCTTCAGGGATCTGCTTCGCAGAGTACTGTGGGCTAAAGTCCTGGAGGGAAGAGGGGCCCAAGAAAGCTGGCTAGTATTCAAGGATCACCTCCTCCAAGCTCAGGAGAAATGCATCCCAACAAAGAGAAAGTCAGGCAAAAACACCAGGAGGCCTGTGTGGATGAACAAGGAGCTCCCGGACAATCTCAAAAACAAAAAGGAAGCCTACAGAGGGTGGAAGCAAGAACGGGTAGCCTGGGAGGAATACAGAGAAATTGTCTGAGCAGTCAGGGATCAGGTTAGGAAAGCCAAAGCCCAAAAGGAGTTAAATCTAGCCAGGGACATCAAGGACAACATGAAAAGCTTCTAGAGGTACGTCAGTGATAAAAGGAAGACTAAGGAAAATGAGAGCCCTCTCCGGAAGGAAACAAGAGACCTGGTGACCTGGGATATGGCAAAGGCTGAGGTACTCAATGACTTTTTTTGCCTCAGTCTTCACAGGCAAGTGCTCTAACCACACCATCAAAGCCACAGAAATCAAAGGCAGGGACTGGGAGAATGAAGTACCACCCACTGTAGGACAAGATAAGGTTTGAGACCATCTGAGGAAACTGAAGGTACACAAATCCATGGGACTTGGTGAGATACATCCGCGAAGAGAGAAAGAAGAGAAGAGAAGGCTCTGGGGAGACCTTATAGGCCTGTAGGCAACCTAAAGGGGGCCTACATGAAAGATGGGGAGTGACTCTTTATCAGGGAGTGTAGTGATAGGAGGAAGGGTAATGGTTTTGTACAGAAAGAAGGTAGATTTAGATTAGATATTAGGAAGATATTCTTTACTGTGAGGGTGGTGAGGCACTGGAACATTTTTCCCAGAGAAGTTGGGGATGCCCTATCCCTCAAAGTTTTCAAGGCCAGGTTCGATTGGGCTTTGAGCAACCTAGTCTAGTGGTAGGTGTCACTGCCCAGGGCTAGGAACTAGGTGATCTTTACGGTCCCTTCCAACTCAAACCATTCTATGCTTCTATGATTATGGAACTTGACTTTTCCTGTTCTCATTAAAGTCAAATTGTGATTTCCTGGAGTCAATTTTATTGAGTATTCACACCCTGGAATTATACCTCCTTTTCCAGCATCCTTTCCCATAAGTAACTGAATGGGAATAGTTTGGTTCCTAAGTAGCTCTTTTCACACTCATGGTACTCAGATGTATTACACCAAGTATGGGTTAAATACTGAAGGGGCACCAACTGTATGGAAAAATAAAGCAGTCATTATGCTTTCGGCAAAGGCTGGACAACATCCAAAGACATAGGCTTATTTTAGCAAAAGGGGATATTGGCAAGAATCCTGCAGTTACATGGTGGCCTGATAAGGAAAAAGAACAAATCCAGAAATCAAATCAGATTCTCTCAGGCAGACAGTGAAGAGTATTACTCATAGCACTTAATTGGCATTGACTTTCTATATTTTTGCCATTTGTTATATTTCAGGTCCTCAGTTCACGGGAAGGTTTTTTATTTTTTTTTAACAGTCCTTTGGGACTTACACTGATATGAGTGAGTGAATTCTTATTTACCAATAAAGAAGGTTGTCCACTTTTTCTTGTACTTCATGTGGTTGTTCCCTCTATGCAAAAATCCTTTTCTTTTTCCAGATTGGATACCTGTCATTCTGAATGGACAGTCCTTCATTTACATATTCATATTTTCAGCTTTCTTTAACTGTTTGCTATCCCTTACATTTTTCAAGGATTGTGTTAATTTGGAATAAGAGGTAGTTTATGGCTCATGAGTAGAATTAGCTAAATGTATTTAAGATTCCATATGCTTTTCCATTAATAAACAATTATTCCTTTTAGTTCAATACCCTAGAAAGTTGTATTGAAAGAGCATAAAGTGCTAGCATTCAGGAACAATGTTAGGATGATGAAGTAAGATTTATTTCAGATATTAATGAGTTTTGAATTTTTAATTTTATCTAAAATAGAGATCGTATTTCATTGCAGTCACTCAAACAATAAAGAAATGCCAAGCAGTACAGAATGTTACAAAAGGTTTGTGGCATGACCAAGACACTGTGTGAATGTTATTGTCTATTGCAGTTTAATGAGACTCAATAACTGTAGCTAATAGGTCATATTGTGCAAAGAAAAAAGCATAATTAAATGCTATTTCTATGTAATTACACCATCCATTATTCATTACTAAAATTAAGACAATTTTAAAAGCCTTCTATCACAACAAATTATTAGAGAAAAATAAAGATCATTTGAGATGAACCCTTGTTTTTATGCCTTGTTATATTATGTATCTATGTGAGTCTCTGAAGTCTATTCTGGAAAAGGAACTCATTAGCTTCTTGAGAGGAGAAAGTCACAAGAGCACACCAAACCATCATTATCTAATGCTATCACTTGTATCTGGAAGAGGATGCAAAAGAGACATAAATGATCCCCATATCAGAAAAACACAAGACGCCATGCGCACATTTTGTAGTATGCGATAGCCGTGAAGGAAGAGGGTTGTACATTTAAGAATGAAGAGTAGTTCAAAGCTAGATGCATACGTGAAATGCTATGAGGTAAAACTTTAGTTTTAGCTTAATTTTTGCCAACACTAAGCAGCAAGCTCAGCCAGTGGAAGAATTTTCCAGGTGATACGAAAAGATCCTTGAAGTTTAAAGAGTCATCTCAGTGCTTCTATTTCATTCTCCTTTTACCTTCCCATGGGATTCAGAATCATAGAAATTGAAGTTAATCAGAATTGCAATATCAATCAAAATATGAAACATATATCATGAGTAACAAATTTTCCTATGAAATTCAGTAGCATACCAGACCAGTCACCCAAGAGCATTAAAGATATTTCTCAACAACAACAAAAATAAACAAATACCAGTTCCCTTTATTTCCGCTATGACCCCTACTGAAAAAAAACACCATTGATGAAGTGCCACACAAATGCCAGAGAACTGCTCTCAAACTTCAAGCCTTAGGACAGTCTACTTGCCTGTTGCTTTATTGTTTAAATTCTGTAGCTCAAAATGGCAGTAGTGATAGGATCCCCAAACTGAATCCTAAAGCTTAATATTATATAAGGTCAATAGTACCCATAAGATAAACAGGCTGAAAAAACTCCCAGAACAAGTTTGTCAGTAAGTCACCTATGTTTCTAAGAACATGTTTTGAACACTAATATCTAGTAAGAGAAACTTAAAACATTCACACTGGAAACTTTCAAAGAGGTTTGATTCCAGCTTGGCAATTAGGCGTATACCTTCAAGGACAAGTGAAGACCAGGAAACGGGTGGTAGTGAGATCCAGGTTCCTTTAATATTTTATGTTTCAACCACCTAATTATTCAGATGGTGAAGACAGGAGGAATGATGCAGGAGGAATGATGTCCTCTACCATTCTAGACACTGGCTGACAGCGAAGGAATAAGTGAATCAAGCTGTTCAAGATATTTTTGGGAAAAATATGTACTGCCCTATTTGTTGACCTACTGTTGTAGTGCAGCCCTCTACAAAAATCTCAGCACTTGAAAGACAGACTTCAGAAAGGGAACCAAGAAAAGACTCTCAAGACAGGGCAGACAGCACATGGGCAGTGCAAAGACGGTGGGACATTTCTTTCCACAGCATTACTGAGACGACAGTTTTGACTCTTACAGCAGTTTGAATATAAAAGATAATGGAATTAGAATACCAAAGCATTTTTCAACAAGTGCCAGCAAAGAGACAATGAACCCAATTATGCACTGCTACCAGAAGAAAAAAACGGGCATTTATAACAACAAATAGTGTGGAACACATAAAATTAGAGAACCATGTCAAGTCAGTTACAAATGGGAAGATGGATTACACCTAGAGAGAAATGAAACTAACTACAGGCATAAACTTAAAAGGATACAATGGCATGTACAAATTCTATGGTCAGACTTGTTTCACATGGTGGATATTCAATTTGCTAGAAAATAGGTAAAATTCTGCCAAAATAAGCTGGACAACTATTTATTGAAAGTGATGTTTTCCAGGCTGATAAACAAAAAGTTCTGCACAACTTAAAGTGACCATGTAACATTTCAGACTATGCTAAAAATAGAAGACATTCTAAAGACAGGAGAGGCAACAAAGAAAGAGAAATATTGTTCTTTACATCATAGAGTAAATGGACTTAGATCTTGGTCTTAATTTTAGTCGGAGGCTAATGAATCAGAAGTACCACAGAAACTGCCCGACTAACATTACATGGAATTGTGATTTGCATCCATTGTAACTGATTCATATCAGTAATTCAGATTTTGGATTAAATATTTTTAATTTTCTAGGTACATAAGGATATTTTGAAAACTCCATATTCTAGAGAATTAAATTTCTGCCAAGACAAAATTGCTGCACCTTATAAACCACTGTTAGTAACTGAGAATTCAAATAACAGTGAATGTGTTAAACACATCTCACTCTGTTGTTGAGGTATCTTCTTCTGAATTGTTTTTTTTTTTTATTGATCACTTTTATTGCACATAGATTGCCAACAAATTACAGTATTTAAAATCAGGAAAAAAATTCCACAGTCAGTGTTGCTTTATCAGAATATCCCATTTTATCTGCTAATGTGAAGAAATGTTACCACAGGAAAAAGAAATGTCACAGAGAGTAACACAGAGTGACACCTTTGAAATATATTAACTACGAGTATTACACTAAAGGTTCAGAAAATTGTGCAGAAAATACAGGAAAATAAAAGCTAAACTTTAGATAACCTCTAATGTATAGTTCACAAATAAAGGTAAAATCAAGAGTATTAGCTGCAGTCATGGTCAGGTGTGCTCTATGCCTTCTGACTAGAATCCAAAGCAAGGCATGGGATGTTACAATAAGGGAAAGAGATCATGCCCTCTCACCTTGCATAATTACCTGTCATTACCTAGAAACATAAACATGCACTCAGTCGTCTGGCCTTAAATAAGCCTTTTACTACAAAAGCAGCTTAATTGCCAGTGGAAGTCAAGATGTAATATCAATCCTAACTGTGTAGTAAATGCCCCCTATGCTCTGGTCAAAATGCCTTCTTTCCCACCAAACAAGCTTTCTCATTATCTGCTTCAGAGTTCCTGCACACTAAGCATCTGGGTGTGGTATTTCCTAAACACTTCCAATATGTGATGCTCACAAGTGCTCTCAGTAAACTCTTGCAAAGCTACAAAGCACTGCAAGGGCTGACAGGGAGCAAAAAGCACCCAAATAGTAACTGCAGAGTTTTTAAATCTACATTGGCTGCTGTTACGTGACTGCAGGCCTGAAGAGCTTGGTAATCAAAATGATAAGTCATTCTCTTGGCAGTCTCAATTAAGTGGCTTCTAGTGTTCAGCAAATTCTTCGTAAATGTATTTTCCTTCACAGAAGTGGACAACCAGTAATGTAACATTGTTTTAACCTTGTAGGAAAATGTCAGGCTTCATTAGTAGTTTTATGAAGATTTACGTCTTCAGTTAATGACACCATCTGCTTAAGTATATTTTTCCCAAATCATCATTAAAAAAGCACTGGTTAAAAGGTGAGGTAGCTAAGGGTAACTTAAACTCTTCTCATTCTAATCAACTCATGTCTGCCTTTTATTACTTTCACTTTTTGTATAAATGTTTTCTAGGTTTCTCCATTTGACTCAAATGTCAACCTTTGAGAGAAGTATCAGAAAACTTGTCAGATGTATTTATAGAGTAAAAGCAAACTGCGTTCTCAGTAGAAGAAGTATTACAGTCCATTTTAAAACTTCCATTTTAAAGCAATATTTTCAGTTCTTGATTTGGGCTTGGAAATTTAGCTAGACTTTATAATATTGTTACATTACATGAGGCTGAAAAAGAATTGTGTAATTCCAAATAAAATTATCCAAATCTGATGTAAGTCGCAGCTAACTTAAAGTATTACTGAAGTTTGAAAGGTTTAGATTTTAATGTCTTGTTTAATTTCATGCTCTGACTGGCTGGTTCTCTGATAATAAAACCATGACTGATGCAGAGAAGGGGGAAGGAAATATTTTTCACTGCTTTTTGTAGTCCAAGAGCAAGAGGGCATCAAATAAATTGCAGAGAGAAAAGAAACTAAAGAAAATATGCCCATACACCATGCATAGAAGACTTGTAGAACTCCTGGCTACAGCACTTTTCCAGTGGTAAAGGATTCAAAAAGTGGTTTGACAGTTTCACAGAAGAGGATCCATGGCCTTTTATGTACACTATGGAATATCCTCCTTCTGTCGTCTGGAGCCCCTGGGTTTCATCTCACTGGTTATTGGGAATGCATTCAGGGAGTACGACTACTTACTTGCACTGATTTGTATTTTTTTCCTGGGGCATTTATACTGACAGAGGGGATGCTCAGCTGGGGCTTTTGTATAACCTGCAGTGGACATCTTACATTCTTAGAAAATACATCCATGTGCTTCTGCAGGTAACAGGTAATAGAGTTCTTTCTATAGTGAAAAACAGAGGCCTTGTCCAAATTTGTACAGCTTAACTGGGATTTGGGTCTTGAACTCATCATCTAGCTGATTACATTGCAGCCTCATCGATTAACTATTTACTGACTTAGAGAAAGCATTCCTGTAACAGCCTGTTAAAAGCAATTATGATTTCTAAGAAGCATTTTGTATTTATCCAGAAAAGGTGCAGTTTCCTGAAACATGCCTAGGTTACATGGCCAGGGACAAAAGGTTAAATTTCAGAATGGAAATAATCTTGACTAAGGCATGCCTTTGGGTGATCTGCCATAAACCTGTGTTTCTGGAACAGGTTTATACTGGATAGTACCCATTCAGTTCTGCAGCTTTTTGAATTTAGATGTTCCTGCAATTAGGCGTGTTGTTATCTAATTCAAATTAAATGTATTGTAAACCTGACTTCCATTGTCCACCGCAACACTCAGGACTTGTTTTCAGCTTTGACATGGCAACACGGGACCTAGGTAATAGGAGTTCTCCTCTAGGCTGAGGTGCAATAGTGCAAGTGGCCTGTAAGCCAAAATACCAGTTCTACTCTGGCATCTTTTTTTTTAATTGCTATGAAATTGTAGACAAGTTATTTGGAGTCCCTGTGTTTCCCCTTTCCTAGGGATTAATATTTATGACACTGTTGGTTATAATGACAATTTGCCGTGTTTCCTTAATTATTGAGAAGACAAAATTCCAAAATGAGTTATTAGCACCACTTGCTCTTTCAAATTTAGAGTAGCAGCACAGAATTATATTCTAGAAGACAGAATTTCCTCCCCATATTCCAACTTTTCTGAGGGGAGAGGTCATCTCAGGGTGGATAAACAATTGCAGACTGACACTTTCTTTTGCTGCTGGAAGAAGAATCACAGGCAAGGCACAAAAGAGTAAAATGAAGCTTTTAGGAGCAGTTGAAAGAATAGCTTGGAGCCTATGGTTTGGATAATTACTATAGCAGGATTGTTCAGGTTTAAACAGGTAAAAGTTGTCTTACACCACTCCACTGGAGGGACGAACAGGTAGTTATGAGTGATGAAGTGGGGACTGTGATTTTCAGAAAAAGCCTAAACAAAGGTTTTTTCTACCCCTTTCAAAACTACCATGCACCACACATATTGGTGGAAGGTGGTAAGGGATAAGAGAGAAAGCTAGCATGACATCCTTTTGTCTTGCCCATATGCAAAATACTAGTCACAGGCCTGCGTCTTTTAGCAGTGATCTCTGGGTCCTCAGGGAACTGGTGGATAAAGTTGCCAAGCCACTATCCATCACATTTAAGAAGTCATGGCAGTCCGGTGAAGTTCCCACTTACTGGAAAAGAGGAAACATAGCCCCCATTTTTAAAAAGGAAACAAAAGGAAGACCTGGGGAACTACAGGCCAGTCAGTCTCACCTCTGTGCCCAGCAAGATCTTGAAGCAGATCCTCCTGGACACTCTGCTAAGGCACATGGAAAATAAGGAGGTGATTGGTAACAGTCAACATGGCTTCATTAAAGGCAAATTGTGTCTGACAAATTTGGTGGCCTTCTATGACAGTGGTACAGCGCTGGTGGGTAAGGAAAGAGCAACCGACATCAACTACCTGGACTTGTGCAAAGCATTTGACACTGTCCCACACAATATCCTGGTATCTGAATTGGAGACACATGGATTCGATAGATGGACCACTCCATGGATAAGGAACTGGCTTGACGGTCACACTGAAAGAACTGTGGTCCACGGCTCAGTGTTCAAGTGACAACCAGTGATGAGTGGTGTTACTCAGCGTTCGTACTGAGGCACGTACTATTTAGTATCTTTGTTTGTGACATGGACGTTGGGACTGAGTGCACCCTCAGGAAGGTTGTCAATGACACCAAGCTGTGTGGAGCAGTCCACAGGCTGGAGGGGAGGTATGCCAATCAGAGGGACCTGGACAGGCATGAGAGGTGAGCCTGTGTCAACCTCATGAAATTCAACCATGCCAAATGCAAGGTCCTGCACCTGGGTTGTGGCAATCCCAAGCACAAATACAGACTGGGTGGAGAATGGATTGAGAGCAGCCCCAAGGAGAAGAACTTGGGGGTGTTGGTTGATGAGAAACTCAACATGAGACAGGAATGTGTGCTTGCAGCCCAGAAAGACAAATGCATACTGGGCTGCATTGAAAGAAGCAAGGCCAGCAGGTCGAGGGAGGTGATTCTACCCCTATCTATCTATCACTCTTGTGAGATCGCACCTGGAGTACTGCATCCAGCTTTGGAGCCCTCAATATAGGAAGGACATGGACCTGTTGCAGCAGGTCCAGAGGAGGGCCACAAAGATGAACCGAGGGCTGGAGCACCTCTCCTATGAGGACAGGCTGAGAGAATTGGGGTTGTTCAGCCTGGAGAAGAGAAGGCCCCAGGGAGACCTTATAGCATACTTCCAGCACCTAAAGGGGGCCTACAGGAGAGCTGGGGAAGGACTTTTTACAAGGGCATGTAGTGATAGGATGAGGGGCAATGGCTTCAAACTGAAAGAGGGTACATTTAGATTAAATATTAGGAAGAATTTTTTCACTTTGAGGGTGATAAGGCACTGGAACAAGTTGCCCAGAGAAGCTGTGGAAGCTCCATCCCTGGAGGTGTTTAAGGCCAGGTTGGATGGGGCTTTGAGCAACCTGGTTTGCTGGGAGGTGTCCCTGCCTGTGGCTGGGGAGTTGGAACTAGATGATCTTCAAGGTCCCTTCCAACTCTAACCATTCTATGATTCTATGATCTATGAAGTTTCTGTCTGTCTGGGCTACCGCACAACTACAATCTCGGGAAAGGAGCACGACTCATGCAGAGAGCATCACTACGCACAAATAGCGAATCTGATGCCTCCCAAACATATTGAATTATTTCAGGACATGTTACAAAGTCAGTCGCTAAATATGTGATAGATCTAAAATATACTTTTTTTTGAAAACTTATGGATACCCATGCATACTACCTATCAACCAGTGAGACCAATGTGATAGCATAGTCAGCTGTAAAAAAGGCCAGCGTACACAGGAGGTTTTTTTTCAAAATGTGCTTCAGGTATCTGTCACAGACTTTCTTACAATGCAAAGGCAATGTAATTTGAGCCCTGTTGCAACAGGCAATAAATATTCCTTAAGACAAATGGCCATTATTTCTGAAGACAACGGCTACTGTATATTTTTAAAAATACAACCAATGTCTGTAGAATATTTCCAAGAGAATGCAACCACTGTGCTTACTATTCAGTGATCAGGCAAATTTATCATCCACGATTTTTCATGAACTTCAATAAATTCTGAACATCTACTGTCTGCTCCAGGTAGGCCTTGGAGATACAGACCAAAAAAAGTATTTCTGAGCTTTTATTATACAGTTCTTAGTACTTGGATCTCAGATTTTGTATATGAAACAAAAAAAAATGGAAACGTATCAAACAAAAACTTCTGAGAAATATATCCAAATTCTGAAACATACCAAAATTAAATCAGAAAGTATTTGTTTATAATGTAATTTTATTACTGTTCTAGATAATGCTGTAGGAAATTAAAGCAAGT
Organism: Pluvialis apricaria; assembly: GCA_017639485.1. Classification (NCBI taxonomy): domain Eukaryota; kingdom Metazoa; phylum Chordata; class Aves; order Charadriiformes; family Charadriidae; genus Pluvialis; species Pluvialis apricaria. Next base: position 106,609,253 of record CM030008.1, on the reverse strand, counting down.
GAAACCCATGAACTCCAACAATACAGGTACTTACAGGGGCTAGATATTTTTACTATTCATGACTATTCATTATTAAACACATAGAAGGGCTTAGAGGTATTGAGCATATAACGTTTCATCAGTTGTGAAAGAGAAAGAGGATGAGGAGAGCTAACAAGAAAGGAATTGGACAAATTTTGTAAAGAATGGATAGTCCAGACTAAGTACATTTATCATCCAGTACTTTTATTTTTCATAAAATTAACTGATTTATTCTAAGAATTTAGTGTCAACCTGATATGGTAAACAATGTCAACAACAAGCAGCATTTGCTATATGCTCATCAGTTATGATGACTGCTATTCCATAGGCAAACAAGGATGATAAAAAATAAGCAGAAGGAGCTCGAAAGGATAGTATTTGTGAAAAAAACAGAAGTGGAGAGTGGGAGCCCAAGGAAGTGTGAGAGAAGCAAGGAAGCAAACACAATGGCAACAAAGGAGAAAAGAGCTTGCTAATTATAATACGTAAGAAATGAAGGTAGAGAGCTAGTGCAAGTCCATATGTGAAGGTTAGTCTTCAAATGAGCATGTTAATAATGGATTTCCTTTATTTCTTCCATAATTAAAAACCCTTGAAGTATGTTATTCATATCAATAATGACCAGTATAAGTCTTGTGTTCTTAAAAGAGGCATTATCTCCTCTTCTCAAAAACCTGATGTGCAAGATGATGGTGAACAAGCAAAACAGGGAGCACAAAATACTATTCATCCAAGAACTATAAACTACTGTGGGAGTCACTCCTTTATAGTGCCAATAACTCTCTACAAGTACAGCATATGAATCTTTATTTTCACTGAACAAAAAAAATCAACCTTCAAAATAAGTTTACAGTATAGAGGAAAATCAGAAACCAAACCATAAAAAAGAAGAAATACAACCTTGAATAGAATAAAGAAAGAAAAAATGCAAATTTCACCTAAAATGTATTCAATTTCTTACTAACTTCAGAAGAGATGCTGACTTTGCAAAAGCAAGTGGACAAGTTTGATTAAAAGCCATGTTAACTATATGTGGAAGGAAATGTACTTCATGTGTTACTTTATTTTGTTAAAAAAACATGAATAATTCTCTTCATTCTTTCAAAGCTGTTCTGAGAAAGTGTTGATTTGCTCAGTGGAAGCAGAAGGAGCTAAGATGCACATCATTATTCTTAATTCATGACTTGTGTTTCCTTTTTAAAATCCAGCCTGGATTTTATTAACAGAATCAGAAGCATTGAATCCAGACTGAGTCATCAGTTTTATGGGAAAAGGTGTAAATGCTTGGAAGATGGCCAGAGGTCAGACAATCCAAAACTAGATTTTTGTTTTCATTTGTGAAATAAAGAATTTCCTTTCCAGATTTTTTTTTTTAAGAAATAATGGTTATTTTTACCCATTTACGCTAGTTAGAAGAAAAGCTATACCATAGCTGCAATACAGTGTTGCTTTCACACCACAATTTTTCAGAACATATTTCTTGATTTGTTTTTCTCTCTTCTCATGGAGAAAGTTGCAATATATTTAATTTGGGCTTGAGTAGTTCTCTTTGCTAACATTATAGAAATATAAAAAAGGCATCCAAACACACATTGGTCTGTATATAAACCGATGTCTTCTTATTTTTAATAATACTTTTACAGGAACTATGGTGTGTTTCTCAGTACTGTGCAAAGCCATACTTTACAGAGGTAACCAGTCTATTTGAAGAATTGCAAGCAGTATAGCCATTTAAATGTAATACAATTATTAATTTATTAGCACATGCTATATGGACACCTCTACCTAGTCTTCCATTCCCCTTCCCCTCCCCTAGCCGACCCCCTTTTTCCATCTGCTTTTCCTTTTTCCTTTCCTTTTATTTTCTGAATCCCTTGTCTTCTTATTTCATCTTTTGAACATGTTTTAGGTAGAGATGTCAACTCATCCTTCTTTCCGTAACTCAGAACAGTCCACTCATGATGTTGGAATCTGGTTCTGTTCTCTCTTATATTCCTGGAGAATTATTTGACCACATGGCAGCAGGACATCCCTGTCTATTTCTATTTTTGAAGATGCACACTTTGCAAAGAACAACTACAAGTTCATAGGACCAAAAAAATTAAGAAAAAGATTTTCAAACAGTGACCCTGTTTCACTATATGTACTATATATGTTTCACTATGTACTCACCTGACAGGAAGGAACTGTGGTTTCCAGTCCCTGCTCAAATTGCTTAGTGGTTTTATTCCATAGTTATTTATTAAACCATTTTCACACTCATGAATTTAGCTATAATATCTTCCTTCCCTCCAAGAAATTAATTTGAGAGCATAACACAGTTATGGTGTAACATCACTGGTAACATCACCGGTGTTAGACTGTAGATGAAGGAAGAGTTGAGGACCTACATTTTGGATTTGGGCTCCCTAAAATTCCATTTAATTGTTACACTGGACACTGAAGGTATTTTAGGGATTAAGGCTTTAAACTTTTAGATCTCAAGTCATAAAATGGAGATACAAACGTTTCAATATTGCACAACATTGCTGAAAGGTTTAATTCACTAACACTAGCTGGAAACTGCCTGAAAAAACCTTGAATGCAAGGTGTAGAAGTGCAAACGTAGTTACCTTTGCAGAGGAACTGTGGACAGGATTTGTCTCAAGCAGGCTTGTCAGGTTTGACCAAATAGTACTCATTGCTTGCTAGGGATGTCTACTTAATAGCTAAATGAAAGCAAAACCTACTTTTTTCCCCATTTTTTCTTCTTGTTTAATGAACAACTTAAGTAGGCACTCTCTTATTTCACAAAGACAACAAATAGTTTCTATTTTCATGGACAAACTGCATTCCCTTTAAATTGTTCATTTTGTTTTTCCGTCATCAAGACAATAATCCTTCTCTGGATGAAGGAAGAGTGAAGTTTAACCATCCATTTGCACTTAGATTTAGGGAAAAAACACCCAAAACAAAGCTATGTTCTTCTGAGCATCAACATCCAAGTGAAAAGGAAACACTCCCTTATGACCTAGTTATTTGTCCATAAAAACTGAGTTTATAAACTATGCTTACTCATGTAATATAGGCACAGAATGTCTAGGCATATCTACAAGGAAAGTTTATTATTGAAATCCCATCTAGAAATGTTAAAAAAAAAAAAGAAAAAAGAAAGAAAAGTTAAATTAATGATAGGAACGTGCCTCAAAAATGGCGCTATAAACTTTGTCTTGAAAAAAAAAACAACAACCCAACAATTTGAGAGAAAGTATGATCAAATGTCTAAGAAATATTTGCAATAAATTACTAAAAGATTTTTTTTTTTTTTAGTTGCCCTGAGGATTAAGAACCAAATGAAACTTTAGACACATTTGAAAGTTTGTACATATGTTCTTAGAGGGAAACAGAGCACAAGCAATTTTTAAAATAAATAGCTTGATAACATACCTTATCTGTATGTGGGATGAAATGTCATGCAATGCTTGTTGAAAAAAAATTACGTTTAAATAAACAATGAAATTAGCAAAGTCATCTTGGGAGATTTATAATTAACTCCTCTTAATCCATACCACAAGTAAAGCCATTTTTATCTTCCTTATCTTATGACCCTTCCCACTTACCTTCCTCAGAGAATGGCATTTTAAAATTGAGATATTTTAAAATTTAAAAGAGACAGTATCTATAATACCCTGTGGCTTATTTAATGTAATTACACCTTTAGCTTCTTTAATATGTTTCCTATAATGTATCTTATTACCTTTAAGAGAATTAGTATCAAAAGAAGCTTCCAGGCTTTACTAGCTACAAATCTATTCATTTAACAGGAATGGTTCTTTCAAAAAATTAAGTTTATTTTTTTATATTTTTACACTACCTATTGTGAAATATTGAGAATGGCCGAAACTTTGGACAGACATTTTATGACCCTGAATGATAAGACTTTCTTTAAATTAAAAAGCTTTAAAAAATGTATGGTACAGATACAGTATCATGTAAAATGTCAGGTTTCAGAGGATGATATGTTGATTGCAAATTCTAAGACAGCAACCAGACTGATGGCTGAAATTAATTAGCAGGGACTGAAGACAAAAGCAAACAAACATTTGCTCCCACAAGAGCCAGGATTTTTTCCATAATCAACTCCACATTCCATTTTCTAACAGGTGCAGATTTTGTTTTAACAAAAGCAGCAGGAGTTGTTTATTTTCAGAATTCAAAACACACTAGTCTTTTTCATGAGACTTCCTTAAATATCAATATTTTATTTGTAAATTGAATTTATTGGACGAATAACTCATACATTGCACAGAGTAATGACAGCAAATGAAAAATTACTCCTTTGGGTATGAGAGGGGGAATGTTCTGCAAATGCAAATTGAGGCTAGAGAATAAACATGGGATGGGATATTTAAAATGTCTGATTGCTCTTATTGAATTAGGATTTTAGTGTGCTATGAATTAGGATCTAGTATTGGATTAATTTTATAAAAATCAATCCAATCTTTCTAATACTTTCTGTATTATTGTACAACTGCTGTCTTTTATGTAATCTGAGTGTACATGTTAGAGTTTAGCAGTGCAAACCACAGTCTGAGTACATTTGCATATTTTTTAAATTTTATTTTATTTGATTTTCATTATTTGCTTTTGACTATTTGAACACTTCTAATAAATTTGTTGGAATTGTACTATGCATGTTTTAGGAGAAATTTACTGTTTCTGTAGTTATGTGCAATAAGGTGGCTTCTGACCAGACTGTTTTCAAAAAATTGACTTCAACTGTGGGAAGAAGTAGAGTTTAGGAAGGATGCGGGATGTAATATGAACAAGGGCACTAAAAAAAATCTTTAGGCGGTATATCACCCATAACATTAAGCATCTAAATGTGCCTGCATTCCTGAGTAATCAACCATAAAAGATAAACACTTTCAAAGACAAATCTTGCTGTCTGTCTTCATATTGGGGTGAGATAGATAGAAGAATGGATGCCTATCTTTAGATGACTCTCAGCCTTTATATGTAAAATTTAAGCAACAAAACTGCATGATCATAAGTAATACTTGAGATAAATCTTCAGTGGAACAATTAATCTTCCCAGCATCTTTATGATTATTAAATCATTGCATTTCTGGTTTAAAATATCACTACAGAGGTAAGAAAAAAAAAGGTGACCAAAAAGGACAGAAAAATTATTTAGCCAATGTATAAAACTGGATCCAAAATTTTGATATACTATGCTTTATTTACCAAGTAAATGCAATGGAAAATGAGTTTATATAACATACACATAGGAATTTTATACATAGTCTTTGAAAGTGAAATACGAGAGTTAAAACACCAGAACATATTAATTTATGAACATTCAGGGAACACTTAAAATGGTTTGCTTAGATATATAAGTTTTTTAAAAGCCAAACCTCCTTTTTTCTTTATTAAAAAAAAAAAAGGAGGTCTTAAAAGGACTAACTGAAGAACTAAGAAGTTATTAAGTGTAAGTAGATCTGATGTATTTATTTTCATCAAATTTTGTTATTTCAAGAGCATTTAGCAGTTTTAAATATTATCTCTCATTTGCAGTAGGTCTTTAAGAAAACTAATGTGCTCATTATTTTATCAGTATAAACAAAATAAGAAAATTATGGAAATTGACACAAATTATCACAGAAATCTGAGAGAAGTACCAAAAAAACTCTTTAAAATGCTTGTTTTTCAAATACACAGAAGCTGAAAGATGAATGATTCTAACCTTAATGAAAATAAAGCAATAAATTGTACACTGAAAATTTTCAGAGTTTTGTAATTGACTGGGCTCAGTAAGAACAAGCTAATTTCAAAAGGATATATTTACCTTGGAATAAAGTCAGCTTTCTGTGCCCTGTCCTTAAGCAAGACAGTAGACAAATAAAAGTTGCTTTTAAAATTAACCTTGACCATGGGCCAAATGTGACCTGCTGATACATGCATTAAAATCAACAACAGTTGTCCAAATGCATCTAAGAGAAGAATTTATTACTAAATGTATTCAAGCTTGAAATCCCTCCATACATGACTTTAATAGGCCCCGCACATGACCCCAGAATCGTATCTTGTAAGACAAGGAAATTTTAAGTTTCTTGAGTATTTCAAAGCAAGACAGGTTGAAAAGATGAGCAGCATGGCCCTCTTTTGTGGGAAAAATGTGAAAGCTATAGAAATGGAGTGGTTTTTTTTACATTGGTATCAGCCCCAGATGTCCTGGGTTCCTGAAGTCAGAAAATATAATTTTCAGTGTAAAGTCCATTCCCCCACATTTGGACTGTGATCCTTTTCTGACAATCATCTCCCAGCTGTAATGCTGCATTGGTTTTTCTTTTCTAGAGCATAGTTTCATAGCTCTTGCTTATTTGAAGCTCTTTTCTTCACATTGGAGACAAGAATGTCCCATAGTCTACGCTACCAATTATAAGTAAGAATAAGCATTACATTTAAATCACATTATAAGAGCTGTATTAAACAAAGGGCACTCCTTTAAAGATCCATATATGCTATATTTATACGATGTCTGAACAGGATTAATCCTAAGATATTGTAAACTCAGCTTTTCAAAGCCACAATTCACATCACTCACAAGCATTTTCTGTTTTTATTTGCACTCATTCCAGAACTTCATTGAAGTTGGAGGTTAGGGAAGGGTAAGACATATAAGTGGGAAGTTTACCAAAGGATTTAATAATGACCTTGAAAATTGGTCCTGTATGTGTGTTTGAGACGTAAGTATATAAATTAACAACACTCAGAATGGGCTGCCAAGGACCTGCCTACACTGAAAATATTTAACTTATTTAATGTTAGATTCTAGCAAAGTTTGACCCTTAACTGCTGATGCTGAATGTGATTTCCAGTGAACCATGTTGTCTATCATCTGTCAGTCAACATCATGTCTTCTAACTTGTGATCTTGGCACCAGAAATGAACTGAATACAGATTAGTTTGTGGGACAAACTTCACCACAAGATACGCAGAACCACCACAACCCACTCTTTCTAATGTAATCATTGATCTGACAAATGTGGAATGAAAAACACATTAGCCTCTGATATGGTAATAAAATGATGTCAACATACTGAATTTTGTAATGAAGAATGGCAAAACACTTTTGCTGCTGTTCTGTTTATAAATAAAGCAGCTTCCTATGGTGATGATGGTCGCCAGATGGGTTTGAAAATGACCTTTCCACATAGTTCTGTGCTTAAAATATATCAGAGCTAAAAACTGAAAAAAACCCCTGAAACACCTTCACCTCACTCCTCCTTCTTCCTGGCCTCAACTTCATTCCTTCATTCCCAACTCCCTTACCTCCTCCCTGCCAAGCAGCACAGGGGGATGGGGAGTAAGGGTTGCGGTCAGTCCATAACAGCTCCTCTTTGCTGCTCCTTCCTCCTTACACTTTTCCCCTGCTCCAGTGTGGGTCCTTCCCATGGGCTGCAATCCATCAAACCTGCTCCAGTGTAGATTCTCCACGGATTATCATTTTGTTCAGGGAATATCCACCTGCCTTGGTGTGGGGTCCTCCACGGGATGCAGTTTGCTTCAGGGGTGCACCTGTTCTGGCACAGAACTCTCCATGGGCTGCAGGGGGACAACCTGCTTCACCACAGTCTGCTCTATGGGCTGCAGGAGAATCTCTGCTCCTGCGCCTGGAGCACGTCCTCCCCCTTCTTCTGCTCTGGCCTTGGTGTCTGCTGGGTTGTTCCTCACAGTCTCCCCCCTCAGCTGCCTCCACCCCTCCACCTTCTGACATTCTTGCCCTTTCTTAAATACGTTTTCCTTGAGGTGCTCTACCGGTGGCTGAAGGGCTCAGTTTTACCCTGCAGTGTTTCCATTGGAACCAACTGGAACTGGCTATGACTGGCACAAAGCAGGCTCCTCACAAGAGGCCACCCCTGCAGCCCCCCCACTGACAACACCTTGCCACCTGGACCTAGTAAACACAGTTTTAACTATTACTGATGAATCTTTTCTGTATTAATTAGATAATTTGAACTATGACTGTGACCCTTTGATGTATTTTGATTAGGCTGTTAAATCACGAATCAGGCTAACGATACATTTTTAGCTCCAATTATAACCTGTGTTCCTTTGTGTCCATGACAAGATTTTTAGTTTAGCACAACTAAGGAGGAGAAAAAAGAAAATTTACACCTCATGTTATGTTCAAAAAGCTCAAATTATGAGGTTTGTAATGTTTAACCAGTACTAGATGGAACCAAAGGCTAAATTATTCAAATGATTAGTTAGTTATATTGATAATAGCTTAAAATTGCATGGTATTGAAGTACTGAGTATTAGTGTTCTACTAAGGATGTGATGCCTCAGCATGAAATGTATTTTTGTATAGGTAAATAGTCCTAGTTAGGTCCACAAGCACTTTACAAGTTGGTAACCTTATTTAAGGAAACACCTTATCTTTGATTAAATACATCTAAGTCAAGGAGAGTATGATTCCAGATAAGGCTGCCGATGTTTGTAAAACTATGTGATATTCTTTATCAAAGATTCTTGCTCTTACTCTTGAACTGTCTAATATAAAACGCCAGCTGAAAGCCTGACGAACTTCCCAAATCTCAAATCTCCATTCTGGCCTTTTCACCGTGAACTTCAGTAGTAGTATCTGTAAAATCTGTGCTTCGTCTGTCAGAAATTCTTAATCAGCAGTTACCTGTGTTATATGTTGGTAACAAAAAGTTTATCAAAGAGAGTTATTGCATAATATGTCAAAGGTTCAAATTTATAAGTAAGCTACTCATTTGAAAATAGCTCATTCTTTTTAACAGTTCTTCAACTTTTGCACTGTTTCAAAAGACAGTTGTGTTTATGAACTTTCAATGATGTGCAAGACTTCCTATTTGAAAATGCTTCTCTGCCCAGAATGACCCTCACAACTGCCTTCCCTCCACCCCAGAAAGAGTGGCAGGGAAACCAAGCAAAATCTTTGTTACTAGAACCCTTTTTGCAGGACTAGTAACTTTTTTTTTTTTGTGTGTGTGTGTGCAGGGAAGATGCTAAAATAGTAATGAAGATAGTTGCCACTATTAATATCTGAACTATAAAATTCAAGAATTAGAAATGGTCATTTAACTTGTGCTCAGTCACCTATAGCTTGATTTAGATGTGATTGTTCTTGTGGTGCACCTTAAGGACTGTTAAACAGTCCTGGTTTTATACAGAACTGGTCTTTCTTCACTATATCAGTTTCACATCTGAGCCAGCAGTGTGCCCAGGTGGCCAAGAAGGCCAACGGCATCCTGCCCTGTATCAGGAATAGTGTAGCCAGTAGGACCAGGGAGGTGATTTTACCCCTGTACTCAGCACTGGTGAGGCTGCATCTTGAGTACTGTGTTCGGTTTTGGGCCCCTCACCACAAGAAGGACATTGAGGTGCTGGAGTGTGTGCAAAGAAGGGCAATGAAACTGGTGAGGGGTCTGGAGCACATGTCTTATGAGGAGCAGCTGAGGGAACTGGGGTTGTTTAGCCTGGAGAAAAGGAGGCTCAGGGGAGACCTTATCTGAAAGGAGGGTGCAGAGAGGTGGGAGTTGACCTTTTCTGTCAAGTAACAGATGATAGAACAAGAGGAAATGGCTTCAAGTTGCGCCAAGGGAAGTTTAGGTTGGATATTAGGAAGAATTTCTTTACTGAAAGGGTCATCAGGCATTGGAACGCGTTACCCAGGGCAGTGGTGGAGTCCCCATCCCCATCCCCATTCCATGGAGGTATTTAAGGGTCATGTAGATATAGTACTTAGGGACATGGTTTAGTGGTGGGCTTGTCAGTGTTAGGTTAATGATTGGACTAAATGATCTTGCAGGTCTTTTCCAATCTAGGAGATTCTGTGAAAAAACATGTTTTCTTTTCAAGAAAATACCTGTATGAAAAGCAAGTTGTCAATCCTTTACAGAATCCAAAGTAATTAACTAAGGGCAAGGAGTTTAATCTGTCTTTAAATTACAAAACCAATACACCATAACCTTATTGTGAATTAGCAAATAAAATGCTTACCAGCAAGGTGTGATGTTAATACATAAGAGTTAATGGATCGCCTCTAAAAGATTCCATCAGAGTGGAGACACTATGCAATAAAAGACATGGGGGTCTACAAGTTAGTGCTGCTCTGCCAGCACTTTGTTTACCAGACCCTTGGACTGGAATGCAAAATTTAAAATGGTACCTTGACTACAGGCTTCAGAAGGATAAGCCAGAAAAAACAATATTGAGCATTGCTCTGCATAATGTTAGAGTTAAGTCTGAATTCCTAACTCTCCCTACAGCTTAGGCACCTAAGTTAGAGATCCAGAAGGACCTCTAAGTTATTGAATATGGAAAGCCAGTGATCATTTCTTCAGAGTAGATGATTAAAACATTCTTTTTGGAGAACTAACCCGAGCCCACTGTTTTCTTTCAACACAAGATTACAGAAGGAGTCTAACTGTGATACAACCACCTGCCCTGGGCAGAAAAACCTCATGGCCACAGCATTTGTATGGGAAATAGAGCTCAGAGCCAGCTCCTGCTCCAACGTGAATGAGTTCAAATCCCTGCTTCTCACCTCAGAGAGCTGGAGGACTCTATGGAGGACCCTTTTGCCTGAAGCTGTCAAGGTGTACCCAGGAGGGATCTGGTCTCTGCTTCTAGAACTTGTAAAGTATTTTCTCTTCTGTAGGACTATTTCTAGATTCAACATAGAAGACAACTGCACAACCTCAACAAGAGATGCCTTATCTTCTCTTCTGCACTTGAGACTACCTGTTATCTTAATTCACAGTTTGGGTACTCAGTCTGGAGGAGTATGTGACTCAGACCGCAGAGAAAACTTATCTCTCACTTCACTGTCAAAGCTTCCATTATCATTTTATAAAAATATGCGGGCACCTTGTCCCTTGGCCTCATATTTTTAAGAGGAAACAAGTGCAAATGCACAGGTGACAGGACATGATCATTTTAAGAGGCCCTACAAATCACACCAGGTACCTCTGTTGCAGATTAGCAGCACGCAGAGAGGATCAGCCCTCCTTAGGGAACTTAGAAACTGCTTCCAAGGACAAGCAAATGCTGGAAAGGAATTCTTTTGGTTCCCAGTTTGAGATTCAGGTGCATGTTCTCTTCTCTGTGGATTCTGCATCTCATTCTTTGGAACCAACCCTATAATTTGAGTGGCACAACTCTGGTAATATGCTTTCCCTTACTTCTCCAGCTACACTCCTGTACCCTGAGGAAGAGTCCCTCTGAGGCACTGCAAGGAGAGTGAGCCTGGTGGACTTCTGTGCCAGTCATCTACGAGTTGCTTTTAACTAAACACCAGGGGGGAAAATTGATCACACATTGATCACTGCAGCTGTAAACACTCTTCACTTACTTGAAGTTTTCCATGAAGCTGCAAGGAGATCAATCAGAAGAGAAGGTATGGTATAGATCAGCCAAGTAGGATGCAGTTTAATTGAGGAAATTTTGGAGAAAGTTGAAGCTTGCCAAACAGCCTATAGGAAAGATCATATTCTCTTTTACTCATTCATTCGGAGACAAAGGATAACAGCCAACTCTCAAAACACCAGTGTCAGTACTTTTTGTTAGTAGTTTTTTCATACTTAGTGAGTAAGGAATATATCTTTACATAGCCTGAAGTCATCTACCAGTGAATACTATCACAGCTCTTCTGAAAACTATGTTGGCTGCTATTCTGGGCTTTCCTTATGTCCAGAAGTTTAAATTGGCTGTGTACGCTGAATAAAATGAATACATAGAGAAAAGGGATTATCACTGTATCCCTCCATGTATATTCAGGAAGTTTCCTGAAAATTTAAGTATTTATCAATTCCCTCTGTTTAAGCAATGTTATTAAACACTTAATTGGGATTATGCAGTAATTGAAGGCGATAACACTGAAAAAGAGTAGCTACAATTATCTTCATTATGTGAGAAGAAAAGACAGAAATTAACTTAGTTCTGCTAGTTTAACACCATACGCACTTTTGCTGTTAATTTCAATGTTGAGATGTTACAAGACACAGAGATGTCAAGATCAAGTATTCCAATTTTCCAATAATTCACCTGTGTGATTATAGTTTAGCCTTTTTTCTTAATTTGCTTCCTTATAGACATGAATATGAAGATTAACTTGTCGATGCGTGTAGTGCAATATTATGTTGCCTAAATTAAGGAGTATGCATGTTATAATTGATTGTAATTTTTAATAACTTGGCATTCAGAAGCAGTTTTTCTTTCTGATTCATGAAAAATTATTTTGTCTCAGTGTTAAATATCAGACTACTTCTGGTTTGGGGTACTAGAAATGTTTTAGCTACTGAACTGACATGCTGAGAGTTCCTGTGTCAGCATTACATAACTGCAAAGACGTTTGAAAGAAACAAATCCTCATGTTCTATGGATCTTTAATCCTAAAAGCATTCATGACCCCAAATTATTTTTAATTGAATGATTTTCAGAATGCAGTGATACTGATGTAAAATAGAAATCATTTGACATTCTTGTTTTGTGTTTCAACTTGTGTTTTTAAAGGCTTTGGACATAAACAAAGCAATTTGACTGAAATGTTGGGGCAAAGTCAGTGCATCAAAGAGATAAAATAAGATAAGATATTCTAGCAGCTACAGTGAAGCAAAGAAGCATATCCTGTAGGGTTTTTGAGCTCCATTTGTCATTAATTTCTTGGCACAACTCTGTAAATATTCCATTATAGAAACAACCTAACCAGCTATCTGTGAAATCCTATATGTCTGCCAATTGGTGATTTTCTTTTGGAACTGTCAGCAATTTTCACTGTACATAAGGCAACCTACTGCGAGGGATGAAAGAATAAACAAAATCAATAGCTCAACTTTTTTTGGTATTGAAATGCAGGTGGAGCAAATAATCTGTTGAAGCCAAGAGCATAAGTTAATTGAATCACACAAAGGTACTGTCATATGTTATTCTGGAAACTTAGTAGACTATAGTGTAATACTACTCTATTTATTTTTAAACCAACAGTTATATTGCTGTTCCTATGCGTTTCCTTTTGCTGTACATGGAAAAAGTCAAATTAGTGACATACCATAAGAACAAGTCAATCAAAGCCCATTTAACATTTTTGTTCACTTTGAAGCTGTTGTGCACAACTTTCCTTAGATACTTTAATGATGTTTGTTACTAATATGCAGTGTTCATGAAGACAACCATAACACGTGGAACAGTTTGACTGTTTGACAATATCAAGTCTCTCTCCAGCCTGCCTCATCTATTTAAATGAATTGGAAGTCTATATTGATTTCCAGACCTAGGTTCTACTCCCACTGCTTACAGCAGTAGAGCTGTCTCTATAAAGAATCCTAAACCTCCTTACCATGGAATAATAATAATAATAATAATAATAATAATAATAATAATAATAATAATAATGACAACAATAAAAATAATAATGATAAATCTTCCTAACACAACAGAGCTCCTTTTTTAGAAGAAATGGCTCAACAGCTCGCATCTTGAAACACAGCCCAGTGTTTTCTGCAGTCTTTTCATCCCTCAGTTTTTCAGCCAGCTTCCCATAACTTTCGTCTTCTGCTTAAAACTACTAGCAACAGGGGTTTGGGCATTTCAGACTTGACTTTTATTCTTCTTAGTCCATTTGTGTTTGTTTTCCTTGGCACACAAACTGATGACAGTCTTTCAGTAAGGTTGAGGAAGGAAAGAGGGACAAGCAACAGGGTAATAATATACAGAAGTTGTTTATTACATTATGTGAAGAAAGGCTAAAACAATTAAGTTACAATCTCAGAACTAGTTTGGCATCTTGGTTTGCTGCAAAGTACAAAAGGAGAAGGAAACATGAAACCCTACTAGCTAAAAAGGCATCTGGCTTGGAAAGACTGTTAGCCATTGTACAGACCATCTAGGCAGCTGCTCAGTCCCACACTAGCTCTGGCAAAAGCCAGCAGGAGAGGATGTAGCCAGAATGCAGTCATTGTCACTTGGCATGTGCCCCTTCATAACTAGCTGACGTGGTTTCAAGCAACCATCTATGCTGTAGCAATGTTTTCAGTCAAGCCAATTCATGTAATTTATCTGGGGTTTTAATGCAAAGATGAACTTCCAATTTTACAAAAAAGTTAAAATTTATTTAGATATTCATCATGCTATGAATATCATTATTTTTGCCATTTGTAATGTATCACAACACTGGAATCTACAGATTCTTTCTCCAGAACAAAACAATGAGTTCATCTTTCCTAAGTCTGCTATTGCATCGTGGATATTTTAAAAAAGTGCATACAGAGTAGCCACAGTTCTGTGGCTTGTCTGAGTTGTCAGCTTTATCCATCACAAACATTCTTCACAGTTCTTATAGTAATTGAATCGGATTTAATATGTATGTATCACACAAAGACATACATGAGTATATTTATATATGTAAATAAGTATAGAAAGAAATATATATATTCATACACAGAATTATCGGTGTTTTGCATTTGTATCTGAAAGGAGTATTTGAGCTATACAATTTCAGTTTTCAGTTTTCAGCAATGCAGTGGACAGCTGAACATTTCAATCTCTTGAGTTTCAAACTGAACAAGCTCTTTCTGGCTGTACCAATAAATCTAGTTCCTACATAATTTTTTCTTTCTCACATCTCATACTCATCTCGTATCAAGTTCCAATTTTTCCCTTTGCTTCTTTTTTAGTATTTTTTACATTCTATAGTACTCTTCCTTGGAACTCAAAATCCCCCAGTAGGACATACCATTTTTTTTTTCAACAAAGCAGGTGTCAAATATAAAAGCAGCTTTGTCAAAAACAAAACATATTTTTTTAAAAACAGCAACAAATTTTTAACAGGGAAAGTAAAAAAGTATCTTTTTTTTCACTTCAACAAGCATTTGTTTGACTTTAATAATTAAAAATAGTATCAACATTTTCAGGTTTTTAGTTTGGTTTGGTTTTTGTTTTTTGACATAATGCATATTTAAAACAGAAAAAAATCCACCCAAATCTATTAAAATTCTTGGATAACTTAGAACAAAGGTTTTGAAATATTGGAACTTCCCACCTAAAGGAAAATCCTGTTTTTGACAAGTACTATTTCATATTTGATTTTACCATCATTCCATCTTTTTCTCTCCTGTTATGTCTGTAAGACATATTCTTACCTAAACACCCATATTGTCTTCTCCAAATGTCCCTTTTACTTCCTTCGAGGCACCCAGTATGGCTCACCTTATTTATAAACAGCATCTGATTCGACAAAACAGTTCACTTACCAGTGTTAAATCGTGTGAGTGGGCACAGGAGGGAGGTTCTGAACTTTGTTCTAGTTGGTAGACCAAATATGTTATTGTCTTTGAAGTAAGTTGTGGAAGTTCCCAGAGAAGCTGGGGAAGATCCATCCCTGGAGGTGCTTAAGGCCAGGCTAGATGGGACTTTGAGCAACCTGGTCTAGTGGGAGGTGTCCCTGCCCATGGCAGGGGGGTTGGAACTATCTGATCTTCAAGGTCCTTTCGAACCTAAACCATTCTATGATTCTATAAGTAAAGGTAGACATCAGGGGTGTCACATCAGTTTTATTGTTTTGTAAGCTTCGATCTCCCTTGTTTTATCACCATAAATATGTCAGTTCCAGTTGTATGGGGCAATGTGCAAGCTGCAACTTTCCCATGCTTCCATGTTCCTGTGCATCCCTTGCAGTGCCAACGCTGTCACTCCTGCTCAGGTACGGGGGTCACACAACCACACAAAGGTGTGGTGTTACATGATGTTATGCTATAGCATAGCAGCAAAAGCTTGCAGAGTCATCAGAAAAGATGATGGCATAGGGTGGGGTACCAGAGAATTTTGTACTTTCTGTTCTCAGGAAGTAAGACAAAGTGGAATATGAGATAAAAAAATTGAGCAACTTTGGTGTTACAGATGGAAGACATCAATGGGAATCAAGTTGTCTCAGTTCTGCCCTTCTCTAAAAGTAATTTTCCATGACTCTAAGTCTAATTGTCCTTGATTTTAAAGTAGTAGTAATGATTGTATCACATTATTATGTCTCCAACACACATTTCAGAAATACCATGTGTTTGTAGACCTAATTGGGAAAAATAGCATTATGCCCATGCTTCTAAGCCTGACAGATTCAGAAGTTTGGTACCAAAAGCTCTTTTTGTGTTTCAACATGAACTGGGACAGAACATTTCCCAGTTCAGATCTCAAACTTCTTTCTGAGTCAATTTTTACAATATATAAAAATACAAAGTAGCCTTGTCTATTAAAAAAGCAATCAAAGACCCCCCCCCCCAAAGAAAAAAAAAAACCACCTGTTCTAGGTCAGAATCATCTCCCAAATGAATGTTTTTTTGTCACAAAGTAACCTGTACGTTTGGAGTATTTGTAACTGAAATGTTTTCAAGTTGTCTTGAAACCCAACTGTAATTTCCTCAACCCTCATTGTTCTGTGTGAGGAAATACTCAAAACAGTCACAGGAAAAAAGCATAAGTTAAACATGGAAACAGAGTTTTTATTGCCTTAAACCTTTTGTACCAGATAGAGAAGATTTATACAGCCTGAGAATCACCCATGTTGACCAGAGGGAGCACTCTGTAGGACACAGCTGAACATGACTACCAAAGCTCGAGCTCAACTAGAAATAAAAGAGAACCTGGGCAGGGACAGGCAGGTGTATGCCTTCAACAGGTTTCTACAGGAAGTTTACCCAAAGGTTGAATGAGGGCACAGCCTGTCCTGGGTCACTGTAGGTTTTGGCTTCCCGTCCTTCAGGGAGCAGCTGGCCCTCACTGCTCCCTGACAGGAATGAAGGACAGTGACCAGATGTTTAAATGATTATTATTTTTTGAATGGCAAGAAGCAGATTTCTTAGTTGTCCTTCAGCAGCGACGGGTCCTAGTTCTTCTGCATTAGCCTTCAACGTGTCTGAGGGGCAGCAAGTCAGGAGAAGACAGGCTGTGGCAGGAACCAGTCCTTACACTTCTGGCAGTGAGGAGCATGAGACAAAACTCAAGGAGAGCTTTGGCCTTTGTCGCCTTTACCTATTACTTCTAAGTAGGATGGAAACAGTTGAAACTCATCAGCATAGTTTTATCTGCAAAATTGTATAACATTTCTCACAACCAAAGGAACTTACCTTACTTATTAAGTGAAACCAGCTTCAGCAGGCAGCGTCTAGCATACTCAAGATTCAACTAATATTTGAGGTTTTTTCCCTACAGAGCTTGGAAATTATCTTATATGTTACCTGGAGGAAAATCAGTAATACTGTAAAGTCTACAGGAAGCTCTGCTAGCAGATGTTGTATTTCTACTAAAGATATACTCATAACAAAGACGTTTATACAGTTTGATGAGGTGAACATTTTGTTTCTCCTAATTTTTGTCTGAGGTACATATTCCAGTCTTGAATTTTGCCTTTGGAGCAACCTTATCATTTCTGCAATTATTTTTTTTCCCATTAATGTGGAAAATGTTTGAAGTTTGAGCAACTCCTTTCATACGAAAAAGCTTCATATCTCTGTGGAAATCCTCTTCAAAGCTTCACGTCGCAGTGGGAAAAAAAAGCCTTTTATAAAAGCTCACATTGTTTGAAGCAATTATCTTAATCTCTCTCCACTGAGTGGATATATCATTTTGAAGATATCTACGTGAGCAAGGCCTTTCACTCTGCTCAGACGCTTTGTTTATTTGAAGCTCTTTCACCACTGTCAGTGTTAGTAAGTTAATCAAATGTCTCACATGAATCTGAAAAATGTGCTATTGCATAGTTAAAATAATATATTCAAAGTACAATACTCAATTCAGGCTTTAGAGAACAATGCAGTGAAAATTAAACCTGGTTTGGACCAGTTCATTAAACGCCAAAGCAGCATTGGATAGCAATATAAAGCCAATAGCAGGAAAAAAAATTGTCAACTATTTTGTGTATATATGTACATATGTATTGGAGGTATCTATGCAAGTGATATATATGGTCACTGTAACTAGCCTACATTAAAATATTGTTAAAAATAAAGTTTTACTTGCTGTACATAAACAACATTTTTGGGGGTGTTTTACAATTAGTTGTTGCAACAAGTTATGTTCAGATACAAATATGAACTATCAGTTCAGCTAAATCCCTTTTGAAACATTTGGTGTAGACCTACTGAGTTGCAAAGTACCCAGTACAACATTATCTGCAGCTAAGGAATGGTGGTTTCATGGTTTCTCTTAAGCTGATAATGTCAGGTTTTAAGCTACCAATAATGAACGCTTTCAGCTTAACCGAGTTAAACTTGAAACAATTTGTTTTCCCAAGTCATATAAAATAATGTAAACATTTAAGAACAGAAAACCTCTCAGCAAAGTTGTAAATTAGAGTAATGATCACTTCTGTCACAGCAGTGTGTGATGCTTATTATAAATTGTTTATTCATTGTCTCATTCTCAAAGAATACTGTACAGCAACTTTCATGTCGAGGTAGCCAATATTTTTTATCTGGTTTTCAATTTTCAAATAAATATTCAAGAAGTTCTCAAATTTCTGGAATCCTTAGCTTTAAAAAGAATCTTAAAGACATTTCTCTATAGTGCAACATTATGCTTTAAAGATACCACTTTGTATTTGTGGTATCACTGAAGAAATGAATACAGCAAAGGACGTGCAAGAAAGTACTTTGTAATCACAAATGTTCCTTGGGTTTCTCTAACTGTTTATAGTAAGATCCTCTCTCATTTGCTGACCCTTTATTCTTTACCCGCTCATAAGTAAGGGAGGTCACAGGAGAGAAGTGAAGCAGGTATTTCAAGAACCGAAACATCATTCACAGCTTTTGCCTTGAATGAGACACAAGCAGCTATCCACAAAGCTCAGAGGTGTGTGTTTGTTTGTTTGTTTATGGTAATGATTTCATTTATGTCACTTCGTTTAGGAGACAATATTTTCTTCTACTTTTTTGGGTTTTTTTTTTCACCTTCAGCCTAAGTCCAAGCATGTTAAAATGTATTCTCCTCCTCTGTCCCCACCCAAAAATACAAGTGGCTTTAATTTAGCTTTGAATCATGACTTCTACCTAAGAAAAAGCATTTCCTATTGTGGTATAATCCTCAGCACACAAATATTTTGAATTTTGTTGTTCTCTTGAAAAACACAATTAATGCCCAAGCAGTACTGTGATGTGTTTATAAAGGAGTAATTGTCCCCACTCAAAACCTATTCCACACAGTAACATGCATTTGCATTTTGGTTCTAAATACTGGTATATTAAATTAGTAATTAACAATGGAATTTAGTTAGAAATTAAAAATCTTTTCAGAGAAGAAAACATGACCAGATCTTAGACTTACTGTTATACCATGACATTAAAATCCACTTCTCTCAGTGCAGTTATTAGGACTTTTAATACAACAGGTTTTGTATTTATGCTTGACTGAGTGCAACTTCTAGTTTCGTTGTCGGGAGCAACACTTACTGAACATGGGAACACAGGAATGGTGTCCTGTCATCGTAAGCAACAATATTACGCAGTCTCTTTCATGAAGTGAGCAAGCTCCATTAAAAAGTTGACAAATGGGATTTTTTTGCATGGATTTTGTTGCCGTCCCCCACACCTTTAGAAGGACACTCTGCTGTTTAGTACACAGGGCTTAGATACCTTTCATATTCCTAAGAGCTGCCTTAGTGGACCTGCAGCTCTGCCATTTGCCTTCTGCTCACAGCATTCTGCGCTCATCTTCTTGTAAAATATTCCAATCCTCTTCTGTGCTGATTTCGTCTCTCAACTTTGCGTCATCTGCAAGTTTCATTAGCATGATCCTGCTGTTTGCACCAGAGTCATTAATAGAAAAAGACTGCCCCTAAGACTAAAGCTCAAGGATCTCCGTGGACAAACCTATACAACAAAATCATTGTCCTCTCATCTAAGATGTTTCCATTCACTAATGCTTTTCTTTTGGTAGAAATTGAGCTACCCTGAATTTTTAAATAAAGCAGTGGATCTTTTTATGCTAACTGATACAAATAGTTATGAATAATGAGTATTCAAATTATTTGAGTATTCAGAGATGTCCTGAAATATTTTGTGCCACCAGAAATGACACTTTTCAAAATTGAGGACCTTTCTTTGATGAAAAATTCAGGGGTCCTTCTGTTGTACGTCATTTTCATCTGCCAGTCTATTCAGCCTGAATGGTTTGCTCATTATGTATCCTTCCTAGAATACACCAATATCGATTTTCGGAGAATTGAAGTAATACATACAAGCACATTTTCACACACGCAAGCACATGCATCCTTACCAATTGCACACAAAATAAAGTGATTATAAACTCGTATAAAATTACATTATCTGGAAATTAGTAATCAATACTATCTTCACCAACATCGATAACGTAATCCATGATTCCCTGCCAACTACCATATTGACAAAATACTTACAAGGATCATAAGAGATTTTCAAAGTACAAGCTTTCCTCAAAAAGTGTATTAACTAGGCATAAGATGGAAATCCATATTCTACTTGCACCAATGAGCACTAAAATACAGGCGTTCTTTTTTCTCTTGAGGTAATTTCTAACCATAAGGCAGTCGTTCAGAGAAATTGCATCCCTAGCTCCTTAAGGCTAAGCATCTTTCTACTGTAGGAAATGCTATCTAATTACACCAGCAAATAAGAAGCCTTTTTAAATTGAATTCCCTGTGACAGTAACACGTGATGACATTTAGTGATGTTTATTTCTTTGGGGTTTCTTTGTATTGCAAGAACAGCCTAACCTGTACTGGCAAAATACATCTCTATACTTCCAGGTTTTTTTCAGATTTCCTGAAAAGAAAGACATTTAGGCCTTATGGGAACTATTTGGGTACAATAGAGATGTTGATGGGATTTAGGTAAAAATCTCTATATACTGGAATATGAGATTTAACATGCCACTTAAAAAAGACAAAGAACCCAAACCCTTAGCCTCTTTATTTGCAAACCATTGCAAGTAGTGGCCTAATACCAGAGATAATCTCCCAAATCTAAAAATCAAACATGCTTAATTAGAACAGGCCAGAACAGCAGGGGAAAAATCTCTAGAAATATCTACTTTTACATTGATTGGCACTTAGAACAACCAGAGACAAAAATGCTTAATATGTGGTGATATCACAGGCAACTATCTTTTATTTTGCCTTTTAAATAAAGCAGTGGCTTTAGGGAACTAAGCACTAATGCTGATTTTAGGGAGTATTGCCTTGCTATAGGCTTGCAATTGCATAAGAAATTTCTAAGGGAGGACAATTATTCCAGTCAGAAAGCTTCAGAGATTTCATGGTTATTGCACTTAACTTTAGGTATTATTACTGCTATAGAGGTAGGCTATATGCATACTTCAGATGACATTGTAGCATACTGGTACCTTAGACACTTTAAATGATCTAGTTCAGGTACCAGAAGCAGCCTAACAGCAGCTGCACAGAGCTCTTGCAGCTGCATGAATGTGCACTAATTTACCTTGCTGAGAAGACTTGATAATTCCCTCAAGCTGAGCTCTGCATTAGCATGGTTATCCTGCCTGCTTTTCTGAGTTAGGTTGAGTAACTTCACAGTGCAGGGAGATACAGCGTAAAAGAAATCACCAAGGCTTGAAAAGCTATGAATATGGTCAATGGTCTCCCTAGGAGGCATGTTTACTAGCAGGTATAGCTCATCCATCAATGTGGCGGTGCCCAAAGCATATAACAATATGCAATGCATACTTTTCCTCTGCATCAGGATACCATAATGCATGTGCTCTGCATTATTTCTGTCTTAAAAATATACCAGTCTGTTGTAGCCTTATTCTAAGTTTCATCTTTTCGACTCAATATGAGCGGCAGGAATAGGGCTGCAGCAGGGGGTCTTTCAAGACTCAGTAGAAGTATTATGTTTAATTCTTCTGTTTCCTTTTATTATTTTGTCTGTAGCAGCATCTTTGATTTCCTTGATTTTTGCCATGGGAACTGTTTATCTGATTCTCAGTGCTATTTCAACATTGCTCTCAGGAAGTGCTCTCTCTGTCCAATAATATTTGTGTGACAGATGGTGCAAATGACCACCACATTGATGCTAGAGTAGTGTGAAATGATATTGCTTACTGCTTGATGTTCCACCAGCTGGCAACAGTGGATGACTAGTAAGGATAAGGCTGGAAAAAAAAAAATCTGTATTCAGATTTCTCTGATTTTTGGAACTAAATTTTAAGTGCAGCTCCTTTTCCCCCTTTTCTAAATGTCTTTTATATATTTCTTCTTGCCAATGCCCTTCATCCTTGCCCAGGACATTTGCAAAGCAAATCTCTTTCCATTGGAGGTAGAGCTCACCACCTTAGTCATTCTTTCTCCTTAACCAACCCATTCTTTAAACTTTTCTATTCTTTGTGGCAACAGAAGGTTTTCAGTGAATGTGTGTGGAATATATCATTCCATCTGTACGCCTCCAGGTCGCTCAGTAGATGTTTGGGTTGCTAGCTCTTTTGGTCCAACAAGCATGTCAAGAATTCACTTCTCTGGAACAATGAAGTCTCAATGAAAGAAAGTGTAATCCTTATCATCTCTGATCTTCTTCCTAGAATGCACATCTTGACTCTCCCTGTTTTCCATCCCTGAACTGGAATCTAACATAAATAATATGCAGACATCCAGCTTCAAGATGACTGGATTTTTCTTGTCAGGCTAAGCAATCATTTTCCTATTTCTATTTGTACTGCATGTCTCTACTCGTTATATCTTCCTCAAATTCCCTTCTCACATGGCCCACAACCCTGTTTGTTTACTGCTCTAAGCTCAGCAATTCTCCTGATTCCTGCTCCATCAAGCTTCAGACTGATGGTATCTCAGGTAATTTTCTTCCCCAATTTCTACCAGACTTTTTTTCCAAACTGTTGGGGAAAAGACTGACACCAGGTCTTCTCCTGACTCCTGAACTTTTTGCTAAGTCGTATTATCTTTTTTTTTTCTTTTAAAATTACACTGTTCTCTCCAAAGCACATGAAACCTACAACACATAAAGTACGATGCACGTGATAGAACTGGAGAATTCCTTTTTACTCTGAAAGAAAAACAATGTAATTCAAAAGCATTCCCAATTACTGTCAGGTATGTTGCTGAATACAGCTTTGAGCAGCAGTGTTAAAAAAGGTAGAAACTTATTTTGCAAAATGAACCTTGGTTAATAAAGCAGCAAAAATTCAGCTTCTGTAAGCCTGAAACCCAGGTTAAACTTCTGTTTAGTTAGCTTCTGTTTTCTGTGTTACAGAGGTCTGAGAATGCTTTGCAATGATTTATGACAACTGCTTATTCTCAAATGTGGCTATGTGTAAAACCATCTAAAACACCTGCAAAAAGATACGAGAAAATGAGCAACACTGAAAGATATCATATTTTCAGAATCATTCAGCAATACATGTCTAAGACATATTCTCCTTCCCATCCACACAACTAAAATTCTTTCTCAGCTGTCATTTTATGTTCCATTTAATGCAAAAAGCTTTTCTCCCAAGAAGATTGGGGTTGTTCTACTGCTAACCATTCAGAATTTTGTCTGACAGATCAGATCCCTGATTTGTTTCTTTGACCAGATGATTTGTATCTCTGAATGCTTTCATCACTTTTTCCCTTTTACTGTAATATCAAACTTCTACAACTCATCTTCAATTTCACTTCCCTTTAAAATTTTTCCTACAGTAAATGAAAAATAGCAGTTTCAATTCTGACTACTTCATGGTGACAGCTGTCATTGCCATTTTTTTGTGTGTTTGTTTTTGGTCACTCTTCTGTCCCTTATGCTGACACTCAGCTTTTGGAAAATCAGCACCACTACATCTTTCTGCAAACCTCCCATTTCGTGAAGCCTACCTAAGCAACAATAATAAAGCTGAAAATGTGCAGCGATGACTACCTTTCATATCCAGCACTCTGTAATTTACTTTGCTCTTTCTTTATGATCACCAACCATCCTGCACATCTCTATCTCTTGTGGTAAAATTCAAGCACAGACTCTTGGGTACTTTTTTTTTGTCCTGCATTTGTATAGTAGCTACAACAGTGGGACTATCATCCAAGATTCACATACTTAAATATTAAAGAAATATAAACAATGGTTAATGGAGACATCAGTTATTTTGAAAGGAAATATTTCAGCTTGATTTCCATATTGTATATTAACACAAAAGGGTCTTGTTGGAACAAATTGAAGCAGAACTGTTATTGCGATTTGGCAGAGTTACAGAAGGTAAACACTATTGTATTACATGTGCAGCCTTAAATCATGAAACCACATTAACTGCATGGTAAAAGGCAAATGAAAGGTATTTGTCTGAAGTACATATATAAGGGAAACCCCATGCTATCTAATTTTAATACTTAAGAACAAGTAGGTTGCCTTCAGAAGGCTCCATTGACTGTATACTGAGGTTTAAATTCACATGTTGAGATCAACTAGATAAAATGTGTCAGTGTAGAAAAATATTTTGGTAAGATACAGAGTATTGCACATTCATCTCTAAGGGGTTTGTCACATCTCTTCACTGCACAATCTGTTGCATCCCATTGGTTCAGAAGGACAGACAGTCTGTAAAGTCTGCCCTTTAAATGGATTCTATTAAGATGGAAAAATTCATAGCCTACTGATTTTACACCAGGCCAACTATTGGGAGTAGCAAGTGTCCATATAGAATGAATTAAAAAAAAAAAGGAAAAAGCTTCCTAAAAAGACATTGTACTTTGAGACTATAATTTTTAGACTATCCACCTTTTCCTTGCCTTCAACCTAGAGGAAAAAAAAGTCGTGGTGAAATGTAAAATCTTTTGACTATCCTGTATGTTTTAAGGACAACGATTGCTATAACCTAAAATATGGAAACATTTTATCATTTGTTTCCTCAGGCTCTTAGTAGCTTTTTTAATCCTTCATATTTTATTACTCCTTTAGCAGGCAAGACAACAAAAAAAGATTGGTCATCAGGAACGGTCATCAAATAGTAAACAAAAACCTCCATGACATAGGAAAGAGAGAAAGATATTCATGTTCTGTTCCAGGAATGATGATGCTGATGTTCACATATTTGCTTTTCTATTTTGTCTCTGTTTAACCTTCGCTCTCCCAAGAGTAAAGAACTTGCCACTGACAAATTATTCACATTGTGTCAAATGACACTAATCAAGTAATTTATTAGCATAAGTTTTCAACTGTTCCTCAGAACAACAGCACTAAATAGGCAATTAATTCTCAAGTCATGCTGCGGGTATTAATAGCAGTTGAAATGGAGAAGGACAGTGTAGCAGGAACAATTTGGTCAATTGGGTAAACAACACATATAACCCAAAGTAACTTGATTTATTTATTTATCTAACATTCAACTTGATCTATGCAGCCTGTAGGAAAAAAAAGGGGTTGCATGATGATCAGCAAGGAAATACTGCTCCAGGGGAAAGTGAGATTATAAAGGTGTTTTATTTGAATAACAAAGAAGAGTTTAGTTTCCTTAGTGCTGCTTCACTTGGTTTCAGACTGATATTAAGTGGCCAGATTTTCAGACTGCTTCTTCATCATTCCCTGTCTGCATATCAGTGTCAACAATCGCACATTGACAGTCAGTCCCCTTCAAAAATTGGCTTTATGCTTTTACTATGCTGTTTCTTTTGCAAGCTCTTTGTGCTGTTCACAGTGGTCGACAGCAAGTATCCTTGAAAATCATTAGGGCATGCCTAAAATGAAGATTTAAGCACTCTGCAGTGTAAGCAAGTAAGCTACCACAAATGACACACAAAAAGGAATCTGCCTACAAAATGCCTAACTCATATTTTCGGCCTGAAAAAACACAACACATAATTTTGATCCCATTAGTTTTCAAAATTATTGGAAAAGCTGTTTAACAGTAGTCTTGAAAAAACATACTGCTTCTTCAGCTTTGTTTTTTGCCACTAATGACTGGTATCTCAGCTATTCCAGGAACAAGTTTGTCAATGTCATATTTGAAACTGCACTTACTCTATCATAAAAAGTATCGTCAACCACCAAGTCTAATAAAGTTTCTTCACTTCATAGTTTCTTTTTCTCATATAAAGACATTGTAAGATAGGGATTAGGTTTGATGTTTGTCACAATTTTTGGAGGGACAAAACTATTATATGAAATGAGCCACCCGAATTAATGCATCTGTAAGGGAAATTCATAGAATCATAGAATCATAGAATGGTTTAGGTTGGAAGGGACCTTGAAGATCATCGAGTTCCAACCCCCCCTGCCACAGGCAGGGATACCTCTCACTAGACCAGGTTGCCCAAGGCCACGTCCAGCCTGGCCTTGAACACCTCCAGGGATGGGGCTTCAACAACCTCTCTGGGCAACCTGTTCCAGTGCCTCACCACCCTTAAAGTGAAAAACTTCTTCCTAATGTTTAATCTAAACCTGCCCTCTTCCAGCTTAAAGCCGTTCCCCCTCGTCCTATCACTACATGCCCTAGTAAAAAGTCCTTCCCCAGCTCTCCTGTAGGCCCCCTTTAGGTACTGGAAGGCCGCAATAAGATCTCCCTGGAGCCTTCTCTTCTCCAGGCTGAACAGCCCCAACTCTCTCAGCCTCTCCTCATAGGAGAGGTGCTCCAGCCCTCTGATCATCCTTGTGGCTCTCCTCTGGACGCGCTCCAGCAGGTCCATGTCCTTCTTATGTTGGGGACTCCAGAGCTGGATGCAGTACTCCAGGTGGGGTCTCACGAGAGCAGAGTAGAGGGGCAGAATCACCTCCCTTGACCTGCTGGCCACACTTCTTTTGATGCAGCCCAGGATACGGTTGGCCTTCTGGGCTGCGATCGCACACTGCTTGCTCATGTCGAGCTTCTCATCAATCATCACCCCCAGGTCCTTCTCCACAGGGCTGCCCTCCAGCCATTCTCCGCCGAGCCTGTATTTGTGCTTGGGATTGCCCCGACCCAGATGTAGGACCTTGCACTTGGCCTTGTTGAACTGCATGAGGTTGGCTTGGGCCCACCTCTCCAGCCTGTCCAGGTCCCTCTGGATGGCATCCCTCCCCTCCAGCGTGTCTGCCTCGCCAAACAGCTTGGTATCATCAGCAAACTTGCTGAGGGTGCACTCTACCCCATTCAACATGTTTTACTATGCACTGCCGTTAGTACTTTGATTCAGCACTATCCATCATTTTTTATTTCTATGTACATTGTTTTAGACTTCGGTGCAGATCATATTTCCCACAAAATGCCATTCTCTTCAGCTGCCTATGAGCAAAGAACAACATGCAATCAGACAAGTTTGTCAGAGTTCCTATTGGCTCACCTTCTCCCTGACTCATCTGGTTAAACTGAGTTTATGTGATTTAATGGTAATGAGATAGTCAGTGAGTATAGCAAATGAATGGATGTTCTGCTAATAAGTAAAGCTCTGGTCTTGTCACGTGCCTCTGCTTGGCAGAAGTCAGGTTGAGAACAACATTTCCAAGTGCTAAACAAGTTTGATCTCACCTCATAATGTCCCAGCTAAGTAAAAATAACTAATTTGCAATAACATTTTGAAGATATAACAGGTATCTTGACTTAACAGTATGTTGATCATACCATGTGCTATTGAAGTAATTGAACAGTAAGAAAGATCTGTCATTGGTCTGCATATACATTGTATTTTTATCCATGTTACTTCTATTTTACTTTAAATAAAATCCTCCTATACTTCTCTGCATTTGAAAAACACTACTGAAAGTACTGCATGTTTTTTTTTTTCTTTTGATGAGGACATAAATTGCTTTGCTATCTGTAAGAACTCCTGAACTGCAAGCATACAGAGAGTTGTTACTGAGAATGTCACTGAAAATTAGGGGCTTCTCTATTGAATTATTTGCTCAGCTGGTTCTTCAAGTTAAGTACAATCATTTTACTGAAAAAAATCTGGAGTTACTAGGCCTCTGCCAAGCCATGCATTTTAGTAACATTCAGCCGTCTGAATTATGTTTGAGGCTCTGATATCTCTATGCTGATGAATATGCTTTCAGCCATAAATTAAGAGCAGCAGTAGTTAGGAAGTTGTGCTGTTCCCTTGTGTGATATCTTCATCCTGGCTGACAACTATTTCTCTTTTCTTCTCCTTTTCTGAGGCTAGGAGGAAAATAGAGGCTGAGAAAAGGTTGGGTTCGTTCTGTTTCCGTCAGACTGAACAAGTTACTTCTTCCTTCCCTCTTCACATTATATCCTCCCACTAACTGCTGTTCTGCTCATTTCCCTGGTTCCACTGATACTGTTATTGCCTAGAAGAAATCGGAAAAGCCCAGGTGAGCGGCAGGCCAGAACTGCGTTTATCACCTGTAGAGATGCTGTGCGTCTTACTCTTAATTTCTGGCATCCTATTTTAAAACCAAGTACAACTTAATTGTTGTTAATTGAAATTACTTCGAGTATATTTCACACCAACATTTGCCTACTGATGTGTTGATTGAATAGCTGAACTATAATTTTCATTGTTGGAGCTGGCTTTGGAAGGACATCTATACCAGTGTATGGTGGGTACTGAGTCTATGCTTTTATGGATGTTTAAAATTCAGATAACATTTTGGAGCACTATAATAACACTTTAGAAACACATCTAATGTGATTACCTGGAGACTTGCCACGAAGTTACAGTCAGTTCTCTGTACCATGCAGCATTTTGTTCGTCTACTGAGACACACATATTTGAGTATTTTGAAGATACAAGTGTCCAGTGAATCTTTGGACATACAGTTGGTGGGAATTGGCTGATCATTCAGGAAGTATTTTCCCTGGAGTCCCAAAAGCAAAAAAGACACAAGTCTCTGAAGTCTGACCCAGACTTAAGCTGCAGGATGTCCACTGCTATACCTGTCTCGTTCCTCTGCGTCACTGTAGGAAAAAGCAGGCAAGGCGGATGTTATCAAAACTAGGGTTTGATGGAAAATAATTTGTGGCACTCTTCCCTCACACAGAGGCATGAGCTGAGTGGAAGGGTGGAAAAGGGCAAGAACATAAATTTATGACACTTTTCTTCTGATAAGCTAAAAAAATGTGTACATTTCAATGAAACTCTCAGGGAAGCTGAAGAGGAGGCAGAATCACAACAAGGAATACTAGGTTGTGTCTTATCCTTGGAAAAGTTCAGAAAGATTTAGTCTATTTAGGAATTTCACAGACTCATGAAGGTGTACATTACACATCCCACACTAGTGCTGCAGAGCCATTTCTTTCAAATATTTCCCCCACATTTTCATATGCAAACATTCTTTCAGAAACAAAAGAACAAATTCCCATGTATAGAAATGTCTATTAAAATACTGATGGAAATTTCTACTGCTGAGTATCCATAACACTCATTTTAGTTGATTCATATGCCACAAGGACTTGGGATCTATGAAAGATAGCTCCATTCTCCCATTTTCAATATCTTTCCTAAATGTTTTGGGTTTTGTTTAAATAGATATTTCGTGCAGAGGAAGAGGAAGGCATATTCTCTTGAGGGAAATAAGTAGACCTAAAATACTGCAAAGCCTACCACAACAAACTGCATATCACTTTTGTAGACAAGTAGGACCCAACTCCTATGCAAAAAGGATTTTAAAGTAGAAGCAAATATCAATTGTTAGCATTTATGATGACTTATTAAGCAATTTAGTCACAACAATTCATTATTCAAAAAATAAAGAATGACTTAGTTCGTTCTTTAACATTATCTGGTGATCGGGAGATGTCTGCTAGGGGTGATACTTGGGGCCTTCACATGAAAGCAAGTCATTTTTAAAAGCCGCGGTCCAAGGAACGCCACAGATTGTAACACCATTCCTCAATTAGAAAATAGAAGGAGCATCACCAGGCTCAGATATTTCAAAAAGTTATGATCTTTTGCATATATTCCTGAAGATGGGTCGCGACTTGTGCAGTTAGGAATGACTTAGGAGGGTGAGAATTGTCTCTTTCAGTGCTGACTTGTGAATAAGGGAATGCGTAAATCATTATACTTCTTTCTGGGTTCACCTAGACAGTTCAGCAGACCAGCACATGGAGCCCTGTGATGTGACTCTGCATCAGCACTTGAAGTGCAGCTCCAAGAAAATTATTAAGGGAGCTTTCCCAGTTGCCAGGACTGCAGTTTTGCCTAGCCCTCACATACATAATGAATTGGCGGATTAGTACTTGATCAATCACAGACCTTCACTGTGGGCTAAAATTTCTTTTAACGGAGTGGAATAAAAATAACTAGCAAACAATATTTGGCAGTTCTTTAAAATAAATGGTAAAATTTTCTTCTGCGGCATCCAATGCAATAACATTTTTCAAAACAAAAAGTCATTATTCAGTGTTTTTAACAAAAGATATCTTATTGAGACCTTTAACCATCATAAAACTACAAAGGGGATCTCTGCCTTCAGTTTTAGAATGTACAGAAGTGATTAGGTTGACACGTCCAAAGTGGATTTTCTAAGAACATCGGATTGATAATGAAAAGTTTGAAGAGATTTACTTTTTGGTTCTCTTGTCTGCTATGTGGAAGAATTTATCCATTTTTTGATATACATAAAGAAATTCCATTCATGTTCCTGAAAACCCCTAATGTGTCTAGCCATCCTCATTCAGTCAATATAATCACACTTAGAGAATCAACCCACCATGTTCTTTCCTTAATTCCCAGTATTAAAACTCATGACAAAGGTAGAAACAGTTAACTTTAAAAAAAATAAAAAAATTCAAACATCCAGGCTTCCATTCCACGTGCAAGCACACAGGTATCTAGTTCACTTTCCTTTTGTTTCCCCATCATGCATGAATTTCATCTCCAAAAACTTAATGTTTGAGCTTCCAACCAGAACCTAAGCCTTAATAATCCAAATCAACTTGCAAGTTCTAAGAAATAACAACAAATCCTAGCTAACTCATCGCCTCTTTTCCCAGAACCTACAGAGGCCATTTTGTGCCACTGCTGCTTATGTTTCTTACGCTAGCAAGGTACGTTGGAGTGGGAGTGAGAGGAGGAAGCAACAGGACAAGACACATCCTCCACACTCCTTTCTCAGGTGCTGCCATATGGTACAGCTCGGTGCCTGTGTACGTACACGTCTTTCATTCTCTGCTTTCTCCCATGGGCAATAATCCGTCATCCATCATTGCACTGTATTTAGCATGCTGCCAGTACAGTCTGCACCTCTCCAGGGGTTCGTTCTGCTTTGGTTATGCAAACCCCAACATCATTGCTTATTTCCTACAGCCCAATATGTTTCCCTGTGCAATTTAGCTTCATTAGAGTTACTGTACAGCATGCAGAAAAAGATCATTTCTCTTTTAAAGTGTCTCTGTGTAAAACATTACAAATTCAAATTAGGAGTTCATGGCTTAACAAGAGATAACCCTGGCCTTGTTCAGTGTAAGGTTAGCAAAGATTTTTCTCTACTGGCAAACAAATGTTCAGTGAATAAAGATTTTAGAAACAATACCATTGTTTTAAAAGGGCAATGCAGATGGTTTCAGCGTGTGCAGCAACATTACCTTTAATAAGAAACACCAAATTGAAATATACTAAGTGTGCCAACATCAAAAGCAGTGGCTCACCACGTAACAAGATGAAAGCAGTGTGAAAACTCAGGGAGGCATTTTGCAAATTACATGTCTAGAATAATAATAATAGTAGTAATAATGACATACTTTATGCATAAGTTAGTAGTTCTATACATATATACAAATCTATATATTCACTTTTATATAACATATATCCGTATTATATGCATGTAAAATTAATCACCTTTTGTAGGTGGTTTTCATATATATCTACATATATGTACATTTATCTATGCATGCATGCAGCTGCGTGTGAATGAAAGCTTAAGTATATATTTATGAGATTTATTTATTTGAGACTATGTGAATTTTAAAGCTTTCTTTTACAGAAAGTAAATGTTAGGGCAGTGAAAGGTGTTGCAAATGGGATAAGGTGGTTACAGTGAAGTCAGGACAGACTGACCTTTTAGAGGAGCCAGCAATGATTTGCATGTGGTAATCTCTGCTCTGTATTTTTTCCACCTCACTCTTCTTGCTCTCTCAGGCTTGCTAAATTAGTAAGTCACATTGTGACTGATACACCTAACAGGAGAGGTCATTTAGTGAAGCCTGGGCCAGCACATCCTGCTTGAACAGTATGCGATAGCTTCAAAATCCCTTTCTTTCCTGCAGGGAAAGCGAAAGCTTCATCAGCTCTGCTGTGCCAAATGCGTTCTTCTGCAAGTGGTACTTCCAAGAAAAAGAGTATTGAACATGTTCACTCATACAGACAAAGAAGCCACCCAAGTTGTACCTCGCTGCACCACAGTGAAACCACAGGCATCTGTCTGTGTGACAGCTTTCTGCAGGGATCAGTAGTGGAGCTACATTAACACTAAGGGCCAAGACATCGCACTAATTCTGTGAAGTACATCCTGCGAGGAGACACGGGGGAAGGTGAAGGGCAAGGGAGGTCTGGGGTCACTGAATCCATGATTGTTTTGCCCAGGGGCTGGAGCCACAACATCAGAAATGTCACCAGGCTCCTCTGGGTGAGCAGACAGAAATCTGGAGCTGAGCCCTGTATCCGCGTCTATCAGTGGAACTGCGCCAGTGAAAAATGTTTTATCTTTGAAACTGTTCTGGCAAATTGATGTTAAAAATACAGTTCCACGTTGACTCCTAGGTAACACAGAAAGTAAATCCAGCTTGGTTTTTTCAGACTCCATGTCTCATTTTTTGTAGTTTTTTTTTTTTTTTTCATCTGATTTTAATGCAATTGCCTACTGCTGTCTTTAAAAGCTAAAACTTAAGAGAAAAACTTTTAGCTGGATCTCAGTCAGGCCTCTAGAATTAATCCTTTTCTGACAAAAGGAAATGTGATCCTAGTGCATGCAGTGAACTGCAGGGGAAAACATTCGTAGTTAGATGTTTAAGTGCCTAATTTGCTGCTGCTGACACATGGGCAGACAGATACAGTATCTAATACCTAGCAATTAAATTACATTGGAAATGAATGGAGGTTTGTAACTGAGTCCATCAAGACAAAGAACACTTGAAAAGTTGAAGCTTAAAGTACTCGAAGATTGCTCTTAGGGTTTTTTAATATCAATATTTTTAAAAAAAAAGTCTTTCAATATACATTGGGGAGTGAGTAATCAGTAAGCTAAGCACTTCACAGATTTAGTACTCATTCTACAGAAAATTGCAGCATGTACGTTGCTAGCCAGAATACAATAATAATTCAGTGTCAATTGCAGTGTTTTTATTATAACACTGCATTACTCTAAAGTGCATTTTTTGGTTACAATATTTTATGTGAATCATTAATTCTTATACTTAAAAATGTGTATCCTTGAGCTGTACAAGATATGGTACAACTTCATTCTTTACAATCTGCAAAAAAAATCATCCTGATACCGATCATTTTGAAGCAGATATAAAGAATGACGGCACCGGTTGGTTTTAGTAACACGTAGTGCATTCTTCTATAAAGCTATTTAATACAAGTCTGCCTCCTATAAAGCTATTTAATGCAAGCGTGTCTCATGCTGGTTTCCATTTTCACTGATGTTCTCTACAGTTCATCTGTTTTTAAAAGAACAGGAGCCAGATCTATTTTCAGGATACCCAGGGCAAATCAGAGGGACCAAATTACTCTGGCCTGTCAAAGACCATGCTAAGCTCTAAGTAGCTGCTCAGTTTTAGTTTGCAGGTGACTGTTGGCCCTCAACACCTCCCAGCGCCCATGCTCCAGGGCTGCTTACCGAGGCAGAAGCTGCTGTCTCTGCTATTTGTGATATCCACCAAAACATCCACAGTAATAGCCCTAAATAGAAAACTGAGGACCTGTAATCAATGTACAGTTCTATTTTAGAAGTCAGTAGCTTTAGTTAAAGTGTTTTTCTCTATTTCCAAAGCAGAGAGAAAAGTTATTAACAGCAAAACAAATGCACAATAGATTTTGGAGAAACTGGAGAGGGATTTTCCATCCTGAATGACTCTCCATCTTTTTCTGTTTTATATAACAATTTTTCAACACAAATGATGTTTTGTTTATTTATATCAGCCTCAGATTCATCAGTTTTAATGGAATTGTATTTGCCTGCAACAGATATGGCTTTCTCTTTGTTTTCTACAGTAGTCTTGTTTTATGCCTCAAAAAAATCTCATTGAGTTTCTCTCTTCTTCCTAATGCTAAAGGCAACAGTTTTGGATGGATTCAGTAACAAATAGTCAGAAGAGGGTTGAATATTCAGCATCAGAATTAAAATGCAGACTCTTCCTTTCTCACTGGGCAACACTGAAATCAAGAATGGAAAACATTCTAGAAGTAGTAGGGTTAATGAATCTTATTTACAGAAAACAATTTGAGGGCCTATTAAACTTCTACATGATGTGAAGATGAGCCTTGACCTAGTAAGTTAATGAACAGGGGTTTCCACATACCCAAGATAAATGCAAGGGTATAATTAGCAGCCTTGAAATTCAAAG
Source organism: Pluvialis apricaria (assembly GCA_017639485.1). NCBI lineage: Eukaryota > Metazoa > Chordata > Aves > Charadriiformes > Charadriidae > Pluvialis > Pluvialis apricaria. The sequence goes on along the minus strand of CM030008.1, from coordinate 106,574,762 downwards.
GAACAAGCAGACAGATGTGGATTTCTTTCAGTGAAATTGAACATCAGACAGACTATTCAAATGTATGAAGAGAGAATCCCAGAGATGTGGATGGCTTGCAAAAGGACTAGGAGATAAGTTTAGTTTTTTTAAAAGTGCTCTCAGGAAATTCCTGTACTATTCCATTGACATACTTCACCTGTTAACTTCTAGTTGTACTGAGAAATGCAGTGGGGAGATGGAGACCTTGAACAGCCTAAAATTTAAGGCTGCTTCCATTTATTTTTCCCTTAATATATATGCTTTGGTTTTAGTTAAAATACCTTGTGATAGCAGTTTGAGAACCAAGTAGTCTGCAAATATGAAAGATTTGGGGCTGATAATATGAAAAATAACATACAAATTATATTACAAGTACACATCTGTTCATTTACCCACAGTACAAAGCATGCAAGTTGGAAGCTCTTCCTTGAAAACCCATTCTTGTTCCAGGTTTACAAATACTCTTAACATAATTACTAAGTGGACCAGATTTTCAAACATCTAAACATGTAGCTGAGTATCTAGAAGGACTTTTTTCCACTGGCTTTAGGCATGTAAATGCTGCATAAAGTTTGAAACCCTCATTAATGACCTTTGAAAATGCAAACCTATGTGAAGATTAAATACTTTGAACACAGGAACAAAAACTCCCGTTTTCTTAACCAAAGACTGCTGGACATCCACATTGTGGGATGCAGGAGAAAGAGGTAGCAGTAAATGAAGAGAATAAGCAATTCAGATGAGCTAGCTGAAACTTTCCTGTATAGCTATGCAGTCAGGAGATAAATACTCTTTTTGGTGTGCGAGGCATGTTTTCTTGACTGCATATGAAAAATGTATCTCTACATTCAGACAGAAAAAAAATAGAGAGAAGCTACCTATAATAACAATCTATCATAAAATAGGGATCATAAAAACAGTTCCAATACATCTATACTGAAATAATTCATGTAATTTTAAGCAAATGGAAAAGTATAAGAGATAAATGCAAGTTATAGCAGTATCAGCCTCCATCTTACATTGAGCTAATTTATCCTGTTCTTTAGCTCTCCACAGATAAGTTGGTATGCAACCTGAGCTAGCTAGTTTAATACCACCTTGTTAGCACTCTTCTATATTGCACACATTTCTGTGGCATCCATAAAGGCATAGTCACTCAAGTTATATTGTCAAAAAGATAAAAATCCAATTTCACCTCTTCCTACATGATGTGTGTGTGGTTTTCTGAAGTAAAATCCGTGTATCTTTGTGCAGCCTCCACTGGGATCTGCAATTCAAGTCCCATGCTGCATCCAGAAACTATCCTTGAGCTAGCATATCGTGTATTGCTGGCTGCAACTTGTACTTCATACCAAGGACATGACAGTAATTAACGGCCACTTGCCTGGGAAGCTACGTTTGGCAACAACCGCATAAGACTCCTCAGCAGTGGTGCCTTCCTGTAGTCCATCTCACACATAAACCATAATCACAGACCTCAGAGCTATTGAACATACCACTATAGCCACTGTGATGTGGTTGAAATTCCAGTCAGAGACATTAAGTAGCTTTTCCAGTCACAAAAGCTTTGGTAAGACAGACTTGTAACTGCCTGGTTTGGATACTTCTCACAATGAAGTATCTTCTGTACCAGTTACTAGTAAACTCCAGGCTCTGTGCCTCTACCCAGGGTTATATTTCCTCTCCTCCCTGGTACTACTCATAGCATTTTCCATAGCATGCAAGACTTTAAGTCAAATCTTCTGCCTCCATCACAGAACAGTAATTAAGAACCCACCTCCCATCTCCTGTCCCCTCAATCCTCAGTCAGATACTGGCACAGAAACAGGAGCACGCCATTTGAGGTAGCATATCCTTTCCATACACAGCAGGCCTTCCTCTCACAATTTCAACCATGGCATTTTTACCTTAGTTTGCATAAATGCAAATTATATTACAGTTCATTAATTTATCTAGCACTTAAAAATCAAGTCACGGAATTAGTGTCCATAAACCCTCTTCAACCTTGAATTTCAAAACACTGGGAAAATGTTCTATAGTGAGAGGTCCTGTTTTCTTCTTTGTCTCGTATTTACAAGGTATAATTTAATATTGTTTATGCAATTATAATAGCTGATAGATACACTTCTTTAAAAAAAAAATTCACTCAGTCTCTCTGCTTTCTTCCCCCACGTTCATCATCATCTTAGAGGTACACATACACACACATGAGCTTTTCTGAACTTCTCTTTTCTCAGGCAAAAAATATTGAAGGAACACACAAACAATAATAAGGAAAACTATATGAACAAGTCAAACATATAATGATGTTCTCTCAGCCCTGGATTTTAGCTGAAGGGACTTCCTGAGCTAGAGGTAGAGTTTTTCTGACAAAATCAGAGAAGAAAATCCATCCAAACCTATACAAGCCCATCAGGGCTGGAATCTAGGCAAAAGTTCAACAAGAAGTTTCACAACTACGGGCTATGGGAAATGTCTTTTTTGTTTGCTTTTTTTTTAATTCACCGATAATTTATTTTGATGCTCCTTAGTTCCTAGGTGAGTAAACTTTTGAATAAGCATTCCTCGTCCAGTTGCCCTATGCTACTAATGATTTTAAATACCGTTCTCATTTCCCCATATAGTCATGTTTTCCAGGATGAACACTTATTTTTCACATGTAAGACCTTTCACACCTTCACTAAAACTTGTTTGCTTTATCTGCACTTTCTCCACTATGGTACTTTTAACAGGTACTTTAGACAAAAGCAGCATCCGAATCTGAAGTGTCTGGAAACCAGCAAACATTTGATGAACTTCTTGTTATTTCCTATTACTTAAAACAGAGCCAAGCATCATTGCGCATGCTTTGGCTTTCCTGGGATGAACGCACTTCAGTGAATTCATTCATGTGTGCATATACCGCAGCTCTGGCTGGAACAAGAACTAGTGCTCTTGTATTCTGGTGTCCTTTTCAGGCTTTAAAATTAAGGCTTGAACTTTGAAAGTAGAAAGCCCAGTATGTTTCCCCCATTTCAACTTCACAGAATGCCAGAGGGTCACATCCTGTGGCCACAGCAGCCCAGTGCACCCAGTCACCCATGTGCTGGTATTACAAGGTGGCAGCTGCTGCATGTGTTATAGTGGAGAAACAGTCCTTGCTCATGCAAGCATCTATTGCAAAATACAGGCAGAGGAAGCTAAAAGTGAGTTGGTAACTCAAACCAAAGCTTAGAAAATCATCTTGTGCAATCTTTAAATTCTCTGTGGCCCAAACAGTTCCAAGCCATTCCATTAAATATGTGAAAACTGTGATTTCTTTGTAAAAATAAATTAGTTTGCATCTGACTAAAAAATAGGCACATAGAAATGAAAGCAAGTAAAACTGGGAATAGTAAAACAGAGACATTGCATGCATTTTTCAGCTACTTCTCTTTATTAAACGGCCCTAAATTGTTCCTTTTATACCTAGTGTTGTGTATTTTATTTTTAATTTTTAAATTGGTAGAAAGAAAACAAAATGAATGCACAGCTCTGAATTTTGATGCTAGTTCAAGTCAACTCCAGAATCACAAAAACATACAGAGTGGTAGTCCCCAGACTAAGGGGATAAATGACATCAAAATTCAGAGTTTTGTTTAAACATTCCTGTTCCTCCCAACACCTCTCAATAATCAGAACAGGCTGTTTTGAATAATTAGCAAAACAAGAGTCAGCCATCAGTGTTGATATAAATCATCATAACTCCAATCCAGTCAGTGAGTTACAAGGTCATCAAATGAGAGTGATAAGAGCATGGCTTCTGTTGGAATTAATTGGAGCTGTACCAGTTTATATCAGAATATTGCTCAGGAGTAACTCAGCCATATGTCCATCAGTATAGGGACACTTATAAACTGTGACATATTTCAGTACCTAAAGCAACCTGAGGAAATTCCACATCACTAATAGGCAGCATCAGCCTTAGTCGTCTTTAAATTTGCTTTACACACTGAAGTGAGCTGGCGTGCAGACCAAAGTCGTACTGAAATCAGGATAAAATCAGTGAAAGCAAGACAAATAATCACATCCTATTTTTAGCTCTTTGCCCTAACAGCATCTTCTTTTGCTATGATTAGTTAAAGAGAACAAAACACTTGCTAAGATAGATTTTAATTTGTTCTTGCCCTGTGTTGCAGGTCATCCTTTTGTTTTCCTTAGCTTAGAAGTTTTCTTTTTTCTCCTCACCCCTCTCACCTCAGCTTGCACAGTAGGGGTGACTCAGCCCGTGCTTGCTTTGACCTTTAACAGTACGTTACAGTGTTTTGCCTATGAGGAAGAGTGGAGTAATACAGCTAGTAGCTGCTTTCATTCTGAAGCAAGAGCAACACAGTGGAAGGGGGCTCTTGCACCTCATTATCTAATATCCCAGTGAAGTTCTTTATAATTAAAGATTCTTTCTACTGAAGAAATGGCTAGAGCATCACACTGTGCATTAGAAAGATGAACACAGGGGGCTCATGTCTTCATTCAAAACTGTCATTAGATGGGTTTAAAGAAATTATTAAAGCTTCCTGTGTTATCAACAAAAACAAGCCTCTGTAACACACTCGAAATCTGCAAAGCTCCTGAAAAGAGGACGTAGCCAATTCCCTTAGCACAGCCAAGACCATTTACACGTGCATCTTAAGCAGCTGGTACTGATAACTGGAACTTATACAATCTTTTACTCACCCATTGATAAAGTGAATCCATTAAGGAAAAAAAATATTACCGAATCGGATCAAGGAGAAAAATTGCAAGAAACCAGGGGCAGAATACGTGCCTGTTTTTCAAAATTAAGGCCATTCAAAATCCTGGCATCCCTAACGAGAATGAGATGTGAGGTTACGGGATGGCCAGGTCCAACACAATAGAGCATAACATGATATTTTTTCCTCTGTTCTATACTTGCCAATTTCAAATAAGATGCTTTTTGTTAAACTCATGATAGGAATAATGATTTCAGTGAATAATGTTCTTAAAAACCTTTGCACTGAGGAGATACACTAGATAAGCCTAGCTTCTTGTAATTTTTTGTGATTCCTAAAGTTTCACCATACCTTGCACTACAGAGACAGAAAAAGACTAAACTACTGTGCTGATACATTATTATAACACAGAAATTCTGAGTGGAAACTGTTCCTGTGACTCACATAAAACTATATTTATGCCTGCTACAGTATCTGAATATCCACCCATACTTGGAATTAGTGGTCTAAAACTGTTGTGAAAATCACCTGATACCTCACACTTTCAGGAATAATCCCTAAAAATTTACAGCCATGTTCAGAAGTAAACTCTTGATCATTTTTCATCAAATGAATAATATTTAAAATTTCAAATTTCTGGATCCCTGTAGAATCTTTGACATTTTAAAAACGTATTTTACTTACTTAGAAGAGAATAAAATAATTGAACATGTCACATTAAAAGTATTTTATGAATAACACTGAAGAAAACTTTCTACTAATATTAATCAGGGTATTATATCTGTTTGACTAATGAGTAAAACTTACACTGAAGAGCTCAGAAGTCAAAAGCAATTGCTATATGGCTATAGGACCTGATCCAAACTCCCTGAAATACAAGCAGAATTTTTCAGTGGGCTGACCTACAGTGAATAAGACAGAATTATAATTCAGAAGTCCTTATCTTGAGCCCAGTGAGAGACATGCTATCTGTATATAGTATTCCTGATGCTTATTTGTATATCATATCAACTTTGCAGGCAGAGAATTTTTTGTGAAGTGAAAAAGGCTTTTCCATTATCTTAAATACCACAGACAAAAATTTGGGCAGAGTTGCAGGAAGGAAATCCTCTTTTGTACAAACCAATGTGCTCTCAATGCAAAATTATACCCTGCACTGAATTAATGAGCACTGTATAAAATATTCTTTTTTCTTAACTATTTTATATTTCACTTCTTCCCATAAGAGACATTTCTACTTAATTTACGTCAATATGCTTTTTCTTCCTTTGAACTATTTTACATTTAAACCCCACCTTCAAACAAAAGTCCATTTAACTCTTTTTTCCCATTTGTATCTACCAAATAAATTTTAAATATTTAATTTATGAACTAAACCTCCTTGTTTTGTGGTTTTCCTTTTTAGGTAAATGTATACAGCTCTAAGCTCATTTTATCACTCTTTTATGATTTCCTTTGGTTTATTTGTGCTGAACTTGTATTGAAGAGTGTACAGCAGTCTGTCAACACAGCATACTGTAATTATACAAAACCTGTACTAATATTCCTTAGTTTATGGCATCTGCCTCCACTGTGTTAACCAGAGCAGAACTCTGCCACTGTATCAAACTATAAACATACTAACAAACTGCAGTTCAGTGTATACCATTGCACATCCTCGCTCTACTCATCCCTGACAACTCTCACTAAATTACTACTTTGCAGAAGTTTAATTCTCTTGAGTAAATCTTTTAAGCTAATTTTACCTGACTTTTCATTTTTCACTCTGTAATTCCAGACTCAATCTATTTGTACTGCTGTCAACTGCTTATATATGTTTGTGTATATATATATTCACTCCTAAATGTGCATATATTAAGCATGTTTGTATCCTTTTTCAAGCCATTAGGATAGAAATACAGTCTGTATCCCCTTAGACATCCTGCTATGCCTCATTAGGCTTCTCTCTACTAACACGTCCCCTGTGCGTTAGCCATTTTTAATAATGTTCCTTTAGCATTTCAGATAGTGATTTCAGTCACCAATAGTGCTACAATCCAAGCCAGTCAGTTGAAATCTTTCAACCAAACTTTCATGGGGTAGTAGCAAGGCCTTTTTAAAAATTCAAATGCATGTAACAAGTTCCATTATGTCTGCTAATTTTGTAATGCTATAGTAAAGAAAGATTGACAGGAGTTTTCAACGAAGCATTAGTTGGATCAGCACAGTTTAGGCCTTTGTTCTTTGAAATTTGTTAAATCGCAGAATCACTCAACTTCTGCATCTTTTGTCCTGACAAAAACACAAGATTATTTATTTCAATACATTTTCTAGGACTATTACTGAAATGTGATGATCTTCAGTTGAAACTAAATTGATACTACAAATCTATATTTCTAACCTTTACCTACATTCGTCAAAATCAAATAATGTTAAAAAGACATTTAAAATCTACTTCTTCATAAGAACGCACAATTTTTGCTGGAAAATTTTGTACCAAAAGTTTCAGGAAAAAAAGTTTGCATATGACCACTCAGGCACAAGAAAGAGAAAATCATATACCAAAACAGAAGGTATATCTTGGCTACCAGTGCACCAGTCATTCATTTACAAGGTCTCTGGATATCTTAACTTCTTTCTATTTTTTTAATTTACAGATATTTCTAAGGAGAAAATGAAAAAAATGCAGACTAATCATCATGCTATAGCATTTAATTGTAATTTGAGAACAGAGCATAGAAGATTAAGACAGTACATATAAAGAGGAGAAGGTCAAACTCCTCTATTGGATTCAGTGAGGAATATCTGTCCAGTGGAAATCACCATATCCTTTGGCCCCAAAACTGTGCTGAGAAAACTTAGTGATCTCTGAATCATACCAGTACCACTCCAAGATACTCCAGATGAAAACATTAGCAGGAACTAGCCAGAAATCCGAGATGAGAGAGGAGGAAGCCAAAGAAGAGGCATGGGAGATTTAGATGGATGGTACTTACAGCTGAAGCCAGTGGGTTTTTTTAGGAGAGTAATTAACCACAGTAAAACAAAATGGTTTGGTTTGGGGTTTTTTTTATTGTTTTGTTTGTTTGTTTGTTTGTTTTTTCCAGGTAGAATAACCTGGCTCCAGGGTAAAATGGCTGTTTGGTAACACGTTTTGTGTGTTTATGTATGCATGCGTGTACATTTGTATAGAAATAGCAGTCAATGCTGTCTGACCCAGGATACTGGCAGTTAAGAAGTCTAGACTACAACAAGGCAACCCAATTTTACTATAAATCATCAATGTTTACTGCTCCTTTTAAGTTATTTTCATCATAAATAAAAAGCAGAATAAAATATGAGGCAATTTGGATGCGTTTAGTACAACAAGACAGAATAAACTTTATAATACAGAAGGAAACTCATTTCACTGAGGTGCAATCCCTTGTTTGCCCAAGAGTTTGGCTGCTTTGCATTGTCTGGCTATTATTTGCAATCCTCCCCCCTTCAATTTCACTCAGCATCTTCTCTGATCACACTCTTCTCTTTTACCCCATATTATTTCCAGTGCTCCCCTTCACTTTTATCATTACTTGACTCAGTGTCTCCTTTAACTAACAAAAAAAAAAAAAAAAAAAGGCAAAACTTGTGACAGTAACGTGGCATTTGCTTCAGCTATGCTTGTTTGTTATATACTTTGTTTGTTAAGAGAGACTAAATGTGAGAAGACTGCTTTGGTACTTCTGTCTTCAGGAAGAGCTCGTGTATAGGTCTATTCCCAGATATCAAATAACATTTTGGCGGAGATCTCAATCATCCCATAATAATCATTATTAATAAATGGTAATAATATATCTGAAAGACAAAAACTATTGAAGGGACATTAATCTCCCCCCTTTAACTAAATATAAGCATGCACATGCATTATCACTATCATCTAAATGACCTCTCAACCTACTCTGAAAATATATGAGAAAGATAGAAACACTTTAAGCTACTCAATAAAAGTTCTCAAATGCATATTTTATGGACACATAAAATAAACTTAGTTGACAATGTTCAGATAGTGCTTCTGCATGGGCATAGGTAACATCATTTGAATGGCCATATTTATAGTTTTGAATCCTTGGGGAATTTCATGGAATCAGGTCTTTAATTCGGCATTTCAAGGTCAATGCTGGTATTTTTGGAAAAAGTCTATATCCCAAAAGTACAACTTCATCCTACATGTTTTGACTGTAGAAAATGATTGCTTCATACTCCATTCCAGACTAATATGCTGCTCTGCTAAAAAACAGGGTATAAGTCAGAATTCAAATATGGCACATAACCGTTCAATTCATTTACCAGGTGTTTGACAAGGGAAAGCCTTCCTGAATACACAGGTAGGTGCAATAATTGCAAATAGAACACTTTCATGAGGGCTTATGCTCTGGTTTAATGGTGACTTTCCAGTTTATCATTGCTAATGAAGTGTTCTGGAACACATTTGTGAGACAACTTTGATATAACAAATCACTCTCTTCCAGCAAGAGTTGTACAAGTTCATTGGCTAAAAAGATTATGTATTTTGGCATACATTTATTCTGCAGTGTTCAATCTAAAATAAGTTTGGTTTTGAGATTATTATATTTGAGTAAGAAGATAAGATTTCTGTAATAATTTTCAATAAAATCAAAATGCAAAAGCCCTAGATTTCCTATTTAATTGTTGTACCTTTGACTGCATTATATTTCCTGGAGTGTAGACTGTTCAGAAATATCTGAAGGAGAGGTTTCATCGATCTATTATGAAAGTCAAATAATTCCAGATGCCAAAATTTACTGCATGTTTAATGCCATTAACATATTTATGACTGTGAGCAAGGAGATTATTTTGTGGAAAGCAAATAACAGGTGCCAATATATATGCATGTGATTATGAATACATTACATGACAATAATTCAAAATTATTCATCAATATAGGCAGAGCAAAAAGTACATACTACAGAGATACAGAGATACTACTGTGCAAAAATGAAATTAGGTATGCTTTCTAGTACATACTTCGTACTGCAGACAGAATGTAGGTGCATTTCTAGTTCCTATCAACAAGTGTTTAAGTTTTTTGTATGTCTCTTCTCCTTGTTTCTCACATGTAGAGCTGCTACTTCTCATTTAATTCGCACCTTTACATGCTGAAAAAGAAGGTCATGGTAATTTGTTGAACTAACATTAGCCAAAAAGTATTTAAACCAACAATTTTAGGAAGTGGCTTGTAATTCTGGCTTCCGGTTAAGTATTTAAAAAAATTAAAATATGCAAGCAAAAGTTGTCTGCATCTAAGATAACGTATTTAGGCACTTCACATTCTAATTTCATATTTTGGATTTTAAAGAGAATAGCATCAGAAACTGTTCAGAGAAATCAAATCTTCATGTATTTTGTCATTCCGGAAATCAAAAAAAATCAAAGGACAGAAAAAGAGATGGATAATATCTTATATCACAATTCACAGGAACTGAAAACTAAATACAACCAGGCAAGAGCAAATATTTATTTCCTTGAAAGATTACTGTATAGTAACTATCTTATTATGGCGTATAGAATAACCCAGTATCCATATAGACAGAAGATGAGACCACTTTTTTACCTTATATTCATAAACTGCCTTTCACAATGCGGTCTTGGTCCTAAGATTACAGGGCACTCTTAACAAGCAAGCTAAGCAGCAACGTCAGCAGTCAAGATTATTTTTAAATAAAGTTCTCACAAGCTAGAACCTACAAAAAGGTATACATAACACATTGAATTTGCCCATGTGCTTAAGCATTTAAAGGTCTATGCTGATGACAAAACTGATAGGCAAAACATGCAGATGGGTAAGGTCAAGAAAGAGGAAAGAAAGAACAACAATAACACAAAAATATGTTCCACACAGAATGTGTGAGCTGCTGCCTGCCAAATGGTTAGCAGTAGGCAGTATTATGTTGGCATCGTGAAAGAAACAAGACTTGCTGAAGGATCAGAAAGAGCATGAGCTAGAGGTTTGCTTGGCTTCTCATGTTTGAGCTTCATAAGTGCTACGTGGAAACATTTGTCTAAAGTCAGTCCTAATATTTGAGAAGCGAAGAATCATCAAAATCACACCTACTGATCCCATGTCTTCTGAATGTTTAATTCAACTAAGCGATCTAGCAGGATAAATTTACCATTTCAATTTAAATACTTCAGAGACAGAACAGTGGTTCAGAACAAAGAATGTATGCAGCTGGAAGCTTCTTATAGTACTTTAGCTGGTATTTTTTGTCAAAATTTGTTGTATTCAAAATCAACTATTTGCTAATAAAACCTACGTGATTGCTTTATGATTCTTGTAGCAGCAACATTTAGTCTTCAATATTTGGAGAAATTTGGAGAGCAGTGGATGTTGTTTACCTGGACTTCAGGAAAGCACTTGACACTGTTTCCCCCAGCCTTCTCCTGGACAAACTGGTAAGATACAGATTGGATGGGTGGTGTGGGTAGAAAATCAGCTTTAAGGTCACACTCAGAGGGTGGTAATCAACAATTTTACTCAGGCTGGCAGCCTGTCACAAGTGTGGTCTCCCAGGGGTAGACGTTGGGCCCCATGTTGTTCAACATCTTCATAAATGATCTGGATGATGGGATTGAGAGCACCCTTACCAAGTTTGCTAATGACACCAAAGTGCATGGAGAGGTGGACACGTCAGAAGAGAGAGCCATCTTACAGAGAGACTTTGAGAGGATGGAACAGTGGGTTAGCAAGAACAGTGTGAAGTTTAACAAAGAAAACAGCAAAGTCCTGCACCTGGGACAGAGTAACCAAAGAGCCCCGTACAGGATTGGATTTGTGTGGCTGGGAAGCAGCCTTGCTGAGAGGGACCTTGGGGTCCTGGTGGACAACAATCTGAACATGAGTGTACTGCTGCAGCAGCAAAGGTAAATCGGATCCTGGGCTGCATTCGCAGGGACATTACTAGCAGAGATAGATAGAGACATGATCTTCCCACTCTACTCAGCACGTGTCAGGCTGAACCTGGAGTACTGTGTCCAGTTCTGGTTCCCACAGTTCAAGAAAGATGTGGACAGGGTGGAGAGGGTCCAAAGGAAGACCACAAAGATGATGGAAGTGCTGGAGGACCTACTCTGTTAGGAAAGACTGAAGGAGTTAGGCCTTTTCTCCCTGGAGAAGAGAAGGCTCAGGGGGACTTAATCACAGTATTCTAATATTTAAAGGACAGCTACAGAGAGGACAGAGGTTCTCTCTTCACAAAGAGCCTCAAGGGGAAGACAAGGGGCAATGGGTACAAGTTGCACCAGGAGAGGTTTCATCTCAATGTAAGAAATACGTTTTTTTACAGTAAGAACAACCTCCCCAGGGACGTGGTAGAGTCCCCACCACTGGAGATTTTCAAGATGTGATTGGACAGTTAAACCTTCCCATGAAAGGCTGGACCTGATGATCTTTCAAGGTTCCTTCCAACCTGGACTCTCCTATGATTCTATGATTCTATGATTCTATGATTCTATTATTCTATTATTCTATTATTCTATCAGTCTATAATATTTCCTACTATAAATTGTAATTGTGTTTTTATAATCTAATTTATACCCATTTTTACTCGTTTTTGGATCCTAACAGTCTTGGACTTTATCCACTCTCTCCCAACTTGAAGGAAAAGTCAATGCAGTTATTCCATGGTGAAGCTGCAAGAGCAACCACAGCACCTACCTGAATACACTTTATTATTAAGTCTCAATAGGGTCCTGTAACTCAGTTAAGTCTAAGCTTGCTAAATTTCAATAAAATGTTAATAAAATTGTCCTCCTTTCCCACCTTCCAACACACCCCCTATTTTGACAAATATCGTTCATGATTGCACATTTCATTAAGTTTTATTACTTAAGCAAATATTATATTACTGTGGAGAACAATTTTATATAGTTAAAAAGGAAGTACACAAATCAACACTGTTTTGGAAAAGATGCATTGCTATTATGAGATTCCACTGAGACTCCAAAGCCACAACAGATAAACATGCTGCTTCTGTATGAAAATTTAAATCCATTTAATAGCACTGTTCATAAATTGTCTATGTTAGAACCAGCATTCTAAATCTATAAATTAAGTTCCAACCAAATTAACCTGCCATTTTGTGTTTGAGAAAGCTTGATAGAGACCGTAAGTATTCTTTAGCCTTTGTGTAACCTGTTTTATTTATATCCCTTCTTCGTTGACAGAAATACGTCATTTGACTTAGTGCATAGGTACACATATTTACCTTTTTAAGCATATGTTCCACGTGTTACACAGTGCACTGTTACTGTACAGCACTGCTGGTTAAGCATACTTCCTACTAAATTACCTGATCTCATATTCAAATTTTTCTAACTTTATCAGACTAATATTTTGGTCTGAACTTCTACATGCCAGACATCAGCCAAATAAAATTTTATTTTGCAATGTTAGAGCTGTAAGTGAAAGTGAGACAAAGGAGAGGAAGAAAGTAATTCTGGCTTTTTTTTTTTCCTGTTTAGTTAATTATATGTGAATTAAAGAAATATCAAATGCTATTGTGGAATGCTATGCCTGTACTCAAAAATTCAGTGGATCCCTTACACAAACAGACTCTCTGGGCAAAACTGGTTTTATGCCTAGCATGGGAAGGAAAGAAATAAAGTAGCCAGTCCTCGCTTAACTGTCTCCCATTACAAAATGATTCCCTAAAGTCTATTTCTACTTCAAGTCTATACAGAAAATGTTTTAAAATTTTTGGTTTTTATCTTGTTTCATCATAGAAAATAACCTGGGCATAAGAAGAGAATTCGCCTTTTTTGTTAGAAGTCACCTCTTTAAAAGCTTTTATTTCATAGTGACTTACTTTCACCTGAGTATCAAATTGTAGACTCGTAGAATAGTTTGGGTTGGAAGGGACCTTTAAAGGTCATCTAGTCCAACCTCCCCTGCAACAAGAAGGGACGTCATCAACTAGATCAGGTTGCTCAGAACCCCATCTAACCTGACCTTGAACGTTTCCAGGGATGGGGCATCTATCACCTCTTTGGGCAACCTGTTCTAGTGTTTCAGCATCCTCATTGTAAAAAATGTCTTCCTTATATCTAGTCTAAATCTTCCCTCTTTTAGTTTAAAGCCATTACCCCTTGTCCTATCACAACAGACCCTGATAAAAAGTTTGTCCCTGTCTTTCTTATAAGACCCCATTAAGTCTTGAAAGGCCACAATAATGTCTCCCCGGAGCCTTCTCTTCTCCAGGCTGAACAGCCCCAACTCTCTCAGCTTGTCCTCATAGGAGAGGCGCTCCATCCATCTGATCCTTTCTGTGGCCCTCCTCTGGACCTGCCCCAACAGGTCCATGTGATGATGATGTAGTCACTCCATCACAGAAGGCCACTAGGTTGGTCAGGCAGGACTTGCCCTTGGTGAAGCCTTGCTGGCTGCCTCGAATCACCTCCCTGTCCACCACGTACGTTAGCATAGCTTCTAGCTTCCAGGAGGATTCCATGATCTTCCCAGTAAATAAATGCTATGTAAAATGAAAACTACTCTATTGCAATTCTTATAGCAAAATAAGCAGTTGTTAGATATTGGAAGGAAAAGTATTAATAAAGTTCCACTTACAGTAAAAGGTAAAAAAAAAGAAAAAGGAAGTCTTCAGTCATTAATATGTCTGCTGCCTCATTGCTGCTTGCTTCCTCATCATTGACAGTGTTCAAGTTCAGATTGGATGGGGCTTTGAGCAACCTGATCTATTGAAAATGTCCCTGCCTATAGCAGTGGGGTTGGACTACCTGATCTTTAAAGGTCCTTTCCAACACAGTTCATTCTATGATTCTGTGATCTTATTTGCATTAGAGACTACTTTTCAAGAAATTGGAGTTAACTGCATTGCTGAAAACTTTCAAGACAGTAATCCTTTATATGTTGAGTGTGTTATTAACAGAAATTAATAAAAATGAAATGCTGGAAAGAAATGATATTATATTCATCTAATGCGGTTGGATGGTGATGAGTTAATCTAGCCCAAAGGCTCATTCACTTAACAGGTACGGTGTGAACTCATCTTGAATCGTATTATCAGGAAGGAACTGGGTGAAAGCTGTCCAAAAAGAGAGAAAGGAAATTAATTAATCAGTGATCAGAATAAAATACATAGAAAAAGCATTGCATAATTTTCCTGAGATAACCACAGTAGCACAGCTCCTATTGATCTGGGCAGATGGAGGCTCCATTTGGTTGAGTTAGTTTATTCTCCTGTTCTCAACATGAGCATGGAAATGCTAGTCTTCTGAGAAAGGGCAGAAAGTATCCAGACTTTCTGTTCTGTTAATTCCTGAAAAAGACGACTGGGATCAATAGAGACCCTGTTGGCAAAGGTTTCCTAGAAGCACTGAATCAGTATATTTTTTCACAGCCTTTTTCTTTTCTTCACATTTTGAAACTCAGCATACCCATTTTACAGGGATATTTTGGTATTGCGATATTTGTTTACATCCAATCTGGAATCAAATCATGCATATTTTGAGTATCCTAAAGTCTTTTTTCCCACCCAATTTTTTTCACAATCTTTGCTATTAGAAGTTTCTTGGGTTTAAAATTTGTGATTTTTATGGAATTTTAGATTTATTTGTATTTTTTTCCACGGAATCAGCTATTTTAGATGCTTTTTGTGTTGTATTCAGCTGCTGCTGTTTTGGAATGAATGAAGAATTTTGACTTGCTTTCTAGATCCAACAATAACCTTTTTATGTCGTAGTCAAAGAAGCTGGAACTTGGTATATACTATATTCCAGAGATGCTTAGATGCGCAAGGCTTATTGCCTCACAAATATTGCACACATACACAAATGAAAGATAGTTCTGAAGCAATTCACACAAGATGCTAAGTATCTACAATCTTAAGTAAGACACTGCAGGTGAACAGAGTCATACTTTCACAGGAAGAGATTTTAACACAGTAAGCTAAACTATCATCAGCTTTTCATAACTGCCAGAGAAATCCATTAAGAATGCTTAGAGGCAAAGTTATGAAGTGACACTGGTTTCATACAGTAATTAAAGTGGTTCATGCACGGTTAATAGCTGTGTACAGTTAGTAAAGAAAGGAAGAGAAGCTGGAAAAGCAGGGTCTGTTGCGATAAGACAAAGGCTAATGGTTTTAAACTAAGAAAGAGTAGATTTAAACTACATATAAGGAAGAAAATTTTTACAATAAGGGTGGTGAAGCACTAGAACAGGTTGCCCAGAGAGGTGGTAGGTGCCCAACTCCTAGAAACATTCAAGGCCAAGTTGGATGGGGCTCTGAGCAACCTGATCTAGTTGAAGATGTTCCTGCTCATTGCAGTGGAGATTGGACTAGATGACCTTTAAATCTCCCTTCCAACCCAAATTATTCTATGATCCTGTGATACTTCTAGTAATATGATTGCAATTAACCAAATCACTTGGTAAAACTTTATTGTGCAGAGTGCAACAGTCATCCTCTAGACACTCATTTCTAAGAATGAGTACACCATTCTCTGTTCGTAAATTATAGAACAGGTTTTAAAAAAATCATAAACTTTGGAGTTAGAGCTTTAGGAGTTGTTTATACACAGAACAAATAGAGCAAAGAGGTCTACATAGCAAGGTCTTTATATCCTCCTACACTAAACTAATAATGGCTAATGGGAGAAGGAAATTTTGTTTTGCTCAAACTTTGGCCTCAGTCTGTAAAAGAAAAATCATGCTTCATGTGCAGAAATCGTCTGAATGCAACAGTGAAAAACACTTATGGTCTGTTTCCCTCTTTCTTTTTTAATAATTTAAACTCTAAGCCTAATGCTAAAACATGTTGTGGTCTGTATACTAAATATTCAAACATATACTTCTTTGCTCTAAAATCAATAGGAGTATCACTCTTAAGTAAGAATATTTGTGGACAACAGTACAGTACGCCTCCCAAAACTCATAATTTTCTTTAAATCACACTCATCTCAATCTCACGCAGAAGACTATGCAATTGATTAGCTATGTTCCCCTGCCTTATCTATGCTGGCTTCCATACTAGTGAGTTTGCAAGAAAAGCAAGCAGACAGGAATTGCACAGGTTTTTTTCAATTATAAGAACTCTATTACTACAAATGAAAACAAAAATGAGGAATCAATGTAAAAAAAGAGCTGACACATGCCTCCAGATAATGTTTCCAAAGACCTATAGCAAACATTTAACTAATTAAAAGGCTGAATTTCTTCAGTGAGGTACTTCCAAGTACCGCAGCCTGTGTTAATTAACTGCTGTCTGCTGTCTAGTCTACTCTGGTGGCTCACTATTCCCTTTAGAAGCATCACCAGCTATGTTGGCACAGACTATATGAGATAAAGGAAGGGAACCTGAGCTCTGGGATCCGATTTCTGCCCGCACGTTAAGTTTTATTCAGATAAGAGTCAGCATCCAGCATTAACAATCCCTGCTTACCACTGCAATATAAAGATGGAAATTCTTTTGCTTTCCCTGCAAGAAGGGAAAATCAAACATATAAAAAAAAAAGTGAATAAACAAAATTTAAAAAAGCTCTCCGAAAATAATGTTCCTGCTATATCATTGCACAGAACAGATTTGGTTGGCTTAAATTGATGGTGTTTTCTTGCGTTTTCATTTTTTTTCCTATGCTGACTCCAGGTTCAAAGGAAGCCCGGGGAGCAGCTGGGACAGAAACAACTGTGGAAAGACTTAGCTCAGTCTCTCACCTTGTGAGAAGAAGAAGGGGAGCAAAAGCTGAAGCAACTTCTGTCTATTTCATTCACTGGAAAGGAACTCCGCCATTTCAAATGAAATGGCAGAAAAGAAAAAAAATGTGAACTATGGTCTGCCATCTGTCTCTGCTGTAACTCACCTGCCTATATCTAATCTTAGCAAGCCACTCATGCTCAGGACTCCAGTCCTTAACTTTTGCCAGAAAATATGCAGACTTGTGCCTGTCACAGAGATACTGCATGCTTGCTGTGACTCCTAAAACCAGAAAAAACTCCTAAAATGCAGAAGACCAAAGCAGACCTACACAATGAGAACAAAGTATTAACAGAATATATGTTAAGTGAATAGATTAATAACTTTAAAAGGGGAAAGTGTTAATGAAGTATTAAAGTGAAGTGTTAAGGCAGTACTGAGATCAGTTCATTTCTCAAAGTAACCTCTCTGTGCTTTCGGTTTTGTGTGAGAAGAACCAAGTCTTATAAGCTTTTATTTCCACGTGTGTTGTTGTTTTTTTTTTTTCATTATTCTTGTTTCTCCTACAGAATTCACCATAGGAACCTCAGAAGAAGGAGCTTTGAGTTTTAAAAATGTCCTTCAAAATGCCATAATTAAAAGTCTTACTGATTCCCCTGCTTGACCTTAATCATCTGTGCTCTGATGTTCTTTTCTGTCTGCATCTGTAAGCTATTAACATTACTGCAAATTATATGCCAAAATAAATGCTTCGAAAGGTCTAAGAATACTTTATCTGGGAATTTAGAAGGAAAAAGTATTCATTGTCGTGATTCCTCAAATTCGGGTGTTTTTAAAACTTCAGGGGGAAGAAGCATGTAATTTTAGAGGTGCCTTAATTATGTGGCTAAATACAGTTGAGTAGATGTAACTCTGATGTGTTTTCCTGTTATTGCACCATATTGACAACAAAGTCATCATTCAACAAGTTAATAAATACAGAAGAGAAAAACTGACCCCAAAATCCCTAAATACACATACAGAAAAAAACTCTTGTAGAACTGCACTATCAGAGATTAGACAGTATTTTCTAAAGATCCCTGTTTCACTGAGCTGTGCTGACAATGAGTAATAAACCTGTTACCCGATGTACAAAAAAGAAAGGAGAAAAAATATATTGTAAAGCACTACTGAGCTGACAACTCATATAAGCTATGACTAGGAGTTATCAACAATCAAGAAGGAAATAAAGAACACAGAGATGTACGACAACTGCAGACAGGGTTTTTACAGCAGAAACATTAGAGTTACTTCAAGAAAACTAGAAAAGGATAGAGCAACAAACGAATTAGACCCATAAGTCTGCTAAACACCACTTTAAAGGCTGAAGTTGAAAGCCCAGACTCACCCTTCTGCCTCCTGAAAATGTCATAGTTCATAGTTTTCAATATCAGAGTCTCCTGACCATCAAATATTACTTCTGGGGGCACTTCTAACACCTCAGTTTTAACAGTGCCTATTTCACCCTAAGTCCCATGACAAACTATGCATTTTTCCAGCTCTGTGGCTAAAAGAGTTTGATGATTTATTTATTCGCAGATGTTTACTTAATCTTTCAGATTCCTCATTTTGCTTGTGTTCATCACTTAGAGTTACCAGGCAAGGAAAGACTTCTGTTCAGCCGTCACATATGTATCCCTTAATTTTGTCTTCCCAGGAGACATTCATATTGGTTCACACTCATCTACTTTGGAGATACACAATTCTGTGAGGAGGAAATAAGATTACACATGCAACCCTAAGTATGCCTTCTCCAGACAGTGTCCCTGGTACCCAGACAAGTGGTTACGAATGGTTTACATTCACACTGTTCAAGGTTCTCAGCCTTTAGAAAAGACCAGGTAATTCCATGCTACATGGCACTTAGCTTTGGGGCTCCCCTGGCCTTCTTGCAACTCCAAAAAACTTGTGTGCACATGCGTGTGCCTCTGTGAGAGTCCATAAGTGTGTGTACAAGGTGCAGGATGAGGGATTCAGTTCTACATGTCTGAAATGAGTGAGGGCAGTGTTGCACTTCACTAGAGTAGTACTTTCAATAGTATGAAATTACAGGTGTATGTAGAGCATGAGCAGAGGACATTGAGCGTACCAAGCTTGCTGTGATTGCATTGAAGGACTACAGCGGCGGGTGAGAGTATTTTATTGGATACAGTCTTGCCTTTCCCACCTGCTGGGAGTAGGAATTGGGACAAACAATATTCACGTGGGCAGCTGGGTTTTGTTTTGGAGAGCATAAGATGGTTCACAGCAAAAAGGAAATGAAAAAAAAAAAAACCAAACCAAAAACATTTGCTCAGAAGAAAATGAATGTTTAGGGAATGTGGGCAGTTGGGAAACAGGGATCTGGAACCAAATGGATGATCTAAGTTATAAAACATAGATATATTCTTAGCATGTTCCTTGCCCAGAACAGCCCACCTCCAGGTGATTAGGGTATTCTTTGGGCTAGAAAAACATGTGAGATTTGATTCCAACAGATGGAGGAGGGAACTGATGCTACAGTTTCAAGGCAAGTGCTCTAACTGCTGGAAGAAAAGGAGACAGTACTCTCTCCTCTTATAGCTACAGGATAAAAATAAAAGGAAAAAACCCCAAACAAACCAAACAACTGGCTCCTCTTGGGCTTTTGAAGGCAATGTATACGCACATGTAGTTTCATGAGACACTTTAGGTTGGTGAAGTCCAGGTGCTGCTTAAGCTTGAAGTTCTTATGACCTAGGAGGGCCAGGTTTTAAAATACATCGGTGAAATTAGTGTTTCTTCTTCATGCAGCTCCCTCTTCAGCCAGTTACCTTGTCAGAGGCACAGCTCTACACAAGCTTCACTGGCTATTGCAGGCCTGAAGGTCTTGCTGCAATGGCGAAATATGCAGGGTTTTACCCAAGCTCATTGTTTGCAAGCTGTCTATAGAAGCAAAAACTAGATGACTGTTTTCTGTCACAAGCGGTTAAAGAAACAGAGATTAATTAAATCCAATAAAGCATTCCCTTCCCAGTGTCCAGACACAGCTCATCCTGTCAACCAAGAAAAGCAAAATAATAGACCAAAAATACCTAAATCTGGTGTTCTCACCAACCTGATGACAGAATTATATTTTACACTAAAAGAAATAATTAAAAAAAATGTATTATTTTTCTAATAAAGAAATAATGTACATCCTAGATCACAGAGTAGTTAACTTAGGGAAAATTAAATTTGTTTCATGGAATTTTTCATTCATCTAACTTAAATCATACCAATTTTGACCTTAAAACAAAGTATGCTACTGTATACATAGCAACCATATATCAAGAAATACAAAATTGCTTTTGACAGGACAAGGCTGGGTGATTATCATTATCTATGTTTTCCCCCTACCTTTTATAATTAGAAAACACTTTCTAGAACAACGATACAGGAAGCAATATCTATTGTGTCACATGAAAGTAATTTTCTCCCCAGGCTGCTGATTTTTTTTTCTCAATTGTGAATGTTAAATTTTTACATGTGGGGAAGAAACTCCTTGTTCCCAAGAAAATAAACATTAAAAATGCATAGATTTTAAAGGTTTTTTTCTAGTATTAACAACGACAACAAAAAAAACCACAAAAAAAAAAAAGCTGTGTGAGCTCCTCCAACTTGTATGTACTCAGGTATAAGAACAGGTTATTCTGTGTCTGAGATCAAAGTAGGAGAAGCAGAATTTGAACCTCCAAGAAAGAGAACATTGGCTAAAGTGATCAAGAAGTGCGATTCATTAAATATAATTGGACTGGTGCTACTCCTTGAGGGCTTGTCTTAGCTGGAGATCCAACTTGTCCATACTAGTACATCTATCTATAAGATCAGAATACAAATTACTCTCTATGTGTTGAGATCATCATCAGCATCACCTGGAGATTTCAGTGGGTATTCAGCACTCAGTGTATTATTTTGAGGATGTTATATCCCCTCTGTTTGACTGACTACATTTTTCCTGATGAAAAAATACAAATAGGATACAAAAACAGAAAGCAGGAGAAGGTGATTATTTCATGCTGGCAACTAGAGAAATTTCCAGAGCCATTTACTTCAACAGACGTTCAATCAGCTGTTTATAATCTGTCATTTTGCTTTCTATATCTGGACAAACATTTCCATGTTGAGTAACATATGTGTACACACATATGCACACACACACACACCATGCACGCACGCACTATGTTTCCATGTTGCTTAACAAGGAGTGATATGGCCTGTACCACCCCAGAATTCCAGCAAACTTTACAAAAATGTACTGATAAAATTGACTGATAAAAGCCAGTGGATTCACTAGGACAAACCTTCAAATTTCATTGTTCCTATACCCATTTCCGCACACTTTCACTTTATTTTTTATTTCTTTAGATCAGACTGCTGGTCTCTGCTTGAGGAGGGGTCACCTTCACCGTAAAGATGAAGGCAAATCTGTGAGAAGCCTATCGGGATTGCTTTTAGCCAAGAGGAACCGTTGTATTAGTTTCAGCTCTGAAAGTCTACAGATCTATTTCTGTCATAACAGAACAGTAGCTCTGTCACCAGCAAACCACATTCAGCGTAGGGAGCATTTCCTCCTATTTATGCCAGGGGACATGACATTTCCAGGCTTCTTTCTAGCCCCAGCAATAACACAAGGGGTCAGATGCCACCCTTAGGGAAATGTATTTTAGTTTAAGAAAACACATGTTCCTGGATGCTTGCTCGCCTTATTGTTCTAATAGTGTTTAGGAAAGGAAAAGACAAACCTAGTCTCTCTGCTTTGCATTTGTTTATTAGGGTGCTTAGAACTCTCCTCTGAATAAAACAGGTAAACATAATGCACAAGGAGGATTTAAAAAAGATTTCTCTTCTTCAGCTCCTCTCTTTACTTCTTACAGTGACTTGGCAATAGTTTTCCTTGTTTGTTGCTCCGTTTATTATTTGCTGAGAGGTTCTTATCTACATGGCCTCATTTCAAAAAAATATAAGCATTTAAAACCACTGTTGGTTTCAAATATTTCTTCAGAAGGTGGGGCTCCTAAAGTCTGTATCCTTTCTCCCAACCCTCTAAGCTATTCCTTATGACAGAGTGAACTGAAATTCATAAGGAAACGTCTTCATGCCAAATGCTGCCGCAGTTTGGCCCTATTTGTTTTCCTGTACACGAAACCAGGGAAGCCCACTACAAATGAAAAGAAACCTCATTAATATATCTGTTAATGATATTATCCCCGTCTAGGCGGAAGGCTCAAGTGTTTTTGGTGAATAGAAACAGTAGATCACTGACCCTTGAAATGACTTGGAAAGAAAATTTAATGTGGTCAATGCAACTAAATTTAAGAATTAATCTGTCGTGGTTTTGTGAGGAGAGAGATACGGCTGGTGTTGTGTAGCATGGCTGAATTCAGTTATTTAGAACAAAACTGCAGCCCATCACTGTTGGTCGGTTCCCTCCCGCTTTTTGACCTCTTTGACCAAGAGTTACCAAAAAGAGGTTTGATTTGCGTAATAAACGAGTGGATAGGAATTAAGCCAGATGTGAACAGTATAAATTCTACTAAAAAAAATATATATTCTTGCTGGTTTATTTCTTTTTGTGTTAGATAACTGGGAGTTTTTTCTTTATTCAGTTTGCTTGGGAAGGGTCAGAATGTTATTTTGGGTTAAGAGAATGGGACAAGTCAATCCTTAGGGTTCTGGGTTGTACAGTAAAATATGTTCATTTATTCCTCAATATGACAGAAAACATGATTTATTGCTTTCTGTCCAAACATTTTACAGCATAAATCAGGAAGAACTGAGAGAATGAGACATGATGTCTACAATCGGTGATGCTGAACATTAACATAAAAGCTAATCAAATAAGAGAAAAAAATCATTAAAATATTCAATTTTCTGCACTGAATCTATGGAGGAGAAGCTGTCTGCTGTGCAGAGAAGCTCCTTTTTAGCTGCTTCTTTACCTATGAACTGGAGGATTGTGTATTTTTTAATATATTTGAATATATATTGTTATATATAACAGGACAAACAGTGAAGTCTGGCAATTGTTCAGTGTCATCATTAGTTTTCTGCAAAACATCAATATTTTTATCAATGTCCTCATATTTACAAAAAAAAATATGTAAAATTAGTTTCTATGGAAGACTATAAAACATATCTCTTTCTGTCCTGTCTTTGGTCCTGGAGTATATCCTGGGGCTCCTCTGAGCGCTAAACATTTATTCTGATGCATGGAGGCCTAAGACTTGCCCACCTCCCTACACTGTCAGTTTTCTTGAAGATGAGCTGCATATCCCTGAGTAACACAAACATTTCTGTTCCATTGATTTCATTCAGTGGTTTTCTTTTAGATTTCATTTCACAGGAAAATCTACATCTTAAGAGGATCATGGAATTTCCAAGGATCCCGAATAAGTACACATTTTAAAATGAACAATATTGAATAGTTATGCAGCTCGACCAGAAAAAGCCATAGGTTCATGTCGTTTTAAACTCTGGCTGGAAAAGAAGAGCACTCCACGATGAAAAGGTTGTGAATCAAAGTGGTTAGAAGTGCTACCTGAGCCTGCAGTGGTACAATCAAAGCTTCTGTCTGGGCTCCAGGAGGCTTTCCCTGGTCTTATTGCAAAGGTGAAGGGTAGACCTTCGAGTCCCAGAACCTTGGCTGTGGAGCAGTTTTCCTGGCTGATCTGCCCTGGATGCACAGACCTAGAAAGTGCTGTCTGCTTTTGGGGGTACAGTCCTGGGGAGTTTGGCTTCTAAGTGCAGAGGAGCCACTCAACTGGGATAGATGTGACTACCTGTGCCCCAGGCATCCCATGCTCAGTCTGGGTGTCCCTGCAGAGGTCAGCCATGATGGAAGACGTCTGTTCAGGCTAATTTAACCCCTTTGACCTTTCTGTTGATAATGAATATTCACAAACTTTCCAATTATAGAATAAGTTTATATATAGAGACAGCCATGTGAGTATGTGTGTATGTATAGTGTATATGTATGTATATACAATAGCTGTACATCTTGGACACTATATTGGTGGATCATGATCTTCCTAATATCAAATGAACTTTCTTCTCATGAATCCTGTTCCCTGCGTTCTTGCCAGAGAGGGAAGACTTCTACATAAGTATTTCCTTTTGATGCTTGAACTAAAAGCCTTTCCTACCACTGTCCTTTTGTAGTAACAGGGCTGGTAAAATCTTCCCAATCTGCAAAAAACTAACAAACAGCTTTATTATGCTTACTATGCTGTAGTCTGTAATTTCTTAGAAACTCACTTATGGAGACATTAAGTTGTTTCTGGGTTTTTCTGGACTTTCTGGATTTCTACTTTCTAATATGAAAGCTTTGGGGAATGTATTTCAGTGGAAATGTTTTTCACAAGGCTTTTTGTGTAGTTATTGCTTTTCATCCCCTTCCCCATTGATGGTGCATCAGGATACACTGCTCAGAAAATTTGTCTAGTCTCAGAACATAGCACCTAAATATAACAGGACAGTGTGAACTAGTTATTTGTGGAAGAATGGCACCTTTGTTTTTTATTCGAGTGTAACCTCTATAATGAAAAGATTATTAATTGAGGAGCTAAAAGTCCAGGAGGCACTGGAGATAAAAAACAAGTGACTTTATAAATCTCTGTGGATGTGACTGCTGTAATAATCCGCCAGAACTGAACTGAGGTAACTTCTCCATTTAAATGGGCTGGTTTAATGGAATGGGAATTGTTATGGCCAAGACTGCCAAGCTGAAGGAGGTTTGGAGGGCATCCCTCCAGGGCAAGAATAATATTGATGATTAAAACAGATTGTGATAGAAGCTAGAAATTACTCTACTAAAAGATACAGGCCCTTGGGCTAAGAGTAAGTGTGGTATTATTCAGCTATCAGATTAATATCTGAAATATCATCTATTTTTGAACTGTATTCTATTTGGCAGGGAGTGGGTAAATGATTAAGTAGTTCTTTACCATCTCTGATGGCTCTTATCTTGTGATTTATATATTAAAAAAAAAGAAGCATGTCCTAGCATGAGGGACACAGAGAAAACCTGTGAATAAATAAGGAAGTCTGAAACCAGAGACCGTGAGTTACTTCAGCTTCCTCATTCAGGGACTGATGGATTTTTGAAGCCAGAATGATCATCTAGCTTGACCTCTGAATATTACAGGCCATAAAATTTCACTTCGTTACCCTAGCTCTAAGCCAAATATATCTTACTAAAGACATTAAAAAGTAGGAGTCATATTTTCAAAGATATTTAGGTATTTAAAAGGTGGAGGTAAAAATATCTGTACGGATTACGTGATTCACATTGATTTCATGATAGGTTGACATCCAACAACTATACACTGTTTTTGAAAACCTGACTAGATCTGTCTCTGAGGGTTTTAAATGCCATTGAAAGTCTGACCGTATATCCACGGTCATATGTAGAAATCACAGTACTTTACACTTTTCTAACATAATTCGTGGGACAAGATAGAAATGCTCTTTCAAAGAGGCATGTTCATCCCCTTATGACTTCACTAGCTAATAAGTAACTAACATTTCTTCATTGTTTGGATAGGGATTTACTTTCCTAGCTCAATCATCTCTCAAATAAATGTTAAAGGTAGTATCTGAGGGGGTGGAAGTGTCCACCATTCTAAGCACCAACCCTGAAAAGTGCCTGGATCTCATAAAGTAATTAAATTCTAAAAAAGCATTATAAATGAAGGAAAGGTATCACACTTGTGAATAAGAAAACATTTTAACTTCCATTGTTGATGTAATTTTATCAGAGATTAATACAAGCTCCCTATTTATGACCATGAAATATTCTGCATACAGTGATTTGGGAAATTATGTATCATAGAAAAAAGTATATATGTTCTAGAGGATATTAGCTTTCCAGATGCCTCAGGTAAAATTTTTGAAGGACTGCAGTAACAATCCACAAATTAAGTTTTACTTTAGCTTTTCTCTTTTTTAAATTACATAATTGTTCCCCTTTTTACTGCTGAGCAGAAGGTAAGTAGGAGTAAAATTACAAAACACTTAGAAATATGTTATTATTTTTGCTGTGGGGGAAAAAAAAAGTTAGAGAAGCAGAAAGAGCAACACCAGAAAGAAATGCATTACATTCCCCCCTCACTTGAAATTCCCCAATATGCACTTCACTCCTACATCCCACCATCTCATAAGAAGGGCTGAGCCAGGTATATATTTCATTAAGCACTCAGGAATTTCTTAGTAAACCTTCTTCAGTTTGCAGGCAGGAATGCAATGGAAGCCGAGTACTTCAAACTGTTGGGTACATTTGAGGGAAATTTGAACTTAAAAATAAGTCTAAGTAACTGTACCATGTAAATTATATTCCTCTAATGAGAGAACTGGGATGGGGGAAAGCAGTATGTATCATTTACTTCAACTTTAGCAAGGTTTTCAACACCGTCTCCCACAATACTCATGCATCCAAGTTAGGACATTATGGTCTGGATGAACATAAAATGGGTAAAAAAAATGGTTGGATGGTCACACCCAGAGGGTCAAGGTTAACAGGTCGTGCTCTACCATCATGTCAATAACAACTGGACAACTGCGGGGGCCTGTAGTGAGACCTCTCCTAGTTAACATCTTTATCAATGACCTTTATCGATGACCTGTAGTGATAGTGTAGAGACCTCTCCAAGTTAACACCTTTATCAATGACCTGTAGTGATAACGGAGTACACACTTCTCAAGTGTATAGATGACACCAAATTAGGTGTTGTTGATGCTCTTGAGAGTAGGGTCCCATCCAGAGGGACTGGAACAGGCTGGAAGAATGGTGGGACAGGAACCTTCTGAAATTAAGCAGGGAAATGTGCCAAGTGCTGCCCGTGGGACAGAGAAGGGCTTGCGATGGCACAGGCTGTGGATGGACAGGCTGGGAGCAGCGCTGCAGGAAAGGCCCTGGGGCCTGATGGGCAGCGAGCAGAGCCTCTGACAGCAAAGGTGGCAAGAGCTCCCTGGGTTATGTGAACAGGAGCACAGTCAGGTAATGCAGGGAGTGATTATGCCCCTCTGCTCAGCACTAATTAGACCATATCTGAAATACCACGTCCAGCTTTTGGTCGGTTGAAGGCTAAGAAACTCATGTCTTGAAGAAAAATCTCCCTTGGTGGGCATATCATAGCATCCCTCCAGTGACCCCTACAGGAAACTCATATAGGGAAGATTCATTTTGCTTCTCACCCACTGCAGCAGTTCTTCACATTTATTGATAATTCAGTCAAACATTTCCTCTCTTTATTAACTTCAATTATGATCTGTTACAAGACCACAAAACCCCTGCTGGCATTATTTTTGAAAACGTTTCACATACACAGGATTGCAAATTTCAGTTTGACCTGGATTTCCTTTGAGATCATTAATTCCCTGAGATATTTTTTATTCATTTAATTAAATAAAGCTTGTTTCAAATGTACTTAGGCTGGTTTAAAATGCATTATTTTTTACTTTTACAAACAATGGGTGTAAGCAATCTTTCTGTTTCTGAAGGTCTATATCAGGCATGTGATTACCCATCTTCATTTGATAAGTATCAGATGAACAATAATTTCTGATCACTCAGGAGATGTCTTAACAAGATCTGGAATAAATATTATTACCTACTTAATGCTTTCTAGTACTAAAATGGTATTTTAAATACTCCGGCGCTAATTTTTTGGTCTACCTGGCCAAACCAACTCAAGTACAGCTGGGAGACCAGTATCTTTTTCGGGTACTTACGCATGACTTAGTAACTAGTATCTTACATCACCACTTAATTTTATTGTCTTTTAGGGCAACACGTATATAAGCAATTATCTTTGTTTAAGACAACAACTCTAAGAGAACCAACTACAAAAAGCATAAAAAGAACATGCTGTTTTACAGGCCTTATGCCTTATTGTTAATTTAATTAGCTCCAATTCACCCACAAGCACAGCTTGATGGATATATTCTGTTCTTTATTATGTCAGTTAGCACCCTGCAACATGGTGTTTGCTAAGATTATCTAATCTGTTGTAGATGACAATTCTCTTCAGTGGTCATATTCAGCAATATATGACTTACTGGAGCTGGTCCTTTCCAGCTCTTCCCAACTTCTGCTTCTCTGGGGCTAAGGATGAGACTGTAATTATTAACTGAACCCTGAAAATTGGTCCAAAATTATCTCTGTAGAAGAAGAGGAGAGCTCAAAGTCATCAATAAACAGCTCCAAACGCAGCTCTTCAGAAGTCTTAGTTTTACCTATCAGCATTTAAAAAGCCAGCATAGTAAAATATATATATTTTTTCCTTTTGTTTGCAGAAGCATGGGCAAACAGGTACTGGGAAAAAAGACCTGTTGGACTTTGCTGAAGACAGAAAAGTCATGGACATCTTCACTGACATTAGCTTTCACATTCCTGTGTTCAGAGAAGCTGCGTATCACTAGTAACATCCAGAAGCTCTGTATTCTAAAGTAAAGAAAAAAATCCACACATGCAGAATAAAGTTCTAGCACTGATCCTAACAATTCCTGATTACTAATAAAGAAAAATTACAATCTGACCAGTGGGTACCTAAACCCAAATATTATTACTCTAGCTATGGGTATTCATTTCCAACAAATAGCGCAACAAACACAGCCTTTTATTTCTCTCCACTTCTTTTCTGACAGATCCACTTCATTGCTAAAGGGGAGTGCATTATTCACTATATAATTCACATCAACAAACTTCACACTAATATATTTGCTGTTTCTCATGACTACGTGATTTTGTGCACTGTAATGACTGGTGACAAACTGGAGACATTTCCATCTTCTTTTCTTAGTGCAAATACCAAAACTTTCAAAATGAGAGCATAAAGCCTTAAATTACCTGTTCAGTGTGGCTCTCAGTCTTATACCTAGTCACACAGAAGAGGTCCCTTTTGCCTGTACATTACTCCCTCCAACCTCAGCAAGACATTTGTGTTCAGAACTAGAATACAAATTCCAACCCAAAGGCAGCAAGGATGCCACCTTCTTTCACGATACCTTCTCCGGGACTGTCCAGATTGAATATTGCCGTAACTAACCCGATAAATCCCTTAGCATTCCTAAACTTGAAAGGCTACGAGCCTCTGGACTTCAGCAGAATCACCTTTATTTGCAGACTGCTTTCCATTATACAATCCTTTCTGAGCAGAATTCAGGATCTGAAGGGAGCATATACATATGCACAAATTCATAGCATTTTCCTTAAAAAACCAGACTATTATACAGGTTTGTATAATATGCTATGAAAAGTAATTTAATGTTAAACAAGTATCATTAGTAATAAGGCTAGAGTTACTCATACCTGACTGATACTTAAAGACTGTTTAACAGACCATATTTGGTGAATTTTCTGGAAAAGCTTTTCTGTAATATTAGGTGTGAATAGAATATACGCGGAAAAGTTCCTTACCAGAGATGAAACAAAGACACCACACAACCTGAACTAAGAATTAGTGTTTTCAGGAAATCAAGGGCTTCCTGAATAATTAGCATACAGCTGCTAATCACGCAGTAAATTGTTGTTACAACCAGACATAACCCTGTCAATACACTTCACTAGAAATTACTTCAATTGTTTCCTCACTTTCAATTCCCTGTAAAAGAAAGATGATCAAAAACAGATCTAAAAAAGACAGGCCTAAACCATAAGAAACTCTTATCTGTATGACTAATTTGGGGGCTGACTTTATTCTCAGGCCAAGAGAAATAATAGCTGAATAAACCCAAGACTTAAGTCCTACAGAATTTAACCTTTTGCCGATACAGTAAAAGCCTTTTTTTACTTCTGTCATGAGAGGCTTCTTTAAATCCTAATTAAAAGTAAATGAAATTCTAATATATAGAAAGAATTCTAAAATATATGTAAAAAGATATAAAATTATAATGTTTAATATTACCACCTTCCCCTCCTCTGCTCCCTTATTGCCCTAAGGAAAATGTGTGAATCCACTACTACATTTAAATCTTAGCTACCACCTGGGAACTTTAGGAAGCAGATGAGTGTTTTCTATTCAAATTCCCATTAGAAATATTGTCAAAGTGAAGTAAGCAGAGAAAATTATTTGGGAGCTCTTGGTGTTATCTTGCATTGCACTTCTTTATCATGCTTTGCTTACTAATAGAGTATATTTTTATTTTATGCAACACCTTTCATCTAAGAGACGACAAAATGGACAAGAGAGAGGAATTAAACTGTTTATAGGAAAAATTTTAACCTTTTTTTCTATGAGATTTTTAGAAAAGACAGTGAGTTAATGAGGCAGAGAAATATAGCAAGGCTGTCCCAGATGGTAAACACTATACAGAGAAAAGCTCTTACATCAGATGTGGTGTGAGTTTGTTAAGGGTCAGAGGAAGCTTATGAGTAAAGGCAGGAATAACATTAGAAATTATTAGATGTGGTTCCCCTTGACTATACACTAGTTTTATTCATTTCTCCTTTGTGACAATCAGTGCCATCAGGAATGAGCATTAAAAGCTCATTGGTACTTCAGGGGCTTCTGCTGGTTTTACTGTTTTTTGGCACTGTGTCCATTAGTAACTAGGCCTGGGGAAACCCATCCAGCAAACATAAGAATCAACAAAACCCTTCATCTAAAATGCAAATTAATTTGAATGCACCCATTTTAAACTCATTTCAAGACCATGGCAAATAGCTTATAATACCAAAAGTATTTTGCTTCATTTCCTGACAGTTTTCTTAACTAGATCATTAATTTGGGTAAAATAGGGTGTGAATTTTAAGTGTAATAGCTGTCCTTGAATAAAACTAAATGGCTACACTTCATTTCAGAATGAAAATGCCTTCTTCCTATTTAGTTTAATCCATTTATTAGTCAGATTATCAGTTATTTATCTGAATCAAACCCAGAAAATAGATTTAGCCAAATAAAGTTAAGATGATTTCAATCTAGAGGGCAGCATAGGTTTCCTTAGGGCTTGTCTTAAAAATGGAGCTGATCTGTTTCACATACACAAATGCCTTCCATGTCAAATCTGTGCATAGCAAAGCCCTAAATCAGATTGGTATATTTTGATATATTTCTTTCTAACATAGCTCCAATGAAACCTGAATTGAAATTTCCAGTCTAATTAATCAACTTGATTGCCTGAAACAACTGACGTCACAGTTTTTCCCAAACAAACACCTCGGAACATTTGCTTCACATCTGAAGCAGCAACCAAATGATCCATGCAGTAGTAATACTATATGTAAGGATAATACTAGAAGGAAGATGAAATCTTGTCATAACACACAGCAACTGGATAGCTTTTGATACAGTTCACAGCAATGAGAATTCATTATATCTATTTTTAATATGGGAAAATCAGACCCATAGAAATGTCAAGCAAAGAACAGAAAACTAAACAAGAAAACAAGATGTAGACACATCACTAGAATTCCCCTAATAGTCATGAAATTTTCCCTTCTGAAATCTAAATGTTGTAATTGGTATCTGTCCCAAACTGCCATTAAATTAAGAAAGAGAAGCCTATCCACCAACAATTGTTTTAAAAAAAATTTGGGGTTTTGTTTTTTGTTTTTTTTTCAAATGTTTTTCTCATGATTGGTCCTAACACAGAAGGAACCTTGGTTTAAGCTGAGTGGACAATAAGAAAACATGAGTTTAATGACAACTTACCTCTTTGCCTTTGAGTTATCTAGGCAGAAAGGCATTCTCATCTTTGAGAAATGGTTAGATGTTTTTCTTATTATAGTCATAACTCAATAGTGTTAGTTTCTTAATCTTCATTTAAACAAGGGATTTGAATACCTAAGCACATTATTCCAGTCCCAGCGATATCAATGAAAGTAAATTAAGAATTATGAACTTGATCTCCTGGGTACCAAGAGATTTAAGCACACTTTTAAAGTGATTACTAGAAGAGTGTCATCAGGCTGGGACTTGGTCTTGGCACCTCCAGAAACTCAGTTTAGCTTCTCAGCTTAGCCTCTTGCCATTGTGGAAGAACCACATTCAGGGTCCAGATCATGGAACGATATCAAGGTAACAGGTTTATCCACAGATTTCTTCTCTTTTCATCTGTTTCACTGAGTTGTCAGTTACATTTCTGTATTATTTTCTCTATGATGACTGGAGTGCTGTGTTCACAGAAACTCCTTTTATGCCAGTAGACTGAGATTTTCTGAATTTCTGGGTCAGATACTATCTCATCCCTTGTTCTGACCCCAACAGGCTTCTTTCCCTCTCCTCATAAGGAGCAGCAAGCCTGTAACATGGCAATTGGCATGGCAGATACCTTGAACCAGACACCCCAAATGACAGATTGAGCATACTAGCCAACATAAATTAAGCATGAAGCATCCACATTCTGCTTTATTATTTTAGTATCTTTAGTATTTAGGAGTATCTCCTCTTATTTTTTTCTGATGCATATCGTGGGCAAAGCAATACCATTTCTTAAGTAATGTGACATACAGACATCTGCTTTTGTCTTGTAGTATACAATTGTCCTAAGAGTCCTTTTTCTGTGAGTCTGAGTATGCAGATTTTGTAGCTATGCTATCTGTAGGTTTGGCTGAAAAAATATTTGGAATTTACAAAATTTACAACTTAACCTGTCCTTCATTCTCCCTGTGGTTTACCTCTGATGGCCTTTCCAACAGATGCCTTTGCCTTCAGTAAGCACTATAAAAATTCATGGTAAAATCTGTCTCCCACTTTTAACTTATAATCAGGAAACAGCACTGGGACTACAATCCAGGCTGTAATAAAGTATGAAATCAGATGTGAAAGATTAGGTCAGTATGATGTAACTCATCTTTCCTAGTGCACATTTTTTTTTCCATAGTTTGTCAGTGTCCATAACAGAAAAAACATAACACTGAGAAAAAAAAATAGAATGGCTGAGGTGTTTGCAAATTATGTAAAAGGCTAATTAAATTTACGAGAAATACAATGCCAAAAAAGAGGGTAGGTCATAACGTGTTTGAATAGAGGTATTTTTATATTTCTGTTAGGAGTAGAAAAATCCCAGATCAACTGCAGTAGTTCAATGCCTTATCTAAGACTACTACTGGTAGCTAAGAACTTGTGAATTCTACTTAATTTATTGCTGGATGCACTAGAAACAATAGAAATATGTAATAAACAAGCAAGGTTAAAATCAGGCTAACATTTCACCGACTTCCCTGTACTTGTTGGAAGATGAAAGTTTTTGTCTAGACGTTTGCCTTCTTCTGATACTGTGACATGACAAGCATTTGATGAGAACAAATATTTAAAGACAAGGTGCCAAGGCTAACAGGCCACAAATACAGCTCCTTTTCTTACATGTAAGTGTAGAAACCATTACATTCTTCTTAGGCGACGGATGCTTGTTGCAAAATAAATTTGACTATGTTCTTTCCCTATTTAAAATATGGTTCTCTAAATGCCTACAATTCATTTGTGGGAAAAGTAATAGTGATAAACTTATAGCCATATGCAAAGCAAGGAAAGACTCATGAAGAAATAGATTGCAGCCTCTAAGGAATTATTTTATGCTTCCACTTTATATTATAAAAAGTAATACTTAACCACAGTCAACATTGCCAGGAACTATTTTGTCATAAAATGATTTCAAAAGTGCAAACAGAAATTATGAGCTAAAATAAAACTGGCAAGACATAAAAGCTGCTTTTGAGTGTGCTCCGGTGACGGAGAGCAGAGTCTGGCCTAAAGATTTTTGTCTCATGCAGATTATAGGTTGAGAAGTAATTGCTATTAAAAAGGCCCTGAAGTCTGCCTATCTTATAATTACGCATGTATCTGAGAAGCATAGGAATTTTCCAGCACTGAGGATGTGTGTTTGTATCATAAATAAAAAACTGCTAATGGGAAGTTTATAGGACTAAAGCAATCCAATTAAATGCCTTGTTTAATTAATGTATCTATTAATTTACTTCTTCATTTAGCTACCTATCTTTTTTGTTGTTTTATTCCCTCTCTGCCACAAATATGTGTTTGTAGAAGCCAGGGATTCAAGACAGGAAACAGGAGAGAAGGACATAGTTTTTGAGGTTGTTCCACTGGATATCATAGGCCACTGTGACATAAAATCACTTTCAGAAATGTTAGAAATGTTCAGGTGTGGTCTAACAACTTGTCAGCTTTCTGGTTCCCATTACTGCCATGGCAAGACCATTGCAAAATTTCATTTCCAAGGCAGGACTTAGCAAATATTTTAAAAAAACAGTTGACTTTTTTTCTTAATTTTCATGGTGGTTGGTTTTCCAAGTTTAAACCGTTTCATAGTTCTACATACCTCCCTCTTTTCATAAGTAAAGAACTCTGCCAAATCCTGCTGGTTTTGTAAAAAATTGCTGAAAATGCATCCTAAAACTTTCCATCCATATACTACTTCTTTCTAGTTGGTAGGTACAGCTGTTGTTAAGCTCCTTAAAGAAGAAGAAATATTTAAGAATGAGATTTTTGATATCCATTTTGATACCTTTAAGTATACTTTTCTCATTACAAATGGATGAAATTACAACTTCTTTCAAGGGTGAGGGGACCATTTTTTAGAAACTTGTATTTGCATTTTGGGAAGGACACAGTCCTGAAACAGTAAGCAGCCAAACAAATATCTGCTTCTAGGGGAAAGGCAATTTGCTTTAGTGAAGCAATGACAATCATACTGAAAATGTTGCAAAGAATATGAATATTGGAAGGCCTGAGAGGTAATGAAATACCCAGTAAGTTTTACCAGAGGTAATTTGTCAGACTGAATGCCTGCATTTGGGTGTCCGGCATCAAATGCCTTGCTTTTTGGAAAACATTATACGTGAAAAAAAAGTAGAGGGCTTGCTCTGGCCAAAAGCATAGAAAGAGGCAACAGTCTTGTCATATTTGAAAATTCTCACCCTTGATTTTTGCACAGTAAATTCCAAACCTTCTGTGATGAAAGTTATCCAGAAATGGTAAAAATTTCAATTTATAATTTAAAAAGACCCTTTAAAATGGAAAACACAGATGTGATTTGCTGATATATTTTATTCTCTACTGAGGGCCTTGGGATTTGCTCTCTCTCCTTGAAGCTGTTCTGTATTAGGGAGGCTGTCTCTGCTGAGGATACACGGAGTGTTTCTCCAGATTTCAGCATGTCAAACCAGCTGCCCACATGAGGCAGGATTATATAGACCAAACACCTGATTAGAGAGTTCCACTCTCAAGTGGCAGCATGACCCATCCCTAGCCCCTAATAATCAGGAAACTTTTCCCTTTTCCCCTAAAAATAAGCAGGCAACATTGACAAACTTTCTTCAGCATGGCGCTTCAGTTAAGAGCTCCTGACAATAAAATAATAAGCCTTAGAGTTTTGAAAACACTCTAAAATTAATACATTAGTGCTTTCTACAATATATTAAACACGGGATAAGATGTGAAGACTCGGCCCAACAGTATGCTACAGAAGGTAAAAAAACGGTCTGCTGACTGTTTGGTACTACGAGTTTAAATCATATTCTACTGTCTTATGCATCAGAATTGGGTAAAATACAAAGTACATATTTATTGTTGTTCCTTTCCAAAAACCATTATTGTCCTTCCTCTTTTCCCACTGAATTTAGAAGTCCCACTTTCTTCCCCCAAAGCAAAATTAAGCCCTTGGTTGGGCTAAAAATAACTCCTAATTTCGTATTTTAGCTTCAGAGTAAGTACGTTAAGGAAAAAATGCCTGAGTGGCTTTCAGAATTACATAGATTGAATTGACTAGCTCTCTTCTGGTGCATGTGCCTCTTATACTAAAAAAATAGAATTGTTTTGCCAACTTTTTTCCTCAGCTGTAACCGAAATTACTGTGGAGTAAGTGTTCAGTCAGTTTATGGCAATTCTGCCCAAAAATCCTATTAAGCAATAATAGGATTTGTTTCTCAGCTGCCAGTGTCTGTTTTGAAAATACACCCCCGTGTGCTCTGAATTCTCAGAACAAATTCTGATTGATTTGTTTCTCATCTTTCTCCTTTGAAAACAAAATTCTTGCTCTTTACTATTTTAAAGCATTTTAAGAGGTGATTAAACTGCAGCCACTCAGCTTGTTTTTCAGATGCATAAAATTTTGGCCACCAGGGGCTTAAATTATATGTCTAACTGCAACCAGAAACTATCCTGTTTGCAGCTTTTGTCCTTAAAAGAAACACTCACTACAAGTTACTGCAAGGGGCTTATCTATTTATTTATATTTTTAGAAGTAGTTCTCTTATAATAAAATAATCTATAGAAATTTTATGTTTTATATGTTCCATATGTCAAAAAAGATAAGGGGTTGTTGAAAAAGAGAACTCCTAGGGTTAAAAGTTTTTCTGTAAGATAAACAAAATAGTGTCTACCCAGTCTAAAACAGACAGGATTTTCGCTTAGTGATTTTGAATCCTTATTAGGGAACACTTTATGAGTATGAACGCTAAACCAATTGCCTTTCTTAATGTTGAAAAGTTCATGCTTTAGCTTTCAAGAGGCTTAGACAGCTGTTGCCAATCCATTTTTATAGAAGAAAGGGAATAACAGAATTAATGTTGTATTTCAGTTAGAAATTTAAAAAAAAAAATAGGAGGAGGAAGGTGAAAGAAGGAAAGAAATGTTATTTGGAATGATAAATGTATGTTCTCCCACCAGTGGGTTTGTCAGCCAAAACAACTTTAGTCCAAGAGTTGAGACTTATTCTGCAGATGTAGCAGCAGGGGAACAAACACAGAAGTTATGGAACATCCCTAACTTGAAAGGTGTGATTTATTTGACAGATTTTCAAAGTATAAATTAAACACACAAGAACTTCATATGTAAATGAAGTCCATACTCCTTACACTAATTATGTTAAATTCCTGCACCTTAGTGAGAGTTCCTTCATGTGCCTCCCTCACTCTCTGGCTCTACGAAGTGCTGAGCACTGTCTATGTCCATGGAGGTCATTACTACTGGAAGTGGATGATGAGTATCCTGTAGGACATGGCATTTCAAGACACACTGTTCAGATTTCTCAGTAACCCACTGGTGAATATTTTGCATCAGAGTAGGACATAACCTGTCCCCTCTTTTAGCTCTTTCTAATCTGATCTCTAACCTTCTGTTTGCTAGCCAGTGGTTTGCTAGCCAATAATGATTTTGATGAGAGTCTCCCTTTGGACTTACATGTTCTGTGGATCAAACCTCTCATATCCTGACTTAAAGCTTTTTTTTTTTTTTTTTTCATCAGAAGGCCCATTTTTCTCTGATTAGTTGATGTGCAGGAGGTATTTCTCTCCTGCGAAATAATCCTGAATCAGCAGCTGACTACTTATGTCAGAAATTATAACAGACCCCTCTCATCCCTGCACAGGGAGAAACTGAAGAAAATTTGTGGCCCTCTTTGTTTTTGGCCCTGCTATATCTTCCTTTTTTTATGTTTGGCGTTTCTAAAACTAACGCTGTTACCTTGTGACTGTGAGCTGAGAAGAGTCCTTATGAAAATTAGAGAACGCAAACATGTCTGTAAATGCAAACACAGAAATTGTGAACATTGCAAAGCAAGAAGCATCTAATGAAATACTAGCACATTTCTAAACTAGTAAATAAAAGATGAAATAGCAGGTGAAGTAGGAAAATTAAGTCAAGAACAAACAGGGATTCATCTAATGCATCCTAAATTTTTCCACAGTTTTGAACAAAGAGCGTTAAGGGTTATTCTTTCTTCTTATAAATTGAAAGTCGACTTTGCTCTCGGAAAAACACACATGGTAGTAATTAGAATCCAATACTAGAAAATTTTGAAGAAGTATAAAGGGAGACACTTAGTCTCTCTCATTAGCTTTTATTAACAACCTTCTGAGTTTGTGAAATCAGTGTAACAAGTTACAAATGGTGCATGAAATTAAAAATTTCTGTTTACCCTATAGAGTTTTCATCCCTGGCTGGCAAAGCCCTGCCGCAATGTATGCAGTAACAGGTTGCCAGGCCTAGCCAAAGACTCTCCAAAAAATGTGGTTTCTCAGCCTAAAAGGAATTGTTAAATGTTGTGGGTTGGGTGGCTGGGGTTTTTTTTTCCACACAAACTATTGTTTTTCCTTTGTACAGGAGCAAGTATCTCAAATTAATTCCAAAAGATTACCATGCCTCTCAGTGACATCATGAAATAGGTACAGCTCAGAAACCTGCATGTAGAGTACAGGCTGAAGGGCACAGGACAGTAACAGGCATTAGGCTGATGCTCACATCAGAAAACAAAACAAAACCTAATACTTGTTACATACTGTCTCACTAGACCACCCATTAATCGTGTCTATAAATCCTGGGCTTACTAGGCCAACACTCAGCAAAGTAGTTCTGTGCCTTCTTGGTAGATGATGGTGATGTTTAAAAGAAAGATTTCCTTTGACACATTGCATAGAGTTTCTGACAGGAAAAATACCTGTAGACCTTTAAGCAGTGCTTTCAGGATAACTATACTTTCCAAGAGATACAAGATCTCAACTCACGATCGCCAATTCAGCTGCACTTAATCTAAATGGTTTCTTTCAGTCCTTACACATGCTTTCAGGCATCATCATGTGAATTGTGCCTATTACGGGTCTTTCTATGGCTCTATGTTCTTGCAGGAGATGTTATACTTTCTTCTCCCCCTCCACCCCACCCCACCCCACCCGTTTCTTTTTTTGTTAATCTCCCTCCAGGTATTTCTCACAAAAAAACTGAGCATTCTAAATGAAAGATTTTCGATCCAGAAAATGTAAAAAACACATTATTTTATCTTTTCCTTTAAGGCTGTTAGTTGCAGCCTCTTTCCAAATTGCTTCTGTGTTTGGAAGCATTTTTATCCATAGCTGAAATTTTGCCTTAAAGTTGGAAATAGCTTCCTGTTCAATGACTATTAGAACAGGATAAAACAATGAGATCACAAGGCATTATCTAAGTTATGAGGTCTTCAGAGGGCCAAATGATGCATAAAAAATAAGTATCAGGTAACTTAATTTTTCCCCACCATTACTCTTAACTATTACTGCTTCTTTCTTGGGCGTTATTATGCCTGAATTTGATAAACACATGGAGGCTCTGGCAACAGTTTCAGTTTTCAGTGCTGTCTCTGACAGCTGTTTCCATAACAAGCTGCAGTAGCCTCCCATCTCTTCTTTGTTTTGGGGTAGCAGTAAATAAACCAACGAATATAAATCCAGTTATGAATAAACACAACTGTTTGGTGTTCTCAGTCAGTGAGAACTGCACATATGAGAAGAACCTGTTCCTTTGCCTTGCACAAAACTTCTGGTTATTTTGTAATTTATTACATGTAGGCATAGTGCCTTGCCTTCATCCTTGTTGAACCGAATCTTGTTAATCTTTAAGAATTTTTTTCAGTTCAGTGTGTATTAAAAATAGCTTTTCTAACTTTGTAAAAAAACCAGTTATCTGTTTTCCAACCCCAATGGACAATACCACAAAGTAACAAGAAATACAAAAAACATTTTCTGTGTGTATAAACTGCTGTCAAGGACATACTTTTCTTTTTTTCCTTTGATGTTCCTTCTACATAAGACATTTTTTTATTCTCTCTCTTATTTTGGTGTCCTCTAAATTCTGGTGTTATGCAACAAAATTTACTCTGTCAATTGACTTGGAACATGTATTTAACATGTGCTAAGCACATTATTAAATTGATATTAAATCCTACTTAGTAAAATCTTCTTCCAAAGGAAAGACTAAACAAAATAAGAGGCATCAGTGTGTTACTGAAAATATATTTGAACTTCAGTTGGTGAAATATTCAGATTCCAAAACCTATACTTTTAATAGATGCGTTATTACTGCCTACTATATTTAATATAAAAAAACTATAACCTTTCCTGTTGTATTTTGCATAAAAATGACAGTGAAGTGACATTTTTCCTTAAATTTAGTGGAACACAACTGATATTGCTATCTTTTACACAAAAGAGTGCAGCCAAATTACTAAGGGCAAACCCTTGATGGATTCCTCTTTTACCGAACTGTTGAATAGCCAAAGTGCCTTGTTATTCTGAGTGTTTCTTCACTTTCTTGTCCAAAGGATAGAGCTATTTTTAAAATTGCTTTCCTTTGTGTGGGAGATGTAGTGCTGTGCAGCCTTTTAGTATTTATTTCTCATTTACAGTACTTGCTTTGAGAAAAGAAAGCAAATAACAAAATGCAGACACTTAATCCTGTAGAAAGCAATAACAATATTTCTGGTCGTATTAAATCTTTTATAGCTCTGCAAGTTCTCAAGTTGCTGAAAAGAAATAAATTCCAGTGCAATTATGCAAACTCGTAAATACTTAGATATACTTAGACAGTAGATAACCACATGTTCTGCTTTGGGTAGTTTGTTTCTGTTGCTTATGTTTCAAAAAAACTATGTGACAAAAGTAGAATACACATTCCATCAAAAAGCAGTTAAACCTTTTAATAATAACAGCAGAACTATAGGGGATGTGCCTTGGTGATCAGCATCAATTGTCAGCTAACACCTGAAAAACAGAGTGTTGTAGCCAGTCAATTCACCATATTCCTCAAGGTTATTAGGGAGGAAGAATGACAGACAAGTGATCAATCCATCTTAAATATTTCTGGGATGTCTGTTACTGCTGTATCTTATTTCATTTAGGAACTCAGGACTTCCTCAGTCACCCCCTTCTACTGCAGATAACAAAATTTTAAAAATTATTTGATAAACTTATCAAACTCGGTCTGAAAAGAAACATTAGGTATCTTATGCTTGTTACTTTTATTGGCCACTGTTCCAAAATTCCATTCTTCTGCCTGCCAAAAAGTCTCTTCTGCTTTTTTTTTTTTTTTAACTTAAATGTATTCCTGTCCAGTTTAACAACCACTTGTAGCTATGCTAGAACTATAGCTTTGTTTGAACAGCTCTTGTACCTCAACTAATGTACCGGTTCAAGAAGGACAAGGAACTGCTGGAGAGAGTCCACCAAAGGGCTACAAAGATGATTAGGGGATTGGAGCATCTTTCTTATGAGGAAAGGCTCAGGGACTTGGGTCTTTTTAGTCTAGAGAAAAGAAGACTCAGGGGGGATCTTATCAATACTTATAAATACTTAAGGGGAGGGTGCCAGGTAGATGGGAACAGTCTTTTTTCAGTGGTGCCCAGTGGTATAACAAGAGGTAACAGGCACAAACTTGAGCATAGGAAGTTCCATCTTAACATGAGGAGGGACTTCTTTCCTTTGAGGGTGGCAGAGCACTGGCACAGGCTGCCCAGAGAGGTGGTGGAGTCTCCCACTCTGGAGACATTCAAAACCCGCCTGGATGCCGTCCTGTGCAACTGCTGTAGGTGTCCCTGCTGTGGCAGGGGGGTTGGACTAGATGATCTCCAGAGGTCCCATCCAACCCTGACCATTCTGTGATTCTGTGTAATGTGTTTGAAGAGAGTCATCGTGTGCCTCTTATGCCTTCATTTTGCTAAATAAGCCAGTCTTTTGGTGTTCTCTTTTAGAAAGGGTACATCCTTCCCTATATCACTCTAATAGGGTTGGGTTTCTTTCAATTTTTGCAGCTTGACTATGAGTGAATGGAACTATTGTTCTATTGTAGATGACAAATTGTCATTGCACGGCAATTCCTCTCCACACATGCAGATGTACCTTTCTTGATGTATCCAAGAACTGCTGTCACCTTTTTGTAGCTACATCCCATCACTGATGCTTTGCAATCCTATCATTGAGTACAAGGCTTCTTCACTTAAAGTTTTGTGTTAATTTTTAGTTAAAGCATATGGTCACACTTTTATATTATTGAGTTTAATTCCTGCTCTTTTATTCCAGATTTTGATGCATACAGGATGGGGTTATATGTGAAAGGTCATCCCTCCAGTAAGATATTTTGCTATTCCTCTGTACCGACAACGTCTTCCAACATTTTTTTCATTTAAAAAAATTGCATCAACTTACTACTCCTTTTATTTTTTCTTCCATCAAGGTCATAAAAATACTTAAGAAGAGATTACTAGTTAAAAACTTGAAGATCAGTGCTGTGGATGGGAATATTTGCAGAATTTCACTAATACTCTTTTCTCTTTTTTTGACACAAGTAAATTCCTCTCCTTTGGCTCATTTTTTCCCCACTTTATCATTCATACAAAAAGCCTGTGTTCCTCATTTTAACCTAAATTTTTCAACATTGTGCTGCGTTAAATGCTTCTGTAATGCCAGGATAGATGAGATGTATACCATTTCCCTTTACTATAAAACTCAGTTATCTCATAAAGATATGAGAATAGTCTGTTGAAATAGTCTTCATAAACCCAGTTGGGAATTAAAGCATCTGAAACATACCTACATTTAGCAATGTATTCCCACCTTTCTCTAGGACCATAAATAGATGCCTATATTTTTTTATCCTTTCTCTGCTGAGGCTTAGTGTCATATAGGCTTAAATTATCTGCCCACACATAGTCAGATGTACTTGCTTGGAAGAGAAAGGCACCTTCTTCCTCAAATATTATGTTTCTTCCTCAAGCCTATTTTGCTGTAAGATTTAGAAACCCTGGAGAAGACAAGTTACACATAGGAAGAACTCTTAAGTTTTAGTGACAACCTTTTTTATGATAACCTACTGGTGAGAGCGCTCACCTACAGAAAACAAGCCTATGTTCAGCCTGAGAAAGAAGTAATATCTCAGAAAAGAAATGTAAAATTGTTACTATCCTTGCAACGGACAGGCTCTGCCTCTTCTGAAGTTGAGCCACTAGGAAGCCAGAAATCAATGAATTGTTTTGTGCAGTATGACCTACAAGGGCAGCCTAGATCTAGCGAACTCTTTAGGGGTGAAAGTGTAATAGAAAGATTTTGATCTTTGTTAACACAGCTTCTGTCTTAGTCAGACATCACTGCAGGTAAGGGAATGCATATTTCAGATAACTATACTCTGGAAGCCCCCTTTCATTCCTGTGCCTTGACTGCCTCCAACATTAGGTAAGAGGTGGATGCCCTCATGTCTTGCACTTCCCTACATCCTATGGCCCACACACTCCAGGAATTCATCAGCCTACCTTCAAGTGACAAAGCAGTAGCTGCCCCAACTCAGGTCCTACACTTCCAGGAGAGAACGCTCTAGGAAGCATGAGACTATTGATTAATAGGTTATTATTCCAGAGATTCCACTCCACTAAGTACCCATTGACAACAGGCAGAATGCCCCATGAAGTCTTCTTTAGATGAAGACTGCTGATGTATTTTTTTTGTATCTTTAAGTTTTCAAAAGATAGACATTTAACTCCAGAGATGCTCCAGATAGATATGCTCTGGAGATACCTAAGGGCCATTCACAGTCAACAGAAAGAGACATTTAAACTATGTGGTACTGCTTGCTTTCTTGGCAGTTCTCTTTCTTTCCAGTGACCTCAGTCAGTTACATTTAGTAGGCAACAGGAGGTGGAGACAGTGTTGCTCCCATCATCATACCAGGTCACAAGGAGTGCCTACAAAGGTACATTAACAGAGCAATTTTCACTTTGTCTAAAAATGTTCTAAAGACACCTATATTAATGAGCTTCTAGTTAGTACATCAGCAATTTTCAAGGAAAAGTAAACTACACTAAAATCGATAGATTTATTAAAAAGCCCAATTTCAATTTAAAAAAAAAATATGCTGAGGTGTTTTTTTGTAATTTTGTGCTGAGTTTCAATATTGGTGTATTTTGATGTTTTTAGTTTCATTTTTATGTTTTTAAAAAGAAAACCAGGGAAGGCAACTCAATTAAAAAAAAAAAAAAAACACAGAAAGAGAAAGCAATTGTTTTTTCAACCATGTTACAGATATAGCCTGTATGGATACTCAAAAAACTGATACATAGGCTACATTGGCCAACTACACCCAATACAATAAGTGTGGCAAGTTTTCGGTATCAGCA
This sequence comes from Pluvialis apricaria, assembly GCA_017639485.1. Taxonomy (NCBI): domain Eukaryota; kingdom Metazoa; phylum Chordata; class Aves; order Charadriiformes; family Charadriidae; genus Pluvialis; species Pluvialis apricaria. The sequence continues at coordinate 106,530,442 of CM030008.1, read as the reverse complement.
GGAGCCGCAGAGAGAAGAGACCAGGGCAGAGATGAACTGTTATGACCTGACTGCTACCCCCATTCCCCAAACCCCTGCACCGCTCAGCGGGGAGGAGGTAGAGGAATCAGGAATGAAGAAGAGAAGTTGAGGCTGGGAAGAAGGGAGGGGTGGGGGGAAGGTGGTTTTAGTTTTTGTCTCTGTTTTTCTCCATCTTACTCTATTCTTAATTGGCAATAAATTAAATTAATCTTTCCCAAGTTGAGCGTGCTTTGTCTTTTGGTACAATTGGTAATCAATCTCCCTGTCCTTATCTCAACCCACAAGCTTTTTCATCTTATTTTCTCCCCCTCTCTTTCTGAGGAGGGGGAGTGAGAGAGAAGCTGGCTGGGTGTCTGACAGCTGGCCAAAGTCAACCCACCATGTCGACATTACTGTATGAGATACTGCTCTATATGCTAGAGTTAACTGGCTGTAAAACTCATCAGAATATAGACAAAGATTTTAATCCATCTTTTCTTCTGTCCAGAGTTCTTGAAGTAAATCGGGACCCTCAAAGAGGAACATTTATTTGTTTTTTTTTTTTTTAAATAAACTTCTGGACCTGCATCTCTGACTTCTCTCCTCCTCCACTTTTCCAAGCCTATACATGCCCCAGAATACCTTCAGTAGAAATGCAAAGGCAAAACGGAGGCAAAATTTGGCTTTCCAGCCATCACATTATAGACATTACTACAAAGTCTAGACATATATAAGCATGATGGTAAATCCATACAGAGGAAGTATTCTGTTTTACCTGTCATATATGGATGCAACTTAAAGGAATCTAAAATATTTTTGAAAACTGCAATCTTTCTTAACTGTTTTTTTTTCTGAAAATGTTGATTGTTGGGAATGGAAATAATATAAAAATGCCATCTTGAACATAGTCATAGAATGAGTGAGTCACTGTCAATTTCTTGCCTGCTAAAGGACAAATTGTTTTATTAGTTTAGTATACACTTAAATCCCACAATCCACCTCTGAGGACCTTGGGGATATTTCATTCATATAACAATTTCCTGTAGAAAATTCTGCCTAATCACACATAGTTCTTCAGTTTTACATAAGAGACAGAGTATGTCTTCATTGGTTTACTTTCTCTACTATGGAATACTGGCATAAACCTGGGCATCTAGAGGATTTTGGAGCATAAAAGTCACATCAACAATTGCACATCAATCCAGAGTCCAGGGTGCAACAGAAAGTCTTAGTTAACCTGATTTTAAAATCAGCTAATGGTACCTGTCCCTTGCAAATCTACAGTTCAAGGTCATCTCCTGATCTTGCATTGCATTTATCTAGATAAAATGTAAATATGAATATGCATATAAATATATGCAATGTGTTAAATCTATGTGCATGTTTTATAAATATTTACACACATACATATGTATATATGTATATATATGAAAATCAATTGTAGTCCATTGAAAAAGAAAATAGTAAATCTCTAGTGTTTAAGCATGCTTGATATACCAGCTTGACTTCTGCATTCCCATCACATACATTAAGCCATTAGTCTGAACACAAGCAAAACTGTAGGAATCCAATAAAGGACATGAAGTGCCTTTAATTTTGAACTCATTTGCAATATGTTTTACATTACTCTGGTATTTTTAATATAGTCTTTCATTAAAACACCCATAACAGCCCATCATTCTCTGAGAAGTTGAAATGCATAAGTAGACTATGATAGTGCAATAACAGATACTAAAATGTTAAAATTAGTTATTTAATTTAAATTTTACAATGAGAAGTGGAGGCAGATGAAAATTTTAGTGCTGAAACTGCTTTAGTTGGCACCATAGGAAAACAAGAATGAAAAAGCTGGAGATTGCAATCAGAAACCCAGATTGCATGTTTTTCCACATAAAACCACTAAGTAAAGATAACCAACAAATAGTTTGGACATGACACCCACTACGTTTCACTTCCTAGGTCCAGCCTTTTCAAACCAAACCTTTGTTAATACAGACATAGCTAATATTTCCTCTTTATTGTATCTCATGCTATCTCATTCAGGCTAATGATAGCTGATTACTATTACATGTCCCTTTCAGGGAGTTACTCTTCCACAGGATCTTCACCATGGGTCCACCTTTCCTACTTCCAACTGCCCCATGTCTCTTTCTCCTACATTTCTGGGATTCCAGTTCACCCAAGTCACAAAGCATGAGCCAGTTCTAGATTTATCACTGTTTTTTCATTACTGCTAAGTTACTTCAAAGGTAAGCAACTATCATTAATCTAATGGAAACAGTAAGCTCTAGCCTTCCAGTAGCTTCTGCTGGTAGGCTGCAGCTATGACTACTCATAGAGGTGGATGCCAGACTCTATTGCGTAATGACTAGGTCTGTCACAACTCTGATTACTTGCATGTTCTTAACCCAATTATTGTAGTAGGTGTATTTCCAAGCCCTCTGTTACAAACTAGATAGATGACAGGGTGTCAACTATCTAGTAGATAGTGATGTAGAGGCTACATATTCAGCAGAAAGGTGGAAAGAGCACTTCTCTCTCTTTTATTCGGCCAGCAAGGCTTACTTTCCTTGCATGTCCAACTGCACATCAATCACGCCCAGCTATTATACTTTAGATTAATTTTTCCATGTATACCACTGTTTAAACTTACATAATAATGCTAAGGCTCTGTATACTACAATTGTTCTTATAGACTTTCACAAACACTTCTCAATAATTAAAGCTGTAAGCAGGAACTGCAGAATAACTAACTTCTTTATTACAGATGTATGATCATACACCATACTGAAAAATAAGATTCTTGTAATTGGATAATAAATAAATAATATTGTACAAGTCCTGTATCCTCTTCAATAATAACCATTTCCTTGAACTTTGTAACACATTCACATCTACCAGTGAAAATTTGGTCAGTGATTTGGAAGAAGAGTAACATAAGACCAAAAACATTTCCATTGATGCAACTAATTAATGACTCTTTCCTCATTCTGTTTTGGTATATATTATCTAATCCACATTCAATCCACTTAATATGTGCCATTTTTCTTTAATACCATTCCAGATTCTTAATAAAAATATTGTATAATAACTACAGCATGTTAGAGAAATTTAATTATCATTGTGTTAATAAAATATAAACAGATTTGTAATACTTAGCATTTCAGTAAAATTCATACAGCTAGTTCAGTGGAATCAGTTTTCCATACTCTCATATTAAATCTTTAAATATTATTATTTCTGTATACAGTTTATTTTGTATGAAAGAACTGCATTAAAATCACTTGTATCTGGTATCATTTTTCAGAAAATGCTCTGTAAATAAGCCGTGATCTAGGGCTTTAACTACCCTGATATCTGCTGGAAGGATAACAATATGGGGCACAAGAAATCTAGGAGATTTCTGGAGTCCACTGATGACAACTTCCTGACATAGGTGATTGAGGAGCCAACATAGGTGACGGAGAAGGGAAGGTGCTCTGCTGGGCCTGATAGTTACAAAAAAGGAAGAGCTGGTTGTGGTGTGAAAATAGAAGGCAACTTTGGTGGAGTGACCAGTAAGTGCTAGAGTTCAAGATCCGAAGAGGAGGGAGTAGGGCAAAATGAAGGACCACAGCCCTGGATTTTAGGAGAGCAGACTTTAGCCTTAATCTGTCAGCACCACATTCAAGGTGGAGCCCAGCACAACAAAAAGAGAAAGGCCAGTTACTTGAAAATTAATCCAGCAGAGAAAAACCTGGTCTATGAATGTCACTAAATACTTAACATGACCCGAAATACTTTTAACTGAAAGAAGGTAGATTTAGATTATATGTTAGGGAGAAATTGTTTACTGTGAGGGTGGTGAGGCACTGGAACCGGTTGCCCAGAGAAGTTGTGGAGGCCCCATCCCTGGAAGCGTTCAAGGCCAGGATGGATGGGGCTTTGAGCAACCTAGTTTAGTGGAAGGTCTCCCTGCCCATGGCAGAAGGGTTGGAACTACATGATCTTTAAGGTCCCTTCAAACTCTAACCATTCTATGATACAATAAGATGAAGTAGAGCAAAGAAAAGTTACCTTAACGGTGAATAAACATATAAATTAAGTCAAGAGGGACTTAAAGCTATAAAATTCTTTGAAATCACGCTAACCTGAGTCAATAGGGCACCCTGGCAGCAAAAAGGACTGACCATGTCCTGGGGTGCCTTACACACAGCATCGTTGGCAGGTTGAGGGAGGTGATTGTCCCACTCTACACTGCACTGGTGCAGCTGCACCTCGAGTATTGTGTGCAGTTTTGGGCACCTCAATATGAGAAGGATATTAAGCTATTAAAATGTGTCCAGAGGAGGACAACCCAAGATGACGAAAATTCCTCAGGGTAAGACTTATGAGGAGCGGCTGAGGTAACTTAGTTTGTTCAACTTTGAGAACAGAAGGTTGAGGGGTGACCTCATCGCAGTCTACAACTTCCTCAAGGGGGGCAGCAGATGGGGAGGTGTTGATTTCTCTCTGGTGACCAGCGATAGAACATGAGGAAATGGAATGAAGCTGTGTCAGAATAAGTTCAGATTGGACATTAGGAAAAGGTTCTTCACTGAGAGGGTGGTCAGTCACTGGAACAGGTTCCTCAGGGAAGTGGTCACAACACCAAGTCTGTCAGAGTTCAAGGAGTGCCTGGGCGACACTCTTAGTCATACAGTTTAATTTTAGGTAGTACTGCAAAGAGCAGAGAGTTGAACTCAATGATCCTTATGGGTCCCTTCCAACTTGATATATTCTATGATTCTATGTTTCTAAGTTAAACATTGACTGACATTGACACAATAAAATAACAGTTAAATCTACTACATATGGGAAAAAGTTATGATTGAGAATGCATCTAACAGCATTTATAGCCAATATTATCAGCTTTGAATTCTTCAAAGAAAATGAGGCTCCTGAGCCTCAGTATTTATCAGTGTAGGCCATCAATGCTGACCTTTGTAGAACTTTAACAGGACAAAAAAACATTAAATAAAGATATTAAATAGCAATAAAAACAGTAAAGTCAGTTTGTCTTATCTCAAACTGGAGATGTTTAACACCAGTGTGTAAGAAGTTGATACCTCAGAAGATAGATTTATATCTCCAGATGGAAACCTGTATTATTTGGTTTATACATTTGTTATGTTTTACTGTGAAGTCCTACTTCTCCGGCAGCAACATTTTAATACTTCTTTAAAAGTAAGCTTAGTCACATTGGAACTTTACCTGATCTTGAACAATTCCATGAATGCATATAAAGGCTCTTCTCTTATACAGAAGCCTGGCTTGATCAGGGAAAACCCTACACACAATGCCCACTATGTGTTACAGTATGGACACCGTAAGTCGTGCCGTGACAGAATATTTCAGCATTCATACAAATACATTTCCTCTCTTAAGTCCTGAAGCTGCTGGCAGGGCTGACAACTTGTGTAAAGGGAGAATACAATATCCCAATACACTAATAAGCATCAGGAGCTCAAAGTAACAACTTTTTAACATAGGTGACAAGACAACTAGATGTGCAAGTGACTTTTCTTTCCACTGCTTTTTGCCTTACCTTTGAACCTCCTCAATCTCTTTTCACTGTTTAATTTTAATTCAGTTGAAAAGGAACCCCACCAACTTAAAAATCATTTAATCTCTTTGGATTTTTTACTGCACTGTTTTTGCAAATGATATCTTAATAAAAATCAATGCGATCAAATGGATTTCTTCCTACCATACCAGTTAATGTACTTTATGCATTTCACACCTTTTTTTTGGCATAATCTGAAGTCAGTTTTATCATTTTCCCTGTATAACCAGCACATCAAAATATGACAATGTGAAAACACAATTTTTCTTTCTCCAGCTAAGCAACATATACAGCATTGGAAACAAAAAATAGATCCAGAATTTCCAGCTGTCTTTAAAACCGTCTGGATGTCAAATAGAGAGTGCCTTTCAAATACTTACCTAAGACTCAAATCTTTCTAGCCTGAAAAACCTTCAGGAAAAGGAAGCTCTGAATCTTCTCAGAACATCTGGAGAGGATCCCAGACTGATTACTGTTTAGGTCAATCCTCCTTTATTTATGGCTTGCTTTAGAAAAAAAAAATCCTTTCATTTCTCTCTCTCCTCTCCTACTTTCATCTTCATTGCCTTGTAATCCCTGATATTAGAGGTGTGTCATCCTTTTTTCTCTCCTTTTCACCTCTAAATGTTACCTGTTGTCATTCTATCTGATACCGCCATAGTTCCTCAGATGACATAATAAATATATTCGTAGCATAGTACAAGTAAAGCCTGAAATGCATGAAAGGTCTATGAAAAACAATCTTGGATACCACTTCCTTAGGGCTCAGTGTGGTGTAAAGAGTCAAGATTTATAACAGCCTCAGTCTGCAACTCTCACTCTGCATCTAATGTGGTTCTCTCCTTAAAGAATCAGAATAGGAAATTTATAGTCCTAATCTTGGGAAAACAACAACTGCAAGGGTGATGAGAGAGCTGGTGATGGAAAACAATGTTTCGACAATGGTGGATCATATCTGAGAATATTAATAAAGTAAATTAAAACAAAAGCAAAGTGGTGCTTCAAGTGATTTTCTTTCACAGTAGACTTTTAACTGGGTAAAGTTGATAAAGTTTGCCTATGTCAAGCTATGGGTCATAACATTCAGCAGTTCTTAAAACATCTAGGATCTGAATTTTGAAATTGCTCATTTCTTATGTGTTTTGTAGCATGTGGCAGCCTTTTACGGGAATGATTTCCAAAATTATTTGCATTCATGGATTTAAACATTTTAATGAGAAGGAGCCCCCATTTCTCAACTTTGCTGGCATATCATATCAAGAATGTCTGTAAAGTTACCACGTAAAACTCCCAAGCATCAGTCTGTGCATGGTTTAGGGAAAAAGCCCTTTGAAAGAGCAGACTCGATAAGCTATATCCTCAGGCATCCTTTGGGGGCTTCTGAGGAGTGCTATTGCTTCCACATGCTCTGGGATTTAAAGTCCATCTGGGTGCTTTTCCCTTCTAAGTGTCAGTCAGATGCTCCACCCATCCTTATGCCATGCTCTACAGACATCACCATTTTGACAGCCTTTGGCTATTCTCAAACCAGGACACTCCTTTATTGGAGTGAAGGAGTTTGTTCATGGCCTGGCATCATACTTAAATGAGGAAGAGCCCATAACAATATGTTAATTATGGACAAACACTTCAGAAAGTTTTAATGACTTTTTATGGCATCTTCAGATGCCTTGGTACTAGGAAAAATAAGCTCTGAGTCACAAAATAGTTAAAAAGTCATGGTAACAACTAATGACCTGGAAATGTTTACAGTTAAAGTGGACAAAATTCTTATCTAGAAAAAGCAAGAAAACATATGCTCAAGTTAAAAAAATTGCCTACTGATACACAACACACAAATGAAACTCACCTTGGAAGGGTTCAAATTCAACACATTAAACACAGCTAGTTTGGCACTGAGGTACATGGGTTACATACACATCCTTGTAGCACCCAAAGTACAGTCACACCACTGGCAGCAATGGTACCTCCTGCTATCGCTTCAAGGACAGAGCAAGAGGTGACCAGCTTTAAATCCACGAGATGCGCCATGGATGCCCTGCTGGTAAAACATGGCAATGCCGTATCAGAACACTAGAGACTAGAATCACATAGCGTTGCTTCAGTAACCACAGAATAACAACTTCATAAGAAGGGTTGAGGCGGGAAGGGATCTCTGGAGGTCACCTAGTTCAACCCTTTTGCTCCAGCAGGGTCACCTAGAGCTGATTGCTCGTGACTATGCTGTACTGACATCATTAGGTTGGGCAACATAGCAGAGGAACTGTTTGAGAAAAAGAAAAGAATATCCAGATGCTTCTGAAAGCTTGTTTTGCCATAAAACAAAGCAAGGCCAAAGGATTTGTGGGAGAGATCTAGTTTTTTAGGGTAAAATGGCAAGATGGGCATCATCATATTTTATTGATCACATCCATTGAAATAAAAGCCATGCCCCCACCAGCTAACAAAAAAGAAACCCAAACATTCTTATGTGGTTTGGGTTTCTTGAGAACGCATATTCTGGGTTACAGTCGGATTGTGTGCCCTCTCTAGCAAATGACCTGAAAGAACTGTTTCAACAGTGGCCCTGAGCAGTGACAAGCCTTGAAATGATCACAGATAGAGTGATAGCCCTTGAACCAGTCCAGAGACGGCAAGAAATGAGAAACATGCTTTACACTGCAGCCAGGGAACATGACCCCACCCGGAGCCACAGCCCAGAAGACCATCCTGGGCCTTGCAAAACAAGTTTTGTGCAACATGGCACCCCAGAAAGAATGTAACCAGACAACAGGACTCATCTCCAAAACAAGGATCAGCTGTCTCAACCTGTTGGCCACACTCCTCCTAACGCAACCATGATACTGTTAGCTGCCTTTGTGGCAAGGGCACATCATTGACTCATGTTCAGCTTGGTGTCCACCAGGACCCCTAGGTCCTTCTCTGCAAAGATGCTGTACCATCTGGGCAGACCCTAGCGCATACAGGTGCATGGGGTTGTTCCTTCCCAGGTGCAGAACAGTCCATCCGTCAAACCCATATCTCTCCAATTTAGCAACAAGAATGTTGTGGGGGACCATATCAAATGCCTTACAGAAGTCCAGGTAGATGATATCAGTACCCCTTCCCTTGTCCAGTGATGCAGTCACTCCATCGTAGAAGGCCCCTAGATTAGTCAGGCACAATTTGCCCCCAGTGAAGCCATGTAGGCTGTCTCTAATCATCTTTAGTTAAAATTTAGATACATCAGGATTTCAAAATTAATAAGTCAGGCAAACTGAAGATAAAGAAAAGACTACTGGTAAGCAAACTAGCAATGTAATGAGTTGTAATGCAATGTTTTGTTGACTTCCATGTGTCAACAGATTTAGTCGACTTTTCACATAGACAAAAATTAGAGATAAAGGCCAGAACTTTTATATGACATTGCTTGTCACAGAACTTTTGGAAATTTAGGGAGAAAATCCTTTTTTTTATTCTATACACAGTACTACCATTTTTTTTTATTCCTACAAGCTACTAAAAGACATTCAAACAGTGTCGTTTTTCATTTGAATGTCACATGTCCTCATAGTGCTGGTGGTACATGTAACAGCACAGCAGGTTTTACTCTCACCTACATTATTAGATAGGAGAAATCATAGATTATTAGATAGTAGATTATCTGCATTAATTGTGCTAACATTTAGCACTTGAGCCAAAGGATAAACATTTAATGTACCTATTGAACTCAGTGGCCTGTTGATCAGCAGATTTAATTCACCATGTTCAAAAAGTAAAGTTATATGAGACATATTCTATCTTGAGTACTACAATGCATGTTTTAGGGAGTATAAAGATAAATAATCCATCCCCCCACTACAGATGTCAGAGGCAGATAGACACTATAGATGTCTACACATTGCAGAAGGTAGGTTGCATTCACTGTGGACCCTTCCTTGTTTCCCCTTGAAGAGGGGATCTGTAAACTATATTCAGCCCAGTAACAGATACTCATTGGCCCATCAGATGGATGACTTGTATCTCAGACATGAAAAGGAACTGGTGGTGCACTTAATGATTAAATAAATCAAACCATTCCAAAAGCAGAAAATGTGCTGTGCAAGGAGGGAGAATTCTGCAATGCAGACACCTGTAATGCATTTGTCCTCCATTTGTTCCGTATTTACTAGGATTTTATGATGATTTTAGTAATTATCACAATCAATTACTTCCAAGGATCAGAACATGATGAGTGCCATTAAAACTGGATACAAACTAGAGTGTATAATCAACAGCAGTGCAGGCTTCAAGTAATCCACATTGTACTTATAATTACTAATGATTAATATATATTTAAAAGAATAATTAATTGTCAATGTTACATTAATATGCTAAGAGTTTTTGCTGATCTTTAAATTGCTATCATTACAATACCTGAAATTATATGCATATTCTATATCTTTTTATATATGTTTTTACAAATGAAACTGGAAAGTTACAAAATGCCTATAGATCTTTGAAGTGCTCATAGTTCTACAGGTCACATTATCATCACATACATTATTCCTTTTGCTTCCATACATACATTTTTATAAAAGTCTGTGCAGTCATTAATCTGTAATTTTCTCCTCTAGCTTATGCTCTGGTAATAGACAGTCTAATAAAAATATATACTTTGTACTTCAATTATAAAGGAAACTGCTACTGAAGGAAACAAATCTAGCAAACTCCCATATAAAAACTGCATAGCAACTATATAGAGTATATCCTATAACAGTAAAACCCAAAGCCTGAAGGACCCACTGTCCAGTGTGGCCTTTATGACAGGCATCTTTGCTTGGGCACTCTCAGGATATTTTTACATCATCAGAAGAGAGGGTTACCAGGAAAAGAACCTAAAGCAAAAGGCTTGGGAGGTGAACTCATCAACATCTCTTTCAGCTTAAAACATTTTCCTTCTGATTCACAAGGCAAAATATCACATGTCCACAAGCAGCAAAAAATTAAGTGTAACAAGAAAAAAACATTCATTAAGAAAAAAATTTGGCATCCAGTTTTTCCTATGTCTAACATGCTGATAATTTTTTTTCTAAAACTGGAGGTCTATCCAGAGTTTTGAATAATTATGTTAAGCTTCAGCCATCTACTTAGAAGTCATGTAGTTTAATGTAAACACGAAAATATTGCGCCACCAACATATACTAAGTTTAGGCAGACAAAAATAGGGGACCTGCATTCCTCAGAAATTAGACTACCATGTCTGCCCTGTACTGTGACTTCTCATCAGGATGTTGGTTAATTCGTAATGTGTCCTTATCAGTGAGGAAAGGAAACAAAAATCTTTTTGGTGTACCCCTAAACTTGCCTGGTTTAATGTAATCCCCCTACCCAGTCAATGCAGGACATTTTGCCTGCCACAAAATCCAGAGTTCATTGATTCATCCGGTAAGATGCAAGCTGAATGATTTCCTTGGAAATCTGTTCTCATGGAAACAAATTCTACTAAATGTATCAACCTAGAAAAATCAAAAGTAATACAATTGCACATTGATTTTGGTTTATGTCTATGCAGACACCAGGCAAAAATTTAAGAAAGATGTTGCCGTAAGTTAAGAAAAAACAAGATTAAAGAGTGTCACTTTGTCTTTATTTTAACCAAATAAAGTTTATTCATTATATTTACTCATTCACAGTCCTCTTTAGGTCTCATTGCTGAAGTGTCTATGTTATTTAAAAAAAAAAAAAAAAAACACAAATAGAACAAAGAAGTCTTTTCAGTTATTTATGTGAATGATTACAGAGATAACCTTTCCAGAATTAATACCTTTGAATGGAATTAATTTTTTTATAAAAACATTTCTACAAGTATACAACATCTGTTCAAAATACACTTCTCAACCTGACCTGGATACACTACAGGTCACAAAAGCTCAAGGTTTTTGTTTGCTTTTTGGGGGGTTTTGGGGAGATTTTTTTTAGTGAAGGAGAGGAGAGATTCAAATGAGGCAACTAATAAAGAAATGTCACATCAGTACCTTTACATTTAAGGGAAAATAATTAACTAATGCTGCAAAATTTCCTTCTGAACAAGGACTTTTATGATCAGAACCATGATCGCAGCCCATTTATATCATGGAGTTATGGCAAAGTAGAAAGCCATCTCAATGTCCTTGAGCTGTGTACAATTTCTGGATTTTAACCTTCTAGTTGAGGCTGTAGAGTATGGCAAGGACTCTAAACAGCACTTGGCCAAAGTCCCATGGGAATATGTGTTGTAAATGCCCGGCACCAAACCTCTGCTTCTGCTGTACTCTTTTGCTCTTTCACTAGCAGCAATGGCATAAACCATGCAAGGTTGATGTCAGGCTTTACTACTCACAGATCCACTCAAACTGGTTGGGATTTTGGTTTTTGCTCTCTCCATTTTTATTCTTCTGTATTAGCCACAGAAAAAGGGTAAAGGAAGGAAAACGCTGAGATAAAACAGCAAAAGAAATAGAGGCTTGTCCTTTTATAGTTTTGGGAAAATAAAGGTTATTTTTAATTCAAAAATTCCAAATTAAAAAGATGGTAATACCTGCGTAAACTCAGCCTGGAACATTCCTACACCTTCTGACTTTCTGAGAGGAACACATTGCTTTCTTAACTTCTCCTTACCCGGCCTCTGCAGCAGCAGCAGCAGCAACTTCATCACAGAGAATAGCTACAGAGAAGGCATACACATCTGCAAGGATTATATATGTGCACTGGAGAGAATTCTTGCTACTTGCAAAAAAAAGATATTTGAGTGACATGTCCATTAATGAGTTGGACTTGCAGGAGGTTGGAGGCCTTGTCTGGGACAGGCAGATATTAGGAAAAAAAAATAAAGAATAAGAATATTTCTGTTGCTTCTTTTCCCCCTTTTTCTCAACCTCATAATTAGGAACTCTCCCTTCTACAATGGACAAACAGGACAGTGACACTTATCTGTATGAAACATTGAAAACCAATGCTAAATCCACTAGTGGTAATGAAAGAAAGAACAGTAAAGAAAATGCGCTGCATCTGAATATGAAACAGAAGCTGAATTGTCTCAGACTTTGCAATTACTGACATAGAGATAAAAATTACATGTGAAAGTGATCCAAGAAACAGAATTGTTGCACTACAAAGGCATTTCTTTCCTTGTGGAATCAGTAAACCAACTATTGCTCAGTGAAGTAGGCCCAGCAGCATAGAAGACAATGCATGGATTTATATCCATAAAAATTTATTTCTAACATTCAAATTTCTTAAGCATACTTTCACTTCATGTGGTTCTTCAGGCAAAGTTTAGGAGCGATTGGCGTCTTTCCATAAAAACATTAATACATTAACCTTGGGTACTGTTGAACCAGTGAGCAAGACTAATTGAATTAAAAAGGGACAATTCACTTAAGACGGGGGAAAATGAATGCATCGATGCGAGATCTATGCTCAGAAGTTAACAGAATAAGCAACTGACATTTGATAAGTATGAATTGAGCCATAATTTGGTGAGCTAAGTAAGGACCAGCCTCGACTAAGTTACTGTACCTATTCTGAGTCTAATTTTTCACATTGCTAACCATGAAGAATGAAGCAGCAGAACAAAGTTAGAAATAATGTTGAAAGCACAAAATAAATTCGGACGTCATTCTGGAAAAACAGAAACATTCATACTTTACTAAGCTACTTTACCACTTACTATCCAAGTTCTTCCTACTTCATGGATCAAGAAAGGACCGTAGTCAGAGTGGTAGACTTAGCCAATGACAAAAGTATCATCCTGCATGTTCTTCTGCCACCTCAGGTCTGGCATCCTCCCTGCCCTGCTGGGATGCTTAAGTGAGCTTCTTGAACTTGGCTCCCCATCGGCACAACTTGGATCCTCCAGTCAGAATGTGTTTAAAAAAAATCTTCTGTCTGGTATTGCCAATATGTACTTACTGAAACAGAATGAGCCATGTGTTTAATCAGGAAAATAATTATTTGATTCACAGGTTAGAAGAAATTAAACAGGGAAAATATTCTTAAGGGGAATAATTTCTACTTATACAGATGCTGGAGTTGCTGACTGGGAAACCCTTGAAAAATACCTGAGTCTACATAATGTTTCTCTCTGTTGTATGCAAAGAAATTATCAAATACCCTGAAAAAAATTAAGCATGTACGCTTTCTATACACAAAAATGGTTTTTGAAAGCAAATATTTATTTCACCTTCAGGAAAAAAAATTAGCTATTTAGGATGTCTCCTTAACAAATTCCTTTTGATAGGTCTAAACCACAAAACTTTTCCCCTACTGAAGCACAGGGCCTTCCAATCATGCCAAAAATAGGTGTAGCATCAGCACTTGATGAACACTAGTTTCCTCAAAAGTTGGCAAAATCAATTTCTGGAAATTTAGCAGTAAAAATGTGACAGAACTCTTGTCTTGATCCAGTGCAATTAGCCTGAGTTAGAAGCAGAAATAAAGCTCTTTGGCAGACACAGTCAATTTTAAGGTAAATGTCAAGAACAGTACAGTTGTAAGGAGAATGAAAGCCCCTCCATGAAATCCCTTGTGCAGTAAGAACTTTTTTTTTTTCCCCAAACAGTATTTGGATTTGTAATACTGAAGTTTTAGAATGCTTATGATGATGAACACACAACTTTAAACATTCTCAATATCTCAAGAGGCTGATAATTAAAAATTTGTCAAAAGCAAAGGAAGGTACCAAATAACAGCATTCTAATGAGATTAATGTTAAAAATAGAACCAAATGCTTAAGGAACTGAATAGCATATTCAGTTGATACAAGGAACGCTGAGGTTGTTACCTGAAGATCTATTCAACAAGCTCTTTATTTATCATAATAAAAGTTATTAACAGATAGCCATTAGATCTCCTTACTTTACCATTATCTCTTTACACCTTTAGTCTTTTTTGTTACTTATTATTACTTCTGCATCCACTAAACACCTGCTTCTATGAAATCATGCCCATCCGCTCTCTGACTTTATACATCAAATGGGATTAATCATGAATGAAAACAATGAACACATCCTCAAATATTAATGATTTGAAGCTGATTATTCCAAGTTAATAGAAACCAAAGTCTGCGATGAAAGTCATATAATCTCCCACAACTTTTTAGACAGTGTTACCTTGATTTTGCCTTAGACAACACTTTCCTGATGCTCCTCATTCAGAGGAAGGTCTTTTAGCACATCCTTGCTGGTAACAGCTGAAAACAATACAGAGTTGTGGCATCATACCACCTCTCCAAGCAACAGCTAGTGAGCATTCAAGGAAAGGTATGATTGAAAGGAGCCCTGATGATGCTGAAGAACAGTAAAATAGAACAAGATTGCTGCCTATCGCTTTTGCAGTCCCCGGTGGGAAATAATGACTATAGTTTTGTGTCTCCACATGAAAAAGAAGACATTTTACCCCACACAGGTGTATTTAATCAACAGAGCAGTCATTTTATTTCAATACTAAGCTATGGCAGCTGTTTAGGATGTGAATTAGTCTCCCATTAGATGCATCTCTGTTGCTTTATAGTTGCCCAACTTTCATCACAATTTTGCTTAGAACAAGAACGTTAAGGACTTTTTCCTGTATCGACTGTAAAAATCATTTGTTGTGTCACAGTGATGGTCAATAATATTCATTAATGTTTACTGCATTTGTCAGTCTGACACAAACAGAAACTTAAAATGAAAATAATCAAATACATAAACTAACATCTTTCCACATTTAATGTGGACACAAATAATGGAATCAGCTAATGCTGAGAGATAGAAAGTCAACAACATCATTAATTTAAAAATAATCTGCAATGAAGGAATAAAATAGATAATTTATAATGGAATATCAATCTAAAGCTCTTCTAATTACATTGACAATAAAGCAGCACAACGCTGAGGAAAAATGTATATTTCTGAAGTGATACATCATTACAACGAGCATTTTTTGCACTGGTACAAACTGTTCTCCACATAGTAAAATACAGCTTTGTCTTCTTTAGTGAGAAATACTTGAATTAATTGCAAACAGTTGAGATGAGATCACCTAAATCTCCTTGTGACTGAGTAGGGGGAGTTCTGAGTATGGGGGCCTGCTCATTTACATTCAGAAAGGCCCAACAGAGTCTTGCCTCTGATGTCAGTAGAAACAGGAGCAGTCCCAAGGTCCACTACACTACAGCCCTCCAGAAAGTAAAGTTATTGTGTGTTGGGCCCAATACTTGAAATATTTCTCATTTTAGTTACCTACATTGAAAACATGGAAGTTGAACCTTAATTAACATTAATCCTGCATCAAATACCAATAGGGCTTATCAGTAATAAACGGCAATCAGCAATAAATGAGATTACTTTAGCTGCACATTCTGCCAGCTAAAGTGAATTTTAGGTGCACAATGAATGACTAAAAATCTAAATACGGTCCAGGACTCTGCTATGAAGCAAATTCTACTGTTATTCTTTTAAATTACTTGCTACAACCTTGTACATATTAGGTTGTGCAAGTGCTAAAGAGGAGACTGAGAAATTTGAACTATAAGATAGAATCTTCTTTTCATTATGCTAGATTATACCAATTATTTTTATAAAAGATGGCTTTTTTTCTGCAGCTAACATATAGCTTTTTCTGTTATTGGGCCTAATTGTTAGTGGTGTTATAATCATAGATGTACAAGCCCTTTTGAATTTTAAAGACCAAGAAAACAAAAATAAAATGCTGTCAGCAACATTATTCAAGGGAAGGCAGAGTTCACATACAAGTAGAGTTATATTATATGTCAGAAAACTATAACACCTGTATCTTTTTTTAAAAAAAGAGCACTATGATTCTAGGATCTACTAGTCCTCAATCTTCAAAGGAAATCTAACCAAGTCCTCTGCAAACCTTCTAAGAGTTTCCCTTCTGGACTGGTCTGACCCATGTGGATTTTAAAAAACAATAAAAATATCCTCCACGTTTCTCCTAGATTAGCAACACAAGCATCTGCTTTTCTGCTTTCCTCTTGTAATTATTTTAGTGCTTGTGGAATGCATGTAAAGCTTCTGTGTGTTCTTCTTCATGACTGCATGTGTCACACAAGACACTCAAGAAAAGCCATAGCAGACTACATTTCTGCCAGAATTGTGTGGGTTCACAGATCATGCTACACTCAAAATCTTGCTACAGAAAAAAGGGAACACCATATATATGAAGATAAGAATTTATTCTTGGTCCAGTTAATATTTAACCATCCAATCAAACAAATTATGTATTTAATAAAGAAAAGCCTCTTTAATAATAATATTCAATAGCTATACAAAGCTTTCTCTTCCCAAATGTTATGCTCATTCTGGATCCTAACGTTGGCAGTTTCATTTTTCCTGAAGAACAATAAGGAAGGGTTAAAAGGAGTTATCAACATCCTGAGGTCTGAACTGGAAGGAGTTTGATCATGGTCATGGTGGTGGGGCCCTTTTCTCCTCAGTTTTGGTGACCATTTGGGTCATTTTTACATGTTTATTTATCACAGTTTGCTTCTTTCTTTTTGGTTCCCAACTTCAGCTTGCACAACACACTCTCCCAGCTCCAACTGGGTGTTGTTTGATTCACAGTGACAAACATATGTCTGTCAGACCTTTTAAAAATACATTAGTTTCACAGAGTTTACACTAAAGCAGGCAGGGGGCTAGGGTCACTTGACCACCATGCTATTGTTAAAAAAACGCTAACACCAACTCTGGCAAAGACAGACCTATACAAGTCCTGAGATCCTGTACTCCCAGATCAATACAAAGTCTATGGCCTTTTTTTAGTAATGGCAAAATTGTATTAGTCAGGCTACAGTTGTGAATGTTCTCCTGCCCAGGACTGCCCAGTGGAAAATAATGAATTTATATGCTACCTGGGGGCACCTCAGAAGAAGTGCATAAAGACTGATGTTGTTTGAGGAAGAATAGTTTTCTTCCCCCCTGTATAATATGAAATTAAATTAATTTAGCAATCCTACAACTTACTTTTCAAAGGATATTGCACACACCACACAGTTCAAGACTTCATTACCTCAAAATGTCAGGAAAAGTCATGAATTCTCTCATGCCCAAAAGATAAAAACTGAAGCTGGTGACATTATGAAAGCCTCCCTTGTGAAAATCAGACAACTAAGGGATCTAACCTTGCATTCTCCTCAGACCAGTTGACATCATAAGGATGAGGACAGGACAAAATCAGAAGAAAAATGTGTTTCTGTATATTAATGCTAATCCCAAAAGTGAATTTCATCTCAGCAAAAAATACAAACAGGGCGGATAACAGATGGTTTATTCTCTCCTTGAAGAAAGAGTCAGTCAGTCAATAAATTTCTGATGTGCTGAAAGTTTTAGAGATATAGAGGTCAGTATCACTATAGATGCAAATAGCTAATATAGAATATTACTTTGAGTATTCATTCTTCTCAAAAAGTGATTCTTATAAACATTTTTCTATTAATGTGAGGGTTCTATTTATTCTTCTAATGTTTCATGGAAAAATGCATTAAAGGACAAAACAAACGATTTTTTAATGTGTAAAGGATTTATATAATGATTTCCATAACTTAGGGAGAAATACTTCAAAGTCTTTTGTTTCTACTGCTATTTACAAAGATAAGCATTTATAGTCTTCATTTTTTTCATAGTCTAGCCAGTGGGACAAAATGTCATTAAGTTGCTGCTTTAGGATGAATGCAAGCACATGGATTATTTGCCTTCTTGAAGCAATGCAGCTTCTTGAAGTGCAATCCAAGATGCAAGAACACAAATAGTAGGGAATCAATCATCTTGAAAACTGCTGCAAGTAGTAGTGTGTTTACTACCCTTTAACACAATTAGCCCTCCTGTCTCTTAATTCTTACATATGGTTAGTCAAACACATTTTCCATGTGAGGACAAGGTTCAGATGAACAAGTACTTAGACTCTTAAAAACTATGAACAATACATTCACACATCCAAAAAATAATGCTAAGTGGACAATTAAGTTGCAATATTCAAGAAAGACAAAAATTGTAAACAGCTTGTTTCCTTTCTATTTGATTGCTCAGAGTAAGGATCACTAATATTTTCCTGACTGCCTTTCTGCTGTTACTGTCTTTTAAGTCAATCAAAGTGAGACAATGAGGCTAATTTCATCTTCATTGTTTTCTCATGCTCACCAAATTTTCCAATGAAATGCTGAAAATGTAAAGTACAAATAAATGCATTCACAAAATAAAAAGTATATTCTGAGTTAAACAACTATTTCTATTTTGTTACAACAACTTTTATGCTACCTCCCCTCCCCCAGACATGCCTTTTAATCAATAAATATAGACCCACAGTTGACTTGTAATTTTACTGGGAATCTTCCTTTGCTAATGAATTTCTCCTATATGCATCATGTGTCACTTTCAATGAATATATTTCTTAATTAGAATATATAGCTCTTCAGCTTGCAAAGTTAGAATGCAATTTACACATGGAACTAAACAAGGATCATTTAAGAGAATGACAGTCAAATTATCATTCTCACTCAGCTGTAAAACATATAAATTCACCAAGGATCACATGATTATCATATCTTCATGAAGATTAAATAAATTCAAAAAGCAACTATGGGAATATAAGGTTTTACCTTGGATATCCTTCCAAAATTCAGACTGGAAGCAGTTAGAAGATCTTCCTTTCCAAAATATTCAAAGACATGAGACAATAATAGCACCAAGTCTAGAAGAAGCACCTGTTTCCAGAGCACAGCAGAATTATTAATTCTTGGGAACATTACCATAGCAGAGGAGGCTATGTGCATTGAACAGCTCCCTGAGAAGTCTGAACCATTTCCATTAAAATAAGTCCAGAAATAAATGTCCTGTTGACTCTGCACGTAAGTTATGTTCAATTTTCACACAACTAGATTGTCAGTGTAACACTCTCAACAAGGTGAGTCCATTCATTGTAGCTTTTTCTCCTCTTTCTAGAAAACATCTCCATGGTAAAGGAGGTTTCTGCTGCTGTGATATGAATCTCTTCTCACCTTATTTAGCAATGTCAGAACGAGTCCCAGTGTTGCAGTCTAAAAGAATTCATATTTTGGCAATGATGAGCCTCAAAGTTTGAAACCAGGATGCAGCATATCTTACAGTCATTGCTAAGCTTAAGAAGGTAGGAATAGATGTTGATTAGAAATAGTTTAAATGGAAATAAATTAAGAATAAATTGCATTTTCTTTGCTATTCCTGGCAATTCTAGTTGGGAGAATAGCAAGTTTAGTCAGCATGAAGGAGACCTCAATTTTATTAAGATATGGCAATAGAAGATTATTATCTCTGGTCAAAGACAGGGTGGCAGAAGTAGGTGGTGTAAATCCTCATGTTATAAAACCAATATATTTCACCAGCTTACCCTGTCACTTCTCAAATTCAAATAAACCAGAAAACTCTAACTAGATCTTCAGAGTTGAGATCAAAAAAACCTTGCTGATTTCTCCAAAAGCTCCAAACCCAGACATACTTCTGTCACTCGGATTCCACTGACTAATTTCTCAGCCCTCCTATTCAGTGTGGATACTCATCAAGCGGCTGCAGGCGGTGGAGGACAGGCAGCCATTATATTACATTATGGATATGCTACCAGCTAGGGTAAAAGAGTAAATCAAAATGGTAACTTAAGTTAGAAATTACATAGTAGAAGATCATTTCTGGGGTTTTCTAGACAATAGCCAAAAAACCAAGACAGATGGTAATAAAAGTAATGATAAATACTGGAATTGTGGAGAAGGAGATGGAAAATTATTATCCCATCACAGATATGTCTTATAGTGCATTCTATATGGGAAGAAATACAGGATAGGATGAAAATATTATCCTGAGCACTGGCATTCCTACAAAGACAAACTTTTAATATTAAAGAAGTGACTGATATGGGAAATTGAAATATAATAAAATAGTCTGCAAGTCAAAAAGCTGTTGTCTGGAAAAATGGACAGAGATAGTGCATCTGAAAAAGTGTCTGTAATTTCAAAGATATGCAAGAGAACGTGGGGAGCAGAGTTTGAAAAATATTTTTAATAATTTTGGCTTATCATAGGTGAGCTTAAAAACGTGGTTCAGTTTTCAGCAGCTGTGCTATTTACTGTTTCCTCTATTTGTAGCTCATGCATAGGAATAGATCTCAAGGGCATCATCCTGAATCTTTTAGTGTATGTGAGTTTCAGTATTGAAATTCTAATGCACAGAATAGACAGTCCTGATGAAATGGTCCCATTCTCTGAAACAGAACTTCTTACAAAGGATGGATGTGGAAGCAGATGACAAGCTAGCTAATTTTTATCTACTCACATGGTAAATTAGATCTTTAAAGCGATGTGATATCATCTTACTTGCTCATGTACCTCTGCACACCAAAATGAGATGCCAGGTGCACATCAGACGCCTAAAGCTCTAACCATGCAATTTTCTATGAAAGGCCAATATTTGGTGGTTTAAGCAATTTCTAATTGCAGCAGGAATACATTGAGATTGCCTGTATCTGAGGCAGACTCTTTCCTTTTCCAATCTTAGCAAAATGAGGACATAAAAACTATTAAAAAATGAAACCTGTCTAGCTAACTTGATAATAGCTGATGAAGTGAAAAATTTGGCTAAGTGCAATGCAATTAGACTTCAGTAACGTACTTCACTTGGTACTGCATGACATACTGCTAGGAAGTCAGAGAACCAGAAAATCGTCATGGTACACATTACACACATTCAGGTCTGAATAACCAGCAAGTCTCAAAGTATAATTAATTCCAGAATGAAGACTCCTCGGTGAGCAGGTGTGCATCTCAGAGATCCCACAGGGATCAGTTCCTGATTCTACTCTGTTTATAAGGTTGTTAGCAACCAAAACACAATGAAGTCCCTATCGGCTAAGTTTGTAAATGACACAAAACCAAAATACAGAAGGGAATATGCAGCAAATAAAAAGCACACTTCATTTTTCAGTTAGGTGCCTACACCCAAACCTTGCATGGCATTATGGCAAAGTTTAACATTAATGTAGGTAGCACTTACAGAATGGAGAATGCTGGTAAGCAGTGGCTCTGAAGAGGATTAATACTCATGATACAGAAAGATAATACTACTTTTGTATCCGCTATAAGGTGAAAGATACTAAAATCCTGCATCCAGCTTTAGTGTTCAAAACTCAAAAATAAGTGGAGAATGACCAATGGACTAGAAATTTGAGGTAAAAGAATTCCATTCATTTGTTCTGCTGAAAAAAGAATAGTTTGTGTTACCTTGTTTACAGTTTGTATATCAGCATGTTCATTTATATACATATATATGATGCATAATGAATTGATAACACATTGAACTTAGTAATGGCGACTGCTAGAAATTTTTTATAACGGTAAGAAACAGTCATCTTGGTAAAAAACAGTTGTTTCAGTGAATTGATTAGTTAGACACATTGATCTCAGTACTCTTTCTTTTTTAAAGAAAAAAAAGACTAATTGGTCAGGTCACATAACATCACAACAAGTTGCTTCTTCTCTTTTATTTTGGTTATTTGTGTTTACCAACCTAAAAGATCCAAATGAAAATAAATGTCTATGAAAAGACAATGTTCTGTAGACCTACTGGAATTTGCCACATTGATTTGATCCACAAATAAAAAATAATAATAAAAAAAAAAGAATTTGAATTTTCACCTTTAGTACAAAAAAAAATTAACATTCCCATTTTTCAGATAGCTGTAATTATTAACAGCATGGAAAAATATAATTGATAAATTGGATTCCCCATTGCTAAGAATTTTAAAATAAAGAATAAATATTTTTCAAAAGATATATTCTAGTTAAGTCTCAGGTCCCAGACTTAAAAAGGATATTAATTCAGAAAAGCCTTATGCCTTTCAAAAAGTTAGAATAGGTCATGGTGGTTCTTCCTTTAACTTAAAAAGGAATTTTTTAAAAAATAAAAGAAAAATGTACCAGTTAGCTTGGTACGGAACTTTTCCTTCACTTTACTTTAAAATTTTTTCATGGTACCATGAAAGGAGAGAGGCCATGTACCATCAACTAGGATTATAATGACATGTCAACCCACTAAGGCAGCAAGAAAGAAGAAAGTTAGGCAGGCACCGTCTCTTCTTGCCTTATGAAATATGGATACATTTCTTAGAGTCCCTTCCGCAAAGCTGAATTTGGAGTCAAATTTTGTTGTCTCTCTTTTCCTTGTGCAATATAACTGAAAGGCCAAACAGATTATCTTAATTCTGTCTTTTCTCAATGCTTGTGGTTTAACAACCAGTCAGAGAGCAAATGAACCCTTGCAGATAATTATCCTTCTGAAACTCCCTTGCTTCTCATACCAAACTGTTGAAAGCTATTTCTGTATCACACGGTTGCCTTCTGCACTACCCTTACACAAAAACATATGGATGTTATAGGATCAAGAAAATGCTTTAGCCATGCTATTTATGCCTCTCCTATCCTCATTTTCAGTCACAGTTCAATTATTTATGAGAAATTTACAAGAATTTCAGCCAACTATAAGATGCAAGTGTGAAAAGTTTCAGATGAATGGACACAAATTAACATCATCAGAAGAAACTGAAAGTCAAGACTTCCAATGAAAAGTATTGGACATCACTATGAGCCTTACTTCACTGCACTATAATAAAAACTACAATCAAAATATCTTCCAAATATTTAAAATAAAATATTATAAATAAACGGCCCCCCAGCCCTTCAATGTTTTAAAACAAAATCGATTGTCATTATAGATTCTACTGTAAGCCTGAATACAACAGGCAAAAATTCAGGATTTAAAATTTCTTTTATGTTGTTGTTTCTGTAAGAACTTCTTTCTTTTCTTCCTATCAGCTTGCTTAAACAGTCAATATTCAGTACTATAGATCCATAATAAGGACAATTGTGATCACAATCTGAATTGCTAATTATTAGTCCTCAGCATCAGAAAACATATTACTGTTGTGGAAACAGAAATGCATCTAAAACTTTTTATTGGGTCTCAATAATTTTTAACTCTCATTTTCACACCTTTCTCAAGGCAAAGTGACTAAAACAACAGTCACCTACATGTGGTTAATGGTTTTATTATTTACAACCATTCTTCAACAAGGTCCTGCATAATACCCAAAGAACTGCCAATATTCATGTCCTGTCCACTGAACTGGGGCAGTCCCAGGAGAAAATAAGAAACATGGTTTGAAAGAGAAGTAAGCAGGTAATGTTATACAGGAACCGCGGCAGCAAAGTTAGATGACAGGTCCTTAGCCCTTCCATTTTTAAGAATTCATTATAATAAACTACAAAAATGGTGAGTTCAGCTTTGTTCTTTCAAATGGGAATACCACTCTTGTGCTACACAGATTCACTCTTCGGAAACGACCTCTGAAAGACTTGAATGTAGTGTTTAATCAGAATTTTAGCTAAGCTAAATGTTGCTTCTTAATCAGCATGGCACATTTCATTTTACATATGCAACTTCAGCCTTCTTTGCAAGAGTATAACACCTACTAATTATTATTTTTTTGTATTATATTCCTGCCTGCAGCTTCTGTCACAAGCTATGATCCCATTGTAATGCCCTAAAAACATAGAAGTAGTGCCTATCTAGAACTTTACAAAGAAGTTTACAGTCTGAGTGTAAGATGGGATATGGCAGATGGATACAGACTGCTAGGGGACTGCATGGAAATAATGAGACAGTAATTATTAGTGTGATGTGGAGCAGTTTTGCAAAATCCGTGTCTGCATTACAGGAAAGGGAAATTCAAGAAGAAATTTAAAGGAAGTAGCTTTGGGGGCGCTTCTGGCAGTCCTGTGAAAGACAGCAGAGAGAAAAGCTACTAGTTAAAGACAATTATCTCTTGGTTGATAGGGCTGATCAGAAGGGAGGTTGATACCATACAGGCAGTGAGAAATAAGTAGGAAAATGATAAAGAAAATCTGCCCTCTTAAGTTTCATGCAATAGAAAATAGCCGGTGGATTACAGGACAGCAGAGACTAACAAAATCAAAGTAGAAAGCAAGATAAAATTTGTCGAGTCCTGAGACATGGAAGTACTGGAAATTAAGACACCAGTTGATAAGAGTTTTGCCTGTAGAACTATCAGCTCAAGCATTAAAAGTACAGCAGCCTCATCCCAGGAAATGTATATGTAAAAGCCTGAGCAATCAGGTAAACACTTACTCAATAGTATGGAGTCATAAAGAGAAAAATCTCAAAAACAGATTCACTACCCAAACTCACCCCCCCAGCACACCACAGAATACTGTCTCACACAGTTCTTTCCTCAAGCAAGGCACTCCCTGCTTTATGAACTTCTGACATCACTTTCATCTAGCAACTTGTTGGATAAGGAGCTACATAAAACTGGTGAACTACCTCGTCCTCTTCCCATGGCTCCTTTCTGCTTTATTGATTTCTAAGATCAATATCTATAAGATATTCCTGGATTCTCTATCAAAGATTATTTCGAGACTGTTAAGCAGTCATCCCTTACAAACTATTGGAATAAGGATCCAAAAGAAATTTTCTACAGTTGCGACCACCTCCCAGGGCTCATGAAACTTTCCACACGTCCAGGCCTCTTCCCTCTCCTGCAGCCTCACAACTTTACCCAAAGAGAAAGGAAATGCCACTACTGCCTTTAAAAGAAAGTAATTTTGCATTATTTCTCTACATTTTCCTGATTCTACAGGTAAACCGAGTTTAACATAGTTTAGCCTGAAATACTCAGGGAACAGCAATGTCCTTATTGCTGTCAACAGTTGTTTAATTTTCCTATTATAGTTGAAATAGTAACTGATGGTAATGTACAGCCTAGCCTGAGGCTGGTAGTTAAAAACTGGGTATACAGTAAGCGCAGAGCGTAAATTCCAAAGATATTTTAGAGTAGGCAACATGGACTGTGTTGATTTGCAGCTAAAGAATTAAACACAACTTTGGAAAGCAAGCAGCAACATTCCTAATGAGATAACAGTGACAGTTCACTTTTAGCTGCGAGCGAAAAGTTTTGGAGGCTTTGTCAGATATGTGCAAGTGCACGCACACACACACACACACACACACACAAAGACTCCTAGGATTCTTACCTGGGCGTTGCAATATGCAGTTTCACAACAGTGTCTGCTCAGCAGCCGCACCCACCAGTAAAAGAGCCTCAGTGAATCTGGACTTTCCGTTTCATTGAACATGTCTTACTGCTCACCACCTTATTTGTAGCATATGTGGGCTTGTTTCCAGGAGGCTCATTAAAAAAGAAAAGGTTGTAAAGTGCTGACAGGTTCTGTGGGCTAACAATGATCCTATTAGTACACATAACACTAAACACAGGATGTCGCAGCCTATGCTGCTATGTAGGAGGTTGTGCAATGCTGTTAATTTGCTTTATATAGCAAATAGTAAAGGAAAATTAGCTTCCACTCTCCTTATCATAAGATACAATTTTATTCATATCTCTCCATTAGTAAGTTATTGAATACTAGTCATCCTCATGAGCAAGTAACACAATTTGCACATTCCAGTGGAATTTGTTTACCACATCAATCTATATTTTTTTGCAACATAAGATGTAGTGAATGGACAGGAAAACTGCATCGACAGCAAAATTAAATTGAGGTTTTAAGCAGCCTAGAATTTGTTTGTCTGAGGAGCTCTTAAGAGAAGATAAATTACTGTCATATTCCAAACTTATGCCCATCTGTTTTACAGAAAGGTGACGTCTTTCTACAGCTAAAATCTTCACAACTTTCGCTTTAGGAAGTAATTTCTGTTACTCATCCCCATTAACCACAGCCTGGATGCAATTTTCCATGGTTAAAGTATTTGGGGTTTTGTTTTTGCAACAGCTCAGAGGAAGTGCGTCAGAACCTTGTGACTTTGGTTTGAAAACAACCAATTATCTTCCATTTTTTTTCCCCTCTATTCTTCTGTGAAGGTCTGAATACTTACTAACAGTGATATTGGCTGGGCAACAACAGCTTACACAGAGTGAAGAGACAGATTTTGCCTTATTTACAGCACTTTGCTGTAAGGGGGTGCTAATTATTTTGTTTCAATACAAACAAGAAACAGCACTTCAAAACAAAAAAAAAAAAAAACAAAAAAACAAAAAAAACAGCATCTGGATTCATAACTGCTGCAGTCAACTATAGGAAATTCGTGGCTTGGAGAGTGACAGTGGAGGAAGGTCACTAGCAATTACTGAGAGCATTAGAACTAAAGGAGTTTTAGACTGAAGTGTGCGATTACTGGTAGAGCGATGAAAGAATAACTGTCAGTGAAAATCTTTCTCCTGCCCTCTGCCATTTTGTTAACCACTTAGGAGTAATACTTCATACTACTCTCTTGACATTTGGCTTTTTTCTAAGGTTATGCTGTCATTCTTTCCTGAATCTGCATGAGCCTGCCAACAGATCTGTTTTCATAAATATACAGTTTAAAGTAAATACACCCATGAGATGCAGCTAATAAGCTTGAAAAACTTCAGTCTACGTATGTGCTCTGGAGGGACTATCAAGAGCTTGGCAGAGAACTAAGAGGAAGCTCCAAGCCGTACTGAGGATGCTGCATGTGCTTAGAGCTCCCAGGGGTCAAGAATCTGCATCCCTGCAGAGGGACCCAGTTTGCTAGAATTTGATGATGGAAGACTGAGTATGGCTTTCGACACAGTTGCCTTCTAACGGAAGCAACAGGACAGCTGGAGTGGTAAGAGAGATGGGACAGTACTGAGTCAGACAAGACAGGTACAGAGAAAAATGATTGTAGGAAGAACAATCTACTATGAGAAATGTGAATTGTAAGAAAAAAAAAAGAAAGGAAGGTATTATGATTCTAACAGTGGAACACACATTTCTGCAGGTCACAAAAGAAATGATAGCTCCGCATTTTCTGATTTGTGGTGACCAACTTTGCACTGTTCATACTCTTCTAACATAGGAATTTAAAAGACTGTTTATGCAATATTGGCACACATGGAGTTTTGTAGATGCTGATGCATAGATAAGTATCTTGCAGGCTGGCTTGCTATTTCTACACTACAGGATTCTTTCTACACTACAGAAATTACTTTTGCAATCCTATTTCCAGTTTCTGTCCCCCATAATCTTTGGTCAAAACAATCTATTTGCTAATGAAGTTGAGTTGCAACCCTTTTAATAGCTGTTACAATAAAAATAGTCACAAGGCTTTAGGCTATAGTACCGAAACCAGCTTCTTTTGTTCCCATAACAGCAGTTCAACCAGCTGCAGAATTGGTTCAAGAGCATTAGTTGACAAGAACCATAACCAGGTGCTTATTAGACCCTTCCATTCATTAACAGCCTTTAATTGCATTGATTCAGAAGCACCCTTCACTCTTATATAACATTACTTACACCATCAGTATAGGGGTGCTGAAACATCGCTTTTGAACAACATCAGTGTTTCATGTTGTATTTTAGCTATACAAAATGGCAAAAAAGTGAGTCTTCAATAACTAGTGAAGTGATAGACAGACCCTTAGATTTTTCATGTTCCCAAGTGGCAGAGGTTGAAGTTTCAGGCTACAGATGAAATATACATGATACATTCCTCAGCTAATTATTTGTCAGTATATTAATAAATCACATCAGTCCCTGCAAGGCTATCTAAATTTAGAAGGTTCATGAGATGTAATACATAATTAATACCCTTAGATTGGATGGCTTAAAGGCAAGTGATTTCCTGATCTCATATGAAGTAGAGAGCATTTATCATTGTTGTCCAAGTAAGGAATTGCCAGCATGCTTGCTTTTTGGGACTGTGTATAAATGTCTCTGTCATTTTTTCTGGTTCATGAGTAGAAAACAGAAAATACATAACAAAGAGAGCTAGATTTTTAAGACCTGTGCGGTTGTGTTTGTGCAAGTTAAAGGTACAAAATCCGATATGTGCACCTGTAGGTAATGAATTGATGGTTGATCATAATAATCAATGGTAGTTTTACCACTGATATCACAAGATTATGGTAAGGTCACAAATATATGTATGCAAATACTTGCATGCAAAATTCGCTAATCATTTGTGGATATGGCTTCCCGTTCTCCAATCTCTCCTTTTCTCAAAATGTTCATCCATAGCATTTTTGGAAGATGGTCCTCACAGGCTCCCACAGTCCACCTCTCTCCCATATATACATATATATACGTATAATACATATATTTATAGTGAGAGAGAACAACTAACAGTTTATAGTTCAAGCAAAAGGAAAGAAAAAGCTAATTGCTCAGTAGTTACAAGTGCTGAAATATCAACTTTTGAAACAGAATTACCTTTCAAATTAAATAATTCCTAGAAATATTTCCCAAAATCTTCCTTCTGCAATCAAATGTATCTTTATAATTGCAACTTAAGCCACTCCTTAACTGTGTGGACAGATACACAGGCAATATTGAATTTAGACACAGCGGCAACAGATATGAAGCTCACCTAGCTAAATGCATGTTTCAGTCAGATATGTAGCTTTAGTATGTATCTCATCATTGACTTGACCTGACTTCAGCAGCTTTTTCCCTGTCTTAAACATACACAAATTTATTCCACAAAAATTCATAGATTATGCTGATCAGAAGATATTTGCTGTGACCGCCACTTATATATTCGCTTTTCTTCACTGCCTCCCTACTTTCTGTCTCAGCAAACTTGTGAAAACACCCATATTTTAGGTAGCCAAAAGAATGTTTTCGTGCTACCTCCTTGCTGTCTCTCTTTGAAGGAGCTTTTTCTGTATACGTACAAAATGGCATTATTTTTTTTATCACCTCCTCTCTGCCTTCTTCAATACCTATTTTTTTCAGGACTTCAAGCAATCTCTAGTAAAACTAATGATGGAGCTCTATAGGCTTCACTGTTGTCTATTACTCAGAAAATGCTGCTTGCTCAATGCACAGTCAAAGACCAAAGAGGGAAACATTGACACGCTCTGTCAAAGATGTCATCTTCAGTGTCTCTGCCTAGTATCTTATCTTGCTAGTATTATGGGAGACAAATTTCTCATCCTTCCTCTCTTCCTATACATTTCCTAAATGTCCTCCTTTTTCTTCTTGCAACTGATGCTAGAACTTTGAGAGGGTTTTCTGTAATTCAGTGCTGGTTTTCATCAGTATTTTCAGAAGGCTCTCCTTCTACAATCTCAGTTTCTAGCATTGTTATTTTACAAGTAATATTTGTATCTGCTACCTTTATTTGGCATTATGTAAACAAATATATTTATTATTTTTTATATTTATTATATTTTGTATTAATCTTATTGTAATGTAAAGAGTTAAATCTGCAAATCTAACGTAAAATTTTTTTAATAGATTAGTTGCTGCTGCTTTAATGATATGCTAAATTGTTATGCGATTTGTACATCCACCATATACGAAATAAACATTGAATACATTGCTATTTGAAATAAATGTCTGTACAAACTGGCCAGTACAGAAATAAAGGATAACTTATTAAAAACTTTAGAACTACTTTTCATCTTCTGAAAACATCCCTAAGTGTGAGAATTCTGTAATGTCGTCACTTTTTTTGAATGCAGAATTTCCTATTATAACAATTACAATAATCACACAGATCTTGAATTGTTATAGCAAAGGATGAATTTTTCCTTATAGAATTAGTAAGCAGCTTCAGAGATATGTTTTATAAAGTTATTTCATTTTAATATTTCAAATCTTGTCAAAATGTCTCTGCTCTAATAGGCAAGAAAAGTTTTTCTTACTATTGGAAGATTTTCTATGAATGCCATATCACTTGTTCCAAATTGTTCTTGAACATATAGGTGCTTGCAGGCTGATAAAATAACAAAATTATTTCTTAACTGGTTAACAGTTGTCACATTTTCCAAAATATTGAATTTAATTTTTGTCTCACTTCTATGGCTTAACTCTGTAGAATTTACTGCAGTACTACAGAAATGTTAAGAAACTAGATATTCAGTAATCATTTCAGAGACATGTCTTTAGAGATATCAGCACCTACACATGGAATGTTTTATAATTATAAAGGTAGTGTACCTGAAGGTGATGGACTGAGTTCTTTGATCTCTCCTCCTCTTTCTGGTTGAAGGGTAAGATCAGACTCTTCAAAAGTTCCAGTTCAGAGCCAGGGGAAAAAAGAATGCTTGTGTTATGCAGTTGAAAAGAGGAAGATTTATTTTAAGATAGATTGATGGTTAACAAAGTAAGGAAAGGGCGAGAATAGTAATATGAGAACTAAAAATAATGTGAAAGAAAGGATAACGGAGATTAAGATATTTTGTTTTGGATTTTTGTACTGAGACAAAACATTCCAATCTATTAAAATTGTTTGTGTGCACCTTGTGTTTTCATTTTGTCTTACTGAACTGCTTAGGAGCATTCAGATCAGCATTAAAATGCATGTATTGTTTAACAACACTTATGGACTATTTTCCCTATCCAGAACAGATCTCTAAAATAAGCAAGATGCTCAATCAAGAAGGAGACAATTCATCACAGAACTGCAATCCAGCCTGTGAACAATTACATAGGAAAAAATAGGATCATCTTTCATTCAAGCTTTATAATCTCTCAATAACAATTGCTAATTCTAAAGTAAAATTCCTTGGACTGTATTTCCAACAAGCTAAAATAGTTTAAGTAAAGAAACCAACATTTCCCCTCTGAAATGAAATACTTCTATAATTTTTCTTAGCATAAAATTTGAAGGAAAGCTGTCCTATAAAAAATATGTTCCTTTGTAAAAACCTGCCCTTTTTACTGAAAAATCAGCATAACAGAAAATTATAAAGCAATCATAGAGTCCTTTTGTAATTAAAAGACACAATTTTTTTATTCCTATTGTGCTAAAACTCACAGGCACACCATAAGACAGTGTTTCTCCTAAGACAGATCACATCTTACATATGTGGTAGTACTCTAGTCATGTGGTGGCTGCACTCTGAACCAAGGTAGGGCCATACCAGCATGAGTATTCCTATTGCGGGGCGTTGATTTTGGTATATGCCAAATGGATATGCCTTTTTTTTGTGTGTGAAAGTCAGTTATTAAGCAGAAAAGGCATCAGTAGCCCTCATAAGCTGGAGAACCCTTGGTTCCATTTTTCATAAGAAGAAACTGACAAATGTTAGTAAGAAAGAATGAAGAATAATTCCATTTTTTTAGACATAAATAGTATCCTTCTGTCTGATTAACTGCATGGGAAATAAGACCTGCTGGTCGTACAAATCCAGTAACAAAGGAGCAGGACAGGGTGACTACCCTAAAGAATAGTACAACTTTGTGAATGGCAAGGGGAATGCTATGTACTACCCCATAAAGTCAAGCTCAGACAATCAGTCAAAATGATTTTTCCAAGAACTGGTTAAAAAACCATGTAACATATTTTGAATATCTTTAAGAACATTTAATAAAATAAACGAAAGTGATGTAGCAAATAGTCTTTTTAAAATTTAATGCCTCCTTTCATGTTCTGATTATTTTGTGACCCTGAGCTATCCAGTTACTCAATTTTTAGTCTTGAATAGGGATTAAAGGATAACAAATTACTCAACACAACAACCTCATCCAGACACCAGACTTGGGTTTCGTGTTCAGGACTGTGCAGCATACCCAGAGACAGAAATTCCTCCAATGACTTGTTGCAGCACCCTGCATCATATTGCCCGATTTCATCCACAACTGAAGAAAGAAGATACTCATGAGTGTTTCACAATGACAGTAAGGTGTATTTTAAGTTACGCTGGTGGTAAAAGTGATTATTTACTTTTCTTTAGGTCACCTCATAGCTTTCTAATAGTGAAATTATATACTGGGTTATGCATAGAACAGCTAAGCATCTTAGGGAAATACAATACAACTGCTTGTGAATTTAGTAGTTGAAAAATTCTTGCATTTAATGTATGAAGATTTTTTTTTAAATTCAATTTATTATTGAATGTGTGTGTGCTCTCATGTCCTTATTAGTTTTTGTCTTGTTTGATTTATAGTTTCAGATTCATAATCAATATCAAGTGCCTGCCTGGAAAGCAAATCCCATCATTGTTCTCAGAATTTTTTGGAGGAAGAAGAGACTCTCTCTCACAGATATTTTGTTTAGTTTTGTCTTCCTTTTTCTAATCTGAAATCAATAACCTATTTGGACCTGGAGCCAAAATTAAGATGTACTCACTAGGAGTGAGATTGGTGGCCCTCACATGAAACAGGTTTTGTGGTGATTCCCTACAAAACAGGAGGGAGGGACAGGAACCCCTCAGAGCTCCTACCCACCTAATCAGCTAATAGGGGCCTGTGAGGAAATACATCTTCTATTGCATCAGTACATGTAAATGCAGTTCACAAGCTGTGGGGAAGGCTCCACACGTGGTCTCTCTGCGCTCGGTTCCTGAGGCCTGTGGGCATGGCTGCACCCCCCCGGCTGCTGCCCACCATTTCAGTGGGAAAAGCAACACTCGCATTTTACCATAAAGCCCCTCTACTTTGTCAGACAACTGGGAAATTGTCAGCAGAAACAAGTCAAAGCACGTGAGCTGCTGCCAGGTGGCCTCTTGCCATTTCCAGGCAGAAGGAACTTTCCCAGATTCCTGGACTAATACAGCTAAAAATGATAACCACAATGACTGCTACTTGACAGCTTTACTGTAACTGGGCTTTCCTGTATCCACACTTTTATTGTAACTGCTAGGTCAAATACACTAATAAATCGATCTCTAAACACCCTCAAGGGATATAGGGTAGTAGTTTCCTTATTTTGCTGGGAGAAGGTGGGGAATATCAAGCCACTTGTTATATTGCATACAAAGGACCAGTAGCACAGCCAGATGTATAAGCCAGAAGCCTCACTGCCTGTCTGCCAGTCTGAAATGAGCACTTGAAAATTTTATATTGTGTTAATGACAACCAACATAGTGGCTTTGCATCCTTATCAGAGTGATTCCAGACTAAACCATCTCACAGAAACAATACTGCTTGCTTAATGAACAAGGAAATGCTGTGCTTGCCTATGTTTCCTCTTTATATCCCTAAAATCTTGTCAGAAGCCATACTAATTTTTCTCAAATAAATACATCAGGGCTAGGCAATGAAGTCTCCTCATTAGTGAGACCGACATACACAATATTAATGAAATGCTCTACAAAATATTTAAGCGATCACAGTTTAAGAACTGGAAATAATCAAGCTTTTAATTATTACTGTCTCTAAGGAAAATCATTGTTCATTCATGGTTTGCTATCCCAAAAAAAGCTGCTAATAAAACTGGTGCTTTAGGAGATATCAGAGCTAGCTCCAGCTGGGAAGCAACATAGTCACTTTAATCCAGTACTGAAGTTGAGCTTTCAGCTGGCTTGGAATACAAGCAGATAAACCTTATACCTGATCAGGGCATGGGTCATATCTATATGAAGTGCCATGTAAGTTTGCCTTCCTAGAATATAGATACAGACATATTCTTCCTGAGGTGTATTGTCCATCCTCTTACATCTTTTCTCAGACTTCTAATTCTTCCTAAGCTCTCTAATCTTCCTCCCTGCTAGTTTCTAAATTCCTCCAAGTAAATGCTACAAATGGTAGCTTATTTCTCTCTTATCACAACACAGAGTTTATTTTATCCACACTTTCTCACTCTTGCTTCAGGCTGAAATTCCTGTGCCCTTCCTGCCAACTGCAGCCTTTGAAACACGTGGCTGCTTGCGCATGCCTGCGGTGAGGCAGGAGGATGTTACAAACAAAAAGGGTCATATTCAGACACATTCAACAAATAAACCAGATATACAGAAGCCAAAATTACACAGCCAAGTATTTCACGGGGCATAAATCTGTGCCCACACAATAAATGTTAAGGTTGAGTACCCTTTAAAAATGTATTCAGAATAAATCTGGAAGCCGGAAAACTATGAGTGAATCCTTAATGTGTCATTAGAAATAAAGACTCCAAAACTTTAAAAAATATATAGCGTTACCAGGGGCATTCAACATCACCAACTTAATCCATTTAGAACTATATGTTCATACTCGCCTCCCTTTTGCCACCATCTGTGCTTGCACAAATCTCTCATATAGGATTGAAAAATACACTGTCATTCTGGTAAATGATAAGTGTCATTAATGCTAAGCACACCCAGGTAGTATGTGTACATAAATCCTAGAAATAGGTTTTCCCCTCTCATGGATTACAGTAGTACCATGTCGAAGTGCTTATGCATACAGAATTAGAGACACTGATCACCTTTAAAAATGGAGTCTTTAAAAGCAATGCAAACTGCTATAGAGTAAGTTAAAAAAGAAAACTTAGGTTCACATTCTCTCCTTACAGTTTCATCTATTAGCATAAGCGACACTGTCTACATTAACTAATCCTGGTGTTAATGTCTATGGCTGCTTTTTTTGTATTTTGTAAATTATAAATTATAGATACTCATTTTTAACATACATTTTTAATTAGCTGACCATATATGCAGACTCTTCTGCTACCAGAGCATGCACGAACTGAATTCTCTCTATGTTCATGTTAAAAAGTCATGTACTTCTATATTACAAATCCCTGATTTGAATAACAAATTTCAATTATAGGCATATCTTGAACAAGTTGTCATCTATGTTTTTAGATGAGGTGTTATTTCTCATAGTTCAATTTCCTGTAATGATACTTAATCTAACCTAAGTACTATAAAAGTAGCTTTTTAGATGGATACCCGCTAGTAATTGAAATAGCAACCATTTGGTTTAAAAATGAAAATTGTAAGTTGATTATCTGTCATCTCAGAATATGCATGGATAATTCAGTCCTATCCATAACTTATTCCTTGAACAATTCTCATTTGTACTATGAGAGACTATGAGAATCATATGCCCTGCTTTTATTTATGCTTTGATACAAAATACCTAATTTCTGGCACAATCAGTCATAACTTCTCTAGAAATTAGACCCTACTTCCTTTTCTTTCCATGTGACTTCATTTCTGTATGGGAAAAAATATTGTTCAGATCAATATCTGCTGAGTAGCTTTTCTGTCTTGCTCATTACAAAGCTAGGCTGCTTACAGCATTTTTGTTAAGAACACATTTCATGATCCTAATGATGCTTATCCATGTGTAAAATAATAAATGGATATGAGTATCTACCTAAGGAGTTCAATAACTTTCAATAAGCTTGGGTCCACTGACTTTACAGATATCAAAGCAGATTACAACATCCACTGAAGTAAGAAGATGTCTCAAAGTCCATCATGTAGATGGAGACTGCGAGGCTCTGAGAGGCAGACAATCACTGCTCATGTCTGAAGACAAGCCACAACCAACAAACCAGAACCCAGGTGCCTGGGATTTCCTTTTCATGCTTTTAAGTCTTGATGCAATAAAACCAGGGGCATCCTATGCAAATATAATGAGACTGTCTTGCATGAATTTAAGTACACATTAAACACTGCTGTATGGAGAACACAACTCTGTCCTTCTTACTAATCACATGTATTTCTTCATTGCATTATGTATGAGTAGAGTTGCTATACGTAACATTCACTTCAAATTCTTATAGTATATAGTATTTAGTTCAGGAATTATTTTGGAAAATTGGGTCAATTACTTTTTTTCTAAAAAGATGTTGTATTTTGTCTGCCTTTATCTTGTTTATTATTATTTTATTCTTATTAGAAACCTTCTAGTTGATATAGCTGTAAAATTATGTTGTAGAAATATTCACAATAACTTTCAGATTAACAAATTATTAGTACGGGCACTGGAATCTTTTGTGACTTCCAAATACTGGTGCTAAAAATATGCATTTACTCCAAAAAGTACAAAAGTTGCTTTTGCCTACAGAAATCTAGATTGTATCAAGAGCTAGTCTGATACACAAAGTCTTCAACTTACTTTTGAAAGAAGAGAATGCAGAGGTGCTGTTCAAGCTGTGGACAAATATGTATCTCACCATCTGAAGGCAACTGCACTAATGGCACGTCACCAAGGCTTGATATTTGAGATGAAACAAGGAACTTGACATTGGCATCAGTTGCAGATGATAGGCATTGCAACTACTGTGAAAACAAGCTATTCTATACGCTTTCCTTTACTGGATGGCTGCAACCACAACATTTTTCACTCTTCCTTTTGATTATTTACATTGTAAACCTTTCACCACATTCTTCACATGAGAAGATTCATATGCTATCTTCACAGTCTCCTCTTTTCAGAGATTAGAGGGAAAGTTGTTTAGATTATGATAGAACTCAAAGTCAGGAAACTGCTGTCAAAATAGAGATAAAAGTATGGTATTGATGCCCTCCATGAGAAGGCCCCCAAGTTGGGGGGGGCTGGAGCACTTGCCCTACGAAGAGGGGTCGAAGGACCATGGCTGGTTCAGCCTGGAGCAGGGTTGGCTTCAGGGACATCTAACACCAGCCCCTTAGTGCCTGCAGGGAGGTTGTTGAGAAGGCAGTCAGGCAATTCACAGCTATGAGTGGAAAGGAAACAAGAGACAATGGATATAAACTGAAAGAAGAAATGTTCAGGCTGGAAAAAAGGGAAAACTTTCTCAGCAAGAGGACAGCCCAGGAGTGGGACAAGCTTCCCAGAGAGATTGTGCAGTCTCCATCCCTGGAGGTTTTCAAGACTTGACTGAACAAAGCCCCAGGCAACCAGGTCTGATCTAGAGTTGGCCCTGTTGCGAGTGGGAGGTTGGACTGGAGACACTCCTTTCCAGCTGGAATTATCCTGTGAATGTTTGGATGCAAAAGAGAATTTTGGAGCTTGCAGAAATTACTGGAGGAAATTGCCTACCCTCTTTTGTGCTGGAGGGCAGCACAAAAATCCCTCCTGAACCTGAACTTAACAAATCTGTGAAACTCAACAGCTGGATCTACATTAGCACTTTGGTTCAGGGCATTGCAGTTTTGAGCTGAATCTCCTGATCATTTTCCTCCTTACAATGCGTTAGCTCGGCTCACAGGGAGGCTTTAATTTATGCAAATTAGATTCTTTTTGGAGGAAACTGAAGAGAAAACTCCATGCCAGGCATGCACCAAATGCAATCTAACAAGTAATGGGTTCATAAGGGTCCTAATCAAAGGTCAGTGCCTCAGATGGCTTCAAACTGCACACATGGTGAGGACATTTGAATCAGGGAACCAGACTAAATGTAGTTCCAAATAAACCCCCAGAACAGTACACAGGACAGTGGCAGAGGCCTCAGCACCAGCTACTTTGATCTGCTGATCTGTTTCTCCTCTGTCAGACTTGATGATCTATACATAGAAGCTACCAGAAAAGTTAAGCTGCCTGGCATTTGTACTGCCAGAAATAACTGCATCAAAAGAAAGAGAAATGAAAGAAATACTAATCACTTAAGTGAAGGTCATAGCGAATCTCCAAAATACCTAAGTTTAAAATTAAGGCTTACAGAATTCTAGGGTATTAATTAATCTGCAGGGTGGGAAAGGGAATTACTGTTCTCTATCTTTTCAAAACTGCAGCACCAGCTACTGAAAGTTTTGCTTTTATTTTTTATGTCCTTTCTCGTTTGCATATTGTGAGACTCCTCTGATATATCTAACACTGAAAGCAAAACACAATAATAGTTCTCAGTCCTATGTATGGGACAAAAATATGTAGACAAACAAAGCAGCAATTATGAATTCAATGCTACTCTTAGTAGCATAATAACAATTCATTTGAAGTTCTATGATAAAAAGATGTGCTTAAGCCAGAATGTGGGCCAAGATTTTGCCCTTACCTCCTATTCATTTCATTTTATGTACATGGAGCGTACTTCAAATGAATACCAAAACACATAAATGCATTACAGCATGCTAAAAAATGTTGTAAACCAGTAGAAAACGGGGGGTGTCCAAGTTGTTTCTTATGAGCAATAAGTAGTCCTTGTAAAATTATACAAAATTACACATATATTATTAATTCAGTAGGTAAAAAGGTGTTACAACCAACCCCCTGACACTTTATATATTATATAAACATACGTTATATAGCATATGCTTCTCTAACCTCATCCTGTCCAGAAACTAGTAAAAACACCAGCGGTGGCTCTGGAGTAGCTTCTGTGAAAAGGATTGCTTGCATCTCCCTGATGAACATGAATCTGCATCAGAAAATAAATTCTGCCCCAACTTTAATATCAAGTCACTTTCAACAATGTCTTGAATGAGCAAAGATGATGAACAATTTTCTTGACCTTAAATTTTTCAGGTAGCTGAGGTTGGACTTAGTGACAGAAAATGAATGGTTCCTCACATCCATCCAGTGTCTCAAGCTAACACTGTGCACAGCCCATGGATAATGAAGCAATTTTTGTCAGTAGTCATTCTAACAGTTATCACAGCAGCTTTTATAAAAACTGAATTTTCTGTATTTATCTCAAAGCTAATAAGAGAGTAACACACAACTCAGAAACCTACAGCAAGGTTACAGTTCCCAGAACTTTGTGAAATTTGCACTCAGTGCATCTTTTCTAGTTGTACCATTTTTAAAAAACATAACCAAAAAATCCCCAAAACAATTCTTTTAAGACTGTTTTTACATATGACTAAAGCTTTTTCCAGTTCTCTGAGTAGATTAGAGCTGCACATAATCAACATAAGTAAGCTTTGTTTCAATAAAATATTTAAGCTTCTGCATAGTCTTAAGCAGGTCTATACTAGACGCAATGAATAACTTTGCATGCTTAAAGTAAAATATGCTGATGGTGCTTCGTTACATCAAGACCTTAATGCTTTTTAGGCATTCAGTAGGGTTATGGCGGAGGGATAAGGGATAATATCTTATTTCTTGATGTAAACATCAGAAGAGGGAAGATGATGTGCAACCTAGAATGCAGAAACACACACATTAAATCATCAATACATCAATATCAACTTTACTGATTTGTCATAATAATAATAATGGGAACTGTCCCTACAGACCTATTAGAAGATTATTTTTTTCTGCTCTGAAGATTTAAAATTGCTTTTGATTTCTTTCATTTTTCCCCTTCCTTCTACTGATCCTACTGTAACGTTGATGATGTAAATCATCACAGTGCTGTTGATTAGTGCCGTTGCATATTTTTGGTTAAAAGAAAGAGACAAATTAATGTCAGTCATCCCCGCTTTCAGCAAGTAAATCAGATTCAGTTTGTTAGAAAATAAGATTAGTATGCAAAAATTTTCTGAACATGCTGAAATTTGTAGGTCACTGCTTTACCATCCATGCATCTTTCCAAGACAGCCTGTATAACAACCAACAGTTCCTATGGGCTGGCTGAAGTACAGCTACACCATAAACTAAGTGTGTCAGCATTGCGGATGGAGTGAACTTCACCGCCTTAAAGCTAAGTATATTCATCATTAACCTCAATGTGAAATTTTTCAGTCAAAAATCCTTCCCCCCTCAGTTCAGACAGACTGAAATATTTTTCAAATCTGGAACAGACTGGGCAGTAATGTCCACTATACAACTAAGTAGACTCCGGTGGTATCTATAGAAAAAAATCTGTATTTTTTAAGAAAAATTTGATGATATTTTCAGTAAGAAAAAAATAATTTGAATTTAAGACTTCTTACCCAGTCAAATAAAATAATTTCATTTGACTTGAGGATTTTGTTTTACCCTACTTGAAAACAAGTCTAAATATTTCTTTAACCTATTTTTTCCTGATTTTTCAGTTTGGTAAGCAAATTGAAACCATCGTTTATTCACACAATGGCAATGTCCTATAAACACTGTCTGTAATTACTTTCCGTAACAACTATCTTTCAAATGTATGTGCTAGATATAAGAAAGTCAACAGCTCTGAGAAGTTAATCAGCATGGAGTTTGCTAATTAATGTATAGATGAAGACGGTAACAATCAGGTATGTAAAGACTTACAAAAATGTAATGTAATATAAACTCATAGACAGTGGTAATTATATCTTGATCAAATAATTCCTTATTACTCTTATACTCTATAGTCCGATAGTACTCTACACTCTAAGTACAGATAAGCTCAAAATGCCCGAACTGCAGGTTGAGGTCTTACAGAACCACAACAACTCATTTACTTAGTAAATAGGAAGCAAAAAAAAAGACAGCTTGTGTAAAGTATACCAGGCCTATAGTTTCATCCAGTTCTAAAACTAATAAGCCAGTGACCTAATAGGCTCTTATTCACTGTCCACTTTTTTTTAAATAGATTTTTAATATTGGACATTGAAGAAACACCTGCTCCAGCCACCCTCTTGCCACCTGCAGTTCAGTGTTGATGTTGATATGAGAGTATTGTCTACTGTTTATTACAAATAACTATTAGTGTTTCCTTGCTCAGATCATAGTTGGAGTTCATAACACTGTAGTATCTTCTTTTCAGTCACTCCCTTGTTTAGTAACTTAATATCAAACCACAAATTTTTTCTCCAGAAAATCAAACTATACTGTATTCATACTTGCAGTTCAACACAAGCAAAGGAAAATGAACAAAGTCACCTAAACCTGGGTCTCAACAAGCTTCCTTCTTCCAGTTACAGGGGTTCAGAACCCCTGGTTCACTACTTGATGTGGTGCCTGGGATACCCTACTGTGAAAGGGACACTGTCAAGGAAGTTCCCAGGCAGACCTAATAGCCATCCAGCTGAAGTTTAATACTTGTAAAGAAATTCTGCCATCTATGAAACTAACATATGTCCTCAGTCTAGGCACATTCCCTTTTGTTCCTGTTTATATTAAATTCCCAGAGAGGCTTATCTAAACTGTTAGCATAAAATATGTGATTATAACAAAAATACTTCATACAAACGAGCATCGCTGTCTACACAGACTGACTACTGAAAAGGAAAGAAATTTGTCTTTTTTTTTGTTTTTTCTTGCACCTCTTTGTAGTAGAATTCCCTCCTGAATCCCAGTCTTATTAAAATTTATTTCTTTCTTTTCTTTTGTCATACTGAAATAGGAGTATTACATTTTTTTACATAAATTATTATTATCCACAACATTCCCCATCTACTGAAAACAAAGAAAGCATTTCTATTGATGATTTAGTACAATGCAGAATGGTTTTGTATAAAATCTTTTATGCAGCATTAAAGATTTTTTTTCATGTGATAATTTTTTACATAAGCTCAATATTTTGAATTCAGCTGAGGAATCACTTTGCTGTTTATTCAATAGTTTTCTATTTCTTTTCAGGAACAAAGGCTTTCTCCTGTTTGCATGATCTAATACCAATAAATTCAAATGCTACTAAAGACAGTATAATCCACAAAGCCCAATGATGAAAACATTTACTTTGTGTCCTGAAGACAGCAGTATACTCTCAAAAAAAAAAAAAGTGTATTCCTTAATACCATTTTTACTCTCAGTATAAAATCGGTACTTATTTCATCATGTTGAGATCAGTTTAAAACTTTCTAATTAGATATACTGTCACTACTTCCAAATTAATTCTGGGACCTTTCCTGAAAAAAGAATTAAAAAAATGAAACCTTTTCACCTTATGCTGGAAAACACTAGTTTATCACAATTTCAGTGTAAATCAGTGGGAATTAAGACTGCTTATCTCACTGTTCTGTTGTGAATGTAACTCAAAGCAAGTAAAGAGCACCATCATGTTCCAAATAGCACCAAGACACACACACATAAATTTCTCTACTCCTGGGCTTTCAAGATATTTGAGTTTTGCAAGAGTGCAATAATAGAAATCATACTAGATTTCTACAGCTTTTCTACAGCTTGATGAGGATAGAAATAGTCCAAATGAAAACATTGTCATAACATTTTAGCCTAACTGTATTACCAGTCCCTGTAGTTTTACATTTTTGTAATAGAGGGAAAGAGGGAAGAAGGAAAGAATAAAGTTGTTGAAATCTTAAATATTTCTTCAAGTTCAGTTCTGTTTTTCAGATGTTTTTCAAAGATTGTTTCCAGAAAAATGCACATTCACACCCCACCCCCACTCCCCAAATTTTTATGTGTATTTTCATTCCATAGGTACACCATGAAATTTGTGACTGGAACAAGAAAGAGCACTGAACAATCATTAGCCTGCTGTTCAGGGAACTCACTTGGACCATATAGCAGCTCTTCTGAATGAAGAGCATTGCATTACCAGAATCACTGTCATTTTCTCAAAACCTCACATTCAGTCACAATTTTTGCCTTTAGCCTTTAGTTTACTTAGGTAATCTTTGCTTCAGAAAAGATTTCAAGTCTGTTAATGCAATGTTTTATTATACTGCCCACTCTTGAATGGGCGCCCTACCAACAATGGATCTTGCATGTCAAATTGTTTAAGAGAGGGTTGGGAAGGGGAGGTGAAGTCAGCAAGATCAGTGGAGGGAAGGAAATGCTAATACAGCCTATTTATGCTCTTTCGTAAAGCCATTCTGCTGCGTGGAGCTTGTGAAGAAGCAGTTAGTACACCAGCATATTGCTGGTCTTATATGTACCACCTAAGACAATGGGCAATATCACTGTCCCAGAAATCCAGACAATATGTGGTCTGTTTTGCCACATTAAATGTAAATGAGAAAATATACAAATATACACATTGATAACTCAGTGAAGTGGATTAGGACATGAGGAGAAATGGGCTAAGCACACATAAACAAGCCTGGCAAGAAGAGAATTGTGGGACAGAACAGAATTGTGATCGAGCATGTGGTAGGATGCTCACTGGAGCTTCTTTGGCCAATGAAGTCCTGTGTCTGGTCTAGCACAAATCAGCTCTTTAAAAGCATAACTGACTGATGACCAGGACCCCCTATGCCAAGGAACATCCTTTAAAAATGACACTGAAACTGTACAGAAAGCAACAGAGAGAGGTATGAGACCTCTAATTCAACAAACATCTGGGCTGTTAAAAAAATTAAAAAGCTCTAGGTCCCAAACAGTGGTTTGGAATTGAAAGGTATGCCTAAAGGTATAAAGAAAAAGCAACAATTTTAAAATTAAATTGTGTAATAATATCTTCATTAGAGCAGGGTCTAAACCACTGAATCAGATCCATCCCCTACATATCATTCATTCTCCAACAGATCAAAATCAGAAAACAACAGAAAAATATCAGAGACGGAGGAAGACAGGAAGGAAGAATATTTCGTGTTATATTGCTGATCATTAGTGAGGCTGAAAGAAAAGTTCTGGGTGGAACAAATCCTTAAGACATACATGAGCATATGTTAATGGCATGGTGCTAAGTACCCAAGCATATATGCTTGTGTTCATAATACGTTTGTCCATATTAGGTTTCCCGTATTGAATGTTAGAGCTGTTTCCAAGGGGCCATTTTACTGTTTTATTGTTTATGAAATTCATGCTTATCATGCACGTCTACTCTATTGAGCTCTACTATATCCTGGTTGCTGTCAATTTTCTGTGCATACTTTTTTTCAGGAAAATTCCACTATAATACACTAAAATCTAAGACTTTCAGACCTCCAATTTCTTCTGAGACCTTAAAATTTCACATTTTACATATAATGAAGACTTTCATTTTCTCATTAAACCTTGCCTAATTTATTGTATGCTCAGATTACCTGAACAGACTTTTTGCAATCTGTAGCCATCTTTGTATTTCTTTCTTTCACTTTCTTTCTTTTTCTTTCTTTTTTTTTTCTTTTCTTTCCTTTTCTTTCCTTGGTATTTCTGTCTTTCAACTTGCCTTATTTCATAGGTTACATCTGGAGGCAGATGGCATTTGAAACTGAAATGAGAAAAACTGGGCTGTTGAGCTCAAAAATGAGCTGCATTCGTGTATAATTTGCACCTGTGAGTAAATATGTGGTAAGTTCATTCAAGATGGTCTAGTTCAATAAATCATATTTAAGAATCAGCATCCACTTACTTTCAGCAAATGACTACAGAGAATCTGCTCCCTTATACTCCTTTATACATGTGAAATCCTTAAAATGGATATTATGTAGGTTCCAGAGATCTAACATGCTTCAATCCCTTTTAAAACAAATGTTAAGTTCTACTTCTTTACACTGATCACAGTCCTTTGCAGGCAACTCTTTTTCTTTTCTTGGATTCGATCTTTGCATTCCACCCTTAAGAAAC
This sequence comes from Pluvialis apricaria, assembly GCA_017639485.1. Classification (NCBI taxonomy): domain Eukaryota; kingdom Metazoa; phylum Chordata; class Aves; order Charadriiformes; family Charadriidae; genus Pluvialis; species Pluvialis apricaria. The sequence continues at coordinate 106,485,872 of CM030008.1, read as the reverse complement.
TGTTTAAAGTCTTGAATGAACTATCTTAATCTCAGACTCTGTCCTTTATTAATCTTTATCTGTCAGCTGCCTTCAGCTGGTTATGCTCCTGGATTTTGGTTACAATGCTGTTCTCTGCTGGTTTTCTTCTCTCTTCTCAGGTCAACATTTCTTTTCATTGATACTTCTCATTTCTCTAACCCGTTTTCTCTTCCTATGATTTTTCCCTATGCTCAGAAAAAAACATATTGAAGAGAGAAGTACCTATGGAGAGAAAGGATGGAGAATGTCTCATCTAATGCGGTGTCTCTCTGATCATGATCTAGATACAGGAAGAAGAGGGTAAACTGTTTTTTACAAGGTACCAGTCTCTTTAAAACATGCAAAAGATGGAAAAATCATAATACGCATAGTCTCTTTACAGTATTCAACAATGAAAGACATTTTAGCAATTAATGACAAGATTTTATGTACCACCTATTACACATATTTCCTCCAATGCACTTGAAACTTAAATTCATCTAGGACTATTAGGTTTCACACTCCTCAGTTTAATTGGGAAATGACTACATATAATTTGTTTCCAGTGATATTTCTTTAACTATTTTCATTTAGATTAGAATTTCTACTCATTTTTAAAGACTGGAGAAAGCAGCAAAGTTTTACCATCACAGGTATTTAAACAAGCAGCATACTAGTTTGGACTATGGGTGGGACGGTTTTAACAAAGAGTGTTTCCATGTCTTCAAAGAAAAAACAGTTAATGTCAAAACCTGCTTCATAAATTACTGAAACGAATAAGGTTCAAACCCCAGTGCATAAAGATTTGCACTTTATTTCTGCTACCTTGCAATATTTTCTCCTCCTGAAGGAGAAGAGGGGTATATCAGGGAACAGTGGCAAATGTTACTTCATTATGTCAGTGGTGAAGTGGAATGATAGAATTTTACTTTTTTTGTTATAAATGATGGTGATTCTGGATTCCTTGGATGCATAAAAACCAAATAATTTTTTTTTAATTAAGAAATACCTGAAGGACAATGGAAAATTACTATGTGTGATCTGATTGCAATACATTCAGTGTTCAACAAAACACTGGGTATGGGGAATTTTTTCATTTACCTGGGGCACAGACATTTGTGGACTTTCTGGATGACACAGGATGAAGAAATCACTGGGTGGCAGAGCTTAAATTGACAATGCCAAGCAATGCTCGGATGAAAGCTGAGCTTTATATAGCTCTCTGGCAACTTCCTCCCACTCAAACACACACACACACAATACAAGGTAAATCATGAGCTATTTTATTAAAATTGATAATATGCTACTGTAATAAGGGTATAAGTGAAGTCAGTATTAGCACCACATTGACAAAAATTGTGAACCTAGTTTTTGTTCTCTTCCTTCCTCTCTGCTTTTTCCCTCACTTTCAAACCCCAGTTACCCCTGAAATCTGTTCTGTACATTTATACCATTAATAAAAAGAAAATATATCCACTTCTGATGAAGAATTATGAGTGTGGAAATAAGACAATATTTCCCTCTTAGTATCTAAGTAACAGAAATGATACGAAGTCTTTTGCCTGATTCATACAAACTGACCTACTGAAGTCAATAGAATTAGCTGTGCAAGGAGGGAAAGCAGATTTTATTGATAACATGGTTCATTAGAACAGAAACTTAAGAAACAGGACATGGTCCCTCAAATTGAGGGAAAAATGTTAAATTTATTCAACATCCTGAAGATTATTAAGGACCAAAAATACATGACCAGAAGTTAACGAAAATGGTCACATAAAGTTGTAATAATTTGCCTTTGCCATGAATTTTGTAGTAAGGCTTTCACAGTCACTTGTATCTTTTTACAGCACAAAATAATTGTACTTTACTTGTGTCCTGATGTGTTATCATTAATGTTCCCAGCTAAAGAATCTGTTTGATTCAGAGATGTATGATTTCCTCACAGCAAATTAGTGGTTTGGACTCTTCTCTAGCTGGTTAGCACGAATGCATAAAGCTAAATAACAGTCATACAGGATTCATAGTTGGTGACTCACTCTTACTTTATTTAGATATGTATAAATACATTAATATCTGAATACCACACAAGCTTTAACATATTTGTTTTCACAACAGTCCTAAAACAGAAAAGCGCTGTTTTCTTCTATTTTGGTCCTGGGAACTAAAGAAGAGAAATATTAAAAACTAGATCCACAAAGGGTCTCTATCACCAGCCAAAACTCACAGCCTGAAGTTAAACTCATTACCCCCCATAGAAACACTTACAGGCTTCACAGATGCCAGTCAGCTGGCAGAGAGCTACTTGGGCTAGCTAAGAAAGAAATGCCTGCAAGGGCTTCAGCACCCCACTCATACTTAACTCCCTCCTCCCCCCCCCCAAAAAAAAACAACAAAAAAAAACCCCAACACACAAAACAGGCATTGAAATTACACCAGAAATGTCACAGAAATGCAGATACCAACCACATGAACCAGGCTACAGAGCACTCACCCTGGAGATGGTCACGCTGAGTGTCCCCTTCCAGCTTGATGGGAAACAGCATTTTATGTCCCAGGAAAGTACCACAGCAGCAAAACTACCATGCTTTTCTGTGGAGGGAATTCCCACTGAACTTCACATGTATAAATAAACGATCTTTATTGGCCAAATGAATCTCTTAAATATCAAGTTCTGCAATCATTTTTGTGGCTTTTATTCTATGTACCACAGTGAATGATGATTAGTATAAAGTAAACCCTTTTCAACCAGGCAGACTGAGAAAGACTCATTCAATCTCCTGTATCTTAAGAGTCAAAAATAGAAAATGTCTAAATCAGGTCAATGGAGAGACCTCTAACCAGCTGGTTACTGACTCTCAAAGCTGGTGAGAGGCCAGATATAATACAAGATACCTATTAGATTGACTTCTTTTGGTAGGATGTGGTTTTGGGAAAAACACCTTAATTTTGATGTAAGGTAGGTGTCAAAGAAGCTCAGTGGCAGCAGGTTATTCAGCCACTTGAACATCTAGAAATTTAGACTGATGAAAATATAGAGTATATTTCTCCACAGTACAGGACTCCATGTCAGAAACAGCACCACTCCTTCTGCAGGGCAATTCAGCTCAGGCAGAGCAGGGAACAAACAAGGCTTTTCTCAAACATTCCAGCCAGTTTGTTAGGAATGAGCTCAAATAACTCAGCATAACACCTACGTGCACTTATTCTCCTGTAGTATCCTCTGGAAAAGACAGTGACCCACACTCAACAGTCAACCTACATGGGTCCATTTAACTCAAAATCTTAAGAACCATACACACCAAAAGAGAACAAGAAGAAGCCATAGTTCATTATGAGGCATTAGAAGTGACAATGAAGCACAGTGATTTGTTATGTTGAATCCTTCCCCACCTTTTAGTCTTCGTATTACTGTGATTATTTTAGGTCATTTTATCCAAAACCTGTTAAAAAAATCTTTTGTATTCTAACCACCAGATGTACATATCATTTGTGTTTTAATTGGAACTAGCGAGTAAAAAAATGTAATATCGCCAGTTAAACTTATCCCCATTAAATCCTTCTTTGATATCGCACAAAGCAGTGAACACCTTTTTCTCTTTTAATCAAAACTGCAGGTGGCACTAGTAACTTTTGTTGTTCTAAGATGCTCAGTGCCAATGATTCAGCCTGCATAATTTTAGTTGGAAAGGAGGATGTACACTTTAAAAAGTCTGCACCATGAAAAGATTCCAAATTAGCTGACTCCCTTCCAAACCAGGTAGCCAGCCGAAAAAATAGTGGTCAATTCAGCCTCTGAGGCAGCAGGCAGCAATAGAAGTGTCCCTTTCTTCTGTAACCAAGCAGCTGCTGAACAGTTTTTTGTACATAAATTTCCTACCAAGCTTATAACTGGGCATGGAAAGACTAGGCATCTGCCAACGTATGTTCACACTTTTGGAAATGAATGCACATAAACAAAATATTCAAAAATTTAAACATGCTGTTAGAACAAATATTTCTGTGTTTGACACTCAACCTGGAAAGCATTGTTTCGCTTGGCTACCATCATTACCGAAACACTTCACCTTTTTCTCACAATTTCCTCAATGGAAACACCTAATTGAAATTCAGAGAAGTGTTCATTGATAAAATGAAAAGACACTAATCAAGGAATTCAGTGCTTATATCATGCAGAATAAAGAAACCCCCTCACCACTTCAAATCCTTGCCGTGATTCACTAGCAGAAAGGGAGTTAAGAAGCAGCTCTGTTTAGTCTTAGCAGGCAAGAGTGAAGATGCAGGCACATGATTACTGATTTATTAAGGCTTATTTAAAGGTTCTCCCACAGGGCACAAACACAGAGACACTTTTAACTAAATTCGCTAAATGATCCATAAAAATCACGTTTCTTCATTCTGAATATTAGCTGAAGGGGACTGTCTAAGTCACCATGAACATGAAGAAAGGAGCTTGTACACAAATCCTTTGCCTTGGTCCTCTCTGTAGGTGTGTCATTCAAAATCATACAACTCCTCAGAAAAGGAGTAGTTGAAGGAAGAAAGGTTAGTGACAAATTCCTCTGTCTGTTAAAATTCATGGGAAATATTTTGATTTCAAAGGGTTCCATATTTCATCTCAGCACTCCAAATAAAAGTATTATTGTAGGAAAGAAAAAAATTTTTTTTAACTTTAGGATACTCCAAAATGATGCTGCTTTCTGAACGAACTCATCTGCTTTGTTTATCTTGACAAAGGAAAAAGTAACAATTGCAAAAGCAGCCTGAAGAATTTGTAACATAATGTGGTACATTGAGTGGACAGCTTACTGGTTGGAAGAAGAAAGGACTCCTATGTGAAACAGAATTAGAAAGCAGAGCAGTACACAAAGCACTCATTACATTTTTAGATCCCCAATTCGAAATACACAGCACTTATTCCCCTCCCTTGAGTGAAGGCCAATCTAGAACACAGCAGGCACATCCTTTTGAGTAAATTTGCCAGTGCCAGCTACATGTCAGAGATGATTAGTGAGGCAGAGACGCCAGCCACCTCCTCTGACATCAGAGGTCAGATAAAGGAGAGTGCGACAAAAGCCGAAAAGCATCAACCCTCCGATGATGATGTGGCTGATCTTGCATACCTGCTATTCCCGTCACTTCTCAGTACTTCTTTTATTGGCATTACCTGCTGTGAGAAGAGTCTCTCTAGAACTGGCAGGTTGATTTCAGTCTGAGGAAAATAATCATAATATGGTAGAAGAGAATAAGACTGCCAACTCCTGCCTTTCAAGTAGTGAATTGAGTGCACTGCAAAAAGGCAGATAATATTCAGCTCACACCTTTCTCAGATGGAGCAAACACTCCAGCTTGCCATAAAACAGGCACGTTCAGCCTGCTGCATTGAAAGCACACATTTTTTGCCCTTCTTTGTGAGAAAAAGCCTGCAAAACAGATAAGAAAAACAGCTGTCATCCTTGGAGGCTAAGAAGAATTCCAGAGAAAAGTTCTGGTAGGGCTGCTGAGCTACCAAATACTTTTGCCAACGAATGAGGTTATTTGATTTTAGGCTACGAGAAAGCTGTTTCTCCATTAAGCTGTTCTCCTACTATGAAGACCATCTTTTATACGTGTGTTGTATAAGTAATGCACACATGATTTATAATATTTTGTCCTAGTAGTCTCTTTTCCTGGATATTTTTATGTCCTTTTCCATTAAGAATCAATGACATTGATTCTTAGGCATCTCAGAGTGGTGTTTTATCAATCATCGTGGCATACCAGAGATTTTTTTCCTAAGGGGATGATAACCTGGTGTAGAATCCTGCGTCTAATTCCCTTCAAAAGTTTTGAACACATTGGGCCAAATGTCATTCTTCTGTACAAATCTGAACAGGCTGGTTTGCAGCTTTGCAGGCTTAGGAACCAGTGACACTGTATAGATATTCCAAAGGGTAGAATTAGAGTTTATCAGACATTTTTAAACTTAGCAATGATTATGGAGAGGAGAAGGAGAAGGTGATTCCTTCTTGGATTTTTCTATTTGAGAGGTAACATGGTCACAGCTTTCTGAAATGTCTTTTTCTTATTATTTTTGAAAACTAAGATTCAAGTGAGGTACCAAAAATGAAGGCACCTGAAGTCTCCAGTTGCCTTTTGTATTCTTCAAAACTTACAGCATAAAAGCATCTTATTTGTAAACAGAACTATAAGCAGAGATCATCACTGAAGCGATTGTTGAAATTCTTCATCATTAACACATCATTTTTCTTAACTCCTCATTCATATCAGTTAGCTTCCAGCAGCAGCATAAAGCCATTTAATTAACATGTTTATATAAAGGAACTGATTATTTCAACATTATTCTGAATTTAGGGGAGAATGAGATGGAAGGAATTGGCTGGATATTGCATATCTATTTTTAATTAACCCACTGCAGTGTTATTTAAACCGAGTAAGCCTTTCTTGCTTTATATTGTTGAGCTCACAGAAACAAGAAGTGCTTTGTAGTCTTTGCTGCCTCTGCAGAATTAGTCCATTAGCAAGCAATATTTCTTCAGATTGTGCCAGCCTAGCTGGTGCTGTTGGTCAAGAATGCCCTTTCACCATACTTCTGTGCTGCTGTTTATGAAGGCAAATATTTTTTTATCACCTCCATTCAGGTTAAAGAAAAAGGTTTACAAAATAGTATCTCTCAAATGGATAATGTGTTTTCTTATATATTAATTTATCTGTCCCCGGGTAAACAAAGAATCTGTAAAGTACTAGCTTTCAGTTTCTAAGATGCTGTAAGTCCTCAGAGTCACTCTTCATTGTAGTGAGCAAAAGCAGGATGCATAACTCAATTTTACTTAACATGTTTATCGTACTTTAAAATAATTTGTTTTTCAAACCTTTGATATGTGCCCTGGATTTATTCTCCTGTCTGAACTTTTCTTTTGCAGCTCACCTGTGGAATCATCTCAAAATACTGTGCTCATGATTACTCATTAGCTCTCCTATCACTGCCTTTCTCCATTCTGTCTATTATCAGTCTCAAAACTCTGAGGATGCACAGAACACAGAGAATGCAACACCCAACATTAGGAACATTCACAGAACTTCAACAGTGTATTTCAAACACGTAATTGCACTTCTATTCTAAGGTACACTTTGAAAATTCAGCTCCATTTTTCCACATACATACTGGCTCAAGTTCTTGAACACTGTTGCTGAGACACAGGCAGCTTGCTTTGAACTGCAAAAGTGAACCACACTGCAATAGGAAATAAAATTATGTTGACTGCACATGCTCAGAAAGAGTTCCCATAAGAACTCAGTAAAATTGCTTGTATTTGCTTATATATAAGATGGTAATATATGATTGCTGCAAAATATTTAGTAGGTGGCTTTTAAAGGAAATATGATTATACTCTTAAAATATATTATAACAGCAGGTGTAATGATGGGTATCTATAACGATAAGTATCTCACCATGAAACTCCTAATCAACTCTGTCTAATTATATAATATTTGAAAATCATTTAATTTAGCTGCCTTTTTTTCTATGATTACATTCATTTCAAAAAAAGTGGTACTGACATGATAAAAATAAGAGCACACATGCAGAGAATAAGCATGAGCTATGCTGGTTTTATCACAACATGGAAACGGGAGGTTGTTATCTTGGAGGAAATGGCTATTGCTAGGTTGCAGCTTGTTTTCCCAGCACCTTTATAAGCATCAGTGCTATTTTATGCTTTTCACTCCTATGTATCAGTAGACACTATTAACCAGTTGGGAACATTTTTTATGCTTTATTTTTTTCAGCATATATGAATGTGCAGTTGTGTGCATGGACTACATATTTTTAATACACCTTCAGATGAAGACCAATAAATGAAAATGTAAAAAGGTTCTAAAGCAAAAAAAGTTAGGAAACAGTCAAAGAACATATAAGTATGCAAAATTCATAACTCAAACAAAATAGAAGGGGTTTTGAAGTCTGGGGGAGGTTGTTTGCTTGCTTGTTTGTTTGTTTGTTTTAGACATGTCTCGAAAAATACATTCTTCCTTTAATCTTATCCTCTGACATAGATGAAGAATTGTGAAGCAGTGAAAATAATAGATAGAGGAATAACCAGAGGCAGATGAAGGAACTTGGTTTGGAAAATCTTTATCCAAGTGTTAATGACAGTAAAGTTATATGCAATGAAAAAGGAATTTCATGTTTCTTACCATATATTTAAATAGATTTTGTATCCCACACCAAGAATACCAAGAAGAATCTGATTTTCCTTTGTAAAAGCAATTCTAAATAACCTGAAACAAGAATTTCTGCAAGAATATCTTCTGGTATACAACTGGCACCTGCAATAACTACATGGAACTATTTGTTGTCTCTCTTCATGTACAACTTCTCAGATTGCCTAGAGAAATTGTTGATCATTGGAATTCTTCAAGATCAGGCTGGATGGGGCTTTGAGCAATCTGATCTAATGAAAGAGTTCCCTGCCATGGCAGTGTGGGTTGGACTAGATAATCTTTAAAGATGCCTTCAAACCTGAACCATTCTATGAGTTTATGAGCCTATTCACGCTTATCTGCACTCCTTTTAGTTATTTGTGGAAAAGAGGTATTATACTCAAAGAGTTCCTAACCAACAGAAATTATAAACTTCCTCTTTGGTATTATCATCTAGTAGCAGTGTCCTAATTCACAACGGAGGATTCTTAGGGGATTCTTATTTCTGTAAATAACCATGATGTCTGCAGTTGGTAAAAGCCCTACAATGAAATGTCAATGAAGGGTAAACTGCAGCAGCATAAAACTTGTTTTTTTTCTGCATAAAAGAACTGAATTTTGGCTCTGGTTTTATAAACTTGAATATTTCATCCTGAACTACGGCCCACTAGTATTTTACAATGTTACTCCTCCTCCCTGTCCAATTCCAAATTTAGTGTTGAAGATTATCACTCAGAAACCTATTTATTCCTTGATGTGGCCAGTAAGGACATAAAATCCACAGAAAAACTGATTTTGTGTGCTGTTTTCTTAGCCCTGCTGTCACCTTCATATCACTTTATAATTATGGTGATCCCTGAACAAACCCTCATCACTCCTTATTTCTGCTTACACAGTTGCTGTGAATGACTTTTTATAGACATTCTTACTTGGAGATTTGCCCACAATGAACAACTTTGGCTGTTTGCTCGTAACCTAAGGTATTTTCCATGTCAAACTCCACATTCCTGAGTCCATAACACATGCCAGTTTGAGAAGGTTTCTAACGGATATTTCAGTCTGACTATCTTTATTTGTATTTCTAAAATGCCCGTTTCTTAATTCCTGAGCATTCCTTGCAAGCTAAAACAAACAAACAAACAATAAGGAGAACAAAATAAACAGATCTACTTTAACAAATTATGTGTTTACATAAAAATTTAAGATAAGGGTCTCAATTTTGGCCAGTATGTCACCTTTATGTACAACTCTAGCTTTATCTGTGAGGTGTTAATTTTGACAAAAAAGGTGAAACACTTCTCCACATTCACTGCTGTGGAAGAAATTTCTTTTGTAGTGGATATGGGAGGGGCTGAAGCGAAACTCCATCCAGCTTGCTTTGAGAAAAGTTTCCAGAGAATACAACTTACTTTTGAGAAAACTCAAAATACCGAGTGTCAGATAATCGATGCTACACTGGAAAGAGATTCATCAGGGAGATAACATGGCCTAACAAACTGAAGGCTTTATAAATCAATGCAAGAATCCTGCAGTAGACCTGGTAGTGCAAGGGAATTAACACTTCACCAAATAATGATGTAAAAGGCTCTGTGTGGGACGCACTGAGCCAGCAGTCAGGTACATTGGCTGAACCAGGTCAGCCCAACAGCATTTCCCTGGAGGACACGGAAATGTCAAGTTCAAAGAGGAAATGCTGTGCCAAGAGCTCGATGGCTTCACACAGAAACAGAAACATAGAGCCAGAAGCTTCTGTCTCTCCCAGCAAGTGGGAAGATAAGGATGTGTATCACCATCTGGACTATGCGTGATCCAGCTAAATGGGGAAAAGCGGCATCCTCATTGTGGTCATTTGGCCTTGGCTGGACACCAAGTGCCCACCAAGTTGCTCTATCACTCCCTCCCCTCAACTGGATATGGGAAGAAAAATACAGTGAAAGCCTCGTGAGTGATGATAAGGCCAGGGAGATCACTCACTAATTACCATTACAGGCAAAACAGATTTGACTCAGGGAAATTAATTTAACTTATTACCAATCAAATCAGAGTAGGATAATGAGAAATAAAACCAAATCTCAAAACACCTTCCTCCCACTCCTCCCTTCTTCCTGAGCTCAACTTCACTCCTGATTTTCTCTACCTCCTCACCCTGAGCAGCACAGGGGGACAGGGAATGGGGGTTGTGGTCAGTTCTTCACACATTGTCTCTGCCGCTCCTTCCTTCTCACTGTCTTCCCCTGCTTCAGCATGTGGTCCCTCCCATGGGAGACAGTCCTCCACGAACTTCTCCAACGTGAGTCCTTCCCATGGGCTGCAATTCTTCATGAACTGCTCCAGTGTGGGTCCTTTCCATGTGTATATTCCACAGGGTGCAGTCCTTCAGGAACAGACTGCTTCTAGCATGGGCTGCCCACGGGGTCACAAGTCCTGGCAGCAAACCTGCTCCAACGTGGGCTTCTTTCCACAGGTCTGCAGGTCCTGCCAGGAGCCTCCTCCAGCACAGGCTTCCCACGGGGTCACAGCCTTTTTTGGATGCATTCACTTGCTCTGGTATGGGTTCCTTCATGGGCTGCAGGTGGATATCTGCTCCACTGTGGACCTCCATGGGCTGCAGAGGGACAGCTTGTTTCACCACGGTCTTCACCACAGGCTGCAGGGGAATCTCTGCTCCAGTGCCTGGAGCACCTCCTCCACCTCCTTTTTCACTGACCTTGGTGTCTGAAGGGCTGTGTCTCTCATATTCTCACTCCTTTTTCCTGGCTGCCATTGTGCAGCAGTTTTTTTCCTTCTTAAATATGCTATCACAGAGGTGCTACCACTGTGGCTGATGGGCTTGGCCTTGGTCAGTGGTAGGTCTATCTTGGAGCTGGCTGGCATTGGCTCTATCGGACATGCGGGATGCTTCTGGCATCTTCTCACAGAAGCTACTGTTGTAGCCCCCCCACTACAAAAACCTTGCCATGCAAACCCAATACACTCATCTAGCTTGCCACTCCATCCAAATATAAAAAAATAGGAAATCAACTGGGAAGTGTGAAGAGGAAGAACTTTGCTGCTGTTGTTGCAGCCATGCAGTAAGATACACACTCAAGCTGACATCTAAATCTAAGCTTAATCAGCTTTTCCATTCTCATAATGGAATTCTATAATAAAAATAAGTAGACAGGTTCTTTAAAAGTCTTCGTTATTTTCACACAGCTCTGCTTAACATAAGAGCAATAATTGCTTGACAAAGGATAAAGCTCTATGCCTCCCTCGTACATAGATAATAAATAGCATACTGCTCTGCTAAGACTTTACACTCCATATCAGCCAGTTATCTAACTGCTGCTCAGTTCAGAACATAACACAAAACACCCATTCCACATCTCTATCACCATACAGGACATAAAATAATTTCCCATTACCTGGTAAAAAATTTAAGATCCTTCTTGTGCAAGCTATTGTCTCCTGTACAAGATTTCTTTAAGAGAAACTGTTAGAAAAATGCTCTAAAATGTACTACTTCTAGTTCCACAGACAGACAAAAATATATGCCGGGGGGGGACACGACACGTGATGGAGAGAGGGGGAAAAAAAGATTTATTCATACATCTTTTTAAATTAAAAAGTTGCAACAGAGAAGGGCATGGACAGAGAAAACAAACTTGAGAAAATGTTCTATACCTTCCTCCGACATAGCTTTCCTGTGTAATCTTGGGCAAATTCCATATCTTCTTGATACCTTCAATTCCCAAATGCAATAACATAACAACTCTTGCAGCATGTTGCTCAGAAACAGAGGAAAAAGTAGGCATACAAATAAGCCAGATAGGCAGATTTGCACAGATGGATAGAGATTTAACCTGAGTGAGTTTAATAAAGTGTTGCATTTACAGGTGTTTGCAAATAAAATTAGCCTAAATTAAATCAGAACCTGTAGGAATTAGAAGTGGTTTGTCATTAATAACCACACTTTTAACATGTGCAAGAGAGCATGAACTCTCAGAGACTATGGGGTGGAAACAATATATGAAATATCTGAATCCATCTCCAAATACGTTCGGGTGAGACAGAAGGATGAAGAGGAAAAATTCCATCATTTTTTAAATCATAGTTGTAGCTTTATTATAACGTTAATATTTAATAAGGACTTAAAAAACATTGAGAATATGGAAATGTCTATTTTGTATGGATTCAGAAGAGATAATTTGGTTTAAGAACCATAATGACTCATAATGAATCTTTCTCCTTCTCCTATTACTGTAATTTCTTCAGAGGATTATAATGTACCTGTTGGCCTTTTCCTATGCAATAAAAATTTTCTGGGGTAACCCGTAGTTACAGTGGATTGTTAATATTAAAATACGTTCTGTATCCTAACCCCATTGGCCTCATTAAACTACTTATAGCATCTGGATTCATCACTTGGTAAATTAAAGACTGTGGTGTTCTCTGGAATCTGTTCCCTGGGGCAGACGCTTGACTGTTTCTTAGAGTCATTTTCTTCCTCACTGTTCCTTGATCTTGGAGGTCACTTTTTCATAAGATTCTGTTGGGAAACTACTATGAGACATTTGTTTAGTTGATAATCTGTATTGGCACATGATCACAGGTGTAGTTCAACCCTCGTGCAAAAAGAAGGATTCAAAACTTACATCTTCAGAGCTTTCAACTTCATTATTATGAAATAAATGATATTAAATATTTCTAGAAGAGTAAATATTTTCTGAAAAGAGAGATGGAAAGATAATAGGTGCTATATCTAAAATTTTCTTAAGCCTATGGGTTACCTTCTAGTACCGAGGATAATTTTTAAGCTATGGGAAAATTATTTCTTCCCATGCTTAAAAACATGAAAAGAAATTAAATCTACGTATAGTACAATATTGACCTCAACAATTAAAAATTCCAGTTCAAATGGAGCCACTAACCTCGTCTTGTATATTAAGATACCATAAGAACACTACATAATAAGATGTCTCAATATGCATCTATTTTAATAAATTAAAGAACTATTTTTATTACTGATTATATTTTTTTACCCTGTTCCTGAGTTATCTGAGAATTCAGTTTAAATGAAAGGAAAAAACCCTACACAAAGGATGAGTCCAGTCAAAGTACTACATAGGTACTCTCTCAGCAAAATGCACGCTTTCACATTGATTTTCAATGTATGGGGGTTTTTTTTTATGTGAAATAAATTGGTTTTAATACATCATAAAAGTATCTGATACATATTTTTGGAGTACTAATTAAATGCATGGATTTCTTTTATTGAGTCTGGGTCTGCAGAGAAATTACATAACAGATTCAAAAATAATCAACAGCATTATAATTATAAATTAAGTTCTGCAGGGATAGCTGCTGGGTTATTCGGTGCATACATTGTGCAAAGACCACCTGGCAGGAACTGAAGCATGTATTTTAAATATCTAACACACTTCAGAATTAGTGGCACTGTGTTCCTCTGGGCCTTCTTTCTATAATTTCCATGTTTAAACATAAATTGTCAGGGTAGGACTGTTTGCATTCATGAAGACAAAGTTTACCATACTGCAAAATGAGCATATTCACTACTTTTATGTTAATACTTTGCTTATGTCACATAGACATCATGAGGAGCTGATGAAAGAAATTCTGCCTCCCTCAGGGATATCATGAAGACTGCTACAGCCTAAAAGGGTTAAAAGCCAGTGACTCTAAAGAGTAACCTCTCAAGTTCAGACTCAAGAACACTAATAATTTTAGGGTTGTTGTCATCACAGCTGATTTTCAGATGCCCCACTCTGTTCCCCTGAGCTACGTACATTTTACCAGCGCCAACATTCTTTCAAAATGAGACAGGTCTTCTGCAATACTCAGGTCAAAGATTTTTAGTCATCTAAAAAAAAAGTCTTCTTTCTTAACTAGAGCTCAACTAGTCTCTAATTTCCTGGTCTGCACCTAGGTTTCCTTTTTGTTACTCTGTTTCAAATAAAACTCAGGTATTTTTGTGCACACTACTTACCTCCCACTCAATCTCTGAACTCTTGTGTAGTATTGTCGGGCTCTGTTCATCCTGCTTTCAAATGATCTCATAAAAGACTGCAGTGGACAGCCTGCTGGAAAAGGCTAAAATATAACTAGCTTTGTAACTAAAATATTTTGGTGTACAGAGCCTGTAGAGAACACCTGATTCATGAGTAGTTATGTGGGATCTAGTGATCCCAAGGTGTCAAGCTGAGCAATAGCATAAATGTTAGCTTTCCAGCTGTCATCACAAAACAGCCTCGTGGACAGATCTTACAGTTTCTAACACGATGCCAAAGCAGAGAGCACCCTGAGAGCCTACTTTCCCAATAACATGTGTGTAAATATTAATAACATTCTTGGTATCATCACAAGTCCATTTAGTTCCTTCAGGATGGTTCCTCACTTCAGTGCTAGCTATCTGAAAAGAACACAATAAAATTAAAGAAAACCCTTTACAGAAATGCACCCTGCTAGGGTTACTTCACTAGAGTAATATATAGCACTGCAAAGGAAATTACAGAAATTTGTAGTTTTCAGGATATAAAAATCAAGAATGGTGTTCCCTGAGGACAGATTGGGAAAATAACAATTCGTTTAGGAAGAAAGTTAAAGCAACAAAAAAAATAACAAAACAAAACAGAAAAAAAAAAAAAAAAAAAAACCAAAACAGAACAAAACCATTTTTGTAGCTAAATTAACAAAAAAAAAAAAAGAAAGCTTAATAACCTAATTTTCAGACTTGGACATCTACATTAGTATTTTAATTCTGTAATGGGAGATGTACTCACAATGGGGCCTTAATTACATGTATCACTTGCTCTTAATCCCCTTTCATTTCACCCTGCACTTAAAGAGAGTTGAAGGGTATTACAGAGTTCCAGGGAACGAGAGATAATTCAACCAATGGCAGTAAATCGGATTTTTACATCTAAAAGGCTGGGCTTAATCTAGCTTCATAACAATTACTTTAAGATACTCAATGTGAAGTAAGAAAATGGTATCTGTCCAGTTCCTCTGAGAAAGCATTTTTTAAAAGTTAGCAGCCTAGACGATAGACACAACAGGAAAATCAGTGACTTAATTGGCCTATCAATAGAACAATATCTCCAACATCATGGCTTACCTACATAACTAGTGAGCAGAAAGAAGTTTGCACTATCCTTATATGTGCTGTTTCCACTCTGCAGAATCAGAGAAGCTTCAGCCCCAAGTACTGTTTATTTTCATTTCTACAAGTGCTAAGTTGTTGAAAAAGTATAGATTGAGAGTGGCAAGGAAAAGAAAATTACTCCTTTTTTTCTACTTCTATCAATATTTGTGCCTACAGCCAAAGTGAAGGTCAGCATGCTACCACATGAGAGATTTTGTTTGGGGAATTCAGGTACACTACAGCCTGGGAATGAAAACAAATCCAAATGTTAGGGTGACAAAGTACATGGTGTAAAAGCACTGCATTATTTTCAACAGTATGTTCCATTTACCTCTAAAAAAGGTACAGCAAAGAATGATCTTTCATTTCTACATAAAAGAATATAAATCCCAAACTATATAACTGGCAAAGCAAATAATAATAATAAAAAAAGTAGTGACAAACACAAACACAGCAAATTTTTCTTCATGAGAAATGCTAAATCACCTGCAGGCTTTTTGAGTGCCTAAACACTGAAATTAAAAACATTGCTTGAGATACATCGGTGGTGGTTTTACAGTGAATGTACCACACTTATTCAACAGAAGAAACATCTGATTACCATAATAGTTTTAGACATTATTACAGATGTGTTTTTTAACTCTACTGCTCCGTTTGGAAGTAAAGCAGTACCTGGCTTCATTAGTACTTAGATGGAAAATCACTATACGGGTGGGTTCAGTAAAACTAAGCAAGCACTGGAAACTGACTGTCATTTTTTCTCCGTTGTCTCATTTCTCCTTTTATGAAGAAAATACCTTAAAATCAAGATGAGTTAGAAAATGAAGCTCTTACCATTTGTCAAAATGAAAGCTCAGTTAGGAGCGGTAGCCCCAATTTTCTTTTAAAATTACAGTTCAAGTCATCTCATTCTGCTCAATTAAGTTCATGTAGTAGTTTCAGTTAGATAAGCTATACCTTGTTTTCTGTTCTAAAGCAGAGCTCATAGCAATGACCATAGATGAAGCCATACAGAGGCCATTGTTTTGGCGACTTGTAAATAAAATAGGCATATTTTTGCCTAATTTGATCAATTTAAAAGCAATTAAAAATCTCAGTTAAAATTTTTTTATTTGGGTAGTCATATCAAAAAATTGAAATTCATAGGAAATGGTTTATCTTTGGCAGTGGGGGGCTGCAGGAATGTCTGTGGGAGAAGAGGACTGGGGGTGCCCTGTGCCAGGCATTACCAGTTCCACAACAAACCCACTGCAGGACACAGCCAAGCCCAATGATAAAGCTGGTGGCACCTCTGAGAAAACGCATTTAAGACAAAAAAAATTTGCCAGAGATTAGAGAGAACAGTGAGGGGAAAAAAAAGTGTGAGAAACAACCCTGAAAACACCAAGGTTGGGGAAGAAGGGGGAGGAAGTGCCCCAGACACAAGGGCAGATATTTACCTGCAGCCCGCGGAGGAGACCATGGAGGTGAAGGCATGTCCCAGCAGCTGGTGGAAAGGACCCACACTGGAGCAGATATCCATACCACAGCCCAAGAGAACCCCATGCCCGACCAGGTGGCTATTGCTTGACAGAAATGTGGCCTGTGAAGAGCCCACACTGGAGTAGGTTTATCCTGAAAGACTGCAGCTTGTGGGAAGGACCCACACTTCAGGTTTATCCTGAAGGACTGGGACCCATGTAAGCCCATGCCAAAGCAGGGGAACAGTGTGAAGAGGAAGGAGCAACAGAGAGGAACTGTTAAAGACTCACCACAATGCCTCCATTCCCTATTTTCCCTGCACAGTTCATCAGGGAAAGATAGTAGAAGAGTCGGGAATAAAGCAGTGAGTTTGAGTCTGGGAAGACGTGGGGATGGAGGGAAAGTGTTTTAGTTTTTGCCCTTGTTTCTCACCATCTGAATCTATTTTAATTGGCAATAAATGAAACACCGTCTCCCCAAGTTGACTCTGTTTTGCATATGATGGTAATTGGTAGGTGATCTCCTTATCTTCTTCCTGACCCACCAGCTATTTCACCTCAATTTCTCCCTCTGTCTTATTGAGGAGAGGGAGTGACAGAATGGCTGAGTGGGCATCTGGCAGCTGGCCAAGGTCAACCCTCCACAACCTTAAAACTTTCTCTGTAAAATTGTTAGTTAGTCAAAGATCGTCTTTATATTAAATTATACTTTTATTAAGTAACACTTGTATTCATGTGTATAGGAATTTTCACCCTGAATACCAGTCTTATTCATGGAAAAAATTCTGCCAGGTTTATTTCTATGAACCATTCTGTTTGGAGTTCACATTGTTAGCAATGTCTTTAATTTTTTTTTTCTTTACATGGTTTTCAGGCCATGGTTGTGCTGTCAGTATGACAAGTGTTTCTCTCAGAGGTTTTTAATTTTAATCTCCAAAATATCTCCTTGTTAGGTGAATAGACACATACTGAGACCCAAAGTGTAAAAGACTAATGTATCTATTGACTTAAATGTGAACAAAAGCAACACAATTTTGCAAACAAATTTATGATAAGTCCATGTGCAGAAAATCTTTATACTTTGTTTGCAAATCCCTATTATGTGTATGTTCATAGAATCATAGAATGGTTTAGGTTGGAAGGGACCTTAAAGATCATCGAGTTCCAACCCCCCTGCCATAGGCAGGGACACCCCCCACTAGACCAGGTTGCTCAAATCCCCATCTAACCTGGCCTTGAACACCTCCAGGGATGGAGTTTCCACAACTTCTCTGGGCAACCTATTACAGTGATTCACCACCCTCAGAGTAAAAAATTTCTTCCTAATATCTAATATAAATCTACTTTCTTCCAGTTTGAAGCCATTACCCCTTGTCCTATCACTACATGCCCTTGTGAAAAGTCTCTCTCCATCTTTCTCGTAGGTGCCCTTCAGATACTGGAAAGCTGCTGTAAGGTCTCCCCGCAGTCTTCTCTTCTCCAGGCTGAACAATCCCAAATCTATGTTGATAGTGTAGCACAGTGTTCAATAACCATAACTGAAAATTGCCAGAAATTCAAGGAGGAAAACATTATCTACTTCCTCTACTTGTTTAAAAAGAAAGTAAAGTTTCCACATGGCTTAATGTGCAGGCTACCTACCTAATTCTCTCAGAGTCCTCACAGGTATGCACAAATTGGGACTTTGGAAAGAAGCGTTTCAAAGGGTAGAGGGGGAACCAAAACAGCACAAAACAACCAAAACAACAACACCCCACTAAGGTATATGGTTAGAAGGCAGTGTCTTCGAGTGGCATAAGAGAAGCAACAGTACTGGACGTAGGTCTGCACTATTTGGATTACTTTGAGTGATTTAACTGCAAGTGGTGGTGTTGGATGGGTGAGGTGTAGCGAGTCAAGGAACTGATGGTTACCTCTGGAATACTTCTCGTTAGAAGTGGGAAATGATATTACATTTTTCACTTAGTGAAAACTCTTTATTGTGTACACTCTATGCCTGTGTTTTTCCAAGTTTTCAGTTGTGATCCCTTCCCCAAGTATAGTTTTCTTCATCCCTACACAGCCTAAGAGGGGAAAATTAGGAAAAGCGGCATTCAGGATTTCCCAATTTCTAGGTAGCATTTAAGCTAAGTTCTCATGTTTCTCAAGGAGAACCATAAATATACTGTCCTTGGCTCTTGCTGAAAAAAAAAAAATATCTGAAGTGTTATCAATACCTAAATGCTTTATAAAGTACATCCTAGACAAGAGGTCTGTTTAAATGTGTAGTGAAAACACCCTGGAACTCTTGTTCTTTTTGTAAGTAAGGCATTCCTAGAGGCAAATTATTTTTATGAACCCTGAGAATGTCACTTCTATCAAGAATGCTGAAGAGCACACTGAAGCAAACGCAGTCAAAGCTAAGAAAATCTCCTACATTTAATGAAATAACCATTAAAGAAACTCCTGTGGACTATTGCCTGTATGTTAGTTCTTCGCATTTCCAAATAGCTCAGGGAAGGTGACAAACATTTGGGGTATGCAAAAATACCAAAAAGACCTACACCTCTTGGAACTTCAGTTCTCTCCCTACAGTTCTTTGACTTTGATGAAGTGACTGAAATTCACTAATACCCATAAACCTTCAGAATCAAGCTTCTTTGCCCTCCTTCTTTCTTTCACTTTCTTTTTTGGCTAAAGAGATTTATGGACCTCAAACTGTGCCTTTTACACTTTAACAGAAAAAAAAAAAGGAGAAAAAAAAAGAGAAACTCACATGAAGCAGAGTCATGAAAAATCTTAGAGAGGAAAAATAAATTGCTTCATTGGAATGATAAGCCCCTCTTGTACATAATTTATGAAAAGCCAACTGTCATCAAAATTCTTAATTTATAGTGTTCAACAAAATGCTACTAACTGAAAAGCATTAATCAACATCACCAACTTAATGTGCTTTGTCAAACTTCTCAGTCTCTTCTGCCAAAGAAGAGCATTTTTGACAGGTAGATTGATTAGCGAGCTAACAGTGTTTGACTGAGGGGAGAGTGTGCGACAAGAACCTTAAAAAAAGATGTTAGTAGCAATTCTATTTGCTCGTACAAAGGCTGTGTAAAACACTATTGTTTTGCAAAATGCATGTCAATAAGACTGATAAGTTATTATGTGGCTATAAGAAATTCTGTTTCAAACTTGATCTCATTCTCCTTGTGAAATAATTTATAAAGAGTGAAAATGTGCAACTAATCTGAAAGATGCCCACTAGACCTGAATAATAATCAACTGTAGAGTGCTTTGCTAGCTCAAGTGGTATAAAAAAGGTAATCTAGATTTTAGCTTTCAAGCTTAAGTAAACACAATGAAAAATAATATACTTGCTTCTACTTTGCTAAGTGTAATAGATACTCCAGAATTAAGATAGAAAACAGCTCCTCTTACAAAGAAGACTTAACTGGGAATCCCATACTTCCTCAGAAAATAAACCACTACTATTTCTTGGTTTTCCTAATTTTCAGATATTCCAGCTATTGCCAAAAAGACTTTTTTTCTGAAAGTTGGTAGGAGGAAAGAAAGGGAATTTTAATATTAGAAGCTTTTAAACAAGACCACACATCTGTCCCATCATGTAATGCCAGCGCTGTTTGGAACAAAGAGCTGCCCAGAAGCATTTTTGAAGACTGAGGCATCCCAAGTGGCATAGATTTGACATAGGAAATTCTGTCTTCACAATTATCTTTTAGTATGGTAAGCATGGGAGAGCATGGCATGGAAGTATGTTATATTCTGTTCACCCTGAGCTAAAAAAGCAGCACAAGGTAAAACTGTCTTAAATTATTCTATTGAAGTATTCTAAGTATCTCCCAAAAGTCAAAATAATATTGAAAGAACAGCCCTTCTGGATCAGACTGAAGGATTTATGTAGCCTATTCTGCCTCTGGTAGTAACCATAAGCAGGTGTCTAGGAAAAGAGCAGAGCAATACTATGTAATGCTTTACCCTATTATTTCTTCCTATCCTCTGACCAGTTTTGGTTCAAATTTACTGAGCATGTTGCAGTTTGTCTATTTAGTAACCCACAATGATCGCTCATTCCAAGTATTTGTACAGTCACACCCTTGAGCCCACATAAAATTTTGTACCTCTCTGACATCTTTTGGGAAGATGTTGAACAGGTAAACTATCTTTGTGGGAAGAAACACTTACCACACTTTTCAGATATCAGCCCCTAGTGACAGTGACCAGCAGAGTCCTTCTCTCTGAAGACAGGGTTCTTTCGCTGAGTGTGCCTTACTTTATATAGATCTACACTACATTTAATCTGCCATTTTATTGCCCATTCATGCTATTTCCTAATGCCCTTCTGCAATACTTTGGTTCCAGTCTTCATCCTACCTACACTGAAAATTTTTTTACCATCATCAGATCTTGTCATCTCACTGCTAACCTGCTTTTCCAGCTGATCTATGAAGACACATATCCTAGCACAGAGCGCTTCCACTGTCAGTGACCTTCCTCCAATGCAAAAAAATCAGTATTTGCTCATAATCTCGGTTCCCCATTTTTCAATTTATTTCTTATCCAAATCATTCATTCCCTCTTATGCCATGACCACTTAATTGCCTTACAAGCTGTAGGTGAAGGATTTTGTCAAAATTCTTTGGAAAGCCAAGACTATCTCAATCAGATCATCCCTAGCCACAAGTTTGTTGGCAACCACCAAAGCCTGTAAAGAAGGATTTAACTTTTCAGACATCATTTTCCAAGTAGCTTATGGTTACCAAGATATGTACTAATTGTCTTCTACTGTAGCTTCTAACAGTTTGCCTGGTACAGGGTTACAGGCCTGGAGTTCCCAAATTAGAGTTACATTTGTCACTCTAGACAACAGCTTCCAAAGACAACTTTTAGATAAAAAGTTGCAAACAGCAATTCATCCCAGCCATTAACTATAAGAAGGAAATTTGGACGAACTACTTTATGTCAACCTCTACTTACATGTGCCATGTAATACAAATCAGCTTCCACTCTTTAGTCTCCTGCCTAAAGAATAAGTTTTCTTTCTTTTTTGGTGGCCTATTTAGGGAAGCATGTAAATTTTAATGTTTTTGTTTCTGTCTTACATGGAATGAACACAGTGAAGTCTTAATGCTCAGTAATTTCAAAAAATACTTGGCATTCTCTATATTTTACAGTTATCAAGTGTACAATATGTCTTATGAATCACTGACTTGGATTAGAATTTGAAACAATAAAGCTTCACATTAGCCATACTGTAAATCATAGGTGGAATAAGGCAACATGCTACTGGATGTGCTTGCCTTCCTCTAGCCACACTACTTGCATTACATGTTTTTCTGCAATACAGCTACACAGACTAAAAGCCTTCAGGAGACTGAGTGCACCCTCAGTAAGTTTGCAGATGACACCAAGTTGGGCAGGAGTGTTGATCTGCTTGAGGCTCTACAGAGGGATCTGGACAGGCTGGATCAATGGGCCAAGGCCAATGGTATGAGGTTCAACAAGGCCAAGTGCCGGGTCCTGCACTTGGGTCACAACAACCCCATGCAGCGCTACAGGCTTGGGGAAGAGTGGCTGGAAAGGCAGAAAAGGACCTGGGGGTGTTTGACAGCCGGCTGAACGTGAGCAAGCAGTGTGCCCAGGTGGCCAAGAAGGACAACAGCATCATGGCTTGTATCAGGAATAGTGTGGCCAGCAGAACTAGGGAAGTCATTGTCCCCCTGTACTTGTAACTGGTGAAGCCGCACCTCGAGTACTGTGTTCAGTTTTGGGCACTGAGATTCTGGAGCATGTTCAGAGAAGGGCAACGAAGTGGGTGAGGGAAGTGGGGTTGCTGAGCCTGGAGGAAAGAAGGCTGAGGGGAGACCTTATTGCTCTCTACAACTACCTGAAAGGATGTTGTAGTGAGGTGAGGGTTGATCTCTTCTTCCAAGTAACAAGTGATAGGACAAGAGGAAACAGCCTCAAGTTACACCAGGGGAGGTTTAGATTGGAAATTAGGAAAAATTTCTTCACCGAAAGGGTTGTCAAGCATCGGCACAGGCTGCCCAGGCAAGTGGTGGAATCGCCATCCCTGGAGGTATTTAGAAGACTTGTAGATGTGGTGCTGAGAGACATGGTTTATTAGCGGTTTTGACAGTGTTACATTTATGGTTGGACTCAATGATCTTAAAGGTCCCTTCCAACCTAGACAATTCATGATTCTATGATTTATTTATCTGTCCCTCTACCAGAATGCTATACTAGTTTTCTGTTTGATAAATATTTACTCTTTTTTGCTTTTTGCTCTTTGACTCATTATTTAAATCCAAATATCAATGCACTTACTGAGAATCTATTTTTGGTATTTAAAATCCCTCCAAGAATTGATTGCATTGTTTATTATATCTCATACTCTGTATGTTAAAATGGAAACAATAGCATTTTCCCACATTTTAACTACAACACCTAGCATGTGTATCTGCATGGTCTGAGTGCTAACTGTTCAGTACCAAAACACAAGAGACCACTCATATCAGCTGGCAGTAGCAGAAGTCTTTAACCGGCCAGAACGGCCACTGGAGAAGTGCAAGAGTCACTGGGAGACATGGCTATTGGGAGAGAGGCCAACGTAGCCAGACAGACATCCAGAGCTTCATCAACAGAGCTGTTCTTCAACAGAGCAGCCATCAAATATTCCTAACACTGCATATACTTCTGCAATTTAAATCACAGTGCAAAAAAGGTCCTCAGAGATTTTCTGCATTTGGCCCTCTTGGGAGGAGAATACGAGACTGAAAATCAAACCCAGATAAATGATTTTGCACAGTTAAAGGAATCAACCATGTACAATGGTCCATGGTTGTACAATGAAACTGTTGGCCAGTATATGGTTTATCCACACCAGCGTGTATGGTTTATCAAGTTAGCTTTCCATAAGAAAGCCAATAATATTTTATGTTTCCCCTGGGCTAAGAGCTTTCACATGCACACTTACAGCGGGTGAGCTGACTCACGTAACCTTGTTAATCTGTAATGTTTATATGCCCCAGCCCTCAGTCAGGCCCAGCAGAACTTCCTGGGAAGAGAACACAGTCTACCTCTCACCCTCAGTGTCTCATGCCACCAAATTACAGAGGCCTGCTACTAATAATGGAAACCTCAAAGCTACTCAAGAGGAACAGAAACATCTATCACAGAAGAAAATGTTAGGCAAGTTAAATACATGGCTATTAGGAGGTTTAGAATAGTGGAAAACAGGTAAAGGAGACTATTATGCCAAGATAGGAACGTATGCATCCTGTGGCTTTTTATGTTCCCCTGTTGCCAATTATGGCAAGCCTCACACGATTATGATTATTTTGAAATCTCCCATTCCTAAAACCAAGACAATGCCTGAGAACATTCTCAGAAGAGAAGTGATAAAACTTCAAGTTCATAACAAGTGGAAAACACCAGAAAATAGCTCTTCTCCCAGACGTTTAAAATCAAATATTTTTAAGTCAATCTTGGAAGGGAAAAATAGTTTGAATGATGACTTATGAAAGTTGAGTTTTTTTTTCTTTTTTTAGGTTTATGTGCATTTTTAATCAACGGTCTTTCACATAAATAAGTTGGACCCTCTACTTTATTCTCTAGCAACATTTAAACTTATTTGCTCTCGTAGCGGGGAAAAAAATCAAATATATGAAATTCAGCTTTCAGTGGAAATTGCTTCTCAAAACTATCAGTTTTTTATCTGAATGACTCTCTTGCAGTGGCAAACATGTCCCAATATTTTTCTGACTAAGAAATAATTACAGGACCTCGAATATTTGGGTATGCCAATAAGAGATATTACTTTTTTGAAGAAAACCATTTGCTTAGCTTCAATATAATAATTGTAACAGATTTTGCGATCTAGGAGAGATAGTTGCAGGGGTTATGGGGAACTCATGTCTTTCACATACACAGCTTTTTCTTTGTGTTAATTATATACAAACATACTGCCAAAATTATGATAATTACAGGAAATAAAGGAATTGTTATTTTACTGCACAACAGTCTACCTGAAAATCTGCCAAAAAAGAGTTTGGTGAACCAGTTTGCCTGTATCATTACATACATGATATTACTCTACACATTTTATATTTCATATAGTACCTTAGGGAACTCACTAACAATAAAAAAGCACATTATCCTTTAAAAAAAAATGTTATGAAGCACTGAACAAGTACAACTAACTAGTGAGTTAAAAGTAGCAACAACAACTTCCTTCTTCAATCTTATTTTTAAATAAGGACACGAAGTGGGCAGCAGGGAAGGATTCTGCAATATCTTTAAAAGGGTAGAGCTCCAAAAACTTCGTGACTCACAACTCACTAAATTACAGTATAGAAAAAAAAGTAACCTTATGATTCAGACTGTAATTAGCAGCTTAGAAAATGCAGAAGAGAAAATTAGTCAAACATCACAGCCACTCAGGACCTTGAAACTAAGGACAAGAACTTTAAAATCACTGCACAAAATTTACAGGAAGCCTGCAGTGAAGAGATTTTAAAAAAGGAGACATTTATAGAAAAGGAATCATACATCAGTTAGAGACGAGAGATTTTACATTGCAAAAAAAAATCCTATTCCTAGAAACAATGCAAGCAAGAACTTCAGAAAATAAAGTGATCCTTTCACCGATCAACAGTTTCCATTTGTTTACAGTCAGACAATAAAACCAGATATCAATTATGCTTTTTCCAGAATCAGTATTTAAATGCAAACAGATACCATTAGGTTGCACGGAAAATATGATACGAGAGCTTTATTTCTGAACTAAAATCAATAATTGTTTAATAAGGAGTGTACCTGTCATTAAAAGTCTGCCTCATTAACAAAATAAGGACTGAATGGGAAAGGAGATTATTGAATCTTGCAATTCAAGAGATGTGATTGCTCAGCTCTGCACCTGAGGCTGAGAAGATACACAGAAAG
The DNA here is from genome assembly GCA_017639485.1 of Pluvialis apricaria. Taxonomy (NCBI): domain Eukaryota; kingdom Metazoa; phylum Chordata; class Aves; order Charadriiformes; family Charadriidae; genus Pluvialis; species Pluvialis apricaria. The sequence goes on along the minus strand of CM030008.1, from coordinate 106,460,135 downwards.
TTCGTTTGAATACTGGTTTTAAATCCTCAGCACAGAGAGGAGAGAGGAAACCAAGGCCTGATCTGGATGCCTTCCTCATTTAAAAGTGGCTACACAAATCCTCTTTCATTGCACGGTAGCAGCTCTCTCAAGGCCTTTCACAGCCAGGACCCAGAATAGCCACACGGATAGAGAGAGGCTGTCTGCAAACAAACCAATAAAATAATGTCCTGCAAGCTATCTCCCACTGCTTTCTAGGGCAAACCTAGATCATTCTTTATAACTAATCTAAACAGCACACTTTTGTGCCTGCAAAACTTTACTCAGTCTTTCTATATGGTTAATTCATCTGTCCCTGAGGTCAGCTGTAGATCTCCCAAAGCTTTACTCTCTAAAAAGTTGTTTTTAGCAAGCGTGAAATCACTAATCACATCAAGTGAACAAAGGATGATATTAACTATATACACACCTAATACACTTAGAAACTCGTACTGGTATTTCAAGGAAGATGTAGGTGTTTATAGAATGGGAGAAAACTCTCCCACCCAGTCCTGACTTCTCTACACTCACTGACTTATTCTTTCCTCTATCTCATGCATTATCTTGGGTCCTAGAATATGCACATATACAGCAGGCATTTTTCCCAGGTTGACTATAGGCTGCTTACCCTCTGCAACCAAACCCAACCATCAGTGACTACAAAAATAAACAAGCAGCACTAGACTTTTTTTTTTTTTTTTTTTGTATAGTGAAATATCTCCAAGATATTGTGTGGTGTGCACTGACCTAGTAGCAGCTGACAAAAGTCTTGTGGTGCAGGCGGAATTGCGTAATGCTTTTTTTTGCATGTTTTTTTTTTCCCTAATGTGACCAGGGGAACTTAACATGACACCATTATATGAAAAGGAAATAAGAAATAGGATTTTTGGGGGTAAAGCATTAGACCTAAAAAATATTCAAAAAAAAGGACACTCAGATATACACAAAATGCTCAAATTTTCAGTAGGGATTTCGGAAGGGGATATAATACAAGATAAATCTAATTAGCTTCAAGGAAATTACAATAAGGAACCAGAGGAGTGAGTAGAATGGTTAAATCTACACAAACTTCAAAAGCTTCTCAGCAGAAAAACACAGGAAAAGACTAATGAAGAAAATTAGCAACTGTGATATAGATAGCAAAATTCAAATTGGATTCCAGAATACCATTGTTAGGTTAATGATTTGTTGTATAGTGCGTGCAGGGAACAAGGCTTTTTGAATATACAAGGCCTAGCATTTAGCTCAAAGCTATTGTAATTACATCACACGTATGCTACTTTTACCCTTCTGCTCTAGTGCAACAGTGGTGTGAATTCAGCTGATTCTGGTCCTGTACCTGCTTTTTAGCCGTATGCTCGTAACTGTTGAATTAAAACTGGAGCTCAGCATTTACAAAACTCAAAAGATTCTGAGGAACACGAAGAGCTCAGAGTTTAAACAGTGATGTGATGGCAATTCTGCAAACATATTAGAGTTTGATGGTTATGAAATACACGGATCAAGGCAAAGTGGAAGCTGGAGGACCGTCAATCAGGAAAGGAGTCTATAGAAAGGAGGAAAAGATATAAAGTGAAGAAAAAATTATATTGCTGCAAGTTCTGCCTGAAGCAAAACATCTTATTAAAATTGCCATAAGACTGTTAACCAATAAAAATTGGCAAAAAGGAGAAAGTATAAAATGGGCAAAAAAATTTTGTTTAGCAAAACTCACTTCAAAAATTAAGAAAAACATAGCTGTTTCCTTACAAAAGCTATCATGAAGGCTGCTCTACAGCTATTACTTTGGGACATACAGCTCTTACGGTAGGTCATGCCATTCAATATGAGTCCATAGCCATGCACCAAAATATCACTGTTGTTTCTCTCTTATCAAAATGCAAAACTGACCTTTCTTTTAAGTTTACAATTCATATGATCTTCAGTTCATGGTAGTTTAGTCCAAGTAGTACCCAGAGAAAATTGTTCAGTTGTCTGAATCTGAATTTACTCACAAAAGCATCTAGTTTCAAAGTCCTAAATCCTGAAGTAGCGGTATGGTATCATGTTTGAAAGTAGTCTTATTTTTTTTTAGTGGTCTGCAAACAATATTAAATGATGTGTATTTTGTATGTGCTGTAGCAATCGCATGTCCAGCTTTCCAGGAGGTGTTGTACGCAGAGGCAACACGAGCCAAGTAAAGGGTGCCGTAGTGGTAAAAGGCATGGCAAGGTGCAAGGAAAACAGACCCAAAATCCTGCAGGGTGATCCCTATCTTCAGGTCCCGGACAGCTGACAGCAGTAATAAACCAAATTAATTCTTGGTACCTAAAATCAATCCAACATATTTAATATATCATGGTAAAAGAATAAATTATCCCAGATTCTCTTTCACAACCAAATCATATTTTACCAAACACTTGTAATGGAAATTTCCACCCTTCAGCAGTGGCACAGAGCAGCATACTGTGACAGCTTATCCTGGAGAACATCTCATTTTAGCACCACAGAAGAGAAAGCAGTTCATCAGATCTGCATAGGAGGATGCACATAATACAGTCCACATAATTTAAAACCTCTAAAACCAAAATAAATGTGCAATGACAATTCATAAATGTCCCAGAAGAGCAATTTAGGAACAACAAAAGGAATTGAAACCTTCTTTCAGAGAGAGAGAAAGTTAATCTTTAATATATATAGAATACATTTCTCCCTCTACCAAATTAACATTCTCATATAAAAACAGAAAAAGCTAAAACCTCAAATGTATTCTTAAGTTTGATGATACCATATCAAATATCAGATATAGAGAATATGTGTATGATCCATGAAATATCCCATAAAACCATAGCATAATTGTATGGGAGCTCTGTAGAGATGTCAATCAGCTGAATTCTGTGGAAGTTAACAGAGAAACTCTCTCAAATGTGCTATTAGAAGTCTTCAAGCATTAAAAAGCCTCTAAGCCACTCAACCAAAAACCTGCCATGCTTGAATAACGATAGCAAGCACAATAATAGCTGTACAGTCTCTGAGGCTGTTTGGCAAACTACAAGATACTTCGGTGTTCTTTTCTCTGAATGATAAATCTCAAATAATGTTTTGTAGGCTAGTTACAGCACAAACAATACAAAGAAATTGTAATTTAAGGACCTGTTTTCCACACAAGTCCATTAACAAAGAACAGATGGGGAAAGAGATGATGGACTGGGGAAAAAGCAGTTTTCTGGGGAGAAGCAGCAGTATTAAACATTGAATAAGATACATACAGCTTTTGATTGCATCATTTTGCGTTTTCAGACCACCACACTCCACAAACTAATTAATCTTCACAGTTACCTCCTCAAATTCTTTGGGGGGTTTAATCTTTAAACACAGAAAAGAGATATAATGACAACAATGTCAGTAGCAAGGCTACAAGTGGGTCTCAAATGAAAAATTTTCAAGACATCATGAAGGGCTCAGAAATACAAATATCACTGAAAGTCAGTCCCTTTCATGACAATCCACTACACTGTGGGGTGTCTAGCTCATAGGTATTCTATTGACTTATTTTGGGCATGTCTTTTTGGACACTAAAAGGTTTACAAAAAAACCCAAGTCACTTTACCCTTGTGACTGCATGGTGTATTTCATTTTCAGATACTACATTATTTATAATACTGGCCTTAATAAATCATGTGTGTCACAAAATACAATGCAACTGAACAGCCATCTCTTACAGCTTCGGTCAAATGCCCTGGGTCATTAACATTGTGAACAAATTTAGAAGTTACTAAAATCTGCCTACCATGAAAGATAAAGCCTCACATCTAATAAACACTGGTGGTGTACATGACTGCAGAGTGCTACAGAAAGATATATAATCCATCTAGATTCTATGGTTCTTCAGTTTATAGTTCCTCTTGCCATTATATCCGCTGCTCAGCAATCACAGAAGTGAATCACAGCTGTCAGTGCAGGAGAAGCCTGAGGAATCTGCGCACAGCATCTGTCTGCAGCATTGCTTAGAAGTTGTTTATACATTTATACACATGATACCAAGATTAAAATTGGACTGTTGTCCTTTTTCAGCTATTTCCCATTGCTTGAAACTTTAGTGTAAGTACTTTCCCAGTCTATCAGTGTATAGTGTGCAGTAGAAAAGTATAGCAATCAAATGTAGAAACCAGAAAAGCAGTTTGCATCACTCCTGACAGTAATGTACTTCATTCTGTCAATGAGAAAATTAACTTTCCAGCATTAAATGTGCTCCTTGACAGAGCTTTTTATAATTCTTATCAGCAATATTTGTAGTCTGGAATTATGTTTTTCGGAGAAGCTGGCTACAGATTCATAGTCTTCCATGAATGAACACCTCACTGTAAATGTTTAATGTGACACAACTTTGTTGCTAGTCAGTTTTACATATTAGGATCTGAATTCTGATATTTCACCCACTTTGACTATTTTTTTGCCTCTTTCAAACTGTAGGTTACATCTAGTAAATATCTAATGGGAAATAATCACGTGCTGGTTTATGGGTAGGCTGCAAAACAGTCTGGTTTCTAGTTTCTAGTCAACTTGGATTACAAGTTTCCAGATCGACAACAGAGCTTGAAAACAAAATCAGCAAAACAGATATCTGGGCCAGTTTAACTGAGAGTAGACTGAGATATCTATCACTGAATATTTTGCACTATGCTGATTAGTTTCTTATATTTAAATCTTTTCTTTTTATATAAATATTTCAATATTTATGTTGTGTGAAGAAAGTTTGACATATTAGGCTAGTGGCATGGTGACCCACATGAGATAGAAAAGATCCAGATATAAAACATTGCTCATAATTTTATACACATTGTACAAGTCCTACAGGAAACTAATAGCTGGTTAGCACAATATTTGATGGGAGAATAACAGATCTCATCCTTACACGTGATCTTATTCAGGTAGTAGAGGGAATTCAGTCTGGGTCTCCTGTGTTCTATAAAGATTTTGAAATTACTTTATTTCCCCTCAATATTATTAACATAAAGTGTTTCCTATTTAGCTCTATTTGTAGAACAAAAATACCCCAAGATATAAATTAATGTGTTAACGATTTTAATTATTATTCACAAGCAAACAGTTAGGTCTAATTTGGCTCATTAAATATATCAGTTTCAGATTATTTCAAACCCAACACAATAAAAAATTTAATCTGCTCAAATAAAGTTACCACAGAAAACCATGGCACTATGATACTGTGGACTTAATCCTACATTATTTTCTAGTCTGCAAGAGAGTATGTCCAAGGTTTTATAAGTAAAATAACTAAATTTCTGTTGACTTAAATAGTTTTCAGGCTATCAACCACAAAACTCTTGTGTTTGATGGCAACACTAACTTTGAATCTAATCCTGTTTTCCTAAAACCATTGTCATAAATGACGTATTTCAGTGGAAGTTCATTAATAAGTTTTTAAACTTTCAAAAAACAATGTTTAATACTTCCATTTCAATTGCTCAGACATTATCCTATACAGTTCTTGCAAGCTTTAATCTAGAATATGACATACCCTTATTTCCACTCTTAGCAACATAACATTCCTTGAAAGTGAAAACTAGGAAAGAAGGAAGAAAAGAGCAACAAGTCCTGAAATATATTTTAGAGAGTTTTAGAAAGGGGAGAAAAAAGTGAATTTTCCACATCACATTAAAATTCAGCTCTCCTAGGAAATTTTATGAATCTAAGCTCACTCTTTTTGCATGCATGCCAATAGTTCAGCACTTTTCTCCCAGGTGCTATCATTCATCAGAGCTTTTGCACACACAAAAGTAAGGGATGTATGCCAGTGATGAACTGTATTTTAGACTGACATGGAAGTTTATGGACTAAGGGAAGTCTGGCAGGAAACTTCCTACTGTATGTATATTACATATTACACCATGAAAATCAAAAGTGTTTTCTATTTCTTCACACCTGTGTAATATTAATAATAGATAATTAATAGGTAGCTAATTTCAAACTAATTTCTGCAGAGACAGCAGTAATTACATTAGATGTAGCCTGTGGGAACTTCAGGATATATAGAGAATATCATGTATTAGAAAAAAATGTTCAGAAATAAACACAGAAAGCGTAAAACCAAATTTTGGTCTAACTGAAGAATTCCTGTGCATGTTTGACAGTCATATTCTCACTTTGAATGACATTCAAAACACATCTATATTGGTATCATTTGCTTTGCTCTTTACTGCTGTTTACCTAAAAAAAAATAAAATTTGTTTTCACCTTGCATTCTATTCCTTTTCTCTTCTACTTTTCCTGTTTCAAAACCTTTATACAGAATTTCATTACTTCATGGTCATTTGTCTTTGATATAAAAAATAATCTATTGATATTTTTAACCTTTTTTATATATACAATTGTTTTGTATTTTAAAATCTATTCATTGTAATACATCCACAAGAATCATGACTGAGCCTGATTTATGAACCACATAAAATTTCTCATACACTTCAAACTGGAAAACATTAAAAGTTCATGTTTATTGTTGCCCTCCAGCAACTCTCACAGGAGATCATACAGAGCTGCATGACAGCTATGAAATGATGCTGTATCATTAATGAATAACTTACCATAAAAATCAAGATCCTTCAGCTTCTAAAGACTGCTTTAGTAACTATGTTACGCTTAATCTTAAAACAGTGTCTTCCTGTACCTTCTTTTCTGTGCCTCCATTTGGTGGAATATCTCCTACTTAGCAGCAATTTATTATGAATGAGACTACAGAGCTTTAAAATTGTTAATGCAAATCAAACCATTTGATAGCTTCAGAGTGAACAAATACTAATTTTTTTTCTAATTGCCTAATACATTCTCTTGAATAACTTGCAAACATTTAATACACACTTCTATCATTAGCATAATATAATCATAATGTTCCCATTTAATTACAATTTATTTGAATGACTAATCACCAGTTTCAAGTTTTAAAATAATGGGAACATTTTACAAACTGCAATGTACTATCTGGCTATCAATTAATTAGTGCAAAGACAAGTTGCAAGATACACAGCTAATACTTTTACAGGGTCATTGTTTTTAGATGTTTCCTACCCCTTTTGCAACATCTGTGATAGACTACCAGAAAGTAAGTTTGCTGCATGTCTATGGAAGATGCAGACAACTGTATCCCAAGAACGATTTATCCAAACTACTGCTTTTCTTCCAGCCTATGCCACCAATAACCTCAGTTACTGGCACCAACCCAGTAAAGATGAGTCATCTTAAATCTGAAGGATATCAACTGCATTTTTACAGGCATGTTAAAAATAAAGGACTCTATAGTCAGATACAGGGTTATTTCAATTAAATCTTCTTAACTTTCATTAAACAAGAGAAGAGCAGAACGTAGAACATCATCTAGGAGAAATCAAGGAAAAATATGATCAACCCTTCTGTACTTTTCATTCAAGCTGTCACTCCTGTCTCACCTCTGAGGTGGGCATCTATGCTTATTGCTCAATAAAGCCTGACTATTTTGTCACATACTCCCCATGCCTCTGTTCCCATATGCAAATAAGAAAGCACAGAGCCTTGCAGGTCAGCATTTTTCTCCCTACACCCCCTTTCTGTCAGGTCCCTCTCTCTTCTATATGCACATCCTCTTCATCATCACATCTGGGATGGGACAGGCACCAAGGAACTGTCAGCAAGTTTCTTGCTAAGAGATGATGCTTTTGGTAGCCTTGTTTTGAAACCCAGGCACAAAGTCTGTTCATAGCAAAACTTCATCATGGTGACTGAGGAAAGAAAGGATCACATTTTACTTATTTATCCAGAGACCTAGGCATCTGAGAGAGAATGTTAGCATAACATCGTAGAGTGGTGACAAAACTCTCAGTAACAGATTCATGCCCAAACCTAAAATCTTACTCAAGCTATTTGCTAAAAGTGACTGCCCTTGAACTGAGTACAAGCCAGCCTGACTGTTATTCAAGCAGCTTCCAAAACCTACAGTAGAACAAAGGCACACATCTACTATGTGTTTTAAAACTATTTTCAAAAAACTCCAAATGTTAGTTGGTAATAAAAGCTTTCCCTGCCAGTAAATGTGACTTCAATTCTCACCCTTTCAGGTCCTTTTGCTACAAAAATGCCTTTCCTACAAAAAAAATTATTACGAAATTATTGATGAGTGAACAGATGGAAAATTAAAGCAATTTAAATATCTGAAATATTTAAGCCCTTAGTCACTTTCTGTTGTTTTATTGTGAATTGCTTATACCCATAACAGAGGCTGTAGTATTACAAAACAGCTTGTCATAGTACATTCTCTATTAGTAATCCAGAATATGTCCAAGTTTTAGCCATTAGTATAAGCTCTTTTAATAAATCTGCCAGTTCCATACGGCTTCTGTAGGGAAAAAACTGTGTCCCCTTGAACATCATCAAAAAGCTTTAATTGACTTCAGAAAGGTACTACGAATTTATTCCTCTAGGGTCTTATTATTGGAAGTAAGATTTCTCACAACATCTTTTATTCTGGACAGGAAAATTCTTCATGGACAATTTCTTTGCTAGGATAACCTTGCTTGTTATACCTGTGTGACACGTAAGGACAAACAGAACACTGCTCTGCTTTGCTATTGATCTTTGCTCTGATTCATCAACATAATTTGGTAGGGTTTTTTCCCATGCATATTCATCTTCAAGGAAAAGTTTCTCTGGACTTCTCACCCACTCTCTCTCCCCTCCCCCACCCTCTCTTTTGCTGCAGTATTATTTTAAAGGCAAATTACTTATAGTTCAGTCAATTAAAATAATAGCAATGGAATAAACAGCTCCTTTAAATAAATTGACAGTATAGCAAATATTTGTTAGAATATAAGAGGCCATTCTCCACTTTCATAGATATAAAACAAGAAGAAAAGGTAAGCTAAAACATGATGATGAGTGACTGGTGTGTTAGGTATAGCAAAAAAGCCACACTATTCCTCCAGGTTCTTTAGTCTATTAGCTTCCATTTACATAGATTCTGGCAGAGCAAAGCTTCCCATTTTGATCTGATAGCAGCCAATACAACTGTTGTCTTTGTGATTTTTTAGCCGAACTAGAACAGCAAAACACCAGCCTCATACAATATTTTGAATTGGAGGGACACCTGAATGTTCAATCTCCTGCTCAAAGTAGGGCTAACTTCAAAATTGGATCAGGTTGCTCGAGGCCTTGTCCTTTTGAAGATCTCTAAACACAGAGATGCTACAACCTTTCTGCAGAAATTGTTCTGGTGCTTAACCAGTCTCATTGAAAAATAAAGGTATGGACCATTGAGATAATTTTGGGTATAGTTTCTGAAATCTAATGATCGTGTTCGAACAGTGCCTACTTTAGCACAAGTATTTTGGTGCTTATTATTTTAGTGGGAAAACTAAGAGTATAAGTGTGAAGCCTGTGGCAGCTGGAAATAAACTGCACTAGTAGAGAAAATGGCAAGAGAAGAATACAGGAAGAATACAGGATACAGAAAAGAGTAGAATAGAAAAGTAAAATCAACAGAGAACAGAAATACCATTGTTATGATAGGATAAATATATGCGGAACAATATTTTTATTGAGCAAGAGAAAATAACAGCTGAAATATATAGTTCCTACTCGGCAGCAAAATTGTGGGTTTTATTTATTGTGAAAACTTCCTAGAACTTGATTTTATATTTAGGACATTTTATATATGTTTGCATGACCTATTGTAATCCATTGTTTACGTGTATTTTGCTACACTGGGTAGATCTAGATCTTTTTTCTGACAAATTACAGATCCTTCCCCTGGTGCATTATGTCACCCTCCCTACAAATCCTGTCACAAAGCTGAACTTTTATTTTCTCAAAACCTAATTTTGAATCGCATCTTTTTATCACTTGATTCCAATATTCATCCTTAACCTCCAGGAAGACTTAGCCTAACATTTGTTGAATTTAAGTCTCTAACCTTAAAAAATAATTGCAACGGTGGCAGTCAAAGTAGCCAAATGGTGTCTACTCTTTCTGAGCACATATAGTACCTGTCCAAGGTGAGTATCTCTTTTGTTACCTTTGATAATTCTCTGATTTTCTCTTTGCTGGCTGTTCAGAGATGGGAAACCAAACCCCATTGATCACGTTGTCCTTTGTAGTGCCATGGACTCTAATACCTTGCATCTATGCTTTTGCTATATTTGACTTCAAAAGGTAATGACATTATACAGATGGAAAGCTGCTACAAAGCTTCCCTCATGTCCCTTCCTTGAAGATCAAATCAAACTGTAGGCATTAGTAATATGATTTTGATATATGCTACTTGCAAGGAATGATAACAGAAAATCACCACTTTACTGTAATAGCTTTTTCCCTTTAAGAAAAACTAGCAGGTCTGTTGTTCAAATGAACATGCCTTCTTTTAAGATTACTGAAATGCCAAGAAAAATCTAAAATAAAACTACAGGCACCATGACAGGGCTCTGCATTAGCAGAAACCCACAGGTTCTAGCCAAGCTGACTTTTTGTAGAATTTGCCTTTCATGTAGTCACTATGCTCACTTCATTTCCATAGCTACCTCTGCAGCCTGTGGTTCTGGCTAGTTTGTCAGAAAAAGCAGCAGCATTTACACATTATTTTTTCCCCCCTGACTTCAGACCCAGCCACAACTATAAATACTAAGAGTATGGCAAAAAATAATAAAGATTATAGGTAGTTGGACCGCTAGAAGGAAAGGATTAATTTGATTTTTTTGAAAAAAGTTGCTTTTATTTTGCTCATAGCTGTTCCTCTCTTCCCTCTACTCCCAGTCATCTGTCCTCATTTCTAACCTATGACATTACTGCTACAAAGGGGAGGAGTGAATTACAACATGAATATTTCACTGCGTTTGGTAAACTATTCTGGTTGTAAGTGCAAATCACCGGTTTGTTAGTAGTGGCCATTTGAGGTAGAATCTCACTTCTAAGGATAGAAAATATCTGTCACAGACATTAGATATGAGCCAAAGACTAAAGTTTTCTAATATACCCATTCCTGTCGAACCACTTTGTTAATATGGAAGGAAAAATTGGAGGGAAGGATGAAGACAGAGAAGGAAAAAGGAAGTTCATGCAAATCTACCTCCAACAAATCTTTCAGAGTCACTGCATGAGGGATGGAGAACTCTGAAAAACAGTATTACCCACACAGGAATAAACCCACACGAGTAGAAGGGCTATTCACAGAAAGATTCATAACGCTTCTGTCCATTCAGAAATGGGGACTACAGAAACAACATAAAGTGCAAAAGAGCACTGGATGTGCCATTTTTCCCACAAAATGTAGAACACAGTGATGACTTCAAATAATTCTGTTCAAAAATAACCAGACAATAATTGAGATCTATAGTTGCCTTTATTGGTTTATCTTACAACAATATGAGAGCAGGATTAGATCCAGCAGAACAACTAATGGGCTAAAAATCAGTTAAAAGCACTCTAGAAAGAGTAAAATGCTGCCCAGCAATGAAATATTGCATAAAAATAGACATATTTAGAACTTTAAAAAGAAAAAAGAAAAGGAATGCAGTCCTAGAAACCAGAGATTTAAATTCTCGAGCCATCAGCACAAATATCACGATTTCTGTCAAGTGATTCCACCACTGACAATAGAAAATTTTACAGAAATAATTAAAAAAAATCCCATTATTTGAATTCTCAGATTTTTGCCAAATTGCATAGGCAGGAGATAAAGGAAAATTAATCACAAGCAGACAATTTGTTTAAGCTGTGTAGCCTGACAACCTGGCTTTACAAACAGCAGTAGTTTATTCTGTTTGGCAGAGGAAAAACAAAACCTTGCAGAAATTGAATCAAATACCCTGATTTGAAAGATTCCAGTCAAAATACAAAGAATTTTATAATGTTCTATGATGATCAACAGAATGCTTTCTTAGAGAAACTGAACGTCCTGCTTTGGTGCTTTAATAAACCATTTCTACAGCACAGTATCCTTCTGAGAGCTCATCTGTGCGACACAAATGAAGCCTACTTTCACAAACTTCTGTTGCTCTAACAATTTTGAGAACAAACCAAGAGAGCTCACACCCCAGGAAGCTTCCATCTCTGAAATTACTGCCAAAGAAAACCAACAGTGACACCTCCCTGTTATTGTCAATGACCAAGTCAAGAGCCCTGTTATAAGGTGGTTACAGGTCATGTACCTTGCTATAGAAGAACAATTGTTGCAGAATCCTGCTGCACATTGCAGACAAGTGCCGGGTTTTTGCAAGTTGCCCCATCTTTGCGAGTGTTTGTTTCTGTTGAAGTAGCATTAGAGCAACATGAAGGGCTTTTAAAACTCTCGTCAAAAGCATGCATCAACACCTCATAGTTTATCTTGCTCTCTGCTCTGATTAGCCCTTCAGAACTCTTGCACTTTGCTGTTGTTTTTTCTTGTCTACCTTTCCTTCCATCCCCATTCTTGACTTCTGCCAACAGTGCGTACCTGCTCTGAAATTAAAGGTATAATTATGTAACTGTCCAAGGTGACTGGTCTTGTGGGTTCAACAGTATAACAAAATAGTAATGAAATGTGCAATTTATATTCGGACACACAGGCTATGCTGAATTATATTCCATGTCTTTCCTGTCTACCATAAGCAAAGTAGCTAGATTTAAATTGCCCAGCCAACTGCAGCACATACATATCCATGGAGAAAAAAAAGTAGTTATTTCCAGAAATTGTTGACACAATGGAAAAGAAATCCAGCCACCTTGCCTCCTGGTAACATTCTGAAAAAATAATTCTTACTCTGTGCAAAAAAAAATCGGTGTTTCTTGGCCATCATGTCATCCATGACAGCTTCCCATACCCTTCTAAAGACTAAAAACTTGCCCATTCTCACCATCCACCTTTCAGTCCCAACATTTTTCCAAGCCTTCATGCTTCATAAGTATCATCTTTCCCAGAAATATAACAACAGTATAAATGCATAAAAAAAAAGAAAATAGAAATTTGGAGCCATTATAACCAAATGTAAGAAAATAACCTGAACCCTTTTTGAATAACTAAAGTTTAATGTCCCTATGTCAAAGGGACATTGTATAATGCAGTGTTCCAAATGTTCAGCCTCTGAATTATTCTATGAACACATGTAATATCCTGTTATGTTTATTGGGGCATAATCTAGTTAATATTAGAAAACATTTAATTTTCATTAAACTCCCTCCCAATAATAGATCTTTGATAGATCTTCCTTACTGTATTTACAGTCTCTTTCAAGAAATTCCTTTTGAAGAAATTAGTGCTCTGATTTGCCATTATAAAGCATATAATATTTTCTGTAAAAAGGTCATTTACTGCCTGGGATGACTTGGAGTTAGCTGTAGCTTTATACATTTTATCCTTCTTTAACACACAGATAGTTGCTGATCATATCTCATAGTAAGATTAGTTGCAGCCACCAAAATGCACGTACCTTTCTCCAAGTTCAACACCTTTGTGTTCCCAAAGAATAGAAACAAGTTCTAAATAATGCTGGTCAACAGTACCAAAACCTCTTCTACACCTCACTGGAAAATCCTCTCCGAATATCCTCTTCATTTCAGATACAAGACCGGTCGGTCGTGTTTTGCACCCCATGAAGAACTTAGAAGAAAACCAGTTTCTGGATCCCAATTAGACTAAGGCATAAGCCAGCAGCTTAACCATGCATCACTGCTAAGATTAGAGTTGTTCTGCAAATGTTTACAGAAACAACATTTGGTATCTGGGAAATTACTTGTGTCCAGCATTAAATGCCAGCTGAGAAAACTCTTTTTGAAATTTGGTTTTGGACATAGACATCTACATCCAATAAAAGTTCTATTTTAGCCATTTATATCCTATAGCACAAGTTTGACTTGAAAGACATGAATAATGTGTTATACACATGGTAATGCATTTGGGAGAATACGGCTAGCTAGTGGACATGAAACGTACAATGCCTGGAAGGCAGGATAACATGAAACAGGCTTTCTACTAACACCAAAGAATAAGATCTTAGAGAATAAGCTTTCTCCATCAGGCTGTAATTCCAAGATACAGTAAATAGGACCAAAGTTATAGGCATCCCTTTCCTACAGGGCATATGTATTTACATCATCTGATAAGTGTGAAGCCACATTGTACAATGCGGCTGCTAAAACTGCACTGCAAACAAAATATTTTAAATTAAATGTACATGACTGTTTAAGCACTATGTTTAGAACTATGCATATTCACATTGCATTATCATTTGCATATATTTAGCAAATATTTATGAGCTAATTAGTTGCATAAAAATGCTGAGCATTTTCCAGCATTTACATCATCACAGAGCTGTGAAAATATTCACTAATTGTTATCAAATAGATCCTTATTAATAGCAAGAAAATGATTTGTTACGTATATCATAAATATCTGCTTGGGAAACTTGATATACCACCACCTGTCCATATTTATCTGATTTATAGATTTATATAACACTTTTGGTGCCTGGAACTATGAAGCAAAAACAGAGCAATATAAGACAAAAGTTTATGATTCATTACAAAAAATCAGTTCCTACCAGTCTGTGTCATTCATAAATAATTTGCTGGCTCAGTTTTGCTCAGTCATGGATCTATTATATATGCTTTATCTACCCAAGGTATATTGCAAAGTACCTATATCTAGCAGGATGGTTGCAAATAATCTTACTCCTTTTTTCTTTCTTTTTAATTCTTACACATCATTTTTCCCCTCATTACAGAAAAACTTTTAAAATACAAGTAACATAAGAAAAAGATATATTATTATGGTCCAAATATGCATTGCTAGGAATGCCAAACAAAAATAAGTGAAAGTTTTAGAAAAAAATATGGATAATTATGTTTACAGAATTAAATACGTCTCTTTGCATGTGACACCCTCATTTTCAAGGAATCTGCTTCACTTTTATTGGAGGGTAGAGAAGGAGATAGAAGGGAGAGGTTCTTGTTTATATGCTTCATTTTAAATATCATCATCCATGGCCTTTTTAAAAAATATTAATTTTCCTCACAGCATGCTTTTTGGTACCCTCATTTATATCCTGCCTCTGCAAGTGCACTCATACTTGCTTTGGCTTAAGCATGTGACTAATGGAATTTATTTCTCTGGGTCTACTTAAGTAGCTAAAAAAATAAAAGATAAAAGACTGAGTCTTACTAGACTGTCATAAGAAAGCTAATACAAGTTATGTTGCTGATAAAATACACTTAACCATTTACTATTAATGTGGGCAGACTTAAGGCTCAGAGCTTCATTTTAATATTTCTTAGTCTTAAGGAAAATAAATACAATGTTATAACAGAAAAATAAGGGGTAAAGACTCCAGTCATGTAAATAACCACCAAAATAAGACTGTAAAAAACCACAGGTGCTGGTGCTAGAGCTGGTGTCCCACCAAACAACCCATCCCCCTCTTCCATTATTCAGGTGGAAGATCAAAAGGAACAATGTTTTCAGAAAGCTTAGTTGGAGCTCAATAAGCACAAAATTCTAATTGTTTTATAGTAATATGGTAGTCCTTGCACAGTAATGCATATCTCTTCAGTGTTTTGTGCTGCCTCAGAGCTTATTATCCAGTCTGGTCCCCTTCCTTTCTTTACCAATAAACAGGGTGATTTGCACAAATATCAATAGTAACCACGCTACTTCCACATTGCAGCTAAAGGCTAAGGTCTCAATTACCCAGCAATAGTATAATTGTGCTCCCAGAGTGCTATCAGTACCTTGCTTTTCCTGGAACTGCAAGAACAAATGTGCTGCATCCGCAATATAAACCTAATTTGTAGATACAAACTCTGGAAACAACCCTCAGACAAAACACAACTCTACATAAATCCAAAGAATGTTCTTACAGAGGCAAAAATTACCTGTAATTGCCAAACTGGAGTCTGCGATTCCAGAAAACCCAATACAATCATATGTACAAGAGTTTCATAACACAGCCTTTGCACATATCGAAATGCAAAGAACAGCCTGTCATAGCCAATCTTATTAAAATTAATAGGTATCTTGTCTCAAACACATTAGGTCAGAAGGAAAAGCTCAGGCTACGTATAAAATGTTTTCAGATGTCCATACAACATACCATTTTTCATTGTTTTACATAATTCCTAAGTAATTTAAGTAATCAGTTCTACACACTAAAATGACAGTGAAATCACAAGCCACATTGTTATTAATGGTGGCTAAAGAGCGATCAAAGGATGTTTTACATCGCATAAACAATGAAACCCTTCCCTAATCCCAGGGTACTGGAAGAATCTCCAGCTTTAAATGGTCTTTACACAGACCGGTTTGCATGGACAATCTGTAAAAGCTTACAGTTCAGCTATGTTTCTTTCATATACCATATACATGAGAAAAATGAAAAGAAAAAGGAGGAAATAAACCCTTGAATTTGAGCATTTAAGTGAATATGTAAATTATTTCACTGTAGGGCAATATAACAAATTGCAGAAATCCTAACAAAAGTATAAAAAATTAGTTACATCTGGGGAAATCTACTTTAAATATTATTTCATATCATATCTGTGATCTGTCATTTGGAAAATTGAATCGACCACCTAGTAAAGCATTCATGGGAGTATTTTACTACTGCTTAAGTATCTCTACTGATATAAAACAGTTTTTGCACTGGATGCATAAACCTTAATTGAAAAGCCTGGCAAAGATCTCAAACAATCCAATGGTCCAGACTTCATATAACGTATTTGGCAGAATTTCAATGAATCTTGTTTCCTTGTGTGGAGTGACACATTTATCAAACACGACACATGCATTTTGCATCAGTGCCATAAAAACTGATCTTCTCTATTTGTTT
This sequence comes from Pluvialis apricaria, assembly GCA_017639485.1. NCBI lineage: Eukaryota > Metazoa > Chordata > Aves > Charadriiformes > Charadriidae > Pluvialis > Pluvialis apricaria. The sequence goes on along the minus strand of CM030008.1, from coordinate 106,443,303 downwards.
TTGCTTCTAAGCAGCTTCAGTACGTGCAGAATTAAAAGTTGGGAGAATAATCCAACTATAAACTGTTATGCCTCAGAATTGAAAAGTAAAAAGCCAAGTCGATTCTATTAAAAAAATGAAAGAAAAAAAATCTCCAGCAGAAATGTTAAGTACTGTCCTTTTTAACTTCACAAATTACCAACCATGGGAAGAAAGGGATAGAGAAGTGCAAAAACAGAAAACACCGTTCACAGGATCTTCTTTGAGCTGGACATATACCTGCTGAAATTTTGATGTTTATACCAGAGATGAACCTGAACCACATTACCTACAAAAACTATTAAAATAAATTACTTTCCATTTTCACCACTGTCTTTAAAACTCCTACAAACTATAGATATCTGGAAAAGTTAAGACATCATCCCAATATATCTATAGATAGTGAATTTCAGTAGTAGACAGAGTGCTATATTGCTCAAACACCCACTAAGTGCTCTTCAGTTTTAGTCTGTGTCTCTAAGCCTCACTACTCCTGCTATGTCAATTCAGAACAATGATTTATTTGCCTGATTATATGTAGGATAGGATAGGATAGGATAGGATAGGATAGGATAGGATAGGATAGGATAGGATAGGATAGGATAGGATAGGATAGGATATTATATTTCAGTTGGAAGGGACCTACAATGATGACCCAGTCCAACTGCCTGACCACTTCAGGGTTGACCAAGTTAAAGCATGTCATTAAGGGCATTGTCCAAATGCCTCTTAAACACTGACAGGCTTGGGGCATCGACCACCTCTCCAGGAAACCTGTTGCAATGTCTGACACCCCTCTCAGTAAAGGGGCAAAAAATGCTCATGTGTATATGTCACTCTTACCATTACAGAAACTGTTAAGAATCAAAAATAACAAGATGTATCCTGTGGCAAAAAAATTTCCAGGATTCAGGCATTTAGGTCTTTGTCATCACAATCACATCACAAATTGTATAGAAAATCACAAGAAACATGAACGTTCAGATAAATTGCACCCTCTGACAGTATGTTTTTACAAATAATAATTCGTGTTTTTCTAGTTTAATCTCAGAATTCCCCAATTAACTCAGTCTCTTCACAAGTTTTCTGTTAATCAAATTCAATTATCACGTGAAGGTTTAAAACATTACATGATTACACAGTTTCCAATATTAAGAACTTTTTTATGAAGCATACAAAACACATTGCCGAAGACCCCACTGAATTTGAATCTATGGCCCTGAGATCAGCAGTATCCCAGAAAATCCCACAACTACATATGACATTATAAAATTATATACATATAACATTATAACATCTATGCTAAGAAAGACCATTATGGTCATAAGCAGAGTTTTGCCAGAAAGACTTTTGGCTTCTCTCGGGGGGTATATAAAAGCAGATTAGCTAGTTCAGGCTTATCCTCTTTTTTTCTTATTTACTAAGTGGTTAATCAATGAAAAAATATGACCTACGTGTAAGTATAGATACACATAGATATACATATACATGTATACATATGAAGTATTAAAGTAACTTACATTTTAGATACGAATTCAGAAATTTATTTTACACTTGTACTTGAGAAAGCAAACTAAATCAAAATAAACCAGGTTTAAGTGAGTGCCCCCATAAGACATTACACTAGCTTTATACATTTTGTTTGATATCCTGTATTTAGCTAAACTATTGATGCTTTATGTTTGGAATAAAAAGGGTAGCCAATGGCACGTGCATGCAGACAAAAATTTACAAAATTTAAAGTAATCCACCATTTGCTGTTCATTCACATCTATGTTGCTCAAACACGAGAACAGCAGAACTGCCCGGGAGGCAAAAAACACATTGATAAGCAGAGTTTTTCTGTTACAGAAAATCCATTCCTTTTCATTGGTTAAATCCCTACTTTCCTCCAGGACAGGAGATGACAGAAGCAGCTGAACAAGTAATCAAAATACTATAAAAAAGGGTAAGTCAAATCTGATGGCTGCTCCTCAGCTGCCCCTGTTTGGTAAAGCTTACAGCCAGTAAGCAAGCCAGTTCATTGAAGGCAACGCAACCACCTCAGACGCTTGCAATGGAAAAGTTCTTATGGCTGCCAGTGCTGACTTAGTTACTTTTCACACCTATGTGATCTAAATCATTTCTTGTGGTGCAAGTCAACAAGGAATCAGGATTTCTGATAACTGAGCAGTGGAACCTACAACTAACTGGCAACCTCACATGCAGACCTTGCCACTGGAACGGAGATGGGATGCACTGCAACAAAATGACAGTTCTGTGGAGTTACAAAAAATAAAAGGGCTGCTTGTGTAAAAAAGCAGGCAGAATAGTGCGTGATTGATTCTGAGCTACTAAGCTTGAAGCAGTATAAAATGTTTCACTTCAAATGCCAGGGATGAATCATGCTGAGTCTGGCCTGGGCTTCCAATCTGCATGCAGGGGAGAGCGTGCGTTCCCCGTTCTGAGGAGCTCTTGTGTTGTTTCAACAGAGATCCCGCCTCAGACATGGTGGAAAGACAGAGTTGTGAACCATGTCAGATTTGTATCTCCTTATGCTGCACTCAGACAACACGTAGCATCTTAAGGCAGACAAGGCTTGTTGTTACACAAGAGGTGTCAGAGGACAGGAAAGTCAGAACTTGTCTCACAAAACTGGCTCTGAGAAATAAGTATCTCATTTCCTCTTGTGTAGTAATGTAACCTGTGATTTTCATTCAGTATTTCTAGGTACGTGCAGCAAAAACGCATGTTCCGGGTTAGTAATGGTAGTAAAAGCAGCAACAGTTGCACAAAATTAGTATAGTACGCATTTTCTACAGCACACACAAAAAGAATACAGTCCCTATTCCTGGAAGTATGCAATTAAAGATGCTAACCCTGTAGTTAGCTTTATAGAGACAAATCTTAAAAACAGTAGAAAATCTCTTTGAAGTTAACAACACTCCTTCCACCAGCGTATTTGAAAATTAGTGCAGGCTAAGGGGGTAGGCTGAAAAGACTTCAGGAATCACTGAAACATCCCGAAAGAGATGATACTTAGGCACATGACAAGGAATAACAGAGTAGGATTTGGATGAGAGAGAACAGTGAGTAAGACATTAGATGTTAGCAGTCAAAAGAATAGTACACATAGGCAAAATGTAGCTGGATGATCCCAAGAAGAAAAGACAGAAGATGAAAGCCCCAGGGCATAGGACATCATCTTGAGGAAAGTGAACATGTGAACCAAAACACTGAGATACTACCGTGCAATGATGTCAGGAGCAGAAAGAGAAATGCAAGCCTGAAGTTGACTGGTGAAGCTGTAAAAGGCCTGGAGGGGCTCTAAGAAGACAGCTACCAGTTTAGGCAGCAGCGGGAACCAGTGATGGAAAAAGGCTGCTAGGCACCATTTGCATCACGATGCTGCTGTGATAGACCATGGAAAGGGGAGCCTGCAGGGGAACCCTAGCAGACGACATCAGGTTGTGATGTTTTTTCTAGCGTTTCATTCATTTCGATGATAAAGCAGCAGCAGCAGAGCCAGAACTTCTGAGGACAAGCATGAGGGAGGATAGCATCTCACTGAATCTGTTATGGATCTAATGGATCATTTTCATCACTGAAAGAAGTAACACCAGGAAAGAAAGGATTCTTGAATCATTCAGTGGTTCCTCCCAGCATCATCTCTCTTGTATCTGCCAAACAGTACGGCTCAACATAGCTTTGATCTAGCTTTCCATAACTAATATTTCTTTAAAAAAACAACCTCACAGCCTAATTTTTAAACAGCTAAAATGTGCATGACATAGCCATGGTGCAATTAAAAATTACAACAGCGATCAAAAGAAAGGTTTTGAAATGGAGGGAAAGTCAAATTTCTGCCTCCTTCACATGCTTCTTGAAGCTGAAATTCATGAGCTGAGATAATGTATAAAGCATCCATGGCAAATATTTTAAAATACACTTTACAGGATGATGGAATGAAAAGAATCATTAAAAACACACTTTAAAAAGAGCTAAGACATAAAATGCTTCTACTGTTATGACTTTTCTCTTATAATTTTACTCAGAATAGAAAGGAATGAAGAATAAAACAGAAGTTACAGTTAGCAAATGTGAAGCCCACCTACAGGAAGGGCTGGAAGGAGGATCTGGGGAACTACAGGTCTGTCAGTCTGACCTCAGTGGTAGGTTATGGAGCAGATCATCTTGAGTGCTATCATGTGGTACATGCAGGACAACTGGGTGATCAGGCCCAGTCAGCGTGGGTTTATGAAAGGCAGGTCCTCCTTGACTAACCTGATCTCCTTCTATGACAAGGTGACCCGCTTAGTGGATGAGGGAAAGGCTGTGGATGTTGTCTAGCTTTGACACCATTTCCCACAGCACACTCCTGAAGAAAATGGCTGCTCATGGCTTGGACAGGTGTAGTCTTCACTGGGTAAAAAACTGGCTGGATGGCAAAGCCAAAACAGTGGTAGTGAATGGAGTCAAATCCAGTTGGTGGCTGGTCACAGGTGGTGTTCCCTGGGGCTCAGTATTGGGGCCTGTTCTCTTTAATATGTTTATCAACGATCCGGACGAGGGGATAGAATGCACCCTCCAGATGACACCAAGTTGGGCAGGAGTGTTGATCTGCTTGAGGGTAGGAAGACTCTACAGAGGGATCTGGACAGGCTGGATCAGCAGGCCAAGGCCAATGGTATGAGGTTCAACAAGGGCAAGTGCCAGGTCCTGCACTTGAGTCACAATCACCCCATGCAGCTACAGGCTTGGGGAAGAGTGGCTGGAAAGGCAGAAAAGGGCCTGGGGGTGTTGTTTGACAGCTGGTTGAACATGAGCCAGCAGCGTGCCCAGGTGGCCAAGAAGGCCAATAGCATCATGGCTTGTATCAGAAATAGTGCGGCCAGCAGGACTAAGGAAGTGATTGTTGCCCTGTATTTTGCACTGGTGAAGCCTCACCTCGAGTATTGTGTTCAGTTTAGGGCCTCTCACTGCAAGAAAGACATTGAGGTGCTACAGCAAGTCCAAAGAAGCGCAACGAAGCTGGTGAAGGGTCTAAAGCACAGGTCTTATGAGAAGCGGCTGAGGTTGTTTAGCCTGAAGAAAAGGAGGCTGAGGGGAGACCTTATCGCTTTCTGCAACTACTTGAAAGGAGGTTGTAGTGAGGTGAATGCCGGGCTCTTTTCCCAAGCAATAAGCAATAGGACAAGAGGAAACAGCCTCAAGTTATGTCAGGGGAGGTTTAGATTGGAAATTTGGAAAAATTTCTTCACTGAAAGGTTTATCAAGCTGCCCAGGGAAGTGGTTAAGTCACCATCCCTGGAGGTATTTATAAGACTTGTAGATGTGGTGCTGAGGGACATGGTTTAGTGGAGGACTTGGCAATACTAGGTTAACAGTTGGACTCGATGATCTTAAAGGTCTTTTCCAACCATAACGGTTCTATGATTCTAAGATTCTATGAAGGGACAGGAGAGAAATATCTTTTTCTTCAAAAAGTCATTAAGGTATTTTGTTACTTTCTTATACAGAAGCAATTCTCTGAGCAAATAATGAGTTCTTCATGTCAACTCCTTAGCAAAATGAATTAGATTTCTTTCTGTAAATGTGATTATTCGCATTAAGTCAACTCATTAAAAAGATGGCTGAAGAGTTTCACTGGTAATGAAAATCGTTTACAATGCAGTCTGCCAAACAGCTTACATACATGAGCCAGGCTCAGCACACAGAATGCTGCCACCAGCCGCCCTAAGTCAGGTATTTGCATTTCTGCATTGACACAAACACCTCCTATTACTAGCTAATGTTCAGTACCTGTACCACAAAATTTTACTTTTTCTATGCGCTATAGTTGAAAGCATTTTATTCTTAATTTCTGTAAAATTGAATAAATTGATAATCTAACTTTCATAAAGCACAAGCAATATCTAATGTCAGAACACTACCAGACAGTCAGATTTTGTTACAGCAGTGTACAATGTTACTGCTTTCAGCTTTCTGTCCTCAGACCTAATCTTTCCACTACTCTTGCACAGCAGAAACCAACACAACGCAGCTGCTCAGCCTACTCAGCCACTCAGAGGCTAAAGCAGCATCCAAGGGACTAACAATCAAGCTGGAAATTGAAGGCCAGGAGATGGGTTGGGCCAGGCTTTATCTGGTGGAGTTCAACACAGTAAAAAGAATACTCAGCAGAGTGAACTGAAACCCATGTTTGTCAATTTGAACTGGTGCAGATTGTATAGATGGATTTGACACAAGGTGGGAAGCAGATCTAATACAAAATGGAGGAGACGGTAAGAAATGCCTTGCTAAATTCCTTAATAGGAAGTGAATCCTACAAAATCAAAAGTTTCCTGTCACACACTGTCGGAATTATGCTCATGCTCAGACTGGAAATCCCAGTACCAGCACATCTAAAACAAGCAGAGCACTTACCAGGGGTAGATGGTCATCTAGGAGGTGAAAGGACCTTAGACAACTGCAGCTAGGGTCCAGAAACATACAGCCAGGAAAAAAATAGTTTTATAGGAACAGGAGGAGGCGACTTGGTAGGAAGGGAGGAACATGTGGATGTAGTGTGTGGCATAATTCACAAGAAGCCTAAAGAAAGGTTATAGTACTGCCACAAAGCAAAGAGATCTACGTGAGTACTGCAGAGTCTTTGGGTTCTTGGGTAATATCCTCGTGGTTCACTGTGCAACCTTGGACACTTACTTTATAGCAAATAATCGACACCTTTATTTCTGTGTACTCTGCATAAACCCAGGTTAGATGCAAATTGGTTCAATTTTAAGTTGCTGCTCCAGCTAATGTAATCTGTTCTTATTATTTGCTTTGTTTTAGTATAATTGGCTACTCTGAACTACTGTTACTTTTACTCACATCAAATTTCTAGTCTTTCTTCCAAGAAACTGCTACTTTCTGAACCATGTATTTAGAAAGATAAAGAGTAACTTTGGTACTTTTCTGTTCCATTGGTGCTGTAATTCATACTATAAACAGAAGCTTATTGGGGGGAGAGTTGACAAATCATTCTGTCAGTTTAATTTTAGTAAGACTTATTATACCAGACCTATTACTGAACACTTCACCCTCCATCTGTGCCTTTTCTGTATTAAATATTGCCAATTTCACACAGATGTCATATAAAGCTGTGCGTTAAAATGAACGTTTTTTCCACTTATTTGTGCCTGCACTGGACTGTTTTACCTCCTCCTTCCACACCTCTTTTTCAAGGCATACATGTCCTAAATCCATCCAACTGTTTCTGCCCTTTTCCACTCCAACAGATTTTTCTCATGGTCACCAATGAATACATTAAGATTACTGTTTTTTGGCTTCAATGGACCAGCTGCTCTCTACTGCTATCTGAAGGGGAATGAACAGGGCGAAAAATGGTTTGGAATTACTTGTTCTCTTCAGTGACTCTGGACTATTTTACTATAATCATATTTAAGATAAGAGATACTATTTTATTGCTTCCTTAGGCTAAAGTTTTTCTGCTTCTGCTGTAGGCTTTGCTTTTTTTATTTTTTTTTTTAATAAGGTAGTTATGACTATCCACATGTATAAAGTAGCATGCTATTTCATTACAGTCTCCTTAAACAATTATTTTTCTAGTGAATAATGACCACTGTCATTAAAGTTCCTGAAAAGAACTTCCAGGGTTTTTTCAGGAAATTTCAAACATTATGTTAATCCAAAGTGCTTACAAATCTCTTCCTGACTGCAAAGTTTCTGTCAATTTATTCTAGCCATCCATAATATCTGATTAAGTTTTATTTTGTTTTAAGGAATATCGTTTATCCTTAAACTTCTATTTATTGTATTGAGGATTCTTTATAGAAAGGACACCACAGCAGCAAAGCATATTGGACTGTGGCTCCCTCTAGACATGCCATTTGTCTTAAAATGCAGCTGAGTAAGCCATATTTTCTGTTCTTGCCTCTTTAAGCTCCCAGGTCCTCACAAAAATTTGTTAGAGAATTCTCAGGGCTCAGATCCCTGCAAAAATAAGCTATTTTTATTTATTTTCTTTCTAACTGATGGATGAAAACACAATGCAATGTGGCTACATCCTCACAGATACTGAGTTAAAACTGCTTCTGCCAACTGTTTTGAATGAGTAATCAGAGCCAGCTTAAAGCTCGCATTTGCCATTGTGCTATGAAGACAATTCATCAGAAATTTCACTACCGGGCCTCTAAGGCAGAAAAGGAACAGCCAAGGACTGAGGGAAATGACTTACTGTTATTTCAGTTATATACCAGATTTTCAGGTTAAGAAGCAGGAACACCAAAACAGCAACAACGTATGTTGGATGTCCTCTAATTGTTGTCCAGAGGTCAACATTTTTCAAAAGTCCCTGGAGGTGCTTCCCTACACGCCTCCTTTCTGCCACTGTGCCAGCAAGAGGTTCCCTGTCAGAGCACTGTACAAACAGAGCTAAAAAGAGAAAGAATCGTGAGTGCTCCTGCTGTACAAAGTAAATTAAGTCAAGAGGATATTGATGAGATTACTAATTTATTTAACACATACATTGAATTCAGAATGGGAATAAAACGTCATCTGTCACCATTCATCAGCTACATATTGCCTAGGGCCATGAGCCTGCTGCTAGCTTGTTCTTCATTCTCCTTGGTTTTGCCCAATTTAGTTTTGTTTTTCTTTTTCTCTCTTGTCCTGTACTTCATCTGTGACTGAGCAATTTAAAATATAAATGTTCTAGTTTGTGGCAGTCAACAAGCTGTCACCTCACAACCTTTAAAATGACAGATGCCAAATTTTTTGAAGTAGAATCAGGTTTTCTATTCACAGCTCTAAAAGTTCTCTACACTGCGTAAAAAGAATCCCTTTCTGACAAATAACTGTGAGAAAATATTTTTTCACTAGCAGCTGGTCTTCTTGACTGCCCTGATAACATTTTTCAAGGAGAGGAGAGACACGTATGTATATAATGAAGTACAACAAACTAGTCACTCTTTATCACAGGATTTTCTCTTTCATTAGGTAAGCTGGAAGTAATGCTGAAGACAACCATACCAAGAAACGCGAAACAACAAGAAATGCCACCCCTAATCCCTACAGCTTCCAATATCTTTTTCATATTCAGAAATCTGCAGAATAAATGGTCATCTGGGTACGTAGATCAGTCTTCAGTTACAGGCTTTAAGAGGCAAATTATTTAGTTCCCTCAAAGACTATTGAAGGGGAACCTCGAATGTTGTTCAACTTGGGAGCCCTGAAGGACATGCAGTATACAGCTGAAGTTGCAAAAAGCACAGAACGTTGGCATATTCAGGGAAAATGAGAGAAGCCAGCTCAGACCCAGCTCCTCCTCTCACAGATTAGATATTACTCTATAAGGCACTATTGCCATCCCAAGTGGGATCACACTTCTGCACAGAAGTGTTTGTACTGCCCTTACCTATTGTCATTGCTCTAGTAAGTCAAACTACAGAAGAAGACATTGATCAATAGATGCCTCTACCCTAATTAACACAGTTTTCTGTTGGAAGAAAAAGGGAAATCAAACTGCAGAGAAGAAAGGAAACAAGTCAGATGATTCAAAAGTAAAAAAATATTTTAAAAAAAAAGTGTAAAGAGACATAAAATAGAAAACAGTCAGGAAAAATAAATAGTAAGAAACTGAATGGGATCATGGCAGGAAGAGCAAGGGAACACAGCTACCTGTCAGTACCATCAGGGATGCTGAGAAGGGAAGGCATGACAAGCCTGGCCCTTCTCCTGATGCGTGCATGCTCCCTTAGCCAAGAGCTGAAGGAAATTAGCTTTGCTCCCTAGTCTTACTGCTACTACGAAAACCTTCAGCAAATCAATGTGAATGTAGTACTACTATTTCAAAGCACGTCACTCTGAAGGTTTCTTACATCTTTCTTGTCCTCAGCGTCTGGAAGGTTCAATTTCTCTCAAGACTGTCATTTTCTGACCAACTTTTTAATGTTTTCTTTCCTTCTGCTCCTTTTACTTCTGCTTCCTCTTACACCACCCACCCCGCCCCCTCACTCCCCCCTTCTGCTCTTCCTTTTCGTTGTCTTCCCATGTTTATTCCAGTGCTCCTCGGTCTCACAAACCCTGCTTCAAGCTAGTATTATCAACTTCTCTGGAAACGTGCACACACACTTGTGACAGCAGCAAGAATCAACTGGGAGCAGGGAGCAGAGGTTTATGTAGTATTAGATTTAAAAGGAGCTCAGAACACAGAGATAGTACCAATTCGTTAAGACGTTTACTTTTCCAATTAAATGGAAAGTTAATGAAAATAACATTAGATGGAAACATACTGAAAACAAAACGCAATTTACTAAGTTCTGATCATTCCTTTTTATGCTAACTTCTAAGCAGAATAATTAAGCTAAGATGATCATGGCTGACAAAATATCTGATTTGGTTCAAGAAAAACCAATGAAGAGAATGAGGTTTTGCTCTTTCGTGTGGATGTTCAGGGGAGTGGGATCACTTTTGACTGTGGGACTAGAACATGAGAATAGAGAAAATCAATAAAACAAAGATTATTTTTTTAAGTCTCATGACAGTAAAATTCCAAAATTTGTAAATTGAGCTTAAATAAAAATTTACCGAAACCATGTTTCTGAGGGCAGCTAAATGTTTTTGTGAATGATTTGGAAATGCTGAAGCATTTCCTTTTCTTTTTTTATGCTTTAATGTAAGTATCTTAAAATAAAGAGGAATCTAGTGACCTTTGTGCCCTCACCCAAAACCTTTTACTTCTTTTCAACATATTCAGACAAAATTGGAGTGCTGTCATATATACATTTTCAGAAATATGCACCATTTCAGTGATGCTGGCTTGTTTGGGGTTTGTTTGGTTTGGGTTATTTTTGGACAACTTCATGAGAAAATAAAACCAGATTCCTGGATAAAAACCCCTATGTTTCTCAGTTGGAAGTCATTACACAGAATGTAACCACTTTTATCCAAGAGCTCTAATTTTAGTCATTAGCCCTGGGTCTGACATAACATATGACTTGTGAAATCCACTTAATCCATCTGCTGAACTTGCACAGAAATAGACTGTTTCAGATAATGATCGAGAACATATCCCTTTCATTCTCTGTTAACTGTGGAGACCCTAATAAACGTAGGCTAGGGAGACTACCCCGAGATGCCCACAGTTGGACTATATGTATATCCTCCTCTATCCATTGAATCAGAACATTAAAACTTGTGTCCTTCTCATCGATTTACATCAGCAATACTCTGGAATAACAAATGTCTTACTACAGAAGTCTCCAGTGTTGTAAAGAGGTACACGCTTAACCTCACTATGGATATAACTGATAACCAGTGCAGCTTCTCAAGACAGGAAAACGCAGTGCCCAATACAGGGAATTCCTGATCTCGGTTGTTGCTTTCAGTCCTATATCTCTACTAACACAATCAGTTACCATACAAAGGTTAACATGGGACTTTCTGGCACAATACCTGCATGCAACTCTGTATTGCTACCTCAATATTATAATTTTGGTAGATTCAGTTATGGTGGAATTGTCACACATGTTTACTCACTCAATGATATTTAATTATTGCCTTTGTGATTTTAGATAAAAAACCATGCACTGTTCAAATAAAGTAAATGATTAAAATTTAATTCTTCTCTTTCCTCCCAAGATACTAAATGTTATTTTGCATTTGACAAGACCTCAGGCTAGCTCGGTGACTGCCTTTGTACCTGCCCATGACTGGGAGAACAGAAGTTTTTCCTGATTGTTTTCTCTCCCAGTACTTACACTGTTGAGGTGGGACCACTTCCAGTTTGGCAAAGAGACAGCAGGGAAGCATCTGTACAGAGTTCCAGAACAGATGCACTGTTGAATGTATACTGATAGCAATAAATAAATAAATAAATAATAAAAATATTAAACCATCAGATTAAGAACTCTTCCACCTGCCAAGGTTTTGATGTATAAATGGAATGTTTAATGGGCTGCACTAATATAATTAATTCATCATCATTATAAAAGTACACTGACTTTGTAGCTCCATTTTTTAATCTGATTTTTCCTAGTATATTGTCATCTTCAGCTGACTTACATTCCCACTTGCAATAACTAGGTTCTTTAGGCTCTTAACCTTTAAAATCTTAAATCAAAAGGAATTCTTCATAATCCCATAACCTCCAAAATTCTCTTTTCTCCAGTAGAAGTATGATTAGGAAGACAAAAAGAAAATGTCACTTTGCTTTTCACTGCAAGCAGTAGAAGAAAAAGTCGAGTAACATATGCAACCTGGTAGGCTTCCATCCTGCTCTTAAAACAGTTAATTCAACTGGATCTCATGCATACATTCCCCCTAGATAGATTTCCCTCATTAACTTAAATAACAGCAGACATAAATCTTGACATAATCTTCTCCCTGAACTTTACTGTCTGTAAAGCATATAGAGTCGTCTTTGCCAGAGAGAAACTCAGTCATTTTTACACTCCTGGTGTAGATCCAGGGGATTATATCAGTCTGGCTGGCAGGATGAATCAGGGAAATAACTGTACATCCCTATCTTTTATTGAATCCTATCAGATTACCAAGTTTTTAACAGCCACATAAAAAGTTCACAAACTGAGCCTAAAATTTATAACTGTAGATAAACAGACTGTCAGTCACCATCGATTCCAAAACCCATGCTTGGATACTAATGTGGATTTGACATGATGAACGCCACCAAGACCTAATAGTCTCTCTTTCCATTCATACACCTGGATCAGGGGTACTATAGCTGCTGTAGCCAAACCATTGATTTCGTACTGTAGATCCTTGCTCTGTGTTGAGTACCTGCGCATGTAACTCATTTATCATTTCCCTTTCATTTCTCTTTCATGCCATTTGTGGCAGGAAGCAAAGTTTTTCCTGTTAGAAGAGGGAAGGAATTCTGCCTTCCACATGTGTCCTGAGGCAGGGTCGGGTGGGCAGAAAAACACCAGATTAAGACTTGCAGTACTTGAGGAAAGTTGCAACATTTACTTTAGTCATGAGATAGTTGCAGTGTGTGGGATGTCAGTCAAGAGTCCATAAAAGAAGGACATTTAGGAGCACGTGAAGGGTAGGAAAAGGATGAAAAACAAGAGTCCAGAAAAAAAAAATTAAATGGCGTAGACATCCTACCTGGAAAATATTGCAAAAATACTCAAAACAGGGGAGCATTTCAGTTATATGTCATATTTGGAAGACAGCGTGTGAGCAAGAACACAGACTGATGGACCCTCAGGGGGAACACCACTTCATTACCAGTTCCAATGGGCTGCCTTTCCCTTTCCTTCTGATGGGATGGCCAACCTTAATTTCCCATAGGTTTAACCATCAGTTTCATGAGGACATGTGAAATTCTTTAATCTATGGAATGCTATAGACATATTTCTAAGTTTTTTAAGACCCCAGACAACAATCGAGACTCTTGGGTATCATTACCGTTTAATTGGAAACACTGTCATGATACTGTTACTTCATAAAGAGAGATAGGCAGATAGATGGACAGACTTTTATATCAATCATAGATTACCTTCCATGTCCCCACAGACTACAGTTTAAGAACACTATAAACAATATAGAGTCATATAGGCAGATCTGAAAAGAAAACAAATTAGACAAATCTTTTGTTATCTCTTCTGTGGCTCAAAAACTGATGCATCATCTCTCCCATAAGTAAAACATATAGAGAAGATATTTTTTAATTTATTTTTCAGCCCAAGCCCTCTGGGCACATGGAGAAAAAACAGTGATAAACAAGGATTTCTCTTCTCAGTAAGACACAGAGACACAAGAAATCACAGGAGGAAAGTTAAAAGGATTTCTCAATGTTCTGCTTGAAAATCAATCATCTTCTGCTTAATCAAACCCATATATATAAATAGTATTTTTCCTCTCAACAGTACTAGATTTAATAAGACTAAGATGTTTACAAATTAGACAACTGCAACCCCAGATTTCTTAGACACCTCTGACTGTCTTGTCCAGAAGCGGCAGTCTTGATAACTTAGGCTTTGGAACAGCAGTGGCATTAAAATGAAAGATTTTTGTAGATTTGAGCATTCTGCGGCATCAGAGAACTGTAATAGCTCACCCCTGGGATTTCAAAATTCACAGTACCCTGTACTGAAGCTGATCACCTCAAAAAGACTGTCATCAGTATCTAAATGGCAAGAAAGGGTTAACACACTAGTGTATGAGAAACTCAGCTGCCTTTTTGTCCAGGAACCTTGACTGAGACTGTAGTCACAGAACAATACTGTCTGTCAGCATCTACCTCTATTCTGTCAGAGAATAGAGCAAGAGGGAGAGCAAGCAGGAACATGTCCATCTCCTCAGTAACTGCATTAACCACTCAGTTTACTCAAGAATGAAGCTGCTTCTTGCTCAGTGTCCCTCTTAACCCAAGGATTTACCACTCTCCCCTGCATAACAGCTCATTGCCATGTTGAACACAGAGACTGAAGTTACTACCTAGGTAAAACAAAAGACTATTAGTCAGTAGCCTTATGGTTGAGACACTGACTGCTCAATGAGATTTTAAAAATATGGATCCACACACCCATAAGTGGAGCAAGACGTGCAACCTAGGGCTTGCACTTGCTGGGCAGATGACCTGATCACCATTACATAAAAGGCAGTTGGCATCAAGTGTCACAAACAGTTTTCTTTTTTTATTCCCTCTCTCTCTTTTTTTTTTTTTTTTTAATAGCAACTTGTAACTTCTTAGTCTGTTATATCATCTCTAAGTCCTCTACTGAGGCCAGAGCTCTTAGGCAATTTTGACAGGCATAACCTAGGTGATCCGCCGACCAGAACCCTTCTGCATACGTAGAGAAGAATCAAAGGGAGGGACTTCTCAGGAGAAACTTCATGTGTTTGAAGTGCTCTCTCAACTGGACAGTGGGCCTTTCAGAGCACAGTTTAAGATTCAAGTTCTTAAATTATACCTTTTATAGGTGGAAGTCCTTTGTTTCAACTGTTCCTCATTAGCAAAAAGATGTGAATTGCCCTCTCTAGTTGATAACTCCCTGTTGTGTATTGCAAACTACAAACTGCCTGTAAGTCTAGAATTCACCATTCTTCTCGCCTTGCTTGAAAAGTCTCGTTTCCTTTCTTACTGCCCAGTTTTCTGTGGGCCAAACTTTGCCTTCATTTGCCTTGTTGCAGACTTTTTACATCTCCAACGTGTTTAATGTAGTTTCTCAAGGTTGAAAGAGGAAAGCTGAATTTGATTTTTCAGATACATGGGGATTCACCTCTTCACACATTTCAAGGTAGGGTAATCAGCAAAGTTTTTGCTCAAGGATATGGTTTCAAATGAAGCTAGACTGCATGCTTATATGATGAAAAAAAGATTTAAATATAGGTGGCATCTGTGTGCATGCAAATGTTACACAGATTCCATTCACAGTGTAGTTTTCAAGACACGATTTTACATTATATTATATTTGTCAAATTGTTGGTCTTCTGACTATACTCCTTTCATATTCAGAATAAAAGGGTCAGGCATCAAAAGCATGAGGATGACATTGATTTAAACTATTTTCCTTCTTACATTTTGCTTTGGAAATATTATAAAAGCTTAAGAGGAAAAAAAAGAAATCTCATAAACCAGACACCAGCTAACCAAAATACTTCTAACCCTATCACGTAAAAGCTATTACAACAGCATCCAATACACACATTGCTGTAGATAGTTGTTTCCCACAAGCAGTTTATAGATAAAGCATCATTCTCTAAAGTGAAACAACAGGACAGAACTAGAAGTCAGGGACAGATTAGTGCTAAGAACAGTGATTGAGAAAATACAGTAAAGCTCCTACAGAAAAGGCTCTCTATATTATTTTTCTTGGCTGTAATTTTTATTCTGTCTCACAAAATTCAGAACCAGAAAAAGAATAGCTTCAGCTGAAAACTTTAGCTTTGGTCTCATGATAGGCTCTAATGACTTTGGATAAATACTGCGGAATTGAGCTTAAAACGTATTTATTCTTTCTTTTCAGAATTTCTCATGCCTCCCAGATATTTTACCCCTTGCACAGACACACTGACATGCAATCTTCAGATACAAAATCACATACAATTTCCTCTGCATCCACACCTCCTTCAGTATACAGGGGATGGATTAAAAAACAACACAACTAAGACTGCAGCTGTACATTTAGTACATCTCAAATTTTGTCTGTTTGATTCTGTAACAAAAGCAGCATTCTTTCAAAGGACACATGTATGTACATATGTATTGCAATTTAAATTTTCTAATAAATATTAATCTTGAAATAAATGGGATTTTTCCATTTTGTTCATGAACGTTCTACTTCACTTTCTCCACATTTACAGATTAAATCCTTTTTACTTTCAATCAGCCATTGAATTATTACAATTATAATACTGCATATTTCACATACAATATTGGAAATCTCTGTTCATTTTTAAGAAAGGACGCCTTGGAGAAATTTACAGAAACTTCTGGAAATATCTATCATTGGAAAAATAAACTAACTATGAATTAAAAGTGAAAAATAAAAAAGCAATGAAAAAAAGAAATCTCAGCTTTTAGCAGTTCACCCAGACTGAGGCTTCAGGGTAAAAAGTCTTTTTTAATTGCAGCTCAGAAGCCAAGTTCTTCACAACAGAACTGAAAGAAACTCTGAATCAAGCTATTACCTAAATTTCTGTAGCAGGCCAGCATTTGATTTTGTCCTTTATTTCTCCAAGATTAACTGAAGAACCTTTAAAAAGAAGGCTTTCTAAATTAAATATTAAAATGCATGACAGTCCAAACTGTATGCAGCAGTTTCGCTCACTTTAATATTTAATTCAGCGCCCAAACTACGTTTCTAACTAAGTACATTCTGCCACATGAATTTCAACTCACTGTGGCATTTAGCTTGGACTATACTTCATTCCTCCATAGCACTCATCCAAATGCAGGAGAAAGTCACAGAATCCCCATGCTAGGCGGGATATTGAGTTTGTGACACAAGAGCTGGAGTTATCTGGGATTTTTTATTACTAGGTTGGGGAATTGATGAGAGGACAACTGCCTGTACGGATCTCTGCTGAGGCAACAGCAGACTAAGACCATGGAGGTGCGGAATGAAATATTTTCTGCAGCAGACTTCTGCTCTGAACTTGAACAAACGATCTATTTCTCTTTGTCTTGATTCCACTCTCTAAAAGACACGATAAGTGGGCTATAGTAACTCTCGATATTATAAGGATTTTAAAAATATCAAACACCATAGTCATAGCTCTTCCTAACAGCAATGAGAGTGATAATTCAGCTTGAAAATAGCAACAGTTCTTTATATCACACAGAAGGAAGAGCAGTGCCACTGTGAGTAGTTCCAGGCTAAATATTTGCCATCCTCTTTGCACTGCTTTTTAGATTTACTGCAAAGACCTGCACAAGTAGGCAGCTTCATAAGACTAGTGTAAACTGGAAGAAATGACAGGAGGATGTGAGTTGTGGGGTTAATGTGTGGGAGGCACCACATTCTTTGGTTGCTTCTTACTCCAGGGACCCAACCCCCCTAGCTATCTTTACTCTTCTCTTCCTCCCCCTTCCTTTTCTTCCTATTCCTTTCTTTCTTCTTCCTTATCCCCTGAAACTCTGCAGAAAGGTAATTTCCAAGTCTTCTTGTTTATATTTGTATTAGATTGGGTCAGGCAACCTTGGCCTCTGCCCTCATCAGATGCAGCTCAAAGCACCGTTTAGACATGCCGTCTGCCAGTTAGCCAGCTCCAGGCCTGGAAGTGTGGCGTCCACCTCAGCACCATGCCATGCTTGTATTAATTAACCCAGGCACATGATGATGTACCTATAATGCTTTCAGAGCCTGAGAAGTATCTGTGTTGTGCTGTGTAGGTATAGCTGCTCTAGACTGTTACGCCTCATCATTGCAAATGTCCTTGCATTATACTTTGTAACACTTCCATGGATTAATTCATTTACCACCCACTTGTTTTTGTCTTTATTTGTAATATCAGTGTTCCTATCTTTTCTGACTTCACCACTGCATTTGTCTTTTCTCTCCTTTTATAACTTGTGCCCACAGTCTTCCCTCTCTTGTTTTGGTATCTCTGTTCTATTGACACTTCTCTGGTCTGTTCTTCTTTCAGCTTTTTCTAAACTCATTAATTTATTTTATTATTCCTATTTTTTAAGCTTCTCTACACCCTGGCCTTTCTGAGGGGGAGGCTGAATACGGGAGTGTGACCCACAAAAGCAACAGTGTTTTTCAAGAGGAAGTGAGCACTTGAGATCCATAGTGCTATTAACCACCGCAACACGGATGAGTTCACAGCTACAGTTTTCTTTCTCATTTTCTATTTATGGAGTTTGCTTCCTGCTTTCCTAGAAAGTGATTCTTAAGACAATAGCAGGAGAGAGGAAGTCCTAATGCTAGACTTGCTACCTTCCACAATTTGAAGTATTTTTGGGCTGAGAAGACAAAGATTTCTATTTCCTGGTACCTCATGGTTATCTCTCTTTCACACAGAGAAAAAGACGGCTGCCAGCAGCTGCTTCCTGTGTTTGCACCAGCTCTTGGCAGTTCTCTGCTCCCACGGGGTGTTAGTTGCATGTATCACTCTCCACATGCTCTCTGGTGACAGAAGAACACTGCCAAAAGTGTAGCAAAGAAAGCTGTCTCTTCGGGACTCGTACATCCAATAGTTAAAGGACTGTCTGTGGCTCCTTTTATGGCTGTTGAATTAAGAAATTCAAAGTACACTAATCTATCCTAGCAATTTCCATTCTACTTTTACAAGGCTACCCATACCAAGTTTTCACTGCACAGTACATCAGCCAAATACATGGGAAATTTCTTCTGACTCTGCACAGAGATTTGTAATAGAAATATTGAAGTTGCTAGGAATGGAGGGCGCATGGGCGAGGAAGCACCAGAAGGAACGAGAAGAGAAAGGGATAAAAGGATGGCAAGTTTTGATGACACAGCCCACCATAAAGACCCCAACACATCTACCTACACAAGGTTTCTCAGTTAGACCCAGTGTAGGAAAATAAAGGACAGTCTAAAACAAAGGATAGACCAAAGCCATTCGGTAATGAGAGCAGGAAGATACAGAACTGATCTGAAGCCCTCAGTCATCCTGACACAGAGAGAAAAGGCAGTAAGTCAGCAGTGCTGCCTAAAGGCTCTCAGAGGTTGAATAGGATGGAGACACACAAGACCACAATCATCATCAGATCACAATGGACATCCAGAAACTGGCCCACGGCTGCCAGCCATGATAACCAAATGTTTCTTCCTCTCTTCCTCTTTCTCCAGCCCACTTAACATAAAAGGAGGGCAGTCATCCCCCAAAGAGACTACATGGCCCACAGAGTTCAGCCATCTTAAAAATATTAACAACGTATTTTAAGGAAAACAATCCATCAAGACATAAATCCAGAGACAGTAATTTAAACCAAAGCACTCCCAGATGTATAACTGCCACTTACCAAACTTTAGTCCCCTTGGAGCAAATGCAAAAGACAGAATCATAGAATCATAGAATAATTTGGGTTGGAAAGGACCTTTAAAGGTCATCTAGTCCAAACCCCCTGCAATGACCAGGGACACCTTCAACTAGATCAGGTTGCTCAGACCCCTGTCCAGCCTGACCTTGAATGCTTCCAGGGATGGGGCATCTACCACCTCTCCAGGAAACCTGTTCCAGTGTTTCACCACCCTCATTGTAAAACATTTCCTCCTTCTATCTAGTCGAAATCTACCCTCTTTCAGTTTAAAACTATTACCCCTTGTCCTATCACAACAGGCCCTGCTAAAACCTTTTTCCCCATCTTTCTTGTAAGACCCCGTTAAGTCTTGAAAGGCCACTATAAGGTCTCCCTGGAGCCTTCTCTTCTCCAGGCTGAACAACCCCTACTCTCTCAGCCCGTCCTCATAAGAGAAGTTTTCCATTCCTCTGATCATTTTTGTGGCCCTCCTCTGAACCTGCTCCAACAGGTCCATGTCTTTCCTGTGCAGAGGGCTCCAGAGCTGGACACAGTACTCCAGGTGGGGTATCACGAGAGCAGAGTACAGGGGCAGAATCACCTCCCTTGACCACACTTCTTTTGAATATTGCTATCTGAAAGGAAAACTAACTAAAACTATGTGTTTTCAAAACATAAACACACTTTAACATTAACTGGAACAGCACAGTGAGGAATTAAGTCCAACTCTGAACATAAGTAAAAGAAACAGTCTTATTTATGAAAACTTAGAGAATTTGAAGAGACTTCTGTGATGCATGCATAGGGTTTTTGTAGAAATCAGCGTGCAGTCATTTACACTAATATGTCACCAATTCAGCCAAAACAAATATGGTTAGCCAATAACTTCTGGGACAGCTCTTACCATGCAATGAAAAACTTTTTCAACCTTTTTCAGTTGTTTACATGGGAGATATTGCTCCTGCATGCAAAGATTTTGCAGAGTTTTTTTTCTCAGTTAGCCTCTGTGGCTGATTCAAACAATTTATATCAGACTGAAAGACAGGTTCAAAGTGTCTCCAGCACAGGTTTGAATGCAATATTTTTAAAAGCTCTACAGCAAGTGTTCTAAACTAATGGTCAACCTATCTAATGACAAATCTATTGAGTAATTAACTCCTCTGCATTTAACTTCAGGCAAAACTTCTGTTTACTATGTGATGAACTGGTGCTAAGTAGATGCCTGGTGGCAGGGTTCTGAATGGGACTGGGTTGCAAATAACAGTAATTCTTACATGGAGTTGGAGAGCGGGGAAGGGAGGTGGGGTGGATGTCTTGTCGAACCTGCATTTATGTAAACTCCTCAGTTGCTACATAATCACTATTACAGTGCAAGGTGTTGATGGGACTAAAGGAAACTTGTATCACAAAGTACTGTGAGAACACCTGGGAACAAGATTAGCCTCTTGAAAAATACCTGGAAACACACATCCCCCAAAAGACCAGTTATTCTGCAACTTCAGAATCAAAATTAATTCTCTCACATACATTAGTTGAGACACTAGCTGCTTTTGGGGTCAGAACCAAGACCCAAAATCAACACCAGAATCTTGGAACCAATCCAAAATAAAAGAAAATTAAAAGTATAAAGATGGGGTTGTAGGTAAATATGCAGAACAGTAATAGATGAATAAGACCTTAGAGAGTTAAGTGTTTATCAATCCTCTAAAGATGCCATTATAGAGAAATGAAGTCTGAAAAGGACATGTAGACAGCAGTAACAGAATTATCTAAAGTGGAGGAAAATTTCAAAGTACTGAGATCTTATAATTGGGTCTGGGAGACAAGAATTAATTATCCTAAACTATTCTCTGAGATAAGTTTAAAAAAAATCACTAAAGAGATGACACAGACTAGCAGTCAAACAGTCCACTTAAATAATTATACTAACAATACGACCCCTCACTAACAGAAAGACTGAGAAGGTGGTGCACCTTTCACCTCTCACCTCTCCAGGTTAAAATCCGTTTGCTTTTTCTGAAGTTTTTGTGACTAAAACCACCTAATAAATATCGAAAAATAATCCCCCCTACACACACCCTCTCAGTCCTCAATTTCCAAAGCTATTAGTACCAACGCAACAAGTCTGTAGAGAAAACTTCCTTACACATGTATTGTTCAAGGGTAAGAAGCCTGCTACTCTCTGTGCTTTGGACAACACTGTGACAATCTGTTGAGGCACTGGGAGAGAAAAGTGCTGCATAGGACAAAGAAAAGTTGCTAAATGTGATCCACTCCCTCACAACATTCAGTACCAGTAAGTTTTACAACCCATTGGGTTCTCTCTCTTTCTCTAATAACACAGAGCCTGGCATTTCTGAAGAAAACATTTACAACACAATTGAAAAAGAGCTTCCATTAGCTATTTTACACAGGAGTAGAGTTACAGTATTAAGCTCCTTACATCAATCTACTGGTGAGCAAGTTGCAGCCGTGGGACTGCATACATGGGTGCTTCAGACTTTTCTGAAACTGAAATATATACTCTGGCTCACTAGGTATGCAGTTTTAAAGAGGAAAATGTCCTTAATCCGATTTGCAATAAAGTGTTCCCAAAAGGCATGTTATCGTTGAAGTGCCAATAGACTGATGGTCCAAATCTTAGTCTCCTGGGGTAATTTGGAGAGGGTACTGCCTCTGAGATTGCAAAGGAGAGAATTTTTTTTCTTTTTTTTTTCCCCTGAAGCTGATGAGCCAAAGGGAGGTAGAAGATAAATGAACTGGACTGAGCTCTTATTGATTTATACCTCACAACTGACCCTAAAATGTGGATATCTCCAGGTGGATTTGGCAGCCTTGAGGTGAAATGGTATGAACTGACTGTATTCATTTGGAAAGAGCATTTTCAAAAATATTGGTTAACAAGAAATCACTTTCAAAGGGAGTTTTCTTATTCTCTATCTCTGTAGATACACAGACATTATTTACAAGTAATAGTAAGTAAAGTAAATAAAATCCAAATATGTAAGCACTCACAACCTGTATCATTAGTATGAAAGCTGCCCAATACCTTGTAGTTTCTTCCTGTTAGAAAAATACTTAATATTAGCATTCACAATAAATGCCTAGAACATTATCTCCTGTATAAAATCACTAGACTGACAGAAAAGGCAGTTCTTCTCTTTACTTCAGGAATTGTAGATGTGTTTGAAATTTTAATATGTACTTATGTACATTTTTTATCCTCTGTGTAACTCTCTGATATTTCCCTAGCTTTTTTTAAAACCAGTAGCTCTCAGAAATATCGTTAGAATCTTCACAAAAGCACTTTTTTGGTTTGTTTTGGTTTTTTTTGTTTGAAGTCAGCACACTGCAAATCAATTGGAATATCAAGGGGAAAAGAAAGATTAATGCATATAGCCCAATATTTCAGGATTTATTTCTAGCTGGCTCATACAATAGACTAATATAACCCTGAAATTTTCATTTTCATTAAAGACAGCTATAGCAGAAATGTAAATCCAAATCAAATCATGCAAAATATAGTAGCAATACTGATTAATAAGCTTAAGTTCTATTTTTTCTGTATACTTACCAGACCTAAATTCAGGTAGAAATACTCAATATCAGCAATAGATAGCAAAATATAAGTTAAAACATTTTACCAAGTTTTCATGCTAGTCCTTTGCATGGCAAAAATAATGGAGGAAAAAGGTCAAATCCAAATCCAATAAATATTTTTCTATTGTCTATTCCATTGATATTTATCTACCTTTAATATTTAGGTAAAATTACATAGTTAGTTATTAACTTCTTACCAAATCTTCATGGAGTTTTGATAACACGAGTTATTTTTCTGCATAAATGGCAATGTACCTGCAGTCATCCCACACAAGTCATTCTGTGTTCTGAATTACTGAACATACTGTTCTCATTACAAAAGTTCTGTCAGTAGTTTCAACTAAATAGAGCCTATCGTGAAAGGGAAGAAGCACATTTAGAGCTGTGAGTAAGAAAGAACATAGTAAGGTAGGGCTAGAAGAGGTCTCAAGTCTGCCCTCCAGCAGGTAAGGAAGCTCACTTAAATCGTCTCTGACCAATATTAAATCTGTTGACTCTATCCAGCATGAACCGAACGAGGTTCCCTGATCCTTCTTGGCAGGCTATTCCAGTGTTTTATGAGCCTCACTGTTTAAAAGTGGTTTCCTCATTTGTTAACAACATTTACAAATTATTCCTCTTTTCTTCTGGTACTACTGGAGTGTGGGGAAGTAATTCTCATCTTTTTATTGGGGATTCGTGCATCTTGCAAAGGAGATCATACTCTTTTCTTTTTAAACTTATCGGAGCTTAATTCTTTCACAGTTTTCAGGGTTTTCCAAACCTGCTGGATTTCTTTTCTTCTGGACATCCTTCACTTTGCCTATACAGTCCTTCAAGGATAATACTTAACACATTATTCAAGTTGAGGGTTTCACCCACGTCAGAGAATAACAAGTAACTAACTTCCATGTGCTTCAAGCAAAACTCCCACTACTTCATTTCAGTTTAAGGTCTGTGATTTCCCTCCTACAACAAGAAGAAAGTTTGTTTGACCTTTTTGTTGTTCTAGTCATGTGGCTAGAAGTCTTGGGATCTTCCACTGCGGTAGCACTGATTAAGCAGTTCATCATTTCTCAAAGCTTCTTCTGGTATTTTCCTATAATATTTAAAATATTACACAGTGAAATCCAGAGATGTTGTAAGTATATGCTCTATTCTGTCAGCAAAGCTGAACTTGAAAATAATAGACAGAGTCTCAAAAAGGAACCCTTTGCACGACCCTGCTGAATGCCCTTTCCATTTGAGAGAAAAGCACAGATAGTGAGGCGGTGGGCAGGGGATCAGCCAGTTGCATATATACTGCATAACAGTTTCACCTGGTCAATATATCACTGGTTTGTTTGCTCATGTCATGTAAGATGACATCAAAATTCTTACCGGGGTAAAATATCACAGGCTGTTCTCCCTTTCTTTATCCACTAGATGATGACTTTC
Organism: Pluvialis apricaria; assembly: GCA_017639485.1. NCBI lineage: Eukaryota > Metazoa > Chordata > Aves > Charadriiformes > Charadriidae > Pluvialis > Pluvialis apricaria. Next base: position 106,418,828 of record CM030008.1, on the reverse strand, counting down.
CATTGAAGAAAGTAAACAGATTTCTTTGACGTAATTTGTTCTTGTCAAATTCATCTGGTTGCTTTCTTCTTATTTAATTATCCTCTAGGTCCTATAAATTGATTCATAATTCATTTAGAGTTTTTTTTCTTCCCTAGTACTGCATATTTTTCTCATTTTTTCCTCACCCTTAAACTACATTTGCTATATACTGTTTGTTCTTCTTCAGTCCCCTAGGATCTAACCTGTCCTCCATCATTTCTCAAAAGTAATTAATGATCAAAAAGTGCCTCTCGTTCTTTTAAGCCCCTGAGAAAAAAAATACTTTAGAGTTTGCCAATTAAAAACATCCAAGTTAATGAAAAACTCTTAAAATTATTCTCTCTTTAAAGACCCTTAAACCTATTCTTTCACTGCCTGTATTAAAAATTAATACTTTAGAAACCTAATTACAATGTATCTTTATTCTGAAAGCCAAAACAAAGGTTTTAATGCTATCATTCACTCTTCCAGTTTGAAGTGATGGATACTTTCCTTTATTTCCCTCAGTTTTCCATGCATGTATTAGAATCTTTTTGTCTTCCTTGCCAATTAGGCATTTTACAGGCTAGTTTGCTTTCCTATGTTATCTGTTTGCTCATACTATCAGTTTATTGTTGCCTTTAGCCATTCTGCCCCTCAAACACAATCCTGATGCAGAAAAATTATCCTTGAGCACATAAGAAGTAATGGAAGTACCTTCTCAATCATTAGTGATTACATTTGAGAAATGATGGAGGAAAGGTGAAATGCCAGGAACACAAAAAGAGCACCCAAAATATATTGAGGTAAAATATATTCCACAGGCAGCAGTGTGGAAAAAAACCCAAACACAAACCCAACCAACCAACCAAAAACCAGAAAAACAAACAAATCCAACCCAAAACAACAAAAAACCCCAACCTCTCCATGTGCTTCATATGCCACCTTCTACACTAGGATAGCTTGCTACTGCTTTTTTAACATATTCCATTTTCTCATAACATATCTAGAGAAAGTATGAAGAGAGAGCTATACTACTTAGATGATTTTCCCAAGAGACCCTGTCTGTCATTCCAAAAGACTGATTTTACCAACTCTTATTATCTTTACTCTGCTACTTTATTCATTTCTGTGGGGTTGTGAGCACTATTGTTTCACAAATACTTCCAACACATTAATAGGTCACTCAGACTTCTCCACGCAATCTCCCTATGGAGTGAGAATATAACCTAAAGTAGTCACATTCTGTACCTCCTTCACCTTCTGAAACAAAAGCAAAGCTGTCAGTGTGGCTTTGCAATGCCAATCAGACTTGCTATGACCTGTCATGCTGTTTTTCCTCAGTAACTGAAGTCTACCATTACCATGAACTTCTGTTCTTTGGATTGCTATTTAAATTTCTCAGAAACAGACATATGACAAATAGGTGAACTTCTCGTTCTTCTCATGCATAATCAGTGACATTGTGTATTTGAACAAGTTTGAAAAGCAGGGCAAGATCTTGATGAGCCATTGAATACATCAAGTGGAGAAACTTGCAGTTCCAGGGTAGCCAGATTTTTCCATCTTTATTCATGTTGACAGTACTTTACTCCATAAGTAATTAAATTGATTTAGTTAATTACTCCAGGTTTAAGTATAAATAATGCCAGAAAGAAAACTTTGGCTGAAATAACGGTGCAGAGGGGGAAATTGGTGACATAGCTCTTGACTTTACATTTCTTAATCAAACAGTTCTCTTGCTAGCTGCACTTGTGTGACTCACAGTTAAAGACTGGGAAACCATGTTAATGATTTATTAATGTCCAATGAGAAAATTAAACTGGTTAGATTAACTATTTTTAATAAAATATAAATGTAGGATGCAACCATATGTAGATAAAGCAAAGTAAGTTGGATAACTACTGCTACTTAAATAAAAGTATGCAGCAGCATAGCTAATAAACACGTGAACATACAATGTTTAATTAACAATTTAATTTGGGAATACCAACATACACTAGACAATTCAAAGATAGGTTTTTCTTCAGTGTGACTTGACTCTCATAAACATAAAATGTAAAAAAACGGAGATCAGCTAGGGACAGCAATAATGTATATAATCACATGTATTGGAGACATTTATGTCCTTCACTACTCAATTCCTTCTAGATCTTTTTATAACAAATAGAAAAGAAATAGAACATTCTCAAGAATGTTCATCTAAAATAGCAAATGAATTTTGAAGTGCTCATTTCTCTTCACTCACTATAAAAGGAGTCTAAACTTGTTTTAGTGAAGAGATCTACACGAAAGTCCTTTAAATTATGATGAAATTAATCCTCTATGAAGTACTGGCTCTATGGGTGCCCTGTTCAAAGCTCACACATAACTGGGATAATAATTTCAACTGCAAAAGAATAAATTAAATTGCAGAAATGATATAAAACAACACCTGTTTAAGTAGAAATCTGTGTAATCCTAGAGTATAAAGACTCTCAGTGGCTGAGCAACACTGACATCTGAAGTAAAAGACTGAGCTGGAGGTGTCAGTAAAGGCAACTGGTTGAGTAAGAGAAAAGAACAGGAAGAAGGTTATCCACCTTATGATTCATGAAGAACACTTGGTGTAAAACCATACCTATGCATCAAGTTGAACTAGTCCACAGTTTACTGCAGTGTTTATTATCACAACCAAAGAAGCTGTGCCATCCTTCAGGGTATAAAGATGATACACCTTCACCCTGTATCCTTTTTCCTATTTTACATTTCACTGTAGTCACCCTAGACTCTACATCAGCAAGTGTCGCCCCTGTAACAGAGACGTCAAGAACTTTGTTAAAGTAGCCTCACTTTATACATATATACATACTAAAGTATGCACCACTGGACCCCAACCTCCTTGTTAAAGCAGCTACAAAGCCCAGGTTTCTGCCACAAGGAGACATTAAACTGCATAATTAAGTGGCCAGCCCAGCCCAAGCCATGACCATAGAACAACTCAGTCTCCATACAGTGTAAATTCATCTCAAAACTGCACATGTACAGATCCAACTGCACCATGCTTGCATCTGAAGTTTTTCTCGCAGACACCTGATCTTCTCTGCTGTCAGCACATGACAGCAACTACCTCCCAGTTGTCCTCTTGCCTGAGGGCCCAGGCTACATAGGAAAAAGCTAGGATGCATCCTGGTGAATAGTGCTAGCAATGACAACACACCCCTGTATGGCACCATTGGTAGGGGAAAACCTCTAGTCACAAGACAATAAATGCATACATCATATCATCAAGAGGAACCCCAGGTATACCAGGAAAGTTGGAAGCTAACTTGCCAGCCTGCTCCTGAGGCTTATCTGGAGGAACATGGACATGTAGTGATAGGATGAGGGGCGATGGCTTCAAACCAGAAGAGGGTAGATTTAGAATAGATATTAGGAAGAAATTTTTCACTCTGAGGATGGTGAAGCAGTGTAACAGGTTGCCCAGAGAAGTTGTGGTGGCCCCATCCCTGGAGATGTTCAAGGCCAGGCTGGATGGGGCTTTGAGCAACCTGATCTAGTGGAAGGTGTCCCTGTCCATGGCAGGGGTGTTGGAACTAGATGATCTTTAAGGCCCCTTCCAATCTAAACCTTTCTATGATTCTATGACTCTATGAACATGGAAAAGCAGCAGAAGCAAGCTGAGTCAAATGTTTTTGGCTAAAAATAGCCCACGGGCTGATGGCTGGTCCTCCTTGTACTCAATATGCAGTAACACATTAAAGCAACTTTAATGAGCTATCTCTTCCAGGTACCCCTGACATATAGCAAACACCTACTACAAGATGTTAATTGGATCCCAGAGGTTAGTAGGGTCAAAGCTGTGTGAATAAAGGATTAAGCAGACATGACAACAGAGGGAAACTCTGTACATGATCAGAGAGTGAAGGCCTTGTGATTGCATTTCAAATATTTTATCTTGGAAATTGTCAGCCTTCATATTTTATGAGTGCTTTTAGCTACAGCAGAGAATAATATCAGAATGCTTTTATGACAAATCTAATTAATCAGCAACAGCATTTTGAAGACTCCTAGGTTAATTTTCAATTTTTGTCACCTTGTTGCAATGTTTTTAGCTATTTTCTTCATTAAGCACTGAAATTGAGAACTTTAAGCAAAGAAAGAAAAAAAAAAGCAAAAGCAAAAACCCAAACCCACAACACATAGATTCTTAATTCTTATATGCAGCTAACAGCTTAACAGAAGATTAACCTCAGTTTGATATTTCGGCTCCTTCAAAGTATAATTACAGAGTAATTCACAAGGGCACCTTCCAGGAGTTAGTGTAAATGTTAAAGGAAAGAATGCTACAAAGTCTCTGAGGAGTTCTACCTTTTTTGTGAACCTGGCTAAACTATGGAGAACGCAAATTGATGTTTTGCTAATAAAGAAGGCTGACAACACTGAACATAGGGTTCTCCATAATAATTTAAAAAGTAACGTAATGCCAAGTTAAGCAACATATGCCTGCATTTTTCCCACTCAATGATACTTATTTCCCTCAAGCTTGCCAGTTTTCCATCTGCCTCCTCTTTTCTGTAACCTTTTAAATTTTTGGGGGAACAACAGATTTGGAAAACACATATAATTCAAAGCCAGGCCCTACCATCATTTACCGAGTGCTTATAAGTCACCTGCTAAATATCTAGAATGGATTTTCCACTGCCTTGTCATTCTAACCACAAAAAATGAAAGATGGTTGATTCAGACAAAAAACAACCATGCCAATAGATTTAGTAGATCAGAACCTGAAACTGGGCTGCCTTATGTATGTACAATATGTGTAGATTTGCTAATACCAGAGATTATCAGTCAGAGTCAAGCAGGTATAGGGAAGTAAATTGTAACTGACTTCTGTCAAAATCATCAGTTCTTATCAGCTGTAATAGCTGTTGCATCCACAGTCAAGGAAGAACCCTAAACAAAAGCAAAAGGTTATGAAAAGCCCTATCAGAGTCAAAATTGCCAAACATGGTAAAGGACAATTACAGATTCTTAAACTACACTTACATATGGCACTGGAAACAGAGAAGGCTTGCAGAATGGGATAGTTATTTCTTTTGTACTTTGTGTCTTCTTAGCAGTTTTTGGTATGTTCAGAAGAAGAAGCTGCCTCTGAACCTACTTTATTTCAGTAACTGAAGGAGTGCTGAATTTTACACAAAATGTAATACATAAGATCTATGTTTTTCAGTAAAGTATATGAAACAGAAGATCATAGAACAAAACAAAACAAAAAAAAGTAGTCCATGATCAATTCGAGGCTGATGATCTGGTACCCAAATTTTGAAGGGGAAAAAGGAAATAATCACAACCTTGGCAAGAGGTATGATTATTATTGGGGTCTAGGATAAAAACAACTAAACCATAAAACTTAGATATAGGCTACCAAAAGACCACAAATTAGTCAATGAAAAATTCACTGTACTTCTAGTGTCAGTTCAGGCGGGTAGATGATTATGGAAAAGTAACAGTTGTCTGACATGACAGACATGACACAGTTTCCAAACTACTGTAAGAAGAGAAAGCGTGACATAAAGCAAATGGAGATCAAAGTCAGAATATATATATATAAAAAAAAAGAAAAGAAAATATACCAACAACACCACAGAGAGCCAAGCATGAAGAAAACTTCACTGGGCTATATAGCACTTGGGAAAAGCTGTTGTGAAGGACAAGAATAGCATAGTCTTTTTGTAAGAGTTGGGGTGGGGGAAGTAGAAAAAATCCTGAGAGCCCAGCAAGGTCAAACACAATTATATTCACTAGCAGTTCAGAGGAATCTTTAACAGCATTGAGCAAATGTTGGGCAGGGGCCTGCTTGAACTATCTACCAAAAGTAAATAATCTTTGCTTATTTTCAGTACTGGGCAGCAGAACTTAGAACAGATGACATTAAGAACATAAAGTAGTGAGCTAAGCCTCATTAAGAGTACATTCAAATGAGGGGCAAGGGAGCAAAGCAATTGCATGAGAATTTATAAACATCTTCCATAGGTTAATGGAGCTATTGAAACTTGTTGCATATGACAGAAACAAAGTTAAACCCTTTTTATTTTTTAAGGTCTTAGAGGTAGGGAACACTAATATTCACAGTCATTTGAACAATAATAGGGCTATTTAGGTAAATGTTTCGCTTAGATTCATACACACAGACTTTGAGTTTTGTGTAACACATGAAGGAAAAACACATTCATGAATTAAGATGATAGACTGGTATTTATGACAGCCATCAACTTTCACTGATATAACCAAACCGTTACAGCTGGATTTCATAGAATCACAGAATCACAGAATGGTCAGGGATGGAAGGGACCTCTGGAGATCGTCTAGTCCAACCCCCCTGCCACAGCAGGGACACCTACAGCAGGTTGCACAGGACGGCGTCCAGGTGGGTTTGGAATGTCTCCAGTGTGGGAGACTCCACCACCTCTGTGGGCAGCCTGTGCCAGTGCTCTGCCACCCTCAAAGGAAAGAAGTTCCTCCTCATGTTAAGATGGAGCTTCCTATGTTCAAGTTTGTGTCCATTACCTCTTGTCCTATCACTGGGCACCACTCAAAAAAGACTGTTCCCATCTACCTGGCACCCTCCCTTTAAGTATTTATAAGCATTAACAAGATCGCCCCTCAGTCTTCTTTTCTCTAGACTAAAAATCCCAAATCCCTGAGCCGTTTCTCATAAGAGAGATGTTCCAATCCCCTAATCATCTTAGTAGCCCTTTGCTGGACCCTCTCCAGCAGTTCCCTGTCCTTATTGAACCGGGGAGCCCAGAGCAGGTACAGCCGCACTGGGGAAGGGGATCGTGGTGGATAAAGCCGGCAAAGGGCTCTTTTTTGGGGGCTTTCGCGGCGAGGAAAAGCGGCTAGCACGTGCCGGAACCGGCAGCTCGGGGGCGGGCTGCTGAGGCGGCGGGGGCGGAGACACCACCCGGCAGTTCTAAACGGGCGGTTCCGGAGTGCAGCGGCTGCTGCGCACCCAGCACGCGGGCAGCCCGGGGGCGTCACCCAGGGCGTCACTGCGGCACCGCGGTGGGAGCCGGTGAACGGGGTGCAGCATCTTGCACGGTAGGTCACCAAAAGCTATGCATCTAAGCTGAGCCCAAGCTGAGCAAGAGCAAGCAGAGGAACATCTGAGTGCCAGGGCACGGGCTCAGGGCCTGCGGGAAGCTAACAAGAGAGATTCATCACCTCCTGGCACAAGAGAAGAACATGGCTGCACAACGGTCAAAAGCCACTGCAAGAAAGACTGTGGGAACTCAGACTGAGCTCCTGCACAAGCGTGTGGCTGTGCAGGTCTCGGGCTGCAACGAGTGCCTGAGCCTGGCGCTGCTCTCACAGGGAGGCAGAGACACTGTCTGTGTACGGTGCGATCAAGTAAATGATCTGCTCAGGCAGGTAGCTGAACTGAGGGAAGAGGTAGAAAGGCTAAGAAGTATTAGAGACTGTGAAAATGAAATAGATTGGTGGAGCCATACCCTGAGGAAAAGGCAGCAGGAAGAGGCCCTATCAGAAGTGGATGATCCCCTTCCCTCCTGTCACCAGGCAGAAGGAGGGGACTTAAGGGATAAGGGTGAGTGGAGTCAGATCCCTCCTCGGAGAGGAAAGCAAAACCCCTCACGGCCCCCCTCACCATCCCAATTGCCCTTGCATAATAGGTATGGGGCTTTGGAAATCGAGGACCAGGTGATTGAGGATGGAGAGGATGATCCATCCAGTGAGTTGCCCAGAGCTAGTCATTCACCCCCATGCCTTATGACTTCCTCAACCAAGAAAAAAAGAAGATAATTGTAGTAGGTGACTCCCTTCTAAGGGGAACAGAGGGCCCTATTTGTAGACCGGACCCACCCCACAGGGAAGTCACCTGCCTCCCTGGGGCCAGAATTAAGGATATATGGAGAAAACTACCTTCTGTGGTTCAGACGTCGGATTACTACCTGCTACTGGTATTTCAGGTAGGTGGTGATGAGGTAGGTACCAGAAGTCTGAGGGCAATGAAGAAAGACTTCAGGGCCCTGGGACGGCTGCTTAGGGGATCAGGAGCACAGGTAGTTTTTGCTTCTATCCCAACAGTTACTAAGTATGATGAGAAGATTAACAGGAAATGCCAACTGATCAATGCCTGGCTCGGGGAGTGGTGTCATTGGCAGGACTTTGGGTTCTTTGATCATGGGCTACTTTTCAGGACACCGGGCCTGCTAGCAGCAGACGGCAAATGCCTTTCTCAGAGGGGGAAAAGGGTTTTAGGGCAGGAGTTTGCGGGGCTCATTGACAGGGCTTTAAACTAGATTTGAAGGGGGTCGGGGATGGATTCGAGCTTGCTAGCGAAAAGCCTGAAAGTGGCATACTGGCACTGGACCGGGAAAAGAGAGGGGGTGTAACCAGGCTCCTGAGGAATAAGTCTGGCGGTGGCAGAAATTCGGCTCCCTCCAGCAAAAAGGAGAAAGGACCAATAGCCCAGCTGAAGTGCTTATACACTAGTGCACGTAGCATGGGCATCAAACAGGGGGAGCTGGAAGCCATTGTGCAGCAGGATAACTATGATGTAGTCGCCATCACAGAAACGTGGTGGGATGACTCACATAGCTATAGTGCTGCCATGGACGGCTATAGGCTCTTCAGGAAGGACAGGCAAGCAAGGAGAGGCGGGGGTGTGGCCCTGTATGTCAGGGAGTGTTACGAATGTTTTGAACTAAATGATGGAGATAATGGGGTTGAGTGTTTATGGGTAAGAATCAGGGGGAGAAGAGCTAACAGGGCAGACATCATAGTAGGAGTCTGTTATAGACCGCCCAACCAGGATGAGGAGGCAGATGAAATATTCTATAAGTGGCTGGGAGAAGTCTCAAGATCGCAAGCTCTTGTCCTCGTGGGTGACTTCAATTTGCCGGACATCTGCTGGGGATACAATACAGCAGGGAGGGAACAGTCTAGAAGGTTCCTGGAATGTACTGGGGATAACTTCCTGACACAGCTGGTGAGGGAGCCAACTAGGGAAGGTGCCCTGCTGGATCTGTTGTTTGTAAACAGGGAAGGATTGGAGTGGAGTGGCTCGAAAGCTGCCCGGCAGAGAAGGACCTGGGGGTGTTGGGGGACAGCCAGCTGAATATGAGCCAGCAGTGTGCCCAGGTGGCCAAGAAGGCCAACAGCACCCTGGCCTGTATCAGGAATAAGTGTGGTGAGCCGGACTAGGGAAGTGATCATCCCCCTGTACTCGGCACTGGTGAGGCCCCACCTCGAGTACTGTGTTCAGTTTTGGGCCCCTCACTACAAGAAGGACATTGAGGTGTTGGAGCATGTCCAGAGAAGGGCTACAAAGCTGGTAAGGGGTCTAGAGGACAAATCTTACGAGGAACGACTGAGGGAACTGGGGTTGTTTAGCCTGGAGAAGAGGAGGCTGAGGGGAGACCTTATCACCCTCTACAACTACCTGAAAGGAGGTTGTAGAGAGGTGGGGGTTGACCTCTTCTCCCTAGTGACAAGTGAAAGGACAAGAGGAAATGGGTTTAAGTTATGTCAGGGGAGGTTTAGACTGGATATTAGGAAACATTTTTTCACTGAAAGGGTTATTAAACATTGGAATAGGCTGCCCAGGGAGGTGCTGGTTTCATCATCTCTGGAGGTGTTTAAAAAATGGGTAGATATGGTACTTAGGGACACGGTTCAGTGGTGGTTTTGTCAGGGTAGGTTAATGGTTGGACTTGGTGTCTTAAAGGTCCCTTCCAACCTCAGCGATTCTATGATTCTATGATAACTGGACACAGTACTCCAGATGCGGCCTCACCAGGGCAGAGTAGAAGGGGAGGATGACCTCCCTCGACCTGCTGGCCACACTCTTCTTGATGCACCCCAGGATGCCATTGGCCTTCTTGGCCACCAGGGCACATTGCTGGCTCATGGTTGTCCTGTTGTCCACGAGGACTCCCAGGTCCCTTTCCACACAGCTGCTCTCCAGGAGGTCAGCCCCCAACCTGTACTGATGCATGGGGTTATTCCTCCCCAGGTGCAGTACCCTACAGTTGCCATATTTCAACATAAGAAAAATAACTTAGCCCATACTGTGTTATGGCATCTTATTTACACTGCATGATCAAGTATAGTGCAGATATCTCCAACTCAGCAGAGAGTCAAGAGCACTGTGTTGTTAGTGATTCAGAGAGACGTTTGTAACAACTTGTACTCAGGCTAATTATGCCTTTAAGAGGCAATAGCACTTGTGACTCTTGAGATTGTAGGGTGCATATTTCTGCAACCTGTTTTGGAGTAAAATTTTAACCAAGCATCCTCAACACCTGTGACATAGAAATTTTGAATGAGCAATATTAGAAGATCCATAGAAAACAAGAAACTTAAACACCTTTCGTCTGCTACTTTCTGCTAAATTCAAAGCATGTTTCACTGCTATTTCAGCCTCAGCTAAATTCCAACTTATAGTAAGAGGTATATTAAGAGACTTGCCGGAATAGAAAACTTCACTTTCAAGTGAGTTTAAATAGTACAAATGTAGAATCCTATAAATTCAAATTGCTGACAGATCCTTCAGAGTAAGAAGGAAAAAGGATAACAAGATTGCATAGTGGACATCAGTGCAGTACTCTTGCATACACACCTAGTACACATAAATGCACTCTTTCAAATTTACTAATAAGCAAGCAAATTTACTAATAAGCAAAACTGGGCTGGGGCAACCACCAATGTCAATACAGGCTGGGGGATGAAGGGATTCAGAGCAGACCTGCTGAGAACGACTTGGGGGTACTGGTGGATGAAAAGTTGGACGTGAGTCACCAATGTGTGCTCGCACCCCAGAAGGCCAATTATATCCTGGGCTGCATCAAAAGTGTGGCCAGCAAGTCGAGGGAGGTGATTCTGCCCCTGTACTCTGCTCTTGTGAGACCCCACCTGGAGTACTGAGTCCAGCTCTGGAGCCCTCTGCACAGGAAAGACATGGACCTGTTGGAGCAGGTCCAGAGGAGGGCCACAAAAATGATCAGAGGAATGGAAAACTCCTATGAGGATGGGCTAAGAGAGTAGGGGTTGTTCAGCCTGGAGAAGAGAAGGCTCCAGGGAGACCTTATAGTGGCCTTTCAAGACTTAATGGGGTCTTACAAGAAAGATGGCGACAAACTTTTTAGCAGGGCCTGTTGTGATAGGACAAGGGGTAATAGTTTTAAACTAAGAGAGGGAATATTTTGACTAGATAGAAGAAAGAAATGGTTTAGAATGAGGGTGGTGAAACACTGGAACAGGTTGCCTGGAGAGGTGGTAGGTGCCCCATCCCTGGAAACATTCAAGGTCAGGCTGGACAGGGGTCTGAGCAACCTGATCTAGTTGAAGGTGTCGCTGGTCATTGCAGGGGGTTTGGACTAGATGACCTTTAAAGGTCCCTTCCAACCCAAATTATTCTATGGTTCTACATTCTGGTAATAGTTAACATCCTACTTGTTGGGCTTTACTCAAGTCTGAAATTCTGAAAACTGATTGCCCTCCATTACTTTTCTCCCACAAGAGCTCCACAGTTCTCCCACACTGATCCAAAGACTAGCATGAGATAGTGGATTTTGTGCATGATCCAGCCACTTCCATTTCTCCTGTTTCTGTGATTAGAGGCATGGGACACTATTGCTAGTTTTAGAACAAAGTGGACTACTTCCAGCTTCTTCCAAAGGCACCCAGTGACCAGAGACTAAAATACAGCCCATAAGCTGTATTGTTTCCTTTCTTTCTATTGTCCTGCCCCCCATGCCTGCAGGTAGATGAGAGCAGGGAAGCTGATCAATAAACAAAGTTATTGGACTCACATTTCAGCCTTAAAGTTTGGTTGGAATGCAGTTCAACAGATTACCACCTGAATAGATGAGTGTTACCAGGAGAAAACCTCATAAAGACCACCTAAAACCCACTCATAACACCATATTGAATGTTTTTTTCATTCTAATCACACTTCCCAACACGACTGAATGGGCACAGCCAAGAGTTGGCATTACCAGCCGCTCCATCATCAGGTAATAACACCCCAGAGATAAGGTAGGTCTTAAGCACTTAAGGAGAAGACAGCAGAGAAAATTTACAGGTTCTGGATGCCAATTTGCAAAGCTAAATATGAAGAATGGTGAGCAATGACAGAAGAACAGGTGTTTAATTGCTTGTTTTTGTGTGGTTGTTTCTAACGGAAGGCTACCTCCCTGATCCTCTACCCTGGGTATTTTCTTTGTCTGCCTTACCTAGATATGCTCCACACCTGAGGGAAAGAAGCAAGATGGGTGAACCACAAATAGCCTCCATGTTAAACTCCATTAACCTTTTTCTCCTACTCCCAATGAGGTCTTTTCAAACTTTCTTGAGGCTTGACAGCAAGTACGAAGAAGCTGAAACGTACACATTGCTGCTTACACTATTTCAATAGCTGAATGAAGACAAGCTCCATATCCTTTCAGTTGCCTCTGAAATGTCACTTCAACTCTCTAGATCAGGGTACTACAGGGACTTAGGTAATGGCCCTGTTGGACTCACTGATTCTCTGTGTCCCCACCCTTTTTTAAGTTTTCACCAGTGTGAATGAAACTGCCAGCCTCTGTGGAGAAAACAGTTATTGTCCCCCATTTACCTGCAAAGGTTTGAATGCTCACACAGACTACGTTATTCTTAAACCGTATTTTGGATGGCAGGCTATAAGTCAACACAAAGGTGTCATTTATATTTTTCCTAGTTTGCCATTTATGAAAACATTCATACATCAAATTGCCTACATGGTATCCTCTAGAGAAGTTCAACAGCATTGTCCTTTGCTGCTGGGCATGTCAGAGTTTAATGGGGGTATGTACTCACTAGCAAAATGGCTACCTACCAAACAACATTAATAAACCTTCAGAGCCCTGATCAGACATCACACTTTTCTAACAAAAAACATACTTCAAAGCTTTAGCTGCCAGTTAAAAGCCTTACACATTACGAAATCTACAACGAGCTTTGCAACGTGGTAATACAGTTTGTTTTCTTCTCCCTGTGATCCGCTCTTCATAAATTGCCTGGCATTCTAGAGAGACAATCACCGTAGCAATAGTACGTATTTTTGCCCACTGGCACAAAGCAACAATGGAAACACATCTTGTTTTGTTCTTGTTCTGAAAGCAATTCATTCCTCTACCACAAATTCACAGCTAAATTCACACCATCAAATGGCAGAAAATAGTATGGTTCCATGAAACTGGATAAAAGATAAAAGATGGACCAACTTTTTCACCAGGTTCCTGATACAAAATTTGCCAAGACACAAGGAAGTTGTGGAAAATCCTCTGATTCAAGTCTAACATACATGTTTGTGTATCTTTTGGAGCAGTTTGGATGTACTCCAGTAATATACCACCAGTTTAATGTATTAAACGTGAATAGGCAAGTTTGCACATTGTGTGTTAATAACAGGAAAAAGCAAGGGAAATCTTTGCACACTAAGCAAACCTAAGTAAATAGTAATAAAGTAACTAGCAGCTTGGAACATGTTTGGTGAGTTACTTAAATAAAATATGCATTACTTGCTATTTCTATATCAATAACCTATCAGCCATACCAATAACCGTGTACCATACAGCCTTAGGGCCATGATTTCCAAGCATAATCCTCCCATAGGATCAAAACCACCCACCTTCCTATTCATCTTAAACTGTACTTTGGTATATGATCTATTTTTAATCTAGATTTGTACAGAGTGCAGCACAATAGTTTTCACAAATGACGAATTTTCCAAGATCCCACTAGAACAAAACACGTAATAACACTTTTGTTTTTTCCAGTATATCAACAAGTATTCTTTCCCTGTGCCTTGATGTTTGTCCCAATGTATTCATTGACCAACTAAAAGCACCAGTCATCAGGGTAAAAAATAAACCTTTAAGCACATTAAGTCTTTGTCAACTACACTGTCACTTTTCAGCACTTCTCTGCAGGAGACCACCTATCTACACACTTCTCTATCCATCACAAAATATTTCTTTCTCCTGTGTTGGTGTGCTCCTCCCTCCCCAGGTGCCCCAAGACCTTTACCTCCTGCAACCCTGCCCAAGAGATAACCACCCATGGTGGTCACAATGGATGCATCTAGTCATGATGGTTGCATACGGCTAAACATGGTTTCCAGGAGACAGGTAACAGCACAGTAGCCAAGGGCCAACTCGAGCAATGCGCCCACCTAACCACAGTACTGGTACTGTGGTCAGTATGCAAATATGACTATAGGTCAACCATTTTACCCCCACAAATAGTGAACAGCCCAAGAGAACTTTGAGCAATCCTGCATGGCAGTGGGCTGCACGTCAGGATCTCCCCTTGAGCAGGGACACCTCTCAATGTTACTTCTTGAGATTCAGAGATTCCTTGCTGCAACAGATCCTCGGTAAGTGACTAAGAGCATGGTAAACTTTGAAATCCTAGCTAAGTGATATAAAGGATTGATTGCATATATCTTTTAGACATAATCCTTTAGACATAAACTGTTGACCAAGACTGGGACTAGGATTGGATCCAGCCGCACCTAGACTCCTCTCTGAGGAGGAGTTTAGAAAGCAAGAGGGTCCTTTCTGAACCTCGACTCAACGGGAGGGTCTCCCTGACAGTTTTGTCTGACCCTGTCCTCTATCCAATAAATAATCAAGCGTGCCTTGCCATTGAATCTTGTTAAAACAGTCACATTTACAATCAAACTTTTTAAAATCCCTGTTTTATATCAATAAATGTATTGCTGCTTCTTTCTGCAAGTGCATCGCTCCATCCATGACATTTCCCCATCTGTCCTTTTCTTTTCACAAAATTCCAAGGCCTCTGAAAAACCACATAGGGCAAACGCTTTACTCTTTTGAAATAGCTCATGTTGTATTTTACAAATACTTTCCTTGCATAATACTACATAAAAATAACTTTCACCATGGAAATACTGGCCACAAGTGTATGATGAAAGTGTATTTAACACCCTTGGGATGAAAAAGCTAAGCTATCTAGGCAAAGCTAGTTGGTCATGTTCCATTTCCTAGTGGAGAGAGACAGGTATCTCCAGGGGTAATTCTGTGTCTAACAGACATTGGATAGAACCCGCAGCAGTGCCTTTCTTCTCATAGAATCACAGAATCGTTTGGGTTGGAAGGGACCTTAAAGATCATCTAGTTCCAATCCCCCTGCCATGGGCAGGGACACCTCCCACTAGACCACGTTGCTCAAAGCCCCGTCAACCTGGCCTTGAACACTTCCAGGGATGGGGCAGCCACAATTTCTCTGGGCAACCTGTTCCAGTGTCTCACCACCCTCACGGTAAAGAATTTCTTCCTAATATCTAATCTAAATCTACCCTCTTTCAGTTTAAAACCATTCTCCCTCATCCTATCTCTGCATTCCCTGATAGTGTCCCTTCCCATCTTTCCTGTAGGCCCCTTTAAGCACTGGAAGACTGCAATAAGGTCTCCTAGAGCCTTCTCTTCTAATTTCTCTAGAGCAAGCCTGGGCAGCTTGTTTAGACTATCTTTTAGACAGAAAGTTTTAGATATCCAAAGTGTATATTCTTACTTTTTGTGACTCCACCTTCTTCATGTCTTCATTCTATGTTCAATATCCAGTCCTATCCCCATTAGCCTAGATTATCCCAGAACTATCATTTAGTGATAGCAAGACTGGTGATTTTTGGTAATCCACCCTCCTCTCCCAAAGTGCCAATGAAGATATTTGAATGATAAACTGCTCAGTTAAATCCTCTCTAATGGATATAAATATGTTCAACATTTTGTGTTTCCTGCTAAAGTAGAATATTCGTTTAAATGAACTAGGAAATATTAATGTAAATATGCTGAATATTCATTGAAATATGAAATATTAAAATAACATTCAGACTTCATTTTTTACAGTGTTAGTGTAAAAGACACTTTTAGAAATAAAGTTTGATAGTGTCCAAATCGCTGGCAAAATTTACTAGATGTTTAATAGTAAAACCATTCGTCCGTATCTGTGTCCCTAAACTGTTACTTCCCACACTTGCTCAAATAAAGAGTGGAATTGAATGGAGAATTGTTTCTCTGCCACTTTTACACTTACTAGGAGTTAAGGCTGGTGTCACAGAATGATAAAGCCCTCTATTACTTCATTACCTAGATGAAAGAACCTTTTACCCTCTTCAGAAAAGACGAATCTTTTAGCTGAATGTGCATCCTTTGGCATCCCTTAAGAGTTTCCTTCTTTTCCAGCACTTCTAGTTATTAACTTCTGAATCTTGTCCATTGTCTGGCATTGTGGCCCCTGCGGCATTCGTGGTTTATTAGAAATGCTCCTGGTTTTGGTTCTAAAAGGCACTGAAAATGTGTGCATTTCTGAACATTTCTGTGCTGTTGATATTTGTAAGGATATCCCTATTTTTTTTAAGAAATAATTGATGCTTAGGCTGCAACTGACCAATTTTAATTTTAGGACATATTCATATTAAAAATTCTTTGGGGTGTTTCTTGCTACTTAAAAGGTGAAAGCAGCCACAGTTTGTCATGCAGAAATATATCTTACACTCCAAAAAGTCCACTGGAAAGAAACTGTAAACCCTGGTTTAAAATTAGGCTGAAATCTCTGATAGATCACTGCAGCATAATATACAGTTTATGAGATCCCAAGATATAGCTATAAAGAATGATGAGTCTGGCAAAAAAACCCCAAACATATATAACTCATCTTCTTTCCTGCTCTGAACATCCGTAAATAGGTAAAGGATACCTAAATCTATTGTTTCTGTAAATCATTGTGTATGCAGTGATATACACAGATATATAGACACCTTTTTTCTTCTCCCCATCAAAAAAAAAAAAAACCAACCCAAAACAGAATTGAGTCTTAGGCTACCTGAGAGAGCAGGAAACCAAAACAATATTTATTTTATCACATATTTATAATGTACGAGTAAGCTGAGAGCACAGCACAGGTAAAGCCTGTGAAAGAATTAATTGCACACTGTTAGCAAGCAGACTCAGCCCTACAGTAAAACTCTTCAAATATTGGGAATGTTTAACAGGAAGACAGGAATCAATAGGTTTCCTCAGAGACTAGAAGACACTTACGGGGATGAGCTGTTCCTCCACAGATTCCCACTGTTATTCTCTCCATATCCCATTTTCGTTCCCCTCATCTCTCTCACTAGAGGATTATCTATATAATTCTCATTCCTCTATAGACCTTGTACCCCTATGTGAAACAGGAAGACATCGTTCGTACTGCTGAACCAAGCAATACCTCAATTCAAGCTTCATTACTATCTCAAATCTTAAGCCAGATTTATCAGCACATTAGCCAAGGTTAACGAGCTTACGTTTTAACAACTCTAGACCAGTCACGGTTTGTGTGTCAGTACAAAAAGCATGCACAGACCAAAGAGGAAGCTTGACCGTAAATGAAACGTTCAATTCCTGAATTGTCTGCTTCTCTCAGCTTTCTAGACAGGGTATGTTTCTTACCCACAAGATTTATTTATTTTTAAAATAAAAATAAATTTTAAAAAAAGGTAGCAATACTGACTCTTATTTATGGGAGATCATAAATCATTCTGCTATCGCCATTTCACATAGTAAGAAGAAAACACTGAACTAGTCAATGTGTATCAAAACCCTTCCTGTCTCTGGTGCTCAATTGTCACTGCTATTACGAAGTCAGGGCAAGTCCCTGAAATGGACATTTTAACAGAAAATGCTTTACTGGAAATTTACTTTTCCACTAGCTGCCACAAAGAATCAGATGATGGTTCTGAGTGCTCACAAGACAACTACAATATGGCTGTTTAAAAAGGACATTTTCAACCATGGAGCAATCAAAAAAGTGTGTCATTTTAGGGTAATGTGTACCTGAGCAAGCTTTTCTGAGGTTATCTTGTGAAGACCTGTGGCATCTGCAAGGATGACATTGGTGCCTGACTGCACTTAGTTTTCAGCGTTTTTCACAAAGACCTTCATTCCTCTGTGAAACCATTTTCTATTAAATTGACTGGTATGTTTCTGGCAGTAAGTGAAAGCTTCCATTTTAACTCATCTAACAGTAGTCTTAGTGACAGCAAAATAAAATGCTGAACTTCCATATGGTTACATAATTCATTCTGGTTTGGTTTTGTTTTTTTTTTTTTTCATTACAATCATGGATATTTTTTCAGAAGTTTTATATGAATGGAACATATGTGTCATATTCTAAATTGGTTTGGTTTATGATAATAGCATATAACTTAACCGTAGGGTAGAACTAACTTCCTTTATCTTCAATTAAAACTCAAATGCAGCAGAGGTGAATCTAAACATTCTCGCCTCTTTCAGAATTATTGTTTTCGGTACCACTAAAAGACAGCCATATGCAGAGACCAGAATCACAAAGATAAAGAGTTGGGCTTAATGTGACAGCCACTTCTTGCCCTCAGCTGTCTTGCATCAAGTGGTTGGTTGCCATTTGGACAAACCACTGTTAAAGACACTTTGACCGCTGCTGGCATCTGAAGTGTGAACCTCCCAGCAGACACATCATTTAACAGAGAGGTTAATCCTGTGCCATTTTGGGTATAATAGGAAGGCAGCAAGAGGGCGGATGGGAAGAGGTCAGTCAGGAAGGCAAGCA
Organism: Pluvialis apricaria; assembly: GCA_017639485.1. Lineage (NCBI taxonomy): Eukaryota > Metazoa > Chordata > Aves > Charadriiformes > Charadriidae > Pluvialis > Pluvialis apricaria. The sequence goes on along the minus strand of CM030008.1, from coordinate 106,400,207 downwards.
AGAAGTAGCATGGTGGAAAGACATATAGGAGAAGAGAAAAGAAGTTAACTTTGTAAGAACTTGAAAAGATCAAACAGCAAACACTTTATTCACATGAAAGCACCGAATTCAGTTCTCTTTTAGTTCCACCCACTCTGCCGTAATATTCTCTTTATGACAATAAAATGACTGTGACACCTCCGTGCCAAGACTTGCGTAAGTCTAAAGGAGAGAAGCCACATTTTAGCAAAGATAAAATTTGTCAGAGCCAGAGTATCCCTGGGCAGATCCTAATACAGCATTTTTAAACCCCTGAGAAAGAGAATCTAAACCCAATAAACATCCTGCCTGTTTTGATCCAAACCAACCAACCAAGAAAATAAAACCCTCAATCATCAGCTGAAGACTCCAAACAAGAAATGTAAGTGCAGTGTGGTGATGACTAGCTAGAATATAAAAAGCAAAATAAAAAAGACAGTAAACAAATCTGAAAGTTAATCTGCTCCTCATAACCATTTACACATTTATCATTACACTCCATTACATTAACAGAGCTGCGTTAATGTTGACTCTTTCAGGGTTATCAAAGTGCATGAAATACTCACAATAAAAAATTTCTGAGAAATCATATAACCCCATTGTTTAATTCAGGTATCTCTTTCAAAGTAAAGAATAGTGATAGCACTCCCTCTAAAAAGAAAACCTCTACAAATATAGACCCTCAAAATTCAAACATATTAAGTTATGCTAAATATTCCTCACCAAAAAAAAAGCGGGGGTGGGGGGTGGGAAGCATCAGGAGGGAGAAGTATGTTCCAGCACGCACTGCTAAACTACATAACATTTCCTTACAAGAAACAGATCACTCCTTGCAAGTCTGTTAAAAAATACCGCTATTCTGACATTCTGGATTGTGGTTCATTTTGGAATGAAACTAGATAAGTATGCTGAAGGTATTTGCCTTGAAATTGCAGTTCATTAAGTGTACTGCACTGACAACTGTCAGAAAAACAGACCTTCATTTAAAAAAGTGAATCTTTAGAGAAATATTTCATCCCTGATATTGGAAATTATAAGATGAGAATGACTTGGGTTTACTTCTCAGTATGTGAATTTCATTCAGTCTAACCATGAAGGCTGTGGTCTAAGTAGTGCCAAATGCAGTCTTTTCCTCCTGAAGGACTTCCATTGAATGAAACTACAAAATGCTTTCACATAATTTCCTTAAAAGTATTTATTAACCTTGTGCCAAGAGGTACTAGTATCCAAGAGGTAAGCAGTTACATACACAGATATCAAGCTGTGTAAATTCAATCCCCAGTGCTTAGTTATAAAACCTTTTCTTAAATACAGGATGAACAAACTATTCTTTGAGATTACTATTGACACATCATTTAAAAAGGAAGGGTGATAGATCACTCTTCCATAATTACAGAGACACCTGACTTTAATCAATAGCAGGCAAATTTTATCCAGACTAATGCTGAAGTTGCTATTCAATCATAAGAGCTGTCATTTCACTTGAAAATGACTATGGATTCCATGATAAATGAAACATCATGGGGAAGATACATTAAACTTGACAAATTCAAGAGGAGTGCCAAGAAAACAACACAAATCAATATTTGATATTTATCAGTTTGACAAAAAGCATTTGATAGAGTGTGCAGAAGAGGCTCATGAACACTCATGGCTTGATATGTTTTGTTCTTTAAAACATAGTCATATATACCTCATCGTCACAGTGCCATGTGCAAAAAGATAATCTGTGAGAGGCAAATCTAAATGACATGGCCTACCCTCAGCAATGTCAGGTATGTCTATGCTGTTGCCCTATGTTTAATATCTTTTCAGTTTTGGCAAATAGCAGGGAGATCAGATCTCTGTACATCTGCTGTCTATGATTCAGATGGCAGACTATATGAACTTTGCAAAGGGCAAGTCAAAGCCAAACACTACAGCATCTATTAACAATGTTTTGCTGATGACTGTGGAGTACAAATAGCCTATGTGTTGACAGAGTGTCCTTAATCATTCCTCTGAAAGTGCAAAGCACTGAGCAATTTATGGGCCAAATCGTGACTGGCTTGTAAGTAGCATGGGGGCACAAAAGCCCCAAAGGCTAAATAAACCAGCTTTGCTTTCAGTTTTGTGATTCTGAATATAGTCAGGAGCCATGATCAATGTTCTAGGTATAAAAGTGAAAGCTGATTAGAAGCCAAATATTTTATACAAATAACCTTCTCCTGCATCCATTTCCCCTTTCTCCTCCTACCAGTGTCCCAAGTTACAGTAAAACCTTGAGTGGTTGCTTCAAACAGAGAAAAATGGATATAGAGATCCTCTTCTACGTGAACATAAGAGGAGGGAAGTTTGGCCCAGTGATCTGATGAACAACTCCAACCCTTATAACCACTGAGACATCTCATGTGTTGGGATGCTGGAAGCTCCAGTATAATAGTCCTCTGCATACAACGAGTCCTCATGACTCAGCTCTTGCGGTCAGCGGTCTATTTCTGCAGAAGGACAGAAATGTGAAGGACAGTCACCACTGTCAGTTTTTCTCCTTCTTCTTCAGGATGTAGAAAGCCCCACACCACTTCATACTTAATATGACAATATGCTGCAGTTGGATTAGAAGGGACTAATAAAAGCTGTGTGCACGTTATATATGCACGGGATGCTTTGATATAAATAGCCTGATTGTCTGATGAAGTTACCCGTACTTAGGCCAGAAGCTAGAGTATTTCAGCACTTAAGTTTGGTAGCTGAACAGCCATACTCACCCCAGTGCTGCCACAACCACAGCACAGCACTTGGGTTTTGTTTAAAAACAGGATTACGTAGCCCTGCCTTTGACTGCTGTACATTCTCGCCATTAATTTGTACATTTGTTATACAAAATGTGTTTATCAGATCACTTAGCAACACTGTAGTATCAGTGACTACTAAAAATGATTCTCTGCCCATACAGGAAATGTAACAGAACTATAGTGTACAAGGTACATTTCAAATGACTAGAAAAATCTAATTCCTAATGAACTAGACACAGTTAGACAATAGCCAGGTCACTCAAACATCAGAAAAACTATTTCTCAATTATGATCTTTATTTTCAGCTAAAGTCAGGTAACTGGTCTTTTGAAAAAACTTTTGAAAGCTCTTGACTATCCTTCTACTCGGCAAATCCCCAATACCATAGCTTTGGTGCAGAGAAAGAATTGCTCATTGCAATGTTGAGAGGAAACTGGCAATGCCCCATAAGAGCTGCCTGAACTTCTCAGCATCAGATTTGTGCAAAGATGCCACCAGTAAAATCTCGGAATCACTTTAAAGGAATACTTATATACATTTGATTCTTCATAAAATTACAGGAAGTATTTCAATGGTTGATAAATAAATATGTGTTGTTACTTTGAAGAACTAATAAATAAGATGGAATATTTCCATTATACAGTAAGTGACCCCGAGCCAGGAATGGAAACCCAAACAGGAGATGATCATCATGATGTGGACAGCATGAGAAACAGGGTTTTTTTGCTACAGATACTAATAGACTGAATCAAAAAAGTGCTAGAAAATTGCAGGCAAGGTCAGGTGGGGTATCAGCAAAAGTTGTGCCATTGATTTCTTTGCATTCAGAATTTTTCCCAGAAAATTTAGGGACAAAGAATATTTTCTCAGAATAAATGCATATGCAAAAAGTGAATGAAACCAAAACAAAAAAAAAGCAGGGGAAGATCACAAAAAAAATGGTTCATTATCAGTTTGGAATTAGGGCATTGGCTATAGCAGTTGCAGGTAGAGTTATTGACAGTTTTTCCTATTTCCACAAATTTCTGATTTTCAGCTTCCTAGCAGAGGCAATGTCTGAGTGAAAGTTTACCATTTATCTGAGCTTCCTACTTTGCCTGATCTATTAAACTTTGATCTAATAAACAAAAAGGCAAAATATGAGGGGGAAAAAAAACCAACATTAATTTAACTGTGTGTGGATTTGTCAGACCCAGAAAGGGAACTATCCTGTTCTGGGTGGGTTTCTCGCTCATTAGTGCATCTTAGACTTCTGTCAATACAAAACTGTGTGAGACCATTGAGGCACTCCTAGACTAAATTTGGAAAACACTAAACGTTGTCTTCTGAAAATAATAAAAATGTTTAGAGGTAGGAAGGGTTGCATGGAGTGGTGAGAGAAGGGAAGGAAATCTCTGTTCCAGAAAAATGAAAAAGCCTGAAGCTTATAAAAACCTCATTCTGCAATAGGTCAAAACTTCTTTTTAAACCTAAATCCCAATTGAATTCAACCCAAGCCTATATTTCTTCTTTCATTATTTTCATATGTTTCATTTTAAATGTCAGAAATTTTTATTCTAAAAAAAAATTACTGGAAGTATTTTCTCAGTTCAAAGCAAAAATGTGAGACTTTCAAAACTGGTTCTAAAACCAAAGCATTCCTCAAAACCAACTCCTCCTGTAATAAGTTTTACTCTTGATGAGTCACCATTGTCTAAGACAGTTGCATGGCAAAATGTCTTCCCAGCTCCAGTTGGTCACAAAGGTTACTTGCTAAGAAACCAGTGGACTGACAGACTAACGACTAGAGAAATTCTTCTGCTCCTTGTGCCTTTGAAAAAACCACTCCTCGTGATAAAATATATGTGGTCAAAGTGCAGTAAAAATTCAATTTTCTTCTCACTTTAATCTACATGCAGTCAAAAACTGATCTGAATGCGAAGAGCCTCTTTCATCTTAAGTAAGCTGTATGCACTTCTTGAGCTGTCCTACATTGCCATGAATGGGGCAAAAATTAAGGTTTGCTTCCATTTATCAAGCATATTGATGCCAAATGTTCAAGCAAGAAGCATTTAGTTGTGTCTTTTCGAACTTGAAATGTCTTAAATGGAACTGATTTTCTGAAAATCATGCCTTTTAAAACACAAAACATCAGAAAAGAAAAATTGCTAGATGCTTGGAAGAAATGTTGGGTGCTACACTGGAAACAGTTGAATTTCTAAACTATCTGAATCCTAAACAGAAAAGCCACAGACAGACATCAGATTAACAACCAAAACCAATTCAGATAGCAGTCAACAATCCTGCTTCCTTCCTTTCTTCAATGTCACTCTGCCACAGAACAGTTACTTTCAGTTTCATGAGGCTATGAAAGCCTTTTCAGAATTAGGCTTGGAGAATAAAGAGGAACATAAAACCAAAACTACATCACTTCACCTGCCAGATAAATTAAAAAGCAACGTTGTCAGGTGTTTTCATTTTTATAATGGATTCAAAGAGGACAAAAATAAAATTACATGTTTGAACATAACTGAAAAAGGAAAACCATTTGAATGGAATCAAAGCTATTTCAGTTTTAACATTGGGAATGTTAGTACTCAAATAGAATATTTTTCTCACAAGTCTTGGTTCTTCTCATGGGAAATTCCAAGTCCTTCACCCTTGAAATTCATTGGCCTTGTAATGGGCAATATTGATTGAAAACTACCTGCTCCTTTATTAGGAACTTTTAACTCCCTCTCTCCTTCTAGAGCAAACCTTAAATATCCTATCTGTATTATATTTAAATGCAGGTCTTAGAAGAAAGAAGCATCTTCAGCTTACCAATACATTTATGACAGCCTGTCAGGCTTCACATTGTGTTTCACTAGCTGTACGGTCATCTTACAACTTGCACTGTCATCTCAAACCCAGGCTCAGTTCAGCAAGTTCTCTGAAGCGTGACACTATTTCTGGAAACTGAACGTAAGCACGTGCTGCTTTGCTGAGCTTAAAACCTGCAAATGGATCCAAAGCACAAGTAGAAGTAAAAATAGAGGTTTTGGCTGTCCACCAGCCCAAAGGTTCATAGTTTCACTGAGACACAGCACATAACCTATTTCAAAATGGTCAATATTTCTGAACCAAACACTGACAGTATTAATCTTTGCTCATTGTTGCTTAGCAAACAATTAACTGAATGTCTAAGGGAAGAAATTATTTCTTTCTTTCTTTCTCCTGGTTGTCTCTTTTTAACTTCTCCTCTGTTCTTCACTTTTTTCCTTTACCCATTGTAAACTGGAGAAAATCATGAAAGAAGAAAATAAAAGACTATTAAACTACCAATGAATCTCCAAGAACATAAGCAACCTTTTTGTACAAGTTAAACACACGCAACCAATTTTTAACAGGAAATATATAACAAAGAAGTCACTTAAAAACAATGATTTTATGTAATGGTTTGCAAGATTATGCATTATGTATTTTTGCTGCCCAGTTGGAAGATATTTTGTTCTTCAGCATTGCAGAGCAAACACTTTACTGACTGAACAGTCAACAGAAGATCATGATCAGAGTTCAACCAGACATAGTGACAACACCTGCACCAAAAAACCCTGCCACTTTCTCCAAAACCATGTCACAGGAAGCTCAGCTGCCTTGCTTTCTATCAATAGCACAAGGTTCCTATAGAGCAAGACATTTTACATGTCATTCTTGTAATTTACCACAGAATATTTGCAAACCATGGCAATAGTGACCTTCTGCAAAACCGTCTATAACCAAAAGAATTAATCTGTGGTGACAATTTTACTTTGAAGTTTTCATATGGAGAAAGCACATCAAACTCTTTGCAACCTTAGGAACACTGGAAATGAGATAAGGGATAGATTTGTTACTTGGGACTCAAATTAAATGTTTTGGGGTTGAAAATTATGCAGATCTTCAGATCATAGGTTAGTGGTTGACTTCTGTCTCATCAGCATGTTTCTGTTCAGAACTTCTTTCTCATGGCTTCCTCAGACAGCCAGGCCAGAATGTTCTTTTACTAAAAATGATATATTACATGTCACTCTAAATATCCTAGTAAGAGCTTCTGTTGGAAGAATTTCCAGCAATATCTGCAGTTCTTCCATCTTCTCAAAGTCATTAATTGCTCATGACTTTCCAGTTCTCAAAGTTCCCTAGAAAGTGTAAGATCAGCACATCTTGACCATGAACTTGAACTGCATTGCAAGACAAGAAGGTAGATGGTTGTTTATCATTCTTTAAGTAACTCAAAGTGTGAATTAGGGATTGAATTTCACATATTTGCTACCTCTTCCGCTATCCTGGCATACCCCCAAAAAAAAATTATTTTAGTATTTAAAAAAATAAATTAAAACCACAAAGTGAAACAGAAGAGCATTCCAGCTTACAACCACTGGTTCTACGTTGGTTTACTGCCAGTGAGAAGAGAATGTTTTAAATAGACTTGGCAATTAGCTTTTCAAATACTTGAGGGAGATAGGTCAAACAGAGGAACTCCAGCTTTCAGGCAGAAGAAACCTGTCATAAACAACATTCTGTTGTGAAGAACAATATTCCAGTAAAGTTCATGGCTTGTAATATAAGTTTCTGTTGGTTCATTCTTTCATCCAAAAAGTGTTTATCTATATTAGACAAAGGAATAATTGATATCAAATAAACTAAGTAGTAAATTTCCTAGCTTATGTAGTACAAACTCAAATCTAAAGGTTCTAATGCTCAATGGGCCAACTTGAAAACAGCCATTCTGCCTGGGGACACCTATTTGAAAATTCCCAAGAATGTGGGGTGGGCTTTACTATCCCAGACTACTTTTATTGTCTCCCTTTTCTGTGCAATTACCTCTTAAAAGTGCTGAGGATTCTGTGGTGGCTGAAAATGACATGTGAAAAAAAAATATTCTTCTGTGAAGGGAAAAGAAAGTGTTTCTATAGTAAAAACCTATTTAAAATGTTTCTTTCTGACAGTACTAGGGACAGATTCAGATTTTATTCTTGGATGAAGGAAATTCTTTCTCTGCACTATTATACCTTATTACTTAAATCCATACATAAATCAAAAAAATCCCTTTGTTGGTCAATTTGCACCTCTGAAATTTTCAGTTCTTCCTTCTATCAAGCTTTTGCTGTGATTAACCTTGTTTAAAAGCTTAAAAAAACATTTAGAGAAAACGTCTATTAAAGTTTCTTAAACCTTGATACTTCATAATCATAAATCTCTTCACATCAAATGTTCCTTCCAGATGGATAAAGTTCTGCCTGTGAATACAAGCCTCTGCACTGTTTTAACACTTGTGACAGAAGGTTTAAAAATCATTGCACTCTTCATAACTGAAAAAGTCATATTTTAATGAGACAATTTTGCTTGCATTTCTCCCTCACAATATTCAGTTAAATCAAAAAAAACAGGAAGAGAAAGATCCTACACCAAACCACCACCCATGCTACAACATAAGTCAGTTAGTTAATGTTGAGGTGCTTTGGGTAACAACATGCCTCATTTTCACTATTAAAACCACTGAAGTTTTCACACTGAAATGCTTGGTATATTTGGCATGAATCATTAAAAAAAAAGAAAAAAAGCTACATTTACAGCACCTAAGGGAACTTCATAGTAAAAACACATTCCCAAAGCGTACTTCCTGTATAGAGCAACAACTTTCTGATAACCCCTTTTTACAAAAGGCTCTTGAGCATGAGCAATGCAGAATATAAAATGCACCTCACAGCATTTTATGAAGTTAGAGATATTTCTAAACTAAGCACTCATTCCCAGAGTGGCCTTGTCCCAAAAATCATCACTTCTTCTTATTACTCTTTATCACAAAACTAAACCAAATTCAGGATATGTGATGCTAACAACAGAGAGAGTCCAAACATTTCATTACAAGGCTGTGTTTACAGAATACTAAGAAGCACGATTTAGAGGGCAAGATAATAAATAGTGCAAAAGCTTTCATATATAAGGGACTCTGATGAAAAGTGCTTATTGCTTCTTTAAGGTCTGAAAACATCTGTGTAGCCAATTTGAAATAAATTTGCCAGTTGACAGACGTGCAGCTTTACCTTTTTAATTTTCTTTTTAATATATTTTATTTAATTTTAATTTATTTTAAATTTAAGTCTCTAACTTTTTAGTAAAACCATTTAGAGGCAAAACCAACAACTCCATGTGGCTAGAAATAAAGTAGAATTAGGTTTTGAAAGGAACAAGCATATTAGCATCCCAACAATGTGCAGTTTGTAAGTATTTAAAGCATAAACTTTACAAGGACATTGAAGGAATTTGTACAACATTTATACGACTTCCTCTCTGAAGCCCACTCAGAAATGTTCTAGTTTCACACTGAAATGTCTCTAAGTCTATTTTTGAACTGTCTAGAAATACTGAGCCAGTGCAAAACATCAGTGTCCTGGCACACCATTTACTACCACACAGATAGACAGATATATAGGTATAGATATTTAAAAGTAATAATTAAAGATGTGAATAAAAGCATCTCCTGATCACATTGTATTCACATGCTAGTCAATGGTAGAGCTGCGTTTACATTAACAAAGTCTTTCCAGAATTCTTTGGGTACTTCCTCTGATTTGAAACTAACTCAAACTCTTACTCTTTGCTTCTAAAGTATTTCCAGAGGCCTGCTGACTGTCTTTGATCTACTCTAGCTTTACAAATATCGATAGCTATTTTCTCCTTATCTATCCAATCAAAGCAGAACTTAAAAATGCAAACACTAGCCCCTTCCATAACATTTCTTCACAGATGGTGCTACCGTGTCTCTGGGGACCAGCAGCGTATTCATTCTCATTACTCTGGCATGCATATTCTCTGTGGCTGACCAAGGAAACTGGAAACTTTCCAGCCAGCCTCCCACAGTGGAAGCTGGATATAGAGTGGACAAGTCAGCAGTGCCCAAGATTGCAAAAGAAAGGTAGCACCCACACCTTTTAAAGGGGGGAAGAGAGCGGGGAATAGTGCATTTTATGGGAATTACACCCAGACGTCTTCAGAGCAATTGGCTTAAAATGATTAGGAAAGCTAATGGAGTAGAATATGTATAGGGATTTCATCGTGCTTATCAGCAGAGACGGTATTGTTGCTTTGGGATTAAATCCTAATAATGCATAAATACACAGGGCACATTAAGCAGTGTCATGGTTTAGGACAAATTGGCTACTGGGGACGTGGGGGACCCCAGATGAGACTGACAGATGCTCCCCTCTGCCTCTCTTCAAAGAGAGAGGCAGAGGAGGGAAAAAGAGACTTATGAGTTTAGAAGGAAGTAAACTACTTTAATGAAATATTAATAATAAAATAAAAGGAAATAATGAAATATATACAAAACCATATCAAGCTCCCAGGATGACAATCACGACACCGCTGGCAGTGGGGAAGTCCCAGGCTGTACTCAGTGATGGACAGGAACTGGATTCCAGATCTGCAGATGGACAGACAGAGTCCTCCTCAGGCATTGGCTAATGAAGAAAGAGAGACCAGAGCTGACCCCTTGATCCCTCAGCTTTTATACTGAGCATGAGGGAGATGGGATGGATACCCTGTTGGTCAGTTTTGGGTCACCTGTCCTGTCCGCTTCTCCCCACAGGTGGGACCCCACTGCGCTTTTTCACTTCCGACCCTCCAACGGAGCAAGTAACAAAGTGAGCTGGCTTTGGGTGTCACAGCAATAAGCATAAGCAAGAGCCTCTCTGCATACCATTCCTTGGCATCAGCTATAAACATTGGTCTTATCACTCTGAGAGAGCGAACATTGTCTGCACAATATGCTGTTAATTGCAGTAGTTAGAAGAGGCCCAGCTAAGAAGCAAAGATACTGAACAAAATTGGTCCTGTTTTACCTCAAACCAGGACAACCAGGTATCTAATTATCACTTGCTAGAGAAGGCTACCTGTTGTAGAGTGACAAACATTCAAAAGCTGAATAGATGCTGAAGCCACGTAGACACAGCATTTGTTTAACCTAAGTAACACAACAGTAAACACAGGTGTGACAAGGTGAGAAGAATTCATCCTGTAAGGTCTAGACCCGTCTTGAGGAAGTTATTGGACAATGTCCAAGGACAGCAAGTTCACAGCTTCACACTTATTTTCCTCACAGTACAAAAACAAGCATAACAATAATTCATTAGACAGAGAGTTTCAAAGCAGAATGATTAAAGGGCAGAGAGAGCCGCCCCTGCCTGAGCTGATATGTTTGACTATGTGAGCCAGCAACAGGGCTGGCAAGAAGAGACGGAGAGGATGGAAGATATTTGCCAAAATTCAGGTAACAGCCTTCTAAGAAAGCACAAAAAGTAGACAAGAGTCTTCTATCACTTGTTTGCAGCCAACGCTAGTAAGATACCTTCCCCATCATTAGCGCTTATATATTTTCTATAAACCAAATTTCATAAGCTAATTTATCAGGCTGGTAGATCCACCTAATCAGCTCTGAAACCAGCTATTGATCCCAGGTTTTCAAGGGAAACACTTTTTCTGCTCTCTGACATATGACTGAATACAGCCAAGGAAATCCTGACAAGAAAATATAGAACCTGTTACCTACCAGAAACTATCTGGGAAGAAAGTCAAACATTAACAGAGATTTCTTTAAAAAGAATAAAAACGTGTTCAACCTAATTATGCTCCTGTGCCAGGACCCGCAAAAAGAGCATTTTTCAAATAGAAACAGGTATTGGCTAATACTGGCCAGTGGCTTTTACTAGACAAGTGGGTTGTCTCTTCCTTCTTCCAAAGGAAGTAAAGCATATTGATCATATTATTGATTAGGGGATCTTTATAATCTCTTATAGACTTAAAGTCTACACAGTTACAGAAAATTTAAAAACACTAACATGAATGTAGCAAGAATATAGACAGAATGGAAGAGACAATCCTCAAAAAACTTAGCGTTTTCTTTGTAAAGCTTTGTTATTCAAATATTATTTAGTGTAATACCCTATGAGCATATAATTTAATTTTTAATTCTTTCCTAGCTTTATGTCCATGCAAAAAGAGGTAGCTAATTTATGAACTGACTCAGGAAACAGAGCACAAAGTAGGACAATAAATATTACATTTTTTTTGGTTTTCTGCTCTATCTTGTTCTTTCATGATGTTGGGAAAAGGAGATACATGAGCTTGGACTTCAAGAGTAAGAAATGTATTTTTTGCAAGTAATCCCAGAAACCAAGAGAAGTTTGAGATTATCCAGCAAATTAGTGAAAAGGTTGAGAAACTTCTGGGACTGCTTTACAAAGTGCTCTGACTATGGTTAAGCTGAATTAAAGAATCGGAAGTCTTCCTTTTCTTTAGTGTTTTTCTAAACAGGCTTCCCTGCATTTGAGTTTAAGGCCATTCAGGATCTAGCCAGTTCTGTTGACAAGCGTTTTACGTCACTAGGACTGTGTCTTTAAACTCTCCTGTCAAAAAAGAAAAATTCTCAGTGACTATCAAGCAGACATGATTTAGCTCATAATTGGAAGTGGTTACATTCAAGGAAAAGATGCTAAAACCATGCAGCAGCACATTCACTGCAGTTTAGTAGTATTTACACTTTTCTATCAAAGTTGAGTAGACAATATATAATTTTGCTCAATTATGAGTATTCTATTCAACCCTGAGCACACTCAGACCCTACACACCCAGACAGCTTTGGGTGGTGGTGTTGCAGCTCTATTTGGAAGCTGTAAAAGAATTGTGTTATGCAAAGCACAGCTGTGGGATGCTGCTCAGTATTCAGGGATGCTCATGTATTTCAGGGGAGAGAAGAAAAGAAACCCACAGCAAAGTAACAGAACAAGAGAAAATCTTTTAGTTTGGATGTGTAAGTTAGTGCACATCCTAGATGAGAAGCAGAAAGGTGTTACTGTTTCAGCTGCAACAGAACAGGGAAGGAAATGCAAAGGAGTAAGAGTAGTTTTGTGGAGCCTAAGGCAGCAGGAAGCCTGTGGTCAAGTCTCCTGTTATGGTTTTAAGGATCAAAAACTTGGATTTCATTCAGAGATCCCTTCTTAATTTGTATCCATTACAATTCTGTGGTTTTAACTAGGCCCATTCCCAGATTAATACAGTACACAATAAACATTGCAAAAAAGCCAGTTATCCACCTTTTCACCTAATACAGCTTCTCTTTGTTCCCTCCTCCTTACTCAGTAACAGTAACAAAATCCGCAAATAAGGACAAAGGAATAATTTCAGAGAATTAAAATAACGTCACTAACATTTTTTTTTAGGAATAACTATTACTCTGAACATCTCAACTCATCTTTCTCAGATGTTTAATGTTAAAACTACAGTTTAAGTAATATTGAATCGGATGTTAGAAAGCCATGTCAATCTGCAAAAGAAAATTAAAAAATAAATCTAAAGCAATTTTAGAGGCTTTGGATTCTCAGATTAGAAGTAAGCCCTGATATATATGGAGGAAAACCAGAAGGATTATTTCTCAATAAAAATCAATCTCTGGAAAAAAAAAAAAAGAACCCAAACAAACAAACTTATGGCCATATTTTCTACATCTTACTCTGAATATCTAACCTTTTCATATGAGAATCAATCAGAAACACACATGAAACTGTTTTCAAGACTATTTTAAAAAGACAACAAAGAAACAAACTAAACATAAAATCATACTTATTAAGTCTCAAATCCTTACATTTACATAGAAAGATTGAAAAAAAAAAAGTTAGAAGATTAAATAAGAGATTTAAATAGAAGATAGGTTATGTACCGAAATTACGATTCGTGAAATCCATTCTTATAGTCTTCTTAGGATCAAGGGCAGATCAGTTCATTAAAAAAACAAACTAAACCAACCAAAGAGAAAAACCTCTATCGGACTGCAGGTAGGAGTAAGATTGTTTCCTACATGTATGTTCATTTTCCTGTACTTTGGGAAAAAGTCGCTTGCAGGGCAAGGCTTCTTACCCACCCTCTCCTCTTTTTCCCTAACATTAAGACAATTGCTTGATACAGATTTCATAGCACATGAACTCAAGCAAACTACTCAAGGCACCATGTGCCCTGTGCTCCACCATAATGCATTGCAATTGCTAGTCACAGAAAATGGCACAAACTGTTGAGGGGAATTTAGGAATTCTACAGGAGAGTATTTGCTTCTTATCACATTTTACTGTTCTGCTCTATACAAAATGTAGCAAGACAATGTAGCAGGACAAGAGGAAGCGGCCTCAAGTTGCACCAGGGGAGGTTTAGATTGGATATTAGGAAAAATTTCTTCACCAAAACGGTTATCAAACGTTGAAACAGGCTGCTCAGGGAAGTGGTGGAATCACCATCCTTGGAGGTATTTAAGAGACTGGTAGACGTGGTGCTTAGGGACATGGTTTAGTGGTGCTTTTGGCAGTGTTAGGTTGATGGTTGGACTCGATGATCTTAAAGGTCCCTTCCAACCTAGACAATTCTATGATTCTAAGACGTACTGATGTACCAGCTTCTCAGTTTTTTTAAATGCTGAAGGAAAAAGGATAGCAGCAGCAGAAAGCTGAGAACAGGGCAACAGTTTGGGGAAGGGTCTTGTCCATCAGGAACTCCCCCATCCATTGGCCCTTCAGCTCAGCCACTGTGATTTCAGATGGTCTGACCAATGCCAGCAACATTAGGCTATCAGACAAAAAGGTATTCTGCTTACACAAGAAGAATCAAGACCCATAAACCCATTCATTTTTATGAAAACAGTTTTCTTTCACCTATGCATTCATCCAATAAATACCTTGTAGTATTGTGTACAGTCAATAAGTCCATAACCACACAGATATTTTTCTGTATCCCAGGTAAATTAGTCAAAGATTAAACTTGAAAAACACTTGGTTTGGTACCTTGATGCACCGTTTACCTAGATCCCTCTCATGAATGTCCCTCTCTCTTTGCACATTTTCCTCCTTTTGCCAAACACATAGCAGCATTCACAACAGATGCTCTTCAACTAATTAATAACAGAAACTCAATGACCTATCACTCATAAAAATGTTAATTAAAACTAGGAATAACTGAGGGTGTGTGCATTTGATCAGCTGTACTGGAAGGAGCTAATTAATGCCAGTTATTAAAGTACATTAGGTAAGGTGTTCCATATGCTTAGCTTGACCTTTTTGACCAACAATGGATGCACAGGAAGCCAGAAGCTCAGTGGTCAGCTTCATAGCAATTGTTAAAGAAGTAGCTGTCAAAATCCACTGATCATGCCATTCCGGTAAAGTTTGGGAGTCTGCCCCACAAGAATGAAGTGCTGAAAAAGGGACTGCAAGAAGGGACACAGTGCAGCATGCGGCTTAAATTTGGAAGTTAGAACTGTACCTTGCCAGCTGGTACGCCAGCCTTGCACGCCTTTGGATAGCTCCTCTATACTCTCTTGGCCTTACAACATGTTAGGGATATGGTCCTACTTCAGGAGAGACTGAAAGTTTTTCCAAAGACTCTCTGCATATTTAGTAAAGGGCAGAATTTTATATAAATTACAACTCATGAAAAAAAGAAAAAAAGAAGAAATTTAAAGTTGATTGTGGAGTGGAAGAGAAGAGTGAAAGGTAATCGAACTCACTGTTGTACGAAGTATGCTGGACAGCTGTGTCAACAGATTCCTGTGCACTGCTTGTAGATATTGCCAGCACTTCACTTCTGTCGGCACCTCAGACTATCCTGTAAGACAGTCTTTTAGTGTTTTGTTGAGTATATTGAAGAGTATTACAGATTGTTACATTTTTATTTAAGGCAGCAAAATAAATCTGTCTATATATTTAAAACAAACAAACAAACCACCTTTAAAAGCAGGAAACAAAAGTATCAAAAGATTGCTTCAGTAATCACAGAGTTGCTCTGCAGAATATTTTATTTTGACACATTACTATGTCTCTCACATTTTATGGAATTGGGTTCCAATGTTAACTTAATTTTAACAAAAACAAAGAATTCCAGTTGCCTGAATAACATCTTATAATCATTCCCCGAGCCACAGCATTCTCCAAACGCAGTGCTATCACTCCAAATCAGTCTCCAATAATCTTTCTGGTGCTATTATCAAAATACACTTTCATTTTTCAAGAAACACAAACAAGGAAAGGGAAATGAAGCTACATTCCCTGTTGAAGCACCATTCCAGCATTAGTGAGCAAATAAAAAGGTACTTGCAGCATATGGGTAACATATGTTGTAAAAAGGATAAGACTGTAGTTTCAGTATCATATTAAACCTACCTGAATGCTGACAAATAGAAAAGTCCCACTAACCCACCTCTGCTTTTTCCCCAGCTTTATTCTCCGTCCTCTGTGCCTTAAACCATTTATAGGTCAGGTAAAATAGCATGTTCAGCTGACCAAAACACAACATTTTCTCCTGTTCTGGTCAAACTGTTTTTTGTATTCCTTAATCTAATTGTCTATAGAATCTCATGAAGAAGAAAAGTGTTAGAAATAGCAGAACTACCTTTTTGGATCCTGACCAAATTTATATCTACTTTAAGCAACCAGAAGACTTCAGCCTTACAACACAAACCTTTCTTAGAAATGTTGGTGGGTTTTTTTTCCATTGTTTAAACAGGTTGTTTAAAACTTGTTTGTGTATGTGTACTGAGACTGTGGTAAAACATACATTGCAGACGTAGTTCAAAAGATTGTGCTGCCGTCTACCTATTTACATTAGCTCGGGTAAACAAAATATAATTTGGCCCATGATGAGTGGAATTGACATTCTTTAAAATTATATGTGAAACTACAGCTAAGAGTAGCAGGAAGGAATACAGAGTAATATGCAGCTGAAAGATTTTAGGCAGTGCAATGTCCATCTGTGTAAACATTTCTGTAGGGAATCCGCAGCAGTGCTCACTCTCTGAACACTTTAAGTGGAAGCGGAAATAATGGCAGACACACCACAGATCATAATCTTCCAATGCATTTATGTACTGAATCTGGAAGAGCTAAGATGACTTTTTATTTGTTCAATCTTAGATTCCAGAATCAGAGCTAAAAGGGAATTGTTCACATTAAAGAAAATTAATCAAACTTTGACACGAAAAACTGTATTTAATTCTTTTTTTTTGTGTTTGTGAAAAAAATCCCTTGGAAAGAAATGGAAAAGGAAAGATTAAAAAAACCCCACAACAGTAGAACTCAAGTAGGGAAGCATCTTCTTAGATTTAATAGAAAACTGTTTTTGAATGAAAAATTACAATCAACTGTAAAAACAGTGTAAAATAACCCAGAAAGAAAGCACTGTTTAGACAAACCTAGAATAAAAGTTGACTTGAACTTCTTTCTGAAAGTGCAAGTTTATATAAAGTTTTTAATACCAGTCTAGTTTTGGCAGCAGTCAAATACTTTTCAAAATTTGACACATTTATGTCAAAAGAAAGTAAATTATTTTTGCTATTGGTTGGGCCATTCTTGTCAAAATCCAACTAACTTTCCATTTTTCTTCATTCGTGGAACATCATTCCTGCAGTTGTCAAGCAAAGATAGAGCTGGATGGAAAGAATGAGGTTACTGGAGTACAAAGCACACCTTTAAAAAGAAAAAAACAAGAGCATACACACACAGAAATTTAAACTTTTAGGTGTTCACAAAAAGTTACATAACACTGTAAACAGTAATTGTCTTCAAGAAAACCAATTAGGAGTTTTGACTGAAATCTCTACTAAAATAAATCAATGATTAAAAGAATGATTAAAAGAATAACATAAACTAAGGATGAATCAAAACCAATGGGAATTTTCTTGACTTGCCAGAACCAGATTTTCTATTGCTTAATATATCTTCCTTTCTCTTGAGTTGGCTAAGAAAGAGGACTATGTCAGGAAAAAATGGACCCATTTTCTCTTTCTTTTACTCACTTCAAATAGAACTACCAGTGCCTTCATTAAAAAGTTGCCAGAAGATAATACTCTATTAGCACAGCTGTAGCCAATTCTGTGGATGGAGACACAGTCAGATTTAATCCTAACAACTGACGTGTAACTGGAGTCTCCTGCAGGCAAATTATTCATAAAAACATGCACTAAATGTGTTATTACTGAATGTGCACTACTACTAAAAATAGCTAAAAATTTGCCATAAACAAAGCCAGTTCTTAGGTAGCACAAAAGACACAGGATAATGGAAACTATTTTCAGCTTTTAGGAGAAGCCCCTTTAGCAGCTTCCACAAGCGCTTACTCAGAACATGTTAGCCACTGTAAGTACATACAGGAAAAGAGGACTTCTTCATTACTACTAACTAGATTGTTTCCACAAATAGTTAAAAATAATGAGATACAACTGTCATTAAAAATATACTCATTCCACAAACTTTGTGCTTATGACTGAGTAAACCAGTGAAGTACTTTGGACTTCTTAAAATTCCCCTGCCTATTGAGAGTGTTGCTTTGAAACATATCTAAGATATGCTGTTTCTTCTCTGTAGAGTTGTACAACTTAGAGATAGAAACATCCAAATTTTTATGATCTGAAAAACAGTGATCAGAATATGAAGATAATTCTGTAGAGGGCAATTATCAAAAATAACGTTGGCACATGCTACACAAATTTTAAGTAATTTTTATGACCCATTTTTGTGCCAAGTACTTCCTTTAATTTCCCATATACTTTGGTCACAGCATTATTATCTGATATAAACCATCACAGAACAGTGTCCTTACTCTGAAAATGCAGTACTGAAGGGAAAGCAAGTAGTTATTACATTCAGCAGCTCAGAGCTGTGAAGTGGCCAGTTTCCATAATATCACATAGGAAGATATTTTCCTTGGCTTTTTGGAGGAAATAGTAGAGGTGGAATCCTATATTTTAGACACATAGCAATACTCTGTGGGATAGAGGAAGAAGGAAAAGAGAACTTCAAATGAAGTGGCTGGATGTTTGGAAGAAAGTATTCTGGTTTCTGGTTGATGGCAGGCTCAATATGAGTCAGTAGTGTGCCCTGGCAGCCAAGAGGGCAAACTGCATCCTGGGGTGCATCAAATACAGCATAACCAGCCAGTCAGAAGAGGTGATTATCCTGCTTTATTTAGCATTGGCACAGCCTCACCTTGAGTACTGTGTAGTTCTGGGCCCCACAATTTAAGAATGATGTTAAGTGACATGAATGCTTTCAGAGGAGGGCAACCAAGCTGGTGAAAGGGCTGGAAGGAACAACCTATGAGGAGTGGCTAAGGACTGTGGGTTTGTCTTTTGGAGAAAAGGAGGCTGAGGGGTGACCTCATTGCTCTCTGCAGATTCCTGAGGATGTGTGGGAGTGGTTCAAAGCTTTGTCAGAAGAGGTTCAAACTTAACATTAGGAAATATTTCTTCACTGAAGAGGTGATCAAACACTGGAACAGGCTTCTTAGAAGTGGTCGATGCTCCAAACCTGTTAGTGTCTAAGGGGCATTTGGACAATGACTTTAATAACATGCTTTAACTTTTGGTCAGCCCTGAAGCGGTCAGGCAGTTAGACTAGATGAACACTGTAGGTCCCTTCCAACTGAACTATTCTCTTGTATTCTGTTCTAAAATATAGTAACACTGATTAATAAGAGTCCAAATAAAGGATGACACATGAATTAGCTTTTGCAGTTCAGCAACAGAAACTGGATACTACCTTAGTATGGAGTCTGTATGAGTAGCTGGAAGGTAAGCTCCACCAGCTATGTTTAAAAACTATGATACCTCATTGTCAAAACACAAATATGCTTTGTCAAGTCTGTGGATGACACCAAACTGGGGGAACAGTCAATACACTGGAGGTCGGGTTCATTATTCAGATGGACTAAGCTGGAAGTACATGCCCATAAAAACCTCATAAAGTTCAACAAAACCATGCACTTGGGATGGAATAACCCCAAGCAACAGTACAATGTGGGCGGTGACTAGGCAGCAGCTCTGAGGAGAAAATTAAAGGAAAAGAAAGCGAAAAAAAATGTGAGGGTCTCGGTGGACAGTAACACATCTTCAGCTTTTCAGCAATGAAGGCTAACTCTCCACTGGGCTACACTAGCACGAATGCAGCCAGCTGGTCAAAGGAAATAACTGTTTTCCTTCTCACAGCACTTCTGAGGCCACCTCTGGAGTAGTCTGGCAGATGCTTAGGAGGCTGGTATATACAACTATATGGTGAGATTAGGGAGCTGGGTTTCCTACCCTCAAGGAGAGAAAACTGAGTGGGGAAACAGTTGTGGCCTTCAGCTACCTAATTGGTTATTAAAGTTAGCTTCTTATAATTCATTATCAGATACACACAACAATAGGACAAGATGTGAT
Source organism: Pluvialis apricaria (assembly GCA_017639485.1). Classification (NCBI taxonomy): domain Eukaryota; kingdom Metazoa; phylum Chordata; class Aves; order Charadriiformes; family Charadriidae; genus Pluvialis; species Pluvialis apricaria. Next base: position 106,380,185 of record CM030008.1, on the reverse strand, counting down.
GAACACACATTACAACAAGGAAAATTTCAACTAGGTATAAGGCAAACAAATTTTAGACTATGATAGAATATTTCATTTGGAAGCGATTTACAATGATTATCTAGTCCAACTGCCTGACCACTTCAGGGCTGAGCAAAAGTTAAAGCATGGTATTTAGGGGCATTTTCAGTGTGTGGTTATGTAATAGAACAACTTTCCCAGAAAGGTTATGGAAACGTCATCCTTGGAGACTTTCTGAAGAAGGGGTTGGGAGAGAAGTCATTCATTTTTCAAAGGATTGATCAATTTTAACATCGCCCTGATTTGAAGTGGAAGTTGAACTAGACCTTCAGAGACCCTTCCCAATCTAAGTTATTCTATGAATCTGTAAAATGCAAGACATGGATTTCTTAATTCTTCAAATAAAAGATAGTTCTATATGTCCTACTGTCCACAGTTTTGTCCAGGCTACCATCAGGGTTTTTTTAAATAACTGACTTGCTTCTGTAGGTCATTCCACACACTAATAAAATCTACAGTTAGGAACCTCTTCTTAATGGTCAGCCTAAACACAACTTTAACATCCTCTATAGAAACCAGGCAAAACAAAATATACTAATATTTCACTATTTTTAGAAATGTGTTTATCCCTGAGCTATCATTTAGCAAATCTAATGCCTTTAATACTTTCTTCAGGCAAGAAAACCTTCATCATCCAAGGATATATTCCTTTTCTGTTCCCATGTGATACAGTTGATCAGTGATGAAAATCTTAAGGTTTCCTCATGACAAGAAAGATATTGGCATCATTTCTTACATAATGCTGTTTTCCTTTCTCATTTAATATTAACACATTTCAGCCAAAATTGTTGGGACTGCTACTGTCAATTAAAGGGTTTGAGTTTTTTCCCCTTTTTTTAAAAAAAAAAACACAACTGTGTTGGATTATGAATTATTATGCCACAGGTGCATATTTCCATGTTGAATCTCATTGGTTCCCTCCCTATACTTCAGATCTCTCAAGACTCCTGTTAATTCTGTTCCCATCCCTGTTTATACTGTCATTCTCTGTTTAACATAAATGGCATATTTAATTACTTATTTCATGCCATCTTTTAAATCATGAGCAAGGATTTTTTTACTTTTTTTTTTTTTAAATTTAAAAACAACCCCTTCCATAGAAGAAACTACTGTGGTTTTTAGACATATTGACAACATTAGACGACCTTGTAATACCTGGTCATTTTTTGCAGCCCAGAACTTATGTGGCATCATACACAGAATTGGATTCAAGCCCTTCACCTAGAACTTGGCATTTAATTCTGTCATACTAGACTGAAATAGTGCATGCTTAACCTGGGATCTTCTTCAAGAGCCCAAATATCTCCACACTAGCATTCTACTCTAGAAACTTTTTGCCTGAAAGACATACCTTGTTTCAGAGTTTCTCACAGGTGTTTTAAATCAGAATCCCTTCATTTTGAGTCAGAAGAGCTTCCAATAACTGCCTTGTACCTCGCTGGCCAGAAGCCCCAGCACTCCTCCCCTACTCTCACTTCTTATAGCTGATCTGTTTCTGAGACTTTAAAAAAATGGATCCTCAATCAGGCTGGATCTCTTTCCCCTAAAAGGGCCAGCAACTTCATAACAGACGTGAAACGATCTTAAATCAGCTAAAGGAAACAGAAACCTAAGAGTTCAGACCTGTATCATTTTATTTGGCACACCAAACTATTACGCATCAGTTACCCTAGATTAAATGCAACAATATTAACACGAAATGACTGCACTCCACAGTAAACCACAACACAACATAACATGATGGTGAGAATCATTTCTTCACAAAAATAATGTTTGGAGAGATATAAACAGTCTCCTAGCTGCAAAGGTTTCAAGTTTGTTACCTACTGCTGTTTTCTGAGCATGATAAATAGCTTGTTGTGCACAGGATTGAGATATAATTCCACTTCCCATGGCAAAATGCAGGCATTCTTATCCTTCTAGTACATATCTGGCCTCCACACATTGCTGTTTTCAATATCCACTAAATCCTAAGAGGTCTGAGCTAAGAGCACGCTAGGTAAACAAACAGATACGATTCTTTCCCAAAGGGACAATTGAGGAAATGATTGCAAAGTATCTTCAGTTCCAGTGACTTGCTGTATGCTAACGATCCTTTAATTCCCTCTCACACCTCCTTGCTTTCAATACCATATTATGATCTTTCATTTGGATCAGTTAAAGAAATTCAGCAGAGGCGATCTATTAAAATGGAACAGAGAAGGACATCTAGCTATCGGAAAAACAGGAATCTGCTTTTCTTTTCTCTACAAAGAAAATGAACAATTCTCAAAACAAACATTATTAAAAATGGGGGGTAGAAAGGTGTAGTTAGTCATTAAGATTTTCGCCACATATTCAAGATCTTCTGGAAATAATAAGTTCTGTAACTGAAACCAGTGCAAGAAGTATCCAGTGGTGACAATATAACTTCAAAACAAATAAGAGATAAGAAAACTTGATCGTTCTAAACATTATCTGAAGCTGTGAAGTGATTTAATTAGTCTAGTCGAGTACTGGAAGCAGAGGAAGAAGGTGTTAGATTCTTCTAACAATACCAAAGAAAACCCCTTCTGCCTTATACCACCTCTTTTCGTGCTTTCTAATCAGGAACAGCTCTCTCGCTGCAAATCATAGACCACATCAGGGCTCAAGAACAGCACATAAAGTACATAAAATGAAGACTAACCAGAGCTTGCCTGTATAAATCTGAGAAAATTATGTTCCCTCTTGTCCCATGTGTCTAAGAGATCTTCCTAAGCTGCTTTCTTTCATGATAAAGAGTCACTCAAAGAGCCACTAGTGTCTCGTCCTGGAAGTGCTGCCACCTTGCCAGAGGGAGACACATCTCAGTGTTTGCTCCCCAGCCACTGCCATGAGGAATTCATAAACCCTGTGACAACACTGCAAAATTCCCTACCTGCACACATACTAAGAGTGGGCTCAACAGCTCTGTGTTCGGCAGCATCAACCACTTTTATCCACAAGACCAAAAGGAAGGGGAGCCTTTTTTCCAAAAGCCCAGAAATTCAAGCAGTTCTTCAGAGTACAGCTTCTGAGTCAATCTCAGTTTTGAAAAAAGAGTTTAAGTCACATCTTTCATTTGCAAGATGAAGCCATAACAATTAGGCTTTATTCCAAAGCATTTGCTTTCCCACAGATTTGTTTACATCTATAATGAAAATCCAGCACTTTTTTTTTTTTTTTTTTTGGCATAGTCAAAGGAATTGGGAAGATAACCAGTTTGGATGAAAACTAACAAAATATTTGTCCTTTCTCAAAAAAAAAACAGTAACTAGGCATGTCAAGGGAAAGCAGGAAAACACATAACAAACCCAGCCTGTTTATTGAAATAATTTCCTTCTAGTCTACTAAGCTTCAACTACATGCATAATAAAAATCAGCACTGTTACAAAAGTCACCATCACAATGTAAATGACAGCACTGCTAGCTGCAGAGGCGAGTGTGGACTGTTCTTAAGCTATTTTGGTGTCTCATTAAACCCCACCTTCTAAATATAGTAAATTTTTCACCAACAAGCTAGCCTTGTAGCATTAATTCAAACATTTTAAATCATGGAAGTTAAAAGCAGTGGTATAAGACCATACTACTGATTTGGGGCTTCAGTTTGGTTTTCTTCCTCTTTTTAAATCTAGAGTCCACTCACATTCAGAATTTGTACAGCAGGCACATATAAGGGGTACCATAAACTGGGATTTTCCTTTGACTCATTTGCTAGGGTGGCCTTGCTGAGTACATGCAACTGAAGGCTGACACACTTCATAATTTGTAAAACACACTTTTAAATCACAACCATATCCAAGATGTTATGTTGAATCCTGGAAGTTTATATATAAATGTCTTATAGAGATGTAAAAAATGGACTTTTAACCAACAGTGAAATAAATTATTAATGCATTCACCGCAACAGAAAGAAATTACGTCCATTGACAATCATTCACACAGCTCCATAAGTCCAGGCATTTTTGAATATTCATCTTTTTTCTAAAGTTAATCCTGTTATTAAGTAACATTTTTTGGTTGGCTAGTTTATTAGTGCGAAATAATGCAAGAAAACTCAGGGAATTATTTTTAATGCAAAGCACAAATTACAAGAAAGCTGGGGCAAGGGAGAAGACGGAGTCTATTAAACTGTGATAGGAGGTAGGGATCAAGGACTTTATCTTTTTTTCCTGAAAACAACCAACAAAAAACAACCCAAAACCAAACCCGCGGATTTTACTGACATCTTCTCAGAGAGTGTAGTATTACTAGGCTTAGAGAAAAATATTTCTGATTATTTCAGAAAAGTATTTTGCTATGCTGTAGCTTTAATTTACCTGGTATACAGTATATGAGAAGGATCCTTCCCTCTAGCACTCGTCCTATTTTTAGAGTATTACTAAATTTTGCCCTTGCATGATCCATGCATCTTAATAGGGTCCCCTAAGGAATTAGACAGATAATGGAAATAAGCAGACAGCTCCTAATAAGAACACACCAGGAGGTGTGGGAGTAGGAACCCTGAGAAAATGAATCAGGTTGTGTAGGAAGCCCACTGTGTTTCCCTGAGTCTCTTCTTTTGCAGAAACCCACCTGTGACAGGCCATCTCCTCCTCCTCCTCTCCCACACCTGGCAGACTGGAAGGATGCAAAGAATACAATGCTGCTGTTGGTGTCATTAATGCCACTGCTTCATCAGATGCAGATACATGTGTTCACTTTACTCCATTTACCTACTCAAGACAGCATCATGAAGAACCAATAGCTTTGCAACCTTGTAAGCCATTTCCAGACAGTGAAATGAGAAAACTAAATTAAGGCAGCTCAAAGGAAAAAGTGCCTTAGTAAATAACTTTGTTGGAAAAATGCCTTCTAAAGCTTGTACATGGCCTGCTCCACTCTCAATAACACTTTTCCTAATCGACAATTTCACTCTAGATTATTCAAAAATATAGTCTTACATAGGTTTCATTTTAAACGGCAAGCACACACGCAGAAAAAAATAAAATTGTGCAAGCTTTTCTTTTTTTAAAAATAGAACAGTACTCAATATTTTCTTAGTTCTTTTTTTATTGCTATTATTTTCCTTTACAGATCTTGCTATAAAACGAATGTAGAAATGGAGATCACTGCTTTTTTCTGCATTTTTTTCTTGGCAGGATACTGTTTGTAATGGATTCCAAGGATAAGCCAATTTGAGAAGATAAACCAGGAGAAAAAATAACCATGCAAGAAAGCATGAATATTTTTATGCTGGTGTAACTCCCTGAACTGGCTTATTATGGGATCAGACAGGAATCTGTATTTACACAATGGCTGTAGTAGGAGGGCAGTAAGGTAAGACCACCTCCTTCAGAAGTCACAGGGAGTCTGCTTGGCTTGACTGTGTCACAAAACCACAACCTCCAGCCATGTCTACTCTAAATAGGGTATGGAAGCTGGGAAGGAATCACATGAGCCATTTCCCCACACAAATGAAAGTGCAGAGAAGATGGGGGCTGGTGTCCAGTAAGACTCGCCCTGGTCAAGCTGTAGTCAGACCTGAGAGCTCAAAAGCATTTCTAGGTTCACCAACCTAGAAAGAATAACAGCAAAAGTAACGCCACCCTCTCTGTTTCTCACAACAAATCCCAGCTTTACATCAGGAACATAGCTAGCCTGTAGAGTTTGCAATAGCTTAATTCTTTTTTTTAAAAAGTACTCTTTAAAATGTAATAAATTGTGGAAATAGCAATATCTACATCTTAATATGGACTTTTAATCTGTAAATACTATCTTTAGAAGGTAATTTACACATCAATAAATAATGCCCTAATGAATTTAAAAAAAATATGGCATAGACTGGACAAATGACTTTCTGAAGACCCCTCAGCAAATCTCTCAGTGGCTTAGATAAGCTTCAGGTGCACATTTACCAATCCCAGACCAGAGCTTTATCAAGAAAGCACACTTGCTTAGTTAGAGTCAGAAAATTGAGATTGACATCAGGAAGCATGCTCCTTAGGCCTAAATCGCAACAGTATTGGTGAAGGCTGAAGGATTTCATGTTTTCCAGCTTCTTCTCTGGCATTACCTATTCTCTTTGTATTTGATTTCTCTTGTCCAAACAATCAGCAGATTTTCTACACTAAGCCCTCACAATAAGAAGCTTTCTTATTGCTCCTGTAGCTTTAATACTGTGCACCGATCATCAGTAAAAGAATTACTTCTCTCTCTCTGATAACGCAGGGTGCTAAAACGAGGCAAAAGTATATGATTACCATTACAACAGGTACACTGCCTATTTACATACAGAGAGAGGGGAGGAGGGAGAGAGAAAGAGACGGAGAGAGCGACATAGATCTCTAGGAGCTTATTGATGTGATTTCATGTATGCTGGTAATTACAACTCCAACTACTGAAATTCTCCAAGGAACTGAACAGAACTTGTACGATATTTTTCTTCTTATAAAGCAATGCTTTTTGCACCCCTCCCCTTAATGCTGTCATCCAAGTAAATCTTCTTGATGAAATAAAATTATCTCCTTCCTTTGCCTCCAGTGAAAGAAAACAGAGAACAAGCGGTACTTGTCGCCATTACGGTAAGTGCACAGGCGTTACTTTACTGCTGTTAGTAGAACTGTACTATCTTCTACATGTCTTTTTGTTTCTATAGTCAAATCTAACACAAATCTTCCATAGCTTTTCAAGAGAAATTTGAATGTCAAAAACTGAAGGAATAACTACCTCAGAAAGCATTTTTCCCTAGTACCTTCCATTTAACAACTGGTTTCCCCCAGCTATGAAAAACATTTAAGCAAACATTGAACATTTCCTTTCCCAGTCTCAGAGAAGTAAAAGAAAAACAAAAGATACATTTAAGAAATAATTTTTAACAGTAAATAGCATGTAGGATCCTCATGTCTTCCATTTTTCTTTACCACTAAATCATTTACTACACAAAAGCTTAACCTGACTGAAACTTACTTTCCCATCTTCTGCAATCAAAATCCATAACATGCGAACAAAAGCTTACTTATTGCAGAAACATACTTTTTTTGCCAATTTTTTGAAATGCAGATTGAATCACATCATCTATTACAGTTCTTCCTAAAGTGTCACTCACCAGTGACTGCTATGATCTCTGAACATCCAATTAATAGCCTGTATACAAGATAGCTTTCTCTCTTGATGAGGCCGTGCTTCTCACCTGTCATTCAAAGGAACCCACTCTAAAGCGACATTCCAGTTTGATAGGGTTAGCCTGCAAAAATACTGCTCAACACATCCTTTTTATTCTCCCTGTTTCACCAGCAAATTCAAAACTAAGTAGATTCATTTTAAAGGGGAAACTTCTCACAAAGACCTACAGGCTAGGAAAAGAAGTGACCCAGTGGCCCAATATAAGGAATCAGTAACAATGTAGACATTGCCACTGAAAGACTGGATTTAACTGAATTATTTTTCCCTGTATTTACCAAACGCAGAGATTGATATATCCCACAAATGCATATTCCTAGGGAAAATGTGAAATGTCAAGGCTTTACCACTTCACCAGAGCAGATAATTAAGTAATTAGAACAATTAAACGTTGACAGAGCACCAGCGACCCCCAGGTGAATTACAGTCCTGAATTATGAAAGCATTAGCATGAGGAGAGGGAAGACTTTGGCACATATGTAGGACAGATTAAATGCAGTTGTAGGATTGGTTTTACAATTTATGCACTTATCTTCCAGATGTGCTCAGCAGTCCACAACTTTTATTGTCAAACTGCTTATTTAGGTGCCTGGGGGGAAACTCATCTAGGTACATTTTCTCTCTGAAAAGCCAGTGAATTAGAAAACAAAGAGTATATAGTCATCCATCCCCTCGCCCTTTTACACTGCATGAAAGGGCTGAAATAGTATAAGAGTGCCCTAAAAGATCTGTGTCCGCCTGAGTAAAATACGTCCTTCAACCCAGGCACCTGGGACAGCTGATGTCCAGGGTGCCCTTTGCAAGAAGCATACACAGGACATCAATGGCTAAATTCTGCCGGAGGCTTTTAACCTATGTTGAGGACTGTCTCCATTTCAATAACTGCTCTGACTGTATTCATGCAGAAACACCCTATTTGCTAAATAAGCAGTATGAGCAGTATGGCCATCACAGCATGTAGTTCAGGATAAGCTTCCTCTCTTACTGTTAGAGCAGGCTTGGGTTTTTTGGGTGGGGGGGTTTGGGTTTACAACACATTGGACTGCCTGCTGTGATGAACCAGCTGCAGGTAGAATGAGCTGGCCCTGGGGAACGGATGCATTATCTGGATGGAAAGCAGGGACAGCAGCACAGCCACAGCCTCAGAGTACGGCAGAGATGGGTAACACATGTAATTCCCAGCAACTGTCAGCTGTGAAGACTGTGACTACCAGATCTGTTGCAAGTGAGAGTGTGTGAACATGTTATAGGCTGCAATCCTTTCTAAGTGGAAAGTTGTTTTAAAAATGAAAAGAGAGCAGGGAAAATGTTATGAGAGAGATCTACAGATACTCACCAAAAATTCAATACAAAAAAAGGTCACATACAGGAGATTTCACGCTTGTTTCTCGCAAGCGCATTTCATTTTCTTCTGTTCTGAAACTGCTAATAACACTTCATTTCATTGCCTTTACAAAATAGAAAGACAGACCCTAGGGAAAAGAAGATTAAAGACTATTAACTATTTGTTTCTAAAATGAATTAAACCATTTTCATAATAAAAATAAAGTAAGAAAGCAATTTGTCAAATAATTGAAATATGAAATGTGCTATTTAAAAACTAATTATAATCTCTGACATGAAATTATATACAATCCACAGTATAAAGTGGGGATTTACTTACATCTGAATTTTTAGAATTTTACAGTTTCGAGCCAATTCATATATTGATATGATTTAACATAAATTACTTCATTAAAAAAAAAATTAGCTGAAGACACAAAATGGGTAGTAAGTATTGAAGATTATAGGGTAAGGAAAAAACCTTTTAGAGTGGTTTCTGTAGATTAACCATGTGGGTGGATAAGTAGTTCTCAGAGTTCAAAGTAGAGCAGCGTTCATGTAATGTACAGAAGTAGGTGGATGGTTCCAGTTTGAAGCAGAACATCTCCCACTTCGTCAAGGCTGCTGAAAATGATTCATTCTATGCTACATCATTTTACATGCCATGGCCATTCAGTAGGTTTTCCTTCCTACTTGTCAAAGCCATGCACATACTCAGAGGAGGTGGCAAAGTAACTGCTCTTCTGGTTATGCTCCAACACCCTTTGCTTTCATCTAAAAAAAATAAAAACAAAACAAAAAAAAAAACAAAACAAAACACCAAAAAAGCCCATAAGTTTGGAAATAAGGAAAAATGTGGAAACTTAAGCCTAAATGAAAGTCATACAAATAGAGGGGAAAATACAAAACTAAAATGTGAAATGTACAGTCGGGAAAAATAGACTTAGAGGGAATGTGGAAAAAAATTCAAAGAAATTCTGAAAAGTAATGTCATGGAGAATACTTACCTTGTGTTTATATATCAGGCCTTAATTAGTATCTAGGTTATATAGCTGCATTAATATCCTAGTGAAAGTTTCTCTAGAGGTTTCCACTGCAGAAGAGACCAGCATCCATTCCTCAGGAATAGCTAGAAGAAATTAAAAAAAACAACAACCCTCCACCACTACCCCCAGGACCCATGCAGCTCCTGAAGAGACAAGTTTTCTCTCTGTAAAACAGCATGAAATCAATTAATACCATTATTTTGTTTAGTAAATAGCCTAGAAACAGGAATCTTCAAATAGTTATACTACTGCTTTACTAATAACATTAATGCTGCAACACAGGTCATTAGTTTAAAAGGCATTAGTAAATGGAAAGCAAAAGCTGGTAAGTCATAGCTCTATGAAAGAGTCATAGAATCATAGAATGGTTTAGGTTGGAAGGGACCTTGAAGATCAAAGAAATGTTTCTGACCTTACAACGATCACTGACAGTACTGAAGTATAGCCCAGTTACAACTGAACTGACCACATTTTGTCTGTCATTATACTTAAACACATACCAAAATTGATTTTCACTGAACAAGGAACACAAACATATCTTTAATTCTGAGCACGTGCTCTGTTAGAGGCAGCAAAACTAAAACCCATATCTTATGTAGTAAAGGAGGTTAAGTAAAGTGCTTTTTCAGATCATTATCCTCCAGCATGCATATCTGTTGAATGACTTATGAATATAAGAGTTTGATTACTACTTTTCAGATCCACCCTGTATTGCTAACAAGGTTTAAGTTTGGTGCATAAGGCTAGGGGTGCTTTCTTTTGGAATAATTGCAAAAATTAATTTTCAGAAAAGTTTCTTATCCATTAATATTTTGCTGGCTTACAAACTAATCAGAAAGAACAGAATACACACACTTCTTGATTGGAGCTGAGAACCAAAAATGTGCCTAATGGCTATAGAGGATGCCCACTGATAGTGGGAAATTAAATGGAAACCTAGGGATTTACCAGTCCATTTGGCAGATATTGCATAGCATGACGCATTGAGTGTATGGACTAGGTGAATGAACAGGAGCACTCTGAACTTCTGGCCATTTAGTGAGTCGCACAAAAATCTGACTCATAATTCATAGGTAAGTCTTTATACACTACGACAATCAAAGAATTGGTACCAAGAATTGGCCCTTGAATTTGGGGGGGTGGGAGGGGTGTGTAAGGGAGGAGAAAGAAACAGAAAGATATAAAAAGAGAGAGAGAGACACAGAGGAGAAATTAAGACGGTAAACAGAGCAATAAAGTTAAACTACAAATATGATAACCAACACTGAATGTTATAAAGAAGAGATCAATTTATCAGTTCAGAATTTAAGCAGGTATCGTTCCCTGTATTTGCAGCTTTGAAAAAACTGTAGTGGCTAAAGATCAGCAGCAATCACTACAGTCTTCTAATAGAGAGCAAGTCTTCTATTCATCATAGAAGGAAAGTCATGTCACTACTTCTTGGAATAAAATTTAGTGGTAGTCCATCAAGTCCTCTGATTAAAAAAAATACTAGCAATGTGTTAAATGTGCAGTAATGCGCATTTCCTCTTTGTCACAATCCTACTGAACTAAACAGCAGAAAAACAACACGTGTACCATTTTAATGGCCAGATAGACCAAAAGAACATTTGCAGTTTTGCTTTCATCCTCTTTACCCAATACTGTTGATGCATGCGATCTACTCCTTAGTGTTTTACAAATCAAAATGTAGCCTCTCTTTCTGTGCATGCATATGATTGCAGTGTATGTCTAATTTTCTCATTTGTGGACCCCTCACACCTACTGCATCCAATACAATTCAAATCATCAGCCCAATTTTATACATGGGTCTAAATTTGGTGACCAAATACAAGATAAAAAAATTCACACTCTAAATTTAAAACGTGGCTCCTACATCACTTCTCCATTCTTACTTTTTTTCCCCAACTCTATCAATTTACAGGCCCCAACTCTACAAGCTCAACTTTACACAAATCAAATTAACTGATTTTAGTTATTTACCTAACAGACATGAATCTTTACAAAAATCTCTCTCTTAAGGATCGATTTGAGCATCCTGAAAGTGTACGTAAAGCTTCCTAGCAAGGGTCCTGAATGTTTGACTTGGAATTTTTTCAGACTACCATTCATGCATTCTCAATTTTCTGAAAATTATACTCTGTGGTATACTTAGTAACAAATAGCAATATAAGGCCAATGAAACAATATTTGGTCACTGGAACAGCCTTCAGGTCAACAGAACCTGGTTCTTATGAGTGACTTCAACTATCTGGTCATTTGTTGGAGGAACAATACAGCAGCTCAGGTCATCCCTTAAGTTCCTGGAATGCATAGAGGACTGCTTCCTCATACAAATGTTAGATGTTCCAATCAAGAATGAGGCACTGCTGGACTTGCTGCTCACAAAACAAGAAAACCTGCTCTGTAATATCTTGGTTAACGATAGCCTTGGCTGCAGTGATCACAATATTGTGGAGTTTGGGATCCTGCTGAGCATGCTGAAGGTTAGTACAAAGACAAAGGTTTTAGATTTTAAAAAAGCAAACTTCATCTTGCTCAGAGCTCAGTTGGGAGGGATTCCACAGGAAGCTTCCCTGGAGGCTGAAGGAGCTAGAAAGTGCTGGGACTCTTTCAAGAATGCTCTCCTGGAAGCGCAAAAACAGTTAATCCCCTTTAAAGATAAGGGAAGAAGGTAAAGCAAGAGAACCCCTTGGCTTAACTGCAAGCTTCTGAGTCTGCTCAAAACCAAAAGAGAAGCATACCAGAGGTGGAAAGCAGATGAATACCTGTTGAGAACTACAAGGTCATTGCTAAGGCATGCAGAGGTGCAGTAAGAAAAGCAAACACAAAGCTCAAATTGAAATTGGCCTGAGATGTCAAAACCTACAAGAAAAGGTTCTTCAAGTATGCAAACAACAAGAAGAAACAGAAGGAAAATATTGGCCCACTGTTAAACAGGAGAGGTGAATTAGTCACCAACGCTGAAAAGGCAGAGGTTCTCAACATTTCTTCACCTCTGTCTTTACCAGGACTGTTGGGCCTCAGGCCTTGGGAACAACAATCCAGGTTGATGCAAACACAGACCCACTGTCAGTGAAGGAAGAGTTGGTATGCAAACTATTGCAGGAGCTTGATCCCTACAAATCTGTAGGCCCTGACATTATCTACCTGAGGGTGTTAAAAGAGCTGGCTGTTGCCATTGCAAGGCCACTCTCCATAATCTTTGGGAAGTCTTGGAGATCATTGGACATCCCAGAAGACTGGAAGAAGGCTAATGTTACCCCCATCTACAAGAAGGGCTTAAAGGAGGATCCAGGAAATTATAGGTCCATCAGCCTTACTTCAGTCCCTAAGAAAGTTATGGAACAAATCCTCCTGGGGACTATCACAAGTCAAACGAAGCACGTGATTAGGAAAAGCCAGCATGGATTCACAAAGGGCAAATTGTATTTGACAAATCTGATCGCCTTCTATGACAAAGTAACCTGCTCAGTTGATGTGGAGTGAGCAGCGGAAATTGTCTACCTAGATTTCACCAAGGCTTTTGATACAGTTCCCCAGAGCCTCCTGCTAGAGAAACCAATGCATTACAGTCTAGACAAGTGGTCTGTGCAGTGGGTGGGGAATTGGCTAACAGGCCGCACCCAGAGGGTGGTGGTAAATAGCTCTTTTTCAAACTGTCAACCTGTCACAAGTGGGGTCCCCCAGGGGTTGATATTGGGCCCAACAATGTTTAATATCTTCATAAGTGATCTGGATGATGGGATCAAGTGTACCCTGATGAAGTTTGCCGATGACACCAAACTAGATGGGGAATTGGACACTTTGGAAGGGACAGCCACCCTGCAGTAAGACCTGGATAGGCTGGAAGAGTGGGCTAACAAGAACCTTATGAAGTTCTACAAGGACAATTGTAGGGTCTTGCACCTGGGAAAACAAAATCCAGGAGTGCAGCACAGGCTGGGATCTACCAAGCTGGGGAGCAGCATTGTGCAAAGGGACCTGGGGGTCCTGGTGGACAAGAAGCTCAATATGACTGAACAGCGTGCTGCTGTGGCAAAGAAAGCCAACAGGATGCTGGGTTGCATCAACAAGGGCATCACCAGCAGAGATAAAGAAGTCATTATCCCACTCTACTCAGTGCTTGTTAAGCCAAACCTGGAATACTGTGTTCAGTTTTGGTCACAGAATCATGGAATAGTAAGGGTTGGAAGGGACCTCTGGAGATCATCTAGTCCAACCCTCCTGCCACAGCAGGGTCACCTACAGCAGTTGCAAAGGAAGGCATCCAGGCAGGTTTTGAATGTCTCCAGTGTGGGAGACTCCACAACCTCTCTGGGCAGCCTGTGCCAGTGCTCTGCCACTCTCAAAGGAAAGAAGTTCCTTCTCATGTTTAGATGGAACTTCCTATGTTCAAGTTTGTGCCCATTACCTCTAGTCCTATCACTGGGCACCACTGAAAAAAGACTGTTCCCATCTACCTGGCGCCCTCCCTTTCAGTATTTATAAGCATTGATAAGATCCCCTCTCAGTCTTCTTTTTTCTAGACTAAAAAGACCCAAGTGCCTAAGTCTTTCCTCATAAGAAAGATGCTCCAATCCCCTAATCATCTTGGTAGACCTTTGCTGAACCCTTTCCAGCAGTTCCCTGTCCTTCTTGAACCGGGGAGCCCAGAACTGGACACAGTACTCCAGATGCGGTCTCACCAGGGCAGAGTAGAGGGGGAGGATGACCTTCCTCGACCTGCTGGCCACACTCTTCTTGATACACCCCAGGATGCCTGTCCAGGTCATGCTCTATGGTGGCACAGCCTTCTGGTGAATATGGTCCGAAAATGGTCCCAACTATACAAAAAAGTTGTGGACAGGCTGGAGCGGGTCCAGATTAAAGGACTGGGAAGCCTGCCATATGCGTAAAGGCTGAGAGAACTGGGTTTGTTCAGCCATGAGAGAAGGCGGCTTGGGGGAGACCTTATCAGCATGTTCCAGTATTTAAAGGGTGGCTACAAAGAAGATGGAGACTCCTTTTTTACAATGAGTCCCATGGAAAACACAAGGGGTAATGGGTACAAGTTACTCCAGGGGAGATTCTGATTGGACACAAGAGGACAACTTTTCACAATGAGAACAATCAGCCATTGGAATAATCTCCTCAGGGAAGTGGTGGGTTCCCCAGCATGCGACACTTTGGATTTGGCTAGATTTGGCTAGACAGGGTGCTGAGCCATCTTGTCTACATCATGGTTTTGCCAAGAAAGGTTGGACTAGATGATCCTTGAGGTCCCTTCCAACCTGGTATTCTATGATACGAAATTCCATCAGTAGCCAGACAAGAAAGCTGACCATTTAAAGTATGACCAGTTTTGGGTTTTCTTATTTAATTGCACTGTCCGGGTGAAAGGGTACTTTCTCCCACAAAATCTAAATCATTTTTTCATTTTTGAGCTTTCAACAGGGCAGATTCAAACCTCTGGAATTAAACCTGAAAAGAACTAAGAACTATTGCAAACTTTACTGTCTTTTAAGTGCAAAGCGTCTTCTTTGATGTGTCCTCCCTGACAGACACAGCAGGGTATTTGTTTTCTAAAGGACTTGTATCAAAATGAAACCTACTACAAATAAAACTCTCCTTCCACGAAGAAGATAAGAAAAGAGTAAACAATATATGACAGATAGAAGTTGCATTAATAATATACTACTAGAAGGCTTTTTCATACTCCAGAGGAACATATAAGGATATATATTGGGGGTCCGGGAGAAGGTAACAACCCTGTGTGGGGGTGCATTTGGTGTATGCATATATACACACAATAAAAAAATAAATAAGACCCAAATGTCCTCTCCAGTCATTATGTATTCTTTTAGTCAATGTTGACTCTGATGACTTTTAGTGGTGATGATCTCAACAGAAAGTTTTGCAGTAGCAAATGCATGTATATACACAGTGCATGTGAACTATTTTAAATTAAAAGGGCAGAGGGTGAGCACTGTGTAAACTGTCGTTAGAGTGATCTTGTTCACCTCCTGTGGAAAGAATCTAAGCCATTTCTAGTGCTAACATAAACTGTGAAGAAAAAAAAACAGAGCCCCCTCCTTATTTAGGCACCATATTATTATAAAAGCATGGGGGAAAAAATCAATAAAAACTAAGTTAAAAGAGAAATCAATAAAACCTAAGTTAAAAGAGAAAGAGATTGTGTCAAATTAACATACTACTGAAAAAGACATTATTTCCCAGGTTCTCCTTTAATGGAGACAACCATTTATGTCATTAAGTTCTCCTTTATGAAAGCAAGTGTGTTACTAACACTAGATGTAAAAAGTAGACATTAAAAAAGCCCTATTATTAAACATGCACCCCAGAGAATATTACACAATATTAAGGACAATGTAAAATTATTTTACCAGAAACGATTGTATCAAGTTCAGACTGTTGCAGTCTTCCTTAAGGAAAGGCAAAAGAAAACAAAACAACCACAAAACCAAAACTCTATAAGGCTTGCAGAGAGGGTTGTCTTTGTCCTTATTTAAGCACTTAATTAATTTCTTCTCTCTCTGGAGCTAAGTCTCTAATGTAAAACCGGTAGGCACCTCTTACCTTGGGGACAGTGGAGATCCATTCCCACCCAAACTTAATAACCCCTGGTAAAATCTTTGAAATTTTTTTCCCTCTTGCATTAGGCAAGGATGACATATATGCTAGAAAGTCTGGCAGCCCAAGACACGAGTACAAGAAGCATGCTATGCCTGCCCAGTGGCCCTAAAAAGGGAGTTCTTTGGCTGTCCATGAGGTAGAGATAAGCACGCGCCAACTCAGGATGAGCACAAGTAGGGGAGATTTAGATAAAGTGAAAAGGTCCTTCACAAGGTAACAGCCAACTTTTCTGCTTCCAATGTATACCAAATAAATATTTCCATCTTGCTCATATTAATTTGATGATGAATAACCTATACTGCTCTTATCTTATGTCGTCGTCTTAAAACTCTGTTGCACGTCACTACTACAAAATTTTCTGTTGAGATCCCCACCAGCTAAAAAGCATTACAGACACCCCTTGTTAAAAGGATCCTTCATGACTAGGCAGGATTTAGGGCTATAGGGACTTGGCAAAAGATCTCAACTTCATTTCCCATCACTAGTTAGTCAAATTGCACTTAATAGAGGAAAAGTAATTTCTTAGACATGACTGCTTGTGTTGAGCACAATAGAGGTGACTTTGTCAGTATTCCCAAGCACTTTGCTAGGAAATTCAGCCTAAAAAAGGATACAGCAGGAAGAGGAAGGACTTGGGGGGAGCAACCATGTTTATGCAATTTTTGTGCCATGGATTAAACAGATTTGCCTGCTACATGCTTTGGAAGTCTTGCTATATTCCTTTTGGTTCCTGAACACTAAAGAAACAGAGGCTGCCAAAATTTTTATTTACCTTTTGTACAAAGCTAAGAAGTTCCTCTTTCCCATCTGAAAGCAGCTATCACCAGCTATTTTGAAGCAGTGCAAGCATTTTTTATATAAAGCTAGACCTTACAAACATTCAAAAGTGACAGATATTATCGAAAACATTTTCACTTTCATTAAGTTTTATTCATGTAGGAAAGAAATAACCATATTTTCAATGTATAGAAATCCATTGGGTTGTCTGGGATCTTTTATAAAGAGATTTTCTGGTTGGCTGGCAACTCCCTTAGAAACTGTCTTCTTTCACTGTGTAAAATGAGATGCAATAAACCAAGCACTCAAGATAACATCTACCTACCTCAGCAGGATAGGGACAATAACAAATACAGCTTTCATTATGACTGTAGGCTATTTTTCTCTGAAGGACCCTCTCTCACTCAGAGCATAAGATAAACACCTTGTAAGAATAAGTAAGGATCACAGAAAAACTTCTGTCTGTAGTGCTTCTGTTCCTTTGTAAGAGTTAGAAAGTGTAAAAGTGAACAAGGAGAAACTGGACGAATTAACATACAGTTCCTGTAACTTTGTGTCCTCTGGAGAAGTAGATCCCATCCTAGCATCTGCCAAAAAGATCCAGGGTGGTGCTGAGCAAATCCTTTAAGCTGATTTCACCTCTCATTAGTGGCAATTTCACTTTTCACTAGTGGTAGTTAACCATGCATTCTTCACACAATTGTGATATTCACAGCTGACCTATCTCAAAGGAGTCATCCACAGTTGGAGCACACTTTTGACTGATTGTGTGAACTCCCTGTGAAGAGTTGCTATGTTTCGGAAGACAGAATATTGGGCTGTTCTAGTTGGGCACTTTCAACAGCACAACATGGCTCCTTGGAGAGCTTTGAAAATGTTATCAGCCATGTTACTGTGCTCAGACTCACACAAGAGACAGCTGAACTAGTTCTCCCACCTGGTGGGAACAGAAGTAAACTGTGGTCCTCAAAGCAATCTTGCTGTCACAGGAGACTTAGCTTCACCCCTTTATCACCAGCATCAGCCAGAAGAAAAAAGATATGACTGTTTGATATATGTTATATACTTATATGATAAGTACAGTCTAGAAACACTCAAGACTCTTCTGTGTTTGTCACAGAGGTCATGGGGCCAAAGCCACTGGCTGCCTACATGTATATACCTCATCATCAGCTAAAGCAACACCAGCACCAGGTCAGGCATGAGCCTTCAGTTCTGATGGAGATCAGGAGTCAAAAGGACAGTAAGAGATTCTTCCATGTTTTACCGAATAGGTTATAAGCAAAGAAAGGCACTAAGTTACGGACAGAAAATAACTAATATTTTACTGACTTGTTTACCACTAAGTAACAAGTCAAGTATCTTCAGATGATACAACAAGAGCAAGCTATAACCAGAATACATTGCAGGGATAGCTAAGGATTTGGGCTTCATCAATACCCTCTGATCACCATTTTCTGTCTCGGCAGTATCTCAGTCCAAACATTGTCTGATTCCCTCTTTTTATCAATAAGCACCAGTCCTATGTTAAAAGCTTCTGGTTTTGAGAATTTTGGATGAAATAGCTGAAACCAGATCTCTTAACTGGTAACTAGACAAGATTCAAAATGCTGAAAAGAAGTCTTTCTTAACTCTAATATATGTCCTGCATGCTAATGAAGAGTTCATGTGCTCCACACTATGTGTACCGCTCCCTGTTCATCTCGTTATCCTCAACTGCTGCAGACGTCTGTGAAGAAAAAACACTAATTCAAAAGCATAATTCACAAGTTTGAAATGTGAAAAATCAAAAAACTAATTCAAAACACAACACCACAGATAGGTACATAAAAACATGCAGGCTAAATGAGGTTACATAATATATCAAGATGTTTAAACAGCACCATATGCCTATATGCTCTTAATTGTAGAAAGTAGAAAGTAGAAACGGCTTATGGAAAAAACTGGCCCTTAGGCTCAGTGATGGCTATAAACACAGCTCCTTCCATGCTGTATTTAGTCTTGTGATCAGGTTGGAAGAAATACAGGTAAACAAATCTAACTTCCCACTTTTCTTGACAGGTAGAGAACCCCAATCCTACCATCACTTCTCCTGAAACAACTCCACGAGCCTGTACAACATTCTAATATAGGAGGAAGCTTATCTAGGGAGCAAGAAAAAAAAAAAATAGTTTTCTACGTAACAAACTGAATTGACTCATGAAAAGGCCTGACAAGTGAAAAAAAAAGAAAGAAAAAAAAAAGCGTATTAGTTTAGCCTCTTGTGAAACTGCAGTCTTAGTTTCCATGTATCTCAGTTCCTTCTCAGTAAAACAGGAATATTCATAACATTGTACCTCAGAGGAATTTGTTGGAAATGTATTCAAATAAATGCCTCAGAAGCACTGAGAAAAGCATGACGCGCTATACTGAGTACTGCAGTAAAGTCCATGAGGAAATTAATAATTCCAGCTTCAGTTCATGTTCTTGTAATTTGAAATAAATAAAATATAAGGCCAAATACTGAATGAAGAAGATAAAAGTGAAAAATTAAATAGCAGGTCATGAATGGTGAACACCATTCTTCCTGTATGCTAAACAACACGCTGGTCCCATTAAACAAACAAACAAAAACCCCCAAACCCAGATAAGACTATTTAATTAAAACTTATATTAAAACCCAATTGTACTTTCTGTTTTTCTGAAGAAAATATGAAAATGTCATAGTAGATAAATTCTGCAAATGATGCCAAAGCTCATGCTCAAACTGGCCAGCCTGGATGCCGTGTAAGACAGGCTCATCTGAACAACATGCCCTTCAGAACTCCCAAAATACAAAGCTAGGCACCGTGAAATGAAAAACAAGCTACAGTTATACAGTACAGTTGTACAGATGTACTGTACAGATATAATGCAAAGTAGAGGTAGATAATGAGATCAGATTGAGCATAACGCTACAAAAACAATGGAAAACAAGACAGTATGAGGCTGTATCTAAAACATTAAAGATGAGGTTTTGGTGTATAAATGAGCGGAATGTTACACAGAGCAAGGAGGTGACATTGCATAGCATTAACATATTACTGACTTGGTGCTTCTCTCTCTCTCTCTCTCTGAAATTCAGCAATAAATAGTAAATTGAGATTTTACAGGCTTATGCAGCCAAGCCCTCTCACTTAGTCAAAAAAACTGGTGCTCCCAGGTGTAAGGTTCCTTCTTATCAGCTGCAAGTGCAATCAGAACAAAAGCCTGGTTAGTTACTGTTGGTATTTTGCGTGCTATATCAGTAAGGTTGAGTTTGATTAGCCGGTTGGCAGAAAAGAAAAATTAGTATGGATAAACATAGAAAGCCAGTTGTGAAACTCAAAAACATTTGGAAAGTGCTGATTAAACTCTTGATCTTCGGATGTAAACACATTCTGCCACGTGTATCACTGCAACAGGGATGTTAGAACCTGACAGGCTCTAGGAAAACTAAATAAGCAATGACAGATAACAGGAAAGTGTGCAGGCAAAGAGGTGGCTGAAAAGCTTCTTCTCACACACTCTCAAGTTTTTCATTTTCAGGGTCTGGAAATTTCTGTGTTTCTGGATGCATATTTCTGATAATACACTGTTTGGGGATTACCTTTTTTCCCTGGGAAATCTCACTGATATTTCCTTATTATCCTTGCTTACTAAAACTTAGATATCATTTATTTGTGCAAGCCTATGCTGACTTGCACAGGAATCAGAAAGACTTTTTTCGCTTAAATTTTGGGCATACAAAGATAAAAAAATACCCTAGTTTATAGAAACCTCTAACACGTGCCATTAGAAACACATTATGTACTTTGGTTCCAATTGTATCAACAAAGACAAATCATGGATGAATTCCACCTCGGAGGAACCTAAGACAGACAAATTATTCATCTAGAAAGGATGGGGAGCTAGAGAAAAAGTGGTTGAACCAATTAGGAAAAAATAACCTCATGTCAAATGCTAAGAAATTTTAGATTGTCCCAGTAAAGTAAAGGTTGGCAAGGTATAACAATTCTTTAATGAGCTAAGCTAGCTCAGTTGACAAAAAAAAAAGGAAAGATAATTCCATCCATTAAAACCCAATATTAATATTATGCTAGAAAATATTGTTTTGCAGGCAGGCAATTTTTATCTTTTTTTTGTACAGAAGACAAACAGACAGCAGGTAAGAATGTTGACCTGGACTAAAATCCCCTCTCAGAGACATTGCAGCTATGGAGAAAATTATCTGTCAAAAGAATGAGAAAAAGACGCGTTTTGCCATTTAAAATCTATGTGTTTCAGACGCAGAAGAAACATTTGAGCTGGACAATTTCACTCTTTGAATCCATCTGAGCCTGATTGAACTGACAAAATCTTATTTTGAGTTGTGTGTTTTCTGGTTATGTGCTGACCTACATGTTATTTTTCACTTTTTACAGCTTTTATTTGAAGTATTAAGCCCTGAGAAAAGTTCTAACAATAACGACTGTATCAGCTTAAAGCATCTAGCTCACTGTTAATTTTTTCTTTCATGGCAAAAGCACAAATTTTTTAAAATAAGCCAAATTAACAGCTTATTGAAACTCTTGAGGAACATAGAAAATCAGAGTAGCATGGTTAAAAGTACTATCATTATGTAAAAAGACTAAGGAGAGGTGGCTAAATATAATGTACGTACTAATAAAGAGGTCAGGCTCTAGATTCAGCAAAGTATTTAAATATAACTTACAAGGTGTCCTAAGTGTCATCTTGTCACCAGAAAGTCTTTAGAAGCTATAGAGAAATCAGACTGAGTTTAATGATGCAGGTGGAGCAAATGGTTGGACAAATTGAAGCAAATAAAGACACCGTAACTAATAAGGCAACAGTACATAGGAAAAGGTGTTGCTCATAGAATAGCACGTACCCCAGCAAACCATTGGTGCATTTTCAAATACACACATCTTCTCTGGAAACAGAGTGAGCAGAAGCACACCAGCACACCCGTATTTTCATAGTCTGACATGGAATTTCTGCTGTCATCTCTATATAACTGTATGTGTATAACATATATAAAAAATACTTATATATGAAACAGTTATCAGTTATAAAATTAAATCAAACCTTGTACACTGCAAGAACAGGACTCACTGAGACCCTTTTGTCTCCTGGCCTGATACCTTACCCTCCTGAAGCCAGTAAGATAACATGATGGTGTGAATAGGATTGTACCAAAAATGTCTTACTTGCAGAAACATAGAGAAAGCCTTGTTTCACTGAGCAATGAAGGGCCTAGGAATCATAGAATCATAGAACCATAGAATGGTTTAGGTTGGAAGGGACCTTGAAGATCATCGAGTTCCAAACCCCCTGCCACAGGCAGGGATACCTCTCACTAGACCAGGCTGCCCAAGGCCATGTCTAGCCTGGCCTTGAACACCTCCAGGGACGGGGCTTCAACAACCTCTCTGGGCAACCTGTTCCAGTGCCTCACCACCCTCAAAGTGAAAAACTTCTTCCTAATGTTTAATCTAAACCTGCCCTCTTCCAGCTTAAAGCCGTTCCCCCTCGTCCTATCACTACATGCCCTAGTAAAAAGTCCTTCCCCAGCTCTCCTGTGCGCCCCCTTTAGGTACTGGAAGGCCGCAATAAGGTCTCCCCGGAGCCTTCTCTTCTCCAGGCTGAACAGCCTCAACTCTCTCAGCCTCTCCTCATAGGAGAGGTGCTCCAGCCCTCTGATCATCCTTGTGGCTCTCCTCTGGATGCGCTCCAGCAGGTCCATGTCCTTCTTATGTTGGGGACTCCACAGCTGGATGCAGTACTCCAGGTGGGGTCTCACGAGAGCGGAGTAGAGGGGCAGAATCACCTCCCTTGACCTGCTGGCCACACTTCTTTTGATGCAGCCCAGGATACGGTTGGCCTTCTGGGCTGCGATCGCACACTGCTTGCTCATGTCGAGCTTCTCATCAATCATCACCCCCAGGTCCTTCTCCTCAGGGCTGCTCTCCAGCCATTCTCCGCCAAGCCTGTATTTGTGCTTGGGATTGCCCCGACCCAGATGTAGGACCTTGCACTTGGCCTTGTTGAACTGCATGAGGTTGGCTTGGGCCCACCTCTCCAGCCTGTCCAGGTCCCTCTGGATGGTATCCCTCCCCTCCAGCGTGTCTGCCTCGCCAAACAGCTTGGTATCATCAGGAAATAATCTTACTTTGCAGTTTTAAAGATTTCTTTCAGCCATCACAGCTCTTTGTATCTCCCACAACTGCTTCGTTCTGGCATGCCACATTGTGGGTGGGATTTCTGCTCAGACATCCACCAGCTGCCCCAGCAGCTGAAACCCTGTGGTGACATATGTTTGGAGGGTCTTGTTGGGGAGCTGCAGGAGGGGGCTGCTAGGCAGCACCCAGGAGGCCAGGGCAATGGTGGCCACAGGGCCAGGACATGGCCAACAATGAGGGCCAGGCAGGGTTGGGCACGATCACTGATCTGACATGTCCCTTACACAGGTCAAAAAACCAGGCACTTCAGAAAATGCTTTATTTGTTTATTTATTTTAAACGATGTCTGCCTTGTAGGTAATACCTTCGTCATTCAAACACTTACCCAGGAATGGCAAAATTTGGTTTTCATATCCTGTCCATCTTCTATCTCTTAGAAAGAAGTCACCAGCCACCAGGTCATCAGTTTAAGCCAGGAGAATTCACTCTCCTTTTTGAACTGTGCCTCTCAGAGAAGAAAAAAAAAGAGGGAAAAAAAAAAAAAGAGAAAAAAAAAAAAAAGAAGCAGCAGCCTGAGAGAAAGAAAGTAGAAGGAGTAACCTGAGTCCATGTTCTCATGGTTAGGACATGGTTAGGCTTCCCGCCTCTGCGGTGTTTTGGTACTTGCCTTCTTCCCAAAGTTCAAGGGGGTCTCTCGCCTTACTGAAAGGTGCCGTTTCTGACCACAATAAGACTTAAGTTCTTCTAATCAGATTGTTGAAGCCACGGGTGGCCCAAGAAACCTTTTGAAGTCAACAAGTGCTGTCCCAACTGGGACAGCAATGTAGGATGTGGAAATCCAGACCCTGGTTCATGCTTACAGGACGATATCTAGGTTCTTCTCATTGAACATCAAATCCATAAACAGTTGCAAAAACAGGACAGGAAGACAAGATTCCCCTTCCTCACCCCCTACAAGGTAAAGGTCCTAATTGCTGAATGACAGAGCCTTTCTTATTCTCCTCTGTTCTTCACTTACTGCAGATCATTAGATAAAACACGTTAGTTGGCAGAACTGTTATATTGTCTACATCTGTCTTGATGGAAAGAAGGAAGATCTGCTCCACTCTTTCAAAACAAATGCCAACGTGTATCTGTCTTGGGAAGGCTTTTAGTCTCCATACCTGAAAGCTGGTAAGTTTCTGATATCTGGAGAGAAGTAAGATTTGAGACATAGTCTCATGCTTTGCATTTTCTCTGGCTTTTTGCCCAACATTCAGGGTTCTCTAACTTCCTTTTCTGAGCCATTCCAATACCACAGTGCTGTTTGTGAGTCTGCATTCCTGACTTTAGATTCTGTTCTTCCTTTGCCTTTCAGGAAACTATATCTCAAGTCTTGGCAATATCTAACTCATTGGCATTGTAGGTCATTTTTAAAATTCCAAGTCCTAGCATAGAAAAGAGTAGCTTCTGTTGTCTTCAAGTGTCTTATTCCTCCTTTATTTTGTATTCCCACCAGCTTTAGCAAGGCATTAAGGCCATCCGTAGATGAAAGTCACTCACATTTTCCGGTGTAATGAAATATGTTAGCCCCTTCACCATGCAAAGGATTGAAACGTTCATCAGTGGTAAAACGAAAGTAAAAACTAATAGAACTGGACAACCAATACCCTGCAAATAATATCCATGATAATTTTGCTTATCCAGGGATTCTGATGCCTTTTTCTAGCAAACAAGGTTAAAGTGAATTTAGTAAAACATCCGAATGGACTATTCAGTATATATACAGTTTTCAACAAGCAATATCCAGCTAAACAATGAAGCAAAAGAACTGTTCTACTTTCTTTAAATCTCAGCTTGTAAACACACAATGCTGCCTAACTAAATCCAGCTTTTCAAATATTATCAAATCTGTCCGGCCTGAGATAAGTTACCCTGCTGAAACAGTCTGCAGTATCAATAAGTTGAGCTATAAACTGATCAGCAGGAGAATCATATTGATGACTGTATCGTTAGGATAAAGCAATTCTCAAGCATTCACTCTGCAAGAGAATACAGAACTAATGATGGGAATCTGCAGCATTCTCTGCTTGCAAAACAGCTGTTCGTGTATTTGTAAACTGTGTGTTCCACTTTCCCCTTCTCCCTTCTATTTTAGCTCTAATGTCTTATTTGTAAGATAACTAGAGACATCAAGAAAATTGTGGTTTTATTTCCATGACAAACATAACTTAGAGGGGAATAATAAACCTAATTCAATGTAGTTTAGCATACGAATTGAACTATTGCCTGTATAGTTCATCATTCGACCTTCATCTATATCCATTCTTTCCTTCATGTGTTTATAAAATTAGCCAGATTTGCAACTACTAAAACTATCACAGCTCACATTGCCCACAGTGCCATCACACTACTGGCACGGGAAGCTTTGCCGGCATTGAGACACATGAACACTGACTATGAAAAAACAGATTCTAGTTTGTGGCACCTACTATTGCCTCCCTCAGTCACAGGTAACACGAGCTGTATCTCCTCTGATGTGCTAAGCAGCCCCCAGGACGCCTGTCAGTCTAAGACAGTCCAGTTGCCTGTCTGCTGAGAAACTCCTGGGGCTTTCATGTGCCAGTGGGATGGTTATTTTTGAGCTCTCTCTCACTGCATGTGAAAAGCAGACTGGCACAGCAAATAGTTCTGACCCATTCTCACAATATCCCTTAAACTCCAGAGTTCATCCTAAACCCAATATTGCTATTTTTTCAGATACAAACAACTCCTAGTTATATAAAAAGAAATTACATCAGTAGGTTACAAATCACTTTCTTTTCCTGAAAAGGAATGGACAAGAAAAGAGAAAAGCATTAATGTTCATTTTGTTTAAAGGAAAAAAATTTATTTTAATCTGGTTGACATATGAGCCTCAGAAACTGACTGACAAACTGAAATCAAAACATATGTCTTTATGAAATCAGAATTCAGTCAATTTCTATTTCTAAGCAGAGCTAATTCAATTATCTGACAGGTGTGAAACTACCACCTTAATTGCATGCATTTAGTTGGTGCTAGATAGAACACTGATGTAAACATAAGAGAGAATAGAGATATTAATATGATGAAAACTGGAGAAGTCAGAATGTCAGAAATGTACTGAGCAGACAGTCAAGTGAAATGTCACTGGGAAATGAAAGTCAATGCAAAATTATTTGTATAGTGAAAGGAGAAGAAATGCTGGGAAGAAATTGCATTGACAGTAATTTATACACATTTGAAACTCAACATAATGAGGAAGTTAAGGAAGGAAATGCAGGTGTAGACTGTTATCTAAAAGACATTGCACATCAGAATCAAAGGGAAGAAGAGACTTTTGATAGTTACCAGTAAATACTGCCTAAGAAGACAGCGTAATCAAGCCAGTTAGGAAAAGAGTAACACACTATTACTAGTAGAGGAAGGTCTCCTGCTGTTAACTTATGTTAATTTTCCTTCCTCCGTCACCCAGCAAACCTGCTGACACCTGTTGAACTTGTGTTCAACACGATTTCTTGAAACAGTGTTCTATCCTGGTTGGGGAAAGATCCTGTTTCCTTACCTCATCAGGGATGCACCAGCCAGGGAGACCCAGATTGGGCAGTTAATATTCCCACAGTGAACAAAGTCCTTAGATATTCATTACCATGCATAATGTAAAGACGCTGGACTAGAGGCAAACAAAAAGAAAGAACAAAAAAGATCCAAATCAACAGAGAACATTAAGATAAGTGCTTGTTTTTAAGGTGTAATGATCAAGGAGAAAATCACTTCCTTACAATTACAGGAACGTAAATTATAGAATCAAATAAATTTCTTAGATCACACATAATTAAAAGTAGTTTGATTAGAGAAGAAAATGAATACAATACGTGCTTTATAGTCACACAGTATAAATTTCAGAAATGTTTGTGGTATGTTCCCTGAAGAAAACAATCCAATTGGAAAATTCAGTCTTGGCAAGATCTAGGTGTAGCCCAAACAGCTTTTCTGTTTCTAAATTGTATGGTTCACAATTGTCCAAACCCTGCTTTAACAATATATTTTCTCTGATGTCTTGCAGTATAAAGGCAGACATTTCTGGTTATTCTTTAGAGGGGATATGCATACCGTGCACCATAAAATATACAACAGACAACTTCTTTAAATAGATCCTTCTCTATTTAATGTGTGGATGATACTAAGAGTGGTTCTGTGACTGTCATGGTTTAACTCCAGCCAGCAGCTAAGACCACGCAGCTGCTTGCTGCATGAAGTTCTCTCCCTTCCCCAAGAAGGGCAGGGAGAAGAACGAGAAAAGGGGATAAAAGGGAAAGGAAAAAAAACCTCATTGGTTGAGATAAAGACAATTTAATAGAACAATAATAGATAAGGAAAATAACAATAACAGTAACAATAACAATAATGACAAAAGTCACTCTCACCACTCAGTGAGAATAGGTACCTTCCCGAGCAGTGATCGCAGATTGCCCCACCCCCAGCCAACTCCCATTTATATACTGAGCATAATGTCTACGGTATGGAATATTCCATTGGCCATTCCATTCTGTCTATGCTCCTTCTTGTCTTCTATGAGAAGCTGAGAAGAGTCCTTGAAAAGTATAAACATTGCCTAGCAACAACTAAACCAAGATGCATTATTGATTGCAACCTTCTGATTCTGAGGAAAATAAAGGACTCCACTTTTAAAGCTTTTATTTTGGCAAATTATGTTTCATGCAATTTCTATCAGCATGTTTGTGTACCACCAAGAAAGCAGATACTAAGAACAAAGAGGTGAAACACAGACAGCAGTGTATCTTCCCATCAGCTTCCGCTAGTTGTGACAGCTTTTGCTATGATGAAAAATATAACAGGATATATAGATAAAACTAGATTTCTTGTTTGATTTTACATTCGTTACTTGTTCAGCCAAGTGCACTGAAGCTAAGCACAAAATGACTGACCTGGAGAGTTCAAATTTATTTAGTTCTTTCAAAGTCCTGGTTTCTCTCAAATATCTGCAAGAAAAAGGGGGAGCAGAAAAGGAAAATAAGACAAGGTTATTTCTTTGCCAAGAGCCAGTCCCTAGGTCAGAGAATTTTTCTTTAAAAAGCAATATTGTTATATTTCATATAGGATTCAATAAGAAAAGTAATTTCTATGGGTACTTTCAGAGTTTCATGTTGAGTTTTGCAATTCCCATTGATGTGAAAGGAAGTCATGCCAGTAAAGCCCAATAACGTGCATTGGAAAACAAGAAAGAAAAACATAAAATAGACTTGAATGAGAATGAGAATGAAAAAAAAAAAACAACAAACTGGCCACTGTGGATTCCAGCTCTAAAAAAAGATCCAAAATACCTACCGCTGCTTCTGTGATCCAAGGGATATGCAAACTGCAACCCCTATCACACTCCTGTGGCCAAAGCTTTAATACATGGAAGAGGTTTGGTTTTTTTTTATGAGGAGGAAAGTGTGAAGCAAGGCTGGAACTTCCTGTGGAAAAGAGGAGGTTAAAGGAACAGATGTTTTGTTCTGAATCAGCCCTGACTAAGACCACAGAATGACTTCATAAAATTGATTCTCTTATACTCAATCACTACAGAGGAGACCAAGTAAGGAAAGGAGTAAAAAAGCTTTAAGTCAGGTGTGTGCTACATTTGGTAGGCCTGTTCAGGACTCGGCATGCTCCTACTGTACACCAGTGGCTTCCCAGACAGCTTTCCATGCAACAATTTCCCCCATTACCATGACACCTCCCCATCCCGGAATCATGCTGCAACATTTTCTTGCAACATTTCAGGCACTCCTTGCCCATTACCAAGTAGATTCAATTAACTAAAGTGGCAGAAAACCCATTTGCCCAAAGTAAAAGGAAACCATATCCTAGTGGCACAGCAAGCTGAACTGGTTCAGAGAAGAGTTGCCGATGAGTTGTCACAGGGGAGTGAGCGTGATTGCCCCTTCCGGCAGCAAAGAGCCATTAGCTTAGCTCAGCTGTACATACCTTCAACTAGCAGTGAACTTACCAGAAATACCCCTTGCAGTGAATGTGTTTTCTAAGGGCCTTTTCATTCATCTTAAAGGACCTGTACATAGATAAATAAATAAAAAACAGTAAATCAAATCAAGCTCAAAGGGCTTCTAGACGCTCTAATCAAAACACAGCTACAAAGGCAATCACTGCTGCTGCCCCCAAATAGGCAAGAGCTTCCAGCTCAAGCCCTTGTCCTTGGTTTGTAAAACAGGAAAATGCACTGGCTACTCTGCATTTAGCTCAGAACAACACACTGGGAGCTTGGTGGAGCACAGCTACTGAAATAAGGACTAAAACCACCCTATATGCTTAAGCTCCCTCTTTATAATGAACTAGGACATCACTTCTGCGTCTCCCCCTCAACATTTAGTAAGCTCTGCAGTACCCAGAGTGAGATGGGTGTTTCCTATGTATTAAGCTCTAGATACTTCTAAGTAAAATTCTTCAAAATAGTTCAGGTTCAAAACAGGAGAAGTGATAATTTATAAAACAAAATTCTAATTGTTCCTCAAAGCTCTCATTCAAGATAAATATGCTCAACAAAGTCATGGATGAATTGTTTTTTATGGACTTAATTCCAGGGGGCTATTCCACAACCTAGTACTGCAAGTTCTTTCTTCACACATTGGGAACAATAACCAAAAAGACAATAGAGGTGAGATTTTAAAATAAAACTCGTCTTAGGAGTAAAACAAAATGAATCAAATGCAAAAGATACACAGTGATTTTTGTAATATAGAATGTAACAGTGTGATTAAAAAAATAAGTGAAGAAAAATTGAAAATTTTAAAACATTAAAATGTAGTAGTACAAATACCGTTAAAGTTTAGAGGGTCTTTAAGATATTTCTTTCAGTTCAATTTAAGGATCCTTTCTAAAACACAATACCATTTTTCCGCCCTTTTTTTAGAAGAAAAACATGGAAATGCTAAAATGTCTTAGATAAGATCACAGCAATAAAAATGTTTAAAATGCAGATATTCAATGTCATTACTATGTAAAATTTTTTTAACCAATAAAAGATTTTTCCTAAGAACTGCACAAGGAATCTTTACCTATAGGAATATAAATGTTATAATACAAATTAAGTCATAGATCAGAAAGATACTTATAAGCAACTATTATCAAGAAGTACACAGGACTGATGAGTAAAAAGATAAAGAAACACATAGATGTAGAGTTTGAAGATAAAAAACATCATTTCAAGTAACTCACCTTAACGAATCAAAGCACAGCCCCCAACACGTCTACACTTTCACATACATCAGTGGGGCAGTATTTCACCCTGTATGAATAGCAAAGCACACTGCAATGAATGTAGCACCAGTCACACCATTGCCATTTTCTTGCATTTCATGAAACTATTTCATGAAACTGCTTGCTTTCATTCCTATTCATGCCAGCACTTAAGCACATACACAGACTTTATCAAATGCTAAAATGTTCTCTTGCACTGAAGGCTGGAAGCACTTTCCTGTCACTGTTAAAATCATTACAGGATTTCAACACAAAATATTCATACATAAACTTTTCATATATTTAAAAACTAGACACATCTAATTGAAGTAACACCTATGGATACTAAAAGCCATACACGTGTGCAGCCAAGTGGAGAATGCACAAACTCAAATCACCGGGCAAGGAAGTGGAATCACCTAAGAAGACTGCCGTAAGAATTACCCTGCCATTGCTCCTCTTAAAAGTCGTGCTCCAAATGGCCTGTGACAGCTGCAGGGAGGTAATAAAATTATTCAATCTAAAACAAGTTGCTCCTACTACAGTGAGAAACTCTTTGTATGAGAAAAGTGTCTATGGGAATGGGACATAAAATGCAGAATGGCCTTGGAAAGTGCAAGCAGAGTTACACGTTACCCTCAGGGAAATGGCCCGGGTGGCAGGGACTTTAGATCCTGCCATATTCAAATATAGCTCCCCGCTATTCCTCCTCACGCAGCACTATCGGTGCCAAGGTCAGATCAAGTCATGGAAGAAAGACATCCATTTAAGGACAAGATGAAAGTTTTGCCAGTGGATAGAGAAAAACACATGCTGGAGCACCTCAGGCCCTGTGAAGTCTGCAGTGGTTGAACCATCCTCCAAATCTGGAGTTTAGCAGTGCTCCTGAATTCCTCTCCCACACTAAGCTAACACATCCCCCAGCTATGCTTTCTCCCATATTTGACTGGCTGAAAAATCCATCCTGTACTAACTTACCAGTCTTTAACCATGTGATGACAGGAGTGCTTTTCCTGCTCATTTTTGGAAATTAATCAATATCACAAACTGTTGGAGGCTTTCATCTACAGGACTTTTATCCTACTGTTGCATAGAGGTACAGAGACAGTATGGAAAGGTGTTGCCCCAGTCACTTATGTGAAGGGAGATAAGAAAAAGTGTTTTAGGGAGCTGAACCTTATTGCTAGTGAGTTCTTAATTGTTGCTTTTCAGATCCACTCTTTCTGCACACTATGCCTCTGGGCAATAGCAGACTCTGCTGCCTGTCATATACAATTGCTGCCTTCCCCCTGGCCCTCAGCAATTCAAAGGTGCATATTGGAATGAAAGACTAGTATAGAAAGATACATATTTTTTTAAGTGACGTGAATGCTTTTAAACATTCACAACAGTGCTCCTGAAGTCCCGTCTCAGCTGCTGATTTCATATTCATGATCATAACTATATTCATTGTGGGTTTAGTTGTAGCATGTTCCTCAAAGTTTTAAAATGTTTTGTTATAAATCCACTTACATGATACTATAGACAATTTCATCATTTGCCTTTTTTGCAAATTTATGAGAGGTGTTACTGCAAAAAACAAGCTCACTGAGCAGACCACTGTCCTTTTACATAAGACCACTTTTATCTTTCCACATAGCTTCTAATTTAATATCAGAAGCAATAAAATATATATGCAGCTGCCATAGTCCAGACAAGGCAATGTTTTCCTGACCCTCAAAGTCACAGTTTGCTTGATAGGCTGATGTTTCAATCAAAAAGAATTTTTCTTGTGGTGGCCTGAAAAGGTATTTGATACAGAACTGAACAAACAGCACATCTTGTCTTTATCCTCCTGGAGTTTTCTTACACAATCTCCAAAATTCCGATCTAAGATTCTATTCAAATACCAGAGGTGTTACAGATACAATGGCACACGCTGATGAGTTAAACTTAATGTTTTATTTGTTGATCTTCATACCCACTTAACTTCTGGCTCCATATGCCTCAGGATTAGTCAGGCTGTGCTAAGTAATTGCAGATATGGAGACAACTGATTTTCTAGTAAGACAGGAAAGTCCTGTCATTATGGTTTATGAACATGATCAGGAAATGCACTTCAGCAGGCAACAATGCTATAGATTTTCAGTCAATTACAGCCTAAGGTCTTGAAAGATAAGCTCAGAAAGCTGCTTAAAGATAGGTACTTACTTTAGCATTTTCCTGCGTGAGGCTTCATATCAGTTCCCCTCATCTGTTAAATGGAGGTGACATAATTTTTTTAGAGAGTTACAAGGGTGATTTTTTTCAGGCTGGTTCTTGTTTATACAGTCATTTCCTGTTTCTTTACCAAAGTTGAGGGTATATGGGTAATTTCCACGCCCTTTGAGACTGCTGCGCTCCACTTGCATTTGGAAGATTATTGTTGTATAGATACCTGAATTCTAACGAATATGGTTTCATCATTTCTTTATAAACCAAAGCATATGGCCTCCATTTCCAAGAAGGAACATCAGTCTTCAGACTACTAGGCCAATGCCTTTTGAAAAGCTATGAGTGCATGCTCTTTTAAGACTCACTTGTTCTTCTCACCCTATCTCAGAGTGTCCTCCAAAGTTCTTAAAATCCTAGTATTTTGTTAGAATCTGCAGGAGAATTTTAGCACTTAAATGCTTGGATGTGACATGTTCTTACAACAGGTATGAATCTGGACTGCATCCTGACTAGCACCTTTACCACATCTACAAATACAAGTTCTCATATACAGATACATAGAGTTTATAGATATGTCAGAGGTATGTGTGTGCATAATACACATACACAAATTATGTTATTGTCCTAAATTGTCCCAGTAGGTGAGAAGCAAGGAGGTTGCTTCACTTCAGATTTTGACATCACCTGGAATTGTGAGGAAAATCTGTGACAGAGCAGGTGATTCTGAGTTCATTCCTTTCCAGCTTACATACTAATTGTGAGCTAAGGAGATCTTCAACTATTAGAACATGACCAAGTAGCACATCACAGGTTTAATCTTACATTTCAAAAGTCCCAGCAACGTTATTTAAAGATAAGCATTCAACCATGTACTTCACAACTCTTTCTTCTCTCTATAGAGAGACATTATAAAAACACACAGTTTTTGTAGCAGATTCACATCTGAGCTATCCACATATACCCCTTCTATTTTCTATAGTGTCCATTAATCCAAAGATAAGCATTCAACCATGTGCTTCCCAGCTCTTTCTTCTCTTTATGGAGGGACATTATAAACAAACACATTTTCTGTAGAAGATTCACATCTGAGCTATCCATGTATAACCCTTCTATTTTTTATGGTGTCCATTAATCCAAAGCAAAGGAACATCAGAGAAGAATGACCTGAGCCATCAAGCTCAGCCCTCCTAAATCACATGCATGGAACTGATTTTTTAGTACTGAGAGGCTATGGAGAACCTGTTTCATCTCCATAACACTTTCCATCACCCAAAGCCAAACATAACATTTATAATAGACCACAAACAGACATTTGCTCCAGGAATATGCCAGGAAAGATCCCAAGCACTGTTGTGTCTTCCAGCCCCGCAGTAGAACAAGCAAAACTATGGTCCAAATCTGAAGTTAATGACAGAAAACTCTCCTAACCCATGGTAAGAGTAAACATGTTTTACAACAGGATTTGCTTTGCTAAAGAAAGGCATAATGCACACCCTGTACTTGTTGCATAAGCTTGTACATTACAGAGCATCCATGTTAAGCTGCTATAAAGGAGGAGGCCGGATGCTCTTCCTTTCCATCCTGTTTCTCCTTTACTATTTAAAGACCACATCCCCTAGATGTAGGACATATTTCTTTCAATATTTGGTTGAACTTACTGTTTATTGTGCTACTACTCTTTAAGACATCCACCTGCAGGTTTTAGAATCATAGAATCATAGAATGGTTTAGGTTGGAAGGGACCTTGAAGATCATCGAGTTCCAA
Organism: Pluvialis apricaria; assembly: GCA_017639485.1. NCBI lineage: Eukaryota > Metazoa > Chordata > Aves > Charadriiformes > Charadriidae > Pluvialis > Pluvialis apricaria. Next base: position 106,345,788 of record CM030008.1, on the reverse strand, counting down.
CCCCCCTGCCACAGGCAGGGATACCTCTCACTAGACCAGGTTGCCCAAGGCCACATCCAGCCTGGCCTTGAACACCTCCAGGGACGGGGCTTCAACAACCTCTCTGGGCAACCTGTTCCAGTGCCTCACCACCCTTAAAGTGAAAAACTTCTTCCTAATGTTTAATCTAAACCTGCCCTCTTCCAGCTTAAAGCCGTTCCCCCTTGTCCTATCACTACATGCCCTAGTAAAAAGTCCTTCCCCAGCTCTCCTGTAGGCCCCCTTTAGGTACTGGAAGGCCGCAATAAGATCTCCCCGGAGCCTTCTCTTCTCCAGGCTGAACAGCCCCAACTCTCTCAGCCTCTCCTCATAGGAGAGGTGCTCCAGCCCTCTGATCATCCTCGTGGCTCTCCTCTGGACACGCTCCAGCAGGTCCATGTCCTTGATTTGCACTGTTATTGTTCTTCCTACACTTTTGTGTGCAAAAGACTAAAAAAAAGCTAAATCATTTCCCAGGCCCTGATATGCAGTCACCTCTGAGGTCAAACAATAGCTGTTTAGACAACACACAGTACACATCTCCACATGAATTTAGCCTGAGCTGAAGAAAATCTCTAGAACAAACTGCAATTGCAGAGAGAAAGCAGTTATGCATGATGTCATTATCCATAAATAATGCCCTGAGAAGGTAACAGCATCAGTTTTACATCATCGAAGGGACTCTCACAGTATAGCACAATTCTACAGTGAGGTGACAAAACTTGCCATTGTCTGCCCTACTTCAACTAGAAAGGTCTACTTTATTCAAACTTTAATTGTTTTTTGGTCTGTGAACTTTCCGATTTTCTCTACCATGGAAATATGGATCAGTTTGGACATTAATAAGGAAGGAGAAATATACATGCATCATACAGTTAGTTCATATCTGACAGCCCGACACAGATATTATGGCTTATACTAAAAAACCAGTATATTATGGAAAATTATGTGTCACCATTAATGCATAACAGCCAAATGATTAAATGCTTGAATTCAAGCAGCAAGGGAACGCTGGCTTGCCATAGCTTCTAGATAAGACAGCTGCTTCACCTCTGTCCCTTAATTTCATTTTTTGTATTTCATGCTAGCAAAAAAGAAAAATGATTTAGTTTTATTTTTCCACTGATACTATTGGGTTATTCTATTCTATAACCCAAATCCTGTAGCTTTAGATCCAGCAATGTGTACAATCACTACAAGGAAAGTTGGATTTTATCATGACATTATATGAGACACAAAGTGATGTGTCGTAAGTGATAAAAGAGAAACAGCACAAATACGATGTACAGAAAGGATTATTCTCCCCTGCAGATACAGAACTCCTGAATCTGTGACTAGTGGTGAGGGATTAAAGTACACTATCTTCCAAAAAAAGCCAGCTTAAGTAATGGTACCACTGTGCAATAAAGAAAATATATTGCCTGAAACAGTAAGAGTTTCTCTATTTAACTGATTTTCTCTATACGACTTTAAGTTAAAAAATAAATATTGGAGTATTATGTAAACTGCATCAGTCTGGTAAAAATATATTAAAGAAATATGCATATACTAAGAAGTTAAGAATATATTTATTTTAAGTTATTGCAGAATCAGTCTTTATCAAACAAAGAATACAGTATATTAAATGAATTTTAGGATGTTAGCAGGCCTTGATATTGAAAGGGAAAGAAAATGCCTTGCTAAAAATTTACCATGCTTTCTTTTCACCTATCGGTATAAATATAGCCATCTTGCTAAAGTGATATATAGATAATATTCCAATAATACTTACCTGTAATACTACTGCACTGAAATCAGAAATATGATGAGTAAAAGTGGACCAAAATCATCCAAATAATGATTGGAGTTATGAATGCTGCACTGGCATTAAAACCAAACCAAACCAAACCAACCCCAACAAACAACAAAAAAAACCCTAACCATACTGTTAATATCTCAGATACGTTTTATTTTCTAGAATAAAGGGAAACACTGTGGCACAGCTCACTTGAGATACTGACCTCAGAAAGCAGCTAGCTGCCCAAGCCAATGGCAGTGGGTGAGTCCTGCCAATGTTGACTTTTTTTTTAACCGCAACCCAAACTAATTAATGTTCCTCACATCTTGCTCTAAAAAACTAGTTAAGCAAGAAAAACAAAATGTCTCAAAAGTCAGTCCTTGCCCTCTCTCATATACTGGAAACTTCAGGTAAAACTGCATTTTTGAGAGCGTTGCCTAAGTACGGTCTACGTCGTCATGCAGAAAAATTGCAAGCCAGTCCTATTACGGTCCTTCGTTAGTATTGTTATTTCAAGAATGCTTTGCAATGTGTTGATGACAGTCATGGAATTTTTTCTGTCCTGCAAAATACATCCTTTTTTTCATGTAGTTGATTAGAGTTACCTGTTCACAGGGAACATAAATTAAGAAGGAATAAAGAGCACCAAGTCAACTGGCCAAATTCCGTTTTCCTAAATCCAGCAAACAGTACACTACAGCATTATCCAATTAACTTCCCTGATCTAAAAAATAAAACTTTTATTATCTGGTGTTGCCCATACGAATTTCTTTTTAAATTGCTATTTTAGAGAGATTAGTCTGAACACACTGAAATATTTATATAGGATGAGCCCATTCCAAAGCACATAAATGACTATGAGCTCCTTTCACTGGAAAGAAGAGACTTTTACATCCATTGTACCCTCAGATGATGTCTCTTCTTAGCATCTCCTTCGCCCTTTTTATGTTTCGCCTCTTCTCTTCAGATTCTTCGTATGTTCTCTCTAATCATTCAAGTATTAAAACATTTCCTGGTCATAAAATCTTTGTAAGCAGAATTACTCACTTGTAGGGCAGAATCTAGAGATAAAAGTGAGCCAGAAATGCTCTTGGAAATCATATAAGTTAACACAAGAATAGATATCCTTTATTAACATGTGTTCTCCAACAAGCCTCTCTTCTGGAGCAGTCAGAAAAGATATGCTGAGGAAGCTCCAAGTGATGGATGCTCTGCAGGGACTAAGGCAACTGTTTTCAGCATTGTGTTCTCAAACTATTTTTCAATGCTAAACAGAACTGAAATTCCCTGTCACAGTGTTTACCTTCCCCTGTGGAAGGATGTACATTTATATCAGTAGTGCTAGGTAAGAACATAGCCCCTGAAGAGATCCTTCACGCCATTTTACCATAGACAAGTCTGAATTTCTGTTTCCACAAGTGAAAAGCTAGAGCTGCATAACACTTTTGTGTACACTTACTGTAAATACTTGGAACCCATTGTCTCTTACATGTTGATACACAGGGTAGAAAGTAAAAAAGATAAAAGATAAAAGGTTGGTTTTCCTCAGTATAAGTAACCAGAAAGCACAATATGAGGAGGCAGTGAGGAGTCTAGCCAGCAAAAAAGCTGGTAGCAGCTCAGGTATCATATACGTTACTAACACTGGCACAAAGGAGAGCCTAGCAGAAAGCTAAGATTTACTTTTTTTCCCCCTTCCAGGAAGAAGTGTAAAGAAAAAACAAACAACAAAACAAGACAACTACAAAAAAAAAAAAAAAAAAAAAAAACAAAACAAAACCAAAAAAAAAAACCCACAGCATTTATTCACATGGAAAGACTACTGCAGCAGCTATTCTTGCTGAATCAAGTCCGGTACCAAGAGTTGGATTTGAGCCTCAATTCTGAAAGCCCTCTATATGCAGAACTTCCACGCCTATCAAAACATGGTTTGAAGAGATCTGCAAGGTTTGAAGAACAAGACTTGAGACTGTCTTGTTTGTTAAATAACCCACTTCAGAAAAGCCAAGAGGAATTCCTTGGTTACATGGGTTTTTCACACACAGGATGCTGCTCGGATGCTGCTCAGATGTTGCTAAACAGTAATGTTGCAATTCATCAATTAAAAGGAGTCAGTGCCGTCAACCTGAGTGTTATTTTGAGATGCGTGAGCAGCCGCTCTGCTCTAGTTGATTACAGAAGCTGACGTTTTTGCCACCATATTGACTCTCCAGTTCCAGCGTTTCAGCGTTAAGTGAATATTGAGTCATTTCTCAGGAACTGCAAGAAACAGCTAAGCAGATGCGCTCAGTCAGCCTTGTCAGCTTTTCCCTTGTGCAAATCCAAATGTATCAAAGTTTGATTAGCACTGTAGAGAAAAAAGACCATCTGCTAACTAACCAAATGCATGTCCCATTGCAAAAAAAGGAGCAAAGAGCTGTGAGATACCTGCACTGCTGAAATATAAAGGGAGCAGGAAGTTGCTGTTTCTCTCAAACAAGTATGTGCCCAAAATAAGAAGGTAAACTGTGAAACCAACATAGCAAAGGTGAAATCACATGATCAGCACACTTTTTCTTACAGTTCTTTTTTGCTGTATGTAAAAATACAGCAAGTACTGCTGTTGCATCCACTTTTCAAATCAGATTAAGGAAATCCATTATTCTCTGGATAAAATGATCATGATTATTTTTTGTAGTTAATCCTAAACATTTTAGATTAAATTCCTAAGCCTGTGTCTGCTTAAATTCCTGTGGAAAGACTTTTGGAACACACTTTATAGCCATCTGCTTAAGTGGATGATGTAAGGTCACATTCAGTAGAATTCTTCAATGAAAGATAAAAAAATCTTTTCACAATTGTTGATGCTTTTGAAACGTTGGTTTGGGGTGGACGGGAAAAAGAAAAAGAGGTCCTCACATCAATTTTGTTTCTGTTTATCCAACAGCTATTGCTCCAAAAAGACTGTTAGCAAAACACAGAAGTTGGAGTGATATTTCATTCATGCCTGCAATATCTATTACTTCATGAAATAAATGACCCTGAGAAATGTCAGTTTATACATTTTAAAAGAAGTTTTAATTTAGGCCTGTTGTCACAGTACAGAGCAATATCATAATTAATGATGTGAAACTGGTAGCTAAGATGTCATTACACACGGGAATGTCACAGTGAATCAAGTTCAACTAGCTACTAAAAAAATTCAGCACTGGGATATTAGTTTTTATACTCATGGTATATCAAATAAATCTTTGACAAGCTACAAAAAAATGGTATGGATTAAATATGATATGGGATGAGCAGATTTGGTACAAAGCTGGCCCAGAATCTCAAAATGCCAGCAAATCAAGGCCTGGGGGTAAGTCAGACTATTTATTTGCCAAGCTGACCTACTTCTATTACACTTATCATTCTTCTGAATACCATTTACAAGAGCACTCCTGTCAGAGCTAAAGACAATGTTAATTCATCACAGCTCTGATGTCATTTCTAAGAAGGATATATACCTCCTGAAGATGTGTTTACAAACATATCTAGGAAGTACTCTGAGCTGCTCAAAACACCTTTGCCCTGTTACCAGCTGGCTTTTTCTAAATCAAATTAGCATTTACACCTAAAAATCAGGTGTAAAATCAAAGTAGTGTTTACACCAGATTAAAAAAGAATTTTTTATTGTTATTTTTTATTACAGAAATACGCTTGTTAGAACCATAAGTTACTTCTCATCTAAATATTCCTGAACAATACAAAGTTTTAAGAGAGAATAACACAACTGAAACTGTGTAATAGACTGGAAGTATGGTATCTGCTGGAACTGGTTAAAAGCCACATAGTCCATTCCCCTTGTGGCCCTGTCCTTGGGGTTCCTGTGGGAAGGTAGGAGGTGTTTGGGCATGCCTAGCCAACAAAATTCCCAGCCCTCAGGGCAGAGGTGGAATTTACACTAAGAATCTGAGCCTTTGGTTTTATAAAAATAATTTGTGGCTTGCCATTATTCCACTGTATTCAGGATATCTTCACTCAAACAATACACATTATTCATTGACTGACTGGAACAGAACAAAGTCATTTAAAAACAAACAGCTACAAAACCTCCACGTTTTACTTATTGTATATGCATTATCTTATGGCAGGAGACAATTACCTGTCTGCTACTAGCATGTTCTGATGCATAGCCCTTTTCATTTCAACAAGTGAGCACATATAAGAGCTATTGCTGCTCTTGTACACATCGGTGGTTTTTTGTTCCATTTTGTAGATAGATTTTTTCCCTTTAATAACCCTCCTTTATTAATCTTCTCTTGTTTAAACTTGATTTGTACTTTTGAATCTAATTTTTCCCTTTACCTCAGGACTGTACTCCTGTGGACAGTTTCACTAGCCACTCATGCTTAAGAGTTTTGTACCATCAGACATTGCAGCTACTGGAAGGTGTGATTGCAACCTGGGGGTATACCCAAGCTCATTTTGAACTGGTTTGTTCAGACAATAACTTCATTGAGGATTCAGCCCCACGGGCTTTCTCCTGCCTCTCCCCTCATATATCCAAACATTTCCATAGGCTTGTATTGAGAATCCGACACTGCTACCACTGCAATCATCAGCCCCTTTAACCAGAAAAGGCTGTTGGCTGCAAAGCTTTGTGTACAACAGTCACTTTGCTGTAGTATCGATTCACCTTTAGGAAGTGTAAATATTTAAACAGGATATTTTGGGAGCACCCTTATGAGGAGTGCTTTCTCTGCCACTCTCTTCACAACTAGACATTTCACTTTCCTCTCATATAACCCTGGCTATCTGCATCTTATGCCTAGTGTCTATCTCTAATGAGCTCTTTTGTACATGAACTCAGCCAGGCATGTCTGCAAGAAACATATTTACACCTCTTGCTGAGGACTTCTGGCTCAGGGAATACCTGAGAGTCCATCAGCTCCATGTCAGCCTTTCCTACCTTGATACACAGTTCAACTCCCAAGTTAGTAACGTGATCGTAGCTTTCTGTGGAATATTTATACAAAAAGTCATGTTAATGAAATGTACAACACTATTGAGTGCTGCTATGCAAGTAACTGTACAAATAGATGCCTTTTTTTTTTTTTAAAGAAAGTATGTTTTCAGCATTAACTGCGTTTTGTTGTATACATTGGTCCCACTTTGTCATTATCACAAGGGCTTCAACCTAGGCACTACTCATGCAGTCCTGTAGACTACTGAGAAGGAAGGAGAAAAGAGAATTTCCTGTGCTTTTTCTTCTAGTCAGCTTTTAATGTCTTCATAAGCCTTTACAGTCGTTACTATTATACAAAGATAAGGTATGAATGGTTGTGTGTATACTTAAAAAAGGCATTTCATGCTGTGCATGCTGTCTCAGGCCACCAGTTACCTAACTTGTACCCATTCATACTCCAGGAGTGTTTCTCTTGTTCTTTCTTTCTATAAGAACCAGCAGTTAAAATCACCTTGGCTCTGATTTTAGGATACTAGCACCAAAGGGGAGATGTAAAGAAAGGCAAGAGGACGGGATACAGCAACATATTGCCATGAGTATTACCTGTAGGGAAGACTTGGTGGACTACTGTTGCTTTGCTCTTACTGCTACGAATACAGGAAACATACATTTGTAGAAAAACAACATACCCAAAGTGAAAGTCATACCCTCTGAGTTCACAGATAGGATGCCAGCCTTGGCTGATAGTTCCTTTCATACCCCACAGTCCTTATTCCTTCAGGACATAAGGACAGGATGAAGCCATTAGTTCATTCTTACTTCCCTTCTATTTAACCTTTTAAGCGGAGAAAGGGTGGGAGGTTGGGGATGGGTGGCAAGAGGAATGTGCCTTGATTTGCACTACAATAATTTTCATTACTTAAGTTAGTGCTGGGCAAATACTGGCCAGGAAGGCTTTTAGGGTAGTTATTAATTCTGTACCTAAAATCTCTTGCTGTGGGGCAGGAAAATGCAATCTGAATTCTCTTTTCTACATGACTGAAGGCAGAAAACAAAGAACCTCACTGCTCACTGCAATAAAGACAGGACAGAGAGTCTCACAAGTTCAGCAAAGTTTCTAGGGCTCGCGAGGGATAACGGATCATAAAGGTGTGCTATGAATTATGCAGTATGCCTTTTCCGCAGGTACCTTCCAATTGTCAGAGCTAGCAAAGGGCAAACCGAGGGTCATCTGGTTCAAGTGATTAGATGAAAGTAAGGCAGGTCACCTTGCCTATCTGAAGACATTTATGGTAAAACACTGGCAGCACAATTTTGAAGGTGGGAGAGGGAAAGGAAGTGAAGAAATTCCCTTTGAAATTCAATGCTATTGAATTCAAATACCCAAGAGAACATGGTCAATGTGTAGAGGTCAGCTTTCTGCCAACCACTGTAAACTGGAAAAGGCTCAGAGATCAAATAATTCTCTTTGTATGCTGAGATGCAGAAGTTATGAGCAAATATTTAGTAGTTATAAATAGGGATTAAAATAATATTGTATCAAAATCTCAACTATTTCAAAGCGTAGCTGCTGGCCAAAAAAAGCAAGTTTGAATAACACCCTACAGAAAAAAAAGCTCCAGCAAATTCTGCCAGGAGATAAAGTGAGCACTTACTGGAGCGGATGACAGGTATATTATTACTGTTCGTAAATAGTTCTGTAGCCCCAGTACCATGGTAGGCAGTTTACAGACAGACTGAATAACAAGATCTGTGCTGTGAAGAGCCTCCAGTCTCAGCTGACAGTTATACAAACAGGGACAAGGAAGTGGAATAACAAGGAGGTGTGAGGATACACATTTTCATCAAGTACCATTTCAGAAAACAGGAGAAGCCCAAATAGAAGTTCAAAGCTGCTGAAAGAAAAAGCCCTTCTCTACCATCTCCCCATAGTTTTTGCCTCCCGTCCTTACACCCAAACACACCTTCTGTATCAAATTCTCCTCTCCCTCCCAGAATCACAGAATGGCTGGAAGAGACCTCTGGAGGTCATCTGGTCTGACCCCTAAACCTACCTCCCTGCCTTCCTCCAAGCCAATTTGACTTGCTAGAAAGTCTAAAAACTACTAAAAAAACCCCCCTCTGAACTGTTTGTTGCTGTCTTAATGAGTTAGATCAGGTCCCAAAAGGGACCACTGAGGTCAGATCTTGTGTAAGGATGTGATCCTACAACTGGATGGATCCTTTGGAGGACTATCAAAGAGGTAGTGAAGCTATGTAGGGAAAAAATTAGGAAGGCCAAAGCCCAGCTAGAACTAAACCTGGCTTCTGTTGTCAAGGACAACAAAAAAAGTTTCTATAAATATATTGGCAATAAAAAGAGGACTAAGGATAATCTCTGTCCTCTAGTAGACCAGGCTGGTAACGTATTGACTAAGGACGAGGATAAGGCTGAGGTACTTAATGCCGTCTTTGCCTCAGTCTTCAGCAGTAGGACCAGTTGTTCCTTGAGTTCCCTAACCCCTGAGCTAGAATACAGGGATGGGGAGCAGAATGAAGCCCCTGTAATCCAAAGGGAAATGGTGAGGGACCTGCTTCAGCACCTGGAGGTGCACAAATCTATGGGGCCGGATGGGATCCATCCAAGGGTACTGAAGGAGCTGGCGGAAGTGCTCACCAGGCCACTCTGCATCATTTATGAACAGTCCTGGATAACCGGGGAGGTCCCAGCTGACTGGAGGTTGGCAAATGTGACACCCATCCATAAGAAGGGCCGGAAGGAGGATCCGGGGAACTATAGGCCAGTCAGTCTGACATCGGTGCCTGGGAAGGTCATGGAACAGATCATCCTCAGTGCCATCACACGGCACATGCAGGAGAACAAGGTGATCAGGCCCAGTCAGCATGGGTTTGTGAAAGGCAGGTCATGCCTGTCAAACCTGATCTCCTTCTATGATGAGGTGACCCGCTTAGTGGATGAAGGAAAAGCTGTGGATGTTGTCTACCTGGACTTTTGCAAGGCTTTTGACACCGTTTCCCATAGCATTCTACTGGAGAAACTGGCTGCTTGTGGCCTGGACAGGTGTACCCTTCGCTGGGTAAAAAACTGGTTGGATGGCCGTACCCAGAGAGTGGTGATAAATGGAGTTAAATCCAGTTGGTGTCCAGTGACAAGTGGTGTCCCCCAGGGATCGGTGCTGGGACCGGTTCTCTTTAATATCTTTATTAATGATCTGGATGAGGGGATCGAGTGCACACTCAGTAAGTTCGCAGACGACACTAAACTGGGGGGGCGTGTTGATCTGCTTGAGGGTAGATTGGCTCTGCAGAGAGATCTGGACAGGCTGGACAGATGGGCTGAGGCCAATGGTATGAGGTTCAACAAGGCCAAGTGTCGGGTCCTGCACTTGGGTCACAACAACCCCATGCAGTGCTACAGACTGGGGGCGGAGTGGCTCGAAAGCTGCCTGGCAGAGAAGGATCTGGGGGTGTTGGTGGACAGCCGGCTGAGTATGAGCCAGCAGTGTGCCCAGGCAGCCAAGAGGGCCAACAACATCCTGGCCTGCATCAGGAATAGTGTAGTGAGCCGGAGTAGGGAAGTAATCATCCCCCTGTACTCGGCACTGGTGAGGCCTCACCTCGAGTACTGTGTTCAGTTTTGGGCCCCTCACTACAAGAAGGACATTGAGGTGCTGGAGCGTGTCCAGAGAAGGGCTACCAGGCTGGTGAGGGGTCTGGAGGACAAGCCTTATGAGGAACGACTGAGGGAGCTGGGGTTGTTTAGCCTGGAGAAGAGGAGACTGAGGGGTGACCTTATCACCCTCTACAACTACCTGAAGGGAGGTTTTAGAGAGATGGGGGCTGACCTCTTCTCCTACGTGGCAAGTGATAGGACAAGAGGAAACGGGTTCAAGTTATGCCAGGGCAGGTTTAGATTGGATATTAGGAAGCATTTTTTCACTCAAAGGGTTATTAAACATTGGAATGGGCTGCCCAGAGAGGTAGTGGATTCACCATCCCTGGAGGTGTTTAAGAAAAGGGTAGATGAGGTGCTTAGGGACATGGTTTAGAAGTGGGTGTTTTTAAATCAGGGTAGGTTAACGGTTGGACTTGATGATCTTAATGGTCCCTTCCAACCTCACTTATTCTATGATTCTATGATTCTATGATTCTAACTGGGAGAGGAGAACAGGAACTTGAGTTCAACTACACGCACAGCCATCCCATCCTCTTTGCCCCATGCCTTATGGAATATCGCTACATTATTTTTAATTTTAGATTTTTTTTGTTTCCAGTAAACTAGCTGAGTATGTGCAGGGAGGTAGTGCATTATGTCTCTCTTTGAAAGAATGCTTTCAGGAGCATTTTTGTTCTGCTTTGCCTTAGGAACTCTTCTCTGGCAAGGAAATCTTCTCAGCCACATTTACTGAGGCTGCCAAGAGGACTGCAGATGAGAGATTAAAGATCCATGAGGTTTGTCCCCTTAAATCTCATAGGTATTTTCAAAAACCCTGTTGTAGGATTCTTGAGGTTATTTTCCTCTAGTACACATTTTTACATCTAACCTCACTGCTCTTTGAGTGACCTCAGCAGAGGCACTTCAAGGTATTTGCCCTGGTGTTGTGCTTCTGATGTATCCAAACCTTGAGGGATTTCACTAGGTGCCAAACCAAAGTAGGGGCTACAACATTTGTTACCACGTGACTTCACTGTCTTCTGTAAGGGTTTCTTTCCTTTTGATTCCTTTGCTTTAAAGATGTGTGGGTGTTTGTTGGGTTGTTGTTGCTGTTGTTTTAATAAATTCCCACTACCATCATCCTTTTTGCATAACCGAAACATATTTTAGAGGAAGTAGAATTTTAGGCAAATAAATTTAATTCTGCCTTGCCCCGATTCAATATTTATTTTCCTTTTCTTTTAAGAGCATAACACTGGGCTGTCAATTCCATTTTCAAGCCAATCTCAGACACGTACCAGTTCTTACCCTTTCCCAGACAGGTGGCCAGCCAAGAGATTTTGCAGTATTAGTGCTCAACTGATTTAGACTTCCTTCAAGACTGAGTGATTTCTGGGAGGGGACTCAACCTCTGTGACCTCCCATTGAAACGTACTTTGCTGCTAATCACTCCACCATCAGTCCCTGAAAAGCAATTTTACATAATCTTCACTGGGCAAAAGGAATTACAAGTATCCTGCCTGTTACTCTACTTCTACAATCAAGTTACAATGATGTCATTTATATTCTAACCAAGTATTTGCAACTGCCTTTATCTACATATACCTATGTACGTATATATATATGTTTGTAGGTGCATACAGACTGAAAACACAACTCAGTTAATCGACTATGGTGCCAGCTTCAGAAGCTTATCCGAAGAATATTAAAATAGCCAAGGCATCCAATAAGATATAATGGGAAGGTCGAATTTGAGTTGAGTATATTCATACTTTATTTAGCATGTCACATATATTAGTCTATAATAATCCTAAATGCACAACATAAGAATGACAGTAGTGACCTGGGTGGCTACTACACTGACCTCTGACTCCTACTTTGATAGGTCCCAATCATAAACTGCGCACTCTAAGTTCTGGAGGTTCCAGCTGCTGCTGTTTAAAACATGTGGCTCCTTCTCTTGAAACTACCACCAGTCCTTTGCAGAAGTTGCAGAAGGGATCACATTGGTGCCTCAGTCGCCTCCAGCATCTAGAGCACATTGCCACCTGATATGAAGCCAGTGCAAACATGCTATCACTGCAGGCTCTAAATTGGAGCAGCTGAAAACTGAGTACATATTACTTCAGCTGGTCCTGCTGGAGAGACGGTAGCTCTAAGCTGATGGCAGTTTGTCTTAAACTACCACAACTAGACTTCTCCAACTGCAGGAAAATTGACTGCAGTTTTTGCTGGTGTTACTTTACAGTGGGTGACTGGTGATAGCCAGGTCTGTCAAATGTACGTTTTCAATTAAGAATATTAGTGGATTCCACAACATGATAACATATATGACAACTATGATGTATTTGAGGATACTTTCCCTTTTAAAATCAAACATGGGGAACTCTTCTCTGCCAGAAGAGCTCAGGGGTTGAATAGGATCATCCCTTTCTCAAAAGCTTTGCATGTCCCTCTCCTGTGTACATTACCCGTTAGCAGAGCCGAGCAGAGTTTTGCATGCAGCTGTCAGGGCTGAAGCTGGGGTTGCCCGAGAGAAGCTGGAGAGGAACTGAAAGAGCAGTGGATGTCAGGTGGAGTCCGTGAAGGAAAAAGCGAGTGACTGAGGAAGAAATGAGAAAACATCAATGGGAATAAGCATAAGTCAGCAAGGAAGAACAATAAGCTGTCAAAGGATATTTTTTTTTTATTGTGAATGCTGGTATTTCCACTAGCTTCACTGTGATAAGTCATGAATGGTAAGCAAGAATGGTTCCTTCTCAGATATTGGCACCTAGTTAAGTTCAGAAATCCAGACCATTGCTACAGCAAAGAAATCACACTCACCCTCAGGCTAAGCATTGCATTCATATTCCAGCCACCTCCTTTAACAAGGGAAAAAAAAGTGGTGTCTGTCTTGAGTTCAGGAGTCTGATAGTTGCACTTAAATACTTACAAGAAACACAGTGTGCAGTTAAAGCTGCAGAGGAAATATGGGGATTATCACACAGCTTTGGACCGGCAGTGATGAGAGCAATGGCAGTGCAGGTAAACGTCCACTTCGGCATTTCACAAACCCAATGGAGAAAGGCAAGGGAGAGAGAGCCTCTTGCCTTTTTGGAAAAGTGTAGCTAGAGAAGGGATTACTGCTCAGGAGAAAGCAATAAAAAAGTGTTTGTAATATATGCTGGTAATTGAAGAGCTACTGCTTAATCCTGTTCATGGGTTTAATAGCTTCTAAGGGAATTTAAATAAGTTAGTGAGGTTTAACATTCCTCTGAGAGATGAGTCCATGTATAACCTTGTATTTCATAATTAAAAATCTCTTTGATCTGTAGGACCCAGAAAATTGATTATAGTAAATTACAATCTGAACAACCAACCACTTGATGCTATGAATAATGCAGGAAAACTTCAAGATTTAGCATGTCTGGGTAGTCTACTGAGGATGTGGGGCAATGGAGATCTTAGCAGCTTAAAGAGAAGCATGTGCTATTGAAGAACAGGAATAATGTCGTCATCTGCTTCCCCTCACTCCTCATTAGCACTATCTACAGAGTAACAAAATGTGCATAATATTAGCACTAATGTGAATGGTGTAACAATAATAAAAGGACCCTTAATCCTTGAACTGGGCTGAATGTCTAAAGAAAAAAAAATGCCAGAAAACTGAGACAAAAAAATCCACAAAAAGAGTTGGAGAAGAAAGAAGATTAAATAGGTAAAATGAACTGGCCTTATTGTGACTAAGAAACATCAACTGGGTTAAAGGAAGGGCAATGCAAATAAAATAATAGCTCAACCTAGGAGATACTGACATGAGCTACTTTTACTTCAGTAACAAATTGTGTTAATTTATTTAGATTAAATATTGGGTATGTTAATTCAGTCACTGAGCTAGACGTAAACAAATACAGATACAAGTCAAAAACATATTAATGTTTAAATGTAAAGACCTTTAATCTCCACTTTGCTCTCCTTCATCACCCCTTTTCCAGAAATCAATCCCTTTTTCCCAGAAAATAATATTTCAAATTAGCAAGCCAGGATGTTGCCATTAAGGTCATAAAGTCAAACATCAACCAAGGGAAAAAAAAGTTGGGGTATACAGAAAAGCGAGTTTCAAAGGCAATAGCAATATGAAACTATGTTAAAGCACGAACATCTCAATACTACACTATGCCAAGGAAAGCATTAATTTCTATACCTCAAGCCATTCTGAACTCTACTAAGACAATAGTTGTCCTTTATATTCAAACTGTAATCACAGAGAATATATTCTCAGCCTTTTCCCTGTTACTGAGCCATTCCAAACCAGAGAGCTATGCCATAATTTGCTCCATATGGGGAAATGATAAAAAAAAATTACTTCATTCAGCACTCTTTCCATCGCCGAGTAGCCTTCCTACGAACCGACATAGAGAGTGTATGCTACAAATCCAAACTTTTCATGAGAACATGCATAGGTAATCAAAAAATGGTGTGAAAAGTATTGTATGCAGGAGTCAGCTCTTTATCACTCACTCCCTTCAGTGGGATGGGAGAAGAGAATCAGAAGGATAAAAGTGAGAAAACTTGTGGGTTGAGATAAAAAACGTTTAATACTTGAAATAAAATAATAATAATAACAACAACAATAATAAAAGACTGTAATGAAAAGGAAAATAACAAAGAGAGACAAGTGATGCAAATTAAAACAATCGCTCACCACCAACCGACTGATGCCAAGCCAGTCCTTGAGCAGCGCATCCCCCACCAACCCTCCCCTTAGTTTTATTGCTGGGCATGACACCATATGGTATGGAATACCCCTCTGGTCGGTTGGGGTCAGCTGTCGCAGCTGTGTTTCCTCCCAACTTCTTGTGCCCCACCAGCCTGTTCGCTGGTGGGGTGGCGTGAGGAACAGAAAAGGCCTTGACTCTGTGTAAGCGCTGCTCAGCGATAACCAAAACATCCCTGTGTTATCAATCAACACTGTTTCCAGCACAAATCCAAAACATAGCCCCATACGAGCTACTATAAAGAAAATTAACTCTATCTCAGCCAAAACCAGCAGAGGATGATTAAAAGTAGTTTTTCTCTACAAAGGTGAAACCCTGAAAGATAAACTGTTTGATCTTACACCTAGCTCCTAAATAGAAAGCTTGATGAAACTCCTTGCTTGTGACAGGATACCATTAATTGTTGGAATATGGTTCAAAGTTTGTTAGCAGTTGAGTGTTGACTGACTTTAAGTTGTAATAGATTTTTCAGTAAGTTACTTTTACAGAAATTCAACTGAATTTTTCCTAATATTTTAGCATAAAGAATATCACAAGGTTTGGTGGGTTGCTGTTTTTTTCATTTAGATAACATCATGGGCTTGCATAACTACTCAAATAACTTCTGGAAGGTTTCAAATTCATCATTTCCATGTTCCAAAATATGTACTTATATTTGGATAATACAAATCGCCCTATTTAATCCCATTCATTTTACCAAGGGCACATTTTATTTCAGTACAACTAGTAAAGGTAAAATAGGCAGGAGACATATGCCAATCTTAACAAACGAGACTAAGATGAAAATTCACCTCCATGTTTTCTTCAGTAGGATTTTATACTTGGATAACTGTGTTCAGTTGGCTCTCTCAAAGGAACCATATCTTTTTTTTCAGTGAAGACATATAACTATTTTATTAAACAGTTCAGCTTGCAAAAAAAGTTTCATAATCTCTACAGCACCTTATACTTAATAAGTCAGAAATCTCTTTCTGTACATTTCATTTTAGTGTTGGTTCCAACAATAATGCCAGATAAAAATCTTTCAGAGCTCTCCACTATTCTTCCTCTTTCCCTCAACCAAGCTTGTAATTTATTTTTTTATTTCTAATGACTCAACTCTATACGTTAAATACATTCCATAAAATAAAAATATCTGTAAAAATAAAATCACTTACTGAAAGTAGTATTACTTTTTAGTGACTACATTTCTGTACCAGACAAAAGGCATCCTTTTTCATTCCTCCAGAATCACAGGAAGTCATGAAATAGGTGTTAAATAAAACTGGTAGTCACAAAACAACTACAACCAAAACCACCACACACCATCTTCTACCTACTATCCTATCTTGCAGCCACATAATCAGCACTAAAGCCAGCACTGCATTCTAGCAAGGTTACTAATATGTACTATAAGTAATTTTGGTGGAGTCTGGTAAATCATATCCTGTATTCACCAATTACAGGAATATTCTGTATATGTGACTACATTTTTCCATCATGGGGCAGAGCAAGGTCAAACTTCGACTGTAGTCCTGCATTTTCTTTTAAGTATCTGTTGCAGTCATTTGTTTGCTGCATACACAGCACACAGTCAAATAAATAAGGAGAGCATTAAGCAAAAGCCAGATAAGAGGTGATTGCTGAGAGCTGTGAACTAATGATAATGCTTTTTTTCTGTTTTTCAGTGATGTACTCGGCAGCATACCTGCAATAACTAAAGTAGCAGATAATCCCCCTATCTTCTTGTAGAATCCCAATGATACCAATTATTGTCAGAGGGCTACATTTTCAGTCTTACAAATAGCACCCACTGATTTCAGTTTTTTCCTCTTAAGAATGCTGAAAATAGTGGCATCACTTTTACACTTGTTGTCGTTGCAAATCTGTGTCTACCCATACTATATCAATGTGATAGCTTTTCTAATTGGATCTATTTGTGGGAGGAAGAGGAAGGATCAGTAACAGAGACACAGAGAGATACATTTTCAGAGGTGAGCTAGCAAAAATATTGAAGCTGAATTTTCATCAGTATGACAGGAGCTCTGCATCTAATTTCCATGAATATGGAAAATAGAAAAATTTTCCTTACAGATGTGGGTTTTTTTTAAAACAGATGAACATTCAACTAAATCAGATGCTGTAACTATTATTTTTTTTTACCAGTCTCAAAACATTCATTCAGAACATTTAACTAAATCTCTGAAGATGCAGAAACTGTTTGTGAAGATCAACGGAGAGACTGAGATACAGCCCATGATGGGCTGACAGTGACCAAGGTAGTCAGAGGCTGATGTTTTCATAGCCTTTAAGCCTTCTCATACTCATTACCATGCTGGTAGAGTAGTAGTAGTGTAGTAACTTTGCCATAGAGCTTCTGTGCTGGCTTATTACTTTAGGCATTGTACGCTCCCCCCTCCCCCCAGCTCCCCCCCCAAAATAAAATAGTATGAGGGGCAGGACTGTGAATATGTCAAAAGTACAGTCAACTTGAAATAGCTCATTGTTTTAACCCAAACCCATCACAAAGTTCAGGCTGGGAAAAAAAAAACGTACCTTCTAGCACCGTTTGGTGAAATGAAGTAGCAAATAATGGCTCAGAAATTATAGCTCTACATCAGGTTATGGGAAACCAAGATCCTATTTACTGCTCAGCCTGAGGGATGAAGGATTCAAAGCTTATACTTTTTACTGCCCAAGACAGTGTCTTGACCATTGGCTAAGGGGGGATGAGCTCAATCTCTTGCTGTGAAAGCTAATCCATTTTATAAAAGCTCCAAGTTCAGTGGCAGCAGGAGTAGTGCCCAAGTGTCCCAGCTTCCAAAGTGTCTAACTGAGATATTTTTAGCTCTCAGCACCTGTCAGATTGCATAACACAAGTTTTCATTACAAAACCCCATAGTTTGTGGCCTATCATCTTAAAGCAACAGGATTTTAATTAAGGCTTGTAAAGTTAAATACGAATAAATTGATTTAAGTCAAAATGTCTCTCCTTTTCCCACAAAATACATAAATTAAAAATTTCAAAGCCTACCATAGTGTTTAAAGACAAGGTAATTTTCAGTTTCTGTATAGTATTTTTCAAACATGCTTTCAGCACGTTTTGTGGCAGGTGACTGAAAAAAGCAGCACCTAGAAAGGTTAGTCACAAGTTATTAACAAGTAGTTATTTTTGGTTCAGGTGTTTCCAGCACACAGGCTTTGTAAGGTCAGTGTGAGCATAGAGCTATTGTTGAGTTGATAATAGCATTTCCATGAGAGTGTCATTCAGTTCTCCTGAGTGACTTCTCATAGGTCCAGGGGGATATGTTAAAATTCTTGCCTCACTGCCTTTAGTTCTGCTTCACGCTAAATTGATCCCACACTGTGTCGTTCCTGCCAATAGCGCTTTTCCTTACAACAAATATCTCTAAACTTAAGAGATAAAGTCTCTGTTTGTTGCTGTGGTGCTCCCTGAATTTCTGTTTCAGATAAGAAACTTCTAAATCAGCAAGAGATTTTATATGTAACTACTGGAGTCAAGTTTCAGGGTAGTATCTATGTTCCGTTTCACAGAATTATTTTTTGTTGCTTTGATTCTTGCAGCTTGTACCTTCTATTAAAGATGTGGATTGCCTAAGATTTAAATTCTCAAAGAAAATCCAGATTATTTTTTAACTGCAAGCATTTCCATTGTTCAACTTTTTTGTAAAAAAAAAAAAGAATCATACAGGTACAGCTGTCAGTTTCCTTTTGTTTCTGTATTCCCACCCCAGTGAAACTGTGCATATCACCTCATTTCAGGACATGCATACCCCTACACTTCATTTCCAACATGGACCACCAATCTCTCTAGTACGTTTACAAGAGCGCATGTTTTGAGGATGACTATCTATGCCTTGAAGCAAAGAAGTATAAATGCACACACTGTACCTATGACAAATATAGGGGTAGTAAGTAACAGCATTGTGTCCCTGACTGGGTACAGAGTGAAAAGAGAGGGACAGTGTGAACAGAGGCTTAGCAGTTCTTTCCAAAGTTGCTTTCCAAACTACACCCACAGGCCTCAGGAAGTGGTTCTTCAGCTGTATCACCTGTATAGCTCTTTTTAAGGTTTCCTGATAAAGATGATGTGTGCTTAATAAATAGTAGATGTTAACTTAATTTCTTCTGGCAAAAGCCTAATCACTCTTGTATTGGAAGAAGATCAGATCAGGGAATGCTTAAGCAAATTGGATATACATAATTCCATGGGCCCTGACAGGATGCACCCATGCATGCTGAGTGAGCTGGCAGATATTATGATCTGAATGATCATAGTGACTGGGAGAAGTGCCCAAAGACTGGAGGAAAGCCAAAAACGCTTCTATCTTTAAGAAGGGCAAGAAGGAGGATCCAGGAAACTACAGACCCAGTAAACCTCACCTAAGTCTCTGGAAAGACGGTGGAGCCATCTCTGCCTGGAAACCATTTCCAGACACGTGAAGGACAAAAAGGTTATCAGGAGTAGTCAGCATGACTTCACCAAGGGGAAGTAATGCTTGGCCAATTTGATTAACTTCTATGATCAAATGGCTGGCCTGGTAGGTGAGGAGAGAGCAGTGGATATCATCAACTTGGACTTCAGAAAGGCGTTTGACACTGTCTTCCACAGGATCCTCATAGACAAGCTGTTGATGTATAGGCTGGATAAGCAGACAATGAGGTGGACTGAAAACTGGCTTAATGGCCAGGCCCAGAGGGTGGTAATCAGTGGCATGAAGTCTGGTTGGATGTAACTAACTAGCAGTGTACCACAGGGGTCAATACTGGGTCCAGTCCTTTTAAACATCTTCATTAATGATATGGATGATTGGGCAGTGTGTACCTTCAGCAATTTTCCTTATATTACCAAACTGGGAGGAGTGGCTTATACACCAGAGGGTTGTGCTGTCGTCCAGAGGGACCTTGACAGGCTGCAGAAATGGGCTGACAGGGACTGCATGAAGTTCAACAAGGGGAAGTGCAAAGTCCTGCACCTGGGGAGGACCTACCCCATGCACCACTATACGCTAGGGGCCACCCAGCTGGAAAGCAGCTTTGCAGAAAATAACCTGGTGGACACCAAGTTGAACATGAGCCAGCAACGTGCCTTTGCAGCAAGGAAGGCTAATGGTATCCTGGGCTGCATCAAGAGCAGTGTTGCCAGCATGTTGAGGAAGGTGATCCTTCCCCTCTACTCAGCACTCTTGAGGACACACCTGGTGTGCTGTTTCCAGTTCTGAGCTCCCCATTAAAAAAAAAAACAAATAGACATACTGGAGAGAGTCCAGGGCCAGAAAGATGATTAAGGGACTGGATCACCTCCACATATGAGGGAAGGCTGGGAGAACTGAGACTGTTTCGCCTAGAGAAAAGAAGGCTCAGGAGAGGTTGTTTTAGTGTATATAGGTACCTGAAAGAAGGGTGCAAAGAGGATGAATCTAGGCTTTTTTCAGTGGAGACCAGTGACAGGACAAGAAGCAATAGGCACAAGCTGAAACACAAGAGCTTCCCTCTGAACATTAGGAAACACTTCTTCACTGTGAGGGTGACTGAGCACTGGCATGGGTTGCCCAGCATGGTTGTGGGGTCTCCATCCTTGGAGATATTTAAAAGCCATCTGGAAATGGTCTTAGGGACCCACTCCAGGTGGCCCTGCTTGAGCAAGGGGATTGGATCAGATGACCTCCAGAGGTCCCTTCCAGCCTCAACCATTCTATGATTTTGCGTAAAATCTCCCAAGAAACAGGTCTAGAGGAATAGCTACCGGGGCTCTGCCTTTTCCCCTTCGGTCAGATGGAGCAGCAAGCTAGCAAGAGGAAGAGGTCCTTTGAGCCATGGGAGATGTAAGAGATCTTGTAGAACTGAGCTGTCTGCTATATTGCAGTTATTTATAGAAGAACTTATTTAACAAAGGAAGATATCTGTTCCTTTTGATCCTGTTCAAGAGAATCAAAATAACATTATAATGAAAAAGCTGCTCCATTCTTAATCATTCCATCAGAATGAGTTTGCCACAAACACTCTATAATTGAATTACTCTAATGAATAAATATAACAGTGCAAGTCCGGATATTTTCCCTTTATTAAAGAATTCTGATTATCTTCATTATCTTTAATATGAATTCTGGAGTGGTAAAAGAAATAGAATATGCAAATTAATTACTTGCTTCCCCTTTGTGAAATTAACTTTTCATAATTTAAATGTTTCAAAAATGCTATTATTACATACATACCTTGTCTTAAAACAATATTTTCAGTAAAATTCAAATCCTACAGAAACCATTAGAAACTCCTCCTTTAACTTCAGTTAAGTCAAATATCATTCTAAAAATTAGCTCCTTCCTTTTTCTCACCAAGCATTACTTTTTAGAAATTAGTTTCATTAGCAAGACGTTTAGCTGTCACAGCATCACAGGAAATGCATACTTGAGAGAAAAAGGCAAAAATCTATGTAAAAAGATGGCACATTTAGGGCTTGACAGAGTACCTTTTTACATACAGAATTGTACTAAAATTGAAAGAAATGTTTGCTTTTACTATTTTTACAATACAAAAGAAATCTTTGGGAGTAGACAGCAAGTTACCACACACATAACAGTTGTGAGATTTCTGCTTGCAATGTTTCGCCTGTTGTTTCTCTTCCTATAGATATTCACCTCGTGTAAAATAACAATGACACCTGGAGCCTTATGTCATGTATCTTACCAAGGAACCTGCATACTTTTTGTTCTGACCAAAAAATCACCTATGTCTTTTTTTTCTTTTTTTTTTGGACGATTAATGAGCTGGCCAGAAAAAAAAAAAGAAAGGGTGACATATTTAAGCTTAAATTTTTTCAGGTCACATTGCTGTAATGTACATGACACCTTGCTTCTTGCCAACATCATAGTACTGATCTACTAGTAAAAGATACGGTATTAGAGAATTTCTCTAAATGGAACTGGCAAATTAATATTTAACAGATATTCTACCAAAAAAAACCTTTTACAATTTTGGGAATTTCTAGCAAAGTCCCAGCAAAGTCAATGGAAAGACACAGATGTTTCTGAAGATTGCCATAGGATGGTCCAGTTGACTTCAGTTAAATGTTTGCATGTCTGATGCTATAGAGTTGACCAGCTGAGATGCTCCTCACTAGTTGAACTCAGGATAGTAAGATCTCTCTTACACCTAACTGTGTGCAAACAGGCAGTGGTATACTCCCTTCTGATATCCATAAGCTTGTAAAAAGAGAAGGAACCCTGACGTGATGCATAGCATCAACTGACATGAAAGTGATTTCCACCCTGTCTCTATCATCAACTCACAAATCAAGAATTTACCATTTATTCTTATTCTGCTCTCATCTCTTCAAGGTATTTGTAATTTTTCTAGTACTGAGAATATCCAGACACTGTATTCTCCTTAGCTCCAAATTTAATCTATGACAAAAACAGCTTAGCATAAGAGTTTGTTTTCCAGGGTCTCAGTCCTACCTGGCAACTGGCTAAAGCACTGGTATTTTAGGACCCCACTGAAAATGCTGTTTAGTCCATTAGTGCTGCAGGAACAAAAAACCCTGCTGAAGGTATCTTCCTATTCACAAATAGCATACACCTTATCCCCCTGCTTTTCATAACATAGGATACAGGCAGCCAGCAAAAGTGAATAGCTGGTATCTTCACATACTTTTTCAAAGGTATTTCCTTTCTTGTATCTTAAAGAGCTATAAAAGGAAAGGGTAAAGGATTTCTCTCCTCCCACCATTCGCATCACAAGAGGACAAGTATACAACTCAAAAAAGAAGGTACCAAGTTATGAAACGTAAAGTGGGTCCCAGTTTGTTTAAACCAGCCTACTCAATCCGCCGGCACTGCTGGGGAGTTGTAGCCACTGTCTGAAAACTGATCTCTAGACCTTGATTCAAGGAATAGCAGTATCTAGGAAAGTCTGAGAAAAACTCCAGGATGAGCTTTTTGAGTTCTCTGATTTATTTTTTTTTCCTGATCTCTCATGAGTTCTCTGATTTTTTGCTCCTTTTCCTGCAACTCCAGAAGATTCCTGATAGAAATCATGATGGTTAACATGCCACAATTTTTTTCCTAGTGTTGGTGTTTATTTATTCTGAATCTGAAAATTTCTTCCTCTTTTGGCAGTTTTACACAGAACTAGGTCCTTTCAAGTTCAGCAGTGGGCAGACGGAGAATCAAGAAGAATGAGGGGCCCATTCTACTTCATTTAAGTGCTTATTTGGTTGCTTTTGGGCACAGGGCAGGTGAAAAGATAAGCAGTTCATGTTAATCAAGTGAATTACCTTCATAATCTAAAATTATCAGATTACTTCCCTTATTACTAAGGCAAAACTATTGTCAGTAACACTAATATGTTTTAAACTGTTCCTGAAAATGTTTCTAAAGTAAATGTAGGACTAACGCTTGGCTTTATTCCAGAAAATGTGCAAGCCACTGCTATCTCATCCATATTAGATCTATGACTGGCTTTTTCCTCAGCTGCATCAGGTGGTCACTAAATTCTCCTTTGAAACAGTGGTTATCTATGAGATTTATATCAAATCTTTGTTTTCTTTGCTGTTCTTCTCCACTGTAAAATCAAACTGTGACAACAGAGAAGTGGAACACAGAGGCTTGGATTTGGGCTGAACATGTTACCATGGAAGAAACAGGATTCCTTTTAATTAGACGAGGACTTGTTTTGGTTAGAGGACACCCTAGACCAAAATAAATTACCTAAAAAATCTAACTGAAGAGGCCTTTACAGCTTCCCACTGCTAGAAGTAGTCACCACTACAGTAGTAGTTAGTAATTCAAACAAAACTGGGGTAAACCATGTTAAACCCATGGATTGCTTACAGAAGCGGCTGCTTCATCTGTGCTCCCACAAGCTCATTTGCTGAAGGACTGCTGACTTCGCTCCTGCACTGCCCACAAACATCTTGAAAAGCTCAGGTAACTGACAAGGACGTAGGATCATGCGTGTCTGACAGCCCAAACAGTGTGCTGACGGGGCCCAGCTCCTGATGAGTTGTATCCCCAGGTTTTCTTCTTTTCTGGTGTTCTGCCACAAACTTGGCAAAAAACCATTTGGTACATTTTGCTGTCATTGGCCCTTAAGCAAAGTTGTGTAAAGTGTGCCACACAGATCAAGACAGCAGAGAAAAGATGTAATTAGGTAATGTTTTGACAAATCAAAGAGGACATATATGAAATGCACGCACGTGGAGAACCCATCACAAGAAAAGCAGATCCAAGAGTTTCGAAAGAAAAAGGGTGGGCCTGGACTAAGAGGTATGATTACTGCAAGAAAAGTTAAATTTTAAGATCATATGGAAAAAATGACATCCAAATTGGCAATCTTAGTTTCAAGGGAGACGTGAACCAACAGATTTATATGCACAAATGGAATTTTAAATCATTCTATTTCGGTCAAGTCACATACATTTATGTCTCTTTAATCTGAACTGATAGAGAAATCCCTCTTCATCTTAACACTGATCAGGCTAGCAAATATTTTTCTACTATTTATTTTTCATTAATAGATTTCAAATTGAGCACTTATCTTATTTTCTGCTTTGTCAGAATCACATCCCAGCTATTTTTTTACACAACTTTAAATGGGCTGCTGAGAAAGTTTCTGCCTGCAGTTCAAAATCTCAAGAGGTGCTACACTTTCAGACAAAAAATAGTTATAATTAGTTACTATAGGTTATTAGAAACAAATGTGATAGATACCAAATTATAATGTTTAGGCAAACCACATTTACTGATCAGTGTAAGTTCAATCGCAATAACCACTGACCCATGTTATAGCTGACTTGTAATACAAGTCAGTGTATTTAAAATATAAAATGCCAGTTTTTGCCCAAGCTGCTAATGCCTCAGAAGAAAAAATGCTTAGCTGTGTGCATCTAGAGAAATAAAAGTTGCTGAGTTTATTTCATTTAGTTCATTTGAGCTCTACAACCTCAGCAATTCTAAAACAAGCTTGGCCCCACTTATATCTCTTATATAGCTTTCGACTACCATCAGTGTTAGGCCAAGATTTTTAAAATTTCTCAAAGGAGTGGAAATAATATCAAAAGACAAGACTTTTAGCCAAAAGTTTCAAATGCATGCATTTTATTGCCTCTTATACCCTTAAATAAATGGCATCATTTTAATTTTTGTTTGTTTTTACTTAAAGTTTGGGTTTTTTACTCTTAGAAATGTACTTAAATCTGAAATCATTAAGGCATTCATTTCATGTAGCAATGAGGCTTCACAGAATCTCCTGGATTGGAAAAGACCTGTAAGCTCATCTAGTCCAATCATTAACCTAACACTGACAAGCCCACCACTAAACCATGCCCCTAAGCACTATATCTACACGACCCTTAAATATCTCCAGGGATGGGGACTCCACCACTGCCCTGGGTAATGTGTTCCAATGCCTGATGACCCTTTCAGTAAAGAAATTCTTCCTAATATCCAATCTAAACTTCCCTTGGTGCATTTCCTCTTGTTCTATCACCTGTTACTTGACAGAAAAGGTCGACTCCCACCTCTCTGCAACCTCCTTTCAGATAAGGTCTCCCCTGAGCCTTCTTTTCTCCAGGCTAAATAGCCCCAGTTCCCTCAGCCACTCCTCATAAGAAGTGTTCCAGACCCCTCACCAGTTTCATTGCCCTTCTTTGCACACTCTCCAGCACCTCAATGTCCTTCTTGTGGTGAGGGGCCCAAAACTGAACACAGTACTCAAGATGCGGCCTCACCAGTCCCAAGTACAGGGGTAAAATCACCTCCCTGGTCTTACTGGCTACAGTATTCCTGATACAGGCCAGGATGCCGTTGGCCTTCTTGGCCACCTGGGCACACAAAATCAAAAAACTTGGAAATGTTTTATAGCTCACTTTGACACCAACAAAATGTTTTTTCCCATAACTAATTTCCTTCAAGATTAATATTTCCACTTCTGGTTCACCATCCTTAACCACATTACCACTCTTTTACCAACCTCCTAGCATGCTTACCATATATCAGTATTAGTAGGAATGTTTTCATGTCCCTTAAGCCCTGAAATCCTCTTGTCTATTAATACACCAATTTATTGTGGTTGCATATGAAATGAGTCCACAAAAGAGTTTTCAGTGTAATGCCAAAAGGAAAAGATTTCTGTAAGAGAACAGTTTAGGGCTTGTCCACTAGTAAATTTTATTCCTCTTGCCACATTCATATTTCTTAAAATCTCTTTATGTCTCCTGCTACCCAAATCAGATCATTTAGAGTAGTACCCAATGTCCTGCATGGTCCTTGATTATACAAACTGAAAACTATACCTAATCTCAGCACCTCAACATCCTTTTCCTATAGGTCTTATATTTCTAAGTATAATATTCTATGTAGCCGGTACAGCCAGTACAAAGAACTACAAATACTGTTAATATGAAAAATGGAAAATAAAAAAAATTCAAAGAGAACACTTTGAATCCCAATCCCATGGTCTGTTCCAGCCCCTGCAAGGAAAACATACTCTCGTGGTTATCCATCACGTGAGTAACAAATAATTTTTTATATGTTTGTTCTTACAGCTGGCTTCAGTAAGTGTGATTTTGCATTTGGTTTTTCATCTGATTTGTAACATGAGTAAAGATTTTTTTTTTTTATTCTAGGTAAGGAACATGAATCTTGGATCAATTAGAAGTATTAACACAATATAATAAAGGACATAAGACTTGAGCCAGCCAATAGCTATCATCTCCCTAAATCAGGTAGAGAAATGCCAGTACCTGTGGAAAAACCTGAAGCAGTCACGAATAAAAAGGATGCCCAGTCTCATGCCTAATTGAAGTGGAAAGTTCTCAGGGAGGGAATCCACACAGCAGCACCATGAAGATCTGTTAATGAAGGTGACCTGCAGCCTTTGAAACCTTTGCTGCTAAAAGTCTCCTGACTATTCCTTTGCTCTGCCAAATTGTTTATGCAATAAATAGTTATGATTGCTCGGTAGTTCTAAGGGTTTCTTACAGCATACAAAAGCCAAATTTGATTACCTTTCTGTATGGAACCACTACTATTTCTGATTCTCTATTCAAATAAGATGCATTTTTGTTTTACATGACTGCTTACAGTAAGCTACCAAGCAAGTGAAATTCTAGTAATGAAAAGATTGGAAATGTCTAGTAATCTCTATCAGCTTTAATCTCAGCATGATGTATCTTACCTACTTGTGATTACAATCCTTTCTGTTTGGCCATCTACTTGATTTCATTGATTTCTTTAATTACTTGGGCTAAAAAAAAAAATAGTTCTATCAGGTAGCTAGTTCTACCTGCAATCTTTTTTACCCCTTTAACCTTGAGATTCCAAACACTTCAAGAGAATACAAAACTCACAGAAATTGCATTATGAAGGAAAAATCCCAAACCGGCCAAGAGCGAGATGTGGTTTGCAGTTCTCCAATGAAAGGATGGTGAAGGCTGCAGAAAACAAACAGCCCAGTTAAATGCATTTCAAAATAAAACATTATTTCAGCTTTGTTTGTACTAGAAATACTGCTTTATGGTTCATTTATACATTATCTATCATATTTTAATTTTTCTGAATACCTCAAAAATATTGATAATTTTTCATACACGTTGAACACTCCCCAACAAGAATAAGCCCTAATACTCTTTGAAGCATCACAAAACTCCTTGGTTGTCTGTGTGAGCTCTGCTGCATTCTGGCTGGCATATGATCCCAAAGTGGAAAAATACGAGTAAGGTACCAACAGTGAATAAAACTTAAACATCACGTGTATCAATTGTGTCTTTCACTTGGGTTAAGGAGCAAATAAGACTCTCTGAACACCAGCTGGAATCTAATTTATAGCTATCGGCACTTTGCTCCTGGTAGACAAATGCTTGGTATTTGTTGATATAAAACTATTAAAATATTACAGCATACCCATACTTTAAATTCACAGCTCCCAAAGAGCATGCCATTATGCTCAGACATAGGAAATCATTAACACACTAACAAGGCAGCAAGACTAGTACAGGGAAAATAAAATTTGACTTAGTTATCGGCTTCATAAAGTACATCAAAAACTACGGAGAGAATGACTGTTTCTGTCAGTGCATTTACATGGCCCCATTTGTTACTGTTTTCATAGCCTTTCCTACTGTATTTCTTATTTAGTCATTAGCTTAAATCAGAGATCAACAAGCAAGGTACACCATGAATTCACAAGTTTATCTACCCAGTGATACAAGAATGATATTGGGCTGGGTCTGCCTGGGATGGAGTTAACTTTCTTCCCAGCAGCCTGTATTGTGTTACGCTTTGCATTTGTGTCTACAGCAGTGTTGGTGCCAGACCAGTGTTTTGACTGTTGCTGAACAGTCCTCACACACCATCAGGGCTGCCCCTCCAGCTCCGCACCACCAAGAGCCAGTAGGCTGGGAGCGTATCTACATTGTCCACATCTGTCAGTGTTGTGATGATGTTACTTTGATTTTGGTGTGGGGAAATTTTGTTGCTGATGCAAGCTAAGTTTATGAAAAGTGTGTAATGGATTTACATTTTAATGACAATTCATAAATATGTGTTTCAAAGAGGAGTGGGATGGAATGTACTGGGTGCAGGTGCCCAGATGCTGGCAGGGGGCTGCAGGGGTCTCTGTGAGGACCCACAACAGGGCACAGCCTAGCCCCACAGCCAAGGTGATGGCACCTCTGGGAAAGCATATTTAAGAAAGGGCAAAATGCTGCACAGCAGCTATGGGAGAGAGGAGTGAGGAAAAATCTGAGAGAAATAGCCCTGCAGACACCAAAGTGAGAGAAGAAGGAGGGGAAAGAGGTGCTCCAGGTGCCTGAGGAGAGGCTGCCCTGCAGCCTGTGGGAAGGACCCACACTGGAGCAGTTCACGAAGGGCGGTATTCCCTGGGAGTGACACCATCCTGGAGCAGGGGAAAAGTGTGAGGAGCAGCAAAAAGGAGCTGTTACAGACTGACCATAACTCCCATTCCCCATCACCCTGCACTACTGAGGGAAGGTGGCAATGAAGGAGTGAAGTTGAGCCTGGAAAAAAGGGCAGGGGGATGAAGGCGTTGTTTGAATTTGTATTCGGTACAACTGTTTCTTAATTGACAA
Source organism: Pluvialis apricaria (assembly GCA_017639485.1). Lineage (NCBI taxonomy): Eukaryota > Metazoa > Chordata > Aves > Charadriiformes > Charadriidae > Pluvialis > Pluvialis apricaria. The sequence continues at coordinate 106,316,562 of CM030008.1, read as the reverse complement.
TGAATTAATTATCGCCAAGTTGAGCCTGTTTTGCCCGTGACAGTAACTGGTAAGCAATCTTCCTGTCTTCATCTCAACCCATGAGCTTTTCCACCTTGTTTTCTCCCTCTGTGGTGTTGAGGAGGGGGGACTGAGAGAGGGGCTTGGTGGGCATCTGACAACAAGCCAAGGTCAACCCATCACAGCTGGTTTAGGATATGGACTTCTCAGTCCCAAATTTGCACTGTAGCCTTGGTCCGTGTACCCTGTGTGCATATTATGTACCTAAGTACAGCTATGATAAATCTAATGGCAAGAAATTGTTGCCATTTCACATTTATGTCCCACTCACAGTTTGAATAATCATTTCACTCTGTTATGAACATACTTTCAAAGGTCTAAATGTCACCAGTGAAGCTTCTTCCTTGCAAGTACTGATATTGAATTTCAGTGTCTTTCACTTCATCCATCAGTAGAAAGCAATATTTTGTCAGTAATCCAAGCAATTCTAATTGACAAAATCTGTGCTCTTAATGTCTGTCATTCAGGCATCATAACTGTAAAATCAATTTTCACCAGCACCATCAATACAATGTAATGAATATTATTGTAGAAAGACAGCATAAGACACAGAAGGAAATTAGGCAGTAAAGGTAAGGAAATTTTTGAGATTCACAGCTAACAACAGACAGACAAGTAAAAGTTTAGTACCATATCAGTTATGGGAATATTTGTGTATACGAAGCATATTTTGCAACCCTGTTTTGTACTTAATCAGATATCTGTAATAAAGAAGAACTATAAGGACAATTTTACTCAAGTTAGTATTACCATTCTATTCTTAGCCTGTTCATCTTATATTATACTAGTATATGATGTAATATATGTAATTTATATTATAAATTATAATTTATAACACAGACAAAGAAATAAGAAAGTATAACATACACAATGCAAGAAATATGACTAAGAGGGATCATTACCTTATTCTACAAAATTTGTTTAGTATTTGAACTAAAGTTCAAGAGAATTGTGGAATGATAAGAAGGCTCTCGTAAATTACCAAGCATATGCAAAATTTTGCAGTGTGTTTTGTGTTGCATTATGTGCAGTAAAAGTCACTGAAAGATGTCACCAAAATGTGCTTCTCCCAGATCGAACCATCACATCTATGGGACTCCCATTCAAATATATTTGTACTGAGGTAAAATTAGGGTAAGATGAAATTGTTTTTAAATGTAACCTCACCCTAAAATTGAAAAGTATTTCAAAACAGAGGTTAAGAATGAGCATTGCATATTAACTGACTGTTTAAAAAAGGTGAAAAACATCCTTAATGATATTACGGTAACAAATTTCTTTCAGTGAGCTAATAAATCTTGCAAATATGTGTTTGTGCACTCTAAACTAGTGCCTTAGTAAATGAATAAACTGGTGGTTAAAATGGGGTTTTGCATATCTATAGTCTTGCCCTAGGGCTAATCCTAAATCTTATAACTGCTTAAAATAGTTTGCATGGTTTTAATAGGAAATAGCCATTTTTACTTCCTTTAATAGCTGACAGCTCAAAAAGGTTCTTGCGTATCTTCTGAAATATCTAAACAGTGACAGTATATGAAAGCTCCTTTTATATATCTCCTAGGTGACACTTAATATGAATTCCATTCAGATAACATCCTTGTTGCCAGTCAAACAGAAAAAGAATAAAAAAATATATCCACATGCCTATACCCAGTAAAGTTAAACTAAAGCCTCCACAAAATTCAGTAAGCAGCTTCTTTATATTCCTTCAAATTATGGTGAAAGAAAAAAAAAAAAAAAGAGAGAGAAAGAAAAAAACAAATACAAACCCCCTAATAATAATAAACTAAATAAAGTAAATATTACATATTTAGATGAACATTTTTGGCTTGTATTTCAACACCTTACACTAATTCAGATCAGCAACATATACACTGTCCTTAAACACAGTCTAATTATAAAATGTTGTTGCATTACTAGCTTCTTATTACTGACTGGAAAATCACGACTGGACCATATCTTCTTTACTGCAGACAGATCTGGCAGTTTATGCCCATGCTTTTCTGAGGCTCTTCCTTTTTAAGACCTCTTTTAAGAGCACTTCCTTTTTAAATAGGAAGAGTTCTTCTGAATGCTTCAATTTACAGTTTATTACTCTGAAGATATCAAAATATGGGAAACGTACCTTTTATGTCTTTCAGTCTCACCTTAGAAATTATAGTGACAACCTTTCAAAAATAATAACGCAGCATTTCATCCAACTGAGTTATTGTTGGGTTACACATTTTAATATTCGTGCATCTATTTTATACCTGCTTAAGTACATCTTTAAAACACAGCTATTCTCTGCCTTCAGAATTCAAGATTAGTGATTAAAATATAGTGTGTATTGTTAACCTGTATAGAGCAAAAAGGCTAATCTTGAAAACAGTGCTCTTTGGCTATTCAGTTTGAGAGTTGACACTGTATTTTGATCTCAAAAATGGAAAAAGTTATTGTAGCCCTATTACACTTTTTTCTCCTCGCCTTTTCTTGAACACCAAAGCCAAAAATGCAGTCCCCAAGAGGGACATCAAGACTACCTCTACATGAACTCTGCCATATTTAACTTTTTACCTGCTTAAAAATTGAGGGAACATCAAAAACCAGAAGCTTTCATCATGGTTTGAGGAAACTCGTCCTGTAGTGTCTCTCTTTACATGACCTTTTTCTTCTGTCTTTATTATTTCCCACTGAGAAATTATTCCACAAGGATGTTGGTATAACTGCCAGTAATTTCATTTTCAAAAAACACCTTTCCAAGTAAAACAGAAAGCTATGCATTATTATGAACTGCAAATTTGGTTTTAGGTATCTCTAGCAATTTCACCTAAAAATTGATGCCAGCACATATCTACCCTTGCCCTTCCTACAAACCCTCAGAACGCTACAAGAAACAAGAAAAATTGGATCAATTTCAAAGTGAAAATAACATTGGTTTTAGACCTAGCTGCTTTCATATCAATCCTAGATGCTCAAATCTTCATGAGAAAATAATAGAAACTTAATGGAGGAGGATTGTATCAAACCTGTAGATTTTAAGATTTTCCTCCAAATTTTACCAAATCTTAAAATCTATTTGCAGATCTACCCCCTAAGAAATGCACCATTTCTACATTAATATTAACCCAAAACACTCAAAAAAATCATTAACCAAGCAGACAAAACTTTTGTTTTAATACACCATTACTCTTATTTCTCCTGTGATTTCTCCCCTCTGAACCCTGGACTACAGCTGGGACAAGTTCCTCTCACACACAGAAAGACCCAGAAACCATTTTGAATCACCAGAGCTAAGCTTTAGGGTATGTTCAGGAGAATGTTTGTACTGAGGCACACATCTGCTTCATATACACTCTCCTCTGGGTGAAGTGGGACCCATCTCTGCTTTAGAATCCCTGTTGTAGCAGCAGCGTAGTACCACATTGCTAAAGCTACAAAAGTGGAGAATACTAGCCTGATCGCATTTGTCTTTAGCACAGCTTCTTAGTTTCTGAATCAAAACATCCAATTCCTTTGGAACATCAACTGGTTTGACCTTCTCTGCCCAAACACCTGGTTGTAACATGAAAAAAAAAAAAAAAAAGCACAAATCTTTAAAACACATGCTTGAATTTCTAGTTTAAAATAAACAAGTTTTAATATCAGATCGCAAGTTTTTACACTTCTAAGTCCCCACCTCTAAAAATAGATATCAGAACCAATGTATTTTTTTTTTTGACTGATAATCAAATAATAAATTTCATATTAAGCCCATGCATTAGAAATTCTGTTGCTATTTTACCATGTGTCTTTTATCTAGGGATGACAGCTGAGATGAGCCCTCAGAGGTCTAGAGGGAAAAAGCACCAGAATCTAAATGAAAACTCCAGCCAGCTTGCTTGAAATCTGAGTATCCCAACCTACTGAGTAGCTAAAACGTATTGGAATTAAAGCTTCCACAAATTTATCAACCAGAATAATGTGTAAGAACCAAAACATATTTACTTTTCATGACAGATTAAATTACAACATTCTGTTAAAAGCATGTTGTTTTTTCAGTCAGTGGAATTCTGTTGATGGTTTATTGACAGCTGGACTGAATCGGGACAATAAAAAAATGCTATAGCTACATGAGGTCTCAAACTAGATATAATGGGTTATTTTAAATGCCCACTGAAAGTGGAAAACAAGGTTTTCAACTATTTTTGGCATACATTTGAGATAGCCTTTTAGTTCCGTTTCCTGAATATTATTGTCCTTCTCGTGGCAATGCAAAATGCTCTATATTATTATTAGCACTACTGGACATAGAAATATTCTATCTTTAAGGCCAGAATCTGACAAAAACATTCACATTAGAAATATAGACTGTCTCTGCCCCTAGTATATATATTAGATCGTAAAATGGCCATTTCTGTCAGGTTGTCTGAAAATATTTGGGTCAAGTGCATTGTAGCAAACTAGGAAATGTATTTTCCTCTTTCCGTGTCGTAGCAGAAAGGCGAAAGTTATATTGCTACTTTTTTGCCCTGGAACAGACCTCTTTTCCTGTCAATCCAGCATAAACTTCAGCAAAAAAGAAAATGTAACTACACATTCAAAGGAAGAAAAAGCCAAGGACAGATTTGGTTTGTATCACTTAATGCATGACATGAATAATTGAGTGAGTCTTTTTTCTCTTCAGTTTCTATGCATAAATCCCATCATTCAGAGTGAAAACACTACCCCCACTCAAACTGTTTACAGATGTTATCTGAAACCATAAAGTCAAAATCACATGCCTGAAACTCTATTTTGAAAATAGTGAACTTCTGAAGAGCGTATATTAATTGCACAACTTGCCTTGGCAGAACTAGAAGCATTATCTCTCTATGTTAAGAACAATTATTTTTTTTTTCTTTTGCCTAAAAATTGCTCTAATTTCTTTCATTAATTAGTAATAATATATAACACTGATGCAGCAGAACTGTGTCATGAATCATTATTGAAGAAAAATCAACGAAATGCAACATCATATTTTAGCTGCATGAAGAGGTATACTTCAAAAAACAATTCTGAAATACATTCACATACTTCAGAAGTGAACAATTAACAACCTGTGAATGAATGATTTAAAAAGTTTATTATAGATCCATTTGATAAAGTGCATTTACACCTAGCTAATCAGAAAACTATTGCTTAAAGCTGTCCCAAGATGCTGATTACCATCAACATGTGAATACTAAAGAGCTAGGCAGTTTTGCTCATAGCTGGAGTTTTGTACATCAGACAAGAAAAGCTTTTTAATAAAACAGCTCTCTTTGATTCAGAATGGTCCCCAGTGCTATCCAAAATGACGACTCAACCTTCATTACATTAGGAAAATACAACTCCTCACACGTAGAATATTGCAGTCTGACATCAATCAACTGATTCCTGCAAAACGCTACAACTGTAGCTCCAGGGAGTGAATTCCCCTATTGTTGGCACTGAATCACTTGCTAGACTGGCACAGTACTGGCCAGCTGGCGACACAGGAGCTGGACCAAAGCCCACAGGATGCTCCTGGTTGCCAGTTCCCTAGAGGACACTGCATAAGAAGCCAAGCCGGGAGAAAGGGGCTGCTGCCACATCCCAGATCCCCAGCCAGTGGCACAGCAAGGATTTGGAAGTAGTGGTTACCGCCACCAGCTCCTCCGTTGCACCCCCCCTTGACAATAGCAGCCGACCTCACTGTGCCAGGCAGAGCACGCAGTGACAATCGCTGGCAGTGGCAAGAGGGCCTGAAGAGAGGGAAAGGAAAGGGGAGCCATAGCGAAGTGGTTCTAACGCTCTTGTAGCAAACAAGGTTGCAACATAGGGCAGTAAGATCAAGCACGCTGCGTGGGTGAAGAGAAGCGCGTATCTTCCCCCAGTCCCAAGAAAAGCATCAATGTAAAACAGACTCTTAGAGGCCTGAAGGCTGGTATTGTGAAATTTGCTCATCGTTCCTCATTCCTGAGGGTGTTCATATTTCTGCAGAAAGAGGGAGGAAAAGATCAGTTTTTTCATCAGTCAGTGAAAGAGATCATTGGATGCACTTACATTTCTACATGGAAATGACCTTTTTTTAAATACAACTTCATCCTCCTAGAATCCAGCAACTAACTCAGAACAGGGGCAGGGCATAACTACTTTATATACTTAAAGAGTTCACCTGAAGAGGGAAAGAAGCCAAAGAGTGGGACCAGATCCTGATAGTCTCTCACCTTGGAGAAGTCTGAGGCACTTTGCCTGCCCTGGCATCTCAGTCCTGAGTCACCACCTGGGGCTGACAAGAACTCCTTTCCCTCCCAGTTCCACATAATTCGAGGCATTTTTACTTAACAGTTTTCTGTATCCAGGGTAAGTAACAACCAGTGAATCTCAAAAGGTTTCAAGGTTTAGTACAGAGAAACATCTGAAGGGCCTTATATCTCTTCAAACTTAATGAGCTGAAAAGCTCACAGGAATCAGGCTTCTGTTGACATTTCCAGTAACTTGTTTTTAACAAGGATTGAAATATTACAACAGCCTCTCCTGTTGTTTCAATATTTCTTTATATTTTCCTAAGCAAAATCAGACATAATATACTGGGGGGTGGGGTGGAGAACAACAGAGAATGAAATTAAAGAAACACAATTTAAAGGTACCTCGAGTTTCAAACAAAAATTCAAAGGCTTTTAAGTAGCTGGTTGGTTATACATGGTTTCCAATTTTGTTGTCAATTTTTTCTCAAACATTTTAATCAAGACTGAAGAAACAGTCTGACATTCTATCATAACAGTATCACGTATTTGGCAAAGTGTAAGCTATTCTTCAGTATTGTTTTACTTGAAATTTGCTTGTTCGGGCTACTGAATCAGGCTAAATCTGAATTATTATTCTTGGATACCATAATCCTTCTCTACAAAGACTATTTGTCTTCCATAGGTCATGGCCTGATGCCTAAGATTTGCTTTAGTCTCAGGATGGACATAATACAAGATAGGCAGAGACGTAACTAATTTGCTATATGCAGCCTTGAAATTCAGCCACAGATGAGGTTTTTAAAATAAGCAAAGCTGATGACATCATTCTTTTAAAATATACATGTAAGTTTTTTAGAACAACCTCTCTTAATGTACATTTTTCTTGAATGATAATTTTTGGTTTTTGCAAAGTGTCAGCCTGTGTGATTTCCAAGTTATGTGACAGGACTACTCATTACTGACATACCCGCATCCTTGATAATTCTACCCCCACGGGGTTAACTTCTGTTTAACAACTAATTTCATTCCTATTCCCCATGCAGTGGCTGTCTTCTGCAGCCATGGCGCTACGTCACCCTATGACACAGTTAAGGTAAAAAAGCATTCTGGAACAGATTGTTCCCTGCTGTAATTCCTTTGAAGCCAACTCATTTTCATCAAGGGTGAGCTCAGATCACAGTCTTTTAAATTGAACTCCTCAGTATTTATTGAAGGTAATCCAAAGAATGAGTTATTGTTTCAAAAAAATTCTCAGGAACCTTTTTAATGTACTACTGTGTACCAGTTCACAGCAGGATTATTTTATTTATAATATTAGTCTAATCTAAAACATACAATAGCTTCTGAACTTTTCAAGACACAATTACCTTTTAAGTAACTGAAGTTAAAAGGTCACAGCAAAGATATTCTGGGTGGATTTAATAAAGTGATAATAGGTCTGGGTCTCCAGTCTTTAAGTAGGGTTTGTCTTTGGCTACTTACCCATAGTTTCTAGAACACATAAAAGTTTACAAACGTTACTTCATCAGATGTTAAATCAATTATCCTTACTTTTCTCTTAAGCATAACATCTTTTTCCATTCCCTTTCATTTTGCCTGGCGTTGCTCAATCTTTTTGACCTCTGAATACAGATGTCAGGAGCTATTCCAATTGTATTTCAATGTTTTATGGTCTGGAAGTTCTTTATCCATATCTTAACCTGTCTCTAACAAGGTTGGGAGGTTGCATTAGTCTCAGGGATATAGAAATAGATAAACTTGTGAGTTTCACATTAAATATAATACCAAGAGCAGAGAAAAAGTATTATGATGTAATGTCAAAATGAAACATGCCAGCCTGCTTGGATTGGAAGGGGCAAGTAGGTAATCCCATAAAATCAAATTAAAATAGTCCACAATACACTTTGTATTTCAGTGAACCAATGAGGAGGCTACAGTCACACAAACTGTATCATGTTAACAGATATCAGATGATTTTTCCCCTCACAGAATATTAAAATCCCAATACAAGTAGTAAAACAAAAAACATCTAGCACGACATTGTCAAAACACTGTGGAAAAAAAGCTGGTGAAAGGGTTGGAAGGCATGTCCAGGCAGGCCAAGGACACTGGTTTTGTCTGGTTTGGAGAAAACGAGGCTGAGGGGTGACTTCATTGCTCTCTACAGCTTCCTGAGGAGGGGAAGTGGAGAGGGAGGTGTTGATCTCTTCTCCCTGGGATCCAGTGGCAGGACACGTGGGAATGGTTCAATCCAAAGGTTCAGACTTCACATTAGGAAGCATTTCCTTCCTGAGAGGGTGGTCAAACACTGCAACAGGCTTCCTAGAGAGGTGGTCAATGTCCCAAGCCTGTCAGTGTGTAAGGGGCATTTGGACAACCCTTAATATGCTTTAATTTTTGGTCGGCCCTGAAGTGGTCAGGCAGTTGGACTAGATGATTGTTGTAGGTCCCTTCCAACTGGAACTATTCTATTTTCTATTCTAAATCTTAAAAATTTCAAAAATTCATAGAACAAGACAACTATCTCCTGCTAACCTACATTCAAAAAGAGTTTTGCTGTTGTCCTGGTTTGAGGTAAAACAGGACCAATTTTGTTCAGTATCTTTGCTTCTTAGCTGGGCCTCTTCTAACTACTGAAATTAACAGCATATTGTGCACACAATGTTCGCTCTCTCAGAGTGATAAGACCAATGTTTATAGCTGATGCCCAGGCATGGTATGCAGAGAGGCTCTTGCTTATACTTATTGCTGTGACACCCAAGGGCAGCTCACTTTGTTATTTGCCCCGTTGGAGGGTCGGAAGCGGAAAAGCGCAGTGGGGTCCACCTGCGGGGAGGAGCGGACAGGACAGGTGACCCAAAACCTCTTTTTCTTCAATGGCCAACGTCTGAAGAGGACTGTCTGTTCATCTGCCTGTGATCCTGATCCTGAATCCAGATCTGGAATCCAGTTCCCGGCTGTCACTGAGTCCAGTCTGGGACTGCCCCAGTGCCAGCCGGTGTCGTGATTGTCATCCTGGGAGCTTGATATGGTTTTGTATATATTTCATTATTTCCTTTTTTATTTAATTATTAATATTTCATTGAAGTAGTTTAGTTTCTTCTAAACTTATAAGTCTCTTTTTCCCTCCTCTGCCTCTCTCTTTGAAGAGGGGTAGAGGGGAGCATCTGTCGGTCCCATCTGGGGTGCCCCAGGTCCCCAGTGGCTGATTCAGCCTAAATGATGACAGCTGTCTGTTAAAGGGGTAGGACTTGACTAATTTTTATGAAGCAAAGAACAACAAAGCCCCCTCCTCACCCATTAAAATAGCAAGAGCTAAACACCATCTTTTCTCCTTGCTCATTTCTCCAAGCATGCTGCCATGTTGGGCCTGCCAAATTTGTCTCTCCCTTTCTTGTACTGTTCCCAACGCGGTTTGTCCCAGGAGATGGAGACAAGCTTCAAGTTAGTGGCACTGGTCTGGCAAAGGAGTGAGAGACTAACAGACAAATTTCCATTTTCTCTCTCAGCTAAATTTACTTCTTAGGCATGTTGCAAAGGGTGTGAATCAGTTCTAAACAGAAAAGATCCTTACACCCTGGAAAAAAATCCAGGTGATATCCTCTGCTCGTGCACACACGAGCCCCGCACTGTTCAACACCTGGACTTGCACAGAATACCACTATATCAGACGAGCTATGCTTGGCCAGAACAAGCTCCATCTTGTCTACCTTTTCCTATCTCTGTTGTTTACCAACAGTAAGCACCTAAGTATAAAATCTATACAATATAGCAATATTTTCCCTGAATATTCTCCCAGCCCTTGACTGCAGAAGGAATTTCTGTGGAAATTCAGATTCTGCCCAGTGAGACAGTGTATTCCACTTCCTTCTAAAAAAAATAGTACAAAAGAAACTGAATTGTAACAGTTGTTGGTCCCCCGAATTAGTAACTGTGTTGCTGGGGTAACAAAATGTAAAGGTCAATGTACCATCTATATTGTACAGTCTCTAATCATTTTTGCCATCAGTCATGTAGCTCCTAGATGTCAATATCTCATGTTCTCATAAAAACAAGAACCCAACAGAATTGCATACCCATTGTAATAATTGATTGTTTTATTTATCATTTCTTTAATTCAGTGGAGGAAAACGTACTTTTTGGTGCACCCGACCTACGCTAAACAAATAAAACAATGCATCAAAACTTTTTTATCCTTATTTTTCCCACAAGACTCAACCATTAATAGAAAACACTCTACAATTAGGAATAGATTGGGTACTTAATTATTTAGTGCAGCCTTAAAACTTCAGGCTTTCCAGACAGACATGTCTTTCCGTGATACAAAATTGAATGCATCTTGGAAACTCAGCTTGAATTTTGTCCTAAGGTTGCACAAGTAATTAAGTATCATATTTCTTAACGAGGCTACCACTTCCTATGTATAAATAAAACATTGAGAATTGGTATGCATCGTATTATTTGGACATATGCCAAAGTTCCTGATTGCAGCTGGCTAATTGCTGTATGATTTTAGATACTACAGCATCCGGTTTTAATTTTGTCACTTGTCTGCTGTGCCAAAATCACTCACAGGAACAGAATCTACAATTAAAACTTCAGCAATATGCAAAGAGCGGCAAGAACGTGAATAGCGTGCATGTAACAGAACTAGACTAGGTCAGCCTTTGGCCTGCATGTTTCCTGAATTCAACTGATCTTCAGCAAGGCTTCATTGTGTTCCTCCCACAACTTCTAAATGTAGTCACCTGTGACACAATGAGCTCACTCTCCCAGGAACAGAAACAAAAGGGAAGAATTAAAAGTTAAAGTTGCTACATACACAAGACCCGTGTATAAAGTCATGAAATCAAGGCAATGAAAATGCAAGAAGCCTGACAGGGTCACTGCCTTGTAGTGTAATCATTCCACTGCATGCTTTTATACTTCTTCCTCTAAGATCCAGTCTACTAGGAGTTAAGTAAATAGATGAGAACATCAAACCTCATTAATTTCTACAGTCTCTGCCTTCATAGCTGAAAAAAACACTTGAAATTACTGCAGGAGTGTAGCTTAAGAGATGAAAGTCAGTATGCATATTACTCAAAAGACTAACTTAAGATTTTTAGAATTATCTTGTGACTTGAGGATTCAGCATTTTCAAATGCTCAAAAGTCGCAACATTACAAATAAAACCTTTATTTTGCCTCCTAGACACAAGCTTAATTTCTCCCTCTGGCAGCTACCAGATATCAAGAAGCTCCACCCTTTCCTCCTTAAGCACATCAGCTTTTCAGCCACGCTTTACCCCACACACCAGATTACGTACAGTTTCCTCTTTGCCTGCTTCTTTCAGGGCACTACCACTCGTGAATGGACAAGAGAGTCTCCAAAGACAGGAAGGCCAGAATCCTTATGTGATTCGTGTTTACTCAAGGTAGTCATAACTTTGCTCTTGGAAGAAGCTGGAGGATTGTGTTTATCATCATTATTGAGAGGAGCCCACAGGCTCAGATCCATTGAAAATGCTGGAAGAGCACAACCATTTTTTAAAAGTTAAATTTACAATTCCTTCAAAGATGAAGAATGAACATCTCAATCTCTGCTTAAGAAGGTGTCAGTAGCAGAAAATGGTACTGTCTCCTTAATATTTTTTAAAAAATATAAGACCAGAACATGCCACAATTCACCCCTGTAACAGCATTTAAACATATATCTTGAGGATGGTTTGTTCTGTTCATTCCAAACTCTTGCCTGAAGATGCTTCTTTTTCTCAAAGGATTGCATGTCTAATTGAAATGGCAGCAAAAGTTACATGAGGAAAATGTGACCAAAGGACTAAGTCTTAAATATGGCACCGGAGCTGATCAATCACAAAGTTGAGAGAAGAAAAAAATCCCCAAGCCAATAACTCTCCAGAGATACAATTAATTGCCTATTGAAATAGAAGACAGGCACAAAAATGTCTCTGAGTGAGTTGGTGACAAGCACAACAAAAACATGCATCTCAGAAAACCCTCAGCTTTAAGAGAACTTGAAGTGTTTTAATTTTTTTCTGTTTTGTCATTCTTCAATGTGAAAATAATTCACCTTACAAGTCCTAATTTATGCAGTATATATACTACTTACATGGTGCTTATCACACACACAAAAAAATTAACATCTTCCAAAATAGTATTTCTGGTATTTAAGTTCATATAATGAACTTCTGAATTGATGGTGGTGGTGGCGGCATCTCATTTCCACCACTGATAATTTTCTGGACACCTGATCTGATTCAGCTATTTGATACTTAGGTAAACAAAACCAGTGTTGCCCTGCATTTTTTTGCTTTGGCTTTTTATAAAATAAATCCAGAAAATCCATAAGAATCTATCACTAAGAAATTATTTGATAATCAAATAGTAAGACCGCCTTACGTAGTCGAGTAGCAATGGGAAAGACTTCAGTGATTGTCATTGGACTGCCTGCAGTATATTCTTACATAGAATTCCAAAACACCATTGGATTTCCCATATTTTCATTTCCACATCTTAAAATTTCCTTAAAAAAGGAAATAACTTTTTTTTTTTAAAAAAAGAAAGATTATCATGCTTTGTCCCTGGTTACAAGCAGAATAGGAAGTACACCAAAAAGTCGCTGATGGAGAGCGCTGCTACAGATCAACAACAAGAACTACAGAAGTTAATGCTTATGAAAATGAGATCTCAGTATCAGCAGTTCAACAGTTTAGTACCTAAATGTTAATGCTAGCAATACTGTTTTGGAAGAAATTGTTCATTTTCTCTTTGGATTACCACCATCGCTTCATTACTTTAGCAGAAAAGCAGATGGTAATACCCCTCAAGAGATCAGTTGTTTTCTTGTTGAGGAAGACTTAGAATAGCAGAAGAGGGATCAACATTAAGAACTGTACACGCCACAAGCTAACTTCTAGTACTGTATGATTACCAGTCTTCACTAGACTTAGAAGAGAAAATTTCCATTGTCAAATGCTTTTAATGTCAACCATTATCACTTTTGGAGGTGATAATTAGGCAGCTAACACTACACGAGGAACATAAACTGAACACTTGATATGTCCTTTTCTGACTGAAATAAGAAGAATAATTACTCTTCCATTGCTGCAACATCCCAAAGTAAGTAAAAGACAATGGGTTCTCAAAGCCGAAATAAAACAGGATAAATGGAAGGCATCCATGAGCAGCAACCTTCTCGTTTTAAGTTCTGCCTAACTTCCACTAGAGGTTGAATTTCTTCAGAGAAATTCAGTTCTACCTATTGAGCTCTGTCCTGAACAGGTCGAACAGATTATTTTGCATAAAAATACCTGCAGATTATCTCATAACCAACTTCTCAGAATGTAATCTGCAATAATTTAGTCATATACTTACTTTTTTGCCATGATAAAAGTTGACTTTTCTCATTAGATCCTATTTTGTTGTTTATACTTACTGCACCTACAAAACCCACTAAAATCAGCTTAATTCTCCTTACTCTAAAACTGAATTTTCTGCTAAACCTATTTCAGAGATGATAATTTGCTAGATTTATTGTGAGTATGTTCTAAATTGATCTAATTAGAGTGTCTTGAGAATAAAGGTTGGAGGACCTATTCTGATTAAAGCACCAGCTTTAGCAATTTATGGGGCTTTTTTTCTGAAATAAACTGCTTTGGGGCTGAGGTTGTTTATTGCTTTGCCTCAGCTCCATAACTTCGACAGGGAGAGGGTACAGTATCAGTTAGTTATCCTTATCTTTGTCTTTAGAAATTATTAAAACCACTACAATTTTTTTGTGATATTCTAAGTATTCCTAATAAGCGCAGACAATACCATACATTTCACAGCAATATCAGATAGTATATGCAAAAAAATAAGGGGGGATGGTGTGTTAAAAACCTTTATTTGCTCTTGCTTTTAACAAAGAGATCTTCAAATTACATGAGAACTGGTAAAAATCAGTACTTTTTTTCAGGTTTGGAAGCTGAAAAAAAGCTTTTTGTGTTGTTTTTTTAGAGTGACAGCTAAACCGACATGAAGACATGTGCCAATGGTATAGTTGACAGGAGCTGTTTGGCAGGGGGTGGATCAGGAAAGAGGAATGATAGATGTGATAGCACTTTGAAGTGGATTATCTTCCCAGGATTGCTGTGGTGCCTTGCTTTGCCAGGAACTTAACTCTGCAAGCTGCTGCAGGTTTTGGGGACTGATTCAGCAAAATACCCGAACATCAAATATGTCCTTAAGTATGTCTGCACAAAATACCCCAATATAATATTGTGCACACCTTTATACCAGCTTACTCACTAGGAGCTCTCTACAAAAATCATGTTGTTGCACATAACCTCAGTACAAAAAAGCACCGGACTATAAGCTTATGACACCTGTCCAATATTCAGAAAAACACTCTGCAGGACAAATTGGCCTGAACTATTTGCCACACTGCCACTGATAATAACACTACAATGAGATCAAGCATTTCTATGCTATACATATTCCAGCTTCCACCATAAGCAATACACAAGGTAATATCCCTCATAAAGTCAACTACTCAGGAGAAAAATAAAAAAATCCACCAAAAAAAAAACCCACAAAAACAAAAACAAAACAAAACCAAAAAAGAGAGACTTTCAAGGGTGCAAACTAAAACTTTGCTTCCTCTAGGTGCTTAGATTATTACACCACAACTACACTCATATTCCAGCATAAGGATGCCTGTAGGCATGTTAACTGTGCCCCTGGGCACTTCAATATCACTGACCATTAAAATTCAGCAGACTGCAGCAGCAAACACTCAAGACAGAATGAAGGTGCCAATGCGGACGCCTTGAATGCTGACTATATAAAGTGTTGACAATATACACAAACCTGAAAAAAGCAAAACATTTTGTGTTTTCTGTGTGAACAGCCACATAACAAGTCTACTCTTGTGATTCTACAAGGCTCAGTATTTAGTTGGACAGAAAGCTGTTCCTTTTATTCAAAAAACAAAAGCCACTGCTGACATTTCATGTGCCACTATATAAGAGCATCCTGCATAAATTAGAGAATATACATTCACTTGTAAATGGAGAGACAGAAGATTAATTCATTGCATTTCAAGGTTTCAGACAGGGCCAGGATAGTAGGTTAGCTATCTGTAATGAGAGAACTAAAGCTTATGGTTTTTTGAAGAATAGGCACAATTGGAAAACAATTTCAATGTTTTGCTTTCTTTCTTTCATCTTCTGTAATAAGCAAACAAATAAAATTCCTTAATTCTTCCCCATGTATTTCACCGAGGAATGGATGAAATGGAACAGAACAAATATAGAGAAAATCTGTTACAAAATAAATCATCTTGACCAGGGAGGATGCAAGCAAGAGGCTACAATATGAGACACTGGTGACAGGAACCTGGGGCAGGTTCACTCTTAAAGCATTGAAGGTGTTAACCTCCTGTTGAAAATTGAATGATTTCTTCTCAGAAAACATAAACAGGAATGAAATCTGTCTAAAGATTTTTACATTTACCTTTGCATACTTTTTAAGTAATTACCATTCTGACTGTAAAAGATAGGCTTTTAGATAGTAACTTTTGTTGGCTGAAGAGATAACACACCAAGCACTTATACAAGAATCTGCTGTTGGAAAATCTAAACCACAGTACCTGAGCCTACGAGCAGGAAAATTGCTGAGTGTTAGCCACATTGCCAGGCTCACAGTCAGTACTCAAGATACAACAACAGGCATTCCCTATCATCAATGCAGCCCTTCAAAATTATCACTCCATCCCCTGAACAAGTCAGTCCTGAGAAACAGCAAAGACAAGCAACAGTTTATAATATTCTTTTGTTTACATTATCTTCTTTAATTGAAGACCCAGTTTAAAGAACCACTTATCGATAAGCTTAAATGTATCCCCATAGCAGGAATTACTTAAATCTCACTGAATTTCTCAGTACTGTGTCTTTTTCCCTAATGAAAAATGTCCTTTAATTGTGCAAGCCTTTAAGGTCTGACTGATTTTGGTACTGGAGCTGTTTTTGACTATCCTCATGGTACATCTCTATTCCAGAGGTGTAATTCCAGTTAATGTGGACATATATTACCTTGACATCTGTTTGAACGGTCAGCTTGGGTTTCAAAAAGCCAGCAAAATTTGTCAAGAGGCCTTAGTCAAAATGGCTCCCACAGACCACAATGCTCCACAGCGCTAGCAGTACTGAATTCTCTCATTTAAAGGCAACCAAGTTATACTTATATGAGCTCCAGCCACACCTTGGCACCTGAGCAGTGATGGGTTGTTTATCCTCAAAATACGCCACGAGGATGATCAGAGGGCTGGAGCACCTCTCCTATGAGGAGAGGCTGAGAGAGTTGGGGCTGTTCAGCCTGGAGAAGAGAAGGCTCCAGGGAGATCTTATTGCGGCCTTCCAGTACCTAAAGGGGGCCTACAGGAGAGCTGGGGAAGGACTTTTTACTAGGGCATGTAGTGATAGGATGAGGGGGAACGGCTTTAAGCTGGAAGAGGGCAGGTTTAGATTAAACATTAGGAAGAAGTTTTTCACTTTGAGGGTGGTGAGGCACTGGAACAGGTTGCCCAGAGTGGTTGTTGAGGCCCCGTCCCTGGAGGTGTTCAAGGCCAGGCTGGACGTGGCCTTGGGCAACCTGGTCTAGTGAGAGGTGTCCCTGTCTATGGCAGGGGGGTTGGAACTCGATGATCTTCAAGGTCCCTTCCAACCTAAACCATTCTATGATTCTATGATAACCTTCAGGATTGCCTCTATTTTATGTCCTATTACATTAACTTCTAAACAACATAGTTTCAGCTAGGGAGTGTTTTGAAATAAGAACATAAATTAACATTTGAACATTTCTTTGTGTAATCTCTGAAGGATGGAGTTTACACGCAGGTATTAGAGAAGGATTTCTACCAGAATCTTTCAAGAAGTATTCTATTTCAAGTATAGGAAAGGTCTAGCAAGACAATGACAATACATCTCAAATAATGCAAAGCATTACCATTTTTATTTTGTTAGATTAACACGTGCAGCAATTTCTAATATCAAACTGCTCAGCACGTACTACACAGGTTCCATTACTGCTGTTTACACTCAGTCAATATTTAAAAACAAAAACATGTCCATCTATTACAGGTCTACATGGGACTAAGTAAGAAAATAGAAAGATGTCTCACAACAGTTTATGAACCAGATTTTAAAAAGAGCTCGTGCCAGCTTTACTCACCTTCCAATGTCAACGGTAGTAGATCTCAAGGCAGCCAACACAGGTGTATGTTCTTCAGAATCATATCCTATACTTTTTTTTTTCCTAGACTATAGCTCATAAGAAGCTGTACTAAAAAAATAACATGTTGGAGCTCAATTTGCCTGCAGAGGAAACAGTGATCCAAATACTCTGGACATACAGTATGTTAGAAATTTGATTTTATTTATTTTCACTTAAGAATCATGCTATATTTTAGAAGGCCAAAGTTCATCTCTACACTTCACAATATTTTAAAAACACAAGATCACAGAGAAGATAAAAAATCCTCTTGGGCAACCTCACACTGTAGTTTGTTAATAGTGAGCATAGCTATGCATAGTTAGCAACAAGTTTGCAAGCACCAGCTTGGAAAGAAAATGGCATGCTCCACTTTAAGTAGGACTGAGGCAATAATTGGAACAAAATATCAATTTGCTTAAAGAAAAATCATAGGTTATAGTTGCATTACCCTTTTGAATCACCAGTCAGAAGGGTGAGTTTTAGACCCTGATTGATTTCTGGATGCTATGCTGAAAAGAAAGTATAGGAGCGCAGTCCACCCACAGTGCACTTAAAGTAATTCAGAACTGACAGGCAATAAAAGAAATATTGTTCCTCTTCTCATTTAGAAGAACAAGAATAGCTATATGCAATTTTATTTCTGAATTTGATAAGTGAAAAATGACTCATTTTATTAGACAAAGACTATTTAAAATGTTAAAAAAGCCTGCTGCTATAATTTGCATATTTTGAAAATGAAATTGGTTCATCACAGAACGTTTATATATAGTATTATGAGATATGTGAAAGCCTGTAGGTATAAAAAATGGTTTACATCATAGTACTTTTCAGTTTTGTGTTATGTTAACGATCATTAAAAGTACACAATAAAAATATTACATAGCTGTTCATATGTCATTTGACATTTTAGACTGTCAAGGTAGGCATGATTGGAAGACCAAAATCAAATTCATTTTCTGACACACAGGGAAAAAAAAAAAAAGCAAAAAAGAATGGACTAAAAGGAGAACCTGTTTTTAATTGTATGCCTCTTCCCTGCATTTACAAATGGATGTACCCATCAAAACCACAACTGCAAATCAGTTTATCACACAGTGACTCACAATGTGTATAACCAAATAACCTTGTAGTTCTGTTGCACAGTTAGTTCTCTGTGCTCCAGATCAGGCAGGTAATGAAGATTTTACAGGTTGAGACATTGTCCTCAAATGCACATGCCATTATCTTTCTCACATACACACAGACACTTTTAATTATTGTTTGTTGGTATAGCTCTATAGCTGCATAGCTGCCTTTCCTCCCTCTATCCTTTTCCCATCTGTGCCATCAAAAAAGAGTGAGTGGTATGGAGGCAAGATATGGTTACACACCCAAGCAGGAAATAGTTCAATGAGGCTGCCTGGATAGATGTTTATGTATGTGCAAAGTAAAATCTCAAGATAAGTATAAAAAAATCATATTGACACCATTAAAATCTCACAATAGAATTACTACTTTGCTATGTATAGTCAAAACATTAATAAACTCTATGTTGCTAGTTACTTAATTTAGAAAGTTTAATTTAAGAGAAATATTGGGGGAAAAAAACTTTAGGAGTCAGAAAACATGATTTAGTATCTAAGTCACTGGGCAGGAATTCAGGACACACAGTTCAACCAAGTTCACTGCAGACTTTTTTGTAATTTTAAAACCATCTAATTGAATCCCTCCATAAATCTCTTTTGTCTACAGTTTATTCAGGCTATGAACTCTTTGGGGAAAGAAGCAGGGTTTTTATGTGTATGAATGCTGCACCTAGCTCACTGGGCCTTGCAATGGCCACTTACACCTGAAAAATGAATAATGAGGTTGTACGACCTTTGTGCTTCCCCCATCATTCACACCTGAGAGGTGTCCCAGTGAACATCTGCAAAGCAAATTGATTATCTTTCTCCCAAAACCTTCCTTCCTTCAGATGCTTACAAATAAACTCGACCGCAGCTAGAAGCGGTGTGCCCAGAAACGAGCGTTACGCCAACTACTATCAAGTCGTGTTTTGTTTTACTTTCCCCAAATTCCCTGTGCTTTTAGGAGTGGACAGTGTCTCTTTGTCCTGTGTGTTTACACCATCTACAACAAAGAGAGTCCTGATCCATGACTTGGGATTATGGTGCTCCTGTGTTACCAAAAAACCCCACTTCCAATACACTGCCCTGATGGCCCCTGGGGAGCCCCGACTCCTCCCAGCTCCTAGGGAGCCCACAGCCCATGCCACACCCAGACAGCATCGTTATTATCTCATTTGAAAAATAAAAGTACAGTGGAATCCTGTTTAAGCCACTCAGCTTTTACAATTTAATATTTTATAGTAAAATAATTTTACATTCTATATAAAATTTGCAATAATAAGCACTGCAATCAGAAGTCTTAGGCTACAAACTATTTGATAGCTTTAGTTCTCTGAGTTTCTTCTGGTCTGTGGTTTCTTTACTTCTATCAAGTCCCTCACTGAAACTTAGCTTAAAGTACGGGGCTCTGAGCAATCTGATCTAGTTGAAGATGTCCCTGCTTAATGCAGGGGAGGTTGGACTAGATAGATGACCTTTAAAGGTACCTTCCAACCCAAATTATTCTATGATTCTACAGTTGTCTCCACTTCTTATCAGGGTGTGGGAGGGAGAGGGGAAGTTGTAACCAAAAGTGTTACAGCAGTTTTGCGTTTCTTTTCATTTTATATTTCTTTTTAAGTAAAAATAATTTCAATGCTATTTAACCTAGCTGACAAAAAGTTAAAATTAGTACAAAAACAGAAAGAGAGAAAATGAGCACATCTAGAAATAAGCAAAGGTGAATTTGGACAAAAACTAACTTATGAAAAAGGTCTGTAATGAAATTGATTCATTTTTTGAAGCAAGTTCACTTTCCCTCTTTCACATTTTGAATCATTATCAAGTAATGAATCATGTTCATGGAATATTAATTTTGCATATGGCTTTTTTACTTGTTAGGTGATGCAGCATTCTAAACTTTTAATTATGGGAAAAGGAAATTAGTGTTAATCCTTTGTAATGTAAAATCCTTTACTTGAAGAATGAACTTGTGGCAAATGTTAATAATTTTTCCTTTTCTTTTCTTTCGGAAAAGTTGCATGTGTTATACCAGGCCAATAGCCCCAATGTTTGTAAAAGTCTATAAAGGAAAGAGCAAAACTGCAACACCCTGAGAGCCAGTTTGACATTTTCTGTTGAGATCTTGGTGATGTCAGTAACTCTGGGAACACGCTTGGCCTACTATTAACTGTTGGAGAATGGTGAAAGAATCAGTGTGAGGTTCAATTTTCAAACGAGCCCACAAGTGTAATTTTACACGTTATCTTTACGTTCACTTCAGGACATATAAAACATGCAAATTTGTACACTGACATACAGAGTGAGGTGGAGTTTAACATGTGCAAAAGAGCCAACATGTTAAGGGTTCGGTTCAGAAAAATTCTCCTTGTGACATTTACAGAAAGTGCAGCAAATCTGAAAATAGTCACATCCAAATTTGAAGCACAAATGTTTGGTGGTTTGAGCTGTTTCTGCCAGTGTAATTTCCATTTTAAAGGTTGGGAAAGCAGAAAGAGGTTGTGATTGGCACCAATTATTAAGTATCATAGAATGACAGAATAGTTTGGGTTGGAAGGGACCTTTAAAGGTCATCTAGTCCAAACCCCCTGCAATGAATGACCAGGGATGTCTTCAATGAGATCAGATTGCTCAGAGCCCCATCCAACCTGACCTTGAATGTTTCCAGGGATGGGGCACCTACCACCTCTCCAGGCAACCTGTTCCAGTGTTTCACCACCCTCATTGTAAAACATTTCTTCCTTCTACCTAGTCTAAATCTACCCTCTTTTAGCTTAAAACCATTACCCCTTTTCCTATCACAACAGGCCCTGCTAAAACCTTTATCTTCATCTTGTAAGACCCCATTAAGTCTTGAAAGGCCACAATAAGGTCTCTTCAGAGCCTTCTCTTTGCCAGGCTGAACAACCCCAGCTCTCACAGCCCGTTCTCATAGGAGAGGTGCTCCAGCCCTCTGATTATTTTTGTGGCCATCTTCTGGACTTGCTCCAACAGGTCCACGTCTCTCCTGTGCAGAGGGCTCCAGAGCTGGACTCCAGGTGGGGTCTCACGAGAGCAGAGTACAGGGGCAGAATCACCTCCCCTGATGTGCTGGCCACACTTCTTTTGATGCTGCCCAGGATATGATTGGCCTTCTGGGCTGCAAACATACATTGCTGTGTCATGTCCAGCTTTTCATCCACCAGTACCCCCAAGCCTTTCTCGGCAAGGCTGCTCTCAATCCCTTCATCCTCTAGCCTGTATTGATACCAGGGCTTGCCCTGACCCAGGTGCAGGACCCTGCACTTAGACTTGTTGAACCTCATGAGGTTCACATGGGCCCACCTCTCAAGCCTGTCCAGGTCCATCTGGACACTGAGCCATGACCACTACCAGTATTAGTATAGCAAGTAATTCTGATTTTTAATTCCAGTGCAGTAGATGATAAAAACTTGCCTTGAACCATCATGCAAGGATTGCATATGATCAGCAGACAATGAAAGATACCGTTTATGCAAGCTAAAACATTTTAATTCTGAGGATGTGATCATTACCTTGAGCTGCCAAGCAGTGGAGTAGTCTTTTATTTTTCATGATAGTCCAGAGAACCACCTTGTGATATTAGAGATTCAGCTTTGCATCAGAGCAGGCCAAGAAGAAAATTGTGCTTTGAGTTACACAGAGAAGAGATCTGAGCGGAGGTTTCCCACAGCTCACTGTGACTCTAGCTATCAAGGCCCCCTTTTTCTCTCTTTCACGTCGGCAAGCTCTGATTTGGGGAAAAAGTCTGAAAGCTTGGAATGAAAAAAAAAAAAAAGAAAGCACTGCAGACCAAAGCTTAGAGAAACCCTGCAAGTTGTTCTGGAAATGCGTAGCCATCTTTTATGCAGCCTTGCACTGGATATTCGAGTGTTGTCAAGGACAGCTCTAGGCACAGATGAAGTCAGTAGCTGCCTAAGGCAGGACACTGCAGAAGGCAGCAAGAGAACCATGACTGCTCTGTCTTGTCAGTCTGTGCCACTTCCCCAACATGCCAAGCTTGTTATTACAGTTGTCAAGCAGAGAGGCAGAAGGCCTTTCTTCTTGAGGGGGAAAAAAAAAAAAAAAAGAAAAACAAAGTTAAAAAAAAAATATGTATTTCCACTTTTTCTTTCTCATTCTTCACCTTGACAGGAGGTTTACACCACAGGATCAAGTGCAAAGACAAAATATGTGCTATTCACAGTCAAATATCCAAAAGCTTACAAATTAGGAGACGCAATTTTGGATATCCAAAGTAGAGTCCCAAACTATTATCAGTACTTATAAGTTAGACTGACTTGATCATAAAAAATGACATTTATATGTATAGGTCCAAGATACAGGGCATACATACTTTTTTTTTTTTTTTTATATGGGCAAGATTCTTTTGAACCTCTAATTTCTGTGGAAACTTCTCCATCAAATGGCATCTCATTTTGGATTAAACCTACCTTCCTTTATTAAATCAAGTCCTGTTAAGCATAAATTGTTCACTATTGACCCAATTATCTAACTTGTGTGTGTACTTACCTGCCCACATGTACTCTCTCAAATGCTGTAATTACCCCGATGAATCACAAATAGAATTTTCATTTTACCTTGCAAGTACCGGAAAGCAGTGGCTAGAGCATGACTTGATTATATAAATGCTACCTTATTTCCAGGAATGACGACAGAGCTGGTAAAAAGTATCATTAAATATAGCTCTAAATGAGCCACTCTGTTCAGCAGATAGAGAGAAAACAAAAATCAGAAAAACACAGTGAAAGAAGATAACAAAAGAGGAAAGACTTGAAAAAAAAAAAATCACCAAAGTCTGATTTAAAAGCTGGAAGACAAAAAAAAACACCAATATGCTGAAATTGAAAGCCTTCGTAGGAAGGATTTTAACGTGGGAAGAGAGAAAACATATTACATAAAGTAATACTCAAAAGGCAGGAGACATGCAGCTGTGATTCTTCTCCTCCAGTTTCCTAATGTACCTAAAGGCACTCATTTCCACACAGACTATACATATGAAGCCACTGAAAAGCCCCAGCTATTTCTCCCGGTGTTCATTCTAACTTATGCTCAGCAGATTATCTCCAGATCCCTTTTCAGAAGGGCACTTGTTTCAAATGCTGTGTGATCGGAGGATACAAACTTTTTTTTCTTACAGATATGTAATGCCATGGTAAACCTATGGTAAAGCTATGTTCTGACAACTTCTGACAACTCTTCAAATCATGGAAACCAGAAGATGAGAAGGACATGAGAACATTTTTAAAGCTGTTAAGAGAACTAAATGACAGTGTCCTTGAGTTCTGCACAGTAGGACCCAACAGATAACACCAGCTTTGGTTAACTTTGGCTTTTCTTTTTTAAAAGAAATGCTAGAAAATACTCCGAATATTTGATTAGAAATTGACCATTGAACTTCCAGCTACTGTAGCTACATCTCCACAGAGTGGCATCATGATTTATGAAGGCAGCTTTATTTAGAAAAATATTTATGCAACTACTTCATGGGAGTTTTCTTGGGACGTAAACATGTGCTATTTGAAACAGCTACTGGTGATGATGATAACTTTTAATCCACCTGAGGCTTATTAGGTTACCAATCAAAACCAGTTTTTTTAATATAAATTCACATCTTCTAATTACGAAGTTTAAAAATATATAGAAAAATAATATATATTTGGATATAGTTTACATTCTGATGCATGAGACTGAATTTGAGGTTCTGTTTCTCTCTTTTTCAATGTCGATTCTCTCTTTTTAAGTCTTGATTAGAAGTTTTGAGGAGATGGGAGGAGTTTTTTGTTTTATTTTGATTTCTTTATATATTTATTTAGGGGAAGAAGTTACTATTTTTCCTGGGGCAAATCCTAGTCTGACCTTGATAAGAACACACAAGAACAAATGCAAAACCAGTTTCTAAAATTTAAAAAGACTGGAGCAGCAACTAACGTAGCTTTTGTCAAGAGAAAAGCTTGTTAAACCCATCTAAACGCCTTTATGGCAGGGTAACAGGCCTTATGAACACAGGAGATACTGCAGGTGTCACACAGCTCAACCTCTGGCACTTTCACGTGACATTTTCAAAGCGAGCTAGAGAAAATAAGTCTAGCTGAAATTGCTGTTAGGTGGGTGCAAAAGAAAGAAAAAAATAACTTACAGAGTATCAGTGGTTCACAGTAAAACTGTGATGAAGGATGTATTAGGTTACAGTGGTCTCTCCAGGATCTGGTACTATTCACTACTGTCAGCAGACTGGGGTAAAGTTAATAGGCTTATGAGATTGGAAGAAGATATGAAGCTGGAACAGACTGCAAATACACTAAGGAAAGATTATAACTCCAAACAGATTAGAAAAATGACCTAAAAAAAACAGGAAAACAAAAATCATTAAAGATACAAGCTTATGGGAATAAACAAAGAATAGTAAAATTGACCTTAAAATTTAGTCCGTAGAGAATCATGACCTGAAAACAGTCAACATAGTGTTGTAAAAAAACCTGCAGAACACCATGCAGAATGCATAAACAGGAACAGAACAGACAAGTAATGCATCTTCCTCAGTCCATGCTGTTAAGTCTTCAGTCATAAGATCTTGCCCAATTTGGGGTTCCACAGTTCAGGAAGAGCACAATCAACTGCAAACAATCCAGACAATGATCAGATATCTCAGAAACCTATTCTATGAGAAAAGTCTACTAGGAAGGCTGAGGAGAAATATAATAACTGTCCTCAAATGCATAAATGGATGTTACAAAGAGGAAAAAAAAAATACATAGAAGCAATGGGGTTAAATTGCAGCAAGAAATAACGAAATGAGACATTTAGAAAAACTTTCTAGTAGTGAAGAAGGTACACCACCAAAACATATCCCCTGAGGAGATGTCTTCCATCACTGGAGACCTTCAAGGATACAATGAACAAACACCCATCAAAATTTTTATTTATTTATATGTGCTTATTCCACTATGAAAGGAGATTACCTAGGTGATCTTTGAAAGGCCCATCAGCTCTTATTTTTTCATGGTTTCTTTAATTCTACAACTTGTTTTAAAATGGGAAGAAAGGGAAGAACACAAAAGAAACAGGAAGCATACAACAGATTTTTTTTATTATTCATATAAAACTACTAATTTTCAACATTCATGTAAATATGAAATTTTAAAAAAAATATTGCAAAGTATTTACTTGTGCATTAGCACTACTGCAAAATACCACATCCTTTTAAGACTAGTCATGGTTTAATTTTGTACCTCAAGAAACATGATTTCCCTTCCCTCCCACCCATGGAAGAGACAGGATGTGCCTTTGGTTTATGCATTTTGGAGGCGAAAAATTTGTGTTCCTAAATCGATCATTTTACATGCTATTTCAAATGGAATATAGGACCATACTACCTATGAACATGGTGTAAGTAAAACAGGCAAACTGGCATGAACAACTCAGTATTATCACAGTACTTTGTTCTATATCAAGAAATTCATTTAGGCCTTCATTGTAGTATGAACTTGTTGAA
The DNA here is from genome assembly GCA_017639485.1 of Pluvialis apricaria. Classification (NCBI taxonomy): domain Eukaryota; kingdom Metazoa; phylum Chordata; class Aves; order Charadriiformes; family Charadriidae; genus Pluvialis; species Pluvialis apricaria. The sequence continues at coordinate 106,290,422 of CM030008.1, read as the reverse complement.
GTATTTACTCACTAACAATGAACTGCTTTAAAATCAGTTGTGCACTTTCATATCTGGCCCAGACTCATTCAAGGAAGGACATAATAATATGTGATTTCGAAAGTAGACTATATCTGCATATTCTATTTCCCCAAATATATACAATCTTATTCCTTTCCTACCTCTGCTTAAACTGTCTCCTGAAAACTGATAAGATGTTCTACATTGCGATTCTTCCCATCCTATTCTACAATAATGTGTTCTTCAGCTGTAGTAAGGTCACATTCCTGTAAGGAAAATAGTTTTGACTGTATGCATTAGAAAAGTCCAACACTTGCTAAATGCAAAACAGACCTAAAACCCAACAGTCTCTTGTGATCTATGAACAAGAGGAGAAAAAAAAATTCTTATGGTTGCTTCAAAGTATTTATCCACAAACTATAACAGAAGACATCAGCTAAATGTTAAAAAAAATCTAGTTTAATCAGATTTCTATTCAACAGTGAGAACAATGCATATACAAATTTTAAAAATGAAACTCTTATGCTAATTACATTTAAAATACAGCCAAACGTTCTAGTTTTGTTTCAAAATCTGAAGAGTTTTTCCTTAGAGTCAAAACCAATGAAACATTTTGTCATCATCTGATGTTAATTAATGGCTTTGTATTGACCTCAGTGAGCACAGATGTTTTTGCAAGGTGCATTCTGTTAAAAGCTATTGATAGTCTAAACACTTCATAGTAACTAGCTCTATCTGCCTCCTCCTTGCATTTCTCATACTCTGAACTAATTAAAACTAGGAATGATTAATAGTAATTTAATGAAAAAGGCAATAATCTTCACCCTTACTGAAATTGTTTTGACTTGGTACAATAGTTATATTTTCCAAGCTAATCTGTAAAATAAACAATAAAGAGCACTAGATGTAAAGAAGGTTAAAATGTGAAATCCAGAGCGAAGACAATCACGGAAGATGCAATCATTCACTGGAATGCAGAGTGGCTGTGGGAAGTCGAGATGAACTTGTTAATTAGGCAGTGCAGTTAATTTAACAGCTCAGAAAAGGCAATGTTTTGCTGGATCAAGATATTACTTTGTCGCTATTATGTGGGCAGACATTTAAACAGGCAGAGAGCATCATGTCCTTCCTGGCACTCAGAAGTACATACGTTATGAAATACTCCCGTTTGCACACAATCCCAGCAGCAACCCCCACCCTAAGCCTAAGCTGTTGTATGTGGGCACGCACAGCCATCTATTTTGAGATAAGAAGTCTATGTTTTATAAAGCCAAGAGGTTAATACCCAGTCTCATGTTCTGTCTCTATGACAAATTAATAAGCGTCAGCGAGTTTAAGTCGATGGACTTTTAGAGCACACCAAAAAGTACACAAGATCCTCCAACAGTCAATAGCCTCACAGCTCTGACATTACCTGAAGAACTGGGTCTTCCACCACATGCTGTCATAAATGGTGATGATTTGTGATGCACAACAGCCCCAGCAAAAATAGCTGGGCTCTGCTTTAGCAAGAACAGGACAATCAGAATCTCAGTATAGTTAACCACAGCTTTCTATCAATTAAAGCCATAAAATTTGACACGCTTTTGTAACCCTCCAAATTCCTGGTCCCTAAAATCTCTGTTGCTGTCCCATAGCAATTGGAATTCACTGGTTCCAAGTTTTCGCTGTTGTGGAGATGCAGAACGTTTATGTAGCTGCAGTTGGAGATAAATCTGGAAGAGAAGGACTTGTATAACCTTGTAGTGCTCCTACCAAAGCCGCGGACAGCTGCAATCTCATACCTCTGTCTGTGACCATCTTCCCCACCTTTCTGCCAGTTACAGGTCTTGCGGCACAACTTATGGAGTGAAAGGAGCACACCTCTTTCAATATAAAGTTTAGCACCTTGCTACTTGCTAAGACTACTTTTACCAGCGGCATTGACTTAGTACTGGTCTTTACCCAGAAGCAGCCAAGGTACAAATACATTTTGTTTTGTTGATTTTGCAGTGATAGCAATGACTTCAAGCAGGAAGATGGCAACCATCCATTGGGGAGGACAATGAAGTCCTAAACCGCTGCAGCTGTTTCCTAAGGGATTGCATGCTGAATCCTAACTGAACTTCCAGGCTATAGCTGGCCTACTAAATTAAAACTGCCAGGAACATGCCAGTCCTTGAAGCTAGCGGACAAGGATCAGCCTGCATTTATGCTGGTAAAATCTTTTAGCCTCTGACCCAAACTGGCTACACGCTAACAGCTGTCGGGAGTGCACCTGAACACATTTTTAACTCTATTCATGCCCAGGTACCGTTTCAGAGTGATGCAACCCAGTGCCTGGCAACCTTCCTGGGGAATATGTTAAAAATCCAGGTGTGAGTACAGAATCCTTTTTAGTATTGTCAAAACCCATCTTACAGATGCATGGGCTGGTGTTCAGACTGTGCTAGGTGGGGAGTGCCATTTTCTTTCTCTCACACCATGAAGGTGTTGAGGTGCAAGAGATTTCCGCCAGTTCCTTAATAATATATCATAACATCCTATCTTTTTGGATATTTCTTTTAGGATATTTGAATGTATCGTAAGATCATATCTTTTTGGTCCTTTTCATTCTTAAATTTGTAGGACCAAACATTGGAACCATAAAATAAAATCAAATTTTCATTCAACATCCTAAAATGGAGAATCTTAGTTTGTTTACTCTGAAGACTGACACTTCAAAATGTCAGACTTTCCTTACCTACATTTTTTTCCCTAGATTAATTATACTTTTAAGAATACTTGGATCAAGTGGCATCATATAAAGCAAACAAGTCAGATACACCAAAACCAGGTCAAAGGACTAATACTATTTTCCCTCAGTGGAGATATAGTAAAATATAACCACCTGGTGTCACAGAACTCTTCCTGCAATTTAATCAAAGAAGGGCTGAAAATGCCACAATCAAAAACAAGAGATACTGGAAATTTCCAGAAGAACATGTCCATGAGTGTTCTAACTTGACTATATTGAGTTTTTTTGGCTTTCCAAATGATATTTTGATCCCCAACTGGAATGAATCTCTGAAGCTGGTGCACTGTGCCCGTACTTTTTCCATTCCTTAGCTTGTGAACAGCTTACTGAAAACCACCTGTATTTATGCCAACATTGCCAAAATGACAGCCAGCTTTGGCAGTCAAGCAGCTGAACCAGATGCTCTAATGAAATTTCTGGAAATTGAAAAATAAAAACACAACAACGCAAAATCCTGATAGGGAAGGACTAGTACTAAAAAATGCCTTATCTGATTCTCCAGAGCACAGAGAGCAAGAAGGCTCCAGGTTTGGGGGAGCTCAGGCAGAGTAGCTGTTTTTTTCTAGTTCCCAAACAAGTTTCACAAACAGGGCTGAGCTCCTAGCTGCCAAATCTAGATCAATGGCAGTCTCTAAGCTAGCTAACATAAAGCCTACCTCGGGTATATAGAGATTACACTGAAGCTTTGATACTTCTTCCCACAGAATAAGCATTAGTGTATTCTATCATAACTGTGCTTTTCTAGGGAAGACACAGAAATCTTGCTTCATAAAAGTCGAGGGGGGGGGTTGTAGCTGCTCTGTAGCACAATGAATTGCACTGTTGCACTCTCTATGATAACATACTCCTGTGTATGTTACGCAAGATATCTAACAAGGTACAACATATTATAATGTTTCTGCATTTTATCTTTTACACATGCTTTCTGTACCTCCAGTACAGCAAAATATCCTATACTGGATAGAAGGCAACTGCTGTTGTGTGGGCTTTTTTTCACATGGGCTTTACCTTTTCCATTCCCACCCGGGCGGAAGAAATCATTGGTACCCTTCCTTCTTTTTGCTACCAAAAAGGTGTTCAGAAGTTTTGTGATACCAATGCTATTCGCCCTGCTCCAAAGACTGAGCCTAGCATGTTAACATAGTTTTGGAGGAAAAATTCTGGGAATATTTCAGTACAACTAGTTTCCTTTATATATGTATATCCATACCCACGGAACAGAAATTGTCATCCTGCTTTAGCCCACTCCACCCAGGGATCTCTATCAAAGAGGTGGTTCAGGAAGACATACTTTCCAACATCCATATTGAAGTGTGACAATACAATGAATATTTCTAAATCATCTTTCCCATTAATGCCTCCACCACCACAAAGACACTGCATTTGAATTTACAGCACTAAGAGGGTGGGGTTAGCTTTAATATTTTGAAGCATGAAAGTATTTTGTTTTTAAAAAAATTCCATGCAGTGATATTCAGCCAAGTATTAAACCATTCCACTATTGTAAAGATATACATCTTAGATGAAATCTTTACTGACAAAATTCTTACCCTACCCATAGGCCTAGGCTTTCACTTAGGCTGCAACAAATTAAATGGAACTTATAGTTATGCAGCATAAATTAGATACCTCCAGAGTATGGAACCAACTCAGGACCATATCCTGGGCTGTATCAAAAGAAGTGCGGCCAGCAGGTCAAGGGAGGTGATTCTGCCCCTCTACTCCACTTTGGTGACACCCCACCTGGAGTACCGCATCCAGCTCTGGAGTCCCCAACACAGGCAGGACATGGACCTGTTGGGTCTGGAGGGAGTGCCACAAAAATGATCAGAGGAATGGAGCACTTCTCCTATGGGGAAAGGCTGAGAGAGTTGGGGTTGTTCAGCCTGGAGAAGAGAAGGCTCTGAGGAGACCTTATTGCGGCCTTTCAAGATTTAATGGGGTCTTACAAGAAAGATGGGGACAAACTTTTTAGCAGGGCCTGTTGTGATAGGAAAAGGGGTAATGGTTTTAAGCTAAAAGACGGTAGATTTAGACTAGGTAGAAGGAAGAAATGTTTTACAATGAGGGTGGTGAAACACTGGAACAGGTTGCCTGGAGAGGTGGTAGATGCCCCATCCCTGGAAACATTCAAGGTCAGGTTGGATGGGGCTCTGAGCAATCTGATCTCATTGAAGACATCCCTGGTCATTTATTGCCAGGGGATTTGGACTAGATGACCTTTAAAGGTCCCTTCCAACCCAAACTATTCTATGATTCTACACAGCACACAGGTTTGCTCTAGGGAGAAGTGTTAGGTTTTTTTTAACCCAGGATCATATCAGTGATCCTGTTTACTGGTAGATTCGAGATATAGCTGCATCTGCACAGCTGAAAATATAATGAACCACAGCAAGGGAACAAGCCTCTGGGCTCGGGTTTTTGTATTATTTCCTCCCAGTAGCCTTAGAGACAACTTGTTAAAAACATGCATGCAAAAGATTTATCTTTTTGCAATAAACTAAAATCAAATACTATTCCTTCTCCAGACTTCAAAATACTTTAGCACCCACTACACATTAAACAAGCTCCCATCAGCCAGTGGAAAGTCTTTTAGTAATGCTAATAAGCTTTGTATCAAAACCAATAAAGGTTTCTGTCATTATCACCTGTTATCAACTTATATTTGGAGAGCTACATTCACACATTTATAATACAAGTATAATTAGCTGCTATACATGTTTATGAACAACACCACCTTCAGGGAATGATAAGAAATATGATTTGTTTAACTCAGCATTTTTTTATCTCTTCCCTATTTTTTTTGTCATTCATTTAATCATAGACATATAGTTAAAAATTAGATATAAATGCTAAGGTTTCTGTAGAGTATCTTGTTTGCCATTGTCCTTGCTGGAAAGGGGTGTTGATTTCACCATCCAGTCTATCAGCAATAGGTAGTAATTTCACCTATTGCTGCCTGTACCTGAATAACCAGCTTTTCAACAACTGAACTTCTGTTGGAAAAAGAATGGAAGAATTAGCAATTCACCTGCACACCTTCAGTGCAAATGTTGCCTCTCTGGGGAATATTACATCTATGTCCTCAGCATAGCTAGACAGAAAAGTAAGCATTCAGCATAAGAAATTTTTGCACAAGTACTGGCTGCCAAACCCAGACCAAATGCTGCAGCAAACTTAGGTTAAATCATTGTCTCAGCAGTGCAGGGGAGCTCTGTTTTGGGTTTGGCTTTTTTCGTTTGTTTATTTATTTTAAATAAAAATGTGCAAGATGATGAACAATGCTGTCAGTTATTAAATATCAAATAAGAATTTTTTCCCCACCTCTGAGAGACCGTGGCCAACCCATATCGGGGCAGGGACACAAGGACCGAGGGACTGCAGCCATGGGCAACGCATGTTAGGGCAGAGAAAAACCACTAAGAAGGGCAGAGGAGTAACAGAGAGGAAGGGTTACACGTGGTCGCCAGCCTCCTGCACCGCCTCACCAAAGGGGTTGGGAGGCATTGAGTGTAACACCCAGCAAAAGGGGAGGTCAGGCTGCGATGGGGGAGGAGAGGTGCTGGAACGAAATCGAGCTAGGGAGAGGGGGTGGTTCTTTCCCAAGGTGTTTGATTGTTTATTTTGTGTCTCTCTCAACCTGAATCAGTGATGAAAAGTTTGTGTTAGTTAGCAATAATTAGCAAAATTAAGTAAAATTCTAAGCTGAGCTACTTTTGCTTGCAACAATGGGTAATACAGATATCCTGCCTATATCTACCTATCAGCTAGGCACCAATCCTGCATGACTTTTAGAGCTTCAGGCAAGTTTCTATTGCGTTTCAAGCCCATTTCCCATGACTACCATTATCAACTGAGAGGCACCTGACTTCTGTTCATATTTCACTCAAACGAAAAAGAACCTGAAGTACCGAAAGCTAGGCATAAAGAGCTAGCTGTAAAGAGCAGGGGTTTTCCTGTCCTGGTGTGGTCAGGTTGCCAGAACAAGCTCCAGCTGATCTTCTGCCGTACCATTCTCCTTGCTATTAGACATCTCTTAAGTTATGGCTTCTATCGCCTGACTGTATAGGGAAAAGGAAGTCACCTCAAAAATCTGAAAATGGATCAAAACAATAAACTGCCACTTTTAACACGCTATTTTGCTGATGAATACAGAACTAAAGCAGTGCGTATAAATTCTAAGTGGAAAAGAACCTATCAATCTTACTTCACTATTTTGGGGTAAGGACAGTTTCACACAATCCTCAAGTCACTAATACCACAGTCCTTTGTAAATTATTTTTTTTTAAGTCTTATGAGCTTAAGTGTGAATGCTTATTTGTTTGAAATAGATTAGAATGCCAACATACAAAGACAATAACAAGCCAACTCTGAGAGAACTACACGAGACAAAATACATCATCACACCTCTCAGAAATTGCATTTTCACTTGCTTTTCTGGGCTTAGATTTTTGTCACGTATTTGGGTCTAGAAATATGAGACCGTAACCATAATATGAAAACAAAGAAAACGTCTGAAACTTGAAAGCACTATAGGATTAACTGTCAGTAAGAATGAAAACCTGTTTTACTTTTCTTTCACATATAATTTTGACTTCAGAAATCAACTTGCATAATTTACTAGCACAACGATCATTAGGGATTTAAGGGGACTCTGTAGTGCAGTTGCACATTTGTTGTGCGTACATTTTGCTGTCAGCTTACATGTACCTGTAACTGAAACAATACACCGCTACCAAATGCCTTTGTGGGCCTAGACATAAACTCCTGGGAGCTGGTAAGGAAGAAGGAAAACCTCGATTTTAGAGGAACTTCTTCCACTTTTCATATGCCTGAGTGGAAGACAGGTACTGCATACTCATTTCATGACTGCATTCACTGAAGACTTCCACCCAGGCTGGGATTCATCTTATTCTGCCTCCTAAAAGTGAGGTGAGTACTCAGAAACCATCCTTTACCCTGAGCCACTGGGAACATGATCGAATTCAGCATAAAAGTTTGCAACTATTATGTATCAGAGCTGCATTTGGATGAAGTCTGTGTCATTCCCAAAGGTCCATTATTGGTTTTACTTTCATTTTAGAACCAGCTCCTTCCTCTCCCATGGTGATACTCAAGACCTATTCATAAAAGAAACAGTTTGACACATCACATAGGCATAATGAAAGTTCTCTCACACATGTGAAGGTCTCTGTTAATGAATTAATTCTACATAAAAAATATTCACTAAGAGTAAGTTAAAGTCACTAACATACGAGTGGGATTTTGGCTACTTCCTTAAAAAACCCCAAATTTAATCCATTCTCTCACTCCCCTCCTCCTCCCAACTCTTTAGAAAGTATTTAAGATTACAGCACATATTGTCTAAGAAATCTTCGTTATATCAAAACCCCAAATCATACACTAGGTAAAATTCAGAAGCAAAGTTAAAATAACAGGCCAGGGCAGATGAAGAAATTGTAATGGAAAGGCAGAACTGTAAAAATTGGAGTCTTTTCATCTTGGATGCAGAAATGATGATTCTATTATAATTGGCATAGGCAGGAGGGGAGGGGGAGGTAAAGTACTTTGATACTAGCTAAATATGGTGCCAGATTCAAAAGCCATGAAGATAATACTGCTGCATTTGAAAAAATGGAAACTTCAGTTTCATACCCCACAATACCAATGTTCAATGTTACAGCTGACTTAACTTTAAATATATTTTTATCCACATCATAGCTTATTATTTCCTTGCCAGAGTTGCTCTCTTTTTAATTAAAAAACCTAGGCTTTTCATGATAGCTTCTAAGAAAAAATTATCAGTGATTAAAAAAATAGGCTATAAATTTCAAATTCACAAGATAACAGTTAGCTGAATGTTTTAAAGGACTACTCTGGTGACTTCATCTATAAAAGTAACTCTGTCTATGTAATTTTATTTAAGATTTACTACTACAATCAGAAGATCAAATTGTAAAAAGAAAACTTTTAAAAAAGTGAATGATACTTAAATTTTTAAGACAAACATTTGTAAACATGGCCTGGGAGAAATTTTGCATCAGGGGAATGTTTTGGTGCCTTTTGGGGGTTTAATAGAAATATTAGGGATAGGGTTACAATAGACAGCAAGAGAAAGCCAGGATCTCCAGCTGCAGCAGCCCCAGCAAGGGCCTGCCAAAACCTAGTGTGAGCTGCAAAAACTTTTTTTTTCTAGAAGCAAATTTGTGGTTACAGTTAAGGTAGAGAAGAAGAAAAAGGTTAGATGTGCAGGTGCAGTGGGGCTGGGAAGCAGCTGCCCAGACAAAGCGCAGGCTGCAAAGGGACCTGTCCTGGGAGAAAGTTTGCAACAGGGCTGTGCCTCCGGGGCTCTGCAGATTTTTTAGGGTTATTTTTAGAATGCAGGTTAAGGCAAAGAGAAAGCCTAGATTTTCCTGTGAGTGGAGCTATCAAGCTCCTGTCCTCTCAGGTGTATGTTTCCACCACTTCTGAGCTGGGGGAAGCTTTTCGTCACTTACTGAAGTGGAGGGGGAGGTGTCTGTGTTTGTTTAAGGTAAGGTTGCTCTCATGTTTCATCAGGTCAAGCTCAGCTACATCAGCTGTATTCTCAGGACAGTCCAGTCATCACTATCATGGTGAACTTGACCTCTTTGTCTCATGCCCTTTCATACCAGCGTTCAGCTGTCAACAAAAAAAGGCCGCTGGCCATTTGATTTAATATTCATCCATCAATTTTGCATTTTTAGCAGTTTAACTCATTGCCTTTGGTCATTTTGTTCTATAAATTTTGTCCTCAGAAAGAAATAGAAAGGGGGTTAAGAAGCCCAATTTGTGCTTTGCAGTTAAATTCCCATTTTACTTGTGGTGGCATCAATCTGGTATGCTAAGTAAAATAGTGAAGTTATTCAGTGAGTAATGGGTGAAAACTATTTCATGTCTCCTGAATCATAGCAAATGACAAGGTGTTTCCAACAGTTCTTAAATCAACTCTCCTCTGTCCTGAGAGGCATCTTAATCTTTATCATTATCACACAAGCTATTAATTGGTTCAGTACCATTAAGAAACAGCACTATTGGAAGATCTCCAGGCATTATGAAACTAAGAGCAATCATGCTTCCTACAGCCCAGCTCTTTCCAACACTGTGATTCCCTTTCTGCCTCTTCCTGGGGTTCATCTTGCTCTGAGCTGGATGCTACACAAGCACTTCCTTCACCGTAACTATGGGAACCGAACACAGAGCATCATCTGGGATGTGAAGGCTTGACCAATGTTTGTAACTTAGTGATGATTTGTTTTAAGGATCCAGGCCAATTAGTACAAAGGTTTTTACAGATTAGTGCTTTCCCTACCTGAAAAACACAGTGAAGGTCAGCTGTTGAAAATATTAATTCTGCATTTCAAGCAGAGATTTATAGTTCTGCATAGAAAACTGTCCCTTTCTGTGAATAACTGCAGCAATAAGAAAATAAAACCATGTATCATCAACGCATGAATTCTTAGAATCCCATGACCAGTTTAAACAATGCAATGCACCCATAAAACCGGAAATCTTGAGTTCTCTTTCTGTGTAACCCACAGGCTGTTCATCTTGTTCAAGTCAGTCAAACCATGTGTGCCTCAGTCTCTGCGCATTAACCTATATCAAGTACATAAACACCTGGTTGCTGAGCCATTTCATTCGTTCAAGTTTGTTAAGCTGATTTCCCAGACAGAGGGAGTACAGAAAACCTTAATATTAAAAGTTACGACTGGTCATAGTGAGATAGCATGGCCAAGACAACTTGGATATTAAAAAAGCTGTAACCTACAAAGCCTCCTTGAGTAGGCACAACTGAACTAGATATCTAAGAAAATCATGGTATCATCTGAGATTTATTCAATATACTTTGCTTCATTTGGACCATAAATATTCCAAGCAGAGTTTCTTCTTCCATTTGAACTTCCATTGCTTGACTGGTAAAAATGTTTGATTTTTTTTTCCATTTAAAAGAAATTTTGTTTATGTTCAGTTTTTTGAGAAAGATTCAGGACTACTCACTAGGCTGCATTTTAGTGACTGACCCACTCTTAACACATTAATTTACCCTCCCCTCTGTTTGTACCCTGGCCCTAACCCTCTCTCCACCTTCCATACGCTTTCCTCACTAATAAACAGTTACTCTCAGATCTGCACACAGAGCAACTCAGTATGTACTCCCAGTACATGTACTGACTAAAGTGGTAGTCTAAAGCTCAGATGGGTGGAAATATGCCTTTTTAATAACACTCCAAGGGCACGGAAATTAACATTTTAACTGCAAGAGGTTTATGTTAATAGGAGCATAACAACTTCTCTGCCCACTCTGCTTTCCCACCCTTTCAACCTTCTTGCCATACAAGTTTCTACTGTGTTCATCTTTAAACCTTACAGCTGTCCCCTGTTCGTTGTCTGTAACAATAATCCCAGATTGCTCTTTGCCTCAAACAATACAGCAGTACCACACCAGGATACACCAGCGAGTTTAATGGATCCCTGACTCTTCAAATCTTCTGACTGACTGGATACGCAAAGCATTCGCTCTCAAGTAAAAACAGCGTCGGTAATGATCCAATCTAAAGGAATCTTATAATTTTTACTGCCTACGTCTCTAGTAATAGTTGTCTGTCACTCTTCGAACAAGCATTACATAGACGCTTTCACCAACACATGAGAAAAATACAGCAAGTGAAATCTGAGGTCAATTAGGCAAATTGCAAGTTTATTTGTGTGATTCTTTTCTGCTTTCCAACAAATGCTTAACTTAGAATACATGATGTGATGTGTAGACGCCTTTACAGCAACATAAAGTACTCTCTTGCTGTCACCACAAACCATAAATTTATTCAGAACTGTGCTAAAATCCTCTTTCTACTCTGTAAAAAAAAGTAAAGCAAATTTTTTTAAATAGCATTGTATCACTATATATTTATTGCATGGCTTTTTATAATTGTTGATGCTGTTACAATGTCAAGGCTAATTTCTTACAGGGCAGTAGCTGTCAAACCTGTGTTTACTTTGATTCTAATGCTGCCTTCTAATCAAGAAGCCAAATCAAGGTTTGCCAGACAAAGTTAATAAATCAGGCAGCAAGTATTTCAAATTAAATTTATGTGGTAAAAATACAAGATCTGCAATGATGACGTTTACCCTAGAGGAGGACCCGTATTTGAGCCGGTTACTATCCAACAACTCACAGTGCATGTCAGAGATGAAAGGTCTTTTATTTTCCTAAAATCAAAAACACTGAATAACATCCTTACCCAAATGCTGGGGCTGAGTAAATAGAAGGAACACAAATATCAAATACTCTGTTTCTGAAAGCGGACATCCTCTTATTTGTACCAAATTTGTAAAGCGTTTGGCACACCGTTGCTTTTTGGTTGTTTGAATGTCTCTCCCCCCCCAATCATTACCCACCCCACCACACACACACACCCTGCCAGAGCCAATATTTACAATCAGATATAGCTGATAAAACATTCTTCCCAGTGTTGAAATAAATATTACCAAAATCATAAGCACTACTGTAAACAAACATATGGGGTAACAAAGTGCCTAAAGAATTTGCTGTGGAGTGCTTAAAGGAGAGAATCCCCATTTCTTTGTGGAAATCTTTCCAGAATTCATCCTTGCGTTACCACTTCCAATATCCCTGGTCTGTGTATAAAACACAAACTATGTTTTTGAGAATACAAGGTAAGAAATATAGTAGACTGCATCTTCTAGCACTGGAGAAGAAAAGAAGAAGAAAAAAAAAAAAAGACTAGACTCAGATCCCAAGAGCAGAATCCACCCCTGACCCCAGCACCTGTGCCTACCTTACAGAGAGATGCATTACGGGATGTACCTCACGGGATGGTGCACCACAGCTTCCCATGCAGTCCTTGTCTCTGGCTAGGTACTTCAACCTACATAAAGACAACCATGTCATATACCTTGGGTTTGTCTCCAGGAGCAAACCAAGCAGGCAAGAAGGCATACTGCTTTTCCACAAATCCTCCAGTGTAGGTGCTGGGGGTGCACACCTGTTTGCAGGCAGACCTGGCCAGGGGTAGCTCTCAGGAAGCAATGCTGACACACCCTGTAAGGACAGAGCATTGAGGTCACAAAAGCTGCTCGATTTCTTTATTTATTATTATTCAATACTGTTATTATTCCAGTACTGTTACCATTCTTTTCTCCTAGTCAGACATCTATTCTTTGTTTTGTATTTTTTGATTCACACAGACCTGATCAAGTATTTTCCTTTCCAGAGAGGAGTTCTCAGAGCATCTTTGCTACAGATCCTATACACCGAGTCTGGACATCCAAGGACAGGCTCTCAGAATCTCTGGGTCCAAAGCAGCTCATGAGAACTACAGATCATGCAACTATGAACTACATAATATTTCTCTGCAGAAAATACAGCCAGGTTCACTTGGATTTTTTTTTTTTTCTGTCCCCACCAGTGAAGAAAAAAGACCTTTGACTGCAACATATCTTATTTGTTTGCTGTGCGTTTTTCTTTCTTTCTCTGTCACAGAGCTACTTATACTCCACACGTTGCTTCTTTTCGCAGCAATTCACCTCCAAGCAAGGCACAGGCAGACCCAGGAGAACAGTTTACAGACTGAATGCAAGGTCAGCAACAAAAGCTCTGATCGCAAAGCAGTGCTTTCAGGGAATAACATTTATCCCATTTGTCTTTTGTTTATTACCATCATTTAAGTCATTCTGTTTTGTGAGCTGTTCTCCAAAGGAATCATTTTCCTCCACGCAGCATTGCATATTCAACCTCTGCCGCTCTCATTGTACTGGTACATTCTCTTTCATGTGTTAAGTGCTGTCACCTGTTATCATCAGCAGTTTCAAATAACTCCCATGTGAAAACTATTGTTTTATTATATAGGCTCTATATTTATTAGTCTATCATGATTGTCACTAGAAAATAATGTTTGTAAAATGACAGTGGTAAAAACAATAAAAATGCAAGTAAAACAGCCCAGCTATCACTTAATATTTGTGATAAAATATTGATTTAAAATGACAATAAAATTGTTTTTTACTGTCTTTTCTGTAACACTCAAGTTGCATTCTAAGATTCCTACAGTGTTATGGATTCACATAATGGTGCATACAGATATGTAAATCGGTTCCATATATAAACTTTGAACATCAGAATATGCATGCTTAGTTGCACAAAACAAGTCATGCCATCATACACACTGCTAATTTTTGGCTTGATTTGATGAATAATGAGCTGGCATCAGGACATGAGAACCTCAAGCAACAGAAGAGCTTACTCAGAGTCACATAATTTCCATCTTATAAATAAGAAACAAATATCAGATAAGTTACAGAGAAGGGGGATCACTGGAGTTTTTTCTTCCCTATACAAGACAACTAAAAAGTATCATAATTGACACCAAAAAAAACAACCAAACAAAAAATTTCTTTCCTTATTTGAACATACTGTTTTTTCTCTAAAAGATGATGCATAGTAATAATCCTTGCATGGGTTTTGTCCCAGGAATCAGAATGGAGCCAAAATGCTCACCCAAAGGTCAGAATCACAGACATACCATGGATCATACCTTTTATAACATACTGTGGCAATACAAACCCAGTCTCATCTTCCAAAATTATTTACTCTAAATCCTCATGTTCATGTCTCTTTCCATTTATTTCCATAACATATGCAAACTACTATATTGACAATACATGCAAAGCAGTCATTTGCATGAAATCATTCTGAAGGTATATGAAAAACAAAGTGAGCATTTTCAGGTGATTTTTGTATTTAAAATTAATATAAGTCATTAATTGCTTCACAGGCTTGAAATTCATTCACCTATAACATGTTTGTGATGAATAACAGTCTTTCCTCAGATTTTACGTTTCAACCACTGATTTAGCAGAAAGATTTGTAAAACTTCATTTAGTAACCCAGCTTTCAGTTACCTTCATAACTGGTATGTAAGGATTAGATTTTAAAAGACCTCTACTGCTACTTTTGATAAAGTGATTCAACACTTAAACTCCAAAGTTTATTTTATTTCTTATTAATTCCTCTTGGTTTCACTTGAGTCACAGTTAAACCACCTTGGAGAAAAGCAAGTTGGACACACTGGATAAGAGCAATGTCAGCAGAAAGAGGTCGTGCCATGGTCACTTAACTCCTAAAGGCGTACTCCATGGGACACACAAAAGGCAGTAGGTGAAGATTATATGGTGTCACAAAATTTAAGGTTCAGCAGAATCATAAATTTCAGGTCTCAGGCTTGTTTTTGGATGGTGTTCAACCTTTAAAGATCAAGAGGAAGAGACTACAGATCTGTTCTGTGAAACTTTCTCCCTCTAGTAACTGCTTCTGTTCTTTTCTGGTTGGGTTGTGAGGGTTTTGCATTCTGGTGCAAAATTGTTTTTCAGATCCATCAATATTTTTTAAAATTATGGAGAACACCATAATTCTAGGACCAGCAAATGTTACATTCAGTGACTGATTCAGAGAATCCCTAGAAGACACTTTCCAATGTTGGTCTAATAGCTGCAATGTTTGTCACTTCTTTAAGCTCGTAAAATAGATTTCCAAAAATTCTAGTTTTCTGCTTGATTCACATGAAAATAGCTGTAGCATTTATGAAAAACAGAAATTATATTTTAAAGTTATAGAGCTGTTCTAAATATCCTTTTAAGAACAAAGACCTTGCCTAAGACAATCCAAACCAGTTCAACAATTGTTACTGAAGAGACAAAATCTAAATTTTACCAGGTTTAGGTCCACAGCTAAAGAGTTTTGTGGTGTATGGCATATGTTATTTGCTATTTATTAACACTAAAATTAGCCAGAATGATTTGCAAACCGGCAGGAAATGCCACTGTGTCTTCCAACAGGACAAACAGACTCTTTCCGCTACCACAGAAAAAATGAGAGGAAAGGGGAACTTGGACTCTGTGGACAGCCTCACAAAAGAATAGATAAGAGGGAAATTGCCAAACCTTGATTATAAACAGGAAGGGGAGAGGAGAAAGAAAGAAAAAGATAGAAAAGAGGGGAAAAGACAGAAAGCTTTCCAAACTCTGTGCTCCATTCACCTTCCTCTCAAAGGGATTTGTACCCCACTCAGATTAGAACCTTGGCAGCTAGCCTCGTATCAAACACCCCAGAAGTTCAACTTGGTAAAGGCTCATGGTGCCAGATCCATCTCTAAAATGAACAAATCTTGTCCAAGCTGTGTGTTTAGCTCATATACTGCATAATATTTTTAAATTCCACCTGATAGCAATCTCTTTGCTCTATCCCTTCTTGCATTGACAAGTAAATTTCATGGCAAGGAAAAATATGTTTGCAATACGGAATGAAATTACTTCATTATAATCCTCTAACATGCCAGGAGATGTGGAAAGTTTCAGGTCTAAAAGAAATCAAAGAAAATGAACAGAAAAGAAGTAGTAATTCTAAAGGAAAATACCATTTGTCAGTATATGACTTCATTTATTTGCTGTGTTTGAGCTTTTCACTGTTTATCAAACAGAAACGTAGGGTTTTGTTTTCCAAAGAAGAAAATATATTTGTGTGAAAATCAAACTGCAGCCTTTTAGCAGATGTCATGTTAGTTTAATATACCTTGGTCGTAAAGACAACAAAATAAATGATTGTATATAAACAGTCCTTACACTTTTACGAGTCTGCAGAAAAATGTGCGCACACAAAATGATTCAGCACATTCCTTGCCAGCCTTTTAAATAGCTTTACATAATTTAATGAAATTTAAATACAGTAAAAGAGTAAAGCTTTGATGCCCAAACTCTTGTTTCAATATTTTTTTTCACAGAGTAAGCAGAAAACCCCAAAAGAGAGCAGCTTTAATTAGCTTTATTGTATTCAGATTTAGAAATTAGATAAATAGATGGCCCAGAATGTATCTACTTTGTTTAGAATAAAAAGAATTCCCAAGAGAACTTGAGATTGCAGTATTTCCTGTAACATAAATAGTGAAGTCTGTGTGGGAGGAGGTTTTATATCAAAATAATTTGGCAAAGATTACTAGAACAGAGTTGTTTAGGGGTTTAGATTTTTCTCACATCCCACTTTTTTTTGTTTGGTTTTTTTTTCTTCACATATGAGCAAGTCAAGTAATGCAGATCTCCTATCAAACAGTGCCAAACAAATTTGGTTCTATTGAAAAACACTATTTGCATAAGCCCATTTATGCATTTGAGCTTCTCTCCCCAAGTGTCTCTTCAGCTCCGTGCTGTGTTGCCTTTTTAAGAGGCAAACCTGGGGCAAGAAAATACAGTTTTACATCCATTTTAAAGCCCTAAGTAGCATACAGCTCTAATTCTGGTTCAGAGTGACCTGAAAGTAGTAAACTGTTCCACATTTACTCCTATTTTAGGAACAGAAGCAACAGCTCTTCCGATCTCAGTACAAGGAAAAGACAGACAACTTTGGAAAGTTTCTCAGTATAAACCGTCCCTAGCTTGAAGGTGTGTGTTCCCAGCTCTGTTTCCACCGTGTGTTCCCTATT
This sequence comes from Pluvialis apricaria, assembly GCA_017639485.1. NCBI lineage: Eukaryota > Metazoa > Chordata > Aves > Charadriiformes > Charadriidae > Pluvialis > Pluvialis apricaria. The sequence goes on along the minus strand of CM030008.1, from coordinate 106,273,136 downwards.
CAGGTGCACCAGCACCCCAACAAGCATTTTGAAGTCTACCTCCACGGCGTCTCTACTCAGAACTATCTCAAGCTGAAACTGTTCACCACATTAACACAGCTGTAGCTGCTACAAGAGTTAAGCAGCTGAGGAATGCACATAAGCAGGGAGTAGAGTGTGCCCAGGGGCTTTAGCCTGGATTTAGCGTTATTGAAACAATTCAACTCACTTTAATTGCATTAGAATTATCAGTATCAATTTTAGCTAATGAACTTAGGTATTTCCTTTCCTGAGCTTTGCAAGGCACCACACGGCTCTGCGCCTTAGTCGCTAAACTCTTCAAGGTCATAGACTAACTATATAGTGGGTTTTGCAGAATTTTTACAGTGCTTTTAATATTTTTTTCTGTACACTCAGTGATTAACAAGACTTATCATACAGGTCTTGATCCGGAAAAACACTTAAGCGCATGCATAACTTCAGTTTCTTGAGCTGACCAATTAATCTGACAAGACCAGGCACATGCTTGAAGTTAAAGGCACATTCCAGTGCTTTGCTATGTATAAGTGAGAATGTTTACCGCTATGCAAGGAGAAACACAACCCAGTAAAACATATCCCTGCTTTGGGTAAAAAAATTATGTTCTCAGATTTAATCCTTGGAGTACGTATGAATTTACTTACAACTTTAACATTTTCCCTGGGGACGTTCTTCAGGACAGGTCTTATTTTCAACTGCGCTGGCAAAAATCAAGTCATGGATTTCGTCAGGCAGCTCTTCATAGTCCTTTCTTTATATTTAAGTATACAGGACCCAGTAGATTCACTTAAACCAAATGTCTTCTCTATTATCCTAAAATCCACTAACCTCATTCTTCTGCCTCTCAATTTCAGCAGCAATCTTGTTCCACATCTCATTATGCTAATAAAGGGGAAAACTTGATTAACCAAGAGGTTCTAAAAGACTTTAGACTTCTCAGTCACCTCAGCTCAAAGTAAATTGGTTTTGAAATGAAAATGCTTGAAAAACTCTACCATAACAGAGGCTTACCGAAAACAACACTTGGACAGAAAACTAGGTTTTGACAACAGAAGTAAAATGCAGGTAGTTTACAAAGTATCTAACCATTAAACTATATTTTTCTGCTTGTTACGATACTAAACGCAAACTCTTTTTGTGAAAAAACTATTCATACGGAGGGGTTTTATGCAAGGGACATTATGTAAACCACCAACCAATTCTCAGTAAAGACTGGCATTTATTAGTAAGTCCTATTTATGAAATTCTAGAGATTAGACAGATATCCTGTGCCTGCAGTTCAAAAAACTCTCAAACAAAAGGCGACCCCAAAATTGATATTACAGGCTGGAACAAAACATTGGAAAATGCTGTAAAGAAATGGGAAAGTGATAATGACTTTCCGATGAAGCGCTTGACAGCCTGTCCAACTACGGCAGGCACCAAATGCTACTGAATTTCACAGATCACCAGTAACCAGACTGGTAACTTGAAACTCCACCTAAACAGATAAGCTGGTTTTGGCTGGGATAGAGTTAATTTTCTTCATAGTAGCTAGTATTGGGCTGTGTTTTGGATTTGGGCTGAAAACAGTGTTGATAATATAAAGATGGTTTCGTTATTGTTGAGCGGTGCTTACACAGCCTGCTTCTCACATCACTCCTTATTTCGCTTTGCTTGTGTGCACAGCTTTTGCTTTACCTATTAAACTGTCTCAACCCACAAGTTTTCTCACTTTTACGCTTCTGATTCTCTCCCCTATCCCACCGGGGGAGATTGAGTGAACGGTTGTGTGGTGCTTAGCTGAGGTTAAACCATGAGAACAGATAATTTTGAAATATCTGCAAACAACCTGACACATCTGGGAGTGTTTTTGCCCATCTCCCAGTTTCTTCATCCCAGCCATGCATTACAGATCCTGGCTAATAAAGGAAATATTATTTTAATAATCTTATTAGAGTGAAAAAAAAATGCAGTTCTAAACTGGATAGTTGTCAACTCAACAAAACAAAAAGTGTCTCTAACATTTGTGTGCTTTCTAGAAATAGCTAAGTAAGATCTCAAGCCACTATCTCAATAGAGTAATAAATAGCATTAACAAGTGACAGCGTAAGCTGCATTCTGTATGACTGTACCAGTGTGCCATACCCCTGTTCTGTAAATATTCACCTCTTGCAATGAACAGAACACTCCGTTCTCTGCACTGCTCCTTCTGTGGCCACTGTATGGACCACGGTAACAAAACCAGAAGCACACCAAATGAGACCAACAGGTGATTTCACATAGGTCACTGTGAATTTTGACTAAAGAATGCTCTGTATATATCTGTATTTCCTTCCTTAGCCCACTAACAGGATAATTCCATGGATGATATTTGCCAATATTTTGTATAGTCAGCTGGTGCAAATAGATTCAAACAGAGTCCAACTTGCTGTGGTGTAAAGCTGGAAGAAACTAGTATCATTTGCAAAGTGAAGCTGTTTATACCTTTTTGCAGATATCTTCATGCTTACCAGCTTTAGAGAAAATGTGAGAAGGCAGAAAATAGAGCACGGGTTAGACACAGAGCTCCAAAAAGTTTCATCCAGTCACTACTTGGCTCTGGGAAGAACACACCAACGCCAGTCAGCACCAGCCTCTGCCTCTGTGCCTGCCCCGCTCCCTTGCACTGCCCACAACATGAGGACAGAGAACTATGGGAGGAGGAGGGAGACCAAGTGCAGTAGTCAAGCTTCCACAGAAATAAAATGTACCCAGTTTCACTCCTCACACCTAGCTGCACGAGCTAGAAAATTCACCAAGCTGTAAGGGCTGCCAGCTAACTGGGATGTCTTTTTTTTAAACGATTTTTTTTTTTTTTTTTAAAAAAGAGTTTGCTGAGGATGTTTTAAGATTATTATTGTTTTCTCTATTCCCTTGCCCGCCTGCTATAGCAGTAAGTATGAGCAAGAGCCTCTCTGCATACCATGCCTGGGCATCAGCTATAAACATAGCTCTTATCGCTCTGAGAGCAAACATTTTCTGCACAATATGCTGTTAATTTCAGTAGTTAGGAGAGGCTTAGCTAAAAAGTGAAGTTACTGAACAGAAAATTGGTCTTGTTTTGCCTCAAACCAGGACACTGCCAAACTTCACCATTTTGTGAGGCAGTATGCACTTAGAGAAATTACGAGGAATCTATTTTTTTTGTTTTTCAGTGTTCCATCTAAAATATATAAAAACCCCATGAAAAAAAACCATTATCACTTTGTCTCTCTGACATACAGCTTTTAAAGTGATTATAGAGACAGAGAAAAATCTATGGAAAAAAAATGTAGAAAATTGTATACTTTGAAGTAAAAATAGAAAATACTCAGCTGTATACTTTTAAGTCATTGTACTTTAAAAGCGTCATTCTAATTACCTGTTTTTTGGGAATTGTGCCAGCACTAGCTGGAAAACGCACTCTTATCTAGCCATCAGCTACAAAATAGAAAAACAAATTGCAAGAATTATTGAGCTTTTGGAGTTTTGAATGATGGAAACCTAGTTAAAGAAACATATGCTACTTTGATTACATAGCAGCCTCTGCTCTGTGTACTCAAATAAGAATATGCTATAATACAAGACTTCAAACAACATACTGAAAAATTAAATACAGTGTCACCATATCCTGCCTTGTTTGGGGGGGGCTGTCATAAGGCAACATCTTGAACCTTCTAGAATTATGTATGTTGATCTCAGTTTGCAAACTAAAGTCCCATGCTAGCTAAGATGGTAAGGACATTAGTATAAAAGGAGCAAGACAGCAAGAAGGCCACTGTACAGCAAATTACAGAAAATTTTAAGTAAATGGTTTTTAGTCAAAAGTTATTAACGTTTATGTGCAAAAGTGTATATCCAACTCAACAATCTACAAAATTTTGCCTAATTTCTTAGCCAGCTTAGGCCAAGGGTGCCTGTGCTCACATGTGCCCCCTGCAAAGAGGATTCAAAAACACAGAAGAGCACCTCACAAGCTGGTATATTCATTTTCCTGTGCTGGAGTATCCCAGCGTTGGTTCACATCCTGAAAGCAGCATAGCCTCCGCCTCACCAGTGGCAGTTTGTGTAAACAGCATAGCTTCAGCTGGGCTATGAACTTTGAGACAAGTGCTACTGCACCACTATGGGTACAAGTCAGTGCAAACGAGCCTGGGTATCTCAGTCCCCACGCTCCACAGCATGGCTAATGGACCAGTCAGAAAGGTTACTTCGAAATCCTGAGTACTGCTACCAAACAGCCATCACACCAAGAGCGCTATGGAGTTCACAAAGTATCTTAAGTCCCTTAATCAATTTCTGTATATTACCATCAGCCTTTTAAATACCCAGCATAGTAGACTTCAAATATTTTTTTTCCTGTATCCCATATACCCTAGCCAGTAAGCACTAAAGTGCTATGAGAATCTCTCCAACTTCGTTTTTCCTGTGCCTTTGCAGTTAACTCAAAACTATGTTGCAGCAAGAAAGAACAAGCTAAAAGGAACAGGACACCGAAGCCTGGTGTTGAGTTTGCTGCTTTGTGGGAGTGTCTTGTTTCTCTTCTGCTTGGGTCAGCTGGTGAAGCCCCATTTCAGCTCCTCTTTGGCTGCCTTAAGAATCCCTCCGTGCAACAGGCAGGGCTTTTTAAAAACCCTATTTCTACACCCATTTTTTACAACAGTCAACTGACTGAAGCTATATCCTAGAAATTCTGTACCCTCCTAAGCTTGAAGATGCATTGGAGCTGAAATCCTATTATTAGTTGCTAGCCCTTCTTGCACGTGAATCAGAAGTCAGGTATGGCGACACACAGACCACAGTCCCATCAACACTGACACCAGACCAGCCAAAAGTATCAACCTCATCCGGGTTTGGCACAGACATAAAGCTGCCTGTCTGATATGGCTGCTACACCCCATGTTATGGTCCATGGAAGTTTCATGCTTTCTCGCATCGTCTGCAGAAAAAAATTATGATGCATCATAAAGACAGAGCAGCATGGAAAAATGATAGCAGATCCACTGTAAAGCCTTCAGTGCAGAGTTTGCTTATCTAAGTACTTTTAACAAACGTGAACCATCACAGTAAGCTTATCAGTTTTTCAGCACTTCACATCATACAGTCATGTTGTTGGGTTTTTTTATCTAATCAGAGGAGCCTTAAAGCCCAATTAATGCACTTTGTGGTCAAGCCACAGCCTCACCATCACCATTTTAACCCCTTGGATCCAGGCCAGACTGCTTGGCTGGAAGGAGCATTAATCAACAAACAGTCTTGAAACCGGAAGGAGTATAAGGTTTTGCTACGCCTAACTTAGAAAACCTGCTCTCCTAGCAGATCCACAAAACTCTTTTTAGTATCATCACATGCATGCAGAGTAATTATGTTAATTCTGCTAATTAATCAGTATGGGTAAAACTGTGACCAAGCTCCAGTTTCCCAGCCCTTTCCCCATTACAAGCTGTTAGAAACTCCAGAAAAAGACTCAACAACTCTTGGTAAAATTTCTTCCTATTTGGATTCGATCCAAGCCATTCTACAAAATTCCATTAAAGCACAGCAAACAAGGCTAGGCATTAATGCATAACTGAAGTAGGCTTTACGCTGTCAACATGGATCAAATTCAGACTGGCTCCATTCCAGAATTATGCTTTTAAAAGCTTATTTAGTAACAAATTACATAGAAGATAAACAAGCAATTAACCAATCTCCCAAGAAGCTAACAATCAAAATTCTCTGTGCTGAAGTATTAAACACATCAGGTTGCCGCTTTCGTCTATCACTTGGCTCCACAGTACCTATGCTGTGTGACTTTCAGCCAGAGCAAGGTCACAGTTAATTGACGTAAGTGCATACCACCATTTCTTAATTTTAAAGTCCATGTTTTAAGTACACAGCAATATGCTGAAAGTAAGATGGAATATGGATCAAGGAACAAAAACTTACAGATACCATATGTACGTTGTGGTTTTCAGAGTACTCAGCAGGTAGCTCCACAAATGTGCTCTTCACAAGTCTGAACACATATTCAAACTGTGTGGTTTTACAGCTGTGTGACATGACCAACTTCCAGCGTTACTACCTGCATCTGTCACCTTCATGCTGATACTAGCTTTCGTTACTTCAAAATTAACATGGGGCTAAACCCCAATCACTTTATTCACATTGTTATATTACAATCAAATAAGAGATGAGGCACTTCTGAGTTCAGTCACATCTCTGCACATTGTAAATTTTCATTATGTCAGACATACAGGGCGGAGGCTAGTTTCTTGTTTCTGCTGAAGTTTAGGAATGAAATAGGCAGAGTTTAAGACAGTCACTTCTTAGTACACTCAGGAACAGGTCTTTATAAACCCACGGCGATTGGGAAAATCTGAAGCAATTGTTCAAAGCCCTCACCTTGCATGCTTTTAAGGTTAGCAACACTCCAACTAGAAAAGGTAATGACAGACAACAGTCAGAGTAAGTGACATAATTCTGTCTGTAAGACCACATAAGAAAGATTTCATGACTTTGGGCTCAGCTGTTTCAAGTTAAGATTACCAGGTAGCTGCCCCAGTCAGAAAATACATTTGTCACATAGTGAATGGCGGGTGATGCATTATACACCTCTGACTTTTCCTTACAAGGGATCAGCTAGCTTAGCCTACATATCCCTTCAATGCATTTTTTTACATCTGCCTCCTTCTACTGGACATCTCACTTCCTCCTATCCACAGCTGTGCTATGACTGAACATAATCTTTTTCAAAATCCCTCACGTATCACTTCCAGATGTGAGCTCGTCTTCTCCTCCGGTTTCAAAGTCATACAGCATTGAGCTATCTGAATTATTGCAATACATCTTTACTTGCCTCTTTGATCAATCTGTTGTTCACAGGTGCATGCTATTATGGTTCTCATTTGTCAATTTATCATCAAATTTCTACAGCTTTACTTTTTTTTAAAAAAAAAACAACAATGACTGGTTACCCATGTCCTTTGTTATATAAACATGACATTGGGCAGAAAAAAACCTGATGAAGTTCAACAAAGGCAAGTGTAGGGTACTGCATCTGGGGAGGAATAACCCCATGCATCAGTACAGGTTGGGGGCTGACCTCCTGGAGAGCAGCTGTGCGGAAAGGGACCTGGTAGTCCTGGTGAACAACAGGATGACCATGAGCCAGCAATGTGCCCTGGTGGCCAAGAAGGCCAATGGCATCCTGGGGTGCATCAAGAAGAGTGTGGTCAGCAGGTCGAGGGAGGTCATCCTCCCCCTCTACTCTGCCCTGGTGAGACCGCATCTGGAGTACTGTGTCCAGTTCTGAGCTCCCCAGTTTAAGGAGGACAGGGAACTGCTGAAGAGGGTCCAGCAAAGGGCTACAAAGATGATTAGGGGATTGGAGCATCTTAAGAGGAAAGGCTGAGGGACTTGGGTCTTTTCAGTCTGGAGAAAAGAAGATTGGGGGGGGATCTTATCAATACTTATAAATACTTAAGGGGAGGGTGCCAGGTAGATGAGAAGAGTCTTTTTTTCGTGGTGCCCAGTGATAGGGCAAAAGGTAACAGGCACAAACTTGAGCATAGGAAGTTCCATCTTAACATGAGGAGGAACTTCTTTCCTTTGAGGGTGGCAGAGCGCTGGCACAGGCTGCCCAGAGAGGTGGTGGAGTCTCCCACACTGGAGACATTCCAAACCCGCCTGGACACCGTCCTGTGCAACTGCTGTAGGTGCCCCTGCTGTGGCAGGGGGGTTGGACTTAGATGATCTCCAGAGGTCCCTTCCAACCCTGACCATTCTGTGATTCTGTGGTTCCTCCTATGCAATGTATGTGCATAATTAATAGTTACAGTTATTGAAGGTGCAGTTATCAAACTAAAACCATAGGTACAAGTATGAACGGTGCACTGTTTATGGACAGAACCCTATTCAAGGGGGGTCCAACCAGCCAAGTAAGCAAATGCCACTGTCAAAGGGTAACCAAGACTTACATTCACCTGTGGCGGTTCCTCTCATTCCTCCCTGACAAGGTACACCCCTCTGAGCATATTTTCTTCCCACTTTGCTTTTCATGCTATTCCAATTTCTCAAAAAAACACCAATGGGGAACACCAGGGGTGAAAAAACGCATGTAGTCTCAAACCACTAAGGAAATTAATTTAACTTTGTTTCAATTTAATGTTGCATATACTTAATTTGGGAGGGGAAGAGCTTACTACAGGGCTAGAATAATAATAGTCAGAACAAGACACAGAAAGTGACAAATGGCTCCTACAATCAGGCTTCACTTTAAACAGTTCAGTTTTGCTTTTTTATACTGGAGAAGCTTTGATGGAAAGATTCGAAACAGCTTCAAGGCACAAATAAAATTACCATATTTGCTGGACTTGAAGAAAGAAAAGGAGGGTGACACATGGATGTAAATATGTATACCACTTTAGTAGAAGCAATAAATTCCTAAAAATCCTTGATCCTGGAAGTAAGCAGGTCTGTATTCCTCCTACCTGTATCTATCATACCTCGATACAGTGTTCCCAGCAGCTTCTTTCAAGCTAAGGTTTCTGTCCATCCACCAGCTCCTCACCCAGTATCTGGCCTTTAGAGGCTCTCTGAGGTACCTTGACAGAGTCCTGTCTGGAATATCTGGAAAAAACATCACCCTACACTGAACAAAGAAAACAAAATTTGGAAAGGACGGATGCAGTCCATTCCTGCACCAACACCTTTCAACTCTCATCTGACATTGCAAGAGATAAGAGACCAGCGTCAGCAGTGGACCCAAATTTGCTTTATATGTGCCTCCCAGCCAAAGACAGCAACAACTGCCACACTGCATATAAACAGCTGTCATTCTACCAGTGCCTCACGTATTTGTCATTCAGTAGCTAAATTTGATACCGGACAAAATTTGCTGGAAGGCAATTAAGTTCAGCAGGTTTGGAGATGACCAAAGTGACTTTTTGTTGTACTCGGCACAGACATACATCAGGGGCAATGTATACACACACCTGCCTGGGACCACCTTCGAAGACAGGTTCTTCCACAGAGGTAGATGGCCTAAGAGCTTGAGGCCTGAAAATGATTATCTGGAAGGTGGAGCCACAGGGAGAGTCTGGATACAGCGCTGTTTCTTTGGGCCTTCCCTTTTGGTGCTCCACATCATTTCCTCCAAGTCAGCTGTTGGAGATCTCTCCTTATCTGACAGCCCCTCTGGATGGAGAGATTTGCCCATCTTCTTTGTCGAAGATCTGAACCAAGGTGAATTCATCTTCCTGCCTAAACCTTTCAGTTCAGACAGAGGCAACCTGCTGTGGGGACAAGTAAGCTGCACTCAATGACACACTGTACCTTCTGACCCATACACCTCCCTGTGTCCTGAGGAGGAGCCTAACACCGTATCCTTTCAGACATACACACCAACTCCAAGATGGATCCATAACTCACTCCTAGAGCAACACATGCCATGTAACTAGAAACTAATGATCTTGTCAAGTGATCTCGAAGATGTCTTCATAAAGCAGAAATGCACGCTGTCATCCTAAAGAAGTGCTGGGATGGGGGCTACCAGGCAGTGATAACAGTATACCTTAGCCCAAAGTGCTGGAAAAGAGGCGTCCTGCTCTGTGCAAGCATTCAGCTGAATCAAGGAGCTGTGAACAAGTGCCGACCGGCATGATCTAGTTGAGTTGTCAAGTTTGACAGCAAATGTAGGCTCTTGGGAAGCATGCTGAAGGCTGCCACCTGGCACCTTTGGGCTGTCTCAGGGACAGCTTTCTGCTAAATATTGCTGGTATAAAATAATAGAAATCCTGCAGCACAATTAACAGTGGTGGGTAGGGCACAACATACCCACAGTACAAAACTCAGAAGCAGGACAGGTGCTGAAGGGCCTTGTAAGGATGTTGTGAAAGGCTGCAATATAGGTGTTGGGTCTGACCACATCTGAGCCAGTTGGCAGAGCGAGTCATGCACACATTATCCATTTTTGTTACTAATTTTTACATTGACCTATTCTTTCCTGTCTGCAAAATCCTTAGAAAGCAAACTGTAGCACCGTGAATACACTGAAGTTATTAGGAACGTTCCAGCTATTCAGCTTATATACTAGAATGGCTGAGGTACAAAGGTGCATCACTCAGGTGGGATGCAGATAGCTGTGTTTTCATCTCCCCATTCAGCCACAGACTTCATACACACCCTAGACCAACACAGTTATTCTGGAAAATGGGACTACATCCATCTGCAAAGTCAGACTAGTAATACTTCTGCAGGGGTACTACAACCATAATAGTCTGATGTATATGCAGAACAACCTCAGCTCTGCGATGAGGGGATCATGCCTGAAAGCAAATGGGAAGGCAGTGCGCCTTACAGCGCCTTTACAGCATTGTCATTTGCCCATGTTTTCCTCACAAACATCTTTGCACTATATTATTCGCTGACAAGCATGCAGCGGAAGAAACAGCCTAGGTGCAGCAAGTGCAAGAGAACATCTCTGAGAAGCTTAAGGGCTACAACACAGCGACACCATGGCAGCCGTTCAAAGATCTGTTACACTCACTCGTCTGCATTTCTTCTGCCAAGTAGTAGCAAGAGCACAATTAAGCAAATCTTTGGATGTGTCCTTGTCATGGCCACTTGGAGCCAATGTACACAAAGTGTTCTTGTTCCCTCCCTTCTAAGTATTACTGAGCTTTCTACAAAAATAACGCACAGACAAGAACAAACAACAAAGACTTTGAAACTTTACAACTGTAAGAAGATTTTCCACATGCTAAAGTTGGTCTCAGCAGCAGTAAGGGAGAAATTTTTACATGGTAATGAACCCTTCCTCTGATACAAAGCACAAAGCACTCTCCTTCAAAATTAGGCATGTAAGTCGTAGCTTCCTCTCACTTACCTTCTCCTCAGGAAAATGCACTCTGCTGTCTGTAACTGAATAACTAAAAAACTGAATTTAGGACAAAATTATTTTTTATCACTTACTCTGTAACCCAGCACAGCACCACACTGCCTTATGCAAATCTGTTTCTCTCCTCTTATTGAGTAAAGTGGCACAGAACACTTGGCCAAGTTGCAATGTGTAAAAGTGAGACCTGTTGCATGTACCCACAAGAAATTATGGGACACCAGCTTCTCATCTTCAGAACAGAAGACAGATATGGGCATGCAGGCTGCAGGAAAGCACGGTTCACCAGAATCATCAGCAAATCCTTGACTATACATAGGGCTTGCATTTCCACATTGCAGAGGAACCGTTTCTGTAAACAGGTGTTCTGACATCAGTCTAACTTGCTAACAGGGGGCTGTTGTTGTCATTACCAAGTACACAACAGAATAACACAATCTATATTTGCAGAACAGTTGCAAAGATGAAAAGCCTGCTCTTGCATCCTTGCAGTTGTATATCATTAGATTCTGCAATACTGTGGTCATATTTCTACAGCTCCCAAATTGGAGTGATAGAAATTTTTCAAAAATATGTCAAAATATTTTTTCTTAATGCTTTTTCATGCATCTATTTGGCCATCTTTCAAACAGCTCTACCACATTACACTGTACAAACAGAACTAAGATACGGATCCAATCCTGCAACTCTTGCTTGTATAATTCCTCAATTGCACAGTCAGAGTTAACTCTTATACACAATTTCACCCACATAATTAACACCTACTTATTTTAGACTTTGCTTTTTCATAAAATTATAAAAAATTATTTCTGAAGTTTTAGGTACTAGTTTCACCAAAACAGGAATCGTACAAAAATAAGTTTATACGCAGAAGGCTTGAATAAACAAGGCTGTATAAAACCAGTAGAAGAAAAGCATTTTGTAGGAGAGAAATATCAGTCAGTCATAGGACATGGGAACAGAGACGTATATTCATCTGTTTTTTTGCCAATTGCATACACAGCTTCCTATAAAATTATTGCGTTGTCATACACAAATGAGTATGTATATGGATATGACACCACTTCTTAAACACCTGAATTTTACATTGAGATACCCATTTGCATAGTTAGAGGTTGCACCACGTGAGCTTGACCAAGCAACAATATTGCTCCAGCTTGACTTTTACTACCTTTGAACTGGCAAACAGATACGCAGAGTATTTCACCTCCTACTAGTTTACTGTAGCATGTAATTTCCCTCTCCTGTTCTGTTACACTTGTGCTCAAAAGTTGTTCTCAGTTGCTAACAACTTTTTTTAAAAAAAGACCCAATAAAATAAGCTTTTTTATACTTGCAGATCCCCCATATTTCCAAACAACTTATTTCTAAAACATATGGTGTACACACAGTAAAAAGAAAAAAAAAATAATGCTGACAAACATTTCTTGAATTCCAGAACATTAAAATGAGATTTAATGCAGTGTCACTCCATTGCAAGAGAATGTAGAAGAAAATAAATCACAACAGCTTTTCAAAATATTTTAAATTTATGTTTTGTATCGTGTGTTTAAACCTTACCGGTTTTCATAATCTATGGATTTTCAGAACTGCTAGGGATCTGTAGAGAAAATGCTCAAGTGGCAGGCCAGTTCCTTTGGAAAGGCTCTTTCCTCAGTACACAAGTCAAAAAACTGCTACTGCTGATAAGAGGTAGCCTGATCTATCAAACCTCCCAGCAAGCAAAGCCAAGCCTTTTCCTTCCTCCTCTCATCCAGAAGTTTAAAATCCTTTGATCTCAAAGCTGGAAAGTTGTTTACTACTTTTCCCAGGCAGCCTATTTCTCCCCCTAGTCTTTCCTTGGCCACAAGTGAAGTGGTGCCTGTGGCCAACTACTGCCCCAGAGGGTGACCACAGAGGCTGAGGCCAGGGACCCCAGCCTCCTTCTGAAGCTCTCCTGCTCCCAACAGCATCTGCTCTCCTGGAGTCCCCATGTTGCTCATGTCCTCACGCATTGCCCCAGTTCCTACTCCTCCTTTTGCTTCTTAGGTGTCACTACCTCCTTCCCCCCTTCTTTATCACCACAACTCCCAAGTTCCGAGACCCCAATCTTACAGGTGACTTCTGAACATGTGAGGAGGCGACAGTGGGACATTCTTATCTCCATTCCCTCTATCGCACTACCTCCCTTATCTCGTGCCTGGCTGATGGGAGTGTTCCTCTGCAGATTTCCCTGCACTAGTACCTCACCGGCTGATAGGAAAAAATGAGTTTGAGTACAGATTTCAGTATAAGTGAGGCCAGTGTTTAATAGGGATATTTTTCCAGTTTTAGTGACTGCCAGTGTCAAAGCCCAAAATATAAGGAATGACAAATGTCTACTGATTTTGAGGCAAGTTTTCTTTCCCTTCACACACACACTTTTGCCTTTTTTCACAGGCTGGAACAAGAGTTTTTGAAATAGGCTGTTGTGGGCGATGGGAGAAAGTATCTATTGACTTCACTGCAACTACAAAAAAAGTTTATATATACGTGGACCAATAAAAATTAACACCACTGCAATTAGCAAAAGGAATGTAGACATTCCTTATGGCAATAAAAAGTTAGCTATTTGGTTATCATCACAATTAACACGAAGAGAAACCACCCTGCTGGGACTGTGGTTAAAGAAATACTACCTACTCAGCACCTTTGATCCTGAGAAACACCAACTCTTTAACACTATCAACAGAAACTAAAATATAATACCAAGGCTATAACACTCACTTTTGTTGGATGATGCTCTATGAAAAGAAAGAGGATCGAGCATTTAAGAATACATGGAAACTTCATTGCTGTGCTTGGGGTAAAGAATAATTCAGTATAGAACAACCTAGCAAAACAGCAACATAACTCCTCACACTGGTAATGAAGTAAGATACAAGGACTGGCACCTTATTTTCAGCAGGTTTTCAATAGACTCTGAAATGTTTTGAAGTATTACAAGTATGCTTTTCTTGACTGAAAATGAAGCCTTCTGAACTTCTTACCACCTCATTTCTTATCACTATGAAAAGGAACCAGGTGTTTCTGATGTGGTTGCTCAAAGATAGCTGCCTGTGACTATATTTAGAACTGTGAAAACCGAATAGTCTAAATACCATGGAAAGTGGTTGGTTTGGTTTTTATTCTAGCAATCTAGCAATTGAGACAAAAGTGTCTTTCAATTTAGAACTCTAAACGAGAAATCCTGGTCCCCAGAATTATTAAAAATATACAACTGTCACTGAAGTAAAAACCCAGTTTACAGGGTCACGGGGTGAGGGGTGATGTGTCGCATTATAGTAAGTCATCAAACTGGGCTTCCTCTCACTTCAGAGTGAACTAAACACATCATTCATCTTTAAAACAAAGTAAATTCAGAAAGGCAGGGGGGAAAAAAATCCCAAGCTCCACAGCTCTTTTCTCATGACACCTCTTGAAAGAGTTTTTTGATTTCAGCGGAGAAGATGGTTTTATTCTCAGCAAAGATGACTTCCAACTCCTCCATTATCAATACCATCAACATACAGCTGTCATTGGGTAACATCAACTCAAGAAGAAACCATGTTTTAATTCATCACTTGCCCCGTTCCTGAAGATTTGTCAGAAGAACATGACTTTTGTATACAAACTTGCATACTTCTGAATAACATGATATTTAAATGAAATTTTAATACAGCAAAAAAATAATCTGACTGCTACCCTCCAGAACACCTTTGAGGTCTATCTCTCTCTCAAAATGCTGGTAGAGCCCTAACCCTATTCTAAGTAATTTCATTTAATGTAATCCCTTTTACGTGGTTCTGCTCTGTTCTATTACAACCTTACCAGTTTCCATGGGAGCAGCCAGGGGATAGAATTGCCTTGGGCATATCAAGACATGTTCGTCCATCAGTGCTGCAGAGGACAGTTACTTGCTACTGCTATTACATGTTCCTTTGTGAAGTTATAACAGAATAATCAGTATGAAATTGTTGAGATTAGAACAGAAGAGTTACTGTAAAGGAGTTCAGCTCCCTAAAAAGTTGTCTAGAAGTGTCTTGCTGGTTCAAATGAAGTATTACTGATTTTAGAGGTGCATTAATTCAGAAAAATAACTAGTCAGAATATCTCAATAATTCTAACTCAAGGCCACAAATAAAACTCCTGTTTAAAAGTAATGGCCTTCATTTCACTGACTAGATAACATTTTACCTGACAGTATATTCACACAAAGATTGTGCAAGTCATCTACTTGACTCCCAGCAACTATCACAACAACTATTGCAACAGAAAGCCTTATCGGTAGACACTATAAGACAAAGCATGCACACGGTATCTATGCAAGATTAAAGCCTACATCCTTGTAGATGTGGGGTTTATGTTTTAACTCAAGCAATGGTTTAGTAGTCCTGTTCCAATACCCTTTCTATCTATGCAAGTCTAAGTTATTTGATTCAGATTTTTTACAGTAAAATACAAACTGCACAACAGACTGCCCAAAAGCTTAATATGCAAGGCTCAGTTTGATGCACATGTGCTTTCTGAAAAAAAATAAAAGAATAACACATGCACATACACCAATAAGAATCTTATCAAGAAGCTACTGTAAAAACTTTTATACCAAAGTTTACCTACAAAGCACAGTATAGATCAGCTTTTCTCAGACTGGAGCTCAAAATAAGCTGCAATCACATAATCATTCTCTGGTTTACTACTTTTGGTATCACACAACTGGATTCTTTGGACATCCCACTACAGAAACAGAATCACACATGCATATTAAACACAAAGAGTTTCATTGCTCAGTTAAAAAAAAAAAGTTTTAAAAATCTAAAACTCAGAACTAACTATGCACTTGTGTGTATAAATGTATTAAACTCAGATAAAATTCTGACATCAATAATGACCGTATCCACGCTATTCACTAAGATCCACTTGAAACTAAATGCCAGAGAGTATATTTACAGCATTCAGAACTAGTTCTAGTGACTCAGTTCCTTGCAAACTCATCCAGCTGAAAATGCACCATTGAAAATATGCCAGAAATGGATAGGGCTAAAGGGATAAGCTGAATTAAAAGACCTAATCAAAAGCCAACATGGTAGGAAGATTTTTAACGTGTTCCATTTGTTAGATGCTAGTTCAGCATTTGCAGCAGAACAATCTTTACTTGCAAGTCAAGCAAACTGCAGAGGAGAAGGTATATTTTCAGACTCTACTGATTAGTTATTTAAAATTTGAAGGTAATGCTTTGTGCCAGCTTGGCTATGCATTTTTTTTTTATTAATGGTATTGACAGGAAAAACTATTCCTAGCTGTGCAACTTCAGAGGCAGTTTCCTGAACTTTCATTTTAGTGATGGTTTATGACCTTGGCCAGTTCAAAAGATGCAGTTTATGGGAGAAGTCAGCCACCTCTAAAAATGGTAACGGCTCATGTCTCAGTCCAAATACTGAGTTAAAAAGGAACAAACTTCATGAACAGCTTTGCAGTCTGAGCCCAAACTTTGATTTATCCTGTCCATCTCACTGCTTTTAGTCTTATCAGAACTCAGTTTGTAGGGTCTGGCACACATGCATTATCGTATATTGGGACTGGAGGTGGTTTTTGATGGAGGTGGGGATACGCGAGGATATGGGAAAAAGGATTAATGACAGCAGAGAATCAAGAGTCTTAAAGAATCAGACAAGGAAATTTTTATAAAATTGGCTTTGAATATTTTTATAAAATCGGCTTCAAACCAAGTTTAAAAGTAAAAAAATATAATTCAAAGCAACAAAGATTTTAAAATCTGAATACTTAGTCGTGCTACATTATCTTTCTGCATGCAATTTATTATGTGCTTAAATAAAAAATATCTAAAGAAAGATTTTTACTTTACCAATTAATTCCAAGAAGTTTTTAAAAGGCTTATAGAGAAAATTTTGTAACACACAAAGGTTATTACTACACTACTAAATATAACAGGCCAGGGACTCCTCTTGCCTTAGGAACCAAGCAGTGCAGCACAGCTTAGTTTATACCTGCATGGCTGTATTATCCTCTGCTCAAAATATCCCACAATAGTCACAGCCCAGCTTCCCACTGGAAATATCCCTCTCAAGAGCCGTGCCCAGGCAGCAGCTGGAGGAGTGCTAGTTGGCAGGAACAAAACGATGTGCTGATGAACAGTATAAATGCTGTTCCTCAAAGGCCTTTCTTTTCTTTAGCAGCAAAGGCATAATTAAAGATTCTTTGCACTATTCAGTATCAATGCAAGACTCCAAATAACACCAAAACAATCAATGCAATGAGTGGAGAATAACGTCCATTACCAGCTCTCATTCATCTACTTATTTTCTTGAAGCTACTTGATGTTTAAAAAAAAAATACACCAAATTACATTTTACTAGTTTTATTAGATGATCTTTTGGCACAGAAAAAATCCAGATATATTTTAATTTTTAAATGTACTTATTTCATGGAGAGCCTTTTAATCTTTTTCACTTTTAATCAGTCATTCTATATTATCGTCTCCAGCTTGATTTTTTTAAATTTATAATTAGCATGGAATAACTCCATAACTGAATAGAATTTTAATGAAAATGAAGATTTCCTTCAGTGGGAGAGATTTTAAGAGCGAGCAGTGAACTCAGATGATCGGCACTGCATTATTTCTGACTGAGCCTTCAACACTGCCATAGGTGAAGCGTTCACCTAATTCTGAAATGAAGCAAAGGAGGGGGAAGGGAGCAAGCGAAGTGACAAAGCAAAAGTTGCCAGATTCTTCATAATAGCAAAATTTTGGCCAACATCATCCTTTTGCCATCCTCTATTAAGATGACTTTGATGCTGTATGGCTGAATATTCACATTGAAATCAGCAGAAGGAGGAAATTAATAACCACCGGTGGTGGACAAGCTAAATTTTTTCTTTTTTCTTTTTCCCATGAAAAACAGCCATTTGAAAATACTAAGCAGCACCAGCAGCCGTAATTTTTAGTGTGTCACAACAAGGTCGATATGTTACTAACTTTACAATTCTTTGAGCTAGTAGATGAGATGTTGAAGCAGCTTTTGGTTCATTTGGTATTATCCTCATTATGACTTTAGCTGGCACAGGGGACCAATATTTCTGAACATTTCACTACTCCCGAACAGACAGAAGGACATATTGTTTATTTAGCTGCCTAGTGATTTCTGACACAGGAGCCCATCAATTATATTATGGTATGAAAACCAGTGCCAACAAAAAGGACTCCCAACAGAACACCAAGATGTGGTTGCTCAAAGGCTGATTATTCAGGAACAATCAAAATAATAAACCTAGCAAATAATATTTAATCTGAGGCTGGCTCTGTAGCAATGTCTGGTTTTTTTTAACCTTGGAACACTACTTGTCACTGACTTTAAATATTCATTTTATGAGGTGGTGCAGGATTCCCCAGAATCCACTTGATTTCAGTTGCCAACAGTCAAAGCCTTTGGCAAAAATTATCCATTTAAGTAAATGCAGCAGCTAGGCAGGAGATGAAATTACATTACTTTCCTACAGCTACTTATGTTCTTGCGCAGTGTGTCCATTATTGTCCAGAAGCTTTTACAAGCACCATTACCCTAGACCCTTTAAAAACTGTCTGTAATGCAAGGTTAAATCTCTGAACTGCATTAAATCTCAATTCAAACCACCTCATTGTTATTACATATGCATCACTATTACAGACACTCATTTGTGCATCTATATTTAAAACTAAGTTGTGGTTTTATAGCAAATATCAGGTGCAGAAATTTGATCTGAGTCCAAAAGTGTCTACTAGGATCATCTGGATTCCTCTGTCCAGTCAGGAGCAGCCATAACAATTTATTAAAACAAAAGGACATTTTGGAAATATATGCTTTTCCCTACTGTCCCATCCCTTGTAATCAAAATCATGTTCACTCACCAGCTGAGATGAGTAGAACATTCTGAAGCTGGTCAAAACAGAAACCTTAGTCGTACATAAGGCAAAAGAGAAGAGACAGGATGAAACAACATAATTCATGTCATAAACTTCTGGGAGTGAAGCCATCTGTATTGCAATACTTCACTTAATATCAAGGCTTTCCTCTGCATCTCTTATGACATTTGAAGATCTTTTAATACACTTATGATATATAATGAGCTGCATCTTGTGCATTCTAACAAATGCTACACAGGCCAATTAAGGCTTCCCACATATGGAAAAAGTGTAAAATTTAATTAAGACATCTGTCTTTAGAGTATAGAAACACCGGTGAGGAATCAACACAATGGACAGCATCTGTTTTGTTTCTCAGCTTGAAACTAACATCCACTCAAAACGGGACTGATAGGATCACAGAGAATCCTCTGGAAGGAGGAGCAGATTACCTCTGCTCTAGAGAGTATGCTGAGGGATAAAAGCTTTTTAGACGGGGAAGACACACACAAAGTTTGAGCTGGGAAGAGGCAGAGAATGAGACTGAGGATGGAAAAAGCCCTCAGCATAGTAAAGAGACTAAGACATTTCTGAGAGGAACAGGAAAGAAACACACAGCCAGGTCCTTCCTGGTGGGCTACACGCCAAAGGAACACTCAGGCTTTGCTGCAACACAAAAGACATTAAACCTCACAGGTAGGTCCAGACACAGGAGACAGAACATAGTTATTTATAAAACTTTTTAGTTTTCTTACCTATTCTTTTACTTTAAAGTTAACAATTCGATTTAGCCTCCTAATAAAACCTTTTCTAAAAGGTATTTTTAGAATCATATAATTCAGGTTGGAAGGGCCACAGGTATTTCTTGAGAGCCCTGACTGTAAGGAAAAATAGACTCAACCTCAGATCAATGGCTAGACGTGGCTTCTCAGTCAGAAAAAACCCCAAAACATATTTTAAACAATATGAGCATGAGATTCAGATGCTCTAACTTGATACTTGATTCTGATGCACTAACTTGAACTCAAACTTTTCTTACCACATAGTTTGAAGGAAAACTCTTTCTAAAGAAATATCACAATCATTAGGTTGTGGACTTAATGCAGTGAAGTCAGTTTTCTTGTAAAAGTGATACATACTGTTATTAGGTAAGGTTTCCTTATTCTCGGGATAGGCTTATTTTCCTCCTCTCATTTCACTATACCAGAAATTTTTTATCACCTATTACCCTTATGTCAAGCACACGTAATTAACTCAAGCCTTTCTGCTTCTGTGTGAGAGCTCTCCATTTATCCATGATTCTTACCAAACTGACCAGAAGAGTGGGCAAGGATCCACTGTTGTTTCACTATAACTTTACAGTGTAGAAGCAGATGCATTGATATACTTTACAACTGCTTTCTTTTACAGAACCTTTTGTTGGAACACATTTACAACTTTGGCCAAAACTGTCAGATTTATTCTTTCAGCAATAAAAGTATGCTTTTGGAGAGGTTAAAGGAAACTGGTCAAGGGGTTCTCAAATTAAAAGCTCTGACTTAAAATGATTTGCAAGTTTACCCTCTTTACCTGTACCTGAAAATCAAGTGTCATGAAATTAAATGTTCATCGTTTGAATGGATCTGCAAAGTGGACATCAAGGGGTGCAGAAACATTTTAAGATAAAGGGTATTACTCCTGGATACACAGCAGCAGTCAGCATCGCATGTCAGAAAAAGAGGAGAATCTTTCTAAATAAGTTGTGGGGGCAAGTTTTCCACAGATGTGCTTGATGCTACAATCACAACATCAACCTTCATCTACACTATTAAGAAATACTATTTATCGCGGCTTGTTTGGTATTAGTCATTATGCGGTAAGAATAGAAAAAACAAGCAGCAACAGAAATGCACAAGAGCAGCCTTCACTCCCATTCTTTTGTCAACACAGTGATAGCTAGCCAGGTGCAAAAACCTCCTTGAAAATTATTGCATCTGCATGTCCTGGAATCACAGCGGGAGCTTTTGTTAAGGTGACAGCCTTTCAAAACAAAGATTTCAGACAATTGGTTTGTCATGTTATTTACTTTAGACAGGCAAGTAACAGAGCTGCCAAACAAGCTAGAATATGCAGCCCTTGAGGGACCAAGTACAAGCTTTGGGTTTCGTTAGTTTTTAAATAGCATTATTACAAACAACAAGAAAAGAAAAAAAACACTTTTGAGTTCCTCAACAATTTATTTTGTTTAGCTTGGGAACCACCGGGGGTACTCAAAACTACTTTGTTGTCTTATTTTCTTGAGTAGTACTTCACTGAACAAATGCCCCTTCTCTCAGTTAGGGTATTTATGGAGTAAAACAAACTACATGGTAAGGGCGGCAAAACACGTTTGTTGGTGACCAAAATAAACAAGTACTCGCCTAAGTGCAGGAATACCTTGCCTGTTTCTGAAGAGATCAGCCAGGTTTTACAGATTTGCTAATTGTTTCCACCAAGCCTTCACTTCTGGTTTCCAAAACCTTCTGTTCCTTTCCATTGCCAGGAAGCTCATTCTGTGGATTCCTAGGGTTAGTCCCTTTTTTTCCTGTCACATAGCTTAAGGACAGCAGAAGCAGAGCAGCTGGGATATTAATGGAGCGCTAAGTAGAGCAGCGGGAAGGTAAATGGAGCAGCAGCCAGGAAACAACCAAAAGCTGAGGGGAAAAAACTTGGTGAATCACTTCTTTCCCTCCTTAACACTGAACTACATGAAGGAGAACTGCAAAAGTACTTATTTATTAAAACTCACATGACATACTGGATGTAGGAGCTGAAGGACAGCAGGCTTTATAGATCTGTTAAAGATGTCTAGACCAAGGGCATCAATATATTCTACCTATACTTTAACATTTACTGTGAGATGGTCAGGAACCAGAAAAAAACAAAAACCTCACCAAACAACAGAGCCAAATGAATAACCTGCAACAAATAGTGTGTCCAATTCTCTTGCTGTGAAGCCTTCGTTACATATATGTTTGAAGTAATTTTTAACAGAAACAACAGCAGCATCAAAATTAAGTACTTGTAGTTGGGTGTTTTCCCTCATTTTGCTGTAACAATAGATTCTGGCTTTTTGATATTGTCAGAATTTTTGAAACTGATAAGTAGGTTTGGTATATGTTTATAATTGCCTCTGGACCTTATACCAAAGTTGAGGGTTTTAAAAATAAACAAAAGGCTTACAACTAAAACTTTCAACTTCCTATATAGTGTTGCCACTGTATTCTTTTTACACATCATTACATATCTGAGCCTCTTTTGGCATTACACCAGCAGAGGCAACCTCTACCTGCCCAATGGACACCTCCTTCCTCCTCTTCCACTTTCAAAAGGAAAAACTCATGTAAAGTTTTCCAGGTGCTACTATTGTTAGCTTTTACTTTATCTTCAAGCGTGCAGTGAACAACACTGAACTTTGTAAAGTTCAACTAACATATCACCGTTCAATGCAAGACCATACAAGATGAGAAGATGTTTTCATTTTAAGACATATTTTACTTGCACAGTCATTCTTCTATAGTCAAATGCTCACAAAAGCGAGGACGCATGTATCCAAGTAGCCTGTGCAAGATGACTTGTGGTGAACACAGAGATCAAGGAACATCAACAGCCACTGAATTTTTTACTGTATCATCTGGGTCACTCTTGGGCTAGCAACATGCTGGCTTTTGGATGTAACTTTTATACAGTTTATGACTTGACAGCAACTTCAAACTTTTAGTCTTGTGCCACCTCTATGACACATTAAACAACACGTATTCAGCTTTTGTATCTTCTTTTCTACCTATAGCCTGTCCTTTAGTTTAGGCTTTCTTTTGTTTCCCTAAACTGAATGTTACTGAGAAACTGCATACAAATATGCTATAATTTTATTAAAATACTGACCTAGATGCCATCAACACATGTAATTCTTTTATCTGTTCTTTCACCATTTCCTCTGGTGCTTTCACACCCAAACATTCCCATTCATACTTTCTTTATACCAACAGTAATATTTCTATTGCATATTTCTATAACCCTTTCACCTGAACCGTAGACTAATCACATCATGTTACCTCTGCTTCAATCATATGACTCCACTGAGAATCAATGTCATTCTTTCCAGACTGAAGCCTTGAAGCAAAGATTAAAGTCTATCACACCTAGAGCAAATATGAGATATCTAGAGACTTTTGCTTTCTCAGAATGATACTAAACCTAACTGTAGGTCTTAATAAAATCACCTCTTTCAAGATCAAGAATCAATCAATCAAGATCAGCAAGTTTGTGAATGATACGAAGTGAAGGGGGAGTAGTCGACACACTGGAAGGCAGGGCTGCCTTTCAGAGACCCTGAATATCCCTGCATGCTGAAAAAAAAGACAGTACAGAAACCTCACGAAGTTCAACAACAACAAATCCAAAATCCTGCATTTGGAAACAATAGAACAGGCTGAGGATGTCTGGCTGGAGAGCAGCTTTGCAGAAAAGGACCTAGGTGTCTTGGTGGACAAAGTGCTGAGCGTGAGTCTATAGCATGGCTTTGCAGCAAAGAGGGCTAACCACGTAGTGAACTGCCTTAGCAAGAACATAGCCAACAGGTCAAGGGAGTTCCCCTCAATTCAGCAGCTGTGAGACTGCATCCGGACCACTGTGTCCACTTTTGGGCTTCCCAGCCAAGAAAAGTCTCGGCATACTGTAGCAGGCCCAACAGAGGACAGCCAACGTGATCAAGAGGCTGGAGCATACTATTCGTGAGAAAGGGCTGAGAGAGCTGGGGTTGCTCAGTCCAAAAAAGAGACTTGCTGCGGGTGTGGAGGTGAGGTGTGTGTATCTTACTTCCCTCTTCAAATACACCTTAATGGAAAGTATAGATGAAGATGGATGGAGCCAGACTCCTCTCAGAAGTGCATAGCCACAGAATGAGCGGCAAAACACACAAGTTGCAACATGGAAAATTCGAATCCAGTTTCAGGTTAAAAGTTTTTAGCTGTGAGGGTGCTCAAATACTGAACAGGAGCCCAGAGCAGCGGTGTTATTTTCATCCTTGGAAATATTCAGCATTCAACTGGACAGAGCATCAAGAAATCTGATATACTTTGACGCTGTTCGGTCCATTCCAACATAAAGCATCTTATGAATACTAAAGAAGTCTTCAATCAAATCACTCCCTGTGATCTTATTCATATGAATGAAAATCTGGCAGAAGAATACAGGTAGAAAGCTTTGGTTAAAAACAATAATCATTTGATAATGAAAAAAAAAATAAAATCAAGTTACCTAATTTGTCACACACATCTGGATTCATGTCCATACTACTTTTGAAGTTGTTTAGTACTTTTCCAGATATTTTTCAAAGCCTGCATTTCAATTTCTACTATCTATCTTCTGCCACACACCTACATGATGATTTCCTTTTAATGAAAAAGTTAGAGAGGTAAAAATGCCTTGTTTAATGAAGACTTCAAAGTTAAATTGAGTTTCTGGGGAAAAAAAGTTGACAGTTCTCCACCTATATTCAGTCCATTTTTTAATTCTGGGGATGTATATGAGTGTCCCCATGCACCTGTAACAGGTTCCAGGAGGGGAAAACTACAGAATTATTATCCTATTGCTTTAGTCTCAAATCTGGCTCCTAAACATCCTCCTACTCCTAGATTGGTATTTTCTGTGAATGCTGACTAGTTGCCTATTTGGCTAAAATGGCAAAAGCCTTCATTACTAAAAACTAAAAGTGTGTATTTTCCCAGTAGGGCAACAGTTACTCATAGAAAATAGATTTCAAATTCTAATAACCTTGTTTTTATCAGATTGCAATAGGAAACAACAAATCCTTTCTTCTCTGCTGTGTTTTGGAATTGTAATACCCTGAACTCCGGTTTTAGATCAAGTAGCTTCTGGAATTATTTTCAATTTATGCAACTCATACTAGTTCTAAGGGTAGAATTGTTTTCCCCTATTTTTAAGCAACCAAATCTAGGGTGTAAGTCAGTATTTGTTTAGTGTCTTTTCCTAGTCAATGGGGGAAGATTATCATCCCAGGATATCATTCATCCTCTTATATAGAGGTACTTATACAAGAATTGCCAAATGTTGTTACAGAGGAAACCTAGATAACTAGATCTCAGGTGGATAGCACTAAATGATCACATATTCTCTGGGCCTACCTGGAGTGAGAACATGCAAGATACCACTTGCCTGAACTGGTGGTGGGGCAGGAATTGGATACGATCTCTCTCACCAGCAAAGAGCTCTCTCATACCACACCACAATCTCAGCAGAACCCATTATTGAGAATGTTCCATGCAGTTTTTGATGGAGTTTTCCCTTATGTTTTAAGGAGTTAAATCTCACTTCAAACATCTGATATTCATCTAAACCATTTCCTACTAATTTTCAAAGTCATGACAGTTGAATACTACTCTTCCTCTAAGCCACTGTTATTAAATAGAAGCAAGAGTTAAAATCACTAAATATTCTTATTTTTTTAAGAGAAAGTGCTTTCACTCAAAGTCCTAACTACAGTATGTTTCAACATCCATCCACGTCCACCTACTTAACAACACAGATTTAGAAATTCAGGAGCTGTATATCAATTTAACAAATATTTCTAGCTTCTTAGCACTCAATATGCATATATATGTATATATACTATAGATATTTTCTGTATGTGTTCTTTAATCCTATTCTCCCAAAAAGCTTATCTAAGGTTTAGTGAACTTTACATCCACAAGATGCTATACTGAGAATTAGATACAACTGAAACAGATACGAGCAGTGTCCAACATATTTTACGTTTGCTTTTCAGTTTTATGATTGCAAAAATTAAAATGTTAAGCAAACAATACAAAACGTGATGTACCATCAACAACCAATGTATACTTACTATTGCCCGTATTTTGCTGGTTCTATACAGCAAGATCTATTCCTTATTAGATACATACAGAGGGACTATTCAATTGGTTGTGAAAAGTTTTGCTTGAATAACCACACAAAATTGTATGAAAAAGTATTTCTAAAGCCTTCTAAAAGTTAAGATGAAAAAATAAAGTTAAAATCCTTCAAGTTGAAGTCTTAAAG
Organism: Pluvialis apricaria; assembly: GCA_017639485.1. Taxonomy (NCBI): domain Eukaryota; kingdom Metazoa; phylum Chordata; class Aves; order Charadriiformes; family Charadriidae; genus Pluvialis; species Pluvialis apricaria. The sequence continues at coordinate 106,247,268 of CM030008.1, read as the reverse complement.
AAGAATTTTTAAAATAGTAAAGTAAATTAAATGCCTGCTTATCACTGAAATTCACTGAAGTTGGGAACTTCTTTCCCACCCTTTGAAAAAAAACAGATGTGTAGTCCCCTATAAGGGCACTCAATTTCCAGAAAAAACTGAGCAACAGCCTTCATGGAAGGGAAAACAACTGATGTCTACTCTTGAAATCAAGGTTCTTAAGTTAAAAAAATTGACAGTGTCAAGCCCTAATTCAGGATTCTTTCTAATTTTAGGACTAACCCAAATGTCACTACCTCTATGCTGCCCATATGTATTTGGCACAGATTTACAGAACAGTGGGAAACGTCTATCTGAAAACATGCCAAGACTAGATTTGTTCTTCAAAAATCTTTAATAATTTTAAAAATTAGTTCCATGTTTTATATCTTTATATTTTAACACACCTGAAAACTCATTTTCAAGTTGACACCTGAAAGCAGACAAAAGGGGAGAAGAAAAAAGGAAATATCCAGTTTCTTCTCCCTTATCCTCCCCCTTTTTATTTTGCCTGATATATGGGTGATTTTTCAGCTGCTGTTACTGTGTTCTGACTGTAAGGCTCTGTCAAGGGCTGCCATCCAACTCTCTAAGCAAAGGTCACTCAGTGGCAGGGATTGGGAAGTATTAGAGAGCTTACAAGGAGGAAGAGATAATGACAAAATCCAGTGCTTTAAGCTGCCTGCCATACCCCTCCCACAAAATCCTCATAATGAACTTTCTATGCTATGAGGTTGGGGGAGGGGGGGCTTTTTAATCAACACTATGTTGTAAGTTTCACTGGAAATAAATGATATCTTTTGTTACATTGCTTCATAACCTGGATCAACCTTTCAGATTTCAGCTACCAATGTACAGAACAGATTAAAAAATAAGCAAGAACCAGTCCCTAAAATCTCTGTACAGGCCACCTGATTTACAAACCTCTCTTATCCTCAGAATGCAAAACCAGGTCAATAGTGAATTATGTTTTAACCTATTAGCATCCGACACACCTAATAACCAAATGAGCCTACAGCCATATGTGTAGATCAGAGGTCAAAACAGCCTCGCACAGCGCATTGCAACAAGCACACTCAATGGCTTCCCAACAGGAAAAAAGGTGAGGCAGAAGTAACCAAAGAGGAAAATGCCAAATTATAAGCTTGAAACCTCCAGAAAAGAAAGCAGCATTTGATAAGCTATTTGGTTGAGTCAACAGATGAATTCTTGTGGAAAATATTCAGGTCACATGCAGATAATTAGACATGTTTCCCATCTATAATATACTAGTTCTCTGATGTAAGGCTCTATAGTTATTATACTAGTAACAAATAATATGGCTATTCTATTAGTGACAAATAATAATTGCATATGTCTAATTATATAGGGTATTAAGAGTTCAATTAAAAAAAAAAAGCCACAAGAAAAACACCGAAAACCAAACACGTGCATCTTGGCAATTTTCTTGGGAAAAAATGCTGGATCATTTTGGTGAAGATAATAGTGATGATCAGTAACATAGAGTGTAGAGCTGGAGCCTCCAAAATTCCAGATGGGAGTCTGCATCATCAACTGAAAAGATGCTCTGGAGCATGAAGATGGGTCAGAAGGCCAGTCCACATTCCACATTCAGCCACTGGCAAGAAAATATTGTGCTTTTAGAAAACCAAAGTGTGACAGACAGACATGGCTTGATTGCTTCTGGGATTTTCTTGAAAGATATTCTCAATCGCAGCCACTTGTTCACCAGAGTATGTGCCAGTAGAGTTAGTAGGCAAGGAAAACACTGCTCCATCCATCTCACATCAAGTATCATTAAAAAAGGCAGGCAATTAATTTTAGAAACCATGTTATCCTAATCTCAGATTACTTATATCAAAATGCCTTAACTGAAACCATATAGTTATTATATGGCAAAATTAAGCACATGTGAATGTTTTATTTATCCAAAATTCAAACCGTTAACACTTCAGTTATTCTTTTTCCATTTTAGAGTTAATGATACATTTTCTGCACTTGTAATCCATTTCCTTAAGGATAATCCCCAAAACCATTTTTACTTTCAAAATATTGAAACATGCTTTCACCTATCGCTGTTCTGCCATATGTCTGCAGTGTAGGATCTCATACCAGGTTATAATAAGTTAGAAGAAAAGCAAAATTCTGGTATCATTAAAGCTATAGATGTTCCTTCATATCTTACTAGGTAGAAGTAGCACAGGAACTTTTTCCTCCTAATCTTGCATCTACCTCCCTCTCGTCAAAAGACACTTGGCTGAGGAAAACCAAAAGCATCACTGAAAACTTTTACCCGAGTCAGAATTTTCAGTTTCTTCTTAAATTGTAATGTGAACGCATGCCAAGCACTTTGGGGTGTACTTGATCTATGGTCTCTGCAGTACTATGCAAATTAAAGACTGCATAGAGTAGGAAAATATTTCCTGAATATTCAGCCACATATTTTAGCTGTACTCTTTGTAACTTTCATATTTTTTTTTCCGTCAATAAATTAGCACTTACTTTGCTAATATAAATGTTCATAAAAGCGGTATTTCTTTGTTTACAAAGACCAATATTTCAAGACCGTGCTTCCCAAATCTTTCTTAAGTAGTGTCTGTAAAATTCAACATCTACAGTTCCACTATCCTCACTGGGTGAGTTCTAGAACTAGTTCATACTGAATGAATGGCAAATGCTGTCAGCTATTCTACAGGCTATGTTAATTTAGTTATTTAAATTATAAACTACCCTTATATAATGCACTGGGTGTTACTTAATCTGCTATCCCACATTAAATCCTTGGTGTGTTTCTGCCTAAAGTGGTCAGGGCCTCAATACCACATTTCTAAAACTTGGTCAAAGCAGAGGTCTACAGCTGACTCTGGAGGAAAGAAGGAAGATGAAAGCAAACATGGCAAGGTCAACTGAAGGACTAGCAAATTACTTACCAAAACATTTTTCGTGTTGACAGTAGTTCAAGGCGATTTTTAATGCAATTTGAAAAACGCAGGAAGAGAAAGAGGAGAAAACAAGACTATTAAGTTGAAAAGGCAAAGGAAAGCAGTAAGAACATCCTCAGGTCTAGTAATTTTAGATGTTACTGAATGTCAACAGTCACACTGGGAATAGAGTAGAAGGTGTTTGTGTTGCAAGAGACTTTTAGTGAAACTAAAGAAGGATCACAAGCAAGATGGTGCCTCTTTGAGCAATTCTAAGTCAGTTTAGTGAGTGACAGCAGTAACTACCTAGGGTCTCCAATGCGTTACTGGATTATTAAAAGCTAGAGAAAAATTCTAGATTAGAGATGCATCATCTCGCTCTAAATGAATGCAAAAGATTTAACTAATGATAATTTAATGATAATTTAAATGATATGCAGATTTTAATTAAAAATATTTTCATTAATATATTTTAATTTGCACAGTTATATAAGTCAGCATAATGTAACACTAAAAAAAAACCTATATTACACACTGACATTAAGATATTTTCATAAAAAAAGTAATCTGTAAACCCTTGAATACTAAAATAGTTTTTTCTAGATCAAAGCAACAAAAAGTTTAATATTTCAATAAAGTGCAAAATAAAAATATTATTAAGAAACAGCTGTGAACTGAAGGAAACTTTTTATGGCTGCTGCTATTCTAATCTATTATTCTACCAGCTCTACCTCATTATTCCACCAACACTAACTCCAGTAAAGGGGTGAAAAGTTTCAGACATGCCAACTGTCACCTCTTTTTTCATACCCAGTGTGCAATACTCATCTGCCAAAATCAGCCTGCTCATGCAGGCCCTTGTTTCAATAAAACCAAGACATACTGGAAGATACTTTCAAAGAGTTTACCACCAGTGGTTAGTCACTGTACGTCTCAAAGTACAAGCGCAGTGTACTTCTCAGAGGAACACACAACAGGGGCTACCATGTTATGCTGGAGAAAAACTTGTTTTCATTATGAGACATTTCTTCCCTTTCACTGTGTTCTCTTACAGGGAAGTGTATAGCTTAAAATTAACACAGAATGTATTTTCACATTATGCATCTTTTCTTGTCTTCAAATTGAAAAGGTGGACTCTTTTATCCTGCTCTTAAGATCAATTACCTTTCATGCTGCAGCCAGCTCTTCCATTTATTATTTACGTGTAATTCTCTTTTTTTAGAAGAAAACAAATAAATTCATGCAAACTACTTCAATCTTAGAGCTAACAGTTGTATACAGATTATATTAGGCTAAATTTATTTATGTTGATATTTTAAATCGGCTGTTAAGTGGAAAAAGAACTTTAGAAAGACTGTCTGATTTTAGCTTCCAGAGACTTGCTATACAGCAAGTCAAATTTGCTCCTTTTTTGCTATAAAAATCTATAGTTAATTTTTGCAAGTCAAGAAAGACCATAGTTTCTGATTCTTGGGTATTTACTTTAACCCCAAAGTCCAAGAGAAAATTTACATTTATTTATAGATTTGCACCTAAAGTTCATGTAAGATCTGCAAAGAGCAAAACAGATGCCGTATTTTATCCATCAAGTCTGGTGGCAGATTAATAGGAAAATATATAATATTAACAAAATATTAAAAATAAGTTGGCACTGTCAAAACTGTGATTGTATTCTCAAGCATACTTTTGCTTCCAGAAAGCTACAATATACATATCAGTGTCTCACAAAATGGACAGAGCCAGAAAGATGTTAACACCTAATGCTCAATGCTCACAAAGGTGAAAGTTTGCTCTTTATAGTATGCATCAAAATGCCTAAAAATTACATCAAAGAACAAGTTATTACTTGTCCGGGAATCATTTGAAATGTTGTAGACAGCTGACTGTTGGGGTGGGGGAGGCTTGCAACACTGATATCAATATCAGATTGTGCTACACATCCGATTCTTTCTTCACATCCACTGGCAGTATGCAAACAGCGGCACCAAAGAGGTTCTTCAGGGTGTGTGCTGTCCACACGCCCAGGTATGCCCACACTTACATCTACTGAAGCATCCATACATGCACGAATGGCGAAGACAAAGGTTAGTCTTGAATACTTTGGGGTTAACTTGGTCATTTAACACTTGACCCCCAGCCCTCTGAAGAATGCCTCCTTTGAGTTCTGAAGGCTTTACATTAAGCCATTAGATAACTAGCACATCGTTTACATTAAATTTTTCACACACCTTCTACAGGTGTACCAAAAATTGCTAGAACAGACCCACATGCACTATTGCAACTGTGGATCTAAATATACCTTCAAATAAGAACTGTGTTCAAGCTGATATTAACTGGACACATTACATAAGAATAAGGTATATTTTAGAGTATTAATTACCTCTGTAAACAAGCGGTAAGTTTGCTGGATTCTAGATACGTTAGGTGTGAAAATGTGTTGTTACTGTGTCTTTACGTTATGTTATCTACCTCTGAAATTCTCCACGGAGAAGTACTCTCTTTCTCTATCAAGGCCAATTCACGAGTTCTGGAGAATAATTTTAAAAGGAGAATAATTTTAAAACGATTGCATTTTTCCTATATAAGAAATAATCATCTGCAAATGAAGCTGAACAAAGACCTAGAGAGTTTTAAGAGTTTCTGATACTCCATTAAGATCACTAGGGCTATAAAAATGGTCTGACAAATACTAATGTTCTAAAAGGAACTGCTTTTAAATTGATTTTAAGTCAAAATAATAAATGGCTTTTCTTGTACATTCTAGGAAAGCTCCTTGTGCATCGAAGAGTACATTATGTGATCTTGGGTAGGAAATAGTACATTCTTTGAATGTGAAAAAACTGAATCCCTGCTTAGAGGTGGTTGGAGTACACTATTAAATGCTATTAAAAAAAACTATTTATTGTTGGTTTATGTGCTTTTTTCCTCGATATTACGGTAATGCCAGGTTCTGTTTTGAAATTACAGAATTTATCCAGACAATAGAGAATTACAAAAACAAAAATAGAAAAGAGAAAAGAAAGGACCAAATCCTGTAACTTTCCAGTTTCTTTCATCCAGAAAAGGTTTTGCTATTTGTCTATATTTTTATGATTCTTGTCAACACAGTCTCTGAACTTCTTACATATATTAATGGATTTGTCCTCCCCAAATAGCTCCAAGGCAGAAATATAAATCGCCACTTTACAGAGAATACGAATAATGTTTCCTTCACCCAAAATCACACACAAATACTTTGAGCAACACTGGAAACTGCACCCACATTCAGACGTACACATCTCATTTACGAAGTCAGCTTTCCTTTCTGGTAAGAACAGATGTGATAGTAGCTCATGTAATAACAAATACTTTACATGCATTAAGTCTCAGTAATAGTAAAGGAATAGCCCCAAAAGGGATCTAATCCACACCCAGCCAGACATTTACATCACCAGTAGAACTGGAAACAAACTCCTTGAACTTGCATCTATGATATCAGAAAAGCATTTCTAAAATAACTACACTTATGCATAATTTCACCAGAAAAAAAACCAAACAAACAAAAAACAAACAAACAAACAAAACAAAACAAAAACAAACAAACAAAACCACCAAACCAAAACCAAGGGATGTATACAGCAAGAAAGATATTTCACTTCCATTTGAAAGTAAGCCAAAAAAGAAAAGTAGGTGGAAGGGGCAGCCATGTTTGCATGTCCCACCACATACAGCTTTCTGCTGTTGAAAACTCAGGAAATTAAGAGAAGATGAGCCCAGAAGACAATGTATCGTGCAACTATGCCACTTTATTTTTTTTCCCTGCTGGCTAGCACACTTAAAATGCTTATCCTCCTGAATTTAAGAAATTCTAACAATAACAAAACTGTTCAAGAATTAAAACTCACTTGTATTATTGCCTTTGTGAACTGCAGCAATGCCTGCTTTTGAGAAATATCCTTTTAACCTTGAAAAGGATTGATGTCTTCATGCGGTGATGTATGGGGATATCTGCTCAGTAGTTATGAGCAATCACTTCACCTTACAGGTTATAGCTATCAGTAGAGATCTATACAGTTGCAGGAACTAGTTAATCACTGCATAGTATGGGCATTGGCTGGATTTATAACTGCAGCTGTAATAGTGCAGTTGAATCCAGTTCTAATGTTTGGGGAAATTGTGTGACAACTGTGACAAAATTAGAAGTTTCAAGAAAAAAAAAAAAACACCAAAGAGGCGGCTTATTTATGGAATTCTGATGCCATATCTAATTTTGTTGCATGTAATTTTAATCCAAATAACACTTAAAAATCACTACTGTAAGACTAAAAGATAAACACCTGACAAATCCTAGTATATCCATGACTCAGATGTAAAACATCCGACTAACTTTCCATCCAGCAATGCCCCAAATTACTCAAAATGTCATTTTGACTCCTTTTTAGCAGCTTCTTTCTTTTGTATGCAACTTAATAATCAGCTATTCAGGACAGCAAGGAGGTAGCTCAAGAAGTGGGTTGCAGTAAGAATACGGACGTCACTAGCAATGAAAAAAGCAATGGAAATTATATTAGTGCCCTAAGACATCACAGAGTAACATATACTTTAGCCTTTATTCAGAACATCAAATGCGTAAGTCCTCAAGTGAAAAACTTGCTGCTAACAATCTGGGAAATGTTCTTATAAACTGAAAACCATTAAGAACAACAACAACAAAAACCCAAAACCAAAAAAAAAAAACAAAAAACCCACAAAATAACACTCCAACACCCACCTTACATTTTCTGTAATGTCAACAGACAGGGTTAAGCCAGTTCGTGTTCTGTGCTTGAGATATTGAGATAGCAATTCCCTCCTCCTCTACCTAGCCAATACAAAATGCAAGCTATGAATTGAGTTGCCTTTGCCCTCTATTTTTTTACTGATTTATTCAGCAGCCTTAAAGCCTCCTGTTACAATTCAGGAGGGGCTGTCACTTATTTAGACTTTCCTGGGCATATCTTCTTTTCCCACTTGGACATTTCTACTTCATGTACTACATGTGAACAAAACATCTGGTGTGTCTGAGACATGACAGTGTCACTGTGCATCATAAAAATATGCATGTGTACACATTTCCAACCAATAAATCTTGAAGAACAAGATGCCACTGTAGGGAATCAGGAATGGCCCAAGATTTTTCTTGCTACGAAGCACCATGTTTACAGAACAGCATATTACATTTGATCTCAGAATAACACCAGCAGAGAATTGAGATGTTCTTACCAAACAATTCTCCGAGTGAAGTTTGAAATAGTGAAGGCTATGGCGTAACCCTCCACCTAGATGGCCTCCATCGAGGAGCACAGGTATAGGCTGCACTGTATGTTAAGGCTCCAAGTAGCAGGCACGACAGGGTAAGTGGAAGGGACAGGATGGACAGAAAGGATGCAACAAAGCCAACTCAGTAGTGCTCAAGAATGTTCTGTGTCCATATGTATGCATTTGTCTGTCTCTACATTGGTATGATCCTCTCTGTTGTGAAAGAAGTAATAACTCCATGGGCCTAAGGAAGATCAGTCAAACAATAAGAGAAAGACAATCGTTTTCCCCCACTATAGATGGCACCATCAGCTTTAAGGAAAGCAATATTTTTGTCATTACCTCTGCAGAATGCCAACTTTCCTCTGACTCACTGTACAGTCAGCAATTGCCTTAATGTCATGGCTCAAAGAGTAGAAGAGAAGCTGTGGAGCTGCTGAAAATACATGAGGCAGAGACAGGGACCAAATGAATGAGTCCTATGTATAACGCATGAGATTTGACAGATCTGTAGTAGCTGCTGCTAAATGATTCACAGCCCTAAGAGAACCAAGCTGACAACTTCAGGAATCTTTCAGAGAAATACTACTTTTTTCAGCCAAATCACAAGAATTTCTAAAGCCTTTCAAAAGAAAATGAGCAGAGTCCCTCAAGACCAAGCAATAGTAAGAGCAACATGAGTGGCACTTCAGGACCAGAGAGTTAAAAAGAAATTAAGAGGTAAAACTTTAAACAATAGATTCAAATCAACTTCTCAGCAGCTAAACTGAATAAACATAAACAGAAAGACATGACTGAAAAAACTTCATCCTTATTGCTTTTGGGGTATAGGCATAATAAAACTGAGATGACAGCAGAACCAGTGCTGTTACTCTGTGCTGGTGAGAAATGCAAAGTTATATATGTTAAAATAACAGTCAAAATGCCATCACCTAAAAACGTGTCACAGACAAGGTTCCTCAGCCACTAATTTTCTAACTCACTCTACTGAAAGAAGCTTCTCTGAGTGCAGCAATGCATAAGACATCTCCTAAATTCCTGGTTAAAGTGACAGTTTTTTTATCACAGGCAGTACTTACACATAAGGGTAAGGGCTGTAAATGTTGAAAGCACATGGTTCCTCAGATATCTGCTCTTGAAGGGTTCTTGCCATCACTTGTCATCTCAGGGCAGAAAGGATCACTAATAGATTTGCCACGAAAAAAAAAAAAGTAAAAAAATTGGCTTCAGGTATAAATACTGTTAACTAGCCCTAAAACAGAATAGAAACATACAAGAGTTGCAGCTCATGTTGTGTTTAGAAATACACATAGAAAAATGTACGCCTTTGAAATCCAGATTCTCTCTCCTTCCTGCCATATGACAAGCAGAAACCAAACCTCAATTCAGCATTTGACTTGATGCATTTATCAACATCTCACTGCTTTGGCCAGCCAAACATCCAAGACACTTCTCAGTGTAACCTTCCTGCCACAATTCAAATGACAAGTACACAGCTGCATCCAAATTTAACGGACTTCCCAGATAAACACTTGCTTGAAGACCTATGCAGAGACCTGGGGAAATTATGCTAATTATACTTAAAGCAACCACTTCTGCCCATCTACAAATGTAAGTAAAACAGTTTAACATTTTCATTAAAAAGGAGAAAACGAGGTAAGTGAACACAAATAACAAGAATTAATTCCTAAAGTGTAACTAAAGCCATAAAATTTCACAGTCTTTCCCTCTGGGGAAGCAACTGTTCAGCCAGCTGGTTGCTTTCCCTTCACTCCAGTAGCCACCATTCACAGTTTGAGGTTTAAGTCTTCTAGATAGCAAGTCCTGATCGAGGCTGCACTGATCTGTCGGTGCGAATCGCCTCAGCCAGGTGCCCATTCGTCTGCAAGCCGTGCCTCATGCTGCCGCTCCTGTCAGTGGCTTCCACCAGCCGTGCCTTATATCCAAAACTCCTCTAATCTTTTTCTTTACCAACAATTATTTTGCTATTTGAGATCACAGAAACATATTTACCGTTTTGAAAGAGGAATAGTCTCTCAGCTCACCGGGTATTTTGTCAGCATCTTGTGTCTCACAAGGTCCAAAAGGGATGCACAGTCTCTCGTGCCTTTCTTCTCTCTTTTCTAGACTGTTTCCTTTACGTGTTTAGATGAGTGGCCTACAACATACCACCACATCTTGAGCAACGCAATCAAGCTTCAAGTCTGTTAATCCTTTCTTTGTGTCTTGTCCTCTCCATCAGATACATACCAACAAACTGTACCTTATGACAACAGTCCCCTTCCACTTTCTAGGGAGGGTTGAAGACAGGGTTGCTTCATCAACTTTGCTCCAAGTCTTTCAGCCATTCCTCATAAAACATTTATCCTTCCTTTTGTTACCTGAGACTTTCACATGAAGGAAACCAACGCACTGCAGAGCAAGCATCTGGTTCAACAATCCATATTCATTTGCACTCACACCCAGATTCTTAACTGTTCTAAAACAAAAAGATTATTTCCATTAACTATGGATAGACTAATCCCTGCCTGGCCCATACTGCCTTTCGAATTACCTTCTTTTACCCATTAAGTCTGTGTTTTCCAGATTTGTCAAAATAAAAAAATTATACAAAAGTGTCTTTAAGGCTTCAGACAATTAGTTTGGTACGACAACTGGTTAAAACACTAACATCTGTTTCTATCACTCTTATACTCATTCCTGCTTTATGGGGGTGGAGGAAACAGCAATATATCTCTTCAAAGTCTTAGGGCAAAAGGCAATCAAGAAAAGTTGTGAAAGATAAAGCAGCAGTACTGCCACAAATATTAAAAATATTTAGGATTGGTATAAGGTGTTGGTTTGCATACTAAAATTCCTGCTCAGCATTAGGAAAACACAACAACTTCTGTGAACCTTTACATTTGTCATACAGTGGTATATCCCAGTTATCATGTGAATAGGCTAGCAAGATTTCTAATTGAGAAAATAGTGTACTAACTAACAACATGCTTGCAAGGCAAAAGTTAATATATTGACTTAATTTAAGTTGCTGAAACAGGGCAAGGGAATGGAGTAAAGAACAAAGGAACAGAAGCCAAAAGCAGAAAGTTAAGCCAAAACAGAGGGTTTGAGGGGGAAAAAAAAAAGGGTAAGATTATTTTTACCTACATTGCTATAAGAAAGTAAGCCTGCTCTTGTAGCTGTTGACCCTGTGATGATATGGAACCGCCTCTTTGGTAAACAGTATTTGATATTTACCAGCAGACTCTCAAAGGGAAAATCTCTATGGGTATTTGAATCTCCTCTTTCTTTACTGACAAGTTTAGGAAAAGCAAGATATCTCAGGCTTTTAGCCACTATCAACACAAAAAGAGAAAACTGAATCTGTCTCATTCCTAGTGAATGCAATCTTGAGAACAAATGTTCCTTCTGTCCCATACACACGCACACACACACACACACATATCCCTGGTGACAGCAATAAAAAAAAAAAAATTGGAGCATACTTAGGTGAGCAAAAAGAACAAATTGTTTAGTAAGCAAAGTTAAAAGTCACCTAATGTGCAAAATTGCCTTGCCTGAATCACATAAAAGTCAGCCCTCGTTGATGAGCTTATGAAACGTAAAAAATCAGCTACCTGTGAAGATATCTTTAAGTCTCCACATTGAGGTATGCACAGGAGCTCTAGTTAATTATTTATGTATGTATCTCTGCATATAAAGAAAGCTCTGAAAAATGCAACTAATTTAAACACGTCACACTATATTCAGCCATGGCATACTTGATAACAAGGACTACTGTAGAGTTGTATCTTGCACACTGAAGTTATGACTAATACAAGGTACTGATTTAACAAGCTGAGAAAGACATAACAAGTCTATTTTTATTGTACAACAATCCAGTATTTGTTAAAGAGAAAGGTATGTAAAGGAATAAGTGAATATATTTATCTGCTAATACTGCTAGGGTAAGAGAGTGCTGACTTAAAGAATAAAATCACTAGTAGTGGTCAGCCCTTTTTCCTAAACAATGCCTGTATTCCAAACCCTTAGTACTGCACAAAACCTAGGAAGCAAACCTGTTCCTAAAATCATTTATTCCAAATAGAAAAGTGTTTCAATTAAGTCAAATCTCATAACAATGAAAAATTTAAAATCACAAATTTGAGATTTACATTTTTCAATAAAATAATCTGACATGTTAAAAGATTATTTATTTGTTTTTCCTGTATTGACATAAACATTTATTTTGTTGCAAAAAAAATGCAAGACAAAATAAGGTCCCTGTTTCCCCAGCTGGAAAACTACAAGCAAAATATAAGCACGTAACTGGGAAAGATTGACTTCAAAGTTTCACATTTTCTAGTTCGACTTAAGACAAATTTTGTGGACAAAACTCCCAGCTTATTCTTTCATTTTTTTACCCCCATATTTAAACCAATTTCCTTGATCTTACTACTTAAGTCCCATCCAGATTCCTAAGCCAGTTGTCTGGAACTGGGGAGCTGTATTCTTACTTCTGTGTAAACTTCCTAAAAAAATCGGTGAAGGAAGAGTCAGGTAATAGTAACTCATTAGGCGAGTTTCTCCCACATCTTATTGAAATGTATTAGAAGAACATTATAAATTATGTTCCCACATAAATTAATGTGTATCATCCCGGTTTTAAGGTTTCTCAGTTGACATGGAGAAACATGAACATGGACACTGCAGTTTGGGGCAGATTTCAGTAGCTCACAGTTCCAGTGTTCAGTTCTAGTTAGAATTCAGCCAGGACTAAATGTTCTTCTCAGCTCCCTAGAAGGATTTAATCTGAGAGGCATGCATATACCCACACACTTCTAGAATTAGGCATTTTAAAACATTACACCCACAAATATTTCTGTTTCTTAGTGGTTGGAATACTTCTTTTATCCGATAGCTGAGTGGGAAATTACTTCTTCAGGAATGCACTCTGCAATGTAGCTTTTTCAGCCTGAGGGGGTTGAAATCTATATATTTCCCTGCAGAAAGAACATCCTAGGCATACACAGGCTGTCTGGTCTGAGATAATTTACCTTCCCGTTGAAGCAATGCCACTTAGTAAACGGTGATTCATGATTTAGTGGGCCAGAAAGACTGACTCATTGCATGAGTACAACCCTCTCCTCTGAGGATATAAACCTTCCCTTGAGAGACTACCTCAACCCCTTCACCCAGACTATCTGCAGAATCTCATTCAATTGAATGAACATATGATGGTCTGCTGTCAACAAATACTTCACCTTACTTAGGCCTGTATGAGGCCAAGAGCTAGCCTGACCTTAGCAGTCAAAATATAAGCTGAGCCTGTTGATATTACAGCTAATAATACAGCTATGAGAAAGAAAAATGCAGGAAGTGATTCATAAGGGGATGCTGCCCACTGAGCATTAAACATAAGAGTCCTCACTAGTCTCATTCTCATCCAAAAACCATGCTGCTTGTGGTAGGTTGACCCCAGCTGTGGGCCACCCCAGCAGGATGGGGAGAGAAATGGAAGGGCAAAAAGTGAGTGAACTTGTCAAGTCGAGATAAAGATGGTTTAATAAGTTATGAAAGAGAAAAATAAAGCAACAGCTCACCACCAGTGGATCAATGCCCAGCCAGTCCCCAGGCAACAGCTACCTTGGGAAAAACTCCCCCCACCCCTCCCAGTTTTTACTGCTGAGGGTGACATTATATGGCATGGGATATCCCTTTGGTCAGTTGGGGTCTTGCCCCAGCCTCTTGCCCACCCCCAGCCTACTCACTGAAGGGGCAAAGTGAAAAACAGAGAAAGCCTTGATGCAAGGACTGTTCAGCAATAGCTAAAACATCATTGTGTTACTGACACTGTGTTGGTCACCAGTGTAAAACACAGCACCATACAGGCTGCTATGAAGAAAATTAGCCAAATTTTTCATCCCCAGCAAAACCCAGTACATGCTGAATCAGCTCAGGCCACTTTCACGCTCCTTTTAATTTCTATACCCCTACATTTGCCTTCTTTCACAGAACTAGATGCATAAACAAGCAGATTTTCTCTCCCACTTGTGAAGATTTGGATGTCCAGGCACTGGCTTGACATACTGCATCTAGCTGCTGGAAATCAGGATTTCTTTTCAGTGAAGCCATTGTCATTCAGCTAGTACCCATGGGAGCACAGGGACGCTACGAGATACAAAATATTAACGTGTGGAATGGCTGAAGGCATATTAGCACACCTGGGTTATTCTGCTGCTCTCATTGCAGCCCAAGGCGGGCATATGAGCTTAATTCCTCACTTTTTGTATGCCTACAAAAAGTTCATTTTTAAAAAGATGCACTATATCTAAACAGTAGATGAATAAGTCACAGGGAGGCTACACATTACACCAGGAACAAGAAGGAAAGATCTCGTTCTGAGCCAAATCATGCCTACACCAAAAATCGCTCCTTATCTCCAAACTTTGAGAGAATTTACAGTTGGAGGCAAATACTGCACCTTCCAACATCTGACTTATTTGTGACGTGCACTGAGATCTTGGTAACTGGAGCTCTACAGCTGCAACACATTACACGATCATTATATGATTACAAAATAATCGAAAACAGTCGCAGCTTAACAACAGTGATATAAAGCTGTCAGGGCAGGCTGCAGACCAAATGCTCACGCCAGTTCAGTTCCTTTAGTGGCATTTCGGCACTGCAGCCAGATCGACATCTGGTCTGGCTGGTGCTTTGTAGCACATAAGGAAGCCTTGAGTGGGACCAGCCCAACTTGGGCAGGGACAGCCCTCTTCCCTAGGGGAAGGAGGAGAGCATGTTGTCGCACTTCTGCGCTTCAGCTGACTTCTGCTTGCTCTACCAGCTCTCAGGAGGTCACCTGAGAGAAAAGCACCCCAGCCCATAACACACAATTATTTACAGTGGTAGCTTACCATGGCTGCAGCCAGCCATGGGCAAGCATGGCATAGATCCATTGTTCGCTTGCTGCCCCTGGGCAAGTTAGGTCTGGATCAGGCCTACAAGTGCTCTCTGACTCCATAAATAGTAAGCTCATTTTCAACTCTTGCCGAAGAAAACAACCAAGACGACTGAAGTTGACATTAATTCTGGCACACACCCGCAGAAGGGACTTGTCCTTTCAAATTGAGCAACCTTGCCTGCATTCCAGTGTCTTTTTACAGAATACATTACAGAGCCTGCATCCCATGTGATGCTACATTGCTAGTCAAGCCAATTTGAATTTTTCAAGTAGGATTTCCTGAGATGCACTATCACGTATTTCAAAATATATTGAGGATGTTCCCATCGTTCATTGTGTAATGTCATCAGTAAAACCAAATCTTCCTAGGCAAACAATTGCTGTCTAGATTATAGTGCATATTGATTAAATACATGATTTAGAAAATTAAATGGACGATGAAACAATAAATAGTTCTTTTCTAGAATGAGCTATTTTCAACAGGCAAGATTATTCTATCATGATTTAACTTAGTTACAAATCTCCAAGACAAAAATTTGCAATTTTACTTGACTAGTATGTCCTGTGATATGATAATGAAGACATTTTATTCTTCATTACTTATGGGATGCGACTATGGACATAAGGTATGATGCACAAACCCTCTGGGATGTGATATGCTCCTAGCTGAGTGAAGCTTGATTAAAGGATATGGCTTTTTTCAGGCTATAGGAGCCAGCCGGAGCTGGCTTTCCCAAGCACGGGAAAGCTACATAATTCTGTCTCGATACACCCCCCTGCCCCTCACTGGTTGCATTTGCCTACCAGGTGCCCAGTTCTCTTCTCTGCTTTACAAACTGAATACCAGATGCCCGCATGTGGCATACAGGAGGTGAGGACATACATCCAGTCGTGACAGTGCTCAGCTTGCAGAGGTGTTTGTGAGGGGAGTATGTAGTTCCTTTTACACTTCTTACCCCGAAGCACGACACAGAGCTGACTGTGCAGCCACCAGGCCTAGGGCCCAACTCTCCACTCCGTTTCACGTGTCATGGTTGTGCAATGGAAATCAATGAAGTTACACAGCCAGAAAATTGGGGACACAGAGACTGGCCCTCACTCCCTGGAGGGGCTTCAGTTCACTGGCGGGAGAAACAATCCTTGTAAATACATTTGTCAATCTGGCTCCATTTATGTCAATTAAATGTACTACTTTTGACTTCAAGTGAGTCTAGTCATTGTGTCCTGTTTAGAAAGTGCCCTGGAAACTCTTCAAGAGGAAGGTCTTTTAATCAGGTGGAGATTAAAAACCTGTATGCACTAATGATGCATGTTTTTTTAAACAAAGTCAACAATATTCTTTAAATTAGAAGACAAAAAGTATTCAAGTGTTCTAATGCAAAACAGCAGGTTTCTGATCAATAAAATTTTTTAAGTGGCTACAGTTAATCATCTACATCTGACAGAAGTAAGGAGAAGATCCTCAACAGATATAAATTTAATCCAGGGTTGACATTTTACACAATGTAAATTTTATGTTGTGTGCAAATTTACACATTCCCTTTTAGAAAAATTCATTAATTCACATGAAACAGAAGATACTATGCAGTGAACTGCAGTTTACCAGCAGAGAGCAGGACACACTTCACAAAATGACGGCTAGTGACTCACACAGTGAACTTCACTTACAGCCTCACCAAACAATCATTTCTGATGTCTGTTAAATAAAGGACAGGTTAATAACATGATACAGTCTAGGCAAGATGATAACCTATCCCTCCAGTTAAAGTTGTTTTCAAGTTTTTCATTCTAATCCAACAAAAAGTTCATAAACTGTGGACTAATTTTTTCATACAAATCAGGAAATGCCATAATGTGAATAAAGAAATGGGCTATAAACATTGGGGTTTGCCATCTTGCCTTAAAAAAGAGAAGATCATGTGACGTTATTAGGCATGTAAACTCAAGCTAGGAGCTCAATTGACTGAGGAACACAGCATAGAAGTAACATTAAAAATACACAGTGTGTGAAAAAAAAAAAAAGAGAGAGTTTAAATACTTTGCAAGAAAAATAAAAAATAAAGATAAAAAAGACAGGCAGATGAAGAATTAGATTAATCTTTGGATTATGAAAAGGTATGAGAAATTAGACTAAAGGCAGAACATACATTGCTTTTTTATGGTGAATAAAGGAGAGAACTAAGAACAAAACCACAGTGTTCTTCATTATGTCATTATTTCTGATTCTTCCTAACAGAAGAATCAGTCCTGCCAAAAGAAAGATAGGGTGGTTTTTTTCTTTTGAAAAAAACTGTTACAATAGTATCATAACTCTTTTAAGTATGGAAATATGCTAATTAGAATGTGTGCTGACTATGCCAAAAAGCTTTCTGTGATTTCCAAAAATAATTATTTCACTAGAACAGAGAGTTTTTAAATGAATCGGGATACTACAGCATTCTGGTTTTGAACTAATAAGAATCCTTCTATGTCAAAACATAAACTTTGATTAGGCCGCATTCTACCTTTACGAAGTATTAGTGTATACTTTTTCCATGTATTAAGCAAGATTTTAAAGTTATGAATATATAAAACATTGTAGGGTTTTTTGGCAGGTTTTGGGCGGGTTGGTTTGTTTGTTTTTACACTCACCTGATTTGAAGATGTTATCTAAAAAAAATCTCTCCTGGCTGAAATCATCAGAATATCATTTTTCAAAGGTGCCTAAGGTTGGGAAGATCACCTCAGTAGAAACTGACCGTTCAGACACCTGCCTGCCAAAGTTTTATCCCCTATCGGCAACATCCAGCCTGAAACAAAGATACACCTAAGATAAAAAGCTTGACAAATTAAAATGGCTTTTGAATGGAAAGTGAATCTTTTTTTTTTTTTTTTAAAGTGCATACGTATGTTTTGCAAGAGCCCAACACATTGCAGAAATTACCAGAAACAAACATTTAACAGCTATAATCATTAACCACAGCAATTTGTTTACACTTTTCAGGAAGACAGAGCATCTGCTGAGCCATACAAGTAGTTCACAGCAAGCGTGCTGAAAAAATACACCAGAGCGCAATACATTCAGAGGGAAGCCACGTCCACTTATGCAAATTAGCATGTATTACTGCTAGATTTTCTTTTTTGGTAGGACGCCAGTCTGCATAGCAGCATACATTCGTGGGGGTACCACATCCCCTGACTTGAACATCAGCGGCACGCAGTCCGCATCCTGAAGGGAAGTTCAATGCAGGTCTGAGTGCCTTGTGAATTACTGGCTTCATCTAACGAAGCGCAGCCGCTTCACATTCTGTTTATAGGCGCATCATGGTGATGCATAGACCTTGCCAAAGGGAGAATTATATAGCAACACTCTACAGTTAAAGAAACTTAGCTGAAAATACAGGTCTTATAGCAAGTTGGTCTCCTGTTTCCTTGTGATTCTTCCACTAACTGGTTTTACTAAAAATAAGGTGTTATTAAATTATAGTGTGGCTCTTTAAATACATCTTTACTCATCTGTCCCTATTCAGCTTCACAAATGAAAGAACAGTTTTTGTTTGATTTTAAGAAATACAGTTACATGAGACAGCTTTTCACCTCTGTCACACAGGAAGGATCACAAACAGGTTGTGGCTGAGCTTGCAGTCTTACCTCTCACCCCTGCGCACCACCCCAGGGAACCGTTCATCATTATAATCACTGCCCTTCTTTGAGTACGAGGGAACATCAGGGCTAGCACACTGCAGGGAGCCTTCTCCTGTGATCATTGAACTCGAAATGTTTTGGTCAGACATGAAAGAGGGGAAACGCATGAAAACCAGCCTGATCTCCTCGGTATCCATAGGGAGGACCAAGAAGCTGCACCACCATCAGTGCACGGGCAGGATTATGATATGGATGTTGTCAGGAAACTGCACGGATGTTGGCACCATCTCAGCCTGATTTTTGATGCAGTCCATGAACCGCGTCTGGAAAAGAGAAGGCAGAGATGAGCTGAGTTGATTAAGTCATATTTCCCTTCACATTTTGTCAGGGCAAAGAGTGCAGTCCACTTTCACTCTCGATGCTCTCCTAATAACCGAAAAGATAACAGGTTGCGTAGGATTCAGTGCCAGTTTTGACAAGGCAAAAGGATTCAAATTTCTGTTTGCTGTAATTGAGCACAAATTGGCTTGTTAGGAATGCTGAAAAAGTACCAATGACCTGATGAAGTCCATTGTTCGTGCTAGGAAATGCACCCTTCTCAAAGTTGGGACTTTTTCACCGGCACACAACCAACTTTATGGGAAGAGAATCGCTATGCACTGGCTCTGTGCTTACGTGAAAGAAAACCACATTAAAAACTAAACTTTCTGATACGATTCACAGAACTTTTTAAAAGCTCTTTCTAACTCCACTGTGGAACAAAAACAAATTTAAAGCCTATGAAACTGTTTGGAACATGGAGTATTGCCAATCTGCCCAACACTTTAAACTCTGTGCAGTGGTTCCAGCTTTTGGAAACTTATATGCATCCCAGCTTTCTTTCACTACGGTGAGTAATTGTTTTGTTTCAAAGATTTTCCAGAACATCCCTCTATATTTCCTTCTAAAGAAAGCATTTCTATTCAAAACACTGATTAACACTCTCCTTTAAACAATAAAACACCACTCTACCATAAAGCAATCCACTGTTTTATCCTGTAGACCTATCCCTCACCTCACTCTTTCACCTTCTTTGCTTTGAGCTGGTTTCAGGCACTTAGATAAAAGACTGGCCGAGTATAATGATGCTACCACAATAAATGGTGGGCAGGCAGCATCATCACCTGAGCACCAGCACTGCGGCAAGCACCGTGCTACGCTGTAATGAGGAGACAGGGCTGAAGAAGGTGATTTCATGAACTGAAGTTTCGAATGCTTACTGGATTGGAAATCCTATGGCGACATTTCCAAGAGTAGACACTCTGTATTAATGTGCTGCTACAAGCATTTTTATATGCTCTCTCTCCCCATGCGTCCTCACAATCAGTTATCACTTGTAGCATCCTAAGGGCATGGCCTAGTGCTGACTCAGTGGGAATTAGTCTTGATTGCCCCACTGTGCATCACCTATGTTAGCTTTTCCTTAAAAGGCTCCCACTTAGATCCTGCTGGTTTATCATCATTCAACTTAGATCCTGCTGTTTTATAATTCAGATACAGCACACAGAAGGGTTTGGTTTTACTTCGAGATATGTTTTACAGAACCGTATTTAAAACCAGCATTCACTTTTATTGAAATCATTCACGCTGTAAGTTTTAGTCCGAGTGAAAAAGAACATAACATTTCTACAGTGCTGAAATGCAGGATTTCTTTCTATGCAGAAAAAAAAAACCCCAGCATTGTTCCTCAATAAAGACTTAGTAGTTAAATGTTTATTTTTTCCTCAGTGTAAGTGTAGAGTACATCCCTTTCCTGAGGTTCAGTATACAGCGGGGTATTTTGTACAACTTAAGTCTCATTCAAGCCCTCTGCACACAAATGAATGTTACCCAACAGTAAGGAGTAAGAATCCTTCACTTGGAGAGTGGAGGACTTGCTCAACTTCTTTTTACAGGTACTAGACACTGGTGC
The DNA here is from genome assembly GCA_017639485.1 of Pluvialis apricaria. Classification (NCBI taxonomy): domain Eukaryota; kingdom Metazoa; phylum Chordata; class Aves; order Charadriiformes; family Charadriidae; genus Pluvialis; species Pluvialis apricaria. The sequence goes on along the minus strand of CM030008.1, from coordinate 106,226,528 downwards.
CTGGTTTCAAGGATGGCCTTCAATAAAGGGAGTTAAGGGCTGTAAAAAAAAAAAAAAAAAAATCAGTGGGCTATCATCCCATTTCATCTTGTGTTCTTCACAGCACTTCAGCCAATCCATTTTAGATCTTAAACATTTTGATCCACAGTCTACTGCAGGTCAGCTCAACATTTACCAAGGTGTGCAAAAGAAAGGTACTGGCTCTGCTTCTGCTGGTCCATACAGGCACAGCTGGGACACGAAGCTGAGCTACAGCTGGCCCCAGGAACTCTCTGTGGCACTGCATCTCTCTGTGCTTTTAGTGCCATCCAATTCTCTGCCAAGAAAAAGCCAGTTGAGGGCAATCTAAATGCCTTCTGCTATTTCTGGCACAGGGAAGGACTACGAGGCATTGTTGCATCCATCTGCATTTTCAGCACTGAACAGCATGTTGTTTGTTCTGTGTCAAGCATCAGATTTCCCCATATGAAAGGCAGAAATACATCTGTAGCCACAGACACCCGCTTAGATGAGGGAAAGTCGAACAAAATCACAATAAGAACTCCAAGAGGAATCATGCTGGGTCATGTCTCTTACTGTTGCCTACAATGAACCGATCACGAGTGGCTGCATATCTGCTGACAGCAGGATAGTTACCATGGAAAATTTTATAAAAGTAAAGATATAAAACAAAAATTAGAGTAACACTGATAAATCCACTAGCCCCTTACCTATACATTATACCTGTGGAGCACCGAGGTATTTGATGAAGGCACTGCCACTGCCAGAAGGAATTTCTACCTGAAATAAAGCATGATTTAATAGAATTCACGAGATGTGATGCAAATATCAAGGTGTGTCTAACACTGACATTGCTTTTGCTAACTCGAGCAACTTCATCAAATTTATGACTGCATTTCAGCTCCTAGTAATTTCTGAGTGACTGGGTGGGTATCTGCTTCTCAGTTTTATAGCATTAACATATCTTGCAAAAGCTTATTTTTCCAAAATCCTGAGCTTCTACTGAAAACATCAATATACGGACACTTACATTAAATTAGTCTTCCTAGTCTCCAGTTACTAGGTCCTACTCTACAGGTTCAAAATTAAACTTTCAATAGCTATTCTAGTTTCCTGCCTAGGAAACCAGAGTGAAATCCTTGGAGGCTTTAAGTATCCAATATACTACTTGAGTCCAAAGGAGCCGATATTTAATATCTCTACACCTCTAGATATCATATACATGCAATTAATGTTTTGTGCATATGTGTGTGTGTATATACACGCAGAACATATGTATGCAGTAAAAAAAGGAGTCAGCTCAATGTACAAACTACTCATACACAGAAATATATTTTATTGCGACTTTCCATTTATTAAACCATATTCATGAAACTCCAGAGCCTAAAAAGAGCTAGTCTGGCCCTCATGTAGAGATGGCTGAGCCAAAATCCATTCAACCACTTCACCCCTCTGTCACTTCTCCCTTCATTGGCATTCATTGACACGTAAACAGGGAGGATGTATCCAAGCAAAGTGGTTTATTACTAATTGCACCATCTTCATTAATATTGCATTATGTGTCTCTCGGCTATAGAGAACTGACAATGCAAAAGATGTCAAGAGCTTATCAAAATGTGCATATAAATACTTGGTCCAACAGTTAACATGAATATACTAGCAGCCCCTGCTTCAACAGCCCAAACTGGGGAAAGGGTCGTTTATCAGCTGCTAACCAGGAACAAAGGGGAAATAGCCTTAATTTCCCAAACACTTGGAGCTATTTACATGATTCCCGTGCCCTTTAGCTAATTAGGCATCACTTCAAAATGAGAAATCCTCACTATGGTACAAAGATATCTGGCTGTAAACAGAGCCATCTATGACAATTTCATTTGTAGAAAAGTCCTAACAACAAAAAGACAGATAAGGAGAGGTCTTTATCAGAGACATCCAGAGCTTAAGAGAAATCACTCCATAAGGACCACAGGTACCTCAAACTCACCAGAAAGAATTCTAGACAGGAAATACCAAAACAAATAGGAAGGCATCTTTTTGCTCAAGTGTAAGACGACAACTGCATCTTATGTTCTCCTCACTTGTAACTGTTTACAACTGTCCAAATAAAAATCTGACTTCAGAGTGACATAGTGGAGGCATGACACTAAAGTGCAATCGCAGTCCAGCATGGATTGAGATGAAACCAACAGTTGTGCATTGTTTTTCACAAGGGCAACAGATCAGGACAAAGCAAGGCAGTATGCCAGCAACTGCCGGGGCACTCCACTTCCAAGATGTGTTCCCACTGCAGCCACTGATATGCACCGAGAGCACTTCAGAGTCTGCAAAGGATCGGTTTTCAGAGTGTGTTACTGGCTGCGAGGTAGGACGCTCTTCAGCAAACGCAAACTGGCAAGCTCCTCGCTCATATGCTGATCAGGGGGCTGATATTCTCCATCTCTGAGCAAACTTTTACATTTTTAGCAATGGATACCCTCAAACAGAACATGGAGAGCATGCCGAACCTCTTTTGTACTTTCCACCTTTCTCTGTTTCTCCAGAAAGACAAGGGAAGTCAGCGCTGAAGCTCTGGCAGAACATACATTATTACAAGTAGCATGTACAACTGTGACTGGCCGCAATGAACCGAAAGAGTAAACATCCAATTAAATACATGATTCTTCATCCAAGTTTAAGTCTACAACTGTATCAAAACAGAATCAGCTGCTCCTGAAACAGAAATGAAAAGCTTTCCCAGAGTCATGAACAGATTTTTGGTTTTCAGACCTTTCTTCCTCTTTTTCTTTACTGAATAATATACCTTAATGCCACTGAGTGAGAAGCCTCACTGAGCACTTCTTACAGGGAACTGAGATCCCAGATGGTAACCTACTATATTTTAGGTAATGCTTTTGTCTGAGCTACAGCCAGTAATAATTAGAAATTAATAGCTCAAGGCACATATTATCCTGAGAAACCTACCAACCTATTTTTTAATCTTAGAATTAAGGTTCAAACACTTTCCACCATGCAAAAGAGTCTGTGCATTCTAGGAAATATTTCAGTCATTAATGTAGCATTTCATTTACTTATGGCCAGCAGTATACTAATTCAAGTCAGCATGGAATTTGCAGATGACCTAGTAGATTTCTTTCTTCTTTTTCACTTACTTAACCTCTTATAGTTATCTTCTATACTGTTAAGAAGCAAATACAGATACATGTAATTAAAAAAACCTGTTTTCTAAAATCTGCTTGTTTTTACTGAGTCTGCCTGGGATGGAGTTAGCTTTCTTCATAGCAGCCTGTATAGTGCTGTGCTTTGCATTTGTGGCTAAAGCACTGTTGGTAACACGCCAAGGTTTTGACTACTGCTGAACAGAGGCTTTCTCTCCAACCTCACACACACGCAGAGGCCAGTAAGCCGGTGGTGGGCAAGAGGCTGGGAGGGGACACAGCTGGGACAGCTGACCCTGACTGACAGAAGGGATATTCCCTACTATACAATGCTATGCTCAGCAATAAAAGCTCAGGGAAACGGGCAGGGTGAGGGAATATTCATTATGGCATTTGTCTTCCCAAGAAATCATTTTGAGAGGGGAGTGGGAGAGGTAGGGTGGGTGTTTTGCTGTTGGCTGGGGTAAACGCATGACATAGCCAGCTACAGGAAAATATTCAGAAAGAGCAATCTCCCTTGCCTCCTGTGCATTTCATTCACTGCATCCAAATCACCACTTAAATGATCTAGCAAGAGCAATTCCCTGAATAGCTTCTCCACTTGAAAACAGGCCACCTCTGATTACAAGCTGATCTTGGTAACAGTGTCATCAAAATTTCAGAACAAAAAATAAGCAAATAATCTGAAACAAAGAGTTAATTTAGTTTGATATATACATATAGATAAAATGTTTTCCAAATATCGAGCTCTGAGGGTTGTTGTTTTTAAACAAATAATAAATGAGAAAAATCATGTGTTTCTATTGAGGGCGCCAATATCACTCTCCAATTTTGGTGCAAGATAACCAACTTCTGGAGATCGCCAGTTGATCAATATTTACTAGAATACTATGAAGAACTACTGAAAAATTTCAGAAAACCGTTCTTTTACATAGACAAAGCTTTCGCAGTACAATTTTTTGATAATCCAGAAACACACACGCAGTGATAATTCTGCTCAAACGTGCACATAAGTGAGGCCCTAGCTCCATCAGAGCCCTCTACATTGGGAAACAAAGCTTCTCAGAAGATAGTAGTCTGCTTCTGCCTTACGTCCCTGTGGCACAGGGACATCACCTTTCTTTACTGATAAGGCACCAACATTGCTAGGCAAGACCTTGAGTCCCAGTGCCCAGCTTACTCTTCTGACCTTGCAAATTTGATAGGCAGCAACCAATTTCCGTGTGTATGCAAGCAAACCTAGGGGCAAGAGAACAGTCTGCCCATATGTAAGTAGAATGCACCAAATATTGAGCTAACACTAACTGAAGGCAAGTCTTAAAATGCCCAAGCATTTCACTTTAACACCTGCAAGTAGTTTGTTATCTCCCAGTTCAAAACCAACCCTAACACTCATGAAAAACCAATAGCTATGTTTCAATAGCCAAAGTTACAAATACTCACAGAAAGAGGTGGGCGTTATTACAAAGTTCTCATGGAAAGCAAATAAGTGGGTTTGAAATTATTTAAACACCAAACATGCAACTATTATTTAGGAAAACTGACAACATGAGAAATATTCCTTTGAAAAAGAAGTGAGGTGTCAGAAAACGAATTGTACAAAATGAATGAAGGCAAAGTCATTCTGATCTGGTCAGTCTTTGCCATCATGTCTCAGTTTTCCTGCTTTATACTTCAAGTCTCAAGGCCTAAAGAAAGATTAAGGAAACCTATTTAATATGTACCCATCAGAGAAAGACTGTAGCACAGCTACAGAAATACTTGTGAATAGCATTGCACTTTATTGTTGCCTGTTGGTATGTAGCACGCCGTGCTAAATCCAAAACATACAAACAATAAACTGAATTCCATTTCCATGCAAAAAAGAAGCAATTCATTATGCTCACTACAAACTCTATGGGGCGGGGGGGGGGGGGGGGGGGGGGGGGGGGGGGGGGGGGTCAGTGAAAGGCATGGTTATTTGATTATATGCACAGGTTTAACTGCTGACACAAACAAGTGTACTCTTCAAAGTCAGGAGTACAAAAGGCTTCCATGAATCCTTTGAATCCTTTTAGTGGCTAATAACAACAAACGCAACACTAACTGCCTGGCTACATATACAATATAAAGTAACAGCCTACAAATACAAACATTTCAAGAGCAAAGAAAATGTTTTCAGTATCTTTTTACTAGCAGAGAACACAGAAAATTAAAATGACAAAGATCTTCCCATAACTGGACTGTATTACATTTGATGGCAACAGCTTCCACCTTTAGCATATTTTCAACACTTCTCAGAAGCAAAGAGGACAGTGGTGGCCTAACGTACTATAGAGTGCGTTACAGACAGAGACAAATAACACACACTTGTCTTTTACATCCATTTATTGCCGCAGTAATGTAAGAGAAGACACCACACAAAAATAATGTTGCAAGATCTCCTCCAGGAAAAAATGAATAATGCCATAGGAAAGCTCATTCACTGTATATCATTCACAGCACAGTTATTCTTAGAGCCTCCAAACACCACCAGGTTCAGGCATCGCAGAAGTACATAGCTGGACTCCGATTCAGCTGGTGAATGGTGGAAAGGGAATATTAACACATATATGGCATTTTCCCAGTGAAAAAGATTCTTCATCCTAAAGATGGTTCACTCTCTTCCAGCATATCTACTCCCACTTAGACAAAAGAGTTTCAAACTGAAATGTCGACAGTCTAAATAGCATCTCTTGCCTTCTTTCTTTGTCTTACAACTGCAGCAAAGAGAGGAAGACCACAGACTAGGAGGATATAGACAAAAAAATCCGCAAATTGTGCTTTTATCAAATATCACCCCTCCTCTTCCCTCATCTTTCAAGTGGAGAATACTTGAAAGCTCACAGTAATAAAAGAATAAGTATTTGCCTGAAAGTATGGGGCTGAGGGGACAAATATGGCTTTCCTTTCTTCCTAACGTCTGCCTTCAGAACAGTAATAGGGACTCCTTACTAAAGAGCGGTCATCATTTTGCAAGCAGAAACAACCAAAGACATTGAAAAGGTTACTTTTGAGGCTGGTCCGTTTTGGAGGAACACAACCATTATCTGACAAGAAGACTCAGCATCTCATTCACATTCTCTAATGCTTTGTACCTAATACTGAAATAGCTTCCATCCCCTTAAAATCTGAATAAAACCATATTAACCATGTGGAAATATTTTCACACTGGCTTCAAGTGAGCAGAAAAACTTAGAAATTGAAGAAGCCATGCAGAACAGCTGTAGATAGAGAAGTTTCTGTTAATAAATAATACTGTGATGTTTTGAGTTTGTGGGGTTGGGGGTGTTCCTAGACCTGAGAAGAACTGACAAATGCCTTGGTCAAGCTAAGGGCACTTCTAAGCCAAACTGGTTCTGGTGTAAAACACTGACTATGCTCTTGCTTCTCAGGGTCCTTGGCTTTAATTCTTTGCACACTGTGGTTTATTGGCTAAGGTTTGGTAACGGTTTGCTGCTTTGTTGTGGTTTTAAAAGACTCTGCAGTTGGAACAAGAACTAATTAGAACATTTCCAGTGAAACAGGTCAAAGTTTTTACCTGGAAGATATCCAAAATGCAGTGGGATCAGGTTCCAGCTAAAGAGATCAAAATTAAAATCTTAGCCTTTCAAAATTGAAAATGGGAAACTTCTGTGCAATTTTGTTGTGCAGTATCATCAAAACATTTCAGTTTTGTTCTAATGTGGGGAAAAAAAAAGCCAAAGCCTGAAATCTCAAAAAGCTGATGAGAAACAGGACTGTTCTCTCTGGTCGCTCTGAGTAAAATACTCAAGATATTTAACACTCTCCAGTGTATGACATTTAACTACTTTGTTATCATAATTCTGATGAAAAAATGAAGGAAACTACTAAATCATTACTTTGCAACTATTTTTCACTACAAGTATACCAGTTTAAAGTTACTTTCAAGAGCTCTTAACTTCTCAGAGCTTAGACAGCATTTTTAAGTAGAACCTCCAGGACTGCATTACATGACCTCATTTGAAAGTATGACACCAGCATGGTCTGAGGATGTAGAAGTAGAGGTGGACTTACACTGGCACACAGATGCTCTTATGCGAGAGACATCACCGGACTCATGTGCTGTAACAAGATAAGGATGAAAGGAAGTATTAACTTGGGATCTTCCTTTGTTTCTTCCCACTTTACCAAGATATCTTCCTTTATAATTTGCATAAAACTCATTATGGGCTCTTTGAAGTAAAAGGTTTTGAATCAGGTCTTATGGGCTTTGCCATATACCTGTTTCTCCAGACTCTAAGCTTAACTCCATCTTAGCTCAGTCACCACTTAAACATAATTACCTAATGATCTAGAAGAGTATCAACTATATGCAATAAAAGCACAACCATAAGAAATATTATATCATTCTAAACAAAAATAAAATGCCAGCGATAATTACCCATAGTCCTGCGAGTGTATGTGTAAAAAAAGATGATATATTCCTTAAAAAATTACTGTCTTAATTTATTAAATCCTTCATATGTATTTCACAGATCTTGTCTGTCCCTTATCATCTCTTTTTATGTTCCTTATTTTAATATTGCCAGATAGCCAAAGCCTCCTTCGCAGCTTACGGTGGGGACACTGGAGTGATTTTGTACCTAACATAACAAATTGCGTTCCCATCAGAGATTTGCAAATTCTATGGAGGGGCTTACATTTGAAAAACAAACTCAAAGTCTGGAGATAAAAATAAGCAGTGAGCACATATGACAGTCTCTTTGACGTGAGTGCAAAGAACTTGGTACGTGGGATCTCCAGGTGTTCCCAAGCATCTAACCATGCTGTACATTACAACACAAACTACAGTTTCTCCATGGTCTCTGCCAGACTTGGCAAATAGAACAGGGAAGGAAAAAGGATTTTCCCTCCTGATCCTCAGATCTGGTACAACATGTTTACACACCAATGAACACCGTCCAGCCCCCACAAGCAAACCCATCTCTACTAAGATTCAGAAGGTTCAGAAAAAAAATAACACTATCATCCTTACCATCACTATGCCTGAAGGTGGGAAACCCTCACTCTGGCTGGATACAGGCATTAGGACGATACCATGACACCTTTATTCCATTACTGCCTTGTTGTATAATGAACACGCAGACACAGCAGAGTTAGGGTGAGGATTTCACTGCTTTTCACCTCTCATTTCCCCTCAATCGCTCACCTTCTCAGAATATTGCCACTGCTGGCAAGACCCTCTTGCTTTGCAGTTTCTCCTACACATACATATTTCATTAAATGTTTGTATATCCTCAGACCTTTGTTCTCCTGTTTGCACTTATTGATTTCAATACCCCTCCACTATTACTGTCTTCTCATGACTGTGTTATTGGTATGAAGTATTTTTAAACTTATCTGTGTGAAAGATAGCCAGAGACAAAGCAAACTGCATTGCTTTAAATGTTTCTTTTAATAGTTCAAGATAGTCACAAATTAACTTTCTGCAAAATAAAATATTAATAGCCTCCACTATAAATAAAGTTCCTGTGAAAAGTCATCTTATTCCACTGAAAATACCATGTTCTGAAGTTAAAAATAAAGAGTCTTTCAAGAAAAATAGTCTAAGCAGGGGTAAAACTTCCCCCTCTCTTTTGTATTTGTGAAGTTTAAACTTTCTCTGTGGGTTTAAATCTCTTCCCACCTCCTCTTTTCTTTTTCAGCCAGAAAACCAACAGCACTGGGGTCCCAGTGATGAGGAATGACTCACCTGCAAGTGCTGAGTCACAATCACACTGAATACACTCTTGCATCTTGATGGAGCATCAAATTCAATAGCTTTGCTTAGTCATTTGAGTTTCCCGTAATTCCTATGATTCACCCAATTCCAAAAATTTTATTTCTGATTTCTTATTTTTCCTCACAATATATATTCAGTTGTATAACTCTTATACAACTCTTAAAGCTGAATTTTTGCAAGCCACCACTAATCCTAAGTCAGATCCCAAGCTTCAGCCACAAGGTGTGTGTCACTTACCAAATTCGAGAGGCCAATATGCCACAGTGCACACGGGTTTCGTTTGGATATGCTGATCACCCTCTCCTTGGACACCCACAGAGAATGCCAGCTGACACCTGAAGATACATGCATTAGGACTTGATCCCACCCTGACTCATGTCAGCAACAACCTACCATCGGCTTAAAAGCCTCACCTTTCTCTAGGAGGGCTCCTCAGCCTGACAAGGTCAGACACAAGAAGCGAACGTTCAGCAGTTTGCACAGAGGATAAGGTATTTGACCACGATTAAACAAGTCAATGTTAGAGCAACAGATTTCCGATTCCTTAGCCATTTCAGTCTGTTACCTTTTGTCCTGTCTGGAGGTAGATAAAGCAAAATTACCTTACCCAACAGTTTATCTGTTCACCCAATTATTTCTATATGGAAATAGCTAAGTTTGGCCAGAACTCAACTAAGGTAATTAATAAATGTATTTCTTTCCACAGGATTTTATAGCAAAGTTTTATCTAATTACTCCTAGCATTTTAGCCATAACGCTGAGAACTTCTCTAAAAGGTCGCAGGTAGGCTAGCATGGGGGGATGGAGAAAACTCATCACTGACAGAAGGAAAGGCAGAGGCAGTACATAAGTTTCTGATGACTACCACAATGCAATACTTACAGGAGGTAATTATCACCACACAGTTATTTATTCTTCTGTCTTCAAGCACAGTTTTTGTGTTTCTTCACTGTCCATTTCTGCAGCAGCTGCACTTACAAGTTTTATGCTGGCTTAGTGGTTAATAAGTCTGTTGTGCTGAAGGCACCCGGTCAGTTAAGTACGTCTGGAAAATTTTCCCTCACGAAAAGATACTGTGTGGAAAGCAGGGGTCAGCTCTGTGGATTTCTAGGCATAAAACAGACCGCACACACTCAGCTATAGTTCACAGAAATCTGACAATAAAGGTTGGACATCTTTACCCTTGCTGAGGGATAACTACAGCTTTGAAGCTTCTTTGGCCAGCTATTCTGACCTTAGCAATATTCAATAATAGCATGAAAAAAAAAGCAAAAAGCCGACTGAAAAAGTAAACATTTGGCCTTTGGTCATAAGAAATTAAGTTGCAGGCTGTATGTTCTCCGCCACAGCAGGCATTTACACAACGATACTACTTGTTTGGTTTTTTTTAAATTCTAGCCAACCTCAGTTACCAGCCATTTTCTATAAAGCACTGTCCTTCTCCATTATGCAATCATAGTGTAAGTAAATTAAAGACTTATCCTGCTCCCAGTGAACAGTCTAAAGAACTCTGCAAGATTTGTCTTTCCTACAGGCACCTGAGATTCAGTATGCCATCCTGGCACTATTGCTTTAGACACCCAAGACCTACTCCCAAAACATGAAGCAAACACAGCCATGAGGCAATTTATTCTACCTCTTCCTCCCTGCCTCCACTCAGGCTCAATTACTGAATGTGTGCATCAGTGTGAGCGTGAAGTAAAATGCTTCAAGAGAAGAAATAAGAGATCCACCCCGAAACAATTCATATCTTGGTGTCTTAACACTCACCTTGTTCAGGTGACTGGTCTGACGCAGATAGAGATAAACTTGAATCCAGGCCTCACACTAGTGGAGAGAGTACTGTTGTTGGCATAGTAAAAGCCACTTTGGCACTTCCACCTCGTTTTTAACCCCCAAATTCTGGCTTACTCGAGAGCTGAAAAAGCTCAGTGCAATACATAACTATCACAAAGCTTTAGAAAGAGAAGAGTCAATTTTTGACATGCTGATTTTTTTTCTGGCAAGAACAATACTTCACAAGGGAAATACCAACCACCTTTACCCAAAACTACCACCTCCTTTGTGTATAAAGGCAAAACACCACCCCACCCAAAAGATATGCACTTGTATTTCTAATTATCAGTGCCAGAAACTGTGGGCCAACCTGTGTCTTCCTTCTCTTCAGAGCTTTGATGTGAGAAATGTTGGAAACCTGCTATTGAAATCAAAACTGACCAGCCGGACCACTGCCAGAGATTTAAAAAAAATGCAGATGATCAGGATGAAAGTAGTAAATACTATACCTATAGCATATTTTTATAAAGCTCCTGCTTATTTATTCAAACTGTAAAAAGACACCTTTTAAAATACTCAAAACCTCTTTTTAACAGGGCTGTCTGCTCATGCAGCTCAGTGACCTTGGTACACAGTAAAAGCCAATACAGTCACCGAAGACTGATTTCAATAACTTCCTGGAAGGGGTCCAAAACAGCTTTTCATTCTGCAGTCTCTGCATCAAAGACAACATCCTAACACAGAAAAAGGAAGACAGACTGTAGCTGCTCTTGAACCTGGTGTAAGAGATGTAATGAAGTTTGTGGTGGTAGAAGAAAACCACACGACTTATTTTCTATGGGGAGTGTCAGATGACAACAACCTACCTACCATTTACCTTGGCCACGTGCTGGGGCTAGCAACGAACTACCGCTTTTCTGTTTCTATTCCTGCATCAAACAGTGCAATGCTTGCTTAAATACAAATTTATTTTTTAGCAGTAGAAGAATTTTACTTAAGAACTATGCGGTTTTGTCAATTACAGGCAGGGGAAAGTGCTGCAATGCTGCTGTTTTGCTTTTTAAATCATTACTAATACTAAATATCCACTAGTTTAAATATACTCAACCAGCCAGCTACCAAAATATATTGTTCTACCACTGGCCCCATCAAGACAAACAAACAAAAAAACCCCAACACTGATAATCTCTACAGTAGCCAAGTGTGCCGTGATATTAGTCTATACACACAAATGAGGATCATCTTATTCAGAATACAAATCTCTCCAATCCTTAAGTGCTCCATCAGGAGTCTTGGACTGCACCTCTCTGCACACAATTTAAGCTGCTTTCTACAGGATGCCAAACAAATATATTCACAGGGACAGAGCATTACTAAAACAAATATCAAGCCACGAACAAAAACAGACTTTAACCAATAATTGAACAGAACCAGTTCAGTCTCTCTTCAGTGATAGTGCTGCTCATGATTTCTTTTCACATCTCATTGGAAACTGTCTAAACAATGGCCTGTTCATATCTTTGTTCACACAGATCTTTCTGTGAAATATTTATTCATGGCCAAGTGGACTATATTGTTTATTTGTGATTGGTCAAGTAGTGCTTTTTTGTTTAGTGGATGTGCCATGCTTGCAATGAAGCTTGAAGCAAGGAAGCTTGCCAAAACTCTAGAGAATAAAGCCTGGAAAGATCAAGGTTCACCAGCTTGTTAGCAGGGGAAAAAAAAAAATAAAAAGGAATAATAAAAAAAAAAAAAAATCACATCTTTTTAAGGTTTCAGGCCTGCCTTCAGAGATAACTCCTTCAGGAAAATGCCTAAGTGCACCGTCAGGTCCCTTAAGTGACCCAGCAAGACTCAAGAACAGGTCTAAGAGATGTGGTGAATCGAGGACTAATTACAATGCTGCTGTCAGGCGCTTCATCATATGTGTGCATCTGAGGAGAAAAGCCACTTATGTGGTTACAGATAAGGTCTAAAATCTATAGTGAAGTCCCTTAAAAACAGCCAGAAATGCAAGAACACTAAGTACTCATCATTACTCCTGAGGGCTTTTTGTACTGCATTTATTTAAAAACAAAACAAACAAAAAAAAAACCAACAAAAAAAAACAGCAAAACAAAACTCCCAGAAACACAAAACAAAGAAACTAATTTAAGGGGTGAGTTGTATTTCCGAATCAAAGCACAAGTTTAAAGGCTGTATAAAGGCACCCATTTCTATCTGCATGGCCTCTTTAGGAGTTATCAAGTTCAGTCTTTTTGTCATAACACATTTCATTTTCAGGCTTTCATGGGGCACAGGAAAAAAGACATTTCTCAAGCAGAGACAGAACAATGTCTAACCATGTCAACTGAATGGCAGAACTCTGACAGACATCATGTACAGATTAGCAGGTATGAGATCAAAATTAGGAAAAAAAAATGTCAAGATGTTCTTGTTCAAGTAATTACTAAGCACATTGCAGCCAAAACTAACATTTCCTTACCTGTCAGTAACTCCCTTCAGTTTCCTGTCAAGAAAGACTTTGCTGCACACTTTGCACATTTGCAGTTTGGCCTACTTTAACTTGTGTGGGGAGCAAGTGCCACACTTGAGGGATATAATGCAAAAATACAGAAGATGTCTCTAGTTTCTTATTCCTGAAGTTGTATCTTGACTATCTCCTTTCTATTGGCCTGTTAATATGACATAGAGAAGAATAATCTGTGAAGTAAGATTTACCCTAAAAATCAGGTCTTCTTAGAAAAGTTAGTTACTAATTGCTGATTAGACAAGTGTTTTGTCAATTCCAAGTCCATAGCTACGCTTCCCCCCCCCAGCCTTTTTCAAATAATAATGAATATTAGCTAATTATAAATTGTTACAAATCTTTCACAACCACTGAAGCAGACAAAATATATAAGTCATAAAGATATACTTAATGACATGCTGTAAGCACAAAGTAGCCATGGCCAGTACTTTCTTCATGATTCTATTTTGCAAGTATATAATGTATATCCTTCATCACATTTGCTTATGGGTGCTCATCTTTCCCAACATAAGTATGTTTGAGATCAGCATTTAACTCCTCAAACATTACTACATCTTCCATCAAGGACTCCGTTGTTTCACCTTCCAACAATTTTAAAACAACATCGTGCCATCCCTCTTTAGGATCAAAGATGAGGTAGTATTGCTCTTATTTGCTGCTACAATGATCAAATCTTACTACTTTATTCTGTACTTGTTCCCTTTTATGCTCCAGATAACTCATTAAAACTTAACACGTTCAACCCCCCATTATAAACCTAATATTCCAACTTTTCTTCTTTTCCTATTTTCAGTGTAGTTTAAAATATTACGCAGTTAAACTCTTGAATACACTCTAGGCACCACCTAACTCATTTTTTACAACAATGCCAATGAATCTTCCAAGTGCAACTACACTACAAGTTCAGAATCCTTCAAATAGAGCAAATAAAAAGGGTGATTTTCCTCAAGCAGTTCTAGACAGGAGGCAAAGGACCTCACCATCATGAAATAACTTTTTTTCAGCACCAGCTTCAAGATCCTCAAGAAATATCTAGTAGGGACGCCAGATTAAAAATATTAAAATGGTTTATAAATCATTAATATTATCTGCTGAGAGTGAAAGAAAGAAGATCAAGTCCTCTAGGACTGAAAAAAAACCTCCAAAACAACCAGCAAAAGTGAGTATATTGTAATGGAAAAAGTCCCACACAGATTCAGTCGGTAACTTCAATACTTTTCCCAGTACTGAAGACTCAAAAAAAAAAAAAAAAAAACCCCCAAAAAAACAAAAAAGAAAAAAGAAAAAATGGAAAAGAAAAATAGAAGCCCACTATTTTATAGGCGTTCTAAAATTTTGATGTTGTAGAGGCAGAAGACTGTTCATATTTCTAGCCAAACTGGAAGCAAGAAGCACAAGAAGGAATTTGAGGTAGTTTGTTCGCATGAAACATCCACCTCGGTTTTGTACATCCTAAAGAACTAGATATTTATGAAAATACTGAAAAAAAAAAAAATTTGATAAAAAAGTTTGTGGGCTAATTTCAGTTTTGTCAACATCCTAGAAGCAGCCATTGCAGTTTATGTCACCACGTTACTGTTCACAGCACAACCAACAAGCAACTCTTCCAGTCGCCACATAAAGCTGTGGCAGATACATTTCATAAGCAAGCAGGACAAAAGCTGATGTACAGTTTAAAAGTGCTAACGTGTCACAGAACACATTTGTACAATCTTATTTTCAGAACCATCACAATATGCCATCATCAGAGTCTTTGCCATCAGACTTCGGTCGAGCAGTATTGTACCACCACGACGATGGGCCAATCAGCTATTCTCACAGCTGCTTTGCAACCTGAAAGAAGAGGAGGATTAACGATGACAATTCTGCTGACAAGGAGACACGGTTGGCAGGAAGAAATGTGCCATCACGTTACTTTCCAGCTGGGCTCCACAGACAGTGATGCTTCTCTACTTTGTCGTGTGTACAAGGTATCATTGACTTCTCTGATCCAATTGCTCCACCTGAGTAAAAAGCTGATGGAGGATTTCAGCTTTCCTGTTATACAGTTTGTTATTGAAGCATCTTTTGTGCTATCACTGTTTCTTGTTTTCCCTCTAGATACAACTGTTAGTCTGATAAATCTGTGCTTCAATTACTAACAAATGGCCCAGTTACAAAAGCTCCTACCTTACTCTAGTCAGATGGAGGCAAAATATAGCATCTTTATATAAATATTGCTGTAAACACACCGGTACTGCATATAAGGAATTCATACATATTTGAAACCTCTTTTGGTAAAGATATACATTGCCCTCACATTATTCACCTCCATCTTTCCCATTGGATTTTCACTTTCTTCTGCACATCGTCCCTCAGTCAGTTACAGCAGGTAGCAAAAGTCTTTCATCTTTCACGGACAAGGTAAGGTAGCAGGAGCAAGGAAGTTTAGAGCAGAAGAAACTATTGTAAAAAACAAGTTTTCATTTTTTTCAGAGGGAAGAGCTATCAACAACATTGGGGAAACAAAAACCTATCACCATCTCATCATGCCCATAACAGAATCAAAGTGCTGAAAAAGTTTCCAGAGATCACCTAGTCTGTCCTCAAGCTGGATTACTTATATCTAAAGCAGTATGTATTGTATAGCTAATTCAACCCACTTGAAATAAGTAAACATTTCCCACAACTCAGAATTTACTTATATAGTGTAAGTGACATGGAGAGGAAGACAGGTAAACTGCAAAAGAGATCAGGGCTTTATATTCTAACTCTGGGACAGGATTAACACTTGCATTTCTGAAGGCTGAACGAAAGAGCTGATAGAGGTGAGGGGTATTTTTCATTTCAAAATAGCACCCAATTTTTTTTAGCGCCTCTTATGCAGCTCCTTTTTTCTGTAATCGACCCCTTGAAAAACAGAACTTGCCTTTCTGAGGTGATTAAGGGGCACAATCTGACCACTAAGGACGTTTCTGGCACTCCAACTCCCCTCTTAGGTTTTATCTGGAGTCGGGGGAGCAGCTTGGGATGGCAATGAGGAAGACAACCAGGGATAGCTATTTGGGTATAAAAAAAAATAAAAGTTCTTTTAAAATACAGAAGTCTATGAACAAAACTTGCTTTATTTTTGTAGAAATGAAAATCCTCAAGGAAAACCAAAAAATCTTTTCACTCTAGACCGACCCCAAATTCCTACTATATTAGAATGCAATAATTTTTGGAAAATATACAGGCCTGAAAACTACAAGTTTTCTCTCATAAAGCTGATAGGGAAAGAGACAGAAATAGAGAGGTAGAAGGGAAAGCATTTTCCCCATCCAAGTCAAAAACTCTACAGCTGGCAAAGTCACCTGGATTTAGATCAGCTCCAGCACTGCCACATACAACCACATGAGAGGCTCCACTCACACTAGCTTAGAGATACACATTAAGCCACCGTAGCTTTCCTCAGTAGTGTACATCTATGACACTGTTGATCGCGACACAAACAGAAAGCAGGACTGCCTTTGGAGAAGAATCAAACCAGTGGAAATATTCCTACGTAGATGTAGTCCTGCAGATGAATCCACTTTTGTCAGCACCATGAAGGGGCATTCTCATAGCTGCTAAAGAAGGTGGATCCCTCCCCATTTTGTGTTACAGAAGAACCAGCTGTTGAAACTCAACCTATGCCAGGCCAGCCCATCTGCTCAACACTTGCTACAGAGGGGCATACACAGAGAAATAGAGAGGGAAAACAGGGGATCCACACAGGCCATCCTTGAAGAACAGAGGCTAAGATAAAGATTTTTTTATGTCTCTAGGCCACAAAGCAAGTCAGAATTTGCTTCTGATCCCTTACTTATCACTATTGTCATACAGGTCATTATGTTCTTTGAGAGATTTTGCTGTCCATGCATCCCCAGACTAAAGTAAATCCTCAACAAATGGCACTTGTTATCCGAGGTCCAGACAGCATCTAAGCTTGGAAGAGAGCACAGCAAATGCAAACAGGCTTGTCTGCATCCACTTTCCCAAGACTATCCGTACCTCTCACCAGGATTAGCGGGGTCCTTCATTCACAATAAGTACTGTTTGTGGAAATCCACACAGAGCTCTGGGCCTGAGCAGCCTCTCCCCCAGCTCCTCCTTCAGGCTCTGGCCACCATCCAGCATCTCCTGAGGTGTGTGCAGTGAACATGAGGACAGGCTGGGAGAGTTGGGGTTGTTCAGCCTGGAGAAGAGAAGGCTCCAAGGAGACCTTATTGTGGCCTTTCAGTACTTAAAGGGGGCCTACATGAAAGATGGGGACAAACATTTTAGCAGGGCTTGCTGCTATAAGACAAGGCGTAATGGCTTTAAACTGAATGAGGGTACATTTAGACTACATAGAAGGAAGAAACTTTTTACAATAAGGGTGGCGAAATGCTGGAACTGGTTGTCCAGAGAGGTAGCAGATGCCCCATCCCTTGAACCATTCAAGGTCAGGTTGGACGGGGCTCTGAGCAACCTGATCTAGTTGAAGATGTTCCTGCTCATTGCAGCGGGGTTGGACTAGATGACCTTTAAATGCCCCTTCCAACCCAAACTATTCTGTGATTGTAACCCTGTAGAGGTGACCTTGTTCTCAGGAGACTCCGAGGAGACAGCTGGACCCATGGGACGACAGTCCAACCTTTCCCCTGACATCTAGTACACTTCCCCAGTAAGACAAACCCAGATGGCTTTCCCTGGAGATGATGTTCCTGAAGACACCATCTCAGAAGGCGGTGAATGACTTTGCACAAGGCATCTTACAGGGGGTCCAGAGGCTTAGTTTGCAGATGAATGTGCTACCATAAAAGCATAATTAGGTCTCCTGTACACACACACTGAATTAACTCTTCTCATTGCCAGGCAGTTCAGTATAATAGCTTCTGAACAATGACCAGGATTTACTTCATCTTTTTGTTTTGCTTGTCTTTGAAGCTACAAACTAGCCACACTACTTTATAAGTATTTGTGGAAACAACACATTGCTCGCTATAACTGAGCACTTTAAAATTCATTAGTCTGGGTCTTTGCCAAACTATGCATAGTACCAGTACCAGAGCTTCCTTTCTTCTCTCATGTCTCCCTTCTCTCAGGAGTAATGGGGTTTTTTTAAGACTTTGCTTCTAAAATATACAAACCATTTCATAAGCCAGAACTAATGTATTTTCCTCTCCCCACCCCGAATGAATTTAGCCTCCATCAGATAAAGAAAGCTCTCTGAAAAGACTTCTATCTTCTAGCTTGAGCAATTAATCATTTTAGTAACAGCAGACTGTGGAAAAATAATGCACTTCATAAAAGCAAATCCTATATTTTACTGTTTCTTTCTTTAGAAAATAAAGAAAAAAGTTAAAAACAAAACCCAAACCGATGAACTCTGAAACAATGCACTTTCAAAGCTTTTCCCAACTGGTAAAACATACAGAACACATTTATTAATAACCCAGTAAGTAGAAGGACGAACTGCTAATGGCAAGTCACAGTTTGTGCACCAATTTCTTAAAAAGCTACGTTGAGTAAGGACACATATTTTTGACCCAATACACTGGCATAAAGATATCACTATTGCTTGAGTTGATACTGAGTACTGAAAAGCATTTCTGAAAAATAAAAATAATCAAGAACTCCAACCAGCAACCAAAAAGACCTCACCCTGATAGCCTCACAGTTGCACTATGCAAGCTAACTGAAATAAGCTGTTTGCTAAAAGGCTATTCAGAGAAGACCATCGTCAGTACTTAATAGCTGACATGGACCATTGAGTAGGCAAAGCATCTATGTTCTGCAGAGTGAAAACTGCTTACCTGGGACAGATCTATTAGGCTGTGCGGCTTCACTGATAGGAACAGAATTATAGACATGACGGTACCACCGAGGATATTAGATCATAAAGGAATGAGACTAAAAGATTACTGTAGTAACTGATGGACTGTTAAGGCCTGGCAAGTCTATTATTTTCTCCACTCCTGATTTCTTAGCATTGTCATTCCACTGCTAATTACCTAATTAAAGGAGCTGTGTGATATTAACAGCACATCTACTTCTTGTGGAGAACTGAGAAGACTGAAGAATAAGAACGCATGGCCTCTTGCCACCTTTGGAACAGTGACCGAAGCAACATTAGCAAAAGAAATAACACTCTTTTTGTTAAAAAGTCCCTAAATTCTCCAAGAACATCTATTTCATAACCTGCTGACAAACAGAGCACCTGCAACTTACCCCCAGCCTCAGAACACCAAGCAAATACCACGTACAGTGAAATGCAAAGGTCACAATCCCAGTGTAAGACGAAAGGAGCTAACACTTCATGGGGAAATAGGCATATCATCTGTCATTTTAGGTTATTACATACCATGATTCACAGAGTCAGCATACAGATGCAAGCTTTTACTTAGCAGCTTGCAAACAACTGTCAGGAAAGTCTTGGGTTTGCTTCATTTGCTGATAGACTTGGGGTGCAGGAAGCAAAGCACTCTCACAAGGCAACAGGGGCCAAGAATCCTGGAAGCGAGATTAGTTCACGAATATAAAATGGCACCAGAACTTGGTGCACTGCCTGGACTTCAAACACAGCATTTATTAACTGGAGAGCTATGTAAGACAATGCCATGCAGAAGCATGAAAAGCTTTCTGGTTTGCACCTCTTCTCTCTAGCAGTGTGAATGGGTCAAAAAGGGGGATGACTCTTCTGAAGTAGCTCAACTTTCTAAAAAATAAACCATGGATCAGTACTTTATTCCTATCCACTTTGTACCAAAATGATCAATATCAGCTTATTCGTCAAGCTTGGCCTAATTCACCATATTCTACTAGTGATACTGAGTGGCCTTATTTTCAGATGTTCAATTATTAGCAGCATCTTAAAAGAACTGATGTCCTTTTGAAAAGCAAAACAGTAACTCAGCATTTCTAGAGAACAAAGAATACAACACAGGTGCCTCACTTGGTGCACAAAATTGATGCATGTAACTGTTCTAATTGCTTTTGAAAATACTGGCCTTAGTGTTGACCAAAATAAGCAACCCATCAGGACAGTTGCATGTGCTCTTTTAGCCAAACTTACAAAAGTTCCCCTCATTTTACCGCCTACTATTCCTTTCTATTCCCAATTTCTTCTCTTGCCTTGTCTGCAGCCCTTCGAAAACACAGTCAACACTACCCACAGAGTTATTCAAACAAACAAAACCGCAGTAGTGGGACAGCTATTGATCCCATCTTCATAATTTTTAGATCGTGCTCAAGAACCGAAAAATGGGTTTTACTTTGATTGCTCCATGGCCAACAGCATGCTTCACAGGCTACAGGACTGATGCAGGTCATCATAAAACAATTCCCCGAAGTTCTTAAATATCATGAACTTTTCAGTTTTATACAGACTCACAGGTATATGTTCTACCTTTACTTCTGTCAACTTAAAACTTTAAAGAAAATCCTTCCAACAACTTCAATTTAATGATGTTCATCATCACCATCAGTAACAAGCTCAGATTCTGGAATGCTGACAAAGTTTTAGCTCTTCACAGTGCCCCCTAATATTTTTTAAATACATTGCAGAAACTGATTCTTCACATCAAATGTTTCCAAGTATAGCCTCTAGAAGCTGCATTAAAAATCTGTAGCTTATCAGTTTAGCCACGCTGAAGAATGTTTTTACAGCAATTTTTCACAGTACCTCCAAGGAACATAGCATTTCTCAGAAAACATTCAAATTAACCAGTCTCTTAGTCCTTAACGTATGGGAACCTCCAATTTAAAAGACAACCAAGTTGCAGCATGCTGCTGTCTCAAAAAGTCCAGCTTCAGGTGACCTTAGAAAGCTCCAAAATGTTTTGTCTGAGCATGAAAGACTGGATTTGTCATAGGTACTAGTCTGCACTATATTGGGTAGAAAGGATTTTGTGGAGGCTCCATCCCTGGAGGTGTTTAAGGCCAGGCTGGATGGGACTTTGAGCAACCTGGTCTAGTAGGAGGTGTCCCTGCCTATGGCAGGGGCATTGGAACTCGATGATCTTCAAGGCCCCTTCCAACCTAAACCATTCTACGACTCTATGATTTAACCATTGAGCAGAATAACTGCAAATTTACTTCCAAACTCATCATTTTGAGTACTACAGCAGTTATAGTTTCCTCTAAATTCTATAGTTGAGATTAGCAGGTTGCAAAATTTACTGTAACTGATGAAAATATTAAATCAAACCAACCAGTTCATTTGTCTCACTAGCCAAAGACCTTGTCAGAAGTCACAAAGCTCCAAATTTGTCTATTTAAGCTGAAGTCCTCACAGTATATTTTTACTAACTGCACCATCTACTGGCAGAATCTTACAACTGTTTTCAATCGATTCCCCCTACATACCAATTTTGAT
Organism: Pluvialis apricaria; assembly: GCA_017639485.1. Lineage (NCBI taxonomy): Eukaryota > Metazoa > Chordata > Aves > Charadriiformes > Charadriidae > Pluvialis > Pluvialis apricaria. The sequence continues at coordinate 106,204,944 of CM030008.1, read as the reverse complement.
ACTTCAGTGGTTCTCAATCATCTAACAACCCTTGAAAGATCACAGGCAATTTCTGTGAAGTTCATAAAAGGCAATAAGAAAAGGAAATCCATTTTCAGACTTAAATTAGCTATTAGTGTGCCTTCACCTCAACTGGAAAAGGGTACCTAAATCAAACAAAACTGAAATCACTTAGTTCAACTATTAAAACAGCTTTAGTAGTGCTTCCTCCCACCAACACCTCAAAAAAGACAACAAATAAAAAAGTCCATAAAATCCAGAAGACACATAAATATTTCCACAGATCTGGTTAGCATGATATGCTGGGTGGACACACAACACAGGCCAAAATAGCAGGACCACAGTGACTAAACTTTGAAAAAGAATTGCATGAGAGAACAAATATAGATGGTGTGCAGGGTAATTTGGATAGCAAAGGGAAATATTATTCTTATTTTTACTTTTTCATGCATTTAAAGCTTACAACTCATAGTCATGCCAAAGCAGGCAAAGAGAAAACATGCAAGTCACAGAATGGTCAGGGTTGGAAGGGACCTCTGGAGATCATCTAGTCCAATCCCCCTGTCACAGCAGGGACACCTACAGCAGGTTGCACAGGACGGCGTCCAGGCGGGTTTGGAATGTCTCCAGTGTGGGAGACTCCACCACCTCTCTGGGCAGCCTGTGCCAGTGCTCTGCCACCCTCAAAGGAAAGAAGTTCCTCCTCATGTTAAGATGGAACTTCCTATGCTCAAGTTTGTGCCTGTTACCTCTTGCCCTATCACTGGGCACCACGAAAAAAAGACTGTTCTCATCTACCTGGCACCCTCCCTTTAAGTATTTATAAGTATTGATAAGACCCCCCCTCAGTCTTCTTTTCTCCAGACTGAAAAGACCCAAGTCCCTCAGCCTTTCCTCTTAAGATGCTCCAATCCCCTAATCATCTTTGTAGCCCTTTGCTGGACCCTCTCCAGCAGTTCCCTGTCCTTCTTGAACCGGGGAGCCCAGAACTGGACGCACTACTCCAGATGCAGTCTCACCAGGGCAGAGTAGAGGGTCTTCTGTGTACCATCTAGCCTATAAACATCAACCAGCACATACATTACATCAGCAACATCAGTGGCTGATTACTGGAGCATCAGAGCAGTAACAGATCAATGGCAGGCTTTCCCCCCAAAAAAACACTATTTATTTCCCACTATTTTGTGTTTTTTTAAAAAATCTTCGTAATGCAGACTGTATCTGTCTTCACCTGTATAGCAACAGTAACAGCAAAAAAAAAAAAAAAAGAAAAAAAAAATCAATCACAGCTCATCTTCAGAAACACTCACTGAAGACAGTAAGCTGTTTCTTTCATTTTTATCAGGTCATTTACCTCCACTTCTGTCCTTACCTGTGTTTCACTGTCTTTCCCTACTCTTGCCTGCAGTGCCCCTGCCATTTTTCACTGGAAAGAAAGAAACCAAAACACTGGACCAGTTCTCTGTCTGCTTCTCTCTGACATATCACAAGATGTCATCACTTCTACTTGGAAGGGACATTTGTCCAAAAGGGACACCTTCAGAAACATAAGGTAAAGCTCCTCAAAATCAAAAACCTCAGTGTACAATTTCATAGAATCATAGAATGGTTTAGGTTGGAAGGGACCTTGAAGATCATCGAGTTCCAACCCCCCTGCCACAGGCAGGGATACCTCTCACTAGACCAGGTTGCCCAAGGCCACGTCCAGCCTGGCCTTGAACACCTCCAGGGATGGGGCTTCAACAACCTCTCTGGGCAACCTGTTCCAGTGCCTCACCACCCTTAAAGTGAAAAACTTCTTCCTAATGTTTAATCTAAACCTGCCCTCTTCCAGCTTAAAGCCGTTCCCCCTCGTCCTATCACTACATGCCCTAGTAAAAAGTCCTTCCCCAGCTCTCCTGTAGGCCCCCTTTAGGTACTGGAAGGCCGCAATAAGATCTCCCCGGAGCCTTCTCTTCTCCAGGCTGAACAGCCCCAACTCTCTCAGCCTCTCCTCATAGGAGAGGTGCTCCATCCCTCTGATCATCCTCGTGGCTCTCCTCTGGACGCGCTCCAGCAGGTCCATGTCCTTCTTATGTTGGGGACTCCACAGCTGGATGCAGTACTCCAGGTGGGGTCTCACGAGAGCAGAGTAGAGGGGCAGAATCACCTCCCTTGACCTGCTGGCCACACTTCTTTTGATGCAGCCCAGGATACGGTTGGCCTTCTGGGCTGCGATCGCACACTGCTTGCTCATGTCGAGCTTCTCATCAATCATCACCCCCAGGTCCTTCTCCACAGGGCTGCTCTCCAGCCATTCTCCGCCGAGCCTGTATTTGTGCTTGGGATTGCCCCGACCCAGATGTAGGACCTTGCACTTGGCCTTGTTGAACTGCATGAGGTTGGCTTGGGCCCACCTCTCCAGCCTGTCCAGGTCCCTCTGGATGGCATCCCTCCCCTCCAGCGTGTCTGCCTCGCCAAACAGCTTGGTATCATCAGCAAACTTGCTGAGGGTGCACTCTACCCCACTGTCCATGTCGCTAACAAAGATGTTGAACAGTACGGGTCCCAGTACCGACCCCTGAGGAACGCCACTCATCACTGCTTTCCACTTGGACACCGAGCCGTTGACCGCAACCCTTTGAGTGCGACCATCCAGCCAGTTCTTTATCCACCGAGTGGTCCATTTATCGAATCCATGTCTCTTCAATTTAGAGACCAGGATATCGTGTGGGACAGTGTCAAACGCTTTGCACAAGTCCAGGTAGATGACATCAGCAGATCTTCCCTTGTCCACTGCCACTGTAACCCCTTCATAGAAGGCCACCAAATTTGTCAGGCATGACTTGCCCTTGGTGAAGCCATGTTGGCTCTCGCCAATCACCTCCTTGTTTTCTGTGTGCCTCAGCAGAGTTTCCAGGAGGATCTGCTCCATGATCTTGCCAGGCACAGAGGTGAGACTGACTGGCCTGTAGTTCCCCGGGTCTTCCTTGTTTCCCTTTTTGAAAATAGGGGTTATGTTTCCCCTTTTCCAGTCGGCAGGAACCTCGCCAGACTGCCACGACTAAGAATGCATTTAAGATGCATTATTAGAAAGCAATCATGCATCCCTTTTGCACATAGCTAAGAGTTTGGTTTTTAGTCTCAAAAGAGCAAAAGACATGGTTCAACTGGATAATGCCATAAGAAGTATTATTTTATTTAGTATTAAAAGAAATATAAGGATTTGTTGATTCAGTGAAACACATGGTCATATTCAATATCTTTGGTAGTTGTCACGAACTCCCTAACTAGAAGCCCATTTGGGCAGGATAAATTAACATAAAATGGCTTTATCAAGTACTCAAAGCTGCTGAGGGACATAGAAACACTTTTCAGCTTCCAGTAGAGATGCACACCGTAACTGCATAAGCCTGTAACAGAGCAAGACCTGGGGCGGTTAACTACTCCCTTGCCTTTGAGCCTCAATTTCCTTATGATGAGAAGCAGGAATAAGACTTACCATATGCTCTGGCCAAACCCCTGATCTGGAGGAGTTTGGGTCAGGGATCACAGAGCACACCACAGGACAAGGGTGCCGTGCTGTTGCATTGCAGCATGAGGATGCGCAGGGAGGAGAACGGAGAACATGGTCAAGACACCCAGAAAGATTACCCTGTTATTTGCTGACATACAAGAAATGGTGGCATGTGAAAGTTAGTGTGCTGCATCACAGCCTTGCTGGGTACCTAGAGCAAGCTCACCCTCCCACAAAGCGTCCATACCAGTGGGGACCATACCTTTGCTCACGTTAAAGGGCCAAAACATAACAACCATATGCAGACGTGAAAAGAAGCTAGTCCAGGCCATCCATAAGACCTCAAAGTAAAAAATGGTTGCATCTTCCTCTGAAGTTTCGGCCATTGATCTAAGCAAAATACAAAGTTAGATAAATTACTGGCCCTACTTAGAAAGACAACATCTACATTCCTCAAGATTTACATTACCAGTGGACAGTTTTTACCTCAGAACAAGGGATTAAATAGTCTTCCTACACACACCAATTGCCACTAAATTACCATGAGATCTACTCCAACCCGCACAAGAATCTATTTGTATCTTCACTGCAGTTTTGGCAGTACATCAATTACTTTGACAACCCTCACAATTGTAAGGATACGTATAAACCTTGATCCGAAGATGAAATACTTCTGTCATTAGCTTAAAATAGCATTAGATAAGCAAACCTGCTAGCTATATTAGAATACTCTGCTGTTCTGTTATGTTCGAGGGGAACCATCTCCTCCCTTTTACCTCCTTCTGGTAGTTTGCAGCAATACACCAGGGAATACAAAGAGCTCCAATACCTACAGTGGACTCCCCCTGTCAGCCATGCTAACCATTTACTCCAAATGGCTTTTATTCAAATTTAGTGGCTTGCAAACACTCACTGTCCATTTATTAGGTGAAAGTAAAGTGGTGATCTTTTGTTCTGTACAGTTTTAGAAGGCAGATAATTGCAGACAGATAATCATGGGTATAGCCTATAGCCTACCATCACTCCAGAAAAACACCCTGCTGACTTGCAAAGAGACAGGAATTGGTGTCAGAAAGATGCTGCCTTATGAATTTAAAAGGCTCCAGCGAAGAAGGAAAGTAGGTGCTACATACCTCTCCATTTTTACTTCTTTCTGTTAGAGATGATTTCTGATGCTTCTCTGGTTTGATAGACTCAGTGACTGAATAAATCAATTGTTTGTGCTACGTTTCCTCGCCCCTCCTATCTATACAGCTCAGTAATTTGTCTCCCTGCAAAATGTAACACTGTCTTAAGGATTCTCGAAATTGTACGTGACCAGCTACACATCCACTAGATGACTGCAGGTGCCCCAACAGCGCAGCTCAGAATTTGGCTTCATACCTTCTGCCCACTGCCACATTTCCCAAACTTTCCAAAGTTACCCAGACCAAGGAGGCTGCTCTAACCCAGTCACAGCCCTGCAGCTCCCACTACCCCGAAAAGGCTCTCCTTGTGGTAAGCGTAGCAAACCTTCAGAGCAGAGTGACACTCAGCTCTTCACTGCTACAGATTTGGGAACCATTATCTTAAAGGCTGAAGTATGAGTCTTTTCCTGTTGTCAGCTCTACATCTGCACCAACAACAACTGGTCTTCCTTTCGCCTGCCGCCCTGCCTCTCCAGCCTTTTGTATTGCCAGAGCTCGTTCTCCCCTACAAAGCACGCCTGCCTACAGTATATCAAAGCTACCTGGAAGGTGAAGAAAATCAGATGGTCAACCAGAAGTCGAGGGTTACGGAAAGTGGAAATATTCTCTCTCTGACGTATTCAAACAGTCTAATTCGGAAGGCAGGTGAATATAGTACCTGCAAAATGACAACAAAAAAAAACTCAGTTAATCTCTTTGCTTTTCAAGGAATTCCGCAGGATTTTGAAAACAAATACAAATTGAAAAGGCTTTTATCCCTCTTTCTACTGATACCACACCTTGAATACTGTAAAAAAGTTCATTATATTACTGATATTGCAGTAAGACTGTTAAAGAAAATATACAGTCCAGCAAACACTGTGCAGCAAGTAAATAATCAAAGATTATTTAAAAATAAAGTGGAATGAAAGAGGCAATGGGAGAAGAGAAGGAAAAAATATTTATGGCAATTCCTGTGACACAGGAGTATTTCATTATGCTGTTAAAATAAAAATCATTTTCACAATGTGATGATGCCACAGAGTAGGAATCATTTCACTAGAAATTCATGGGCATGGCTTGCTAGGCTTGAGCAGGCAGAAAGAATTTTTATCTGGATGGTCCCTGACACAATATTGCTACATGAAGAAAACACCTAACTTTTTCAATTAATTCCACATACAACTCCATACACATTTTGAAATTAGGAACCAGAAGAATGTATTTTTTCCTGAAGTCTTGAAAGACAAAAATATTATTTTGTAAAGTTCATCTCCAAGTGGAAGAGATATTAACACCTGCATGCTCTCACCTAACCCCCACTGGTCTCAGGAAGCAGATACTCAATTTTTCTCCACATAAAAAAAAAAAATAAAAAAATAATCAAGAAATAAGGAAAACTATAGAAAAAAAATGGTAGGCCTATTCAGACTTAAGTTACACTAAAACATTAGCAGCCACTCATTATTCCCTGTAGATACGTAGGTTATTACAGTATAATGAGCCTTTTGCCAGTTTCTCTGCCATTATGGTTTCATTAGGATGCAACATTTATCCTGGATGTGTTCCTGTTCTCTCTCTGCCTGAAAGAGCTTAGAAAGCTCTCGATAGCTTAGCAACACAGACGAAGGACTGAAGATGGGTGTCAGGGAGCAGGGAGCTGCTCTGCAAGGGAAGCCAGGCCGTGGCCATGGCCAGGGCAGGGCATTGCCCCATCAAACGGAGGGAAGCCCCACAGAACCTGAGCAGAGCCAGGGTGGGGACAGTGCCAGGGTTGGGGACCACCACACAAGGTGAGGTAGGGTCAGGTCCAGGGTCAGTCTGGGATGTTCAGGCAGCAAGTCAGGACTGCTGGAGACTGGGCTGGCTGGCTGGCCTGGGCTCTGACCAGAGCTCCTTGCCACAGATGAAGGTCCCAGGTGAGGCTGATCAGAGCAATTAAGGCTCTCAACCATTTAAGGCTCCCAGTGTTCTCTGGGCCATGATAACTGACACTTATGATGCCATGAGAGCAATCAAAGCTTATGGCTTTTTTTAGTTTGTTTTCTAAGGTTCTGCTCTGCCTTTCTCAGTACAAGTGCCTTAGTTAGCCTTGTCTCACACTCTGATGTATACATGTTAACTATTATTTACCCCAAACTGTTTTCCATTGTCCTGCAAGAAAGGAACACCCCTTACAGGACCATCTGCTTGCCTCTCCTGGAACAAATACCTTGTGCTCTTCACAGAAAGATGTGGAAAAAATAGGACACCTTACTTCAACCTCAATTGCAGGACTCTTTTTTCTTCCTTAGCTGTGGTCATTGCCTTATCTCTGATCAAAATATTCAAGCCATAACAATTAGTGATGGTCCTTTGTGATGAGTCATCAGTTTCTTCTCTACCCTGTGATCTTACTGACACCTTCTGCTCTGACCAAGCTGCAAAGCAGTAGGACAGCAGCCAGACAGCTCTTTTAGCTGGGATAGCTGCCCTCCCATATTCCAGAAAGAGAGACCCAAAACTGCCTTGACCTTAACCAACATCAAGCAGAATGATGCAATCTCCATTCTACAGTACAGGAAGAGCATAAGGAAAGTATGCTTTTTTTCCTTAAAATTCATATTTATACATATTTAGAGCAAGAAATAATGTATGCTTCAGACCCCCTAACACAAAATTGTGTTTAAATAATGCCGTATATATTGAATCCAGAAACATAAGGGTTAAACAAGAGACACTTGGAAGGGAAACAAATCTTCCAGCGGGCTAATTAAAAATGCCTTTACATCAGCCAATTTTATTGGTTTTTTGAAAATACCTCACCTATCTGCCATAATGGCAGTACCAAAAAGTACTTTGCGAAGGCAAAGTGATGTACTTCTATTCTATTAGGCACGACTATTTTCCATTTGTTAAAGTGGAATTTATAGGTGATGAAGGTAAGCAGAGGTGTTTGCAGCTGCCCCAGATACTTCCCAGCTCAACGGAGGAGTTTCTAAATGAGACCACCCAGTAGGCAAGTACTGTGCAATCACACAAACTCCTGAATGCATGTGCTTTGTGTACAATGCCCGCACAGTCTGGAAAATACAGCAAGACCTTTTAAACATATCAGGAGGGGGAATAAAGGAGTTCTTTGGGTTTTGAAGTGATATTTTAGTTCCTGACGTCCAAGAAATTTGAGTAAACACCTACCCAATATTCATCTAATTGACCAAGTGGGGGACCAAGTGGTATAAGGATCTAAAAGCAAAAGTTAGTTGCAAATTCAAGGGCATAAAAAGCAACTTCTTCACCTACACATGATTTAGCTTACTGAATTCAAATCCACAAGCATCACTTATACCAAGCACCTTCCAACAAATATATGGAAACAAGACTGTCCAGAATTGTTATTTCACAATACTAAAAAGCATTTTAAGAACTCTTATTTCATGGTGTGGAATAATTACGTGGTGTATGTCAAAATGAGTTGATGTTCAGGAAGACTAACGTGTCTCTGCCAACTGTATGAATCACACGTTTCTTTTTGTCTTATTCAGCAACTGTGCCTTATTTTCAGCACAATTCTAATAGTAACAGCCATGTAAATCTGCAATAAACCAGTAAAGGTAATGAACATGAATCAGACTTTTCCCAGTTTGAAAATAGCTTGGGCCTTCAGCAGACAAATGGACCACAGGCTGCGAAACAAGCATATTGAGAATGAGAAAGTCCATTTGTTTCAGGACAAGGATGAAAATAAACATGAACAGCTGCCTCCATCACTCGCCAGTCCATCTAAACGAGGCAAGGTTCCAACTGGAAAGAGTTGCACAAATATATTACAGAGCATATGAAAGCACTAATGGCTGCAGAGACAGCTTGATGTTAGATGTTTCCTGAACTGTAGGTCTACTTTGCAAAACTGGAACCTGTTCGCAAAACAAAATCCTTAATTTTAGAGTTATTTGAGTACGTAAGTTTTGAAAACTTCTTCCTTGACTCTCTTTCCTCTCCCTACTTAATAAATTGAAATAAATGAACTTAAACAAGGCATACGTGGCTGGGGGGAGAGATTCTACTAGGTTGTCATTTACCTTTAGCTCTAATTTCCTTTGAATACATATATGCATTTATATGTGTGTATTATGCCATATAGGTGAAGGATCCATTTTTTGTGAGCACTTCAGAGAAGACTACATGTTATTTAGCACTTACCACCCACAGAGATCCTGGTATCCAGCTAGAGTTGCTAAACAAGTGAATAGTATAATTATAAAAATAATACTTCAATACAAGAAGTTTTCAAAGTTAGCAATCTAATTTAACATTGTTCCTATCACATTCAGAGCTGTCCATGTATTTCTACCATCCTCTTCAGTTAGTAAACACACTAGCAGAAAAGCACTTTCCAGTGGAACTATTATAGTAACAGCTGCTTCAATTTTCAGTTTGTACAGAAATTCCAAACGACCATAGGTGATATATGTTTTCAGTGACAACCAGTGAAAAGCCTTGAGCTCAAAAATCTCCAAAGAAAAAAAAACTCCTGTGCCCTCTTAAGTGATTTTATAGGAGAAACAAAATGACTCACATGAAGTGCAAGCATTGCCATTTCTAGCATGTAGTCTTATCTCCTCATCCTCCCATCCCTAAGCCTGCTTGCTCTCTGCCATTTTAGCCTATTTTAAATCCAGAGGAATAAAGCAGTAACTCACTTCAGTTATGATCCACAAATGTTGTAACACAAGTGATCTACATTAAGCCTGGAACAGCAGTTAGCAGTAATTTTAATAGTCTCTCAAAAATTCACATTACAGGCTGAGCAGCTTATTTAGTACAGTGGTTATCCTTTGAGGTTGAAGTATTCTGTCTGCGGGACATAACTGTCCTGTCTGGGCATCTCAGCAGCTTAAAATACCCTGGATCTGTGTCTGTACAAGGAAACCAAGAAGAGAAAGTTTCTGGGAATTTTCTACTGATTGTGCACCACTAGTCAAGTGTCAAGATTTCATAAAAACAGTCCACAGCTCCACTTGCAGTAAAGCAGTGCTAAAACTGGATACAGCTTTGAGAGGGAGATGACCTACTAACCAGCATCCATCAGGGGTGCCAGTACACACTGCCACCATTAGCAACCATTGCAATGGTCAGTGTGCTCTTGGAGTGACCCCAGGACATTCATGCCAGGGCTCAATACAGAACTGCAGCAGTCTATCGCGGGAGCTCTGATTGTGGGTTACATTTTGGAGCAATCTCATTCTCATGCAGATACCTTTTCATATCGTGCCAGAGAAAGAAAGAATATGATGCAGCAGTGGATGCATGAAGTTGTCTACAACAGGAGAAAAAGCAGATGGGGAGCAGCTTTCCTGATGACAGTAAACCTGCTTTGGTAAGGATCACACAGTACATGCAGTGTGGGCACTATGCCACGGGTGGCTGTCCTCTCCTAGTGAATCCGGGGACACTATACATCGAGCAACACAGATTTTCCTGAGATTTAGGAAGATGAGAAGTAGCAAAGCAAGCACAGGGTCATACTGCAGTACCTAAGCACGATGAGCAATATCCTTTCCTCCTTACTCATCGAATCATTAATTCAGCTATCTTCAGCATGCATCAGCAATGCCCAAGGAGCAGAAGCAGAGCACAAGCAACACACAAAGCTCTTTCCTACTAAAAGCTGTTAAATTTCAAATAACATATTTGAAATACCAGTGATCTTAGGGTAACACAGTTCATTGAATTAATTGCTAGACATCTGAATGTTTCAGAAGCTATTAAGAAAGCAAGAGACTGTCCCACTAACTCAATAAGCTTTGGAACAAGTCCCAGAATCATTAACACTTCGGAAATTTACCTATGCCCAATCATTTCTATTCAATTATTTAGAATTCAGAAGTTGCATCAAGAAAAAAAAGTATCTCCAGCAGCAAAACTCAATGTACGGTTTTGCTCTACAGACCATGCTATACTTGTCTAGATTGCTAGGTAACAAGTGCCGCAGCTTGGGTCATTCAATACAACAAGTTCTTTAAGCCAGAGTGATGCTCAGCAAAGTTTTTCACTAAAAACTGCAAGTTTCTTAAAAAACAAACACAGGTAGACATTAATGCCTCCCACCAAGAAAGCACTGAGGTTTTGCAGTCAAGGAAAAATGACTACATAAGGAAAAAATAATTTTATATACTTGCAGCACCTTCTGCAGCTATCATAGATTTGAAACATCGATACCCTGTTGGAAGCAATTTGACAAGTCATAAGAAGGCAAAAAAGGAGCCATAAACCAAGCTCTGTAATCTGTTGACAAAATGGATAATAGCTTCTCTGATGGATAATAATAAACTTAGCAGCACATTAGCAGGTCATCTTTCATCCAAAGGATCTTCAGTCAGCCACAGCAAACTATAACCCACATCTCTGTATCAAACTGTACACCCAAAATATGCATCTTTACACTGTGTGCACACATACACACACCCCCTCCCTTTCATTAAATTACAACTGCTGATACAGTCACCAGCATAGCAATTGCTTAATGGCATGCTCTTTTCTTGCGTATTGAATCCACAGACTTTCTTCAACAGTTGCCAGATCCACCCCACGTTCACTCAGCAGGATGTGAACCATGCTGTTTAAATGGTTTTAGGTGAGTCAGAAACGAATCTGTCTAGTTACAGTTCTGCTCCAAAAATAGCACCAGGCTCATTCCAAAACATTTCAGCAAGAGGTGGGCCAGCTACCTTCCAAGTCTTAGCCAAGAAATTATCTGCACCAAGAAGCCATAGTAATTGGTATTTACCATATTCAATTCATTCCAGCTGTGGGGAGATACAGACCAAACCAAAAAGAGATGGTTCCACCCAGTAGCACCATTCTTTCCGGCCCCGGGAGAGCCCTGGTATCTTAATAGCCACAGGTGGCTATGAAAGTCAGCAAAGTAAGGCATGTACTTACGGTATTAGTTCAGCTCTAAAGGTCTAATTTAACCTTACCTGTCTGGAACGTGGTGGCTATGTTCAAGTCTTCTCGGTTTTTTCCACTAAACTAGATGCAGTTCCTCTCTTCCCCCATAGAAGTATCACAAACGCAGTGGTTTAATACTTCAAAAGTCTCCCACGTGGCTTTGAACAAGTCAGATAAGGTCAAGTTTCAGAGCACTTAATTTTTATTCCTTAAATTATTTAATTCAGTCTTTAAAAGCTTGTGAGTATATTTAGATATCTGGCCAAGAACTTCTGATATTTGAAAACTGGACCTACCAGAGGAAACACTGAAAATTAAGTCAGTAAACGTGACATTGGAAAAAAAAAAAATTTTCAAAACCAGATTTCTACAAGTCAGCATTAATGGATGAAATCATTACAATGTTAAGAAAAGACTAAGCCCTCCCCTGAAGCAAGCCAACATCAAAACTTCAAGAGGTATGACTGCGTGCTAGGGGGAAGAAAAAGATTTGCAAGGGATCTTACCATTCCAGGGCTGATAGAGTTTTCTGTTTTCCGTAATAGAAATAGACAGATTGGAAACGTTTATCAAGTGTAGGACACCTAATCAAAGATCGGTTGTCAGACCTCTGCTCTCTGAGCAGTCAGAATAAACCAAAAGTAGCAACAGAAATGTTCTCCTGAGCTCAGTTAATTCCAGTTATGTTGTTCTCTTTCTTGCATGACAGGCTAACACTGAATAAAACATTTAAGTTGTTCAAGAAAAATCTTAAGAAAGTACTAGCTGGCAAAAATAAAGACCTTTATTGCTGTAAATCAATACATAAAATTTATTGAAATCCAAACTCAGTGTGTACAGAAGTCTCAATCTATGCACCCATAAGGACTGAAAATACTCAAAAGTAGATAAGGCCTAAGCTTAGGCACAAAAGCAGATAGTCTTACATTCAAATAAGCAAAACCACTGTAATTTAGCAATATCAGATACAAGCCAACAAAAAAGTAGATTTTTAAGTTTTAAAAAGAAAAATAATAATCAAACATGTTCTTGAAATACAAATAAGATTCTTTCCTAAACAGCTGAATATCTTTATTATGTGCTGGGCAAAAGGAAGAGGCTAATGCTAAGAAAGTCACTCTAACGATGTATGTACTCATGGTAGGAACTGAATGATGCAACATATGACAGTGTGCCTCACCCTGTGCAGTAGGTCAACAATTGGAAAATAAACCTCTTGCTTCCTCTGTAACATTCATTCATTATTATACATCAAAAACACATCTGACAAAACCCTCAAGAGGATGGCTCATGTCTTTATATATAAATATTCTGAGAAAGCTGAGCTGTAGAGACAATCTTGAGCTGAGCCACATTCAAGAATAATTCCGTTGAAGAGTGACAGGTTTTTATTTTTCAGAGTACCAATTAAATGACAAACATATGCAGCAAAACAGATTCTAGGGTCATACAATGAGCGACAGATGCAACCAACACTTGGGAAACTCTAAGGTCAAAGACAGTGCACTACCTAATTGTTCTTTAAAGTAAATTCCTTATTCTTCCAATATCCTCCAGCCAATTCATCAGCATAGCTAATACAAAGCCAGGAAATAAAGAGCACTCAATAGGTACGTCAGGTGGAATCACAGGTATTCCAGGCAATAAAGGTGGTGGCATGCTAGCTCTGCTAGAAAAGCAGTTTCCTGTAGGAGGCACATCAGTCTTGCAACTGAGAGACGGTGAAAACAAATTTTCCTGCACAAAAGCATAAAAATCAGCCCTCCCAACCTTCATATCTTTCTTCTTTTTAATCACAGATCGACTTTCAGAAAACCACCTCATTTTTGTTTCAGTGTTTTGAAGTGAAGTTCAAGGTAAGGCATTGCAGTATATCTTGGTCTGGTACAAGACTGAACACAACACAGCATTTACAGGTTTGTTGGAATTTAGCTCTGCTCAGAGGAGCATTTCCCTTTAGCACCCGGTATTGATTCTGAAAGACTGGCAGGATAGGATGATCTCGCTCATCGCTCAAGGCTCCGCACCTCAAAGTTGCCAGATTTGTCCAAGACGGTATGACCTCTCCTCCTTTAGCCAGATTTCAAGTTAGTTCTATATCTGGAGAGTGACAGGTGGCGCTATCCCCTTGTACAAAGGCTAGTGGATGACTTTTGCCCAAAATGGCCACCATTGAACCTTGCGTGGTTCAATGCTACACCACATTCTGAACGCCACCAGAATTCTGGGACCAGAAATCAGAATTTTGATCCCAGAAGTATCAACATGGCTTTCAATAGCTAACCGCTTCAGCTCTTCACAGGCCTTTCAGCTGCCTATTTTCAATGCCCTTCAAACAGCAGAAGTAGTAAGGGAAGAACAATTTCATAAGAAGTCCCTCTCAGAGAAAGGAGCTGGATGAACCTCGGTCTCCAAGATTCATGCCAGCACTCTAGCCACTAAGGCATCCTTTCTCTCTATGTTCCCCTCTGCTGAAAACTCTCACTGTAAAAGAAAATCCTTCACTAGCAGTTAATTTACTTGCCTTAGATTATGCTATTTCAAAGTGCTATCTTCACATAAAGGAAAACATCATGAAACTACTTGGGGGGTGGGGGAGAAAAAAAGAAAAAAAAAAAAAAAGATATTTGCTCCAGCATTTCTCACTCAAACTCTGTCTGCCTTGTTGGGATACTGCCATAGGGGCATGTTATGATATAACACCAAAGCCAATGCTGAATGTCACTTGCTCCCGTGGCAATGACAACTGCAAATGCAAAAAAAGGCCAACTGTGTGTTGACATTTTGTGTCCAATTCACACATTTATACACCTCGTTTGCTGGACTCACTATTTGTATTCTTTCAAAATGAGACTGAAAAAGGGTTATTTCATTTAGGGAAAATGGAATTAACACAAAAATGAGTGCAGCTGACTCAAGGAAAAAAAAAAAAAGATGGAAAAAGAGCTTATTCTCAAAGTGTCAGGACTATTTCTCTGCTTTTAAACTTCCTGGCTTGATTTTCACATAAGACTAAGTGTCACGGTTTAACCCCAGCCTGCAACTAAGCACCACACAGCCGCTTGCTCACTCCACTCACAGTGGGATGGGGGAGAGAATTGGAAGGGTAATAGTGAGAAAACCTGTGGGTTGAGATGAAGAAAATTTAATAGGTATAGCAAAAGCCACGCACGCAGGCAAAGCAAACAAGGAATTCATTCACTACTTCCCCCGGGCAGGCAGGTGTTCAGCCATCTCCAGGAAAGCAGGGCTCCATCATGCATCACGGTTACTTGCGAAGGCAAATGCTGTCACTCCAAATATCCCCCCCTTCCTTCTTCTCCCCCCTGCTTTATATGCTGAGCATGGCATTGTATGGTATGGAATATCCCTCTGGTCAGTTGGGGTCAGCTGTCCCGGCTGTCTCCCTTCCCAGCTGCTTGTGCACCCCCAGCCTGCTCGCTGGTGGGGCAGTGTGAGGAGCAGAAAAGGCCTTGACTCTGTGTAAGCACTGCTCAGCAATAACCAAAACATCCCTGTGTTATCAACGCTGCTTTTAGCACAAATGCAAAATATAGCACCATATGAGCTACTATGAAGAAAATTAACTCTAACCCAGAAAAAAAACAGCACACTAAGTCAAAACTCATATCAACATTCCTGTCAAGTCATACATTTTATGGAAGCAAGTAGTTATTTATTGTCATACTTACTACCACTGCTCATGAAAACTGATTAAAAGCCATTTGGTTGTATGGCAGTCCTTAAAGTCAGGTTTTGTCCTATACTGGCACTAGAGAGATTTTGTAAACTTGCATGAGTGTTTAAATCCTGGCCTGGCCCATGAGAAACTAAAGTTCATACAGCGTCTCTTTGCCAGAGGCAGAAAAATCTATGCTAAAAACCTTTGACTGAAGCTGAGCAAGAGCTTGAGTCTGTATATCCCAATCCCAATATCCAACCACCAGACTTCTGTTTCCATCTCTGTTTACTGAAATCTCTACCCTTGGGTGTCTTCCCAATATTACCTATTAATTCTACTCAGATCAAGCCTAACTTCAAGACTCAGAGGCAAATATAATTTCTTAGCACCTGTTTTACATAACACTCCTTTAACAGGACTGTGTATAAAAGTAACAGTGTATAAGCACACAGGTGTATGCTAGGCACAGAAGGATAATCCCAAAAGATAACACTATATTTCACCAGCATGGACCTAACTTGAGAACTAGAACATGAAATCCTGATGCAAAAAAAGAAACGCTGTTGAAGAGCCTTTCTGACAGCGTAGTGTTTCATTTCTGTCGAATCAGCTGTCACAAGTAACTGTGAAACCCCATGTCCTTTTGTCAGGCCATAACTACAGTCAGCCCATAAAGCACAAAAAAAAAAAAAAAAAAGTGTTGAACATGATTCTCCTTGGTGTCATTTTGCGGAGGACAATGATCATACAGATCAAACACATCACTTTAGTTCCAATTGCATGGTATTTTCCAGTTTATTAACACAGTGGTCTTTGGGAAGAGAAGCGCTACCTAATATTCAAGATAGAGTGAAAACTCTTTGTTGGAAACACAAATTATATTTTAAAGTAGGTGTTTTGGGTTTGATGTGTCGGTTTTGGGGTGGGTTTTTTTTGTTGTTTTTTGTTTTTTTGGGTTTTTTTTTGTTTGTTTTGTTTTGTTTTTTGTTTTTTTTAAATAGAAGAAATATACTTTGGAGTTGAAGTTTGGAAAGGGACAAACTGATAAAGAAAGAAGAAAAATTTTATGTAAGCTTTCAATCATCCCTACAGTCAATCCAACCCTTTAATGCTTCCCCCACCAACTCCTACTGTTTCCTAAACCTAGTTTTCCGGTGGTTTAGGAAACTATAGTTTCCCACTGTAGGAAAACTATGAGGGTTTCTTCTAATGCAACACTGACCTGTGCCAAGGAAGCAACTTAGTATGGAGTTGCAGTAAAATCTATGAACTAGTTAAGGAACAGAATATCTTTATTTCCTCTAATCAGTGTATGTCTGCATTTGATAGACAAATCAAATTTTTATTGAAAATGGACTATGCTGTTTGTTTTTTAATAAAGACACTGCATAACAAATTAACATTTCAAAGAAATCTCAAAGCAATCTCTTTTTTTCTAACACAGGTAAGAGCATTAATGCTTTCTCTTGCCTTCAATGAAAACTATGATGTTTACATCTCTGACGTTTTTAGCCATTTTAGCCATTCTTTATTTCTCCAAACATCTGCAAACTATTATACTGAAAAGAAAAATACATTCAGGAGCCGTTCATATTGTCCACAGCTGAACTTACTACCTTCAACACCATCTCCCTGGTTTCAAAAGAAAGAATAAAAAGAATGAAGAATGAAAGAAACGGATGCAGGTTGAGAACGGCCGCAAACCTTGCACTTTGATGAAGAGGTTTATTGAAAACTGAGAACACAGCTGAGAGCGAGCCACTGGCACATTAAACTGGTATTAATCAAGCTGAACTTGGTAACAAGGAGAGAAGTAAGGTTTATTCATTCTCGATCTCCAATTGAACAGTAACAGAAACACATGCATGAAAAAATAGCATCTTTTAAATTGTATTTGCATCCTACTTATTATATCTTAGCAAAAGAAAGAACAAACATCTGAGAGCTAAATCCCAGCCCAAGGCAGGTTCTTTATAGCTGGCCATAGGGGATTATCACCAAAATCTCCCTCATTAAGCTCTAAATAACCAAGCGAGGACTTAGAGGAAAAATCCCAAGCAGCTGAGACCCAAGTTAAAAGTATCTGAAGCAAGAGAAAAAGAAAAATCTGTTTATATTTCTCATTGCAGAAAAGGACCAGCAGACCAGCTGAACACAAGGCCGTAAGAAGGGCTAACCCAATAGTGGGTGAGTAGCCAGTGATTACTTCCTACCGTGCAGCTACAAACACTCACCTGGAACAGTGCCCAGTTTGGGGCTTCTCATTGTAAGACAGACACTGACAAACCGGAGATGGTTCAGTGGAGGGACACTAACATGGTTGGGGACTGAAGCACAGGCCGTACACAAGGAGAGGCTGAGGGAAATTGGTGCCTTTAGCCTAAAGAATAGACAATTACCGTCTTCTACCTCACGGGTGGTTATACAGAAGACAAGAGCAACAGTCACTAGTTGCAACATTGCGAATTACTGCTAGATATAAAAGGGAAAAAAGGTTCACGGTAAGCATGGATAAGCACTGGAACAGATTGCCCCGAGAGGTCTGGGGATCCACATTCTTGGAGTTATTTAAAATTCAGCAGGACAAGGCCACAAGCACCCTGACTTAACTTTGAAGCTAGTTCAGGCCCTGTTTCAAGGAGGGCTAGATGACCTTCATTGGTCCCTTCCAACCTTATCATTCTATAATTCAAGGATTTATGGTCTTTATTTTTAGATATAGTTGCCCAATATTATACTCTAGATAAAGCTAGACAAGTTATTTTTTCATGTTAAGTGCTAAGAATGATTCTACACAGGTCAAGCATCCCACAGGTATGAAGAAAATCAAGGTACTTCCCACCCAAAGACTTGCATTTTTTTGGGCTCATGAACTAGGGCAATGAAAATGATGCTAGTGATAGCGGTCACACAAACAGGTGGAAGAAACAGAGCAATGCCTCATGTCAGGCAAAAAGCCTTTATGCAAACAGTTGTTGGAAAATGCATACAGTCATTGTAGCCTCAGCTTTGTAGCTGAATTAAAAAGAATTTTTTTTTAAAACTTCAGTTTTGCATTCTATAGCCAGACCATGTCCTCCAATGTCAGCCATGCATTAACAGTACAAATTACCATCATGAGCTATCACTTAGAGTATGGAGAACAGCCTGCACCACCAACTCGACCATTCTAAATGTTTCAGTTAACTGCACCTACCAAACTGTTTTAACAGAGAAGTTCAACTTCCCCAGTGCCCCTTGATTTGTGCGATCTAACTTAAAACAGTAACTTTTGTTTGAAAGCCAATTAGACAGTATGGTGGTTTCTATTTTGGTAAAATAAGAATTTAATTTTTTTTTGAGAGCCAAGAAAATGAAGGAGATAGATAGAAGAACTTGTGGGAACTGCCTTTTGCAGCAAAGATCTTCCGTACCTCCTAAATTCAGTCAATCTGTTCTACCCTACCTGGTACGATACTAAATACCTCATAACCCCAAAGAGTCTCATCTGATTCCTTCAAACAAAAGACTTCCTTTTCATTAATTAAAAACAAAGAAGCCAAACTAAACATATTGTCTAGTGACAGAGGTACCATATCTTAAAACAGCTACTGGGA
Organism: Pluvialis apricaria; assembly: GCA_017639485.1. Classification (NCBI taxonomy): domain Eukaryota; kingdom Metazoa; phylum Chordata; class Aves; order Charadriiformes; family Charadriidae; genus Pluvialis; species Pluvialis apricaria. The sequence goes on along the minus strand of CM030008.1, from coordinate 106,186,071 downwards.
TACTGTGTCATCATCTAATAGCAGCGATAGTCAGGCAAGTGGAAACCGTGCTCTGGTTTACAAAAATAACAAAATTGTATGAAAAGCTCATTTATCTAAGATAGTAAGAAATATACATATTAACAGATGTAGTCATCAGGGTTAAACATTAATCCAGTGTTTCAGTGCAGTATTAGGGCAACAAAGCTGGTGAGGGGTCTGGAGACAAGTCTTATCAGGAAAGACTAAGGGAACTGGAGTTGTTTAGCCTGGAGAAGAGGAGGCTCACTCTCTACAACTACCTGAAAGGAGGTTGTAGAGAGGTGGGGGCTGACCTCTTCTCCCGGGTGACAAGTGATAGGACGAGAGGAAATGGGTTCAAGTTATGCCAGGCGAGGTTTAGATTGGATATTAGGAAAAAATTTTTCACTGAAAGGGCTATCAAACATTGGAATAGGCTGCCAAGGGAGGTGGTGGATTTGCCATCCCTGGAGGTGTTTAAAAAAAAGGGGTAGACGTGGTACCTGGGGGCATGGTTTAGAAGTGGTTTTGTCAGGTTAGGTTAATGGTTGGACTTGATGATCTTAAAGGTCCCTTCCAGCCTCAACAATTCTATGATTCTAAAAAAAACCAAACCCTTTGGTTTGCATTTCCATCCAACTAACATTTATCCTATTCAACATAGTATTGGTTCACACTTCCTCTTCACTTATATGAAGAAAAACACATTTACTGTTAGAAATTTATTTATGAAAATGTAACCCCCTCTCCTCCTGCCCACTAAGTCAATTTACTCCTTGTGAAAACCTACACCTTCCAACGTATTTCCTGTCTCATTAGAAGGTAATGCACACCTAGCAGTCACAGCAACCCCTCCTCTCCCCCAGGAACGCTTGTGGTTGCTTCACAGATTTCTTCCTGTCCTTCAACTGATTAAGGAAGTGTTCTGACAGCACTCCACTGGGAGACAAAAAAGACTCACCAAGCCTCTGCAGAAAGAAATGTCATTATCTGGAAAGTAATGAAAAAGCAGGAGACCAGTTCTTCAACCTCAAGATCCCTTTAAAAGGGAAACCAGAGCTCCAGCCCATGTTCTCAAGATGTTATTTTGATTATTACACAGGCACACCCTACTCCCTGGCCCTTGCTGTATATTCAACAGCTAACCAAAAAAATCAGGTGACATTTATCTTGCTCCCTGCCCACATGCACAGCAACACACAAAAGGTACAAATGAAGAAGAAACAATTGTCCCTCACCTCTATGCAATAATTCATTATTTACTCATCTCAAAACATGAAGCAAGATGTTCAACTCCCTCTGCAGCTGACAGGAAGCATGCCTTCTCCAGTGTGAGGCAAACAAAGTGGTATTACCAACTATTTCTCCATTTCTGACATAGCAACCCAAATCTGTCCTGTTACAACAGATATCATATGAGACTGAGCTTTTGTGGAAATGAGCTGCTATGCACAGGACCTGCTGCTGAGCTCCCAGAGGAACAAACCAGACGGAGGCAAGATCTTCAGCTTAGGGCAGATCCTGGCATGAAGAGTTATAAAATGAAGGTAAACTTCCTTGAAATAACCAGAGTTCAAGTCAGTGAAAGTCAAGACGCAGAGAAAAGCAACAGGCCCAGAATGTTTTGGGTTCAATACTTGAGGGGTGGTCAAGGAAAGGATTGTCTTATTCCTACTTAAGCATCAAAAAGCCATGTAATTTGGATGCCTGATCCCTTTTTCATATATAGCTGCAGAACCAGTAATATTACAGACCAATCTAATCATTTCATAATAAACAAAGACTCCTCAAGAGAAAGTTTATTGTAGTAAGACTGACATTCCTCATCCAGTCAGGATTAAGAAAGTTTCATCATTCAAGTTTGCAATGTTTCTCCACAGATAGGAAAAAATAAAAAATAAAAATCAACCACCAGCACACTGAACACAGCACTACTGCCCACACCCACAGGCCTTCAATCGTGGGAAGGCTCCTGATAGACTCAGAAACTTATGTGTCAGTACTTCCATTAACCAAAGAGATAATAAACAAAAAGCACTGTATGATTCCTTAAGGCAGAAGGAAATGAAATCGATACTTATTTCTGTGAAAGTGTCATCATTTTCATGGAGAATCAGCTGCTGGTGGCCATCAGGTGCTCACCACTGCTCTTCAGCAAACAGTTTATTACCCAGTAATAGGGCAGAGAACAGAGGTGTTCTTCCTGATGACTTCCGATCTCCATTTCCAAACACACACACATACACCAAATGCAGCACTTCATGGTTTCTCTACAATTCATTAATGTTCATTCTCTTAATCAAGTAAGGCATTCTGCAATCAGGGAACAAATTCTTAAATAGAGAACTTACCCAGCTTTCCTTAGAAGCTTTTACTTTTATCTCTGAGCAGAAGTCACAAGTGTCTTTTTGGGGTTTTTTTGTTGTTTGTTTTATTTTATTTTATTTATTTTTTTAAGATCTAGGAAGAAATTAGTATTTCCAATACTTCTCCCTTGACAGCAAGGCAAGTGTTATTTCTTACATAGCTGTATTATGGCTGTGCTCAGCGATACTCTTTGGTATATTACAGAACCTTGTTTATCATTCTTACTTTTTCCACAGGCTCTTCTCAGCCACATCACTTTAAAAAGAGACGAACAGAAGTCATATCCTTGGCCACAAGATGCCATGCAATACCAGCAGTTACAAGCATCAGCAAAATTTATTCTATTTTCATATATCCTGGGCTGCATCAAAAGAAGCATGGTCAGCAGGTTGAGGGAGGTGATTCTCCCCCACTACTCCACTCTTGTGATACCATGCATCCAGCTCTGGTGCCCCCAACATAAGAAGGACATGGACCTGTTGGATAAGGTCTGGAAGAGGGTCACAAAAATGATCAGAGGGCTGAAGCACCTCTCTTATGAGGATAGGCGGAGAGAGTTTGGGTTGTTCAGCCTGGAGAAGAGAAGGGTCCGGGGAGACTTTATAGTGGCCTTCCAGTACCTGATGGGGAGGGACTCTTTATCAGGGAGTATAGTGATAGGACAAGGGGGAATGGTTTTAAACTGCAAGAGGGTATATTTAGATTAGCTATTAGGAAGAAAGTCTTTCCTCTGAGGGTAGTGAGACACTGGAACAAATTGCCCAGGGAAGTTGTGGAGGCCCCATCCCTAGAGGCGTTCAAGGCCAGGTTGGATGGGGCTTTGAGCAACCTGGTTTAGTGGGAGGTGTCCCTGCCCATGGCAGGGGTGTTGGAACTCAATGATCTTTAAGGTACCTTCCAACCCAAACCATTCTATGATTCTGTGATTCATATGAATCAAACAGATGCAAAAGAATAGACATCTATGGTAACAAATACGTTAAGTGTACACAGACATAATTATTAAACAGTTGCCTGTCATGAAGTACGAGGGTATTTGGACATCTTTGCTCATACAGGAGCCATTTTCAAACAACACTTCAACCACATGCTGAAATTTGGAATAGGAACTCCACAGAAGTGCTAATGAGAAAGGGCCAAGCACAGGTTCGATTCACGGGTTCAATTCAACACTTGCAGCTAATGCAAAATTTTCTACCCATATGTATTTTCATATTGGAAGAAGTCTACCTCTCAGATGCATAATATTCTGTGTCACGTCCTTTAGATGCAATGCTTCAAATGTGATTTTGCCTATTTCACAGAATCTACTTTTCTATTTTGAAACTTTTCCTTTAATGGGGATTAAATGATGATTTAAGTGGAAAAAAAATGCCTATAAAGGAGTACCACATATCCTTACTCTCAGAATCACCAAATAATTTCAGTGATTATTCTGACTTTGTAATTCAATTTAGTAAGGGTTCTAAGAGAAAAGAAGTCTAGACAAGTTATCCCTCTGTATAATTTGATATTTTGCATCAAATACTGATTTGGTGTTCATTTACGTTTTCTCTAGTCACGTATAGTAGACAGAACTACACCAGTATTAGTTCTTACAGCTCTTTTCACAACTGTTGACTGAACAAAGTGTGATGGTAGTAAAACAGCATAGTACTGACATCTTCTGGCACAGTTTTATTGAAGATCATGAACCACATAGTCTGACCAATTTAGTCAGAGAGCCAAACCCAATATTGCAGGCATTGATCAAATCTAGTCCAAAAATATGTATGCCTTCATCTTACTCCAGGAATGGACACAGACACAGTGTAAAGAAAACAGGAATTAACTGTCACCTCCCAAACATCATATTACACCATGGTTATCCAGCAAATTTCAAGCAGTCACGTTGCAGATGCAGTTTTCAATGCCACCATCTACAGAATGTCCTACATTTGATGTTGTATAATTTCCCAAGACAGACTTGCTAGTGTCTCCACATTAAAGAACAACGAGATCTCAGAAAAAAATATTCAGAGGATTTTTGCAGTTGGGGAAACAGTAGTACATATTAAATAGCTGTCACTTATTTTCTGCAGAGCTTCAATGCCTCTATACCTGATAACAAAAACATTTTTGTGCTTAAAATTAACAACATGCACAGGTGTCTGTCTGGATTAGGCCAAAATCATGGTTAGGCCAGTGACCCTGTTACATGGTTTAACTCACACACACGGAAACCACTAAGGCCTTTGAGAAAGATGCAGGGTTCATGGCTTACTGTCGTCACAGACTCCATCGCATTTTTTATTTTGCAAAAGATACGCTAACATCAGTGATATTATTCAGTCAATGAATGTGATCATTTGATTCTGCACATTTAACATTCTGCTAGCACGTTCAATTGGCTAAAACAATTTTACTCCTTAAAAAAAAAAAAAAAAAAAGGTGTTGGTGTCCAGTTCAGCATAAACCCATCAGCTTTCTCTCTAGACATACTTCTACTTCAGTGACAAGCACTGAATTTTTTATATCCTAGACAACTGGTTTTGTACTCTAGGGTGATGCTCATGAGCTACTAGTAAGAAGTCCATAAAAGATAACAAAACCAATCTTGTTTCTACTGGAATTTTATGTACAGAGACCCATAGAATAGAATTTTGAAATAAATGCAACAGTCTCTTGCTCAAGCAGACAATAGGTGAAATGCTCATCACACCACCTTGATCTAAGGTAGTATAACATTAAAATGTATAATTCCATTACTGAAGGAAGACATCTCCAGACATGGAAGAACACATTCACATTTGTGTAATTGCCCATTTGTAAAAAGGCCTTGTTCTGCAACTTGTACATGTTTTGAACATCTTCCCGCAGCTGTAGCCTCATCAGAATCAAACATGACCTTCTAAATATGCTCTAACTCTTCTAACATTATTCAGAAACAACTCCCTTTAAATCAGCAGAGCTGCCTGCAGACCAAGGCACTGCTAAGCTGAATAAAAGAAACAGGTCTTTGCATTTCTAATTGTTCAGTACTGCATATCTTCGAACAAAAACAGGATAGAGGCTCATGTATGAATTATTCCTTCCAACAGAAAAAACAATGTTGCAACTGTGACTCAAAAATGTTCAATTCGGTTTAAAAAAACAAACAAACAAAAAACACTACACCTTTTTTTTTTTTTTCCTAAGAGCACTACAATTTAAAGGAATATATAATTCCTTCACGTTTATCATCTGCATGTAGAAAGACGCAGGACTGATTGACTGAACACCAAAAAAATTGAGCCACAGACTTGAAGCAGTCTCTAAATTCTTGTGGAATCTTTAAAACCATGAATTACTTAGAAGGCTTCCTCTTCCCTCCACGCCTTCATCTTGCAAATTGAGAAGAGTAACACAGAGCTTGATCTCATAAATGATGGCATTTTTAGCAATCCTAAAGAATGACTGGTCAAAAGACAGCCCAAACCTCTCATTCAGCTTACAGTTAAAAAAATCATAGAATCATAGAACTGTTTAGGTTGGAAAAGACCTTTAAGATAAGTCCAACCATTAACCTAACACTGCCAAGTCCACCACTAAGCCATGTCCCTCAGCACCACATCTATACGTCTCTTAAAGACCCCCAGGGATGGTGATACAACCACTTCCCTGAGCAGCCTGTGCTAATGCTTCACAACCCTTTCAGTGAAGAAATTTTTCCTAATATCCAATCTAAACCTCCCCTGGCACAACTTAAGGCAATTTCCTCTTGTCGTATCGCTTGTTACTTGGGAGAAGAGATTGACCTTGCTAGAACCTCCTTTCAGGTAGTTGTAGAGAGCAATAATGTCTCCCCTCAGCCTCCTTTTCTCCAGACTAAACAACCTCAGTTTCCTCAGCCACTTCTCATAAGACTTGGGCTCTAGACCTTTCACCAGCTTCGTTGCTCTTCTTTGAACACACTCCAGCACCTCGATGTCTTTCTTGCAGTGAGGTGCCCAAAACTGAACACAGTATTCAAGGTGGGGCCTCACCAGTACCAAGTACAGGGAGAGAATCACTTCCCTGGTACTGCTGGCTGCACTGTTTCTGATGCTGTTGGCCTTCTTGCCCACCTGGGCACACTGCTGGCTCATATTCAGCTGACTGTCAACCAACACCCCCAGGTCATTTTCTGCTGGGAAGCTTTCCAGCCACTCTTCCCCAAGCCTGTAGCGCTGCATGAGGTTGTTGTGACCAAAGTGCAGGAACCGGCACTTGGCCTTGTTGAATCTTATGCAATTGTCTTTGGCCCATCGATCCAGCCTGTTCAGATCCCTCTGTAGAGCCTTCCTACCCTCAAGCAGATCAGCACTCCCACCCAACTTGGTGTCATCTGCAAACTTACTGAGGGTGCACTCGATCCCCTCATCCAGATAATTTATAAAGATATTAAACAGAACTGGCCCAAATATTGAGCCCTGGGGAACACCACTTGTAACCAGCCGCCAACTGGATTTGTCTCCATTCACTGCAACTCTTTGGGCCCGGCCACGCAGCCAGATTTTTACCCAGAGAAGAGTAAGCCCATCCAAGCCATGAGTAGTCAGTTTCTCCAGGGGAACGCTGTGGGAAATGGCATCAAAGGCTTTACTAAAGCCTAGGTAGACAACATCCAAAGCCTTTCCCTCATCCACTAAGTGGGCCACCTCGTCATAGGAGGAGGTCAGGTTAGTCAAGCCAGACCCGCCTTTCATAAACACATGCTGACTGGGCCTGATCACCAATCATAAAACCTTCCAGTTTACGCGGGCAGGAGAGAAGTCGATTCCCACACTTCCCAAAAGTTAGGGAGGGAGAGAAGAAATCTAGAAGTGCATCTGCAGATCTTGCAAAAGCATCTGCAATGCAAGGATTTACTGTTTGGAATTGTTACACATTCTACCAAAGCTCTCACTCCCACATATTCAATCAGTTCAGAAGTTGAACGAAAACTGAGAAACTTGCTGGACAGCAAAAAGAAAATACAGTTAGAATAAGGGATAAATTGCTATAAAAATCGCTAATAAAGGGTCAGATTTAAATGGAACCATGAAGTTAGTCTGCTTTTAGACTTTACATAAGCTAAATTGAAAGTTCAGATGACATATGCAGCAAGTTCTCCCACGCAAAGCTGGCGCAACCTGACCTAGGTGCAATGTCAGTGAGTGTTGCCAAGGGAGCACTCACAAGTTTGTAACTTTTTAATCACTGCTAAATTAGTTTGTTGGCATTTTGGAACTATTTTAATCACACACATACACCCCCCAAGTTCATTGATGCAGAGCAGCTTCTGTAGGCTGAGCAGCTGAGATTCGGAGGAAGAGAAAAAAAGACCTGAAGATTTTCTTATTTTGTTTCCAAATGAAACATTGAGGGTGTGGAGGGGGGTAAATATATCAATATCCTGAAGAGCAATGAAAAGAACTAATCTGCCAATCTGATTAAAAGCACTGATTTTTCTTTTTGAAGCCTTGCAAAAGGCTATAACTTATACAGTAAGAAAACTGATTAAATATTACTATGTATTTGGTTCTTATAAGATAATGCTAAATCAAATTACTGCTTCCAAGGTACATACAGTGTATCCTGTGCTGGGAAGCAACTTGTCTCAGGGACTTAAACATCACTACCTGGCCAAGAAAAGCAGAGAGATATGGGAGGCCTCCCCAGTACTCCTCCCTCCACCTTTAAAAAAGGCAAGGTTGTTGCTACTTAGACATACATGCATGCAATGGTTTCAGATTCTATTTACTCTAATCTATTTTATCCTTACCTCTCCCACCCCTTAGAAATCTCTGCCCAAACACCAATGTGAAGCAAGGAACTGCCTAGTCAACCAATGTAGCCCAGGTGATAAAGCAGATAGAAAAACAGTTTTCCTGCTATTTGCTATGGCTGCTCCATCTCTAAACACTGTTCCAAATAAACCCATGTAATCCATGCCCTGCTCCCACAAACAAAAATCAAAAACACCTCTTCCCCAAATATCCTGTACAACAAGAAAATAAAGAAACATTCTCGAAAACCTCTGAAAGCACTGGCTTGCAGGGCAAGGCTACCTCTAAAATCATACAGAAATATTTACATTTTGGCACTTAAGAATTTGGCTTCACTGCATAGGAGTCATTTGACCAATGATCAGACTTTAAGGTCACCAGAGTATTGTGTTAGCCTCTTGGTGTCTCCTAATTCACAAACAAGCAGAATTACATGGGAAGCTTTTAATCAAGAAGTGCATTATGTGGGATGGTGATAATAATTTCATCAATTACTGTTCCTTTCCTAAAGTGCAGGACTGAAAAAAAAAGCTATTTTCCCAGTTCTGTTATATCTTAAATAGACTGTAATTACTAATTGGAACATTGTAGCTTTTATAATTTCTTTTTCTCAAAACTATTTTGAATAATCAGTAGACATTTTCAACTGTCAAATATTCCTAAAGGCATAACTGAGAACAAGCAAAATGAACCTGACTAACTGCATGGTTGCTTTTGTATCTTCCAGACATCCAAAGCCGGCAATTCTGTCATGCAATGGGATAACAGCATCTAGTAGAATTGAAGAAAAAAAAAAAAAAAAAACCACAAAAAAACACCACAACATAAAAAAAACACCACCAAACCAAACCACACACACACACCCCCCAACAACAACGAAAAACCCAAACCAAACCAAAAAAAACCCCAACCAACACCCAAACCCCAGAATATTTTCTACTTGGACACATGCTTTCATCGATCAGTTGTGGAGACAGACGGTTCAGAAAGAGTCAAGACTTGCAGTTAATTTGTTAATTCCTTTTGTAGCGTGAAAGACCATCACTAACCTTCTGCAACATCATTAGATAAGTACGCAGTCTGGTACAGACAACAATTTATTGGCCTAAGGTTAGGTAAAATAAATAATAGTAACAGATGAATTTCTATTTCCACAGTTATCATCGCCCCTTATTTTCTTTTTAGTTTTTCATCACATATCTCTTCTCCCAGCTCTCATGAATTCTATAAACTGCTTCATTTAGAGAACACCACAACTATGCCAGCTCTCTTCCCACCCCCAGCACCGAGCAAAAAGGAAAGGAGCACAGCCACTCTGTTAGCATCTGTCAGCATCCTCCAGGCTGCTGCAGGTAGAACAGATTAAAAGCAAACACTTGCACAAAGATTTCTCAGCAAGCAGTTCTTAAAGACCATGAATTAAAATGATTGCTTGGTGGACGGGATAGCAGTCTTAAAACCAAGAAACACAAATCTGAGACATCACCCACTTATGAAATATTTATCCCTGTTACACCTCAGTGAAGTTACACATCACTGAAAATGGTCCTAGCTATTAATCAGCCAGATCCTTGCACTTCAAAAGCAACTCGCTGATCATCGAATGACTTCTCGCCGCCTGTCAGGCAAACCCTAGAACATCCAGCACAGTAACACACCAGCTTTTTTCCTTTCGCAGAAGGAGCTAGGGACTTTCAAGAAGCAGGATTAGCAGAAACTTCTCTCTGGTAACTTCCTCTTCCCAGCCACTTTTTTTCAAAAAAAATGGTAACTAAAACAACTAATCAGCCATTTAACAGAATTTTCATTTTTGTGCAAAGATTTCAGTTTTTCAGTTGTTCCTCCCACCAAGTCAACTCTAACATAACTTTTTTCAATCTGAAGTCAGCACTTGCCTTCAATTAAAAATAATGACTCCATCTAAAAATGTTGCAATGTAAAAACATGGATTTAAAAAACAAATGGCTTCAAGTTGTGCCGAGATCACTCAAACTTAAGAAAATTAGTTTTCACAAGAGCAGACCTTTCCAGACCACTCAACCTTAGGGGCTTCAGTGCTATCCTAACTATCACAAGAAAGCCTGAATGAACTCTGGAAACTCTTGACCATTCCGTAAGCACCAACTCAATTTTTAAGAGGTGCTCAAATAAAGTATGACAATAAGGAGGGTGAGAAGGTTAAACTCATGCAGTGTCACAGAAAAGACTCTGTGAAGACGAAGAGTTCATAGAAATATATGTTTCCTTTCCGTCTCTCTCTCCAGACCAAGTTTTCAGGCAGTGATCTACATACCCCTAGACAACACTGCACTACACTGAGTCAATGTCACCACTGAGATCACACTAGAAATTCACTTTTGAACAGGACAGCCCAGTCATCCCCACCTTCTATGCTTTGGTTCAATTCCTGAAGCAGTTGTAGAGCACATGAGCTGGATTCCTTTCAGGTGAAGTCAAACCAGAGGTGCAACAACTCAGTCCACAGAATGACTAGAACAGTCCCAGGTAAACTCCCTATACATGCAGCACGGGTACTGGATCCTCTGCACCAAATGTTTTGCCTTCAAGATCCGCTGTTAATGAGCTCCCCTACTTCCCAACATATACACAGGCAGTAAGGGTTCCCCCAGAGGCAAGTTGCCTGTGTGTGTTCAACCACCAACACAAATGAAATTTTTGAAATACTCTCACTGGAGAATTTCATTCTTCCTAGTTCCATAAATCAATAAAGTCAAAGCCAACTGCTCTAGATAGTTGTTATTATTACAAAGAATATCTATATTTGTTTTATTTTCAGAAGCAGAAAACTGCACTCATTCTTTTTGCCTCTCTGCCAGAGGCAAAAAAAGCTTAACTTCACAGTCCTGCTCTAAAAGCCAAGCTGAATTCTTTGCGAGCTCTTCATCCTTCAGCAGTGAGAAGCAACTCTATAGCTCATGCCTGTTGTTTCAAGCCAATGGAAAATCCAGCACTGCAAAGGGGAACGTGTATCTGTAAGTCCAGAGAGAAAGTATTGAAAGTGCAATTTTCACTTCACCTGTCCTACATTAATGATTAATTTTATGTCAACTGCAGTAATTGCTGCTCAGCTCCTCACATCATCGGAGCTGGAGGAGAACAAATTCAGAATCAAATATTTACATGAAAAATCAAAACCTGCTTTAGATTGCTATTGCATACCCACCAGTTACTAATTCAACTGCACTTTAGTTAGAATATGTACGTTGAACTAAACTTAAAGCTTTCAACCATTCCGTACTTAAATATGTTCTCAAAATATGACAACCTTGCACTTCTAAAACTATGTTTAGCATAATAAAAATCCTCTTTGCTTCATCTCTAGAAGTCCAGCTATTTGAATCAAATACTGATCTTAAGTTTCTAAAAAAAAGGAAGAAAAAAAACCAACCTTGTACTTCAAAAAACATGCCTGTTTTACAAAGCCTTCATTGAACAAAAATGCCTCTAGTTCCAAACACTATAGTTTCCTAGAAGAAATCTTGCTCCCTTAAAAATAGATAACTGGGCTAACAAACTTTTTAAATTCCCTATTGTATGCCCATTTTGTGGTAATTTGAAACATGCAAGGGCAATTGTTAAAATTCTAACTCCGTACAAAATCACTGAGACTGAAACAAGGACAGGCCTAATACTGCACCCCTAATACACCATTTTATTTAAAAAGACTCTAGTACTTCTGTGATGCAGCAGCCTTTCCCATATTCAAAAGAAGAACAACATGCCTGCGATAACGTACCACGATTTGTGCCCCAGTCTCTCAATGCGGTATTAGCAGCTTAACAGCCTTTGGGAAAGACAAACACACTGATTGAGGGCAAGTCCCTCCCTCTAATGAAACCTTTTCCAGCATTCAGAGAACTTTCAGAAAAGCACTGGTACAGGAGCCAGAAGAAGTGTGGTATCTCACGGCTTCTCTAAGTCAGCCTTGGAACACCATCGTACAGAAACATGGAACTATTTTTACAGAAGCCAAATTTTTGCAAAGTATGAAAAACGTACCAGCTTAAAAAAAAAAAAAAATTATCTGAAGTTTCTGGTCCCCTCTTAATCGATGTGGAACAGCAGTACAGGAAAGTTTTTACCCCTGGCTTGTGGCTGGGATCACTGTTCTCTAAACTCTCTTCCTCCGTGCGGCTCACACTGACTCCGCGGGGGGCTGCCCCTTTGGCTTCCTACTTAAAAACAAAGTACAGAAGTCCTACGGGAGCAGCCAGACAAACACAGCACAGTGGTTGTATAAGACAGTACATCCACTGTCTTTTGCATAAATATTATTATCCAGTTGTATAGGTCAGAAAAAAAGCTGCCCACACATTCCAGCACACCTGTAGAGGGAGAGTCCCTGAAGCATCTACCCAGAGACGTACAACTTGCAGGCAGCCCTAAGGCATGTACTCTATCTCCTTGCATACCCAAAAAGCATCATGCTTCGCTGGATGAGGGCCAGGTGGACAGAGCAGCTGTGCAGTACACAGCTGATCAGAAGTGTGACCTTTCGCTCAGAAGGAAATTCTGAAGTTTCTAAACTATTGTAAACTTTGCCAGCCAAGTGAAACTCGTGACACCAACTGTGCTGCTTCCTGGCGTGCGGCTGTGTGGCGAGAACCAGGCCAATGGCAAGTGTCACATCAGAGTTAACAGAAACTTAGAGGTAGCAGTGGAAATAATTTCTCGGCCTTTGCCAGCTAGGGATTTAGTTTCCATTAGAAATGAAAAACCGAATCAGTCAGTAGTGACAAACAGAGCTGACTAACGGGCATATAATCCTGCAACACAAGGCGTGTTACTTGCCAATAATGTATTAAAATCAATAGCTAAATGACTCAGTCACAAATCAATACAACTAAACTCAGTTATTCTTACTCATACATAAACATTCCAGATGATTTAAAACACGGCACTAGGTTTACCCTGTCAGGGTAGAGTTTGGGAGCAGATGAGGTCTGCACAGTGCTCATGCTCTCAGAGCTCCACCTGCAAAGCGTTTGGTGACCTATGCCAAAACCATCAGGTTATTCTCACATATGAAATATAGCATTTTACCATCCAAAGCTGGTTACCTAGAGGTCTTTATATGCCCCAGTATGACAGGTTTCATTTTCCCTCACTTTCTTTATCAGCAAACTGCTATCATCTTAGAAACTGAAGGAAAGATCGTCTTTGATCTTTCCCACTGTGCAGGTAAAAAAAAGAAATTAATCAACGAACCAAAAGTTAATCCACATTTTGCACCCAATTGCAAGAAGTTATTCAAGAACATGCTTCATCTGTCAGCAGTCCTCACAAAGTGAAGACACACATATGCCCACCAAATTCAGCAAGGTACATATCCGTGTTTATGTTCAGACTGAAAACATCTTCAGCCCACTAATTAAAACATAAAGATGGCTGAACAATCAAAATGAGATGGCAAACACCTGCAAAATACTGATTTTAAATATTGATTCAAACTTTTAAACTACATTTGCATCAATCTTTAGCTAGGAAAAAATATCTGTTATGCATAGCACTCAGGTGATTGCACATTCACATAAGAATAGTATACACGTTCAAAGACATGAAGCTAAAATTTCCTCATTAGAGTTTCAAATTCTTTTGGGAATAAAGGTTTTGAAGCACTTTGATTACACAAATGTTGGGTTTACCTTTCATTGAGTCTTCTAACATTCTCATTACACCATCAGCTCTTTCTGTCCCTTCAAAGCCTTTATATTACATTACCAGATACGAGCCTGAAATGTTGAAGCCAAAACTATTGAAGATCTGACAAAACTCTTTCATCTCCAGGGGATTCTGCACAGGGTGGAAGAAAGAGGCCCAAAACAGCTCTTCAGCCTTTTGCTTGCCGTGTTCCACTGGAGCTTCAGCTCTTCAGCCTCCTCTATGCTCCCAGTTTTTAACTCCTTAGCCATGTGTTGTAGCCTAATGCACAGACAGTCTCGCAGGTAAATCAGTGACCTTACTGCCATGTGACATTTCCTATGTTCCTGCATAGTAAGAAGCTCAGTATCATATTTTGGTCCCTAGGGCCCTTTTCCCCTCAACTAAGTACAGCATATATGTAAACTGCCTATGCACAGATAAGCAGCTTTCATATTAAAATGAAAATATAAAGCCAGTCTAAACCCCAAATAGACTTATAAAAAAATAATGTGTGAATCCCTGTGTGAACCCCTTTAAAAAGATACTCACCTATAGAGAACTCTAGACAGAGTACAGCAACAGTTACCACATATAAAACATGACTTAAAGACAGCCACAAGGAGTGGAATAATACACGATAAATTCTTCCAATAAATCAGAAAAAACATACTGTCAAGTGCAAGCTATATAAAAAGAGGGCAGAAATATTCCATTAATTCTGCTTTAGATTATTGCACAGTATCAAATACCCAACTCTACTGTCAAGCAGGCAATTAGCAATTAAATCTCTGCAAGAAGTGATCAAGGAAAAGTAATACAGCCTAACAACACATCCCAAAGCCAACTCAAACTTCAAGCATAGGTCTGCAACAACTGATGCTGTACTGTAGAGAAATACACTAGAATATATAGAAAACTATTCACCAGCAAAAGGATTGTACCATCTTTTGGAGATTAACTAAATCAGCATTTTTTTTTTTTTTTTTTTTTTTTTTTTACACTAACATCCCAAAAAAGGAGACAGATGAACTTGATTGTGTCCCCTGGCTTATGGCTGGTGTAACCCAAAACATCCCGGGTGGATTCATCAGTATGTACAGAGCAGCAGCAAATTTGTTATTTATAAGTTAGGTAGAAGCTGTTCCTGAAGTCTCTATTCCTCTGAAAGGAGGAAATTAATTTGAATTTATAACTTGAGATGAGCAAAGTACTGTGGGAGGACTGGATTATGGTTGGAGCAGTCTGATGTCCATCCTATAATCTCTTATTTTGAATGCCCCACAGAGCTTCTACAAATTGAGTTGAAACATCACAAGCTCTTAAAATTAGAGCTTTAGGCAGAGGCCTAAAGCCAAACTGACAGACTCTGTCTGTAGTTGAAGGGGTTTTTTTTTTGTGAACTGTCACATCTCTAATGTTTAAAAGGAATTGTTTAAATAATTTACGACACGCTAACTGTGTGAAGTGCATGATCAAGGCACTGTTTCCAGAACAGGAATATAGGTGTCACTTACGCGAAAATCAAAATATTTATTTTAAAAGGGTAAAATTTCTGCATATGCAGATTCAGCTATTACTTGAGCCAAATGAATTCTTATATTCGACAGTTATTGTTGACAAACAAGAAAGAACAGCTTTAGTAACCAAATTTGTAATTGCAGGGTGCCCTACGCTGAACCAGCTTCCACGGACTTCTACAAACATATGGGACACCTATAGTCCTCCTTCTAAACAGAAAACTGGAATACTTCTAAGGTATTAACTGAGGCCAGCACAATCCGCTAGGGTTTGCGAATGGAAATGACGTGGCCTCAGAAAGACCAGCATTACATTCCCTGGCCAATTCCGTATATGAGTAAGAAAGTAACAGCAAGCATAAAGCATTTGTGATGTTATCCCTCAAAGCCCCTAAGATGATCACTGCACGTTTGTTACACCACACGAAGACAGGACCAGCTAGGTACATTTCAATCATTTCTGGCTCTCCTTAGATTGTCGAGGTAGAAACGTGACAAAACTCTTGCTGCTCCAGTTTCTCCTGGGTTCCTGGTGTTCCTACACATGCAGCCTGAGCCTCTTCTTTCAACTTGTGCAAGTTGTCTGCCGCCTCCTGCCCACGCATGGCTGGTCTTTCTCCTCAAATAAGCTCCCCACAAGCATGCAGGGCTGCTGCTAGGCACCCCCAAAGTTGTCCCTGCTCCAGGCTGAAGCAGCCCTGGTCCCTTAGCCTCTCCCCACAAGGCAAAGGCTCCCACCCTGACCGTCCTGGGGCCTCCGCTGAACTCGCTCCAGTCCATCAATGTCCTTTCTTGCACTGGGGAGGGGAGGTGTCCCAAAGCTGCATGCAGTAGTGCAGTTACGGCTTAAGGAGTGATGAGTAAAACAGGATAATCACTCCCCTTGTTCTGCAGTTAATGCAGCTTGGCTGTAGGTTTTTTGATCACAAGCAGAGTTGTTCTTCCTCCTGTTTGTTTTCCCAAGCTGCATGCATTCGTGTACAGTACTTTTACACAGGTGTCTTTTGCCCTGTTTTATCATTCCTGAGGTTTCCTCTTGTACCTGTCACTCTGCATCCTCACCTATGGTATCCTTACTTCCCAGGCTGTTCTTTACTTTAAGGTCTCACCAGGTTGGCCAGCCTGTTGGCAAAGATGCACCTGCCCATTTGGTCAAATAGATCCACCTGTACCCCAGCAATCCTTGATCTTCAAAGAGGGTCCTGTAGCTGTAAAAGCCAGTTTTCTGTCTACACCACCAGCTCTAACTGCGTCTTTACACAGATGTGTCCCTCTGTTTTCCATCTTCCCTGGTGCTACACAGATTGCTCCCCTCCTCCTGCAGGCAGGCCACCGCATCCCCCTCCCCTGCCCCAGCCCCCAGCCCCCAGCCCCACCTCCAAGGGCTCTGCTGGAAGGCCCACGCTGTACCAGACCCTGCCCTCCAGGGCAGCACCGCCTAACGGCGGTCACTGGGCAGACCTGCACCATCTGCAGCTGAGTTCGGCCAGTCTCTAATAACTTAAAGATTTACACAATTTCCTTAACGCTGATTCTTCTCTAAGAATGACCAATATCTGTCCCTGATAGAAACAGCCCCTGGAATAGATGGGGACCATCCTGATCCAACACAGTAATCCCCCAGTGTCATATTGGTTATAGGAAGGCTAATGAATAAATTAGGAAGGTCCCATCCCTTTATACAGTTGCCTCTTCAAGAAACTGTCACTATCCCAGTTTGTATTCTGCATCTAGCGATAACACAGGCCCCTACACTTTTATAGCTTTTCAGTCTAATAATTAATACAAAGTGGAAGCCCAAACAACTTGCAGGAGGCTCAGAACAAGACCATGAGCAGAGAGCACGAACAGGGCACAGGCATACAACAGCTGCACTTCTTGAGGCCCCCCCCCCCCGCCCCCCTCAGAGAGTAATTAGTACATAAAATTATTCAACAGTATCAAGCAAAAAATAGACTTCTTATGAAGTTAAATTTTTCCCTCCCCAGTGTGACAGTCAGTGCTGTTGTGAGAGCTGTAAACAGCCCTCAAGGGATGGCAAAATATATAAATGCACTTTTAATCACTGCAAATTGCTGACACTGCATTCTGTCCCAAATCCTATTGAAAAGGCTTTTTCCTATATTGAATCTAACAGTCACTCTCTCATGTACAATTTTAGACACAAACTGTTATTCTATATCAATCCTAATATAATGGACTGTTAGCTACCAAAAGGTTTTTATAGAAAAAGCTTCCTGCAAAATATTTCAAAATGAACTTGAATAAGCACTTCTCTGCAAACAAATTGCTCTACTGAGACTTTAAAAGCAACTCTGAATTCAATTTCTCTCACAACAAACCTGATGTTCCCAGTCCCCTGACTTTGCTCAGCTCAACTTGTAGACATTTTGGTTATTCTCACTCCTGCACCTTTCACAAGCCCCTACCAAAGACCACCAGTAATTGGGCAGAACTCATAACAGAAAAAGCGTCAGCATTTTGAAGTTGGTCAGTGCAAGGAGTTTATTTTCCAGGTAATCCTTTTGTTGATAACCCTTGTTGGAGGAGTCTCTCCATGATGGAAAGTAGAAGAACTTCTGAGGTGGCCCACTGTATTCCCCAGGAAGCTGGAAAGCCAGGCTGGGGGGCAGTAAGTGCCCACCACAGGGACTTGCGCACTTAAAATTTATCCCTTGAGTCTCCCCTGCTCAGAACGCCAAGGTAAAACTGGGCTTATGTGACTTTGATTTCAAACCAGAACCTAGAATTCTTCAGAGCCCAGAACTGAAGTAATCAAAATTATTTGTGAATCAGTGAACTTTGCTTTACGTGGTGTAGGTGACAGACTTTGAGAGACAGGGGGCCTTTGGCAGTAAGGAAGCAGAA
The DNA here is from genome assembly GCA_017639485.1 of Pluvialis apricaria. Taxonomy (NCBI): domain Eukaryota; kingdom Metazoa; phylum Chordata; class Aves; order Charadriiformes; family Charadriidae; genus Pluvialis; species Pluvialis apricaria. Next base: position 106,167,887 of record CM030008.1, on the reverse strand, counting down.
TATTAAAAGGTATTTGAAGAGTCTTGCCAGCAGGTCAGAGAGGGTGATCCTTCCCCTCTACTCAGCACTGGGTGAGGTCACACTGGAGTACTGGGTCCTCAGTTCTCAGCTCCCCAGTACAAAAGAAGACATGGACATACTGGAGAGAGTCCAGCAAAGGGCCACAGAGATGATGAAGGGACGGGAGCATCTCCTCCTACGAGAAGACTGAGCAAGCTGGGACCGTTCAGCCTGGAGAAGAGAGGCTTGCGGGGGGGCGGGAGAGGGGATCTCATCAATGGTACACAAATACCCTGAAGGGAGGATGCAAAGAAGATGGAGCCAGGCTCTTCTCAGTGACAGGACAAGAGGCAATGGGCCATAAACTGAAAACACAGGTGGCTCCATCTGAAGGTGAAGAAACACTGCTGTGCTGTGACAGTGACTGAGCACTGGCACAGGTTACCCAGAGAAGTTGTGGGGTCCCCATCTTTGAAGATATTCAAAAGCCATCTGGACACGGTCCTAGGCACTGGCTCTAGGTGGCCCTACCTTGAGCAGGGGAGTTGGACCAGATGACCTCCAAGAGGAGCCCCATCCTTTCTAACCTCTACTATTCTGTGATTCTGTATTACACACTGTTATCATTTAAATTCCTAACCCAGTAGGCACATGAAGGAGGAGGGGAGGAGACCAAAAAAAAACCAAAACACACAAACCAAAAACTACCCACTTTGCACTGTATAGAGAGAGAGAGCGCCTCAGTGTTTTCAAGCTGGTTTTTGCCCATTTTGTTTACACCATTGCCTTACTTAAAACACAGAATTGATACTAAGCTTTTCTATCTCATGGTCTGCAATGAGCTCTTACATTCCCATCCCTCTCTCCTCCCCCTTATAAGAGAGAAAAAAAGTATTGAGTTTTACCCCTCCAACCAGATGTCATAACTGATCTCTCCTGTGCTGTTCAGTAAATATTAGTTACTGATGGGCCACAGAAAACCTTTACGAAGTCTCAGGTATTTATTACCACAATGACATTTGAAAAGTGTAAAAAGGCAGTCAGAGCGTAGGAAGCCTCCAATAAAATTAAAAGTATTATTTAATTCTGTTCTTAAATCCTCCATTCTGGCTGCTCTCCAAGAGCAGAAGACAAGCTAGACAGTTTGTAAGAGTGGGAACCAATCTGAATAATCATGGGTGAAGTCACAAACAGTGCAAACAAATCCCATTTACCACTCAATAAATGAAAGACAAATAATTGATTCTTCCTAGAAAGTGAACATTTGGTATTTCCCATGAAAATCACATTTAGATATTTCCTTAGTCATAAATTCATATTTTACACCTGATTCCACTGACGAACAATTATGTATGAAAGGTAAACATCAATCCATCTTTATTAGGCATGAAAAGCATTTAATTTTATGCTGGTTTCAAGGGCAAATGTAAACATTTTGAAACAGTTGGTTCTTAAAATTTACTCTGAATAAAGAATAGTGGCAAGCTGTGAATACATAATTAAAATCAAAGTAACAGTATACTGTCCTACTAATTTGGAAATAAATTCACTCCCCATCAAACACTCATCACCCATTTAAAACACTTCCATTACACAGCATTTTTCCCTGTACTTTTTTCCCTTCGTGATCCCACTGTTTTCCTGGTTTTACTGAAATTGTTTTTTCTGTGACCCTAATAAACAACAGAATAAAAGACCAAGAACAAACAAAGAAATCCAGAACAAAATGAAAACCTACAAACTGTCTAGTGAGGTACCTGAAGGCTTTTAATTGAAGCATCATACATCAGTGTCATTTTTTAGCTGCTAATAATTTTTTAAAATTATTATTATGAATAATCACACAGGATTTTGAGAAGGCTGATACTTGGTGAAAAAAAAAAAAACAGACTGCAAGAATCCACGTATTTTAAAAAAGACACCAAAGAAAAACAATAAAATATTCTCATTTTTAAATTCATACACAAGTTTGGATTCGTAGCTGCAGAGAGTATTGTACCTATACAAATCAACTTCACCTATTTCACCCAGGTACTTGTCGAAAGGCAGTCAAAACAATAAGAAATTTACACACGTCTAAATTTACAGACTACAGATCACAAAGTTAGGAAAACTTGATCTTACAGAAACCTGAATTCCTAAAGCATTTTCCCAATTTACTAGAAAAGAAAGTTTTCCCAACACATTCAATATGGGAAAAAAAAAAAAAAAAAAACCCAAAACGTGGGTTTGTGTCAGTAAGCTTTAGAACAACGAAAGATAAGTACACTAATTTGATCTTGGCATGCTACAGTCAAAGAAAACAAGCTCAGTCTGAAGGCAATAAAAGCCAGAGTTGCAAGCTAGATCTTCAGCTCGTTTGTGCCAAAGGAGAATCTCAGCCATATAATTGTGCAACCACTGTGTACAGGTGTTGCTTTACTGCCATGGTGCTATGTAAGAGTAATAAATATCTCTACTTGGAACTCCTAATTGCAGACGACAAACTATAAATCACTAGGCTTGTTGCAGCATCAGAAGCTCCGAGATGTGATCCATCATGTCTACATCCCAAGAAATAAACTAATCCCTCGGTTTTGTTTTGCAGAAGACATAGATTTATTACATTGATGAGCATGATAATAGTGCAAGAAACAATTAGGACTGTGCTTGTCTTGAATATTGCTCTCGTCCGTTCTTCTGCCATTGCCCATACGGTTTTGCACTGATACCACTTGATACCCCTTCTGTGCAAGCACAAAACAACAACATATGGTGCAAGACAGTGGAGAGCAAAGACTGTATCTTAGTATAGAGTGAATCCCATGGGATATTTGCTCACATGGAGAACAGTCCAATTAATGAATTTTCATGAACTAAAAAATTTTCTCAATAGAATCCAGACCTATAAGATTAATAAACATTTACCAAAAAGCAACAACTACTTATATATATATGTGTGTGTGTGTGTGTGCCCATACACACAAATGCATTTTGTCCAAATCACTAGCTATTGTAATCCAGGCAGAAGTGGTTCTTTAGATGCTCGCTCTTAGATGTTACAAACGTTGCAAAGCCTGAAAAACGTTTGGAAATTTAACAGACTCAAATGAACAGTGGCAATCACTCTTCAGTGACAACAAGCAGACAATCAGAACTGGACAGGGAAAAAAACCTGACAGTTGAAATCAGTTTAAGTCCTGGGGTACTGAATAAGGGTTTCCCACAATTATTGTATTTCAGTATTCTCCGGGCTCATCCATGTTGTTTTACAATATAATGGTAAAAGTCAGGCATGCAAGCCAGAACGTCTTAATGGAAGGGAAAACTGGCTGTGCTGTGGGGACGCTCTGCCAGGAAGAACAGCAGGTGAACATATCAGTCATTTGTTTACCATAAGGTACTATATCTACAGCAGGACTGATTTACTCTTCAGAAACAAACCTCCTTGACCATCATTACTGTGATCCCCAACGCGAAGCTATATGCTGTTACTGATGACACAAACGTAGACCTTTACAGTCCAGCCAAGCAGAAAAAGCTCAAATTCTAGACTAAATCTATGCATACTTAAAAGGCAATGAAAAATGCTTTGTTGTTTTGTATGAGAAAAGCTTTTAATACAAAGAGTATTTGGGGGATGTTTTGTCTCTCCTTTTTCAGAGGGTTTTAATTGCCAATTATGTGCACTGCCATTCCCAATAGCACAGAGTTGTAGGTTCATGATAGGCCGTAAGACCTGCAAACAGAAGTATGGATGTATGCAGTCCCATGCACAAATACAGGCTGGGTGGAGAATGGATCAAAAGCAGCCCTGAGGAGAGGGACTTGGGGGTGTTGGTGGATGAGCAGCTCAACATGAGCCAGCAATGTGCACTTGCAGCCCAGAATGACAACCACACCCTGGGCTGCATCAGAAGAAGCGTGGCCAGCAGGTCGAGGGAGGTGATTCTCCCCCTCTACTGCACTCTCTTAAGACCTCACCTGGAATACTGCGTCTGGCTCTGGAGCCCCCGACTTAAGAAGGACATGGACCTGGTGGAGCAGGTCCAGAGGGAGGGCCACAAAAATGATCAGAGGGCTGGGGCACCTCTCTTATGAGGACAGGCTGAGAGCTGGGGTTGTTCAGGCTGGAGAAGAGAAGACTGGGGGGAGACCTTATAGCAGCTTTCCAGTATCTAAAGGGAGCCTACAAAAAAGCTGGAGAGGGACATTTTACAAGGGCATGTACTGATAGGATGAGGGGGAATGGCTTCAAACTGGAAGAGGGTAGATTTAGAATAGATATTAGGAAGAAATTTTTCACTCTGAGGGTGGTGAGGCACTGGAACAGGTTGCCCAGAGAAAATGTAGATGCCCCATCCCTGGAAGTGTGCAAGGCCAGGTTGGATGGGGCTTTGAGCAACTTAGTCTAGTGGAAGGTGTCCCTGCCCATGGCAGGGGGGTTGGAACTAGATGATCTTTAAGGTCTGTTCCAACCTAAACCACTCTATGATTCTGGCACGTTAGCATTTTGACCAAAAAAATCCTGCTACTTGACACAAAGAAACCCCACAAGTACTACATATAAACCAACAATAACAAAAGTGCTTAAAAAACAACCAACCAAAAACCTTTCTAATCTGTAACATGATGCTTTCTCACAAGAAACCCATTATTGTTATTGATAGTAGCGGATCATCACTGAAAAAGATCAGTAAGATTATGCAATGTAGGAAACTAATCCTCCATAAGGTTCCAGGAAGGGGTTATGGTTTCTCATACATTTTGTGAGGAAATAAACTCCTGATTTAAGTGAGTTGATAATCACACGCTAATTAAATTATAGGCTGTAAATTAAGCCTTACTGCGATAGATCAGGTATTTCCAATACATTGCTGTCTTAAATCCAAGGCTGACGAAAAAACAAAACCAATTACAAAGTAGTAGCGCTTACCTTCCTTCCCCATCTCTCAGAGAACCAGAATCTACTGGGTAGCTCACAGGATAAAGATTCACAGTGCAGTTCTAGCTACATCCAGTTGCAACAGACGGGTTACCAGTTAAGGCTTGCCCCACTCTGTACGAGGGCAGCTGCAGACCCACTCCCTTCATTACGCACACACTCTGCCCGTTTTAAGATTAGTGCTACAGAAGACACAAACACCTTTGTGTTGATCCTTGCAGTAAGGCAAGGAAGACTTGGACGGATACACAGCCTAACACAATCTGCCAAATTTGTCAATAGCTTATCCACTGCATTAAACTCTGTGTAAACAGCCAGTGTATTAAAAGCTGTTTTAAGCCTCCTCAAATTCTCTGCACAATTGATCCATAATCATCTGAGTGCTCACTGAAGCTTAGTATCCTACTTTTTTCCCCATTGATTGCAAATTGCCTGTTCAGTTCCCTAACCTGTGCTTCAGCCAACATTGCGCTCAGTGGAAAAAGCTGTTTTCAGTGTCTGTCTATTCTAGAAACAGTAATGCAATCACACACGGTATGCTGGTTCTGTGTTCGATTCCTTTGAGAGGTATCCTTGTTGTTTTCTTTCAACCCTTGGGGGATATATAAATGGAGAGTTTAAATTGAGCTGATGTCATAGGTTCCCAAACATCTGTATGAGGTAGAAGGAGAGCTCAAAAACCTATTTGAAACAAGATCGCTGAACTCGCTACAATTAAATCCCCATGCGCAAGTGCTAACATCACAAAAAGCATCACCAAACTTGGGAATATTCAGCAAATCAGCTAGAAAACTTACTAAAGAAGCCATGAATGGAAAGGCCAAAGAGACAACTACCTTCTCCAAACAGTGGTAAGGGGAAAGACAGAGGTGGGTCGTTGTGGAGGAATATACGACTGCTACCACCATCAATGTCTGTGCTTCATTAATTACTTTCTAGGACTAATTAGTTAATTCAGTTTCTAGGTCTGCCAAATACTTTTTCTTTAGAAGGCAAGAAAAATAGTACATGCAAGTTAGCAATTCAAGTTCTGATGAAGAGCATATCCAGGCAGAAAAAAAAATAAAAATAGAAGTCCTTTCAGTTCATATTTAATCACAATTACACTGGCAAGGAAAAGGGCAGAGCTGTATAATCCTGTTAGTGTTGATCCATGAAAGAAACTATTGAGGTAAATATCAGATCTTTCTGAACTAAAACACTTATTTGAAACATTTAAACCATGTTCTAAAGAGAAAAAAATACTTCAAAAAATATTTATGTAAACAACAGCAACAGTTTCAAGAAGTATTTTAGTATCCCTTCCATTGCCATTTCTTCCCCCAAATCAGTAATCAAGAAGGCAGCTGTGTAGCTTTTAGGGTAGGGTTTTTATTTGTTTTAAACAAAAAAGATCTAGTAACTATTAATTCCTCTCAAATAAGAGGTTTCAGGACACAGGGGTGTGTGCTATTTTCTTTATAGAGGGGCCTAAACAAAGACCAGCCGGAATGTACTACGATGAATAGTGTTCTTTGAACTACTTGAACTCAAACTACTTTAAGTAAAATTTGCATGTTTATTTAAACAAATAAGCACAGCACCCTAGCATGCCACTGATAAAGAGAAAAATCAACAGAGCTTAGTCTAAAAAATTAATTGATTCAGAGGGTTTTTTTGTCAGTTAGAAAATGCATTGGTGCCTTTTATCTTCTCTACCAATTGGCAGTGATCTGCAGGATAATGAATACAAGTGAAAGAGGGTTCATTTATTTCTTGACTAGCAAATGCATGGTTGTCTTGAGCTCACACAAAATAGTTTTCAAAGGAAACTACATTAAACTGGAACATATGTTAGTTGTTCTTATATTGTTTCTAGCAGAACAGCAACACGAAATTCTGAGTTTAATTAAGCTTAAAAAGACAACACTGTCTTTAAAACAATGTACCTATACTTCTCATGCTTCCTTCCTCCATCTCTCACAGTTTTGTTGGTTTTTTAAGGGTCAGAAAATCCTATGCTCAGAGAAGACAGGAAAATTGTAAGTTATTACTAACTTTTAAGTGAGGTTATCTACAACTGCTTTCAAAAGATGCTAAGTACTTTCAAAGTTCTCTCTCCTTCTACTTTAAACTTTTTGCAAGGGAGATTTTCCTTTTGTTGCTTAACCCTAATGACACATAGGGCCCGCACCTGGCACTGCACAGATGCCAGACTGCAGCTGTCCCTCTCACCCCACCACACTTCCCTGGTTCCACTACGCAGAAAGATTTAGGTTACCATCCAACCATCCAGCAAAGAGCACGCATGTAACTTCAGAAAATGAGCAGCGCCATTAACTTTAACAGACAGTCTGTGTGCTGAGCCATGGGCATGCCTACGTTGTAAAAGCAGCTCACTAGTTTACTACAATAATTTAAAAGTTTATCAGCATCCTCACATGGCAAAGAGCAAAGAAAAGCAAAACCAACCCACTGTAGTAGTGAACATATTAATGGCACTTATTACTTAGATTAAAAGGTAGACCTCAGTACCAAAGAAATTAATGTACCTGTTCACCTTCCTAAAGTAAAGCATTCTTGTCATTCTTTTTCTTCCAGAAACAGTTCAGTAACTCAACACAGGGTTTATTCTCCTTGAAAATGCACACATAAGGTACACCTATTATTTCAACTTTGCTCTACTTGCACATGCACAGAATTATCTACTACAATAATGACAGAACACGAGCAGGATACGCTACTGTGCTGCACACAAGGCATAAATAACTGCTCCACTGTTCATTCACTGGAAAGACGCTTTTGAGTATGTTTATTGTTATCTCTTTCTTTTCATCCATTCACATATGCACTGATATCGGAGGAGGTACAAGAGAGGCTTTAAATATCAGAGCAAATCAGTTCGGTGTCTTTTTCCTCAGAGAAGCCCCGAAAGCAGAGGTGGTGGGAACTGCTGCTTGAGCAATTACTCCCAGGTCGCACCGCAGCAAGAGAATCGGAGAAATCTGCAGCAGAAGGCACAATGACGGTAGATCCTCCACAGACACTTCTCTGACAATAAGACACTCTATTAAATTAATAGAAACCAAATTCAGCTTTAGAAGTCCTAGAGTGAAAATGGTTAGCAGGTGGGAGAATATTCTGTTAATTAATCATTGCAGGCTTGCTCCAGCCTTCTGCTCTCCCCAAAGTTTTCTTTTAGCCACTGTTGATGTAGAAAAAAAAAAAAAAAGACTTCTCAAAGACAGACTGCTGAAAAAGACTTGGACTGTAGTCAAACAATTTCCCCCATGACCACCACCCTAATGTCTTTAAATTCACATCTAATTGTTTTCATTTTCTTATTACCAGAAATTATTATTTTTTTCCCGGAATAAATGCTGTGCAGGAATAGAAATTCTGCCTTTTGCCGCTACCTTCCAAGACATTCGACTTGTGCCTTAAATATCATGGCACAAGTTTATTACAAGAGAGAGCACTAAGTTAGCTCAAAGAGTTTGCTACTACAATCTAACAGGTATTATAGTAAAATCTGAATAAACAAGTTACACTAGCGCAGGGTACATAGGTACTGCCTAATACAGCATTGTGATGCATGAACAAGATATTAGGTATAAGATCAGAAATTCTAGATACTGGATAAAGGATTTTTGCCTTAAACTATTTAAAAAACACAAAACTCACACTAGACTCTAGTTCAAGTTTACACAAGCTGATAGAAAAAAAAAAACAAACTCATCAGGAAAGGAATAAAATTAAGAAGCAGGAAAGCAATTTATGCAGGTCTGACAGAAACCAGCAGAAAATAAGTATTTATGGGTTCTACGTATTACAGGCTCGAACATAAGTATTTATGGGCTCAACAGCAAGTATTTACAGGCTGTAAGACCAGGTCAAACAGACTAAAATTCAGCCCAAAGCAAGGTTTTGCAGCCAAGTTCTGCACTTCCCAAGCCAGGCTTTATTGGTGAGAGCAGTTGACAGAGCCTCACCTACAGCTTTATAAACAGCATTTCTGCAATCCTCTTCCACCTCTGAAGAAGTCCTGCCACACTGTCAAACAAACTGCAGAGCTATCTGTCTGTCTGCTTCCATGTGCCTTTCACTCACATGGTTCTCTTGCATTTGAGCAGTGCTCGAGGACTCTAAACCCAGCAGAAATGCTGCCATCACAGTGAGTACTTTATGAGGGCTGCAGGAGGTAACGATTCAGGATACACAAGTCCATTAATTGATTATTTTGCATTTAGCTCCAGTAGGCGATCTTAGCTACATGCTGAGCCATGGCAGTTACTTTCTAAGAAAACACCTCCTCGAGTGAATGCTCCTGTACTTTCAAAACAGCCTTGCCTTTTTTTTTTTAATAATCCTTTAAAAGAAAAAAAAAAAAAATCTATATCCTGCAGAAAATTGTTTCTTCTTTCAAAAATTACTTCCAGCTGTGAGGATTTGACAGGAATTGTAATTTCACTAGTAGAGCTACAGCACGCAAGCCATCCCATGTATGTTCTTTCCATTCATGTTTTAAACTATTACCAGCTTCTCTGTAGGTGCCCTCCAACTTACTGCCAGTTCCCCTGTTTTCTGGTACTAAAACAGATTCACAGGACAAATATTTTGTGCTATGAAAAAACTTCATCTTGCTCATAAATCTAAGTCACCCTTCTCTTCACAGTTCAGTCAGGGGACACTGCAGCATGCCAAGATTTTTGTAAGTTCTTTTAACTTATAAAAAGTGTAACACTACATTCCTACAAGAAAAACCTTACTAGATCAATATAGACAAAGTTTTCATCAAAAACCCCACATCCTGCACGCTATTATTTTGGCTTTCATTTTTTAAATCCAGCTTTTGTAATTCTGAAAATATCTTCCCCAGGAAATTCCATGACTGACCTCTCATGACAGCTTGTGACAAATTTGCATTTTGAGACTTTTGAATTGACAAAGGATATGAATAGTACATTTCCATCACCTCTGCATCTCTAGCACCCTGGCAAGCCCAAGTTAATTGTCACTCAGAATGCCTTCACTTTTAATTCATTTTACTCTGAAAAAAGGCAAGCCAAGCCAACAGAAATTCATCTGGTCAAGTTCACAGAAGAAAAATATATGCATCTCTAAGCAGCCAGCATATTGCTGGGCATGCAGAATATTTCTAAGTTTTAGAAGTTTCAAATAAACTCTTGTAACACAGGCCTTCACCTGATATAGAAAATGACAGAATACAGACATTTCACAGAATTACTGAACCAATCAAGTTTTTCAAACAGATCTGGAAAGTTTTGCCATTTCCTAATGCTTAAAAATGCAGATCTTCCCAATCACTGGCAAGTTTGCCATGCTCTCATTAAAAAATACATGACATACAAGCAAAGTAATAAATATTTAAATAGCAACTGCCATATATTGTTTTGAACAAAACCTGATACAAAACAAAGTCTGTAAGAAAACCTAGGTCTGATATTTTTCCCATTTAAAAATCAAAGTTCTTTCCATTTTTCTATGAGTAAAGCTTAGTATTTTCTTGAGGGTTTCCCAACCACACTTTGTTAACGAACCTTACATAGCAATGCTGAAGGTAGCAACTGTAGTTTATATAGTATCAGCTGTGACTAAACCATGTTGTTTACAGAACCTAATGCAGTAGGAAACTTGCAAGGAGTACCATGGCACTGCAGAGCCTGGTTTCAGTACAATTTGTTTTTTAAATCCCCCACAAGCATTACTTGTGAGATTCCACATCAGCTCTTCTGTAAATGACAAAATAGCCTTCCCACAAGATCAAATACGTTGTATTAACAACCAAGAATAAAAGCAAGCATATGAACAAGTAGCTCTCCGCACAGGACACACTTTGAAATGTGCTAGAACTGCAGATTAGAGGAAGTAACAAACACCAATGGGTAGCAATCTTTTCTATTCCAGTGTTTTAATTAGGGAAGGAGGGGATATTGGGAAAGAGGAATGGGTTTAACATTCAAGGTTTTAATTGAGTCTGTAGCTGTGGAAAAAAAAAAAAAAAACAAAACAAAACATCATCCAGAACTGGGCTTATACCTAAAAAGTTTACATGAAATTTCAGGAGGTATTTTTGTGTTGCTTCAGTGAGTCAATACCATGAATTAATCAGACTAAAAAAGCGAATTTTCTCTTTGTTCATGAGAACAGGAAGTTTTCATATCTTTCCCTAGGCAAGCAGGTGAATACCAGCACCAAGTCCCTTGTTTCACTTGCAGTGTACCACCCATCCCCTTGCTACCCAACAACATAAATGACAAGTGAGAGGTAATAATGTGGTGTATAGCCCTCAAACTCTCAATCCTTGTCAAACTGCCTCTGCACTAGAAGAAAATGAGATTGAAATTCTGCTCCACATTTTAAAGAGTCTTCCAAGCGAGATTCAGGAACTACGGGCAAATAAACCTGACATCCGTGGTTCTTCAGAACAGCATTAGTGGACAAGTGAATCAGCATGACCCACCAAAGAAGAATCGGCATAGCTTTTGTCAAGGGGAGTCACACCTCCCAGATTTCTACGTTTGAGGAAAGAATCAGAAGACAGGTGGACAAAGAAGATCCAGTTGATACAATCTACTCAGATTGCTGAAGGCCCTTCAGAAGAATTTGTAAAGAAAATAAACAGCCATGGGAAGAACCTCTCATGGTTTAAAAAGCTAAGAATAAATAAACAGTAAATGATAAAAGACATGAAAGTAGCCATTTGTCTGCCTACTCTAATACCTCAGTGGAGGGAAAACACCTTGCAGTTCCATATATTCACAAGCAATCTAAGAAAAAAAGACAAGGTACAAGCAGTGGCACAACAAAGTTTGCTAGCACTGTTAGCTTAAATCGAGACAGTAAAGGGACATGCCAATAGCAAGTCGTCCCAAAAGAACTCATGTTATTATGTGAACAAGCAGTAAAACAGCTGATATGAACTAACACAATGATGCAATCGTTTAAGTTAGGAGGAATCTCTGGAGATTATCCAAGCCAAATCCACGCTCACAGCAAGGTCAACCAGATCAGGAGGGTCAGGGAGTTGCCCAGTTTAGTTTGGAGTATCTTGAAGAACTGCAATTTCACAACCACTCTGGGCAACCTGATCCACTGTTTGACAATCCTCATTGTGGGAGGGAAAAAAAAAAAAAGTCTTATATTGAATTGCAAATTCCTGTGTTTCAGTTTGCGGCTGTTGTCTCCCCCTCAAAAGCATTGGACACCAAGAAACGGTTCTGGCTGTGTCTTCTCTCCACCCTCCTGTAAGATAGCTGAAGACAGCAAATAAGGTATCCCCCCAGGCCTTCTCTTTTTCCAGCTGAACTAGTCCTGTTCTCTTAGCACCCTTCCTTGCAACATCATGTGCTCCAGCCTCCAACCATCTTCATGGTCTTCTCTGGGCTTCCTTTAACATGTCTGTTTCATAGCAGGGAACTCATAACTGGACGCAATACTGCAGATGCAGTCTCACAAGTGCTAAATAGAGGGGATCAATCACTTCCATTAATCCGCTAGCCACAGTCTTGCAAATAAACCACAGTACACGGTTCAACCTCCTTCACCACAAAGGCATGCTACTGGCACAGTGTACTTACTCAACATTAAATGAGGCACATACAAGAAACATTTTGCATACATAGTTATGAGCTGTGAATCAATTATCACTCATAAATAGTAGAGTTTGTGCTTTCTATGAAAATAGCAGCCCATTTCTTTTTGTAAGTCAAAAAAAAAAAGTCAAATGTTGGCTAGCTTTTGAGGGGGATCTGAGAGATGTCTATAAAATTGCAAGTAGAATGGACACACTCTCTCCAAAACTAATTACGGGCATTAAATGAAGCTAGCAGATGGTAAGCACAAAAACAAATGAAGGAGACACCACGTAACGTGCTACTGATATCACTAGCACGCTGTGTGATTCAGCTGTGGAGCTACCTGCCCTAAGCTATCACAAAAACTAGAAACCTGCAGTCAAAAAACAGAGTAGACAAACTCATGAAGGAGGTGGAAAAGTATATCCAAGACTGGACTACTAAATACACAGACATACACATTTGTCTCAAGATATCCCTAACACAAATCACAGGAACTTAGAAGACTGCTTGCCAAAAATTATTCTCATGTATTTGCCTGAGACTTAAAAATCTTATGTAGGCATCTGCTATAAAAAGGGTTAGACACGGAAAAGGACAGATGAAACTCCAGTCTCATCTACAACATTGTTCCACTTATAAGTAGATGCATCAGAGGTATCTTACATAAGATCTTAAATACAGGTCTTAATCTGACAGGTCACAAGCACAGATAGGCCTTTAAACACACACACACACACACAAAAAAAAGGGAAGTAGTTCTAAATCAAGAAGGGCTGGGAAGGAGTAAAATGCATGATTTCTTAACCCAAAAAGAGCCTAGGACAACCACACAAAACAGATATGATCCAGTTTTGTCAAATTTTGTCCAGTTATTTATAAACATCTGAATTCTGAATACGAAAGAGCATGGGAAAAATTGAGGAAGAGAGGACATTGTGGAGGGAGGACACAAGGAAAAAATTTACTCCAGTGAAAAATGTGTCTGTGAAAGAAAGGTCTGAAACCAGAAAAAAAGCAGTCCTCTGATGAAGCAATGGGACAGAGAGACCCTTTCAAGTGCTGGAATAGTAACAGAGAAGGAAACCAGGAAAGAAGGATGGGAGAACCACCAAACAAGGGACAGAAAACTTGACATCAAAGGAACAAAAATACAATAAAGCTTTCCTTTAGCTCTCACTTTTCTTAACTGAAATTGCAACAGTCTTGATGCAATTTGCATCCAAGAAAGCAATCACGAAAGACAAGACAAGCTGTTATACCTCAGAGACATGAGACTGCAGGAAACAGTACTATCAGGAGAGAGATGTACAGAAGGCTGAGGAAACAGAAGGAAACCAAGCAGGGAGAAGAGCAGCACAATACAAGGATCATCACAGCATTTCTCTTCATTCTGTACGTTCATGATAAACTCATGTTCTCATTTTTCACAGGCTGGGGCTCCAGTGAACTTCCAGTCCACCTTAAAGCCTTCAAATACTTCCAGAAGTGGCTGCAAAGAGAAAAATACAACACAGACAAGCAGCTGTTTGAAGCACCCATTCTATGAATGGTGCAGATCATAGCTGTGATGTATCTGAAGGATAATTCAGCACACGCAACATCAGTACCTTTGTGCAGTATATGAGCTCAATAATAGTGATCTAGCACTTCATTTACCCAGCGCACTCAAACACAAAACTTTTTTGCACTCTTCATCAGTATAATCTGTATTGCCCTAAGCAATGATATATCAGTGCCACCTTACATCTTTTATATGCAAGTTATTATATTCTGTTAATTAGCATAATCTAAGAATGACTATTGGGAAAAATCATGTTGCACAAATAATGAACCTGCTCAGCAATCATAACTTCTAGAATTAGAACAGCAGTTTTTGAGAATAAATTCTGCTTTGCACTAGAAGAATTTGAGTCCTAAACGATAACAATTGTATTTTAATTTGTTTGCCTTGTTAAGGAGGTAACTTCGAGCAGACCTTCACTTCTTACTGATACTTAGCAAGAAGTTTTGTTAAACATCAAAGCTTCTGTAGGTCTCAGTGCTATAAGTGAGCAGGGTAATATTATCAGAAATTGAAAGAACTGCAAAAAAAAAAAAAACCAGTCCCTACTAAAAATACTGAAGGAAACTCCATTTGCATATAATAAGATAATGCAGAGATGTATTTCAATATTGAGAACAAACTTCCAATTCTGCAGGAAGATTCTGCTGAAACAATAACATCTGACAGAAAAGGTCAGAGAGTTAATGAAATAATAAGGCCTCAAGATGGAAATAATAAATAATACACAGACTTATACCTTATTATGCAATTTTGTACAATAAGGTACTTCGCAGTGTCATAATCAATCCTCCTACATGAGAAAGTCATAAGCCATCAATCTGGCATCAAAATGACAGACTGTGATTTATTTCGAGACTCATAGAATGGTTTAGGTTGGAAGGGACCTTGAAGATCATCGAGTTCCAACCCCCCTGCCACAGGCAGGGATACCTCTCACTAGACCAGGTTGCCCAAGGCCACATCCAGCCTGGCCTTGAACACCTCCAGGGACGGGGCTTCAACAACCTCTCTGGGCAACCTGTTCCAGTGCCTTACTACCCTTAAAGGGAAAAACTTCTTCCTAATGTTTAATCTAAACCTGCCCTCTTCCAGCTTAAAGCCGTTCCCCCTCGTCTATCTACTACATGCCCGTGTAAAAAGTCCTTCCCCAGCTCTCCTGTAGGCCCCCTTTAGGTACTGGAAGGCCGCAATAAGATCTCCCCGGAGCCTTCTCTTCTCCAGGCTGAACAGCCCCAACTCTCTCAGCCTCTCCTCATAGGAGAGGTGCTCCAGCCCTCGGATCATCCTCGTGGCTCTCCTCTGGACGTGCTCCAGCAGGTCCATGTCCTTCTTATGTTGGGGACTCCAGAGCTGGATGCAGTACTCCAGGTGGGGTCTCACGAGAGCGGAGTAGAGGGGCAGAATCACCTCCCTTGACCTGCTGGCTACACTTCTTTTGATGCAGCCCAGGATACGGTTGGCCTTCTGGGCTGCGATCGCACACTGCTTGCTCATGTCGAGCTTCTCATCAATCATCACCCCCAGGTCCTTCTCCACAGGGCTGCTCTCCAGCCATTCCCCGCTGAGCCTGTATTTGTGCTTGGGATTGCCCCGACCCAGATGTAGGCCGTTGCACTTGGCCTTGTTGAACTGCATGAGGTTGGCTTGGGCCCACCTCTCCAGCCTGTCCAGGTCCCTCTGGATGGCATCCCTCCCCTCCAGCGTGTCTGCCTCGCCAAACAGCTTGGTATCATCAGCAAACTTGCTGAGGGTGCACTCTACCCCACTGTCCATGTCGCTAACAAAGATGTTGAACAGTACAGGTCCTAGTACCGAGAATATTCAGATGTCACTATGTAAGTGTTCTGGGAAATGTAGTATAAAACATCCCTCAGCTAAAGTATTAATGCCGAGGTGAAAGTAATGGAAGTCATTCTGAAAAGGTGAGTAATTACCATAAAGAGGAAGAGGATTTGCACAACAATCAATCATTACAGTTACTTCTAATACATTTGCATTCTAAAAGGCTTCACACAAAAAACTGGACTGAAACTTACAACTCTTATCAATGAGCATTTCCACAAGTTCACTCTTTCTCCTCAACCATTATGACATGAGAATGACAAAAAGGAAAATACAACTGCCACCTGCCTCTGTCAATGTACCACTCCCGCAATTAGGTTCTAACCCCATAAGGTATTCATCACAAGGAGAATCTCTCTCAATACAAAGACTTCACTCCCTGCCTCTGCTAAAATGCTTATTTTAATTGGAGAGAAATATTGGCAATGCAAAGAGGGTAACAAATACAACCAGTAAGAAAAGATTAGTTGCATTGATGTCATGCACATTGTACTAGACATAGATGATGTTATAGATTTTTTTTTTCCCCCTCTAAGTCAGATGTCTTACAATCAATTCATCTTACTGGAGCAGTTTTTAACAGCTGAAGTATCTGAAAGCCTTAATTAAGTTGATCTACTTATATCAAAGTATTTTTATGTTCTGGCCACCCACACTTTACGGCTCTATATGCTACAGATTTAAAAAATGTCAAAAACTACCTGCTTGCCTATGACTTTCTTTTTTGCATGGGCGAGGGAGCAATCATTTTAGTCATTTTATTGCAAAACACCTTGCAAAAACAAAAAGGCAGGGTTGAAAAATGTTAAATAGGAAGAGTTAGCCTACAACAGAGCCTGGCCACTTGATACAGTGATTGGCTCTTAGCCCTGCCATTATCAGAGCCTTGAACCAGTTGTTTTCCATAACCATGCATTACTACCTTCTTAGTTCTTAGGAGTTTACTTCAGATCAGCTTTTATAAAATAATTTCAAGTCATCTCCAGTTTCATCCCTCCTCTCAAAGGGATCCTTTCCTCCCATGGGTCCCAGAATAGAGATGGATCACAGGCAAGGGGCAAAACAAGAGATTACCTGGATTCAATGTGTGAGATAACAGAACATGCATTATTCTCCTGGGGGTAAACATTACTAAACACCGCTTACAGAAATAGTCTTCCAAAAAGTGGAAATGGGATATTATTAGTCTAAAATAAGAAGGCAGATCTTCTTCCTCTCTCTAGTTTTTGCCAGGTGGGGAAAAGACTACAAAGGACACCGAGGAAAATACACTATGCATTCACATAATAAAAAAAAACCACAAAGACTGCATAAGAGACTTACATTATTAGATTACCCCCTTTATAGCAGTAATTTTCATTGACAGATGATTATATTTCTATTGGAGTCATCCCCCTACCTCTGATGCAATTTTTTGTTCTCCCCAAACCGCAAATACACCTTTTCTCTGTTGGCCAAACACAGTCTGCTTTGTGCTGGAGTTTTCTCTTTATTCCCATGAGCTACAATGCCTGACAGTGAGGTTCTGAGACAATAATGTTAACAACATTTCACGTAGTGCAGATAATTATGAGTTTGCATTGTCCATGTCTATATATTTATTCAAATACATACCAAAACCAGTAGGGTGCACTAGAGAGATCCAGCTGAGTCTACAACTAGAATCTTGTTCGACCTCCCCTAGAAGGAACATCTACTGCTGTGAACAATTCAAAGCCTTTAAATGCCATCAGCATGTAAGAAAATGGAAAATTACATGTCTATGTATACCACAGACTCAAGTGCACTTTCCAGCTGTTAACAGAAATTACTCTCACATGCACGACAGAGAACATTTGAAATAAATCATGTCACGCAAATGCCCGATTAAAACCATCTCCATTGACTGTAGTATACAGCACACAATGAGTCCCTAACACTAGAATATCAAATGGGTCATTGTTTTGGGAAGCATTGCAACCAAAGCATTACCATAATTTCCTAATAATACTTTATAAGCTGTTCAGCAACCACAGCATTTTCCACAGCACCATAATGAGTTATCCCATTTCCATCTTATTAGAAGTTTGCTGTTACAATGCACATCTTGTTTCTTGTCTCAGAAAAGTATGTATTTCTTGCTATCTGCTAGAATCATCTTTCAGCCACAACTGTGGCACTGCATACTACTTAAGGTCAATTTGCTTACTGCAAACAACATCCACTGGCCATATTATTGGGCTCCAACACAAGCTGAGCTATCCGTGTCCATCGGGTATTAGAAATATTGTACAGTTGTGTAACATTAAAGTTGTGTCCCATTTAACCTCATCACACACATAATAGACTGGCTCTTGGCTATCTTCAGATGCTGTGCATCAATTCCAGAAGCAGTGTAGACTGTAGATTTTATTTTTCTTTTTAAATCAGGAGGACGACTGTCTAATAACTGAAAATGCTTACAGTTTTTCAGCCTTGGAGCTTTTTTTTTTTTAAAAAAAATCAAATCATTAATTTTTTTTTTTGCATGTTGCGCAGAAGAATTCAGAAAAATACCCAAGCTAACACCATGCTTCCAGTTCCAGAACTGTATCAACACAGTCCTATATGAACACATTCACCTTGTGTTGCCATAGCTATACTATTCTTTGAACCTGCACGTGGATCTACAAATGTCTTTGAGCACTGGAGTTTCATTATCTATCTCAGAGTCATCTTTTGCATCCTGACAGCAGTAGTGCATCACACAGTGCTTACACATTTTAAGTCAGATGTCTTTCTCCACTGTACTGTTGCAACACAGAAATGGTGAATAAAGAATACACCTATGGTGAAAGACACAGAGCAGAGTTACTCACATTAAACATATAAATATAACTTTCCCAACATTTTTACATTTTTGCACAAGCAGGAAACAGAACAACTGCACAAATAGAAGTGCTTACCTTGGACTCTGGCATTCCTTAGGACACTGTTCCATACTGCAAAGACCTTTGTAGGGTATTTTGGTTTCTTTTACTAACTGCCGGTTAAATAAATGCAGTCAAGTAAGAACACATTGAATTGTTTCTTCAGTTTCTAAAGCTTGGCACTTCAGAAGGTTCTACCCATTACTTCATCATAAGTAGTAAGAAATGGTGGTAGATTTTTCTAAGATGCTGCCATTTGTACTAGCAGCCTTCCGACTCTCAGTAGGTAACAGAAATTCCAGGTCAACATTTAAGTATAAAAGAAAAAAAAATGACATCGCTTCCACACAAAATGACTCTTCAACAGTGATAGCATCTCAATAAGGTGCGCAGGGTTTGGAAATTACCTGGGAAAAATGCAAAACAGAACAAAAATGCAACAGCCACTTTTAAATGGGATCATACATCTGTTTTAACAGCACTGACAGTAGTAAGATTTATGAATTAGTTATGTTCTTCACACTTAACAAAAGATAAACAGTCCAAAGTCTCCTCAAATACACACTGTCACTTCTCCTTTCCATGCGAGAGCTCAGGATATGAGGGATAAAGTTTCTTGTCTGGTGGGTGCTAGCTGGTGACCCATTTCCTGCTTTAGTTCCAAATAAAATTTTACCACCCAGGAATGGGCAATTCAGCATAAGCCACTAGCTCAATATAACAGGTCTTCAATAATGTATTTCAGACACATTTTAATTTTCCCATGATTTGTGAGTCTTCAAGATTCATACTCTCATGCCTGCTTTCACCGCCACGCAGTCAGACACCAGGGAGACGAGAGTAAGGAATCGCATTGCCAAAGGTTGCACTGCCAAAGGCATAATACAAATTAGCAGATCTTCCAAACCCTATAATAAAAATAATACTTGGGACACTCCCTAAAAATTTTGCTTTTTGAAGTTTTTAGGTAAAACAGTATTTTCTACGTCCATCCAACTTCATGCTGTGCAGAAAACTGAGCAGGGAGCATTAGGCAAAAAACATCATTATGATATCAAAGACAAATACAGAATTCACTTGCACAGCATGGGCAGTGAAGAGTTTTAAAATCTATACAAGCTGTTGATTCTTGGCTTGTTGATCAAAGATCTGCTGGCATAAAAAACACTTCAAAACAATCTCCTGCTTCAGCTTAGATGAACAATTATGTTTCAACCATACAAATTAACTGAGAGGAAGTGAAATATAACCCATTTTTCATGCAAACCTTAGCAGCAAAGTCCAACGCTGACCCCCTTGCGCATTTTACAGTAGAAGCATCCTGACTCTTCCACCCAAAGGAAGTGACTTCATATATACTATAGAAATTAATGCAGCAGGAAACACTGGGATTGACCCAGGCATGATGAAGAAAGGGAGCCTGGAACAGAATTCACTGAGGAGACAGGAACTGCTAGATGGTAGCTAGAACGCTACTGAAAAACCATCATTCAAGAGGCAACGTGCAGAAGCCCAAAGGTCACAACGAGCACGAACTAGAACTGCACACTCGGTAACTAGCTCTTCAATGAGTGACTCTAGGGCAGTGATAAACAAGCGCATATAATCAAATGAATCCTGACCTACAAACTAAGGATTGCTCGTTACTGTAACCACATGGGGAGAGCAGTTACTCTCAGAGGAAAGGACATTTGCATGACTATCCCTGGATTTACTGCCAGTTTCAAGATACACTAGCTGGAAGGGGGAAAGGGAAAGGACATGAACTTCATTTTTCTCACCCCAGCAAAACTGGCCCCAGCTACTTTCAGAATTCTTTTCAAGCATCCATTTCCAATTGTTAATCTTCACTTCTCAGAAAAAAAACAATGTTTTTGACAGAGACCTTACAAAATTACCTTTCTCCCAGTAACCTGGTTAGGAACCATTACAAGGAGATGCATTTTACCATTCATTACATGACTGCAGGTGCTTCAACACAACAGTGCTTCCTATGTAATGCTGGAAAGACAGAGAAAGAAATTTTCCAATAAGCACCGGAATAAACCTTCTCCCAAAAGCAATGAGGGAAATGTGAACACAAAAAGCAAATTATGTGTTGACAGAACTTTAGAATTTTCACATGTTTAAATACACTTATCACGCAAGTTCTGCTGGGATGAAACCCTTTCCCACAGATAGGCTTCTGTCAGTATTCTCAATGAAAAACGTTTGGGACTATGGGAGAAACAGGTGGTGATTTTATTCCCAAAACATCAAACTGGACACACACATAGATACTCAAAGTGAGATTTTGTAGTAGATTATACCTTTCAAGTCACCAGTTAAAATCCAGTCAAAGAAATTCAACATAGCCTCCTTTCATTACCAGATAAGATCTACTACTTTATAGTTACTTCAAGGCAGCAGGATAAGATTAGCCACATAACTGAAATGCAGGTAACGCAGATACAAACTGCTCGCATGTCAAAACCTGTTTCTCCCCACATTTAACTGAGGATTGTAACCAAACTGCAGGTTTACGCTACTGCAGGATGGAATTTCTGTATGATGATGATACTAAAGGTGATGCAGCAAGTTAGCATCTCCAGAGGCAGCAAAGCTGAAAGGACATGACTGCTGAGCTACCGGTGTATGTCCGGAGGAGACATTCCCAGGGTGAAGCTGCTGACGACCCTTAGTGCCATCCGCGCTGCACCATTCTTGATCTATTTAAAACATCTCTGCCCGAAGGAAGCACTTTCCACAGCCTTAAATTCACTTAAAATGCAAACTAGGAAAAGGATCGCCTTTAATATCAACAGGAGTTTTTTTAAACCCCATTAACACCACTAACCAATTTCAGAGTAAATTACAAAATTCCTTTGAGTTTAAACTAACTCATTAAACTCCTTTATGTGTTAGCGTTCTTAAGGCTAAATGATTACTATGGATTTTCTTCTACTAAATCTGTAAGCTGCAACAGAAGTTAAGCTAAACATTTTCACAAAAGGACCCTCTCTTTCCCCCACTCTGTTTTACAGCCTGAAAACTCTACCAGCTGAGCCAAATCTCACATTCCTGGGTGACTTTTGCTGTCTGTCACAAAGTTATAGGAGTGTAATGTGAAAATAAGCATTAGTGAAAGTGGCAGGGAAAAGTGTTGCTTTATGATTTATGTCTCTTGTAGAATAGAAGGCTAGAAAGTTCACTAAGTTGCTGTTGCCAGATTGCAGCTACCAGACATATTAAGTTCATGCTTCAGTTCACATTTTCCTTACAAATGGCTGAAGCCTGTTCTATAAACTGGCCAATTCTGCCAGTAGTAAGCAGCTGCTACCAGTGTGACATAGTCTGTATAAACTTTGCTGGTTTACAAGTTTAAGATTGTACTGGAACCTTCTGTCTCTCAGTTGCTTTAATACACTAGGCAGCTACTGTTGTTTTCATCAAGGACATCAGGAATCGCCCCACACCTTTATAAGATATTCAGTTCCCTAATTGTGGGAAGAGATCAAACAAGATTTATTGTAGTCACTATGAGGCCAGACCATTTGCTGACACTGATGAAGCTAAAAAAGGTCCTGGAAGCTCCCAGCAGCAAACCTGCCAAATATTCAGCAGATAAATGAACAAGGGACATCCCCCTGATCCCCTCTATGGTTACCACTTGGATTAAGACAAGATAGAGGCAGTATCTGATGTAAAAAAGTGCGGGTGGGAAGAAACAGGTGAAGAAGCAAAAGCAATAGGAAATAAGAAAAAGAGGTAGAGGTTGAAGCCTGAAGCACAGCACTTTTTTCCACCTGTAGCTGCAACCCTTGCATGTGTCATCACATCCAGTGACCTTTTTCTTACAGTCTCCTGCTGCAGTTTCCAAGGAGGAGCTGCCAAGATTACCACTTGTTGGCTGCGTTTGTTGTGCCAGCCTTACATCGCGTTTCCTGAACCCTCGACAGTGGTCCATAGTACAGGAGACTGGTGTCGTCAGTAACACAATTAAATCATAGAAGGGCTAGTCCAAAACTCAAGTCAACTACTGTTCAGTAAACTGGCCAGCTCATGCATTGTGAAAGACACCTGGAAATAAAAGAAATTCACATCTCCGTAAGGATTACAACAAACCAATGGGTTCCATGGGCCATCTACATCGACTTTCTGCTTCCACCCAAACTCCATCTCTCTTTTGGGACTTGTCTCATGATGAGCTCTTTGACAAGCTCTTGTCTCTGCCTTGGTGCAAGAAAGTTTATGGATGCAAAGGCTTTAGATTTATCTCACCTGCTTCTACGCACCTTAGTGACTTACCTAAGGTAGGAATCCTGCTACTACAGTCTTTCACTACCTTCATGGGAAAGAAAGAGGTACATGGGAGAAGCCAAGAGAGGGAAGCATTAATTTTCCTCTGAGATAGCAGAGCTCAGTGCTGCTCTCCAGCTCAAGTCTTAGCCTGCTACATGGGAATCACTGGTAGCGACCAGTGCCCAGAAGTTACCAGTTGTTGCCTATTCTACACCCTCTTTAGTAGTAAAGGAGGCCTTTGCTTCCTCATACAAACACTTTTACAAGAATACATATAGCAAGCGAGGGAAGGAGAGAGCGGGTAAGCATTTGCAAGACAGAATCATTCAATGAAAACAGATTACAAGGACAGCCAGACTACCAGCTATTTTGGTGCCTTGAGAAGAAGCACCCTAACGGTAGGAAAAATGAATGTTTAACTGCAGGTCACCTTGCACAGACGCCAGCTGCTGCCCATGTGAAAAACAGAGTGAACTATCATTGCTCATTCTCTATCAACAAGACTTTGTGCACAAGTTAGTGTGTGTTATTTTATATATCACATTGAAACAAGAAAAGGAAATGAAAGGAATGATATTGCTATACACAGAAGCTGCCTGGAATGCCAAATGCACAACAAGGTTAGTAAAAGGTGGTGGGTGCTTCCATAGGGCTAGAAAAACAAGCAGTAAAAGAAGTAAAATGAGAAAGCACCCTGTCTGAAATTTGCTGCAATAATGTGACATAGGTCTTTAGGGGGAAAAAAAAAGAAAAAAAAAAAAAAGAGGTGGGGAGGCAGCAAGGGGGAGGTGGGCGGAGAGGGAAAGATCCAGTGTCTTAAAATCATCTCTGGGTCTGGAAAAACAGCTTTCCAAAAACTCAGTCCTTGCAAAAAAAGATTCAAATTGCAGATTTAAAGGAGGCAGCAAATTATTCACAGCTAGAAAATGTATTATGATTACCTGGGGTTATAAATAAGTTTTCACACACAGATACACACGTACTCTCTACCTAGGTAAGTATGTCTACACTATGAGAACATACGTGTAATAAAAACTCAGCAAAAATTATTAATGCAGGACAAAAGGAGTAAATCAACTTCCGTTATTCTTATCTCTAAAAGAGAAGAAATTACATTTTCAGAGAAGCATCTCAGAGGAACAAGTAGCCGCTACAACAGGCAAACAGTGTGCATTATTTTCAGTTGGATCAACCAGTCATAAACTTGGGGCAGTCTGCTAACATCTGAGAATTAGTTTCTATAAAAATTCTGGGGAAAAAAAGCAAGAATCAAGACTATTTTTTTGCTAAATACCCAAGTATTAGTTGGAAACAGGTAATTTGCTTAAATCAAGATTTTTAACAGTCAAGGCGAAACTATCAACACAAATCAGAAAATTTAAATCTTCTTCCTCTTACTGAATGTAATTGTGCCCAGTTTCACTGCTAGATAATTTATTTCAGCTCTCAGAGATATGAGATTATAAAGGACATTTACACTGGAAATCCTTACTGCTGAATTAGTAGGAATAAACATCAAGAGTTGAGCTAAAGCACTGACTGAAACTCCAATTTTAATAAATCCTGGAATAAATGTCCCATTAACACAAATATGGATGTGCAGATAGGCCTCTCTTTGGACTTTAAAGTTTGCAGACATCATCTTCTTAGTACTGAAACATTACCATACACAATTTGCACAAAATTACTGCAGGTGCAAAATGAGGGACGAAGCCACATCAGAAGAGTCTCAGAGTGTGCTCTGTGACAGTAAATTAAAATTCCACATATAAGTTTATCTAGTAACTTAAATGGAAGGCCCCTAGTACCTCAGCAATTACACTGTACCTGCAAACAGTCATTGTGGGGAGACGTGAGGAAAAAAGCCTCACGTCTCTCAAAAGCGACAAACTTCGTGGCACTGCGTTTGTTCCCAGTTTTGTTTGCTGGTTAGTGAGAATGAGGCGATGTATGAATGTACTCATCAGTAACGGATAAATTTTTGAACTCACGCTTTTGAGAAAGAACCCACTGTTGCAGGCTGGCTTTTAATGGAATACAGCCGCACAAAACAATGCAAACTTTTTCATATACAGTTCAACAACAGACAGGTAAACTAGCACTTCAGTTCTAAAGAGCATACTAAACCAACCCACATGTAGAGGTCTCCAGCTGCATAAAACTGGACTCCAATACTTGAGCTTTGATCATTCAGGAATACTGAGTAAATTGAGCAAGAATCCTTGTGCTCCACAAGCTCCTAGACAGAGAAAAAAAAAAAATAGCGAAAATTGAAGGCCAAAATAACTACCTTCTGCTCATGCTTTGTACATATCAAAGCCTGTTTACATAAATTTATCTGGGGGAAGCTAACTACTACTATGTCATTCCTCCCCAGTCCCACACCTTGCTAGATTTATTATACTATCCTAACCTCAAGCTTCTCTTCCAGCAGTTTCCAAATGGTCACACGCCTAATTTCAATTAGCTGAAACAATCATTTCACATCAGATGAATCTTTATTCTGTAAAGTGTTGCAAAACTTTGACTGGGTTTGGGACTTGGAAAATATGTATATAATTGATTTCTTTAGGACACCACAGAGGGAGAAGTGAAGCAGAAAATGGATTGTTAACACCAGAATATCACCTGCTTAAAACACAACAGGAGGCAGGACTCAAACATAAATCTGCTGGTCCCAGAGCAAAACAGACATCATGTTCAGTAACACAATGACTTGTCCATGCAAGCACATTTGCACCATTGGGTTTTTTTAAGAATGTATATTAGCTGTAAAACTGAAATGCTAAGATTAAAAAAAGGAGCAGGATGTCAATTACTTCTACTACTTGCTAAAAACAGTGTATTTCTGATTCAGTCTTCACTACGTGTCCTACAACATGAGAAAGTAGATGCAAAACTTGAAATAAAAAAAAATCCTAAGTAATTGTATTATTCCATTACTTATACATTAAATGTCTTTTCAGGATAGCATAGCATTAGTGTTACAAACTTCTGTCTTTCCTCATGCACAAATATTCCACTCTTACAAATCTACTCTACAATAGAGTTAAAACTGAAATTTTAAGTTCCTTACAGATATGTGTAAAAATTAGAACAAAACATGGTATAACTACTATGATGTGGGGTTTTTTCCCCCCCTCAAAAACCATTCTTTTACTTACCATATCATCCATATCAACCATCATCCACATCAACCATATCAAGCCAACTTGGAATAGAATGGTTTAGTTTCAGAGTATCTTACCTCTCTTTTAAGGATTTTGTTAATCATTTTTACTACGTACACACAGGCACCTCTCTGCACATTTCTAATATGAAAAAATAAGGGAAAGTTGCAAATCAAAGTGTTATAAAACAAATGAGATAACAATGAACAAAGAACCACTGATAATCATGAATAAGAATACCGACTTTATTCATTCTTCACAGATTTTTCCAAATTCTGAGAGCTTTCAGTATACTTCTAAATATACATTTTTTTTTTTAACCTGTCATGGTGTGAGATGTTATCTTTACTCATTATTTCCAGATTTTTCTGAGTATCAATAGGGTTTTTTTTTTATCTTTGGCAAGGAAGAAATACTGATGATACCGAACTCCGATAAGCTAAGCATTTGCCTTACCTTGAGGGGTTTGGTGGGGGTGTTTTTCTGTTTAATTGTTAAACACTTTCCAATCCCTGCAGACTAAACTGATTTATGGTATTTCAGTGAATAAACGGGACATTACCCAGCTATTACATATTCTTCCCTACCTTGCGTTTTTTTGTATAAGATTTCATCAACACAGCTGAATTTAACTTTCTGCATGCCTGATTCAGGAGAGAAAGAGTTATTAACATGCATTCCAAGCGGTCCGTATGCAGAACAAAAGTAATCCTACCTACTAATATACAATCAGTATCTGACTACTAAGCGCATTTTTCTTCAAAAGGTTCATCTCTCTTCAGAAGGAGATAAACAACTTAAACCTAGAAAGAATAACTCACATTTCAGTTTTCTTTGGTGCACTTAAAAGCCTTACCATTTTCAATTTTATAATAAGTACTTCTACAACTGAAATAGCATTAATATAAAATAATATTACTCCTTTCTCACAGACATTTCAAGAGGCACAGCATGAGAAAGACTCCCAAATGGTTTAAAATTTGAAGAACAGAATAAGCAATGCTTTGATATTCAGTACAATTAATCTTTTCTCATCACACACAACTCACTAGTTACCCTTGTTGCCACCATTTCCCATTCTGATTTATGGCAGAAGCAAGATACAGGAAACAATGACAGAATTTAACTTTTCATATTAATGTCCTTCCAACCCACTACACATAAGCAGAGATTAAAACCCATCGCTTGTTCTCATTTTAATTTCTCAAAACACTCTTTTATCTGTGCAGTTTCTAATGAAATTATATTTGAACTCAGATTCAGTTATCATAACTTAGTGAGTCTCTGCTGAGCTGTAGTATTATGCCAGACAGGCAGAGCAAATGCTTTTACCTAAATCTCCTTCAAATTGTTTGAATGTGTAAATACACCTGGTAAATACAAGGTAGGCTACCACATGACTGTTGCTGGATGGTAACTCGTGAAGATATACAACTTGATCACTTGTCTACATTCTTAATCTGAAACAATATTAATCCATTTCAGCTCACGGTATCTTTATGTCGTGGTTTAGGCTGGGCTGGCCACTAAACAATTGACAGATGTTCTCTTTAACCTCTCTCTGCCTTCCCAGAAGAGAAGGGAGAAAGAATAAGTGACACAGACTTACAGGTTGAAGAGAAAACTAAAACTACTTCAACGAAATATTAATCATAAAAAAAGATAATAATATCAATAAGAAAATAATGAAATACACAAAATACATATATAAAACCAGTATGGAGCTCTCAGGATGATGATCAAGTCACCAGCAGGCACTGGGAAAGTCCCAGACTGGACCCAGCAATGAACGGGAACCAGATTCAGGAACACACAGACCAGAGTCAAAGGCAGGAGAATGAACAGAGTCCTCCTCAGACGCCGGCCACTGAAGAAGAGAGCTAACCCCTTTGATCCCTCAGCTTTTATACTAAGCATGATGCAGATAGGATGGAATACTCTGTTCGTCAGTTTTGGGTCACCTGTCCTGTCCCCTCCTCCCCACAGGTGCAACCCCTTTACACTCTTCTGCCTCTGGCCCTCCAACATGGCATATAACAAAGTTAGCTGGCCTTGGTTGTCATAGCAAGAAATATAAGCAAGAGCCTCTCCGCATACCATTCCTTGGTATTATCTATAAACATCAGGCCTTATCACTGCCAGAAGCACATACTGTCTGAAAAATATGCCATTAATTTCAGAGAGTGCAGTTAGAAGAGACTTAACTGAAAAGCACAATTACTGAAAAGAAAATTGGTTCTGTTCTATCTCAAACCAGGACACCTTATTATACTGTACATGTATCTTTGCTAAATATGCAATCAGTAGCATCAGATAGCCACATAGCTGAATGCTTGGGGGGGACTTGTCTCAAAAAAGCAAGCATATGACAATGAGAGCAGTTTCAACGAAATCAAGACCATATCTAAATACATAATGGATGAATGCAAATCAAAACATGCCTCCTAAATAGGGAGAGAGAGAGACCACGCAGGAAAAAAAAAAAAAAAAAAAAGATATCTGTGATGAGGCTATCCTCCACACAACTGCTTTCTGTATTCAATCACATATATCAAAAGCACATTGGAACAGAAATGCATTATGAAAGCAGAGCTGGTTCTCTAATTGCAATTACAAAGAGATGGGAAGAAAACCCAAAACAAATGAAAGGCCAGTTTGATTACTAGCTTACGCTACAAAGACTTCAGAAATACATAGCTGCTATTAGCTCCCCACTAAAGGAAGTCAAATGCAGTAGAGAACAATGACTCCACAGTGGCAGCATTAAAATTAAGGACGGTTCTTCAGATTACATAAACCAGCACAGCTCCAGCTTGTATCAACAGAAGATCACGTTAAGTGGCCAAGAATATTAATGAATGGTTCATTGAAGACATCTTCCATTTACAAGTAATTCTCTCTCAAAAAAAAAAAAAAAGAACACAGAACATGGAAGCATTTAGGTACACAGCAGACATCTGGCAAAACAATGACAAATGGCAGGATTAACATTTAGACGTAGTTTTATTAAAAAGACAAGTTCTCCACTGTTGGAATAATCTCATAAAAGCCCTTTCATTAAATCACTCTTTTATACTAACTGATTCCTTTTCAATGCAATTTAAACTCATTACGTTAAATGAGCACTATTATATTTGCCAATAAAATAAACATAAGTACTGTTTTTATGCTTGCCTACCAGGTAAATCACCCTTTTAAAAATATTACAGTTCTATCTGTTGCAGAGTACTTAAACATACACATTTAAAAGTTGTTGCTGGTTACTTCCTTTTAGGTGGATGAGTTGGTCCTCGAAAAGTACACAAACATAAGTAAAATCTTTAACTTTTTAATGTTTTTCCACTTACAAGTTCTTATACTTTCTCTCACAGAAATTGTCCTACTACTTGGATGAATGATGCAACTACAACAAGGACACTGTCCTGTCTTAAGCCCATGGAACACTAACAAAATTATTAAAAGCTGCTGCAATAAATCCTGAGGCATTAAGAGAAAAAAAGTGATGTAAGGTTTAGTGTCACGACCAGTTGTGTATTTTGAGGATCAGATTTCAACTGGCGCCTCCATTTTTCCTGTTCATTCTAACAATTGTCTTTTATACAGCAAGAATCTTTTAACGCAGAGTGGGACATGCGACTCATCCTGCCACCTTTTGCACCAGGTATGTAAAAAGGGACTTAGCAGAAGATTACCCAAAGATTTTAGCAAAACATGTAGTATTTTGGAACAGATTTTTTTTTTTTTTTCTTCATGAGAAGGGCCAGTGCAGTTACCTAATGTCATCCTTTTTCTTTATGGAGGTTCAGTGTATGTCCTCACTTATACAAAGAAAGGAAGGTGGGAGGTGGAGCAGTGGAAGTTTGAGTGAAGCCACGTGTAACGTTCCAGGTTTGATCATACAGGTGGTAACTACTGAATTTACTTCTGCTGTGCAAGTTAAAAGCAACTGTCAGCTGAAATTAAAGCAGTGTACACATGGCATAATACAACAGCAGGTTTAGGTCCATCTCAGGCCTATCTGAACAGGCAAAAATGGATTCTTAGTCTTCGTATCTTCAGAAAGGACAAGATTATGGTCCCATCACTTCCGTGAAGATGCGTGAGAACAGCTCTGCAACAGTTATGTCCATTTCCGAAGATCTCAGAACCACCTTTGCTTGGGTCTGCTGCATATACACATTCTTGTTTATGAACAGTAGAAACAAGTTAGCAATAACCTGAGGAAACTCTGCTATGCCTTGTAACACTTTTTAGGTTCACAGTGCTGCTGAAGACTTACCCTCTTCCTCATTAATTGAGTAAATTTTCAGGCTACTAGATTGGAGTATTGAAGGAAGGGATGGCACACTCTTGTTTCATTTCCAATAGTGACACCAAATTTGCTATAAAACATTCCATTGTACAAAACAGTCAAATGCTGTAGAAATTGTTCTTTAAAGAAAAGGAAATACTTTACTTAAAAACAAACCCAAACACTGGAAATGCAACAAAAATTACGCTAGAATGAGCAGTGACAGAACTGTTGCCGTTTTATGGCTGCTGAGTACCCACTGACTTTGGCAGCTTCACAGCAAGTCAGAGAACATACTTGCACATCTCAAAGGATCAGTGCAGCCAGAATAATTCTACATCTTCATTTACAGGCTTAGCAGTGAAGCCAATGACCAAGAGGACTTTGGGACTGAGCTATCATTTCCTTATTAAAGATGGTGCCTCTAAGTCTAACTTCAGGCAAAGGAAAACGTTGACTGTCCACTTGTCTGTGCAGCGTGAAATTTAGCGTCTGTTGTGCTGGCACTCATCACACCCAGCCCACTTGTTAAAAATATTTATGTTACTTCAAGGGATCCCAGTCACCATCAGCAGTCAATAAAAAAAGGAGACAGAATGCAGCTGATCATGCTTGCTACACTGGCTAACCACCAAACACAGAAATGTTTCCGTTTCTTCATTAGGCAAGTTTATACAATCACACTAGAACTGAATCAGCCTTAACTTTATTATCTTTAAAAGTTACATTAAGAAACAACCCTATCGCTGTAGTGTAGGTCTCCTATTGTCTCTGTAGTATACAGCACAAGTGCTTACATATAAACATTGCTTTCATGAACCAATTAATGTACTTAAATAAAGAAGAGAGAAATTATGTTTAAGGAAATCACTACCATAATAAAGTCACAGAAGTCAACAATATAGTTGTGCTTTTTTCTTAACAGAGAACTGTGAAACACACATTTGCTGTGGTTTGTAACACACTATGTAATGACACTGGAGTCCCAATATCACGTAATTTTTTTTTTTTTTTCTTTTTTAAACGCAGGGTGTAGAAGATTTGCTCCTAAAGTTACTTCAAGGAACCTGAAAGATCAGGCACATACATTCAATTTTTATATGAATAACTACTGTTAGATAAACAGTATCAAATATGCATTGTTTCCAAAACAATTGAATGTTATGTACATCCAGTAAGAACACACATCAGCTCAGCTGTGCTGATAGTTGGTACATTTATTCATAGGGCAATATATGACACGACTATGAGGCTCAAATCAGAAGGTTAGAACACAGGAAAACAGGAATTTAAAGAAATTTCATAATAGCTATTATATGTGATTTTCTTAACAAATGCCTTAACTGCCATATTGTTCAGATCTGTGACTTTCTGCTACCTTTTAAATCCCCTACTAGAATACATTTAAGTGAAGTATTATCTGAAAAAAAAGTATTCCTGCATTTAACAAAACCTGTCAAAACCTGCTATTTACCAATAACACACTAACAAATCTGAAGGGAACAGCACACATGCTGTTTTACTACCAGGCATAAAAGTCAACGTTCTCAAAAACAGTGTAGCTTATGTAAGGTAAGGCGTCTTCACAGTATGGCTCTCACAAGAAGCACTTTGTTAACCATAGTAACAAGTATCTATAAAGAAAAATAGTCCTAAAAATAATTTCAATATACCCAGTACCAGAAACAGACTAACCATGTGATGTTCAACAGAGAAGAAAAACATTCCTTTACATCAACATGTCCCTTCAATCTCTCCAATCCCAATTAAAAAAAAAATAGTTACGCAATTGCACTTGTTACTGAAAAACTTGCAGGGACAGTCTTGCTCACTAGTATCAATTTTAAGCATCAAGAGTTTAGTGTGGTTTTTGCGGGGTTTTTTGTTTTTTTTTTTAAAGTAAGGAAATTAGTGACCAAATTAAGTCAGTAATTTGTTCCATACCAGTTATTTACCTTTTTGGTGCTTATATAAAGCACCAAATTGACTATAAAATACTCCTTGGTTTCTTCCAACCATACCAACTTAACAGAGACTTTACCCTCCAAATCTGTATAGTCTGTTGTATAGATATGACCCATGTAGTCATAAAGGCTGGATGCCTTGGAAGACAGTTCCATGTAGACGGGGGCACTGAAACACCAGAATGGCTTTCCAGTTTCATCCAAGAGAGTAACGTCCATCACATAGCAGTCCTACAAAAACAAGCAAAAGAGGTTATTTCCCCATGCCATGGCATAGTGAGTAGATCTGTCTGTGATTTCAGGAGAAATATCCAGGGTTCAGAAAGCAATTTTTGGTATGAAGGCTAAAAACTCATCATGTAATTGACAGTGCTCTGCTGACAACTGCAAAGCAACAGATACTTATTTAAAGGTTTCCTACAGAAATCAAAATTGCAACCTACAGACATCAAAAACTGCGCTACAGAAGGTAGTACTGCCAACCTAAATCAGACACTCTCTTGAACATTTTTTAAGCCTTTAACATCTGTGTTTTTCAATTACTGGTTATCTGACCATTCAAATAATGATATTCCTTTCAATACAAGAAATCCAAGTTTAAACTCAGGTGCTAAACTCATGTGAATGCAGCAACGTTTGCAAAGATACTCAAGGAGACCACCCCCAAAGTGGATTATCCTAATTATGCTGTATATCTGCATCACTTCCAGGAGCATAATATGCTCTAAAAGCATAAACAAACCAACATCATATACTCCATGCCCAAAAATTAATTTGGAATGCTTTATTTCACCGTACTACATAGTTGTGCTTCTGTCGCTTTAACATTTCTTTCACTATTACCGACTTCAATCAAAACAATACAGAGCAGATGGTACAAACATAAGAAGTAATATGAAACAGTTTTCCTAAGTTTGTTACTGTAGACTATGCTGAAAATAAAAAATTCAACCCAAATCTGATGATCATTTAATAGCTTATACAAGCTATAAATTTACTTGAAACAAGAAAGAATTACTATTTTCTGATCTGACATCTTGCATATAAAAGGCCAGTTATGAAAAGTAAAGCAGGGTGGCCTTGAGTGTTGGGTGTTTTTTCTTCCCATTTATTTCCAACTGCCTGTACTTCCGTAATTAGTTTTTTTATAAAAAATACCTAGAAGTGCCTAAAAAGTCTTTTTTTTCCTTAGAGTATTGGAAAAAATTCAAATAAAATAAAAAATTCAAATAAAGTAAAAGTAGTGGCATGTTCTGCTGCCGTGGCTTATTTGATTTTGCCTGCACATAAGAGTTTTTTTAGAGTTCTATGTTAAAAGCCAAATTGAAATCTACCCACAGATACGTGTTCACACGTGCAATCTCTCAACACAAAATGAGTTTTTTAAAAAAAAAATTATTTATTTTTTCCTAGAAACAAATATTCGGTATAACTTACGCTGTAAGCACATGGGATAGAGCTAAACTGAAGACTACAGCCATAGCTCTCTGTTTCTTCTGACAGTTAATTTCCCAGATATTTATGTGCTACGCATGATTATTTTCATGGAACAAAAAATTCTGCCAAGCAGATGTAAATCACATAGAATCATAGATTGATTGGAGGAGATCTTTAAAGATCATCTAAGTCCACCCCCCCTGCCACAAACAGGGACATCTTCCACTAGATCAGGTTCTTAAAGCCCCGTCCCACCTGACCTTGAACATTTCCAGTGATGGGGCATCCACAACTTCTCTGGGAAACCTGTGCTAGTGTCTCACCACTCTCCTTATAAAAAAAATTCTTTCTAAAGTCCCATTTAAATCTACCTTCTTTCAGTGTAAAATCATTGTCCCTTGTCCTGTCACTACCGGTCTTCGTAAAAAGTCTCCCTCAGTCTCCCTCTAAGCCCCCTTTATATATTGAAAGGCCACTATAAGGTCTCCCCGGAGCTTTAACTTGCTGATATCTGCCCAACATGGCAGTGAGATTTCCTACCTCTTACCGTATGCTTTTCAAGCAAATGAAGCACAGTCTGCAATTATGTGCTAAGATATCACTAACTTTCAGCATGCAAATAGTTCTAATGAAATTAATGGTATACACAATAAAAATAAAATGAAAATAAAATAAACTAATTCAAGTTTAAGTTTTTCAGAAGGCTCAAAAAAGCACCTATTCTGCATTATGGTTCTCAATGAACATTTATGGAAATTAAAGAAAGATAGCAAACAATTGCTATAAAAGCATTTTCTTGTTAGCTTGAATTCCTTCTAATTACCAACATACAATATTTTTGTTAAAACACATAGGGGAAGGATTTGTTGTTCTTTTGAAAACAAACACCCAACTCAAAAAAGTTTAGTACAAACTGAGAAAAAATAGGAGTGAACAAGCTTGTTGCTATGCAAACAAGGAATTTGAAGGAAAAAAAAATGGCTATGAGCAATTAGAGAGCGAAGACTGAATAGAAACTGTAATCTAAACTCAACTGTAGCTGATGTTCCCAACAGATACTAGTAGATTACAAAGTTTTAAGATAAATTTTACATTCCTCACTTCACAGGAAAGCTGGCTGACACTATGAACTGTAAAACAAGTATGTGACTGTCTATGAGCAAAATATTATGTTATCAAACAGTCCACATTTATGCAGAATGAGCAGAAATGACAGTTTTATTAATTTTTACTTTTTTCAAAGTAAGTGCCAAAATTGAAATCAAGTATTGAACCATATCATCTTTCAGTAGTGCCTAAGTTACGTTTATCAGAATTTTTGGTACTTCTGGAATATTCACACAGCTGAAATACATTTAAAAATATGTCTTCGCCACTATTGCAAAGTCTACAGAGCTACTCTCAAACTTTCTTTAAAATAACTATTATAGGAATTTTATACAAGAGAACAAGTGAGAATTCCTCTAAAATACAAACAGTTAACCCAGCTGACCCATGTACATGACTCGAGCTAGGTGCTGACTGCATGAACGTGGACTGTAGTTTCTGTTTGTGTCCATCGGCATTTTAACATTCTCCAAGTTTCTAACTTTCATTGCACATACATGCTACAACAGATCTGTGGAGCATTTCCCCCATGGGTTCAAGACTTATTGTCTGCAAAAAACCCCAACAAACCAACAAACAAAATCCCCCACAGAAAGCCCATCTGCAGTACATTTTTTGTCCAGCATTTCCACGCAGCGCTGGTCAGTTGCAGCATCTTTGCTAAGTGGAAAGCACTGAAGTCATCACACATGCATAACAGGTCTATCATGTAATCTAGACTATAAAACAGAAAGGATAAAACTTTTTTTCCCCTCAAAATTCACATCATTTTTTCAATATTTGAATTGAGGTTTTTTCCTAGTTACAGACACCTTCCACAAATACAAACTTCATTTTTTTAAATTAGCATATTTAGGGGATGCATAAACATAATTCTGTTTTGAGATAAGCATTTGCAGAAACAAAAAATATTTCTGACTGACCTTTACATTGCCTTTAAACACATCTGTTTCCCAGGATAAGCCAAGTGTCCCAGTAAGAGGCAAGTGCTTCGTATTATCCTTTAAGCTTACAACTGTGAGCCTCAAATATCCATTTGCAATGTCACCTGAAAATATTACCAATATATAACATTATACTACTACAAATCAAACTAAGCCCAAGTACACTGTAAATGTTCCTTCTGCTTCTCTCCACGTCTGTAGTTTCCTCCCACTCAACAATAAGGAACCCTGGCATTCACCAACAGCTAGATATCAAGCACAGTATACAGAATTTAAGCGGCAGTTCAGGCCTTTGATTCTGTAATCCACAGCAGAAGCAGCAGCTAAAAAAATTTGGTATCTTTGAGTATAAAAATCTGAATGCCACCTAAAGGACTTATGCAAGGATGCAAGCAGTAAATTCCATGTGCAATATTTAAATTTCATGCTACCAGTGCCTCCATCACTGCCCACTCCCCAAAAGTCAAGCTCAACACATAACACAAAATAAGTTATGAGATACAACCCCCTACTCCTCCCCCTTTTTAAAATCTCTCTGCTCTGTCTGGTTACTTAAATAACCTTACGCAACAGGGTATAAGGATAACTATCAGTACTCCCTGGAAAGGATATTGCATCATTTAAACTGACAAGCAGTATGCCTATATCAAGCTTTTAAATTATGGATTTTTTAAATTTTTTTTAAATAGCTTTCCAAAGGCTCTTTCATTTTTTTGACACAATTATTCAGATCTCTTTGTGATTTATTTTTTATTTTATTACTACACATAACCATATTTCTTTGGTATGTCTTCCTCTCCCCTCAGAAAAGATCAACTTTTTTTAATTGTTCTTTTTTCCCTTGCTATCATAGGAGGAAAGTTAACCTGGGAGTGCAATGGTTTAATTATAATTTGGGTTACATCATAACAAACAAGATCTCTGACTACAAAAAAAAAAATGCACCACATTGTGACACAAGCAGATTTCTTAGTAGGAGATCCCTTAAAAAAAAAATTCCTTGAACAAGAGATACTCTCTTAAAAGAGCAAACAAAAGCCCTAGAGACCTCAAAGACAAAAAAAAAAAAAAGAAAGAAAAAAAAAAGAAAAGAACGGAATTAAGTGTCTACCACTTGCCAGAGACAGACAGGAAGGGAAAGAAGGAATTCCCAGGAAAATACTGCTTGTCGGTATCCAGGAGCAGGCCCTGGATGGTAAGATGATAAATCTGAAAGGGCTTGCAGAGGTTTAAGATGCAAGTGGCAAAAGTGAAAAAAGAGAAATGTTTTGCCTATGGTCATCTTTCAATCAAGCCCAAGCAGCAGGATGAGGCTGAAGACAGAAGAAGCAACATCGGAAAGGCTGTCTGAGTTAAAAAGCTAAAGCCTGTGTGCAGGAGCAGCAAAAGCCTTTGCCTGGTGGCTGCTGAAGGCAGATAGCTAGAGGCACAGTGACACAGAAAGAGAGCCCACAGTTTACTGCAGAAGCCAGAAAACGACTCTGAATTGGTACTGTGGGGCCAAGCAACTCCCAGGAGATGCCTGACCACAAACTAACTCTGGGAAGACATCACTCACAAGCGGGGAGTCCAAAGAATACTTACTGTGTGGAGCAAGCAGCCCAATACGTGACAGAGGACAGAAGCAGCAGGCTTTTCAGTACAGACACTGTCTGGAATAGGAGTGTGAATACAGTGAAACCAACATGACTATGCCCAGGAAATATTTTGTATGGGTGAAGGAAAATGCATCGCTCCAGACAGTGATACCCACTGTCCTTGCAGTGATGTTCCAGAGAACTCAGCGAGGAAAATGTAAGTAAAATTCACTTTCAGGATCCAGCTCAAAGTGCAAAAAAAGGCTATTAAGTTGATACCTACCCAAATGGTTCCATTCCAAACCTCAGTAAATCAAATCCAATGACAAGATTTCATTCAAGATAAAAATATTTTAGATAAATAGTCAAGCTTTACTGAGTGCACATTGAAAGCCCACATTTGAAGTTGAGCTTTTATTCAAGACACTTTAAACAACATCAGTCAACAAGCATTTTTTTCCAAAAGGACTATGCAGTTATCTGCAATTCAGGTTTGAATGAAAGCAGCAATTCCTCTCACTCACTCAAAACAAATGAAAATTTTATTGGAATAAAAACAGATTAAAAACAGCATACTGCTAATAAATTAATGAAGCCCAGGACATCCCTACCATTGCATGGCATTAAGAACATGAACTGCTGTAGTGCTAGGTGGGTCACCTGGCTCAGGTGTAAATTATAAATCCCCTATTGCAGTTACTTCTTAACTTTAAGCCAGAATGGAAATAGGAGACACCGATCAGGAATCTGAAGGCTAATTATTCATGCATTAATTAATCCAGTGGTTTGTGGGTTTTTTTTTTTTTATATATAAAAGATCCACTGCAGTCCTCATATCCAGAAGAAAAAGAAAGTATGCCTGGAAGTCAGCAAGAAGTGGAAGTGCTAAATAGTGAAATCTCCCCTTTCTCATCCCAGTCAGAAAAGGAAAGGAAATTAAAGGGCAGCGCAAGCTCTGTTAAGCATACCGAGGGAAAGACAGAGGAAGCAAATTGGACAGGACTTTCTTCAGCCTGATCTAGAATTTGTTTCACTGTCCCCTATGCCCAGAGTTTATGCACATACAGCAGCAAAGCAGCCCTTTAATCAGTATAGGTTATAGGGAACAAATATTTCCCAATAAAGGGAATACCAATATAGAGAACATATATCATGTACACAAACCTCAGGGGAAAGAAACAAATAGCCCAATAGTTCAAAGGCACTTATTTTAGTGAAAACACAAGCAAGTTTGTTTTGCTAACCAAGCCTTTGTTGCAAGTTGTAATTTGATTGTTATTTTCCCAGGGAAGGTTGTGCTTAACATTAATTCTTGTGGCAGCAACCAGCCTTACCATGGTGAAATGGTCATTTAAACTTGCAAATCAATCTTCAAGGTCAAGCAAAAACATTTCAAATACATGACATGATATTTTACAAACAAATCTTAGAAGCTCTCTAAACAGAAAAATCACCTCATTACATTTTGCAAGCACAACATATCAACTTTCATCAACACATCAACTTTCATCAACACGGCATATCATTGAAAAGCCAAGCTTAGACTACCATATGGCTACAAAGCTATGCTTAAAAAGTTGAAAGCCTAGGTAAATACATTTCAAGAATGTTCATTAAAAAGCTAGATGTAGTATTCACAGCTTCTGTGAGTCATATGAAAAGCCTGTCACAGCTTCCTGAAAACAAGAAGAGTTTTCTAATACTTTCAATTCAGTTTGAAAGTATTTAGCATATTTGCCCTACAATATCTGTCAACAAGACCACATCACCAATTCTGTTTAAATGGAAGGAAGCGTAAAATAAAATGCTAAAAAACAGCCAAAACAGAGTGGCAAAACAGCTAGTTACTGCAGTGCAAGTATTAATTCCAGAAAAAGAAGATCTGAAGCCACATACACTCCATCCACTTGGTTCAATGAAGTGTGATGTAACTTTTTTAATTTAATGTTAAGAATTTTGGAGAAAGAATTTAAAATAGAGCAGCAAAATGAAGCACAACATTAATGAACACTAACAAAAAGCAGATAAAAATAAAACTAAACGTTAAAAAATAAATCAGTTATTCTGCAGAATAACAAATGAGCCTTCCCTAGGAACCTATGAGTGTCTACAGCTTCCTAATGGAAACAAATAAATAAGTAAAACCCCAGTATAATAGCTGACAACTGATCTGTGTCTCAGGTTGTGGAAACTGCCATTGTCATGTCACATCCATAATTTAAAATAAATCTGGATTGGGTAGAGAATTTTAAGAAACAGCAAGACTTCTCACTATGTCAGAGACCTCCATGCTTCAGAGCCCTCCCAGAAAATGGGACAAAGACATACTCATTAGAATGGAGCCTAAAAACAAAGACAAACTATCAAATACAACCAGCTTGGACAAACCCACACTGTTGGCCACATTCAGAAACACCATGTTTACCAGAGAGAGCAAAGTGAACAACAAATTACTGTGAAGATATGTTACAGCAGACGACCATAAACTGCCTCACTACATCATTTTTGAACACAAATTACAGAGGAAATCAAGCATCTTCCAAAAGGAATTATTTGCAAGTACATGGAAGGGAGTAGATGACAAACGAGCTTATTGCCTGCAGAACCATGGCTTCAGCTGGCTGATGTCCTGTGAGAGCAGAATCAAGCGGCTGTCACAGAGCTAAAGGACACAAAGCCGAAACAATTCAGAAAACAACCATGATCATAAAACAGATTCTCTAACTAGCAAAGTGAGATGGCATCACAACTGTAGCTCCTGGACATTTGCTACAATATGCACAAACATCAGCTTAATCTTTAACAGAAGTAGCTTCTAAGCAGCAAAAAAGTGATACCAACAAAGAAAGTGTGCCACATACAGCTTTCTTTTGTACAACTGTATTGCTAGGAGCACAGAATTTTCATTTTAGAAAACAATACATGACATCCACCTAAAAAAAAAACAACAAAAAAAAAAACCAAACAAACCACACAAACAAAAAATCCCAAACCAAAAACCCAACCCTCTGGCCAATTTACAGAAGATTTTTTTTTTTTGAGGATATAAAGAGGACTCCTGTATTGAACAACACCTCAGGAGAGATTTCTATTGATATATGGATAGAATTTCACTGAAGTTCTACCCTTGTGAGTATTCCTTTATTTCAAGCTTGGAGCTTTTTGGGAATCTGAAAACAGGTATGTTTCAAATTCAAAGGACTACAACACTCCACACTGTACACAAGGCTACAGTCTAAGTGACAGTTCTTGGAGTCATCAAATACAAATTTTAAAAAAAAGAAAAAGTCATGAGGAAATTTGTTTGAACACTGTAAAAGCACTCAAGCCTGATAACAGTGCCCTCTACTGTCTTCATCAAAAACAGTATTTTCTGAAATCAACAGAATGCTCATTAGCACTGTTAGCAGAAAAATACTGGGCAGCAATAATTAATTTACAGTGTTTAATTTTTATTGTTTAATTTTAAGTCTAATATTTTAATCTTTCTCTGCTGACAGAAAGACAGCTGTGTAGCTGCAGGCAGGGTTGTGTTGAAGTTCACCCATATATTTTGCAAAACCCCACTAGAATTATTAAGATGGGCTGTACATGAACAACAAGAATAGCCAATTATGTCTCATTAGAAGAAATGCTAAGAACTGAAAAAAAGCAGCACAGTTAAAAACAGTCACTGAAATTGTTTTATTACACAATGACAGGATGTCAGAACAGGCAACCCTGAGTTGACTGAAATAAAAGCAATAAATCTTGAAGCTCACAGTATCTTCTACAAATATATTTAAATATTTAATCTGTCAATGCACCTAAAGTATACCTGAGAACAATTCTACAGAATCGATTCTCAAAAATGTAGGAGGACAAATTCACTCTCCCTTATAGTATACAAGTGGAAGGAACATCAACCTGCACCAAAAGCTGTGCCACCGCATTATTAACTCAGCACTGAACCAAACAAATATCCTGACAATCTGCAGAACTTACATCTCGGGCCTGACACTATGTCAATGTAATAGCACGCAGCCTTCATACAGAGCGAGCTTACGACACCACACAATGCACCATGCAGATATAAAGAAATCACACAATGAACAAGAACATAGCTTACTCTTAAAAATCCATTTCAGTTTCTCCCCTTAAAACAGAGATACTGGATATAAGAGGGAAAGCATAACAGCATGGATCATTTTAAAAATCAGACATTACTGTTCTGTCAACTCCACCTTTTCTGCAGAAGAGGCTCTTGAATGTTCCACACAGGTAGGTGCAGCTTCCACCATGCATATCAAGATGCAGATTGTAGTCGTGCAGTCCATATTCTGGGTCAACATCATCCAATACAGGTTTATTAGGTGGAAGGGCATACTGACTTTAAAATTAATAATAATAATAATAGAATTAAGTAAGGGGGAATGACTTAATAGGTAGAGTTATAGTAAATAGACCTACACTGAGACTATCATCTTAGGAGAGGCTGTAAGGGGGGGGGGGGGGGGGGGGGGACATTAGAAGATACAACTTTTCTTCTTTATTAATGCTTTTGAAAAATCAAACACCTCTAGTTCATCATACTTCTTTTAAGCTGTCTAATACTTCTAATCAGGATCCTATTTGGTAGTAATGGAGTTTGTGTTAAGTCTTACCTTCTGTGTAAGAAGGGCCATACTAAGTTATAGTGGGCACATGAGACTACCGGTAGGTACAACAGTATCTGAGCAGAAAGCTGAGGGGGTGGGCTGGGTGTAAAGTAAATCACAAAAGTCATCCTCTAAAACTAAAAAACTCCACCTTTTTAAACAGTTTACAGTGTATAAACATGTATTATATTATACACTGCAATATACATACATACAAAAATAATTCATAGGAAATCCAACTAGGTTTTCAATAGGACTGAAAGATAAATGCAGGGACCTTACCACTTTACTAGATTATTTTTTTTCTCCCGTTATACAGCTAAAGATTATTTTCCTACTTCC
Organism: Pluvialis apricaria; assembly: GCA_017639485.1. Taxonomy (NCBI): domain Eukaryota; kingdom Metazoa; phylum Chordata; class Aves; order Charadriiformes; family Charadriidae; genus Pluvialis; species Pluvialis apricaria. The sequence goes on along the minus strand of CM030008.1, from coordinate 106,125,339 downwards.
TAAATCATCTAGGTCTCTCAGATAGGAAGAAGGAATAAAAAGACTGCTTGTGAAAAAGGAGAAAGTACGGGAAGTGTATTTCTAACTTTCTCAATACAGCAAGTACTAGCACACTTGTATGACTAAATTATCTCCTTAATAGCATAACAATGGCAACATTTTAGTATGAAAATACTTCTACAGCCTTGTATATAGTTCCTGTAACTGATGTTTATATTAAACAAGAATAGTTAATTACTGCCTAAATATAAACCTCTTACCAGCAGCCAATTTTAACTGTAAAACTCAAAGCTTTGTTCAAAAGGTTATCTTTATTACCCACAAAGAAGAAACCAAAACTTACACAGTAGCAGAACCCAAAGTGCTTCTCTCAAGAAGTTGATGATAATGAAGACTCGCCATAACAAAAGCAATTTCATTTTTCTCCTGAAAAGTTAATTAAAGTACATGTATTTTCGTCTGGAAATACTTTTTTTCACTAGGTCTTCCTGAGCATTAAAATTCATAGATAAATGCTGCTGCTTTATTACTCTGCCAGTTACTGCAACAATGTTTAATAATGGCTTGCTTTAACACTTGGACTCCTATAACTGCTACTGTCTTTTCACAAGAGTACAGAATACACATAAAAGATCACAACATTTCTATATTATGAGGAAAGGGAGAGAAACCAGCTATGCCAGGGCAAAAGTTACCAACAGCAATCCATTAGTTGTACTTCTCTAGCTTCTACTTGCCACTTTAAACTGGTCACCTAAAAAGAGTCAAACAGGCCTTACTCCCAGCTACTAAATACCTAAAACATCAAGCTTATTTTCATGTGTAAGGAATTATTTGCAAAGGGGGAACCATCATTGAGGAATACAGAGCTATTCAATAGAAATAAGTGAATTTCAAAGTAAAACCCCAGATGTCTTCACCAGATTACGTACTCCTGAGAAAACAACATACCTTCTATAGGCCTACATAGCTCAAAGAAAACTTCAGAGCTCAATGTGAGAACTAAACCGAGCCAAAGGTATCTACCTACTTCAAGAACACAGAATGCTAGGATTTCAGATTTTTTTTTTTTAAAAAAAAAAAAAAATGCATTTTGAAGGCCTACATTTGCAAACACATAAGTCAATAGCAAAATTCTTCATTTCCAGCAGCCTATTACTGTCCTGAAAAGCGGGCACCTATTGTTTTCATCTCTGGGTTACCAAACAGAAAATTATATACCCTACTTGAACTTTTTTTTTTTAGCTACTCCTGTACTGTTTTAGTGCAAAATTACAGCTACAAAAGATATAACGACAGAGATTTATCAGTCACGTAGTCTCTCAGTCTTTCTCTATCCAAATACCAGAAGGCCCACATAACCTGTCCTTGGTTGTCAAAACTACTAGCATCAACAATTTCTGTTACACAGATGAGTTATGTATAAAAAAACAAGACGTGTGACATTTATGATTATTACCCCCATCTACAGTTAACTGCCTAATGCTACTCTACCCACGTAGAGAATACGAACAGCTGTTCAGAAAAGTAAGCAGGAAAAATATACTAGAGTGAGGCACTAGATGCATAACAACTTTGTGGAACTTAGTTATGGTTGAACCATTTTCCAGGTGCTGAAAGAGTTCTCTTTCCAAGCATGGGAAAAGGTAACGCGCTAGCAAGACCACAGGGACAGCAACATAGGGACACCAATCTGCTAAACCTCTGAAGATACAAAAGAAATAGCTGTTCACTTATTGGAGCTTTTCATACATTGAGACAACCCATAATAGGCTCATGCAGGTCAGCCAGTCTCATGTTTTCTAGAAAATGGACACCTTTACTAAGAGTGAAACAAATATTCCTTCTGTGGTTTTAAACAATGACTTTGCACATTTGAGGTAGCAAGAGTTTCCAGCTGGAAATGAGACACAGCTCAGAGCAACTGTTCCCAGGCTCCCTGAGGGAATTTCTTTGCCAGTGCCAAATAATATGTCTACCACATTTACACAGCTGGGGAGAGGTGCCACCTCTGAATTCAGTCCAACAGCAGAACACCTGAGATAGGCTTCCATAGCACCTAACCGTATGCAACTTCAGGCAGACACCTAGGTCCCAGTGTATTCACTGCAAAGATGCAGATTTCTTTAGAGTAGGAGTCTACTTCAGATGTTCTGTGCTGCTCTCCAAAGACATCCATCTCTACATACCGCCTACAGAGACTAACCCCTTAACTTTGACACTTAATACCAAGAATTGAATATCCCCAAAAGGTTCCAGCAATCCTACTGCTGGAGCAGGATACGACTACCTGCTGACGTAGATTAAAGGAAACAACTAGCAAAGTCGCCTTGTGGGAATTCATCACTGAGTGATGGGGACAGGGCAAGGCACGGTCAGGGGGAAGAAGCACATCTCTCCTCAAAACATTCTATTTAAAATGTCTTTAGGAGATTGAACTTTGTCATGTGAAGACTGCAAAATAAATATAACTGAACAAAGAAATAAGATCAGTACAGTATATAATATACTATGATACATAACTGTTCTCTGAATTTGAAGTGGATTTTTTTTGAAAAGTACAGATACTCCTGCGACAGCTCTTTAGAATACAACAAAGCGTCAACTAGTGATCCCTACCTGTATTTTCCTGTTGTTAGTTTAGTCAAGATCTTTCAAAATCCAAAGAAAAAAAGGAAGATGGAAAAAAAAAAAAAAAAACAACAAACCAAAAACCCCAAAACTCGCAAAATCCCAAACTACCAGGCAAAAGAATCTGTTTCTTCAAGTCATAATAAAGCATTGAAACAAAATGTTATCTTACCTTCCAAAGTCCTACTAAGAGCCCTGGATTCAGACGGAAGAGCTGGACAAGCTTATCAGCACCAACTGCTACACTGCTTTCAGTCAGGTTAGCAAGACGGTATTCAGCAATTAAGGAACGTCGACGAGGTCTTTGAAAAGAACATACAGAATGTAGGGACAAGACTATGTCTCCTCATTGATGTAAAAGTTCAGCCTAATTTCATTTTTAACTCTGAAGTCTAACCAACAGCACGTGATGAAAACAGTTTTGAAAGCATTCAGCACACACAGCCATAAACTTTACTTCTGAACAACTACAGCGTACTAGCAGGATCTCAACACCTAACAAGAAAAGAAACAAAAGCCACCATAGGATGGCCTAATATACTACTTAAAAAACAGGAAAAACTTATATGTTTTCTAGATTTTGCCTGTAATTAAAGTGACTTAGCTCTGTAAGACCCTTTAACTAAAGTTCATACTTCATAGGCACGCTTATTGGCTAACGATGCATAAAAAAAGAGCAGAAAGCAGAGTCTGCATTACCTATTCAGAACGGAGAAATAACTCTTTCTAAAACCCTTTGCAGACTTAGGCTGTTATTATATTCAAAACTGTTCCTAGATTTCCCAATAGTATCACAGTAGTATCACTTACCATTACACACTGCTAGGGAGGCAGCAATCGACAAAAACTTCGTCACATTACCTTGAACTATAAGATTTGGGTCAGGGATGAGACATCAACCCTTTCCATCTTTAAGTCAGTCAGGCTGGTATAAATACAGGGACTTTTCCCAAAGTCCCTGCACTAACTCCTTATAGTCTTAACATTCTGAGTAACAGTCTGCTATCTGTAAAATCATTACCTTCATGTATATTCACAAGCTCTAACAACTTATGAGTCTGTGAAATAAATATTCTAATTGCCTACAAGTTTTCTTTTACTATTTTCTACATATGAATCATCATCTTGGTGAAACAACATTCCCCACATAATTTGACTGCAAGACTTGTTTAGCTGACTTTACACAAAAGGCTTCTCTTGATTTTTATTTTTTTTTAGGCGTGTACATGCTGCCAAACACAAAGTTCCCTAAATTCACATAGACATCTAACAGATAGAAAAAAAAAAAAATTAGTAACATAGATTACCTGATTTTAGCCACATAAACATTTATAAACTGTTCCAATTTAAATCTCTCACATTACATTCTCCTAGATTTACATGTTTGTTTCATGTTCCTTTGTACCTATGCCTTAGATTCAGCTTTCCAAGGCAGGACCTATCAGTTTGTATCTTGCACGCCAGTAGCTACATAAACCTATGAACTAATGTCATAGCTTCCTGGATTATATCTACTTCTTGCTAAATGCTCTACCAATAAAGAGAAGGGCGTAGCTTTGGAAGAAATACTACAGAGAGGCTTTTTAAGAAAGAATTAACTTGGTAAGTCAAACCAAGGTCAGATAGCTCCTACAGACACATTATCAACCAATTACACCAGAAAATGCTCAAAAATCCCATGCTGAAACTCACCTATTCTTGCTGGGATCTCTGCTTTGGTCAGGAAGCAATGGCATAACTCCGAATAGTCTGAGAGTTGACAGGATGTCTAAGCATGGCCAATTTGTACTATACCAAAGTATAGTAACAGATGTGTCCTTAAATGATAGGTTTGCCTTCTCCATTACATGTTCCTTTCCATTTTTGTCCTGTAGAACAATTATCCAACTCAAGCCAGAGGCTCTGTTATTTAGGAATTGAGAGGGGAGAGAGGTGTTTAAAAAAAAAAATCTCAAAGTGACAAAACTTAAACTATGGTTCCAACAGAATTTTTAAATTTCTACTAACTGCTACTTCTCTTTCTCAGGCTGGGTCATTTAAAGGCTATCATCATATCTTCCCATTATGATATACATTTATAGCCCTATTTCCATATTCCCCCTGCATTTCCAAAGCCATTAATATTCTGTACATTTTTCTCAAGTAAACATTTTCTGTTAGAAGGCATTGCTTACTTCATAGCTTCTTTGTTTTTACATGGAAGACCTGTATAAGGATCTACAGCTTTAACAAGTCGCATTACTCTAGCTTTGACAGCAGCTATTTGTTTGAAGATGTATTCTTTCTTCCAGTATCCAGGCTTTCTATCATGTAGAGCAGCACAGTCCAAGGAAACAGTTTCTGTTTCTTCAGACTTCATTTTCCAAATTGCCCCTTTTGGCTGAAAACAACTGGAATAGATTTTCAGCCAGATTCCACTGAAAATAAAAATAAAGAGGAAAAAAACACATAAATTTCAAGAATAGTTACTTAATTATTCTTATATGCACATCTCAGCTACCACTGGGCATAATGTTAGCAGAAAAATATAAAGTCCTACATTACCAGCAAACTGGGTTTCATCTAAATCTAGGTTTATAGAATACCAGAAACTGTAGCCTCCTAGGTACTAGTCAAGAAAATACAAAGGCACAGTTGTACACTTTTCCCCATTTTGACCTTCCAACAACTCATATGAGGTCAGTTTCCCTGGTGCAAACATGACGGCTCAGGAACCAAAAGATGCTAGATGTCAGCATTTCTCATGGGCTCACGAGGTTATCTCAAAGAATATGGTATCTCTGAACACATTTCTTGTTCTGGATTATACATACCAGATGAGATCCACTTAAGACTTTCCGCTCCACCACAGGGGGAGAAAAAAAATGTGTAAAAAAAAAAAAGTTATTTGGCAAATTCTTATAATATGCCAGTAAGGCTGATAAACATCTCAACTACATATACAGAAAATGTTTGACTAGTGCTCTAGAAAGTAGGATCATCAGATATTGGGTATCTCCCAGCGTTTTATGCCTCTCAATAGCACACTAGAGTATGTGGGTTTTAAAAAGCCGTCCTTCCCTTTATGCTGCTACTTCCTCTACAGACACTGAAGCAGATTTAAAAAAAAAAAAAAAAAAAAAAAAAAAAAAACCAACAAAACAAAACAATACATATCTGAGAGAAAGCTATCATGAGGAAACAAAGAAAAGGTAAGTCTTGTCTGCCTGAAAATATAGGATCCAGGATGGAGCTCAGAGACAGCATAGCCATACTCAGTTACTTAAGTGAAAACTGATTGAGGTTAAGCAGTTACTTTTTAAAATTCCGCCCCAAAATAATGATGCATGCTCCTCACACAAAATCAGCTATTGGAAAAGTGTTTTATACCTCTTACTCAACAAAGACAATCTAGACCCCTCAAGTTTCTCACACAAATCCAGCTGAAAGTGGGGTGGAGGAGGACAATTAATCGCCTATGGTGGTGGTACCACTGCCATTTTAATCCCTTCTGCACTCTCTTTTGAAAAGCTCAGAGAAGAGAGGTCTTTTTTAAGAGATCAAAGAAACATGCAACAGGAATGATGGGTTCATCTCTTTCCTGTTAGAAAAAAAATGAGGTCACATTTCCACCCCCCACACCCCAGTATCTCTAGGCCAGTTCAGGGAATATTGAGTACAAGAAGTTACAAGAATTCAAACAACAATCTGTGAATAAAGGTTTCCAATAAGTTTTCTCATTTTAAAGTGCTAGCCACACAGTCTACATAACTGCACTAAAGAAAATTAATAGCAACAGAAACAAATTCTCCAGAGAAATTCTCTACCATTTATCAGCAAGATTACCTTACCAGTCCTCACTTATCCCCAGGCAAACTTACAATAACATGCTTTGTAACGCATTTTTCCCCTCCTTAAGCCATTACAGCATTCAAGGACTGAATCCATCCCACACTGCTTCCTACCCATGAAAACCCCTCTCACTTCATCACCTGCTGAGAATAAGTCCCTGCATGCTGAGAGCCAGGCTCTTTGTTACTGATGCAAACATGCTCAGGAATTTTACAAAAACCTTCCAGCCTGCTGCTCTGCAGATATATGCGCAATCTCCCACAGCCATTTTTTTAGTCAAAGCTGTTTAAACCACACAGACCCATAAGCTTCTACGACCGGTAAAGAGGGGTTCACAGTCAACATGAGCTTCCAAGTTTACTTTCACCAAAATCGGGATGGGGGGGCACGACAGAACATGAAGAACAATCCCGTAAGTGAAACAAAGCTTTAAGATTTAATTTTGAGACAAGAAAATAAAAGACAACCCAGTTATCAGATAGTATAAAACATTTCTGATGGAGGGAGGAAATTCTTATTTAACTCCAAAGCAGCTAAGAATTGTGGGATAATGAAAACAGAGGAGAGAGGTCCTCGACACACTATCAACTGGGGAAATTGAGCTGTTTATCATCCAACTGGTCTTACTCAGCCTAAAAAGTCCAGTAAGATGTCCTCCTGTGACCCTCACCTGTTAAGTAGAAACCCCTTCCCAAGACAGACATCCTTTTTTTCATGGGGAGAAGACACTCAGCATCTGGGTGCATGATGCTGAAACTACAGGGGCAGTAGCAGGCATTTCCTGCATTTTGCAGGTACAGTCCCAGGCAATGTAAGCTGAGTGAGACAGACTTGATCCAACACCTACCACCCTTCTCCTCACTCTCAGTTACACATTACTTCTTCCTTTTCCGAAATAGCATTGTGCAAGCAGATGAGAAATCAGTTCAAGCTCAAAAATTCAGTCAGGGCAGGGAGGCAGAGGAGAGAAAAAGGGGGACTTGGAATCACAAGGATTTAGCGAGGTATCACTGTCCCTTCATCCTCAATTTGTGAAGAATTCAGGGCAGACAAATCAAAAAGGCATCCAACAGAGAAGCATAAATTTGTCTCTTTCACAGCAGAATACATGCCACTTTTGCCTCAAAGTGTTAAGTATAATACTCATCTTAAGGTCTCTTATTGGATGTTGTTACAAGTCAACCCAATCTCTTACTGTTAACTCAAATGCCAGGATCAGACAAGCACCATTGTCAGTCATCACTTGACCACAATAGCAAAAAGATCTTCCCCTGTGCTCTGGCTTCTCACTTTCTCATATACAAGCACTTTCTGCTGGTGATCAAAACCCTCAGGCTTTCAGACAGACCATCTATGTGAGCTTCTCACACTGCATGACAGGAAGGCTCGAATAATGCCACATGCTGGGGCGTGGGGGGATGCAGAAAGCGGGGCCAGAAACATTTCCCTGCCTCCAACAGTTACATTGAAGACATCAGTGTCAAGGAACTGTTAAAGCACAGCCATTATTTGAAGAGCATAAAGACAAACCACAGCGTTAGGCAGCACAGATATATCACAATGAAAGGCTGATGGTCCTGTTGCATCAAGGACAGCATCCTGTACATCCAGGACAGCAGAAATATCCTCAAAAAGATAATCTGCCTAAAAAAACAATATCAGATTTGTCACTGAGATATGCAGGTACTTCAATTAAAACTTCTGTTAATTCACCAAAAGATTCAGGGTAGGTCTATGGAAATCCAGCAGGAAGAAGTGACCTGGTCCCACTGAACCAGTCAGTCTCCTAGATAAGGGAAAGTATCTCCTCCTTGAATCCCATTTGTGCACATAAAGTAATCTCTGTCAAGATTAGAAAATAGAAACAGACATTGCTGAGATGAAGACAGATGAATCAGCTTCCCTTGAAGAGCCACAATGATTTTATCCTACCTCACTATCCTGAAGTGGAAAACGCATATTAAGATATATAACTTGTGTCAACTACACAATTTTTATCTACACGCACTTGCTGACAGCCTCAAAAATAAATCTGGATGATGGCCTTCCCTTTAAATTCATCAGTTCTGAAGGTGTCAATGCCAATGTTAACCAATCCACTGTACAAGTTTTGGCAAATACGTTAGAAATCTATGAATACCAGATGCAGCAACTTCCTATATAGGGAGAAATTTTCTCATTTAAACAACAGTAATGCAGCAGAAGCCTAGGAAAAAAAGAAAAAAGATATTTAGACATCCTATTTATTGTGTACCAACTGGGGTCTCTCCCCTCCATCCTTTCACAAAATTATCATGATACAGGTAGGAGCAGTTTGTGAAGTCTGTACAAGCAACCACTTACAAAAAAAGTGTCAGTATTTATCTTTGTCCCTTTTGTTTTCATTTAGGAGTCACCAAAATTTGACAGAAAGAGCAACACATAAAACCCACTAGTGAATCACCTGATTAAATCAAGCCCTCTGCAAAAACCTGATGAAAGAGCTAAATAAGTAGGACTTGAAAATTATGAAAGCTATGACAATTCTACAAAGCTACTGGCTACACCCCACTAAGGATTGCCTGAACCAAAAAGCCTGTGCAGGTGCATGTGAATACAAACAAATATATGCAAATTTTACAACAAAATAAATGCTAACAGCAACATTTCAAAACACTGTATTTAGTTTTCACCCCATAACTTCCATTAAACTTAACAGGGCTTGCACAGCTAGAATCCTATACAACACATTGTACTGTGAGCTATGAAGTACATTTTCAGCAGAATAATTGCCAGTAGGTACATGCATCAGTGCTCTGGCATCAGTGAAACTAAATTAGAAAGACTCATAACTCAGGTAAATTCAGCTGCTGCGCAATTAAGACTAGCACTTATGCTTCACATTTCCTTACTTGTCATTGGCCAGATGATAGAAATGCTTATTCACACAACCAACACACAACAGGGACACAGCATCCAAATAGGAAAATATCTTCATCAGCATTTCTGATGGCATGCTGCAAAACAAGAGAAAGAGAAATAACCATTAGGCTCACCTACAAACTCCAGAAATGACAATGGCAAAGAATTTTAATCCCAAACCACAGCAAAACAAAAGATGGAAACTACCAGCTTGTAAATACACAAATCAAAACTCACCTAAGAGTTAACGTTTAGAGTGTGGGTTCTGATTTGTCTCTCTGATCTAAAACATTTGCTCAGAACTATTCACCACAACCTATCCAACTCACACAATTATGTGAGAAGTTATGGGTTTGCATTTTCATTAAACTTTGTTAACTTTAACCCATTTTGACATCAAACTACTTCATTCAACTTTAGTTTCTCACTGCTTGTGCCATGATTTTAACAGTCCATAACCACCAGCATTTGCCAGAACCGCAAATACTCTTTCCTCCTGACTGTGGTGTCAGGTCTCAGGATGTGCAAGGACAGATATGTCCTAGTCAAACAGTGAGATCATGCTCTACCTCATCAAAATCTTCAAACCAGCTGTGCTCAGGGGTCTCATACAGTTTTCATTTATGTCAACAGAAAGATGTAAACTTCAAAGTAAGAGCTGAGTGGCATCTTGAGAACATTCATGTTTCTGTGCATCTATCTGTAAGGCTACCCGAAATGCAGGTGCCAGCTTAAGTACATGCACAACATAACCTGGAGATGAGCCACTATGATTTTTTTATTAACAGACAGAAACCTCATACCCTTCAAGTAGTACCTGGTAACAACACAGAGTTTAAAAAAAAGACGTATTTTATACTTTTTGGAGCATGATAGTATGGCAACATCAAAATCACCACTGAAAATACAAGCTGCTGTAAAAGTCAACACCTCAGCTGTGTCTCTTGTCAATTTACTACTGTGTCATTTACGAGACTTGCTGATTCATAATACTTTATTCCAGAAGCATATAGCTTTCAAGCATAGAATGATAGTAACAATACTCCAAGTTTTGTATTAAAACTCAGAATTTTAGTTGCACTAACACAGAAGCAACTGTGCCAAAATTTGCGGTTATTATGTGAAATAACTCACAGTCTAAGCCCAAAGCAGTTACTGCATTTATTCCAGAGGGAATTTAGAAATGATTCTTCAAGAAGCCGCAAATTAGCTAAAATAATATGCTTGATCTAGAATTCTCAACAGTAATTTTTACAACCATATTATTTTTCCTTTGAAGGAAGCTGATGGAAAGGATTTATTTTTTTTTCTTTTTTCTCTTGTCTTTCACACCAAACTAACAGCATATGGGACTGAACTGGCCATACAATGGAAAACAAAGACATGACTACACAGGAAGCTACAAAATGTAGCAGCAAATATGCAGCAGCCACTCTACTCTTCCGCCCTCATCCCACTCCACCATCCTAAGCCTCTCTATCCAAAGCAACAAGCGTCAAGAGAAATATCAGAAGTTTAATTCCAAACTGGCTTTTACTGAAGTAATACAGTAGCCATTTTTATTCTCAAGGAACATCACAGCCCATGATTTGCAAAGGAGTTGCTGAAGGCTTTATATGACTTGGAAAACATACATATTTCATATGAACTTAGAAAAGGAGGCAAGGGAAAACCATGCTTGAAAACATCAGAAGGTCAACATAGGATCACAAAGTAGGCCAGGAAAGCAATCTTTTCTTTTCAACTCAGAACATCTGAAATGGAAATCTCCAAGGTATAAACATAATAACTGTAAGTAGTCAAAAGATGGGTTACAGTATGCACTCTTACTCCCAAACTAAAGACGTACTCACCTCTCAATGCACAAACTAGGTTTTGGTTTCATGGAAGGCATCAAATACAGATTTTTAATTCCAGTTTTTACAGTTTCAGAACGTTCCTCAGGCCTGGCAGCAAAGCTCCTTGACCTGTTTCTGAAGAGGAAAAGGTGTTAGGGGTCACATCATCACAAAATGAAGAAATATGTGTATTACATACACCTGGACACCACGTCTCAACTGAGACAGGATTCACAGAATACATCACATGGTAACTCATTATTGTCAATTCACAAATTTGAACAAATTATCACCAAGTTAAAATACCTGACATCAGAACTATGTCAGATTTAAACTCACAGGTGTCTCTCCTATGATTTATCTCTCACAGTAGTCAGAAGGAAATAGTTCCGCACCACTAAACCAGTTTCAATCCAGTAGATATCTATTAACGTTAGACAGCTGCACCACTATGGCCACCATAATCCAGCTCCAGATGGGCCCCTGCTGCAAGTCAAACTCACCGATTCATCTCCGGTTTTGCAACATTACTCCAGAGGCATTTTTGAGCTATCCAACTTTGCTAAGCTTTAAAAGATATCAAATAAAACAATACCTTGAAACTTTCTCAAAAACTGACAAGGCTCAAAAAGAATTCCATTGACTACACAACAGAATCATATTTGAAACAAACTTACAGTCTCATTTCAGACTTTCCCCTGCTAAAATACTAGCAACTCTGCAGATAAGTGTTAGTTCAACAGGCAAGATGGGTATCAATGTTTTTATTGCTCATTACCACATAACAATTTGGACACAAATTACTTTCTCTTACTAAAGAAAGCAACTTTGCATATTTCTAACACAAATAAATTCTTATAATCCAACTGCCCATGCATTTTTTCAAAGTTTTCTGATAGTAAGAACTTTTAAAATTGTAATTACAAATACTATCATTAAGCCATGTAGAAATATTCAGTTGGAGTTTCAGTCAATCAAATCCTTACACTTCATACCGACTGATGTCACAGAGCAGGCAGAGCTCCCCATACACTCTATTAGTGACAGTTTGTATTGCCAGCTAACTTTCCAACACCTGTTCAATTCAGCTCTGGCTTTCTAAGCAACCAATCGATGTTGGGGAAAAAAAAATAAATCTAATTTTGAAGTACATGGCTAGCACATACATTTAATGCACACTGTTCTTGATTTAAGATTGGTTTACGCTCAAAGAGAAATAAAAATAAGAAGAAAAGAACAACTGTGACCTACATTGTCAACTATGCTATGCAAAAAAAAAAATTCCTGAAGTTTTACTGGAAATCATTATACGCAAGAGACATGCACATTTCCGCTTGGGTGCCAATCTCTGATAGACTAACAAAATTAACAACTACAAAGAAGTAACTGTGTATCAGACACCTTGAAAGTCAAGCAAATGTCTTACTCATGTATTATTATCAAGCAGTACACTTGGGTGACAAGATGAGGCTGTAACAAACTGCATTTTTCAAAAGCCATTAAAGGGACTTAGAGACCCAAGTCCTGTTCCACAGCAGCAGAACTACCACTTCTGTATCTTTCTGGGCAGCACATCCCAGGCTATTCTGCCCCCTATCTATGCTGCAAGCACAGAGATACCCAGTTTGGTTACGGTCTACAGTGGCATACCTACTCAGACTCTAGGTACAGGAGTAATTCACATCAGGAGCTGGATCCTGGATTTTGCAACACACTTTACCTGGTACAAGCATAACCTGCATTGCCCGTATTGCTCTCCTTCTTGCTCTCTTTTTAACCACTCCTTGCATTCCCCTCTTCTTCACTCCAGGAAGGAATTTCTAAAGTAAGAGAAATGTTGCCTACACGTGCCTTGAAAACTTTTACATACTATCTACCTACCACTTTGTAAGCTCCACTTCAAAAGAAGTACTGGATTTTTGCATCTTCCAAAACAAAAATATTCTCAAGGTACAGAGAAACAACACTTAATCCATTGCAAAAAAATTATTTTTCAAGTATTGTGTGTGCTAAGATTTGAAATTAGTATTAACTAAATGCTTTTACACCGCATTGAAAAGCTTGCCTGCCCAAGTTAAAAATTGATGACGGCCGTTACTCCCTCTCTTTAGAGACTTCTAGTACCAACCGAGATGCTCTGGCTTAGAGGCACAACAACCTCAATTGCTATTTCATTAGCTTTCAATTTGCGGGACTCAGTTTTGTACCAGTATTTTCACTTTCATACCCTGCAGCACTTGCAACGTGACTATTGTTTTTTTTGCTGGTCAGGGAACAAATCTATTTCAAAGAACGTATAGAAAGTTGTAAGCAGTGACAAAACCTGTCTCCTCCAAATGTTAAAGCATACCTGGGGATAAACAGAAATGACAGTATTGTCTTCACATCTGTTTTTTACCCTCAGCTAACAATTCCAAAGTCTTTTAAAAAGGTTAAATTATCCATTCCATTTACAGGTTAAAAAAAAAAAAGGGGGGGGGGGGGGAGGGGGGTTATGAAACAGCTATGAAACCCAAGGTTGTACAAATGGGTTAGCTTTCTCAACTTTGCTTCTCAGATTGGTGCTTTAAATTTTTGGAAGCTGAACCTGTACTGTAAGAATTAAGCTAATCACGCCTCCCACAATGAAACCCTTCCATTTATTACAAAGGCCTAACTACCCTGGAACGTGTAAACACTAGCCACTCAGCTACCTAATATTTTGTAGACAAGCTACTGCTTATTACACCTTATTACCTCCTCTAAGGTCGAGCAAGTTTAAGCCCCACTACTCAGACAAAAAACGGTGCGTTAAACCTTCTGTACACCTGGAAACGCCTGCGTTTCCCATCGCAAAGCACATCACCTCTACAAAGACATCCCCCTCCTTCGGGCCGAGGGAGGGAGAGAGACCACCATGGCCGTGAGGGAGCAGGCCCGAGCAGCGGAGAGTTGAGAGCCAGAAACCAAGAGCCGTGAGGCGGGTGGAAAGGGTTTCCCAAAGAAGCAACGGGAGTGAAGGGAAAACAACAAAGCACCCCCTACCCCCGCCACGGACAAGGGGGAAAAAAAGGGCGGCAGAGCCCGGCTCCCCACTCGACGTCCCCCCCGGCGGCCTCTCCTCAGGGGGACCGTTACCTGGGCCCGGCGGCGGCAGCAGCGGCGGGGGGGGTAAAAGGCCCGACCTCGGCGGCTCCCGCCGGCGCCGCACGGCTGCCGTAGAGCCGCAGGGCCCTGCCGCGGCCCGTCGCCATGGCCGGCTGCGCCGCGGGACGGCGGCTTCGCGCCCGGCGGGGCGGGGAAGGAGGGAGCGCTGCCGGCTCCCACCTGACGCGGCAGCGCCCAGCCCGGGAGAGGCGGCGCCCGGGAGCCGCGGGAAATAAACGCTCGCCCCTAAGGAGTTTAACTGGCGAGAAGGGACACCGCCTCCCCTGAGAGGTTCCAGCGTGCGGCGGCGCCGAATGCACCAGCGGGGCGGCCCCGGGGGTAGGCCGGCTGTGAGCCGCTGCCCGCGGGGGGGGGACGAGCGGCGCACCTCGCCCGACGCAGCGCGGCGTCGGGTTCCCGAGCGGTGCGGTGTGGGAAAGCGTTAATACGCCGGGGAACGGCAGTGACTCCCGCCATGAGCCCCCGCCGGCACCTCCCGACAGGCGGCCCGTCAGCCTCCCCCCCCCCGCCCCACAGCGGGCTCCGCGCCGGTGCGCCGTCCCCGGCAAGCCGGAGTGCTGTCTGCTCAGAACCAGAGAGTGGTCGGGGTTGGAAGGGACCTCTGGAGATCATCTAAGTCCCACCCCCCTGCCACAGCAGGGACACCTACAGCAGTTGCACAGGACGGCGTCCATTCGGGTTTTGAATGTCTCCAGTGTGGGAGACTCCACAACCTCTCTGGGCAGCCTGTGCCAGTGCTCTGCCACCCTCAAAGGAAAGAAGTTCCTCCTCGTGTTAAGATGGAACTTCCTGTGCTCCAGTTTGTGCCCGTTACCTCTTGTCCTATCACTGGGCACCACTGAAAAAAGACTGTTCCCATCTACCTGGCACCCTCCCCTTAAGTATTTATAAGTATTGATAAGATCCCCCCTCAGTCTTCTTTTCTCCAGACTGAAAAGACCCAAGTCCCTCAGCCTTTCCTCTTAAGATGCTCCAGTCCCCTAATCATCTTTGTAGCCCTTTGCTGGACCTCTCCAGCAGTTCCCTGTCCTTCTTGAACCGGGGAGCCCAGAACTGGACACAGTACTCCAGATGCGGCCTCACCAGGGCAGAGTAGAGGGGGAGGATGACCTCCCTCGACCTGCTGGCCACAATCTTCTTGATGCACCCCAGGATGGCATTGGCCTTCTTGGCCACCAGGGCACATTGCTGGCTCATGGTCATCCTGTTGTCCACCAGGACTCCCAGGTCCCTTTCCACACAGCTGCTCTCCAGGAGGTCATCCCCCAACCCGTACTGATGCAGGGGGTTATTCCTCCCCAGATGCAGTACCCTACACTTGCCTTTGTTGAATTTCATCGGGTTTTTTTCTGCCCAATTCTCCAGCCTGTCCAGGTCATGTTGTATGGTGGCACAGCCTTCCGGCGTGTCAGCCACCCCTCCCAGTTTTGTATCATCAGCAAACTTGCTGATGGTACACTCTATCCCTTCATCCAGGTCATTGATGAATATATTGAACAGGACTGGACCCAGTACTGACCCCTGAGGGACACCACTAGTTACTGGCCTCCAACTGGACTCTGCACCACTAACCACAGCCCTCTGAGCTCAATCTGCCACCCAGTTCTCGGGTGTTCTGGCCTCCATTCGCCGAAACATCAGCTGCTTTTACACACCTATGTGTGCAAGACAAAAAAAAAAAAAAATTTTTTTGAAAAATAAAAATAAAACAAATTAAAAAGCGTCGCGCACAGCAGGCGCACAGCACTGCCCACAACCCCACCGCCGTTTAACGGGCGGCGGGTCCCCGCCCCGTGAGGGCGGGCGGCGCTCGGCATGGCGGTCGCTGTAGTGATCTCGCCGGGAGCCGTTCCTCGCGGCGGGCGCAAGAGGGAGCCCGCTCAAACTACCGCTCCCAGGGCCCGCCGCTGCGGCCGCTGCCTCTTCCCCTCCCCTCCGCCCCCGAGATTTCCGCCGGGGCGATGGCGAGGGGCGGCGGTTCGCGGGCAAAGGGTAATGGCGGGCTCCTGACCTGAGGCAGCGGCCGCGGAGCCGCGCTCGGGGCGGGAGGCTGCCCTGACGCTTCCCCGAGCGGTCCGTCCTCCTCGGGCGAAGCGGCGGCGGTGGTGGGGAGCGGCGCGGCGGCAGCTTTCCGCGTAGCCCGGTTGCCTCTGCCGTAGTCGGGTGAGGGCGCCTGGGAGCCGTGCCCCGGCCATGCTGCCCGCCTGCCTGGGGCGGGCGGGGCAGGGCGGCGGGCGGCTGCGGGCCTCCCTGGGGAGGTGGCTGCTGCTTCCCCCCGGCTGGGCGCTGCTGGGGACGGGGTCGGGGCCGGGGCTGTGCCTGAGGTGGCGGCACCAGCCCGCCCCGCCGCTGCGGGCCGCCCGGCGGAGTATCGGGACGCGAGGCGGGGGGCTGAGAGCTGAAAAAGCCGGCGATGATAGCAAACGCGTGGCCGTGCAGAGGGCTCGGAAAGAAGAAACTCTGCTGTCGGCTGCTCAGAAAGGTAAGGCGGGCTTGTGGTCACCCGTGAGGGGTCCAAGATCTGGCTCAAAGAGGCTGGCACGGAGGAAATCAGGGCTGCAGCTGAGATTCGAGAGCCCCCAAACTCTGGTTTTAAAGAAAAACAACTGCCGTTTCTCGGAAGACCGACAAGCCCTTTCCTTTTCACGTTGTGTTGGTTGCAGCAGCTGGTACGTTTCGGTGTGTGTATTGCACAAGCAGAACAGAAACCCTGAGGCTTCTTCCAAACAGCGTGTTGGTTTAGTGTTTAGGTCACGTCGAGGGTAAGGTGCAGCCTCTCATGTCCATTTTCAAAAGGAATACATAACCTGTCTCCATGCTGTTAAAACAAGTTTACTTCCAGCAAGATTGTCAAAGCTCTACGCGCGGTACTAGTTTATAGGGTGGCTGTCACTCTGGTTGGTCTCATTCATTTCAGTGAAAAGTAATTAAGCTCAGAAATGCTAAGTGCTTTGGAAAGGCTTATGGCAAACATCCTCAGCTGATTGGAAGGCTGCAGCAAAAATGGTTATTAAAGTTTCCTGGGTAACTTGTACTTCACTCAAAGACACACCTTATCACTCAAACAAATCGGTAGTCTCTTTGCAAGTTCTCAAAAATATTTTGTAACGCAGAATCTCTCATGACTTTTTTTTGGAGTATGTGCTGACACTTGTACATTAGATAAAAACTAATCAGGTAAACTGCAGTTGGCAGTCTCAATAAATCAAATACATATTTTTATGTAATATCCCTTCTTTTTATTGTTCACTTGATTGAGAATTCATAAAATCAGTCATTTTCCATATGTGCAATTTATAAGCTTACAGTTTTTTATTTTTACCTCTCCCTTTCTTTGCGTAAGGATTGCAATGATTGTGAGTTCATATGGCAGCTTGAATACTGCAGTGCTAAATATCTCATTAGTTCTTAAAGACACTAGTTCTTATGCTACATGAAAAGTAATAATAAGTGCTCTTTAGGGTCTTGAAAACAACTAGTAGGAAAATAAAAAGTAATGAGGCTTAGTATGCCCTGCACAAAATAAGAGACATTCCGTGGTCTCTTTTCATTTAGTGACGGCGCATTATGGAAGCTGTTACTAGAGTTTTTTTCTTCTGCCAAAATGTTATTTCAGCTGTAGACTAATACAAGAGCATTTATATAAGAAAGCTATGCAAGTCGTACTATCCAAGGTTGTAACTCCTGCATTGTTTTCTATTTCAGTGAAAGAAGCTGGAAGAGACGTCACCTACTTTATTGTGGTACTTGTTGGAATTGGTGTTACAGGTTATTTTTAAAAATTATATTCTTTATAAGAAGACGCTTTTCATTAATTCCATCTGGTTTGATTAGTTTTCATTCCATTTGCTGTCGTTTCTGTTACAGGTGGTTTGTTCTATGTGATTTTTAAAGAGCTATTCTCTTCTTCTAGTCCAAGTAAGATCTATGGAGATGCCTTGGAGAAATGCAGATCTCACCCTGAGGTTGGTTTTTGAACCTTAGTCATGAGTTTGTGTTTCTCAGTAGTTACTGTCTCTCTTTGAGTCAAAAGTTTGCACAAGGAATCTCACAAGTAAAGCCACAGGAAGAGCCATGTGGTGCTTAGCCAGCAAACACCACCAGTTCTGCCTCTGCTTTTAGCTGGCCAGAGGTGGCTCGGCTCCAATTTGGAGCCTATATTAGGACAAGTTAATGCAAGCACTGAGGCTGAGTAAATTAGGCTGCTAAAAGCCAAGTTAAGTGAGTGTACCACAGCACAACTGATGCAAATACAGCATCTGCCCCTTCAGAGCACGTGCTTGTGTCTCCATACAGAAAGTCATACAGACATACTTGAGTGCCTTCTAAATGAAGTGCTTAAGGAGTTCTGCAGTTCAGGGAGGCAACTGGTCCCACTGAAGTTTTGTAGATCTAGGCTGCTGCCTTTCCTCAGCACAGTTACTCTGTTGTGACACTTTAGTAGGGTTCTGTCGTGCTGCGAAGCCTTGCTAAGTATCCAGGACTTTAAACTCCTCCTTTGAAACACGGTTGGTGTTCCTATGGCTAACCAGGAAAAGAGAAAGAGAACAGTCATGCGATCACACAATCACATAAGATAGCTAGATGTAAACAACAATCAATCTAAAACTAGATTCTAAAATCCACTGCTTCAGGCAAAACAAGAAATGCATGGAATAGCTTTCAAACAAGGTTGCCACAGATGCAACTGAGAATAACATAGAAATTAAGTGACAAGTTGTCACTAGAATAAAAATGAAGACTGCTTTGGAACAAGTTTGTAGAATTAAAACTTCTCTCCAGTACTTATACAGTTTAAAACTAGGTTAATTTGGTCTGGCTTTATAGATCTGAAAAAAGAAAAATCATTGAATTTCTTAAACGCTAGTGGTTTTTTAGATAATGTTAAGGGGAGTGCGTTTGCATTTTAAACTTTGAAACATATTCTCTTGGATGAGACATGAGCAAATATTTCATGCTTTTTGTCCTTCTTATACAAAATGTCAGCAAAGTATAAAATACACAGTAAGAAGAGATTAAAATGTCATAATCTCAGAGGATGGTACAAATGGAAGATATTAGTAGGATTTATTTATACATTTAATATGCAACTGTAAAGAAAAGCACTGAAATACAGAGAATTTTCCTTACACTTTTTTTTTTTTTCATAAAATTCTGTTCTTGACATCAGACTCACAAGGGGCATTTTGTTGAAAGAAAACACATTCACAGCAGGGGCGTGAGCTGATACTGGAATATCTGTTTGAATGTGATACCTTCTGACAACTCAAACCTCTTCTCTCTTGTAGATAATTGGTGTTTTTGGTGAATCTATTAAAGGTTATGGGGAGGCAACAAGAAGAGGAAGACGACAGTTTGTCAGGTGCCCTTTGGTGTTTGCCCCATACAGACAGTAGTGTTTGCAGAGCAAAGACATTTTGCGTCACATCATAGCAAGTTACATCTAGATTAATGAACTGTATGTGATGTCCCCTGTCACTTTTGAGTGAAAATGAAAAAAGTTTTATCAGTACCTCTTGTGTGACGCATACCGCTAAATACAATGCACGTACGATATCAAACGCCAGTTCTGAGTCCCTCAAAACAAGCAATGGTCGGTACGGTAAATGTAGAGCTGGTCTCTCAAAAAAATTTGACGAGTCTAAAGAGAGTAGTGCAGAGGCCAAGGCATGCATCTGTGGAGCAGGGATCTGACTGAAGCGTACAGTCTGAAACCCTCAAACAGAGTGAAATTGTTCTCTGAAAAATTATTTTTGGGGGGTTTTTCTCCTTTTGAAGCAGTAGTCCTTATCAGCCCAGAAAGTGCAGGAGATACTAATTTTCAGACTTTCAAGAATCCAGCTTGCTCTGTTTAAAGCTAGGCTGGGTCTGACTGTACAGGTTGTAGTCACTGCAGTGACTGCATTGTCCTGAGCTGGTATGCAGTATTGACTGCCCATTTCTTATATCGCTTTTTGGTACTTGAGGCCACATCTCTACTTTGTATTTAACAGAACATCTCTCACGTAGATGCTTTCATTAACATGTCTATTTATTATTCTCCTTTTGAGGGAAACAACAGAACTAATTATTACAAAATGTAATTCCTCCCTGCACTATTACCCAGTAGGGGCTTTGTCTTTATTGGGTTTTTTGACTTGAATTTATTCAAGGAGGTTTCATAGAGGATGAGACACACAAGCCCAGATACACGACTTGAACCATGAAATTGAGATACTGTTTTTTTTCTGGAGGAAGGTGATTTTTACTGGTGGAAGTTTATCTTTTGACCAGACTCTGTGAAAAAGTGTTTAAATTGGAGCTGTTAAGTGAAAAGGATATGCACAAATGTTCTAAGCATCTGTCTGTAAAACAAACTAGCTAAATAAGTGAATGTGCTATCAGCTTTCGTAGTATTTCTTTTCCATTGTTTTGAAAGCCTAGTATTTTAAATAAATTTTTGAGCTGAGCACTTTGTAAGATTATAACGTTTGTGTCTGCGGTATAAGGATGACCTTAAATGTCTCAAAAATATACCGATTTTTTTGTGTATGAACACTTTGAATGTGAATTTACTGCAGTAAGGCTCTTCATTCATCTTTGTCCTCCGTAACCCATCATGTCACCTTAAACTGTATTGGAAGTTTAATTCACAGTGTGTATCTGGGCATGACTGATGGAAATAAAAGCTTGGTAGTATGCAGCAGTTAGTAATTTCAGTAGGAAACATAAACTGGCGCCAGAATTCTAGTGTGACCGTTAGTTTCTGGAAGTGGTTGCCTTGAAAGTGATGTGACCTTTCTATTTATCAAATATTTGAGCATAACCTGACTCCAGTCTGAATATCAGCATTTAGGTTGGAGATCTGATATCAGTGCCAACGTTACACAACTTCAGTAGAACAAAATTATTGCCAAAATAAGTAAAGCGTATGTATTAAACTGTATTGATGTGATTTAACCAATCTGATAATTAAGTTGACAACACATTGTGTGTGTGGTTTGGCTTGGTAACTTAGTTTAAGTGCCTAAGAAAACCCCTTGCAGTCTTGGTGATGTGGGTGTTCCTTTCTAGTTGTCAGGCTCTGAATCTGGGGGTTCTTTAGAATAAATACAAGGAAATTCCAGAATCTTCAGCCATTGGATTTCTGTTGAGTTTTGAGGGGAGGACTGGCGTGAAGATGTTTAAGCACTTCACCTGTTAATCCTTACCTGCTAATTAGTTCTTCTAACTGTGCTAGTCCTTACATGCTCACAGTAAAGCTTGGGAAGAGCAGCAGAAAACGAACCCATGGTAGCATAAGGACTGCATCAGAATAAGCAGGTGCTCTAAATAAGAAGTTTAAATTTGAAGTTTAACTACCATATAATATGTATCCTTGCTGGGTGGGTTGGTTTTTTGTTTTGTTTTGCTGTTTTTAGTCACATTGAATACGTAAAGGATGGACTGAAACATATGCGTTTGAAGTTCTATATTGAAGGCTCTGAATCAGGGAAGCGGGGAACAGTCCATGTGGAAGTCAGAGAGGTATGTACAATTGCTTGATATGGCTGATAAGCTTAATCTTGAATTTAAACTACCGAAATAAATAAAACAAAGCCTGAAATTGTTTTCCTTACAGAATCCTGAGAGAGGAAGATTTGAGGTCCGCTACATTTTTGTGGACGTTGACACCTATCCTAGAAGAACCATTGTCATAGAAGACAACAGATAGCCAGTGATCAAAGTTGCTGCCTCATCTCATTGAGTACTGGATGATAGCGGTGTAGCCAGTCTACACATTAATTGTTCGGTGTTCTCGATTGTATCTTGCAGCTTTGGGGTTATGTTACAGGACGTAGCCTCTCAGGGCCTCCATTAAGGTCTTTTGTAATAATAGATACAAGATTGGAAGTGAAGCCAATGAAAAATAGTAGAGCCGTCACTTATGGCAAATACTTTTGACATAGGAAAATAATGGCTTATAATAAACAGTTTCTTGTGGGATAATACTTCCACACACCCAAAAACTGAGTCTTCCAAGATTTTAGATTTGGATGAGGAGCTTTTTGTCTTCCTTTGCTTGGATTTCCTACTAGCACTACAATAAAGAAAGTGATATTTTAAGTGTAGACAAACTCACTGTTTTCATTCTGAATGCCTTTGTGTAGATAAGAAGGTAAAATAAGAATGTGTGTTAGTGATGCACAGGGGATCTAGCCCAAAGATTGTAAGAATATGGATTGTGGAGACGCACGTCATTGATAAATGACTGAACATAAAGACTTCAATATTGGTATCTTCTAGATAGATGAACAGCACACAGAACAGCAGTACTGTCTGCTCCTTCCAATGTTTGCCATGCTGCTCCTCCAGCTAATGACAGTGTTGTAGCTGCTTAGTGCTGCCCACAGTTTTTCCATTAACTTAACTAATCTAAAACTTCTGGGAATCAAGTTCATACAGGGTCACCCAAACTGAAAAGCTCAACTCATAACCAAATTTCTCGCCTGGGTTTCTTCCTTAGTGTGATATGGCAGATAGCAGGTATAAGCCTGTCTACTAATAATGAGTCAGTCGTGCCCATCTGTCAAGCAGCACCAACCAAAAAATTTCAAGCTTTAGCTTCATACATTTCACCAGTTTCTTAAACACCAACTAATGCAGTTTTCTATATTTACCTATTGTATGTTATGAGCTAAAAAGCTATTGAATTATCCCTCTGTTAAGCATACACTGGTGTTCAGTTATCAGTCCTTACTACAAGTTCATTTAATGGTACATTTGGACTGTTCTAAAGTTCATACAATGTTCCTTCAGAGACTGCCACAAATATATGTAGACCTTTAGTAATACATTCCTGGACTTTGGCCATCCTGTCCACCTGTCTCCCAGTAATCTCATTTGCATAATCACAACAACTAGACATAATACTTAGTTAAACCTGGAAAACTTTGCTTTATATTAAGCTCTACAACCTTGGCTTCAGTCAGATGCTCATATTGTTTGAAAGTATTCAATGAGGAGGAATTGTCCGTTCATCCCAGTGTGTGAGCAGAGCAGCCACCAATGTCCATCTGCGTTAAACTGCAAGGCATTTTGGAGTTTCTACACTGTATACAGTATAACTGACTTCTGCTGTGCAGGCCAAAGGGATTCTTCTTTGCACATCAGTTGAGATTGACGGAAATTATTTTATATCTATTAGTTTCAGTAGAGTTATAAATTCCCTTCATGGGAATCCTTTCACCCCTTAATGGATGCTTCTCAAGACTAACAAGCCCACAATTTTGCACATAGTCAAAAGCTATGGAAGTCTGTGTCGGTGGTTACGTATCGTAAGTATGAGAAATTGTGGTGCTTGATATGTCCACGTGAAGTGACTTTGATAAACTTTAATTTTTACCTACAGTTATTGACATCATTAACGTCCATCTGGAAAGGCGTCTTAATGAAAGCAATTGATTCCATTGTTCTTCATGTTATTTTCTTGAAAGCAGTAGAGTCATAGAATCATAGAATTGTTTGGATTGGAAAGGACCTTAAAGATCATCTAGTTCCAGCCTCCCTGCCATGGCAGGACACCTTCCACTAGACCAGGTTATTCAAAGCCCCATCCAACCTGGCCTTGAACACCTCCAGGGATGGGGCATCCACAACTTTAATAACAGCTTTTGACTTGTGCTTATGATTCTTCCTGATTCTTAGCATTACACTTGCCAAAACTTTTGTTTCAGAAGAAATTTTCAAACCAACCTAATTGATTTACAGCCCAGTTAATAAAGGAGGAAAATATGAGACCTTTATTGTTTCCTTACAACCTGCTGCAGTGCTGACTGATAGCATTGCATACCACGTTTACCTGCTTACGTCCAGTTGCTGTAAGCGTGTGTCATACCGTGGCGGTTACTGAAGACCACCTCTGCAGGAGTTTAGTCACAAATGCAAGATGGACCAGGTTTGTCAGAGCACATCAGAAATACTGCAAGCTATATGAGTTTATCATCTAATACTAAGATTACTAGCCTTAAGGCCGTACTGTACCGTGATAAAACTGTAGTCGTTCTTCACCTTTTACAAAGCAAGACTGTATAAAAATACTAGAAAATGTAATACTATTTTTGCCCTTCCTTTATGAGTTTCTACCGTATCAAGCTGCCTGAAAGCCATTGTAAACCTCCACATCAACAGCAGAGCTGGCAGGCTAGGTTTTGGGGTTTTTTTCCTGTAATGCTGCATCCCAGCTTTGCTTTCTTATTAATCCAGCTGTGGCTTGTTTTCAGTGGGCTTCACTGCTGCAGAAAGGAGTACTTCCTAAATCAAGGTGTAAAAAACATTTATTTATAGTAAAAGGTGTAGTTACAGCAAAGATCGGCCAGCTGTTAGGTTTGCTTTTGTCTTGTTTTAGAGCCTTGCTTGCACTGAAGAAACTGTCAGGACTAGAAACTTTCTGGGAAGGAAAAGATGCTGACCTCACATAATGATGTTTTTCCAACTGTGCAGGTACGTGAAATTCTACATCAGGCTTGTGGTAAAGCAGCAAGAATTGACCATTGCGGTTAATCTGTATGTTTGGCTTCAGCTTGAGAAAACATACAAAGAATTTGATTATTTGCAATCAGATTTATTTACAGGTTTTTTCAGTAGCAAGGTCTTCCTAACATGTGCAGAAATATAATGTTTTTCAAGGGTTGTGTGAAACAACAGCCTATATGGAGATCGGATCCCTGGTTGTTTGGTCCCTTTGAGACATCAAAACAGAAGTTTTTAAAGTTGTCTGTAAAGCTGTCGGTACCGTAGTTCTTGCACTAAGTGCCCTTGTCATACTTCAGCATTTGTGTCAGGCCTCAATATCGTGCTCCCTAACAGGGAATAAATGCTACAATTACAGGTGTCGGAAGAAGTCTTAGCAAAGTCAACACAACGATTCTGTCTGGCCCTTTGGCAACCAGTCCAGACCTGTATGAGAAAAACAGAGGCAGACCATAACTGGCAATAAGGAAGAGACAAGAGCATAATTTAAAAGACACGGATGGATGTGGAGTTGTCCATAGCGCAGCTGACCTTCACCATTTCTCCATGCTGCTGTGAGTGTCTAAATGCAAAGTATGGACCTCTGGTCTATGGATTGTGTTTCAAGAAACTGTAGAATCCCGAGAAACAAGTCAGGGGATTACTTTCAAGCTTATTTTTGGTTAGGGTAGCCGCAATATAACAGGGTTATAGATAAAATGTTTCTCATCCTGTACTTACATGGAGTACACCGTTGTCATTTCACAATTCATCTTTCTCCTGTGGAGCTGCAAGAGAGCAAGTGGGTGAGCACACTGGCCCCGGGCGCCAGGGTACGCAGCCGTAGTGGCAGCCTCCATACGCTTCGTAACAAACAAAACATCTCACAAGCTGCAAAGAAGCTGCAGTGGAAGTGTATACCCTACGTAAATCATCTTTGTATATCATCCCGCTTTGTAAATGGCGGAATACTAGAGACGCAGGATAATATTTTGCTTCTAAAAAGTGGAAAAATAAAATTGCCATTATAAATGTAAAATTATTATTATCTCCAGGAACTGCTAATTGCTCTTTCCTAACTAAAGCTTAACCTGCTTTTATTTTGTTGGAGTCTGAGGAACATAGCAAGTCAGTCAGCGTCCCCCTTGGTGGGAAGGGGTACGGAGCCCTTTCAGGGTGCCTTCAGTCATCCTCTTTGCTGGAGTTGCATTACACACCCTATCATGGTTGGGTCTAAAAGTTATTCACAGACTGGGGGAGCTGTAACACTTGCAGCCCTGTGTCTGACAACCTCCTTTCCTCTTGGCTGCTTCCCTCAGTATCATCACCCCCACAGAGAAAAAGGGGAAAGACCTCAGTATCTGTAATTAGCTTCTGACATTCATGTATTTACAGTCGGCGACATGGGCTGTGCCGCTGGATGTGTAACACAGGTGGTCTGTTTACCATGCAGTCCTAGTTACTCTCCTGTTGGCGAAAGGCCACGTAAACAGTGGGATTTTTAGCTCTAGAAATGTTCTGTAATTTCAGGAGAACATCTGGTATTTCCTTCAAAGCTGCCTTTTTCCGTGGAATAACCAAAGAGCCCAACGAGTAGTGTGCTCCATCAGTATGCTTGCTTTCAAGCCCTGTTACCAAAGTGCTAGCTAAATACAGCACTAAGAGGCATGGGCATTCACACACAAAATGGTCAAGAAGCCAAATGGCAGTGAGATCTTCACTGCTGTCTCTTTAATAAAACTATTTCGCCTTAAATATCATTACCTTCAAAACATTCTGAAAAACACAATATTCCATTTAAACTTCTCTCCTTCCCATCTTCTCTATGTCTAGAAGTAGTATTTCTCAAGATGTGTCCTCAGTCCATAAAGTGCTTCTCATGGTTTTTGTTTTAGTGCCTGCATCACCTCGCTAGCTAAACAGATCTGCAAGGGTATTTTATTTCGTATTTCTTGAATAGGGGGATACAACTCTAAAGGAAATATTTTTTCCTGCTTTGTGAAGAAGCGGACAATATACTTGATAAAATAAAGGCAAAATAAAAGAAGCAGCAGAAGAAATTCACCTTTACCTGGGCTTAGATGTATTAGCATTCTTAATTTGGAGAAATGATAAATGGAAGGCTCAAATGCTGTCAAATCTCAGTGGAGGAAAGCTTTTGGGAATCCAATATCTTCAGTGAATTAAAAAAAAAAAAACTTCGTAGCTTGATTTACCATCTTCCTCCTAGCTAGGTATCTATCACCAGCAAGATTATTTAAGCCCCATGAGATTTCAAGGGTATTAAAGTTTTATACGTATGTAGTTTAGCTGCAGAAAAATAAGTTAAATGGCTCTTGCTACCATAGAAGTCTTGTGGGAACTAGTTACTTCTTTCCATATTCCTTGTGAGGCTGAAGTTCTGTTGGTCTCTATAGACTAAGATGGGATCCATTTAAAAAAAAAAATATTTCTCAAATCGTATTTAAAGCAAGCAAATATATGGGGATGCCTTCGTCAAAATTAGATGAAGAAGATTAGTCCAGCAAGACATGAGGTTTAAAGAACATTGATCTCTTCTGCAGTACCACTTTACCTGCTGGTAGTTTTGCGTTGGAGGAGAACAGCTGTGTTCACTGAGTTTAAATGTAATGTTTTAGAGCACCCTGTTGTAATTTTGAAGACTGTTAGCCTAGATTTTTCCTTGAAAAGCTGTCGCTGCTTCACTGGATCGTTGCGCTACCAGTAAGCTGTGCAGAGCTCCTTCTGCAAGGCGTGCAGCTCAGAGTGCTCCGTTCTGTCACTGGATGGTGCTTGGCTGGGGAGAAAGCAAAGTCACTGGAAGGTTCACTTTCACGTTTTGGTAAATACAAGCAATAAACATTTCAGTGTTTCCATTTTCAAGCTGCTTTCTCTTTTTATCAGGGAAAGCACAAAATTACAGTGTATGCCAGTAACCTTCTGATGTAAAACTGTCATGTTTTTGTTACTAAAGCTGTGGAAAAAAATAACTGCCAGGAAGTCAGAGCCAAAACGATGACATTTTCATGGAAATGAAACACATTTTCCAAAGTTAAGTTTTGATCATTGCAGAATTAATAAATACATGTATGCTCAAATGCCCATTCTCCTTTAGGAAATGAAAATGTGTCACTCACCAGTGAAATGCTGTTTTTCCAGAAACATTGTACAGCAGATTACTCAAAATGTATTTGAGGTAAGTATGCAACTTTGTCTTTAACTTTCCCATCTCTGCCTTCATTTTTTGTGGATGCCAAAACTTGTGTATATAGTATAGGCAGCCAACATCCTTAGAGCTGGTTTGTGGGAATAATAAAGTTACTCTGTCATCTACATGACCTCTATTTGAGTCTAGGTCCTGTGTGTCGTGACAAAAAGAAACATACCTTCAGGAAATTAATTTTTTGAAAACTTTAAAATATCAAAAAATGACTACTCTCTTACTAAGCTTCAGTAAACAGAAGGTCATGCAAAGAAAATAGGATTTTAGACTGGAAAAGAAAAATGATGTTGTGCATGACTGATTGAGTTTAAAAATGACCTTGATACGTAAATAATTCCAGCATGGAAATCAAGTTTCAACAGCCGATTTGGGCAATGGAGTCATGATCTTGGGAACGGTTGTAAATAAATACATGTCTGATACAGGAAACTAACAAACTCACTTAATAAGCAGAGAAGACAGGAATGTGAATAAGACAATTATTGTATCATATGCCAACTGCAGAAATAAAAAGACAAAGAAGATGTGCTGGGGGTTTGCACAACTAATTTCAATTCACTTTGTTCTCAGCCTCATTTTACTATCACAAGGGATGACGTCCACCCTAATACTCATGGGATTATTCCAATGTGTAAATTATCAGCAACCTAACCTGTTAAAGACTAGGTCCAAAAAACATTTGGGGCACATTTTCAGTCAAAGCCCACTTTTAGGATTCATTACAGCCTGCAAACTGATGGAAATAAATGCATAAGGAAAGCACAAAGATTTAAAATAAAATAAAATAAAAATTAAAGGATAAAAAGTTTCAAGGAGCAAGCTTAAAGATGACAGTAAGGGCTCATTAATGGCCTCTGTATATGGGGTTGTGAAGTCTACTTGAAGAACTGGAATACAGTTGGCACTGGAAAAACAGAGAAATTTGAAAGCAAAAAGATCTCCCCCCCCTATTTTTAAGGGGAAAAAAAGAAAAGCTTAGTCCCTAGAGAAATGTTCACTTGCTCAGAATAGAGAATAATAAAACTCCAGTGCACGTTCTCTATAGGCAGCTGGGACTATATATCATTATGATGTAATATACCAAGGATTATGAAACAATGATTCCAAACTGTACTGTAAATAATTGAACAGCAGAAGTATTTGATAGTTTTTCTTTGTAAGTTCTCAGCGAAGGGTTATTCTGTTTGTTTTGTGCAAAATAATCTATAGGAATTATAGCAGAATGTGAATTAATACCATGCTGCATTCAAATCCAGTATATTTAGATGTTCTTAATAATGATACATGGTTATAAGTTAAAAATCTAGCAAAAATATTTTGCAATTAAAAGGAACGAAAAGGAAAAAAAAATTTAAAAGCTTGTTTGGAAGTCTTGCGGTTGTCCTAGGAGGAATACATTTGATTCCCTTCATCTCACATAGGTCATCAAGGGACATTTGTAACTCAACAAATAAAAGAAATAGGCACGGGTACCTCTTTCAAGTAAAGCAGTTCAGTTTGGAAAGCCTCTGTTTGCCTCTCAGTGTTCAGTATCAAACTACTGCATTTCATTTTAAGTATCCACATAAAAAATAATACCAGTTATGGAAAAAACGTAGCCAGTAAGCTCATAATTATCTACATAAAGGAGATGACACAGTACATCTAAAAGAAAGTATCAGGGATTTTAAACTAATAGAAAATACCAGTTTTAGCTGTCATATATGGCAAGTACAAATATTTACCCATCTATATAAAAGTTTGGTGTATATACTTTCGTGCAGGCTTTTGCCTGAGGTGGCAGTGGGGGGACAGCTCGCACACCCTTGTCCCTCTGGCTGGGGGTGGGATGCCCTCACCTTCTCCAGCCCAGAGCTGTACGGTGACAAGTTAGCCTTGGCCAGCACCCAACCTCTCACCCAGCAGCTCCCCGCCACTGCGGGATGGAGGTGAAAATGGGGAGCAGCATGAATGAGAAATCTTGGGGTTTGGGATGAAGACAGGAAGATCACTTGGCAATTACAGTCACCAGCAAAATAGACTTCAAAATTAACTCAATTTATTGCCTCTTACTGCTGTTGTTGCCCGCGTTGCCGCGTGGCGTGGCAGCATGGGCAACCTGCCGCAGTGGTTGAGCACCCAGGGGATCTGGCGGCAGTGGCGTCTCTACTTCCAGATCACGTCCATGCATCTGCCTCTGCATCTTAAAACCTCCAGGCAAACCTTTCCTGGATAATCATGTTTATCCAACCTGTATTTAATTACAATTCCCCTTTATCTGAATCACAATTATGTTCTTTAACATGAGTTGCCTTCTTGTATTACTCCCCACTATTAACTCTATTAACCTTCATTTATCCAAGCATGTTTTCACTTTTTATGTGAACAGGGTTGTTTTGCAATTTCAATCCTAATTTTTTTTTTTTCACTAAAAACATAACAATCTCAGCCATAACAATGTCTTATTACAGCTGTTCTGTACACATGCTAAATACGTGGCTATATTCCCTGAGATCTGATTTGCTTCATTAACGCCACAACATCCATAGAGGAGCTGGAAGTGAATTGCTATTTTGTATGCTGTCTGGGGCCGTGCATTACCCTGTGTTTAATAACTCGAAGCCAAATCCCAATGGCAGAGCACAGATTTGCAGAATGCCACCAGTTGCTTTTCGGCGCGATACCTGGAGAGGTCCAGGCACCCTCTCCTCCTCCGTGTGGCTGCAAAGCCACCGTGTTCAGGTGTGTGGCACTGCTAAGGATAAAAGTGTTGGAGAAAAATGGCTGAGACATCTCAAGATTTAAAACAGAAAGCAGCTTTCTATCAATGGTCTTGAGCATAAAAGCCTCATAATAAGCCACAACTATTTTTCCCTGAAAACATCCATGAAAGATGTCCTACTTTACTAATTTTTTTTTGTATTCTTCCCACTTCTTTTCCCTGAATTTCTCTTTTAACACTTTTTTTTGGGAGTCCTGCCAGCCTCTACATATATTTCTCTTTTCATTCAAAACATTGTGTCTAACTTCCATGCCTGCATTTCTCTTCTTTACCTATGTTTAATTTAGCAGAATGAAAGCTGATGAAGAAATATTACACCTTCAGTTTCCAAGGTTTCCAGAGCTGGCAAGTTTTCTCCTGTGGCTTTCTCCAAATTTTCCATCATGCTGACTCACTTAAAAGGTGGTATGAGGTAAATGTCTACAGCCGGTAATTCAGCATCATCTGGATGATAAGTTATCTTATAGCTACCAAATATTTTACCATATGTTAAGGTAAATAAAGTGAAATTATTTGAGGGAAATAATTTTAATTTTATTGAGCGTCTGATTTCTACATCAAACAGCGGCAGTATAACGTTCAATGTATTGCCTATGAAAATCTAGAGCTATCGTTATATCAATATACCATGGGATACAAGATTATTAATATCCAAAATAAAATTGAAGGAATTCATCCCTGGCCCATTAAAAAATGAACAATTAATCCTAAAGCCCAATGTCACCCAAACCAGCCCTCAGCTACATTCTGCAACTATTTGCATTTTAATGTGGCGTATGTCTCTACATAAATACATATATATGCATATACATATAAAGATATATAAATATATAATGTAGAGCATATATGTCATATAATGTATGTTATGTATAAGTAATAGAAGTACCTGCCTACCTACCTACCTTTCTACCTTCCTACATATATATACGTATATATGTTCTTGACCTCACCTTGGTAAGCTTTTCATGTAACATCAAAGTAAACTAGCTTCTGAGGCCACTCAAAAACAGACATCTTGGTAGGTGTCTGACCTGACCAAGGTCAAGTAGGTGTCTTACTGACCAAGTCATATTGGAAAGCAGGCCTCCAGTGATGTTCCTGAGATCACTGAGATCCGGCTCACAAGTGGTGAGTTCTGGATGGTGGGTCAGATAAACGCCTTCATTTTTTAACTGATGGTCTGCACCCCATCCAAACCTTCAATGACTCACATCTACAAAAGCCCCAGACATCTCTCAGTGGCAAATACTACAATGGGAATTAAAAAGAAGAAATTAGATAAGCACAAGGAAGTGATTACAGTCGGTCAACTCTCCTGCACTAAGTGAATCATGTTGGTGGCTTCTGCTTGATAATCCCTCGCTCCATCTTACATTGTAATGGTAAAGGCCAGAAAAATAGTGCTGCATCCACTGGTGGTTGTCAGCCTTTGGGATGGAATACCAAAATGAAATATATGGATTGGTTTTTGCATATTTGTAAAGACATGCATTTTTCATGTTGAAAGTATTATTAATTCTAAACCAACTGCCAATGTCACGGTCAGCCCCATTTGCCCACAGGCCAACCATTTTGCTGCACCACCCACACAAGGGATGTGACATAGTGTCTTCCTTTTCATGGAGGACTGGCCCTGTGTTTCTTAAGTGAAGTGTTCTTACATGACGTCTCCAAAAATATTATCAAGCGCAACATAAATGTCAACACATACGTGCACAAGATCAGAGAAAAAGTAACACTCTAAAAAATGAAACCATCGTAATGTCAAGACAATGAGTGTGTATTCCATGGAGTGAAGGCTGTGTTTTTAGATTTAACACACTTCTACAAAGGTTGTCAGGCAATGCTGTAATAAGTGTGCAGTCGCGCTGTGTGAGATATACTTTTGCTATATGCTCAATCTGATGCAGTTTCATTGCTGTGCCTTGTGATAGAGTTCAGGAGCAACCACCACATACATATCCACGTTGAGGTCACTGCGATGACTTATAAAGGGTTTTGCTGTTGTGCCTGCTGGTTTCATACTCGTGGGAGTCTCCACCGTTCAAATGGCAGACATTTGATGGCTTTCTAAAAACTATATTCAGTCTCAGAGCCCCAGGGAAGTTTCCTGTCGCTAGTTCAAGGGTCATTAGTCTCTTCCTTGGAAATAAGAGGTGGTTTGCTGGAGGCCAGCTGCAGGCCCGTCTTTCAGACCTCTGTGTACCATGCACATTCTTCAGGCCATGCTTTCTGCAGCGACTCCGTGCAGATCTCACTGGGATTTTAAAGACAAGAAATATCGTGGATATTTTTGGAACTGCCTATACATCACCGCCGCAACATACAGGGCTACATGAGAAGCACACTTTCATACAGAAATAATTTACTCAGTAGAAGTAAGGACTTGTCAGTAATGATGCAGATATTTTCTGTATCACATAAACCAATAATGATCACAGGGCTGGGACTCGGGAAACACTGATTCTAAATTCTGTCATTCATCCTTTCCATGGGCCTGGAATGAGTATTTTTCTCTTTCTCTCTGCTATAACAACCGCCTGTCCCAAATGAGTGTTGTGAGAATCAGGTAAGGAACTGAAGCTGCTGAAAGCCTGGGCAGGTCGGCAGGACCCCTCAGAACAAAACAATGAGTTTCCTGAGAAACCCAGAGGGATGCCTTTACAGAAACTCTTGAGCACATTTCTTAAACACATTTCAAGTCAGGTACTCAAAAGCATTTTTCCAGGAAGAAGATCTCATCACTTCTGTCTGTTAAAGTGATGAATAAACCAATGATTACATAATATGTCACGACATAGAAAAAAAAAACCACAATATCGACCTTTCTTTCAGGCCATATCTCAAAAAATCCATGATTAGGCAGGAAGTTTCATAGGAAACCAATAATATTAGCGCTGATAATTAAGGGCTGAAGTCTCCTGTAGCCCCAGCCGGGTATTCCTGGACATCCCACATCCCTGCGCTGTAATTCATCTCCAGTTTTAGTGAAGAGCTCTTTGGACTTGAAAAAGAAAGTGACAAGAAGCAGAAGCTCACTTTTAAGGTCAGATTAGAAAAAACAGAGCAAACCAAAAAGTTATGCATAACAGAACTAAACCCGTGACTGAAGGACAGCATGAACTTTATGCACATGAAGAATCAAACACATTTCTCTGAGCTGGATGCAGCTTTCTTCTGATGCGAACAGGAGCCATAGCATTGCATGCCATGAGTGGGAGCACACACGTCGCTCCACGATATAATGGGCTGCACGAATTACAGCAATTAAAAGTCAGTAAGCTGCCACCTACTGTAAATGACAATGCTGCAATTTACAAAATGTGACCTGGAAGATCATTTTAAATCTAACCATCACACAGTACTGCAGGGTTTTCTTTTTGCCCCTTTATAGTTTAACCCCTCAGAAAGGTTTCTTTCACGATCCCTATGGGTTAGTGCTGGGGAGGAGCAGGCGAGGCTGGAGTGCATCTCCTTGTCCCCAGGCGCCGGGACAGGGTGCAGAGACTGCCAGCACGAGTCTCTTATGAGCACAAATGCCCTAGGTGAGAGGGAGGGAGCAAAAGCAAGTCTGGAAACGAGATCCAGCCGAACACAGGAGTGTTATCTTACACTGCAAGTGGTCTGACAGGTAAACTGGTTGAGAGTTTGCTCCCTCAGCTGACGTTTAGTGGATATTGCGAAATATTTGCAAAGAGAAATTTGCAGGTTTGTGTCTCCAACATGCTTCTTGTAGACTTTAATCTACAGCTGCTTTGGCTCCAGGATTATGCAGATGATCTCTGTTCAGGAGCTGCTGCCTCTCCCGACAGCCTGTGCCTCCAAACTAACCAGCACTTCGCAGCAAACAGCCCGGGAACAATCCACAAACACCAGTGTGTTGGCAATAAGCAGATTATTTGTAAGACTGAGCAAATATATGGGAACAATAAAGCAATAATCTGCCCATCTGTAGTTCACAAGCAAGACCGTGATAATTGACGAGTATCTCTTCACCGTAAATAGCAGGTCCAGCTGCATCATACCTGGCTCTCACAGAATATTTGCTTAAAAAGTAGTGGAAATAAGTGGGAACACTTACGACTTCAAGTATCTTTTTAGTCAACACTTGAGTTTTATATGATTTCATGCCCATGCACATTAATTAAGCTTTCTAGGAGTTCTCACAATAGATTCTCACCAATCATGGAAAAAAGCCACAAACTTGAGAGCAGATCTTGATTCTTCTCACACAACAAAAGTAACAGATGCTGAAGAAAGGATTGAGCTTTCCTGACACTGAACTGGGAACTCTATTAGGAGACATTAAATAATATTACCTTAAGCTCATTCACCTTTCTTTTTGACTACCTACAACATTTCCTCTACAATCTTTCTGGATTTCAAGAAACAGTAACTACCATCAGTAAATCCTTATTTATCTGCAAAGAATGCAGACTTCCTCGGCTTTTGCCATAATTTGTAGTTTAGCACCACCTTCCTAGACACCAAAGAATGACAGCTTTGCACTGCCAGATCTTTTGCCTTAAAGTGTTTGTAAGAAAGCAAAAACAAAAAAAGGAAAGTACAAAGAAGGGTGGTTATTTCCTGATCTAACTACTAGACGTTTTTATTAATGAGATGGAGTTCCCCATCCTTCCTTAGCAATTTTTAGGCTTCAGCAGTTTTTAGAAACTATCCCACAGACAAGTGTTCCCTGTAACACTTCGGTTATGATAGGTCTAACGATAGCTGTGGATCTGCGCTGTCATGATTTCAAGGCCCATGGCTTACGTTTTCAAGTCATGAGAACTGAAGTTTCTAATGTGAACTGTAGCTTATGCTGAACACAGCATATTTTAATATTAAAAAGGAGATTATGAGTGCTTGATCTGAACACGGTACATTTGCTCAACATCCTCGGCAATAAGTTTAAACCTATTTTCTACACTTCATCATACACAACTGTTATGGAAAGAGTTTCAAAGATTCCTTGAAAAACAAACAGAATTGCCAATGGTGGTTGGCAGCCTCACAGTCCACAATATAAATATTTTCTTCCCTAATCCAATGAGATGATAAGAAAAATAATAAAGGTGACAGACATAGGGTTAACTGACCTACATTAGCTTAAAAGACAAGCCCATACCCCAAAGAAAATTCAAGTGAAGCATCTAGATTTTTTTTTTTAATGAGCTCTTCAGTTTTCCCCTTCTGCATGTTCCCCAGCATGCCCTCACATGCATGGGGCATGTTCAGGATCAGCTAACCAAGAATAAGCTTAATCACAAAATTACCTTACAGTCACCCTCTGCAAAACCTCCTTCTAGGCTGAGCTCCTTATCTTGTGACCCAGAAGCTGCATATACCCCCCATGACATGATCTGTTTTACAAAAGTCTCACATGTTCATGCTTCGAAGAACCAGAGGTCTGTGTACTTTTGCTTGGCTTGCTGCTTCACTTCAGCACTCTATCAGAGACTCACAGGAGGTGCTCCCCGAGATGTGGTCACAAAATTCTGGGTGACGCATTGTGGCAATCCTGCCTGTGTTTTTCGGGACAGCCTGGTGGCTAAGACGCTCACTGCCATCTTGGATGCTGAAGCTGCATCCCCTTTTAAGCTTCTGCTTCCCTCTCTGGTTGTAAAATTATTCTCCACCCAGAAAACACTTTTGAGGGAAACCTCTTAGGCATTTTGTTTCTTAGTTTCTTTACCTATGCAATTACTGAAGCATAATCTGACTGTGAATATAAAGCAACCCCTCATTTTTGTCAGCTTAGGGGAAGAAAATAATAGTGATAGTGCATGTTAAGCAACCATCACACTTTCCCTGCTAGATCTCCACCCTTCTGTCACATACTTAATTTCCCAAAATCAGAACCCCGGTGGCAACTGGCAGTGGTTTTAACTATGGCAGTGAGCTAAGGAATGGACATTGATTGGAGTCTGCTGGGTCTGGGCAACAACACAGAGAGAAGATGATAAATGAGAAGAGAGGAACTGTAGGTGTCAGCCTTTAAAATCTTCCCCAAACTCCACATGTGAATCAGGTATGGTTTCTGGAGGCAGTCTCAAGAAAATGCATGTGAATGAGTCTTTTAAGATGGGCTAGTTTAATTTCTTTACACTTTTGTGTGGATATTCTCGTTTGCAATTAAAAAACCTAAGGTGGTCTTAATTTCATTTACCTAGTTTCCAAAGAGAACTAGATCAGACTGAATCAAGGACACTGTAATTCTGGCTAACAGTGTCCACATAATACTGTGTAATGCAGTTTAATTCTTGCCTTTTCAATTCACATCTTTAGTTTTTCTGGACTGCATTTCCAGCATGGCCATGAGAAGGCACACACCTGTTTGAAGAATGTCACGATAGCGTGCAATGCTAAACAAATATGTATTATTTTCTTGTTCCAATTAATGGAGTGTATAAGTATTTCCATAGACATTGCTCCTCAATAGAAGCAACTGTGTAAACAGGTCTGCATGCTCACATGGCAAAGCTTTTGATGCTTCTGTTAAAATTTGAATTTGACTTCAGTTGCACGTGGAGTTTGCATAGAAAATGTGTTCTATCAGAGAGTTCTTTCAGCTGTAGATGATATTTACACTTGCAGAAATTGCTGGTTTTCATACAGACATACCCAGCGTAAACAGATTAACTCCTACTTAGCAGAAAACTATTTTTAGATGTTTGTACTTCCCTTGGCTCTCCAGACCTTCTCAGACACCACTCATTAGCTCTAAACCCCCTCTCAGATTCCTCAGTATAAG
This sequence comes from Pluvialis apricaria, assembly GCA_017639485.1. NCBI lineage: Eukaryota > Metazoa > Chordata > Aves > Charadriiformes > Charadriidae > Pluvialis > Pluvialis apricaria. The sequence continues at coordinate 106,087,783 of CM030008.1, read as the reverse complement.
ATCTGGCCACAGTGTGGAACAGGTAGCTCAGTTCGGAAAGCAATGGGGAGAAATCAAGTGTCATTTTCCAGTCATAATGATTATATAGACCCACTTCATTAAATTAATTTTGGCGGGCTCTGACTTCTCTTTGTGAAATGTTAGCACTGTAGATGAGCTAGCAGGTATCTCAGAGGTGTTAACACTGGGTAACAAGCCCTTTACATCTCCAGTCCATCAAAAGACACAGTCCTGGAAAGCACAGCCTGCGGAGCAGGTGGCTGCCCTGGGCTGGTTGTAATTCTCCATCTTCCCCTCCATCACCCTTGGCATTGCTGGCAGTGGCAGAGACCGCGACCTGGCTGTCCATGCAAAGGGGAAAGCAGCACCTGGGGACTTTTGGGCCTTGTGAAAGAAGGGCCTGGAGAAGGGTTGGTGGGATGCCTGTGAGCAGAAGTTATGGACTTGCAGGCCCAGGTGGGCAAGAAGGTCAGTAGCATCCTGTCCTGTATCAGAAAGAGTATGGCCAGCAGGACTATGGAAATGATTGTCCCCCTGAACTTGGCACTGGTGAGGCCCCACCTTGAATACTGTGTTCAGTTTTGGGCCCCTCACTGCAAGAAAGACATTGAGATGCTGAAGCATGTCCAGAGAAGGGCAATGAAGCTCATGAAGGGTCTAAAGCCCAAGTCTTATGAGGAGCAGCTGAGGGAACTGGGGTTGTTTAACCTGGAGAAAAGGAGGCTGAGTGGAGACCTTATCACTCTCAACTACCTGAAAGGAGGCTGTAGGCAGGTGGGGGTCAATCTCTTCCCCCAAGTAACAAGCAATAGGACAAGAGGAAATTGCCTCAAGTTGTGCCAGGGGAGGTTTAGATTGGATATTAGGAAAAATTTCTTCACTGAAAGGGTTGTGAAACATGGGCACAGGCTGCCCAGGGAAGTGGTCGTATCACCATCCCCGGAGGTGTTTAAAAGATGTGTAGATGTGGTGCTTAGGATCATGGTTTAGTGGTGGACTCAGCAGTGTTACGTTAAGGGTTGGACTCAATCTTAAAGGTCTTTTCCAACCTAAATGATCCTATGATTCTATGACTCAGTCACTTTGATTTAATGCTTTTGTTCAGTGTAATCCATGTTCCCGCATGAAAAACTGATCAGTAAGTCAAAGTATTGTGGGCAGTGAGGTATTTCTACCTCGAGTGTATTGGCCTCGTGAAGACATTTGTTTTCCAAGTGGTTTTCTGTCTTTCAGGTAAGTGAACTTTGTAATTAACTCCCCAAGCATGGTATTTGGATGAAAATCATGCCATTAAGGATGCTTTCTTTGTCTTCTAGCTGCTGCACTTCAAATTTGATGGCATTGCTCTGTTGTGAGAAATTTGAACAGAACAAAGGGCATACAGAGAGAACAGAAGGCACACAGTAATAGGAATTATTGCTTGATGCATACAAAGTGATAGTGCCAATTATAAAAACTAGAAACATCCTGCTTACAGTTGTTTAACAACTTGGAATTAAATTTTACACAATGAACACTTGTTAACAGTTGATTTTCCCCTATACTCCTTCACCAAAATCTTCAGCCAAGATAGTTTGCCTATTTCTGGTGAGAAGGCTGAAAAAAAAATCTGTTTCCCTTTCCCCTCTGCCTGATGTAAAGTAGCAAGTCCCTCTTCTGGCAGCTCCAGTAACCTCCTTTTTGAAGCAGGGATTTCGGATTTGCCCGCAGACAGCTTCTGCTGCAGAAATGTGGCCTCATAAAAATCCAGGCAAATTTTGCCAATACACCAGAAAGTGAAAGTTACCCTTGCTTGCTTCCCGCAGACCAATGGCAATGGACTGTGGCTGTGGTTATCGCCCAGTAACCAGGCCTGGCAGCCCTTCCTCGGTCATGTCACCATCAAATACTTTGTGGCACCCAAACCCACGCACCCCAGGGTGACCATACCCCACCCTTCCCTGGCTGCTGGGTTGTATCCATGCGAATATCCCACTGGGCAGCAGGAAATGCCCCAGAGCCTTGCCAACAGCCTCTCCCCAGCACCTCATCCTTTCCTACAGGATTTATGACAAGTAACGGGGAATAGCTTTTTCATCATATTTTTAAAAGGTAACATCTTACTTATTCTTCACTGAAACTTTTCTGTGTGCTGACAAATCCTTGCACCCTTCACGGTCAGGAAGATGAAGCCAGCTGAGCAGCTTGCTGCTGAGTCAGAGTTGTGCAGCTGCAAAATCCATTCAGCAGACCCAACACAGCTGCCATGGGGAGTCCGGGACCTCTACTAGGGCACCCAAGAGATGACTTCTGATTAAAGCAGAGCAGTGAGATGCTGCTATAGAGAAGGATATCAATAACTAAAAAAAACCCCAACTTTATTTAGAAATTTATTCTGACATGGATTTGTTCTTTCTTGTCCTCGTGTACATTGGGAGCACCAGTCACTTTTCCTCATTAATTGCAGCAGCCCCAGCACATGTCCCCGGCAGGGGCAGGGGCAGGGGCAGGGACTGGCAGATCTGGTTTAATTAGTACATCTCATCCCACCTCACCCTGGGGACGGGTGGCTCCTTCAGCCACCATGTTTCAGTTATACCCAGTCACATCCATAAGGCCTTAGGATTTTCCTATCAATCACCTTAGGAAAGGTGAGAAGCAGAGGCTGGAGCAGAGGTCTATAGTAAAGGAAGAGGGTGTTTTTCCCAAGGTGTTTAACAACAGCTCTTATCAAATATTTGCAAACTCCCATGCACTGCTAGCAATAGAAAAATTTGAAAAAATTACCAAATTTTCTTAGGTCAACTGCATGAAAAATTGTACAAATTGCGCTCTGCAGGTATGCTGGGGAGGAGTGAGGACCCACCAGGACCATTATTTCTTCCCTTGATACACTTGGGTCAGGAAAGGATTTATTTCCGTGGCCTAATGACTGAAACTCCTTAGTTTTAAGCCCAGCTCAGACTCATTAAATCCATTCTGATTCCTTTAACAAGTCTCTTTTTCCACTTCAGAGTTCCCAGTGTGGTAACTGGATTAATCTGTGTTTACACAGAGCTTTGTGATGGAAAGTCTTGGTAAAATATATTTTGTAGATTTAGAAGTGTTAGGACTACAGATTCAAAAAATCGCAATATGGAGTTATTTAAAGGTCCTCATTCAGCAAAATACTTAAGAGCATGTTTAAAATTGAGGATTTCAGTTAAGAACTCCACTAATTTCAAGCCTAGCTACTAATTTCTTATATAAAATGACCAGTTTTCCATGTGACATGCACGCCAGTTTTCAACAATATTTTATTTAAAGGTGTAAGCAAATTACATTTTTGTCAGACATTTGTAAATCCTACTGAAAATACATCTGAGTTATTTTGCATAAATAACTTGTAAATGTATATTAGGAAATTTAAAATGTTTGGAGGCAGATGCCTCTTCTACATCCCTGAAGGAAAATTGAGCATAAAAGTGTCTTTAACTGTTTAGAACAGATGGTAGGGCAATAAAAGTGCTGAACAGCTATAAAGGAAGCATCAGAAAATGACATCCATCAGAGAAGAGCCAGTAGCAGAGAGATGCACAAGTACAGATACTAGAGAGAAGTTACTCAAGAGTAAAGAATGAGACTTTTTTATCCCACATGTTATAGTCTGTCAGCCTCTATGTCTTTTTGGTCCTCCTGATGCCAGTCTGCAATTGAGTGACAAACAAAAAATACAAATAATCGCTTTACTGGAAAAGGTCCAGTCACATTCAGCATTTATCCCTCATGAGCAGCAGCAGTCTTACTAATTTCTTCACCTACCAATGCCGAAAACAGTGAACATTTTTCACTGTAAATTTGAAATGTGCTATCACACATCCCAAGGAACCATTTTTCCTGCTCTTCTTTGTCTTCTGCTCTGACTTGCCCTGTTACCACTTCCATGCACAACTGGAAGGAGCCAGGTTTCCCTGCCTGGCTGGTCAATGCCAATATTCAGCACCTGATGTACTCACATGTGTGTTCATTAATGATTTGAGTGATACAACTGTCTGTCTTTCTGCTACTACCTGAACTTGGGTGGCTTACAGCAACTGATTTTCAAACTTCTGTAAATAATATTTTCGTAGTTACTAAAACTATTAATCCTTACACTATTATTTTTACAGTTATCTCTAGCACTCCAGAGCTTAGTGAAGTGCTGTAAACACTTCTAAACCTTTCTCTGTCTACTCTGGAAGACCATTAAGTAGCCTATTTGAAAAGGTAAATGGTTTCAGGATCTCTCATTATCTGCTATCTTCAGACTTTGAAAGTATCAGTAGAATTCTTAGGTCCAACCTCATCTATTCCAAATATCCATGTGTCTCTGTAGGACTTTCTTACTTGGTGGTCTTGATGTCTCTTTGGGTTCCTCATGATTTGCATAAGAACCCTTCTTGTCTTCAGTTGTTTGAAAACTTGGAAAAAAAAGAATCTCCATAAGGAATAGATGTTATGTTTCAAAAGACATTTCTAGATTTTGCAAGTCTGCAATTCAAGACTTTGAAAAAAATAATACCCTTTTAAGAAAATTGAGTTTTATCAACCCTAATGCAAAATTTTATGAAGTGGTTGTTTTAATTTGTCACAAACAAACCGTGATGCTAACACCACCTATTCACAAATCTCTTATCCTTTTATTTTCCATATTTAGATGCTTAGGCTTTGAATTAAATTTTAATATGCTCCGATTTTCATCACAATCACAGAGCCTACAAACCTGTAAAATGTGAATCTTGGATACATCACTTGACTCCAGAAACAGAAGATTTATACACATCTCTTCAAAAACAGAGTAGCACTGCAAGTCTAGTAACACTGCAAGTAAAAGACTATAAATCAAAGGGAAAGAAAAGTTCATTTTTATTGCTCAAGTTTAATCAAATTCAAGGAGTAGACAAGAAAATAAAGTCTTTCTTTTTGTTACAAGAACTCTTCGTAGACAAGATGAGGATTATTTATACCTAAAACTATAATTAAATTGTTTAATCTTCATTGTTTTGGTTCCACTGAGAGTGCTTAATCACGTGTTGGCCGTGGAACAGGTGTCTTTCAGGCTGCACAGAGCAATGAAAATCACATGGGAGTTCCTAAAGAAGTGGAGTTAGGCTTCTTCTTTCTTGCAGAAGTACAGAAAATATCTAACTTCCTTTCTTCTCTAGAAATGGAAAAATCTCTTCCCTTTGGTGGTTTCTTTAGAATTTATGACATGCAGAAGGCAGCTGGAAGTTTATTGACAACAGGAGGGTTCACATCAACTGACTCTACATGGTGAAGCCTGCTGCCTCAGATCTGCTGATGTTCCATTTTCTTTGGGATTCATCACCACATAAAGATCAGACTTGTGAATTATGTCTTTACTTCTAAACTGTTTTGTGGTTACCTAATGCTTCACACTACATTGCAGCATTGCAATGGCAGGCATTTTATCCTGAATGAAAAATAGATGAAGGATAGCTGGAAATACAGTTTCTTTGTTGTTTTTCTGAAGACGAACAAGACTTTTTCTCTATTCCTAACCTAACTCGTTCAGCTGATCTTTACAAAAAGCAAGTATAGGATTTCATAGTGCTTTTGTCTACATCACGCATCACTTTTTACATAGCTGCAGTTACATACTATAAGATGAGAAAACAGCTACCAAACAAGGCTGACAAGTTTACAAACTTTTCCTGGTGACCTGCAGTCTTGGCTAGACTATTTTTCTTTCCGTGCTGTATGTGAACAAACTGTGACTCATACCAAATTCACATAGCCCCTAAGAGGATAATATTAACTCTGGCTAACGCCAAATACCTCAAAGTTTTTGTGTGTGAACAGGAAAGAGATTCAGCACAAATCTTCTGTTACGGCTGAGATTAACATAGAGACAAAGGGGCTGTAGTGGGCAAAGGAATGACCTGGTGAGTTGGATACGCCTAACAGTATCTGAGAACTGAAGAAATGTCTTTCAAAGTCCATAGGTACCTTAGAGTCTGTAAGTCAATGGCAAAACTCCTCCTGCCTTAGCTGAACTACCTCTGCCTGGATGGCTCTTACCTGATATTTAACCAAGGACTTGCCTGGAATTCATCCTGGCAGGTCAGCCTGCAGGCACTGATCCTGAATAACGCAGGAGGAAAGAATTTGAAATAGCTACATTGGCATAACTGCAAACATATTAATCACAATGCGTTGCATAACACAATAACCATCAAGAACTTAATGCAATTCTTAGTCAGTTAGGAGAAAGTGTTAAGAATATTAAATGAAATCACAATAGCTTTTAGCACTTGTACAATCCTCTGCAAGTTTCCTGAAATGCAGTCATCCATTCTTTCAACTAGTAAATACCTTATTAAAGCTAGAGTATTTTCACCAACACAATTCTGTTTTTCACCCACAACTTTTATTCTTGTTTCCCACAATGAAGCTGTGCTAGCAGCAGTCCCTTGCCCTTATCTGTGATGCTGTGATGCTGTACGGCTGAGGGAAGAGGGAGTTTGTACACAGGCAGGTGAAGTGCTTGGTCTCCTGCTGCTGTTCATACTGTCCCGGGCATGGGGATGGTCATGTGCCACTGACCTGGGAGTACAGCTCCTTGCTCTTCCTTCTTTCACAAAGAAGAGCAAAAGAAAAAATTAAATTCAAACTCCTCTTGTCATTTGAGTCTTTAGATGCGCATTGTATAAATACACAGAGATTGAAGGTTATTAGATGGCAGCCTTAAAGATTTTTTTAATGAAGGTCCTTACTAAGGGGTTCACTCAGATTAAGATTTTTGCTTGAACTCCTGCCTGACAGTCATAATAAACGAAACCTCTGCACTAGCAGTTACTGAACAGGCATTTGATTTCTTTTATATCATAAGGTCCAGTGTTTTATTTACAGTTGTGGCTGATGTGTTACGTCTATTTTCCAAAGTAGTAGCTGGGGATACCCTAGCCCTTTATGATTAAACACTTGGCAGAATTGCTTAACTTTGCTATTAGAACATGGGAGTGGAGTGTTTGGCAAATCTAAATTGGTGCTTCACTGAAACACGTTTGTGCAGAACATTGCAACAAGCAAGTACTGAAACCAGCCAGCGCCACTTCTGTACACCTAAAAGGGGTTAAAAAGAACAAAAAGCACATATATGCTGAAGGCACATACAGGAGTACTGTGGCAGCTTATAAAACTAAGGATGAGTCTTCACTGCACAGCACAGAACTGGTGAGATACCTGCAATAGCCAAGACAGCCGAAGCAGCATGTTAGCATCATGCCATGGCAATATTCATTCATACTGTGGCTCAGGTCAGATATCATGCTCTCTCAGCCCACAAACACTGTGTGCTGTACAGACAAAAGCTCAGATAAAATCAAAATAGACTTCAGTTTAAGAAGTCATCAGCACCCACAGAAACTGTGTCAGAACAACACATCCTAAAGCCATCTAATGCACCTTCGCACTCACCAGGATGCGTAGCCCCACAAGAAAATCTGGAAACGCACGGGTCCTACCCATGTGCACATCGGGTTTTCACACACTGCTCGGTGCCCCAGGAAGGTAGCAGTGACACCCTTGCCCCTGCCCTCTCACTGATGCTTCCCCTCCGCTTTGCAGGCACCAGCCACGGCTCCTCTCAAGTCTGATTAAGACTCAGGCTCTTCTGAGCAGCTGTTCTCAGGTTTGCAGGTTGCCAAGAATTTAAAATCCGAGGGCTTTTTGCTGTACTTGCACAACGGAGTGTTTGTTGCAGAAAGCCGGTGCACGCGCACTCCCACCGCTTCTGCTTCAACTGTACCCCGAAATTGCAAACTGTTTTCAGACCTGAGAAGTTACAGAAGAGACAGACTACTCTTCTGAAAGTGACCTGAAGCTAACACATCCCACACCCACAGCCAGCACTGCCAATATCCAAACAAATGGTAAACGGAAACAAATGAAACAGAAACTAATTCGAAAATATGTTATAACTAAAATATCTGCAGCATGTTTATCAACAACAGCTAGGGACTTTCCAGAAATGTAAAACAGGATCATCTTTTCCCCAAGGAAACTAATAAACAAGGGCAGATACAGTAGAAGGTCACCAGAAGTTATTTAATTAAAATATAAAGAAAAATCAACTCTGATAAACAGCGGGAAAGTTCTTAAACAACCAGTGGATACAGGTGACTGTAACTTATCCTTACAAAATTTTGCATTACATAGCATAACTTTGAATAAGTGGCTGAACACTACTTTCACATGAAAAAAAAAATGCCCTTCGGGATCACAGGATAATTCCAGCTCGATGGGAGCTCAGGGCACCTCAGTCCAACCTCCCGCTTGCCAGCTCTCAGCTCAGACCGGGTTGCTAAGGGATTTGTCTACTTCATCCGCTTCTTACCGCAGTGGGTTTTTTCCCTTCAAAGTAAAGGAAAGAGAAAAAATACGTTTGAACTGAGGAACCACCTAGGGCAGGATCTCGTCTCCAGTGGCGCTCCACCCAGCTGGGGCATCAAGACCTGCCTTCATTTGTGTTCTTCCCACGTGGCCCCAAGCAGCTTCACATGATGCCCCAGTGCTGTACTGGGAGGGAGGGTGGTCAGTCTCTCTCTAACCTACTCATACCAACCACAATTTTATACTGCTAAGGAGATACAACACCGGAATTTCCTCCTTTCCTTTTCTGGATTGTTCCATTTCTTCTTTTGTTTAATTAAAAAATGTACACTGAAGCCTATAGACCAACAGTACCCAGTGCCTGAGCTTTTAGATTTCACATATGACAGACAGGATATATTCAAACGTGACTGGATTAATAGCAGCCAAATCATTGCATAACAGAAAATAACACAGGTCTAGCAAAATACAGGTTCTTGTATGACCTTCTGGGTGAGAAGTTTGCGTGAAAGGAGCATATCAAACAATTATTGTTTTTTCCCAAAAGATAAAATTCTACAAATGAATAAACATTCATACTACAGAACTTTACATGATTTTATACTAAATTTGTCTTCCAGAAAAATCTAAACTGCCATGTTGAAGAGGAAAAGGGAGCATTTTAGCTTAAAAATGATGCTAATTTAAAATTCATCACAGCTATAGCAAAGGCCCCCAGCAATGCTGCAAAATAAGTCCCTTTGAAAGCCACAAAAGATGTTTGTTCAGAAACCTGAAGGGAACTGTACAGCAACTGTGCTGTTCGGTACCTTCTCTAGGACATACACAGTGTGGAACAAACACCTCGAATCCGTCTTGTCCAAACATGAACAAGCTCACTTTGCTTGCTTTAATTTCATGGAGGATATCAGCTTCCGATCTAGTAAAAAATGCTTACAAAAATGCTTTTTATTTGTGAAAATTAAGTCCCAGTGATCAGCGTAACTCATTCTGGCTACAAAATCCATGTATTTATATTGCTTGTTGCCTGAAATATTTTTTCAGCTGCAGGTATGGACTTTTTTTTCCCCTGGGTTTGAGAGAAAACACTGTCTCAAATTTGCCATTAGTTCATACTGATCAGCAGCTTATAGGTGGACCCCTCACGAGGCCGGGCTGCTGCCGTATCTACTGGTATACTGCAGAGAAAGTTTGATAGTATTTATCTCGGCCATGTCCCTTGGAAGCGATGGGTTGCCCAGGTTCACTCCTAGCTCCTGCCAAGGCCTGGGATGGCAGTTTGCTACCTGTAAATAATGGAGGAGAATAAATCCCAAAGAAAAAGAATTGCTGGCCTGTTTTTCTATGTGATTGGTTTGGTAGTTTGGGGCATGGAAACATGTTATTCCTTTGTTACTAGCACATAGTTAATAGCCTCTTTGCTTTGCTACAGCGATAGCTGCTTGCCTAGTGGAGGCTGTCTTGTTTCTCAGCTTATTTATCAGGAATGCGTTCAGATGAGGAGCATTTTGGATCCTATTCTTTAGTTGACTAAATCACGATTAATTCTTTTGGGACATTTCAGCCTAGTTGTGTTTTACACCCTCCTCCAAAACCTATGCAGTGACACAGCACTCATCTAGGGGTACTGCTTATTTTTACAGTCAGTTTTGTGCGCCTTGCCTTTTAGCACTCTGACACATGTGAATATCCACTGAAATGCATTTAACAGCTTTCCTCTCCTTGTATTTATCTATACCTTTTGTGGTCTATTATTTTTATTGTTCCCTAACACGGGAGTTATCGACACACCAAGCAAAGCTGCCTTCACATCTTGCTGCTGAAATGTAAAGCTGTAAAGCACTTAGAAGTTTGAGTTTCCTGATTTAAGGAATGCTACTGTGTGCCTTAGGTCAAAATGGTTCTAAGAGAACAATTCTTGCCTTAAAGAAACCCAAATCATACAGCATTGCATAGAAGTACTTCAAAAAAGGCGTAGACATAAAACAGTTATTTTGGATACAATTCAGAAAAACAATTAATTTGGTCAAAGTCTACTCAAATATAACCTCTGATACAGTTTTTAATGAAGGTTGATATATACCTGAAGAGGCAAGTTTGTTTTGAACAGACAGGTTTTAAGCAAGTGTGGGAGTAAGGTTGGGTACCTACGCTGTCTCTCAGATGCATTTTAAATCTGATGAATTTACAAGGTCAAACAGTTCTTACATAGTCAGTCCTGCAAAGCCTGCCAGAGAGATGTCACATTAGGGGTTTTTTTCTTTTTTTTTTTTTCCTCTTCATTAATTAAGGTCTTACAGGATAGAAAGTTTCCATGTTCCAGCAGCTAGCAACTGTATCCTACTCTTCATTAAACTATTTAAACGGCACTGAAAACTGTGAAGTGTCTTGAGAGTTTTTGACTGGCTTCCTGATTGCGATATAACAACAATTCTGGTCCCGAGTGCACTTGCAGGAGAAAAATAATTTGTTCTGAGCTCTTAGCTTATGTGACTTGCGTACATTAGGGACTTTTTACACAAAAATCCCCCAGTTATTGCAAGTAAAGCTGGGAAGATACACACTTAACATGCTGCTGAAAAAAATGCAAGGTGCCCTGAAGTTTTGTATGGTAATATACCCAAAATTAACATTTGAAGATGTGATCTCATCAGAGGGAATGAAAAAGATCTAATTACAGATGGGTCTTTTCACATCAGTATTGTGATGCTATCAACTCTAAAAGACAGAAATAATTTATTTTAATTTCTAAAATATGCATAATTCACTTCACATACAGCCTGGATGCAAATTTACAGACACAGAACATACCATTCTTGTTGTCATGTGCAAGAGAAGAATTGCTCTTTAAATATAATTAAAATCCTCAGAGAGAGAAGTTTAAATATTTAATGATTTTCAGGTCCTGCTAAAGTGATGCTGATTATTTTTCAGATTCTGCACCCTTCCAGCTATTTTTGCTGCGAATGTTATGTATTTGCATAAATATCTCATGACCACCGAGACTGAAATTTAAAATTATCAGGGTTGTGGGCTTTTTTCCAACAGTAATGACCACAGTGCACAGGACGTGCATAGTGTCTGGCAACTATAACGTCCCTCCTTCTCCCACCTCCCCTTACTATGCTTGCAAAAAATACCGCTTTTCGAAATACGTAAAGAAATCAGTGGAAGCTTTTTAAATATTTGTTAATCCTTTCTTTCTACACATGCTGAGTATTCTGTGGATGACACCACATTAAATAATAAGTATAATGCATGTGGGGAGAGATGGGGGCTGGAGGAGAGAGATCACTGAAGGTCCCCGGCCTGTGCTGATGCTGTCTCAGCAGGATGTGGAGAAATTGCTGGAAGTGACAAATGACAGTGGGAGAAGCTGGCAAAAGCCAGGGGGAGAGGCAGGAGAGAGGGCTGGATTTCACAAGGGGCTAAGGGGGAGGTGTGTGAGAAAGGGCCAAATGTGACAGCTGAAGGTTGCATGGGGGACTTTTGTACCTTGCAAGGCCAGCAAGGCCTGGGAGCCCAGCTCAGTAAAGTCCTCCAAGGCTGAGGTGATCTCAGTAACACTATTACAAATAGCAAAATTGGGGTGAGATGCAGTAAAACTGTGAGGAATGAGGAAAAAGTGATTAGGGGCAGGCTCTTTACCTGGGTGGAGTGTCCTGGTTTGAGACAAACCAGGACCAGTTTTGTTCAGTAACTTTGCTTCTTAGCTGGGCCTCTTCTAACTACTGAAATTAACAGCACATTGTGCAGACAATGTTCGCTCTCTCAGAGCGATAAGAGCTATGTTTATAGCTGATGCCCAGGCATGGTATGCAGAGAGGCTCTTGCTTATACTTATTGCTGTGACACCCAAGGCCAACCAACTTTGTTATTTGCCCCGTTGGAGGGTCGGAAGCGGAAAAGCACAGTGGGGTCCCACCTGCGGGGAGGAGCAGACAGGACAGGTGACCCAAAACTGACCAACAGCATATTCCATCCCATCTGCCTCATGCTCAGTATAAAAGCTGAGGGATCAAGGGGTGAGCTCTCTCGCTCTCTTTCCTCAATGACCGATGTCTGAGGAGGACTCTGTTCGTCTGCCTTTGGTCCCGATGCTGAATGCAGATCCAGAATCCAGTTCCCGTCCATCACTGAGTCCAGCCTGGGACTCCTCCAGTGCCAGCTGATGTTGTGATTGTCATCCTGGGAGCTTGATACGGTTTTGTATATTTTTCATTATTTCTTTCTATTTTATTAATAATATTTCATTAAAGTAGTTTAGTTTCCTCTAAACTCGTAAGTCTCTTTTTCCCTCCTCTGCCTCTCTCTCTGAAGAGGGGCAGAGGGGAGCATCTGTTGGTCCCATCTGGGGTCCCCCATGTCCCCAGTGGCCGATTTGGCCTAAACCAAGACAGTGGAGATAGGGGGAGGTGGAGAAAGGGGTGTAAAAAGACAGCTAAAAAGGTGATCAAGAAATAGGAAAAAAGAAGAAAAGGTATACAAACGATGTGATCTGGGCAGTCTGGAGGTACTTACAGATCAGCCCAGCACTTGGTTACAGGCTCACAGGGCGATAAAGGCTGGAAGGGAGCTCAGAAGGTCTCAGTCCAACCTCCTACTCAGCTCTGAGGTCAGAACTGGTTGCTGAGGGCTTTCTCCGGTTGGATCTTGAAAACCTCCAAGGATTACCTAAACCAGGATGCTTAAACTACACCAGTTGTCTTGCCCCCACCATGTCTCAGCCCTGCTGCCATGGCCCAGAGGCTGGAGGCAGAGGGATGCTTTCCCCGCAGCGGCAGGTGGTCCGGGGGACATATCAAGTGTGGACATTCCTCATCAAAGCTGCATGTTATGGCAATGCAACCCTCCAAAACTGTGTTTGGTATGTCCCAGATGGCTGTCTGAAAGCTTGTTGTCCCTTCAGCCCTGCCTCACCCCCTCTTGCACATCATCTCAGTGGACACAGACACAGGGCAGGGTTTAGCCAGACTGTATGAGTCAGGGTCAATCAAAAATTTGTTCGCAGCTAACCCGCCTTTAGCACTGTGCATTAAGCCTTTCCTAAAGAGCTAAGGATAATACACAAAAAAAGTGGTTTTAATCAGGACACAAGCCATTTGTGCAAACCAGGCTGCTTATCCAGTGTTTCAACATTTAGTAACTTGTGATTAATTCTTAACTCATTAAAATTTTTCGTACCTAATTATTTAATCACTCAGTTCTCCGCACTCATCAAATTAACCAGGACTAGAGATGCCGCATTTCTATGCATTTCATCTTTGATTGACCCTTTACATGAATCACGCTAGGACTGTGATACCAACACCTCTTCCTGAGGCATCAGACATTATGATTTGACCACAGGAAACACTATTCATGTAGCCATAAGGCAGTAAAAGACCACAAGAGGTCAGCTAGTCTAGGCCCAGCTTCAAGGCCAGGGAAAGTTACACCTAAAAATAAACTGTCTAACCTACAGACCTTTGGCTGGGGCAGCTTCACAACCACCCATGCAGCCTCTTCCATTGCTTCCTATCATTGGTATGTGTCCTGGTTTGAGTGACACAGGATCAATTTCTCTTTCAGTAATTTTATGTTTCAGTAAGGTCTCTTCTAATGCTTGGGAAAACCACATTTTAGAAGACTCTAGTGTCTGAATTTGCAAAAATATTTACTTCATAGCCAGCTATAGTATGTGGGCTTTAAGGTCTCAGTATTTTCAAGCTCACCAACTGCAACGATGAGGAGGAGCGAGACCCGGGCACTTGACCCAAGCTGGCCAACAGGATTATTTCATTTCATGAACATCACATTCAATATAAATGAGGAAGTTTGCTGTGAAGTGCCCTCTCTTCCTTGATGGCTGTGATTCTGAGAACTTCTTGCCCTGGTACCGGACCTGTGATGCCTTCCCTTCCTCCTGAAGCCGAAGCGCTCAGAGTGTCCGACATTTGCTGTCCCCTGCTGGGAGTGCACAGCTTCCTACTGAGAGAATTGGCTGAGTATAACCCTTATATATTTTATATTGGTATCAGGGTCAATATTGGTTCTTTAGTGTTATTAATGTTAATTATTTAGTGTTATTCTGTTAAATCTGTTTGTATTTCAACCCCCAGGTTTCCTTGTTTTTTCATGATTCCCCTTCCTGGGTGGGGAGGGGTCATTGGATGGTAGAATAATTGGCTAAATGACAACAAATTCTTGTGGGTTCTTCAAACCACAGCAGTATGTTACTGCAGCGCTGTTGGACCTGCAATCCCTAAATGTCTTCTGATCTTTTCCTGCAGAAGAGAAAGGGCTGTTCCATGTGCAGAGACGGTACTCAGTGACTCCTGCCCCACCTTTCTTTTATCTCCTTGATAAAAGTAATCCATATCTCCAGTTTCTCAACATGTTTGAATTCTAACTTTGTTCCCCTGTGTTCGCACCTTCTAGTATCCAAGGAAATCCACACCTTGAGCAAGGTGTAAATTACCTGTTCTCTAACCAGGCATGAGCCACTAGTGCAGGTGTGGCTGAGTACTCCCCACGTCAGCCTCCCACCAGCACTCTGTGTTCACACAGACCCTGCTCCTACACTGCTGTCCTTCAGGGCATGCATTAACGGCTTTTCCCTTGTAGCTGGCTAGCTATTTTACAAGTAGTGTCAAGCTTAACATCTCCAAAACCTTTTTCCCACTGCCAAATTTATTTGACAATAGGCGATAATTTCAAAATTATTCAGGGGACATAACACACACTTTTAGTTCCAAAAGTGACAGTTCTTCAGAAAATAATACGAGCAAAAGATGGTTTAATGCATTTTGCACTCGCATTAAGTAAATAATTTCTTCATTGGCTGGGCAAAATTAGATGAATCCACATCTAAATCTAATATTTTCTGCCCTGGAGGACGTATTTCTGTTATAATTTTTAAATCCTGGCATAGGACAACTCTTAAAATAGTTACAGTCTCAGGCCTGGAGAAGATGAGGTATTCTCTAAACACTGAGAAAAGAACTAATGAGAGAGTTACCTGTTTCACCAGAAAATACATTATGATACTCATCTTGCTTTACGAGGTGGTGGGTTTTTATCCAGAATAACAAACCTGGTGTGAAGGTGTATTTAGTGCACAACTTTGTTTCTAATTAGAAAAAGTTGCTTTTGTTTGGTTTGCTTTTTTTTTATAGTAGAGAGTCCTGTTGTTTACACTTTGACTTCATAGTACTCCAGATCTAATAAACTTCTGATTCTCTTTTCTTCCCCTCTCAAAGTGGCTGTTTGAAAGGAAGGGAGAAACAACCACTCTTACTGTGCTGGTACTTTAGGTATGTAGAATGCTCTGTAGTTGACGTATTTCATCACTAGAGGGAAATCCATTACAGTGCTCTTCTCAGTCCTGCTGGTAGGCACACTATTCTCCAGAGCTGCAAAATGTGCAACAGGCTTGAGTTTGGACGCAAAAGTTGTAGAAACTGAGTGTGACATAGGGAAGACTGTTTTTCCCTTTCTCAGGAGGGTGCCCAGGGGAATTGTCCCTAGTCTTGTCACATCACACCAGAAAATAAGGAGGAAGAGTCTGGAGCACAAGTGTTCCCAGGAAAGAGAAAACCCTAAACTGGGCCAACCTTAGCAGTCCAATCGTCCTGAAGCAGTGTCTCCAAGCCAAAACCAGGACAGAAAGCTATCACCCCTATAAGAGCATGGGAAAGGAGACAGTGAAGCCTGTTTGCACCACCAGCCCTCAAACCACAGACATTTGGAAGAAACAGCAGCATTTTGAGACACTTGTAAAAAACATTTCCAGCTGCTCTTTTCCTACTTAGACCCCATCTTACACCAGAGCTCATGTTTCTGTTAACCATCAAACAAGATATTAAAGATACTGTGTTCTGTCCAGTTTTAAAGGCCTGGGACCAAAAAGCAAATTTGGAAATTCGTGGTCATAAATGAAAAGCATGGCAAGCAGAGAGCTGGGGTGATACAAAGGCGAATTTATTGTACTCTGCCTCATACCCTTGATGTCACCTTACCGATTCCTGTACTCGCTCCCTGCCTGCGATGCACACTGCAAGCTTTCGGGACATGGACATGCTGGATGTGTACATACATCCTTGCCTCATCATCCCCAAACCTGCTGGCTGCCAGCACTGCTGCCTGGGGCAAGTGCTTGCTCCAGCTCCTGCCAAATATCCCAGTGCAAGCGCAGCACCCTCCCTCGCCCAGCTCCCCAAGGGGACAGTCCCAGCCGTCAGCTGCCCTGGGTGCTGCTCCAGCCTTCGCATCGCTGAGGATGATCTGCATCACTAAGAGAAAGAAAGAAATGAGGGAGAAATGTTAACGAAGGAGTGAACCTGATTTTCAGTGCTGGCTCTTCGGGATTTTATTGTACATTTTATCTTTGACCTCATTTAGTAGGAGTCAAAGCAAGTCAAAGAGAGAATAGCAGAGGATTGCACAAGCCCTTGTCATTTTGCATGACAGTTTGCCCATTTCTAGTTTAAATGTTTCATTTCAAGATAATAAATTGAGCTTGTCTCCAGAAACACCATTTCATGCTGTTTTCACAGTAACCTTCTGCGGCAAAGCACTACAGAAATCAGTGTTGTGTGGGTAGCTGGCATTAATTATGCTCCTTTCAATCACAGCCTCACTTTTAATCAAACATAGTTGCCACAATTCAATTCTTACTGCTTTTATTTTCCTTTTTAAATAGTGTTATGCTCCTTACCATTCAAATATTGCATTTAAACTTCAGGACATTCTAAACCCTGAACTTCATGCTGTGAATGAAAGAAATAATAAAGAGATTTCTGAGTGATTTCTTGATAAACAGATCCTCACTTTGCCATCCATGCTTTCTCTTTTTTTGTTTTTTCTGTCCACTGCAGTGGTATACACTAGTAAGTACTTTGCTGTTTTTGTGTCCTACTCACAGATGCTGAAAGACGGTGTAAATCTTTGAATTGACACAGGGTTATGTTCACTTACACTGGCAACATCCTACACTTATACTGGCAACATCCTAAGCTCTGATCAGCCTTCTATGTAATTTCCCAATTATATTATTCCTTTAACCCACTGCAAAGCGATTTTCATCTTCTTACACAACTTTCTTTGAATGCAGCTGAGCATTATATTACAATATTTTCAGGCTTCACAGATGAATGCCTGAACCGCAGAATCATGAAACCCTCAGAGATCAGACTGAAGAAATACTTGCTGTAATTCTAGTTTTGAATAGCTGTCAAAACCCATTTAACTCTCAAAGTTTCTTATTCTGTTCCAAAAACTGGTGTAGCTTTGTGTTTGCATACTGAACAGCTGAAAAGCCAAGACACAGTAATACATCTTGTGTCCTAGGAGGCTTTTTCTCCTAACAGTATTTTCTTCTCCTATGAACATATATTTTAGCATACATATTATGGCCATTTAAAAAGGACTTATATGAGATTTAAGTGCTATTCCTAGATAATAGCAACCGGCAGAGAAAAGAAGAAGATGGAGAGCAGGAGTAGAGGGAGGCAAAAACAAGGGAAATCGCAATCAGGTTATCAGCAAAGGCTGACCAAGACAGGCTGGTGGAGACACCAACAACCTGCCTCCACCCTGCCTCAGGCCACCACCTCTGTCCAGTTGCTGCAGGTCCCTTTTTGCTGTGCAGACAGGCAGGACTTCTAGATTCGCCTGTTTTGGAGCTAGAAATAGCAGAACATCCAGGATTCAAGCCTGTTTCTAGACTTTTTTTCCTCCAAGGCACAAATATCTTGGGAAAAATTAATTTAACTTGCAGAAATCCATAAGTTGTAGTCCCTTACATGGGTTCATTGTTCTATAGCTGATTTTCCATACTGACATGCTTTAGAATAGCAAGATAAAAGACAATAATTTTCTTTACTCACTGATTTAGCCAGAATGCCTTATGAGAAATTTCATACTGGTGTTTTCAGAGAAAATTATGTCCTTAGGTTGGAGCCACAGAGTAAACTTCTTTCAGTGTGTGCTTGCATACACATATATTACACATATATACACACATACAAAGAAACTTACAGAAAAACCTTGGGCGGAAGGATCCTCCTGATCTCATCTAGTCTGATCCCTGCTCAAAGTAGGCACCAACCTTGAAGTTAGATTCAACGTTAAAATTAGACCGGATTGCTCAGGGTCACGTCCAGTCAAGTTCTGATCATCTCCAAGGATGGAGATATGGGGTCTTTCCATAATAAACAAGTGGCATAGATCCAGAGCACAGGCAGCTCAAGGACTTAAGCTTTTGGAGTTTATCTCCAAAATAAATTAAGAACACTAACGGAAAGGATCATGTGAAAGCAAAGACACTTCATCTCATTCACTAGACTGAGATCTGGGTTTGGATTATAATCTCCTGTTCTGTGATTAATTTTGCTTTTCCATTTCCAGTGTTTTACTCTGACCCTAATATCACAAAAATCATGGGTATTTTTTTGCTTAGGGGAAAAAATTAATTGCATTATATACAGGTCTGCAAATTGCGGGTTAAAATTAAAATTGCATCAAGATGTTTCCTGATAGGTTCTCTCTCACACACAGACTCTGAAAAACTTCCTTTACTGATTAATAGACTTCTGGCAATCAAACAGTCCAAAGTTTTACTGGCAGGACTGAACTCTTTTGCTCTTTATCGATGACGAACCTTTTCAAAGAGCTGTAAAAGTAATTAGTTAGGCTTTTTAATAAATTACCTGGGGAAAAGAAATTCCTTTTCACCAGCTCAGAGTTGTCAGTAATAAAAATAATAAATCAATGGGCAAAACCATAGGTTCATTTCAAGACAAGTTTTAAAATGTTGTGGCATTTGGTGTGTTTCACATTATTTTGAAAGGCTATGCAAAATGGTGATATTTTGCATTATAAGATATAATTACTTAAAAATATGAATTGTTTTGAAAAAAGCTAGCACAGACAATGTTTTAAATACACAAAATATTGAATAGCTATATGTAATTTTTCAGCTAGGTAGGACCCAGGTGAAATAAAGGACCAGACTAGAAATTGAGGGCTGCTGCAGCTTAGGCCAAAGTCATTTAAGATGTTCTTGACCTTGCTGAAGGTCTCCCTTCACCACTGATGGTTGCTGAGCGTGTCCCTGTCTCCATTCTTCATCCATCATCACAGTCATGGCCACTGCAAACTTCTCACTTATGAAGAGGGGCTTGTACTAATATGCTGATTTGTAAACTGGGTTATACACCAGCTGCCACTGGCACAGAGCTGACACCTCCAGCAGAACGGGGCTAAATCCACCAGCACATGTCTGTCAGAGCTATTAGGCTCAGCAGCACAAAACATTAGAGCATTTGTCCTCATATGAGGAAGAGACTCCAGATTCCTTCTCCCTTTACCTGCCCCTCATCTCTTAGAAGAAAAGTTTAGCCCAACCTGTGTATGTTCTCAGAGGATACCAAAGCCATTCCTCCCAGACCAAGCCCTCAGGGACTTTAAGCGGAAGGACATCTATTTTATGGTTCACATGATCAAGGTATCAATTTGCTTAGCTTAGTTAATACTGGGACATCTCTGGATACACATAGAGATGCTACTGTAGTCACTGGGGACACTTAAGTCAGACAGAAAGATCTATCTCTTGATACTAAGAGACTCCAGGGTTTAAGCAACACCCAGGCATGGTTTTCAGGACCTTTAGTTTTGGACGTTGGGTGATACATTCATCTGGCTTCTGACATCATCAGCAACAGTACATCAGCAGTAGGGAATACAACAGGTCCACACTGCACAGACCCAGCCCAGGCAGCCCTACACGGCTGAGGGGTTGTGGATGACACAACATGCACAGCAGCAGGCAGACTACCCGCAGAGGGTGAGCATGTCTGAGGAAGCTGATCCCTGCTTGCTGACATAGCACCATTGCTCCATGGAGCAGTAGGCAAGTGAGATAGCATCAGGCAGAGATGACCACAAACCAGGAAAGTCACTTGCTGTAACCCCTGTTGACTTCTCTCAGCTAGCCTGGGCCTTTTGTAAATTGGTATTCCCACTGGCTCCTCTTGTTCTTACTTCCAGTCAGAGTATCCAGCACATCAACCTATCAGTAGGTTGAGACATGTGATCCTAAATCCATGCTTTTACAAGGCCTTATTTCTCATTGCCTGAGCAAAGGCAGTGAGAGCTTACTGTGAGCTCAATCCAAGCCTTTGCACAGCCTGTTGCATACTATGCCCAAGTTGTTTGCATGCCTTTTCACTGTTTGGACATCAGAAGGCTGCCACGACCCACCAGTACACTTGTACTGTGCTTGGCCTCCAGCTTCCAAAAGCTAAAATCAAAGGTGCAGCATCAGCCATAATCTTACCCCATTGGCTGTAGGACAGAACACGGCAAGAAGCCCCAAACTCGATCCCTCGGGGCTTCTTCTAACTGAAGCCTTATTCTTGTTCAGTGAACTCAAGCATACATCTTACACCCTGCCCCCCCCTTCAAATTGACCTATGCTGTTTTCCAAATCTGCTCCCTGTCTGTACCAGCCCTTATTCCCATCAAACGTCCCATCATTGCAGCCCAAAAGCAAAAAGATGCAGTTCCCTCCAAAACAAAACATTACCTGTTCACATTAATGTCCAACCAACCAAATGCATCTAAACCATAGCCCTAATCCTTTACACATGCTTAAAAAGACAAACCTGATCTAGCTGTCTTCCTCAACACATTTCACTCAAGATATTCTGAGACTCCAGACTTACAACTCAAAAATAAATAACCTATAGCTCAGTAGAGAAATTAGAAAATTATGTCTTAAATATTTGTTTTATTTCCCTAACAACTCCTCACCTCTTTAACTGAAACCTGTAATTAACTCTAACTACGAATCATCCAAGGGAACTCCTATCAGCTCAAGAAGAAAATCAAGCCGACACATTCAACAAAACTGGGCATTTTTTCTGAATGTGAGACTTACCTCTATATTTAGACCACTGAAAAAAAAACCTACTCCTGCAAAGCCCAATCAGTCAGTACCTCTTACTAGGAAAAAAGGTGTGTTGCAAGTCCAAAATGCACAAATGTTAACGTGAGCCCTGGGCGAAGGGCCTTTTGAAGGTGGAGACTTAAAAAAATGCCTTCAGACCATGCCAGTGCACACCCACAGCTTGATATAGCTGCCCTTTACACCAACATGCTCCACTAGAGAAAAGGGCAATCCTTCTAGAAGAGACTCAGAGGAGCAGCCCCATGAGTTAGCCTCAACTCACGGGAGCCCAAGATAGCCATTTTTTGAAAAGCAACCAATGTGTGTAAGCAGCACTCTATCAAACCTAATTTCAGAAAACCTGGAGTCCAAAACATACAGCAATAAATTCAAAGTTTCCTCAGACCTCAACCCAGAGCCCTAACATAAAAACTATTTCTACCTGCATCCCCACCCCCCTGCAAATTATCAAATCCCAAACCAAACCCCCAGATAAGTCTTATTTATTCTAAATGGTTTCAAAACATAAACACCCTCCAAAATATCCCAAGCTTAGAAATCAGGCTGATCAAGGAATGAGCCTGGGGATAAACTTAGGAATATGAGTTACCAAAACAGTAGCCATGTTCATTATGAAACAAATGAATCCTCCCCTGCCACCCAGCAGGATTAAAAATTAGCGTCTGCAAAAACTGGGCCACCAAACCTCTAAAGGATCCCATGCTTCTTTGTAAAGTTGACATGGCAAGTGGATCCCAGCACATGGCCCATGTTGAACTTAGGTCAAAACAGAGAGAAAAGAACCTCTCCTGGTATTGCCAAATCAAAATTCACCTTGCTACCTCTGGCAGAGACCAGCATTTTTCTAAACACTTCCAACTGTCTCTGCCTCTCTTTGAGGCCACCATGAGTTGGTGGCTCCTGGTGTAGGAGAACCAAAGGCGCTAGGGCTTCAGGCATGGACCTCAGGCAAAGGTGAAGGTCTGGCTTCAGACAGGGTCCCCACCACCACAGGAGGCCACTGCCCCAGTGCCAAGGACAGGGAGAGGGACGAGAAGGAAGCTGAGAAGGCACCAGGGGTTGAGCAGCAGGCTGATGCCTACACGGGTCTCTGGACAAGCTCGAATTTGCTTTCTTGCAAGGACTCCCGCACCAGCACCCTCTCCCATGGAGGACGGCTGTGCTGGGTCATGGGCTCATCCCAAAAATAAGGTGGAGGCCCAGGATGAATTTCAAGGCCATGTGCATGTGGGGTCATGGGCTCAAGGTGGGGTTTCAGACCCTGAGAAGACCAACGCAGGAAAGTGCCTGAGCTCGCAAGGACTCACTGGGCTGAACTGAGGGCTACTCTCCGTGTTCAACACCACAACATTTCAGCACTTGAGGCTACCCAGGATGATTAGACCAGGATTATGTTTGGGATAAGTTTTCAGGACAGCATGAGTACCCAGGTTTCAAAAATGGGTTGTCGAGGACACACTGCGGGCTGCAGCCTCGTAAAGACAGCACAGCTGTTGCAAGTAGCAGGGCACAGGCTTTGCTTTGACTTTGCAGATCCTCAGGACGGGGGTTTATCAGGTTAGCTTTGCCTCACTTTGTCTAGACCTGCCCAGAGCTTTCCTTTCATTTAGTTTGATTTGTTGCTGTAATGGCCATTTTTCTAATGACCAGATAGCTATTTCCTAACCTGCTTTGCTTATCTTCGTGCAGTATAACCATAACTTCTATACAGGTAGCAGTGACATGCAGCTGTTCTGTGTAGCATGAAATATTTATGACCTTAGCAGAATGATGCAATGCAGGCCCGGTATGCAAGAGGAGGCCCCAAAAATGGGCTTGCAAGAGGTGGTGTAGAGGAGTACAGGCACAGGATGACAGAGACAGAGCATGGGGTAATGCTGAGGGCTGCCGGGCTATAACCCACTCACCAGTAGTCAGCTAGAGAAGTACAAACCTGGGAGCTGAACAAAACCCATCTTAGGAGTAACAAAAAGTAACAAAAAGAGTAAAGAACAAGTTCCTAACACAGGTAAAATGCACCATATATAGTAAATTCACATGTAATGTAGAATTGCAGACCGATGAAGAAAGTACAAAGCACAAAAGGTGCTGGGAAACATGAATATGAACTTAAGTGGATCCAAGAGGAGGAGGAAGAAACCACCACCACCATACCCGTCCCAACAAAGAACTCAGGATGCTGTTGCCTGGCCATACCCACTCCCCTCGGGCTGAAGCCATTGACCCAGAGGAGCAGTGCAAGGGTGAGTGGGACACCAGGGGAAAGGCTGCCTAGACAGTGCATGCACAACAGTTTTGACATTATTATTATTACAGAGGCTTTCCATAAATAATAATATTCCTAATTACAAAAAAAAGAAATCTATCTGCATAATAATTTTTTTTATTAGACTGTTAAGACTTCATTTATACTAACACTAAATTCTTGGCTTCCCCTCCCCCTATAAAAAGATTTTGAATGTCACAAGGCTTGTACAAGCACCGATGTATTTAGGCAAAGCGTGGCAAGGGTTGCTAGACTCTGGCTAAGGCTGGATTCAGAGTTTGGTTTAAGGTTGGGCTTATAGCTCAGGTTTGAAAGGCTTTTCCAGAAAGCATAGAGCTTGGGCTCTAAAAGGTCTGTCAGGTGTGGCTGAGCTGAACCAATGTCATTCACTGCGATCCCTTCACATCTGCAGCTACGTTTTTGCAGGTGTCCTTAACTCTAACAAAAGCATCAATCCTTGCTAAGTGACCCCGAGCAGAGCTCAGTGACCCATGCAGGCATCAGCTGGCAGCTTAACCTGCCACCAACTTTTTTGACCTATCAGTTGCCTTGTTATATCCCAAATCCCAGCGGTGGCCAGGTTTGCGGGCAAGGATGGTGGCTCAGGCTTGCATACACCCGTGAGTAGGAGCAGGCTGGAGGTGAGCCTGGCTGGTACTGCTGGCACTCCTGCAGCTTCCCGCCTCCTCTGCTGCCGCCCAAATTTGGGGAGCCTGAAGCTCGGCAAAGGGCCATGCTATGCCAGCAGGAGGGGAAAAGGAGAGAGGCTGCCTCGGGAAAGCCCAAATCAGTTCACTGTCCCCAAGACAGTCTCACCTTTCACTTGGGCTTACTGCTCTCTGGTGTCTCTGGACTTGGCTTAGGTCTTGGGGAATGCATTACTCTGAACATTTTTCCTTCCAGTTTGGCTACTGGACCATGACAATGGCTCTTAGGCAACAGAAATAGTTAATTAATCAGAGAACCTCTGAATGGAGTTGTCATGCAACAGAGTCAATTTAACTCTCTTGCCTTGGACTCTGGCCCGGGACTGTTGCCTCCACACAGTCCAGGAGGACACAGTCAAAGTTCAAGTAAACAAAAGATTATTGGTCTGCTTGGGCAACTGGGAAGAAGAGGAAAGATACATTAAACTGCCTGGATAATCATAAAAAGATTGCTTGTTGTTACTAGCGTAGGGCAACGACAGAGAGAGGATAAGAGGTTTATCCAAGTTTTGCAGTGGCAAAAGACAGAAAAAACATCAAGAACAAAGCCTTTCCCACACATCTTTATATGAAAATTATTCCACACATAGGCACTGAGTTAAAAAATGTACTGAATGAGTAGGAAGGAAAAGCTTTTTTTCATTTCTCCTCTTTTTTAAAAGGAATCAAAACCAAATGTAAAAACCTTGCTTACTTTAAAAAGAAATTAATCACCTTATATTCTTTTGTGTTGATACACTTCATATTTACAAATAATTTACTAAGACTAAAAAATATTTTGACCTATCATTACACTGAAAAAAAAAATGATTTTAGGGTTTTGTTTTCCGTCTTCTTTCATCTTTGAACGTTTTAGTAAATGGTAATTTTTACAGAAGAAAAGACAACACTACTCTCATTCAAGATGTGAGCTTCATTATGTGGCTCCAGTTAAGCCGACAGCCTGGCATAACTATATTCCTCCTCACCATAGAAAACCTGTTTGACAGTTAATCAACTTAACAAGATCCCTGCAAGGAGCCTGGCGTATGCTGTTCCCTTAGTGCAACTTTATGATGCCTCGCTTCTAAGGTCGCTGAATTTCTTTTCATTAACGTGCACTTGTGTGACACAGCTGATCCTGGCACACCTTCAAAAGAAACTCCCCAGCCTCCCACAGCCACCCCGAGAAATGTTTGCTCTGAGAGTTTAGCAGTCCTCAGAGGTGCCTGTGAAAGGAGTCTTGTAAGTAAAGCCATACTAACAGAAAAGAAGGAATTATGGAAACACAATGAGCAGCCCTAAAACATCACCTTTATGACCCAATTCTCTACAGCCGGACATTTGTTTAAAAACCCTCAGCTGTAGCTAATTAAACCCTTGGCCACAGAGGGAGTCAGCAAGCGCCTTCAGCCAACACGCCAGCACTGGCAAGCATTGAGAAAACACACACGAATACACAATCTCCTCTTCTGTGGTGGGTGTGCAGCAGCTCTTCCTCCTCTGAACCCTGAGGACTTAAAAAAAATAAAATCCACTAAGAATGAGGAAATCATCCAAAAACTCCCCTGGGCACAGACCAAGCCCCTCCACAACTCAGAACCGTGTTATTTCAGGAAGGTCAGTGGGAGTTAGCCTGAATTTACAGTCAAGCAGCATTTGGCCCAACATTTTCTTAAAGTTTTCTTCTGCCTCTGCCTAACTTCCAATTAAAAGCATAGTAAAACTGGGAGAGTGGGACTGAGCAGGGTATTTATGTGGCACACTCTGCATCACCCACGCTGGGGAGGGAAAAGCTTTGAAGGAAGAAAACACAGCCGCAGCGCTTACAAAAGCCAGGTAACCCCATACGGTACATATTTCTGTAATTTTATCTTGACAAGGAAAAAAATTAATAGATCACCTCAGCCTCGTAGACAACCTTTTGTTCCTCACTGGTCATGTTGTCTGGCAACAGAGCAGCTCTGTGTTTGGGCTGAGACTGTGTCTCAGCTGTATTTTGGCACAGTTAAAAAATCCAGACACAGGTTTTGCCCCACAGAAGAGGGCATTAAGGACTCCAGGGAGAAGATGGAAGAGAGCTATTCATTCTTTTGTAAAAATTTGAAGAGAAGTTTTCAAAAAGAAAAGAATTTTTCAGTGCCCAGTTCTCATGGATGAGCAGATAAGCCTGAAAATTGATTTTTTTTTTTTTGAGAGAGAGAGCTTTCCCTTTTTCAGTTGTTAACACATATCTACATGTATGCAGCTAGATAAACAATTAGGAAGATATCTAGGTCCTTTCAGCAGCACAGAACAACAATCCAACTAGTTCTTGGCATTAAGCGACCTTAAGATTTACCTTAGCTCAGTAAATCTGTTTGCTTTGCTTAAGTTTTTCTAATAAATTCTGTCATGGTTGTGCCCCTGAGAAGGGCAGCTACCTCGGCACTAGGTTGCAAGAGGCTCTGAGTACAGATGGAACAAGTGGGTGAAGGTGGCCTTGTTTTACCAGCGCAAGGCCACCTGTGAATGCAGCTTCACTGGTACAAAACATCTTTAAACTGAGGCAACGGTGCCCATTTCAGTTGTATCAGCCTGGTCAATGCAAGAAAGCACCACCAAAATACCCTGGAGCAAGGATACCCTCTGACACCTCAGGAAGCTTTGGCAGCTGGCGTGCGGTGGTGTAGAGGAGTACAGGAGCTGCAGTGTGCAAGGAGTGGGGCTGGAAGACTGTCACTACCCAAAGGTAACTCTAGAAATCTTTTGGGTTTGAAAATCAACACCAGTGAAGTGTTGCAGGGCACTCAGAAGGTGGCATAAGAAAGCAACTCTTGCATATTGAGAAGGGTTTCTTGGGAGTTTTCAAATCCATGTGCTCCGTCTTTGATGCTCACTGCCTGGAGCAAACCCTACTTTTATTTTACCAATTAAAACTTGTTAAACTTGCACTTACCTTCTGTACTCTTTTCTATTGCCAACAATTTAAAGAGCCCTGAGGAGCCCCGTACACTATTTCTATTTTACTATCATACTTCTAATCTCTGAACTTCTTGGTCATGTGGTAACTCACAATATAATTAGAAACTGGAGGACCTTTTGGATGCAAACTTCAGTGTTTGGAGTACTACAGTTCAAAAAAAAAAAAGTAATATGATGGTGAACCTCTCATTTGTCTTTTGGAGTGGAAATCAAATCAAGTTCTGACCTCGTGAAGTCAATTAATGTACCCTATGAAATTTTTATTACTAGGGCAGAGATATGAAATCCCTGCACTCTGGCCTGGCCATATGAAATTGTAATAATAAGACTCACACTATTTCATGAAATGGAGAAATCAGGAGGAGGAGGGTAACCAGGGTATACAGTACTAAACTTTTGACACTACTTTCTATTTATATTGTTTATAATACAACACACTGATAAAGTTAATGCCTATTTTGTTATACTCGTAGGAGACAAAATTTGTCTTATGCTGAGCAGCTGCTTGAATGGATTTGTGGTCTACACATAGCTGATTTACGCAACAAGATGCTACAAAATAGGTACATCTAAGCGAACATGTTTCTGGAAGAAGGCTATCCTTATCCCACAGCATTTTGACAGCATTTTGTTGCATAGACTGGGTTGATCCCTCTAAAATGCACACTGTTGCCTCATGTTAAATTTTACTTAAAGTTTTGACTTTAAAAAATAAAATATTTTTATGGTATAGCTATCTAATTTCTGTGGAAATCCTGTTTTCTTCGTGACATTCCTTGTCACCATATCCCACAGCCAGGATATGATCAATGAATCCTAGAACTCATAACACTTATATGAGGCTTTAAAAGCCTATAAGTCCTTCATTTATTGTGTTAATAAAACAAGTATTAAGGTAAATTTAGCCACATTCTGGTAGCATTGTATGAGTGGATTCAAAATAAGATTATTAAGGGAAGGTTTACCCAGAAGACAGAACGAGTAGAGTGCAGTATGCCAGGAGAATAGCATGAGAGTGACACGCGTACTCCCTTCGCTTACTTTCAAATCCCACTCCATAGCGTGGCACACGACTGCAGTTCATCACAGTGTTCACACGTGGTCTCCCATTTTGTGCTCAGTTTCAAGACAAAGTTTGTCATCTTAATTAATTCCGTACTTCAGATTTTTAATTGTTCTGGCAGTTTACATAGTAAACAAAAAAATCTGACACTGACATGTACAAATTTGTATTTATAAGGGAATTTTGACACATCCGCTTGGCTGCAACCCCCGTTGCTGATACCCTTTTCAGCAGTGTTATTAGAACTACTGAGCACTCCAAACAAGATTAGAGTCTATTTGTATGAGGTATTTTACACACAACAGTGAATTCCCTGCACTGATGGGTTTAAAACATGTGGATTTTTAAAGTACAAAAAGAATGTATTTTGGTGACTTGTTATTAATGTTAACTCTATGCTTTTCTTTTTTCCCCCTAATAAAAATTTCAATTAGCAGTTGGAAGTAAGAAGGACATCTATTTTTAAGGGATTCATAATGAGCTTGTGCCAACTTCAAGAACAAACCGAACGGTTCCCACGTGGAAGTGTGCGACAAGTCTGGAGCTGTACACCCGTGCTTCGTACAAACCAGAAGCGAGGCCCAGCAGAAACCAGTAAGGTCACGCCTACGGGAATGATGTGAATGTATCCAAGCTCGCTCTAAACTAGGCCAGAGTTCGCCCAGGCTGTAAAAGTTTGTCCAAGAACCATGGTAAATATTCAAGCAGTCCATCTGCTCCAGCAGAAAAAAACAATGCTGGATTCACAGTGGAGAGAAGAGAGTGGGACTCTCTGTAGCTCAGCAGTTAGGGCACAGAGCTCAGGAAGAAAGTCCCAGACGACAGTCCTTGCTTCGCAGGCTATTTCACTTTTCTCCAGCGGCTGTTCCTGCTATTTCTCACCTGCTGACACTTATTGGCAGACACCAACTTACTGTATGAAAAAGCATAATGTGTTATGAAGAGTCTGATCCTGTTGATGTGTGTCATTTGTGATCTGAGACACTAGCCTGTATCAAGATTCTCATGGGATCTTGAGGCAAGAAGGTCTTGTTTGGTCAGACTTGCACATCTACTGGACGTTGAGCTTCTCAAGCATGTGATCATATATCCTTCAGCAAAGGTGCAATAAATTATCTTGCATGCAACTAAGACTAAGAGCAGCCCACCACCAGGAGCTGCCTGGGAGTTGCTAGTTAGCTTTAAACCTACACACCCTATCTTGTTCACCCCTATCCTTAGGTCTGAAGATCTCCTCACCATGACCACAAAGTATATAATAACCTGTATCACTCACATGTCTTTGTTACTTCAATAGGGTCAAAAAAAGTAGTTCTACAGAATCACCTAAAAAGGTTTTCTCATTCTAATCCCAGAAGCTGTGACTGCTCAAATACCAGCTTCCCTTTATTACTCATAAATTGCTCGTCCTCCTCAGAGTGATGCAGAGAATGTTATCCACTGCAACACTACTGTGAAAATAGATCCAAATAAATACAAGTTGGGAATCCATTCAAGTTTACAGATGAAAGGACAGATTTGCTTGTTTCCAGTTACCAGCCCACCATCCTGTGGGCTTCTAAGCAGCAGGCTAAGCTCTTCGTTCACCTCAACACCTATGTAGACAACACACCTATCATGCTTACGGACATGCCTGCAAGCCATTTGCAGACCAGATGAGCGACACTAAAAGCATCAACTGGCTTCAGAAATCTGTGACAACTGAATGTGAGAGGAGAATGATCTCTCCTTATTCTCAAGAAGTCATTTAGGAAAGCACTCCCCTTGCTTGGCTTACCCTTTCCTCTCTAACCAGCCCCTCCTAGACCTTGAAGCAGTTTCCAGAACACATTCTATTTAAAGAGACACGTTCCCACAGCTGACAGGTAAAAACCTTGTCATTTCAAACAACATAAGGCCGCATTATCCAGGATCTAAGTAGGTGGAACTCGAGAGACACCGTGGAGTGCTGTCACCATGTAACAGGATCCATCAATCAATCAGCTTTATCCATAGACGAGGAGGGTCTATGGAAAAAGGCAAGATTTCTGTGGTAATTGTGCTACTGGGTACAGTTCCTGGACTCTGGGGGTCTGCATGAGTCCTGCAGTGTTCCATCCAGGGATACCAAAACCCCTCCCCTAAGGTTTTCCTGTGCGTAACTCTTCTTGCCTGACTGTGCTACTTTTCTCTCGGTGAACAGAGCTGACAGCTCTTGGCAGTACGCTGTCTGCCTAAGTGCAGTAAACCGTAAGACACAGGCACAGAAATTATACTACACAGGATAAAAGTCAAAATCTACTTCTTATACACGAGACTGCGGTGCAATTGAGTCCATTCTGAGCTCTGTTTTAGCAGCTATCAACACAGACCAGTAGTTGCATTTTATATCCCCAGCTTTAGAGAAGCTGGCAAAGAAAATGTCAAGGATTGTTTTATGAACACTCTTACATGTAAGACGATTAAGAACAAGTCTAACTAGTTTTCAGAAAGAACAGAAAATCCAGCATTAATCATCTACTGAGATCTAATGTTCCAACATTTCTCATGAATTCATGTGCTTGTCTGCCCACCTACTTATAAGCCAGGTCACTCAAAACTGGAACTATTTCAACACATAATGAATTAATCATGAGGAATGTGATGCAGTAGGAAAGGAAAGTAAACTAAGGAAAGTAAAATTCAAATATATGATCTGTCAGTTAGTAGCTTCACCTCAGACCTGGCCGGGCATTAGAGCTAAGCATACAGGAGTACGTGCTTTCTTCCCCTCCTTGTTCCTTCTATACTGTTTCTGAAATCCTTTTCTATATTCAGGAGAAAATGCTGTAATACTATTAATGTTCTATATGTTTTGTATTGTACTTTGATACAGCTCATTCATTCTCACCGAGTTCTGGTTAATAATCTTCATTGCCAGCCCTGCAGAAAATACAGCAAGTTTTGCTCAAAACGGCCAAGAATTGAGCAGCATTCATTTACCCTCCGTAGTCAAACATTCAAAAACCAAAACCAACAGCGCCTTCCCACTTTTTTTGCCTCTGAAGAAAGATTATCATGACTTAAAATTTGTGATCACCTTCCATTTGCCTAGCTCTTACCCGCTCGCCAGTTCCTCTCTAGCATTTTGCAAAATCCCGACTGCAGCACCAGCATTCAGCGCTATAGAAAGGCATCGGACCCCCGTGCCGAAGCAAGCCAGCCAGAGAAAGGGACAGAGTACTATTTTTTTCTCTCGTCATAGCAGAGGGAGCAAGTGAACAAGTTGTGCTGGCCTTACTCCACAGACACCAAGAGGAAGCCAAGGCCGTCTCCATTTAAGGGAGCTCTCTGCCACTACGCATTCTTGTGAACAGAGGGGAGGCAAATGAAGGCCAAAATTGCAATGCCCCAATAATTTATTTCAGGATACAAGGGCAGTATCAGCACTGTGAAGTTGTACAAGTAAACAACTTGAGACAACATCTGATTTAAAGCGTAGACCACCAAAAGCAGCCTCACCAAACATAAGTGAGTATTAAAGCTAATTGCCAGACAATTAGAGCAAGTACCTTCAGATTGGATCTGGGGTTTTGTTCTGAGAAGAAAGCAGACTCTGTCCATTTTCTTTTTACTGTCAGACCATAAAAACATTGACTATCCTTAATTCATTTAACTAGTTTTCCAATAGCATAGTCATTCCTACCTCACCATACCCATATACCTTTTCTCTTCCTCCCATATTCATATTCAAAAGCTATAGTCACATAAAACCTCCTGTATGATACCCTACAGAAAGCAGCTCTACCCTTAGGGTATTAAAGAAGAAAATTATAAGCCTGGTTATTTTTGAAGTTTACAAATTTTTCAGTTTACATTCAAAAACCTGAAACAGTCACGTCCACCTCTGAGGAAAAACTTACACCAGCACTGGTGGAAGGGAATATTGAACAGACCAACTCCAGGGAACCAGCTGTGTGCATCTACAATAGCACTTTAACTTGTACCAGTTTTTGAAGCATCGCCTAATCATCTCCACTCACTGCACTTTTTCCCCATGTTGTGGAAACTCCCTGTGCTTACCAGCTGGACTGCTTTTAGCTGGAACTGAACTTGCATAGGTACTCCAGGGGACTGCATAAATAAACATCCAGTATATGGATACAGAACTGTATTATACTAGAACTCCCAAAACATACACAGCATGGAAAAAAGGCTTTTTGCAATAAGTGTTTTGCCTTATGGACCCACTTTGATTGCACTACCCTGTCTACTGATGTGGACATAATTATCCCAGTCTGAAATTCTTGCCAAAACCAAGAAGATATGAAAGGTTATGCTTTCTAAAATTGTGTTGGGTTCCCCCCCCCCCCCCCACCTAGACATGCAAACTTAAATGTTATTTTAAAAACAGAGAATTCAGTACTTCAGTCTTGATTTATGAGTCTAAATATCAACTCAGAGATAATATATCCTTTTTAAAGGTTATCTGTAAAAAAAATTAAAAAATCAATAAAGCCTGAGTTTTTAAACTCAGCTTCACTACACTAGGGCAGGAACTGGACAACATAAGTGAGTGCTAGACACAATCCCAAACACTGCCTTTTGTACTGCAGGTTAAAATTTCCAAGGTGAAGAAGTTCATGGGATCTACTGTGAGTGCACGTCTTTATCTGTAAACCAAGTCTGACAGAAAACATGAGTACAAATGTTGAGATGCTAAACACTTTCACAGTTGAAGCTGTACGAGATCTCCTTACTTGCTACAAATAAGCAAGTAAAGGAATTACCACAACAGGAATGCCACAATAAGGAATTTTTAAAAGATTCTTGTATGTCATATTCCTACATATGCACAAGAGAATCTCCTGAAGCCACAGCACTTCCCCTCCCCTATTTTTTTTTTTTTTATTTATTTAAAGCTGGTGTTTACAGTGTACTATCTTTCAATTTGACTTGACACAGGGCCTAAACAGCATGCATCTTCCCTGGTGGGGCCAAGAGGCAGCCCTTGGAACAGTGTTTCCAGTCCTGATGAATGTCAAGGGTGGCAGAGCTTGCAGGGCCAAACCATTAAGTCATTAGCTGGTGCTGAGGTTATGCTGATGAAAACATTTATCCCTGGTAACTGCTCCATAGTACACTTTTCCCCACTTTCTATACGTGACTTCCCTGCATAAGGGAAGTATCTTCACTTAAGATGCACCAAACAGGCACTTCTGAGAAGTATCCCAATATGCAAGAGCATCCCTCCCAAGGCCTTCAAAAAAGTCTGAAATTAATGTATTTGAGCCAACAAGAGTAAGCAATTAAACTTTTATTCATGATCATTTATATATGACTAAAAACATTCACCACAAAATGCAAACTTTCAGTTATCTTGTATTTAGCAGTGAAAATAGTCATCTCTTCATAGTAAAGCACCAAGGAGCACATCACA
Source organism: Pluvialis apricaria (assembly GCA_017639485.1). Taxonomy (NCBI): domain Eukaryota; kingdom Metazoa; phylum Chordata; class Aves; order Charadriiformes; family Charadriidae; genus Pluvialis; species Pluvialis apricaria. The sequence goes on along the minus strand of CM030008.1, from coordinate 106,054,102 downwards.
GAACAGTCAGAAACAGATTCCATGTATCAGTGTCCCCCCCCCCCAATGTACATGACAGTTAAAGGTTTTATAAAAGTTTAAAAGTTCCAGAACAAATTCTAGAGTCACCTGAGTGCTTGGCAGGAACAGTATTATTTAGTAGCAGTTACATTACCTGTAGTGGTATTTACATAGCACTTTTCTGCCATTTTTGCAAAAAAGAGCTACTTTTCACAAAACCCCCTAAATGGACCAAACATTGGGTTTCATATTTCACTTGAATTTTTCAGTGGGAGCCAAATAGAACAGTTTACTAGTAGGAGTATCCACAACTATAAGAGCAGATATCAAGAGGAAAGGAAAAAAAAAAGTCAGCTGATTATAGTCTGATTGGTAGGGCCCAACTGCTTACAGGCACCTATACCCACTACTCAGTCAGCTTTTTCCTTTACATTTAATTAGCATTTAATTCAAAGATACTACATTTAAGAAGACAACATGATTTTTTTTTAAGTTAAATGAAGTTGCGTACATGGACAAATACATGTACACAGATTTGGTAGTCATTTAAAGCTGTAAAATTTATAAGTAAAGAGATCCCTATGGACCCCATTACAGACTAAAGAGAAATAACCAGAATCAGTGTTACATACAAAACAATATTCTAACACAGAAACCAATACAGTTATCAAATAATTCATTAGAGAATAAAATTGTTATACAAAAAGAAATCCTGCCTTTTTATCACTTCAGAACAGCAACTAAGAAGGCAACATTAGGAAAAGTGCACAGCAGAGAAGAATTGTTCAGTTTTCTGAAAAAGTTGAATTTTTCTTCAGACACCAGGCTTTTGTCCAGAAACATATTGGGTTAGGATTGTTTATATTCTCTCCCAGATCAGTCTCTTCTTGCATTAGTTCTCAGTAAGGCGCTTACTCTGACATGTAGGAACGATACATCAGGGCCACGATAATTGCTGCTATTGCTGGGATCACCCAGTTGGACCATGAACTAGAAAGAAGTTTTTGAAACAGCAGTTTAGGTAGTGACAACCAGCAAGTTTAAAAAAAGTAATTGCTTAAAGAAGTTCTTTCTCCCCACTCCAACAAATACTTCAAAGTTAGGGCAACAGAACACCTGGGCTGGCTAATAATACTCTAGCCAAGAAAAAAAAGCTTGTACTTTTAAGGCTTTGTACTAGAGTTTACAAGAGATGAGTAAGACTCAGGACATATTTAAAGTCATGGCACGCTGCCCAGAACACCATACATTCAAAAGCCATGTAAGTAGCATAAATACATGACACTTTCAAGCACCCAAGCTCTCCAACTCAGGAACAGTCCTCTGAGGTTTCAGCAGTACGCAATTGTCAGCAGGCTGTAACTTTGTGAAGTTTAATTCAGTGGTGTTCCAAAGTGTTCCCCCCCCCCCCCCGCCCCAATCCTGACAGATTTTCCTTCTTATAGAGATAATCCTCTTGTTTCCCTTAGACAAAACAGTTGTGGCAAATTTTACAGAGTGAGGCATCCGTGTCAGTAAAAAAAGTCAGCAATGGCCACAAGCATCTTCTATTCAACTGAGAGACAGTAAGACATGCTTATGGAGTGGTTAAATACATGCCCACTTGGACTTCAAACAGAACAGGAATTTTCATGCACCATCCTGACATCTAAGCTTCCAGCTGATAGAAGCTATTCAACTTTCTAAGCTTCAGAAACATAATCATAACAAACTTCAAGTTGCCATCAGGTGTCATACTATACCTGGAATTAGATTGAACAGTGGTAATAAGAGTTTCCTGGAAAGCAAAACAGAGATATTTACCTCAGGCAGATACTCCTCTCCATCTTAACTAGCTCCTCAATTTCTCAAAACTCATCAAGTAGGACTAATTTAAAAACAACTCAGTACATTGCATTTGGAAAGCATTTTCTCTGAATTCTTGTAACATACTTGTGTTAGAAGCTAGCAACAGTTATTGAAAAATATCATCACAAAGAATTTTATTATTTTGAAGCTACTTCAACCTCAGGTTACATTTGAAGAGTTTTAGTCACTTAAAAGACAAAGATCCCATACTTGCCTAAAATCTTATTGAAAATACTCTGAATTAATACACAAATATTTCTTATATGGAACCTACATGAAGAAAGCTACTAATTAACATCCACAAGGCTTATTAAACTTAAGGTTTTAGTGTGGTGTTTCAGATTACAAAAGAATCAGTCAAATTATTATAGTCGTTTCCGCTGTTTATTTGGACTTCTTGTTCAGCTTCCCTAGAAAAAGCACTACAAGATCAAGTCCCAGTTGGGTACATGTGCATAATTTATATGAAGACTTATTAATTTGAATACTACTAATTGCACATGGCCCTAAGCGCATTTAAAAGATCCAAGCATTAAAACTGTACTTAAATTTAGCAGTACAAGATCCATCACTGAGAAATTAATTGCTTCAGTATCAGAGTATTTGAATTCATTTAAAGAGTAAAAGATCCCTAACATCCTCTCACAGGTTCAAACAGGCTACTTTTTCAAGCATCCAGATCATCACAGGTTAACACGTGACAAACACCATATTTGAAAGAATCAGACTCATTGGTTACATCTATATTGGTTTTGTGACTGCCTCCATGAAAAACTAATCCCAAAGACAAACTGTATGGAGCAGGTTGTGTCTGCACTACCAAGGCTAACACCTTCTACAACAGCCTTGCTGCTTCCAGGGCTGGGGGATAGTTCTCCCCACATCAAGACAGTAAAAACAACATGGCCCAGCTCATCAAAAACCTGTTTTAAACAGTATGACACTGGACATGCACACTGACGGTACTGCTAATACCGTGCAAGGATGAGAAGGACATTTGAAAGCACAAGGCCTTCTGACGGCTCCTAGAGAGCCAGGGCACACAAGGCCTAGCCTGTCACGTCACGCACTCAGAGCGCAGCGCAAAGTGAAACTGTCTTATCAGCTACATCCACACATCCTGCTGGAGGAAAGTGCTCCAGCGTCCTTCTGGAATGACGGAAAACACACACTTCGCGTAGATAACTATGACCAGCACTAAAACAAGTGAATAAGCCAAACAGGAGTGTAGTAAAAAGTAATTTGGATACATCTTAATTCCCAACTGGCCACGCTTTGACCAAACGAATATTCTAAGTACTTCAGTTTAGTGAGTTTCCGTGAGCTTAATCAAAGGAATGTATTACTAGAACTTGCACTGGGCAGTCTGTTTCTCAGTTGCATTTATGATTGCTACTCCTACAGCTGAAGTACATATTGCCCTGAATTTGAAAAGAAATCTGAATAGCAGATGTTATTCTTTGTGGGAAGAGCTCTGAATTCCAGTCACCACTCCATTTCTTATTTTTATTAGTATACTAGTTCCAGTCATTAATTAATAATAGCTATAGCAAATATTTCAGTGTATACATTTAACTTCCTTTCCTTTAGCTTATTCATATTATTGGAAGATCTTACAAAAGTGATTACTTTTAAGAAACAATCTCAAACAGCAAGAGTTACATCCTATTCCTTCTACACTTCATTTAAAAATAATCAACTATTTCTTAAGTGCACTGCTGTACTGTTAAGCCAGCCCTAAGCAAACATCCTCTACACACATAGCAGCAGCAACTGTACAAAGTAATTGCTGATGCACTTGCTCCTTTAAGGGACATCTTAATTTTATGAGTTAGATAGAATAAAGTTGTGTTGGCACTTAACTAAAGATGGAAAAAATGTCTAGAAAAAAATTGCAATACTGCATTGACAGGACACTCAGCAAAATCTACTAACACAGTCAGGAAGCGAACAGTATTTTTACCTTGAAAAGGGTTCACAGTTGCAAATTAACTTATCTATAATAATGCCAACCAAATGCCTCTATGTTCTGTATCTACTAGTGTTACCAATACATTGTTAAGCACCACATTGTTTTCCTCACAAACACATATTAGTTTAATCCATTCTGTCTATAAACTGATTTTGTTCTTAAGCTGAATACTAGAAAACCATTGACTGATTCTAGACTCGCCTTTTTGCTATAGTGTAATGCCATCACACTTAGTAACCTTCTGGTAACATAAGTTAAAAGAATAGCCAACAGGAAGATTAAGTTGAAGCCAGATCAACATGTTTCAAAGATTTATGACCTGAAACACTACGCTTAAATCAAGCTGAATTATTTTTGCCTCTAGGGGTATACCATTTACAGAGAGTCACTGATTGTAATGCCCAAAAGAAACAATGTGGCATTTCAAGAAACACACTTACTGTTGGCTTCTGAAGCTTTCCTCTATCATCCTGCAAGAAAATAAGCAAAAAATCCCATTTAGACAAAAACCCAAAGCACTCAAATAACATTTATCACCAAATTCAGTTTGCAAATCTATTTTTATCTGTTTTTACCTAGGAAATAAGACTTGCAAAAGAACAGATGTCAGTGTATGCTTTTGAGCTACCATAAACAAGATCACTTCCTTAAATAATGCTTCCCAGTATACAATAAAGAAGTGAAACATGAGCCTCCAACATATTTCATTATCTCTTGTGCCCATTTTTTGCATTTCCTTTGTCTTAAAGAGTACACATAACCTCAACTTATACAATCATATTAGTTTACTTCTACCTAGTCTACTCATGTTACGAGGCCAAGTCATCTAACCAGTTTTCATCCAACATCCTATAGAGGTCTGCAACTCTATGGATCTTTCATAAACTCATGAAGTTTTACTTGAAATAGTCACATTCGTTACAAAAAAGCCCAACAGTATATAACCTTGGAAGTGCTGTATTTGTACATTAAACTGCCAAGCTGTTTCTTTCATGTCAAATGAAAACAGGCACTTGTCAAACAAGGAAGAACTGGACTGGTAGCCAGGTTAAGAACAACTTCACTGATATCAACTCTACCTAGAACAGATGACAAGCCTGCAAGGTTACAAATATGCATCAGAGCTCAATTTGTACTAGGAGAAGCTACACTATTCATATTTATGAAGAGAGGACCCAAGACAGATACAAGATCAAGAATTTTACTGTGGAACACACTACTCAAAACAGTGATATTTACCCCGAATGCAAGACACGGGAAGAGAGAAGAGGCAGGGATGGGCACCAGAGCAGAGCATAAGGGCACACAAGCAGCCTAGGTCTCTAACAAGTGGTTTTCAACTGTTAAGATACAGTAGAGCTCAAAAAAAAGGCCTATCTGAAGGAAGCCAAGGCAGCAGCTCTGTAGCTAGAAATAAAGCCTTCAAAGCTTGAGGCAGTAGAAAGGTGCTTGTTAAAAGCACAGGAAATAGTAAGGACAATACCAAAAAAAGGAGTGACAGATAATCCAGTGGGAACTGATCATAAACAACCCTGACAACTGCAAGTAGGGAACACAGATACAGCACAACACAGGAGAGCCAGAGAGGGGGACGATAGAGCATCAAACTAGAAGAAAGATGCTTACAACAGCCATTTTTCTAAACACATATACATATGAAGAGCCATAATTGTACTTTTATATCCAGATGGAAGTCTGGCATATATATTTACGATGATTAAAGAACAAAAGCAGCTGTTGAATGAAACCTCCACATATTGACATACGAAAAGGCCTAGACATTCTGACATGGGGGTTATAGAGTTATAGGGGTTATAGAGTGTCATTATAAAGCTCACAGGGTACACCAGAAGTGACATGATTCCATATTCAGTTTATTCAAGAATTAGGTTGTAAAATATTTCAACACAGCAAAATTTTAGATGTGACCATCCTTGTGCTACACTCAAACCCCTTCACACGAGGAAAACCTATCTCCAGTCCAGGTCCATACAAAAACAGCTGCAGGACTGGCATCCAACCAAACTAGCAGCTCTCCTTTATTTTGAAGTAAATTACCAGAGAAATAACTCAACAGCAAGCACCGATACTCTCACATACTCACCGGGTGAAGTTCCCCAACAATAAAGGTTTCTGACAGTGTCCTTGCATCTGTGGAATGGCCAACATCTTCAAAGTTCTCAGTAGCATCTCCTCCAGCTTGCTCCCTGAGGACCTCTTCACCACCCGGGTGCTACAATTTTTAATGAATTTGAATTTGTTACTGAGAATCATTCCACATCCTAAAAATGGAAATTCTTCATTTCTAAAAATATAAAAAATTGTCCTTGCAAAACCAGCTGCTAGACTTTAGAGCAAACAAACCTCTCTGAATAACTAGAGAGCTTTACAGGCTCTCTGAAGCCAAAACCAAGGAAGCCAAGTTTCTACTCCATCAGCAATGGAGCAGTAAGAGACATTAGCCCTAGCAACTAAAACACTTAGAACATTATGGGAATCATTCAGTCTTTTAATAGCCCAACTATTATCTAAAGCTACATTCCATGTTCTCACTTCTGCAGGATATGTATACTTTTATCCAAACAATGCTTTATACAACAAAAGGATAAAAGCCAAAAGGTATAGGTTGCAGCAAGAACATTCCAAGTAGATAATGAAAAGACTATTCAGGAGAGTAATCAAGCACTGAAACAAGTTGGCAAGGGAGCACACAGAATCTGCATCCCTTGAGGTTACCTAGACAAGGCACTAACATAGCAGACCTTCAAGTTAATCCCAGTTTGAGCTAGGGTTTGGACCACATAACTTCTTTTGGAAAGGACCCTTGAAGTTTATTGTATGATTATCTAGTAAGCCAGCTACTTTGGAACTGATTAACCACAACAGAAATCTCGTACAAGACACTAGAATACCAATTCAGTTTTAGACTATGGAATCCCAAAACCACATTGCTGATAAAACCCTTGAGACATTAGAGAAGTCATCTCCCAGCATCTCCTAATACCTCAACCATTCCCTTAACCTAAATCCCTGATCTCCATTGACTTTTATTTTTCTCCAGCACGCACTTTCGGGATTGCGTGCAGTTCTACGTTTCCATCCATCAAATAATTCTGTCTACATACTGCAAGATATACAACATCATCTAGTTCAGTGAAATTTCTCAGCTTCAAGTTAATCATTCATATAGCAGATAAGTAACACACCATAAAGTCACCACTCAACTTTTAAGTAGGAAACTACTACATAAACACTGGAAGTGATTAGGTACGCAAGTTGAAAACACTTTTTTACTAATGCCTTGGATTAAGGTAACCATGAAATAAATTCTAACACTTTACCAGTGACAGAGGAAATAAGGCTTTCGAGACTCAATGCTATTTTTAATGCCTTGGACTACAGAATCTATAATTATGAAAATAGGCAAAATTTCTCCTATTTAGGGTCATCTTGCCTGGAGTATAGCTGAACAGAAATGCTATGCTTAGACAGTAGATTAAAGAAATGGGATTAACATTTCTGCTAGTCTAGGCAATCCAGTTTGGCATTTACTTCAAATCTACCATATTAACCTCCTATCAATCATTCTTTTCCAAAAAAAACAGACTTGGTCTTACAGATCAAGAAGACACTATTACTACCAGTTTGCAGCAGTACCAGAGCTTGAATCTTTGCATTAAAGGCAGACACTTATTTTAAGTTCCCCCCCCTTTTTTTTTTCCCCAAGAAAAAAACCTTAATCCAACACTTTTTTTTTAAAGAGCCAAGATACCACAACTAGAAGGGTAAGGGATCCCTACCATGACTAAGCAAAAGCAAGATTAGGCAACTGATAGATAGATCAGGCACAGCAGCCGAGCCAAAAAAGGTTAAAAGAGTGCATGCAGAGTAAAGATTATGCAAGCAGACGTGCAAATATGGCATGCTCACCAAAATCCTGACCTTGAATCCATTTTGATAAGTATTCAGGGAAAGGACTGGACAAAAGTTAATGGATCACTCAAGTTCAGTGCCTTGAAACATATAGTACATTTAAGAAGCTGAACTTGGGTCTAACAGGCTCTCCCAGACATTGCCACAACCAAGACTTCATATAATTCCCTCAGCAATGTGGCATTTGTTTTTTTTCTTAATACTGTGCTAAAACCCCAAAACAAAGAACTGCACTCCAAAATAAAAAAAAACCGTATGTAGCACCTTCAGCAGAAAACAAGGCAAAACTCCTTGGAAAACATGCTTAAACAAGACATCAACATGTAGCAAAAGGCAAAGTTAAACTACCCATAAAGCACTAGTAGCGCGAGTAGCATGTACACTCATACTCCATGCATTGCAATGAGCCCAAACCCTACTCGTGCAAGTAGATAAAATACTAGTTATTCCAGCACGTTGTCAAGATCACATGGTTTACACTAGCTCCCCCCAAAAATTCACCAACCAGCCAAACAAGCTAATATCTACCAGTACAACTGCATCTACATTAAAACTATTTTGCAGAGTACTTCAACAAACACCTGCAGGTTGCTGATTACAGATTACAGAATGATCACATACTAATTTGTTCCCAAATCCCTCCCTTGCACCACTACAAAGCAATCACATAGCTATATCTGCAGCTTCACTGAGGCACTCCAGCTTTTCTCTGTAGGATGAGTTTTTGGTCTAATTAGTAACTGATCCCTTTGTCTACAAAACCACAATATTAGTGTCACCACATCAACCGTGACCAACCCTCTCAGTGGCTACCACACATCAGCTGAAGGACACAAACTCACCCTGACCTCTGCCACCATAGCTGGACAACTGATCATACTTTTTCCCCTCATCACATCAGCAAGACTGAAGTAGAGAGAATCACATACAGAATTCCTAACTTAAGCCATCTAGCAGATGTTACTAGTAACCTATTATACATACACAAAAGTACTTCAAAGCTAAACACTTTTTTTAGATGGCACATCTCAGCAAACAACTACCACATAATACAGGCAATTAATGAAAAGACTTTGCCTCCTCTAATGAAAGGGAGCAACTGCACTGCCTCACAAAGCGCAAGAAGTGACTTTTCTAACAAGAGCTGAGCATTTTGAATGGTTTGATGAGTTTCTCAAAGTTTGCTTATACAGGGCCTTCGTTCACACCTCAGCATGGTAAACAAAGCTTGCTACCAGAATTTTAATGAAGAGCCTCTGGATAGGCTTTGGAACTGGAAACCCACAAGACTACACAGATAATGACTCCTAAACTGAAATCCTGCTGATGCAAATAAGTAAACTATTTTTGCAGTTAAAACTGTGGTTCAAGGGAAGTGAAAAAGCTTTTGCTGATAAGTTAAGCTAGTCTAGCTCATTCCTAGGACATTCCCAATATAATAACATAAATATTTAAGTTACAGGCATAACAGAAGTCTATACAAAGCCAACACTAATACATAGCATAGACTAATTCCTAACAGCAGCATGTTGGGAAGTTTTAGCAAAAAAAGTTTTAAAGCAAATGAGCAGTTAAGAGCAGTGAGTTTATCTGGGTCAGAAGTCTGCGATTACTTCATCCTGAACGCCTATCACCTCTTCTCCCCCTCACTACAGTCATGCAACTTTCTCAGTATCATAGTTCAAAACTCTATTAAAGTATAACTACCCCAATTCACAATTCCTGCTCCTGCTCCTTCCCATACTGGGAGAATCAAATTTAGGGTCCAATTTAACATTTGGGGAGATTCACAAAGGTCCTCACCGGCAGCAGTCTTATAAATTGAAGTTTCACTTTCTGCACTACATGGAACGAAAAACAGAAAGGGGCAGTGACAGAGCCAGAAAGATCTGAAGAACCTTCGCTTTATTGTACAAGAGACAGACTAACACTTGTTTTAAGGGTAATTTCATGTAGTCTGAAGAGTCCTCCAAATAATTTCCATCACCTATTTAAGTTATAGGACAGAAATTCTGTACTTATGTAAAATTTTAGAAGCCCAGGAGAGTAGACCTCTTCATGACAGTGTGCTTTTGAAAACCATCATTAGGGTTTTAGATGAACCGCAAGAGAAATGCCTGGTATCTGGGTACCCATTTCCCCACTTATAAAACAATTACAGCTTGCAGCGTCTTGCATTAAAGAGTGTTAAGAAGTGCTATTTCTCAAAGCATTTTCAAATCTTCCTGCAAGCTTCATCAGAGCTTAAGGAAATGATAACACTGGTTTTAATCCTTAGACGGCAACCTTCTGCAATAAAAACTCACATTCAAAATGCGCTAGCACCAGCGCCTTTTGATGTAAGCTATTCATTACCTTAAATGTGGAAGGTATTATGCTACTCCTCCACAGTATCATAATACTGGATTAATATAACTTATCACCACATAGTGGAGAGAACATTTTTCATTCTGACAGAATAAAACAGTATTTGTTTTTCTGCACTTTTTGATCAGCATTCCAAAACACATTTCCTAGGATCTGTCCATTCTGTTTAGAAACAGTGCTATAAAAGCACAAGTTCACACCTTATAAAAAAACATTTTCATTGGCCATTAATATTTTTGCTAAATTTTGAGATCACCACCAATTGAAATAACCTAAACAGTCTGTATTAGATTAATATTAAATACTTATCATAATTAGTTTCAGGTGGCAATGTTCCTGTTAGCTTCTCTGCCTAGCTTAAGGAATCCAACTAGGTTCCCACAAAAGCCACAAGGAGGATTCTCACCACAGTGAGAAGCAGATCAGGACACTGAATTTCATTCTTATTTTTATAGGCCCAGCTACTCTTGTTTAGCTCATCAGATTGATGTTAAAGCCTGATTAGTGGGATTGCTTTATTAAACTATTGAGAAATAGTATCAAGCATTACTAACATACTTAATCCACTAATTGACAGTTAGTTTTGTTCATATATGTAATTATCTGTAAAGATAGCCATAAGATCCTGCTGTGACTACACATGCATTTCAAGTACCTGTCTTCCCTTAAATGACGTAGGACCTGAAACTATGAAAAGGCTTCCCAAGTTTTCTGTAATACAGGTCCAAAAGCCTTTGAATGCAAAAGATGATATACAAGCTTCTGGTTGCAAGAATAGTCTTTCACGCCAAAAGCTTTCGGATACTGTACTCCAAGAACTGTTGTCTCTGGGTTTCATCTCCTAGAGGATATACTTTGATAATCAAAGAAAATTCAGACATATATATTCAAGTTATAAGGTTTTCCTGAGAACTGCCATTTAAAAAAAAATTAAAAAAGCAGTTGCTGGAATTTTCATCCTCTGTAACCCCTAGGATAAGGTGTCAAACTGCACAATCCTTCTCTCCTCCAACACTTCATCCATATTTCAAAGCATCTTTTTTTAAGCCTTGTCCTTAGGAAATCAAGCTAATATGGTCACGCTATGTGATGTCTCCACTCCTATTCAGCCTCACCACTCCCAACACATATACATCACCACCTCCGGTCCACCTACTATCTAACTTCAATCAAGTGTTCACAGAGGCTGATGGTTCCCAAAAACCGAACAAGTTTCACTAGACTAAATTTTAGAAGCTTTATGAAGAGACAACAGCTGGACAGAGGAAATACACCCTTTAAGTACTGTAATGGAGTGAAAGGCAGCAGCATACTTTCACTTACTAGGCATGAGAGCATCCAAGGTATCTTTAACACTGAAGCTGTAAGGTTTTCAACTTCATAATCAATAAAAAAATATTTCCATAGGTTAACGCAGTGGTTGGAAGGACTGCTTGCTGTATTAAGAAATGGGACTGGTGAAGTCAGCTTCTGTTCCCAATTCATTGCTCCTTAGTAAATTGATACTCTTACCTATTTACTACTTGGGAAGACCAGGAGTGAGATGATGCTATAGCAGTGTCCCCTCTGAAGTACTACTGGGCTTAATTAAGTAGCCTATATTTAATTCTTGAAATATTTCAAGCTTTTCTACTCCTGCAAGGAACTGCAGGAAGTAAAACAGTTTGACCAACAAAGCTATGGAAACAGCTAACATAACCCCCCCTTCACTGAGAAGCGTTTACCATACTCCGAATGCAGCAGCAATAGGCTAGCTCCAATTTCTCATCTGTCACATGTAAATGCCTCAGGGTGGCTGATAGTGCCAAAAGAATTAGCATATCACTTGATAAATTAACCAGATATAAAAAGCATTCAAAAAAGGTAAAAAATGTGCCCTAAGAAATATTTTAACCCAAGGGTTCCATCCCAAAAATCAACACCACAATGAACATGACAATATCCAACAGCTTTCCTCAAAAGTGTAGTTTCATTTAGATACTTTGTTGAAAATAGTTATCCAGTCTCATTCATTTATTATCTCAGATTATGAGCCAGAAATTTCAGCTTCAGAACCAGCCATAATACATTGAAAGCTGTTTAGTGCAAGGCTAAATTTTGACCCATGTGCACCAAAGTGCAGAGAACCCACAACTGTCCGAGAAAGAACTATTTATCTGCCTACAGACAAACTGAATTCTTTTGATATGCTGCTGAATTAGCAACGTTCTTCCGAAGGCTGAAATGAAGACTTTCTTGGAGAAATTTGCACAAGGTCATGCCTGTTAATATTTACCAATTTTATCACATGTACTGAAGGAACAGACTGTCAGCTTATTTGTGCAACTCTTTAAATCCAAAAGCTCATTAGATCCTGGTTGGGTTTTTTTTTGTCAAATATGGGGGTTTTCTTGTGTTGTGTTAGGTCTGGGTTTTTTTGGTTTTGAGGTTTTTTTTGTGTTTGGGATTTTTTTTGGGGGGTGGGGGGTGGGTGGTGTGTGTTTCCCCCCCTCCCCAGTCTGGAAGCACTTATACAATCATGCATCAACCAAAACTGATCAAGTTTCCAAGAACAGCTACTTCAATTTCTCAGGCCCTATGAAAAACTGTATTTTCCTCCAGGGCTTCTATAATTAAATTGGCCTTGCCTGCATAACCAAAAAAAAACATTTCCATAACTAAAGGATGAAGCAGAGCAGGGACAGAGCTAGATGAAAAGTAATCAAGAAAGAGCCAGTAGATCAGTTTCACAATCTGCCTTGCTGAAAAGCCAAACAATTTGCACTGGCACACAGCTTAAGAGCCAAATACTACTCATGTGAAAGCTGCCTTTGGAAAATTGGTTGTCAACCTCTTATTTGCAAAATGCTCAATTTATACCCTGAATTTCAAACGTTTACAACCACAAAAAATCGAGACGGGCTACAGAACTACTGAGGCTTGAATTCTGTTATGTCACTACTTATCTGAACTGTATTCTCAAAGAAATTAATTTAAAACTGTAATAACATTTTTTAATTGGATGCTAGGTTTTTGCAGATTGGGAATAATAGGAGTGAGGGAGAAAACTCAAAGTATCATTAGTAAGTCCTAGCTACATTTAATGCTGAAAGAGTTTGCTCAGTATTTACATTTCTAAACCTCCACAGAAGAATATTTTCGCTGTTTTGGTCTGGTAACCAAAACGCTTCTTTATTAACCGTGATTATCAATGATTACATCAATTGCTCACTATCAACAAGTGGTCAAGAATATCAATCGTTAACTAGGGCGGGGGGGGGGGGGCGGGGCACGAAGCCAAAGGCGTTCAATTCGACCGCTGGACCCTTACTACAGTTTGAAGTTTTGCAGCTTCGTTGCACGCCCACGCCGAGCGCGCCAGGGCAGCGGCAAGAGCGCAGAGCCCGGGCGGAACCGGCGCTTCCACAAGGGCTGGGAGAGTTTCGAGGCGAGAAAGGGGGGGGGGGCAAAGCAGCTCCTAGCACCGGATCCCACGCGAGTTCTTCCCGGCCCGAGGGGCGGCCGCTGCCCCGCACGGAGCTCCCGCGGCCCGCACCCCCCCCCCCCCCCCGCCATGGCCATTAGAGCCGCCCTCACAGGCCCCCGCCCCAACCGCCGCCGGCCCCGCCGCGCTCCGACCCCGCGGGCACGACAGGCAAGGCCCCGGGGCCGCCGCACGGCGGCTGCTCCAGAGCGCTGCCGCGGCAGGCCGAGGGCGGCACCCGCCGCCGCTCCGGGGGGGGGGGGGGGGGGGGGGGGGGAAGCTGAGGAAAGCCTGGCCCGCCCGCCCCCACACCCCCCTTCACCTTCCCCGGGCGCCCACCTCGTCCAGAAACTTGGTGACATCGTAGATGCGGTGGTGCAGGATGATCCAGGTGCTCTGGCTGTTGTTGTGCTTCTGCACCTCCTCCAGCCGGTAGTACCGGCCCCGCCATGCCTCGCCTCCGGCCTCGCTGGAGCCCACCATCTCCCCTCACAGCACCGCCGACAGCCCCTACCCCGCCTCCGCAACCGACTATAGCCGCGGGCACGCCGACCGGAGCCCAGCCGCGAGCCTATCACCGCCCGCCACCGCCCCCCTCCCCGCCCCCGCCCCCTCCCCGCCGGCTTCTCATTGGCGGCGCCAAATGCCCTTCAAAGGAGGCGTCAGGACGGCGACGGAGGTAGCCGCGGGGGAGGGGCTTGCGGGGGTGGGGCCGGCGGCCTCGCGTCCCGCCCAGTTCCCCCCTCGCCGCCGCCGTGGGCGTGAGCGGCGCCCTCCACGTGACTGGGGCCGCTGGTCACGTGCTACGCGGGGTGCCGGGCCGGCGGTGGGATGCCCTTCCCTCCCCTGCTGGCCCCGCGCGCGGCGGAGGCGGGAAGCGCGCGGCTGCCTGGGCGCCCCGCGTAGGCCGTGAGGGAGCCCGGCGCAGGCGGCCCTGAGGAGCGCCCCTGCCTGGAGGTGCTTCCCGACAGCTCCCCAAAACCCGGCGGCCGTGGTAGGAGCCCCTCGCCCCTACCGTGGGAGAGCTGTGCCGGCGGCCCTGGGCCTGGGCTGCCCTGTGAGACGCATACGCACACACACGCCCCCCCCACGCCCAACCACACCCTGGCCTGCTGCCGGGTGGGCTGAGGGCACGGGGAGCGGCGTCTTCCCCTTCTCTTGGAGACGCCCGTTCACCCACCCGCTGCCCTGTTTTCCGTCGGTTTTGTTGAAGATAAAATGCGATTCCTTCCCTCTGGCCTCTGAGGTGTTTGATGGCTCTTCGTCCCCTCTGTCGCCCTCAGGGCAGCCCCCTGCGCTGTGCTGCCGGCGCTGGGTCGTGCACCTGCACTAGTTGGGTGCTTCAACAGCAACAGCCCCATGTACATGCTCAGGCATGATTACAGACCTTTTTTTTTCTTTTGGGTGGGGGGAGGTTGTTTACAGCATAACTTCAGTGACATAAAATTTACCCAGTGTGACCTCTCAAGACACCTTTCCTCAAAGCTGGTGTCTCCAAAGCAGGACACTTAGGTAGATGTTTTGTACCCTGTACGTCTGCTGTTGGTTATCTGTGTGCAGGACAGTGTCATACTTCCTCACGGAATGCCACCACAATCTCCAGATCCCGTCTCTAGTTCATTACAGTCAGCCTAACAGGAAGCCATGTCCCTCGTGGATTGGTGTCGTTCTCAGCTTTAGTAAGGAGGCTCTTCATTCCATTTACTGAAAATAACAAATATCGACACCAAGCTCTGTGATTTTATCCGACTGATCTGACAGAAAACCAGCGATAGCCATTCTCCTACTGGTGTCCTGTTCAGCTTACAGGAGCTCTGTGGTGGTTTCAAGTTCACATGTGATTATCAACACCTAAAGATACAATTTCTCCCACACGCGTTAAGTTCTACTTGTACAGAAGGCAGTTGGGTTTATTTCCTGTGGTTTATAACTGGTAGTTCTATGTTAACTGGTAATTCTCTCTTTATCCTCTCCCCTGAAGGGAGAAGCCATTTGCAAGCACTCTGTCCCATTAGCTTTTAAGATGACTGGGAAAATTTAACTTACCCTGAATACAGCAAGTAGTTCCCACAGGCGAGTTGGCCTCAAACAACAAGCGGATCACTGGAACATTGCAGCATGGGTTTTACAACATCTTTGCCACAAAAATCCCCAGTTGGCCATTTAGGATTCTTTTAAACGTTATGAAAACTGAGGACCCAGCCCTTCTTTTCTGTGTTCGCAAATGGACAAGATTTTTTTCTCATCTGTTTAAAATGGTCTTTTCCCTTAAGCTGTAGCTTTTGGAATTCTCTGATGAACTGATAGTCTTGGCTGGCATTTTAAAAAAATCTGGTTTTCATGATTGCTAGAAGAAACTTGCAATGTGTTTTCCTTTAAGGCTAAGAAACAAGGAAAGGTTATTTTCTTTAGAATTACAGTTGTAAAGCATTGATCTTGTGATTTTTTCTAGGATATGACTGAGGTTAATCTTTTTAATGTGTTTCACTGTAAGTAAAGCAAAGCAAAACCAGAACAGCAAAGTTATCTTTGACATTGTTCCTCAAAAAATGTTTCCAGTTCATCATTTCTTGATCATCATTTGCAAAATTGCTTTTCAGGTGAATACCTGGTGACTTCATAAAATTTGGAAACAAAATATTTATTTCTATCTTCACTGTGCTGGTAAGACCATTTCCCAAAAGGTTTTTAGGGAACTATTAAAACAGCTTTTTCTGTTGTGCAGTGTTTGTTCCTGGCTTTTTATAACAAGCAGACTTTCTACCTGCCTGTTTTTCTTTGAAACACTTTGATTGAGAAATGTGCTGTGGTTAAAAGGTGTATTTTCTTTAAATAATGAAATGTTAGATGTTTTTTTTTGTCATAAGTACTCTAGTTTCTTTACACTGAGCCTGACCTGTGCTGCAATACATAGGAGTGTACAACAGGCATCTAACAGGCAAAGTAACAGCAGTAACTTCATATTACTCCCACTCACATGAAATTTGTTAGTACTGCATCAAAGGGTCACATTCTCCGTCTGAAATTCTGGTTCTTTCAGTTCTTCTTTTTGCTGCTTTTTAAAGTTCCAAAAATGATGGAGTTGCAGCACATCTGCTCAATGGTATGGCAGTGAACATACATGTACTCTGTATTCTAACTTCATGTGAAACATTGACATAACTGCCTCATACTCTACAAAATATAGTCAGTAATTTCTATTATAAGGCAAAGCTTAGGATGTGAAAGACAGCTTTGGTAGAACCACTATAGGTCTAATCACATTCCATTCCAAATACCAGCTATGTTTTCTTCATCTTTTGATAAATATGTAGGAGTGTAACTATTAAAAATTCCCACCAAGACAAAATGCTGTTCTTCATAGATTTCTCCTTTGAGAGCAAAAATGGGAGAAAAAGTTGTCTGTGTTTATTATTAATCATATAGCTGAATGTGATTCTGGTACGGCTTTCAGTCCAGTGTAAGACTGTACTCAGTTCTGCATAGGATAGAATACGGTGTTCACCTGCCACTTGAGAAGAGAGGTGGATTTAAGCAGGGAGCACAAAAGTTCCCTTTACCATTAGGAAGGGAGCCTGGTGTGGGGAAAAAGGAAGAGATTTTCAGTGTGCCTCCATATTCCTGTGGTTTACATTGTCTCCAACAGGCTGGCCACGGTCCTTGTATGACTTAGTGAGGAGATCTCTGTTGAGCTCGTTGGGAATTAAACTCTCTTGCCAGACAGGAGGGGACCACCATCGCAGAGGAATTCCTCAGCTCTTGGATCCCAGATTGATTCCAGCCCCAACAAAGACTGAGAAGAAGGTGGAAAGGATGCTTTTGTCATTGTCTTTACTCTGAATATTTTGACTCTTGTAAATAATTATTTTCTCGAGTATTGCATTATTTGTAGCAAAAGTATATTGAGCTGGTTTAATTGACCAAATTATGTTATATTGCCTACCTAATCTTAATCAGAAGATAATTGATTATTCATTTACCTGATACCATATACTTACAGAGTTCTGTAAGCAAATATCTGCCTTATAAAAATGAATTAATTTTTTTCTTTTAAGACCCAGGTGCTGCTTTGGGGCAATCAGCAATATAACATGAACACCACCAGGCCCCAGTCTCTGTTCTTTGTCAGTCTGCCAGAGCTACAAAAACTCTGTGCCACTACAGTAACACTGAGTTCTCAGATACCAGAAACTGACATAAGAAATACACAGATAAAGACTTGCAGGTAAAGAATTCTGAGGGTTATTATTTTAAGAAGCTGTTGGTTGTTGTTATTCAAGGATTTTATTAGCAGTACTAGAATTACCTGTAATAAAATCAGCAACACTTTTATCAGCAGCAAGAAGTACAAAATTGTTCAAAATAATTGTGAGGTTTTTTTGGTAGGGGACTATCAGGGAAAAAAAAATGCATTTCTATTATGTTTTAAATGTCGTTAGCTAAAACAAGGCCACTTACTTTGAATTAATGGTTAAAATTAATCTGTATTCACGTGCAAAGTCAGAATGCTTTAAGTACATATTTTGAATTATTGTATTGCTTTGTGTAGGTTGAGACTGAGTGAACAGAATACTCAGAAAGCATATGTATGCTCCTTTGTGTTCACCAAGAATTATGTCATACCCTTTAATAGGAAAGGGAAGAAATGAGAAATTCTGCCAAAAGGAACACTTTTGGAGAGTCCTGTTCATGTGCCAAAGGCCTGTAGTCTTTGTCTTAGACCACTGTGGGTGGGTTAAGAGCGAGTACTCTTGGTCTAGTCTAATATATGATACTGAGCCACTGGAAACCAATTAAAAGTGGAATGTATTATATTTGCAGAAGGTGAGGAAAATAAATATAAGCTGAGAAAATCAAGTACTGAAATTTTTTTTAACTTTTTCTTATAGACAGTTATTATTCCTGCATCAAGACATCCTTTCTGCACCTGTTATTGGAACACTAAATCAAATTTCAGTTGTAATGGCGGTCAGTATCACTGTGTAAATAAGTATATGTAGTTACATACTGTTGCAGATGAGCAGAATGCACATCACTCAAAAGAGAGAAGCAGCAATATGTTTTATTGAGGTAAAATCATTTTATGGAGTTCAGTAAGTTTGATGAAATTTAACAAAGTTTTAACAGTGGTGTGACAAGGCTGAAGAAGTTTCATGGCAAGGTTCACCTTATTAATTACTGCATGGAAGAAACATACAAAGGATCCACAAAGAGTAAAGAGGACCCTCCTGCTGAGTCACGAGGTTCAGAGTGGACCCCCTTGCTTTCTAAACTCCTTTTTAGAGCCTAGGTGTGGCTGGATCCAATCTCAGTCTCAGACTTGGTCAACAGTTCATCTCTAATTGAATTATCCGTACTATGTGTATAATATCTGATTAGCTACATGGATTGGTAATGTTTCATAGTATTAATTCAGCATGCTGTCAGTCAGTTACCGAGGATCTGTCGCGGGTAAGGGATCTCTCCGCCTTGGGCAAGGAAGGATCTCTTAGTCTCAGGTAAGGAATCTCTAACCTTGAGAGGCGTCCCTGCTCAAGGGGAGAGTCACTTGGCATGCAGGCCAGCTGCCATTCAGGGAGAGCTCCAGCTAGACCCCCTGATTTTAATATTTATAGGGTGAAGTAGTTGGCTGCTCGTTGATAGTATAGACAAGACAGATGTCTTTGGTTTAGCTCTGATATTTTGTTCTGTACTTTGGTTATCTTGTACTTATGGGTTTCAAAACCACCTTTCAAAATATTTTTCAAGACACCTTCAGGCCCTTGTACATGAGCCAAGGGCTTTCCAGCTCGCAACTTCACCCCAAGGACGTGACGCCTGTTGCTTCTTGGTCAGCCTGAACCAAAGTACAGCTAGGAATCAAGTGTGTGCATCACACATACATGCACGTTTCTCTTAAGTGTTTTGTTTGAGAATCATGGATAAGTAGAAGTATGACATTTAAAGCAAACTTTTATTTTTGTGGATTAGTAATGTAGATGACAGCTTATGTCTTCTGCTCTTTTGATGAAATGGCCTTTTCAAATGGTGAACCTTTTGTGGAATGGAACGGACTCACTTGGTAAGATGCTGCCCAATTCACAACAAGAGCAGCAGGGGCAGAGTTCTGTGTGATTTTGTTTTGGGCAGTCTTTTGCTTGCTTGTTAATGTCTCTTTAGATGGAAATGAGATTACACTATGGCAAATGCCTGAACTAATTTTAGTTATTATTCTCCTCTAAAATATGAGATATGGTGTTTGCTGTAACTATTCCTTAGCATGTTTTTCTTAGGCAAAGTCACTGATGGACCAAAATTTAATTTATGGTTTGCTAAAACACCTCTTAATTTCAGACACTTGATTTTTTTTTTTATTATTTTTAGATATCATTTTACAAATCAGGAATATGTCAAGCCTACATAGAGAAACAAGGAGCTACCGTAAGTGCTGAAAGATGTCACAGTTCTTAAGATTGTTACATTTGTCTGCAATTGCTGTTGCCAGAGATGAGTATTTTTCGTAGGGCATGCAATTTGCACTACAGAAGCCAAGTTTCAGGGTAAAAAAGTCTGTCCCATTGACAAAATCTCTCTTACGAATCTGGGTATATTAGGTATATTTTGTCAGAGTCAAAAGTTTTAAGAAGTTCCTGAGCAATTTCACTAGATTTCTCTGCTGCAGTGGGATCCTGATCCTGCTCAGGGGTGTTGGGGTTTGATCTCGAGGCGACAACAGACCTGTCCTTCAGGCCAAAGACCTGCAGCTCCCCTGCTGGTGTCACCCCCTCTGCATGTGCCCTGTAGGTTCCACAGGCAGGGGTGTTCACACAGCTGAACTGTCTCCCCATTCACGTTTTGGGTTTACCCAGACTGTATAGGACAGCCTCAGAGAAATAAAACAAAAACATAGAGAAGAAATGGAACCCATGAGCTTGACAGCTGATATATTTTTAGACCATTATGCATATGCTTTACTATCTTCTAGTATGCGACGTTCGTGGGTTTTATGAATATATGTGTGGACACACTAAAATTGCTGAGTCAAAAGACTGATTGTAATCAAAGCCAGTAACTCTTGTGATTCATTTAGACAGCCGGTTGGGTGTATTTGTCTTTGTTGCAAGAAGTGTAAATGTATATCTGGATTAGTAGGACATACACTGTTCAAATAATCTTACCTTACAAAACTGCTTTATGTTGATACGTGTAACCGACCTGTCATCATTAGATTTTCCAACAACAGCAGATTATTAGTGTGAAGCATATTTAATAACCGTGAGCTGCAAGCAGATTCTTGCAGGATATCATTAGAAACATCCTCTTGGAGGTGTATTAGTTAACTCTTTTTAACCCATTGTAATTAGTTTATTTTTCTTGACTAATGCTGTCAATAGAAAGCTATGCAGGACAGGCAAGCAGTCAGACAGGTACTACTGCTGGGTGAACAAAGCTGCATTTGTCTGTTGTGTTTGCAAGAAAATGTCTCTGGTCTTGAGTTTGACAGCAGAGTTAATATATGTAAATTTTGGATGTTGTGCCTATTGTCTGGAAAGAGATGCCTATTTAGTAAAGTACTCTATATAGTTCAATTAATCTTTTCCCCAAGTCTATTATCAGCTTCGTGAAAACATTAAATGAACTGTAGTGCAACTCACTTTGATGACGCATGACATCTGAATGTCTACATAAAATATTGTTAACTTCCTCTTGTAGCTAAGTAGATGAAAAGTAAAGATGTGTAACATGCTAAGATTTGGTTCCAAGGTGCAGTAGCAGTATCTTTGATAAATTTTTGACTGAAGCTTTTAAAAAAATCTGTTGAATTATTAATAGTGTATTTTTTCTTTTCTCACTGATGTTATTAGCTGGAAGCACCACAAACAGTTAGTCCAGCCATTCTCCAAACCTGTCTCTCCTACACACTTACAGTCAGACTTGCACCCAGGTGGAACAAGGCTGGTCATCTCTTGGTGCAAGGTATTTGACTTACCTGGGTCAGAGATCAAACATTTAGTTTTCAGTTCTTTATTGTCGCATTTATTTTCCATAATTTAATTTCTATAATTATTTCATTTTCATCATAATTTCATTCATTATATTCAATTATTTCAATGAATTCAATTATAATTTATCCTATTTTTTTCTTTGATTGCATTTTTATTGTTCCTTTAACCAAGTTAACAATCTGAATGGACATATTCACTTTTTCATCTTCCTCTGCAGCTTTGTAATAGATCTAATAATTATTTCACCTGAATGCAACATGCCAGATTAATAATTTCCAAATCAGGTATTGTTGGTCAGCAAATATCTTCTGAAAATTTGGCTTGTTTTTCAGATTCATGCTTTCATTAGTGGCATTTCTGCACATGGGTTTCATGCTTTTCTAATACAGAAGTGTTTTTCTGTCAGGCCATCTCCTTCTACCAAGTTCTGTCTTTTTAGATGGTATCTCCTTTGCCTGACAACTCTCTACTAACTCCTGTGTAGGATAAACGTGAATTACCAAACTATAGAAACACAAATGTGTTTCAGATACTGCTCTTATTAAGTAAAGCAATTGTATAGATCATTCCAAATATACATCGAGAAAAGTGTCTATGTTATTGTCTTATTTCCAGCCACAGTATTAACAGTATCTTGTTTTCAATATCTTCAAGATATATAGCTCTCTGAATGAAATCAACTGATTCAGGAATAGCAGCTAGAAGTAGAGGGCTAGATAGTAGCTAATATAAAACTGATTTCAACAAAAGACATTGACTAACAGCAATATGACCCTGGTACATGCAGCTTGTCTAATCATATATGTTGCTAAAGCTGGGCCAAATTGATGATATATAGTAAAATATGTAGTAATACTATACA
Organism: Pluvialis apricaria; assembly: GCA_017639485.1. Classification (NCBI taxonomy): domain Eukaryota; kingdom Metazoa; phylum Chordata; class Aves; order Charadriiformes; family Charadriidae; genus Pluvialis; species Pluvialis apricaria. Next base: position 106,031,672 of record CM030008.1, on the reverse strand, counting down.
GATTTGCTTTTGAACCTGAGGAATTTATTAATTCTTGGTCAACTAAAAATAATTCTGTGTATAATTTCCTTACTGGGAGGAAAAAACAATGTATAAATTGCTGTCCACTAATATACTCTCATATATCTTTCTTTTTTTGTACGATGTTAATGACTCAGTACAAAGTTAATTGATAGAGAATTTTTTCTCTCCTTAAAAAGAACAAACCTTTCAGCATTCGTGACACATATAAATGAGACTGTGTGATTACTTCTCTTTTTTTTTGCATAGACATTAGGCATATGATTTAGAAAATAATGTCTATTTTGTTTATCAAGGAAAAGATTTTTTGTCTCGTTCAGGAAGGCAAAATGCTGTTGGTAAGTACAATATTCTGTTAACGGTAAATGTGAGTGCAAGGAATAGCTGTGTGCTTTCATACTGCCGTGATCTTGGTATTACCAACACAAAGTCTTTTTGTTTTTCATTCTGAAATAACCTCTGTCAAAATACACGTGATGGCACATGATGCTCTGTATGTAATAGTTGTCAGCTCAACTGCACCTTTGAAAAATTCCCCACAAAAAGGGCAATTTTTCTACAGCCATAGATTGAAATTTACCATTTTAAAGTTAAGATTATTACAATTAAATGTACTTGCCGCAAGTTATGAGTCTTGCAAGTGATGTGTAAGTTCCATAATAATAGATAGAAAAATGTGGTAAAGTAGTCACCTTATGCCCTGTATGTACTATGTTTGCTGTTCACAAACGTTAAGTTACAAAGCACGCCACTTAGCTGTTGCAGAAATCACAAAGTAAAGTTTTTATCCCAGTATAAAAGTTAAAGATTACATTTGGGGATATTGAAGCCTAAATTTTTAATAGGGACATATGTCGAGGATCATAATACATTTAGTCCCTGTGCAAGAGTTTGCTCAGAGCTGGGTGGATGTTCTGGAGATGTGTCAATAAATGCTTGCCTTGCTCATATAGTCTTTCCTGTTGACCACTTCTGGATGCAGAACTGGGCTGGATGACTGAGAACAGCCAATGGTTACAAAAACTACATTTGCTTAGAAAATATGTGCTTGTGTATCAAGGATATGAGTATCAAGCATCCAGTTGCATGGACAGCCATGAGTTCCTTGGGAGGTGCACTGTATGGGTAGTAATTCATTATTTTTTTATTTTTTCACAGTTAAAATGCAATTAACTTTAATTTTCATGCTGAGGAAGTCTAGCCTTTTGATTTTCAAATGCAGCATTTTGACAAACAATTGTGTTAAATAAACATTTGGTTTAGCTTTCTAGCAGATGAACTGTAGTTCAAAACAGAGCTTTGTGCTTTGTTTTTATTTTAGTTATAGACCTCAATGTATCAGAGAGACAGCTTTGCATCAGTGTGGAGGCTTGCTCAATTCGGTTGCCACCACCTGAGGTATAAAATAGTGATATTTTCTATGCCTGTATTTGTCTTAAAAATCTTTATCTTCTTTTCTGTTAGGTAACTTGCAATTAGTATAATGGGGATAGAACTGCTTATTTCTGATTGCCTTTAGACAGTAATCATATTCATTGATTATCTGCATCTGTTATAAGTGCATAACATCTATATTATATCTATATTGATGCATTCTAGCAAGCATTGTAAAATTGAGATTCTAGACTAATTAAGAGACCTTTCAAAAACTACTAACAGAATATAGTAGTGAAGTGTCTTTATGATTGTAGATTTCCTACTATCAGTGTTTTCTAGAAGACATTCACTGTCTCACTGTAATACATAGGCAGTTTTGGGTAACATCTTAAAAGTGAAGCTACAGGTAGGTTGTCAGCACTGGATTTAAAGTCCCTGTATATAATTATTCTGGAATCTGCTTCATTTTCTATGCAGCTTAATACATTGTTTAAGAAATTATGGTTGAGGTTGAAAAGTTGCCATCCTTTCTGACAGCCATGTCACCTTTATTGAATACGTCCATACATACAGGGGCATATTTGCCAGGCTTGTTCGTTTCTTCCAAAATCAGTAATTCTAATCTGAACTCTTTTTTCTCAGAATAGAAGAATAGGATTTCTTCTGCGACCTAGTTGGACAGCCTAAACATTAAAGCTACCTATAGGAATCCAATTCCAAAATGACACAGAGCAATGATGGAAGCAATCATGATGTGGCTTCATCGTCAGTTTGATCATTTTAATACTTTTCTAAAACAGAAATGGCCAGATTTTCTTGTCAGTGAATAAATGCAAACCCTGGTAGACCATAGAGAGAGAAAATGTTTCTCAATTCTCAGTGTTTGATTGGCCCCTACAGTCAAATATTTTCATGTTGTGAAAATCTGTGCTGTTTTTTGACTTCTCACAGAGTAAAACTATATGTCCCGTTTATTCTTTTGGTTGAATCTTTGCACTTGATTAGGCAAGGTGGCATACACAATGACTAGACTGTAAAACGTGTCTCTGATTTGGACTTTAGTTCTTCATTTCAGAAATTCCTTCTGTACTCTTATTTATTAAAACACTTCAAATAAAGTTTAAATCTCACTGATTTAAATGACCTTTAAACCTTGTACTTGCATAACTTTTGGAAGCGTAAGCTCTAACGTAAGATAGTGTGCAGTTTGATAATGGGAATATCTTCTGAAATAATCAGCCTGTGAGAGCTGATAAAAGAATAATAATGTATAAGCTTCAGCATATTGTGCTACACAATTATTTTTGAAATTCATTTTCTACTGCTGTGGAAATATTTGCAAATGACTTTATTTTTTTCACTTTTAAGCTGGGAGATTTTGAAATTTCGGTGAACACCTTAAAGCTGTTTGACAGTAATGAAAATACAGTTATTCACCAACATTCCATATTAAGTAATTGGTGCTATGTTTTGCCAAGGTAGGAGTCTGTTTACATTTCAGCAGAAACAAACATTTCCTGGAATGTTTGCCATACAAATCGTGAATTTGATGCTAGTGATAAGAACGCTTCTGTTTTACAGTCTGTTTTACATTCAGGAATCTTTCTTTTTTACTTTTATGGTCTCAATGTTATGGAAAATATATATATATTTAAATATTAATATTGAAATATTATTTCAGTTTTAGCAATCTCTGCTACTTCTGTGATATGAAAGAGCATTAATTTTTCTCAAATACAATTTTAGCAGAAAGTGTCAATTTAAAAAAAACCCACATATTTCTACCTTTGCCATAAACTATCTCATCTTTCACCTATGATTTTCATCATAAAAATATGAGAAGTAATTATATATATGCTTTTGTTCTACATTTGCTGGTAGTGAGTATTCCAGACATGAGAAAATAGATTTGTAGGTGCCAAGTTCTTTTCCATACTTCAGGAAATATTGCTATTGTTCTGTCGTAAACTTATGAGCTAAAGTTATTAGTCCTCAAAACATAAAAATAATCCATAAATACTTTCAATGCGAAAAATAAGATTTACCTTTTTTTCCTAAAGTCCAGTATATTTTCAGCTGAGTTTTACAACGCCATTTCTAAGCATCCCTTCTTTACCTATGCACAGCATGAAAATGGGTCAGATCGTAAACATCAGCCACGTAATTCCTCCAGAATCTCCTTTCCGTTCATATAAAGAATTTCAGATGCACTGGAAGAATCTGGTAAGAAACAATATACACTGCTTTCATTTTTCCCTACCTTTTTTGTACCCATTGAATTTGTATTTGTAATACACATTTGCTTTTTTTTTTAAAGTATGGATATATTCTTCCAGAGGATCTTGAAGAGACAAAAATATACTTCAGTGTTTACTTCAAACCAATAGGGGAAAGGTTCTTTACGTATCCTTTCAGAATATTTTTGTTACATTTCCTATACTACACTTCTAGTGAAGTTCTAAATTTTCATTTTTGAATGTACTACATTTTCGTCTTCCATAATTTCGTAGAAGTCAGTTGACAATTGTTTCACTTGACAAATTGGAATAAAATATTTAGTGAAGTCTTTGTCCTAGTATTGAATAATAGTAAGTCAAAGAGATCAGTTTGCTTCACAGCTTCTGTGAACATGATAATGCCACTCTAAATGGTGATGTAAAAGGAAGAGTTAAATTACTGTAAAAATATGGCCAACAATGATTTTTTTTAAAGATAATTTTCCTGCTATGAAAGACTAGACTAAGGATTACTTATACCGAGTAATCTTTACTATGGTAGATTAGTATGGTATAATCACATTGAAGTCCTGTAACTTTATAAGCTTCCGTCCCTTAAGAAAGTAAGTGCTTTTGTTCATCTTTTTGAAGAAGCTTTAGACATGTTCATGCTTTCTTCTCAGCAAAGATGATTCATAATTCTAGAAATGTAAAGAAACTTGTTATGTATCCCTGAACATTATTCAGGTACCCTTTAAGTTGCATTCGAAGTCAGCCAGTGCAGTATTTCCCTAGAACAGATTCAGAAAGTGTGTTGAACTCTCTTCTTTCTGACATGAAGCTCAATCTTTCACATCTATGTGGATTTCCAGTAAAGATGACAAGTAGAGCACTTTATGCTACACAGGAACTCTCCAGGGCTCCGGTGCGTGTAAAGGTTTTTTATAAACAGAGTAGTGGCATGTACTTTGTTCATGGTATGAAGTGGTCTTTATCATATTGAGAACACGGTAAGAGCATAAAACTATGCTTTTCACAACAAACAGCTATCAATCATGTAACTTTTAATTAAATGTGTAATTAAATGTTGCTATTTGCCATTGTTATGTTGTTGTTCACAAATAAACTAAAAAATTTGACTTAGTGTTAATTAGTTGCTATCAATATTTGCAATTCTATAGACCTTATTTTACAGTTGGATATCCAGAACTTTCCCACACCTCTTCCACAATAACAATAACGACAATGATAACTATTATTATTGTTATTGTTACTGTTATTGTTATTATTACAATTTATTTTTTAAAAGAACAAATCGAGAAAAATATAAAGTTCTGTGGACTTACACATTTTTAAACACTCAAGCCGTAACATTTACTCCATGGCTGGTGATGGAAAAGAGGCAAGCAAGCAAAACTCCTTTAATTTGAGGTTGTGAAGAAGGCTGAGACTCAAATTTCTTTGGTAGTAGCATGTGAAAGAAGAAATGAAGTAATTAATTCTGAACAAAGAATAGTGACAGAAATTGCAGAGATTCTAAAATACTATAATCCTCTTTCAGAAAGCAGTTCTTGTTTATGTCTCTTCAGTGATCAAAGCTAGAATGGCTCCTCTTTGTCACCTGCAGTTTTTATAGACATCCAAACTGTCTTTTGCTCAGAATACAGATGCCCTTAGAAGTCTTAAGAGACGAGGAGCCCTTTCAGCCAAAGTCTCTGCAGAGCCCCTCAAAAGGGGCAGGCATTAGCCAGTTGGAAAGCACTAAACCAAGATAATGACTGTAATTTAAGTCTTTCCTTCTGAGAAATACGATATTCCAGCATAGTTTATAAACAAAGAACTGGGGGGAGGAGAAAACAAACCTTCATTTATAGTGACAACAAAATATTGTTTAAAAATATAATTCATTCTAATTCAAAACAGGAAACTATGGTTGTGGATTGCAATGTATATTAGATAGATATTATATAGCAATGCATTAGGTGGCACTATCAGATTTTTAAATCCGGTTCATTCAGTTTAGCAACTCTTTTTGTATTGCAGGAAATAAAATCTGAGCATATGAAATTGGATGGTGAGATGGTTTGTGTAGTATCTCTAACGCAGGCTCCTCCAAGAAAACAGACTTTGCCTAGAATTTCTTCACCATGCAGTATGGAAAACAGCCACTGGATGGAGCGTTTGATCAAAGAGCCAGAAACACACATTTTTTCGAGTAGCTGTAAGCGTACAGTAAAGGATAGCATTGAAGCAGCAGAGAAATCAATGAATAATAGGCAAATACCACGAGTCCCGGAGTTACCAGTTGTGAAGTCTTTGGGAATGCCTGTAAATTCAGCCTTTGAACTCTCCCAAAAAAAAGTCAGCAAAATTATACCAATTTTCAAAGGAAAGTTGATGCAAATGAATGGAAAGACCATGAATCAAATGGATGGGAAGAAAAGAGAAAATGCTGAAAGGCATTCAGCAATAAAAATTATGGGTGTTTCATCTTCTATGCCAACTGTGTGCAAATCCAGCGTAACTCAGGTTTACAAACCCATTCAAAACACGTCAGTCAAAAATCCTACTCATAGCAGCATACTTCAGGTAATGAACACGAAAACAAATGCAAAACATGGTATACCTGTATTTCGATGGAAAACAGAGTCTAGAGGACAAATGATTAATTCTGATTTTTCTGGTAGCTCAGCTTTAGGTGGGAATTCAAGTGAAGTCAATCACAAAAAGGCAAATTCTCCTTCCTTTCTTAAGAATGTTGGGTCTGTGCTTCAGAAATCGAACATCAGTCTGAGTTTGAATACATACACATCGCCTGCTTCCAGTACAAGAAGGGGAAAAAAACTTGCAAGTCAAAATACCGCGCAAGTTCTTGAGAAACACCACCAGTCAAAGAGAGTACCTTTGCAGATTTGTAAATTAGACAATGAAATGACAAATTTTGGTTTATCACAGCAACGAACAAAGAGATCAAATGAAGGAGCAGGGTTAAATATGCATGAGCCTGTCTTAAATCATATGACGTGCATTGCCAAAAATGAAGAAAATAAAACAGCATGCCATTCTAAGGACTATATGGCTAAGACAACCAGTCGTCATTCCAAATCTAACTTTGAACAGGTACAGTAAATAACGGGGCTCATTCTCACTGGTTCGCACAAATTCAGTATATTCTAAAACAATGTTAAGTGATAAACAGCATGGCTTTCATAATTTTCTACCATCATTCTCAATATAGTTTTCTAAAATTTCTGCCATGTAAGTTAATGTTTTCAGGCACTGCTGCTTTTTTTCTGAAAGGGAAGATGATTTACTGTCTTGCCAGAGATACACTTTCTATTTGGGACTTTTAAGGTGGGATAATTAGTTTTCCTTTCTTTAAGACAGTTTATCAGTTTATCAAGAATTGTGTGAGGTTAACATGGTGAAATTTTGGGTGTTCAGTCTGTCTTCATGTGAAACCATATTAATTAATAGCTCCTGGAAGGGATCTCAAACCTCAGCAATTGTGTAGGGGTGACTGCCGTGTGTGTAAGGCATTGCGCTGTTAGAGAAACATGGAAGTTTTGCAAATACAAGTGTCATGGTTTGTGCTGGACTGGCCTCAAACCAGGACAACAAGTTTAATTGCAATTTCACTAGAAACACAAGTTGCAAAAGGAAAAATTCCTACTGGGCATAAGGAAGAAAAGTCTTCAGAGTGAGTGTGGTGAAGTACTGGAACAAATTGCGCAGAGAGGTTGTAGAGTTGTTATCCTTTCAGATTCTCAAAACTTGATTTGATGGGGCCCAAAGCAATGTGATCTAACTTTGAAGTTAGCTTTGTTTTGAGTAAAAGTTATGATTAGATGACCGCTAGAGGTACTTTAAAAGCTAAATTTTCTATGATTCTTATGCAGTATCCACAGTCATAGAATAAATAAATAGCTGAGCTGATTTCAGTGCAATTTTTATGAGGATGATATCTCACAGGTTGGGCACATGAATGAGAGGTGGTGTACTTTTTTCACATATAAAGTGTGATTAGGTGGGTTATTTCAACTTTGTGTTATGACGACACCTTTTGAAAAAGTAGGTCATTTTAACAAGTAGAAAAATACTGGAGCTTTTTTGCTAATGAAGGTATAAATTTCTATACTTTAAGATGATTACAGGGAATGAGTATCTGACATGTGAAACACTTACCTCAAAGCCAACTTCCTCAGTCAAGGAGAGCAACATGGAAGCATCTGTAAAGAAAGGTGCCAGAAGAAGACAGGTAAACCCCCCTGACACACACAGAGCCCTTAATCCAGTCTACAGGGACCTGAATTAAGAGATAAAAAGGAAAATTTTATTTTTTTCATTTTAGCATGTTACAGTTAAAATGGGGAAACCAAGAAATCTTATTGAGCCTGCTCTGGATAAAATTAACCTTAACCATTGGTTATGTTACTGTTACTTCAAGTGTACCTTTTGTCTCCTGCAAAAGATCCTAGTAAAACGAAAACGTTTAATGATGTTACTTAATGTAAATATGTTTCTGAAGAAAATTTTCTGATTCTACAGAAAACAGTTTTATCCTGCCCAATATAACTATGGGCATTCTCATTGGCTCTGTAAGTGCCTCATCTTAAGTGCTTAAATTAAGCATCTGTAGAGATGAGTTCCAAAAGGCTATTTGTAATTCATTCTGGGTTTTTTAAAAGGTATATTCTCATAATTATTTAATGTATTTATGTTGTTACTGTATTACTACATGGGGTCAGCAGCAGCAATTAGATAGATTCCTAATATGAATTATTTTTTTCAATACACTTTCCTCTGGATGCTGCTGTAATGATAATAGTGTGTACTTTTAAATTCCTCTTCAAAATATTTTTTCATTATTCTTAAATATTGCTTTTACCTACCACTGGGCAACACTTGTGTTCCTAAATATCAGTTCTTTAAAACTCAGTTGTATCTTCCACCTCATTCTTACAACCATATTCTCTATGTTTTTACCCCCTACAAATTAGGCCCATTAGAAGGAGCAGGTCCCAAGTCTCCCATGCTCAGTACAATTTTATTTTCTTATATAGATATGTATGCATTATTTCTGCTAATAGCCAACTGAAAATACTGTGCAGTAACTCTACAAAATAAGCCAGGAGGAAAAGCTGCACACACTTAACTCCCTTTTCACCCTGGTTCCCTCGCCATTCGTATTTTGTTTCAAGCATGACCATTTGAGGTCTCATTACCCATGCTTGATCTGAAGTGCCTTTGCCTAGCCACTTGTTGCACTATATAAACTTACCTTGTTAACATACTCATTAACTGTTGATTAAGAACTTAAGAGTATGTATCCATAATTCACATTCTTCCACTTAATTTGCATTTGTTAACATTAAATTTTATCTGTCATCTTTTTTTTTTGTTATGCCTTTAAAGCCAAATACAAGACAATTCTTTAACTTTTAATGGTAATTAAAAGAGCACAGTCTGTGCTGTCTGTGCAGTTCCAAAAGGGCCAGTAGAGCAGCCTCAGGGGCCGGCTGCAGGAACACGCTCACACCCTAGCGCTCAGGCTGCAGCGGGGAAGAGGGGAGTTGGTGTGAGAAACTCCAGCCCAGCTGCTCGGAGCTGGGCCCGTCCAACTGCAGCTGGGAAAGGCCCTTCCACGGGGCCACAACCGAGTCACTAGTTATAGGCCCAGCACTGCGATGCTACAGCCGTAAAGTCAGGAGTCAGTCTCGTAAAGAAGGAAAGAAAAACAGCAACTAGAAATAACTGTGTTTATAAGAATAACCCCAGGGGTCTGGCTACTGAAGGGAGACTTCCACCATAAAACGAATTAAGTGCTGAAGTCCTTTGCCTGCCACCGGGAATGACTCAGCCACGCCAGGGCTTGTGAGCATGGAGCTAGCTCTGCGACTTTGGCAGACTGGGCAAGCAGAGACCTTGTAGCTGGTCTGGCAGCACTGCTGGATTGGGGAAGGGGCACTGTCCTCTCCTAGTCATGAGTCACAAGCGCCCCATGCTATTCCTCTCTCTCCAGTCAGGCTGTGAGCAGCATGGGTACCAGCCTGAGCCCTGAAAGATACTTTTGGGAAGCAGCAGGAGACAGCAAATTCTCACTGTCTGCGTACAACACTGCCAGTGCAACACTGCCACGGCTGGAGCCAAGTGAGGTGGATGCACAGCTCTAGGGAAGCTTCAGTTGGAGTCTCAGGAATAGGAGAGGGACTTGTCTATTAACTGGGGTAGGGATGAAGTCTCCAGTGCTCATTAGGCTGATTCCTCCTCTCTCCAAATTAAAATACAATGGTACTGACTGGGGACACTGCTAAACATTTCTCTGAAGAGTAAGCCTTTGTCATTATCTCAAGTTTGGATACCAAAAATGAGAAGGTGGGTTTGAAAGTCTTGGTTGCCACCATGTGAAAGGGTATTTTCAAAATAGCTCTGGTTTTAATTTTGTACCCACTGGACATATAAACGTACTTTAAATTATATTTATGTTGGAAAATAAAAACTTTATTAATTACTTCTCACATCATTCAACTAAGCATTTAACTCAGGAACGACTTTGTAGTTGAGCTGCTAGCTTAGTATTACGGCTTTCTTTGCTTTATTGTTTTTTTGCCTGTTTGTTTGTTTGTTTTTTTGTTAACAGAAAGAAGAAGGTTATTCAAAGTTAAAGAAAGCCAAAAGAAGTAAGCCTTCTATTTAGGATGTTCTGGAGTACTGAAGAAAACTCTGGGTATGCTCATTACAAATTTTAAATATTTTTCTTTATTAAAATAGTATCACATATCTATAATAGTTCCTACTCTTTTGGATCATGATAATGATATCAGCTGTCTCCAAAGGAACCACTTTACTAAACAAATGGCTTCTAGAGCAAAATAATGAAGTACCAGAAGCTAAGATACTTGGGTTTATTGGACACTAGCAAATAAATCTTTACTTTTTTTTTGTTGTGAAACAAGCAATGTTAAATACAAAGGCATCTTGTACTTAGTGGAACTTAGAATTTGGCTTAAATTTGTATTTTGCTTGGCTCATTTAGACTATTTTTTGTGCTGCTGAGTTTCATTTGAATCTGAGCTGAAGTTAAAACCATAAATCATTAACATGAAGCTATATATATTATTTAATACTATTCCGTGAAATGGGGTGGCTAAATGCCTTTGTGGTGCTAAGATCTAATCCAAGGACAAAATGGTCTGTCACACAAAATGAGTAAATTTAGTTTTGTGACCTGATATTTCAACCCACATCATGGGTGATTGTCTATAACAGTCTTGCAGGATAAAACAAGCTTTTCCTTTGAATATTCCTTTGAATAGTAAGGATACATATAGCATATGAAACCCACCACTTTTATTGACCTAATGCCTATCACAAGTTACCGGTAGTAAAACATGCAGGAAGGAGTAGCCCATACAGTTCACTGTTTCAGAGATAAATAGAAGTGTATTTATTCAAAAGAAAGTACTGATGTAAGCAAGATGGTCACAGCAGACACAACAGCAGAAAAATGTATATTATACAAAACAGAGAAATATACCTATATATCTGACTTTTGGCTTCAACGTAAATGGTAACAAGTAGCCAAATGTGCATTTTATCTCAGAGATGCACTTTATGTCCTTCCTTTCTTTGCATGGATAAATTTCCTCCAGTGATCATATATACCAGTTGTCTGCTTTCCCTAAAAAAGTCCATTGTATGAATGGAAGCTTTCCATATAGGACGCTGATACTTCAGTATTCAGCATATCCTGTTCCCAGGTCGAGCATTTAATCTCTCTTGCTTCAAGCCAGGCAGGTCAGGCGTGGTCCTTCTTCAGAGGTGACCTGTTTTAGTGATTCAGCATGGATATCTGTAGGTCCAAAGTCTGTGACTTTCACTGAGGACTTACAAACAAAAATGATGTCTCTGAGAATGGTTAGAGCTTTAGTTTTTTTACTTAAATAAAAAAAAGCTAACTTTTTTATTTTTTGTGAGTTAGATGCCACAGGGTCAAGTTGGTCATGGTAGGTGATGCTTAAACCCTGGGCAGGAAACATATCTTTCATAAAGTGGTTAAAATATGATTCCTAAGAATCCCATCGGTATGGCTTCTTCATTGATGTTGATGACTTAAAAAGAAAACCAGAGCTAAAATAACTTCTGCTATTGGATCGGTGCCTACAATTTTTATTCTGGAAAGCTTTGCTCTGAATTTCTTCATTATGTATTATTACACATGCATTCAGAGTGCATGTTTTCATTTGAACACTTGAGAATTAGTTGTAAATTTTCAAATTTACTGTGGGGCAAGATTTATGGGTGAGAAGGTTGTAGAATGGAATTCAGTGATGTAGTCAACGGGAAGGAATTGAATCTATAATTCATAACAATAAAAACATTTTTTTACAATTATCTTGCAAAAAGGGTCAGGTTTTATGACTAACGTGCCAAGCTGCACAGCCTCTTAACTCATCCAGGAAATAACAGCATAATCCTAATTTTCTTCTTTGTTTTGCTGGTGAAAATAGTGGGTGTGTTAGTAAAATCAAGGACATAAAGCAGCATGAGAGAAGTATTTAAGTATTTGAGGAAGTTGTACATTTGATTCTGATACTAAATCATTCTCATTAATTCTGTTTTTACCCATACATGGACAATTCCCCACTCTTTGGGGAAGGGCTCAGATTTTACTTTGGCATATCCCACAGTCTGAGATATCCTTCTCCTGCACCTATATTCAGAAGTCAGGACTATGCTGGGTACATAGTTCTTTTTCAAGGCTGTGCAGGTTAGGTCGGTGGAACCTCCAAGGATGCTGGGGTACCCAGCCCAGGGGGTGGGGGTAGGATATCTGCTGCTGAATGAGCTCTGTAGAGTCTGTTGGATATGTCTTCTAGATTTCTAGATTGGATTTAATAGGAGTTTTGACAGCTAACACATATATAGACAGCTAAATGTAGGTGGTCTAAAGCTGGAGTTCAAAACCATCCCAAGAGTCAGACTTGAATAGTTATTCAGGTACCCTTCTTATAGTTTAAACAAAGACCTGCATGATTAGAGTTTTCAGAAGAGGTTTATAGATTCTTTTTAAGCTATTTTATATTTGCTATCAAGTTAAAAAAAAAAAAGTCTGGTTTACTGTTTTGCTTTGTCTTTATTAATGAAAGTCATCCTATCGTTTTTCAAGGTAAAAAGCTACTGTGAAAGTTTGGCTTCTAAGACCAATCAGAAGAGCAGAGCTTCCAAAGAGTATATACTTGTACAGAGAAATGATTTAAAAGAACATACATTGGTGCTAGAACAGACATATTCAAAATAGCAGCGCTGAAGTTCCCAAGCCTTTTCCACTGTTCTGCAGAACTCTTCCAGTTGCTCTGCTCCTGTGTGGTCATATGGTACTGACCTTTGGGTTTAGTTGCCAAATTTCATTTAGCAAACGAGAAGCTACGAAGTCATCACATACAGTAATAATTGTATTATTTTACATGTAAGTAATTGCTGCCATTACTGTAAGGATACTGTATGAACACAAGATGAAGGCAGGGGATCCACGCAAGTGGAATTAAGTAAAAATTCTCAGCAGTTTTGTATATAAGGGCTAGAGGTCTATTGGACTGTTTCTTCTAAAAGATGGATTGCCCCAAGCCAACATGTAGGGATTTCTCTTCTAATCAGAAGGCTATGGTACAGAAATTTCAACAAAGTCATCTTTCAAATGCTTTCTTGATGTGAAATATTAGGCTAACATAATACCTTTTAAAATATCGTATAAATATAATAGTTTGAGCTGGTTTTATGAAGAAGCAGTTTTGACTTAAATTTGAAAATATTTGCATGGACATTGTACGTGATGAAAATATTTGGGATTTCATAGAAAAAGGATTCTGAAAATCTTTCAGTGAAAGTCTTTCAGTGAAAAAGTGATTTCTTTTATGACAGGGGAAAACTATTTTCCTAATCAGATCTAGTAGCAGAAATAACCTTTGGACTGTGTATATTAGTAGATTGTTGGTATCTAAATACTTGAGACATACTCCAAAAAATAGATGCTATCGTATCGTTATTGCTATTATCCTACCCATTTTTCATTGCTGCAGAATTGTTTCAGGTTAGGGATAATCTAGTCTACCGCATGGTTGACCATTTAAAAATGTTAAAGAGTAGTTTCTGAAGATTCTGTCTCTTACTTGCTTCTAGAGTTGAGAATGTGGTTTGGCCGCCTGATCTCAGCTCATTAAGAAGGTGTGAATAGACTTCTGCAATCCAAGTTCCTTCTTCCAGCACCACAACTGATTGTAATGTTTTGAGGGCTTTAAATTTAAGAAGCCAGACCTAAGAGGAAGGATAAGGCTGTGCATAGTACTGTAAATTTATCAAGGAGAGAATTCTTTCTTGTTCTGTATAAAAATGCAAACATTTAACTTGAAAGCCCTAAATCCAAACTTTGTAAAGAGAATGCACATACATATGTGGAAATACAGCAACTTTTGTTTGCATATTAACCACACAGTTCTGAGTTGTCTTTTGTTTTCTTTTGTGATCTAAACTTTTTCTATGTTTTCCTCTATTTAGGTTCCCAGGAGGGCATTAACATACGCGAGGATCTCTGAACTTTGTCAATTTTGTTCCGTTTATTTCACATCGTCAATACCTGGTTTTGGATGAAAAACTGAGTCAAGTGAATCCATGAATCAACAACTTCTCCAGACAGTTTAGTTTAATAAGCTTCAAATGAAGTAAAAAATTTAGCTAATTGCTTGCAGTTTTTGAATCACATTATGTCTGTCCTAGTACCTGCTTACAAGCTTAATCACTTTTCCAAGTTATTTTGAAGTTTCAAGTCTGTCTTTTTATGATATAATTATATTTAATTCTTTGCTACAATGTCTGGGTCTCTGATTCATCAGCAAAACATTCCTGAATAGCTTCTTGTCAAGTCAAATGGTTAGAAAATAAGCAGTACGATTTTTCTTAGGGAAATAATCTGAAGGCTGGATTTGATTCCAGCTTCTTCAATTCTTGTTATAATTTGTAATGAATTTCCATTTTCAGAAATGAAACTGTTGTGTAAAAGATTTTTTTTAAGTCTAATTGATAACACCATTCTTCAGCAATTCATACAAAATATGTATAGTTGCCCTTTGAATAATTTTATCAGAATAAATGTATCTTAAATGGTCTGCTTGAATGTATAGTTACAAATATATACATATATATGTTTGTTGCCCCATGGTTGCCGGTTTTAAGTGAATATTATTGTGTTACCTGGAAAATAAGGAACAAAAGTCACAACACTTAAGCAATATAGAACTGTAATTTAACACTTGCTTTGGATATACATTTGTGAAACCTTTTTGCTAAAGGAATTGATACAATGGGACTTTTATGCACTTCATGAAAATCTTTTTAGGTTTATAGTGCCATAGTTGTATTTTTATTTACCTCATTTTTCAAAGTAGGATTTTGCCCTACTACAATGACAACTTTTGGGCTTTTTTTCCTCGAATGATGACTGTTAACATAGCTCGAATTTAATGGTGCCACTGTTTAAAGGAAGTGGGCACTTCAACAACATGTAGTTTTCTCATACCTAATAAAAAAAATACAAACCAACACAAGTCTTACAAAAACTGGAGCAATATGCTCTGCAAGAAATCAAATCATATTTACATTTTGTCTGGAAATTTCAAATGCTGTGGATTAGTTATTCTTTCATAGGTTTGATTATATGTAAGTGATCTTTTTCTTGTATTACAATATGAAAAAGCCTGTAGAGCTGTTGCATTTCTGCTATGTTATATAAATTCATCTGATCTATTTCCTCTTTTTGCCTTTTACATGCTGCCGGTTGCCAACGTTTGCTTTGTATTATAACAGAAGTCATTTTGCATTATTCTTGCATTTTAAAATGTTTACATCATCTTGTGTTATCTGGTATAATGCTCAAAATACATAAAATGCAATTATTGCAGATCCAATTTCTTCCTTTTAAAAGAAACTGTTGAGTTATTCATTCATGCTAAATTGCCCAATCCTTCCTCATCTGTGCTGTGGGGCAGGACCCTGTTATTCTACCCCACCCACCCACACCTTGTAAGGTGTTGATACTGAGTGGAAACACGCTGGGTGCAGGAGTGGTGGTGGAAATGCCACTAACTGGGAGGAAGGATTAGCGCTGTGGCTGCTTTTGGAGGATTTGGCAATGCTGAAGGGACCTTCGCTGCTGCCTTACCCTTCGCTGTTTATATGCAGGGGGTTGTAAAAGCCCACCTCCGTTTCTCCTTTTAATCAGTTGTTACTAACTGGGCAGAATACCCTCACTTCTGGCAGGTGCACAAAGTTGTCCAAGCACAGGAGCCCTCAATCTCTGGAACACCGGGAGCCTCCACGTGTGATGTCTGCAGGCTTGGTTTCTCAAGACTAAAGGAACAGAGCCACCCACCTGCCCCAAAGGGTAAATGTACATCAGGAACAAGTGGAAATGTAAAAGGTTAAAACAATCCCCAGGAGTGAGAAGTTGGTAAGAGGTCAACTGGCAGAAGATATCACCTGCCCTTTGAACGCTGCTGGGTTTTATAGCTTTTTCATGAGTTTTCAAATCATCTGATTCTGTGTCTGAATCGATTCAGATTTACATTTGCCAGATTCACTTTGGCGACTGTATAAGAGGATTCAGAAAGTATTCGTTGAGTTGAAGTCCTTGTAATGAGTTCACATTATTTAGGACATATGCACTTCCAGAAAGTGATCTTTTCTCAAATATTTTCATCAGTTGACAGCGTTCTTCTCCTCCCTCATCTTCACAGATGTAAGCCGGAGGGACTACTTACATACTGTAAATTGGCGTATGCTCAAGCGCTCTGTCAAATCTGAACGTAGGAGTTTACAAACTATTTTATCGGTGCTTATAACTGCAAGGAAGATTGCTGTTTAGTCCTTTTTGTGCCAGTGTCACACCAGCCTGTGGTTAATAGTTGGTTTAAAAATAAGCAGATTAAGACCTCTGAAAGTACTATGTCGCTATATCCCAAAGTAGTTTAGTAAATACAGCAATTGAAGGACTTTGGGCTGCATGCTGATTTGCATCAACATGCTTGTCCTAGCTTCATGGAGAACCGTGAATTGAAGAATTCTGTGGCATCTTTTGTACTAGTTCAGGAAAATGATTTGTCCCAGCTCTGAAGACGATCCGATGTTGTGTCTCTGCAAAGCTGTGTAGTTCTGCTGGCCCACGGGCAGCACAGAGCAGCGGCTCAACCTCTCGCCTAAACGTTTGCAGCCGGGATGAGCAAGGATGTTTTTCCTGGGATCTATGCAGAACTTGATGCAACCTCTAAACGGCTTAATCCCCCCAGGGCAGCATTAGAATCTGGGACAAAGCCGTCTAACTTTGCTGGAAAATATGTGAAAATTGTTCCCAAGGAGCTTTCAATTCGGCCAGGAACACACATAGCTTCTTGCAGTGATTTTTTTGTTGTTCGAAACAGTAAAAACAAATTTCTTATTACACCCAATATGTAAAAGGGATTTAAGCTTCTTCCAGCAAGAGAAGTTTAAATGGATTGGAAGTTAATATGTCTGATCTTCCTGCAGGGTGAAGCTGGGGTCAAATAATCACCTTGGGGAACAGATACAGTTTTGTTCCACTGTGGGGGCAGCCCAATACATGTGTAAAAAAAAAAAAAACAAATATATATACACACATATGTATATGTGTTAGAGCATGTGTGTGTGTATACACACGTGCATACATATAGCTATGTTTCATTACAGATGTGTGAAAAATATGCAGTGCATGTGTAATGTGAAAAATGTTCTGGTACAGACAGTTCAGGTTGGGCAGGAGCGTTTGGTAGTTCCCTGTTGCTGGGCACCAGGAGGTGACGTGCGAGGGGTAGTTTTCATTTTGTCATCCTTGTCAAAATCTGTGACACAAAACTCCATTTACATCGAAGGGAATGGGCTACCAAAGCTTAGCTGGTTTAACACTGTGCTGTGTCTATCAGCATATGAATTTAATTAAATACTATTAAACCATCAACTACTATTTAAATAAATCAACAGCGCTGATAGTTGCAGCTTGCAGTGTGGCTGTGGTATGAAATCTTGGGTGATGCCAGCTTAGGAGAGAAGGTAAAACTTTCACTCTAGGACATAGATAGAATGGTCTAGGTTGGAAGAGACCTTTAAGATCATCCAGTCCGACCATTAACACTGCCAAGTCCACCACTAAACCATGTCCCTCAGCACCACATCGACACTACCTCCAGGGATGGTGACTCAACCACTGCCCAGGGCAGCCTGTGCCAATGCTTCACAACCCTTTCGGTGAAGAAATTTTTCCTAATTTCCAATCTAAACCTCCCCTGGCACAACTTGAGGCTGTTTCCTTTTGTGCTATCACTTGTTACTTGGGAGAAGAGACTGACCCCACCTGGCTACAACCTCCTTTCAGGAAGTTGTAGAGAGCAATAAGGTCTCCCCTCAGCCTCCTGTTCTCCAGGCTAAAAAAGCCCAGTTCCCTCAGCCGCTCCTCATAAGACACGTGCTCTAGACCCCTCACCAACTACATTGCCCTTCTCTGGACACTCTCCAGCACCTCAATGTCTTTCTTGTAGTGAGGGTCCCAAAACTGAACACAGTATTCAAGGTGGGGTGTCACCACTATCAAGTACAGGGGGACAATCACTTTCCCTACTCTGGCTCACCACACTATTCCTGATGCAGGCCAGGACGCTGTTGGCCTTCTTGCCCACCTGGGCACACTGCAGGCTCATGTTCAGCTGGCTGTCCACCAACACCCCCAGGTCCTTTTCTGCCGGGCAGCTTTCCAGCCACCCTTCTCAAAGCCTGCAGCGCTGCATGGGGTTGTTGTGACCCAAGTGCAGGACCCGGCACTTGGCCTTGTTGATCCTTATATCATTGGCCTTGGCCCATTGATCCAACCTGTCCAGGTCCCTCTGTAGAACCATTCTACCCTCAAGCAGATCTTTTATGTGCCAGGACCTACCTGTTCCAATGCATCCGTCTGCGCGCTGTAGGCGTACCTGGGAGGCAAAGGGGTCACCTGGGATTAGAAGTTGAACCTTAGCACAAATAAACATAAAGTGGGTGATTATGTGTTTTTCAGCTTCCACAGTCCCGTAAAATGCATTTCCCTTAATTATGCATGCTATCGCAGCACAGATTTTAGCAAGAATAAACATTCGTCTTGCAGAGCAGCTGGGCACCCGTCTCAGTTCAGCCAGAGAAGAGTACCAGGGAAAGCCGCTAAGACTGCTCAGCACTGAAGAGCTTTCCAGAATAAAAATTAAAAGGCTTATTCCACTGGGAGGTGCTAGCAAAAGATACCTGTGCCTACACATCTCAAACAGATGCTGATACCGATTTAACTTTTTCTGTTACGGTTTTTGATTGTATGATGCAGCAGAATTCTGTTTATTGCAACTGGAACTGCATGGCTCTGGGATAGGTCAAAGCAGATGAGACAGATGAAATATAATTCAACCTCTGCTGAAAAGGGGAAAAAAGGGTGATAAGTCATAATTCAAAATGGTAGTGTGTGGTTTTCAGTCTTCAAAAGAAAAAAATTATCAGAAAATTAAATTAATTTCTTTTCCTGCCATTCACATAACAGAAAACGATATGGAAAAAAGAAAAACCCTCTGTAAAGTAAATATATTCTGCAGCTTACTGTGCATCTTTTAACATATGTGACCAGCATTGTAAGGAACTGAAATTTGCGTAAATTCAAACATTTGCTAACCAGGACATTTCCATAGTGCTCTTTCTATTGAAAGACAGACTTGAGTAAGACTCGGTTCCGTAAGGTTTTATTTCCTGGGAGATCAGATGCTTTGAACGCTGAAGAAAGCGTTTCATTTCATACCAAATCTCACAGCTCCTTTAGGAATGCCCTCGCTAAAATGCCACCTGAAGTGAGCACTTTGTCCTACTGACCAAATTTGGCTAATTATTTTTCAGTATTATAGTACTAATTAGATATTCTGCCTCTGCAGTATTTTTTAATTTCGGAAGAATAACAATAAAATCCGAATTCTGCGCATCAGTGAGAGTAAATGCATTGCAGTAATGGAAAACGCGTAGCTCCCAGTACCTGGGCGCCCGGCCAGCCCAGCTTGGTATTAAGCATATGTCTTCATTAATTCTCATTTAGAGATTCATCGATTGATGTTAGCAGCATAAGCTCAAGTAGTGTTAACCACCGTTCAGATGTAAAGGGAAAAACATCAGCTTTGGGATTTCGCCCGTACTGGGAATACTGGATGTGTGTGTATCCATCGGCTGTTGGCACGCGTGTGTCTGCTGAAACCTGAGGCCCCGGCTGGGTGAGGGACACTGCGCTGCGCTGCACTCCCTCACGTCCTGCACGCCCCCGGCAGAGCCAAATCTGCTGGCCTTTGGGTCAGAACACTGATTTTACCTACTTTCCCAGGCTCTTTCTGGGCTGGAGGGAGCCGATTGGGTGGGAGTGGGCAAGAAGTTGTGTTAAATCACAGCAACACTCCTTTAGAAAGCTGGTTTGCATGTTTGACACACGACTACCAAGATGAATTAATTTTAAATGAGCTCAAATTAAAAGGTGAAAAGCTACTTACTTTCTGCATTGTTAGTCGGTGATAATAAGCCAGCGGGAATTCATCATAACTATTACGGCGGGAGTTTCAATACTCTGAATGCTGTATACATCTTTATGGAGGAAAGGTCTTATCTGCTTGAATCTTTTCAAATATTACTGGAAAGTTTAAAAGGTGCTAAAGAAGAAGGTTTTTTTCTGCTTCACAGCTAGAAGTTTTTGAGCTTTTTTCCCAAACTTTAGTCAAAAAAACCCTATTTTTATGCTGTCGTATGGAACTTGTAACCCAAGACAGAGATCTAAAGCAGTCTTATCGGTAACTGGAAAGGAGAACACAGAGTGGAAGATCTCACAGAAAGTTTCTGTAGATTAAGTAGAAAAATAAAGACGCACAGAAGGAAAGCTTTCTGGTGAACTGAGCCCATTCCCCGATACATCGAGGACGTACCCATCTAGCAGGAATCTCATCTGAACATACTGAGTTGTGCATCAGCGGTGAGATAACACTGAAAGTATGCATCGTTAATTTTTAAGACAGCTACTGTTAGAAGAAAACTATCAGACTTTGTGAAGAGTGTAATAGACCTGTCAGGGCTACATTTTAACACCACAACATTTTTATTTTCATGTCTCTGAAGAGTCAGTATCTGTTTAAGTTACAGCAACACTCATTTATTGTGCAGTTTCACACAGTACCCAGGGGAAATTTGATGCAAAGTTCCTTCAAATCAACTGCACATGCCTGTTGCTGCATAATCAGGGCGAGTATTTTCAGAATAATTCAGAATAACACAGCAGCCTTTTAACATGTTCATTGCAAAAAAAAAGTTTAGCATAGAATGCACCAAGTGGGTTTTTTTATATTTTTGTGAACATAGGATAAAATATTTATGCAGTAACTCACTATTTCATTAAGACATAATAAGTTTTATTATTATTTTTAGATATAATGGTCACGTAAGCTCAGAAGGTCTGTAAAAATTTGGAAGTCGCATAGCATCACTGGGTGTGACACTTGCTGTTCTGATGAGCTTATACTCAACCAGACAGGAGAGACACGTAGTTGGAGGCACAGGCTGCGGGTAGGAACAGAGAGCTGGTAAGGATCAACCTTTATAACTGATGATCGGTCACCTGATTCCCACTGAGTTCTTTATACATTTAATCATATCTCCCTGTATGATTATGGCAGCAATTCTATTAAAGCAAGTTAATTAATCATATTGAATTCGGTGCCATTTTTGTCACTCCCCTCTCCCATGAGCGTATGCATGCGCAGTCCGAAGGCATAGCATCTCTCCGCCTGCATCCGAACGAGGGTCTTCCCACCTCTGCCTCGTGAACTGCAACGTGCTTACAACTTCGGTGTGAATAATGCACTTTTGGGAATCCTCTACAGAAAGCAATTAATGGGGCTGGCTTTCATTCCTAGTGAGTCATGTTTGGGCCAGCGACAGTTTTCATACAGTTCGGGTTGTTCGCTCTTGCTTAATAGGACAGCTGTGATTAAATGCATTCAGAGTGACAGAGCTCGGCGCCTTTTGAGAAGGGAATCTAACAAGAATTGAAATAAACATTATTTTTCCCATTTTGGTCTTTTGAGATTGAGGTATTTCATTCATAGCCATACACACGAGGTTTACCTTTTCCTTCTAACTTTTGTTCTTGGGGGAAAAAATATCTTGACTTAAAATAAGACTCTGAGCGTAGGTATTCTGCTCATATACCTGCTCGTGTCTTTTTTACCTTTGTCCTTTCCATATCAACTTCCATTGCTTCTTCCTTGTGCTTACGATGTGTTGTCTCACAAAGCTACATGCTCCCGTTCGTGATGATGTTTCCTTTTACTGCTTTTCCTCCTGCTCTGTTCCCAAGTGGGTCACCCACGGACACAGTCCCTCGGGCTGTCTGTGTCCCAGGGTGTCTCTGTCCCTCTCGGCGTCTCCCTGGCCAGCAGTGCCAGCCCAGCTCGGCGGTGGCAGGACCAGCTTTGCTGGCGGGCAGGCGTCCCTGCGGTGACAGGTCTCCCCGGCAGGACGGTATGGCTGCAGCCCTGGTCGGGGTGCCGTGCTCGGGCAGCAGAACCCCCTCTCCCATCCCTCAGCCTCCTCACCTCACACCTCAACATGGTTCCCCCATTCCTGCAGCGGCGGTCAGATGGCCACTGAACCCAGATCTCCCTCGCCAGCAGCAGCAGGAGAAGCGGGTGGCAGGGCGATGCGGCTTGTCTGTGCCCCATGCTCCTGCGCCTGCAGCTGTAGAAGGTGCCTGCCCTGTTCCGTCCTCAGGCTCGGCCCCTGCGTTGTTTCTGAGCAAGCCAATGCTTCCCACAGCCACTTCACACAACGTCAGAAAAGATCTCGATGGGGATCATCTTTGTTTGGACGCAAACTATTTGCTCTACGGTGCTGACCCTGCTCGGTACCCAGGCCCTGGCCAGCCGGCTGCCTCCCCTGATGCTCTGACACCCACCTCTCCATTTCTCCATCCCAGGCTTGCAGCGTTTATCCAGGTTGGTTGGTGGCACTAAGTGAGACATGTGGAGCTGATTCCCTCCTGGGCCAGGCACCACCTTATTCTGTCTGTAAGCAAACACCAGAAATCTGTTTCCGAGCAGCCTGGCATGCCCCACAAAGTCAGGCAGTGCCAGCCTCTCCCACAGGGCTTGCTGTCTCCCACAGTCTTACCCCAGTCCCATGTTGTCTTAGTTTCCCAGCCAGAAACCCTCATTAGTACTCAGTGTTTTCTTACCCCTGCCTTGGCTTCCACACCTGTATCAGCCCAAGAAAAGGTCCAGGGAGGACCAAGAAGTTTGCCAGTTGTCTGCTCTTGCAAGATTTGCTTTGGAGGAACCTTTGAGAGAGGGACCTCGCGACTTGTCCTTTGGAGCAGTGGCTTTTCCGGGGTGCAAAGGTGAGGGGACATGCTGCTGGTTTCAGACAAATGATGCTCTTTCCCTGACTGCACCACTGTCTTGCTTCTAGTTCCTACATCTTTTTATGCCCCATGATCAGTGATTGCTGCCAAGGAGTATATTCCTCCAGTGGTCTATATGGCTATCTGGAAAGTGATCCTGTAGCATCCCAAGATGGAGTGATAGATATACCAGCAAAACCACCCCATCCCTGCCAGAGCTCGTGTTGACACAGAAGCCATCTAAGAAGAAAGTTTGTGATGGCTGTGCCTACCGCACAGCTTGGTTCCCATTAGGCACTACCAGACCTACCCAATAAGTAGGTTTACGGATGACGTGAAGGCTAAGAAAACACAGAGAATGTGCATCCATGACTGATGCTAATCGGTAGCCCTGTACAGCTCTACGAGCACTTAGTGTCTCTGTTTTCAAGCTTATATTGCTTCCCTCCTTGCCTTCTTAAAGGGGCAATCCTTCAGACTTACTCTTAGTGACACCCCCCAGTCGCAAAATGCCCTGCAGTGGGTTTCCTTGGGCTCAGCGTGGTCTCTTTTGCTTCTTTAGAAAAGAAGAGAGCATTGTTTGTGTTTATTCTGCCACGGCAAGTCTTATCACAGGCTTCATGGCAGGCCTGGGTCCACAGTGGCTTCCAGGACATCCCACACTGGACTAAGATTTCACAGGGTATCGAGGCCCTCAGAGTGCACTTCTTTGTAGCCCTGTTGCATAGGCCTGAGCAAAGCATGGGGATGAGGAAAGCAAAGGTGTTTTTAACCAGGAAAATACCAATGGACTTTGACCTTTGCAATGGAATGAAGTCTATGTCTGTGCAGGTGCTCAGGGAAACCTGGGGGTGCAAATGATTGCTCCATTCAACACCAGCTTCTGGCTGCCGGTGGCTAGTGCCGGGAGCTTAGGGCTGGGTTTCCCCTTTTTGTATTAAGTGGCAGTGGGAAACAGTCACGTAAGACAAGCAGAGCCCTTTGTGTGGGGCCAGGTGTTTAGGGCCCTGGATGTGTGCGATTTAAACAAGCTGGGAGAGAGCTGCAAGGGCCTGGGGGCAGACCCCATGCTCAGGGTCTGCCAGAGTGCCCTCAAGGGTTGCGGTGTGGATACGGGAGTGCTTCAGCCTCAGCTACCCTCAAGAATGACCTAATAAAGGGGTATAGAGGTGGCCTCAGAGATGAATCCTGTAGTTTTTGACTCCGCTAATTAAAAGTCATGAGACTTTCCCATATGTAAGATTTGGCCCAAAACTATTCTTAGTACTTAGGGAGTACATGTGAATGCTTAGAGTTTGTGATTAAATGGGGAAGTAAGTTCTCATGCCCCTTCGTCTCCCATTTATCAGCATGGCTGCGTTGAAACTAAAATAAATGACCTTAGAAAGGTGAACTTTATGTTACAAAAATACTTTTACAGTATGTATGGGAAGCATGTGAATATTCCTGAAATATGATCAAAACAAACCCCAGATGACTTGAAGAGAATGAAGTAACATTATCTTTCCTTTATTCAACCCAAGCAGAATTTAAATCTGCTGCAGGCAGTCTCTAGAAATAGCACTTAATGCGATGCCAGAATATCCTGCAGAAAAGGTGCAGCACATTAATGTGCGTGGATTGTCTTTGATTTCCTTTAGCTGTGTGAAAGGGCGTAATCAGATAACTCCACTAATGGTAATTGTGTAATCGATTCATTCGCAACGATTAGTTAAGTGCGGTGTCATTCTTCCATGGTAGAGAGTAACAAAGAGAAGTTAGACCATTATCTCAATTACTAAAATAAATCTGAGCTAGTTTGTTTTGTAGGGCTCTTTGAAACTTGTATTTGAAAGATGACAGTAACTTTCTAGAGTAGTATTTTGCAGGTTGTTTTTTTTTATTATTATTATTTTTACATTTCCTGCCCTTGCCCCTGGGCTCTCTGCCTGTTTTTACATCTCTGTGGGCTTTGAGGTTGGTGGATTTACAAAGCATTCTTGTGCTTGTCTCAGGTTTTCGGTATGACCCTGTGGTGCCATCTTTCTGAACCCCTCCTGTAAGCAGACAGCAGATGGACCCATCCCAGTGCAGTGACATTAACATGAGGGGATGACACTAACAGTTATTGAATCTGAGGGGACTGTGTAGAAGAAACACTTCAGTCAAAGCAGTAAATCATGCATTAGCATTGAGAGCAAAACTTGGATAGGTTTTAATGGATGCAGACCCAGATTTTTTTCTTCTCTCTGCTGTGTTTTCTGCATTTTTGACTAATTCCTGTTCCTTCTGGGCATCTGAAGCCTCAGTTTCTCTGTCCATCCTAATTTCAGGGTAGAGGTGGCAGAGAAGAAATAGCTTTCTCATGAAAATACAACTATTGAATGCCATAGTTGGGTCTTTAAGGTTTTTCCCTATGAGTTTCATTAGAGACAGGTGAAGCTTTGAGTTTTAGTTCTTTTTAGTCAGCCAGACCGTCCGCTGGTATTTCTTTTCAGTTTCCAGTGTTGTTCTGGCCTACTCCTTAGACGGTGCATTTCTCTAACTTCATAAACAGACACTTGAGGTAGACAAGAATGCAGATGTTCATTATACAAAACAGAAGAACAAATACATAGCTATTTTTTTTAATTTTGCCAATTCTCAATAATACCTGCCTAGAGAAATATTAAAATAAAACCATATGCTCATACAGTGCTCAATGGCTTTTAAAACGCTATATAAAACACTACTTCACTGTGGGTTTTTTATCTCAATTCATTTAAATAAATATATAAAGTGCTTATAATTAAAAATGCTAACAACCATTCTTGCAGAGCATTTTACTTGAGCGGACATAGCTTGCCAGTGCCGGACCCTGACCTACCCAAAGCTGTCTTACTTCATGAGAAAGACATTGTAAGAGTGGGTGGCTGGAAGCCAGCATCAGGCAGATTTAATTGAGAAACAAGTGAGAGCGATTAGCCATTGGAACAAACCCGGGAGAGAAGTGGAGGGCTTTCCATGTCTGGATGTCTTCAAATCAACGATCAAAGCTCACATGGAAGAAATGAGTAATCAAACAAACATTTTGGGGGCCTCAACAAAGGGTAACTGTACGAAAGTCTGTGATCTACAGAAGATTACAATATTTAATGATTCCTTCTGGGCTTAAGTCTGAGTTCAGGGCAAATTAAAATACTGATAATGTGAATGTGACTTTCTGAACCCTGAATTCCCTTGCAGATTTTTTTCTCCAAGTCTGCCAAACTCCAAACGTCCAACTATTGAGTGAGTATGGAAATAATTTTGAAAAAGCCCAGTTTTGAAAAGTTGCCAAGAAAATCAAGGGCCCACATGTTACAGTAGACATCTGTAGGTGAAAATTCACACCAGAGAGAAGCTGTTTTGATCCTGATGGGCCATCAAGGAGCCCGACCCAGAGATGGTCTGCCCACCACTGGCACTCTTCAGCCCAGAAAACCCCTTGGTGACCCCAAGTGTCAGACTGAGGTAATTCTTTGACATGGTAAATTATTCTAGATGACCATCAAATGTAAATGCTGCCAGGATTTATGTGGAGAAGGACCTGGGGGTGATGATTGATGAGAAGCTCGACATGAGCCAGCAATGTGCGATCGCAGCCCAGAAGGCCAACCGTATCCTGGGCTGCATCAAAAGAAGTGTGGCCAGCAGGTCAAGGGAGGTGATTCTGCCCCTCTACTCCGCTCTCGTGAGACCCCACCTGGAGTACTGCATCCAGCTCTGGAGTCCCCAACATAAGAAGGACATGGACCTGCTGGAGCGCGTCCAGAGGAGAGCCACGAGGATGATCCGAGGGCTGGAGCACCTCTCCTATGAGGAGAGGCTGAGAGAGTTGGGGCTGTTCAGCCTGGAGAAGAGAAGGCTCCGGGGAGATCTTATTGCGGCCTTCCAGTACCTAAAGGGGGCCTACAGGAGAGCTGGGGAAGGACTTTTTACAAGGGCATGTAGTGATAGGACGAGGGGGAATGGCTTTAAGCTGGAAGAGGGCAGGTTTAGATTAAACATTAGGAAGAAGTTTTTCACTTTAAGGGTGGTGAGGCACTGGAACAGGTTGCCCAGAGAAGTTGTTGAAGCCCCGTCCCTGGAGGTGTTCAAGGCCAGACTGGACGTGGCCTTGGGCAACCTGGTCTAGTGAGAGGTGTCCCTGCCTATGGCAAGGTGGTTGGAACTCGATGATCTTCAAGGTCCCTTCCAACCTAAACCATTCTATGATTCTATGATTTGATTGTCTTCATGCTTGACAAGTCCAAGGACAGAAGAACGGATTGAGCAAACTGACTTGTAAGTTATCACCAGTTCTCCCAAAACACATTTTCCATCTAAGCATTGGCTGATATGATGAAACATTTTATCATTTGATAAAACTGATCTGTCAGGGGTTAAGGTACAAGAACAGGCTGTTACATGGGAAACAAATCGTTACAAGCACTTATTGCATTAGATGTTTGTGGTGATAGAGTCTCCACTCCGAGACCGGCAGACAGACACCGCTCGGGACTGCTCAGGGAGTGCTGGGAGCATGTGTAGCCCACTGCCATCACCCCTCCGTGACAATAACTTCGAAAGTAAGCATAGAGTTCATAACCAGTCAGTATTTACGATATCCATATGAACAGTGACACATTTTCTGTCCGTACATAACAAATGAATAGTAATCAGAGGGGGAAGAATTCAGTAGCTTCTCTTTCTTCAGTAAATGATTGTTTGTGAGACATTAGAAGAGCTGCAGCTCTTTCAACCCATGTTTATAATGTTTCTCTTGCAAAATAAGCAGATACATGTTTTAATTTCAGACTAGCACTCTAACCAGTGGGTTGGGTTTTTTTCAAAATTAGGAAGAAAAATTGGTTCCTTTGCTGAGTGGATTCCTGTGATCTAAAGCCGCAGTGAGATATTTCCCCTGTTATCAGTATGCAGCTGCTTGCTTCAAATCGCTAGCTTCTGAAACACTTTTTCACATATGCCTGAAATAGAATATTTCATGTGGAAATAAATGAGTTTGTGAAACCCTTTTAATTATTTTACTTCAGCAGAAAGATTAAAATCTAAGTCTCTCTCGCTTCACATCCATGTTGTACCTTAGAAGAATATAAAAGAGATTAATCATTTTCATGCCAAATACAGAACAAAGTCTATTTTTTCTTTTCCCCCACACAATCTGAAAGCCATCAAATTCCCCCGCCCACCTACTGTGCGTATGAGGTGAACATTGTCAAGTACAAATTAAGCATCTGATCTAGCAATTGCTTTTGAACGTAGTGTTACAGAGCCATGCCGGCTGCGGTGGGGAATCGCAGGCTTGATTCGAAGCCTGCAGAGCGCTTCCCTAGTATGCTGGGGATCAAGCGTCTCAGAGAAATAAAAAGGCTCTGAATCTGCAAATATAACCCATATCTAATTTTAACTTCTAAAAAAAAAATATGTTACTACCTCGATTTTAGAAAAAATTGACATCATTTAACAATACAATGGCCTGATGAGTTTTTGAAGGGGAGGATGTACTTGTCTCAAAGGGCTGTTTGGGGATCAGGCTGGTGAGAAACTAAACCTGAAGATTTGGGTCTTTTTGAGTTCATACAGTCTTGTAGCACCGTTTGCTCCCAGTGAACATACTAAGCCTTCCGTCCCGCTCCCAGGAAAGCTGGTCGCTGGGAATAAATTAAGGCATGAGGGCTTAAATGTAGCCTACTGGTCCCTGGGCTACAGCTGGTGAATACCATGGCACACACTGCAGAGCTATGAAAAGCCTGATTGCAGTTTGTCTCGCTGTAATTTGCACTTTGTATTTGTACCATGCATTTTAAATCAGGTGTGCATTAATGCATCAATTAACAAGAATGAGGAGCACAGAGCGACGAGCTTTTTCTAAAGACTTACTCAAGGCTAGTTGATTTTTAATGTCTGTGTTTAGTTGCAACCGAAATTACAGTAATCGAAATAAAATTATATACAAAACAGAATAGGAAGCTTTTACATAAGAATAGGCCAAATGATACAACAAATGCCAAACTGATTTCTAATGCTGGTTCAAATAAATTGTTTATAAGAATTACTTATGCTGTGATCTCAGTACTGAAAAATGTGAAGATTTTGTTCATTAAAAAATACTTCAAAGCTATTAAGGTCTGTTAATGGATGGCATGCCCATATTTATAAATATTACAAAGAATGACACTAAATTTGGGAGTTTGTTTTATGCAGCATAGTGAGCATCATTCATAGCAATAGAGCAATCACGACTGTTATGGGGAGTCCTGCACACTCAAAGTCCCTGGTTCCCAAGTGGTGAGTGTTCTCCGAAAATCATCATTTGACCTGGGGCTTCTACAACACTGCTTTTGCAAAGGGGTTCTGGAACCTGTACGGTCATATGCTTTGAGGCAGGACACAAATCAGGGCTACTCCTAAGTATGAAAATTTTGGCATCTGCAGGACCACCCCTTTTGCTGAGCAGCCACAAACCAACAGATCCTAGACATTAAGCCTAGTAGATAACTTGGCAAAAAAAATACACTGTCTAGTGTTATTTTTGTGTTCCTGTGGGTATTTCTCAAAGGAGATACTTTTTTTTTTTCCCCAAAAAAGATTTGGTTTGATTAATTGGTATTTCTCATTCTTTAAAAAGTTGCTAAAAAAAATCAAAAGCAGCTGGCTGTGGAGGCTTTACACAAGAAATAATACTTAAGGATCCTTGAATCCAATCCTAAGAAGCACTGCACTTCTGTACAGCAATTTATCCCCAGGATCTTCTATAATGTGTGGTCAATTGTTGTCTGTTTTCCCTGGCTCTGCTCCACACCTTCGAGTAATTTATCTCCCCAGCTCACTCAGTGGCTTCAACTGTGAACAGATTTTCTGCAAAGTTTCAGCTTCTTTCTGTGCCCCTCGGGTGTTCTGGGTTTCCTAACAGAATTAGTTTGGGCCTCTCGGCTGCGATTTGACTGATAGAAAAAGGGGTTTCTGTTCCCTGGGCTCTATATTTGATGTTTATTCACCTGATTCTCCGTTCGTGCCCGATGCATATATGTTTCAACACCTTTCATCGCCTGCTTTCCTCTGAAACACTGCCAAATGCCACCTCACCATTGTAGCCTGCAACAGAAAGTCAATGAACTTGCACCAAACTTGCTCTTGACCCCAGGGAGGCTGACTTCAGGGTCTGAGCTCACCCGTCTACCTTACCCACAGTCTCCACAGCTGTAGTGGAGGCACTGCTGCATCTCTCCTCCTCCCTTCTGAAAGGACTGAAGGAGAGAGGCACAGAGATCTCCACCGAGATCCCACCGCCTGATTTTTTTTTTTTCCCCAGCACTGTAGCCCAGGGAGATGGTTGGTGCTTTAGAGCTGCCAAGCCCAGCACTGGCTTGGGCTTCAGGGTGTTTTGCCGGGCCAGCAGGATGCCAGCCCAGGGTGGTAACGCTGAGCATGCAGAGGGGCTGGAGGCTTCGGGTTGAAAACTCGAGCCCAAAGGTCAGGGGTTTACTATTCCTTTTCCTCCAAGCATCTTGTGTCCTTCAGCACATCAGTTCAAGTGAGGCTTAGAAGATGCTTGTGCTGGGAGATGCACATCAGTACTTGGCTGGAGTATCCACCTGGAATGTACTTAGCTCCCCATGACTGTTAATAATCCAAACAACAGTGTAACTAACTACTCCTTTTTATCTCTAAAAATCATTATAAACTAGAGCTGTTTGAAATACCTGGAAAAAATGATAGTAGAAAAGCTCTGCTTTGTAGAGGTATTGCTCAAGGATAAACGCATTAATGTTTGTGGGGTTCTCAGCCTCTATGTCCTGGGGGCTGTAACAGTGACAGAGGCAACCCAAGCATGGGAAACATTGAAAATGTTAAATCAATAGGTTTCCTTCATGTAATTTGGAGTTAGGATGTTCGTTGCATCTTTTAGAAGTTGACTGTGAACTTGTGTATCAGGATAGCCCAGCCTATAACACAACTAACCCTTTGCACAGCTATAGACTCAGTTGTGCTCCTGGGGTGTAGGTGGTACAGAAATGACCCTGTGCTTAGTAAGAACTGTGCATGTAAAAACTCCCCTAGGCCATAGGAACGAGGTTTTCAGCCACTGAGGCCTGCCTAAAGCCTGAAATATGTATATTTTGTAGGCTATCTTGGTTTTGTTTTCTAAGGAAGGCCAAATGCTCAAGAAGTTTGCTGTTAGGTGTCACCTGCTTATTTCTCATTATTAAAAATAAATTTACTCCTTTGCCTTAAGGTAACAAGTAACAGATATGAGATAGTGCATAACAAATGCATATGTCAAAGCACAACTTGACTGTGTAATTTCACTTGCGACGCTAGGCGAGATGTTAGTCTGTCACTAGAACGATGCCAGATTGCAGCCAGTGAGGATCTGACTGCTAATTTTCCTCTCCCAATAGTCTGCACTATTTTGAAAAGAAGTTTTCTTTAATGCAAATTCCATTAACTTTATTCTCTTTCACTACTGTTAGCTGAGCAGGTTCTATTTTCTTTATTAAAACATCATTTTTCAAATAAATTTATTCTGAAGTTTTCTTGTTCTTATGACGAGAAAATCTCTGAATAATGTGAGAGGAATAAAAATGTGCTGCTCTTTTTTATTTTTTTCTATAAGGAATATATTGTAAAAGATACTTACCAGCTCCACCAGAACTGTTTTTGTGAGAGCATTTGTGGCTTTCCTGATAGCAGAGCTGTTAGACAACTATTTTGTCTGACTCGGAGTGGCTCTCTGACATGTCCCATTTGATAACTGATGAGACTGCACAGCCAGCTTAAAACGTTCAGCGCCAGATCCTCAGACTGTGTGAAAAGCCCCGGCTCCATTAACTTCACTGGAGATGTGCCTATTTACACCAGCTGGCATAGTGTGAAATGCAACTATTGTCCGTGGAGGGAAGAGGATATGAAATGTCGGAGAGGCAGCCACTGGCAGATAGATTATATTTGACAACAAAAGCGAAGCAGAATGAAATCTCCATTACTTTTTTTCAATGCTGCTATTAAATGCTCTTCCACTAACTAATGCCACAAATCTTCTTTTTCCTCCTACAAGCAGCAGGCTCGTGTTCGCACAGATCACAATTTATAACATGCTAACAATTTCCAAGGGCCCTTCGAAGGAAAGTCTTATGGTAACTCTCAGATATTTGCAGGTTGCAACAAAATCAGATCAAAGATCCTGAAGTATTCATCCCAGATGTTAAAAAGTCAAAATGTTGGTGCCAGTGATAACAAAACAGCCCATAGCCAAATTCCCGGGAAGCCCGTGTGCCTACTGAAGACAGTTTGATAGGCTGCTTGGCTGTGGCCACACCGTGCCCTGGTCCAAGACAACAAAGCCCCAGGGCGCACCATAGATGCAGCAATTCATGTCAGTGGTTTCCAGCTGCTTACTTGGTGGATGACAATATCCCTAATTCTCAGCAACAAGCCTTTTCTCTCTCTCTCTCTCCCTCTTGAAGCTCAGTGATTCCGAGGAGATGGTTTTGTTTTCTCTTTAGCAGATGCCATTCTCTGTCTCTTCTGCCATGCAGCAAAGAACACATTGCTGATTAGAACACAAAGGTTTTTATTGCCCCCTCTCTGCAAATGCAGCAAGGTATGACAAGGTACATGTTGCCTTTATCCTTTCTGGCATTCTAACGAGCTGCCTCTATGGTTTTTGGCAGTCCCAGCTGCCCCCTCACTGCAGTGGAAGTGGAAGGTGAGGCAGGAGCGCCCATGGCGGCAGTCAGCTGAATGCCATTGCAGCTTCAAGCAGAGGAGGAATCCCAACCCACCTGAGCTTGTTCCTACCTAGAGACCCATGAGATGCCTTCAGTCCTCTTCTTCACCTGATATGGGTCAGGTTTATGAAGAATTACTATTTTTGCAGCATTGCAAGGGGTCAATTTCAAGGTCTGCAGCACTGCTTTATTAATGAAAACTAAAATGGTTGAAAACTGTGCTAATTAAGAGATCTTAACAGCCTTTGACTTAATCTTCAGATCTGTTGTAGGTCATGTATGGGGGAATATGGTTTCATACAATTATAAATTAATGAGGAGTATGTTATTAGTGACAATGAACTCTTTGTGGTTTATGGTTTACTGAAGAATATTTTTTAAAAGAAGACTTTGTGCTCTCTGGGCAATTTATGTTGGAACAAGAGTGTCTATAAACTGCAGGTGTCTCATTAAATTCTGCTGGTGATTAGAAGAAGCAGCCATGTGCAGAGATGTTCATCAGGGGCTCCATGATTTGTGTTGTCATGCTCGGTTTTTCCCTAATAGCTGCACACTGCTTAGCATTGATGCTCAGCTGCTGCGAGCACAACTCTGCAAAAATAGTCGGTTTCCATTCAGAAGCGAATGGCATTGAGCCAACTGTTGTTTTATAGACTGACACATCTCCCTTTATAATGACCGTGAGAACGTTTGCTGCTTACCTGTTACCTTTCTTCAGGAGTACATTAAAAATAATTTTCCAGCTGACAAAGGGAAGGGCGCAGCATGCTGCTTTTACTGGCCATTTTCACAGAGAGATCCGCAAAGGGCTGCTTTATATAATTGCATCAGAAAGAGTGAGGTTGAGAAAGTTTGTCAGCATTCCCAGTTCTGGTTAAATGGCTTTGCCTGAAGGCAAGATGGATGCATGCCCGTTTCTTCCCAGCATCGACATGTGTTTGAAAACAGGAACTTGGCATAATGCTTAAAAAAAACCCCAAAACCACAACCCTTTTGTATCTGCTACATATACTACTTCTTTCAGGAGAAAAAGCAATAATATTCAAGCTTCTAATGAGAGTGATACACTATTTAGAATCTTGCTATTTTCTTATTCATCTGAATAACTAAAAGGCATTTATTTACATATTTCTGCAGAATTTATTTTATCATTCTCTGCTAGTTACATGACAGATACCTTTTAAAATCTTTGTACCTTCAGGGCTTGGCTGGTCTCTTTCCCTCCTTAACCTTGCAATTGTATCTAAGCTAAAGGAGGAGCAGTGGGGTTTTCTCAGCACTGAGGTTCTGTTTGGGAGGAAGAACCTGAGTCCCACCAACTGGCACCCAACACCGATTTTATCTCATGTTGAGGTCTTGCAGTGAACATAGATTTTACTGATATCCACTCTTGCCCCTGAAGATCTTTTACAGAGCAGGAGAGAGGAGTCCAAATGTGAATGCAGACTCAGGCATTGTTTATTACTCTGGTCCTGCCCAGCACCTGGCGCAATGAGGCCCTTATCCACTTAGCCTAATAGAGACAACAAAATGTTTAAACCACGATCATATTGTCCTAGAAGTTCAGATGGAGATTAAGACTTGGGATTCAAGAATTTTGCAGAGGATTCATCCTGTTGGCAATGCAACTCTGCAGTTCCTTGGTATTCACAAAACTCTTGTTCTCCCCATTCCTCAGCTTCCTTAGAGCCTGAGTCGGCTCTGGCTAGGCCAGAGTGTGAAATCTGTGCTTCAACTTCAAGTACGAGATGCCTGCAAACAACCAGATGGGGCACTTTTTAGATAGAGACCAAATATGTGCTTCTGGCTCCTTCACATAAAGAACAGCTACAGTCACAAGAAACATTTGGGTATTATGAGCAATAGTCGTTAAGAAAGACCATTATTTTTCTCTGATTTTTAAACTGTGGCTGACATTTTTGAAAGGCTGCATGCTGGCACTGAGACATGAAGGTCACCTAGTCCAACCTCCTGCTCAAAGCAGGCACAGTTACGCCGGATTTCTCAGGGCCTTGTCCTGTCAAGCTTGAATATCTCCAAGGATGGAGACACCACAGCCTCTCTGGGACCATTTCAGTGTTTGACCCTCTTCATGGTACAAAAGTTTTTTTTAATATTGAGTTGGATTTTCCCATATTCCAGTTTGTGCCTGTTGCCTCTTGTCCTGCTGCTCCGAGAAGAGTCTGGCTCCATCTTCTTTACACGCTCACATTAGCTGTAGACAACAGTCACTTCTTAAAGCTAAACAAGCCCAGCTCTCTCAGCCTCTTCTCATAATAATCTTACCTATTCTTATGCAAGAGAGAGGCTGTATTCTTTTGGTATGGCTTTC
This sequence comes from Pluvialis apricaria, assembly GCA_017639485.1. Classification (NCBI taxonomy): domain Eukaryota; kingdom Metazoa; phylum Chordata; class Aves; order Charadriiformes; family Charadriidae; genus Pluvialis; species Pluvialis apricaria. The sequence goes on along the minus strand of CM030008.1, from coordinate 105,996,500 downwards.
TATGGTATGCTAATGAAAAGACACCGTTATCTTCTGCTTTTAATAGCACTTCATAGTACCAGAAGTGTCCGCAGAGATACAGGCAAGCACCCTTTCAAACCCCATACCTATTGCTTTGGCATTGGTCCAGCTCTGCTCTGCACTCCAGCATCATCGCAGCTTGAGAACACGCACCCAGAGCAGCTAGTTTAAATATTTATAGCCGCGTAGTTGCACACTCCAGCTACCAGACTTTTATCCAAATGCCCTAGCAGGTGTGTGTGCCTGCACTGAAATCCCTGTTGCTTCCAGAGATGGCATCTGACCTGGCTGACAGCTTTGTGAACTCCTGGACTACAAATTAGATGCAGCCTTGCTGTGCTTTGCTGCCTATAATAGGAAAAGATGGAGCCTAACAAATTCTTTCTCTTCCTTTGCACTTTCTAGAAAAGCTGCCTTATTTTGTAGTCATTATTCAGTCAATTCTTATCTGTTTCCCGCATGGAAAAGCAGATAGTGCTAAATTCAGCCGTGCAATCTTTTTGTAGCAGGCTACATTATGAGAGTAGGTCTTTCTCAGCAAAGTTTGTGTGAGGCTGTCAAAATCCTGGAGCTGTGGGAACGGGGTGAAATCAATAGACGAGGAACTTCCACCGTGCCGCGTTTGTTTTGTTTTCTTTCACCGCCCTTCTTGACATGAATGCGGCGTTTCTCTGAGGCGCCAGGCTCTGCATGGGAAAGGCTCTCGCAGCCCGTGCCAGAGGAGCAGGACGGCGAGCAGTGGGAGCAGCTCCCCACACTGCACCGACCATTGTGCCGGGACAAGGAAGGGCCCCAGTAATGCGAGAGACTTTCCCGGAGGAGACACCTCAGCACTGGGAATGGTGCTTGAGATTCGCCCTCCAGCACGCCTTGAAGATCCATTAGAGAAGTGGCTTTTATTTCCCAGTGAGCTTGCACTCAAGGACTGGCAGAGTGAATGCTCATAACTCATTGCCTAACGATCAGACCTTATAGCAGCCATCCAGTATCCCAAGGGGGCCTACAAGAAGGCTGGAGAGGGACTTTTTACAAGGGCATGTAGTGATAGGATGAGGGGCAACGGCTTCAAACTGGAAAAGGGTAGATTTAGAATAGATATTAGGAAGAAATTTTTCACTCTGAGGTTGGTGAGACACTGGAACACATGGCCCAGAGAAGTTGTGGAGGCCCCATCCCTGGAGGTGTTCAAGGCCAGGCTGGATGGGGCTTTGAGCAACCTGGTCTAGTGGGAGGTGTCCCTGCCTGTGGCAGGGGGGCTGGAACGAGATGATCTTTAAGGTCCCTAAACCATACTACGATTCCATGTTTCTATGATTAGTGCTATCAGAGGAGAGGGTCTGAGCTACAGCCTTCAACCAGCCAGTGGGCCTGATCTACCTGCTCATTGTCCAGGTGCAGGAGAGAAGACGCCCATGCCCCTGAGCTCCCTGCCCGAGAGCCAAGAGGAAGCAGCTGAGGCATGAGCAGAGCCTCAGCCCCATCACCAGCGTGCCAGGCACCATCGCTGAGCCAGCGTCTGTGGAGCGATAGGGATGGAATGTGCCATTGTCCTTGAGGACATCCCTGAGTCGTTTCTGAGGCAGTGCAGCTGTGTGTTGCTCTTTCCACAGAGATTTCAGCTAGGGAAAGGAAAAAAGCTCTGGGCTATAGTGAAAATTCTGTATTCTTACATTTATTAAATGAGCTTATTGCTCATATTACTCCTGCCTCTGCCCATTTAAAATGCAAGGAGCTCCTGCTCTGCCACTGACATGAATCAAGGGCACACACCAATATGCCTGTGAGTTATGCTGGTATAAATCTAACTTGAGCTTTAAAACGCGCTGGTATCACCTGTGAATTCATGTAAGTGCATATGCAAGGGAAACGAATGCAAAAAGAATGAGGTAGGACTGAAGATCTGTCCCTGCTATTTAGCATAGAGTCCATTTGCAGGCATTTCGGTAGTGCTTATCACTGTCCTGTCCGTCTCTTGGCTTCATTTCTTCGCTTTTGAGAGATATCTAATGAAATGGCGATGGAAATTTGGGCAGTATACTTGCATTATCTAATGCCTCTTCAGCAATATTGCTTTGGCTAATATAATACTGTTCATCTGATATTTTCTTAGAGTTGGAGACTAGAATCTGATCCAAAAAAATTAACTCTTTAATCGCTTAAGAAAGCTCAGGGAAATCAGTGGGTAAAAATGCAGAATTTGATTAAGCATTCCATTAATTTTTCATTATTTCTGTACACTGGTGCTCATTCATGTTGCTTATTCATGTGCTCATTCATGGTGCTCATTCATGTTGCTAATTACTCTGCATTTTCCCAATTTATGTAGAATGTAATAGGAAAAATAAAAATACCAGACATTTGTAGACTTTTCACTGAGCATTTGTTCATGAAGTCACAATTCAACAAATGGCTACAGGAGTGTCTGTGTATACACACCCTGCCTTTACTCCACAAACAATTGAATATGATGACTAAAAGAAAGACCATGGATATACATTTGTAAAGGTCCATTTCCTGGACGCACAGTTTTGCCAAAAGTCAGTTGTAGTCTTAATCCATGTGAAAACATACCTGAACATACCATTGGCAAAACACTTACTTGTACATATGTAATATAGAATCAGATAGGATAGTATTGGTATCATTACAATAAAAGCAAAATTCACTGGAGCAATTACATGGATATTTATTTAGTTACTGTTAGACACTGAGTCCATTAATCAGGCCTTGGTTCATGTAATAAGTGTTTAGCCACTGATAACTCTCTGCAACATTAGAATGGTGCTTAATAACCCTTGAAAGAAAGAAAAATTTAAAACTGTGTTTCTCCAGATATTAACTTTCTTGGCATAATGGAAAAAATCCGTTTCCTAAGGACAATGATACAACCTGCAACGTCTGACACAGAAATGGAAAAGAAGTAATTGGCATACCTGTGAAATTTGGAGTAGTAAACACGTTCTGCTTTTTAAATTTTCTTTTAAATGGGAAAGAAGCAGAGGGATTTAAATTATGCAAATACAGGCAAATGTTAATTCATAAATGTACATGGGATATTGGTTGAAACACCTATTTTTTTCAGCTACTTACATTTAGCCAGAGAACCTCTTCTTTAGAAATAGAAATTAACCTCTGCTCTTTCCTGCAGCTTTGCATGTCGTACCTTTAAGAGAATGAACCCATCCTGAACTCAACAGTTTGGTCTTTCGCTGTGGCACGAATCTTGGAGAGATTATAACCAATTTAAGCAGGATGGGAGATTCTGTTTCTAACTAGCTGCAAGCAAACCGCTAAGGAACCAGCAAGGGAAAATGAGAGGTATTCACAATAGTCTCCAGCTTGGATTACATCTATCTTGGAAGCACTACCAGCAGATGCTTGTGGAAGTGATTATGCACTGGATCATATGCACATCCTTCTGGCTGCCACCACCACTTAGGCATATTTGTAGTGTAGGAAAAAAACCCTCCAGTTTACAGAAAAAAAAGGCTCTCCAGAGTATATTGCAGAAGGCACCAATAATCACGGAGTTTAAAGGAGCTCAGCAACCACTCTGCTGCTTATGGGCCTAAGCCTATAGGATCAAAACTTTAAACAGACCACAGGATTATGGATCACAGCCTTTCAGGGATTTCAACATTTTGCCATACTTTTAATTTATAGACATAATAACACTTTTATTGAGAAAAGCACTCTCTTCTCCTTTTTTTGGCTGACACAGGCTGTTACTAATTAGGGCAGTTTTCGGCATTTATGTAAATAGTAGTTCTAAAAGCTTTTGCTAAATTGTTTTATTCTGTCTAGCCTTTAGGCTGCAGATGTCATTATACAGCTCCACAGTCTACTTGACAGATCCTTAGACACATACAACAAATGGCTTTGGAGATGCCTGCACTCTATCCCCTGTGCCACTGTTCATTTTTTATTTTAAAGAACAAAAATGGAAGTGTTTGGGATTTTTTTTCCAATCAATTTATTGACGTTCTCTCTTTTTCCAGTATGGGGTCTTTTATTAGCTTCGGTTCTGAGTTCATTTTGTCCTGGATTTTCATTATTCCAAGCGCCTCATTCTTTCTGTCTCTCCATGTTGCTGCTTTTTTCTGCTACTGAAAGCCTAACAGCTTTTCTCCTGATTTCACTGAGGAGGATCCAGGAAAGCGGTAGCGACTGAGGGTCCTGCAGAGTGACTCTGCTTATTGCTTGGACTCACCTCAGGTCAGCCCCGACAGAGGCATTTCATCATTCATTCATACTCGGCTGCTGAGAGCATCTGCCAAGATGGCTAATCTGATTGTGTGCTTCCACCGATACTGGTTATGGGGTATTTTTACAGTTGGTTGTCCAGATGTGTAAACTGATATTACAACCACAAGGCTCCGATGTTACAGCCTGATACTCGTTAAAAGCTGCAATTTGTCACCTTCCCGCCCATTACATACAACAATATGATCTGCTGAAAGACAGGGAACATGGTATGTGGCTTCTTTAATTCTTTTCTTTTTTTTCTTTTTATTTTTGTTTTGAAAGCTACATAAAAAAAATAATAGGGCAGCTTGGGTCTACACTTTTTTAACAAGGGAAAAAAAAGTCAGTGAGTCCTTAACTCCTTCAAGTTCATGATCCCATTTTTCACCTGTAGGAATCTGTCGTGGCTTAGGCCAAATTGGCCACTGGGGATGTGGGGGACCCCAGATGGGACTGACAGATGCTCCCCTCTACCCCTCTTCAAAGAGAGAGGCAGAGGAGGGAAAAAGAGACTTATGAGTTTAGAAGGAACTAAACTACTTTAATGAAATATTAATAATAAAATAAAAGGAAATAATGAAAAATATACAAAACCGTATCAGTATCAAGCTCCCAGGATGACAATCACGACACCGGCTGGCACTGGAGAAGTCCCAGGCTGGACTCAGTGACAGACGGGAACTGGATTCCGGATCTGCATTCAGGATGGGGACCAAAGGCAGACAAACAGACAGAGTACTTCTCAGACGTCGGCCATTGAAGGAAGAGCCCAAGCCGTTTGATCCCTCAGCTTTTATACTGAGCATGAGGCAGATGGGATGGAATATGCTGTTGGTCAGTTTTGGGTCACCTGTCCTGTCCGCTCCTCCCCGCAGGTGGGACCCCACTGCGCTTTTCCGCTTCCGACCCTCCAACGGGGCAAGTGACAAAGTTGGTTGGCCTTGGGTGTTATAGCAATAAGTATAAGCAAGAGCCTCCCTGCATACCATGCCTGGGCATCAGCTATAAACATTGGTCTTATCACTCTGAGAGAGTGAACATTGTCTGCACAATATGCTGTTAATTGCAGTAGTTGGAAGAGGCCCAGCTAAGAAGCAAAGTTACTGAACAAAACCGGTCCTGTTTTACCTCAAACCAGGACAGAATCATTTCTTTCTGTCAATGTTTCTAATAAAACTAAAACAAACCCTTCCCTCTCTTCTCCGAGTCCCAAATAGCTGTTGTTATCTCTAGTGCTGCCTCCAGCAATGTATCTGAATGCTCTCAGCGGAGAGGGAAGTCTGTGAATTCACACTAGGGAGCAGTAGTCTTTATATGAAAAGCTGTGACTGTAGCAATGACCTGCTGTTCTGGGTTAGTCACCATTAAGTCAACCTCAAAGCACAAGGGAGACCACATATATCCTTTGGGGCAAAGGGGTTTGCTCTGTTTCACATCACCCTCGTGCAGGAGTATTGCTTGCAGATGTTTTTGCAGAGCATACAATGCCAACTGGAGAAAAATTTGCATTTAGGAAGTAGTTGTTCTGTGACAATCTTGAGCAAAGGGTTGAATTTATCTTTCCAAAGGATTATGGAATGGACCTCCAACTGGACTCACCTCCTGTAAAATGTGGGAACAGACAGTGTATTTAGATTACTGCACAGTTGAAGCACATGCTGCTAACCGAGATGCAAAGAAGGAATAAACAATGACTTAATGCCATTCCTGTTTCACAGAGAGCCATAAATATGGGGAGAGAGTTGCTGAGTAAGGCACTAATGCAGCAAGTGGTAGAAATGAATCAAGAGGTAGTGCCACTTTTATAGGGCGAAAAGGATTCAGGAACAGACTGACCGAGCTAAAAGATGGGGCTGAGATCAACTGAACGGGAACAGACTTCTTGGATTAAGTGGTCATTCCCAGTGCAGCCAAATGCTATTAATGAACCTATGTAAGAGGAGCCATCTTTTATACAGAGGGAATGAACAGTGTGAAGAATCTTATGTAGTCTATGATTTTGCAAAGCTGCAGTGAACTAGATACCAAAGAGGGATGCCAGTAGGCATTGGAGATACCTGAAAGTGAGAGAAATCAAGCAGAAACCATTGCAACCCAAGTTAACAGCACAACTGGTATGCAGAAATGAAGTGGAAAGCAAAGGTGACTTCAAAAACTATATGTGGATGTCCTCTTTTCTGGATGTGACCGCTGGGGCTAGGTGAAAAAGTCTCTGCAAAAGATTTTGAGCTTTCATAAAATTTCTCATCTTAATCGCGATGAAAAGTAAACATCAGACAGTGATGAGGGCACTAACAAGCTTCACTGTGTACATCAGACAAAACATTGTTTTTTTAACTTTTAATTTCGATTTTCATCTTGTTACCTTGCAAACCTTTTCAGTATGAATAAACTAAAATTGGGAAAATAACTTGCAGATTTTTCCGTATAGAACTGTCAAAACTGAATACGTTAGACATTTTCAAAACTGACTTAAAAGCATTTTAAACTGACGGGTTTGGTGTCGTGCTTCTTTTAATTAGACTCCTGTAGCGCATGATACCATTTTGGACAACTTTTCATTTTCTGACAGTAACCCAGGAAAGCTTCAAGGCGGAATTTCCCAGCAATGACTGCTGGCTGTTGAATCACAACAAACGGTGCCAACAGCCCGGGTTCAGCAGCACACAGGACTCTCATTCAGCACCCGCCTGACCCGGCCGTGCCCTCTGAAGAACGTGCCAGCTGGGTGTCTCTTCATGCCAGGGCTATTTTTGGTGGGCAGTGCTGCCAAGGCAGTACAAAAAGGGCTTTGTCGGAAGGGAGCACGGGGCCACGTGAGCCTGGTTCTTCTTGTCAAACACCTTTATAGACATTTCCACCATAAAACATGGGTGGGGAAATAATGTGGTCTCAAATGACTGTGGTTTGCGCTTGCCTCCTTAAGGTAAGTGGCAACTAAACCAGTGTCTCCCTTTTCGTTTTCTTCTCTTTCTGTCCCAGGGAGATAAAGGCGTGACTACTGCTTTATTCCTGGTTTGGTCATTGGTACCTGTGCTAAGTAAGTCGAAATATTTCCCTTGCTTCACTGGTAGTATTTTTTCTCCCATTTCCCAGGTTTTAGTGACTTTACCATGTGCACGGGGGACAGTGAAGAATCAAACCTGGTGTTCACACAGCCTGTCAGATTCTCCTTGGCTTTCCGCTCACCGGTGGAGGTGTACCAAAGCCAGCTGGAGCATCAGCGATATGCAATCTCACAGGCCAGCCAAGTACAAATAACTCATTTGTGTCGCTCTTGAGAGACTGCTGAGGATTACTCTCCGTATCCTGAAAAGAAGTGAAACCCAATGACCTGGGAAACCATGTGGTGTGGGGGACGCAGGTCCCTGCCAGGTGGAGGTGGCTGCAGCCAGCCCCTCAGGGTTTGAAGAAATCTGTCAAAGGCAGCTTCCCTTCCTAAATCCTGCCAAGGAGAAGGACATTCTGAGCAGAGTGACATTCTGCCCACGTTTGGCTGCCACTGGGTTTCATTTCGCTATCTTTTTCCTCACCTGTTTCAAAACTGAAACATCACATCCAACAGAAATTTAACCTGACTGTTTGAAACGCAGACCTGAAACTGGGAAGGGGGACCCTGCCATGGTGGAGCATAACACTGCTGCAAAGCACCGAGTGTCTGCATGGTGCTGGCTGTGCCCTGATGGTACCCCCTGGTCTTGGGAAGGAGGGAAGAATTAATGGCACCAGGGAAACGGGAGAGTGATAATATATAAGATCTCCAGGCTCCCCGGTAGTGTTTGGGGTATATACTGGGCCACTCCTGACCTAGCAAGGATCAGTGCCGTCATGTGGGGGCCACGCAAACCTTCATCACACCACCAGGCTCTGTAGCATCATTTGCACAGCTGGAGATGTCTGTGCTTTCCCTTCCCAGGGGACGGACCCCCACAGATTTGCACATACAGAGTAAAGGAGAGTTACCCATCTCTGCGTCTCGGAAGGGTGGATTTTGTTGCGAGGGAGTGGCAAGCGCACAAACATAAACTGCTAATAACAGAATCACAGGACTTGGGGATAAAAGGCTACCTCAAGGCAGGATCATCGACATAACTGCCTGTACCTCATTCCTGACGGGCACTCACTCTTGCCTGTAGTTAGAAATCACGACTTACGAAGTCTGAAGTTTTCCCAAATGATCTATTCCATAGCTCCACTGTTCCTTACTATTAGAAAGCCTGTAAAAAATGTCTAACCTGAATTTTCCTTGCTACAATTTAAGCTCCTTGCTTGTCACATCCACCAAGGAAATCTGGACAGGGCAGTTCACTCCCTTTTTTGTCGGCCACTTTCTGTTTCTGAAGAGTGTTACTGCGCCTCTCTTCAGTCTCTTCTTAGACTAAATGCCAGTTTATTCAATCTTACATCATAAATCAAGTTTTCATGAAGTGGGCTGTATTTTTTACTTCATTTTTCCTATTTCTCTTTCATCACTTTTTCTTCATCTTCACTCTACCTGATACTTTATCTGCTCCCAACTCTTCACCATAATTTGATTCTATCCTTAATTATTTTATCCTCTACCAAATTTTTCGACTTTGTAACAGGTCGTGTTCTGGAATTTCGGTTTCTTCTTGTTCTGCTTTGCCTTCCTGCTTTTGCAAAGGATGATCTTAACGTATTGAAACATTGTCAGTCTTACTGGTTAGAGGAGAAGCGTGGACTGAGCACAACCTTATCAGTCAGGAGCTCCTAAGCTGAAGCTTTGGCTTAGCAGCAGCTTGTGTTCAGTGCAGCCCCAGGCAAGGCAGCCAACCTTGCCTTCCCTTTGAGCTTCTTGAGGACCCGAGTGATTTTTAAAATTACGGTAGTTTATTGCAAGAAATAGGAAAAAAACCTAGCACTAGGCTGAAAATTTAAGCTAGTTTTGGAAAACCCTCAATTGCCTCCTAAGCAGCTCACATTTTTCTAGTCACGGGCAGTCTTTAACATCACTTTAAAGGATCACTCCAGCAATGGAAAGTTTAAGTATAATTAGTGCTCACAGACTTCAGGGCTGTCATAAGGCTGAAGGTATAACGACAAAAAAGATCAGGTGCTGTTACGTGTCTCACATCCACAAACCAGTATTGTCAGTCTTAATATTGAAGAGTCCTTCTGAGCCGTCACAGGCTGTTGGCTTATTTTTGTTTGTGGGATTTTTAATGTCTTCATGCCAAAACCAGCTCATGGGTATATTGCCCAGTACTGCACCGAAATACATTCAACGTCTTCGGAACCCATATGTTAAGATTCGCCAGCCACAGCTACACACGTTTGAAAGGCAAAGTTAATGATTTTAAGTTAATCTAGGGATCTTTATTTATGTAACTGATTACAACATAACGAATTCTCATGAAAAATTTCATTTTGTTCATTAAAAAATACTGTGTAAGAAAATTCAGGGGCTGGATATTGTTCCATTGAGTGCAAAGGACAGATTGTTGGCATTCCTGGGTAAATCTGCTCTCTGGCAAAGAAGTGCTTCTTATCAAGTGCTCTGATGTTCAAGTGCCTGAGGGCTTGTTCACATGGGAAAATTCAGTGGCATTATTCATACCTTTCCACTGCAGAATATGAGTACCCACATGGGAACTCAACAAGGGTATAATTATTTTGCTCTAGCAAAGTCCTAAGTACCTTCATATAATTTCTATGCAGAAAGTTAGCTATGGCACAGGTAATGCAACACACCAGAGAAAATGCATTTGGGGACGTCAGAAAGGACTGCTTTCTACAAAAGCAACCCTTCACTCGTGTGGCAATACATTTCCCTATTTGAGGTTGGTTTTTCACACAGAACACTGTCCATACTTTAAAAAAAAACCCTCATTCTACAGAGAAATTAAAACATACACCATGTGCATACTTATACGCACCCACCCACCCGTTATTTTAATTATTGGTATTATTTTTACTGCATTCACACTTTTCTTCTTCAGAGCACCATCCATACGTAAATGCATCCTCTCTCTGACCACAGCACTCTGACAGATGCTATCCGAGTGGTGACTACAGCTCTTGGTAAGCAAACGATGTGCTGAATGCTGATGGAGAGGGCTCAGGAAAATGAGCAAGAACAGAATCCAGGTAATGTAAAACAATTTCACACTTGAAAGGATATTAACAGAACGTGCTACACCTGCAGCCATGAATTTCATTTGCATAGGAGAAAAACAATCTCTGCGCTGTAAATGTAATACAATGGGTGGGAGGGAGGAAAGAGAGAGGGAGAAAGCGAGCACAGGCTGCCTCACACACAGCGTCCCTTAGCAGTGTCTGGGATGTGGCCTTTGCAGTTCTGCCTTTTGTGCCTACTCTGCCCTTTGCAGTTCTCGCTGGGTGACCCGAAGCAGGTGGTATAACTCGGAAAGAGACTTCAGAGTCCTCTGGTGCCCGGCAGCCTCCACGTGCCCCGGCTCGGCACACTCCTGCACAGCCTTCTGCAGCTGCGGCTGCAGGGGGAAGGGAACCAATGGTCCTCTGAGATTTGGGGAAAACCAGCGACGGAATATTTTGTCACAAATTACCTGTGGAAAGGGAAAAGAGCAGATTGATGTCTTTCAGGAGCTACAACTAAGGCCCTGCTGCTTCTCCGGGGCTGTAGCAAAATGTCATCTGAACCCAAAACGCCTCCATCCGTTCCTCCAGAGGAAAGTACGGAACAGGAGCATCCACAAAGGCTATGCTCTAGCTGAGGAACCCCGCTTCTTCTCAGACTGCTCTTGCACTTTTGCATAGCAAGTGGTGAGGGTGAAGGGGTGGGAGAAGCAGCCAAAAGGCCACCGAGCTTCGCTCCCCGAGCCGCTCTGCGGCGCTAGTGCCTCCCACCAGCACAAGCTGGGTGAGCTATACGACACCCCATCCCAGGGCCAAGGCTCCTCGCTCCACAACATCCACATACTACATCTGTAGGGTGGAGAATTGCAGCCATAACCCCCCCATTGCTTACACATGGGCAGCCACAACTTTACCATAAGTGGAGACAGTCATGACAATCCCCTGCTCCTACTTCCTCCCCTCTCCTGTCTGGGGCATTGGGCTGCCAGCTACATGAAAACATGGCAAATAAACACTACTGGGTATAACAGTCCGTTTGCATGCTCTAAGATGGAATTTCTGAATGGAGCTGGCACTTAACGTGGCCATGTTTAAAAACCTGACTGTCTTCATCTCAGTCTCCAGTACATACATTTTATAGTCGATGGGATTTTAAAAGAAATGGATGCATAAAGCAGCTGTGTCTACTCACTTGCAAGTTGTTATTGGCTCTCTGTGCTCCACATTTTCTGATTTTCAGATTGCATTTTGAAAAGCAATCAAAGAAGTTACAGTCTTCGTCTCCTGTGCAGTTCTGTTCGAGGATGTCTCTCATTTTGGGTTCAAAAAAGGCCATATCCACATCAATGGCCACCACCTGTGGATCAAAACAACCCATCAGATCTGGCACGGCATAGCCTGCGGGACAGGGCTGAGCAAGCATTCCTTGCTGCTTGCTTTTGGAAATGCTGTGCTGAGACCACCTGCCAGTGGGGAACTGGGATCACAATGAAAGGGCTGTATTTTGCTTAACCGAGCTGCACTAGTCTTATGAACACCACTTTTTAAACAAAACCAGACAATGCTTACGACACCAGGAAAGGGAAAATTATCTCTGGACAATATGCTTCCCTGGGCTCAACTGGACTGATGTGCCTTGAACCGGGACTATCCAACTTGAAGATGATCTACTTGTTGTCACAGCTTATGCAGATGGCACCTCCACCTTTTAATTAGATGATGGTGCAAAATTATCTGCAGACAGGATGGTATAATTTCAAATTCACCCTTCAGACTAAATCCCTGACTTTACCACTGTGGAGAGGAGCAGTGGGATGTGCAGACGTACCTGCACCTGCTACAGCTCCTGTAAACCCACCATTGCATTCAGTGGGTTTGCATCTGTTCAGCGGTAGAAAGAGATCCCTGAGGTTGTTGAAAGTCGGGCTGGGCTTTGCCCGGCCCTGTTCGCTATGGTTTGACTCATTTATCATGCATGGTTCTTGTTCTGCTTGTCCAGAAATAGGGTCCGTAATAGAGTCCAGCCAGAAGCTGGTCTCAGCAGGAAAAGCAAGGACTGAAGGGATCAATCAATTTTCTCACCCTGACACAAGGCTGGCAAAATAGTGAACGCACAGCACAAAGAGGTCTGCAGAGCTGCTGCCGGTACTAGGTTTGAGACCATTCTGGGACCGGAGGGCTGTAGTCTCAGTTTCTGCCAGTGCCACTCCACCCATGAACACCTCGCTTCAAAAAAAATCACAGCAATAAACAGGGAAAGACAGGACGCCAGTGATGGGATGGCAACTGCTTGATGTGGGACAAACTGCGGGTGACCACAGTGAAGGCAGCGGACCTTCAGCGCCATGGATGCAGCAGTCAGCGTGTGTTCCGAGCTGTGCTTAACACATGACGGTCAGGGTCAGAGATGCTCCCGTGCAGCAGCTGACACACACTTTCATGGAGGGAAACGTCTGAGACCCGGGCAAAGCAGAGTTACTTGGGCTCAAACGATAGTCTTATTTTTAAGATTTGACCTCCCAAATACAAGGGGAAGCTGAACTGCGTGGCTGGAGCAGCAGCTGGATCAACCCCAGGAACTAAAGATGTCTGATCTGGTAGAAGGCCAAATAAACCTTCCACAGGCAAAAGAAAGAACACAGTCTAATCTTCATTTCATTCTACTCCTTTTTCCTCAGGGAAAAATCTTAAAGAGATGAGGCACAGCTTAGAAACTCAAGTATTTTTAAGCTTCTTGGAGAGCTTGATAATGATGATGTAGCCTAAGGAATTTCACAGGTTTGGACAGGCAAATTTTTCTCTTTTCTTCTTTACTTCCTGAAGCTTTCTGCAGTTTTGCTCTTCATTTCTTTGGAGAAGAGACAGTAAAAGCAGCGCAGGGTTTCCCCTGTCCTAGGGTCGCTGCATCAGCTCCCTGGTGGGGTCTCTGCCAGCACTGAGCGCCTTTGACAATCTGATCAATTGCTCCACTAGGAAAACCAGCCCTGGTTCCCAAATGTGTGGCTGCCAAAGGGTTCAGTGGTTTCACTGAAGTTCATCCATTACAAAAAGTGTGTGGGCATTCAGCCAGACTTTGTGAAGATAGATCTGGGTGACGCTTGACGTATAAACAGCTACATTTTGGTGGGGGTCATTATGATTGTAACTGATGATGAAGGTACCTAAGGAAATGCAGCGAGGACCCAACTTGTCTCCTGACCTGATTTAAAGTCACGTTTAAGCTGCTGTAATGTTTCTAGTTCTCTCTGAGGTGATGGTGAAAGAAGCAGCTCTCCTGGAGTACTGTATATTCACCCAGACCTCCTTCCAACTCTGCCCCTTATGTAGCTCCACGGCAGCTTAAAATTCCACTGGATGATCTACCAGGCAGTGATCTCTCCCCTCCGTGCTGTAGGAACAGCGTTCGAAGGCTGGAGTGAGGGCTGGAGGCTTACCCCTGCCGTTTGAAAATAATCCTCAGCGTAAAACTATTGCACTCCAGGCACATTTCTTTGGGCATTAGCAGTCTCGTTACCTGGATGAGGAATAGTGGTGCTACTGTGGGTGTTTGTTATTATCCTATTATCCTATACAGAGCACAAGAAACAAGCAAGTGAAAGAATTGCTGGAAACAAACATGAGGGACAAAAAAAGAGGTTGCCTTGCTCTGTCCCGGTTCTAGAACTGGTTGATAAAACCACCTAGAGTTTCTGCTTCTCGCTCTCCTTCCTTCTTCATCAATCAGAAGCTCTTCTCTGTTCCCCCCCTGCAGCTTTCTGTGTCTCCCAGCCCAGTGGGGCGATAACAGATGACACCAACAGGCTGTAAGTAATGTACAACCGGGAGAGCCATGTGTGAGCAGCAACTTGCTATTTTTCAATTAATTCTCCTAGAAAATACTAAATTAGTACCTTCCTATACCAGACAGTGACTGCTGTCTCTTTGGACCCCAGAAGTGATGGGAGGGTCCTAGAGAAGCAAGCCTCATCAAAAGGACTCGTAAGGGAAGACTCATCCAATATTGTCTCTCTTTTCCTAAATGAAATCACTTTTCCTGTAAGTAGGCTGTAAAACACATGCTCCGGTGTGTGCTCAGCCACAGGCAGTCACAGCTCTGCATAACTGAAAGAGATAGGCAAAGCCTGCCCCGAGGAATCCCTGCCATACCTCACTTTGCCTAAATACTGGTATGCTTTTTTAGTTTCTCGCTGCAGCTCCTCACCCATTCCCTGCTCAGCTGCTGTATTGCACCTGAATAAACAATGGGAGGGAAGGGAAGGGTGAAGGGGAAGCACGCTAATTGCTCTTAATGGCCATATGCTTAGGCAATGTTTGTCTAGCACTCTGAAGATGTGAGTGTTATATTAACACTCAGTGGGTGCTGACTCAAGTCTCTGAAAATGCTTTATGTTCACTCACAGTGCAGAAACTCCACTGATGTCGCTGCAGATTGTGAGCCTGGTTCGAACGCTTACTTACTGCACAGCGTCTGCAGTCCGTACACAAAATTCCCACTGAAACCAGTGGAATTTCTGCCTGCAGAATGAGTGCGAGATGGTGCTGGGCCATATCACTTCTCAGAAGACATGCATAGCTATTCAGGTCTGAGTTACAGCTGTACAAAGAAAAATCAAACAGTAACTGTACCGGGGAGTCTCATGTCACTGTCCTTGGATTATTTCCAGACCAGATAAGCTGAACACTAAAGCACAAAGATGTGTTTGGACGTGGAGAGTTCCCCTTGTGTCAGGCTAGAAAATTCAGCCTTAGCTTTCAAATTCAAAGAGTTTTTCCTTTCAGCATCACTACTAGAAATAGTTGCTGTGACTCAAATTACAGCTTCATTTACAGCTGTTGAGGTCTCCTTGCTTTCAGGAGGTATCCCTCATAACATCCAAGGGACCCTGTCAGTGCCGGTGCCTTTGCAGAAGTGAAACAAATCGGAACTGAGCAAGTAGTTCTCACAACAAGCAGCCAGATTTAGCACTCTGATATGTGGCTGCACATAGTACAAAGAGCAAAAGCAGTAGAGAAGCTCCCCTGACACTTGTAAATGCATTAGGTTCGCAAAAACTTGGCCAAAAGCTGTAGGAGAAGGGAAGTGTCATTTTTACACAGCCACTTTCAGACTAGAATTTGACCTCAAATTGCCATCTCACCACCCCAAGGACCCAACTTACTGTGAGATCATCCCTGATAGCGAAGTTTTCTGGTTTGATGTCGCACAGGTGAAGTCGGTGAGAGAAATCATTATCAAAATGCTGCACCATGTCCAGAAAGCTGAGTGCAATGTCAATGATGGCCCTCACCCTGCTTCTGTGGCCAGCAAGGGAGGGACCTATCACGTTTTCCAAAGGAAAAAGAGTTTTGTGCCAGGCATGTCCAGCTGTGAGATACTCCACAGCATAAAAGTGTCCACAAGAGCCAATAATTCGTAGTACGTGTTTGCTGAAGTCCTGCAGCAAACTGAAGTAGATATATTCTTCCTGCTGGAGCAAGGACCACATGCTGGCCACCTGTGCTTTCCAACCTGGTCCCTTCTTCCTTGTCCACAGTGGCCCCATGGTGTTGTTAGACAGTTCTAGCCCCAGTACATTTTTGACCTCCAAGGCTACCATCAACAGCAGCTCCGTTTCAGGAATATCCTGTGTTTCCACCTCCTCTAGCATACTGAGATGCTGGTAGCTGGAGAAGATTTCCTTTTTAGATTTCAGGATGATGGGCTGGCCTCTCCAGTCAGCCTGGATGACCTTCTTACCTCTGTCATAGTAAAGGCAGTGTTTGTACACCAGCTTCTGTGCCACACACAGGTCTTCACAGAGGTCACCAGTCAGAGCTCCGCTGCTGTAGTCAAGACACTGGAGTGAAAGAGCAGAATATTCACAGCAGGACCATACACCACTCAGAAGAAAGGCAAAGAATCAGCAATAGTCCTAACCTCAAGAGTCTTCTAGCAGTGGTTGTACTGCAAGCACACACCTTCTACAACTGTCAGGGTATTCAACGGTGTTAAAGAAGTCTCTAGAGACCTTTTACCAGGGGGAACCTCATCTCAAAATGGGGATTCTTGGGATGGTAAAGGACAAGCATTTTGGGGGTAAGGAAATGGACTAGATGACCTATTACTCTTAAATTCTTGCCACATATGAATTCAGTGAGACAAGCTTTGAACACACTTGGCTGTGCTATGTGAGATTCTGGGTTGCAACACTTTAAGGTATAGGAGGTAACTTCCAGTGTAATTCAGGACTTCTCTGAAAGGTTCAGCGCAGTGTACTTGAAGGAACCCCCACTTAAATGACAGGAAAGGCCATGGGCAGCTGGATTGCTGGGACCTTCCACAGCCCCGTGTGTTTCAACCTTGCACTCAACGTGCCCTGAATGAAGCTGCAAGAACCTCCTTCTGCACTACCGGGAAACACAGAGGTTCCACTCAACACCTCTTGGACCAAGACCTTTCAGAATTTTTGAATATGTAAATGCTGTAGGACAAAATTACTTTTCCGGTTTTTATATGTAATTATCAGAAGTGACATTTTAATATGAATTGCTTAAATACTTTTTTTTTTTTTAATTGGAAAAAAATCAGCCCATGGAAACATGGGAACTGCTGCTTGATAGTTCAGTGGTCACTGCAAATTCGCACAAGAACTGCAAGGATTCCCTCACCAGTCCTTCCTTCAACCCATAATTGTTTCCATACCATCATTTCCAAAAGTGTAGGCAGTCGATATATTCCTATGGGCATTCAGAAGCGCAGCTGCAGGGACTGCTTTGGGCGAATCAGTAGAGTGGATGATCAGAGGTCTCTGGTGAAAGGGGAATAGACTGTGGTGGTGTAGAGAGCCAAACATCTGGGAGGCGGCTTGACAGTGTCAGCCTTCTTCATTGTTTTCTGGCATTTGAACCTTCTTTTAAACAAGTTGGCAGCTCCCCCTGCATGTGGAGTACTTGCAACGGCTGCCTGACCCCCACCTCATCTGTGACTTGCTGTTGCGTACACAAGAAACATGATCATAAAATTCAAGTGATGTATTTTCTTAGGACAGTCTCTGAGGTGTGCACCAGAGGAATACATTCTGGATGCCAGGCAACGTTCGGAGTCCAACCTTAAACAACACACTGGGGAATGGGTGGAGGATTAAGTCCAAAATCCAGGAACAGTGATAAATTGACTAAAAAAGCTCACTGAGGGCAGTTCAGACAGGCATAAAATTTATTTATACTCTGATGTTCTCACAGCCCAGATGAGAACATTCAATGCCAGCAAGGAGAGCCAGGTAGGCAAGCTCTGGCATGAATGTCCTGACCCTGAGTCCAGGGTGGTGTGCACGTGTGAAACACATGCATCTGCCTCCACAGCCACAGCAGGACATGGTCAGGCAGGCTTGCTGGGCTGTCCGCAGACTTCAGAGCACACAGGTCAATGTTCTTGCTTTTGAAAATCTCCTCCTATGAATGTCATACAAATTTATTTTCCCTCTCTAAGTAGGAAATGTAATTTTCTCTACAGAAGTGGCTTAGCAGTTCTTACCATCTGGAACTCTAAGCAATTTTAGAAAGAATATTACAAACAGAAGGAATTTTTGAGGTTTTCTTTGGAGTGCAAGTATAATCACATTTGAAATCATTGCTCTCCTATTGAGAAGACCACAACCTAACCCTTCTTCTGCTACAGTAAGAGAATATAGGACTTGGTCCTGTAATTGGGTCCACATGGGTGAACACTTGCCCCTGTGGACAATTTTACTGTGGTCCATCAAGTTCACTGTTAGAGGGTCCATATGCATGGAGTCCTTACATCTAGAAGAACACGTGCCCAGAAGACCTGCAGTCAAATGTGTGAATATGCAGCTTATTTTCCTGTGTTGCGATCATGTCATTCTTAATGGTATTAAGGAGAAAATGTAGTTGTGGAAAAAATAGTCTCACACTTCCCAGACATAGGAGATGAGTCATTTTTGAACCTGGCTGCTGCTTAGGACTTGCCATTTGAACCCATAAATCTTTGTTTGTTAACCTAGTATCTGAAAAAGTCTCTGAATTAGATTCTTCTTACACTGAACTTGTGTAATGTTTTGCACACTAGGATCTGTGAAAGAGGACTTGACCAAGGAGAGCTCTACTCACAGAACGTAGCGAGTTGTGAGTCACCCGATGGCTTTAAAAATCTCCTCAGTTTCCCGTCATTATAACCTAGAAGGTCAGCAAAAACTGACTGCACTTTCACGTTCTCAATAACTCATGTTATTCCAGCTTCTGGTGGTTTATGTTTTGCCATAAGCATAATACACTGAACACGCTTAGCTCCTCAGCCCTCCCACTGTAATGCTTATTTTTTCAGCCCTCAGATGACTTTTGCGGTTTTATTCCCTCCCTGTTTTCTTCTCTCCATTTTTCCCTCCACCAACCTTAGAAGCACAGACAGAGCTGAATGCTGTTGCCCAGTGCTGCAAAGACAGCCAACAGCCGTTCCCTAATTCCCCTTTTTGGAGACATTTGGAGATCATATCACCCTTTTAGGCACAGACTGCACTGGTAGTTCATGTTGAAGCAATTATTTGACCCCTATGTCCTTTCCAAAGTCATACAGTTTTACAAGACAGTCTTCCATCCTATTGGCATAGCTCATACTCTTGTGCTCCCCAGTGCACTAGCTTGCATTTTACTGTATTAAAAGATATTTTGGGGCACTGAAAATATTTGACCAGGTGACTCAGATTACCCTGCAATGAAAAGGTGGCTTCTATATTATTTACCAACCCAGGAACCTTTGCACTAACTGCAAACTGTACCACACAAGACTTTATGTCTTGTCTTTATATATATAGACATATATATATGTCTTTATATAAAAAGAATAAGTGATTCCCCAAAGAAATCTTCCAGAAATGGTCCTCCATGCTGCCAGCCCTGTCTTAATGACTGCATTTTGAGATCTGTCGATAAGACAGTTTTAAATCTACCTAATGAGTGCCCTTTGAATGCCACTAAAGTGGCATTTTTTAAACTAAAATATGAAAGTGATACTAAGCCAAAAGCCTTATAGAAAAGCAGCTCTACTACACCAAAACGCAAACACAAGCATGGTTTGGACATGCTCGTCTGTTTCTGTTTAAAACTGGCTACATAATTTTAATATCCTTCGCACACTTATCAATATAAGTTAAAAAAGCTGGGTTTAAATTCATGTAAAAGTTTAAATTCATGTAAAAGTTTAAATTAATGTAAGTCCCACTAAGGATTTATATAAAGTTCAATAACTTACTGTACCACCATCACTTTTTTGTAGATCAAGCTTGAGACTGTCTTGCCTTGTTATCAAGTACTTCTCCTATGTAAATGCAATACTGAGCAAGGTTTTGGAAGGCACCAAACCTATTTAATTTCTCCAGAGAAAATGGAAATTGATCGCTGTGATTTCACGTGTTCAGTGTAAATGAAGATGAGACCGCTGTTAGGAAAGAGTAAGTGTTTTTTTGGAGAGTTAAAGTTGGCCTCTGCAGCCTTCAGCCTTCCCAGTGCAGCACACATCTACATTTTACTCAGAAGAAGGAAATAAACCTTCAAAAATAACATTTGCAAGGGTATACAACTGTGCAGTTTTCACCCACTTGCTTACGATAGCTCATCTCATCTCCTACTGAAAATGTGACAGATGACTAGTAAGATAGTTTTCTTGGAAGTCAAATTTTGCTCAATAAAAGGCGTGAAGACTCAAGCTATCAGTTATTTGTTTCATAGATCAATTGCACTTTCTATAGCTGCAAAACTCATGCCGTGCTTAGAAGATGTATAAAGACTTATCTCAGGGCGGACGGAGACGAGCTCATTTTCTAATTGTTCTACTAGAAGGATGATGATTCCTTTCTAACGTCATCTGGGAAAACTGCCGCTTACAAACCTTAATGATACTACTGAAGACTCACCTATGCAAAGAGATGAGCATTTCAATCTCGGCTACTCTTCCTCTGGAAGTAGGGTCTGAAACTGAGCTACCACACTGTGACAGAGACAACTTTCCAAGCTTGTGCCTTAAATGTGATCCCTGCCTGGGCTTTTGAAGTTACGTCTAACGCTCTCCAAACTGAAGAACAGCAACAAGTCTCTGGTCCATATGTTTACTGGCGAGTGTGATGGCAACGGCTTGGACCTCTCCGAGCTCGGCAGCCCCCTTGCAGCTCCACGCCTCTGCGCTCTTCCCAGCCACGTAAGGAGCGGGCAGGATTCATCCCTTCAGCTGCAATCCCGAGCTCAGCTGTACTTCAAACTGGGGTAAAGAAACTGTATCTCACTGCTATTAAAAACATGCTGTCAGGACTGATGCCTATAGTTCCTCTTCCTTTATTATACAGAATCCAGGGAAAATCTATGATCAGGTTTTGCTTGCTGCAGTAACAGATTATTTAACTTCCATTAGGATTCTTCCTCCCTTTCCACCTAACCATTGGCACTACAAGTACCTTAATTAACACACAAAATTACACCCAAGTCATTAAGCCATGCTGCTCCTCTTTTCTAAGTGCTTCTGACACAATCCTAAATCTTTTTTTTTTTTTTTTTAAAAAAAAAAGGAGGTTTTAATGAACACTCGCAAATCCTTTCTTGACTTTTGAATAACTACACCTTCAACGCCAGCCCCTGCCAGGGCGTAAAGGAGGCGTCACGAGCCTGTGCGGCGTTTCCCAAAGATGACTTTTGCACAAACACCTTTTCATATACATTAAAAAAAAAAAACCAAAACAACAACCAAACAAACAAAAACCCCAACCAAACAACAACAACAACAACAACAAAAAACCCCCAAAACAACTAAAACAAACCAAAACCCGGAGGGAGGTTTGCTCCCGCCTGGCAGCGTGCGGGCTGCCGGGCTGCCCTTCTCCCGACGCGCCCGGGGAGCGCTGCCGGCACCTGCCCTGGCCCCGGGCACGGAGCGGGGACAGCCACCCGTCCCCCCCGCTCCCTCCGGGGCAGCGCCGGGGCCGCCGGCAGCCGCCCGCCCGGCCGCACCGCAGACGCGCCGGTGATGCGGCACCTCCGGCGGGACGGAGCCGGGCGGGAGCGCCCCGGCGGGGCGGCCGAAAGCGGGTGCTCGGCTCAGGGGCAGCCCTGAGGGACTGCCGGCGCCTTATCCCGCCGGGGCAGCCCCCCATCACCCCCCGCCCCGACCCCTCCCGGGGGATGCCCCGCGTCCCGCCGGGGCACGTACCAGCCTGGCCAGGATGCGGTGGCTCTTCTCGTCCGTGCAGCGCTCGGAGAAGACGCTCCTGTGGAGGAGGAACAGCAAGGCGCTCACCACCACCCAGACGGCAGCCCAGAGGAGGAGGAGCACCAGGGTGCATCGCCGCCAGATTTTGAGCCGCAGCCTCTGGAAGCCCGGGATGCCCCTCATCGTCGCCTCCGGGCTGAGCTCCCGGCCGGCCGCTTCAGCCGCTGCGCCCCGGAGCGAGCGGCGGCGGTGGCGGCGGCCGGGGGTGCCGCGCTCCCCCCTTCGCACGCTTGCCCCGCTCCCCGCCGGCGCCCATCGCCAAACGCCCCCCGCCCCGCCGCTGCCTCCCCCCCCTCCCCTTCCCCGCCGCCGCTCCGGGCCCCGGGGCGTGGGGACTGACACCCCCCCCCCCCCCCTCCGGCCCCGTTGTTCCGCCCCCCCCCCCACCTCCTTCCTCCTCCCGGGGCCGCTGCTGCCCTTACGGAGCCCGGAGCGCCCCTTTTGAATTTAAGCCACGTAGTTCCGCCGGCTTTTGTCTGCTCTCCCCGGTGCCAAGCGGCCTGGGGGCCCTGCGGTCGCTTGGCGGCTCCTGCCCGCTCCTTCCCCCCCTGAGCTTCTCAGCCGAGGGTAAAAGGGGGTTTGAAGGGTGATGGAGGCCGCCCTGGGACCCCCCCCCCCCACCTTCCCCATGCAGGCGGCTGCCCGACGCTTTGGGAGAGGCAGCCTGGAGACGGACGGCTCCTTCTGCGGAAAGCTTCGCCTCCCCTCAAATTGGGGGGGGGAGGGGGGGGAATAAAATAATAAAATTATTCTGGAGTAACTTCTCCGGTTTTATCCTCCCGGGGCTAAAGGAAGAAGAGAGAGAAGCGGCTCAGGTGCCCATTCACTAACGCCCCCCACCCCGTCCTCATGGTGGGTCACCCCCCGACTCTCCAGCAGCGCCCACAGCCTCCCCCGCCCGCCCCGTGCCGGCCGTGGGGACGGGGCTGGCCCCCGCCCGGCACCCCCCGTGTCCCCGCTCCCCCGGCGGGGCACGGCGCCAAAGCAGGGCAGGGGCTCCTGGGCCCGAGGGCTCTGGGGACGATAAATTGTGTCCCTGCCTTCCGGCAGAGAGAGTACCCGTGGCTATGTCCCGCTCAGCTCCATGCGACACTTCTCCAGCGTATTTGACTTTGTTAACGTTTCTGCAGGGTCAAAAACCCCAGATGTTTGTTCCTATGAGGCGAGCAGGATCCTGGCACCCTTTCCTCCGTCCAGGTGCAGATGTTCCCCGTCTCTGTTTAGGCCACCACGTTCACTGTTTTTCTGCCTTGGCTCCCACTTGATAGCATCTCACCATCACAGTTTTCAAAGGGAAAATTCATTTTCTAAAGTACAGCCCGATGTAATAAGGGTATCTGATTCAAGTTTACTGTCAGATGTGATGAAAAAAGGACCAGATTCATTTTCTTTCCTTTATATGGATGGTTACCTCAGGCTTCTTGCAATCTCCTAGCAGGAAGATGAATTGCAGTTAATGAAACCACTCGGAGGGTAAATTATTTACCCAAATGAGTTAAAAAAAAATAGCAGAATCTGGCCCGTGTATGGAGAACTGCAGAATAATTCAACAGACGTATTTTAATGTGCATCTCGTGTGCAATGCATTTAATGTGCATTGCTCTGGTGTGCATTTTGTTAGTAAATTAATTTAATGTGATAAGGGAAAAGTTCACTGTCGGAGAGCTGGGTTCGAGGATATGTTCTGTACCACCGTGTCCGGCTTAATGAAAAATATCTCCCTGTACGAGTTGTTAAAAAGAAATATGTGTCTATTGACATGATGGAATTTTACCTCTCAAAACAGGGAGAGGATGAGCAGAGGTGCAGCAAACTTTCTGCTTTCCACACCTTCTGCATGGCCAGTCCCGTTCTGCCCTCCACGGCAGAGCAGGGCTTGAAATACAGCTTCTAAGTAGACGGTGGAGGATGGCAGAAAAGCAAAAGCAAAGATAAAAACACTGCTGAAAATGCTACAGCCTTCTGGAGACTGGCAGTGGGGAGGGGGGTGGAAGAAGAGCAAACCCAATTTCATCTCTAGAGAGTCTCAGCGGCAGAATCATCATCATTAGCCACGTCTTCTGTCCTTAGCGTGTCCTGCTCTCTCTCTCTCTGCCATCTCATTTCTTCACCTGCACAGGTGGTTTGTGGCCATCCTTTTCAGAGTTGCTTTTTTTCACCCGATCCCTTTACCGAGAGGAACCTTCCTTTTGAGGCACTGGTGATACAGGCTGTTTCTTGGGAATGTAGCAAGCAGGAAAGCCTGGCTGGGCAACTAGGAACCGAAAACTTTTAATCCTATTTCTCAGTCTGATACAGTCTTTCAGAAGCTGTCTCTGGTGAAATTTGGGTGTTCATCTTGGAATTCCTTGGACAATAAGCGGGGAAGGGCAAGAGGGAGAGTAACTTAGCCATTGCTCTGTAGGGAGTACCAGCAAGGCTTGAACACCGCCAGCCATCACCAGCTGCTGCTGCCACCTAGGAGGAAAAGCCGCATATCTGCCACAGCAAAGTTTGGTACGATCTCTAGATGGAGGGAGATGTGTCCCACATGGAAGAGGGACGCAGATGCTAGGGGAAACTCGGGCAGCAGACCCTAGAGCCTGGTCCTAAGCTGCCTGTGTAATAGTTTAGGCACTACCAAACCTATATATATTTTCCACTTTATTTTTTAAAGCGTGGATCTTGACTTCTCTGTGTGTCAGCATTCCCCAAAGGACATTATGTATTATTATTTCATGACCATGACTTTTTGTATACGTGCCATTTGTGTTTTAACGATAGTTCTGAAAACAAATCTTAATTGCTTCTGACTTTGAGCTAGGAACAAAGTATGGAGACTTCAGGTCTCGTTAGGTGCCATGACTGAGCTGCTGTAATTGCTTCGGAAAGAAACAAGCATGTTCCCTCCTCCTCCACCCCCATCACCTGCCTGTTTTCCTCTTGGTTCTTGCCTGCCTAGTCCAGCCCCTTTCCCCAGAGAAAGACGCGTCTCGCTGCCCAGTGACTTTACTCAACTCACGAACACAGCAGAAAGCTGTAAAGCTGTTCTTTGCTGCGATTATTTTCAGACAGGTTCGAAACAAGAAGGCCAAGTGCCGGGTCCTGCACTTGGGTCACAACAACCCCATGCAGCGCTGCAGGCTTTGAGAAGGGTGGCTGGAAAGCTGCCCGGTGGAAAAGGACCTGGGGGTGTTGGTGGACAGCCAGCTGAACATGAGCCTGCAGTGTGCCCAGGTGGCCGAGAAGGCCAACAGCATCCTGGCCTGTATCAGAAACAGTGTGGCCAGCAGGACTAGGGAAAGTGATTGTCCCCCTGTACTCTGCACTGGTGAGGTCCCACCTTGAATACTGTGTTCAGTTTTGGGTCTGTCACCACAAGAAGGACATTGAGGTGCTGGAGAGCGTCCAGAGAAGAGCAATGAAGATGGTGAAGGGTCTAGAGCACGTGTCTTATGAGGAGCGGCTGGGGGAACTGGGGTTGTTTAGTCTGGAGAACAGGAGGCTGAGGGGAGACCTTATTGCTCTCTACAACTTCCTGAAAGGAGGTTGTAGCCAGGTGGGGTCAGTCTCTTCTCCCAAGTAACAAGTGACAGGAGAAGATAAAAGGGGCTCAAGTTGTGCCAGGGGAGGTTTAGATTGGAAATTAGGAAAAATTTCTTCACCGAAAGAGTTGTGAAGCATTGGCACAGGCTGCCCAGGGAAGTGGTTGTGTCACCATCCCTGGAGGCATTTAAAAGACAGATGTGGTGCTGAGGGACACGGTTTAGTGGTAACTTGGCAGCGCTGGGTTAACAGTTGGAATTGATGATCTTAAAGGTCTCTTCCAACCAAAATGATTCCATGATTCTATGAAAAAGTCCTGAGGATGCTGCTGGGCACACGCCGGCAGAGCTGTTGCGGGGAGGTGTGTTGCAGGGCCAGGCGCTCCGGGACACTGGTGGCAGAACTGTCCCGCTGGCTCAGCTGTATCACACATCTGCACCTTATGGATGCGATGCAATATTGCAGTTGGATCAGGGCAGTTAGCCCAGCAGGCAGCACCTGTAGGTTCCTGAGAGCGCTTTGCATTTCCTCCCAAGATACCAGGTAAAATTCTCTGGATTTTGGGACGTGTAGGGAGCCCACATCCTTCTCTTTGGTTTGGGAACAGCTGCCACACATAGCAAGTGCAATTCTACCTTTAACATGCAGGTGTCTGCTGCTTTGAAATTATGGCATAAGAAGAAATAGACTGAGGAAAAAAAATGTTAGTTTTTAATATAGTTTTAATAAAGTTTTTAATAGTTTTAATAAAAAATGAAAGTACAGGGTGAAAGGAATCCGATGAAGCAAATGCAAGTTGCATGACACTCACGCTAGACTGTTTACCAGTTTCATTTTATGGTAAATCCCGCAGCAGGCATTTGCAGGGAATAAAGCCCTGTCATCCCAAAAGATTTCGATACAGCATTCAGACAGGGGAAAGGGTTTATATCTAGTTGTACAGTCCCTGAGCTTTCAAATATCCCACTGACTTTAGTGGGAGTGAAAAATTGGACAATTCTGGTAAATATATGTGTGTGTACACACACACCTGTATACATACACACATATACACAGACATCTGCAGGACAGGTCAAGAATTGACCCAGGAAACTGGGATTCAGTAAAAGGCAAAAGCCTGGGTGCTTTAGGATCAGGGGACTTAGCCTTTAATAACGATCTGTTGCAAGCTGCAAAATTCAAAGCCAGTTTTCGATTTCCCAAAACTTCAAGGTTTTTCAAACCAACAGATTAAATTCTAGTCCATCCTCTGTAAAATATGTATCTAAGTGTCTCTCTGTCCCATAGCAATTTTCCCTTCAAAAAAAACTCAGCATGAGAGAAACTTTGCTTCCCATATATATTAAAATGTGACTGTTTCACATTGCATTCCTGTATTCCTAAAGGAAACTATATTCCTCTTCTCATTTTAAATGAGAATTAAGCTTGATGGAAATTAATTAGTAGAAGTTGAATTAAGGCAAGCGACATCAAGAGCAGTAAAAATAATCCTGGACTAACTGCACTAGCTCCTACCCGATTAAATTGCTGAAACATTTGAATTACTGCTTAGAGCATGACGACAACATCCAGTTGGTCCCCTCTTCATCGCTGTGTTGGGCACATCACAAAATTGCGCATCGCTGGTGACAGTTCAGAGCTGGAATAACCCCAGGCTTCAGCAGCCAGGAGTGAGATGCCTTGGCACAGCCAGCTGGAGGAGCCTGGCATGGTGTCCACCTCTGCTGTCCACCTACCTGTGGGCTCAGCAGCTCCTCGGGCCGGGACCGTGAGGAGTCCTCAGCCCGAGGAGCTGCAGAGCCCACACGTTTCTCATTGCCTTCAGAAACAAACTGTGTTGCACAGGCTCAGGTTGTATCCGGCTGTTAGTCCCTATTTTCCTCATTACTTAATTCTTTATGAGAGTTAAAAAGAAAAAAATAAATCAGTCATCAAGAACTACCTTGGCACTCAAGTTAATGAAATGTAAAACTGGATCATTAGGAATTATTGTTCTGTTTGATTGATTTCATCGCCCTCCGTCATTAGCACTAGGTTTTCTGTGGAAATAGGGTATCTTTCACAGGGCACAAATGAATCCCCTATTCTCCTGCTAGAAGGTCAGGAAACTTTCAAGGGCTGCTCAAATCTACCTTGAAAATACATTTTCACATATAAATATTTCTTTCTGATTTCCTGTGGCGTAGTTGAGTTACTGAAAAACATCACAAGGTTTGACATACGTTTGAACATGTCCTTTAGGCAGTGAAATTCCCCTGCAGAGAACTGAGTCTACTAGAGGAATCCAAATGTATTTTTTCATTTATGCTATTAATCAAAAAGAATATGTTGCAAACTACGCACAGAAGTTTTACTGCATCAGCGTGCTGCGAGTTTATCGGGTCACATTGCAAACCAGAAGCAGAAAAATGGCACAATATAAAATACGGAGTATAGCTTTGTGGACAAGGGAAAAGCCTAGCGTAATTCACTGATTTAAACAAGGGAAAGTGTTTAGACAGAAAAAGCTTTCCCATGTATATAAAGAATAAAGATTTTGTAATATATTTTGTCTGTTTGCTTTTTACTTCCAGCAGATATTTCTTAGGCATAGTTGCCCATGAAAGCCAAAGATATTTATTTTCTTCTTCCCTTTTACCACTTCCTAGATTTCACACCGCAAATTTTAATTGTCTGGCTCTTCTCATATATCCCCTTCCAATTAATCTCTTTATTAACCACATGCCAACTTCTCCCTCTCATTTGGAAACAGTATCGTCTAGAGAAGCCAGTGAGATATCTTGGCAATGACTGTGGCAGATTGCAGTTTACTTGTAATTCTTCAGATTAGGTGGAACAATGAAGATGTAAAAATATTCTGGAACTTTTGTCCGCATATCAAAAATGATGCCAAACCCAGCATCACCTATTGCTTCTGTGTTACATTCATGCTACCAGCCACTATCAGGAAAAATAGCTTAATTAGCTGTAAGATGAAGCTTAATCAGTTTGTAAGTGGAATTATAAATGGAATTGTCTTTGCCTGTGATCGGAGTCAGTGACTTGAGAACAATGTTTCTAGCCTAAGAGGATGCTCTCCAATGGAACCTGCTGCTGTGTGGCGCGTTGTATGTCCGTCCACAGGGTGTGAAAGGGAGAAACGTCTGTCCATAGCATGTGAAAGGGAGAACAAACACGGGAAAATGCTGCAATCCTTTTCCAGTCCTTCTACATACAGTTTCTATTCTTTGCACCAAGTTCAGGCCAAGTGACCTCATTGTACCAATACTGAATCTGGCTCTTTGTAGCCTCCCTTTACGATAGCCTGAAGCAATTCCAGAAATATTTTGACGTTCCACTAAGGTTATGTAGAAAGGAAAAAACCCCACCATCTAATAAGCTAATTCCCTGTGGACTTTTGCATTGTGCTGTTATTTACATGAGTGATCTGAAGTCATTTAAACAGGCAGATTATTTTACACAATATACATACGGCATTCACAGGGCTGTGATCATTTAGGTATGTGGTAGCTGAAAAGAGAGTTGAGTGTAATCTTTTCTAGTCTAGTGAATGGGTTATACATTGCAGTGTATTGTTTAAGAAGACGTTTCTACAGCTGGTACTGTCAGAAAAGCTAACGCATTGTCATACAGGTTAAAATCAGTCCCGCTTTATGGCCGCAGACTCTCTGACATGAGTTTATGTTAGGCATTTGCACCAGGCTCATTTTAAATTTGTTTCACTGGCAAGAGTGATCTAGGATAGCCAAGGCCCACCCACTCGCATCTTGTTATGCCAGAGATTTCAAAATGCAGCCCAGCTGTTTCCAGAGGTCTGCATGCTCTCTGTTACTGGCAGAGAAGTGGAAAGCAAGTAACAGATTCTTGGAGATGGAAAAAAGCATCTTCATTGTAGGCACAAGTGACCACCAAGTGGATACTTTCGATATTGCACATAAAAGGTTTTGTAAACTATAAACAGACCTTCCAGAGAGAAACTGTGCTGCTTTTCTCCATTCACATAAGCAAATCGGAATTTATAGCATTTTTCTAACTGTTTTGCTCTGTTCTTTTGGCTCAAGGACTGCGTACTATAGTAGTCTGCGTTTAAAAATCGAATTAAATGTAGCCATCACATATGATAGATTATAGCTCATTTACAAGTGGGTATGTCCATTTCTTGGTTTCTCTTCAAAAATCCAAATTTGAAATAGAAAAAAAAAAAAAGATTTAGCAAGATCATGAGTGACTTTCAGTATCAGTTCTGTAAAACTTAATTACTTTCAATTATTTCCTTGAAGCTGTACTTTGCAGTTGCTTTGTGAATGATGAATGGCTGGGCATGGAGCAAACTGCAAAACGATCCATTAGTGAAATTCAATTTTCTATCAGTCTTTGAAAGTAATTAGCTTTTCTTTACATAACGTATTGTTAGTTTGCACGCATCCAATGTTGTATGACATTTGTTTAGGGAAGAGTAGACAATTTAGATGCTGTACTGCTTACAACAAATCGCTCATAATTACACCAAGGTTAAACACCATCAGTGCAAGCGACTCCCCTATGTTACTCCTGAGCAAAAAATCCGCACGTTGGGATCCTGTCCAGCTGCCGGAGCAGCGGCAGTGCCACTGCTGTATGAGGTTCCTCCTGTTACACAGAAGCATCCTCCAGGAACCCGAGTGGTTCTGGTGGCCAGGCCTATTCCTGAGGGGGTCATTGCTACACAGTCATCAATAGCCACTATAGTAAACAAGGAGTGTGTCCTGGTTTGAGCGATGCAGGATCAATTTATCTTTCAGTAATTTTACTTTTCAGTAAGGTCTCTTCTAATGCTTGGGTAAACTGCATTTTTAGAAGACTCTAGTGTCTGCATTTGTGAAAATATATACTTTACAGGCAGCTATGGTATGCGGCTTTCAAGGTCTCAGTGTTTTCAAGCTTGCCAGGTATGGGGATGAGGAGGAGTGAGGCCTGAGCACTTAACCCAAGCTGGCGATTATTTCATACCACGAGCACCACATTCAATACAAATTAGAAAGTTTGCTGAAGAGTTCTCTCTCTCTTCCTTGACAGCTGCCATCCCGAGAACTTCTTGCCCCGGTGCCAGACCCCTGAGACCTTCCCTTCCCCCTAAAGCCATAGCGCTCGCAGTGTTCGACATTTACTGTCCCCGCTGGAAGTGCACAGCTTCCTACTGCTATCGTTGTCTGAGTATAATCCTTGTATATTTTATATTGGTATTCGGTTCAATATTGGTTCTTTAGTTTTATTAATGTTAATTATTTAGTATTATTCTATTGAATCTGTTTGTAGTTCAACCCCTGGGTTTCCTTGGTTTTTTTCCTGATTCCCCTTCCTGGGTGCGGAGGGGTTGTCAGGCGATAGAATAATTGTCTAAACGACAATAATTTATTGTGTGTTCTTCAAACCGCAACAGAGTGCCATGGCGCTGCCTCCTGCTTCGAGCACAGTTGTCTGTGGCTGAGAAGTTTCAGAAGTGGATTTCCACAGCTTCTTCCACCGGCACAATCTTTGTACCTTATTTGCAATGCACTTCCTCACACAAAAAAAGAACAGAGAGAGAAGAGAATTTGCTTCTCATCAAAGCCAAGTTGGTGTGTATGGTTCACTCAGTAGATGGGTCTTTCAGGAGATGTAACATTCCTCTCCATCACTTCCTATGCTATTTTAAAATCTGGCATTGAGTCAGCTCCTCCTACCAGGCCACATTGGTTTTTGCAAGCTGTCTTTTGATGAGAAACTTAATTGACTGAGAAATATTTTATAAGGCAATAAGGCGTCTTTTGAACAAACTTAACTTGTTATGGCTTGGAGCCAATGGCCACTGCAGTTAGCGGGAGTCATCCCATGGTTTTCAGTTGGCTTTGGCAGTATAAGTATCTTTCAGCTTTAAGGATGTGTGATTACAAAAATCCCCACTTACTTTAGCTACCCAGTTGTCCCTATCTACACTCGTGCAATGGATAATCAAAATTTTGTCCTTTTTCTTAAAAGTAGAACTTCATAAAAGCTTGAAAAATGCCTTTGTGTAATGAAGTTTTTGCTCCAGAACTTCTTATCATTGAATTGGCATTACTTTTTTTTTTTTCTGAAGTGACGTGTTGTCATCTTTTTCCTGTCTTCTGTTTTCTGACATTTTTCTTCAGTACAATCCCATTTTCTTCCCTACTTACGTTTTTTCAGTTCTCCTTATTCTGCAGTGATTTACCCTTTCTATCCTTCTTAGCCCTTAATTATCTACCACCAACAGCATCTGTCTGTCATGTCTCCTCAGAGGACTTTGTGTGTTGTAGAAGGAACCCCCTCTTCCACATCCTTAGCAAGAGGCTGCTTCTGGAAAAAAGAGAGGCCTTAATTCTGACCCAATATCAGTGGAATTACTTTTGATTCACACTAAGGTACATAAAAAGGAGGAATACACAGAGATGCCATTACTAGACAATATTTAATATTCCTTGTTTTCGTGACTCCCTGTTTCCTAACTATAACTAAATTATACTTTCAGCCCACGCTGTACAGATGCACACACATATGTTCTTATCAAAAGAATGCACAGCGAGTCTCCCAAAATGAAAAACAAGGATTGCACTATTCTGGATGCGATCCTCAGTCTGGGAAGAGGGGGAGATCCACCAAAGGATGGGGAAAGGAACCACAGTGAAACCACAACAGATGCTGAAGAGTAGTCCTGCAGGGCTGCAACCCTGGAGGAAAATTCCAGCTGGGGAAGCACTTAAGCTCCTTTTCCTTGAGGAACGCATGCAGCACTGGCCAAGTCTCTTTAATATTTCTCTTTCACTTTGGCAAATCAACAACTTATAAAAGACCGAAATAAAATCTCCCAACACTCCAAGATATATTCAAGGAGAAGCTGAAAATGACATCTACTCTCATACACATTCCATGTGCTTTCAGCGTGGATACGCTGGGCACGGTGTTGGGATGAAAAATTTGGATGAAATACAGGGTACTGGAGATTTAAGTTGCAAAAGGGTAAACGTTTTGGCATTTGGGCTCTGTGGTCATTCCAAAGAGAAGTGCTGGACTGAAGCAGTCTCCGAGGGCTGTGGTTCTCATTTGCAGTCAGGCCGCACCTAGCTGGGCTATTGACCCTTTGCTTGCCTGTCTGTTCCACTTGCCTGTTGCCTGACACAAGTCCCACCGTTCCCATTTGAGCCATTGCCTTGTTACATGAATGCAGAGTATCAGGACAAGCGGGCAGAAGCACAGAGTGCTTTAGTGCCTCTTAGGCAGAGGAACAGACATTGAACAAAGGGACGTAGGTGCACTTTTGACTCTTTTTAGAGCACTGGCACAGCTGGCCTAATGCTTCAGCAAACAAGGAACCAGTTGGCATGCCCATTCAATGACTTTCTGAGATACGCAGAGCCAGTCCTCCAATGCCGGGGAGGAACAATTTACTAACAACCTCTCCCACTGTTCTTTCATACATGCCTCAAAATCAGAAGCAGTAACAGTACCTGCCTTCTCTGAGCCTAAAATTCCCAAAAAAGAAAGACTGCCTGTTCCTGGGCAACGTTCGGGCAGTGCAGTGTGGAGTGTGCTGCCAAAACCATCTTAATATTTGGGCAATCTGCACATTAAATTTGGAAGAGTTTCTTTTTGTCTGGCTCTCTGCCACTCTCTCTAATTTCAGACAGTCTCTCCAGCCCTCTAGACAGGTTAGCCAGTCTTCAGGTTTATTTTGGGTTCCTACCAGCGACATTTCCAACATGTCACTGCTGCATCCTGACAAGAGGACATGGAAAACACAGATTGCAATATAGTGTACAGACTCAGTGAAATAGCACTTACAGGGAGGGCAAAGCCACTTTGTATAAAGCCAGGAGAAAAGGAGTGAAGAGTTATCCAGCAATGCACAGTGAGACATTTATATTCTACTTTATGCTTTCACGGTTTGCAGATCTAGTGCCTAAGATGAGAGACTTCAAGGTCTATGGTGTCCTGAATTGGTTTAGTTAAATAGCTAGTGACTACTGAAGGCTTAGAGTAATCAAATTTTGCTACTTTGTGAAGACACTGGAGGATTTGAAGTCATAACAAGCTTTTGAGTGTGTTTTTTTAACAGGAAAATAACAACCTTATTGATATAGGGGCTATCAGAGTTGCAGAAAGGTTCTATGCATCGACCACGGAGCCAGGAGGTTGGAGACGGGAAGAGGGTCGTAGGAATCAGTGAGGAAGGAGAAGAACCCTGAGCATCCTGGGCATCCTCAGCATCCAACCGACCACAGAGAAGAGCTCCTCAAGCTTGTGCCAACCAAGCCAGAAAGTCAATCTAGCACAGCAGCACAGAGCCACCCTGCTGTAGTGGTGCAGCCTGCTCAGGCAGGCTCATCTGTCTGCTGCACAGTGGCCCGACACAGTGAGGTCTCATGGGAGACCAATGCAGATGTCTCTGTTCTCGGTTGGATTGCATGGAGCCACAGGGCAATATGTGCCCTGGGAATATAAATCTTCCACTTGCCAGGCTCAATATAGTGAGAGGACACTGGAGATGACAAAAGGAGCAGCCAATAAATGGTGGGGCAGGGGAAGGGGAGCAGAGAGAGGGAGAAGGGTCCTTTAGTATCTATTATTACTTGGGCTGCTGAGCCACACAGGCCCCACTTGGTACTGGTGCCCCATTGTGCAAGGATAGGAAGAAGGATTACAGGACCAGGACTCTAGACTTGGATTCAATTGTCTCAATTACAACATTCCTCTGGGTCCACATCTTTGTCCATGACAGCAAAAGCTGGGTGTATATACAATGTCGGGACACGGCACACTCCAACAGGATTCTGACCAGGGACTTGGGCATACAAGCACCCCACACTGTGCTCTCTCATGTGAACACCAACACTTGCCACATAGGTTAAGTGTAATCTGCCATGTACCTTGATTAATTACCTATTAAAAAAGAGAAAAGTATTTCTTTCATTGGAGGAAGCTTGTGAGAATCAAACTCATTAATTACTATATGGCACTGTCGTGGTTTAGGCCAAAACATGCATATACAGATTAGGAAGGCCATGAACACAGTTAAATATTCAGCACTCTACGATTACATACGTCACGTAAGCAGCCCTACTTGTTTGGAGGCCAGAGCGAGGTTACCTCTGGAGCCATAGCGCTGATGGGAAAAGAGGAACAGTAAATGATACTTTGATTTGGTTTAGTTTGGTGCTATTCCGCTAAAAAAGTTTAGGCTCTGAGGCCACATCCTCCCTACCACTGAGTTTTCAAAAGCCAGAGGTAATAAATAGGTGAAGCTCATGTTGCTGGAATGTCAACGACAAGGCAATTTCCAAATGTAAGCAGCTCTGTTCACCTTTAGTCAACAAAGTCAAATCCATCAGAATTGGGTGTCATTCCATCATTGGATTTGGCCCATAAACTTTATCTCCTTCTACTGGGTCGAACACAGATAGTAGCCAGCTCTGTTCCCAGCGAAGATTTCATATTTGGCCAAAAATAGATGTTGTGATCAGAAGATGGAGAGAGAAGTACAGTCACCCAGAAAGCATAGTCATCTTTTCACTGACAAACAGCTAGCAGAGCAAGACCCAAGCTTAGTTATACAGGCCTCCATCCTGCAACAAGGTTCTCCATGGAAAAGCAAACTGCTTCCACATGCCTTATTTCAGAACTGTGGCCACCGTGAGTGGAGAATCTGTCTAAAATAATGGGGAAAAAAAGCAAAGCCTTAATGAAAGAGCGATGTTCTGGAAGAAACCCATCATTCAAATTGAGAGAGGAAAAACCTGACAAAGGAAAATTACCATCCTGTAAACTCCTGGGAAGAGTTTTATCTGAAGTCTGGTAACAAGAGTAGTTTTTCTTGAAGCTCCTAAATGCCAGAACCATGTTTCATGTCTCCTCCTCCATGCCTCAGACAGCTTCTAGTGCTAATGGCTGCAAAACAGTTAGAAAGGTGAAATGATCCAGTGTCGCTGATTTCAGATGACATCTAGACAGAGACTGAAAGACAGAAAAATATGACTCAAAGGGATCTCAAGAGCTCATTTAATCCATCCCCACGCCCAAGACAGGCTTAATTAAATCTATCTTATGCTGATGGTTTCTTGCCTAATTTGTGCTAAAGACTTTTACAATACTTCCAACGCTGGAAAACTCACAGTTTCCCCAAGCAATCTATTTCAATGTGTGGTGGGTTGACCCTGACTAGCATCTAAGCCTCCATCCAGTCGCTCCAGCAAGATGGGGGAGAGAATCAGAAGCACAAAAGCGAGAAGAAAACTTGTGGCTCAAGATGAATATCGTTTAATAAGTGAAGGGGAAAAAAAGAAAAAAATAAACCAAACAAGCGATGCAAAGGCAATCACTCACTACCTCCCACCAGCAGAGTGATGTCCAGCCAGTCTCAGAGCAACAGCTACTTTGGAAAAACTCCCCCCATTGCTAAGCATGATGTTATATGACATGGTATGGGATATCCCTTTGGTGAGCTGGGGTCAGCTGTTCTGGCTCTGTCCCCTCCCAGCCTCTTCCCCACCCCCAGCCTACTGGGGGCGGCAGAGTGAGAAACAGAGAAAGCCTTGACACTGTGCAAGCACTGGTCAGCAACAGCTAAAACACTGGTGTGTTATCAACGTTGTTTTGGTCTAAAACGCAGCAGTGTACAGACTGCTATGAAGAACATAAACTCCGTCCCAGCCAGACCCAGTACACAATGCTTTGCAATCCTTACTGTTAGAAAATGTTTCTGGATTCACAGTTTCAACTTTTTTTGGTGTAATGTAAACCTGTTCTTCTTGTTCTGTTCACCATGGAGAAACGATCCCTTTTGTTTGCTGCAACAGCTCTTTAAACATTTCAACTGAATTACCTTTACATTTCAAAACATTTAATTTAGTCTCATGTTTTCACATGGGTTTCTACCTTTACCCAAGCTGAAAAAACAAAGTAAATGTTGACTGATACCTCTTCTAAGCCTTCTAAGACTCTTTGTTCAAGCCTGGTCAGACTGTAGATTCCTGGAATAACAGATTAGCTTTGGTTGGAAGGGATTTTGGGAGATCATCCAGTCCAGCACCCTGCCCAAAGCTCTGGCCCTGCCTCCTGGATGGACTTTTGTTTGCAGATAGGTTGTCTCTTGGTGATGCCACTGTCAGGGCACAGGGTGGGCCAGGGGCTCCCTGTGGGCCTGGGGCCAGGAGCAGTGGGGACTCCCCAGGTGGTCTGGCAGGGCATGTCCTCCCCAGCCAGCACCTGTTCCACCATCCCTCTTGGATGGGCTGAGGCCGGCCAGGACATGGGCCTAGGGGTGGGCTGGGCTTGGGGGATGCAGGGCTGAGCAGGGCAGGGCTGTGGGAAGCTGAAGACCAGCCCTGCTGGGGCAGTGGCTGATGGCTCTGGGTGTCTGAGATGGGGTCCTGGCCATGGGCATGGATGAGTCCTGGGGGTGGGCAGGGACAGGCAGGGCTGGCAGTGCTTCAGGGCACTGTTGGTTGTTTCCAGTCCTGTCCCTGTCCCCTGGGTGGGCTGTGGACACATGTTGCACCTTTGCCTCCTGCCTCCAGCCTGGTCTCTGACAGCATCTCCTTTTGCTCCTGACAGGACTCCCTGGCTGGACCCTGCACCTGGCTCATCGGTTCCCATGTCCAGGACTATCAATGTACCCTGTCATCAGCCCCTGGCTCTGCCTGCCATGTTCAGATGCTGTGGGACTGTGTCCCTGTGCTGGGTCACCCTCACTGGGTCACCTCAGCCAGGCCCCTCTGCTCCCTGGCAAATATCTCTATGGGTGGAAACTCCACATCCTCTTGGATAAGTTGTTCCAGTGCTCAGCCATTTCCACACTGACAATTTTTTTCCTTATATCTACTCAGTATTTCTCTTGCTGAAACTTGTGACTGTTGCTTTTTGCCATTTTGCTGTTTACCTCTGAGGGTCTCCTTCTCTACACCCTTCCTTTAGTTAGTAGTAGACAACCATTTGGTACCACTTGGCCTTCCCATCTTCAGGTTGAACAAACCCAGCCCTCTTAGCCATTTCCATACATCATGTTCTCCAGCCCTTCTAACCATCTTGGTGGCCTGCTGCCACCAGTGAAGCCAGTTTGTCCATATCTAATTTGCTCCAGTTTGCCAATATGTAAAAGCGTTATGCAAAGCGTTTGACAATGTCCTGCATGACATCCTGGTCTCAAAATCGGAGAGGTGTGGATCTGATGGATGGACGACTCAGTGGATAAGGAACTGGCTGGGTGGTCACACTGAAAGAGTTGTGGTCAATGGCTCTATGTCCAAGTGGAAACCAATGACATGTGGCATTCCTCAAGGCTCGGTATTGGGACCAGTGCTGCTCAACATCTTTATTAGTGACATGGACAGTGGGATTGAGTGCACCCTCAGCAAGTTTGCTGACGACACCAAGCTGTGTGGCACAGTTGACATGCCGGAGGGGAGGGATGCCATCCAGAGGGACCTGGACAAGCTTGAGAGGTGGGCCCATGCCAACCTCATGAAGTTCAACAAGGCCAAGTGCAAGGTGCTGCACATGGGTTGGGGAAATCCCAAGCACCAATACAGGTTGGGCAGAGAATGGGTTGAGAGCAGCCCTGAGGAGAAAGACTTGGGGGTGTTGGTTGATGAGAAACTCAACATGAGCCGGCAATGTGCACTTGCAGCCCAGAAGACCAACTGTATCCTAGGCTGCATCAAAAGAAGTGTGGCCAGCAGGCAGAGGGAGGTAATTCTGCCCCTCTACTCTGCTCTCATGAGACCCCATGTGGAGTAGTGCATCCACCTCTGGAGCCCTCAACACAAGAAGGACATGGACATGTTGAAGCAGGTCCAGAGGAGGGCCATGAAGACGATCAGAGGGCTGGAGCACCTCTTATATGAAGACAGGCTGAAAGAGTTGGGGTTGTTCAGGCTGGAGAAGAGAAGGCTCCAGGGAGACCTTATTGCACCCTTCTGAAAGGGGCCTATAAGAAAGCTGGAGAGGGACTTTTTACAAGGGTACATAGTGATAGGATGAGGGGTAATGGCTTCAAACTGGAGGAGGGTAGATTTAGAATAGATATCAGGGGGAAATTTTTCACTATGAGGATGCTGAGGCACTGGAACAGGTTGCCCAGGGAAGTTGTTGAGGCCCTATTCCTGGACACATTCAAGGCCAGGTTGGATGGGGCTTTGAGCAACCTGGTCTAGTGGGAGGTGTCCCTGCTTATGGCAGCGGGGTTGGAACTAGATAATCTTTAAGGTCTCTTCCAACCTAAACCATTCTATGATTCTGTGATTCTATAATATCTCTAATCTTGCTCTTGTATCAGGAGGAGGGCAGAAATTAATTTGGAAGAAAACCTGATGTGTCTCAGAGGCATATGGACTTCATCCCACAGAGTCTATATGTTAATATGCACATCTGCAGAGAGGATACAAAACCCAAGGGTTGATATAAGGTGTTACCATACATAAATCTTATAGATATATCAAGCTAGTTATGTGCATTCAGTAAGAGTGTCTGGTGATATCTAAATGGCTTTCAGACTCCAGAAGAGTGGAAGAAAAGTATGTTTTTTAACACAGTGGTAATGAGGTAATCCCAAGGATCATGGGCCTAAGAGAAGGCCCACAAGAAGAATTCTTGTGCATATAAAAGTATGAAAGGAAGGAAGATGTTGCAAAAAATGCTATCTGGAAGCTTTCAAGTCATTACCCAGATTAGTGTATTTAAGATAAGCAACGTTAATGGAGTCAAAATGTCCATATAGGCGCATGTACATAGGTGTGATATAAATTGGATGCACTTAAGTATAGAAGGGATTAAAGCAATCAGCGAGGAATTCCTTAAACATCAGTTGCAACCTGCCTATGCTGGTGCTTTAAATTTAACTGTCACTTGTCCAAAAACTGTTGTGTGCAGGAAAGCAAATAAATCCAACAAAGCTGCATTATTCTGCAAGTTCATATACATAATCTTTCCTTTCAATCTAGCAGTCCACCTAGTGTCATGAGAGCACCCGATGTTTAGAAAGTTGGGCTTGTGACCCACCTAAGCAGAACCATACAAAATAAAGAGGAAACGGGGAAGACAGAGTGGGAAACAGCAAGATAAACTAAAGAGGCTGAAGACAACAAATTTACAGCTTTTTATGTTTTGTTTTTTTCATTTTTCCCCCTCAAAATTGCAGTAAAGTAACTGTTGTGTATTTATCTTATTTAGGAGAAAGGGCAAAGAAATTAAGCAATGTGTGATATTTAGATGCCGTACACCTGCATATAGGGACATGACTGCCACTTGAAATTGATTTCAAAAGAAACGAGAGTCCCGTTTCCCACGTTTACTGTAGCACCCGTGGAAGCTTTCCGGCCTGTTTCATTGCTTCTCATGCAATTTTTCATCGAGGACGGCCACAGCAATTAAGGCAATGGTATCTCTGTTGACCTCCCACAGCCTGCAGCTCTCAGTCCACTGCCATCCCACAAACTGGATTCACACAGTTGTCCTCTCCTCAGACCAGTGCTTTGGTTTCAGGCCCCTCACCTACTCAGCTGCTGTTGCTTCAGCTGCCTCATACACACTACACCCCTGTCATTCAAAAACAATGGTACAAGTATCGACGATGATTTCTTTAGAACAACACTATTTCATACAGAACATAAAAAAAAAAGAAATAGAGCATCTTAGATGTTCAGATGGCTTCACCTGGATGAGAGAAGGACAAGCATCCTTATATTTTCTTTATAAAGTACCTTGCTTTGTCACCCTCTGTCCCTAAACCATTCCTGAAAAAACGTGTCTTTTCCTACCCTTCTTTTCTCCTCTGTTCCCGAAGGATTTTTATGTATGCACATGTTCTTTTCACCTCCAAATTACCAGCCTTGTAAAACAAAACTTAAAGACAATTTACAAGGCCCTCAATGCTGGTAACGGGTCCTGTTATCCTTCAAAAAAGCTTTTGTTGTTTTCACTTTGGTAAGCCACTGTGTGGTCTCTGTGTTTGTTCTTCACATAATCCTTTGTGGATTTTAGATCAATACAGGCTTGTAGAAAACTCTGATAGTACAGTACACAATATTTTCACTGCATGCTTCCCTAACAGCTTTTTCTTTTTTTCAGCTTGTGTCCTTGATTCATATTTTTGGTTTGTGGGTTTTGTTTTGGATGTGGGGAAAAGAGTACCAAAAATTACTTCCGTGTAGGAACGTGGGAATGGGAAGAGGTCACCAGGAATCATCCCTTGTCATGTCGCATAATACCTTTCATAAATACAACTGCTTTTTAGAAGCAGTTTCTTCTTCTCTTTTAATCTTTTTTTCTGTCCTATTGCACCTGCACAAGATTCTCATTCCTAAGCTGCATTTGTCCATGTGCAGTTGATGTTGCCAGCTGCTCTTCCACCAACACAGAGCAGTGCCGGGTGTCCTGGTGCCAGAGCCGAGAGCAGTGGGGGGTCCCTGTGGGGGGTCTGTCAGGGCAGGGCCTGGTGGCCAGCACCCGTCCGACCGCCCCAGCCAGGAGCAGGCAGCCGGGGGGCAGCGGGGCAGCCCCAGCCCTGGGCATGGGGCATCTCCCTGGGGACGGGCTGAGGCTGGGTCAGCCTGTGAATCCCCAGCTCACCGTTGTTGGTGGCCAGGCCAGGCTGGGCTGTGATGATGGGGTGGGAGCTGTAGCTCAGGTGGGGCCAGGGGCAGCCCTGGCCACAGCCTCCCCATGGGCTGCCTGGAAGCCTCTCCCCACCATCACCAGTGGGACAGGGCAGCGCTCACTGCTCTGTCCCTGGCCAGCCCCTGGCCCAGGCAGCCAGACCTGCAGGGGAGGGGGTGTCCTCAGGCCCTTACAGCCACTGTCGATAACTACTTTCCTCCCTCTTGTGCATTAACCTCAGAGCAAAGAGTGTTTGCAACCACATCATTCCTCGGGGGTTACTTAAGCCCAAGATGTATGCTCAGGGACTCTTCATTTCTCTGACCCTTCGAGCAGCGCCCCAGAGACCTGCTGCTGTGGTTCCATCTCATCGTACATGGGTGACTGGGTCTGTGCCCAGCACCCCAGGTGGGACAACACTCACCACAGCCCTGTGCAAGGCCCTAGCATGTACCTCAACCCCCAGCCACCACCCAACAAGCTTCCAAATTACGTTGCTCTCTCCCATGGCAGCTCCTGGTAGCTCATGGACCTCCTGTGACCAGCTGGTATGCGCTGC
Source organism: Pluvialis apricaria (assembly GCA_017639485.1). Taxonomy (NCBI): domain Eukaryota; kingdom Metazoa; phylum Chordata; class Aves; order Charadriiformes; family Charadriidae; genus Pluvialis; species Pluvialis apricaria. The sequence continues at coordinate 105,955,197 of CM030008.1, read as the reverse complement.
TCCTTCTCACTCATTTCTGACTTCAAGTTACCGAATTTTATCCCTTTTTTTATTTCTGCAGTCCTCAGGGTCATCAAGTTGTTCCATTTTCCTTCTCTGTCTTGACTCCAGATCCCGGCTTTTGGCCCTCGGCAAATTTTATCAGCACATTTCCTAATATTTGTGGCACTGAGGACCACACTGCCCAACAGGTTTGACTGAGTGGTGAACCCCCCTCGGTAACTCAGCTAACTTTTACTACAGCTGGGCGCCAACCACCATCTTTACAGTTCTTTTAAGAATGTCTATAAAACAACATGAGCTACCAAATTATTATAGCCATACATGGTTAACAGCTCTACGTATCAGAGCTATTCAATTACTGATGAACAGAAGCAGCTTCAGCAGTTCCCATCTTATAAGGCCTTCATTTTGGGCAGGCGCAGGGTTACACCTTACGAGAACTTTTACCTTTCTGCACATGGAATGACTGCATGCCTTTCTGCCGTTGTTAGGAGCTGAGGAAACTCTTCACTAGTTGAAGATCACCTAGTAAGTGATCACCCAGTAGGGGACCTTCCCTTTTGCATCTTACTGCTCATACTACACTTTCCTTTTTGAATCTATCTAAACCACATCTAAATCTATCTAATCTATCTAAACCATAAATGTAGGAAGGTCGTAAAAACACTCCCATCTTTGGCTGGAACAATTCAGTAGTCCACACAGGCTCTGGCCAACATCCCCCAAATCTCTCCTGTATTATATTTACCCATATTACACCCCCCGCTTCCCCCCCCCGTCGTTATCCCCCGTATTATTTCCCCTGTTTCTCTCGCACTATTTATGCCCCCGCTCCCCACGTTTCGCTGCAGGGCGGGAAGGCCATTACCACCCGACCACCTGCCGGCGGTGCCCCACGCAGGACAGACCCACCGCCCGCCGCCCGGTCACCCCGCACCGGCCGCCCCCCTCCGCGGGCGGGACGGCCCCGCCGAGGCCCCGCCCCTTCCCGCGGCAAGCCCCGCCCCGCGCCCGCCCGCGCGCCCTCTCCTTGCCCGCGGATTGGCCGCCGCGCCGCGCCGCGCGGCGCGGGGCGGGGCCAGGGCGGGGGTATTTAAAGCGCCGCGGCGGTTGCCGCTGTCCGCGACGGGGAGCTGCGGCGGTGCGAGGGGTGCGTGAGTGGCGCCGCCGGGGGTACGGGGGGTGGGGGTGGACCGCCGGGTCGGGTCCCCTGCGCGGTGTGGCGCCGCGGCCCGGCCTGCCGGGCCGCTCCTAGGCCTGTCCGCGGCCCCGCCGGCGCCTGCCTCCGCGCCCCGGCCTTGCGGGGAGGCGCCGCCGGGTGCGCGGTGTCCCCGCCGGGCCGGGCCTTGCCCGGTGTCCCGCGGTAGGAAGCGCTTCGTGTCTCGGCCCGGCCGAGCCCGGGCTGCTCCTCAGAGGGAAGCTGCCGCTCAACGCCCCCCCCCGCCCCCGTCCCCTTCCCCGCGCTGTCCCCGGAGCCTCCCCCCGGCCGTAGGAACCCCGCGCCGCCCTCCCGCCCCGAGGCTGCCCTCGCCGCCGGGGGGGCTGCGGTGAACCTCCCCTTGGGCTGCACAAACCTTGTTAAAGTCCCAGATTTGGCCTTTTAAGCGAAGCTCGGCCCGAAGGGCGGGGCCTGCGGTGCGGGCAGGGGGCTGCGTAGGGCGGTGAGCGCTCCGCGGTGGCTGCGGGCCCCTCCTGCGCGGGTTGAGCGCTCTCGTCTGGGCGACTCCGTCCCGCCTGCCGGTAAGGTGTCGTAGGGCACTGATGGTCCCTTGGGCTATTTTGTTTCGTCATGTGACTGTGAAAAGGTGAAGCACAGGTAGGGGGGATTCATGTCTTCGGTCTGGAGGACCTACAGGGCGTTCTAGCCCTGGTTTTTAAGCGGGAAGGGTGAGTAATATCCAGCCTTGTGCTGTGCAGTAAGCAACACTTGCTTTTCTAAGTTTGAAGCCTTCCGAGGCAGACTTTTTTTGCAGCTCCACAGTGACATGTGAGTGATTCAGTGCCCCTCTGATTTTTAAGAATATTTAACTATGTTTAAGGTGATACTTAAAGTAGTCCCTGACTTAGCAAGTAGTTCAGATCTCGTTTGTGTTGGATGGAGTATCAGCCTCCATGTAGCATCTCGTATTTTGTTTCTGTGCTGTGAAGCTAAAGCCCTGATGCTGTTACAGGAACTGGTTGAGCGAAGGGAGGGGTCAGATGCCCTGTGCGCTGGTTTCTCTGACAATCTCCAGAAGAATCACGCCTGCGCTGTAACTGTGGGTGAGGATGGTGGCTTCTGTAGGGAAACCAGGCTTCAGTGAGAAGCATTGTTTTAACTTGGCTACGTCTATATAGTCCTTTTGAAGGTGTTTATTTTCTACCACTCATGACTATTGGAGAATGCTTGAGCTGTTTAGTGGTTTGGGGTTGTTCTAATTAGTGCTTAAAACACATTATCCAAATTTAAATTATCTCCAGCGAGTGAAAGTCAAATTTCAGTGATCTGTTTGAAAGACAGTGTTCTGTAAATCTCTTGTAGAGGTGGGGTGACAGGATGTCCTTACATTGCAGTATCTTTTGTGGGGCAACCTGCAGCTTGAAAGTCTTCATTTCAGCTGTGTAGAGTAGTCAGCTGTTCAAGAAATCCTAAGACAAATAGTCAAATGTTTTAACAGCTATCGTACTTGTCTTGTGACTTCCCCATAGAAGTGGAAGAAAGGCTTGAAGGATCTGGCATAAAGCTGACTGAACAAAATACTGAATCAAGCACTTGGTGCTGCTGAACATGCTTGTTCAGTGTATTACACAGGCACTGGAATTTTGCTTATGGTCCAGGCAGTTTGATTTCAGAGGGGCATTTGTAAAGCTTATTATTTTCCTGGCTTAGAGGAGGTGCTGTATCTTTAGTTCTAATTTGAGAACTAAGGTTAAGCTTGTTGCTTTTGTTAGTTCAGTGGACAGTATGTCTTCTAAATATGGATTTTGGATTGGTAAGGAAGACAAAAAACTAAGGAGGAGAGAGGTCTTGGATTTTCTCACATGAACTTGAGTTGAAACTAAACAAAACAAGGAAGTGGTAGCACTGAGCTAGTCACTGACCACTTGCTTATGGCCTGCTGGGGCTGGTTTCTGTTCCTGTGAATTCACTCTGACCTTCTTTGGGTAGACTGAGTGGCAGCTTGGGACCTTAAAGCTGAAGAAACAGTTCTTAAGATGCCTGCTTTTAACCTGCTTTGTAGATCACAAAGTACAGGTGTGGTGCTTTCTTGGACCTAGCTACTAGTGTTCAAGCTTATGGCACGCTACAACTGACTTGCTTCTTAACCTTCTGAAGGCTGAATTATTTTTCTGTCACAGAATCTCCAGCAACACCGTTCTGGTCAGAAAATGTCGGCTCTTGAAACCCTCTTTAAATACATTGATGAACACCAGGACCTCTATGTTGAGGTAAGTTTTCTTTAGGTGTTGTCCTGCAGCACAGACAGCTATGGGATATTAAAAGTTAAGTGGTCAGCTTCAGGCTTGTTGTTACACCTATATAATATGCTCAATAACAGAGTAATGACAAGTAATTGGGGAGAGGGGGAAAGTGTGACTGATTTGTGTCAAACTTGGAAACTTTTTCTGAAGTCTAGGCATAGTATTGTTCAAAGACTTAAATCTTCATGGTAGATTTATTAGGAAATGCTCTATTACTGTATTGTGCAAGCAGTGACTTAGTTAGAGGTACAAGAAGCTTGACACTGGTTCCTGAATGCCAAACTGGCTTTATAGTGTCTCTCCCCTTCTGAGATGGGGAAGGAAGGATATAAACAATGCTGGAATAAAGCTTTCTCATATGAAACTGTTCATGTTGGGGTACAGAGGGAGAGGCTACCTCTGTACTTTGCTGTTTAACCTGCTATTCAATTGCACCTTGTATTGCAGTCCCTTTCACCTGTGAAGGAATCAGTGGTATAGCCCTGCAAACTCCTAGGGAAGAACTATGCCAAGTGTTCAACTTCTGCCAATTGCTCTCACTGATATCACATGGGGGAAAGAAGTGAAGGTGGCCTTTCTGAGAAGCCTGAAGGGCATTAGCTGGTCTGGATACTTAAGGAATGGCAACCAGAAAGGCACAATATGCACAAGCTGTCATATGCTTAAGCTTGCCTTAGGTATCTGTAGACTTTGTGCTACACAGCAGGGGCAGCTGTAGGAGAGTGAGGTTTTAGAGAGCTTCTGACTCTAACATTAATGGTTAGAGTACACCTTTGAGCAGATGACAGAGGTGATTTGCCTCAAGTTTAAGCTCGACTAAAACAGTATTAGTTGAAATGCAAGGTGTTGTGTTTGTATAGTGCCTCTGATGCCATAATTCATTTGTGGTAAAACCTCTAGCTTTTCTGTCTTTGCGTAGCGGCTGGCTCAATGGGTGGCAATCCAGAGTGTGTCAGCATGGCCGGAGAAGAGGACTGAAATCAGACGCATGATGGAGGTTGCTGCAAAGGATATTGAGCGACTGGGAGGCACAACCCAGCTTATGGATATTGGGAAACAAACGGTATGTGAGCATCTCTGTGTCAGCTTAGTAGAAAAAGTCTCTTTAGAAGACAAGGTGTTTTGCACTAGGAGGTGCTGGCTTCTTACGATCCCAGTAACAAAGGCACTTGGACTCCATAAAGTATCATTTAAAATGCTGTTTTAGTGCTACCACTATAAAGAAAAAGGCTAGGATAGATAATCTTATGCCCCTTCAGATGCTGGGAACCCCAAGCTATGCAGCATCTAGCAGGCATCCAGTCAGCATGCTGTGCAGATCCTATTCATGGAAATGTTATCCCATTTTATTTATTCAAGTTGTTCAATTCCATGGCCAAACAAAAGGGATATTCACATGAGAACTTCTTGCTGCACTTTTAGATAAAGACAAGGACATGCAGGTGGTGTAATCAGCAGTACCAAGTGGGAACTTCCTGCAAACTACAGTCAGCTGGCTGAGTTTATCCTGCAGCCCAAGGATTTGCACAGCACAATGCAGGCAGGAAGGCAAAGCTGTGTGTGCAGCATAGCACTGCGTGGGCTTGGGTGTACTCAGGCTAACTATGTGGGTTGCTAATTCCTTGATGTCTGATGGTCTTCTGGTGAGGATCACCACACAAGGGTCTTGTGGGTAGTGGCCTAGAAAGGCAGTAGCCTGTTGGGGTGTAGGATAATGTCTTGTTACACACTCTGAGCTTCCTCTTAAAACCTTTGTTTATAGTAAACCTTGGGATCTAGATCAGTTAAACATGTATTACATTTTGGGCTGTTTATTAAATGTATTTTAAATACGTTTCTAAAGGAAGATGAACAGAGCACCTGCAAACAAAAATGATAGATGCTTTTAGCAGCAGGCTGGCGTTGGACCTTAGACTCATGGACTGTTAAGATACTAATTGAAGTTTCAATAAGTCTTCCTAAAGATTTTTAGGCTTTTCCAGAAGTGTTGTTTGTCACAGGATTGCACTGCTCCCTTACCATATACGGAAGGATTCTTAGCTAAAAATAAGGAAGGGATTCATCCCACTATCTGGACTGCTTTTCTTTACCTGAGAAATGTATGTGTTTGTGAGAATGATAATGATAATATTCAAGGAAACGATCCTCTTGATATGTTCCTCCTTGAAGTACCTAGTCACTACATGTGAGCAGAATAAGACCTGTACCAAAATTGTTAAGCTAACATTTGGATAGCGGCATTCAAAATCCTGTTGTACTGGAGTGTTTGCTAGTTTTAGAAGGTAGTCAATGTAATTGGTGCTAATGACTGTGGGGTAAAATCTATGTATATCAGGACCCTCTGAGCAGGTCTTGCTTTTGGCAACTGGAATACACTTGTTTGTAGCCCTACAGGTCCCAGTAGGGAAGCAGCTGACTTCATGTGCCCTCTTAGGAGGGAATCTGTAGGATAATTCTAGTTCTGCTACTACTTACAGCCTAAAATCCCATCAAAAGTGTTTCAGTTAATTCAGAGAAAAACTTGTTCCTTTCATTGTGTAATTTTTTAGGGGCACAAACTGACTTTACAGAGTTTACTACAAGTAACATTTCTATTTAGAAAACTCTTGCAGCTGGATTAAAGTTAACTTTAGTATTTAGTTTTATTAGTATGGACAAAACTAGTCAGTGTATTGTGTACGCTGCCCTTCATTGGTATAGCAGCAATGTAAAGCAACTGGTGAACTTGTCTGATCTTAGTTTACTGCTGCACAGCAGTTTGTACTGTGTACTGATTACTGTAAGTGTAAATTGTTGCAGTAATGCTTTAATCACTTAGTGCTGCAGCTGGCCAAGGACCATGTAACCTGTTGATAAAAAATCGGAGCTTGGAGCCTATATGAGCAAACAGTCAAAGCTGATCTCGATCTGCTGAACGGTGTGTAGGAGTATGTGTTCACTGGAAGGGAAATATATGCTGACTGAGAATAGCATGTGATAATTGCTTATGGGGTATTCCAAAGGACTAAGACAAGTTCAACTCTTGAACTAAGTTCATGAGCGTTACCCTGCCCTTTGTTTTACAGCATAGGCTGGTATAGAGGAATACAGCTGTTATGCTGACCTTATTTGGGTGTAGGCATGTGTTATACTCAGTGATACCACTGTCAGGAAATTTTTGTCTGGAGAGCTATACTATGGACAGGATGAAAGTGCAGTGACAGGCAATGCAGACTGCAATATTGAATGGAGTTTATCACTTCTGCTTAGGTCAGCATTAGATATGGCAGTTTGGCATGCAGACAGCTTGCTCTGCTGAAATCTGATATAGGATTGTTAGTTTAAAGCTAACTGTTCTGAGTGGCTTGGAACATTTTGACTATTACTGGGACTTGTCAGGAAACAAACTGGTATGGTGCTGTCATGCCTTCACTGACACACTGCTTCTGGCAATCAGTTTAAGTAGCTTAGTTTTGTTAGCTGTCTATGCCCTGAATATCATAACCTCTGTTAAAGTAATTCATTCATCTGATAAAAATGTGGCACTGACATTCCACACTTGAATAAAACTTCTTGCCTCCTATTTCTAGCTGCCTGATGGATCAGAGATCCCTCTACCACCAATTGTTCTGGGAACACTTGGCTCAGATCCACGCAAAAAGACGGTGTGTGTATATGGTCACCTGGATGTTCAGCCAGCAGCACTAGAGGACGGCTGGGATAGCGAGCCCTTCACACTGGTAGAAAGAGAAGGTAAAAGCAGTGGACTTCACAAGCTGATGAGCACTTTAAGGAGTATGGCATTTCTCAACTGTTCTAAAGTTGCACCCTTGATTGAAAGGGGGAAGGAGAGTAAGAACAAACATGGGTGTTTAATACTGTTGAGATAAAAGATGCAGGAGGGGAAATGGTAAACAATAGAGCTGGAAGATCTCAGCTGCTATCAGGGTTTGTTTCCTTTTCTGATAGTCTAGACTGTACTTGCTGTAGCTACAAGGAAGATAACATGCAAAGTCTTAACTGCTGCCTTCCATGGTAACAATTTGTTGCTGGAAAGCTTTCTAAAACTAGTTTCTTGTGCTGTTCACAACTTGCAGCCTGTAAGGTCATGTCAGACTGCAGGGATTTTTGAACCACTATAGGGGACAAACACTCAACACAGCTTCTTTATGGCTGGAGACAAGAGTGGTACAGCAACCTCCCAGGGTTGCCTTATGTTTGTGCTACAATGAGTACTGCAGAAGCTGTGTTTTACAGAGCTAGCGCCCAGGCAAATGTCCCTCGCATAAACGGGGATGAAGAAATTGTGCAGTAAGTTTTATTGAAACAACACATTGCCAGTAGCCAAGAGGAGATGGAAACTTTCCTTTCTATTTAAAGTTGGTGCTACCAACAGCCTCTTCCTTGTTTCACTTGCTCAGTGTTGAGTGCCAAAGGTCATATGAATAACAGGACATTAACCATTCTTGTTGCGTAATTGTTAATCATTGCCAAGGAGAAAGAAGTAGCTGTGGTAACTAGTATTTCTACTTGGGCACTCAGTTGTAGGCGTCAGAGTCCAAGTTACTAAATTGGATTATCTCGTCTGAGCAAGAGCTAGACTTGCCTCCAGCTGTGATTTATCTCTGTGCAGCCTGGCAGTGAGAGGTGTATTTACCAATGGCTCCTTACCTTGCAAGCTGTCTGGCCTGTTCTGGCACTGTGGTTATACCTAGTGCTTGGGATTGTAGCCACAGCTCTGAGTTGCAGCAATATCTGCCTCTACAGCGATCCCGTGTGGTACGCTTCCTGGGACTCCCCTGTCACCTGTAAAACTTGTCCTTTCAAACAAAGACCTATTGAAGCTAATATTGGATAGGTTTCTGTTAAAAGGAGGTAGCTTGTTTCTATAACCTTTCTGCTGTGTTTGTAGAAAATGATATTATTGTGAAGGATATGGGGACAACTTAGCTCAAGGCAGTTACATCTTTTCCGGGCTTATGTTCATCTCCTATCCAGGGAGCAGCTGCGGGAAGAGGTGGGATAGCTCTAAGTGGGAGAAGGACTGCAGTCCTGTGCCTGTCCCACTTGCATGGGTGCATGAAGTGGGATGTAAAACTGATACTTAAGAAGAATCAGAAATGAAAGTTAATATAAGCAGGGTTAAAAAGCTCATCCAAAAGGATGTTTTCTCCTGCAGGCAAGAGATGACTGAAGCTTCATCCTAATTTTTCTCCACAGTGGTTAATTTGTATCTTGTGTCTACAGGAAAGCTGTATGGGCGAGGAGCAACAGATGACAAAGGTCCAGTGCTTGCCTGGCTGAATGCCTTGGAGGCTTATCAACAAACTAACCAGGTATGTGCTCAAAATGTATCCTGCTTTTTTACATACAGCTGAGTCTAGCAATAAATGTTATCCAAGCCACAAACCTTTGAGGCAAGCCTGCTTATTCAGCCAGTTGGAGGAATTATGCAGTAGTCCTGTAAGTTTCCTGATGTCCCAGTAGGGTTGAGTTGACTTGCTGACAAGTTAGTCTGGTAGATGCTTAGATTGCACTGTGAACATTTTTGCTTTAACGCAATGTGTAGGAAGGAAAATACATATGCGGGCATCTGGAGCAGGAGGAATAATCAAGTGTGATCACTTTTGCGTAAGGATGTCAAATTAGCTTGGCCTTTAACAAAGCTTAGCATTTCACTGCCACTGAGTTCTAAGAAGAGATTAACTTGGTAACACTAAACTGGGAGCTTTGCTGTTTCTGTTCAAGAAAAAGTGCAATCAAATAGCTCAGAATGTTTGCTTTATCTTGCAATACTATTACTTGTGAAAAGAATTAGCAGTTCTCAAGTGCTGTCTAGGCATAGAATGGAATAGGGTAGACTGGATAGACAGGGTAGCTCTGAATCTTACTGTGACATGCAATTTCTGTAGTTAATGTTAGTTTTCCTAGCCCTGTGACTTACCTTTGGCGACAGATTTCTGCTGCGTTCCCACAGCTAAGAGGATTGGGAACAAGATGTTCCAGAGCTTAGTTAAAACTTTGAATTCCTTCAAATGAAGGGTGGTGTAAGTGCAGTCCAAACTTTGTAATACTTTGTGTATAATTAACAGATTCTACTGTCATGGAACTAATTTACCCATGTCCATTTTTCTGCTTTGTATGTGACAGATGAAAATTACTGATTGCTAAAGGAATCAAATGTTTTCACATACTTAATCTGTTCTTGTTTTTCCACTGTCAAAGGAGTTCCCAGTAAATGTTAAGTTCTGCCTGGAGGGTATGGAAGAATCAGGATCTGAAGGCCTTGATGAACTGATTTTTGCTCAGCGAGACAGTTTCTTCAAAGATGTGGATTATGTTTGCATTTCTGACAACTACTGGCTAGGCAAGAAGAAGCCTTGTATCACCTATGGCTTGAGGGGTATCTGCTACTACTTCATAGAGGTAAGTGCTGAAATAAACTGCAAAACCAGTTTTAAGTTGAATTTTTCTGCTGCAGAGGACTGGTAGGTCAAACTCTTCCATGTCAATACCTTTTCTTCAGAAAAGGTGAAACTGACTACTTAAGTGGAACAGTTTCTACTAATTGTCTAAATACATTCCTTTTACTATGCTATATTATACTTGGGTGGGAGGGATAGCTTTGAGATGTGTGAAGCACGATAAGCCAGCACCTTCAGTGGAGGATTATCTCATGGCATAGATATCTTCACCCAGATATTTCCTTGAGTGCAGGAAGAGATGTCACCACTGAAGTCCCCATGGTTGGGGCAGTCAGAACTAAAGTCTTGTCCTCCACAGACCAATAAAAAGCGTATCTGCTTTAGTGCACTACAACTGAGCGGTCTGGTTTCAAAACCAGGTGCATTCTCAAAATACATGCAGCAAAAAGCTAGGGTAAAAGTCTGTCTGTGCATTTGACAGTATGTTCATGCTAAAATTAACCTGAATCTTAATGCACTTCAAACCAGGTGGAATGTAGTGACAAAGACCTTCACTCTGGAGTTTATGGTGGTTCAGTACATGAGGCCATGACAGATCTCATTGCTCTAATGGGTAAGAAAAAGCACATTTTACTGAATGTGTCTAAAATGGGAGTAAGAGCCATCAAAGTGTGAGTTTGTCTGCCATGGGAGGGGTGTGTGGTGTCCTAAGCTGCTTACACTAGCAAAGCAATGACCAATGAAATGGTTCTTGCCAGGTATGCATGAAACAGGCTGAGGTATTGGCTACAGAAATATGGTTAAGGTCTTACCAAAAACTTTTCTATCTTCTTTAACTTCCCTTAAAATCTTGGTGCAAACTTCTATGTTAATTAGATCAGCTCTTATCTGCAAACTCTTCTATAGCTGCCATATTGATCTCCTTGGGAATCCTGACTTCAAACAGCCAGCCAAACTTGTAGCAGTAGAATTAATACAGTTGCAAGGAAGTGCACATTCTGAATTGCTGCAAATTCTGTTAAGTGCCTTCCATGCATAGTGGAACAGTATTTGGGAGGTATAGGTTGGAATTTTGTTGCCTTTACAGAGTTTTCAGAAGGCAAAGACTTCTATTTCCCATGGAAAGTCCTCCTAGCAATGATATCTTGTTTCTTCAGGTTGAATTCTGATATTAGGTGGTTGTTTACAGGTTCTCTTATAGACAAGAAAGGGAAAATCCTCATCCCAGGTGTTAATGAAGCTGTGGCACCTGTTACTGATGAGGAGCTGTCACTATATGAGAAGATTGACTTTGACCTGGAAGAATATGCAAAAGATGTAGGAGCAACAAAACTACTGCATGATACAAAGGTATACTGCACTCCTCCCTCTCTACCCTGGTGTGCTGTCTTAGTTCAAGCTATCCATATTAGTAGAAGACAGAAACCAGCTTCTGTGTGTACTAGGCAGCTGCCCAAGTCTTTGAACAGGCTCAAGTTCGATAAACTCATGTCTGAATTTCTCAGACCTTCATCCTGGGAGCTCTCCAAATGAATGCTTTTAACAGCACTGAATCTTGCAAGGTATAGGTATTGCTAGTTTTAAAGCACTACACCCTAGATGTAAATATATCTATTGTAAAAAGCAGAAACAAGTCTTGTAAAAGACAAGTTTACATGTGCAGGTCTGTCTTCTGTCCTAGTACTGTCAGGAGGAGACTTCAGACAACTCAAATAGGTATAAGTAACAATTTTATATATTCAACCTTGTCTTACTTGCTCAGGTTTATATCAACTGGGAACACACAGGCTTCCTTGTTTGGCCTGGTCCTATAAAGTACTGGGTAAAATATAGCTTGTATATAAGAAGGAGCTGGCAAGATGCTCTTCATATATGATACTGAACTAATGCTGGTCACTGTTAGCTAGACTGAAATCGTAGCTTAAATTACCAAGGGAGTTCTAACAAAGCTGCATGCATGCAAGAAGGGGCTTAGGGCTAAGAAGAGATATGGGAGAGAAGGCTGTAATCTCCAGATGAGAAACAATGTGCTTGAAAGACTTGGACAGTGACAGTGAAATTTTCCTTGGGAGAAGATTAGAGGCAGGTTGTACCTGGAACAAAATAAACTTAACATTAAAGCTCACAAAATCTGTCTCCTGAATCTCTGCAGTGAAGTTCAGGTTTGAGATACTGTAGCTGTCTATACAGGACACAAATGATGTTGAATTCACAGTATCCAGGGTGTCCAAGGCAACAGGGAGGAAAAGCAGAAGTGTATCTGGAATGACCTAGTAATGGTAGGCAATAGAGCTCACTTTAAGGAACCCAGAGTTCAGCCAGTTTAACGCAACTGATAAAGTGGCAGGAGCACGCTTTATGCCTCAGTCTGTATGGTGGTGAGGCTTTTAGAGAACTTGTGATCTTCATAAGCATGTGACTCGGTGATGGAGGCATCTGCCTGACTTGAGGCAGTGGGGACTAGAGCTTCTGATACATTCCCTACAAAACTGTGCTTGAGCATCTTGTAAATGGTATTTGTGCCCTTCTCAGAAGCAGACTGGTCCTTTAAGTTCCCTAGAATTAGCAGAAAGCCAAACTAGAGCTACTGAAATCTCTTAACGTGCTGGAAACTCAGCCTTTGTACAAAAATGTGTGCTTAATTGGAGTAACAGGTTCTGTTTATGACTGAATGGTCTTGAATGAGCTGCATTTGTCCATGGGAGAATGCACTGTTTCTTGCAAAGTCTTTATTCAGTTGAATAAATTATTACATAAAGTTTGACAGAGTTCCCTAAAGTAACCTTGCATCTTTCCCTTTGCTTCTTCAGAGAGATATCCTTATGCATAGGTGGAGGTATCCGTCCTTGTCTCTCCATGGAATTGAAGGAGCCTTCTCAGCCTCTGGAGCCAAGACTGTGGTTCCTAGGAAAGTGATTGGCAAGTTCTCAATCAGGCTTGTGCCGAACATGACTCCTGAGGAAGTCACAAAGCATGTATGTTGAGATGGATGCGTAGTCTCAAACCAACTATTGTCCCTAAACTTCTGTTCTCTGTGCCTGGGGGAAGAGTATTTCTGATTTATAAAGCAGTTCCATTTATTTACTTTGCTACTATCTTCCCTGTTTTGCACCTCAACTCATATAGCAACTCCCTAAATTATCTGGGCCCATGCTGGACTGTTGTGGCCTGGCTGTTCAGTTTCTCTCAATTAACTTCAATGTGTTCAGGAGTAAATGCTCATTTAATTGTAGGGCATTTGGTTTACCAAAAGTGCATATTCAAAAGTGTGAGTTTGACTTACTGGCAAACTGATCCACAGTATACTGCTAATTTGCCTAGAGGAGATATTCTGACTTGAGAGCAGAGGTGCATAGGAATAATATGAAATAATAGTAATAGGAAAAGTGTTGCTGCACAGTAGTAGTGACCTGCAAGTCCCCAAGATGTTTTTAGTATACTGTCTTTTATCAGCGTTCATACAAATGCTAACAGTAGATAACTGTTCAATCTTTCTTATAGGTTGAAGACTATGTGAGCAAAAAGTTTGCAGAGCTGCAGAGCCCCAACAAATTCAAAGTATATTTAGGCCATGGTGGAAAACCCTGGGTGTCAGACTTCAACCATCCCCACTACATGGCTGGTAGGAGGGCCATGAAGACAGGTCAGTGGGTTTTCCGCTTTGCTTTGGGAGCACTAAAGATCTCTTGTTCCAGCACCTTAAGAAATACTGAGGAGGTCACGTTTGCAGAATATTTCCAGCGTTCTGCACTTACCTAATAAGTTTGGCTCGCTAAGTAATGAAGCATATAGCGTGCAATCCTTAAACGTGAGTCTAAGGTACAGGAGGGAAAGAAACTTGATGTCAAGCTCATTCCTACTTATATTGGAACAAGCCCATTGGTGTGGTGTTGCTTTTGCATAAGGATGAGACTGTCAGTAGTTCAGGTGACTTGCTTAGCCAAAGCCCGCAAAGCTTTGCCATCCTAGTGTACTTAATCGGTTCTGCTAGGGCAACGACAGCACGTTGAACTTCTGTGTTGGAGTACAAACAGGCTTTCAGAAGAAGTGTTACTTGTGTAACTGAACGCTGAACGTGACAGTACTCCAGCACTACATCTGGGGGGCAAATGCCACAATTCTGCCACCTCTGCTGCCTGCCTGATTAAAACACAGCAAGACTTGCTCAGCACATGGTACAGAAGTGGTTGGTACTCAATTGCTTAAGCAGCAGTAAGGATCTGTGGAAAAAAAACAAATACAATTCCAAACTGACTAGAGTATCACTTTGTTCTAGTTTTTGGAGTCGAACCAGACCTGACGAGGGAGGGAGGAAGCATTCCTGTCACCCTTACTTTTCAAGAAGCAACAGGCAAGAATGTCATGCTGCTTCCTGTTGGAGCTGCAGACGATGGTGCCCACTCTCAAAATGAGAAGCTAAATAGGTAAGAGAAGATTTATCTGTGTGCCAGGCTGAGCTATACTGTGGGTCTTGGCATGTATTATGAAAAGGACCAAGAAGAATTGAGCTCTTTTCTTTATTTCTCTAGAAAGCGAAGTGCCACTTTTCCCTAGCAGAGTGTGAGTGGTTGGGTAACTAGTCTGTTGCTGAATCTTGATCTCTTTACTGCTTCTGGTTTTATGCACTTGAAACCAGAAGCAGTTTTTATACTTTGGTCTCCAAGCTTGGCTACCCCCTACCCTAAGGGTGGCACTTCTCTCTTGCCTGGGGAGACGCAGGGAGGTTGGCAGTGGTGCCTGTTGCCTGCAACAGTAATGCCTGTAGTGTCTGTGTGCATAGGACTGATACGGCGATCAGCGCAGCTGCTAGGAATACAGCTCAAATGAAGACAATGCTAATGAAAGCTGTCTTCTTTCCAGGTACAACTACATCCAGGGGGTGAAGATGCTTGGTGCATACCTCTATGAAGTCTCCCAGCTGAAGGATTAAGTTGGACACCTTACCTTCTGGCTTATGGATCAGAAGTCTGAACTTTATTACAAAATTTCGTCAATTAACGAGTTTTACATGGCTCCCCTTTTCCACCAACACTCCACCGCTTGGGTGGGTAAGAGGGGAGCATGCAGATCCACTTGACAAAGAACATTATATACCAAAAATAATTCTTTAATTGCTTACTTCAAATGACACAGACTATTCTTTATCTGGCCAGCAGTCCTGAACTGCATCTTGGTCCCCTCTGTGTCACTTCAGAGTTGTGGTTTGCTGTATTCATCTACTTCCTGTAAAGCAGGAACAGTTAGCTCTCAACTGTTTAAGCAGCCACATCAGTTGCAGAACTGCCAGATGAGTTTCAGGTTCTTATTCCTGGATATGTCCTGGAAGTAGCCAAAGTGACAGATTATGGGGCTATACTGGAATGTGCTCAAGCTGTAGAGAGGCATCTATCTTGCCAACTGAGTGATTTGGAAGAGCAGTTTGTCTCTTACAGTGTATACCTGCCTGCAGGTTTCAATTTACAGTGAATGAGGTTATAACAAGTCACTGTAATAATGACTACTGGCCATCTTTTTGTAAAGCTGCCTTTGTACTCCCTAAAAAAAAAAATAAATAATCATGCTCTAGAGTTTGGCTCGTGGTTTCTAAGGATTAAATAATAACTTGGGAGGGAAAGCAACTTCAGGTAAGTTGGGAGGAACCCTTCTATGGCTACAGAGGCAGGTAAGCAACATGGGTACCAGACTGTACTTCCTGGGAATCCAAATTGTTATTCCTTGTGGAGCTCTGGCTCCATGACAGTGTGACTTGAAGCAGATATTGCTAAATTCTGCTCTCCTGAGAGGAAAACGAGCTTGGAAGATGTTCCATTTTGGCTTTGTAAGCCAGGTCATCACAACCGATGATACCGCAAGGGAGCGGGTGGAATTTGTAGGCATAAGTGAGGAGGGAAGAGCATCACTCATTGCAACTACTGACTGTCATCCAACTTCCATCTGTCTTTTTGGAAACATTCAACTCCAACAGTTCTGGTATTGTGTTAAATAAGCAAACCCTCTTAAATGTGTGCTAACCTGAACTGGATTTAGAATCATAGAATCATAGAATGGTTTAGGTTGGAAGGGACCTTGAAGATCGAGTTCCAACCCCCCTACCATAGGCAGGGATACCTCTCACTAGACCAGGTTGCCCAAGGCCACGTCCAGCCTGGCCTTGAACACCTCCAGGGATGGGGCTTCAACAACCTCTCTGGGCAACCTGTGCCAGTGCCTCACCACCCTTAAAGTGAAAAACTTCTTCCTAATGTTTAATCTAAACCTGCCCTCTTCCAGCTTAAAGCCGTTCCCCCTCGTCCTATCACTACATGCCCGTGTAAAAAGCCGTTCCCCAGCTCTCCTGTAGGCCCCTTTAGGTACTGGAAGGCCGCAATAAGATCTCCCTGGAGCCTTCTCTTCTCCAGGCTGAACAGCCCCAACTCTCTCAGCCTCTCCTCATAGGAGAGGTGCTCCAGCCCTCAGATAGTCCTCGTGGCTTTCCTCTGGACGCGCTCCAGCAGGTCCATGTCCTTCTTATGTTGGGGACTCCACAGCTGGATGCAGTACTCCAGGTGGGGTCTCACGAGAGCAGAGTAGAGGGGCAGAATCACCTCCCTTGACCTGCTGGCCACACTTCTTTTGATGCAGCCCAGGATGCGGTTGGCCTTCTGGGCTGCGATGGCATATTGCTGGCTCATGTCGAGCTTCTCATCAATCATCGCCCTCAGAGCTGCTCTCCAGCCATTCTCCACCGAGCCTGTATTTGTGCTTGGGATTGCCCCGACCCAAAATTGCCCCATTTGTCTCGCTGTTTCTGAACTACCTGACCAGCGTGGCAGGCTGAGCTAGGTAAGTATTTCAAGTGATGATGTTTTGCTCTGAGAACTGCCCCGAGGGCATGGTGCGGTACTGTAGTCCTGGTTCCTGATGAACAGTGGAGCAGCATGTGATGCTTCCTCCCTTTGGGGGGCAGAAGGCAGGAATGTCTCATCTGGCTGGCTTTCACTGTTGCTTGATCTGGAGTCCTAATAGTGGATGGTAGTTGGGGTGGGGAGGAGTCTTCTCACTGTGAAGCTCCTAAAGCCTCTATGCCTTGTTTGGTTTGTTCTGTTTGGTTTGTCATGGGAGTTGATGGCTGGAGATAATCTGGTGCCATTCAACTTTGCACTCGCAGCTGTGACGGAGGCCGAGGCCTGTGCCCTGCCTGCGTCAGCGCTTGCTGCACCAAGCATCTGCACAAACGCTGGGTAGCCGGCTGCTGGGTTACCACCTTTCAGTGATGGTGGAACTACTCTGATACAACGTGCAGCCTGTACTGTTGAAAGAGATCAGTTGTTTAGCTTAAATAATTAAGTTTTAATTAGAATAAATTACTTAGTGTTATAACATGATGTGATTTATGCTGTTTGTTTAGCTTTGCGTAGCATGAGTAGCTAGATCTGCTGAAGCCTTTAGGCTGCAGTAGAGTTAATTTTCTTAGCATTGTACCAGCTGCTAGGAAAATTACTGTGTTTAATCTTCTAGTATGAGGAAAATGTCAATAACACTGATGTTTTGGTAGTGTTTTCCCTAAGTCTGGGACTTTTCAGTTCCCCATGTTCTGCCAGTGAGTGCAGGTGCACAAAAATTGTAAACCAGAAGATAAGGAGGCTACAACAACTGTCAGCAGAGACTGCAAATCAACAAGATAAGAGCAGTCAAGGGCTTGCCTGCCTGGACACACAAAAAGAATCCGATAAGTTGTTAGAAGACCCCAGACCAAAAATCGCTGATGGACTAAAAGACACATGAGACAAAGTGTGTGAGGGGTGGGGTGTATGGATCACAAGGGTATAGCTGCCCAGGGATTTCTTTGCTTGAGGTCCCTCCCTTTTCAGAGGGACCCAGCCTGAGCTGATGTTGCTGCTGTACCTTTCAGTTAAATTACTTATTTTTATAAAATCCAATGCTGGAGACTCTGCTGAGGGAAACCGAGGGCTGAGCCTGAAGAAGCAGGGAGTGTGCCTGAGAGTGTGTGAGGAGTGGAAAGGGGCACCCATCGGCTCCCTGGGGTCACCCGCTGCGAAGGGACCCTGGTCCTGGCAGTTAGACATGAGTGGTGTATGTGCGACTCCTTCAGTGGTGTGTGAACACTTGGGCAGTGACTTATCCTTTAACAGTTGTGGGGTAATTGCTGGGGGTGACTTAGAAATTAAGTTATATTCACATTTTGAAGAAAAGTACAGCATTGATGAAACTTTCAGGGGCAGAGCGCAGCTGGTGTGCAAAGGATACACTTAACAAAGGTTCCCTGATGTTAATGACATTGGGCGAGTCCAGTGTGCTAACTCTAAGGGAGAAAAACACTGCGGAGGGTGGAGTGGAGACACTGCGGCCATACTCTGTGATAAAATGGGAGTTTGAAGGTCGTATGGAACCCTTGAAGGTCTTATGGAACTGATAAGCTGCCTAATTGTTACCCTGAGCCAATGATCTGTCATTTTTTGACAAAATGCTATCCTTTGGGTGACCTTTGCTCATTATAATGTCATAATACCAAAACACACCTCCATCCCAAAAGCTACCCACCTCCAAGGTGACTCCTCATGGAGTCTGTGCTCTGAATTTTTTTTGTAGTCTATACCTTTAAAAGCACAGTGAGAGAATTTTACACCAATCATAACAAAAGTATGTATGACTAGAGTTCCTCAAGCTCCACCTGAAAGGTAAAAAATAGTATAAAATTAGCTTGAGAGAGGAGGGATGTCAGGGAAGGTACCAATGTGGTCAGGGCAATACCATCGCTGACCACCCCTGAGTTCTGGGATCAGTCGATGGGCTGAGCCCCTCTTTCCCCCTCCAACACGGATGCTTGCGGGTAAGATTCGAACACTTGGCTATAGCAAGCGCTTCCCTGGGAAACTTAGAAATCTCTATAGAGTTGTTTTATACCTTAGCGCATTTGCAGCCAGGCTGTATTACTAACATCTTTAGTATTTGCATGTGCTTTGCAGACAGTGGCTATCACTGGCAATCCAAAAGAACTTGTGCATCTGTTGCTTCAATAAACTACACTTTTCACCAATCTAGCTTTTAGAGTTCATAATGAATGCGACTAAAGTCCTTAAGTGTGGCCATGCTAGTTCATGGAACGCTGCTAGATCAAATTGTGTATAGTGTTATGAGTGCATCTGTAATTGTGGTAGTTCAATATACATATTCAATGTGACTGGATTTTTAATGCCAAATTGGGCATCACTCAATCTAAGCCTAGCTGCCCCCAGCCCTTCTGACAGGCTGGAATGCAAGGGGGTTCATTTTTGGCCGAACTACTTTGCCCTTTAATGCAACAACAGTCCATGGGGCAAAACTGGCATGCCTGAATATTTGAAGGTCATTTGTGTGCTGAGATCAATTAGTTATACAGGATAACTAGTCCTAGTGGTCAGTGTGTTTAAAGCAGCTTCCTCTGTTACTGAATTGACACCTCAGACTTCTCTAAATGGGGTAACTTACACAAAAGGACAATTCCCTGGCTGTTGGTGAGTTCATATCGCTTATTTTCTACTTATCAATTTGAAAAGCATCAAGACTTTAAAAAAAAAATCTGGTTCCTTGGACTTGGGTAATACTAGTTTCTCACAATGTAAAGAAAGCTTATTTGGGTGGTTGGGAAACTGATAACGTCATGAATTATGTTCAGAAAGTGAGCATGTCTGTAGTTGTCCTATTTAATTTGCAAGTAATTTCTTGAGAATCATCTAATTGTCAGTTCTGCACTGAAGACACTGCATCAGGTCCTGCACTTCCTGAATAAGCGCAGCGTGGCAGAGTTGTGAAGGATACCCAAAACAGAAGAAAGTGTGCAAGAAACTGGGAAGTAGGTCCTATTGGGTAGACAGCAGGAATATTTTGGCATGGGGTGAGTGCCAAAACCCTGTGAAAAGGAGATTAAAATGGGACTTTGGCCTGAGCAAAATGCTGGGGTCTATTGAAGCATACATGAGCAAGTTGCTAAAGTAATGGGTTCTTTATGAGACTTAATGAGATTTCAGATTTGTTTAGATGTATAATTTTAAAGTCAGAAATCATCAGTATCTGTTACTTGCTACAGTAGAGCTTGCTTTAGCTGTAACCTCTCTTGTCCCTGCCTAAGGTGACCACAAAAGCAGTAGTACTTGCCCTGAATGAACAACGCAAGCAAAAAGAACTAGTGGTACCGGTTTATTTCTGCAGCCTGCCTGCTTCAGACCAGGCTCCTTGAAGTCTTCTAGAAAACTACTATCTGTTGCAGAGATCTGGTTTGCTGCATCTTTAAATGCTTGTGTGTTGTACAAAGAGTTTGCTTGACCCAAGTTGTTTGAGTAACAGCAGCATTGCACAGGACAGAAGTGTCTGACATGACATCAAGCGTGAGCGAAACACAAAAACTGAAATGCATCAGTGAAGCACAAAAAAATCACAGCACCATCTGCTGGGTGTACAAAGGCTGATCAGCATTTTCCACACAGAACTTCATAGCATCGATTTTTTTTACCTGTTAGTTTGCCGCAAAGCTTGGCCAGCTCTGGTTAACATATAACACAAAAGCTTGTCTAATTAATATGTCAATTGGTGTTCATTAAAAGATTCCTAAGTGAACTGACCTAACTGCCGGACCAATGTGTGGTTAGGTGGCAGTATGGCCAGGAGGAGGGCAAGACTGCCGATGTTTCGGATGGCTGTGTTTAGCCTAGGCTGCTGCTGTGTATTCTTACTGTGCTAAACAACTCCTCCGTGATGGTAAGTGCTGGGAAAATGTTCCAGCTGGTTTTGCAGTTTCTTCCTCATGGTCTTTGCCAGCAGTCACCTTAGCTTCTCTGGGGTGGAGCTATGCCTTTGTAGCTGTTCACATTTGTAATCTCCAATTTTCCTGAGTAGAGGTGCGCCAGCTGTATTTACAAGCAAGGCTATCCGAAGGGATGTGGTTATGAACTTCTCTAACCTGAGAAGTGTCTGAATCTTGGCTGGGCCTATCGGGTACCCGCACACGCCTGCTTAGCTTAGACTTAGTGCTTAGACTATTGCTTCAAGATGATCTTTTCTATTACTTGTCTGCCACTTGCCTCTGAGGGGTAAAACAGGTTGGAGCCCAGCTTACTGCTGGTTGACCCAGATGGCATGTGGCTGTAAATTGGTGAGGCTCTTCTCTCTTTTTGCGAGCTTCTGTTTAGCCAAATTATCTCAAAGTATGCTAAACCCCTTCAAATACTAAAGTAAAAGTAGTTGGATCGCCTGTGTACCTTCCCCGTGCACCCCATCCACAAGACAATTTTGCTTTTCTTGCCCAGATTCCCTTCCAGTCAAACTTGATGCAACCACATAACTCTGCTTTATTTGAAAGCTGGAGTTTTATTAAAGATGGTGAGAAGTTTTGTATATTCTCACCTAGCTATTTTTTTTTCCCCTTGCTTAAGTACCTTAATTCAGCAGCAGCAGTTTCCTGGAAACCAATGCTGGGGACCTGGGAAGACTACTTGCAGAAGGAAAGGTGACTTCATAAGTAGGCAGCTGGGGAAAAAAAAAAAGAAAGGACTACCTACATCCCACAAAAGCAAAGCACATTTTTCTCTCCTGTTTCCTAATGTGGAATAATAGCTTGATTCCTGAAAGGAAATGGGAAAATCTCAGAGACAGTGGCATGCTGCTGTTGCTGAGTCTGGATGGCTTGTGCTTCCTGTTCTCCCACTCTGAGAATGGAGGCAGATCTACAACATGCATTTTACAATCACTTGTCCACAGGGTGAAACTGCTGCAAAATTGAGAATGCAGCCTTCTGGCTTGTAATGCCTCGTTCCTCACTAGATTTCTTGAGTTTTAGCAAAATCCATGACAGTGCATCTTGGTATGGAATATGCACTGAGAAGAGCAGCTGGAGTCATTACAAGCTATTATTCCTAAATGAATAAGCCCTAACTGCCTTTTAAAATGTCACTTTTCTTTATTTTTGCTGTACTGGGAAACAATAGCATGCGCATTAAAAACACAGTCTTGATTTTCAACTGTGTGACAATCCATTTCAGACAGTTTCCTAATTTGAAACTGCTTTTTAACTTGCAAAACAGACTTTGGTTTAGCATAATGAGTTTGGATATACTAATTAAATCAAAACTTACTTTTCCATAAGGTTACATGATAAACTGCCTAAACTTCAAGAACTTCAGCTTTGTGATCTTGACCTTGAAGCAATGTGAAAAGTGGAGATAACGTAGAGCTAATCTAGACAGAGTATGTGAGTTTATTCATTCTGTTAAAGTACTAGCTTAAAAACATTACAATTTTTTTTCCTGTGTCAACTGAACTCATTCGATTAAAATAGAATAGATCCATGTGTTAAATATGCTTTTACATTATGAGGAGTCAGTCTGAATAAATCACCTTCCTGATAATTAA
Source organism: Pluvialis apricaria (assembly GCA_017639485.1). NCBI lineage: Eukaryota > Metazoa > Chordata > Aves > Charadriiformes > Charadriidae > Pluvialis > Pluvialis apricaria. Next base: position 105,932,944 of record CM030008.1, on the reverse strand, counting down.
TAAAGTTATGCAGGGGATTTAAATCCCTCTTCAGAGAATCTGCTTAGGTTACATGGGAAAGCGTAGTGGATAACTCTGATTCTAGTCCCCTGCTAGCCTGATCATACCCTTCTACATCATGACGTTAGGTTATGACAAACCCTGAATGCTAAGGCATGTTTTTCTAGTACTCTTACATATTCATCTTTCTATTAATTTTGCATATCCTTAGTGATTCTGAGATTTCTTGAGGACTGCTTAAAATGCATGCCAATGAAATGTGCCAGCTGATGCTGACACACTGGTGTGCAGTGTCCTCCTTCTGTCTGGGCAGGCTTATGTTCCTCTCAATCATGGAGAGAGCCCATGGACCTCTTATATTTCTGACCTTTAGACTGAAAAATGAGATAACAAATTCAGTTGAGCATCTGCTTTTGTCATGGTTATTGCGCTATGGAAAAGCAGCCACGATGTACGTGGTGCATCTGAATTGAGACCTGTTGTCTCCTCAGAGGATGTGTGGTCTCTTCACAAAAAGCAAAAGCTAACTCCACCAACATAACTTTAAAAGTAACTATGTAGTTAAAAATCTACAGCAACAAATTTGACGCACAGCACAAATAGCCAAATACTATTTGAAAGTGAAATATGTTCAGCTATCAGATCTCAAGGAAGTCTTCGTGGAGAGACATCCTGTGTTAGCTGATGCTTGTGAATACGTGTGCCCTACACTTGTCAATCAGAATCTACTGGTCTGTACTGAAAGACTAGCCTTAAAGTTTAAGTGTTCATAAGCAGTGTGCATGAATAGCATTTAAAGAAGAATCCTTTGAAGGCTGCTGTTACTGTCTATGTATATAAAAAAAATACATCAAGACATTTAACGTTTTTATGTAAAGGTGAATCTTTGAAGGACTGTTTTCTTGCGCTTTTGGACAGAGTAAGTAAATGGAATTGCAAATCTGAGCTGTTAATATATGCAAAATTGTAGCCAATTCCTGAATTTCAAGATAGCTGCTAAGATATACGGTGAAATTAAATGTCATGTTTCTGAACTACTTAATGGATTTAAAGTCCATGTAGTGAGTAGTGGAGTCAAGGTTAGACTTGAGGAAAAAACACTGTCTTCTCTTGGATGGTTTTAAATGCTGGTAGGGAGAATTCTGAGACACTCGCAGCTTAATTTCAAGAAAACCTATTAAACTCTTCCTTAGACTTGCAGCAACTTGGAAAGCAACAATATAACAAAACTAACTAAAGTGCTGAAGTAGTAGTACAGCTGCAGAGAACTTTTTCAAGCTAGAATGCCGTGTAGTATTTGTTTATGAAAACGCTTCTGATAGGATGTTGGTTTAGACCGTCTTGCTGTATTAGTAATGGGTTGACATCTTTCTACCATTATCAGCAGTGTACTGCTGCATCATTAGAAACCTTTTAAATGCAAAAATACTGATTCTTTTGGGTTTTTAATAGTATAGGTAGAGTATTGAATATCTGGCCTTTGTTGCCTCTTATGTTCTCTACTGCTCCTCGTTCTGCTCCCCTTCTCCTGCTATTTTTTCCAATTATTCGCAAGAGGGGAGCTAATCCTGCAAGAGGGACCCATGCAGTTTCCTAAGAATGTCACCAGGCTTTCACTTTATAACGTGATAGGTATACGTTGACTGGACTGAGTCTCTTCTACTTTTTGTATTAAGACTGTAGTTCATCTAATGATGCCAGCAGGTAATGAACTTTAACTTCAACTTTAGTCTGTAGTTGCCACTGGAATAGCCCTCAGCTTTTGGAATTTGGCCCAACAGTGTAATAACACTAAATGGAGTGGGAGAAGGTAACTTATTTTGGTTTCCAAATTCTTCTCCATTAATCTCTTTACTATTTGAGTGAATAGCAGCCTATAAAAATTCTGGCAGAAGAGCAGCTATTTCTGCAAGGCCACTGGAACATACTTTTTAATTTGCGGAAATGCCAGAAGTTAAAGGCATCAGACAAAAGACACTCAGAAATGGTTCCAGGCAAATCTCTTTAGGCTTTTCTATTGTATGTGTTGAACACTTAGCTGGAGGAGCCAAGTTCAAAGCCATAAGAATACAATATAAATTCAAAATACAGTATAGGCTGCATGTCATCATTTTCAGGAATTGGTTGTCAAACAGAATTAATAAAAAGAAAGCAAAAGATTTATTTCTGCACAGCTTTGAATCTTGTTTATATTTCAGAAATACTCTGTATTGTGTTGTCAGCTGTATCCTAAACCTTTGCACAAGGAGGCATGGTACTGCTTGTGATTATTTTGAGGCAGTTTTAATTCTGAGAGAATGGATCCAGAAGTACAAATCAAGAAGGGGGAAGACTGCATCACCAGCTCAGGCACGTTTTGGTTACCAACTCTGTTCTCTGGCAACAGAATCTCAATATAGATATCTGAATAAAGGTAACTTGAATGTGGAAAGACTGGGGAGAAAGACAGGTAGAGGGCAGGTTTCAGAAATAAAGTAAAAGGCTTCATAAGAAAGGTATAGTGAGTATATAAACACATGTTACTAGAGTATGGACAGCTAGAGTTTATTAGCTTCCAGGCTTTAATCTGCTTGTGTTCCTTTGCACTGATCTGGAAATTACGTTTAATGGAATTTGGCTGGTTATGAACCTCTGTAAGTTTATAAAGCTGCATATAATTTTTGGAAGCTTTACTTGGAGCTGTCTGACAGTCATAGATGGAATTCAAATACCTTGAGACCAGTTTGAAGTACTTATTTTTTAAAGTTAATAGGAGTTTTGGGAGGGGATTTGAGAAATGGGGGAATAAAACATTGTCTTTAACTGCAGATAAGGTCATGCATTGATTGGTTTAAAATAGAAATACACTAAAAAGTAGCAAACGTGTCTGAGGTTTTTTTTCCATGGAAAGCAGGAGCACATTTACTGAGTATTGAATTAATAGAAAACTATGCTGTATCACATTGCCTGCTTTGTGAAAGTGTTCCTATAGGATATGACAGGTAATTGAGTCATCAACATAAAATATTAATATTTAAGATGATACATTCCATTTTCTTAATGCGTTGTAGTTCCACATCTATCTACATGCAAATATGACACAGATTTACTGGGACACAGCAGTCACCTTGAAGCTGTGCTCAGTAACAGCTGATTAGCATTATCTGTTCCAAATGTAAAACAAGTTCAGCTTCTCTGACCTCATTAGAGAGAGCTGAGAGCGCCTCAGTAATAAATGCTCCACTAGCTGCTTCCAATAACTTGATTTATATGGAAGGAAGTTTTAATGACACAATCCCTGCCACTAACTAACAAACCAGCAGTCCTTAAGGATGTAGAAGAAAGAGTCTGAAAATAATTAGACTGAACACTAATATTAAAAAGGAGGCTAAAATAGGAAAATGTTTTTCAATAGCACACAGTCTGCAACACAACAGTCTTCTCATCCAATTTATATTCATAGACATCAATACAGAAGTGAGGCTAATATATCCAGAAATGCATAGTAATCTGTTCATAAACTTAGATATATGCACCTGTTTGCTGTTGAATTTGAATGACTAGAGTCTGTGTCCATCAAAAATAATTAACATTTTGGCACACTGTTTATTAGTCTCTTTCAATTACTGAATGTAAGAATCTGGGGTGATATAATGACAAAGTGGTCTACGAAACTGAAAGCCTGCTTTAAGTTTGGGTCTAAATCAAAAGTAGAGGATATGGTGGTTTCAAACTGTGCAATGTTCAGAAACTTGTTTGCTTTATAACAGATCAAGGCAGTAAATTTTAATTTCACACCCTTTTCAGAAGAATATAATGCAAAACCACGGATTGTAATGAATTTGGTCCAAATATTCTTCTCTGTTGATAGAAACTAATGTGTCATTCTGAGCCCTTTAAACCTATTAAGTTATTCTGCAACTCAAAACTGACAAACCGCAAAATTATATAAAAGTCTCTTGTAGTCTGCAATTAGGGAGAATTGGTTACTTCAGGCAAGCCAGGTATATTGGCAAACGGTGCATAAATTTATAAGCTTGGTCTGTCACTCATTTTTCATAGATTTATCAATATTCAGAGAGTTTTCAAAATTGGCAGGAACAGAGTGACTTAAATCTTACTATTAGCAAAGGAACACACCAAATGCCAAAACCCCCGCTCTGTAAACCCCTTATTTCAGTATTTACAGTGGCACGTCACCTGAATAACATCCATTTATCTTTCAGTTTAAAGACCAAAAACTCTCTGTATGTTTTCGCAGTGCTCTGAATTTGAGAGCTTGATCCAACTAAATCTGTTAGCTGCTTTAAGGCCCAATTACTACTCACAGGAACGAATGAAATCTTCAGATAAGATGACACCATGCTGAGATAATTCAAAAGGAATCAGTCACACTACTTCAGGCTAACACTTTTTTTTTTTTGCTTGAAATGTGGCTCTCTGAAAACTGACTGTTTAGGAGAAAAAAGCACTTGGTTTTTCCTTTTCTTGCAGGATTCACCTAAAGCCTCAGCTGTGAGTTGGATAATCTTTCTAATATCTCCACAGAGCATCTCCTCACTTCCTAAGAAGAAAGAGCAAGTCTAGGCAGATAAAAGGTGTGTTTACACATGGCTGGGAAGGCTGCACGCCAGTGAAGGATCTGGCATCTCTGACACCTTTATATTCAGCTGAAATAACTCACAAGGTACTAAATGGACAGTTTGGACTGTTTAAGTCCATAATGTTCCAGAGTGAGATTCTTCTATATATTCCTTCATGTAATTACTGCTTTGGAAATGAAGGTATGTGCTGCCTCAAGCAATACTTTTCCTTTACCTCAATAATGAATGATCAGGTGGATGAAAGCAAACTTATCTCAAGTGGAGAAACTAAGGCTGACAAATATATTTGTACTTCTCTAAAAGTGATAGGAAAACTGGGTCCATTTCGCTATGCCATTATCTTCAGTCCCCATTTTCTTCTACTAAATTACCTGCATAAGTTGTTGTGTGTGCTCCTCAGGTAGTTTTTTGTTGCAGGAATCTACTTGCCCAGCCAGTTCCCCTGTCGGTATCAACTTGAAAACAAACTATCCTAGTCTCTGTAGCCTTAATGGGGGAAGGTGCCATGGGAAAGCAAGGGGATAGCAGAATATGTTTTTGGTTCCTATGTGCTTTTCTGTAATTGAAGACGTTGACCTGTGACATAAGAAATAGAAAAGACCTGCTGAACACAAAGTTTGTTTGTATTCTGGTAGAGGCATAGCAAAAGACAGGTATTGTGGTTTTTCTACACAGAGAGAGAAGTAGTGAAGAAAAATGTTACCTCTAATGTTTCCGTGTTTTGTGATGGGAAGTTTCTATGTAATTGCATCTCACGGATTGAGTTAAAGGGCATCATCCAGCTGTACCATCGACAATGTCTGTCTCAGCGTGTAGCAAACAACCAAAGAATACAATGTGGTCAGGCAAATGAATGCAAACCAAAAGCTATTGGTGTGTCAGACTGGTGTGGTGTGTGGTTAAGAGTCAGATTTTGAAAACCTGGAGATGTTTGGTGAGGTTGCCCAGTAGCACTCTGCTCCTAGAGGGGGATTTGGATGATGTCCAGTTTGGGGAGAGCCTCAGAGGGCAGCCTGGAGCCCTGCGGTGCAGTAGCTGTAGCAGTGCATTGGACGGATCCGTGCTATCAGGTGGCCCTGCAAGCTGAGGGAGCAAACTGAGGACCTCCCTGCCATTCAATTTGGTGTGGCAGGGAGAGCCCAGCACCTTCTCCCAAAGGCAGGTGACTATAACCTTCTATTCAGGGGCCTGCTCAAGGAAACCCTCATTAAAAGCAGATGAAAAGCAAAGCTGGTGATAGTGTTGCTCATCTGGAGGGAAAGAGTCTTGTGGCTCAAGCATGCATCCAGGCAATGTGTATCCAAGATGTGACTCCCTTTCCCAGCCTTCCCCTTTCCCAGCCTGCAGGAAAGTGTGTATAGTTTATTGCAAATGGGGATTTTTCTTCCCAGTCAAGCTGTGCCTTCTTTAAAGATTGGCTTCCAGGTAAGAGGAGAGGAGCACAGGGTGGAACAGTTCTTTGCAGAGCTGTTTATGCGTTTGATCTTTCATAGCTAATGGCTTAAATGCATTTAAAAATACTGACATTATTATGGGATTTCATCTGTTTCTCCTTTTTAGTTCATCCTAAAACTTAATTCCCTCTGAAGTGCAGTGAGGGGATACCAACTTTACACACCTTCATGAATTATCTCAAATATTTCCACCAAAATTTTATAAATTATATAAGGATTGAGGCACTTGGAGTGCAGGATTAATGACTTATATCCAAAACAGTGATTTTCAGAACTGTCATTCGCTTACAAGTTGAGATATAAAAATGTTAGCTCTGAATGTTTGCATTCCTATGGTACAAAAAATGCAAAGCCATCGCTGCCTTTTAAGCCATGTCAAGGCACATGCTACACTTTTGTTGAAAGACCTTTGACATATGAGAAACTTCCCTGCTTGAGAAGACTGTAACAAAGAAAGCAAAAATACTTGTCTGTAGGAATAGTATTTTAAGTCCAAACTCTCCTGGAATGAGGAGGGAACTATTTTCCACAGAAGTTGCAATTAAGTTTACAGCACCTCAGCCAAAGAGCCTGATCCACTGGTCACAGATCCACTTCAGTTGCTAGGAGGCTCAGAGCCTATGTGCAGGCATTTGGTAAGATGTCCAGATATGAATTAGTTTTCTAACCAAAGATGCCGGTCTTGTAATTATCTGTCTCTCTGTTTCTGTTGAGACGTTATCGCGTCTGTCACAAAAGGGCCTGCTGATGGCACGACATCAGCGTGTGACTGGTGCAGAGCCCCTGCTTAATGAGCACCCGCTCGGGGCCTTGGAAGCACGTGCTTTACCCTTGATACCGTCAGTGGCCCTTTGATAGAAGAGACGTGCTACGAAATATCTCACACTCCTCCTTAAGGAGGTCCTGATCACAAACACCTTGCAATGGTAACATCCATTGCCATGAGATGCAACAGTATTGTCTGTGTGTATATATATTTAATACATATGTATATATATTCATATATGTATAAACAGTGGGTTCCTTTATTTTTAAGCTATTCAAGAGCGATTTATATTTGTCAAGAGAAGAACCTCCCTGCTTGCTTTGGCCTTCTCCCAAATACACTCCAACGACAGGAGGGCTGCAATGGAAAAATACCTGTAAGCCTGCTGCTCCTGGGACACACAGCCGAGATGCAGAAGTCAGCGAAGTGTCAAACTGAGCTAACTTTGCCGTACTCCAGACGCATGCCTTGAGGGACACCATGCACACCACCACCTCAGTGACTCGTGCCCTGCCTCTGCCAATTCCTGGACCTCACAGAAAGTTGGGAGGAGGCAGTGTGAAGAGCTGTATAAACAAAGTACTGCGTGGTTAGTATCAACTTCACCCTGTGAACTCATAAAGCCAGCCTCCCACGTCTGTTTGGGAATGACTGTGATTTATCAGCTGGATAAAAACCTCACCTGCATGAAGAGCATTAATCACGTCTAAGGGAATGCTGCTGTTATTTGGCTGGGCAAAGCTGTCTGAAGGATATCAAGATGCGAATAACCTCTTGCCGTTGCTTCAGTGTGATTAATAACTGAAAATACTGTTGCTTAAGCATTAAGCAAAATGAATTTACAATCTTGCTCTTGGAAAAATAGGACTGTCTCCTGTCTCAGCATTCAGTGCAGTGTACTGGAAAAGGCGCTGGACAAGAAGAACTTGTTTGTTCCTCTCCAGGGTGTATCGCTTAAAGCCTGCATGCTTGGAGATCTGTGTACAAAGAGCTTGCGGAATTAGTCACTGGGCAGTGAGAAGGCTTCGTGTTACTGCTCTTCCTTTACAGAGTATCTCAAATCTTTGTGGCCCTGCTCCTGGAAGGTGCTGAGCATTGTTGCTCCATTCGGAGGACAATCTGTGGCCACCAAACCTCGTGAAGTACTGTGCAAACTCTTGCCTGGGTAAGGGGACCTTTTTTAAATTAATCTCCTTCCACTGACATACCCAGGTGCAATTATCGATGTTCAGGTAACAACTGCTAATTCTGGTTCTTGGGGGGGGTCTTTACCTCTCTACCAGGGCAATCTCGTTCCACCGTCTGTCTGACAAGTTCTTGCAGCAGGCAATATTGTGTAACTTGTGGGCCCAGGTTTTGGCATCAGTTATGATTATCTTGAAAGAGGATGGCTGGGAAATACTCTTCAAGCTGAAGTGGGAAGGAGTGAGGAGGTGGAAGGAATTGCTGCTGCACAGGGAGCAGAAGTAGGAATCCTTGTAGGGGAGAGAGATTTTGGGAGCTGTGTGGAGGGGCCTCTCCATTCCACACTGATGCTTCTAGGAGACCATGATAACTGAAGTTAAATGAAGGCAGTGTATTGAGAAATGATGGTGAGCTGCAATAGTAACCAGGTACCATTGATTATGACATTAAAATAAAATTCCCGTTTTCCTGCAATGCACCTTGAAGAAACAAACAGCCAGCTTGAGCTCGAGCTAGTTGCTTATAGAGTGACAGGTAGCATTGAAAACCATCACATCATTTCTCTGTCAATGAAATATTGCTCTGAACAGTATATTTCTTACATATATGCTCACTCAATACTGTAATTATTTAGAATACCTTTTTAATTAAGGTAACAACTAAGGCATGCGAACTCTGCTGAAGTGCCAATGAAATTAAATCGCTCTTGTTTGTGCCATTACTTTGTAACCAGCAGAAGCTGCTGCCCTGATGTAGTAATAGAAACACGAAGTAGGAGACCATCTCTGCCCTGGAGAGCTTACATTTTCAAAGGACAAGGGAAACAAAGACATTGATGCTGATTTTTCTTTATCCTATTTTATTAGTCCTATTCTTATTTTCCTGTAATTAATCTATTTCCTCTTGCTTAAGTACTTATTGTATTCCAAAGAGTTGTAGTCCATGCCAGCACTCAGCCAAACTATTCAGATTGGTTCTTTAATTTCTCGTAGTTAATAAGCTACCATCAAAGAGTGTTTTTATTAAGGAGATAAAGCTGCCTGCATTTAAAAAATGCTTCTAAACAATATTGGTAATGTTTATGATACTCCATAAATGGAATAATGACCATAAAAAAATAAATCTCTTACACTGTGGACTCTAAACCTTGTTTGAAGTTATAGGTTATAAAATAAGGAGCAATTAGCAATGAAATAATAAGCTACAAAGTAATCATCACTGCTTTTTTTTCCACAATAGTATAGTTTCTCAAATAGTTGAATGATTAAATTTAGTAGGCCTATTTCTAATCTCACTCGTAGTATTGTAATTCAGGAGTAACTCCAGTGTAAAACATTTAAAGTCAGGATAAAGGAAGGCAGGATCCATGTAAAAATAGTATTATTTTAAATAAATGCAAATAAACATTGAATTCCCCCCCAACTTTTGCATTTCACTTGCAAATGAGTTTTTATACATTAATCAAATGAAGAACAAGTACTTAAAAGAAAAAATGGTCTTTGTAAGGCTCTGAGACAGGACCTTGACTTCCTTTTGAAGACTGATGCTTGTTACTGAATCTGATGGGAATAGCGGTTCTTTCAAAACAGACAGAGGACCATAAGGAGAGAAACTTCTATGCAAACACAAGCACCCAAAATTTGTTACAAGTTCAGAGGCCCTCTGGTACAGAAGACCTGTCAGGAAGAAGATGGTGAGGCTATCTGTGTGTAAGCGAGTACAATGCGCTTAGACGTGGATGTCAAATGCCATCCCAGCAAGTCAGAATATACTAAATATGCTTCATGTATACTCTAATTTTCCTTTTGGTGCTCACTGTGTTTTAAGGGCATTATGAACTAGATTAGTAGCTCAGCCTTACATGCTAGTGCATGTAATTTGGTACTTTAGCTGTACCTCCCACAGTTCTTTCCTATTAATCTTTTTGCTATGAAAAGAGCTAAAGGCAGTGCGGCTGTCTCTCCAAGAAGGATCTTTTTATACCAGTGTTTATCTGATTGCAAACCAATGAGCAGTCAAACTCAGAAAATTGTCTTAGGTAAATAGTGAATTACTTCTCCTCAGTGGGCACAGTGAAATACTACTTCCTGGGAGAAATTCTTCTCCTTACCAGAAATGTATCTTTTCTTTTCTAGTTTTCAAATCAAAGCAACAAACAAAGGCCACTTCTGTTCTCCAAGTCCTCCAAAATACTATTGTAAAGCAGCAATGCTTATCAGTGATGCTCAAATGTTTTCTCATGTTGGTATTCCTGCTAGGACCTGGGACTTCCAGGGAGAAAAGGAGGAGGAAAAGGAGCTGGGAAAATTTCTCATGGCTTGATGTGGTAGTGATTTGGATATCCTACTTGGATTATTATATGATAGAGAAGCAGACTTAGGCATCTAAACCAAAAGTTATTCTTTAACTTAAAAGTAACCCTTCATAACTGCAGAACATATCAGTGAACTGGGATAAAATGCCTCTGTTCTGCAGGTGGAAGAGGAGATCTCTCCAGTTCAAACTCTCATCACCAGCCACACAGGCAGCTGCAAACCAAGAGCACAAGGAGGTAAGGGCTTTCTTTTCTAATACCGTCTGTAACATAGCAAAGCAGAGCTGGCAAAAAGGGTCTCTCTCTCTCTTTTTTTTTTTTTTTTTCTTGAAGTCTTGAGCAAGAAGGGCAGGGCCAGTCATTGCCGCTCAGGGAAACACCCTGAAGGCGGCTCATATTGCACCACTTCATAAGAACTGACTGCTGGAAACAGCACTGGGCACTGCAGTGGCACCTGCCAGCAAGTGCCAGACTTTACCTACGCCTTCCACCAAAGTTGTTACGCAGTTTACCACATTTAATGCCATTTCTTCAACCATCTTCAAAGGCAGTCAGGCTTTGTGAGCGGGCGTCCATCCCCCTGCGTGTGTCTGGATCTCTGCAGCTCCTGGTCATTGCAACGGCAGTGGCTGCATGTGGTCAGGGCTTTGCTGCAGAACTGCCATGTGAAGAGTTGCCCTCCTCCAATGGTCTCACCTAGTTGGCCGGAGAGGCGATTGAGGCTTGATTGCCTGCTTCCACAAAAGGTAGGCTGCTTATCAGTGAAGGCTGTTAAACCCTGAAATAATGGGGTTATTATTTATCTTCCTTGATAGTGATTGCTTAGAGGGAACGTTCCTTTCAATGGAGCCCATTGTTGGTTTGGTAAACTAGCTCCTACTGCCATACATATCTTTATCTCCTTTCATGTCAAATGTTCTTCATATTATTTACAAAGTAGGCAACTTCTGACTTTGTTTCTCTCTGGATTGGTTGCAAAATGTTCGTCATTGGCACGCCTCCCCCGCTCCCCCTCACCCTCCACGCACACACCTCAAATGCTGCATCGCAGGGAGGAAAGCACATGAGGCGTGAGCTTCAGGAACAGCCAGGAGGGCGGCAAAGCACGTTTGGGAGCTGCTTCTCAAATGTTCATAAGTTTAGTTGATATTTTATCAAAGAGTCATCCTAGTTAAAGAATCAACTTGGATTTCTTGTTAGATCACCCCTCAAGAACGCAAAGTTTTCTTTTAACAGTATTTAACAAGATGGGAGGAAGTAAGACAAAATGTTCTTACTACTCAGGAACGAAGGAAGAGAAACTGCGTGACTATCATGCATTATTTCTAAAAATAGTCATACCACATTTTTCTATAAAGCAGCAACTGATCTCTAAAATGAGATCAAATAAAATACACTTGAAATTGAACACTGAAGTCTTTGTTTGATATTCCCCCCCCCCGGCTTTATCATCATTTCAAATCACTTCTCCCCTCCTCGTAGCACTGAGCTATTTTAGCCCTGCCTGAAATCCTTCTACTGGTTTATTAAAGAGAGTCCCTTTTTTACACAAGCTTCCCCAGTTGTCATCCAAATGCTTTCTAGCAGCATTTTCTGTGTATTAGTAGTACACTAACATGAAATTCCATCTGCTACTGTCCTCTCTCAAGTACAGCACAACATAGTTGCTACCTTATTTCTTGTTTGAATTATTACTATTTGGTGCACTCTGCTACTTTGGAGGACTACGTAAGTATCTCCTCACATTCATTTACCCAACTTTGCCACTGTTCATGCTTATTTTTGTTTATGAAAGCAACTACTTTTGTGATGTTCTATAAGCTTTCTTTTTTTGTGATGTTCTATAAGCTTTAACTGAAGTCTGTCTGTGCTTTGAAAATATCACAGAAGTATTTCAAATATTCCTAGGATGTTTTGCTTGTTTAAATGTTTGGGTTTTTTCCTCCACAGCATTTTAGTTTTCTCCTTTCATTTTCTTAAACAGTTAAAAGCTAATGAAATATGACTTGAAGACATGTCTCTTGTCTGCATCTTTCCGTGTCATTTGCATGTAACGCGGGTGAAAAGAGGAAGATACCATCACCACAGCACACGTCCCCTGTTTAAGCAGCCCTTTTGTGATTCTGATCTTCATGTAATATTAAAAGATATGTGTTTCTTTAAGTCACTGTAAGGTGCCAACTATCTATACATACTCATCCTTTTCAGAGTGAAAAATGCATAGAATTCAGCAAAATTGAATATTTAAACAGATAGAGGGAAAATCAAATATGATGGAGACACTGACACTTATCCATTGCATGAGCTTGGTTGCTCTAGCAGCCATGTGCTGACCTGTGTTATGATCCTCCTTGTTCAAGTGTGGCATACCCAAAAGGTATTTTTTATTGTAAGTAACTGAACCTGGAGAAGCCTGTCTGGTTTTCTATGTTAAGGTTAAAGGAGGGCACATTCAGTGGCCTCTGTTGCAAATATTTTCCAAATCGAGGTTTGGAAATGGTAAGATTAGAGAGAATGAGTGAAATACGTGTGAAACTGAGGCATCTAGCAGGCTTTGTGGAAAATGAAGGTAACAGCCCTAAAGTCTCTTTAGATGAACATCTGATTAAAATCCTCGCATGCTTGGATCTCTCGGCCCGTCCGTTGGCAATGCCCATGGCAAGACTAGGATTTATCCCACTTTCAGCGAATGACCACGCTGTACAATGCCTGTTCCTATCACTCTCTTCTGGGGGTGCAGTGCCTTGCACTTCTCTGGAGCCCCTCACAACTGTACCCATTAGAGGTCCTGTCCTCTCCTCAGCCCGTGTGGGAACCAGCTCCCCTCTGTGAGACCCAGCTCGGAGGTGGAAGACACTATGCCTGTAATAAGGACCGGCTTGAAGGTAAAATCTCCTCTCCTGGGACCTGCTGCTGTCTCAGCCCAGACGCCCTCCTGTGTCTACACGGGCGCTGCCCCAGCAAACGCCAGCGTCTCATCTTTGTTGGGAAACTCTGCTCACCGGGAAACAGTTACCACCACCCTGGTCTTGTCTGCCCTGTGCAGCCTGGGAAGTCCTCCTGACCATGTCTGTGATAGCACCTCTACGTGCTATCACCCTGTCTAAAATGGACTTCAGTTGCCAAGTATTTGCAGCCACTTGAGCTGTCCCAGGCTTGAAGAAAGAGCCAAAATAGGCATTTTAAATTTGGGGTGCTTGTAGTGAAACTCCTGTTGTTAAGCTTTACCTGCTGAAGTGCTATCCGAATATGACTATTACCTAAGCTACCACACTCCAAAACCTCATTCTCCACATCTTTGTTGCCAAATCCCAGAAACTGCTTTGTCTCTTCTGAAATGGCTTGATTTTTTGGGGGGGGGAGGGGCTTGGTTCAAAAATTCCTGTAATAATCCCTTTTGGTTTAGGCCAAATTGCTGCTGCTGTGACTGGTGACAGGAATATTTGAAGGGGATAGTTGATTAGAGCCACCTCTTGGAGGTAGCGTTTACCTTTTAATGGAGAAAACAATGTGAGAAAAAATGGTACTTTGATCATTGCTGAAGGTTTTGGTTTTGTTTGGTTTTTTTTTTTTTTTCCCCACCTAGTATTAGCATTTAAATAATATTCCTACATTTAAATAATATGCCTACTTTTAACCTCTCCATCCTGAAAATACCACCCAAATTTGGATTTTCTTGTCTTGGTTAACAAGTCATCTCTGTAGCAGTGCTTTGCAACTTCACTGTCCTACAAAATTGGCATTTGGTCTCTTTCAATACCAGTGTTTCCAGTGCCAACAGGTGTCAGGAACTGGACACTGGGGATTACATCTAGTGTCACAGGCCACCTGAAAGCTTTCCTTCTGAGAGTGACCTGTGTCACAGGCAACATGGGTGCTATCTTGCTTGCAAGGGAAGGTTGGAAAATGGGACCCATCTTTTATACCGGCAGGATCTCCAGCCAAAATGAACGTTTCCCTCCTCTTATTCATCACGCTTGGGTTTTCAATCTTTCTGCTCTGTCAGATAACATAATTGAAATTATTAATATTACCATAGTTATCACTTTAGCAATGTATCAAAGTTAAGGAATTATGGATGGACCTGCAATTGCATGTTTTGTTACCAGTATAGAATATTTTTAGAATCAAAATATTGGGTTTTGAGCTCGGAATACCTCCCATTGCACAGCCCAATACAGCAGCTATTCCAAGTAGTACTCTGCTAACACTGATTCAAGAAACTACAGCAGGAACTTCAAGGAAACAGGAAGGGAAAACTGCAGGAAGGAAGAAAAACACTTTTCAAAATCTTACGGTTTTTAAATCTTCACTCATCTTGCCAAAAACAAGATGGCAGAGAGGTTTGCAAGTACTAAATGACTTCTGCGCTTATCAAGTGTTTCAGTAGTGACACTGTTCTTATTCAATCACAAAATCTATTTCTTGTCCAATAGTCTCTGGTGTCAGGATTGTCCTCCCTTATGCATGAAAAATATGCAGCGTGTGTCAGTGAATCCATTTGTCTCCCTCCTTCTGGAAATGAAGGAAAAGAAGGATGAGTCCCCTGGGCCATTGGTGTGTGTTGGTGTTTACAAGTCTTCCCCTGGGGTTGTCTTCCCAGAACATACAATTTGATATTTGTGCATTTTAAAATGATGCAACAAATGTTTCTTTAGAAAACGCCTCCCTTAATTTACTTACAAAGCAGAAATTGTAAAGCTGTTTAGTCTTTGGTCATTTTTTCACTTTCTTCCAGAAACTCAACCACGAGTCAACCGCAGGTTTTATGTGATAAAATAATTCAGGTGTATTTTCTCCCGTCTTGAAGGACTTAAATGAAACTTAAATAGCCTCAGGACTTTGCAGTTGTCTATGCTTTCTAGCACTGAAAAGAAGTGCATATTGCAGGATGTCTCTAACAGCTTGAATTTTATCCTTAACTTTCAGACAGCATCCATCTCAGCCTTGCACTGCTCCTTAAGGCAGGAATGTCCTTCTCATCCTCTTCAGCGTTGGAGATAGAGATCTTCCGGTACATTGATGTACATCAAAATGATTTCATCAAGGTAGGAACTATATTGCAGTGAAATGACTGGAGCACAGAACTGGCGGCCCGGAGTGCTGTGCTCTATGTGTAAGATTAGTGTCTCCCAATAAGGTAACAAGCAGCGTTCCAGGTCTGGCACCGGTGTGCCACATGAGCTTCAAAAAGCAAGGTTGCAAGGGGAGAGTCTGTGCCAGGGACCCTCTGGGTGGAAGAGGGATTTACACGGACCTCCGTAGACCAGGTGGCTGTGGGCATCCTTCCAGTGTGCGCAGAGAGAGGCTCCACTGAGCTAAAATGCACCCACATGAGGGAACTGGCAAATCTTTACCAGTTAAGAAAAAATAAAGAAATATAGCACCCATGACATTGCTGTGATGGGGTGGAAATGAAACCATCTTCCAATGTGACACTTGTAGTGTTCAAAGGCCAAACACCGCAGCATCCTGGGTGATTTAACTGCACTTCTTTCCTTCCTGTGCAGGATCTTAAGGAATGGGTGGCTGTGGAAAGCGATTCTGTTCAACCAGACCTGAGGAAAGAAGTAATGCGAATGATGGCATTGGTGGCAGACAGACTTTCAGCACTGGGAGCCACTGTTAATTTAGTAGACCTGGGGTCGCATCAGGTGCTTGTTTGATTCTTGCATTTAAAATGTCATATTTGCACATGTGGTTTACCTATTACATTCAGTGCTATGTATATGCATATGTACATTATGACTTACTGATATATTTGGTAGCTAGATAGCAATCTCAATAGTCCCATAGCTACATGATACCTGCTGAAATCAGTCCTTCAAACTGCCTGAGAACAGACTTGGGACACCACGCAGACAATCCAAATGCAAACCTGTTCTCTGCATTGCAGGGACAGTTTGGCGTTTTTAACTGGAGGGAAGCACTTTGTAAAAGTAAAATACCTGAGTTTTTTACCGGGGTTTATTTTTACGTTTTTCTGAGTAACGAAGCATGATAATTAATGCATCAGCTCATCACCAAAGTCTTTATATGAGGGAAGTAACTTTTACAAGGAAAGTGTTGCCAGACAGAAAGGGCTAGCTATCTTGAGCATCATCTTTGGTTTTGGGAGCTTCTGACAAAGCTCCAAGCTGTTTTCTCAATGACAGTTGGAAAGCAACAGGTGAGAGTCTGTATCTGAGAAATTTCTGTCTCTAGTTCACTTATTTTACTGTAGCTGGGGGCTCTTTCCTGCCCTGGGCTGTTAGACTCCTATTCTACCAGGAATTCAAAAGTTCATTCATAGTGATTCCCTTTTCTTTCTGGGTTTCTGGTTTCTGGGCAGGATCATGAGAGTCTCAACACAAGGACCTTGCTGCACAGCAATACTTTAATATTCAGGTTATGTCATTTAATAGTTGTAATGAATGCATTTAAAATTAAAACCTTAGCATGCACTTGGCATGCGGTTATGATTGCTAAAATATACAGCAACAGTCTGTGTCAACAACAGCAGGGAACGGAGCAGAGACCAGAGATACTTTTCTCTGTCTAGGACCAAAATATTGTTTCACAAAAAGGGTTTTTCCTTCGATTGCTGGGCAAGCAGCTAAGCTTTTGTGTTGCAACAGGCCGATACAGACTGATATTATCAGTGAATACAAGAGAGTACACACATTCCTTCACTACTTATCTCTCTCTCCTGTGAGACACCCAGCCTCTCTCGGCCAACAAGGAGATGTGTTCTGCACAGTGGTATGTTACAGGATTAGTTTAGAGCCTTAACCTGTTTTGAAAACAGTCTAAAATAGCTGCTGCTGCTATTTGTTTCTGTATTTGAAGTTAAAGGACTCCTGCGATCTGTCTGTGGCAAAATCAAACCCCAAATTAGTTTGTGTGGCTTTTGACTACTTCACTGTCGCAACATATGCTTTTGTCACTCCAGAACACAGTCAGCTTTATCTTCTCCAGTGCTGGGAAGTAAGAGTGTAATTAACAAGGGCATTTATGACAGTAAAATATTAGAATAGCTCCATAAAGTCTCTGCAGGACCTAAACAGGTGTGGAGAAAAACCTTAATTTCTCTGGGTAGGTTAGAGCTGGATTCAAAGTCAGATTTGTGGACCTGGTCAAATCAGAGCCAACTGACTATGCAGAAGTATTTTCAATACTGAGAATTCCAGGGTGTGTTTTATATAGCATTTGCAAGTTTTCAAGGGTTTGTTTTTCCTTTTTTTTTTTTTTTTTTAAATTAAAATTTCTCTGCAGTTGCCTGATGGCCAGGACCTCCCACTGCCTCCTGTGATTCTCGGGGAACTGAGGAAGGATCCACAAAACCCCACTGTATGTTTCTATGGTCACGTGGATGTGCAGCCTGCCAAAAAGGAAGATGGCTGGAAAACTGACCCTTACACACTGACAGAAATCAATGGTGTGTATCTTGGTCATAATTTTTGTATTGTTATTTGAATACATGACTTTGAGATTCTGAGTAGAAGGATGCTCCTCCCTGTATGTTTAACTACACACTTGAGCACAGGAAGTTCCATCTTAACATGAGGAGGGACTTCTTTCCTTTGAGGGTGGCAGAGCACTGGCACAGGCTGCCTAGAGAGGTTGTGGAGTCTCCCACACTGGAGACATTCAAAACCCACTTGGACGCCATCCTGTGCGATGTGCTGTAGGTGTCCCTGCTGTGGCAGAGGGGTTGGACTTAGATGATGTCCAGAGGTCCCTTCCAACCCTGACGATACTGTGATACTGTGATACAGCATGAGAACTTCTCCCATGGAAATCTGTGGGACAAATCCAGAGGCTTTGAATCTTGATGACCATGCTGTGAGTAGTGAGACCCATCAGTGATTGCTTAATATTTGGTGCGGAAGAGCCACATGAGGTTAGTTCCGCATTATAGAGTATTCAATAGAGAATCCATTTCTGCTTTAAAATTCTTGTTGGGTTGTTGGATCAGCCTTTATATTCCCTCACACTTCCCATTCTTGCTTCATAATCCTTTAGTACCTCCACCTGCCATGCTGGAGCTAAGAAACATTGGTGGTGGAAAAATGAGAGCCCTCCCTCGCCCTTAATGTACTCATCCTTCCACTACAGCCAGCTGAGCATGGAAAGCTCTGTTCACTTGAAGGACCAAAATTAAGGATGAGGGTCAGCAGGGAGTAAGACCAAGAATCCAGAAACCCTGATTCCCAGGCCTGTCCTACAGCCATTAAACCACCCTTTCCCACCTGTTGGGACCAGTTCCAAACACTCTTACTGGGGTAACCCTTCTGCCTCCAGTAGGGACTGCCACAGGCAAATCTGGTAGTGGCAACCCACAGATTTATGTGCCTAGACCCGTAGCTTCATACTTCTACTGGGCTATTTCTCTGGGTTTTTTTTGTGCTTTTTACCCGGGCTGGCTGATGTGCATGGAAGCTGCATATTGTGTAAACTCTCCAGGCGTGTCTGGTGTGAACAAACAGCTCCTAAGAACAAAAGCGAAGCTCAGAAATTGGCACGTAGCAGAAACCACAATATGATATATATAAAAGGGTGGAGAACGAAAGTGTACTGGTCCACTGAGAAACATCCATCACCTTATTTAAAACATGTCAATGAAGCCCTGATTCTTTTGACACTTCACTTGATGCACCACTACAGATTCTGTGGTAACAGGAATTTGCTGATTATGCTGAAGTGATGAGAGAAGCTTCAAAGATTGCTTAGAAATGATCCTGTTTTCTTTTTAAGGAAATCTCTATGGGCGTGGAGCAACAGATAATAAAGGACCTGTTTTAGCTTGGATAAATGCAGTGGAAACATATAGAGCCTTGAAATTAGTAGGTATTAATGAGGAATTATTATTTTTTTTATAGTATCTCTGGAGGGATGCATTTACCTTTCTTTGAGTTAGAGGATATGCCCCTCTACCAACAGATGACATGCATTTTGAAATATTAGCTTATTTCTAATGCTATATCCAGGGCACTGGTCCCACTCCAGTAAGAATCTGTCCTTGAGCATTTCTATTTTGAACAGTCTGTATGCAAGGTAAACGTGGTTTTGCTGTCATTGCCCTGTACAGGAAAACACAATGAGGGAAGTGTTCAATATATATTATATACATTAAGCAGCTTTGATACCCTATTCTCTTGAGAGTTTTTAAAATGGTAAAATAACACAGATTGGTCACGAAGATTCATCTCTGCTGTTACATTCTTCCAATCTTTGGTTTTGTCTATCTACAACTTACCTTCAATTTATGTTTGTACACATGAAGAGAACAAGTATCAAAAAATGCTCGTACATAATGGGCTGTTCTTTCAAAAATGTATTAGATTCATCAGAGAAAATGCTTTGAATGGGTGCATTAACCAAGTACAAATACAGCTGCTTCATAGAATGACATATCTCTAAAAATCAAACTTTTGCCTAAATTATTACAATGACCAACACAGTTACCTTTAAATCAGTCTGCGTATTTAGTAATTTTGGGCTAGTTGTATCCCCAATGCAAAGCTAACCCAACATATAGTCCAAGCTTATAACTTGGTTAGTGAGCATCCTTTAAGGTGAATTTGCATGACATTTTGTTAGCTTGTTGAGAAACACCTTCATGCCTCTGTAATGATACTATGGCACAAATTGTGCATAAGTCTTGACTTTTAAAGTCCTTTTACAACCTTCTGGAAAACTGACGTTTTTCTTGCATCAATACTACTGAATTGACCTCAGTGTCTCTTAAGTGCTAGTAAGCTCACATGTTATTTGCATACAGATTAGCTGTTGTAAGTGGATATGGTTATGGGGCTGTCTCTCTGCATCTTTCCAGTTTTTCAAATCACTAATAAGTACTTCGGCATTTTAACAAGCAAGCAAAAATAAATATTTCTCATTTGAAGCCTTTCCTTAGAAGATAGCACAGACCATCAAACAATATTCATGAACAGTTTGTTTCTAAATGTTTTTGTGGTCACTCGATGAACCATTGGTGAACCCATCCATAACACAAGTTCATTTAATTCTACGCACTTGTTCCTGCATTTAATCTGAGCATTCAATCAGAAGATAAAACATCTTAAAAGCTGTAATGAGAAAATGAATGAGAATGGGAAACTAAGCTCAAATTTATTTCTCCTATGGGATGTGTCAGCATTTCTAACTTGTGCTATTCCATAATAAAAGTTCTCTTAATTACCCTCGGAACTCCATCCTTATGAACTAGCAGGCAAATGGATTCATGACTGCTAAAAGGACAATTATAGTAGAATCATCAGCAGCATTTTTACTGCTGTGTGACTCACTCTGGTGATAGATAACACGTTGGGAAAACCGCAGCAGTGGACCTCTGCCAGTGGTTCCCGCACAGGCACCAACAGCAGAAAAATAAGAGGCAGGAAGTTTTCTGTGAAAATGCAACTGTTATTACATGGGCTTTCCAGAGCAATTAGAATATTTAATAGTACTGAGAGAAATCACGGTTTATGAGACAGTCCAAGCTTTCTGGAAACACAAGGAAAAAGGATATCACTAGTATTTTCCTTCAAAAATTAAAAGTGCAGAAAAACATGAAGAACAACAAGATTTTCTGGAAAATGACACACGTTTATCAATTGCCCTTTCTGCAAACTATGTATCCTATGTCCTTCGTTTCCTAACACAACATGTACTGCAAGCCAGTCTGCTTTTGATTTTTAGAGATCTTTTATTTTTGAAAATGCTTGTTCCTTACCCAGACTTCTTTAATGTTCATTTAGGCTATGCCAGTGAACTTCAAGTTTGTAATTGAAGGCATGGAAGAAGCAGGGTCCTTGGGGCTGGAGAAATTACTTGAAGAAGAAAAACAGGGCTTTTTCTCTGATGTTGATTATATTGTGATTTCGGACAACCTCTGGCTCAGCAACAAGAAGCCTGCCCTTACATATGGGAGTCGGGGAAATGCCTGCTTCTGTGTAGAGGTAAATGACACAGGTTCATTCGAACTGGGCCCCTGGCCGGAGGTGTACCTGTAACCACATCTATATCTGCATGCAGAGAAAGACTGAGGGCAAGCTTAGTACTTACAAATACGGACCTTTTTACCATATCCTTTTTCACTTGTGCAGATTTCCCTCCTCGTTTCAGTTCAATTAGCCTTATTTACGTCCATTAACTTTTCTTCAATTGTCGTTTCTCCACTTACGCTCTCTCTCCTTTGATCCCTTTCCTATCCCATTACTCCCCTGCTGCTCTCCCCGTCTTCCCTCATCACCCCCTCCGCACATCAACTCTGCTGTCTTGCAGCATCGTTCCTATGCCGCCCGACTCTCTCATTCACTCCAAACCCGTTTCTTCTGCAGCTCTGTCCCTTTTGCAGCAGATACTGCTTACCGCAATGTATCTGCTTAAAGGGACTCAATGTAGTTGGATCCCTGGGTTTAAAAGCCACACAAAATTTTTGTAACCATTGGTAGAAGCAAGTAACAGTGCACTGTAGTATATTTAGCAGCCAACATGAGCTACTGTGAAACGAAGAGCAGAAATTTCTCATCTGGAAACTTCCTGATGAAGCATAAAAGGAATTTCAGAGAGAAGATTAAAGAACTAGAGAACTAAAGAAAAATCTGCATTAACCTTTATGTCTGAAATAGAGTGAAATTTGTTTTTAACCAAAAGAGCCTCGTCAGCCTTGATTCAATTCTTCTAAGTCTTGGTTAAGAAAAATGATGCTATTAAAACATCAAAAATGATCTCTGCCTGCTAACAGACAGTGGGCTGTAATGAGGTTTTGAGAAGTAAAACCAAGTTTGTTGCAGGCAAATAGTTTATAATAACCTGCATATGAAAATGTGTCTGGAAAAAGAACCCATTTAATAGACCAAATGCCTCTCTCTATTCTAAAGCTGTATGATCAAAGAGTCCTCTAAATTCTTGTGTGTTGCATTCTGGAATTAAGGTTGGACATATATTTTCCCAATGCAAAACAAGAAAGGTTCTTTCTTGCCTTTGTTATAAAGATTTTGCATTAAAGATAGAGAACTTGAAGAAGTTATTCTGTGATGTTAGAAACAGTAATATGCAAGTGTTTCACTTACGGTGTGTTTAATCTTACTGGAGCAAAGGAAGGAATGGAGAGGGACCCTTGCTTTCAAATGCTGTAAGTGCTACAGACAGCTGAATTTCTCTCTCTAGTGATTAACAAGAGAGCCCTATTTTCTCTTTACCAGCAGCAGGTTGTTCCTGACATGATGTTTTCCATTTTATAAATAAACACATAATCATTTTCTATTCACTTGTGGTGTCGTTTAAAAAAACGAAGCCACCAGTTGCTGTGGGAAAAAAACCCACAACCCACTCACAGAAGAAAAAGGTAGGGAGTGTTTATATGTAACCAGTGTTTTTGGTACAGGTTGAATGTGGCAGCAAGGACCTTCACTCTGGAACTTTTGGAGGCATCATTCATGAGCCGCTAATGGACCTTATAGCTCTGCTGGGTAATAACACGCGTCATTGCTCAGGAGTAACTGGGGAACAACGGCTAGCAATCAGCCTAATGAAGATCAGTGCCATGTTTAATTGACCTGAGTAAGGCAAGCCTAATTGAAGCAAGATTCCTAGGTTTCTAAATCTCAGCATAACTATGGTGACAGCAGCTGAGGAGGGGAATGTCCCCAGTAAGGCCAGGACCTCAGACACATGCTCATTAAGCTGATGTCAGTCATGTATCAATCAAGAAAGTTTAAGGATCGCTGGCAACTTTGAATACATATGCACGTAGCAAAGCCTGCCTTTTTAATGCTGATTTGTATCTCAGCAGGGTGATGTTTTCATGTCAGCAGCTGTGCCGACCCACTACACACAAATGCACAGCAGCTCAGTGGTTTTCTTCATAAACATGAAAATACATCAGCGTAGGTGCCACAACTTGATGGACGCAAACAGTTGCTAGCAGTCAGCTGTTAGGCTTACTCGTCTGGTAAAGAGTTAGGTAGAAGGGAAAGGTGCTGTGATTGCCAAGTGGAAGAAATAGGTCCCACTCGTACCGATATCTCTATCTTGTTTTGTAGATAGTCTTGTGGATCCCACAGGTCGTATCCAGATCCCTGGAATCTACGACAGTGTTGCTGCCCTGACAGAGGAGGAGAGGAAATTGTATGAATCGATTGAATTTGATCTAGAGGAACATAAAAATAATAGCGGCGTGGAAAAATTCCTCTATGGCACCAAGGTAACATAAAATCTGTATAAATGGTCAGCAGAAAGAATTTAAATCACCCGTTCATAACATTTATGTATAAAGCCAAACTGAAGGATGTTTTCCGTCAATGGCAAACTCAAAGTAAAGGAGCACAGAGCTTTAAAAGGTAAATAAAATTAATCTGCTGAAAATGCAAGCTACCACATCCAGGGAAAGTGATCTGAAATATGAATAGCCAATGAAAAGGAATAATGCAAAACTAACAGTGTTGCTCCCTCTCTCTTTCACTGCAGATCCTCTCCCCCTCACCAAACCAGCCAAAGCAAATAAGCATTAAAACCTCTGCGTGTGGGTTACATGGTAGAAAAGAAGTTGTATTTGGCTTTGAAAAAAATGGGGAGGCAGCTTTAGGCAGATGTGTTTTCGGGTGGTTTTTATGTGCTTAATTCAGATTTTATGTCTGCTGAGCACGCCAAAAAACCACACAGAGCTATAAGGTTCTATTTGCCAGCATTTAAAAATCATATCCTAAATAAAAAACAGCAGGTAAGGGCTGGCTCAGAAAGATCTCTCTGCACAAGAGTGGCAGCTGGGAGAAAGGAAAGAAGTGATTCATATTTTTTTTTTTTTATCACTGATGTAATTATACTGGTGTAAGCTGTAACATGGGTGCTTTTATTTCCGTGGAAAAGCCTCTGAATAAGCCTAAGCTAGACTGTAATAATCAGTAATACAGAAGTATAATGTAACTACACTAAATAAGTTTGGATGCTTTACTTATATGAGGATGAAGCGGTGCAAATTTTATGTGTACATAAAGCTCTAGTCTCATAAAACTGGAGTAGAAGGAAAGGAGTTCTGCCCTGGGGTTCTGCTTGAAGACCAATTTATAACATATATTTCTCCTTTCTTCCTTAGAATAAACATTTTCTTTTCTCTCCCCCCTGCCTTATCTTCTCCAGAAAACAGATCAACTTGGTTACTGAACATTCTTGTCTTACCTTTTCTATTATTTAGCACTCACTAGTAGAATTTCTTCCCTGGTATCATCTGGGAGGGGTCTGGCTAAACTGGTCACAGGTTTCTCCTGCAAGGAGTTCTGAGATCAACAGATGGTCAGCTCAGAAGTTGTTCTGATTTTCCTTTGCATGAGAAAAATTTCCTTCCAAGGGATTTTAAAATAATGCTCCACTTTTATTGCTATGCATGAAAAGCTGTTCTTATCCAGACATTTCTAAAGGTAAACAAATGTTGACTGAAAGAAGTAATATTTTTTACAAATGGAAAGATATGAGCATGGGTTTAAATTACAAATCAAACACCTTTAAAACACAGAGGTCTCCAAATACAAATTTTAGGATGGAAAAACATTGCTTCTTCACATCAATTTACATCAATTGTGAATGGCTCCAGCGTCATCCCTTATATTTTCAATGTTATTTTTCTGAAGGAAGAAATACTTCTACACCTGTGGCGTGACCCTTCTCTCTCTATTCATGGGATTGAAGGAGCTTTTCATGAACCGGGAATTAAAACCGTCATTCCGGCAAAAGTCATTGGCAAATTCTCAATCCGTCAGGTCCCCCACATGGACCTTTCGGTTGTGAAACAACAGGTAAGAGGTAAACCTTTTCTTTGGCCTCTACTGTGTAAACTAAGTCCCTCTTAGCAGCTCACAAACTTACACCCAAAGTAGTAAACTGAATATTTCTAGCATTTACTTGTTTCTGAGAGCAGAAGTGGGAATGTGGATGTAAGCTTATGTTGCAAGAAGCTGGACACTTCTGACTGCGACGTGTTTTCCCCGCAGGTAGTGGAGCACTTGGAGGCTGTCTTCTCCAAGAGGAACAGTCCAAACAAACTGAAAGTGTCTATGCCTTTGTGTGCAAAGCCCTGGCTCGCTGATGTTAATGGTCCACTCTATAAAGCAGCAAGAAGGGCAATAAAAACAGGTATGTTCCTTCTTTTTTCAGTCTTTAACGTGTCTGCAAGTGTGCAGAGGAGTTATGGTCATCCACAGAGCAAAAGGGATTTCCTGATTTGGTGCTGCAGTCACTTACATCTCATTGATGTGTGCATCTTATTTTGATAGAACAACTCAGCCATTGAGGCCTCCATCTCTTGCCGAATTGGGGTCTATTTAACAGAAGTAGCCAGAAAGCCTCATTTAGTTCTTTCATGTACTGACAGAAAGCCAGAGGTTTGTAAAGTGCAACTGAATCACGAAATCAATTGGCTACACACTCAAAACAATTCCTACTCAGGAGCTCTTTATGTTTGAGCAAATAGCTGATACTTGGTAGCTGAAGACAGCACCTTTATTTCACTTAATTCATTAAGTCTTTCCATGTATTTCAGTTTTTGGAGAAGATCCAGATTTTATTCGGGATGGTTCAACAATTCCTGTTGCCAGAATGTTTCAGGCTATAACGCAGAAAAGCGTGATGATGTTTCCGATTGGAGCAGCTGATGATGGGGAGCACTCCCAGAATGAGAAAATGAGCAGGTTTCTTTTATTTGTCTATTTGTGCTATAAGAGAAGAGGAGAGAACTGAAGTCCCTGGGTACCCATGCATAAGCACTGCCAGATTGGAAGCTTTGCTCTCCACTGGACAGTCCCAAGCTACTGCTTCTAGGAAACCTGTTGCTATGCCAAGCAGAAAGCAAAATTCCCAACCTAACGCGTACTTCTATATACTTTTCCTGAAGTGTTTACTCAGCCTTTAAATACCTCACACTGGCAGTTTTCATTTCACTGCCAATTAAATTTCTCTGGTCTGAAAGACGATGATACAGACGGGCACCTTTCCATCACAGCGTCAATTTCAAAGTATTCCTGTCAGACATGCTCAGGATAACAGTTAAGTAAGGGTTTTAACAGTTTTCAGTATAAATGGATATAAAGGCGTATTTATATTACAGGGACCAAACCTAGTGTAATCATATCAAAATTAGCTTAAACTTGCCACTTGTGTTCATTCTTTGAGAACCATGTTACCTGAACATTTGTGCAGCTTCTGAGTCAAGTCACACCGAGCTTGAGGAACTGGAGGAATCCTACAATAATTCTCAAATTGGTTTTTGTTGTCTCTCTGCATATCCTCAACCCTTGTGGCTACAAGCAGTAGTAATTAGGGGACATAACACTGGAAAAAGTCTCCTTAGTGAATTCTTCAGAGGAATGCCAATTGCAGGATGTCCAGAATTTCTGTGCACTTGGTCCTTTTTTTCAGGTGACCAATCTTGCAAGTTCCTCTGAAGAATCTGAAAACTTCACCGGACTATATGCCACTAATTTGAAGTTCATTCAAACAATTTCATTTTCTTTCCTTCCTTCTTCGTAGACACAACTACATTGAAGGAACCAAAGCATTTGCATCCTTTTTCCTGGAGATATCAAAGCTACATCGGCACTTACAAGAAACTTCAAACATGGAGACTAACAACTGACAGACCATTGCAAGAAAATCCGCAAAGCACTTTTTTAGTCTTAAGCTTTCAAACTCCCTGATCTGGAAAAACTTATAAATCACATACTCTGTGGGTCTGAATTGGTGGAAAAAAATAAATGTCATGCTATTACTTGCCATGCTACTACATGACGTGCGTTTGTGATTCAGTCAATCAAGTGATTTTATCCCTAAAGCTATAAAATCGGGTTAGGGATAATGCATTCTTGCTGAGTGGAATATAGGACCAAAGGGAATTTTGCCATTTATTTTATTAAAATTACTTTATTTCTGTTTTGTAGTATGCCCATGTTCATGCCACCTAGTTCATATTCCAGTTTCTGCATATGAGCAATTCTCAACGGTGTCGTTTCCTCCTCACTTTATACAGAATTTCACTACTCATAAATATGGCCCTTTTGGCAGAAGAGAAACGTGGAAAGCTCGGTGAGATGTTGGAGGTGATATATTTCCTCATGCAGGAAGTATGGATGCTGTGTTTCTAGGACCATAACTGCTTTGGAAAACAGTATAATCCACACTGTCTAAGGGCTCTACAACATGAAGAAGCACAACTGAAGGTGGGCTTATGCGAGATGTAGTTTTTTCTGTTGCTCTTTGGAACATCAAATGAAAGCAAGCATTGGGGAAGCCACTCCAGCCCATGGAGGTATCCAGAGCTACTCTTTTGCTCTTAGATCAAGACAGGGCATCCACCAGTCATCCTGCCTTTTTCTTTTTTCTGGTGTTCAGCATCTCAACAGCCTTTTGAAAAAAACCAACATTTGGTGCACATTTTTCTGAGGTCTGTACTGTTACACACCATTGCTAGCAATGTTACTTCTTGGTTGCATTAACAGCTATTTGTTGCCACACTAAGTTAAAGATAACTCTGAAATGATAGTGTTAGAAGCAGGCTTGAATGCTATTTCCATTTGTTATTCTCAAATTCTGACTAACTACCTACAGAAATCATATGTACACTTTGTGTGTATATGTGCATACCCATATATGTAGCTGTGTGTGTATATATGTATATATACATGCACTCACAAGATCTAATCCTGTTGTTAAAAAAAAATCTTGTTCATCCAATTCAGGTTTTTCTTATTAAGGGTTGAATAATGGTTTTTGGTTTTAGCCAATTTATGTGCAAAACTACAAATGCTACAATATGTTTATTAGCACAGTTTACACAAAGTCACAGAAAACCGACACCAGAAAAAGGTGACTTTTCAGTGTAAACAGGACTGGTTAAATATTATTCTAGACTAATTTTTACACTGCTAAAGGTCTAGTGTTAACTTGTATTTAGTTCAGGGTACCTCTTCACAGTGAAAGCCAAGTACCATTTGTTTCATATATCACATTTGTATAATCGTATAACAGGATGCTTTGCTGATTAAACCTACCCAGGTGGTAAGAAAACAACTTTGTGGGGATCTCCAACAGCAGCATCTATACCTTTGAGAGCCTGTGCACCCCAGAGCACCTCTAACAGCACCGGGTGGCTACACACGGTGGGTCAAGGTCTGCCTGTCTCCCTGGTACATCATTCCATGTCTTCCCTCCTGTAGGCTGTACATCTATGTTGTAGGGAAACGAATGCTCAAGGGTGGGACCAGATTTTTCTGCTGATTATTAATGTGAAAGAAGACACTGCAACATTTTCATTTTCATTTAAAATCAGTGGGCTTAAGTGTGAGAGTTGTTATTTTTGTATTAGAGAAATACTGGTTTTAATTCCGAAGTGATCTCTCAAAACAGAAGACTAAAAAATGTGGCAGTCGGCAAAAATCATAGAGAATGAGTGAAACAATAAGATGCTGACAATAGAAGCTGAAGGCATAGAGAGATGAGCAGCCTCCCAAGACTAAGAACTAATCAGGTCACCATCTGCTTAGCCTGTGAAAGCAGAAGATTAGGCTTACTCATGCAGTTATGGTTTTCCTTTTCAGTAACACTACTCCCAAGACGCTTGACTTTGACACCTGCTAGTTATTCCTCTCGGAATAAGGCATTTAGCTTCTTTGACAAAATGTTATACAATGCCTTGCTAGTTAAGGATGTCCATAGTCCATGTTTGGACAAGGAAAATTGTGCAAATGCGCCTTTACTGGTGACACAGGAGCCCGTGCCACAGTGGCCGGTGCCAGTGAGGAGCCACAGTCCCCTTGTTCCTGCTGGAAACATCCACCTGCAAGTAACATGTAAAGTTAAAGTACTGATGCATGGAATGACTCCTGAACACAATCTTCTCACTTTATATATCCTGTTTAGTCTCCCTGGCTCATCTCCACGTTGCTCATCACGAGGGTGTGACGGGTGCCTGTGCGTGCAAAACTCACCTATGAGCAAGGGTACGTAACTGCACGCCCTTGTTCCCACTGACCTCCGGGGTCTGTCCCCTCTGCTAACAGAAACGCTCACCACCAGCTACTTTCTGTCACGGGATTTTCTAGGATCCTAAAAACATATGCACTTTCTCTTCCCTTCTCCTTTTCACTTGCTTTCTTAAATACATCTGGGTTTAGAAGACTTCTCTAGAAAGACACTGACCCTGGGATTGGTCAGAACTGCCCACGTTACCACAGCTTTGGTGCAAGTTGCTCTCTTACAGGGAAGAAGCGTAATACTTTGCTAACACTTATTGCCCCAAGGTGAAACTTAATTGATTTTCAAATTTATACCTGTGTCACAGAATCACAGAGTATCTCTAGTTGGAAGGGACACAAAAGGATCACTGAGTCCAACTCCATCTATGCCCATATATGTCTGCATTTTGAGCTGCAGGCACATCATATCCTTTAAGACATACATCATTATATAAACATTTTAAACAGAAATATATGAATAGAAACATATGATCAGTTCTTTGTTAATAGAGTGCATTTTTGTCTACTTAGCTCTGCTGCCAAATACTTCAGCGATCACTTGTATTCTTCGGAAACATGTATGAAGAACAGCTTCACACTACAGGTCGTTTTGATAAATACTTAGTAAACGCTTTTCCTGGGATACTGCTACATTAGATATTACATAAAAATAGAGCAGGGAATTCAAACCGGCCTGCTAACAATATAAGCATGGCGGCATACAATTTTGCAAGTTCTTTGCAGATTTTTTTTAAACTGAAGTATGAGCTTGAACTGAACTCACGACACTTAGATGTCATTTCCAGTGGTTTCTAAGGAGGTAAGTGAAGCAGCCCCTGACTGGTACCGCGGCTTTCCAGCCCTGCCTGAGGAACCCCAGTTCCTGCAAAGCTTTTCAGCCGATTCTGCAACCCACGCGGAATGAGCGATTTGAGATGGAGGGTGTCAGAGGAGGTTCCTAGTTACTTTACTCTCACACAATTTTGAAAATTGCAAATACTATCTGAAAGCACGCTTGCGTTTTGTTAAGCAATTCCTCACAGGTTCTTTGTGTGACACCCGCCACGTTCACTTACTCCTCAAGGCAGGAACGATGACTGTGTTTCTTTATGGACTCAAATTAAATAGGTGTGTAAAAGTGCTAGCAAAAACATAACTCAGCATTGAGTTTGGGCTCTATTTGCTAAGAAACTTTACCCTTGGGAGGGGAAAGAAGCCAGCAAAACCTTGCTTAAGCTTCAAAGTCCACACTGCAGATGGTGCCTCCTGACAGCAGAGGAAAATGGCCGTGTTCCTTGCCCGACGAGCATTTGAGAACTTCAGTGTGTAACTAGGAAACGCTTCCCATAAAGCTGACAGTTTACACGTGTTCTAGTTTCAGCAGATGTTGCTCTAACAGGACTTGGATGCATGTTCCAGGTGGATAAAATGCTGACTTAGTGAAGATGAAAAATAAGGATTAAATCTGTATTTCATGTAGCGTGACTATCTTTGCAAGTTCTTATCTGATCTGATCCCACATTAAATCTTAATGTATTGATGCATAATGTACCAGACTTGATGTTTATATTTGAGATATTTGTCTTTCACAAACTTGCTTTGTGGGTTGGTGAGAGATGAATTATACAGTGGCAGAGCTGTAAATACTGGCAAGCCGGACATCTTCACACATAACAGATAATACAGGGTAATAAATTAATCTCTTTCATTTTACTGCAATGAATTACCTTTTTATTAAAAAAAACACAGTACAACAATACCAAATCCTTGGAGGTTTGGCATTGTCAGCCTGCAGACAGACTTATATATAGCTGTACTTAAAAGAAACCAAACATTGTGTATGTATGTGTGAATAATACTGATGTTGCTACCTGTCCTAAAAACATTTCGGTGCTCTCACTGTGAAATAACACGAAGTGCCAGCCAATTGCATGTTCCCCATCATTTAGATGCAGTTACAATTTTTTTTTTTATATCTGTAAGAATAATTCAGAGATTATGCTAGCTATGTCTTTTCATTTGTGGAGCTGAAGGGAATTTTTTTTCTTTTTTCTTTTCTTTTTTTTTTTTCTTTCCTGAACTTAGAATTGAAACTGTAATCTTTGTAATAGAAACTGGAAAATATTCAACGTGACACACTCGTGACACCCAGCCTTCTGGTGTGAAGAAACAAGTGGTGGCAGAGCCCTCATATGAATTTCATTTAAGTTTGTATCGCTCTTTTTTTACACTTAGAAATTCAAGAGTTAGTACTGCCTTACTTGCCTCCTGTGCATTATTGCCTTCCAGACAAGACAGCAAATTCCGTGTGCAGGGTTAACATCACCAATTTGGGAGCAACCCTGACATTCCAGTGACCACTTCAAATGATATAGTTGCATTTAGTCACAGTGGGAGGACCAGTAAGATCTGGCAAGTGAATCCTTTCTCAAACGGGTTTTTTTGGATACCGAAAGCTAGTTATATAGTCCACTTTTTATTGAAAAGCAGTGGAATGAAAGAAAATACATTTTAAGCAAAACCACGAAGAAGAGATGTTGTGCTAGGTTCGTTACTGGTGAACAAGCTAGCAATGACAGCCTGCGGTGCCTTTGCCAAGTCGCCACTGTAACGTCCACACAGAAAAAATTCTTGTAACTTCTACATGCAAACTTAAACTGCTATGAATACTTTCCGTTGAAAAAAACTATTTTCTTCTCTTGAAGCTGCTTAAAAATGTCCTTCCAGATTTTATGAAATAATATGAAATTCAAACAGATCCCTTCTAAGCATTTATTAAAGCCTGTGTGCATTCTTTCTGATTTTTCTCGAACTTTTGCAGTTCTAATCGGAAAAGTCTGGAAACCACACGATTTTTATCACATTTTTACTTGTTTGCATAAAGTTGTCTAGATGAAGACAGAAAAGTGTAATAAAAGCTACCTAGCAGCCGGTGAGCATTTTATTTATGTGAAAATGGATAACTATTTGTACTTCAAACAAGTTACTTGGCACAACCGGGGTTGCAAACCCACAGGATAATATGAAGTAAGATGCTGCAACCTTTAATGAAAGGGTGAGCGCGGGTGCCACAAGCGGTGTGTCCTTGCTGGCATGTCACAGCCCAGAGGCCCAGTCGTGCCCTGACGTGGCCGCACCTCCTCTGGTTTCCAAGAGCTAGTGTGGCCATGAGGTCACTGCCCCATGGCAGTTTCCAACGAAGCCGTGGCAACCTTGCCTCAGCCAGCCCCAGCCAAAGCACGGTGCCGGCCCCTTTGTGAGTTTGCTGAGCCAGCCAGAAAGCTACCTGTGTTTTCCCCCAGGTCGCCTTTCTGCCGAGGGGATGCCCAGAACCAGCTCACCCAGGAATCAGCCACACCAGTGCTGTGCCAGCAGTAAGCGAGGGAACAGGATCACACGACTACAGCAAACTGCATCAGCTTGAACAGCATTCACCAGCAGATCAGTCAAACTGGAATATTGCATTTTGCTCCCTAAATCACAAACCTTGACGCTTCCAGCAGTCATTGCCCAAGCACCCTAAAAAACCCTTAGTGTTCTATTTTTCAAGGCCCATCTAAGATTTTTTTTTGTGCAGCACAGTAGTACTTGATTCAGACTAGCACATCTTTCAGTTCGATTATCTAAGAATGCATACATTTATCTCACTAACTTCTTATCACTTAAGGGAACAGTGAGGTCCTTCTGTTCAGTCACCAATATAACCAAAATAAGATTTCACCCAGTAATTCATGCACTGAATTAAAACAAACAAACCACTCTTCAAGCAAAAGAAAAGCCACCACTTGATAACACTTTTCAAAGGTTAACTGTCTTTTCTATGGGGAAAAAAATATTTTGCATTTAAAAAGGGAAGGTATACATGTGTACATACGCATAAGTAGTTGACATCAAAAAAGTTCCTGGTGTTTACATCCTAATTATTCTGTTTTATGTTTTCTTATGGGTATAATTTCATTGTCAGAATAAAGATATATGAAGCTTTTCTTCAAAAACCTGCTACTCTGGAGAAAAACAACGGTGGTTAAGAAACTCTTACGGACAATATTGTCAACAACTTGACTATCCTACAGACACTATGCAGTGTCCTCCACAGGGCCTGTCAGGAACGTTATCTACATGACCATCATCAAGTCATGGAGTTACTTCTCTAAACAAATTTGATGTGCAAAAAAACCCCATGATTCAGAGCTGGCAAGCATGATTATTGTGACTGCCTTTATACCGCTAAATGACTGATCTCTGGTAAAAATAATCACAAAGCTGTGTGCATTTCCTGTATGTGAACAAACACGAAATATTAAGTAGGAAAGGTAGACAGAGTTTTAAGTTACACAACTAAGTAAAGAGGTGGTACTCTTTAAATAAGCAACATTTCTAATGAAATCAATGTTTTGGTGTCGAAGAAATATAACAGCAGAATCATTCCTAATGTCATATTCTGTTAAAAATAAATCCATTCCATGTTTTACAAGCTATTTGTAAACTACCCTATTAACTAATTAATGCTTTAGTAATTAATTACTTATTTATTCAGTTTGCATTTTAATCGGTATAAATATTTCAGAACAAAGAACAAGCATTTAAATTTTCAGCATGACTTTAAAATTATGTACATGCCTAAACCAAAACATTAAATGTAGATATGTCTGTAAACATTTAATAAATAGAGTTTAAAATTACAAAAATCATTTTTGTTACAGATATAATTTTTCTTTTATTAATAGCAAGTCTGGCTTAATTGTTGCTTCTACTATACCAATGGCTCCCTCTTCAGGCTGTTCCTAAAAAATGTTGCCTCTCCTAATTTTCTGTTTGAAATATTTCAGTTTACAAAACTCCAGCTCTTATGATCATGCCTTCTCTCCCAGTATGTTCCCCCTCAGTAAGCAGACGATGAAATTACTGATGGACCAGGCAAGCTGGCCTGGATACTCGAAATGCTTATATACAGGTGTTACTTGAGACCCAGACCCACAAAAATTCTTAGGTGTATAAAAGGAATTTGTAAACCGCAGAAAAAGTGAGCTTTAGGGAGGGACATCAGATGGCTGTTTTACCTACTTTCACATGCTGAAAATATCATGAACAATTAGATTATTCTTAATCACACTGTTCTTAAAATTGCCAATGGTTTTCATTGTCTCTCGATAAGCTATTGAAGCTCTTATATATATTTACCTTTATAAGGACATTTAACTGAAGATATCTCTACTACAAATTTAGGAGTCTCCCTCTGTGTAGATTTGTTATTATACAGAGGACAATTAAGATGCGTACTATAACCCAGAGTCACTAGACAGATGAGATATCCTTCTCTTTCTTACCCATGTTCTGTGTGATACTTTATCTACTGATACTCGTATGTTTTAAACTTTGTTCATTCATTTCAATCTTTACCAAGACTCTGGTCATTCATCTAGGTTCTCCGTTTTCATGCGATGAACGGCTCAGGTTGTAGTGACTGCTCATCCTCAAACCATTCTTGCAGCCTTTACAACCCACTCCAGCCTCGGCAATGCTGTGTCATCAGGCTAAAAGGTTAGCCAGTGACTAATTGGCTTAATGAAACTGTAAGTTGTTAGCCCTAATTAGCCTGTCTGGGCCTTATATACACTGTATGACTGGAAAAAGTCAGTGAACTCCAAACATATTCACAATGGTGTGTTCTCTCGTCCTGCCACCCCCCTCCCTGCCCCACAATGGCCCTGAAGAATGCCAAATGCTGTTTAACTAAGATACTCCATCTACTAAAAAATACTGTGCAATAAGGATGTAAGTGGTAAGCATGCATTTTCAAAATCAAAATCAATTGTGAAAAAGGAACTGCATTCCACCACAGATGGCAAGACTCTTTAGACCACGCTTCTTTAATTTTCATATTATACTAATCATGTGACTTAGCTTAAGAAAGGGGGAAAGAACATGAAGTGTTTCAACACTATGGTGTCTTCATGAGTTTACAAAGCGTCAGATGTTCTACAAACTGCTTCCCCACCGCCGCCTTATTCAGCTGTTTCCCTTCTGAACTGCACCCTCTGAAAAATATTGAGAATACAGCTTAGAGTTTGTATCACCTTCGGGTGATAATGTTATAGTGGACGACTGCTGTGCACTGTCC
The DNA here is from genome assembly GCA_017639485.1 of Pluvialis apricaria. NCBI lineage: Eukaryota > Metazoa > Chordata > Aves > Charadriiformes > Charadriidae > Pluvialis > Pluvialis apricaria. The sequence goes on along the minus strand of CM030008.1, from coordinate 105,897,535 downwards.
CGTCGACCTAATCCTTTCCCACTCCTTCCATACACCTACCCCATGGATCAGCGCCAGTTCTCACCGCACGGCCCATGCCGAGTGCAACAAGCGCATTCTACGTACACCCCTGCATGGCATAAGCTTATAACCAGCGCCAGGAGCTGCCGCGCCAGAGGCCACAGGCGCACAAGGCCTTACCAAAGGCAAAGCCGAAGGCAGCTTCGAGCACTTCCAACGCCGCACCCGCGGCCTCGCTGGCACTCCCGCCCCCCGCCAGGAGGGTCAGCGCCACCCGCGGGCGACCCCTCGGGGCGACCCCCTTCCCTCACCACCGCGGAGCCTGTAACGGGGCGGATGGCGCAGGGCGCCAGCGCTCCCGCCGCCGGGCCCGGGCAAGGGAAGATGGCGGCGGCGCCCGCCGGCCGTTGGGCGCAGCCCCTCACGCCGGCGGCGGCACGCGAGGCCGGGCGCTCGAGCGGCACCTCACCGGCTCCCGCCCCGGCGCCGTGGTCACGTGAGGGGGGCCTCGCCTCCCCGCCTCCCTCCTTCCCGCCCCGCGCCGCGCGCCTCGCGCCGGGCGTGACGCAAAACGGCGAATCTACGGCGCGCCACTTGTGACCAAGATCCTCACAAGCGGAGGCGGACGGCTCCCCCCGCCCGGTAAGCGCTGCCGGACGGGACGCGGCCCCTTCGGCCCCCCCGCTCGGCGGCGTGGGGCGGGCTGCCGCTTCGGACCCTGATGGAGGGGGCGGGCGGGGCGGTGGGGCCGCGGCTGGCCGCCGGCCGGGCTGGCGTCTCCCCTCGGGCTTTTTGGGCCTCTGCGCTACCGTCGTTTTTTTTGGTCCTGGTGGGCGGGCGGCCAGCGGCGCTCCGCCCAGCCAATCCCGTCCCTTGTCCCTCCCCCCGCTGCCCGCCGAGTGGCCGGGCGGCAGAGGGCGGGAAGAACGCCCCGCGCCCTCATTGGCTGATTCAGCCGGCCCGGGCCGCGGCTCTTCCCTTCCGCTCTGCCGCAGGCGGCTGTGCGGGGGGGGGGGAGAGGAAGAGCAGCGGGGCGGGCAGGGGCAGCGGGGGAGGACCGGGCGGGGCGGGAGCGCGCGCCCCGGCCGGCAGCCCGTGCTGTGGGGGCGTCGTCCCGTTCCTCCCTCCCCTCCACCCCCCCCGCGGCGGGGCTCGCCGCTGCGCATGCGCGGGCCGTGAGGCCGGGCGGGGCTGTGGCGGCGGCGGCGGCGGGTGCCGCTTCGTCCCGCACCGCACTCACGGGGTGGGAAAATGAGGGGGGGGGACGGACACCGGCGGGGGCGCCGGCCTCGTCAGCTGTCGCCTCAGGGGGACGGTACCGGGCGGCGCCCCTTAACCCCTGCGCGGCGGCGGTGGGGCGATCGCCGGCGGTGCGGCCTCTGCGCAGGCGCAGCGGGGTGGGGGCGAGTTGGGGGCGGCGGCCGGCTCCGGCACCCCCGGCCCGGTTCGGTTGCGAGCTGAGCTGCGGCGTGCGGTGCCCCACCGGGGCCGTGGCTTGGTCTGGCCCCGCGCAGGCGGGAAGAGACGTGACGTTAGGTGTGGTTCAGTTGTGCCCTGCGCGCTTTTTCGCCTCTCAAAACCCGCTTTTTCTTTATTTCCCCTTCCTTTCCCCAAGGTCGTTTTAGCTTAAGTGTGGATGAGCTTGAGGAGTTGTGCCCCTGGCAGTGAGTGACGGCGCACGAGTCTGCCACAGCTTTGTAAGCGGTTCCTGCAAGTGGTGAAAGACCCAATTGTAGCAGTTTTCCCCTTACTCCGCTTAATTCCCCGAACAGGGCACTCTCTGAGGCTCGATCACCTTCTGCACTCGCACGATCTTGTGATCTGCAGCGTGGTTTTGTTGTCTGCAGGGAGTTAGCAGGCTTTCAGGGCGCCTGTCGGGTTGCACTCAGGAAACCGAGTTCCCGTAAATAACCACAGAGATGATCCGAGGGCTGGAGCACCTCTCCTGTGAGGAGAGGCTGAGAGAGTTGGGGCTGTTCAGCCTGGAGAAGAGAAGGCTCCGGGGAGACCTTGTAGCGGCCTCCCGTTAATTAAAGGGGGCCTACAGAAAAGATGGGGAGGGACTCTTTGTCAGGGAGTGTAGCGATAGGACAAGGGGTAACGGTTTTAAACTGAAAGAGGGTAGATTTAGATTAGATATTGGGAAGAAATTCTTTACTCTGTGGGTGGTGAGGCACAGGAACAGGTTACGCAGGGAAGTTGTGGACGCCCCATCCCTGGAAGTGTTGAAGGCCAGGCTGGATGGGGCTTTGAGCAACCCGGTCTAGTGGGAGGTGTCCCTGCCCATGGCAGGGGGGTTGGAATTAGATGATTTTTAAGGTCCCTTCCAACCCAAACCATTCTATGATTCTAACATGTTTCTGAAGAGGTGTGCATCTTCAGTGGAAAAGATCATTAAACCAAAACTAACTGTTTCAGGTGGCCTTTGAGGGATGGGTTATAATTTTGTTTAATTTGACTTGCTATGACAGGTTTCCCGTTGCTCCTTCAAATAACTAGTGTGGGCTGTGAATCACAATGTTCATCTTAAATGTAGTGTTAGTTAAGGAGAAAGAAAAGGAAAAAGCATTTAATTTTTGATCTGTTTGCTGTAGCTATTGGTCATCTCAGAATTCGCATAGTTGTAGTTTTCATAGTCTTGTTCTCCTGTGTCCTCTTTTCTTCTTTGTGTAGTTGTCTTGGTGCAGGCTTGCAAGACCTTGGGGTTGTCGTGTATTCATGCTCATCTATATCATACTAAGCATGATGGTAACACCTAGGGAGTAGTAAATAATGGGAATCCACAAGTGCAAGGGTAATAGTGGCAGGAGTGATTTGCTGATGGTGCAAAACAATAATATAAATGTAATTTGCTGCGATTCTTACCTTAATAATGTAAAGATGTGGCCAGGGAAGAGTATAAATTTTCTTTTTCCGTTCCTATATCAGAACATGAGTAATCAAGATGTTTGCATGAGGTTGGAGCTTTGGATGTTGGGATCTATATTTTCCCCAGGTCACACCTCTTCATGAAAGATGAAGACAATTACAGGCTTCAGTTTGGTCTCTCCTGCAATCTCTTAGACTATTCACAGCAAGTTGCATTCATCATAGAAGCAACGTTACAGTCATTCCACCCTTATTTCATAAATTATTTCAGCATGGACATATAATCAGATTGTAGCTTTTATATATAAAATATGGAGCCTGGCAGTAATTGTATAATTCATACATTTTAAAAAAGTCAAATGCACTGATGTGACAGCATGATGATGGACTGTGACTTTTTCAGTATGTTCAAACATGTCACTTTTATTAGCATTTTGGGAAATGTAATTCAAACGACCTGAGTTAAAAACATTGAGCCAGTCCTTTACTATCATTCTTCTGTGGGAACTATTGTATAGTAACAGCATCAAAATTTTCTAATTTATTTGCATGAAAGTTTTCTTTGTTAGAAACTTTTTTAGGGCTTAAGCTGTGTTCTTTCCTTTTATAGAAAAACATTACTTGGAAAAAGAACATGTGAGAAGCAGATGTCAGTCACAATAGTCTGTTAAAACCAACCTTTTGTAATGAAGAACATAATTTTTGTATTAGTGTGCACAACGTTAAGGAAAACATTGCTTTGCTTTGCCTAATTGTTTTTTTATCTTTTGAACGTATACACACTTGTGTATAAGCTAAAATATACAGACAGGTTGGCATATGAAATGTGGTTGAACTGGAATTGTTGAGCGGCTCCTACCTTTGAATTTCCTAAGATGGTGTAGAATTTAAATCTTCTGTTTCTTGGGGAAACAAAAAGGCTGCACTGGATGGACGATCCATCACTCAAATAAAAACATTGGTTTAAGATATGTCTGGTCTAGTCATTCATTCCAATTAATGCCACAGTATTATGGTGCATGTTAAAATCACTGTGTTCACTTCCTAGATTGCACATCCTGGAGTACAGGTTACTCTTTCAAAGTGAGCACGTCACCAAAAATAGGGCTTGGGGTGGGGGATAGGGTAACACAAGATGACATGATTCAACAGATGTAGTGGCTGCTATTCTTTCCGTAACTTTTTTTTTTTTTTTTTTTAAGGAGTCAAACAGAAACAGTACTTTCATTTTGACAGATTAATAGTCAGCACCCGGCCAGCAGAGCACTCTTGGCTATGCTTCTACCCCAGAAAGGTGTTGGTTTGTGTTGGCCTTGCTAGCTCGGGGTAGCTGGGCAGCTGCTGCCGCTGCCTGAGATGCGGCTGCATTCGGTGCCTGGCCAGCGGCAGCGCAGGCGTGGGAGCACCGCTCCCCCAGGAGACAACTGGAGTGGAATGAGCAGAACGAGCGACAGCGGTTCTTGGTGGACATCGGTGCGTGTAGGAAACGAGCAGTATGCCCTGCTGGTGACGCTTAGTGCTAGTAAGAGGCATAAGATTAGCCGTGGGTGTCTTGGAGAGAATGAATTAGGAGTGGGGCCGCACGGGAGGTGGCATTGCAAACCGCTTAAATGTTGTCCGGCCCAGTGTGTCAAAGTTCTCGTGAGATCTCTCTGATAACGTCAGAGTGGTTTAATCTTCAGTCTGTCTGCCTTTGCAGTGAACATTCTTATGGCACGACACAAAAGTCTATGAAAGTTTGAATGAAATATACCTATGCCTATTTTGCTTCTAAACTCGGTACTTTTATTTTTGTAGTTTTGGCCTGTGCTAGGACATAAGCTCAACGTGCTTGTTAGCCCATGTGTATAAAAGTGAAGAAGCAAAAAAAGTAAAAAAAAAAAAAAAAGTGGTCAAGTAATCTCTCATTTCTACTGCAGAAATTCCAATGACATCTTCTGCTTTGCAGAAAGAAGTTTTTTGTTTAAAACAGGGGAACCATTCCCACCTTGCTGCTCTGCAACCGTGAATTCTGGTGATGCTGTTTCTGCCATCTGCCAGTGAAGGCTCTGTAGTTATAGAAGAGTCTATTGCCCATTCTAGCTGTTTATGTTCAATATACGTGGAAGTTTCCTTATTTTACTTAATTTCAGTTCTTCAACATGTGAAGATGAAAGTAAGTCGTGTCCCAAACTTATAAAATGGCAGCAATCTATAGCTTTAGAGCAGAAAGAAGTCTATTTACCTTCTTCCCTCAACATGAAAGGGAAAATTACAGTAAGTGCTAGCCAATTCACACGCTTCTCTACGAAGAAATTACCCAAGTGCCATTTAGAAACAGGCAGTAATGATGTTCCAAAAGTAAAATGCTTGTTTGCATGACTCATGACTGCTTTCCAGTCCTGCATTAGCAGAATTGTTGATTGCTGATTTTTTTGCTTTGTGTTGTTTTGTTTGTTTGTTCTACAGCAGGATGACCTTTTTTTTCTGAGTAGACTGGCCTACTGCTGAACTACTGCGTATAACATTATGGGTTATATTTAACTGGGCTGGAAGGCTGTGAATGTTCTTATTTTCCTTGGGTCCTTAGTGGTACAGGCATAAATTTTAATTGCCTCTGCCCTTCCGAGTCTAAAAATACGTGCTGTTATATGTGTGTGTGGCATATGTAATGGCCAAGGAGGAGGCATGCAGAGTAGTCAGGGTATGCAGTATTTCATCTCTATAGATTACTGTTTTGCTACAAACATATATATGGATGCTTTCCTGTCTGTTATTTCTTTGTCTCATTGTAGTTAAAAAGAAAGTTTCTTGCTGTCCTTAGCCCCATCTTTGGTATTTCAAAAGTCTCTTTCAAAATATAGGTACAACGATTTAAAAAACCCACATAAATGTTTAAATTCACTGCAATTACAAGGTGTAACAAAACTCATCCAGGTAGTATTACTAAGTCATCATTTTATATAGGAATCATTGTTTCGTGTGATATTTTTAGTATGGAATCCATACTGTTACATGGTGTACAAAGATTTTTGTAGGAAACATTCCAGCAAGAATTTTGGGAAGCGTAGAGGTCCTGACAAGAATTCTAATTTAAGCAAAGGCAGAAACAAACCGTTCTGGTGTCATTTGGGTGGCCTTAAGAGCTCCAGTATGGCTTTATACTTCTGTACATGTGAGTTCTCTCTTAAGGCAGGTTTTCAAGCTTGAGCTTGCTCTGGAAGAGCTGTGGCCTACGCCTGTTTCTGTTTGGTGGGTTAGTGGTTGGGTTTATTTGCTTTTGGTAAGTTAGTAGAACGTTTGCTATAAACATTTGCTATAAATGTATAAGATAGTCCACTCAGAGCTGGTTTTTAGACAAGCCTTAGCAGGAGGAGGCTTGCGTACTTTACCTGTACTGGTGGTATGTAGCGTGTTGATACCCCTGACTTCTGTGCTCGAGGGAAAAGTGTGAACAAGGGTGACCCAGCGGTCTCAGTTCATGTGAGGAAGCATCTGACTCGCTGCTCATGTGCTGCCTGGGGGGTTTGGTGCCCCTAGGAAGCACCGTGCTGGCTGTAAGGTGTGTGTGCTGCAACCGAGTCGCACGCCGGTGGTATGCCCAGAGCTGGCTGCGAGTGCTGGGTTTGCTGATTGCGTTCTGCACCCACACGGGAAGTCCTGCGTGGCCGAAAAGCGTCAGATTTCCTGGCGTGTGGGGTGCAGGCAGTAAGCTCGAGCCTTCTGAGGAGCAGGTCTTGACATTCATGTGATGCCCAGCATATGTACTTTTGCATTTTGCAGTCCCGTGTGGTCTGTTAACAAGGAGAAAGAAAGGCCTGTTGCGTGCTTGTCTTCCATTGAATGTTTAAGTGAAATCATATGTTATATTTATGTTGGATTGTTCCAAGGACTTGGGAAAAGGATAGCAAACTCCAGAAATTCAGTAAAGGCAAAACGTTGCTTTCTCCTAGTTCCTTGCTTTGTAACACGCCTTCTGCGGGGGTGTATTGACACTGGATTTGGGACACTGGGTATGCAGCAAGGAGGGCAGTGATCCTTGTGTTTTGTTTTCTGTTTGATTTGTTACTTTTCTCGTCTTCACTTCCCGTTTTCGATGCCAGTGAAGTAAAGGCTGTTTCTTTCCATGCTCCTCATGTGAGGCAAACCTAGATTTCTTTTAAAGGGAAGGGGGTTCTCGCCTTGTGTCATATGAATTGTTAATAGGATATACATTTCTGAAAAGTCAAAATGGAAAACTAAATCTAAAAGCACCCATACGCTGCAGCTTGTTTGTTTGTTTTGGCAGCTGCAGAATAAAGTGCAATAAATACTAAAAATTGCTAGGGTAGCGTCTGTATCCTTTACTGGGCACAGCCTGATTGTTATAAGTCAGAACTAATTTTTTTTTGGATTGGATCCAGTGCTAGCATAATATCTAAGTTCAAAGATACAGTTCATAAAAATGTTTTCTGGATATTGTCTTCAAAATCTGCCAACTTCTTTTCTATTGTTTTCAGTTTTATTGGTACAACAATGGAATGATTTGAATTGCATTTGTTTTTTTTCTTCCTGTTGTTTGCATTTTCATTTTAAATTATTTACAACTCTGAGGCTTGGAGATGAGAGCCTAATGAATGCTTTTAAAAATAAAACCTTCTTCTTAAACATGTTATGCTTCATGTTTTGAATTTATAAGCCAGGTCTTAATGAATCGTTTCCTAGTTTCTCTCATCTTAGAATTTATGAGCTGTCCTATTTACAAGTTTTACCTATACAATGGAAAAATAATTCCTGTTTACCTTAAATGAAAAGAACTGTTCTTGTTAACAAGCTTAAACTACTAATTAGGGGTAATATGGCAATAAATACAATGTCAAACCTTTTAGCAACGTGAAGATGCAATATTTGTTTTTTGGGTCTTTTCCTGGTACATTCTATGTAAGAAGACAGTGTTGTGGGGTTTTTTTTTTGATATCTCATACACATATCAAGTTAATAAAAAGTATTTTTGGGAAAAACAGTGGCCGATAGGTCCTTACAGGGAGCAGGTTCACTTCTGTTCTACATTTAGGGCAATATGTTGGTGCCCGCATACTAGGATGTTGCTATACGCCTAGCAAGGCTTCAGGTAGATGCAGACATATGAAAGAACCCTGATGACTTCATGTGTATGTGTATGTGGTGTTTTGTTTACAGTTAAGTTATTCTGCTGAAAAAAATAGTAGGACTAGCGGTAGTTGCTTTGTTTTGAGTGTACATTAATGTAATTTAATCAGGAAGGAAAGAAAACCTGGGACTAGAATTTGATGTCATTTACCTGACTATAAATCGGACTATCTCCATTTAGTTTAACAGAATTTTTTCAATTTGTGTCAAAATGATCAAAATCAGAACCTGACACAAGCTATCCATCTTATAATTTGTGCATACAAAAACAAAGAAATAAAATTGGATATTTTTTTTTAAATCCAAATCTTACCCAAAAACCAGAGCTTGGTTTTTGAGCAGAGGTTTCGGAATACAGTGTTACTTGTTGGTACCGGGAACTTTGCAGATATATTTTATGAAGAAACATTTTTTTTTATTAGTTATTTCTGATGAGACTTTAATTGTCAAAGCTACAGACTAGTGAATTTGAGAGCCATTCTAAGTCTAGGTAGCTTGAAAATTCTTGGCAAGTTATTTCCTTTGACTTCCTGTGTGCCTCTGATGATATCTGCAGAAGGTTGTGTGTAGGCTTTGTTCTGTGTCTGGTTTTCTTTGTGTTGCCCAAGGAGTTTGCAATAGGGATGGCAACCTGAGAAAGGAAGGAGAGGAAGAGACTGAAGAGAAGGGTGATATAGGTCTGACGTTGGAGGTGTCCCTTGTGCTGCTCCGAAGCAGACGTCTGATGAAACGTAAGGAGCTCCTTCTCTGAAAACCAAGGAATCTTCCTCGGGTACAAGGTTACTAGGTACAGTAGACAGTTCTTTGGAGAAGACAAGTGAAAACCTGGCAATGCATTTTGCCAGCTCTGTTTGGGCTGCTCAGTTTCTTTTTCCAGGTGAAAAACCTTTGCAGGTAGAGGTTGACTTGCAGGGATACCTGCTCTTTTTCTTTGTTAACATCATCCTGATTTTTGACGTTGCTGGTATCAATACAGTGTATTTTGGGGTACAGTGTTGAGTAACCTTTTTTTGTCAGAGAATGGGTGCCTTTGTGTTTTGGATGCAAAGGGCAATAACTCTATCAGGGGGTAGATTTCTGAGGAGGTGGCATACAGGCAGAGGTAATACATTACACCAGTTACTATAGATGGAGAATTAGGCAAGCTTTCAGGCACACAAGCGTGTCTTCCAATCAAATATTCTTTAAATGAAAACCAAGTTAATCTCTGAAGTTTATATTTAAATGTTGTGTGGAAGTACAGAAGTTTAAGGCTTGTGTCTTTTCATGGGGTCAAATAATATTTTATTTGTACCTTTGCTATAAGTACTCAAATTTCATTAGACTTTTAATTACAGAGTTTTGGATTACGCCTAATCTAACTGACAGTGCTGAGAAAACTTCAGTTGATATCACTGTCGCCATGGCTTCATTTTGATTTTATTTTTTAATTATTTTTCATCCTTGTTAATTATGTTTCTAAGCTCAACGGTATCTGTTTTGAGGGAGGAGAAATACTTCACATAATATTTACATTTTGTTTGAATAAACCACCTAGAAAGCGCAGAGAAAAAGAACGGTGTATTCCCTAAAATAAAATTGCAGTAGGAATTTTGCTTTGTAAAAGATGTTCATAGTGCTGGAATTGTCTAAACCATCAGAATTGCCAAGCATAAATAATTACATAATTTCACACTTTGCAGTGAAGTCAGACCCTGATTAAGAAGTTGACAGCCTGAGAGAGTCCGCTCTTTGACAGTGATGTCTGTATTCCCTAAATTTGTAGAGTTTGCTGATAGGAAAACAAGACTGAGCTTTAAACCTTGTACTTTGAATGAGAACCCTTATTGACAAATGGAGAATATTCTTTTTCTCAAAAAAAGTTTTCATACTTTAAATGCACAGATACTTCAGCTTTTCTGCTTTCAGCTAGTGTAGATTTTGCTGATACCAGGTCTTCTCGCTGTCTTGGTCCTCGCTGTCTTTCAGTATGTTTGATATTCATATTTCTTTTTTATTCCTTCTTCCTTGCTGTGCTTTTTTTCTTCCTTTTCTTAAACAAATAGATAATATGGTAATACGAACTCTAATAGGAAAACGGCATTGTTTAACTCAGTTGGGGTACTACTAATCCAGTCACCAAATGTAACCATAACACAGCATGCGTTTTAATTATTAAATATAATGGAAACTTTGCATTTTAAATCTAGAGCTATAAACCACTTGTTTGAAAATGCACAGTTCAGCACTATGATTTTAGCTTGTAGTGAATTACAGGGCAGTATTCTTTGATCAGTTATTACAAATTGAAGATTACTAGCGTTCAGTGTTTGTGTTAATTTTGAGAATACGTATAGGAGTCACTGCAGGTCAAACTGAAAGCTCAGTCCTGTATATTTTTAATGATTTAGTCAGCTGACTGGATAAAGCAATGTAAAAATTTATAGATAATAGAGTAATGCCAGTAGTTCCAAATAAGGGTAATTTAATGGAATGTTTTCAAGGCTAGTACTCCCCCAAATTCCAGTAATTTGTAAAATATGCTTTATTATTAAATGCAGTAATCTTTAGGTTTTTCTTTTAGATACTTCTTTGTTTGAACAGTTCTAAAAAGTGCTCCTAATGCACTTTTGATGTCTTTCCACTAAGCAACAGCTGAATGGTAGAACAACTAGTATGTGTTTGCTTATGTTTGGTCAATACCTGTTTTTGTAATGAATACATTTTTACCATAAATAAATATAGTGAATTTCCAATAGAAAATCTTAGTGTCTATGTACTTTTTAACATAAAAAATCAAAATACCCTTAGAGTGAATGTGGATTTTACTGAATCGTCATGAAAACTTACCGATCCCTGCATGAGGTCTGCATGCTCGAAGCTCTGCTCCGTTTTCAGAAGTGGGGGACACCACGTTATTATTGAGCAGCTCCAGTAGGTTTGGAGGTGAGGACTTTGCTTCAGTGCCTGCTTCAGGACGCTGGGACAGCTGGCACGCCGTAGGTGCAAGAACAAGGCTCTCCACATATGTGAGAGGTAAACAGTGCAGTAGTAGTTTAGCAGAGCCAATGTTTTCTTCCTTTTACCCAGGTTGCTACGCCCAACAACTCTCCTTTTCTGGGTTCAGGACTTGTGCTCGCTGTCTTTCTCCTCTAGCTGAGGAGGCTGTCCCCATGCATTATGCAGGAGCTGGTTTTTTTTTTTTCCTTCTGCTCTCGGTGTATTGTATGTGAGATACCAGCACCTAACTTAGGACTCCAGATCTTACTTTCTGTTCCAGACATTTTGAAGCTTAGCATTGAGCAGTTCAGTAGTGCCTGACATCCCTGGTGGATACAGGCTGAAGTAATTTTGGACTGTTGAATATTTGCATTCAAGTGCAGAGGTTTTTGTTCCACAGGCCTAACCAAACCCTTAGAGTTGTCCTTGTCACCTGGTTCAGCCTTCCCTTTTCCTTCATCTTTTTCTTTTTGGTGATCTGGCATAAACTCCATAAATGGGTAACTGATTTTACAATTGCAGCCTTTGCTGTTGAGTCTGATTGTTTTAAGGATATGTTTGTCATAGAGCACCAACTTTCTGATTCTCTTGCTCCTCACTATTCATCTCTATTACAAATCAAATTATGATATCAAAATAATTATCATATCAATGTTTGCTAGATCCTTAAAATTCTTACTTTGTACTTATTTTTGCTTATGTATCTTTTTTGAGTGTGTGGCAAGAGGGTGTGTAGGTAATATCTTTCTACCACGGTTTTTTTTTGTTATACACATTTTGGAAATATCCTCTGCTGTCTGTGTGTGCCAGATCAATTTAGTTCAGCAAAGGATCTTCATGTGAAGACTATTCTTTTAACTACGACCATCTCCAAACCTGAATCGCTGTAGAGAACCAATGAATTTGTAAACATTACTTATTTGTATTGTTCCGGGGATGGGTTGCAAACTACGTATGGCCTAGTGGACTGTAGTTAAAGAATCGCTAAGAAAGCGCCTTTTCTAATGAATAAAGTTAGTTACAGACTAAATAAAGGCTACATTTGAACCCGTGGCCTTGGTTTCCTCTAAAGGGAGGAGTGCAGCATCACCTGGGACAGCTGTGAGCATCTCTGGACTTCAGGTCTTTGCCAGCTTCCCTTGTGCCCCTGAGACAGTGACTGGGCAGCTCCCCGGCGTAGTTGCCCGCTGCTCCCGCCAGCTTGGCCAACTCACCAGCTGCGTCGAGGGAACCAGAGGAGGGTGTTGCTCCCTTGATACTTTTTTCCTATTCCTTTCGGACCGTAAAATGGGGACTCTGAAAATTAAGGCACATTTTGCTTTTGTGCTTTTTGTTGTGCTCTAGGGAAAAGCTGAAAATAAGATGTTGGTAGCAGGAAATAGCCTAGGTTGTAGCCTACACCTTAAGGTCATAGGTTGCTTGTCTCTTGTTGCCTTATTTCATGCTTCATTTTGGAATCTACTGTCTTATGTATGAATTGTTTTCCACGCTGTATTAAATAAAGCCCTTTTTATACCCTTTAATCCTTTGGCTTCCATGAACTTCTGATGTTTTTTGGCTGCATTTGTCTTTCTGTTGCAGTTTTTATTGCACTATACGTTGTCCAATCTCCAGTTCCTGAATTCTCAAGTCTTAGGTCTTTTAACTGGGAGAAGCCCTTTTTTACATGCTGTTTTGTCTGTTGTCCATTTTGAAGATGTGCTGGCTTGTTTTGTCTTGTCTTTTCTCCGTCGTGGACAATTTTAACGCTTCTTGCTGTTCTCCCTCATTTTCAGTGCATCCGGCTCCCAGTTGCACAGATGACTCCAGGAGACAGCAGTAGGAGGTCAGTACCTGGCGTCCCTCCGCCCAGGGGCTGCGGTGCAGCCAGCTGACCACCTCCTGCCGGTTCCTCGGGGTGGAAGATGGGTCTGAATTACAATAGATGATAGCCCGTATTTTACTGATATAAGTTGCTAAGCATTAAAGTTTTTGGTCTGATTGCTTTTCTCCTTCTCTTCTCTCATACTGTTTCTTGCCTTCCTCTTGGAACAGATTTTTTTTTTTTTTTTTTTTTTTAATTTGTAAAAGGAAAAGTATACCAACTCTTAAGTATGAAGTGAATTTTTACAGCTGAGCTATAAATTCCAAAAACTAGAGGGTTTATAATGGAAACGCTTAGAGGGGAGAGGGGAGAGTGCGGTATAATACATATGTAACCTTTTTTTCCTCTCTTTAGTGAATAGACCGTTTAAACTAAATTAAGTAAAGGATATAAATTCTGTTGTTTCAGTTTTTAATATTTCATGACTGATTTTATAGATAAAAATTACATTTAACAATAAATATGAAGAAGAATTTATACAGCCTGTTCTAGTTTGATATGGAACAGCAAATCCCATTTCTCTGTAGCTGTAAAGAAAATTCATTATAATGTCTTTGGTTGTAAGAGATGGCTTGATTGTGATTAGTTACACTGATAATAAAACAACCTTTTTACAAATGGCACAAGATACATGAGATCTCATGTGTCTGCCTTTTAATAGCATTGAATTTGTGCATTTGCTACCTTTATTCTGTAGTCCTTTTTTTCATTTATAATTGGGCACTTTTAAAATCTACAAGTTATTAAAAATAGTCTAATATAACTTAATTTTTCTTTTGAAGCATACTGGAGAAGGAGTTATTAATGCAGCTGAGCATTGTTAATTGTTGAGTTCTCAAAATAAAAAAAACCCCTAATTTTAATTACAAAAATGTGGTTTTATGTCATTTTGTTCAATTCTGAATAACGAGTTTTAGGGATAAAATAATGAGATCTGGATATCTGACATTACTTTCTGAATCTTTTTAAGCACCTAAAGAAATATCATGACTTTCAAATGCCCTGTTCTCAGTGACTTCAGCTGGATTTAGATGTATATATGTATTTGAGTCATTTAAACACAGGTAGTGGCATTAGGATGCCTACTAAGCAGTTGAGAGTCCAAGTGTACGCATTTTGGGGGTGGGAGGATTTTGTGAGGAATTCATAGCCGTTAAAGGGGTATTTATTTATTTTTTCCATTGTACATGCATTTGAGAATACTTACATCTTCTTAGCACGATAATGCAGAATGAGTTTGATGAGAAAAGTATAATGATTATAATAAGAACCTTTGCATATTTATATTGCTGTAATTTGTGCTGCTGCAGGAGTTTAACCAGTAAAATTTTCTGTATTGTTGAGTTTATAGAAATGGTATCGGATATTAGATTCTGGAAAAATAGTGCATATGCGACAAAATATTTTAAATTGTAAAATGGAATTACATGGCTACTGTTGGAAGTGAATTCCTTTGTTGCTGCATGTGAAAAGCAAAAGAATTTGGTGCTTTAGAATGAGGAAGGCTGCAGAGCTGACAAAACAGAAGTTGCATTTAATTATAAAATATTTATGGAATTTACTGGAAAGTGGAAATCTGAATCATAGTGCTTGGAAAAAATAGGATGTAATGCTCGAGTCTTCTGGAAAATGCAAGATGAAACAGCACACTTAACATTAGGTTTCACTGTAAAAGACATAAACCAACAGTTTTGCTCCTGTTGTCTGTAAGCTTTAATTTTAGACTGTTGTCTCTTTTTCCATTGATGATTGAAGCTAGGAAAAAAAAGTCCTGTAGCACTTGTTAAACGTGTTTTCCCAGGAAAATGACTATTGATGACTGAAACACGGGGCTAAATATTCTTCTTACCAGCTGAGAGAAAAACGGGCTGTGCCAGTACCCGTTGCTGTCGGAAGCATCCCGTTTGGCTTGCAGTCCGCTTTCCATACCCGCATTGCTCCATCAGGGGAACGGGCTGGGTCTGCGATTCGGGCTGCTCGGTCAGCTGAGAACACGGCGCTGAATGCTGCCCTGTCTGCGGTGGGGAAAACTGACTTTGTGTCCCGGCTGTGCTCTGCCGTGATAAATCACACGCAGGTCGCCCATAAGGGTGAGCTTGTGGTCCCTCGGATCCTGGGGGCATTTGAGCTGAGCGATAGCCCACTTAGTAATATGTCAATTTTTTCTCCCAGGAAAGCATTGGAGCAGGTGTAATTTCTTACTCTAGCTTGGTCTCCGGGTACTTGCCGGTGGTTGCCACAGAGTATGTTTTCTGTGTTCATTAAAACCTATCGATCTCAGGAAAGTTTGTGGGATTGATTTTAACTCGGTGCTTTTCAGGGAATTACTAGTATTTTTAGCAATAACACTCTCCTAACGCGTTCCCGAGAGAGAGTCATGTATCGAGGAAATACAGAGGCCACGCGCGCAAGTTATAGCCCTGACCCAACTCCCGATGTCCCCTTGCCCGGGGAAGCACCGCGTGGTCCTGCTGTGACCTCCTGTGACACCAGGAGCCGTGTCAGGGAAGGGTTCGGCGGCATGCTGCACTCCTTGCCCAGGAGGGATTTGGGGAGCAGGAGGCAACAGATGGGGCCACCGAGCTGACTGCCACCGAGTTGACTGGCGCGTGTCTTCCCAGTCTGCAGAGGAGGAGGGCTGCGGTGCCACCCTGACCGCGCCAGCCACCGGCCAGGTTAGCAGTGGCTGTGTGTGGCCGCTGGGCTCCGGGGGGAGGAGGAGATTCCCCTCACCTTGGGCTCCATCGCTGATATTTCCCAGGGAGCTGTGGAATAGCGTGGGTGCCGACCGGAGATTCGAGTCTGTGCCAAAGTGAAGGAAATGCACTGTAGTCTTGTGTAGCTGTTACACGGTGTGCTTCAAAATAATGAGAAGGTTTTGCACACTAGATACCCAAGTAACAGAAAACTAGTAAGCAAGGTGCAGTTTTTAGGTATATCAGAATGAAGCTGCATCATTTTTGTAGGTATTGGGGAAAGGCTCAGGTCCCCAGCACAACTGTTCTTGACGTCGCACTGCAGGCACCATTCCTGCAGGAGAAATGAAATTTTTAATTGCCAGGTGAGTCCTTCTTCGGGGATGCACTTGAACACATGTGCCTCATGTCAAGCCTAGGAGGAATCCTGCTGGCACTGTGCACGTGCTTAGGCACATTGCTAGTTCTGGAAAACAGCTGAATTTCAGGGACTGATTTAGGTAGGCACCAAACTTTTTGCACTGAAACAAATAGACATGGGGGGGAAATGGGTACTATTGATAAGCCGTGGCATTTGAAACCTTCATGGTAGTTGTTCCCAAAGTGTCGGTACTGTGAATGCTTTGGACAAGAGGGAAATGGGGGTTTTATAGATGATGGTGGTGTTAGCAAGGGGTTGTCCCTTCTCCTCCTAAGTTCCTTCCCTCCTCCAATGCTAGCTGGCTAGGACCCATCCTGGGGAGATGTGGTTTTACTGTATGGGCTGTGGTCCAAGATGGATGCTGCTGAGACACCCATGGTCCTTCTCTGCTGGGTATACAGAGCGCTTTGTTATAGCACTGCCTCCTCCCTCGTTCACCTCCACTCTCCATCTGCTGATCAAGAGTGCGTTTTGCCAAGGAGAAGTGGGAGCCTGCTTGGCGTTCAGCCTCTCTTCTGTCATCTGCTGGAGTGAAGGCACCTTTTGTAGCTACCTGGTGAAGGACTTGAGGGATGGGGAAGGGAAGAGACTCCAGGTTGTTCCATGATAGCTCTTGACTGGTATCACAGGCACCACAGAAGTCATGAATAATATTTGTATCATCTCATATTGCCAGCGCTTGGACTCACAATGCCATTGTCACACCTGTACGCCTCCCGTCGCTGTCTTGTAATGGCTTCCATCTTGACACGGACAGTGATGGAAATTAGACTAAAGTTCAATGGTAACCCCCTGAACTGTTCAGAGTGCAGAAGTACGTAGCTTTAGAAGGCATTCAGCGACTTCAGCTGAAGCATGGGTTTGTTCACCTGAAAGTAAATAACAGTTATTATGGAGGAAGCCAAGCTTTGCACAGCTATGCGTGGTTTAAGTCTTAGTGATGATCACCTAAGGTTATTGAGGAAAAATATCCCCCTGTATGTTGAGGAGGAGATGGCAGCACTATTGTGATTGCTTTCATGTATTGTAAGAAACCATTAAGGAGAAAGGTGTGATTTGACACGCAGCTTTTCCCCTCCACGTTAAGGGTTTATTCCCTCTGTAGCCGAGAACTCTGTACAGCTATCACCTTTTTATACTAATTTCTAATGATGGATATTAATTTCTTTTTGTTAGAGATTCAGTGATACAAAGAAGTGAAGGCTGCTGTTTAAGCTTTGCTGAACTGTGCTGGAGGACTAACGTGTTGTTGCAAGGATTTGGGGCAGCAATCTATAGCACAGACATCTTCCAAGTGCACCCCGGTGCCAGGCAGCGCCCTGCTTCCACCGTGCTTCTCCCGCATCGCCCTCTGCCTTATTTAAGCAACTGAGCTGGAAAATAAAAACTGAAAAGGAATTCTGAGCTTCATATGTTGTATAGGATTGAGCTGAAATACTTCCAGTGTGCTGACGTCTATTTTATTGTACGGAAAACCAGGTTTTGTCTTTATATAATAAGCTAATAGTTCAGATTGTTGAGTATCTCTATGTGCATTAATACCAATGATACAAATATATACAGATATGTAAACATAAATGTTCTGATGAGTACGTATTTTAATTGATAATAATACCAGCTGTCATTTCTGTAGATATGCTTGCCAAAGAAACATGTAACACATTTCTGTTTGATCTGCTTTTCTCAGATGAAACGCAATTACTTCCTTGTGTGCAGTGGCCACCAGGTGTCATCAGAATGCTTTTATTTTTATTAATTTTGCCTTTTCTTTAGAAGCATATGTACACTTTGTATTCTTCTCTGGAAACTTTGTTAACCTACCACACAAATAATCCTAACTCTTTATGTTACCTGTTCAGCCAAAAACTCATGCAGCTCTTTTCAGCTGAGCTACTTGAATAAGCTGCTGACCCGAGGAAAACAAGATGCACAATAACACCGAAAAGTGTGTGCATATATACACAAATTATTACGTGCATTTTTTGCCCCAGTCATTGAGAAGATGGAGATAGATACAGTAAGCTAAACCATGTGGGCCTGCTTTACCTTAGTAGAATGTCATTAAAGAGCCACAGGCAAGGCAATTAAAATGATTACTCAGAAAATACTAGTATTTAAAGCATGTTGCATTTCCCTTTTTGTCTTCTTCCATTCTTCCCCCTTCTTATGCCTTTTCTACAGTTTTGGTGTCCTAACTTCAATTAAATGTGGTTTTGGTTTTGTTTATTTATTTATTTATCTCTGGATGTTTGGCATACTTGCATTAATTGTGACTAAAACACACCCAAACTATTATCAGCCTACCTTTAATTTAAAATGGTTCTTTTTTTATCTTCAGTGAGCTGTTGCTCAGTGAATAGCTGTGTAATAAATAACTGAAAAATGCTCAATATCTTATTTTTAATTTCTTTTTTTAATAAAAAAATGAAGAGAATATTTCAATGCAAAAAAAAAAAAGCATGTTTTTTTTTCTCTTTTTTCCTACTTCCTTGCAGTTTTTCTGGTTCCTACTTTCCTTCTGGACTTTGGTTCAACTTACTAGAAAAAAAAAAGTGTTCTGGGCTGTCAGCTGGTGGAGAGCTGGCCATTTGTGTTGGCTTTTTCACCTGTGCTGCTGCTGCTACCTCCTCCAGCCTGCTCATGCTGTGTTAGTGGACAAATGTGTCCCAGGCTGTGATGATGGAGGCTTCTTGTTGCTTTCCTTGTAATACAGTAGTATAAAACAAGGGGCCAACAATGCCATCTTTTTTTTTTTTTGTCTTTTAGGTTTAATTTTGAGTAAAAGTTGATGAAAATTTAGTAAAGCTTGGCAGATATTAAACACCAGAATAGGAGTCTAGGAAATTCATACTTCTTATGTTTTAAAGGAGAACAGAGTCTGGGCTTTTAGGATTAGGTTTCTAGGGTAAAAATTCCAAGAGCCAGCTTCCAAGTAACAGCAATTTCACCTTAGTGTTATCTTTTGCTGCCAAAGTGCAGGAAAAAGTTAAGACTTTCAATATTTTTTTTCAGCTGTCGGTGTGAGGTGGTGCCTGTGCACTTTCTCTGATGAATTCCAGCGTGGTCCACCGTACGTAAGAGGGTCCTACAGCCTATGGTAGAAAAGAGATTCAAACTTCATTTATTTTTTGCTTTTCTGAAGTTTTAATTGGTGAAGATGGTGAGAATTGCATCTTGCATGAAACCGTGTCATTCTGAGAGTTCCTACAAACCACGGGACTCATTACTGTGTGTGAAAAATGAACGTTTCTTTCCTGCAAGTTTCCTTCATGGTCCTGATAAACTCTCTGAAGTGTTTTGAGAATACTTAAACAGTGCTTTTGATCCATAAATATCATAGTGCTATACAAATACAATCTTTCTTGGATCCTCAGAAGTTTCTGTTGCGTATTTTTATTGCTATTGATATATGTATGACTCAATCTGGAAATAGGCAAAATTCTTTGAATTTACAATTCAAAATATACGGAGCTTTTTAAATTTTCAAAAATAAAAAAATCTGGAAGTCATTCAACACTTTTTAGGAGCTGCTGGTGCATTTCCTCTTATTCTCTGTCCTGGACATCCTTATTGATTCTGACAGCCCTTAAAATAACTCTATTATCCATGTCTTTCTTTTTTTACTCCCTCTTCAAAGCTGATCTAATCGGTGGTCATTGCTGTATTTAGCAGCATTTGGCCGTTTCTGAAGTGAGTGGATGATGGACTAGGGAGCCTTACCTTTTTCTCTTCATATGTTTTTTTTTTTTGGTGTGAATTAGAGTATATATTCTTCATGTCAGGAATTCATAAGAACTTCCTTTATGTTGGCAATTTCTGCCCCCCCGCCCCCAAAAGACTTTCAGTGGTTTGTAAGTAGAAGCAAGAAGGATGTGAGTTGTAATGCAGGGTGCATTTCCCCGTGATGCCGTTACTGTTCTTCCTGATGCCTGTGAGAAAATGAACTTAATGGGTGCAGATAACTTGCCGCTTTCAGTGAGGCTCAAGTGATGACTATCAGTGAGCTTCTTATTTTGTTACTTTAACTATTGTAGATACATCTGTGTGGAAGTTTCAAAGTCTTTAGTCTTTGAAAGGCTGTAGCTTTTTTGGAAGTCTCCCGTGGAGGTTCTGGTGCCCTAGGAAAATGACTGGCTTTACGTGAAGAACAGGCTCACGATGCAAAGCTCGAGGTTCCGTCATTCTTGAGCTGCAAAGGAAAATACGTGTTTGTAACGGTTAACATCAAATGCTCCTCAAAATAAAGGTGATCTTTGTTCCATTTGGACCAACAACGATATTGTCTTCTGTATTCCATTATTAAGGAGACTATTCTCTTGGATTAATCTCTCTGAAGGAAGTGAGGTAACTTTGTAAGGCCATAAGACAGACCTCTGCTTTGATTTAGGAAGGATGTTATGCCCTTGAAAAGGAGAAGATGTTTATTTGACACAAAGGTCATATGTTAAGATGAGTTGTACACATTCAGTTTTGTGCAGGCTATTTAAGGAGCTCATTAAAATGATTTTGCTTCATTGTATCCATGATTTCATTGAAAGAATTAATTGTCTGAAAAAGGGGAGTTTTTACTGGAAAAAAAACAACAACTCTGTTTTCCATGTGTCACATCCTTTACAAACACTGAAAGTTGGGTATTAAATACTTGGAGACGATAATACACTAACTGAGAAGTGCTTTGGGAATTCTAATGCCAGGATTAGCATAAAAAATAAAAAACAAAGTAGAATTTAGTACTTGTAAATACAGCTTCTTTGGGTTCTTTTGTACACATCCATACCCCTTCCCTTAAAGAGCTGGCATAGGACAAAAATGAGAAGTAAATAAAAATGTATTGAGCATCAAGTTAAGGAACTTTGCTGTTCATTACAGGTTTATGGATCATCGCTAAATTGCTTGTCCTTCTGATCTCAATTTAAGATTACTACTTTCTAAATTTCATTTGAGGATTAGGGCAATGCAAGTCTTGCAGTGAAAATCTTAACTGCACTGTCTCCACCTTTTCACATAGAGCAATTATCTACTATTTTTTGGACCAGAGGAAAAAAAAATAGAGAAAACATTCAACCAAAATGTTCTCTATTTCCATCAAAGAAAAGATCTGTCCACAGATGACCGGTGCTTTTGTACAGAATTGTAGCAGATATAATATCAATATACAAAAAAGCATTGTAGGAAGAATACAAAAATCTGTGTTGTTGCCTGGTAAAAAATGGTGGTGGCAGCTCAAGAAGGGGTATTTTTCTTATTTTTTGTATTAGTTTTCTTCTTTATAGGTAGTGAGATGGTGCTGAGTTGTGACTGTGTCTTTTAAATTAGATTAAATATTGAAACAAAACCTCCACGATTCTGACCATTTGGAAATCCCAATCCATGAAAGAGGGGAATCCTTAGCTGTATTAGTTTCTGTGACATAGCCAAAGTATTGTGTATTATGCACTTGTGATTTAAAAATGTGTGTGTCTCATATTTTGTAAAGGTTTGGATATTTGGCCTATGCAGATGTAGCATATGTAGCATAAACATTTTGCTTTTGAAGATCTTGAAAACATGTTTCACTTCTTTTGGATACTTGGAAAATTATTGAAGAAAAGCACTGTGTTAAAGACTGAGCTAATATTTCCAGTAGAATTACTGAGCTTGGCTTTCTCAGTGCACAAATAGTGAGGCCACAACAGGTTTCTTTCCAAAACTTAGTAACAGCAGTGTGCTGCAAAGAACCTTAAAATGTGTTAGGTAATGTATGACTGTCTCCAAGCAGAAGAATTTGTTAACCTGAAGCTAATGTGGCAAATTAATTTTTGGTCATATCCTTTAAGAATCTGTTCAGCTATACTTGATTTATATGAACATTAACAAAAGATTTATGTTACAAAAAGTCAACCCACTTTTGAGTTAGAACAGCTTCATTTCCAACATCAAATATGATGTTAGGAGAGAGCTGTTTGACAGAACCGGGTTTTAAACCAAGGAAATACTGAAGATTTGACTGCTGTCTGCTTAGCTTGGGCTTGATCCTGAGCTCTGGTGGTCTGCTGTGTTTTACCTGGTGGTACCATTGGTGCAGCCTCTGATCCTGTATAAATCCTTTCTGGTTTATTTATGGAATACATTAAGTGGTTACGTATTATTGCGCTTCAGGAATCTGTTACTTGTAAAAACGGAGCCAGAATCTTTAAAAGATGAGGGTAGAAGAACAAGCACAAGAGCTTGCATCTTGCATTGTTTTTAGTCTTGTTGGTCCATGAAAAAGGTAGTTCAAGAGCTTTTCCTCCCTAATTCTACTGCTATAGGAATTTGGCAGCATTACATTTATATCAAAAGGCTTATTCAGTCACACTAATGAGTAGGAGTTCGACTTAAGCGTGTGCTTAAGTTGCCATGGCTGCAGAGGGTTACTTGTTATGTCTAGAATGTGGTTTTGGTTACCAGTTGATTTAATCAATTTCCAGATGCTGATTCTTTGCTTCTGATGCTGATCCCTGTGCCAGACTAAGGATTGATCCAAGATTAATTTTGCAAAAAGAAACCCATTTAACCTTACATATCATATGGTCACTGGGACTGTAGCAACTTGGAGTGCTGCTGATACTTCTCAGATGCATCGGTTCCGTATTAATACCAACTCTAGGCTAGCCCTTAATTAGCGTGGCTTCGATGAGAGCAGAGGTGAATGGGCTTATGCAGGCTGAGGATTAGGACCACTGAGATTTGTGATCAGTTTATTGCTTTGCCATTATCCTCCTGTCCTGTGGTAAATCTGAGAAAGGGCTTTCTGGAGAGATGCTTACAGCAGAGGAAGAAGGACTATAGGCTCCTTTTGCGTGGAGGAGGCTTATGGTACGCTGAATGCATTCCTCAAGTAGTAATAGTCCTTTGTGCAATAAATCCATGTAGGAAGCTGAGAAGAGGTCTGCCCACAGCTCCTTTTGGGTCTGGTACACTACTCCCCCATCAAGGAAGCTGAGGCATATGCTGCTGAAATTGTGTTAGAGACACAGCTGTGTTATCTGACATGGTTCAGTGTGTGGTCCAGATCTTGTCTGAGATGTGGAGAAATGACCGCAACTCAGCAAATCGCTGACTATGGTCTCAGCAAAAAGTAGTGACAATAGCCGGTACTGTCCATCGCAGATGTATTCCTGTCCTAAAGGTAACGTTGAAGGAACTAAGAGAAATTCAAGACAATTTAATTCCTTAGATTAATTAACATAAGGGTAATTTTAGAGAGACAACAGCAACCACCTCATAGTTGTTTACTTTTATAGAGAATTCTTTCTAGATTATGGCTTCATGCAGGTGGAAACTGTGCCGTGTAGTGATACTTAGACACCTTTTATATAGAGGTGGGACAGAGGAAAGTCTGTCTCTGGGGCGGGTCTGTAGGGGGAGATTATTTTCATGAACACTCAGGTGTGGGGTAGAGATGAAACTGGTAAAGGCATATCATTAATTGTTGCTGCACCTCACTTGTGCTGTGCAGCCAAGGAGCTATTGCCTTGATAATAGCTGTTATGAGCTGTGGGGATAGACGTGAGGCTGTTGACTTCATTAGGAGTACTGCCTGTAAATGAAGTGGAGTGCATCCCTGGTCTGCGGGCTGGAAGTTTATCATGAAGTGAAAGCAGAGATAAGTGTCTCCATTTACTGTTGACTTGGAGAACTGGAGGTATTAGGCGAGAAGTCTGGGGTGTAAGGCTTTGTGGTTTTGTATTACATACATGACTATTTTAATTTCATACTGAAATTATTGGCAGCACCTATGAGATTTGTGTTTTGCATTTTTTCACTTACCTATCAACTAGTTTGTAGTTGTGACTACAAACAGTTTACAAAGATAAAATAAGGGAAATACATTTTTTTAAATTTTCATAAGCACTTGAAAAAGTCCTTAATTGATGCAATACAGTTGAGTTGAAGACAAGGATGGACACCAGAACTGGGATTGCAATCTGGTATTTTTGGTAGAGCACAGAGCAGGATGAACTTCTGTTGGAAAGTTAGTGAAGAAATGCCTAGAAGTGAGGTTTAGCCTGCAGTTACTGCATGCAAATAATCAGCCATCTTTTTTGAGGTGTGCGGGTGGCTAGATGAGATGAGCTGAATCTGCGCTGGTGTGGCAGAAATGGCTTATTCTGAGACTGCTGCTACCTGCCTGTGACAGCTGGGAAGCATCCACCTCTGGTGATCACTGTGTCTCTGGCTGAAAGTGGCTTGCGATTTCTATCAGAGGTTGATCTGGGTGGGACAGCCCTTTGAGGTTTAAATGAAATTATAGGATGGCCTTAAATGGGCATGAAGGGTATCAGAAGAGAGTATGGCGTGGAGCTGCCAATCCCCTGCTTATTACTGTGCCTTGAATGTATGAATTTTTGTCAATGGAGAAACCCCTAATTATCCCGATACAACCTTTGATAGTGAAAATTTCCAATGCAGGTATGAGTTCACTGCTGGACAGGTTCTCTGATAAATCAGTTGTTCTGAGAGGAAAGTATCCTATAAAGAAGATGGAGAATGGGTTTGAGATTGCAAATTGTCTTGTACAGCAAAGAAAAAACTGCTGGTTTTCCCCAGGTCATGCAAAGGGAGAGTGGTCAGGTCTCAGTGGTGGGCTGGGAACCTGCTATGGAGGTGCGGGGAGGCAAAGGACCCATGCCTGGTGCGTGCAAACAGTTAAGGATGGACTTGTGGCACTCATCACTGAAGTAATTTCTTGGTATTTCCCAAGTTATAGAAATAAACCTGTACTGCAGTGAAATAACATCATTTTCATCTGATCTTTTTTTCTGGATCCCAAACGGCGCTCATAACCCTTTTCAGGGTAAGCTTGCACTTCGAAGGCTTTATCCTCCTGTGCTATTAATTGCTGTAGCATTTTTGAACACACTGACAATATGCTGACTTACACCAGCTGAGAATATAGACCTGATTGTTTTCCTTCTGACTAATTGTGATAGTTTCTGTCATGGTTTAGTGAACAAAGAAAAATGATAGTGTGTAAGAATCAGAAAATCCCAATTAAAAAAGCAATGTCTGGATCCTCCAAAGGGCTGTTGTGACCTAGAGGTGGTTATTCTCTTGTTATTTAGGTTTAGCTAAGCTCAGTGTAAGTTTGGTCAGTACATTAGCTCAATGAGAGACCTACAGTTGAAAAACTGTTCCATGTATACAACTACTGTGCACTCAATTCCTTATAGGCCTTCCACAAATTATTATTAAGCAGAAAAGCATTTTTTTACTTTCACAGGTAGTAAGTCCAACTGAGTTGAGTATAGTTCTCCCATTTAATACTTTCTTACTTTGTCCTCAAAAATAAGCATTTTTTTTTAGCATGCACTTGAATAGTTTTTTTGTACCCTGCATTTTCTGTATCAACATTGCAATTACTTAATCTTGTCAGGAAGTACTTACAGTTGTGGTCATGGCCTCATTCAATGGGTAACAACAAAAAACTGGATACTTGGATCTGCCGCAAATTGATGTTTAAATCATAGTGTAAAGCACATAGATAAACATTTAGTATTTAATCATCTGTTAAAATGAAATGCATTTTCAATTCTCAATCGCTTCATATCAAAATGAAAAGGTAATAAATGTCAAGATTTGATTTCCCACCCCCATACCTCTTATTAACTGTGTTGGTAGCATAAGTTTTCTAGTGGTGACGTCTTTTTGGGAGCGGCAAGGTCACACTGGGCAGTTGAGCGAAAGCTTTTGGTAACTGGATTTGGACAGTTAGAGTTTGTGCTGGGGTTCAAAGGCGCTGCCCTTCTCTGCACTGCTATTTCATGATTTTTTTTTTTTTCTTTCTCCCCCTATCCCTAATTGGGAAATAAACTTTTAGAGGATATTTTAGGAATGATGGGGAACTATACTTGTGGCATATTCTTTTAGAACATGGCTCTATTTGTGTTTTCCCTCTTTCTCTTTAGCAGGTAATCTAAGCAGAGGAAGGAAAGACAGCTTCATGCTTAACGATGTTTAACATTTATGTTGGCTTTGTTTTTCTTGTTGTTGCAGTCATGATCATTTCCTCCTTGGAGCTTTTAAATTTGGCAACCTGGATTTCTAGTTCAGGAAAAGTTGAACATCCCATGGCTGGTTTCCTGAAAGCTGTTACAGTTTCATGTCCAAAAAATGCTTCCAGAATGTAAGGTTAGGCTTGTATGCCCAAGTTTAAGCATGTAGTAAATTATTTGATTACACAAAAACTGTAGAAGCTCGTGCTTACTCACATGGTGCTTATCCCAGTGAGAGCTCTGTAACCAAGTGCCTAGAAGTTGGTTTGATTTTTAGATGTCATAACTTTAGACACCATGCTGAAAATATAGCCTTGTGTCTTTCATTGTGTCTGTCTTCCTCACATGATTTTAATTTGCTATATTTCTTTTTTTTGACTTGAGTTTTTTAACTTTTGGTTGTGCATAAAAGACTAATAATAACTCTTTTGTTTTATAGGTACTAAGTCAAATGATCTACAGTCGATAATATCAATGTTAAGAATGGATGGGGAGGAAGATAAGAGAGATGATGTTGATGAGAGCTCACAAACTGAGTTGACAGAAGAATCCCGGAGAAATACATCAGGAGAAAATGCTGGGTGTGACTCTTTGTCTCAGCAGAAAACAAGGCTTATATCAGATGAAGTGTTCAGGGACCTTGAAAAGAAAAGAAAAGAGAATGGCACAGACAAGAGGGCACTGTCAGCATCACCAAACCTGGATGTTGTTGAAGCAGACAAACCTGAAAATGTCTCCAGAAAAAGAAAGAGGAGTTCTTCGGAAGATGTGAAAGTTAGTGAAAGGAAATTGCACGAAGTCCTAGCTGGAGAAGCAGGTAGTATAGAAACTGGAGCTGTAAAGAAGGAAGGAGTCGCCTGTTGTCTTGGTGATGACGTATTTAATTCAAATTTCCTGTGCCTACATTGTGATTTCAAATGTGCTGATGGTGCCATATTGAAAAATCACAAGGAAAATAAACATTCAGAAGAGTTGCCAGCTGCTATTCCTGATAAGTTATCTTCTTCAGAAGAAATCAATGTTGGCTATACAGTTGGAAACATAGACAAAGATCTTAAAGGCAAAATGAGTGATCAGTGTTTACCTTCCTGCTCTGATATGGAAAAACATAAACAAGAAAACCCCTCTAAACAATCCAAAGAGCAAACATACCCTCACTGTAGTTGCACAGCTGAATGTAGTTCAACATTACATACACATGTTAAGCAAGATCATGAGAAATCCAAGATATTTTGTTGTGAACTTTGTGGTTTTCAGAGTGCTGAGGAAGATCTCCTAAATTCTCATTTCCTTGGCAAGACGCACCTTCGACGCCAAAATCTTGCTGCACGGGGAGGATTTGTACAGATATTGACAAAAAAGTCCTTTAAAAAACAACAATCTACTGCAATCAGAGAGAGGAATGTCAGAGCAAAACTTGGGACCAGTAAATTAAAGGCAAGAACTGCTGATGCAAGAGAATTAAGTGTTTGCAGTGCACTGAAAGACTCAAAAGTAAGCTTGTCTAAAAAAAATGATGGCATTGAACTTGTTGAGATGATACCATCTTCAAATGTTCCCACTGAGAAACCAGATACTATGACAGAAGAAACATTGCTTTCTTCTGGTGTAGAACAAAAGTATGAAGTCCGTACTGAAAAACTAGAAATACCAGGGCCCTCAGAAAATATCTTGCAGAAAACAGAACTCCCTCCAACTACCAAAAAGCTAGTCAGCAGTTTAAACATGACAAGGAGATTTGATAGACCAGAGCATAAAAGAAACATTGTCTTGTTAAGGTCTCCATTTGGACAGAGTAGGTCTTTTAGATTAAAAAGGCAGGTTAAAAGAAGGTACCATTTGTTGGGCAATAGTAAGAGAGGCAAGTCTGGAACTCAGAGAGTACACATGAAGCATATCTCCAGCACACAGCTTAAACATGGTCATTCAAGCCCTATGTCACATACAGAATTAGAAACAGATGCTAAAAGTAATAGTAATACTACTTCAGAAATTCAAGGTCTCACTGAAGATAAACCAAATATGTTTTCTGCTAGCACTACAGATACTAAAGATTCTGATGTTAAACTTACTGCTGATCATGGTGTTCTTCATACTTGTGTTGAGTGTGGTCATGTTTATCAGAACAGAAAAAGTTTGGAAATTCATGTTGCAAAGCTTCATACAAAAAGGATCCAGTTTCATTGTCAGATGTGTAGTTATTCCTCTGGAGCCAGGGAAGACATGAAGCAACACTGTCAGGACAGTAAACACCAGATGGGTGGTTGTAGCTTTAGTTGTCAACTCTGTTCATTTACCAGCTTGAATGTGATCAGCCTTCAAAGCCATATGAGTGAAGTGCATAATATGTCCCATAGTTGTCCAACTTGCATTCTTTTTTTTCAAACGGAAGAAGAGCTGATAAATCATCAAAAAAATGAGAAACATGAAGGTTCATTATTTCAGCAAGCTACTCCACTGAGTAACAGTGATCGGACCTTGCAAGTGGTAACTTATGCTGACTCAGTACCAAACAACAGCCAAAATCTTGCAAAGGAAATGGAAATATCAATGAAAGCAAAAACTTCAGACTCTTCCTTCATAAATCATAGAAATGAACTAAAGCATTCTGTTCTGAATAAAACCCAATTTCAATGTAAAAAGTGTTTTTATAAAACAAGATCTTCCACGGTTCTTACAAGGCACATAAAACTCCGACATGCACAGGAGTATCACTTCCTTTGCAAAGCATGTAATCTCTACTCACTGAGTAAGGAAGGAATGGAGAAGCATATCAAAAGAAGCAAGCACCTTGAAAATGCCAGGAAAAACAACATTGGACTACGTTTTGAAGAATGTATTGAAAAAGTTTGTGTTGGTGTTGGTGGTATTAAAACAGTGGTGGATCCTTCCATTTCTGGGAGTGGGAATACAGAGTTAGACAAAGAAATTATACATGTTTCATCCTCGTCTGTGGAAAACATATCAAGTAATAAGGAATTTGTTCCACCTGATCAAAGGATTGGTGAAAATGAATTGGTTTTAGCTAACGCACCCAAAAGAGGGAAACCTAAGGGCACTGTTTCCAGGACATGTACCCATTGTGGTCTTTTGGCCTCCAGTGTTACAAATTTGACTGTTCACATCAGACGAAAGCACAGTCATCAGTACAGCTATTTGTGTAAGGTTTGCAATTATTACACTGTAACCAAAGGAGATATGGAACGCCACTGTGCAACCAAAAAACACAAAAGTCGTGTTGAAATAGAAGGACGTGGAAAACAGAACTCGGAGATCATCGTTAGCCCTGAAGGAAGTAATTTTGAATCCATGAGCAAGAAGGTTAACAGCCCCATGAATGCCTTGTATGAACATGTTGAGGATGGTAGCCAGTCATCAGATTTGGAAAATTCTGTCTTAGACAATCAGGAAGTTGAGCAAGGAGATGCGGAGCTAGAAGTTGTAAATGCCAGTAGGCTGCCGGATTTGGAGCATACTAGCAATCCATCAAATATAAACCAAAGTATATTTCTGGAACCAGCTAGAGTTACTCAAGATGGTGACCCATGCTTCCAGAGAAGAGCAATGGGTGCAAATGACAACAAGTGCATACACTGCAGCTTCATTGCTCATTCTTCTTCTTCTTTAGAGCTACATGTGAAGCGAAGACACACAAAACAATTTGAATACTACTGCATGGCTTGTGACTACTACGCTGTTACTCGCAGAGAGATGATTAGGCATGCAGCAACAGAGAAACATAAAATTAGAAGAGAATCTTATGTTTATTCTGCTTCTGGGGAGAAAGCAAACACAGCAAGTATCACTAAAGAAGGCACTGCTTTGTCTCAAGAGGAGCACCATAACAGT
This sequence comes from Pluvialis apricaria, assembly GCA_017639485.1. Classification (NCBI taxonomy): domain Eukaryota; kingdom Metazoa; phylum Chordata; class Aves; order Charadriiformes; family Charadriidae; genus Pluvialis; species Pluvialis apricaria. The sequence continues at coordinate 105,867,715 of CM030008.1, read as the reverse complement.
GCAGGAGAATCGGAAACCGTTTTAGGTGAAACGAAATGTGCCAATGACACAGCAGAAGGTGATCATATGAGTAAAAGCTTAACTGAGTGTACTGTCATAGATGAAAATGCATCTCCAGGAATGCCTAAAGGTGGCAGTTCCCAAAATGCAGTAGAAGATGAACTTGAAGAGGAATCTAAAAATGGAGCAGAAAACCTTTTTTGTGAAGGATTCCAGCAAACTCCTCAAAAAGATAAAGTTGTTAAACTTGACAAGGAAGCATCCCTTAAAGAAACAGGTACTTGTGAGTTGCAGAAAAATAGGCATAGTCAGGAGCTGCACAACTCAGGTGGTGGTTCCACTGCAGAAAATCAAAACAGATCAAGCAGCACAAACTTGAATTCAGGAAAAGGTGAGGAAAGCCTTGAAGCAAATAGAGAAAACCCTGAAGTAGAGTGTAGAAACACAGACATTCTCAAAAACATATCACTGAAAAAAAATAACCCACTTGTGCTAACTCTTCCAGGAACAAGTAGTGCAGTAGAGCAATCCAATTTTGCTGGAAACATTGGAGAAACAGTAAAAAATATAGATAGTTTAGAGGGTGACAGAAGTTTCAAAGAGGATCCTACTGGGGAGGAGGAAGAAGCCCTTATGGAAGCACAACATGAAGCAGAAGTAACTATAAATAACAATGTTTGGGAGGCAGATGGCTCAACAGCTGAGGGCATGCAAGAAAGTAGTAATGAGGCTTTAGGAACAGTTATCAGTGCTGATGATAAAGGAAAGGCAATGCAAAATTTTGGCAAGTTTGATTCTTCTATAGTGAGGTTAAAAAGCCATCAAGATGGGGAGGCCACTGACCATTCTGCTGAAGGACAGATGTCAGGTGGAGTGAAAGACAATGAGCTCGCTGTGAAAGCAGACCCTTCAAGTGGTGGGAAAAAGAAGAAGTCAGAAGGAATTTCCCTCGGGGAATCGACACGTATTCGCTGCGATGACTGTGGTTTTCTAGCAGATGGTTTGAGCGGACTAAATGTTCACATAGCCATGAAACATCCTTCAAAAGAAAAACATTTTCATTGTTTACTCTGTGGAAAATCATTTTACACAGAGAGCAACCTTCACCAGCATTTGGCCAGTGCCGGGCACATGCGCAATGAGCAGGCAAGCGTGGAGGAGCTGCCCGAAGGAGGCGCTACCTTTAAGTGTGTGAAGTGCACGGAGCCCTTCGATTCAGAGCAGAGCTTGTTTCTCCACATCAAAGAGCAACACGAAGAGCTGTTGCGGGAAGTGAATAAGTACATTGTGGAAGACACCGAGCAAATAAACAGGGAGAGGGAAGAGAACCAAGGCAACGTCTGCAAGTATTGTGGGAAGATGTGTAGAAGTAGCAATTCCATGGCCTTCCTAGCTCACATCCGTACCCATACAGGTATGGAAACGCTCTTTGCAAGTGGTCTCATTCAAACAGAGTGAATTATACCATTGGTCTTTTTCTGCTTGTTAATCTCTTTAGCATTTCTTATGAACTGGCATTCATATCGCCTGATGAGCCCCCGATGAAATTCAGAATTACCTAGAGGGGTATGAAAATACAGTGATCAAAGGGCAGAAAATGTAAGAACATTTTAAGTGCAGTCACCCTTCTGCCTTTTTGTTTCATATAGAGAGATTTCCTTTCCTTTAATCTAAATTGTAACTATTAATTGGTTCTTAAATTTATACAATGAAGCAGTGGTAGTTTGAGAGAACTGTTTGAGCTGTTCTTTCTAACTTCCTCTTCCTCGCAGTTGTTTAATATCCAAATTGTTTATTTCATTTCAGTTCAGGTACACTTTCAGCATTACATAATGCTTCACGATAGACATTTGATATTACATCATTCCTAAATAAATACCAATAAGAAGCAGCAAGAGGTTTTTGTAGAAATAAGTTATGGGAATTGGAATCGGTCAGCCTTTTTGGAAGGTAGCGTGTAATGCTGATGTGATGCACAGGGATGTAGCATCTGATTTAGTTTCTGTGCTGATCACACTTTCAATTCATTTTTATGTTTAATTTTAAGTGGAAAATTTAAAAACATTTTTGTAGAAAAATGCATAAGCTGCAGTTCTAAATTTATGTAAAAATTCACTGCGATGTTTCTATAAACCTGCCATACATTCTTTATTTTAAATAGACAGCTTTTCTAAATCACTGAGCTCTGCTTAGACAAGTGGTGTCTCCATGGTTGAATTTATGAGTGGATTTGAATAATAAATTCACATTTCAATGAACATATTTTCATTAAAACTGTAAGGTTTATTTTACTGTACTTTTAAATAATGGCTTATTATGGAAGCTATAGTTTAAATTCATGCAGTATTTGAAACTTAGTGCATGGTTACAAGGAAGAGAACAAAAAGGTAAGAAAAAAGAAACATGAAAGAATGGTAATTCCTGGCATAATCCTAAAATAGTTTTGTAAGGTTTTTTATGAAAAGGCAAGGGCGTGACTGGACAACAAAGTTTAAAATTAATCTTGGGAAACGCGGACATTGTATTTCAAACCTTTCAAAGTATTTTACTAGAACTGCGGTATTCACGTATGCCAATAACTCATATTTAGTACTTTCAGCTTTACTTCTATCCTGTCAATACTGTAGTTATCTGTATTGCTTCAGCTAATATCCAACTCTGAATGCAGTGTTAAGTCTTTGGAGGGACGCTCGTGTTCACATGGTCAGAACAGCTGTATAAGCCCTTAATATGCCCTCTTACGGCAGATAAAACTGAATAAAACTAAGGGGGAGGATGCTAATGGAGCTCTCTTTAGAATTCTTTATGCAACTGTCTGGTCAAGACATGTTGCTTATAATTGATGTGTCCATTACTTGAATTCTCTTGTAATTATAGTCAATAAGTCTTGTAAATGTGTTAAAGCTCACTAAAAGCATACAAATTCAAGAACAGAGTAAGGCTAATAATTTAAAATAATCAATGTAGGCATTTCAGCACTTAATTTCCCTTGTGTGTTGATAGCTGATCATTCTTAATCCATTAAGATTTATTTAGTCGTTTACAATGCAAAATAGGTTTGCACTGGTCACTTGTGCCATTTGAAAATGTCCACCAGGTTAAGTGCAGAATGTAGTCCATTAGTCTTCCTTGACTATATGTATTAATTGCATTTAAAATCAAGTTAATGTGGATGTGAAAGTGAGGTAACTATCAATATATGACAAAGCAACCCTACTTACATAAGTTACATCATTGATTGTAACATTTAGTAAAAGTTAGTGTACTTTTTAACATCTTGTATGTAGGTCCTATCATGAAGTATATTTTTATTGTGCTTTTGGATGGCCCTAAACATGCAAAGCAGTAAATGAATACATTTCATTTTGCAAGTCATTTTTCGGTGGTGCTTGCAGAAGGGGTATAGAAGGGTTACAAAACAGAGTTTTATCTGCCCTCTTTCTCATGGCACCTTTAAATGAAATGCTTTTTCTTTTGCATAAATAGTAATGTGGAGACTTTTATTAATAGTTAATGGGAAGAAGGCTTTCTCTTCCAATCTATATTTTCATATTTGTGATTTCCTTTGTGTCTTATGGAACCTTTTCTTCCAATCTGTATCACAATGGATGCAGTTGAATAAGAAACAAATATTTTTGGGCTATTGGGAGTGGTGGCAGAGGGAACTTACCTACTCCACCAACTGTATGTACACTGGCTTATAACATTGGTGAGGCGAAGTACAGTATTTCTAGCTTCTCATCTGTTCCAGGGTAACACCAGGTACATCATGGGAACAGAGCTGCACATTTTCCCATTTATTGTTCTGATTATGTGCTTTTTTTTAAACATCTTTCTTCAGCATCCAGATGTGCATATATATGTTTATATATGTATGTATGTGTAACCATATCCAACTCCCTGCTTTTTTTTTTTATTGAGTAATTGGTGATGGGTTGGGGGTGGGAGGGGGGAAGGGAAGGGAAAGTTGTAGGAAGATAGATACAACTAATGATTTCCATTAATAGAAAAATAATGTTTCAAAATACCATTAAATAATGTAGGAGATTTTCACATTGCAAATGAAAGGGAAGCTTTGCTAGAGAGGAGATAACAAGTAAGTCCATCACATGTTGACAAGTGAAAATGAGGAAGTGTAAAGAAAAATAAAAGGAGTAGTAGAGGTGGAAGACTTTTAGTTTGCAATTGATGCAGGTCCCATAAACTTAATTAACAATCAACACCTGAGGAGAAGTCACCTGCAACCACATCATCTTTGTTTCGTTTCTCATCAGATTTCTCAGTTAATGGAAGGTTTGCTCAATGTAAGTGTGGTATCTTACTCCCCATGTCCTAAACACGGGAGGAAATGGTACGATGATATTTCATGGGTCTCTGCTCACTTTGCATTGGGCCTGAGCTGGGACACAGCTATGCCTGCAGGTGCAGGTGATGTTGCCTTTGGCTGGCTTAAAGTGGAGGCAGTGAATTTTTCTTAGAGTTGTGGGTGTCTATTGTCTTAGTGTAAATTTAGGTCTATGAACTCCAGTCTTTTTTGTAAAACAGTAGCCTTTTGTCTGCCTGAACTCTTAAATTTAGTCTATGTTCAATTTGATGGGATTTTTTGGTTGTTTTTTTTTTCCCTCCAGTTCTCTTGTTAAGAGCCTTATTGTTTACTGCTACCAACAGAAAATGTACACTTTGTTTCCATGCCGTAACTTGTGAGTAAAGTAATTCTGTGGCTTTTTTTTTTTTTTAGTCATTTGGTTGAAAAGACACTATATTGAAAGTATTTTTCTAATTTTTTCAGTGAACTAAAAGCCAAGTGTGAATGAAATAGTATCACATTTAACACAGCATATGAGAACCATTAAAGTTTGTGATAATATAATTATGGCTAAGAAATGGTTAATTGCTTCAACATTGTTTCAGATAGCCTTATGGCAAATACAAAAATTTTTTTGCCTCATTAGTTTCACTCTTAGCCTAGTGTCTCCATCTTAAGTGTAGAATTTTGGGTTGTTCCATCCAGGAACATACTGGAACAAATTTGGCACCAGCAATCTAAAAGGGAGATGCACTGCTTTTGTTTCAGGTGCTAAGTACTGACTGGAGCCTGCCAGCACTTGAATTTTCGTAGAGTTTAAATGGAGATGTTAACAGATATTCAGCTCTGGATCTGAGAAATAAATAAGAAAACCTCAAGGCCCCAGTGATTTTTGGATGAGAGCAGTCAACGGAATAATACATTTCTGTATTGTCAGCACACTGTAGCTACGATTGGTCTGAACTCGAGTTTTTCACAAAGGAGTCATGTAAATGGAAAACAGCAAAGGTCTTGTATGGAAGCCCTGCGGGACACCTGCAGTAACAGAATGAGGAACGAATTTACAATTTAATCAGTAGGAGAGAAACTAAGGGAACATAGGGTTGAATCCGCATGGTATTTGAATTCGATGACAAAAAAAACCAGCATAAACACCAATACATTTAAAAAAATCCTCTCCAACCGTGGCCTTGATTTTATTAATTGTGCAATTAGTCTTTAAGATCATAAGTTAAAACATCAACTTTTAATAATCTTTTATTTAATGCAAAGAGAGGCTTTTTTTTTATTTGCATGGGTCCCTTTATAGAATGCAGTGTTGATTTGAAATGTCACCAAATTAATGATTAATTTAGTTTTATCAGGATCATTTAAATAAACTGGGGTTTTTCAGTGTGATTGATAGAATGTGATTGCTGTTAGCTGCAGTCTCAACCTGCTTTTGACATTTAAACATATAAAGCTGACTAGATATAACCATTCAGGTGCTAAATATATTTTACATCTACTTCCAACAGTAGAAATGGAAGTATTAAGAGATCTGGCTTCATTGTCATTGAACTGTGAAATATTCAACCTTGTCTGCCCGTGCTTAGTACTGTTGACTTTTTTATTTCAGTTAGAAGATTAAAATTAAATGCTTCATTTTTCGTCAGCTTTTGGGAATTAAATTGAAATTTAAGACTGTAAAAATTTTTACTAAGATCCTCAATTTCACCAACGGATTCTTGGAGGATATTCTATTTTCAAGGGCAAAGCAAAAAGGTTCATTGATCAAGTATGATATAGTGTAACATTTTTCTTATCAGAGCTCTTTATGTATATTTATTAAAGATCACATATTTCATATTATGCTTAACTGTATTGGAAGAAGTACTTCACAAAACATATACGAAACATAATATGGAGACTCCATGACCATATTGTACTTACTTTTAACTGCAATTCTATAATTTTGATTTATTGATTTAAGGATTTAGTGGTCAGAAAATTGGAAAATGCTACAGCATAGAATGGTGTTGCTGTGTAATAACAGGAGGACTGACATTTGCCCAATTTAACTGTTTCAGTAAAAAAAATAGTTTTTCCATCCTTGAGAGAGGATCACTGTTAATTAAGATAGACAAATAATTTGACTTTTTGCTGATGTGAGGCAGATGCTGATGTGAACTGGTGTGATACAAGAAATAGGCTGGTACTTCTTCCTTGGAGAAATAATTTCAGAGTTCTTTGGTCTGCAGTAGACATTTAATATTAAAGTTTGTTCTTGAAATAAATAATAGCCAAAATGTCAATACTTCTGGTTTGCAGAATAATCATAAATTCTTGACCATAAAACAGTCATAAAGGCATAATATTTTATCCACTGTATATTCATACATTGCATGTCATTACAATAGCTAGGTGATGAATCATTTTCTGTGTGTGACAGAACAAATCTGAAATACCAATGCTAATGTGAAATCTATTCGAAGTAAGAAGACTTGTAAAATTACTTTACTTTAAATATATTTGCTTAAAAAACAAGTACATTTTGCAGTTTACACCAATATCAAGCCACTTGCAGACCATTACTTGGGTTTCAGCATTTGGAAGTGGGGAAAGGCGTAGAACAACTTCTGCTGTCTTGTCGAAAGGTTATCTACCTACTGTATTGTCTTCTCATTTAATTATTTTGTAGTTTTTTTAAATAATAATAAAGAGTAAACTGCTGTTCAAAGTTAAGAGAGTAGTTTCTGTGATCTTGAACTTAAGGAAACTTTAATGAGTAATGTATAGTATGTACCGTCTGTGTCCTGGGAGTTATAAATTTATGTACGAGATACTTTTTTTGTTAGGCAAAAATCTCAAGCAGGTCAAATGTGGGATAGGCTTTTTTAAAGGTTATTTTTTCCCAGGATTTTTTTTTTCTTTAACTGTGGGTGATATATTATTCTAATTCAACTCATATCTTATGCTAAATTTTACTTAGGATCAAAGCCATTCAAGTGCAAGATATGCCACTTTGCAACAGCTCAGCTCGGAGACGCCAGAAACCATGTCAAGAGGCACCTTGGGATGAGGGAATACAAGTGTCATGTCTGTGGGTGAGTAAATTGAAACAGTCTCCACCATGGTTAACCAGGAGAAGAGTGCAGGATATGCATTGTTTCAGAACTGAAAACTGTGATGTGAGCAAGAGTGGCTAAAATTATGCATGCATATCCTCCTTTCCATTGTTATGGTAAATTCCTTAAATACAGTTATGACATTCTTTTCCCACTTCTAATCCTGCACTGAAGATGAGCAATTTTATGGGCTACAAGGTCAATTTGAACCTGTAATCTGTAAATTGACTAAATTATAGGATGTTCATTCACATTGCCAGGGAGAACTGTAAATTCCATTTAAAGACATAAAAAATATATAATATAGACTTTACTGTGTGGGGTTTTTTCTTTTGCTATACTGTTATAATTTTAGTACCATTAACAGATTTCTGGACTCCATTAGGGTTTTCATTCTTTACGAAAACAAAACACAAGACTGATTTTTCAAACAAACGGATCTAAAATATTGCAGGCATAAGACTTTAAAAATAAATTGAAGTCTTTTATGTATGCTTGTGTTCTTGTTTGTTACCCAAAAAATCTTGTTTTTCTTTTTTACTTAATCGTTATTTCCTCAGAAGGATCGTTCATAATGTTTAATTGTCCTTCAAATGTGTTGCATTTAATAGGAGGCATTGAGACTCCTTAATGCAAAACTAATTAATTTAGCAGAAATGTTTAAAAGGTTTTAAAATGCCATGGCATATATGGTACATCATAGGACATTCAAAGTTGGATTTTAATACCCTAGTTCTGATTAAAAATATATTTTAATGTTATTATGCTGGAGAAATTAACTAATATATGCATCATATAAAAACATTTTACTCAAACCTATGTAACCTGCTATAGCAGTCTTCTGGCTAATGCGTAGAACAGCCCAGGTTCAATTAGATGATGCAGTGCACACATGAATGGTGTGGTGTGGTGTTGGGGATAATATTCAGCAGGAGGGGATTTTTTTTAGCCTTAGTATACCGATCTACTGGAGAACAAAGTGAGTCACACATTTTAAAGGACAAGTGAATCTTCAGTTGAAGATGCAGCTGAGTGATTTTCACTGATTCATCTCTCTGTTTTTCAAATAATTTTGCATGCAGCATTATGAGATACTTTGGATGTTTTTACTCACTTAAGAAAATTAATTGCTGACTTCTTGAAACAAGAAATAAAAATGTATGAGCCTAATTCTTAAGTCCACTGAATATCAGTAGTAGAATAACTTGTGCTACTTTTTATTTTGCAGCATGTTTAAAATGAACATTATGCATGGTAGGCTCTTTTATATTGTTTGAAAAATCTTATTTACTATCTCTGCTAAATGAATTGCCAAGAATTTGGCATGGAAGATAGTTAACAACTACAGAGCCACAAAACTGTTCAGCTAAGGCTGAGCTCTGTTCTTTAGAAGTTGTCAGCAAACTTGACAATGGTTCTTTATTCAATTCCCTTTTAACTTAAACTGAAAAATTGTCATATTATTTAACCATGTTTTCGTGAGAGGAAAAGTGAAAAAAAAATCTCAAAATAGCAAATACTGTATCTTTTATAAAAAGAGAATTAAAATGATTAGGATTTGGCACAGTACCGCATTTTTTTCAAAAACTCATTCCTTCACTTCAGGACTGACATGTTCTTATAATCTGTCTCAGAAATTACGCAACCCGGTTGCAAGTCACAATGGTTATGCAAGAGAGAGAACAAAACGTGTATGAATGATTTCAACTGCAGACTTGAATGTTAGTCACTTTGCTAATCTGATTGCTTCCTGTATGTTGCTGACATGTCATACCTGGTAGCCAAGCAGGTACTCCTTTTCCATTTTTGCGTAGTATTGTATTGCTAATTTTCATCAATAACATGAAGCTGTGATATTTAAGTATGGCAAAACAATCAGCTGAAGAGACATATAACACAGTACCCTGTGCTCACAAAAATCTGATTTATATACCTGTTTAAATAATCATCACATTTCACTTAATGTGCACCAAAAATGTATTTTAAGAATTGTATATTAACACTGATTAAATTGGAAAAGACATTTTTGTACTGTAGCTAACAGTCCTGAAGAATTGAGCAGGATTTGAAGAAGAAGAAATGACCAGAGGAATGACCAGATTTGTAGTTCAAATAATGAATATGCTATCCCTAAATGTGGAGGAAGAGAAAAAAGTGTAATAGCCTGTGCTGTATTTCTGCTATTTTAATTGAAAGGATTGGGTAGTGTGTAGGTTAAAAAAATAAAGTAGCAACATAAAAAAAATTAAAATTGCTAGGATTGGCTATCGGATTAGTGGCACTATAGAGCATTGGTACATTAACACCACTGACAATGTCAATTCATTATCATTGATGGCTAAATAATCTTAGAAATGCTCAGTGGACCTATTAGTTCCTGAACATAAGCAGCTCATGCTGCATTTCTTCATTAGCTTTAATTGCTATAAATTTTACCTTTTTAAAAATCATGCTTTAAAAGGTGAAGTGATCTTTCAGGAACATTAACTCTGTAATTTTGTCACAAACAGAAGGTCCTGCACTATGTTTTCTTTTCTGCAGTAGTTAATATTCTATCCTCTGACTTTTAGATTCATAGTAATAAGCCCTCTGCTAGTTGTGAGGATAAATTGTGTTTCAAAAGCTTTTGAATCTGCTTGGGCACTTGTTAAAGGTGAAATGTCAGTGCAACATCGTGGTGTACTGTGGTCTTAAAATATCACTTTTTTTTTTTTGTTTAGACAAAAATTCTCTGGAAATTTTTGTCTTAAAAAAAATAACCAAAAAAGCTGTATCTGTGATGGTGTTTTAGGAAGGCTTTGCTGTGCCTCAGTTTTCCAAATGATCCTCATATTTACATGATACAAAGTACACAATACGTAATTCACTTAGTTGTTGAAAAAGGCAGTAATTTTGCTGTGTTGTTTTATTTTTTTTTTAATTGAAGTTCAGGGTTTGTTTTTCTTCAGCTGCACAGCAGAAACTACACGACACAGAAATTGGACACCGCTAATGTTTTAACATTTGGAATAAACCGTCTGCTACTCATTTCCTTATCGCAGATGTGTGTTAATTGTTTTCTTTTCCATACCCATGGCTGTAAAATATATCCCATTATTTCAGAGGTAGTATCTATTTTCTGCGGGTAGCAAACTGCTGCATATTTGAATTAAATTTTGGAAAGTCTGGGTCTGAAACTGGCTGATACCCTGGGTTAGACAAGCAAATCGTGGTTGCCCAACATTTCAAAATTTTGTTTAATTTGCCTGGTGAAATGCAGTGAAAACGCTTATCATGGACTTTTCAAATTTTATGCCTCAGGTAGAACATGAAAAATGCATTGTTCTGCACTTGAGATTTTGAACAGAATTTATAGGCAGTGTTTGATTTAAAAATGCATCTACTATTCCTTTGCCTTTTCTTGCCTTTGCTTTCAGAAACAGAATTTTTGGGGATGTAGTTGCATGTTTCAAGTAAAAGTGGCTGCTTCTTTCTTGTTTTTCTCTCCTTTATGACTTATTAAAAATCTGCTGAGGAAGATGGGTATAAAGTAGGTTTGGATTTTCAGGAAAATTTTTAGTATTTAATACATGCACATAAACATTTTTTATTCCCTTCCTAAAAACTGAAAGGACATTTGTAGTAATGTATTTATTATGTTTATTCTGTCTATAGTATTCCATATGTAGTAGTCAAGTGCTTTAAGTAACAAAAGTAAGTATTTGTGTACACAAAGGAATTCGGAGTGAGGTGGAAAAGGTTGGTTTTTTTTCTGTATTTTTTTGAAGTTCTCTCTTGTGGGGTCGTTTTGGGGTTTTTGTTTGCTTTATTTTGGTCTTTCAGTGGATGGGAGGTATTGATCTTTTTTACTTTCTGCTCCTCAGTTCTTGATTTGCTTTGAAACTCTTTTTCCCAATTAATTCTGGAGATGTTATAAGTTGTTCTGCTAAATAAGTTTTTTGCTAAATTCGGTTATTTTTTAAAACCTCATATAAACAAACTTTGAGGAGAGTTATAGTGTCCCAAGCGTGGAAATAACTTCACTTTTGCTGCTGTTGTCAATGCTAAGAATAGTTCAGAGATCTTAATCTGTATAAAGTTCAGTATTTTAATGACACTGGTTGCTTTGAGAATGTCTAAAGAAAAATACTTGCCTATATTGAGTATAGTGGCTAATAGATCTTCGTACTTTATAGATAAGAATGTGCTTTGACCAGCTGCATCAAAAAAATTGGCTGTGCTCCTGTGTGTTGTGTTCTAAAAAATCTTCTGGATTTTCGGATTTTTTTTAACTGATTACTGTTAATGTCAGGCTACTTTTAGTGAAAGCCTGCTCTTAAGATTGCTTTTAGCAAGCAAAAAAGACTTATTCATAAATTTATTGGTAGGAGCAGGAAAAACATTGTATTTTCAAGGATGCCTTAATGTACTGTAATGTAAATTAATTATTTATACTTGTGCAGTTTGGGAAATCTTAAATAGAAAGTTGCTACTCTACTAAAACTATTTTTGTGTGGTATTACCTAGTTTTTGTGCATTAGAAGGGATCTCTGTGTAGATGATTATAATGTCACTTTCTGACCTTTGCAGCTTGAATAATTGTAAATCATTGCTTCATAACGTGTCAGAGAATGTCTGTACTAGGCAATTAAATGGCAGAATATAATAGACCAAATTATTGCCTGTCATGTTTTCAACAACACAGTTAGTATTTGAGTTACACTTAATCATTACGTGCATTAGCAACTTCATTGGAATCCAGCTTCAGGCTGAGCATGAAATACATTACATTATTTAAACCTCTAATGGTAGAAGTCATTTATTTGTGTTGAAGTGTACAACATGCAGAGTTTCATAAAGCAAGGAACACTTGAGAGCTTAATTTATCCAAATCAAAGTCTAAATGCAGATAAACACAAGTGGCAAAAATTAGTAATTTTTATAGGCTGGAAATATTTAAAAATACATGGTTGTGGGTAATTGTAGGCAGCAGGAATAAATTAAAATCACTATTTTTAGTCAGCTCTGAGAACTAAAACTGTTGTATACCTAAATCATCAAATGCATCATGAAATTGCATTTTTGAATGAACAATTAATTACACACATCATACCTACAGATGTGTCCAAACAAAAAATATGTATTTGGTTCAGCTGTTTAGATAAGTGCGTGTGAAATGACTGTTCCAGATCCAGATATTCTGAGTTTCTCTATTTGCATTTTCCCAGTTGGTCCTATCATACACTCGTGTCTACGTTTACTTCAGTACAGAAAATGAGGTGAACCTACGTAACAGCTTTCCAAACCTGCACGCGCTTTTAAACAAATTAATAAGAAAATACTAGAAAAATTTAGGGAGTAAGGTAACATATGTGTTATATTATCTTGCCAATTTTTGTTCAGTTATCTATCATTTTATTGGATTTGCAGACCTGACCTTCAGTACGTAGTCTCTATTTTTACTATTTAAGAAAACTACTTGAAATGGAAGCAATTTACTTTTATTCAGAGAAGCTCGCAGCATCCTTAAACAGCTGGTACCAATCCTACGGTGTGTTGTGCGAGACTCTCTTGGCCTGGAAGGCTGCCATGGAGTTGGCTGGAGTTAAAGCGAGTGAGTGGAAGACTCAGGTACAGGTGATGGAAGGACTCTCCTCTTTGAGACTGACCGCTATTACAATTGACACAGAAAAGTCAGGACCAACTTTCTGCCTTAATAAAATGTGTTTTTTTAGCAATTTGCATGATAAATTGGGTTATAATGATGACTTAGTTGTGCTTGCTGAAGACAGAAGGTATATAAGGGGCATACTCGTGAGAGTGTATGTTTGTATTTGAATTGGAGATGGTGATTCAGACTAATATCTGTGTTACGTGCGATCCAATTCAATGCACTTCCAAATGGTAATTATCAAGATGCGCCGCGATGTGACTGTGATATGTGCGGCACGTATAACTAGTGTAACATCTAACAGACATGCATTTTTAATTTTTTACTTTACTGTAGATTGCTGTGGTGTCCAGGATGCATGCGTTTCTGTTAGGCCATAGGTACCTTGGTCCGAACACGTCCTCCGAGAGCGAGCGCCTTCTGTGCCCACACAGGGGGGTTTGAGCCCTTCCTGAGAAGGCAGGAGTTGGGGCTAACGAGGAACAGGCCGATGGTCCAAAAACTGGGGTTTAACAGTTAGTGCTAAGGCAAGCAGCAGTCCTAAAATCCAGTATACCTACTGAAAAAGAGACTTCTGTCCTTATAATCCATGGTTCGGAAGGATTGGCCTAAGCTTTGAGAAAGATACTGTTAAAAATTGCCTTCTGTTGGCAGAAGGAGGTGACAAAAAAGTTGTCTTGGTTTTGGTTACCATGAGAAGAAGGGAGCCTGAGAGTTGTGGGTGCGGGTGGTTGGTACTGACAGGGAGAGAGGAGAGAGGTTTGCTTGATCAAAGTTTTGGTTGGGCTGTTGTGTTGATAGGCTTAAGTTGCATGGTTCAGATTTATATCCAGAATTCAGGTGGTTTACATTGGCTTTATCTTTGGTTTTAATCATTTATGCGTAGAAATTGCATCAAGCTGATTCAGCTGTGATTTTCCTTGGTGCCTTTAGTAACTTTACTTTAAAATTTAGAGGATAAATAACAGAGCCTAACCTTTATCAATGAATATCTCTTCTCTAGTACTACAGGGTTTAGTAAGAGAAGTGGGATGTTACCCCAAAATGGAAAAAAATAGACTCTGATTTATGTTTTATACCTTTTAACTGTGAGTTGTTGGAACGCCCTCTATTTTAACCAAATTTAATCTATAAGAATTGACTGCTGCATCAGTCTGTTGGGGCATCTGTTTTTTTTTTTCCTCCTATTTTACTTGCATCAGATGTATTACCCTAATGTAGCTTCTTCAGTAGTTACTGCTCAATTCATTGGAACGCCCCGGCATCTCAGAGGATGCGGCGTGCAGTGCATCCGCGTCTTCTTTCACGTTTAAATTGTCTGTTTAAAAACCTTAACTTTGTTTTTCTTTCCAGTGATTTTTCCTCCTGTTTGCCCTATAATGACTGGAAATTGTGTTTACGGGGTTTAGTACAAGCAGAATCAAGCCTATAGATTTTAAGCACTTCAGGACAATTAATCTTACTTTCTGTGTTTATTACAACCCCGGGCACCTTCTCGAGACTCAGCGATTAGTTTACTAGGGTAGAACTGGTTTCTCTAGAAAATTTGTGTCTGGGTACGTTCGTGTTTCAGGTATCAACAAATCTAAATGGTAGCAATCGGAAGAGCTGACCAGCTTCTGATTTCATTTCAGTCTTTCTGGCTGTGGCGTGTTGTCTTTCATCCTGTTTTTCTTACTGTAATTCACACTCCCATTAGCCAGACAGATTATAGTAGTTACACTCAGTACAGATGGAGAGAGAAAGCAAAATCTCTCTTTATGGGCTAAAGCCAAGGTAAATACATGTCACAAATCTTTTGAACTGTGACGTGATTGTCAGCTGTCCCAGCAATGGGGTAGGTGTTTTGAATAGAACAGGCTTAAAAGCAACGATGACAGCAGCAGAGGAAA